>OX465597.1:169798515-172298515 GCA_950022295.1 Bromus sterilis
TGATGAATATTAAAAATATGGTGACAATAAATCTTTTCCAAAAATCTTGGAACCAATTTTTTAAAAAAAATCCCAAATAATCATTGGACCATGCCAATGTGGTCTTGAGTATTTATAGTGCTATAGAAAATTCCAAACAAATCAAAACGGTAGCCAAAAACCCCCAAATAACCATTTAATATTTAATTCAAATATTAAATGACTTTTATAATTGTCGAAACTATTTGTGGCACTAACCTAGGGTGATTGCTAAATTATGGGGCACATTAAAAGTTTTTCAAAAATGTCTAGGTAACTAAAATAAATACAAAAAAAATAAACAGAAAAGCAAAAAGAAAAATAAAATAAAATAAAAGGAAAGGAAACCTAATCTAGCCCCACCCACTGGCCCTTTCCCCTCCCCCTCCACTGGGCTGCCAACCCACCCAAGCCCACCGCGCCCCCCCCCCCTTCTTCTTCCTGCCGTACGGGGGGATGCCGTGGCGGGCATCGGCCGGGGACACGGCGACCTGGCCGTGCCGTGGCACGAATCCGGCGGCCACCAGCGCCCATATGGAGTCCAAGCCTCGGGGAACCCTAACCCTAGCCTCCCTCTCCATTTTCCCCCCTCTCTCTCTCTCTCTGGATCACGCCCGCCCGCGCACCCGTGGGCGCTACCTCGGCGCCGGCGCGGCCAACGGCGAGCAGGGCACGCCCCGCCACGTTCGTCCTTGCCGTTTCCCCCCAAGAGCTCTAGCCGCAGGCCACTGGTACCGCCGAATCGGGTCGCCCCTTCCACCGCGGACGCGCCGCCATTGTCGTCGAATTGGCTCCGCCCGGACCTTCTCGCGCCACCACGAGCCCTCCCCGAGCACCGCGGTGAGCTTCTGAGCCGATTCCCCCTCTCCCTTCGTCGTTTTAGCAGTCATGGTAGCCTCCTCGTTCACGCCCGGCAACCGCAGGCCGCCATGGCCGGGCCGAGCTCCGCTCGCCCGCGCCCGCGCCCAATCCGCGCTCTGGTCGCGCCCCTTGCTTGCCCAGCGCGTTCCCGTGCCCTCCCACCCGCGGGTCCATGCGTCCGGCCTCGCGTGCTTCTCCGCCCCTAGCCTGAGGCCACGGCCATGGATGCGCCGCCCCCTTTGCAGCCCGCGCCACCCTCCGTCTCCGGTCGTCAGCCTCGCCGCCTACACGCTCGCGACCACGACTCCTCTGCACCGCTCACCGGAACGCCCATCCCTCGCTGGTTCTGCCCCACCACCGTGGTCCGGTTCGTCTCCGGCGTGGGTACGCCTGGACATTAGCCAGTGGCTGTCCCACTGACAATGGGGCCCGCCCTATTAGTTAGTGTTAACCCCCCCCCCCTGTTAAAAAGAATTAAGTTTAATCCCCCCTTTTGTTACACTGACAGGTGGACCCTGGCTATTAGATAAATAAAACTATTTAATTTAGTTAGTCTCACTGACTGTTGGGCCCCACTAGTAAGTGTTTAATTAAAATGCAATTGATAAAATCAGTGTATGACATGTGGGTCGTGGCTCCAATTAATTCTAATAAAATGAATTATTATCACTAAGAGGCTGACATGTGGGACCCCATGTCAAGTTTGACCAGTCAACACTGTTTTGGATAATGTTACTAAAATAATAAAAGAAATTATTAAAAGGGATTTTTAAATGTTTTAAATTGATTAAAACTTATAAAATCAATATCTTTTAATCCGTAACTCGGATCGAAAAAGTTTATACATGAAAATTGATCAGAAAAATATAACGAATACGGATACGCTACTCGTATATCAACCACACCCCTCTAACATACCAAACATCGAACCGTCCCCCTCCGGACCGTTTGTCCGATGATTTGTCCGGTACTGTTAAAGTATCCGGATGAATTTATTCCGAACACGAAAGTTTTCCGGGAGGGTCCAACTAACACGGATACACCCCCGTTATCTTTGTCGGATGTCCACGACACCTCCGGCATGAACCCTTCCCCCTCCGGACACCCTGTCCGGTAATCACCCGGAGCCGGTAGTTCATCCCCGGATGAATTCCCGCTCCGAGCAACGTGCATTGCACTGCGTTAGAACACCGTTAACATTGCATACGCCATGCTATTCATCTGTTTGTTTATGCTTGCTTTGTATTTACTGTTCCCCCCCCCCCCTTTTATTCTCCGGTAGACCCCGCTGCTACCACCGACTACACCGCTGCCGGGTATGACTACTTCGTCGACGACCCTGCCCCTACCGTCGAGCTTCCAGGCAAGCAGAGCCATTCTCTTCCCCAGATATCGCCTACCTTTTCCGTACTTTCTTGCACTAGGAATGGTTACTGCTGCTGCTACGATTACAATCCTATTCAATTGCATAGCCTGATTTAGTCGCCCCTTGTTGTACCTTTTATTATCCTATGCTGCCTGTTATAATTATGCATATATTCAGCAGTGAACCCTGCGCATTGTTAGCTAGGACTAGATAGCGGGCCGTGATCACTCAGGGGGGTCAACACGGATACAATATATACAACTGCACAGGTACGGTACAAAGCAGACACCGCCAAAGGCCCCTATATGGGTTATGCCTAGTCACCTCAAGTGTGAGCTATCAAGGAGTAATCCTTGTACTCCACTCGAGGCTGACTTTTTCTTGCCGCCATAGGGTCCTGAACAGCGGTTGTCCTTAAGGTAAGAAGTCGGGCGACCCAACGGTGCCCGCGAGCGGTATATTGTCGGGAACGACAGGGAGGGTACGACCGACGTTACTGGCGTGCTTGGCCCCTGCTCGTATCTCGCGAGAGTACCAAACCACGCAAAAGTCGAGCTCTACCAAGAGCACACGCGAGACAAGGTAAGGAGACGGTTCACCTTGTCGGTAACCGCGCGCTTTGACGGGACGACAGGGCAGGCCCCGACGTTACCGGTGGGCCTTGTTGCAGTTTGTTGTCCGTTGTGTTGTTAGTCAGACAGCGATAACGGTTGTCTGCGAGATAATATTAAAATGCTAAATGGTTCGGCTGATGACTTGAGAGACCCGTTGGTCTGTTCGCACTACCTACACGTGGGATTACGGTGTGGGCCCTCCGCGTCGTAGTTTGTCCGAAAGCTCTTCAGACGTCAGCAGTACCACGGGCTGATAGCCGGGAAGCGATCTTGTCTTATTTGCTGCAGCAGGTGTGTTTGGATTTGCTTTTGCTTCACCGGCCAGTCTAGTACCGTGCAGGAGCGTGCAAGGGTGAGGGACCTAGACCCCTTGGCGCCTAGGATATAGTCCGGCGGATGGCCTCTCTGCTGAGCCTAGGATGAACTGCGATGTGTCGGATAGCCTCGGTGGGGCGTTCCCTAACAAGGTTCACGCCACCCTGGAGATCCGAGCGTGCAGGCTGAACAGTAGTGCACCCCTGCAGGGAGTTTAATCTATTCGAATAGCCGTGTCCACGGTAACAGGACGCTTTATGCTGAAGCTGGATCTTACCACTACAAACTATTACTATTAAACTGTATGGTTCCGGGTTTTCTTCCTCGCATGGGACTCGAGGAGGGGAACTCAGAGGCATTATTATTATTAATCATTACAACTTATATTATACAATACTGCAGCAACTTCTGCTTCATTGTTACTTTATTTATTTATATAAACTGTTGGCTGATTCTCTTCTCATGCTGCAAGACAACGCCGGAAGATACTAGTCTTCGATAGGCCTAGCTTCTTACCCTTATTCTGATTTCTATCTTGCAGTCCACTATATATACAGCCTCCCTTTTCCGTTGATACAAATGCATAATGCTTAGTAGCGGACGTAAGACTCGCGGGTATACTAGATACTCACCCTTGCTTTATTTCCCCTTTTATGTTTTTCCTGATCGGCCGCTGCAGTCGACGTTGGAGCCCAGGAGCAGGAGTACCCCGGAGGCGGATACTACTACGTCGAGACCCCCGCTGACCAGGACCAGGAGTAGTTTCGGAGGCTCCCAGGCAGGAGGCCTTGCCTTTTCGATCTGTATCTCTGATGTTATTTGTGCTAGCCTTCTTAAGGCAAAACTTGACTAACTATGTCCGTACTCAGATATTATGGCTTGTATAACTTATGTATTCGGGTCCGCGTGACCCCCCTTTATTGTAACATATTGGTTTATCCTTTTGTGTTTAGGGTTGTGCTGTGATATTCTCACCGTGGCACCCTAATCTCAGCCGTGTACCCTGCGTGTATGATTACTGTACACGGATTGATTTTCGGGGCGTCACAAGTTGGTATTAGAGCCGACTGCCTGTAGGAAGCCACCCAACCACTATCTGGTCGAAGTTGAGTCTAGACTTTGAAAAACTATTTTGCTAACTTAATATTTGGCTTACGGGCCCACATCGATGTCACTACGTGTGATATCTATGGTATCAGGATCCGTTTCTCCTTACCTATGCTCTGGGAATCTGCTCTCTTATCCTTGCTGGTAAGTTTTACAAACGCTGACATTAGGATCACGTTCTCTTGATTCCACCCGGCGTTTTGGTGCTTCCCCATTGATTGAGTCGTGTTGCAGGAGTTCTACCCCAGGTCCCGGACCGCGGATCCCATTCTCATTCTGGGTAGGCCGCGCGTCCTCTGGCATTAACTCCTGTGGCCAACAGTTTTCTTGCGGCGTGATTGACATAGTGGAATCTATGTCGCGTCGTGTAATCCTTACCGTGGTCTGCGCGCCGCCTAGTGTGTCCTTTTTCCTTAATTTCTACGATGTTACGCTGCCGATTTTTGATTGATTCTATGTGTGGATGTGTATGTCTTATATGACTGCTCCTATATATCCGCGCCTCCTCTTTGTTGTCGCTTTATCTATTACTCGTTTCCGGCCTCTCGTTAAAATGTTCATCGCTGAAGAACCTGTGACGCCCCCAAAATCAGACCGTGTACAGTAATCATACACGCAAGGTACACGATCGAGATCAGGGACTCACGGTGAGATATCACAACACAACTCTACAAATAAAAATAATACAAGTTGTTTAATACAAGCCAGGGGCCACGAGGGTTCGAATACAACAGCTCGAGAGCACAAAGTCAGCGGAAGCAATAGTATCTGAGTACAGACACAAGGATACAAGGTTGCCTTAAGAAGGCTAGCACAAATAACAACAGATCGAAAAGGCGAGGCCTCCTGCCTGGGAACCTCCAAACTACTCCTGGTCAAAGGGGAACTCGACGTCCTAGAAGGCATCGGGAATCTTCATGTTGCGGTGGTCGGCATCGGGGATCTCCTACTCCTGGACTCCAACGTCGACTGCAGCGGCCGATCAGGCAAAACAGTAAAGGAAATAAAGCAGGTGAGTATCTAGTATACCCGCGAGTCTTACGTCCGCTACTAAGCATTATGCATTGTATCAACGGAAAGAAGAGGCTGTATATAGTGGAATGAAAGACAAAAATCCAGAGCAAGGGTAAGAAGCTAGGCCTAACGAAGACTAGCATCTTCCGACGATGTCTTGCAGCATGAGGTAAGAATCAGCCAACAGTTTATATAAAGCATAAAGTAACAATGCAGCAGAAGTTGCTGCAGCATTGTATAATAATAAGTTGTAATAATTAACAATGCCTCCGAGTTCACCTCCTCGACATCCCCGCGAGGAAGAAAACCCGGAACCATACAGTTTAATAATAATAGTTTCTAGTGGTAAGATCCAGTTTCAGCATAAAGCGTCCTGTTACCGTGGACACGGCTATTCGAATAGATTAATCTTCCCTGCAGGGGTGCACTGGCGTGACTCTACGACGCTCGGATCTCCAGGGTGGCGGGAACCTTGTTAGGGAACGCTCCACCAAAGCTATCCGACACAAAGTAGCCCATCCTTCGGCAATCAACAGAGAGGTCATCCGCCGGACTATATCCTATGTACGCCGGGCTTTGGACCCTAACCCGAACGTACTCCTGCACGGTGTGTGACTGGCCGGTGAAGAAAAATCAAAGCAAATACAAACACACCTGCTGCAGCAAAGAGAAGACAACACCACTTCCCGGCAATCAGCCCGCGGTACTGCTGACGTTTGAAGACCCTCGAACGAGACTACGATGCAGGGGAGCCCACACTCCTTATCCCACGTGTAGGTAGTGCGTACAAGCCAAAAGGCTACTCAAGACATTCGCCGAACCATTTAGCATTTTAATTAACCTGCGTGACAACCGTTATCGTTGCCTCGACTTAACCGACCCGCTGTCAACGACAGCAGTCAGGACCACCAGTACATCGGTGCCTGCCCTGTCGTCCCACCAAGTCACTGCGGTTACCAACAAGGTGAACCGTCTCCTTACCTTGTCTCGCGTGTGCTCTTGGTAGAGCTCGACTTTTTCGTGGTTGGTAACTCTCGCGAGATACGAGCAGGGGCCAAGCACGCCAGTAACGTCGGTCGTACCCTCCCTGTCGTTCCCGACGATATACCGCTCGCGGGCACCGTTGGGTCGCCCGACTCTTACCTTTAAAGACACCAGTTGGTTCGAGTGCCTACCTTTAAGTGAAACCAGGAGGTATCACCCTCGATGGCACACTTAAAGAGGTTTGACAGAGACATCAGCAGAATGAACTAAAGAGGTAATATTCTCGTATCACCCCGGTGGTGCCGAGACACCAGCGGAATGAACTAAAGAGGAATACCCTCGTATCATCCCAGTGATGCTACGCTGCTGAGCCAAAGAGAGTGAATTACGAGTCAGTCCCCTTGTAAGTCAAACTCGAAGCGACTCGGCAGAGTCTCACCGTTGTAGGTTCCCTAGGGCGTCTGCATTGATCCGTACCTGTTGCAGTTGTATATATTTTGTACCCGCGTCACTCCCCTGAGTGGCCACGGCCCGCTATCTAATCCTAGCTAACAATGCGCAGGGCTCACTGCTGAATATAATATATAGATATAGCAGGCAGCATAGGATAAGTAAGGTACATCAAGGGGCGACAAAATCAGGCTATGCAATTGAATAGGACTGTAACCGTAGCAACAGCAGTAACAATGCCTAGTGCAAGAAAAGTACGGAAAGATAGGCGATATCTAGGGAAGAGAATGGCTCTGCTTGCCTGGAAGCTCGACGGTAGGGGTAGGGTCGTCGACGAAGTAGTCGTACTCCGGTCATCGGCGGCAGCAACGGGGTCTACCGGAGAATAAGGGGGGGAGAAACAGTAAATACACAACAATAATAGCAATACAAAAATATGACATAGCAGATATAAAGCAACGGGGCTCTAACGCAGTGTTCGGTGATTTTCTCGGAGCAAGAATTTATCCGGGGATGACTCATCAGTACCGGTTGATTACCGGACCGATGATCCGGAGGGGAAGGTTCCATGTCTGCAGTGTTAGAGACATCTGACAGACATGTGGATAGTGTATCCGTGCTCGTTGATAGATTCTGAACAAATTTTATGTTCAGAACCATTTCATCCGGCAAAGTTCTACCGGCTCCGGTCGTCTGACAAACAGATGAACCGGAGGGGAAATGTTCCACGTTCGGTATGTTAGAGAGGTGCGGTGGGGGCAAGGGTAGCGTATCCGTAACCGATGTATTCTTCTGAGCAAGTTTCATGCACAAAGTATTTCCATCGGAGTTGCGGTTTAAAAGATATTGATTTTCTAAGATTTAAATCATTGTAAAGGAATTTCTGAATTTCTTTTATTAATTATTTCAACATTATCCACAATAGAAATGTTGACCAGTCAAACTTACAGGTGGGGCCCTACTGTCATTTACACAGTTTTATTAAATCATTTTCTAAATAAAATAGTGAGGGGACCCACATGTCACCTGCTGATAATTTCCAAAACTGTTAAGGTTATCAGAACATAGCACTTTGCGATTTTCAGAGGAATTAATTTGTGCATCCAATGGAGTTGGTTCAGTGGCGTAAAATGAAGTTGGTAAAGTATACGACATGCCCATGTCATTTGTGTTATTAATGAAAATCAACAACACA
Source organism: Bromus sterilis (assembly GCA_950022295.1). Classification (NCBI taxonomy): domain Eukaryota; kingdom Viridiplantae; phylum Streptophyta; class Magnoliopsida; order Poales; family Poaceae; genus Bromus; species Bromus sterilis. Next base: position 169,806,440 of record OX465597.1, read on the forward strand.
TATTTTTGAGCTTGTGAAGGGGCTAACAAAATGCTTCTATTCTGACACTTAGCAAATCTGAGAATTCCACCGAGTGCAAACATCACTTATCTGTGTTCAGAGGGCCACAAGTTTGATTCTATCCAGCCTATGATTTCGCGCCCTATACCAATTTTGAGCATGCTCTGGTGATCTTCATGATAATGTTACTCTCACCCATGTCTGGATTAGTGGCTAGAAAATAGCATCATTGGAAGGTTCTACAAAATGTTAACTCCAAAAATTTATTAAGTTTAGCAAACTTCGACTAACGATTGCATCAATTCTTTAGCTAATTTGAGGATGAATCTTAAAGGTATTTTGATCGACAATAAGGGTGCTACAACGCCATGCCATTAGATGCTATGATAGGGTAGTGTATCATGTCCAAATCTTGCTCTAGAGTAGCTATAAAAATAATCTATTTTTCTGTCATGTTTCTGTTTACATAAATCCTCATTTTGTGATTTTCATAGCATTTAATCCGTGCATTTTCTAAAGTTGGTCCAATGTAACAAATCAAAGCTTGATACTTCGACTTTCAGTTCATATAATTTTCGGATAGATTGGAACACGTTTGTTGTTGTTTTGTTGTTGTCCAAAGTGGTATAGCCGCAGTAGAAAATATCATCTGAGTAAGCAGCAGCAGTACAACCGCAAGCAGAGTACCAGCAGCAAGTAAGAAGCGTAGTGCAGCCGTGCAGGAACACGTCCATGGCCATGGTCCTGGCTGGCAGCAGCAAGCCATGGCCGAGCGCGGTCAGGCGACGCACGGGGCACGGTGAGGCCGACAGCCAGAGGGGCAGTGGGTGGGCTCGGCAAGGACGCGTCCAAGGATGGCAGGGGCGGCAACCACGACAGCGATGGACGACGTCGGGGAGAGAAGGGGTGCTCACAGGGGGAGCAGGCCGTCGCGGCTGGAGCTCGGGGAGCTGCTGGAGCGGGGGAAGGCGGCGCGGAGGTGGCCGTCGAGGAAGAAGGGTTGGAGGCTGCAGCTTCGTCCAGGGCGGCGCCGTGCACCGGCGACCTGGCGCCTAGGGCGGGCGGCGCCAGGAGGAAGGGAGCGGCGGCGGGGAATCCATGCGGCGGGAGGTGGCGCCGGAGCCAGTGGCGCGGCGGCGCGGCGCGAGGCCGTGGCGCCAGGGGGCGGCCGAGGTGGAGGGGGGCAGCGCGGACCTCCTAGGGGTGGAGGGAGGCGGCCGCCCGAGGAGGGGCCGGCCGGGGCAGCGCGGGGGCCAAGCCTGCCGGCGGCGGGGAAGGCCGGCGGCCATGGGTACAGAGGCGAGGGGGGGCTGCTCAATCCAGATCGGGGGTGGGAACGGGGGACGCACGAGAGAGAGAGAGAGGGAGGGGGATCGGGATGGGGAGGAGGGGATCGGGGGAGATGGAGTTGACCGGGACGGGGATGGCTTGGGCCAGCTTATCCATGCGCCCGGGGCAAGATGGGTTGGGCCCAGCATAATTTCGCCCTGAGCAATTTTAGTATTTTTTCCAATTCTTTTTTTATATATATTTGTTTTCCTTTTTGTACTTAATTGTTTTAGCCGTATTACATTTTAATAAAATATGTTTTGGTGTTTCTAAATTAGCATTGCACTGTATAATAGTGTCATAAAAGTTTTGGTGATTTTATAAAACCATTTAGTATTTTATTTAATTAACAATTGATTAAAATGGACTATTTAAGCTACTGTGTTAATTGTTTGATTTAATTGGTAGTTCAATAAATTCCCCGAACTATAGGGACATGATCAAATGATCATTATACGTTTTACAAAATTGATTTTACCATTTTTGAGCAAAGTTTAATTGTCACCTATTTTTAATATTCACCACAAGGCACTTTGATTTTTGATTTGATTTCAATCCAAGGGGTTAGACTTGTTTTGACTCAAGATGATCAAGGCCCATGGCCATATTGCTTTCAATAACATCACAAGGGCAAATTTGAATATTTGAACTGACCCAGGTTGATTGGAGCAAAAAATTTGATCAAGACCATTTTGAGTAATAGAGATTATCAACAGTGATTAGCAACAGTAATCCTGATTACTGTAGGTGATTACTGTAGCGTGACACCCGGGGTGTTACAAATCTCCACCACTACAAAGAATTCTCGTCCCGAGAATTAACAGTAGTGAAAGGGCTAAGCTTTCGGTTTCGTATTCTAACGATTCTTCTAGTTGTTGTTTCCCTTCTCGATGAAGTTAATCCTTCTTGTCGACGTCTTCATTTCTCTGTATCGGTGCATCTCGACGAGTTGTCATTCTTCCTTCGGGGCTTCATCGTACCTACGACTAGGTTGGGGGTAAACTCAAGGGGTGTCGGATCGGTACCAGGTTAATTAACCGAGGTTGTCCGAGGGAACGATGTAAAAAGTATCTTCCAAGTTTAAACTCAGAGGAATACATCAAGAGAAACAAAAGAAGGTATGAGCATCTCAAGCGGATAAGCATGCATTCAATGCCGATGACGGATGATGGACAAGGGTTCAGAGCATTAGGCATAAGCATGATATCGGGCCGAATATCGCAAGGTAGATTAAAAGAGTCAGGTTTCGATCCTGTGGAACTGTGGGTTATGGGCCCACCAAGAATAGGGAGGGTGGCGACATGTTATGCGATCACGACGCAAGGTTGTCAGAGAATAGTTTGTCAGCTATGTCAGCAACAACATCGGTACCAGGAACAGTGGACATTGAGAACCATTTTCCTGCTCGTTAATACAAGGCGGACCAATTGGCAAAGTTCTCGTCCCGGTGGCTACCGAAATGTCATCAACAATGGCAACAAGGGTTACTGACGAGGTAGTACACCGAGGTGTTTATATAAGCAGGGAATCATCGCTTCTCAGATAATTTGTATCACACGAAAGATTAAACAGACCAATGGAAGGTAAAACATGGTTGTCTGATCAAACAGACCAACGGAAAGGTAAATGTCATTGTCTGATCAACATACCAATGGACGGGAAAAAGTGATGATACACAAGTATCACGTGTATAACCTTCCCAAGGGAAAGCAGAGCACGATATATATGATCAAGTGGTATTGGCACGGAGACAAGGGAGGTTGTCGACGATAACACAAATCATCGAGGGGCAGGGAGGGTATTTCACACGATGAATCCAATTGACACATGGAATAAGCCATGTAAGAATAGTCGGATAGTAATCCACAAAAAGGTCGGATGGTTCGCAAAGGATCCGATGTGAGTATGGGCACTCAACCAGAAGGGGAAAGAATGCCAAGGCATCGGGTGACAGAAGCACCGGAATAACTTGATGCTTAAGTACAAGGAAATTGTGATTTCTAGATCGGGAGGTGGACGCAATTATCCACACGGACTTATCGGTGGCATGGGATTGCAAAGGCGACGAACATGTAGGATCTCGGGAATTCATCGGAGAGTAATCGTCGAAATCTTCAGGTGGATCAGGCGATCATCGAGAATGCAGAGCTCTCCGGGAGGAAGGAGGTACGTGAACCTAAGTCAGAGTTATTAAAACTTTACCAGCAAGGATAAGAGAGCAGAGTCCCAGAGCATAGGTACGGAGAAAAAGATCCTAATACCAAAGATATCACACGGGGTGATAATAATGTGGGCCCGTAAGCCAAACATTAAGTTAGCAAGTAGTTTTGCAAATACTAGACTCGACTTCGACCGAGGAGTGGTTAGGGGCTTCCTACAGGCAGTCGGCTCTGATACCAACTTGTGACGCCCCCAAAATCAGACCGTGTACAGTAATCATACACGCAAGGTACACGATGGAGATCAGGGACTCACGGTGAGATATCACAACACAACTCTACAAATAAAAATAATACAAGTTGTTTAATACAAGCCAGGGGCCACGAGGGTTTGAATACAACAGCTCGAGAGCACAAAGTCAGCGGAAGCAATAGTATCTGAGTACAGACACAAGGATACAAGGTTGCCTTAAGAAGGCTAGCACAAATAACAACAGATCGAAAAGGCGAGGCCTCCTGCCTGGGAACCTCCAAACTACTCCTGGTCAAAGGGGAACTCGACGTCGTAGAAGGCATCGGCAATATTCATGTTGCGGTGGTCGGCATCGGGGATCTCCTACTCCTGGACTCAAACGTCGACTGCAGCGGCCGATCAGGCAAAACAGTAAAGGAAATAAAGCAGGTGAGTATCTAGTATACCCGCGAGTCTTACGTCCGCTACTAAGCATTATGCATTGTATTAACGGAAAGAAGAGGCTGTATATAGTGGACTGAAAGACAGAAATCCAGAGCAAGGGTAAGAAGCTAGGCCTAACGAAGACTAGCATCTTCCGACGATGTCTTGCAGCATGAGGTAAGAATCAGCCAACAGTTTATATAAAGCATAAAGTAACAATGCAGCAGAAGTTGCTGCAGCATTGTATAATAATAAGTTGTAATAATTAACAATGCCTCCGAGTTCACCTCCTCGACATCCCCGCGAGGAAGAAAACCCGGAACCATACAGTTTAATAATAATAGTTTCTAGTGGTAAGATCCAGCTTCAGCATAAAGCGTCATGTTACCGTGGACACGGCTATTCGAATAGATTAATCTTCCCTGCAGGGGTGCACTGGCGTGACTCTACGACGCTCGGATCTCCAAGGTGGCGGGAACCTTGTTAGGGAACGCTCCACCAAAGCTATCCGACACAAAGTAGCCCATCCTTCGGCAATCAACAGAGAGGTCATCCGCCGGACTATATCCTATGTACGCCGGGCTTTGGACCCTAAACCGAACGTACTCCTGCACGGTGCGTGACTGGCCGGTGAAGCAAAATCAAAGCAAATACAAACACACCTGCTGCAGCAAAGAGAAGACAACACCACTTCCCGACAATCAGCCCGCGGTACTGCTGACGTCTGAAGTCCCTCGAACGAGACTACGATGCAGGGGAGCCCACACTCCTTATCCCACGTGTAGGTAGTGCGTACAAGCCAAAAGGCTACTCAACACATCCGCCGAACCATTTAGCATTTTAATTAACCTGCGTGACAACCGTTATCGTTGCCTCGACTTAACCGATCCGCGGTCAACGACAGCAGTCAGGACCACCAGTACATCGGTGCCTGCCCTGTCGTCCCACCAAGTCACTGCGGTTACCAACAAGGTGAACCGTCTCCTTACCTTGTCTCGCGTGTGCTCTTGGTAGAGCTCGACTTTTTCGTGGTTGGTAACTCTCGCGAGATACGAGCAGGGGCCAAGCACGCCAGTAACGTCGGTCGTACCCTCCCTGTCGTTCCCGGCGATATACCGCTCGCGGGCACCGTTGGGTCGCCCGACTCTTACCTTTAAAGACACCAGTTGGTTCGAGTGCCTACCTTTAAGTGAAACCAGGAGGTATCACCCTCGATGGCACACTTAAAGAGGTTTGACAGAGACATCAGCGGAATGAACTAAAGAGGTAATATTCTCGTATTACCCCGGTGGTGCCGAGACACCAGCGGAATGAACTAAAGAGGAATACCCTCGTATCATCCCAGTGATGCTACGCTGCTGAGCCGACGAGAGTGAATTACGAGTCAGTCCCCTTGTAAGTCAAACTCGAAGCGACTCGGCAGAGTCTCGCCGTTGTAGGTTCCCTAGGGCGTCTGCATTGATCCGTACCTGTTGCAGTTGTATATATTTTGTACCCGCGTCACTCCCCTGAGTGGCCACGGCCCGCTATCTAATCCTAGCTAACAATGCGCAGGGCTCACTGCAGAATATAATATATAGATATAGCAGGCAGCATAGGATAAGGAAGGTACATCAAGGGGCGACAAAATCAGGCTATGCAATTGAATAGGACTGTAACCGTAGCAGCAACAGTAAAAATGCCTAGTGCAAGAAAAGTACGGAAAGATAGGCGATATCTAGGGAAGAGAATGGCTCTGCTTGCCTGGAAGCTTGACGGTAGGGGTAGGGTCGTCGACGAAGTAGTCGTACTCGGGTCATCGGCGGCAGCAACGGGGTATACCGGAGAATAAGGGGGGAGAAACAGTAAATACACAACAATAATAGCAATACAAAAATATGACATAGCAGATATAAAGCAACGGGGCTCTAACGCAGTGTTCGGTGCTTTCCTAGAGCAAGAATTTATCCGGGGATGACTCATCAATACCGGTTGATTACCGGACCGATGATCCGGAGGGGAAGGTTCCATGTCTGCAGTGTTAGAGACATCTGACAGACATGTGGATAGTGTATCCGTGCTCGTTGATAGATTCTGAACATCTTTTATGTTCAGAACCATTTCATCCGGCAAAGTTCTACCGGCTCCGGTCGTCTGACAAACAGATGAACCGGAGGGGAAATTTCCACGTTCGGTATGTTAGAGAGGTGCGGTGGGGGCAAGGGTAGCGTATCCGTAACCGATGTATTCTTCTGAGCAAGTTTCATGCACAAAGTATTTCCATCGGAGTTGCAGTTTAAAAGATATTGATTTTCTAAGATTAAAATCATTGTAAAGGAATTTCTGAATTTCTTTTATTAATTATTTCAACATTATCCACAATAGAAATGTTGACCAGTCAAACTTACAGGTGGGGCCCTACTGTCATTTACACAGTTTTAGTAAATCATTTTGTAAATAAAATAGTGAGGGGACCCACATGTCACCTGCTGATAATTTCAAAAACTGTTAAGGTTATCAGAACATAGCACTTTGCGATTTTCAGAGGGATTAATTTGTGCATCCAATGGAGTTGGTTCAGTGGCGTAAAATGAAGTTGGTAAAGTATACGACATGCCCATGTCATTTGTGTTATTAATGAAAATCAACAACACATATTTTTGAGCTTGTGAAGGGGCTAACAAAATGCTTCTATTCTGACACTTAGCAAATCTGAGAATTCCACCGAGTGCAAACATCACTTATCTGTGTTCAGAGGGCCACAAGTTTGATTCTATCCAGCCTATGATTTCGCGCCCTATACCAATTTTGAGCATGCTCTGGTGATCTTCATGATAATGTTACTCTCACCCATTTCTGGATTAGTGGCTAGAAAATAGCATCATTGGAAGGTTCTACAAAATGTTAACTCCAAAAATTTATTAAGTTTAGCAAACTTCGACTAACGATTGCATCAATTCTTTAGCTAATTTGAGGATGAATCTTAAAGGTATTTTGATCGACAATAAGGGTGCTACAACGCCATGCCATTAGATGCTATGATAGGGTAGTGTATCATGTCCAAATCTTGCTCTAGAGTAGCTATAAAAATAATCTATTTTTCTGTCATGTTTCTGTTTACATAAATCCTCATTTTGTGATTTTCATAGCATTTAATCCGTGCATTTTCTAAAGTTGGTCCAATGTAACAAATCAAAGCTTGATACTTCGACTTCCAGTTCATATAATTTTCGGATAGATTGGAACACGTTTGTTGTTGTTTTGTTGTTGTCCAAAGTGGTATAGCCGCAGTAGCAAATATCATCTGAGTAAGCAGCAGCAGTACAACCGCAAGCAGAGTACCAGCAGCAAGTAAGAAGCGTAGCACAGCCGTGCAGGAACACGTCCATGGCCATGGTCCTGGCTGGCAGCAGCAGGCCATGGCCGAGCGCGGTCAGGCGACGCACGGGGCACGGTGAGGCCGACAGCCAGAGGGGCAGTGGATGGGCTCGGCGAGGACGCGTCCAAGGATGGCAGGGGCGGCAACCACGACAGTGATGGACGACGTCGGGGAGAGAAGGGGTGCTCACAGGGGGAGCAGGCCGTCGCGGCTGGAGCTCGGGGAGCTGCTGGAGCGGGGGAAGGCGGCGCGGAGGTGGCCGTCGAGGGAGAAGGGTTGGAGGCCGCAGCGGCGTCCAGGGCGGCGCCGTGCACCGGCGACCTGGCGCCTAGGGCGGGCGGCGCCAGGAGGAAGGGAGCGGCGGCGGGGACTCCATGCGGCGGGAGGTGGCGCCGGAGCAAGTGGCGCGGCGGCGCGGCGCGAGGCCGTGGCGCCAAGGGGCGGCCGAGGTGGAGGGGGGCAGTGCGGACCTCCTAGGGGTGGAGGGAGGCGGCTGCCCGAGGAGGGGCCGGCCGGGGCAGCGCGGGGGCCAAGCCTACCGGCGGCGGGGAAGGCCGGCGGCCATGGGTACAGAGGCGAGGGGGGGCTGCTCGATCCAGATCGGGGGTGGGAACAGGGGACGCACGAGAGAGAGAGAGAGAGGGAGGGGGATCGGGATGGGGAGGAGGGGATCGGGGGAGATGGAGTTGACCGGGAGGGGGATGGCTTGGGCCAGCTTATCCATGCGCCCGGGGCAAGGTGGGTTGGGCCCAGCATAATTTTGCCCTGGGCAATTTTAGTATTTTTTCCAATTCTTTTTTTATATATATATTTGTTTTCCTTTTTGTACTTAATTGTTTTAGCCGTATTACATTTTAATAAAATATGTTTTGGTGTTTCTAAATTAGCATTGCACTGTATAACAGTGTCATAAAAGTTTTGGTGATTTTATAAAATCATTTAGTATTTTATTTAATTAACAATTGATTAAAATGGACTATTTAAGCTACTGTGTTAATTGTTTGATTTAATTGGTAGTTCAATAAATTCCCCGAACTATAGGGACATGATCAAATGATCATTATACATTTTACAAAATTGATTTGACCATTTTTGAGCAAAGTTTAATTGTCACCTATTTTTAATATTCACCACAAGGCACTTTGATTTTTGATTTGATTTCAATCCAAGGGGTTAGACTTGTTGTGACTCAAGATGATCAAGGCCCATGGCCATATTGCTTTCAATAACATCACAAGGGCAAATTTGAATATTTGAACTCACCCAGGTTGATTGAAGCAAAATTTTGATCAAGACCATTTTGAGTAATAGAGATTATCAACAGTGATTAGCAACAGTAATCCTGATTACTGTAGGTGATTACTGTAGCGTGACACCCGGGGTGTTACAGTACCCCTGTTAAATTCTAGCAGGATGGTTGGTCGTGGTGGTCGTGGTCGTGGTCGTGGTGCGAACGATCCACCTCCGCCGCCGGACTACATGGCCGCGATGATGCAGCAGTTTCAGATGAACCAAGTATTTATGCAAGGAGTCATAGATCAGCTCGAGAACCAGAATCAGAACCAGAACCAGCACAAGAACCAACCGCCTGTGGTTACTCTGCGGGATTTCATGTGTCTCAATCCCCCTCTCTTCCACCAATCGGAACAGCCGCTGGATGCTGATGATTGGCTTCGTGACATCACTCTTCAGCTGGAGTTTGCTAATGTAAGCGTTGCTGATTACGTCAACTTCGCGTCCTATTTCCTGCGTGGCCCCGCTGCTCAGTGGTGGGACACTTACAAGGGCTCGCTAGCTGAAGGGACTGTCGTCACCTGGAATGACTTCAAGACTGCCTTCCGTGCTTGTTATGTCCCCCAGGTGATTATGAACCGTATGAAGACCGAGTTCCGCAACCTTGTTCAGGGCAACAAAACTGTCGAGGCTTATCAGAGGGAATTCCTCCGCCTCTCCCGCTATGCTGCAAGTGACCTCCCCAATGATGCAAGTAGGCAAGAGAAGTTCCGTGATGGACTCAACCCAGATCTCCAGCTTGCACTGGCTTTGCACGTCTTCCCCGACTTTGCCACCATGGTGAACCAGACTATCACTCTTGAGACAGCTCAGCTTAAGTTCGGTGGTTCGCCGAAGTGCCCCCGTGATGCTGGCTCTTCTTCGGGCACAGCACAGAAGCAACGCGTTTGGCTTCCACACAGTCTTATGCGTCCAACTACCCCTGCACCGAGGCCGTCGTATGTTGCACCCCGTCTGCCTCCGCCCCCGCCGAGACAGCCGAAGACTGAGACTGCACCCCTCCGTCCTCAAGATGGCATGTGTTTCAAGTGCCGTCAGCCAGGCCATATTTCCAGAGACTTCCCCCAGTGATAGAATCAACTGGTAGTTCACCCTGCTAGCTGTGGAAATGGCCGTGGCAACAATGGGACCCTCAACTATAATACTGGGTCAAATCCTCACGCTCGTGGTCATGCTTACAACATTGATGTTGAAGCATCTCAGGAACAGCCCGCTATTGTGATGGGTACACTCCTCGTTAACTCAATACCTGCTACTGTTTTATTTGATACATGAGCATCGCATTCATTTATGTCTGGAGCATTTGCGTCTAAGCATGGCATTTACCACGAAAAGATGCATACCCCCTTAATAGTCCGGACTCCCGGTACCCAGTGTCGTGTCGACATGGTTGCACCTAACCTCATTGTCAAGATCGAAATATTTGAGTTCATGGTTTCTCCGCACATTCTGAAAACCTCCATCATCGACCTTATCCTTGGCATGGATTGGCTGAAAACCCACGATGCCGCACTTTATTGTGGCACCAAGGTCATCCAACTTTTTCATCCTTCCGGCACGATTTTGAGTCATACCGCCATTGTGTCGATGAATGCCGAAGCTCGTATATATGCTCTGAATGCCTTGAATGTCACACCTCTCGAAGAGATTGAGAAAGTCCCAATCGTTTGTGATTTTACCGATGTATTCCCAGAAGAACTGCCGGGGATACCCCCGATTAGAGAAGTTGAATTCGTCATCGACTTGAAGCCTGGCACCGTCCCTATTGCCGAGCGCCCATATAAGATGCCACCTCACCACCTCCTTGAATTGAAGAAGGAGATCGACACGGCCCTCGAGAAAGGCTTCATCCATCCTAGTTCCTCTGCTTGGGGAGCACCTTCGCTCTTTGTCAAGAAGAGTGATGGCACAAACCGTTTGGTCCAAGATTACCGACCTATCAACCAGGCTACGATACAGAACAAGTACCCCCTCCCTCGGATCAATGATCTTTATGATCAACTTGCTGGATCCACGGTGTTTTCAAAACTCGACTTAAGGTTGGGTTACCATTAGATCCGGGTCCGTGATGAGGACATCCCGAAGACCGCATTCATTACTCGCTATGGTTCATACGAGTACACTGTCATGTCCTTTGGCTTGACGAATGCCCCAGCCACTTTCTCCAGATTGATGAACTTTATATTCATGGAATACCTCGACAAGTTTGTCGTGGTTTATCTGGATGACATATTGATTTACTCCAAGACCGATGCAGAACATGCTGAACATCTTCGCCTTATACTAGAAAAGCTTCGAGAACACAAACTCTATGCTAAGTATTCTAAGTGTGAGTTCTAGCTTCCCGAAGTAACCTACCTTGGTCATGTGATTTCCAAGGATGGGATTGCCGTCAACCCTGAACGTATCCAGGCTATTCTTGACTGGACTCCGCCCAGGACTATCAAGCAAGTCCGAAGTTTCCTCGGCCTTGCCAGCTATTGCCGCCGTTTTGTTGAGAATTTCTCCAAGATTGCCAAGCCTCTGACTAATCTGCTTCACAAAGGCGTCAAGTTTGAGTGGACTGATAAATGTCAAGAAAGTTTTCAAGCTCTGAAAGACAAGCTCACTTCACCTCCGATGCTTGGTCCTCCTGATACTCAGAAGGACTTCGTGATTTATTGCGACGCGTCTCGTCAAGGATTAGGCTGTGTCCTAATGCAAGAGCGCAAAGTGATTGCTTATGGCTCTCGTCAGTTGCGTGCTCACGAATAAAACTATCCAACTCATGATCTCGAATTGGCAGCGGTAATTTATGCATTGAAGCTCTGGCGACATTACCTCGTCGGAAATCGTTGCGAGATCTTCACCGACCACCAAAGCCTGAAGTACATGTTTACGCAACCAGACCTGAATCTCCGCCAACAGAGATGGCTCGAGACAATAGCCGACTACAACATGGGAATTTCTTACACCCCTGGCAAAGCTAATGTGGTGGCCGATGCCTTAAGCCGCAAAGCCTATTGTAGTGAACTTGAAGTTCAAGTGCAACAGCCACGTCTGTATGCAGAACTCCGCAAGCTGAACATCGAAATTGTTCCGCAGGGATATGTGAACTCCCTGGTGGTCCAACCAGACCTCGACACCCGCATCAAGACGGTACAACATTATGACTCTGACATTTGGAAGATTAAGCGTCGTGTCGCCAGCGGAGAACCCTCATCCTTCACTATTGATGCAAATGATGATAATGCAGTGTACTTCAAGGGTCGTTTAGTGGTTCCGGTAACCAAGGCCAACCTGAATTACGCCTCTGATGTCATGAAAGAAGCTCATGATACACCCTTGTCGATTCACCCTGGTAGTACCAAGATGTACCAAGACATTCGTCAGCGGTACTGGTGGTCTAACATGAAACAAGACATTGCTCGTTATGTTGATGAGTGTGACGTTTGCCGTCGCGTGAAAGCCGAACATCAAAGACCTGCTGGAACTCTGCAACCACTCTCTATTCCTGAATGGAAATGGGACAAGATTGAAATGGACTTCGTCACCGGATTTCCCCGATCACAGAAGGGTCATGATGCCATCTTTGTCGTCATCGACCGATTCTCCAAGGTTGCCCATTTTCTGCCAGTCAAGGAGACGATCTCTGCTAGTCAGTTAGCAGACTTATATGTTTCCAGAATTGTTTCCCTCCACGGTATTCCGTTGGAGATCAGTTCCGACCGAGGCAGCATTTTCACCTCAAAGTTCTGGGATAGTTTCCAAGAAGCTATGGGCACTCACCTAAATTTCAGCACCGCTTATCACCCCCAGTCGCAAGGACAAGTCGAACGCGTGAATCAAGTGCTTGAAGATATGCTTCGAGCTTGTGTCATTTCATTCGGTAAGAAATGGGAGGAATCTCTTCCATTTGCTGAATTCTCGTACAACAATAGCTATCAGGCTAGTCTGAAGATGGCACCCTTTGAAGTTCTTTATGGACGTAAGTGTCGAACCCCTCTGAATTGGTCAGAAACTGGGGAACGAACTCTCGTTGGTCCGGACATCATACAGCATGCCGAAGATCAGGTTCGCGTTATTCGTGAACACTTGAAAGCTGCTTAGTCCCGTCAGAAGAGCAACTATGATCGCAAGCACAAAGAAATGGTCTATCAACCTGGCGAATACGCGTACCTCCGTGTCATCCCGATGCGAGGCACTCATCGTTTCGGAATCAAAGGCAAGTTAGCTCCTCGCTACATTGGCCCGTTCCGTATTATTTCGAGGAGTGGACCAGTGGCATACCGATTGGAATTGCCGCCGAACCTCTCTCAAGTCCATGATGTATTCCACGTGTCGCAACTCCGACGCTGCTTCAAAGACCCTATTCGTGAAGTGGAGCATGATATGATCGAGCTGCAACAGGACTTGACTTACCAAGAACATCCGAGCCGCATTCTTGATCAGTCTGAACGCAAAACCGCAACAAGACAACCAAGTTCCTCAAAGTTCAGTGGTCGAATCATTCTGAAGATGAAGCCACTTGGGAACGCGAAGATCGTCTTCGTGAAGAATACCCCGATCTTTTCACCTCTACCACTTAAATTCTCGAGACGAGAATTCTTGTAGTGGGGGAGATTTGTAACACCCTCGCTGTCAGTGAACAGTAATCAGGGTTACTGTTCAGCTCTACTGTTCAAAACTTTTGTTTGATCAACTGGTTCAGTTCAAATTCAAATTCTCCTTTGATATTGTTGCAAGCAAATATGAACCATGGACCTTGATCATCATTGGCCAACTAAAGTCCAAGCCATTTGAAATAAAATTCAAACAAACCCTAAAATGCCTTTTAATGAATATTAAAAATATGGTGACAATAAATCTTTTCCAAAAATCTTGGAACCAATTTTTTTTAAAAAATCCCAAATAATCATTGGACCATGCCAATGTGGTCTTGAGTATTTATAGTGCTATAGAAAATTCCAAACAAATCAAAACGGTAGACAAAAACCACCAAATAACCATTTAATATTTAATTCAAATATTAAATGACTTTTATAATTGTCCAAACTATTTGTGGCACTAACCTAGGGTGATTGCTAAATTATGGGGCACATTAAAAGTTTTTCAAAAATGTCTAGGTAACTAAAATAAATACAAAAAAATTAAACAGAAAAGCAAAAAGAAAAATAAAATAAAAGGAAAGGAAACCTAATCTAGCCCCACCCACTGGCCCTTTCCCCTCCCCCTCCACTGGGCTGCCAACCCACCCAAGCCCACCCCCCCCCCTTCTTCTTCCTGCCGTACAGGGGGATGCCGTGGCGGGCATCGGCCGGGGACACGGCGACCTGGCCGTGCCGTGGCACGAATCCGGCGGCCGCCAGCGCCCATATGGAGTCCAAGCCTCGGGGAACCCTAACCCTAGCCTCCCTCTCGATTTCCCCCCCCCCCCCTCTCTCTCTCTCTCTCTGGATCACGCCCGCCCGCGCACCCGTGGGCGCTACCTCGGCGCCGGCGCGGCCAACGGCGAGCAGGGCACGCCCCGCCACGTCCAGGGCCCCCGCCACGTTCGTCCTCGCCGTTTCCCCCCCAACAGCTCGAGCCGCAGGTCACCGGTACCGCCGAATCGGGCCGCCCCTTCCACCGCGGACGCGCCGCCATTGTCGTCGAATTGGCTCCGCCCGGACCTTCTCGCGCCACCACGAGCCCTTCCCGAGCACCGCGGTGAGCTTCTGAGCCGATTCCCCCTCTCCCTTCGTCGTTTTAGCCGTCATGGTAGCCTCCTCGTTCACGCCCGGCAACCGCAGGCCGCCATGGCCGGGCCGAGCTCCGCTCGCCCGCGCCCGCGCCTTGTCCGCGCTCTGGCCGCGCCCCCTGCTTGCCCAGCGCGTTCCCGTGCCCTCCCACCCGCGGGTCCATGCGTCCGGCCTCGCGTGCTTCTCCGCCCCTGGCCTGAGGCCACGGCCATGGACGCGCCACCCCCTTTGCAGCCCGCGCCACCCTCCTTCTACGGTCGTCAGGCTCGCCGCCTACACGCTCGCGACCAAGACTCCTCCGCACCGCTCGCCGGAACGCCCCTCCCTCGCTGGCTCTGCCCCGCCGCCGTGGTCCGGTTCGTCTCCGGCGTGGGTACGCCTGGCCATTAGCCAGTGGCTGTCCCACTAACAATGGGGCCCGCCCTATTAGTTAGTGTTAACCCCCCTGTTTAATAGAATTAAGTTTAATCCCCCCTTTTGTTACACTGACAGGTGGGCCCTGGCTATTAGATAAATAAAACTGTTTAATTTAGTTAGTCTCACTGACTGTTGGGCCCCACTAGTAAGTGTTTAATTAAAACGCAATTGATAAAATCAGTGTATGACATGTGGGCCGTGGCTCCAATTAATTCTAATAAAATTAATTATTATCACTAAGAGGCTGACATGTGGGACCCCATGTCAGATTTGACCAGTCAACACTGTTTTGGATAATGTTACTAAAATAATAAAAGAAATTATTAAAAGGGATTTTTAAATGTTTTAAATTGATTAAAACTTATAAAATCAATATCTTTTAATCCGTAACTCGGATCGAAAAAGTTTATGCATGAAAATTGATCAGAAAAATATAACGAATACGGATACGCTACTCGTATATCAACCACACCCCTCTAACATACCGAACATCGAACCGTCCCCCTCCGGACCGTTTGTCCGATGATTTGTCCGGTACTGTTAAAGTATCCGGATGAATTTATTCCGAACACGAAAGTTGTCCGGGAGGGTTCAACTAACACGGATACACCCCCGTTATCTTTGTCGGATGTCCACGACACCTCCGGCATGAACCCTTCCCCCTCCGGACACCCTGTCCGGTAATCACCCGGAGCTGATAGTTCATCCCCGGATGAATTCCCGCTCCGAGCAACGTGCATTGCACTGCGTTAGAACACCGTTAACATTGCATATGCCATGCTATTCATCTGTTTGTTTATGCTTGCTTTGTATTTACTGTTTCTCCCCCCCCCCCTTTTTATTCTCCGGTAGACCCCGGTACTACCACCGACTACACCGCTGCCGGGTACGACTACTTCGTCGACGACCCTGCCCCTACCGTCGAGCTTCCAGGCAAGCAGAGCCATTCTCTTCCCCAGATATCGCCTACCTTTTCCGTACTTTCTTGCACTGGGCATGGTTACTGCTGCTGCTACGATTACAATCCTATTCAATTGCATAGCCTGATTTAGTCGCCCCTTGTTGTACCTTTTCTTATCCTATGCTGCCTGTTATAATTATGCATATATTCAGCAGTGAACCCTGCGCATTGTTAGCTAGGACTAGATAGCGGGCCGTGATCACTCAGGGGGGTCAACACGGATACAATATATACAACTGCACAGGTACGGTACAAAGCAGACACCGCCAAAGGCCCCTATCTGGGTTATGCCTAGTCACCTCAAGTGTGAGCTATCAAGGAGTAATCCTTGTACTCCACTCGAGGCTGACTTTGTCTTGCCACCATAGGGTCCTGAACAGCGGTTGTCCTTAAGGTAAGAAGTCGGGCGACCCAACGGTGCCCGCGAGCGGTATATTGTCGGGAACGACAGGGAGGGTACGACCGACGTTACTAGCGTGCTTGGCCCCTGCTCGTATCTCGCGAGAGTACCAAACCACGCAAAAGTCGAGCTCTACCAAGAGCACACGCGAGACAAGGTAAGGAGACGGTTCACCTTGTCGGTAACCGCGCGCTTTGACGGGACGACAGGGCAGGCCCCGACGTTACCGGTGGGCCTTGTTGCTGTTCGTTGTCCGTTGTGTTGTTAGTCTGACAGCGATAACAGTTGTCTGCGAGATAATATTAAAATGCTAAATGGTTCGGCGGATGACTTGAGAGACCCGTTGGTCTGTTCACACTACCTCCACGTGGGATTACGGTGTGGGCCCTCCGCGTCGTAGTTTGTTCGAAAGCTCTTCAGACGTCAGCAGTACGACGGGCTGATAGCCGGGAAGCGGTCTTGTCTTATTTGCTGCAGCAGGTGTGTTTGGATTTGCTTTTGCTTCACCGGCCAGTCTCGTACCGTGTAGGAGCGTGCAAGGGTGAGGGACCTAGACCCCTTGGCGCATAGGATATAGTCCGGCGGATGGCCTCTCTGCTGAGCCTAGGATGAACTGCGATGTGTCGGATAGTCTCGGTGGGGCGTTCCCTAACAAGGTTCACGCCACCCTGGAGATCCGAGCGTGCAGGCTGAACAGTAGTGCACCCCTGCAGGGAGTTTAATCTATTCGAATAGCCGTGTCCACGGTAACAGGACGCTTTATGCTGAAGCTGGATCTTACCACTACAAACTATTACTATTAAACTGTATGGTTCCGGGTTTTCTTCCTCGCATGGGAGTCGAGGAGGGGAACTCAGAGGTATTATTATTATTAATCATTACAACTTATATTATACAATGCTGCAGCAACTTCTGCTCCATTGTTACTTTATTTCTTTATATAAACTATTGGTTGATTCTCTTCTCATGCTGCAAGACAACGTCGGAAGATACTAGTCTTCGATAGGCCTAGCTTCTTACCCTTATTCTGATTTCTATCTTGCAGTCCACTATATATACAGCCTCCCTTTTCCGTTGATACAAATGCGTAATGCTTAGTAGCGGACGTAAGACTCGGGGGTATACTAGATACTCACCCTTGCTTTATTTCCCCTTTTATGTGTTGCCTGATCGGCCGCTGCAGTCGACGTTGGAGCCCAGGAGCAGGAGTACCCCGGAGGCGGATACTACTACGTCGAGACTCCCGCTGACCAGGACCAGGAGTAGTTTCGGAGGCTCCCAGGCAGGAGGCCTTGCCTTTTCGATCTGTATCTCTGATGTTATTTGTGCTAGCCTTCTTAAGGCAAAACTTGACTAACTATATCTATACTCAGATATTATGGCTTGTATAACTTATGTATTCGGGTCCGCGTGACCCCCTTTATTGTAACATATTGGTTTATCCTTTTGTGTTTAGTGTTGTGCTATGATATTCTCACCGTGGCACCCTAATCTCAGCAGTGTACCCTGCGTGTATGATTACTGTACACGGATTGATTTTGGGGGCGTCACATACAAGTCAAACTGATCCAGTCCTTTCGATATTTCGAGCACTCATGCAATGGATGAGCGTGAGCAAGAAAGTTGACACCTAAAAGGCGAAACAGAAAGAAGGTGGAGGAGGAAGACAAAAAGGTGTGAAAGGCTCACATCAATGAGGACAATCATAGGCGAGAGAAGGCCATATGATAAATATGATGTGAGGAGTAGGGATTGCCATGCAACAGATGCACATGTGAGCTAAAAGCTCTCCAAGGGAACTAGTGGGGGTGCATCTAACTTCCTTTCTCAAGAAGACCTAGAGCTCGTTTGAGGAGGCTCATTATTGAAATATACAAGCCAAGTTCTATAGTGTGAAGGTCCCCACATAGCTATATGCATGATGATGATCTCTATGGAGTACAAGGGATAGAGGATGAAGTACTAGTGTGGATCTCTCAAAAGGAATAGTAGTGTGCCCGCTTCTCTCTTTTTATTTTTCTTTTTCTCTTTTTTCTATTTTTTTGTATTCTTTTGGTGGCCTCAATGGCTCTTTCTATTTAACTCTCATTTTTCCTCTTTGGGATCTTTTGATCTTGTCCTCTTTGGGATCTTTTCCTCACTTTAGGGGCAACACTCTATATTTTACGAGAATATAGGAGATCTTTCACACTTTACAAAGGTACTCACATAAAGAAGATATAACTATCATGATGCAAATGTATGCCTCTGCCAGGATAGCAGGATATGCAATGATACCAGCGCGTCATGTAGCAATGATTAGGGCAAGGCCCAACTAGCATGCGGCTCATCGATCAAGCAAGTAGCATGTATGACATGAGGATCAAGTCATGAGAAGGTGGACGTTGCATGGCAATGTATCTCGGAAAGTCTATTGAAATGCCTTGTAGGTAGGTATGGTGGCTGTTTTGAGGAAAGATATAACGAGGCTTATGCTGACAGAGCATATCGTGCCAAGGGTTTGGATATACCGGCGAAGTATGCGCCAACTCTCGAGGTGAGAAAGGGCAATGCACGGTACCGAAGAGGCTAGAAAAAGTATGGGTGGGTGGAAGTGTCAACTTTCGAATACTCACATTAGTCCGAAGAACTCATGCACTTATTATCGGTAACTCTCAATCTAATCAGGAGGTTCACAAAGAGACAAGTACCCCGAGGAGGAGTGTATGGGGGTTTGGTTATCCTTGCGCATCCTCGACTCATGGTACGTGAGTGTACTCTAATATTCGAACCCTCTAGAGGTTAGTGATCCATATAGTAGCTAGAGTTCTCAAAAGGGGTTTTTGGTTTTCAAAAATCACACGGATTGACCAAAATACGACATCTATCACTAATAGGCTCGAGCTCTTGACACCAAAAGTTCAAACATTACTCTAGTCAATACCTCAAAACTATTGCAAGTTACTACTACAAAGAGAATAGCAACTTCAACTACCTACTTCTAGTCAAGACACAAAACTCAGTGCAACAGGAAAACTCTCTAACAAGATAAAACATGCAACCTATAGAAAGTTCAACCTAAAACAAAAGAAAAGCTCTAGAAAAACTAAAGCACTACAACTAAACAGAGCAGCAGCTAAGAAAAGAAAAAGAACAACTCACAGCTAAAAGAATAAGCATGCAAATCCTATGAGGAGTTCTAGTTCAAGTGGAGCGTGTATCTCTCCCACACAAAAGAGTAAGCTCGGGTCTAACTTGTTACTACAACAAACAAAGAAAAAACAAACCTAAGAGAAGTAAAGAGCGAGACGCTCCAAGCATAGCACATAACTCATGAAGTCATAAAAATATAGTGCAACGAGAGACGAACTGATAATTGTTGATGAAGAAGGGGATGCACGTGGGCATCCCCAATCTTGAGCGTTTGACACTCAAAGATCTTCTTTCATCATTTTCCATCGCGCACTTGAAAACTCCCTTCATACATAACTCATTGTAGACTGATTAAAGAGGTTAGTGCCCTACTAAAATAATTGTTCCTCTACTGGAAATAAAGATAATCTTGAAGAGCTACTGTTTCTCAAGATTGCCAAAAAGGTTTTGCAAAGAAAAAGCAAGCTTAAGGTTTGCAAAACGAAGAAAAGGCAAAACAGGACAGAATCTGTGAAAAACAAACCAGCAGGTAGAAACAAATTTTTTAGGGGTACTTCTGCAACTCAAATCAAAAAACTCAGAACATAAGAAATGTTTCGTAATTGTATAGAGCACGCTGTGTAAAAATTCAGCTCAAAAAGATGATCTGGGATTTTTCTATGATTTTTCTAGTCACGAGGACAGAATTTGTTTTCTGGACGGCATGTCACAACTTTTACATCCCTTGTCGTATGAGGCTATAAAAGGCACAAAGCTTGAAAAGTAAAGATACAATGATGTTGCTACAGTATTAAAAATCATCAAGACCACTAATAACAGAAGAAAAGCAAAAATAAAAACCTAAATTCGTTGCGGGCTGCCTCCCGAAAGCGCTTCTTTAGAGCCATTAGCTAGGCTTAAAGCAGAAGATCAAGTCTTTTCAAGAGAATAACTAGCCCGTGTAACGGACTCAAAAGGCAACTTAATCTTTTTCCTAGGGAAATGTTCCATCCCTTTCTTGAGAGGGAATTGGAATTTGATATTCCCCTCTTTCATGTCAATAACAGCACTAACTGTGCGAAGAAAAGGACGTCCCAAAATAATTGGACAAGAAGGTTCACATTCAATGTCCATAATAGTGAAATCAACAGGAACATAATTGTCATTGACAATGATAAGAACATCGTCGATCTTCCCCAAAGGCTTCTTTATGGAAGAATCAACAAGACAAACACCAAAAGAATAGGGATCAAAAGGTTTCAATTCAAGCATATCATACATTCTTTTGGGCATAACAGAGGTACTTGGTCCAACATCACAAAGAGCATAACAAGAGAAGTTATTCAATTTGATTTTTATCATAGGATCCCAACCATCTTCTAGCTTCCTAGGTATGTAGGCTTCTAGTCTAAGCTCCTCCTTCCTAACTTTGATTAGAGCATTGGTGATATGCTCTGTGAAGGCAAGATTAAGTGTGCTAGTGTGGGGGTCTCTAGACATCTTGTGTAGGAAACCAATAACTTTTGGTAAAGTGCAGTTGTCAAAGTCTAGGTCACTACTATCTATCAAGGAGGTCGTGATATCATTTAGGCTCCCTTGTTTGAAAGCCTCTATGTTCATAGAGGTTTCTTCATCTATGGTTGAGGTGGTAGCATCACCATTGATAGGTCCAGTGGGACTAGGGGTGTGATGGGTGCTAACTGTTTGGACATCCTCAACTACTTGGATAGTGGCTACTATGTGGTGGGTAGGAAGGCTCTTAATTCTTTCCTCTTCCTCTTTTTCTCTAGCCCATCTTTCTTTGAGTTTAGCCATCATCCTAATATTTTCATTGATTTGTAACTGGATAGCATTAATAGGGGTGACCTTACTCTCCTCAAGGGGAGAGGTTCTAATTTTTAACATCTCAACATCAAGGGCTAAGTTGTCTACCTTCAAAAAAAGATTATCTAATTTAGCTAGTTTTTCTTCCAAATCCTTGTTGAAGGCTTATTGGGTAGTGATAAAGTCTCTAAGCATACTCTCTAGTTCAGAGGTGGGGTTCTTGTTGCTAGGGTAGGTGTTGTTGTTCCCATAAGTGGATGGAAACGGTCTAGGATTACTAGCAAAGTTGCCCCTATAAGCATTATTATTAAAGTTGTTTCTAGCAATGAAGTTCACATCTACTTTTTCCTGAGCAATCAAATAATTTAAAGGAACATTCTGAGGATCAATAGGAGATTGCTTGGTAAGTAGAGACATAATCAATTCAACTTTTCCATTTAAAGAGGAGATCTCCTCGACATAATTTACCTTCTTACCAGTTGGAGATCTTTCGGTGTGCCACTGAGAGTAGTTCAGCATCATCTCGTCACGTAGCTTTGTGGCAGCACCAAGTGTGGTTGACATAAAAGTTCCTCCCTCGGCCGAATCTAACAGGTTCCGCGAGGTAAAGTTCAAGCCTGCATAAAAAGTCTGGATAACCATCCAGGTAGTCAGTTCATGTGTGGGGAAGTTCTTGTCAAGAGTTTCCATGCGTTCCCAAGCTTGGGCAACGTGTTCATTATCCAATTGCCTGAAATTCATAATGTTACTCCTCAATTGGATAATCTTAGCAGGTGGGTAGTACTACCCAATAAAAGCATCTTTGCACTTATCCCACGAATCTATGCTATTCCTAGGCAAAGATTGAAACCAGATTTTAGCTCCGTCCCTCAAAGAGAAAGGAAAAAGCTTGAGCTTAACAACATCACCTTCTACTTATTTATACTTTTGCATATCACATAATTCAACAAAATTATTCAAGTGTAAAGCAGCACCATCTCCAGCACCAGAGAATTGATCTCTCATAACAAGGTTTAGCAAAGCAGGTTTAATTTCATAAGAGGTAGCTGAAGTGGCCGGTGTGGCAATAGGAGTGCAGATAAATTCACTGTTGTTGTGACTGGTGAAGTCACACAACTTGGTGTTTTCATTGGAACCCATAGTAGCAGCAGGTATTTTTGGTATTTTTGATAAGGGACACAAAAGTAAAAACTGAAAGGTAAACTAACAAGACTAAAAATCAAAGATAAAAGATAGTTTGCAACTCCCCTATCTTGTAGACTGGAGTCCCCGGCAACGGCGCCAGAAATTGGCTTGATACGGTGAGGATCTCTCACTCCTCGTTGGTTACCCCAAGTGGAAGGTGAGATGTAGCGTAGCAGCAAATTTCCCTCGGTAAAGATACCAAGGTTATCGAACCAGTAGGACTCCAAGAGATACAAGAATGTGTCACGGCGCTTGACGTGGACCTGCACACAACAACAAATAACTTTTCTCCCAACGAGTACAGAGGAGTTGTCAATTCCTCCGGCCTTGCTGTTTACAAAGGATAAACGCAAGAGATATAATAGTGGCAACTGAAAGTAAAGACTGAAATTGAACTAAGGATGTAAACAGTAATGTGAAGATGGACCGGAGTCCCGTGATTTTCACTAGTGATGTCTCTCTCCCAAAAGACGATAAAAGTGCTAGCGAGGTAAACATATCACAGTTGGGCAATTGACAAAATTATGAAGGCACCGCAATGCTAACTATGCTGCAAAGAAAGGAAGGGCTCAAAAGCAATGGGCAGTACGCCAAGGTAATTAGACCGAAATCCAACTGCATCTACTACGAATCATCCACCTTGAGATATCTATCCAGAACATCTCGCTGGTATTAAGTTGCGAATCCCACCCAAAGTGTAAACTCAAAGCAACAAACAAGTGCATTAAAAGAACTTTGTGTAAAGTAAACAATCCTTGCACCCGCGGATACAAGCACCGTTGTTTTATTCCTGGTGGCAATAACACATCCCCTAGTCTCATTTTTCTGTCACTCAATCTAGACATCAAGGGGTTAAACCCACAATCAAGCATAACACTCCCTCTTGGAGTTGCAACCAATCACTTGGCCAAAGTAAAATACGGCAAGAGAGAACATGCAAGAATTTATTCAAGAACAAAATATAAAAGAGAAGAACCAAATATATTACTCATCACAATTTGAACATAGTCTCATAATCCATCAGATCCCAGCAAACTCAGCATAGCAACATCAGAAATTATAGAAGTGCCTCGATCATGTGAGGCAGCTCACGAGGTCTCGAAAGTGGAAGCACAAAGAGGGGAGAGAAGTACATCACATAGCTACTGGTCACGGACCCATGGTCCAAGGGGGACTACTCACGGTACATCCGGGAGGCGTCCATGGCTATGGATGGTCTCCCGGAGGGGGTTCCTCCTCCCGGCAGGGTGCCAGGGCAGCTTCTCCAGGCAGCCCCGATCTAGAAACGGCGGCGGCGGCGGTACAGAGGCGAGTTCGCGGAAAAGAGATCGATATTAGGGGTTTCCACCCCGAGGGCTAAATATAGGCGGAGGGGGTTGTCGAGGGGACCCACCAGGAAGCCGGGAGGCCTCCTGGCGCGGCCTAGGGTGGGGCCACGCCAGGTACCCTCCTGGTCTCCTGGTGGTGGCCCCCCTCCGCTGCCTTGGTGATTCCGGAAGCTTCCGGGTTGCTGATTATTTATCTGATTTTTCCGGATTTTTTGGAGCACTTTTAATGGCCGGAAAACCTGAAATACAAAAACAGCAGAAAACAGCAACTGGCAGCTGGGTGCACTGGGTTAATAGATTAGTCCAAATATGCTCAAAAGTGTATGAAAGTTCAAGCAAATCATGGCAAAGTCACACAAAACATGCATGGAGAAAGAAGAAATTATAGATACGTTTGGGACGTATCAGCATCATGCTTGCATTTGCTAACCATCATAATATCAAGTTATATCAAATGGATGTGAAAAGTGCTTTCCTCAATGGTAATATCGAGGAAGAAGTATATGTTGATCAACCCCCAGGTTTTGAAGACTTGAAGAATCCTGACATGGGGAACAGATTGAAGAAAGCTCTTTACGGACTGAAGCAAGCCCCTCGGGCTTGGTATGACACGCTAAGATATTTCCTCATCAGCAAGGGCTTCAAATCTGGTTCACTCGATCCAACTCTTTTCACCAAACTCTATGATGATGCCTTATTCATATGCCAAATCTATGTTGATGACATTATATTTGGATGCACTAGCAAGAAATACAGTGAATAATTTGCCTTCTTGATGAGTGAACAGTATCAAATGTCCATGGTGGGCGAACTGAAGTTCTTCTTAGGGCTTCAAATTCGTCAGCAACGCAACGGCATCTTCATATCATAGGAGAAGTACCTCAAGGAATGCCTGAGGAAATTCGGGATGCAAGACTGTAAAGGTATCAAGACACCGATGCCTACAAATGGACAACTCGGTCCTGTTGAAAATGGCAAGGACTACGATCAAAAGGTATACCGCTCCATGATAGGTTCTCTGCTATATCTATGTGCATCTAGGCCTGATATAATGTTGAGCGTTTGCATGTGTGCCCGATTCCAAGCGGCACCAAAGGAATCGCATCACCAAGCGGTGAAACGAATTCTTCGATATTTGGCTCACACCCCTTCGCTAGGCTTATGGTATCCAAAAGGCACACAGCTGGATCTTGTTGGGTACTCAGACTCGGATTATGTTGGAGATCGCGTGGATAGGAAGTCTACCTCAGGAACATGTCACTTCCTCGGACGCTCACTTGTGTGTTGGTCATCGAAGAAGCAGAATTGTGTCTCCCTCTCCACTGCTGAAGCTGAATACATCCCCGCGGGTGCAAGCTGCTCACAACTTCTATAGATGAAGCAAACTCTCAAGGACTACGACATCAACCTGAAGAAAGTGCCACTGCTATGTGACAATGAGAGTGCCATCAAGATATCTCAGAACCCAGTCCAGCACTCGAGGACGAAGCACCATTGAGATTCGGTATCACTTTCTCCAGGATCATGTGTTGAAGGAACACATCGTCATCAGCCAAGTGAAGACTGAAGACCAACTTGCCGATATATTCACCAAGCCTTTGGATGAGAAGCGATTTAGCACTCTGAGGTGTGAACTAAATATCTTAGATTCCTCAAATGTCCAGTGAATGGACACATATCCTACCGCTTAAACAATATTGAAGAATCCTGATGTACAACACACGATGCGTCGTACTCCTCAAATCACGAGGAACTACCTTGCTAAGTGCGAAGAAATTAACGTGGAATTGACTCAAGATCCATACGACAATTGTATGGTATCAAGTGTCTTATTCCCTATAAGGTGGGTAGCGCCACCGTCCAAATTCATCAGGAATCATTGGTCCTCAGTTTCCTCACTTGTGTCTTCATTCTGATACTTACTATTTAGTCCTCAACAACATTCACCTATAGCTTTTGTTCTTCAGAATTTGTTTCTTCCTTTAGGTGAATGTGATCGGACTTGTCCCTCTGTGCTCACTTGTCCAATCTTTCTATCTTAAGTATGCGTTCATTGGAAACTCACATGTTCCTCGAAATGAAGCTTTAACTTTATCCTCAAAACTTTCATTGTCCTCAGTTTCCTCAAGATGAGGACTATCAATTTAACGTTAATCTTATCCCTTGATCGTTGCGCTTTTACCGCGCATCATGCATATCCATCAATGAGATAACCACAAAAATCCGAACCGCCAGGGGTAATCTTGTTCACGAAAATCGCGACCCCTCAGTTTTACCCCTATATAAATAGCCACCACCCCCGCGGTCATTTCCCCCCACACCTCATTCCCTCTCGCGTCGCCGCCCTTGAGCTCCTCAAACTCTTGCGCTGTCGACGTCGGAGTTCATCGTCGCCGGAGAAGACCGACTCGGGTTTCCTCAGCATTCTCCTCATTTCTGGTACGCCAATGTCTCAGCTACTATTTCCTCAGTACTGCACCTTCTTCAAGATTCTTCAAGCCACTTAATCCTCTGCTGTACTAAAATCTTACTAAGTCCTATGCTTCATCAATTTGATTTCCTCACCACTTTCCTCATGCACACATATAACCGTACCCCCTTCCCTCGCAACTTAATTCTGTCACAGGTACATCTTAGCTGAGGAATCTTATGACTCTCATAGTCTCACTTCATTTGAAGGTCAGCTCGAATGAACAATTCCTCAGTCTCCTCAACTGAAGAAAATTGCTCCTCGTCACAAACTCATTGATACTGCTCGTGACTTGCCCCCAACGCTCTATGAAAAACTGAAGACTCCAGAATGTGAAACTGTCGGTGATCGTAAGAAACGGGTTCGGAAAATCATGAGAGAATGGGCTAAAAGTTGGGCTCCATACCAATGGATAAATCATCAACATGAGGAAATGTTTGCAGTCAATCCGCCCTTGAAGACTTTGGGCATCAAGGCTCGCCCTCCTCCTGAACCGGGTGTCACTCCTCATCCCTCAACCTTGAAGACCACCGATGACTTTCCTGATGCTTATCAGCGCTATCTCAAGAGGACAGCTCATCTTGCCAGCAGTCTGGCCCGTGACTTGGCTGCCTTAGTGCAGATACCGCCTCAGCCTGCTGCTCAGCCTCAGCCTCAACCTCGCGTTCAACCTCGCATAAAAACTCCTGGCATCAAACCAAAGCCTCAAGCTCCTAGCTCCTCATGCCAGAGAACTTCTGGAGCTGCTCCTGCCTCAAGGCTTCACACTAATGAGTCTGGCAGTGTACCTGAGGCTTCCACTACAATGCCTCAACCTCAGCTGAAGACAAAGACAACTGTTCATCGAGGTCTGAGACCCTCTTCAAAGAGAACCGCCATGAGGGGTGCCATTCATCAGAGTAACTTCAGCTCAGATGATGAAGATGAGTTTGAAGATCTGGCCGGTTTTGTGGCCACTGAGGAACAAAAGATTGAGTATGTGCGTGCTGCAGCCAGACGCAAAGCTGAAATAACAGGTTCTGAAATTCCACTTCTCCTCAATCCCAAGAAGATCTTCGAGTATATTGAAATCTGGTCTATAAAGCCTGATGCTCCTCTTGATGACCTGGATATACCCAAGGACCTCAGGTTCTATATTAAAAAATTCCTCATCAATGAGATTCATCACCGCGACCTGAAGAAGCAGTTGCAAACCCAACTGAAGAAAGTCCATCGTTAATTCAACAAGAAGTCTTTCACCGATGTCACTCCTCAAGAATTCATTGAGTATCAATGTGAAGTTCAACGGCTAACTACTGAGTTCAATGCCAAATGTGCCTACATTGGTAAATCAAAGGAACACATGTCCTGGCAGATGAACAACTTAATGAAGCTTCGGCAACCATCATCCTCAGTACCTCCTACTGCCCCAGTGCAATAGGAGGCCATGCCTGAGGACTCCTCACGATGCCACAAGCGCATGACTGAAGCCTCACCTTCCACTCCACCTACAGCCAAGCAGCCCGCACTTGAAGCCACAGTTGAGGAGCCAATCGATGCGGCTCCTATTTCTTCAGCTCCTCCGGCATCAAGAAATCCTGAGGCTTCCACAACATCTCCTACTGCCTCAGGACCCCAAGAAAATTATGTACGCCGCCTGATTGTCTTCACCCCACCCTCCAAGGAAATTGTGACTGGGTCTGGCACACCAATCATTCCAACACCTCAGTTCCCACCTCCTCCAATCATAACTGAACTTGAGGACATGGATGTTAATATTGAGAATACTGGAACTCCACGTATCATGGATGAGGAATATGAGCTGGACAACTCCCCCACTCACACTATTTTTTCACTCGAGCCTCACTCCCTCACTGCTACTGAAGTGCTTCCTGATACTACTCAAAACTCTGAAGACTCAGTTGGTGCATCATCTCCTTCTGCTTCTGATGCTGATGAACCTGAAGCCACTAGTGCTCCTAATGTTGATACTGACGAAACTGATGACGCATCCACTCACAGTGCTGGACCTGATACTGACGCTGCTCCACCAGCAGCTGAAACTGAGGAAGAACACAACACCAAAGCTGAACCTGAAGCTGCAAAGGACAGCTCTGCTGAAAAACAGGTCACATCCCCCTCAGCTCCATCGGCCTCACCGAAACCTGGCCCTGAGGCCTCAGCGGAAGCAACTGACTCCCCACCAGTGTCTCCATCGGCTTCAACCACACCTGTTCCTCAGGACAAAGCATCAAAACTTTCTCTTTGTCCAAAGCAGAAGAAGCCTTTTTATCGCAACCTTGAGGCTGATGCACGTCCCAGCTTCAATGCTGATGCATTATTCAATGCCATGAGATTCTTTCAGGATGAGATTCAGAATCCTTATCACTCTACTCCACCAAGAAAGCTGCTGGGATTCTGGACTACAACTCAGAAAAATTACTATGCCTCAGTTCTCTATATGGCGCACAAGGTCTTTCCTCATAAGCACATTCCTCATCTGGATATGGAGGACATTCCTTGCTTCAACAATGCGTTGCAAGACTTGTTCCATGCCAAGCTGCTTCAGTTCTACTCCGAGTTCATCCATTGGAATGAAGAGCTTGTGCTTCAGCTATGCAACCTTATATGTCTTAGGTAATCCCAAGGACATCAACACTTGGGTGCTCGAATGGATGACTGAGCATCAGCACTATACTGCCTCAGTGCCGGAGATCATTGAGATTCTTTAGTTGCCTCCCTCTGATACTTCAATTCCCATCACTTATGGTGTGTAAGGCCCGATATGCGGTACTGTTCCAGATCTAGATGTTTCCATCCAGATCCGGGGACGAAGCACATATCGGTCCCACCGCGACATATGACATAGCCATATGCCCCGGATTTCCAACATGATATCACAACATTACAGATACAAGGATACAACATCTCATACAATCGGCATACAACTGCCTTAAATACAATACAACAACGGAAGATACATGTCTGAGTACAGACTACAAGCAAATGCCTAGTGGCAAAGAGAAAAGCATCGATCCCCATAACCACACGGGTCCAGGCCCTCCGCCGGGATCCGCCTAACTAGTCGTCGCCGAGTCTCCACGTGAAACGTCGATCACCATACCTGTTGTCGATCAGAACCCTGAAAACAGTTTGGGGGTAGTATCATGAGTACAGAGGTACTCAGCATCCAACTGTAGTGGTCATCTGACCCAGCAAGGACTTCATCACTCGTCATTCTAGGACAACTAGTAGTTTACGGTAAGGAAGGGGTAAGTGGTGAGGTTGCTGCCGCACTAGCATTTATGAAGTGGCTAACGATCTAGAGAGTAAGGTAAGAAGCCAAGCATTCGATGAGGAATCGCCTCCAACAAGTCTTGCTATCCACCTACTACGCAAACATAACACCTATCCTATCCTTGTCCTCCTCTTCGCATCCCGACGAAGAAGAAGCAGTCAAGGCACACACACGTTGATCAAGTTATATTAAGATATCTCAGTTGTTGTTATCTATGAACAAGGAGTAGGTCTCAAGTCGTCCATAACCGTGGACACGGCTTCTCGAAAAGATTTAACCCTGCAGGGGTGTACCAACTGCCCATTACGAGGCTCCGCACGCACGTCCGTCACTCTTAGTTGCTACCCATCACAGGCAACCATTTTATGATTTAGTTCCAAGAGATCCGAAACGACAGGTCCCTCTAACTAACAACGCAAAAATCCGGGTGGCCCCCGGTGAGTCGACATCCAACTCAAAAGCCGGTCGTGCTCTCGAATCGGCCTCTACCGTCTGGACGAGGTCGGGTTAGCTACCCAAACAGATGTGGGCAGCCCCCTAGCTTCTAGGTGTGGACCAACAAGAGAAACCATGTCTCCGCTGGCCCAAGTTGTTTTAAAAGATATCTGCTAGGAGCGACCCGACAAGATATGTATGCATGTTTTCAAATGGTAAATCAGCTTGGGCCACCACTAGAAATGTTTGAAGCTAGATAGGTAAGAAAAGGGGACCCCATAAAATCCCACACGCGGTTAGGCACGCTCAGTCTTAAAACCAATACCCGGAACTCGGATCCTAGGTGACTCGAATGGAAGAAAGCGTCGGGGCGGGATAGCCTAGACCTTCCATCCTTCGTCGAATATAGTCAACATTATAATAATCATATCATCAACAACAATAATAATAAGGTGATATCCCAACCCAAGGAGTAACAGGGTAACATCGTAGCATCCTAAGCATGCATACTAAGCAGGGGCTGAGCAACGAGCAAAAGTAACATAGCAGTACAAGGTTTGCTGGGAGGGGACATGGCTGTATCGGTTTGAAAGAGGCTGTAAACATGTGGTAGGATCAAACATCGAACCTAACCTATACTAGCATGCAAACCGCTGGTTGAAATAGAATGGATCATAAGTAATGCAAGTCCTTGCCTGTTGATAAGTCGGGTTCCGAAGGTGTAGTCGATCGCAAGCTCGCATCGTCTCCGAGAGGTACCCGCGGAAGCACACAAGAAGGAAACACTGGAAAGCAATCAACGAGCAAGCATCTATTACTACGAGGCAAACACGAGCAAGCATCAACAAGAAGCAACACGAGACATCGCCCCTACCGTCGAGAGCGGTTATTAACAATTTAAGTGAAGTACTCGTCACACACGACGAATACCGCACGTTTACGGTGGTTCAAGTTGTTTAGCTGGTGACCAAACAACGGTTATTAACATGGCAACTCAAGCAAGCATGGCATAGCACACAAACAAGGCAAGAGGTGAAGCACAAAGTAAACTATCTGATCTAGTCAATTTAAGTGGGGTGAAATCCTAGACATGCAAACTATTGCGGACCCCACGATAATTATTGCATTTGGTGCTGTTTTTACCTAAACAATATTTTATTATTGTTATTAGCAAGCAACAGCAGCAAAAACACAATCTACATGCAATTCTAGTCAAGTTACATATAAAGAACATTTCAAACAGAGCAACAGATAAAAAGTTATAGCAGTTACAGTTTACAGTGGCAGGCAGTGTAATTAGCAGTCAAACAGCATGTAAACAAAGTCAAACATGGCAAAGGAGCACAAAATATTAATCTACAAGCAATTCTAAGAAACTTTCATATTTTACGCGTCGCAATCCGAGCTACGAGCAAAAAGATACGGGCACTGCAAAAATATAACACAATCTGCCCAAATTAAATAAAAAAAACCCTAACAGAGAAAAAAAAACCTAAACGGGCCGAAATCTACTGGGCCCAACTAACTAAAAAAAAGAAATAACAAAAAAAGAAAAAAAGGGCAGCTCACCCAAGTGGGCTGCGGCCCACTGGCATGGGCTGGCTCGGGTGGGGCAGGCGCTCTAGGCCTTGGGGGCGCGCCGGACCAGCTTGGCCAAGGCGGCGGTCAACGGGGGCGCGGGCGCTCGGCCGTCCCGTGGTGGCCACCAGGCGGCGGCGGCGGCGGCAACCGGCTCGCCGGCCGGCTTGCCGTGGCGAGGAGGAGAGGCGAAGGGCCGCGCGGAGGAGGTCGAGGCGGGGGTCCGGTGAGGGCGCGGGGCTCCGGTCGAGCGGAGGACGCCGGCGGCGGCTCGAGCTCGGCTCGGCCCCGTCCATGGCGCGACTGCGGCTGCTCCTGGAGGTGCTCCGGCGGCTTCCTGGAGAGAAGAGAGGGAGGGGTGAGGGAAGGAGAGAGAGAAGGAGAAGGGAGGCGCGGCAGGGGAGAGGAAGAGGAGGCTGGCCGGCGGTGGCTCCGGCGGCCGGAGGCGCAGGCGGCGGCGGGAGCACTCAGGCACGGGAGTGGCTGTGTCCAGGAGAGAGAGAGGAGGTTGGGGACGCATCTGGACCGTTGGATCGCAGATCTGACGGTCCAGATCAGTGGGAGAGCTAGGGTTTCGGATGTGGGTGTTTTGGACGAAAATTGGAGCAAAACTGGGGGTGTGGCTGCAAAATTTCCAGAGGGGGAACCCTAGAAATGGGTGGGAGTGTGGTGGTCTTTATATAGCCCCGGTGGCTGGCAGTTTGCAAAAACATCATCGGTTTTTACCTCGCGCGCACGGTGCTCACGTTTCTGACTGCCGGGGGTCCGCAGTACCTCCGATTCGGGTAAAACTTCAAACTGCGCGATCAGTGCGTCGAGCCGGAGGCGTTCACCTCGCGCTAGAACCGTTCCGAAAACACTTTCCGGCGCTATAAAAATATCCCATTTAATTATTAAATGGGGTTTTTCGTTCCGTTGGCTGCGGCTGGTCTTGTGCGATTTTCGCGACGGTGATCGGGCGAAACCCGGTGTCGCAAAGGTCCAGTGTCAGGGTGGCAAGGGTCGGTCTCCGTCCGATACAAGATAAGAGGGGGAAAAATAATCGCCGATCGATAAATCGGGGATGCAAACACCGCAAACAAATCAGACAATCAA
The DNA here is from genome assembly GCA_950022295.1 of Bromus sterilis. Taxonomy (NCBI): domain Eukaryota; kingdom Viridiplantae; phylum Streptophyta; class Magnoliopsida; order Poales; family Poaceae; genus Bromus; species Bromus sterilis. The sequence continues at coordinate 169,839,056 of OX465597.1, forward strand.
ACAATTCACACTGAAAACAAAATTTTTAATTTTTGTGAAAACTGGGCTGTTACATGGTGCTATGCTTCTGAGGGATGATTTGATGAACATGTTAATGAAGCCTCAAGCCCCTGAAACTCCTCCCTGTACCAAGTTCCTCGTGACTGAGCTTCAGTATCTTCCCAACACTCTGTATAGAATTTTGGCCAAGTCCTTCTGCCCAATCAAGGGGTATGATTCCACTGCTCAAGAAGTTGTGGGCATCATGAAGAACATCCTGTATAACCTCTGCATGTCTGCGCCAATCAACGTCTCAGATTTTTTCTTCAGGACAATGGTTGATGTTGTCCAGAATCCTCACATCATGAAGCCATATGCTCCTTGGATTATGAAGTTGATTTGTGCCAAGACTGGCATCAACTATAAGCCGTATCAGCCAAATCATCGCACATATTTGCTTCCAATCGAAGTGCTTCATCATACTCTGGCTTCAAATGCCAAAGGAAAAGACGTCTTCTATGAGGAAGTTCTACCTGAGAATTCCCTCGGTGGAAACATTCGACAACCTTAGTCCCATACTACTCATGAGGAGCGCACACATGCCTCAACTGAGGACACAACTCAAGCTCGCGTGATGATCGACCGAGAGCTTCTCATTAGTCTTCATCAGAAGGTCGATCGCAATCATGACTGGACCAAGCGTTAGATTGGCGGTATCCTCAGCTAGATGGTGCGTATGCACACCGCCCAAAAGAAGATTCACCAGTATGCCCATCATACCTATCCAAGACATGATGCTCTTTTCACTGAAGTCATTGTGCCTGAAGACCTCGCCAAGATCGACCTCAAGCATCCTCAAGTCTCAGATATTCGGCCTCCTTGTTACTTTAATCGATGCAAAACACCACCTGTGGCGATGGACTCCTTCTCTTCAGAACACGAGCTCTCTCCTAAAGAAGCTGAAGACACTGCGGCTTGTCCTCACACTGCAACGGCTTGCCTTCGGCCTGATTCACCTCAGCCCTGAGCCATTACTTTGGGGTTGTTAGTCGTAGTCTCTCCTTTTTTCTCATTTAATGACAAAGCGGGAGAAATATGTTTGTCTTCAAGCGGGTCAATATGGGGTTCCTCAGTTACAACTCTCGTTCTTCAGACTATTTTTGTAACGAGTTGTACACTAATATTTTGTGTGTGGTTGTCTGATACTTTTGAGTTACCTCATGATATTCCTCAAGTTTATTTTATAATCATGATATTCCTCAGTAACCACTTTACTCAGTGCTGTGTTTTTAATCCTCAAGCATTCTAGTTTCAGCACTGATTTTTGACAGTACTGGATATAGGAGGAGCTCCTCATATTTTTCAAAATATTCACTAAGTTCAATAGGTCTTCAATATATGCATATCCTCAGGGGGCATCTCTATATCCAGATAGTATGAATTGTTTTCTTCAAATTTTAATTCCTCAAAGTTACTTATTTAATCCCGTTGAAGCTTTAACCTGATTGTCATCAAATCACCAAAAAAGGGGAGATTGTAAGTGCATCTAGTGCCCCTTTGAGGTTTTGGAGTATTTGATGACAAAACGGTTAAGGGACTGATGTGTTTGTTAGTATACACAGGAGAACAGTCCCTGAAGAAGAGATTAGCCACCGTTGTCGACCCCCCAAAATGTTGAGGAACATTGAAGAAATCAGTGTCTTTCCAGAAGACTGGCAAGGCGCGAAATCCTAAGGAAACAGGATCCTGAGGCATTCGGATGAGGCTGAAGAAGATGTGCGTCATCCTGAGGCATCTCGCGCTGAAGCCGAAGTTGAAGCGTAGTCTACATTAAGACTTTTAAACTTCTTGATTCGTAGGAAAACACCGCACTGTTGGAGGGGTTGAGGAAAATGAGTTCTGTATTTCTGAAGAAGTGCTCAAATAGAAATCCTGAAGAAAACCCAGAGAAATCTCCTGCAGTAGAAGTTCATTTCCTCGGGTGTCTGAGACGTTTTTCTTCAGGACACTAAGGAATTTGTCTTCGGTTGAGGAGTCAGGAAACTGCCAGTGTAGTTCGCCTGAAGAATGAGAGATTACATTCCGACCGTGCCACGTGTAGCGTGGTGAGTTGCTGGTACCTGTCCAGCCAACAGTCCGAAGGGTGTTCACGACTATAATTTCGTACATGGGCATTTATGTCCTTTCACCTTGGGTTGCTCCCCGGCTATAAATAGCCGCCCCCAGCCCCATTTGTGGGTTGGATGCTCCGAGAGAAAAACTGACACTTGTCATTTGAGAGCAACCCACCTCTGAGGAACCTGAAGAACCTAAGTGAGGAAATCCACCAGCCTGAGTAGTTGAGAATTTCTGAGGAAGTCGGTTCGAGTGATCTGAAGCTTTTTACTCTTGAAGACTGTGATCTTCAAACCGGTGTATAGGTCATCGTCGTGAGGAAGTCAAGATGCAATTGTGACTTCCCTCAGTGAACGGAGTCTGTGAAGGTTTTGGAAGTCTACCTTGAAGACTCACCTGAGTAATTGGACGGAGTCGTAGGACTTTAGTTCAAGGAGAATAAGGTGAAGACTATGTTTTCTGAGTTCAATCTCAGCCTCTCCAACCAGATGTAGAGTTGTCACAACAACTTGAACTGGTTCATCAAATCCATGTCTTCAGTGCCCTCGTGCTATTTATTCAAACTCTTCTCTTAAGTTAATGCGCTGATGACTTGTCTTGATGCCTTCCCTTATGAGTTTCCTTTGTTCTTATTCCTCATGCATCGCATCAGTCACACTTTATCTACTTTGATATAAATTGTTTTCCCTGAAATATGATGCATTGTAGTCATGTCTACTTTCTGTAATGCTTCGTTACTTCTTCGTTTTGTGAGTTTCCTCAATTTCGAATTGCCTCAGTCCTGAGGAAATTGAAATTCCTCAAGAAATTTTAAAATCTTCCATTCACCCCCCTCTAGTCGATATATTGCGCTTTCACTAAATTATATGCTAATCTTGAGAAGTGCACATTTGCAAAAGATAAAGTCATATTTATGGGATATGTTGTATCTAAGCACGGGTTGAAGTAGATTCTTCTAAAATTGAAGCAATTCAAAATTGGCCTACTCTCATGAATGTTAGTCAAGTACGAAGTTTTCACGGTCTTTCTGGTTTTTATAGACGTTTTGTGAAAAACTTTAGTACTATTGATCCACCATTGAATGAATTGACTAAGAAAGGTGTGCCTTTTGTTTGGGGCGTTGCCCAAGACCTTGCATTTGATGAGTTGAAACATTTTCTTACTTCAGCACCATTACTTGCTTTACCAGATTTTTCTAAGCAATATGAGGTTGAATGTGATGCTAGTGGTATAGGCATTGGTGGTCTATTGATGCAAGAAGGTAGACCTATAGCTTATTTCATTGAGAAGCTTTCTGGCGCTAGACTGAATTATCTGTTTATGATAAAATATTGTATGCTCTTGTTAGAGTTCTTAAAGTTTGGCAACATTACTTGTGACCAAAAGAATTTATCATAAATTCTGATCATGAAGCTTTGAAATATCTGAAAGCTCAATCCAACTTGCATAGGCATCTTGGTAAGTGGGTTGAGTTCATTGAGTCTTTTCCTTACATCATTAAACATAAGAAAGGGAAAGATAATGTTTTTGCTGATGCTCTATCTAGGAAGAACATGTTATTGACACATCTTGATGTTAAAATTCCTGTATTAGAGAGTTTGTGTGATTTATATGCAACTGATCATGATTTTGCTGAACCATATCGTTTGTGTTTGCTTCGAACAGCATGGGACAAGTTCCACATCCATGATAGATTTTTGTTTCGAGCTAACAAACTTTGTGTTCCAGAATTTTCTGTGGGTTTGTTATTGTTGCAAGAATCATGCAGGAGGATTGATGGGTCACCTTGGGCGTGAGAAGACACTACTCATGCTTGCTGATAATTTTTATTGGCCCAGGATGAGGCATGATGTGGACAGGTTTGTTCGGCGCTGCATTGTATGCAACACATCCAAGTCCAAGTTGAAGCCTCACGGTTTGTATACTCCACTATAGGATCCTACCACACCTTGGGAAGATATTAGTATGGATTTTGTGTTAGGATTTCCATGCACTAAACATGGTCATGATAGTATATTTGTGGTAGTGGGTAGATTTTCCAAGATGGCACATTTTATTGGATGCCACAAAAGCGACGATGCGTTGCATGTTGTTAATCTGTTTTTCAGGGAGATTGTACGCTTGCATGGAGTGCCCAAGAAAATTGTTTCTGACAGGCATGTGAAGTTTGTGAGCTACTTCTAGAAGACACTTTGGGGAAAGTTGGGGACGAAGTTGATGTTCAAGACTACATGTCATCCCCAAATTAATGGTCAAACGGAGGTGGTCAATAAAACATTGTCACAATTGTTGCGAGCTATGATCAAGAAAAATCTGCGCGAATGGGAGGAGTGTTTGCCACATGTGGACTTTGCTTATAATAAGGCAGTACACACTACTACCCAGCTTTGTCCATTTGAGGTGGTATATGGTCTCAAGCCTATTACACCTCTTGATTTGCTGCCTCTTCCATTGCAGGAACAAGTTAATATGGAGGCATCCAAACAAGCAGATTGTGTGAAGAAGATTCATGAGAAGACACGAGAGGCTATTCAGAAGCAAGGCAAGAATGTTGTTGCTGCAAGGAACCAGTCATGGAAGCAAGTTCTATTTCAGCCTGGAGATATGGTTTGGGTGCATTTGCGTAAGGATAGATTTCCAGGGTTGCGGGATTCCAAGTTGAAGCTGCGTGGTGTTGGTCCTTACAAGGTGTTAGCCAAGATCAATGACAATGTGTAAGGCCCGATATGCGGTACTGTTCCAGATCTAGATATTTCCATCCAGATCCGGGGACGAAGCACATATCGGTCCCACCGCGACATATGACATAGACATATGCCCCGGATTTCCAACATGATATCACAACATTACTGATACAAGGATACAACATCTCATACAATCGGCATACAACTGCCTTAAATACAATACAACAGCGGAAGATACATGTCTGAGTACAGACTACAATCAAGTGCCTAGTGGCAAAGAGAAAAATATCGATCCCCATAACCACACGGGTCCAGGCCCTCCGCCGGGATCCGCCTAACTAGTCGTCGTCGAGTCTCCACGTGAAACGTCGATCACCATACCTGTTGTCGATCAAGAACCCTGAAAAGAGTTTGGGGGTAGTATCATGAGTACAGAGGTACTCAGCATCAAATTGTAGTGGTCATCTGACCCAGCAAGGACTTCATCACTCGTCATTCTAGGAGAACTAGTAGTTTATGGTAACGAAGGGGTAAGTGGTGAGGTTGCTCCCGCACTAGCATTTATGAAGTGGCTAACGATCTAGAGAGTAAGATAAGAAGCCAAGCATTCGATGAGGAATCGCCTCCAACAAGTCTTGCTATCAACTACTTGCGCAAACATAACACCTATCCTATCCTTGTCCTCCTCTTCGCATCCCGACGAAGAAGAAGCAGTCAAGGCACACACACACGTTGATCAAGTTATATTAAGATTATCTCAGTTGTTGTTGTCTATGAACAAGGAGTAGGTCTCACTTCGTCCATAACCGTGGACACGGCTTCTCGAAAAGATTTAATCCTGCAGGGGTGTACCAACTGCCCATTACGAGGCTCCGCACGCACGCCCATCTCTCTCAGTTGCTACCCATCACAGGCAACCATTTTATGATTTAGTTCCAAGAGATCCGAAACGACAGGTCCCTCTAACTAACAACGAACAAATCCGGGTGGCCCCCGGTGAGTCGACATCAATCTCAGGAGCCGGTCGCTCTCTCGATCTGGTCTCTACCGTCCGTCGCAGGTTTGGATAGCCGGTTAATCACACATGGGAAACCGGGTCCTCAGCCGGACAAGGTGGGCCAGCAAGGGAACTATGTCCTCACTGGTCCAGGTTGGTTTGAAAACTACTGGCAGCTGACCAGCACACACACGGTTTCAAATGGTAAATCAGCTTGGGCCACCACGAGAAATGCTTGAAGCTAGGTAGGTAAGAAAAGGGGACCCCATAAAATCCCACACGCGGTTAGGCACGCTCAGTCTTAAAACCAATACCCGGAACTCGGATCCTAGGTGACTCGAATGGAACAAAGCGTCGGGGCGGGATAGCCTAGACCTTCCATCCTTCGTCGAATATAGTCAACATTATAATAATCATATCATCAACAACAATATAATAATGTGATATCCCGAACCAAGGAGTAACAGGGTAACATCGTAGCATCCTAAGCATGCATACTAAGCAGGGGCTGAGCAACGAGCAATAGTAACATAGCAGTACAAGGTTTGCTGGGAAGGGACATAGCTGTATCGGTTTGAAAGAGGCTGTAAACATGTGGTAGGATCAAACATCGAACCTAAACTAGACTAGCATGCAAACCGCTGGTTGAAATAGAATGGATCATAAGTAATGTATAGTCCTTGCCTGTTGATAAGTCGGGTTCCGAAGGTGTAGTTGATCGCAAGCTCGCATCGTCTCCGAGAGGTACGCGCAGAAGCACACAAGACGATAAACACTTGAAAGCAATCAACGAGCAAGCACTCTATTACTTCGAGGCAAACACGATCAAGAAGGCAACACATAGCACGACAACGCGATACGGATCTATCGTCGAGAACGGTTACTAACAGTTTAAGTGGGGTATCGATCACACACGACGAATACCGCACGTTTACGGTGGTTCAAGTTGCTTAGCTACAGGTGATCAACCAACGGTTATTAACATGGCAACTCAATCAAGCATGGGATAGCACACAAACATGGCAAAACGTGAAGCACAAAGTAAACTATCTATGCTAGTCAATTTAAGTGAGGCACAACCTAAACATGGCATAACACTAAGTGCCGCACGATGATTAAAACATTTGGTACTGTTCTTCCCTAAACCATATTTTAGGTTGGTTAACAACATCAAACAATAGCATAAACACAAAGTACACGAAAAACTAATCAAGTTACATATAAAGAACACCCCAAACGGAGTTACGGTTAAAAAGATATAAGCAAAACAAGTTACGGGCACAATCTGCCAACATCACGAAGCACACTTTAGAGCAATGCATAAACAGGATAATCAATGCAAACATGCTCACAGATGATATGGAACTAAAGTAGACATGAAAGGGAAGGCATGGCAAAAATAATCATGCAATTAGGCATCATAGATCAATAGATATTAAACAAACAACATGGCATCGCAAAGTAACAGACTTAGTGAAAAACAGAGGTGGCTGTCAGAAACAGCGGGATAGCAACTTTGGAGCTCAATAACTATATGACCAGCAAGCATATCATGGCAAGCAATACATATAATGTAAGTAGACATGATGCTTAACAAAATGCAATTGGAATCACTCAATTCCGATAAACGGTCGCGACACACTCGTCGACCGAAGTTGCAACAAAATAACAGTTTTCAGTACAGCAGCACATTAACATCAGGATCACCACTTTGGAGCAAGATTTAATATAGCTAGAGCACCCAAATATGACAAGTTAAAGCATGGAAATGAAGTACACATGATGCTTAACACATAGGAGAAAGAATCAATGCAATAGGCCTCATGGATGAGTCACAATCATCATGCAAAGTTGCAACAAAATATAAACATCAGCACTTAACAGGAATTAGTAGCAGTTTAACAGCCTGATGCCCACTTCAACACAGATTTGCACCATCAAGATGGCCTCAAATCAAAATGCTCACAAAAGATGAATTAAAGTACACACAATTCTAAGCAACTTTCATTTTGGGGGCACGTTCATCGGAGCTACGGATCAACGGGAAAACACAGTACAAAACGGGATCAGCAGCAAATTTTCCAACACTTAGCAAAATTTTCAGCAGGGTTAGTTCAGAGGAAAAAAAATGAAGAGGGCTACCATTGGGCCGGCCCAACTGGCCGGCGGCTCGGCTTGGCTGGCGGATCTGGGCCTAAGGCCGGATCTGGCTGGTTGGGCCCGTTGGGTGCCTGGGCCTGGTTGGAGGCGACCGAGCCCACCCGGCCGACGGCTGGCTGCGGGCACCTCCTGTCCTGGAGGATGCCGGCGGCTGCGCTCGCCACTGGAGGCGGGGCCGGTGGCCAGGCGGCGGAGGAGGCGAGGTCCAGGGAGGGGCCGAGGTGGCAGGGGGCCCGTGGCCGGCGACGGGTGGCCGGACCCGGCGAGGAAGCGGCGGGGTCGGCGTCGTGCTCGGGTCGGCCTCCCATGGGGATCCATGGCTGCGGGGGCGCCGACTGCTGCACAGAGAGAGAGAGAGAGGTGAGGGAAAGAGAGGAAAGGGGGAGGAAGGAGCAGCGCGGGGAGAGGGAGGGGAGCCGGCGGGCGGCGGTCTGGCTGGCCGGAGTTGGTCGCGGCGGCTGCTCCACGGGCGAGCCCGCGACGTGGAAGAGAGAGGAGGGAGAAGGTGGGTGGCTAGCGTGGATCTGGGCCGTCGGATCGCGAGATCTGACGGTCCAGATCGCAGGGAGAGAAAAATTTCGGGATTTGGGGATCTGGGAGGCAAAACTGGGCAAAATGGAGGGGGGTGGCTGTAATTTGTGGCTAGGGAAACCCTAGAAATGGGTGGGAGTGTGGTGGTATTTATATAGACCAGGTGGCTGGCAGTTTGCAAAAACATCCCCGATTTTTCTCTTGCGCGCGCGGTGCTCATGTTTCTGACCGCCGGGGGCCCGCAGTACCTCCGATTTGGGTAAAACTTCGAACCGCGCGATCAGCGCATCGAGCCGGAGGCATTCACCTCACGCTGGAATCGTTCCGAAAACACTTTCCGGCGCGCTATAAAAAATATCCCGTTTAATTATTAAACGGGGTTTTTCTTTCCGTTGGCTGCGGCTGGTCTCGTGCGATTTTCGCGACGGTGATCGGGTGAAACCCGGTGTCGCAAAGGTCGAGTGTCAGGGTGGCAAGGGTCGGTCTCTGTCCGGTACGAGATAAGAGGGGGAAAAATAATCGCCGATCGATAAATCAGGGATGCAAACACCGCAAACAAATCAGAAAATCAAACAATTCATACCGAAAACAAAAATTTTAATTTTTGTGAAATCTGGGTTGTTACACAATGCCTACTCGATTGATATTCCCATTGCTGAGTTTGGTGGCGCTAGCAACAGTTTCAATATTGCTGATTTGTCACGATACATGGGAGATGACCTTGGACCGTCGGGGTCGACGCCTTTTGAAGGGGGGAGAGAATCTGAGGACATCCCTACTGATAGTACATCCTCAACTCTTCATGATGAACAAGCCAATCAAATGTAAGGCCCGATATGCGGTACTGTTCCAGATCTAGATGTTTCCATCCAGATCCGAGGACGAAGCACATATCGGTCCCACCGTGACATATGACGAAGCCATATGCCCTGGATTTTCAACATGATATCACAACATTACAGCTACAAGAATACAACATCTCATACAATCGGCATACAACTGCCTTAATACAATACATCAGCGGAAGATACATGTCTGGGTACAAACTACAATCTATGCCTAGCGGCAAAGGTAAAACACACCATTCCCGTAACCACACGGGTCCAGGCTCTCCGCCGGGATCCACCTAACTAGTCATCGTCGAGTCTTCGTGAAGGCGTCCAGAAGAAGGGTCAAGGTAGTAATCAACTGCAGCGTCCGATCAGGCAAAATATAAAAGGGAAAAGAAAAGAAAGAGGTTAGAATATATCAAAGTCTTGTAACTAACTTCTCACGAGTAAGAAGGGGGTAGTGGTGAGGTTGCAGACGTACTAGCAATATATGAGTGGCTAACGGTCTATTTTAGAGTAAGATGAGATCCAAGCATTCGAGGAGGAATCACCTCCAACAAGTCTTGCTATCAACTACTTACGCAAGCATAACACCTATCCTATCCTTGTCCTCCTCTTCGCATCCCGACGAAGAAGAAGCAGTCGAGGCACACAAACGTTGATCAAGTTATAGTTATGATTGAGTTGATGTTATCTATGAACAAGACATAGGTACCAAGTCGTCCATAACTGTGGACACGGCTTCTCGAAAAGATTTAACCCTGCAGGGGTGTACCAACTGCCCATTACAAGGCTCCGCACGCACTCCCATCTCTCTCAGTTTCTACCCATCACAGGCAGCCATTTTATGATTTAGTCCCGAGAGATCCGAAACGACAGGTCCCTCTAGCTAACAACGAACAAATCCGGGTGGCCCCCTGGGAGTCGACACCCAATCCAAATGCCGGCCACGCTCTCGGGTCAGACTCTTCCGTAAGAATCATGCAAATAGGCATCATGAACAATTAATTATAACCCAAGTAAAATGCAATAAAACATTACTGGTCTAGGACTTAGTGAAAATCAGGAAACAGTGCAGAAACTGATATTTTAATGCTGTATAAACAGGGGTAAAGCTATATGCAAACGTATAGCATCATGACATAGAAATATATGGGGATGAACTAAACATGATGGTGATCAGGTACAAACAAGAATCAAGGTCATATGCATAACAGATCAAAAGATATTAAGCGTGCAACATGGCATTGGAAAGTTACAGACTTAGTGAAAAACAGAGGTGGTTGTCAAAAACAGTGCCATAGCAACTTTGGAGCTGAACATATCTATGACCAGGAATGTAAACATGACAATGCAATACATATAATGGAAGTAGACATGACATAGATCAAAATGAGATATTGCAATGCTCAATAGGATAAACGGTTAACAAGATATAGGGCAGCAAAGTAGCAACTTTATATAAACAGCAGCGCATATCATCGGGGTCACCACTTTGGAGCAATAAATAATATAGCTACAACAGGCAAACATGACAAGTGATTTCATAGGATTGAAGTCGACATGATGCTTAACAGTATGCAACAAGAATCAATGAAATAGGTCTCATGGATGTGTCACAATCATCAATCAAACTTGCAATAAAATCACAGCAGCATCAATTTCCAGAGATTAACAACAGTTAACAATCTGGTGCCCACTTAAACAGTGATTAACAACATCAAGATAGCATCAAATCAAAATGCTCACAAAAGATGAATTGAAGTACACATAATTCTAAACAATTTTCCTTTTGGGCGCAACGTGATTCGGGCTACGGTTCACTCGTAAACTTCATCTCGCAAAACAGAAACAACAGCACCATTTTCAAGACTTAGCAAAAATAACAGAAACAAATAAAAACGGGAAAGAAGAAAAAAAAGGCTGGACCTGCTGGGTCGAGGCCCACTAGCGGCTGGGCTGGCGACCGGCCTCGGGCCGAGGTGGCCAGGTTGGGCCGTGGCGGCGTGGCCGGCCCACGTGGCTGGCTGGAGGGGCAGCCGTGCGCGCTCGTCGTCCCGAGCGGGACAGGCGGCGGCGGCTCCACGGGTGTGGTGCTCCGGCGGCCGTCCGACGTGGCAGGGAGGCGGCGCGGCGACAAGGAACTGCGAAGGGGAGGCGCGGCGGCCTGATCCGAGGCCGGAGAGGGCGGTTGGCCCGCAGGATTCCTCGGCGTGGCCATGGCGCGGTGGCTCCCGGAGCTCCGTCTCGGGGCGGCCATGGCGGCGTCCGTTGGCTGCGGCGAACAGAGAGAAAGGGAGGTGAGAGGAGAAGGAAGGAGGGGAGGAGAAGGGGCGCGGCGACCTTGGGGCTGGCGGCGCTCGTCGGAGTTGGATGAGGCGCGGCAGCGCGGTGGCTCAGCTGCCGGCACGGGCGTGGAGGCGGCGGCTCCACGGGAACGGACGCGGAGCGATGGGCTTGGGCGGGCCCGAGGCGGCGTCGACGGCCCGGCGGGGCCCGAATCCCCTGTGCTGGCCACTGGGGGCGACGTGGCTCAGATCTGAGCCGTTTGATCTCAGATCTGACGGCTCAGATCTGGGGGAGGCTAGGGTTTCGAGGTGGAGGGGCATTTGGGGGTAGATTTGGGAAATAATGTAGGGGGTGGTTGCAAAATTTAGGCTAGGGAAACCCTAGAAAGGGGTGGGAGAGTGGTGGTCTTTATATAGCCGAGGTGGCTGGCAGTTTGCAAAAACATCACCGGGTTTTCTCTCACGCGCGCGGTGTTTACGTTTCTGAGCACCGAGGGTTCGCAGGACCTCCGATTCGGGTAAAACTTCGAACTACGCGATCAGCGCGTTGAGCCAGCGACGTTCACCTCACGCTGGAACCGTTCCGAGAACACTTTTTGGCGCGCTATAAAAATAACCCGTTTAATTATTAAACGGGGTTTTTCATTCCGTTGGCTGCGGCTGGTCTCGTGCGGTTTTCGCGACGATGATCGGGTGAAACCCGGTGTCACAAAGGTCGAGTGTCAGGGTGGCAAGGGTCGATCTCCGTCTGGTACGAGACAAGAGGGAAAAAATAATCGCCGATCGATAAATTAGGGATGCAAACACCGCAAACAATTCAGACAATCAAACAATTCACACCGAAAACAATTTTTTAATTTTTGTGAAATATGGGCTGTTACATCAAATCATACTTGGACCTATTACGAGAGCTCGTGCCAAGTTAATAGAACAACAGGCGAACTTGCTCTTACTCGAATCTGATGTTGTACTTAACGAGAATTATATACTGCCTAAGTCTTTGTTTGTTTGCATGATCAGGTACCATGACGAAGACAAGGCTCAAGGAGGAGAAGTTCAGGCTCAAGGAGAAGAAACCATGCAGAAGGACTTCGGACGTCCGACACAATTCAGACGCCTGACATCGGCTACGAAGACGACACTTTTGCTTGTACAGAACACCTCTGAAAGAGGACGGACTTCCGTTGAAGTTCGGATGTCCGATGTCACGGACGTCCGACATGGGTCGGAAACCTGTTGCGCGAAGACAGAAAGGTGCATGTCCAAGCCAGGCGTCCGACGTGTTTCGGACGACCGACACGACGGACGTCTGAAACCTGACGGGCGTCCGAAGTTGCGCTTCCAGATCGACCCCAGCACTGAAGTCGGCGAAACCCGACGGACGTCCGAAACATCTCGGACGTCCGACACTGCCTGCGCGCAGATCTGACGGGCTGCGACCCTTGTATCCGAGTTTTAGACCCCGTAGCCTATAGATACCCAGCTCCCACGAGTTTTAGGGTGAGACCACGTTTAGATAAACCCTAGTTCTTGAGAATAACTTCAAGCTTTCATCTTGAATCATAAACTTCAATTCGTATCGATCTGAAGTTCCGCTGCTACAACTTTTGTGTGATCTATTGTTCCACTGGCAATTAGTAGATTGCAAATTACCGTCTCGTGGTCGACGGCTACATTGCGCAAGTGTGTGAAGTTGTTAATATCCAAAGGGTAGAGAGCTGTCGCATTGGCAACAGGGATCTAGCGAGGAGAGTTCATCGGCTACATACAAGTTATCTCATATCGCCCACATATTCACCGCACGCTTACTGAGAAGATCGGGCCACCCCTTATCAATAAAGCGTCCTATTACCATGGACACAACTATTCAAATAGATCATCTTCCTTGCAGGAGTGCACTACTGTTTAGCATGCACGTTCGGATCTCCAGGGTAGCACACACCTTTTTAGGGAATGCCCCATCGAGGCTATCCGGCACGCTGAGGCCCATCCTACGGCTCATCAGAGAGGTACCCGCCGGTCTACAGTCCTAAGCGCAAGGGGGTCTTGGACCGTCGCCCCTCGCCCTCCGTGTTATTGTGCGCCAGGTGGATTCCATACAACTCTTCCAGGATGCGGATCCGACCCAACCACAATGGTGAACCGGATGTCTTTCATATCTTTCGAACGAGACCACAACGCGGAGGGCCCACACCGTAATCCCACGTGAAGGTAGTCATACAGGCCTTTGTGGCCTCTCAAGTCATCCACCTGAACCATTAGTCGTTTTATTATTATCTTGCGGACAACCGTTATCGTTGCCTGACTAGTTAACACAACAAACAACGAACAACAGCCAGGACCAGGAGTACATCGGTGCCTGCCCTATCGTCCCGTCAAAGCTCTGCGGTTACAGACAAGGCGAACCATCTCCTTACCTTATCTCGCGCGTGCTCCTGGAGGAGCTTGACTTTCGTGGTTTGGTAACTCTCGCGGACGACAACCAGGGTCCAAGCACACCTGTACATCGGTCGTACCCTCCCTGTCGTCCCGTCGCAATACCACTCGCGAGCACCGTTGGGTCACCCGACTTCTTACCTTTAATGACCACCGTGGTTTAGAACCCTAAGGCGGCACCACAGAGTCGACAACAAGTGGAGTACGAGGATTACTCCTCGATGGCTCACACGTCAGGTGGCTCGATAGAGCCGTGATAGGGGCCTTCGGCGGGGCCTGCTTGGTACCGTACCTGTGGCAGTTATATATCTTTTGTATCCGATTTCACTCCCCGAGTGATCATGGCTCGCTATCTAATCCTATTTGACTAACAATGCGCATGGCTAACTGCTAAATATAATTTAACTTATAAATATTGCTAGCCCAGGAGCTTCACAGCCAGCCCCCGGGGGCAACCTACGCCAGACGTTGGATCCATTTTTTGATCGCTGGGAACCGTTGAATTATGTCCCATCACAGTCGCGCGGTGAACAAAACCCTAGACCCATCCCCCTCCTCTCTCTCCCCCCGCGCCGCCTGCACCTCACCCTCCCGCGCGTCGCCTCTGCCCCCGAGCTCCTGCCCCGAGCGCCGCCAACGCCGGCCGACGAGCTGCGCCCCACGCCGGCCAGCCGCCGCCGCCCCAGGTCCCCACTCCTCCCTCTCTACCTGCTCTCCTCTTCCTTACTCATCTCTATCTCCCTCTCATGCAGCAGCAGCAGACCCGCGCCGTGGTCTCTCCCTGCTCTCCTCTTCCTCCCTCACCTATCTCTCCCTCTTGGGCAGCATCAGCAGACCCACGCCGTGGAGCCTCCATGGCCGGCGAGCCTTAGCCCGAGCCGCCATGGCTGAGCTCGCCTCGGAACACCTCGCCGGAGACCTCGCCTCGGCCCGGATCCGCGCTGCCCCCCGCCTCCTCCGGTTTCGCCCCGCGTCGGCCAGCCGTCGCCGCCCCCAGGTCCCCTCTCCCTGCTCTCCTTGCTCTCCTCTTCCTCCCAGCTGGGGCTCAACTCAAAATTAAGGGGATTTAACTTGGTGTATGGTGAAACGAAGATCTATAGGATTTTTCATGTTGCTTTGTATACTGGTGTCAAGTCTGCATGTTGTTGTTTGGCGAAGCAATTTTGACAGCTCTATTTGTAATGACATGAAGTTTGACTTGTTTATTTGTAAGTTATGTGTTCTGAAATGTACTTCCCTCGTATATCCAACTTCTGAAGTTCAACATTTCTTTAGCAAAAACATTGAAATGATGTATACATGTAAAAATACATATCAACTACATGCAGTTCTCGTGGAGAGGCGGCGCAAGGAGGACGGCGACGGGGAGTTGTAAGAGGAGGAGTATGGCGCGGTGCTCGTGGCACCCATCGAAACCGACGACGACGCGCATAGTGAGCATTTCCCCTTCCCCTTCCCTCTGATGGCTGCCTGCATTGCTTGATTTTGAGCATTTTATCTGTATAATGTTGGGTGACAGATGAATGTGCTTGGATTTCATTAAAAAAAGTTGGTCATACCTAAAATGCGTCGTCTCAGTTAAATAATTTTGTTTCTATTTTTCTGCTAAGTTCGTACTATTTTTTGGTAAAAGCTTAAGAATTAACCTTGTTGTTATAGTCTCTTGTACAGTATCATATTTCAACTCATCGTCTGAAGTTATATGGCTTACTCTCTCGTCAAACATGATATATGAATAATAATTTTTAGTCTCATGCACATTATAGTAAAAAGTACTACCACTACTAGAACTAATGAAGCTGGAGGTGGCTTGATGAATATGTTGACCATTAGAAACATTGCATCGAATATCTAAAAAACTATATTGCTTTGCAGTGTAGAATCTATCCAGTTCATGTACTCAATTGTAGCGGCCATGTCATGACTGTGCCGTGTGGAGTTCTTGCACAAGCACAACCTCTAACCCAGTGAACTCATTACCTCACTTAGTTTTATGTTCTTGGTCTGATTTACTGTATTGATAATACATAGGAAGATTTCGTGGTTAGTGGCCGATGCTTACTGAATTGTGCATCTCTCCCTTCCAACAGTTTTGGATCTCATCATCTTCTATTAATGCCATTCTGCTACCAGCAAATTACTCGCGTGGAATTTTTGCATCTACACGAGCTGGTGGGCACACAGCTTTTCTTTTTGGTGTAGTGCCCCCTCTACGATGATGATGGGTGCCATGTCAGTATCAAGTTGGATCCTCCCTCGTCTCTTTGAGACATTCTGATCGTGTGCTTATTTTAGTAGCTCTGTCCTTGGATGGCCATTTCTTATGATTGATAACCAGGGCAGTTTCACCAAGGTAAGAACTGATTGATCTGGTGATGAAGACATTAAGGGGAGGGTTGTATGATGGAGCAAAGGCGAATCTGAGGCCACTCAAATGCAGTTCTGGTCTCAAGCACAATGTGCTATGTTGTTGCCGTTCTGTATTTGTATTTAGTGCCTCTTTGATTTGCAAGATTTTAAAAGCACTTGGAAGGAAAAGAATGTAGGATTGCATTGTCATGAATTTCTGCTAGGGCGATGATGATTGACCATTGCTGAAATAAGTGTGCTTTTGAGCAATTGAGGCACCTGTGGGTATCAAGTTGGATCCTCCCTTTTGTCTCTAGAATCCTCTTTGATCCTGTGATACTGATGGTTCTGTCCTTGGACGATCATTCTTATTGAGTGATAACCAGGGCAGCTCCACGGTATAAACGGGTTGATCTGGTGATAAGATATGACATGGGTTGGTTATATGATCGTGGAAAGGCGAATATGAGCCCACTATGCAATAAACACTAAACCCTTTTTATTTGTATTTAATGGTTTTGCCTATTTATGCTCGAGTGCTTATAGTTGTGTTGTGTAAAGATTTCTTCTGTCTTACCTTTATTGAATAAGTTGTGCTTGATATTTTTTTGTTTGTTGCTTCTCCTTAATTTAATCTGGTTGAGAGTAAGTTGTACTTTGTTATACTAGGAAGACTCGCTCCCATCAAATTATCTATTGAATGACTTTTTTAATTAGTTTTCATACTATTACTTCTATTTCGCCCCAAGTTACCAGTTGCAACTATTTGTTCTTACATGCTACACATAATAACCGCTCTCTGTAATTCTATCACTCATTCTAACTTGAAAGCAAATACTATATCAGTATCTTGTTGTTCTAGGAAGGTCAACCATGTAGGCATCTTCTAACGAATGGATGGAGTTCATTCGTCAATAAAAAGAAACTTGTCTCAGGGGATGCAGTCTTATTTCTCCGGTAAGCAATTGAAAAATGTGGTGAACTTTCTGTCCTTATTTCTCTTATTCATAAAGTGTTTTTCCTTTTTATAGAGGTAATGATGGTGAACTACGACTTGGTGTAAGGAGAGCCATTCCTCTTAAAAATGAGGCCCTTTTGAAAGCTTTAAGTAGCAACAGCTCAAAGATGCACACACTGTCTGCTGTGGCTAATTCCTTGAAACATAAAAGTGTTTTTCACATTTGTTACAATCCAAGGTTTGTTAATTATGCATACAATTTTCATTCTTAAGGAGTACTTATAAAGTTTCCCTAAAATTGGACGTATGACTCTGGATGATACACTTATGATGCTGACAAGTGACAAGTGACAAGCAGGTTATTGGTGCTCTCTAAACATAGCAGTATGATACAACCCTGGATATATTTTTAGGTTCTTAGTTTGAGCACAAAAGTAAGACATATTCTTCAACTAGAAAATAAATTATAATACCATGTAACTGCAAAAAGACGAGTAAAATCTGCTCACTAAAACCATAGAAAAGCTATTCCTTTTGCGTTCGGTGAGCATAAAACGTTTACATACTGATTATGAATTTGAATTTATTGAACTCCCTATAGGGCTGTTGCATCTGAATTTATTGTTAAATTTAAATTTGTTTTTTTGCAAGCTCGCTAAGCTGCTATGAACTTTATAGGACAGATATTGATGTTGTGACTGGAATTAGCTTGTTGAACTTGATCCTTTTTGAGGATCTGGTCCCCTCATCGCCAACTCACTTGATCGTCGTTTTCCCCGCCTAGCCCCTTCTCTGTCCTCGAGCCAACCGTATGTACCTTAGATCATCTGTAATTATGTTCTCCCTATATTTTTCTGGTAATTACCATATAGCTAATTAGAAAGTCAATGCAATTTCCATGGGCTCAAATGTTCAAATATTGTTATATTCTGGTACAATACTTCTTGGTTTGTCCAATGTTAAGATTTATGGTGCCCTTGATATATTTGTAGCTTTGATGGTACCCTGTAGTAATATAAGGCTGGCCCCTCCATCATGCATGTACTAGAACGAGGAGGGAGAAACACTTGAGCGAGTAAAACACCTTCATTATATCCTAGAGCTCATTATTTACTAGAACCATGATGAAGGGGGCGCTACTTATTTTTCTAATATAGCATGCTAAGACAACAAACCATTTATAATTAGCTCTGGAAGTAAATAATGAAGGGGCCGCTACTTATTTTACTAATATAGCATGCTAGGACAACAACTCATTTATAATTAGCACTTTGTACTGGCTCTCGAATTTCTGGAAGTATTATTTGTTTCAGAGGGAGATTGGTATTTACTAGAACCAGAAGCAACATACAAAAAATCTTCAGTTCACATTTATAATTAGCACTTTGTACTGGCTTCAGGCCTTTTATATAAGAGAAGAGTGTGTGGTGGTGGCCGAGTGATGATGGTGATGCCATGGAGGCTGCTGCTGGAGGCACTCGCTTACCTCCCCAAACTCCTGTTCCTTGGCGCCACTGCTACTGCACACATTGTTTTCTGGAGAAAAGAGATAATCAAAGTGCGATGAAGTTCACTGTTATTACACATTTCTTGATGGCCGAGTGATGATGGTGACGCCATGGAGGCTGCTGCTGGAGGCACTCGCTTACCTCCCCAAACTCCTGTTCCTGGGCGCCACTTCTGCTGTACACATTGTTTTTCTGGAGAAAACAAATAATCAAAGTGCGATGCAGTTCACTGTTATTACACATTTCTTGATAGTGCCAGTCTGTCTGAATTTGGTAACTGAAAGTCTGAATCTATAGAATGTGACATTCTAAATATTGGGAACTAGCAGTCTGAACCTTCCATTTGGCAGCCTTAAGAACACTTGTGCTTGCAGGGGTGCATTGGCTGATCTTGTGCAGGCCTTGGGATAGTACATGCCAGTCATTCTAGGGATGGCAAAAGATGGCAACTCATCATTTTAGCCTCTACACATTGTGCTTAATCCATCTCTCTGAAGATCCAGACTTATTTTGTAACCCCATCATTGTTGCTCGATTCTTGGCAGGGAACGAGATGGAAAAGAGGATACAGTTTGCATGGATGAACCAAGAAGATTATGTAGAGGTCAGCAATACATATATAAAGCCAATGTTTATCTTTTTCATGGATGAAACTCGAAGATTATTAACCTGCCTCAATGTTGACAGGAGAAGACGCTACCCAGCGCCTGGAACGAGGTGCTGTCGGTAGATGTTCGATTTGCTATGGATTTGCGATTAGTTAGTGATGTTCTAAAAAGGTAACAGTCCATCAGCGTACTGGCATGAGAGCAGTGTAGTTCCCTTCTTGTGTTTTTGCGGTTCAGTTTTTTTTTTGTTTTAGAAGAATATCATAAAACTGGAAAAGGGAAAAAAGAATTAACTACATTCGTTCAGTTTTTTTGCGGTTCAGTTTTCTACTTCTAACTCGTGTAGAAAATCAATGTACATTGTCTCAGTCAGAGATCTGACTATCATGCTATGTACATTTAGAACTTGATTTACAATTAGTCTGCATTTTGAATGATGTGAATGAGATCCAAAATTCTGTTAGCTAAGTATATATTTATTTATTTTGTTTGCAAAGTAGTACAAAAGTTATGATTTAGACGTGATACATATTCTTCTGCTTGCTATAGATAGGTTTCCTCTTGTCATTGCCACTGGTCCCTTCATATTACAGTTCTATATTATTGTATCATTTTTTCTTATGTTTTGATCTTTATTTTTTTCTTATGAAGGTTAAAACACAAAGAGATGTACCTTACATGAAGAAGATGAAAATCGGAATGTTGTAGGTCTACGCAACATCTTGTGGACCTATTCCTTCGGTAATTTTGATCTCGTTTACTGTCAAGTAAGCGTGGCTTACATATGGCCATGCATCTGCAATTTTCTGCCATATAATGAACCATCTAGGAGGCTAATGTAGCATTATAACCAATCATGTTTTCATATGGGCTTGCTAACCTGCATGGTCTGCTATCATGTACTTTGCTTATTTAAGGTGAAAATTTATGATTTAAACAAAATGGTAAGACTTTCAGAGAAAACATGCTTTCTAATTTCTAAGGTGTGAGCCAACCATACATGATGGATTGCGTATGAACCAGAATTTGTATCATTGCAATCTACATTATTTAATATTTTGCGTGTTCAAAATTTAAATATAGAATGGGGGATCAGAAATCTCACTAACCAGAATTTGTATCGTTGCAATCTGCATTATTTAATATTTTGCTGAGACTTTGATAACACGTTCAAAATTTAAATCTATAATTGTGCAAAAACAAAAGAAAAAATGGGCGATCAGAAATCTCACTATCGACACTCATCTTCAGTGGCCGTGGTGATGGGTTGCCGTTCGTCTGTCGAATATCTCAACCAGGGCATGAAAGCGAGGTAAAATGTTTCATCTTTTAATATACTCCCTCCGTCCGGAAATAACTGTCGCGGGTGGTCATTTTGCAAAAAGGACCTCGCCGTTTTCTGTATTCAACCCGCACTACTTTTCCTCTTACTCTCAACTCTGAACGACGCCGCTCCCCTCTCCGCCGCACTCGCAGAGGAACGCCGTCGCTGCCGCTCTCGCCTCGCCTCGGCCCCTCTCTTGCCTCACCTCGCGTTGCCGCCGCCTCGGCCGCGTCGCCGCCATCTCCACCATGTCCCCACCCTCTCCATGGTCCTCATCTCTGTCTCCCCCTTCCTCTCCATATCCAGCAAAGAAAGTTTCAATTTTTATCCACTAAGGAGGTCGATCCGAAGCGAGCGGCGCTTGATCTGTTTGTGAGGAGGCGATGGGAGTTGGATCTGGCGGTGGGGGCGGTGTACCCGCTGGATTTGGCTCGTGGAGCAGCGGCTCGTCACCATCGTCGTCGGCATCTTCACCTGCGTCGCCATCTGCGTGCATCTAGTCACTTTGTGGACCGACCATGATGGCGGCGGCGCCGTGCGCCTCGCGGAGGTCCTTCAGGGACACGCTCAAGGTGTTGGAGGCCGACATCCAGCACGCCGACAACCTGTGAGTCCGTCCCCTCCGCCTCCCTCCCTCCGCTGCCCAAAATCAAAGAAAGAAATCCCCTTTCCTCCGCAATTTCTTCCAGGTCTCCGGCGCGTGTTGCTTACGACGCCGTGAATTCGTCGTGCTCTGCTGCAGGGCGTCGGACTGCTCCAGGGACTACGATGGGGCATGCCTGCAGATGCGCATGTCCTACAGCCCCGCCGCGCACCTCTTCCTCTTCCTCGTCCAGTGGACCGACTGCAGCCTCGCCGGCGCCCTCTGCCTCAGTCTGTCTGTGTGCTCATGTCCGTGGTTTCGTTCCATAATCTGTGGCATATTGTGGTGATTGAGCTTGTCTTCTCACGGAATCCAACCTCTGCTTCCATTGTTTCTGCAGGTTTATGTGGAGTGCACAACCACCATGTCCACCCACGAAAGGAAGGCCAGCATTAGGGAGTTCTATGCTAACTATACGTCCGACAGAAACTGAAAATCAGTGTGTTGTGGTTTGGAGTCTGCACCTGTCATGCTGAAAAATGCCCATTGTTTGTCTGCCCACATCGGTGATATTCCCCTCCCTCATGCAACTGGAGCACGGGATCAGCGACTCCGACGAATGGAGGCAGAGGGCGGTCTGCTCGGAGCGGTGCTGGAGGGGAGACGCCGATGCATCAAGTGCTACCGTCAATGGTGAGTGAGAACGACGACAACCTGATCCCGTCGCGTATTTTTTTTTATTTTCCCTGCCATGTTTGAGCAGCACTACTATGAGTAGTTAAGCTGGCGTGACCATTATTTATGGAAAATGCTATGGAGTATGCAGCAACTTGTGCATCTTCTTTTACCAGTTTTGTCCTTGTTTCTTACAAGGCCTGACCATATCCTTACTACTAGTACCACTTACTGTTATCAAGCATTCGAAGAAATTCAGAGGGTTAGTTGTTTCTCGAAATATTTACTCCCTCCGTCCGGAAATATCTGTCGCAATGACAGTTTTACAAAATAGGAGTACAACTAATTGCTTGGAGTATTAAGCACTATTTTCAGTTATTTTTCAGTTAAGTTGGCTCTCTACTGGTTGATTAAGCACTATTTTCAGTTAATTTTCTCCAAGCACAACTGCTCCATGCTTGCTGTACACTGTAGAATTTAATTTGGTACTGTCATTTGTTGTCGTTCAGCATTGGAGGAGCATTTTGCTACTGTCATTTGTTGCTCTTAGCAATTCTTTGAAATTGCAGATAAACTGTAGATAAACAGGGAAGAGTAAATCAGATGATTGGTTTGGATAGAAATACTATAACAACTAGGAGTATTTTTTTACCATCATGATACAGCAATAAAATATTGATCCACATTGATCTGCTTACACAATATTAGTGTCCCCTTTCTCTGGTTGGAATGTGCTGCCACTTGGAGGAGGTGCCACATTTTCCTTACCTCTCTCTGCTTGATTGGTGTTGCTGCTCTTTTTTCCCTTTCTCTCCTTGGATGGTCCTGCTGCTCTTCTTTTCTTTTCTTTGCTTGGAGGCTTGGGGGAGCTGCTTCTATAAGGGCAATGGTTTGAGCAAGTAGTTCAGCCGGGACAGGTAGAGCGAGGCCGTGCCTTTCTTCTGGCAGCATTTGGTCCTTATTCATGTGAGGAGTCTCATAGTCATTGCCTCCTTTTTTCTTCATGACCTCAAGCATACACGTTTGTAGTGTTAGAAAGCTTCGATCCAGCTTGTCGACATCATAGTCATGAAACTCTTGCTCCACACCTTCTATAAATTCTCGGATATTTTTAGGTGCTCTAGTATCCGTGTGTGACTGAAGAGATAAGAAGAGGCTCAAGTCACGAATGTGTAAAATGATATTTGTACAGCGCGCGCGACAGATATTTCCGGACGGAGGGAGTACAAGTTAGATTCGTCACGTACACATAAGTGAAATTTCTGAGGTTTTAAGCTGTAAAGATAAGTTACACTCAGGTTCTGCTAGAATGGTTGTCACTCTAGCATGTCTAATAAAACTGGAGTATTATTAGGAGTATACTTGAGCTAGTAAACTGAAGCTAGGAAATTCAGTTAAAATTATTTTGGGCCGTCCAGAGTTGGCATCAATATTAATATGTGGCGAAGATCTCGAGCTACTGGATGGTGTGCTTGTGAACTCTGGATAGTTGTGATCCTATTGCCTCAATATGTTGCTTGCTTCCACCAATGTTTAGGACTAGGAGTACTACATTTACATTTTGCTTCCGGCCAGCTAATGTGTGCATATTGCCCTGTGCAGCACTGTGCCCTCCACTAAAATTTCATCTGTGTATGATCTGGTTCTAGTCTCTACTGTAACTTGTTGTGGCTTTGAACAAACCTAGACCCATTCCTTTTAACATTCAGTTTCAGTTTGTGTTGTTTTGTTTCCCTGTCCATCTCTATTTAGCATTCAAATTGTTAATTGCAGGAGCACACAAAGAGGAGGAATCTGCTACCTCAAAGCAGTTGGTCGCCACTGGGAGGGTGGGTACGAGCTGCCGGAGGCTGCTGGGAGTGTGGGGACGAGCTGCCGGAGTTGTCGCCTTGCCGGAGAGCTGAGATCCAGCTCTTCTTGCTTCCAGGAGGGTGGAGCGAGCTGCCGGAGCTGCCTGGAGGGTGGGGACGAGCTACCGGAGAGTTGAGATCCGACTCCTGTTGCTGTCGGAGGCTGCTGGGAGGGTGGGGACGACCTGCCGGAGCTGCCGGAGAGTAGCAGGTACTCCAGGAGCCGGCGGCCTGGAGCTTGCCTGGAGAAGAGGCCGGCGGCCTGAAGCTTCCTGGTCTGGAGGATAGGGGCGGCTGGATCGGTGATCTCCCAGGGGCCTGGGCTGGAGCGGTGATCTCCTTGGGGCTGCTGCTGGAGCGATCCCCCAAGGGTTGCTGCTGGAGCGATCCAAGCTGGGAGATCATGAGCTGGGGGGAGGGGATCTGGAGCGAGCGTGAGCTGGGAGGAGGGGATCGTGAGCGAGCTTGAGCTGGGAGGTGGGAGGGTATTTTTGTATTGTTTCAAATTGTAAAGGATGTAATTATAAAATGTTGGTTAGTTCAATTCTTTTGTCACTTACGACAGTTATTTCCGGACGGAGGGAGTATATGCATTCCTTTGTTGTTGTGTTTTGAGTCGGCCATCATTTACTTTCTTGGGACAATATAGTTGATCTATAATCATCATAAATTCAACATTGTTGTTATGATAGTAGTTTTGAAGATTATTTTGTTCTATTTTAATCATATCTCAGATTGATGTACTATAACCAGTAATTTGCTTGCTAAGCTAGCTTACTATGTTTGTGAGCAGATCTTCCAGTGCAACGAAAGAAGATGATGAGGAGATGGGTTGTCATGGGAGTTGAAAGTCTAACCTTAAGTTCTATTCTGGTTGTTCTATTTTATGTCGTGTGTTTTTTTCTTATGTTTTTGCTGTATTGAACCTTATAATGCTAACGTGATGGAAAACTAATGTGTTATGCTTTCGGAAAATAATGAATCATGCATGTAAGATTGTTGTCTTGGTAAATCATTATGTTTGCTTTTGATTAATATATATTATGTATTTGTGTTATATGGTTCATTGATTGCATTTGATATAATGCTCGACTATATAGCATCGTGAATTTCTGTATTTCCTCCATCATCTTTTCCACTTGGAGTTCATGATTTAACTTGATCATTTGTTGGATTGGAATCAGTATAAGTACAAAAATGATTGGGTTTTGAAAATGTAAGTTATTTCTACGATTACATGGTTTCAAGTGGGACTCTGCGCCATTTGGCGCAACGGGTCATCTAGTATATATAATAGGCAACATCGGATAAAGGAAGGTACATCAAAGGGAGACAATGACAGGCTATGCAATTGAATATGTAAGCAACGTATCATCAGCAGTAATGCCTAGTGCAAGAAATGTACGGAAAAGATAGGCGATATCTGCGGAAGAAGAATGGCTCTGCTTTCCTGGAAGCTCGATGGTAGGGGTACGGTCATCGACGTAGTAGTCGTACTCAGCAGCGGTGTAGTCGGAGTCTATCGGGAAATAAGGGGGAAGAAACAATAAATACACAACAATAGCCACAATACAAAATCAAGACATGGCAAACGCATTGTTGGCGGTGTTCTAACGAAGTGTTTAGTATTTTAGGCGAAGCCTTAATTTATCCAGGAATGACTTATCAGTACCGGTTAATTACCAGACAGATGATCCGGAGGGGAAGGTTCCATGTCTGCAGTGTTACATACATCTGACAGACATGTGGATAGTGTAACCGTGCTCGTTGATCCATTCCGGACAACTTTCATATATGGAACATTTTCATCCGAAAAGTTTTACCGGCTCCGGTCGTCTGACAACCAGATGAACTGGAGGGGAAATGTTCCACGTTTGGTATTTTATAGGGGTTTGGTGGCTATACAAGGGTTGTATTCTTATCCATAGCACAATATTCTAGAATTTATTTAATTCATTATATTAGGATTATCCAGAACAATGTTTGTTGACTGGGTTAACCTGACAGGTGGGCCAGGCATTTCATTGACCAGACATTTTAACCAGCATCTTAAATCTATTTAATTATCTAAATATCCAATGGGTCCCACAGCCAGTGAGATATCTATTTTACAAAGGTTTTAATTAAACTAACTAAACTAAATTAACAGTGGACCCAGGCTGTCATAGACACATTTCTTTAATAAGAAATTTATTTAACCAGAGAATTAAGTTAATGGCCTGGGGCCCATTAGCCAGTGAGGTGAGGAGGGCGGTTCCCTACCCACGGCGAGCACGCCGGCGGTGAGCAGAGGGACGTCGAGGCCCTAGTGGCCAATACTGGCGACCAAATCGACAGCCGTGAGATGCACTCGAACGGGACGAGCATGTTGCGCACACATGAGGCACAAGGGCGGGTCAAAACGGCCTAAGGCCACGACCACGGCGAGTTCCCATGGCTGTCGGAGCACGGGCTCGACGGGGATGACGTTCAAGTGCACGGGGTCGAGCGCGAAACAGGGAAAACGGAGCAGAGCTCACCGTGAGGCACACAGAGGCCGGTGAGAGGCTTAGTAGCACAGGGGATGGCCAGGATTGCAAGGGAACGTCGGCGGCCGTGGTGGAATTTGCAGCTCGATTCGAGGCGTTGCGGTGCGCCCCGGCTTGAGCTAGAGGGCGGAGTCAAACTGGAGGAAGACGGTGGAGCTCCTGGACGTGGTGGCTCGGCCCGGGGAGGTGGTTGTCCACGGCGAGCTGTGGCGACGCACCCACGACGGCGTAGGCGAGCTATGGGAGAGGGAGAGGGCGGCGCGGTGGGGAGAAAGGGGAGGGTGCTAGGGATTCCTGGGGCGAGAGGGGGCGCGGGGGACTTATTCCGCCGGTAAGCCGCGGGATGGCCGCCACGGCGGAACGGCGTGGCGTGGCCGGCGTGGATGGCCTCAGCGGTGCCACTGTGAACAAGGGAAGAAGATGGGGAGGTGAGAGTGGGCTGGGCCGAGGTAGGGTTGCCCTGGGCGTTAGATATGTTTTTTACATTTTGCTTTTCTTTTCTGTTTTTCTTTTCTGTTTGTATTTAATTTATTAGCTTTTACATTTTTGTAAAATGTGTAACCTATTTCCACATTAGTGTTACACCTTAAAGTGTTGCCACAAAAAGTTGGGGCCATAAAAAAAATACTATTTAGTATTTTTTTGAATATGCAACTAGTAATTGGTGTTGTTTTGCTACTGGTTTGAATTGTTTGTAATATTTATTTATTGCAATAAATAACCAAGGTTGGTTTAACATGGTCCACTGATTTTTAGGCATTTAACAAAATTCGTTGCATAATTTTTGGACAAAGTATTATTTGTCACATTCTTTCGAATATCAACCAAAGGGGACTTTTGAAAAGATCAATACAAAGATGATCAAGGCAAGATTAGTAACAGTAATTGTCATTAGCGAAAGTGATTACTGTTACATGACACTGAGGGTGTTACATCAGTCTCGGTTGTTTGGAGTCTTTCGATTGCTTCAACGATGCAGTGACGTCGCTTTGTCTGCTTGGTGATGCCCTTCGACTAAGCTGTTGGTACTAAAGTGTCGGGGCATCGTCTCGGCCTTGCGTGCCCCTTCGAATGCACCCCCGACGCAGGTGGTGTCGCGGCGTAGTGCAGTCTCGAATACGCGGAGCCTTTCGACAGCGCCGTCGGCTGCAGTGTCGTGCTTTGGTCTCGGCTTGCTGATGCCGTTCGTGTCTCTCCGCGGTGCTCTTTTTAGTGTTGTGTTGTATTTTCCCTCCTTGTTCCCTATGTATTGTGTTCTGGGTTGTGGTGTTTTTTCTTTATTCCTTCTCTCTGTGCCCCCTGTACTTCTGGTTCGCTTGAACCTATCCTGCAAGAGGCTGCAAAGCCTTATAGGCAAATAAATACAATTTAGGTGGGGGAGTTCTCTCTCCCCCCCCCGGTGAAAATTCAATAAATAAATAAAAAATAATACCAATGTGGATCTACTTTCTTTGCTATATTTTTTGTTATAATACCAATCTGGATAGGTACACATTATTGAAAGACAAGTTCGGGCTTTTGCGAGTCTAAGTACAAAAAAGAGCAAAGACAACAATATCCTCCCACTTGGTAATATACATGTCTTACTTGGAGGTCAATTAGTCTAGATTTCATTTCGTTCACCCCCGAAGAAAGACATATAGTACCGCCAAGGCTTGACCGCTCACGTGTGATTATGTTCCTGTATTTTCTATAAGACAACAAGTTCATGTCGGGGACACTTATAAACTGGTCGGTGAGGCCATTGGGCGGCGAGGTGAAACTTAAAATTGGTCCCTACCAAATGCATCGCGCCCCACCGTTGGATGCAACGACCTTGGGAGGCCGGTGTTGGCGTAGAAATTTGCAACGCGCAACACAATGATTGCACCGCGCAATATGATAGATTAGGGAGTCGCCACTTCGTTTATCTTTACGAAGAATAGGTGATTTACGAGCAAATTAACAAAGGGGTTCCTCGATCTCGGGGAGGAGAGCCGACTGCTTTACGACGCAAAACAACAAAGATGTTCTTCAATTAAGGCGAAGAGAACCGACTGCTTTTCAGCAGCAAAGGTTACCAAACCCTAGGGGGGTCGGCCAAGACTAAGCTAAAAGGTAAAAGAAGGATACGTGTAAAGGAAAAGATAAGTATTGATGAATGTCGATTGTCTTCTTTCAATCGGCCAAGACCCTTTATATATAGTGCACGCAGGACTTGCCGTGTAAGTTTACAACTCTGAAGTGAGTAAATTTCCATGTTTAACATGCACAATTACAAATCGGACGCCAAATTTAAGTCAGGTCTAGTCCAGGTCCACCTCCGCGCACCCTTCCGAGTTACGTTCCAAGTTGCGCTTCCTTCCGAGTAGCGCCTTGCGTCTTCGCGTCCTCTTCCGACTTGCACTTCACGTCTCACGTGTCCTTCGGAGTCATGCTCCAAGGGTTCTCCGAGTCATAGGTTGATTCGTCTCCAAGTTGGCGGCGCTGTTCTTCAGATTGGAACCTGTTCCAAGTTAGACGTAGCTTGGTAAATCTTTGTCTTTCGAGTTAGAAGCAACTCAGCGTATGCCTTGTCTCCGAGTTAAAGGTAACTCGATGTGGCCATCCCCGAGTCAGAGGTAACTTGGTGTAGTACTAGGTAAAACCACTCGGTACGTGTCTCCGAGTTAGAGGGAACTTGCCGCGCTTGTCTTCGAGTGCTTCTTCTGAGTAATGAGTAACTCGGCACACTTCTTTCGAGTAACGAGTAACTCGGCACATTTAAGCTTCCAAGTAACGAATAACTCAGTTCATTTTATCTTCCGAGCTGGAGGTAGATGGTGCGTACTGTAGCTTCCGAGTTAGACATAACTCGGTACGTACTGTGGATTCTGACTTAGACATAATTCAGTGTGTACCTTTGCTTCTGAGTAGCACACAACGCTGCAACTTATACTCTCGAGCTAGCAATAACTTGGTGTTCTTTGCTTAGGCTATATGTAACTCGGAAGTTTTTAGATCAACAATAATCAGCAAGTTTTTTCCTCTGGGCTGGCAATCTCATGTAAATCTATAGCTCTGCCAAAAACTGATATAAACACATGCCCCCTGTTTTTCGTTAACACTTGTGTGCCCAAAAATAGCTTGCCCCATACTTATTCTAAGGACGATGTCAACACTCCATCGGCCATGCTCCCCAATTGTCATGTCTAGATATATGAGCAATGCTAGAATAATCCAAATTAGAAATTATATCTAAACACTTATCAAGATAAACCTTAAATGATTGGTCAAACATATGAAATCTATAAATATTTGATGCACAACTAATAATGAATCCCAAACAACCTCAAAACATGTAGCACCTATAGCAAATAAAAATTCTGATTTGACCACTTGTGCAACAATATTATAAGCAGTATGAGGCTTCAAACAAGAACACCATGAAGAGATATATAAACACAACCAACACTTCGTCTATTGCTACAAACCAAACTATCAAAGTAATCTCCATGGTACTAATGAGACAAAGCTTATCAATAGTATGCATGTCATTAATATGATGTTCAATAATAAAACAACAATGATTTGGCTTCTCATAGATTCAAAGAATTAACTAGCTAGATCATACTTAGCCAAAACACAATTAACCAATTCCACAACTATGAATTGGTCCATGCAACAAATTTTCAATGAATGCACACCTTGTCTCAATCTCCAAAAAAACTAAGGACGATGTTTAGAAAATCACACCGGCCATGTTTATGCAAACAAAAGTACCATGCAGAATTCATCCACCAAATCATATTTAACCGAAATAAGAAGATAAAATAATCAAATCAAATATTTCAGCTCTAGCAAAGAATGTAACTAATAGAATGTATATTGATTTGGTGATACCACTTCATGATGTAGGAAATCATATTGCATCCATGGATAAAAATAAGCCCATGGAGGGTAACTGATCATACCCGGGGATGAATTCCATGGTGAAGGTGTCAATGGCATGGTCGAAGAATCTGAACAATGCACTAACCGAAGATCATTTTTTGTGGATGAAAATGTTTGGCTTAATCTCTTACTAAATGCTTTCCCTTTCTTCACTTTGGGTGTACTATTTACAACAGTAGCTTGCACACCATCTTTAGCTTGAATACTCTTCTTGGGAATCCATTCCATATTAATCTTCTCAAGTTCTTGGGCACTAAGATTTTTCAATTTCCTCCAAGTAGTGCCAGCCGAGTTAATTTTCCGAGTAGTACTGGATGACACAACACTCGGTCGTGTTTGTACATGTAACTTGATGGGTGCAGCATCCGATTTGGCTTTAGCTTGGTGCCTTTGTTTCCGAGTTATGATCAATTTGTCCGTAGTAACAACTCGGACCGATCCTTGTTCACCAACACGACTCGCTTCTGAGCTCGATGGGTTCCGAGTGATTTCTGAGCTACTCGATGTGTTCCAAGTAATTCCCGAGTTGTCCGGTAGGTTTCGAGTAAGTTTTTTAACTATTCGCTCGGTATTGAACTAGCTCCAAGTAGCTCGGTGAGTTCTTAGTTCATTCCGAACACCTCGATTGGCTCCAGGTTGTTTCTCAACAGTTCAGTTGTTTCCGAGCTGACTTTGAACTACTCGGAGCATTCTGAGTTGTTCCTGAGCTGCCTGGCTCGTTCCGGGTTGATCCCGAGCAACTCGATTGGTTCCAAGATGTGTTCGAGCTGCTGGATGGTTTCCGAGCTGGACCCAAGCTGTTTGATGGTTTCCAAGCTGGGTCCGAACTAGGCAGCAGGTTCCAAGTTGTTTCTGAGCAGACGGATGATACGTCCCAAACGTATCTATAATTTCTGCTTGCTCCATGCATGTTTTGTGTGATATTGCTATGATCTAGCTACACTTTCATACAATTTTGATCATATTTGGACTAACCTATTAAATCAGTGCACCCTAGTGCCAGTTCCTGTTTTCTGTTGTTTTTCTATTTCAGGTTTCCCCCATATTAAAAGTGCTCCACAAATTCGGGAAAATCAAATAAAAAAAATCAGCGTACCGGAAGCTTCCGGAAACACCAAGGTGGGGCCAGAGGGCCACCACCAGGGGCCCAGGCGCCCTGGTGGAACACCCCAAGGGGTGGCCACGCCAGGTGGCCGCCTAGGCACTTGGTGGCCCCCTGGATTCCCCTTCGCCTATATATTCTTCGTTACGGGATTCTTCCAAAGAGAGAACTCTTTTTCGCGATCTCGCCTCTGTTCCTCCGCCGCCGCGCTTCCAAGATTGGGAGCGCCAGCAGACCTCTTCCTGACACCCTGTCGGAGGGAGGATTGACCTCCGGGAGCTTCCCCTCCACCATGGACGCTTCCCGTATGATCCGTGAGTAGTCTACCTTGGACCATGGGTCCGTGATCAGTAGCTATGTGATGTTCTCCTCCCCTCTTTGTTCTTAATGGATTAGACCTTGTGAGCTGCTGATACGTCCCAAACGTATCTATAACTTCTACTTGCTCCATGAAGGTTTTGTGTGACTTTGCCATGTTTTGCTTGAACTTTCATACATTTTTGAGCATATTTGGACTAATCTATTAACCCAGTGCACCCAGCTGCCAGTTGCTGTTTTCTGCTGTTTTTGTATTTCAGGTTTTCCGGGCATTAAAAGTGCTGCAAAAAATCCGGAAAAATCAGATAAAAAATCAGCGACCCGGAATCTTCCGGAATCACCAAGGCAGCGGAGGGGGGCCACCACAGGGACTCCAGAAGGGTCCCTGGCGCGGCCCCACCCTAGGCCGCGCCAGGGAGCCTCCTGGCAGACCTATGGGTCCCCTCGACACCCCCTCCGCCTATATTTATCCCTCGGGGTGGAAACCCCTAAGATTGATCACTTTTCCGCGAACTCGCCTCTGTACCGCCACCGCCGCCATTTCTAGATCGGGGCTGCCTGGAGAAGCTGCCCCGGCACCCTGCCGGGAGGAGGAACCCCCTCCGGGAGACCATCCATAGCCATGGATGCCTCCCGTATGTACCGTGAGTAGTCCCCCTTGGACCATGGGTCCGTGACCAGTAGCTATGTGATGTACTTCTCCCCTCTTTGTGCTTCCACTTTCGAGACCTCGTGAGCTGCCTCACATGATCGAGGCACTTCTGCAATTTCTGTTGTTGCTATGCTGAGTTTGTTGGGATCTGATGGATTATGAGACTATGTTCAGATTGTGATGAGTAATATATTTGGTTCTTCTCTTTTATATTTTGTTCTTGAGTAAATTCTTGCATGTTCTTCGTTGCAGTATTTTACTTTGGCCACGTAGTTTGTTGCAACTCCAAGAGGGAGCGTTATGCTTGATTGTGGGTTCATCCCCTTGATGTCTAGCTTGAGTGACAGAAACATGAGACTAGGGGATGTGCTATTGCCACCAGGGATAAAACAACGGTGCTTGTACCCGCGGGTGCAAGGATTGTTTACTGTACGCAAAGTTCTTTTAATGCAGTTGTCTGTTGCTTTGAGTTTACAATTTGGGTGGGATTCGCAACTTAATACCAGCGAGATGTTCTGGATAGATATCTCAAGGTGGATGATTCATAGTAGATGCAGTTGGATTTCAGTCTACTTACCTTGGCGTACTGCCCATTGCTTTTGAGCCCTTCCTTTCTTTGCAGCATAGTTAGCATTGCGGTGCCTTCATAATTCTGTCAATTGCCCAGCTGTGATTTGTTTATCTCGCTAGCACTTTGATCGTCTTTTGGGAGAGAGACATCACTAGTGAAAATCACGGGGCCCCGGTCCATCTTTACATTATTGTTTACATCCTTAGTTTACTTTCAGTCTTTACTTTCAGTTGCCACTATTATTATCTCTTGCGTTGATCCTTTGTAAACAACAAGGCCGGAGGAATTGACAACTCCTCTGTACTCGTTGGGAGCAAAGTTATTTGTTGCTGTGTGCAGGACCACGTCAACCGCCTAATTTCTGGCGCCGTTGACACCTTCTTCTATCTCTTGGAGTCCTACTGGTTCGATAACCTTGGTATCTTCACCAAGGGAAATTTGCTGCTACGCTACATCTCACCTTCCACTTGGGGTAACCAACGAGGAGTGAGAGAACTATCCTCACCGTATCAGCTGCCCTACATGATCAAGGCACATATGTAATTCTTTCTGTTGTTGCTATGCTGAGTTTGCTGGGATCTGATGGATTATGAGACTATGTTCAGTTTGTGATAGAGTAATATATTTGGTTATATCTTTTATATTTTTGTTCTTGAGTAATTCTTGCATGTTCTCCGTTGTTGTTTATTTCTTTGGCCAAGTAGTAGGTTGTGACTCCAAGAGGGAACATTATGCTCGATTGTGGGTTCATGCCCCCTGATGACTACCTTGAGTGATAGAAACATGAGTCTAGGCGATGTGTTGTTGCAACAATGGGGAAAACAACGATGCTTGTAACCGCTGTTGCAAGGATTGTTTACTTTACGCAAAGTTCTTTTAATGCAGTTGTCTGTTGATTTGGGTGGGGCTCGCAACTTAATACCAGCGAGATGTTCTGGATATATATCTCAAGGTGGATGATTAGTAGTAGATGCAGTTGGATTTCGGTCTACTTATTTTGGCATACCGCCCATGCTTTTGAGCCTCTTCCTTTCTTTGTAGCATAGTTAGCATTGTGGTGCGTTTTTAATCATGTCAATTTCCCAGCTGTGATTTGTTACCTCGCATAGAAGTTTTATCATCTTTTGGGAGAGAGACATCACTAGTGAACATCATGGGACCCCGGTCCATATTCTCATCAGTGTTTACACGCTCATTTATTTCCTGGTTTTACTTTCTAGTTGCAATCATTATTATCCTTTATCCCTTGCGTTTGATCCTTTGTAAACAACAAGACCAGAGAGATTGACAACCTCTCTGAACTTCGTTGGGAGCAAAGTTATTTGTGTCTGTGAGCAGGTCCACGTCAACCGCCAAATTTCTGGCGCCGTTGTCACCTACTTTCCGCTTTCGGAGTCCGACGGGAGACAAACCCTATCCTCTACATAGGTAAATTTTCTGCTATCTTACATCTCACCTTCCACTTGGGGTAACCAACGAAGGGCGAGAAGCCATTACATCTCTCGCACATCAAGCAAATTTCTGGTGCCGTTGCCTGGGACTCCAATCGTCAAGATAGGGGAGTTGCACACTATCTTTTACCTTTGCTTTCTAGTCTTGTTAGTTTATCTTTCAGTTTTTATCTTAGTATCCTATATCAAAAATCACAAAAAAATTGCTTGCACCTGCTACTACTATGGGTTCCACTGAAAACACCAAGTTGTGTGACTTCACTAGTCACAACAACAATCATTTTATCTGCACTCCTATTGCCACACCTTCCACTTCAGCTACCTCTTATGAAATTAAACCTGATTTGCTAAACCTTGTTATGAGAGATCAATTCTCTGGTGCTGGATATGATGCTGCTTTACACTTGAATAATTTTGTTGAGCTATGTTGTAAGAGCAAGTTTTGCCCCCGAAGGTTTTGGACATTGTTGGACAAAGCAGAAGTGGAACTAATATTGTTTTCGAGTAAAAACAGATACTTAGGTTCCGGAAGAATGGAGTTTGCATGTAGAAGGTCGAAGGACAACTCACTGCAGCGGAGCTGCAGTCATCTACCGAAACCTTTGAAGGAAGACGACCCCTAAAAATGTCGTCGAAGAAGATGACTCTCTCGAGTAAAAGCGCAACGAGGAGAAAGCTGAAGCTGGTCGAAGACTTAGTCTTTTTACTAGTTTCTCTTTATTTTCTTTAGTCGTAGGAAAAACCGTACTATCAAGAGGGGTTTGCTAGTTGAGATCTTAGTCGAAGTGAATTTTCTCTGCTCAACCTAAACTCACAAAAGCCTACCGAGAGAAATCTTAGTGAGTCAAGTGAATAGCTCGAAGGCAAAGTCATCGCACTTCGTGCCTTCGAGAGAGAACTCGTTCGGTAAGTCAGCTTACTTGTTCCTCAAGTAAAGTTGCGCAATGATTGGAATCCGACCGTTGTGGACACGCGTCAAGCTGTCGCATCGGGTCACTTCAGTCATTTTACCCATCGGGATCGCCAACTATAAATACCCCGCACCTACCCGCCATTTTGGGTCGGCTGCTCCACTGAAGATTCTAAGACAGAAGTCTGTGAGCATCCCAAAAGAGATTCATCGAGAGAAAACCAAAACCCAAGTCTGAACTGAGTTGAGCACTTCACTGTGACTTAGGTTGAGATTAGCCGATCTTTTTATCTTGGAGAACTGCAAGTCTCCTAGACGGTTAGGCGTCGCCTGTCAAGCAGTCGAAGAGTAATTGTCGCTGCTAAAGGAAGTTTGTAAAGGTCTCGGAGATGTCCTGAATCATCTACCACAAGTGAAAACTGGACAAGCTCGAGGAGTTTGTTGCAGTGGAGAATAGGACGGAGAGAGTTTTACTCCAGGTGTTCAATCACCAGTCCCTCCAACCAAACGTAGCACTTTGCAGAGTATTTACTCGTTGCCTATTTGCCTTCGATGTCAGGCTCGTTTTCCTTCATGCTTTTAAATTAAGTATTTACTCGTTGCCTGTTTGCCTTCGATGTTTTCCTTCTCTCCCAATCCTTTCGAGCCATGCTTTACTTTCGATACTGTATTTCCTTCGAGATGCCTTAGTCCTTCGCAGTTTGCATGAATTCCTTCTAAGTTCTTTAGAATTTTTAGAAGTGATCATTCACCCCTCCCCCTCTGATCATTCTTGAGATTTCAATTGGTATCAGAGCTAGGCACTCCCTACGCTATCACAACCCAAGTTAGGTAAGTGCTAGGGTTTGTTTGTGCCCTTTGCATCATGCAAAAATTCAAAAGAAATTCAGAAATGGGGAAAATAAAAGCCCTGAGAATTTAAATAAATGGCCAGATAAAATTCTTTTTCCAAAAATCATTTGAACCTTTGGAAAATTCCTATAAATGATGGTGATCATTTTAAAAGTGGTTTGGGTTCTTTCCCATGCTCATGGAATTTTCTAGATTTCAAACAATGCCTTGGAAATTAAATTTAAATGCTATTTGAATTGAAATTCAAATAATTTGAATTTCAAAAATCTCCAAAACTTGTGAGTGGCTAGCTATATATATCCTAAGCCCACATAAAAGTTTTTGGAATTTTTTTAAAAATGATTTGATTCAGAAATCAAATAAAAATAAAATACAGAAAAGAATAAAAAGAAAAACAGAAGGAAAGGAGAGCCCCTTACCTGGCCCACCTGGCCGGCCCAGCAGACTAGCCCAGCCCAAAGGGGCAGGGTCCTCTTCTTCAGGGCGCCAGGCAGGCACACGGCTGCGTGCCGCGCATGCCGTGGCCATAGCCACGTCCTGCTTCGCCGTGGCAGGACCTCCCCTGCCTCCACCTCCTCGCCACCACGCCTCTGGAGACGCCATCTCCATTCTCCCCCCTCTTTTTGGCCCTCCCTCTTTCTTCCCCGACGAGAAACCGCGGCGAACGTGACCTAGCCAGAGCATGCTGCCGTGGACCGCGTGGCCACAGTGCCTTACTCGCCGTGCCGTCCTGTCCAAGACGCTCCTCGGCGACGACTTCATCGCACTGCGATTCCAATTTGAGCCCAGAGGCCCCGAGGACGATGCCAGCTTCAACGTCTCGCCGCCGGCCACCGTGGACATCGTCGTCAAATCCGACGCCCCCAGCTCCTCCCCGGCCGACCCGAGCTCGCCTTCGCAACCGCACTGAGCTCCCGACCTTTTCCCCCCTCCTAGCACCTCTCCCAGTCCCCTCTGTCGCCATTCGCCATGGTCAGGGTTTCCGGCCGCCGCCCTCTTCGTCCTAGCCGTGGCCTCGAGCCCCCCCCCGTGAACCCCAGTAGCCCAGAAGACGCGCGGCGTCGAGAGCTACGCGCCAGTGCCCTCCAAACCCCACCCCGTGCACAAAACCCCAACTCCGGCGAAGTTCCGGTGACTTCCCGGCGAGCCCGCCATTAGAACTAACCTAAACACCCCCTAATCCTAACCCTAGTCACTGACAGGTGGGGCCCTGCCCCTAATAACCCCTGTTTATTTTTAAACAGAGGGGATTAACCCCCACTGAGGCTTACAGGTGGGCCCCTGTTGTCAGCCCCCCTGTGACATCACCCCCACGCCACCCTGACGCAATAAAAGAATTTCCAGATTAAAAATAATTAAAAGAAATCAGAAAAATCCAGAAAATAGCCAAAACTTCAATAAATCATAGAAAATTCATATTAACTCCAAATTGGACAAATAATATATGAAAAATGATCAGAAGAAAATTCTCTATACAAATATGCAACTTTCAACCATGTTTGAGTTGATTTTAAAATGGGACCAGTAGCTTTTGCTATTTGGTTTAAATGGAATTAATTCAAATTTAATTCAAATGCTAATTCAATTTGAACCATTACAATACACCACATCTCACTTGAACATCAGAAGCATATCAAACACATGATCACATTGTTTTCAATAATCAAACATTAGCAAATGCAAGTTGACCTAATTTGAATAACATTTGGAGTTTGAATTTGAATTAAATTTCAAATCAACTTCAATTAAAATGTGACAATTTGAACCTAGATCACATCAATACCATTCACAACATGTGAAAACATAAACATGTGCTTGTGCATTCTATTACAATGTTGCCCCCCCTCTAGTTGATGATTGTGCCGGTAACAGTGTTTCCGAGATGGTGATCACCCCCGAAGAAGAAGACCACCGATAAGACCCGTGTATCGTCAGCAAGGCAAGCAAACCCCATTGATCATGTCTATAAAATCCTACTTCCCTCTCAGTCTCGCTTATGCATGTTTAGGAGATCACCAAGACACGTTCTTTCGCATAGTTGAACCCATTCCGATGCATGACCTATCATTTTGTCACCGTATTAAGCAAACCACAATCCTAGCAGATATAGGAGTTGAATGATGAGCATGTGGCCCATGCAACTGTTACTCCTTATTGCTGCTTAGTGATACAATGAGGATGTTATGATTGTGAGTCGGGATGGAATGAACACAGTGATGCTGGTGATAACGTGTTGGTGAATCCACCCTAAACAAAGGTGAACGATGAGAGGCTGTGTAGGAGTACAGAGTGGGTTGTCTCGTTGAACACTGCCCTAGGCCCCGAGTTCCTGTTTTGTGATCCAAGACAAAGAGTATGACCACATGTAGGGTTTTATGGGAGCCCTGTTTGGCCTCTTTACGTACCTGATCCGGTCCAGGAGTCACAATAGATTCGGGCTTTCCATTTGGCATATGCATAGAAAAAGAATGAAGAAAAGGTTGCATCATATAGATATGTGGGTGGGCCTGTGAGGCAGTGAAACCATCTGGCAGAGGTGGCGTCTCGGTCCCTTACATTATCTGAGTCCGTTTCGTGGAACCGGCCGGACTCTCGAGCGGTGCCAAACTCAGGTAGTCGACTCCTGGATTAGAGAAGGTGATGTGAGGATAGTGCCTTGGTTTCATCCACGTGATGTGATGTCCGACACCCGCTTGAAGAGTGACAAGAACGAGGCGATAAGTGATGACACGCGTGTGAAGATGTACAACCCTGCAGGGTTAATAAACTATTCGAATAGCCGTGTCCGCGGTTATGGACTACTTGGAGACCTCTACTTGATCAATAGATAACTTGAATGGATACTCTAAAACTCGCAAGATAAGCGTGAGTGCTTTGGTGGGCTTCCTCGTGGGGAAGTCGAGGAAGTAACCATAGTGGTGTATTTTTTGGAGACTTGGTAGTGGACTCGTGTACGCTTCTTACCTCAAGTCTGGTACTCGTAGTTCAGGACTAGCCAAGTCAAAGCTTGCACTTCTGCATGTTGAACCCCACCTCCTTTACCTTGAAACTTGAGCATGAGTAGTGTAGTTCTGATGTAAGTCTTGCTGAGTACGACTTTGTACTCACGTTTTCTTATTCTATGTTTTAGATGGAAACCCAGACCCTGATGGAGTCACCGACCTGAAGCTCGACGTTGACCTTGGTAGTATAGTTCCAGACAGCAGTCTGGTCCCTCGTGGAAGGGCATGTATGTTTACAAGGCTTCTCTAAGCCATTTGTAAACTTGTCTGTACTCAGACCTAATTTTCTTCCGTTGTATGATGTAATGTTGATCACAGACATGTGATCTTTGTATCCTCTATGTGTAAGTCAATAAAGAAGTACATTGTAGAGTTATGTGATGATACCTGCTGTTCATACTAGACATGTGTGCTGCGTGTATGATTATAACATGCATGTCTTAGTATGGGTTTTCGAGACCTTAGTTGTGATCTGGCTGGCGGTCTTTTATACACCAAGTGGCCCTTAGATGTGCGCAGCTTGGGGCATCGCGATGCGATTGCTCGTGGCTCTGCCACGTGCACACTTTGTTGTATGATCGAGCCCGCCCTAGACCCCAACTAAGTGATCGGGCTGGAGTTTGTTTATGTAAGGGTTATGATTCAATCGATAACATGGTTGAGGCGACTTGTCTATGAGTATGGGATTTCACCACCCATAATCATTTAGACTTGTGAGCGGGCGATGAGGACCCATCTCAGTTGATCATCCGGCCTGGATGGGATGCCCCTCACGTACGATGCTTTCCGAGAGTGTTCTGTTCTTGGCCTTGTCTGCTTAGACAAGTGGGTACTGCTCTCGGCTCTCCATGTGATTGAGTTGTGACTGGAATTACATACGCATATTCCGGGTCCCGACAGACTTGGTATCAGAGCAGGACTGTCTGTAGGATTATCAAACCCTTGGTCGAAGTCGAGTCTAGCATTCTATAGTTATATAGTTACTCTGGGTATAAGGGAACAATGTAAGGCTTCTTTTTCTCCTTACCCTCATCGATCTGAGTTCTGAGTCACCCTTATCTTTTCTACGGGATGATAGGACTAGGCTCATCTATGTCTTACTAGAACATCTCGTTGATTGCTTCCTTGTAGCCGTAGGAAAGTTGTGTTCGGTTTTCTAGAGTCTTTGTGCTTCCTATTTTGAGACATCCTATGTAAGTGCTGTTGTTATGTTGTGAGGATTTCCATTTCTCTTGCAATTGCAGCCGTTATGCTGTCCGAGTCATTCCAGGTTTTCCTGATAATCTGATGCATTTGCAAAATCCTTCTCACCATTTCGGTTGTCCTTTTAGAAGAACTTCTAGGTGGCATGCCCGATAGTTCTCTAGAGATTGTTTTAGGTTTTCTTCTAGAAACCTATATTGATGCATTTGCAGTTCTTCCTCCCAGTTTAGATGACTTCTAGCCAGAAGAACCACACTAACCATCGTGTTGGGGTACTTTGCTACTCTGACATATCTGTTGTAGACCCTAGTAAACCTTGGTCATCCTCTAGAAAGCTATCCAGAGATCCAACCCCTTAAACCTAGTCACCCGACAGATGTGTAGAATCCATAGTGGATCTTATACCAGGCACAACCCCAATTTCCAGACGTCCATATAGAATGGCCCCACATAAGTTAGCTGAGCTAATAACCCAACTTGATGCTTCATTGGCAAAATGCTTCATCCGCCCTAGCTCATCGCCATGGGGTTGCCCCGTTCTGTTCGTAACGAAGAAAGATGGAACAGAAAGGATGTGCGTAGACTATCGCCCGCTAAACCTAGCGACGATAAAGAACAAGTACCCATTGCCTAGGATCAATGATCTTTATGATCAACTTGCTGGATCCTCTGTCTTCTCCAAGATGGATTTGAGTTTAGGCTATCATCAAATCAAAATCCGAAACGAGGACATTCCCAAAACGACTTTCACTACTCGTTATGGTCTTTACGAGTACACCGTCATGTCCTTCGGTCTAACCAATGCCCCCGCCACTTTTTCACGCATGATGAACTCGATCTTCATGGAGTATTTGGACAAGTTTGTCGTGGTTTACCTTGATGACATCCTTATATACTCGAAGAACATGCCGAACATCTTAGGTTGGTATTGATGAAACTTAGAGAGCATCGCCTGTATGCCAAGTTCTCCAAGTGTGAATTTTGGCTACCAGAAGTGACCTACTTAGGCCACGTGATTTCTGCGAAAGGCATTGCTGTCAATCCCGAGAGAGTTCAGGCCGTCCTTGACTGGACTCCACCTGAATCGGTTAAGCAAGTAAGGAGTTTTCTTGGCTTAGCAAGGTATTGTCGCCGCTTCGTTGAGAACTTCTCCAAAGTTGCAGAGCCTCTTACTGAACTCCTCAAGAAAGATAAGAAATTCCAATGGACCCCCAAGTGCGAGGAAAGCTTTCAAGAGCTAAAAAGAAGATTGACTTCTGCACCCGTACTTGCGCCTCCAGACACCAAAAGGGATTTCGAGATATATTGTGATGCTTCATGGCAAGGTTTAGGATGCATACTTATGCAAGATAGACATGTGGTAGCTTATGCTTCACACCAGTTGCGGCCACATGAAGAGAACTATCCTAACCACGATATTGAACTCGCTGCCGTAGTTCATGCCCTGAAGACTTGGCGACATTACCTCCTTGGTAATCGTTGTGAGATCTATTCTGATCACCAAAGCCTCAAATATATTTTCACCCAGCCAGATCTTAACCTCAGGCAGAGACGCTGGATTGAGTTGATAAAAGATTATGACTTAGGAATTTCATACACCCCAGGCAAATCCAATGTCATGGCTGATGCACTAAGTCGTAAGTCGTATTGTAACAACCTCATGTTACAACAGTATCAACCACTTCTTCATGAGGAATTTCGAAAGCTCAACCTCGAGATTGTTCCTCGTGGATCTCTTTTCAACTTGGTGGCGGAACCAACCCTTGAGGATAAAATCATAGTTTCCCAAAGGCGTGCACGAGGTGTTCACCGGATCAAGGAGAACGTTGCTAGCGGAGTTGCTAAATGTTTCTCCACAAACAGCAAAGGAACGATATTCTTTCAAAATCGTTCGGTAGTACCTAAGAATAGGGATCTAAGGCAACTGATCCTTAAGGAAGCTCATGACACACCCCTCTCGATTCATCCCGGTAGCACAAAAATGTACCGAGATCTACGCCAGAGATTTTTGTGGACTAGGATGAAGAGAGACATTGCTCGATATGTTGCCGAATGTGATGTTTGTCGTCGCATTAAGGCATAACACCAAAGACCTGCTGGTACACTTCAACCTTTGCCTATTCCTGAGTGGAAATGGGACAAAGTCGGTATGGACTTCATCACCGGCTTTCCAAAAACCCAGAAAGGAAAAGATGCCATTTTCGTTATCATTGATCGACTTTATAAAGTTGCTCACTTTCTTCCAGTTCGCAAGTCTATAACTGCTAGTCAGTTAGCGGACTTGTATGTCTGTAGAATTGTGTCTCTTCACGGTGTTCCTTTGGAAATCAATTCTGATCGTGGTAGCCTTTTAACCTCTAGATTCTGGGGAAGCTTTCAGAATGCTATGGGAACTCATCTATCCTTTAGTACAGCTTTCCATCCTCAGTCTAGCGGTCAAGTCGAAAAGGTTAACCAAAATCTTGGAAGACATGCTCAGAGCTTGTGTTATCTCATTCGGAAAGAATTGGGAGAAATCTCTTCCATTCGCCGAATTTGCTTATAACAATAGCTATCAATCTAGTCTGGACATTGCTCCCTTTGAATTCCTCTATGGCCGACGATGTCGAACACCCCTAAACTTGTCAGAAACCGGTGAAAGAAAATTCTTTGGACCGGGCATGATCAAGGAAGCAGAAGAGCAAGTTCGCATTGTCCGTGATCGTTTGAAAGCCGCCCAGTCTCGTCAGAAAAGCTACTATGATCGTCATCATAGGCAAGAAAGCTACAATCTTGATGAGAAGGCTTACCTTCGGGTTACTCCTCTGAAGGGTACCCAACGCTTCAGTATCAAAGGCAAGTTGGCCCCACGTTACGCCGGACCTTTCCGCATTCTCGCTAAACGTGGAGAAGTTGCCTACCAACTTGAACTACCCCGCACCTTTCCCGAGTACATGATGTATTCCATGTGTCACAACTCAGGCGTTGCTTCAAGGACCCCATCCGCGAAGTCGACCATGAAACGCTTGATCTCCAAGATGACCTTTCTTATCGAGAGTACCCTGTTCATATTCTTGATTCCGCAGAGCGTGTCACTCGTCGTCAGAAGATCAGGTTTCTGAAAGTGAAATGGTCACATCACTCCGTGAAAGAAGCCACATGGGAAAGAGAAGACCGCCTCCGTGCCGAGTACCCCACCTTCCTCCCGAAGACTTCTGAATCTCGGGACGAGATTCTTTTGAGTGGGGGCGAGTTGTCACAACCCAAGTTTAGGTAAGTTCTAGGGTTTGTTTGTGCCCTTTGCATCATGCAAAAATTCAAAAGAAATTCAGAAATGGGGAAAATAAAAGCCCTGAGAATTTAAATAAATGGCCAGATAAAAATGTTTTTCCAAAAATCATTTGAACCTTTGGAAAATTCCTATAAATGATGGTGATGATTTAAAAAGTGGTTTGGGTTCTTTCCCATGCTCATGGAATTTTCTAGATTTCAAACAATGCCTTGGAAATTAAATTTAAATGCTATTTGAATTGAAATTCAAATAATTTGAATTTCAAAAATCTCCAAAACTTGTGAGTGGCTAGCTATATATATCCTAAGCCCACATAAAAGTTTTTGGATTTTTTTTAAAAATGATTTGATTCAGAAATCAAATGAAAACAAAATACAGAAAAGAATAAAAAGAAAAACAGAAGGAAAGGAGAGCCTCTTACCTGGCCCACCTGGCCGGCCCAGCAGACTGACCCAGCCCAAAGGGGCAGGGTCGTCTTCTTCAGGGCGCCGGGAAGGCACACGGCTGCGTGCCGCGCATGCCGTGGCCATAGCCACGTCCTGCTTCGCCGTGGCAGGACCTCCCCTGCCTCCACCTTGTAAGGCCCCTGATGCGGTACTAACTCTA
Source organism: Bromus sterilis (assembly GCA_950022295.1). NCBI lineage: Eukaryota > Viridiplantae > Streptophyta > Magnoliopsida > Poales > Poaceae > Bromus > Bromus sterilis. The sequence goes on from OX465597.1 coordinate 169,883,309, forward strand.
ACTAGTCGCTTTCGCGTCCGGTCGGAGTTAGAAGCGCATCAAACGCCACCGGCGCACGACACTCGCACTCGTGTCGCTGCCGGATTCTCGACAACAGGTATAAAAAACACAACTCTACAAGAAAGGAAATACATACAGAGATAATAGAGCAGGGCATACAACGCCACTGTCCAAAATATATAACATTCACATGAATACATGTCATCAGTACATCAAGCGGAAGCAAGACATGGACCGGGTACGGTCAAGAACCAAATTTCCCTAGAGAGGGCTACACATAAGTCCACCCACGGATCGTCTGAGCCCAACTAAGGATCCTACTGGTCGATGTAGTCGTACTCGTCGTCATCCTCCGGGGTCACCTCCACGAAGTATCGTCCAGTGCTGGGGTCGAGGTAGTAGTCCACTGCAGCGGCCGATCAGGCAAAGCGGTAAAAGCGGAAAAGTAAACGGGGGTGAGAACATATCATTACGGAATAACTAACGCTACAGGTAAGGTAAAGATATAGACAGTTTGCAGCCGTACTAGCATATATGGTGGCTACACGTTCTGTCAGGACAAAGATGAGATCCAAGAAGTTACGTTGACAACGTGTCGTAAGTCAGCTATCCTCCTGCTTACGCAAACATAACACAACCTCGTTTCTCTCTTGGTCCCCCTGGACGAAGAAAAATAAATAACCAAGGCACGCACACGGTTTGTCAAGTTTTATATCATACTTAACATTGATGTTATTCTATGAACAGGACGTAGGCTCAAAGTAGTCCATAACCGCGGACACGGCTTTTCGAAAAGATTTACCCTGCAGGGGTGTACCAACTGTCCATTATAGACGTCGCATGTACGCCCGGTTTCCACTTGGCTGGGTAAGCGCCTGAAACTCCGGAACGTCAGAGTCCCTCTAGCTAACATCGCACATATCCGGGTGGCCCCCGGTGAGTCGACACCCAACTCAAAAGCTGGCCACGCTCTCGAATCGGACTCTACCGTATGACTCCAGGTTTGGATTACCGGTTAGTTCTCTTATGAGACCGGGTCCTCAGCCGGTCTATTTGGGCCAGCCAAGAAACTATGTCCTCCTGGCCCTGGTTTGGTTTGGAAACAACTGGGGATCCAACCAGCACACACACATTGCAAATGTAAATCAGCTCGGGCCACCACTAGAATGTACGAAGTTAGGTAGGTAAGACAAGGGGGCCCCATAAAACCCCACACACGATTAGGCACGCTCGATCAAAGAACCAATACCCGGAACTCGGGTCCTAGGTGACTCAAATGGAACAAAACACCAGACGGGAATAGTCCAGCCTTCCACCTTTCGTCGAATATAAGTTAACATCATTTAACAATAATAAATATCAACCAACTTCTTTTATAACATGATATCCCAGCCATAAATATATAGGGTAAGCAGCAAGTTTTCTATCCATACTAAGCAATGGCTGAGCAGCGACAACTTAGCAGAACAATGGTTTGCTGGGATGTGGGGATCATGGCTGTATGGGTTTAAACATGGCATATAATGTAGATGGGATCAACAATAACGTTCTAGATCTACAGCTAGGCATGAGCAGAAAGTTATAAAGTAATGACACAGATCTCCCCCTTGCCTGGTAAGGTAGTCGAAGCAGCACTCACGGTACCCTCGGGTTCGGTGTCGGACAGCTCCACGTAAGTCTCCTCGGCGGTCTCAGGTGCTAACGTAAGGTACCGACAGGAAAAGGCACACAAGTAAGCAACTGATGCAACTCAAACAAGGATGGCATGATCAAGTTTTATTTACATGATATGACCCTGTCTAGGAAAGTTTAAATGAAGGTGATGACGATAAGTCATCACTTCCATATGCAATTTATTTACATGTAATGGCTTTGGTCTGAGCCTTAACTTAGGTGTAAATAGCATGATAGCATGACATGAACAACAAAGCATTACAGGAATTTAAATAACATGAAAGTAAACAATGATTCCGGAGACGGAGTAGTGTCGGTGAAATTGACACTTAGGAAGGTGCAACAACTGTTGAAGGTCAGCCACATAGCATATGACAATATGTTAAGGCTGACCTGAAGAAAGGATAGGATGGAACTGCCTTGACAAGATCAGATGAACAACATCTCAGATGCACTGAAGCTGAGATGTTGCAGACAGACAGAGCTGAAGCTTCTGGACCAGGTGATCACACTTTGTCTAAAAGAAAATGCTCAACTCAACAATAAAACATCACTGCTGAAATCCTTGCAGAAAAACACCCCAAAAACACATATGACATGTCTCCATTTGAATTTGCAAAGGCAGTTGCAAATTCAACTGAAGTTCAGGGGGCTGAGTGCAAAATTGCACCTCATGAATTTTTTAAAAGGTTCAGTTGATGAAAGCATTACCACCATGCAACTCCTTGTGCAAAACTACCCAAAAATCATATATGATATGGGCAGTTTGCAAGTTGAACCAATTTCCAAAATTAAATAAAAGCAACAGGGGGTTTATTTGTAAAATGACACAACTCCAATATTTAGAAGGGGTCAGATGCAAAAATGAGTATCACTACTGCCATCAGTAGCTCAAACTACCCCAAATTGATATATGGGATGCCTCTGTTTGAAAACTGGTCCAAAATCAGATTTGAATTTGGAATCAAATTCAAATTTGAATTTGAACAGAAAAGAAAGAAAGAAAAAGAAGAGAAAAAAAAAAGAAAAGAGCTGGGATAGCTCCATGGGCTGGTTTCGGCGAATCCGGCCCATGTCAGCTCCCTGGCCCGCATTTGGGCTCAGGCCACTCGGCTGGACGCACTGACCAGCGGGGCCCAGGCGTCAGTCTCTCATTTAAATCAAAAAAAAGGGGGGGGTCGAACGGGATTCGAACCCTGGACGTCTCGCTCGTCTCCGCTCGCTACCACTGCGCTGCGATTCGAGTTCTGAACAGATACAGCACGCAGTCTAGTTAAGGTTCAGTCTTTGGTTCTCTGAACTTCAAACGCCTGCAACTCTGAACCCCGACGGCGTCGCTCATTGCGGCGAACCTCGCGTCGCGTACAGACCAGCTCCGGCCACCCCGCCATGGGATGAATCCGAGAGGTTACCTAGCTGAACACAACGACGCACGCCGTCGCTCCTAGCTCCACCGCTACCGCTTGCTAGCCTCACCGGAACAGCACTGCGCCGGCGGGTCTGAACTTCTCCTTCAGGCACTCTGCGCCTCCAACATCCGGCGAACCGTGCGACGAGCACACGACGCCACTGACCACGGCCTGCTTGCAAACGCGAGAGGGAAGTGCCACGGACACGTAGCTGCCCTGGCCTCGACCTGAAGCTCACCGGAGGGGATGCTCTGGTCGCCTGAACTTCACGGCGGCTATGTCTGACGGAGTTGCGCAGAGTTCAGACACGCGAAAAAGAAAGCGGCAACGAAGAAAGGAGGCTCCTTTGGTGCCAAAAGCGCGCACTGGGCACTCGCAGACCACGCGGGAGGTCGTCCGAGGTGTACCACGGCACGGTGACCACGGACTCCTCGCCGGCGACGAGCTGCGCGGCAGACGACTGCTGCTAACGGGATTGAAGCGCTGCGCAAGGCTACGGTTGAAAGCGTGGGCACTAGCTCACCTAGTGGGTCGCCTTGGACGTCCCAGCCTTGCCGTAGAGGAAGAAGATGTTGTCGTCGGAGTCGAGGAAGACGACGGCCCGCGGCGAGGATCCACGGCGCGGGGGCGTCCTGCTCCTCCTGGCACGCTTCTGAAGCAAGGAACACACACCTGAGGTCACCAACACGGTGTGAAACCAAGGAATTGCAGAAATATCGTCGAGGCGGCGGCGAATTTGGTCTGAATCTCACCGGAGCCGAGCGGGAACAGGACGGAGGGGAAAGCCTCTCCCGGCGGCGGCGAGGGGAAAACTCTGGGGGGAACGGAACCCTAGGGGTTCGTGTGGCTCCAGGAGGCTGCTTATAAGGAGGGCGGCCTCCAGCCACGCTGGCAGGGCGTCGACGTCGATGAAGCTCGCCGGTGTGAGAGAGGAGAGGGGAGGGGACCTCTCCACGGTGGAAAGGCGACCTGTCCCCTCCCTCGGATCTGGATCGGGCGGTCGGGGTGCCTCCCGCTTACCGCTTCGCTGGAAAGGCCCCCAGCTGGGCTGCGGCCTGCGAGAAAACGGGCTGGGCTTCGGCTGGAAAAAGAAAAGGGAAAAGAAACCTGCTGGAGAAAAAGAAATTGGGCAGCAGACAAAAGAAAAAGAAAAGAAAAGATAGGGGAGAAGGAAAAATATTCCAAACATTTTTAAAAATCCCCTAAAAATATGTGTGATCATCCAAAATTGGTTTGACCATTTTTGCATGCAGGGAAAAATCTCCACAAGCAAAACAGTACCTTTTCTATTTAAAATTAAATAGAAAAGGACTTTGAAGAGTTTTTGAGAGAAAAATAAAAGGTTCAAAATTCCATAAGTTTGAAATTCTTAATCCTTGCATTTTTATGGATTTTTCAAAAGTGGTTTGGCCAATTTTGGCAACAACAAAAATGTGGCCCCGTTTTTGAATTCAAAAATACTTTGAACTAGGGTTACTATTTTTATTGGTGGCAAAAATGTTTTGAGGGTCTTAAAACCCTTGCCATATGAAATGAAATGGCTAGGCCAGGTTTGGGATCAAGAGGAGTGAGCATGTGGCAAGGAAAATTCCATGACTGCCCCTCTTGAGCCACTTTGCATGCAAAAGAAAACAACCCAAAATGACTCCAACCTCCATGCCAATTTAAATCACCACATGAAAAGACGTAAACTTCCACCATGCCAAGCTACAAGTCCAACAGAGAAAGTAAAATACATGGTTATAGCACATGTGGGCTGTTACACACCTCCTCGCCACCACGCCTCTGGAGACGCCATCTCCATTCTCCCCCCTCGCTCTGGCCATCCCTCTTTCTTCCCTGACGAGAAACCGCGGCGAACGTGACCTAGCCTAAGCATGCCGCCGTGGACCGCGTGGCCACGGTGCCTTACTCGCCGTGCCGTCCTGTCCAAGACACTCCTCGACGACGACTTCATCGCACTGCGATTCCAATTTGAGCCCAGAGGCCCCGAGGACGATGCCAGCTTCAACGCCTCGCCGCCGGCCACCGTGGACATCGTCGTCAAATCCGGCGCCCCCAGCTCCTCCCCGGCCGCCCCGAGCTCGCCTTCACAACCGCAGTGAGCTCCCGACCTTTTCCCCCCTCCTAGCACCTCTCCCCGTCCCCTCTGTCTCAATTCACCATGGTCAGGGGCTTCGGCCGCCGCCCTCTTCGTCCTAGCCGTGGCCTCGAGCCCCCCCGTGAACCCCCAGTAGCCCCAGAAGACACGCGGCGTCGAGAGCTACGGGCCAGTGCCCTCCAAACCCCACCCCGAGCACAAAACCCCAACTCCTGCGAAGTTCCGGTGACTTCCCGGCGAGCCCGCCATTAGAACTAACTTAAACACCCCCTAATCCTAACCCTAGTCACTGACAGGTGGTGCCCTACCCCTAATAACCCCTGTTTATTTTTAAACAGAGGGGATTAACCCCCACTGAGGCTTACAGGTGGGCCCCTATTGTCAGCCCCCCCTGTGACATCACCCCCACGCCACCCTGACGCAATAAAAGAATTTCTAGATTAAAAAGAATTAAAAGAAATCAAAAAAATCCAGAAAATAGCCAAAACTTCAATAAATCATAGAAAATTCATATTAACTCAAAATTGGACAAATAATATATGAAAAATGATCAGAAGAAAATTCTCTATCCAAATATGCAACTTTCAACCATATTTGAGTTGATTTTAAAATGGGACCAGTAGCTTTTTCTATTTGGTTTAAATGGAATTAATTCAAATTTAATTCAAATGCTAATTCAATTTGAACCATTACAATACACCACATCTCACTTGAACATCAGAAGCATATAAAACACATGATCACATTGTTTTCAATAATCAAACATTAGAAAATGCAAGTTGACCTAATTTGAATAACATTTGGAGTTTGAATTTGAATTAAATTTCAAATCAACTTCAATTAAAATGTGACAATTTGAACCTAGATCACATCAATACATTTCACATCATGTGAAAACATAAACATGTGCTTGTGCATTCTATTACAATGTTGCCCCCCCTCTAGTTGATGATTGTGCCGGTAACAGTGTTTCCGAGATGGTGATCACCCCCGAAGAAGAAGACCACCGATAAGACCCGTGTATCGTCAGCAAGGCAAGCAAACCCCATTGATCATGTCTATAAAATCCTACTTCCCTCTCAGTCTCGCTTATGCATGTTTAGGAGATCACCAAGACACGTTCTTTCGCATAGTTGAACCCATTCCGATGCATGACCTATCATTTTGTCACCGTATTAAGCAAACCACAATCCTAGCAGATATAGGAGTGGAATGATGAGCATGTGGCCCCAGCAACTGTTACTGCTTATTGCTGCCTAGTGATACAATGAGGATGTTATGATTGTGAGTCGGGATGGAATGAACACAGTGATGCTGGTGATAACGTGTTGGTGAATCCACCCTAAACAAAGGTGAACGATGAGAGGCTGTGTAGGAGTACAGAGTGGGTTGTCTCGTTGAACACTGCCCTAGGCCCCGAGTTCCTGTTTTGTGATCCAAGACAAAGAGTATGACCACATGTAGGGTTTTATGGGAGCCCTGTTTGGCCTCTTTACGTACCTGATCCGGTCCAGGAGTCACAATAGATTCGGGCTTTCCATTTGGCATATGCATAGAAAAAGAATGAAGAAAAGGTTGCATCATATAGATATGTGGGTGGGCCTGTGAGGCAGTGAAACCATCTGGCAGAGGTGGCGTCTCGGTCCCTTACATTATCTGAGTCCGTTTCGTGGAACCGGCCGGACTCTCGAGCGGTGCCAAACTCAGGTAGTCGACTCCTGGATTAGAGAAGGTGATGTGAGGATAGTGCCTTGGTTTCATCCACGTCTGACACCCGCTTGAAGGGTGACAAGAACGAGGCGATAAGTGATGACACGCGTGTGAAGATGTACACCCCTGCAGGGTTAATAAACTATTAGAATAGCCGTGTCCGCGGTTATGGACTACTTGGAGACCTCTACTTGATCAATAGATAACTTGAATGGATATTCTAAAACTCGCAAGATAAGCGTGAGTGCTATGGTGGGCTTCCTCGTGGGGAAGTCGAGGAAGTAACCATAGTGGTGTATTGTTTGGAGACTTGGTAGTGGACTCGTGTGCGCTTCTTACCTCAAGTCTGGTACTCGTAGTTCAGGACTAGCCAAGTCAAAGCTGGCACTTCTGCATGTTGAACCCCACCTCCTTTACCTTGAAACTTGAGCATGAGTAGTGTAGTTCTGATGTAAGTCTTGCTGAGTACGACTTTGTACTCACGTTTGCTTATTCTATGTTTTAGATGGAAACCCAGACCCCGATGGAGTCACCGACCTGAAGCTCGACGTTGACCTTGGTAGTATAGTTCCAGACAGCAGTCTGGTCCCTCGTGGAAGGGCATGTATGTTTACAAGGCTTCTCTAAGCCATTTGTTAAACTTGTCTGTACTCAGACCTAATTTGCTTCCGTTGTATGATGTAATGTTGATCATAGACATGTGATCTTTGTATGCTCTATGTGTAAGTCAATAAAGAAGTACATTGTAGAGTTATGTGATGATACCTGCTGTTCATACTAGACATGTGTGCGGCGTGTATGATTATAACATGCATGTCTTAGTATGGGTTTTCGAGACCTTAGTTGTGATCTGGCTGGCGGTCTTTTATACACCAAGTGGCCCTTAGATGTGCGTAGCTTGGGGCATCGCGATGCGATTGCTCGTGGCTCTGCCACGTGCACACTTTGTTGTATGATCGAGCCCGCCCTAGACCCCGACTAAGTGATCGGGCTGGAGTGTTTTTATGTAAGGGTTATGATTCAATCGATAACATGGTTGAGGCGACTTGTCTACGAGTATGGGATTTCACCACCCATAATCATTTAGACTTGTGAGCGGGCGATGAGGACCCATCTCAGTTGATCATCCGGCCTGGATGGGATGCCCCTCACGTACGATGCTTTCCGAGAGTGTTCTGTGCTTGGCCTTGTCTGCTTAGACAAGTGGTTACTGCTCTCGGCTCTCCATGTGATTGAGTTGTGACTGGAATTACATACGCATATTCCGGGTCCCGACATACGCTCTGCGCATTTTTGTCTAACAACCTGGAGTGTTGTCAAGAATGTCGTTTGCAGCTGTTCGCTCGGGGAACCAATCCCTATCTTCAATGGGAAGGACTATCCCTATTGGAAGGACAAAATGAAGAGGAATATCATGGCTATCAACTCTGCCGCTTGGGAAGTTGTCAAGAATGGTGTAACTGTCAAAGAAAAAAAATTCTATCACTCCTGAAGAGGCAAAGAAGATAGAGCTAGATGCTGAAGTCTGGGTCTTCATTACAAATCATCTGATTCCAGAGAAATATCATGAGGTCAAGAATATTTCTTCGGCTAAAGGTGTTTGGGATTATCTCGAGAAGATTGGTGAAGGTGTCTCTACTCAGAAAGATGCTCGTACTGACACCCTTCGAAGCAAGTTCTATCGTTTCAAGAGGCACGAGGGAGAAAAAGTCAGCTCCATATACAGCAGACTCACTGCGCTGTCAAATGAACTGATTTCCCTCGGTGCCGAAGACATTACCAATCGGATTATTGTCAGAACTTTGCTCCGTTCCCTTGATGATTCCTTCGATCACATCGTGCTGATGATTAAGGAAAGGACTGATTTCAAGGATCTAGTTGCCGCTGATATTCTTGAGAGACTCAATACCTTCTAGATGGAAGAAGATGAAAAACGAGATGTTAATGGGACTCGAAGAAAATCTCATGCACTAAAGGCCAGAGCTTCACATCACTCCTCTCCTGAAGCTAGTTCTGAATCTGGTTGTGCCTCAGATGACCCCGAGAACATTGGAAAAGATCTGGCACTGATAATGAGAAGATTCAACCGCTTTCAGAGAAGGAACTCCTCTTCAGCGAAGAAAAACTTCTCTTCAAGACATTCGAGCAATTCATCACAGCATCGATCATCATCCAGAAACTCATCAGCGAAAGATAACTGTTGCTACAAGTGCAAGAAGCCAGGTCACTTCATTGCTGATTGTCCTGTTTGGGAAATTGAACATAGATCAAAGCATTCTCACAGCAACTCTTCGAGAAAGTCTCACAGATCGAGCAAAAACTATGAGTCGAAGAGATATGACTTAAAGTCCAGAAAAGACAAGAAAGACGGTTCTGATGATGATAAGAAGAAGTATCACAAGCATCGAGAGAGTTCTTCCTCGAAATCACATTCCTCTCGACGAAAGAATTCCCACCGTGCCAAAGCCTATCTGGGTAAAGATATGAAATCTGAAGATGAAGCATCCGGTTCCGAAGCTGAATCAAACCCAAGATCTGGTTCTGGTTCGGGTTCAGAATCTGATGGTGTTGCTGGTTTAGCATTTGCTTCGAGCAAGACTTCAAGTTCATTCTTCACCAACCAAAGCAGCGAAGATGAATCTCCAGCTTACTGCTTCATGGCCAAGGCTAAGGTATCCTCATCAAAGAATTCCTACGATACTTCTGATGGATCTGCTTATGAAAGTAACTCTAGGATAAGCTATGCTAAACTTGCCAAAATTGCTTCAATCCAACAAGATGAGCTAGATTCTCTATGTGAAACTATTCAAAAATCTAAGACTTTGTTGATCGATGAGATTGAGAAGGGTCAAATTTTAACGAATGAGCATGCTGCTCTAAAGGAAAAGTATGGTGAACTTTCCTCTCGTCATGATCTTCTCTCAGTGGACTACGAGAAGCTAACCTATGAATTCCTTCAAAGGAAAATGGCTCTCAAGAAACTGAGAGAGGCTAATGAAGAGTTGGAAAGTGTCAATCTCACGCTCATGGCTCAACAAGGCTCAACAGCTAAAAATGAATCTACTTCACCTTGCTTAACTTGTCTGGAACGAAGTAAAATTGAGTCTATTTCTGAGAGATTGAAAGGAAAGCAACCTATTGTTATTGATGATGCTAACCCCTCGAATGAGGAAACCATTACCGAGGAACTCCTCAGGTTGAAAAATTTATTTGAAACAGGCATGTTCAAAAGTGTGCAGGGACACCAGTACCTATGTGATATCCTACGAAAGGCTCTTCTTCACAGGAATCCATGAAACGAAGGAGTTGGCTTCGAAAGGAAAATCAATCCTGATGGAACCTACTGGGAACCCGAGCAGTATCCTAAAACTGTCTGGGTTCTTGCGAAAGAAAAGCCCATTGATATTGCTAACCTTTCAGGTTTCAGTTGCAAAATTGATAAAGCCATTGTTGATGAATCACTTGATTCTGACTACAAGCTTGTCAAAGATCAGGAAGGAAAGGTGTCGGCTGAATTCGTTGGTACTCCTCCGAAGAATGGTTTCTATAAGCGACAGATTTGGGTTCGCAAATCTCTCGTAGAAAAAATGCCCCCTAACCATTCTATGAGGGAAAATCCTCGGTACCACCGAATCACTACTATTCTCTCGAGGATAGAAATTAACCCTTGGTGCCTGCTTCAAATGTTCCCCAGAAGGAATACTATCGTGTCGATAGAAATGTTTATTGTCATCGTAACAATAACACCAAAGTTGCTGTTACCCATCAGTACTCTAACCCCTCGTGGAGGAATTATATTTATGGTGTGCTTGATGGTCCAGATAGACAATGCAATCCTATTTGCTATAATATTGTTGCCCCATCTAGTTCTTCCATGCCTTCTAAGTCACCTGCTCGTTTGTCGGTGGTTAAGAAAAAATAATTCTTCTGCAGGGCTATGTCTCCGGTGGATCCGAATGGGTCATGGATAGTGGATGTACAAATCATATGACCGGAGACAAAGATTTGTTCACCGAGGACAAACTCACTGAATCTTCACAGAGATACATTACCTTCGGTGACAACAACAAAGGAAAAGTACTTGGTTTGGGTAAGGTTGCTATATCGAAGGATAAGCATATTGATAAGGTTATGCTTGTTCAATCACTTGGATATAATCTTATGTCTATCTCAAAACTTTGTGATATGGGTATGCTTGTACAGTTTTCTGCTTCTCGTTGTGTTGTATTTTCACATGATGATTATACCTTCGTGTTCGAAGGATATCGCAAAGGTGATCTTTATATCGTTGATTTCTCCTCGGGACCTGCAGTGTCCACATGTTTAATGACCAAAGCCACTTCTGGTTGGTTATGTCACCGAAGACTTGGGCATGCAGGAATGAAAAATCTTCAAACTCTTATCTCGAAGAAGAACATCGTTGGAATTGATAATGTTAAATTCGATAAAGATCGTCTATGCAGTGCCTGTGAAGCAGAAAAGATTGCCAAGAAACATCACTCAGCAAAAACTATAATGACTACTACTCGTCCTCTTGAATTACTTCATATGGATTTATTCGGTCCTCAAAATTATGCTAGTCTTGGAGGTAACAAGTATGGTCTGGTTATTGTTGATGATTTCTCTCGATATACTTGGGTTTTCTTTCTAGATGACCAGAGAAAGGTTGCTGAAATTTTCAAAACCTTCGCAAAGAGAGCTCAGACTGAATATGAATTATCTCTCAAGCATATCAGAAGTGATAATGGTACAGAATTCAAAAACACTCATATCGAAGAATTTCTTGATGAATATGGCTTTACTCATGAATTCTCGGCTGCTTATACACCACAACAAAATGGTGTGGTCGAGAGAAAGAATCGAACTCTTATTGGAATGGCCAGAACAATGCTTGCTGAATACAAGACTCCTATCAGGTTCTGGGCTGAAGCAATCAATACTGCATGTCATATCATCAACAAGGTTTATCTGCACAGATTTCTGAAGAAAACTTCACATGAACTCATCACTGGTAAATGGCCGAATGTTTCATATCTCAGGGTTTTTGGTGCTCCATGTTATATTACAGATATGAATCACAGCTCCATGTTTGCCCCAAAGGCTCACGAAGGTTTTCTCCTAGGTTATGGTTCCAATTCTCACACTCACAGAGTTTACAACTCACTGTAAATGTTCGATTTGATGAAACTAACGGCTCTCAAAAGGAGCAATTACCTCTTAACCTGGATGAAACGCCATTGGATGAAGTTATCAGGTTCATAGCTATTGGAGATATTCGACCTGTCGAAGGAAATGCACATCAAGCCAACAAGGATGATGATGGTCCAATGTTCCCACACATAGCCCGGGGCGTTGGAGATCAACTTCCTGAAGCCAATGATGTACAGGTCGAAGGAGAACACGTAAACGAAGAAAATGTCCAACCCGAAGGAGAAGCTGAACCCGAAGGAAATGATCCCGAAGGACAAGCTGATCCCGAAGGTCAAGCTGATCCCAAAGAACAACCGGATCCACAAGAAGATGAAGGAGTTTTACCTCGTGTTCAAAGAAGAGTGGACGTCGACTCAATTCTCGAAGAGATTCGTTTACCAGGTCGTCCCACCACTCGTTCTCGTACTCGATTAGCTAACTTCTGTGGAAATTTTTCGTTTGTATCCATGCTAGAACCATCAAAATTTGATGAAGTCATGAAGGACTCAGACTTGATGACTGCAATGCTCGAAGAACTTAATCAGTTCGAGAGAAATAAAGTCTGGTCCCTTGTCGATAGACCTGATCCCAAGAAGCATAATATCATTGGTACGAAGTGGATTTTTCGCAACAAGCAAGATGAAGATGGCATTGTGGTAAGGAATAAAGCTCGACTGGTTGCTCAAGGCTACACACAAATCGAAGGTATTGATTTCGGTGAGACTTATGCTCCAGTTGCTCGACTTGAATCCATTCGTGTCATGCTTTCTTTTGCCAATTACAATGGTATTTTGCTATATCAAATGGATGTCAAAAGTGCATTTCTTAACGGTGAAATCGAAGAAGAAGTATATGTTGTGCAGCCACCAGGTTTTGAAGACCCGAAGAATCCTGATAAGATGTACAGGTTGCACAAGGCCCTATATGGGTTAAAGCAAGCACCTCGTGCTTGGTATGAAACACTGAAGGATTTTCTTCTGAAGAAGGGCTTCAAACCAAGAACAACTGATCCGACTCTTTTTACTCGTGCATACAAAAATGATCTTTTTGTGTGTCGGTACCCGGGGTTAGCGTATGCAAGTCCCGCTACGACATAGCCATATGGAGAGCCGAGAACCGTACCCACTTGTCTAAGCAGACAAGGCCAAGCACATAACGTTCTCGGAAAGCATCGTACGTGAGGGGCATCCCATCCAGGCCGGATGATCAACTGAGATGGGTCCTCATCGTCCGCACACAAGTCTAATGATATGGTTGATGAACTCCCATATTCACAGACAAGTCACCTCAACCATACCATCGACTATCTCATAACTCTTACATAGACTTACTCCAGCCCGATCACTTAGTCGGGGTCTAGGGCGGGATCGATCATACCACAAAGTGTGCACGAGACGGAGTCTCGAGCAATCGCATCGCGATGCCCCAAGCTGCGCACATCTAAGGGCCACTTGGTATATGAAAGACCGCCATCCAGATCACAACTAAGGTCTCGAAAACCCATACAAAGACATGCATGTTATAAACATACACGCAACACACATGCCTTGTATGAACAGCAGGTATCATTGCAATTCTCTACAAAGTATACATTTTATTGATAACTCTTACAGAGTGCACACAGAGATCACAAGTATGTGATCCAACATTACAACAACAAGCGGAAGCAGAGTATGTCTGAGTACAGACAAGTTTAACAAAAGGCTTAAGAAGCCTTATTTAAACACAAGCCCTCCACGAGGGAACCAGTCGTCTGACTGGGACTAGACTAGCTTGGTCTTCAGTCGTCGAGCTCGATGAAGAAGCCACCTTCGGGGTCAGTGGGTTCATCTAAAACACAGATTAAGCAAACGTGAGTACAAAATCGTATTCAGCAAGACTTACATAGGAGCTATACTACTCATGCACATGTATCAAGGTTAAGGGAGGTGGGGTTTCACTTACAGAAGTGCCAGCTTTGACTTGGCTAGTACTGAACTACGAGTACCAGACTTTGAGGTAAGAAGCGTACACGAGTCCACTACTTTCTCCAACCAATTACACCACTATGGTGCCTTCCTCGACTTCCCCACGAGAAAGCACGCCATAGCACTCACACTTATCTTGGTGTGTTTTAGAAGTATCCAGTTCAAGTTGTCTAATAATCAAGCGAAGCTTTCCAAGCAGTCCTTAACCGCGGACGCGGCTATTCGAATAGTTTTTTTAACCCTGCAGGGGTGTACCGCTACACACACATGATCATCATTTACCGCCTTTGATCTCGACACCATTCAAGGGGTGCCAGCGAGGATGCTCACCACAACTGTTACCTCATAGCCTATCTAGTCCGAGAAAGCCGCCTACCTGGGTTGGCTACCACTATCGTGAACCCGGACGGTTTACCGAAGTGGACCCAAGTGATGTGTGCGTGGTGCATAAGCCGATCTCGGATGAGCCGTTATCTCACTTAGCAGCCAGGCCACAAACCTACCAGAACTCCGAACTATTGCGACATCTGGACATCGAAAGGGATGAGTTTGTAAGGTAAGAGGGGTCAGTGAGCCCAATGTGTGGTTGTACTCTTCATCTTGGATCACCACACAAGAACTCGGACTTAGGGCGGTGTTCAACGAGACAACCCACCGTGTACTCCTACACAACCTCTCATCGTTCACCTTGTATTAGGGTAGATTCACCAACACCTTTCTACCATCATCATCATGATCACTACCATCCCGACTCACATAACAATATCATCATTGTATCACTCTAAGCATGCAATAAGCAGTAACAATTGCAGGGGCCACATGATATCAATCAACTCCTACAGTTGCTAGGATTGTGGTTTGCCTACTACTGTGACAAATGATAGGTCATGCAAAGGAATGGGTTCATCTATGCGGTAGAAACGTAGCATGGTAATCATCCTATACAATGTATAAGCGAGACATGAGAGGGAAGTGGGATTTTATCAACATGATCAATGGGGGTTTGCTTGCCTTGCTGACGAGGTTCGGGTTCGGGGTCTTCAACGAAGGGGGCAGCCTCCTGTTCCGGTTCCACCTCTACTCGACAAACAACAAACAAGGTAGCAAAGTAAATACAATGCACAATCACATGATTGAAGGTTGAAACTTGATGTATATGCTTTGATGTGTGAAGCAATTCCATTTAAATGGAGTATATTGCAAATTGAATTGCAAATTCAAACTCCAATTTGAATTCATTTTAGCCAAGTTACATATGACATTGTTTGATCAAGTTAACCCATTTTGAAATGTGTATGATATGCCTCTGATGTGTGCGTGAAATGTAGTATGTTGCCATGGTTCAAGTTGCAAAAGTATTTGAATTTAATTTGAATAAATTCCAATTAAATCAAATGACAAATGCTACTGGTCCCAATTTAAATTCAACTCAAACATGGTTGAAATTTGGATATTTTGATAGATTATTTTCTCCTGATCATTTTCATATATTATTTGTCCAATTTGGAGTTAATATGAATTTTCTATGAATTTCCAAAGTTTCAGACTTTTTCTGGATTTTCTAGAATTTCTTGAATTATTTTTATTCTGGAAAAGCTTTTACTGCGTCACTGTGACATCAGCATGACGTCAGGGGTCCACTGACTGCTGGGACCCACTGGTCAGCCTCTCACTGTTTAATTAAAACGATTTGATTTAATTTTAACTTAACAGGGGGGGAATTAGTGTGGCTGGGCCCACAGGTCAGTGTCACTAGGGAGGGGATTAAAGGGTGATTAGCCTGGGGGTTAGCCTAACAAGCCGGCGGCTTGACGCCGGCGGTCCTGTACGCGGTGGCGCTGCGTCGGGATCACGTTCCCGACCATCATTCCATGCGCCAAGGGCACCAGAAGATGGCCCGTGACGAGCCGCATCGCCTGCGCTACTCGGGCGTCGTCGGGGAGGCTCCAGGCGACGTCGTCTTCAACCATGGCGGCGGCCGGAGCTTCAGTTTTGAGCAACGCTTGCAAAACGAGCACGGGGGTGAAGCGTGCGTGGGTGCGTTGGGCTGCTGGGGGCTCCAGGAGTACTACAGACGCGTTGGCGAGGACGAAGGCGCACGGGAGCGAGCGTATGGTCAACCACGGCGGCAACCTTGCCCGGCTCCCATGGCGGATCGAGTTAGAGGGCGAGAGGGGGCTAGCTAGTTGAGGGGAAAAGGGCTGCTACTCACCCTGAGTGCGACGACGAGGTCGGGGAGGGCAGAGGGGCGCCGGTGGCGATGGAATCGACGATGGCGCGCGGCGGCTCCGACGAGATGGCGACGACGATTGCGGCGGCTACGGTGGCTCCGAGCCCGATTACTTCTGCACGGTGACGAAGACGAGCACGACTCGCGTCCTGGACATCTTGGGCGGGCTCCTCGGCGTCAATGGCCACGTGGGGGCGCTTCGGTGCTCCGGCGAGTTCTTCTGTCGACGACGAACACGGCGAGGGAGGAGGGGGAGGTGGTTCTGGAGGGAGGGGAAAAGAAATGGGGCGTCTCCAGGCGTCTCTGCGTCGAGGTGGAGGCAGGGGCGTGGCTGGGAGGCTGCCACCGCGGCAGCTGCGGCATGCCGGGCACGCAGCAGTGTGCTCGTGCCCGGGGAAGACGACAGGGGAGCTCCAGGTAGGCTGGGCCGGCCAGGTGGGCTGCGGGGGAGCTAGTCGGGCTCCTTTGCCCAGGTAAGCTTTTCTGTTTTAAATTTCTGTTTAATCTTTCCTTTCTTTTTCTGTATATTTGTTTTGGCTCTGATAAAATATCAAACCATTTTATAAAATGCTGAAACTTTTTATGTGGCATCACAATATACCAGGCTAGCCACTTGTAAAGTTTGGCACTTTTTAAAATTCAAATAATTTGAACTTTAACTCAAATAGGGGTTTTTGATTAATTCCAAGGCACTGTTTGAATATTTGAAAAATCCATGAGCATGGGTTGGGTCCCACATCACTTGATATGTGATCACACTAATTTATAAGACTTTTCAAAATTCTAACATGAATTTTTGGAGAAGATTTTTATCTGGCCTTTTGAATTAATTCAAATTGGAGTTTAATTTACTTTCCAATGCACCTTTTGAATTTTTGAATATTCCATGGGCATGGGAAAATCCCCAAACCACTTTTGCAATGATCAGCAACAATTCTAGGAATTTTCCAAACATTCAAATGATTTTTGGAAAAAGATTTTTATCTGGCCATTTGTTTAAATTCTTTAGGGCTTTTCTGTTCCCCATTTTTGAATTTCTTTTTGAATTTTTGACATGATGCAAAGCACAAACAAACCCTAGCACTTACCCTAGTTGGGGTTCTGACAACTCGCCCCCACTCAAAAGAATCTCTTCCCGAGATTCAGAAGTCGTCGGGAGGAAGGTGGGGAACTCGGCACGGAGGCGGTCTTCTCTTTCCCATGTTGCTTCTTTCTCGGAGTGATGCGACGATTGCACTTTGAGGAACTTGATCTTCTGACGACGAGTGACACGCTCTGCTGAATCAAGAATACGAACAGGGTACTCTCGATAAGAAAGGTCATCTTGGAGATCAAGCGTTTCATGGTCGACTTCGCGGATGGGGTCCTTGAAGCAACGCCTGAGTTGTGACACATGGAATACATCATGTACTCGAAAAAGGTGCGGAGGTAGTTCAAGTTGGTAGGCAACTTGTCCACGTTTAGCGAGAATGCGGAAAGGTCCGATGTAACGTGGGGCCAACTTGCCTTTGATACCGAATCTTTGGGTTCCCTTCAGAGGAGTAACCAGAAGGTAAGCCTTCTCATCCAGATTGTAGCTCTCCTTTCTATGATGACGATCATAGTAGCTTTTCTGACGAGATTGAGCGGCTTTCAATCGATCACGAACAATGCGAACTTGCTCTTCTGCTTCCTTGATCATATCCGGTCCAAAGAGTTGTATTTCACCGATTTCTGACCAGTTAAGGGGTGTTCGACATCGTCGTCCGTAGAGGAGTTCAAAAGGAGCCATGTTCAGACTAGATTGAAAACTATTGTTATAAGCAAATTCGGCGAATGGAAGAGACTTCTCCCAATTCTTTCCGAAAGAGATAACACAAGCTCTGAGCATGTCTTCCAAGATTTGATTAACCCTTTCAACTTGACCGCTAGACTGAGGATGGAAAGCTGTACTAAAGGATAGATGAGTTCCCATAGCACTCTGAAAGCTTCCCCAGAATCTAGAGGTGAAAAGGCTACCACGATCAGAATTGATCACCAAAGGAACACCGTGAAGAGACACAATTCTAGAGATGTACAAGTCCGCTAACTGGCTAGCAGTTATAGACTCGCGAATGGGAAGAAAGTGAGCAACTTTGGAAAGTCTATCAATGACCACGAAGATGGCATCATTTCCTTTCTGGGTTTTTGGAAAGCCGGTGATGAAGTCCATACCGACTTTGTCCCATTTCCACTCTGGAATAGGCAAAGGTTGAAGTGTACCAGCAGGTCTTTGGTGTTCTGCCTTAATGCGACGACAAACATCACATTCAGCAACAAATCGAGCAATGTCTCTCTTCATCCTAGTCCACCAAAATCTCTGGCGTAGATCTCGGTACATTATTGTGCCACCGGGATGAATTGAGAGGGGTGTGTCATGGGCTTCTTTGAGGATGAGTTGCCTTAGATCCTTATTCTTAGGTACTACCAAATGATTTTCAAAGAATACCGTTCCTTTACTATCTGTGGAGAAACATTTAGCAACTACGCTAGCAATGTTCTCCTTGATCCGGCGTACACCTCGTGCACGTCTTTGGGCAACTCTGATTTGATCCTCAAGGGTTGGTTTCGCCACCAAGTTGAAAAGAGATCCACGAGGAACAATCTCGAGATGGAGCTTTCGAAATTCCTCATGAAGAAGTGGTTGATACTGTTGTAACATGAGGTTGTTACAATACGACTTACGACTTAGTGCATCAGCCATGACGTTGGCCTTTCCTGGGGTGTAAGAAATTCCTAAGTCATAGTCTTTTATCAACTCAATCCAGCGTCTTTGCCTGAGATTAAGATCTGGCTGGGTGAAAATATATTTGAGGCTTTGGTGGTCGGAATAGATCTCACAACGATTACCAAGGAGGTAATGTCGCCAAGTCTTCAGGGCATGAACTACGGCAGCGAGTTCAAGATCATGGGTAGGATAGTTCTCTTCATGTGGCCGCAACTGGCGTGAAGCATAAGCTACCACATGTCTATCTTGCATAAGTATGCATCCTAACCCTTGCCGTGAAGCATCACAATAGATCTCGAAATCCCTTTTGGTGTCTGGAGGTGCAAGTACGGGTGCAGAAGTCAATCTTCTTTTTAGCTCTTGAAAGCTTTCCTCGCACTTGGGGGTCCATTGGAATTTCTTATCTTTCTTGAGGAGTTCAGTAAGAGGCTTTGCAACTTTAGAAACGTTCTCGACAATGCGGCGGCAATAGCTTGATAAGCCAAGAAAACTCCTAACTTGCTTAACCGATTCAGGTGGAGTCCAGTCAAGGACGGCCTGAACTCTCTCGGGATTGACTGCAACACCTTTCGCAAAAATCACGTGGCCTAAGTAGGTCACTTCTGGTAGCCAAAATTCACACTTGGAGAACTTGGCATAAAGGCGGTGCTCTCTAAGTTTCATCAATACCAACCTAAGATGTTCTGCGTGCTCTTCTTCGTTCTTCGAGTAGATGAGAATGTCATCAAGATAAACCACAACAAATTTATCTAGGTACTCCATGAAGATCGAATTCATTAAGCGCGAGAATGTGGTGGGGGCATTGGTTAAACCAAAGGACATGACGGTATACTCGTAAAGACCATAACGAGTAGTGAAAGCCGTTTTTGGAATGTCCTCGTTTCGTATTTTGATTTGATGATAACCTAATCTCAAATCCATCTTGGATAAGACAGAGGATCCTGCAAGTTGATCATAAAGATCATTGATCCTGGGCAGTGGGTACTTTTTCTTTATCGTCGCTAAATTTAGCGGGCGATAGTCTACGCACATCCTTTCTGTTCCATCTTTCTTCGTTACGAACAGAACGGGGCAACCCCATGGCGATGAGCTAGGGCGGATGAAGCCTTTTGCCAACGAAGCATCAAGTTGGGTTTTTAGCTCAGCTAACTCATGTGGGGCCATTCTATATGGACGTCTCGAGATTGGAACCAGGAGTTTGAATGATCATAGGGGTGAACATTTCTTCAAAGGATACATCATGACGAAGTGCATGACTCTCCGACATGAATGAATGAGAAGCTCCTGGATCGAAAAGAACGGAGGCGGGGACATGATTGACTGGGAGTGTGCCAAGAATAATGTCAGAAGCCTCAGTGGTTTCCTCAACTGATATTTGGTTCACACAACCACTACTTGTGGCTGAAAGCTTTGCTGGGAAGGCTTTTGTGACTGATTTCTTTGGAGGTTTGGGTCGAGAATGACGTGGTGCCATCAAGACCTGAGGGCATTGTCGATAGTAATGGCCTGGAAGACCACACTTAAAGCATACCCTGTCTAAATTGCTGGGAGTGGGATTACTTGGCTGCACACCATCATTCCGGGGTGGAATAATGTGTCGGGGTGGATGGCATATATTTGGTGGTGGTCTCCGGAGAAGGTTTTGAGGTATGACACTGGTTGGAATCCAAATTCTGCGTTTCTGAGGGGCTGATCTTGAAGAAGGAGCAAGCTCAAGAGCATGCTTACGGGACTCCTCGAAAATTTCATTGCCATGCTCAGCTCTGAAGGATCTGTTGACTAAATCCTCAAAGGTGGCAAATTCGATGAGGTTGAGATCATGACGAAGGATGGGGCTAAGTCCCTTACGGAACCTTGCCTGCTTTCTGGCATCGGTGGTGATCTCATCTTGGGCATAACGAGCAAGACGGTTGAATTCTCTCACATACTCATGGATGGACATCTCTCCTTGGGTCAGATTGCAAAACTCTTCCTTCTTGCGCTCCATCAACTCATCTAGAAGGTGGTACCCTCGAAAGGCAACACAGAACTCCTGCCAAGTCACTAGGTGGCTATCTGGCTGCATAGCAACATAGTTCTCCCACCATTCAGCGGCAGCACCTTCCAGAAAGTATGCCGCGAATATAACTCGATCATCGGGAGCAACATGTGCAGTATCAAGCTTACGCTCGATGGAACAGAGCCAATCATCAGCTTCAAGGGGCTCAGAAGAACATCGGAATACCGGTGGCTTGAGGAGGATGAAGTCTTGAATGCTCACAACCACATTGCGATGACGTGAGGTATTCTGCTCGATGAGCTCCAGAAGGCGTGTTTGGTCACGTTGATTCTTCTCAGCTTCCATCATGATTTCCGCTGTAGAAGGCGGTGGTAGAGGTTCATCATCATTTCGATTCCGAACACGGTCTCGATTCCGACGAACAACACTACGAGTTCCACCTGACATCCTGTGTGATAAAAATCAACAATCAGAACAGGTTGAATGATGGATTCAAGGATAACAAGACATGATGAAGGCGGAAAAGATTGTAATGTGAAGGCAAAGGTTCATAGAAACACGGAATAAATCCGGCAGCATAACGGCTACACCGGGATGGAAAACAAGACAACCTCGAGGAGATTGGACAGAACTTCCTCAAGGAACTCAACAGAACGATGAGTCTGGACGACCACAACTGTCCTACGGCTACAAGGAAGCACTCAGCGAGATGTTCTAGTAAGACATAGATGAGCCTAGTCCTATCATCCCGTAGAAAAGATAAGGGTGACTCAGAACTTAGATCGATGATGGTAAGGAGAAAAAGAAGCCTTACGTTATTCCCTTATATACCCAAGTAACTATATAACTATAGAATGCTAGACTCGACTTCGACCAAGGGTTTGATAAGCCTACAGACAGTCCTGCTCTGATACCAAGTCTGTCGGGACCCGGGGTTAGCGTATGCAATTCCAGTCATGATACAATCACATGGAGAGCCGAGAACCGTACCCACTTGTCTAAGCAGACAAGGCCAAACACAGAACGTTCTCGGTAAGCATCGAACGTGAGGGGCATCCCATTCAGGCCGGATGATCAACTGAGATGGGTCCTCAACGTCCGCTCACAAGTCTAAATGCTTATGGGTGGTGAATCCCATACTCATAGACAAGTCGCCTCAACCATGTTATCGATTGGATCCTAACTCTTACATAAACTTACTCCAGCCCGATCACTTAGTCGGGGTCTAGGGCGGGCTCGATCATACAACAAAGTGTGCACGTGACAGAGTCACGAGCAATCGCATCGCGATGCCCTAAGCTGCGCACATCTAAGGGCCACTTGGTGTATAAAAGACCGCCATCCAGATCACAACTAAGGTCTCGAAAACCCATACTAAGACATGCATGTTATAAACATACACGCAACACACATGCCTAGTATGAACAGCAGGTATCATCACATAACTCTACAAAGTAATCTTTATTGATATACACATAGAGCATACAAAGATCACATGTCTGTGATCAACATTACATCATACAACGGAAGCAAATTAGGTCTGAGTACAGACAAGTTTAACAAATGGCTTAGAGAAGCCTTGTACAACAAACATGCCCTTCCACGAGGGACCAGACTGCTGTCTGGGACTATACTACCAAGGTCAACGTCGAGCTTCAGGTCGGTGACTCCATCGGGTCCGGTTTCTTATCTAAAACATAGAATAAGCAAACGTGAGTACAAAGTCGTACTCAGCAAGACTTACATCAGATCTATACTACTCATGCTCAAGTATCAAGGTAAAGGGAGGTGGGGTTTCATCATGCAGAAGTGCCAGCTTTGACTTGGCTAGTCCTGAACTACGAGTACCAGACTTGAGGTAAGAAGCGTACACGAGTCCACTATATCTCCAACCAATACACCACTATGGTTACTTCCTCGACTTCCCCACGAGGAGGCACACCATAGCACTCACACTTATCTTGGTGTATTTTAGAAGTATCCAGTTCAAGTTGTCTAATAATCAGGTACAGGTTCCAAGTAGTCCTTAACCGCGGACGCGGCTATTCGAATAGTTTTGTTAACCTTGCAAGGGTGTAAACTACACACACATGACCATCGGTTACCGCCAGGTCTCGCCACCGTTCAAGAGGTGACAGCGAGGATGTTCACCACGACACTTCGCTCACAACCGGTCTATTCCAGGAGTCGACTATCTGAGTTGCTACCGCTCGAGAGTCCGGCCGGATCAACGAAACGGACTCAGACAATGTAGGTGACCGAGACGCCACCTTTAGCAGATGGTTTTCCTGCCTCACAAGTGCACTCACATATCTAGGATGATGCAACCATTCCTTCATTCTTTTTCTATGCAGATGTCAAATGGAAAGCCCGAACTAATGTGACTCCTGGACGTCGACACGGATCAAGGTACTAGGCCGAGAGGGGTCAGTGAGCCCAATGTGTGGTTGTACTCTTTGTCTTGGATTACCATACAAGAACTCGATGCTTAAGGCGGTGTTCAACGAGACACCCCACTGTGTACTCCTACACAACCTCTCATCGTTCACCTTGTATTAGGGTGGATTCACCGACACAGTTTCACTTTCATCAACACCATGTTCACCATCATCCCGACTCACATCAAAAGCAACCTCATGTAACACTAAGCATGCAATAAGCTATAACAGTTGCAGGGGCTTCATGATATCAATCAACTCCTATGTCAGCTAGGAATTTGGTTTGCTTACTACTGTGACAAGATGATAGGTCATGCATCGGATATGGGTTCAACTATGCGGTAGAATCGATACAAGATGATCTCCTAAACATGCATAAGCGAGACTGAGAGGGAATTGGGATTTTATAGACATGATCAATGGGGTTTGCTTGCCTTGCTGACGATACACGGGTCTTAACGGTGGTCTTCTTCTTCGGGGGTGATCACCGTCTCGGAAAAACTGTTACCGGCACAAACATCAACAAAGGGGGACAACATTGAATTGAAATGCATAATCACATGATTATGTTTTCCATGATGTGAATGGTATTGGTTTGATCTAGATTCAATTTGCCACATGTTAATTGAAGTTGATTTGAAAAGTTAATTCAAAATCAAACTCCAAATATTATTCAAATTAGGTCATCTTGCATTTGCTAATGTTTGGTTATTGTAAACAATGTCATCATGTGTGGGATAAGCTTATGAAGTACAAGTGATCATGTTTGCATTGCAATGGTTAAAATTTGAATTGGATTTGAATTAAATTTGAATTAATTTCATTTAAGCCAAATAGAAAAAGCTACTGGTTCCATTTTAAAATCAACTCAAACATGGTTGAAAGTTGCATATTTGGATAGAGAATTTTATGCTGATCATTTTTCATATATTATTTGTCCAATTTGGAGTTCATATGAATTAGTTATGAATTTCCAAAGTTTAATCAATTTTCTTTAATTTCTGGAATATCTTTAAAACATTTCTATTTTTCTGGAATTGAATTATTGCATCATCATGATGCAATGCTGACATCAGGGGGGGTCTGACTGCTGGGTCCAGGGTGTCAGCCTCAGGGGATTAATCCCCTCTCTGTTAATTAAAACAGAGGGGTTAGGGGGGTCTGGGCCCACTTGTCAGCGGGTGCGGGGGTGGTTAGTGGGTCAATTAGGCCACGGGTTGGGTTTAACGGCGAGGGTTGCCGGAAAAACGGCCGGAGCATCGCCGGAGTGGGGAAATCGGCCACGGGGAAGGGGAAGGAAGACACGGGCGTGCTCCTCGCGGGCTCCCGCACCCAACGGTGCTACTGGGGGGGTCTCGGGGAGGGCTGTGGAGCTCGTCCACAACGACAATGGCGGCGGCCGGCGTCGGTTGAAGATGAAACCGTGCTGCGGTGCACGGAGGAGACCGGGAGATGGGGGGAAATGCTCACCGGAGCGTGGGGAGGACGAAGAGGTTGAAGAGGAGGCCGGAGATGAACTGGTGGCGCCGGAATTCGTCGACGAAGCTCGCGGCGGACGGCGATGGAATGTTGGAGGTGGCGTCGTCGTGGAAGACTCTCGGCGCCAATTGACCGTGCGCGAAGACGAAGACGGCCGCGGGGGTCTCCCTGGACAGCTCGGCGCAGCTCGAAGGGCACGGTGGCCACGTCTTCTCGCAGGGGTGGCCGGCGGTGAGCTTCGGGACGCGCGGGGAACGATGGAAATCAGAGGGGAATGGCCTGTGAGAGAGAGGGAAAAGGGAGAGGGCATCCAGGGGCTTCTCGTGGCGACGTGTTGAGGCCAGGGGAGGCCCGTGGCAAGCTGGAGGTGGCAGCCTCGGCCGGCATGCCCGCCACGCCTCTGCCAGGAGGCAGAGGTTGAAGACAACCCTGCCCCTGGCGGGCTAGGCTGCCTTCTAAGGCATATGAGCCAGGTGGGCCGAGAGGTAAGGGGAGGTAGGTTTCTTTTCTTCTCTTCTATTTTTGTTTCAGTTTTTCCTTTTCTGTTATTTGTTTTGCCCCAAATAAAATATCAAGGCATTTTATAAAATCATGAAAACTTTTATGTGGGCTTATAACATATATATTTAGCCACTCATAAGTTTTGGTGACTTTTGAAAATCAAACAATTTGAATTTAAATTCAAATTGGAGTTTAATTTACTTTCCAATGCACCTGTTGAATTTTTGAATATTCCATGGGCATGGGAAAATCCCCAAACCACTTTTGCAATGATCAGCAACAATTCTAGGAATTTTCCAAACATTCAAATGATTTTTGGAAAAAGATTTTTATCTGGCCATTTGTTTAAATTCCTTAGGGCTTTTCTGTTCCCCATTTTTGAATTTCTTTTTGAATTTTTGACATGATGCAAAGCACAAACAAACCCTAGCACTTACCCTAGTTGGGGTTCTGACAATCGACCACCCCAGCCATCGAGACCCAAGCCCAAGCAGAGACCGAGCAACTTGCTCAGATCGAGCAAGAAACTCAAGCCCCCATCTCCTCTGCTCAGAAAGATTACTCCTCTGCCCAGACTCTGCATGAAGGAGAAGACGCTGATGTTGATATCACAACAGTTTCTTCTCGTCAAGATGCTGTTAAAGGAAATAGTTCTGGAGATGGCAGTTCGAGTGACAGTTCCTCCTCCTCCTCATCAAATTACTCGAACAAAGAAATGGTTGATGCTTTCGCACAACTGGACGAAGATCTGGAGGCCATGGAAACTGAGGAGGCCACCCAAAATTTCCCATCCGACGAAGGAGTTGCCGTCGAAGCACAGGCCGAGGAAAATGCTCCTGCAGCCATCCGAGCTCAGGATATTGTAAAAGTTCCATCTTCAATTCCTCGCCCTGCTGACCCAGTTTTCCAGATGCCAGGCAATGTTGCCGAAGTTTTTCCTGTTGATGAGCTGCTCCATTCTGCTCATCCGAGAGAATTGCTGCCCCTGTTCCACTCAGATGTTCCTCGAGGAGGCCCCATCTTCAAAAGGCGCGAACATAAGCCATTTTTCTTCGGGACCAATCCCTACGAGAAGCCCAGAAGTGCATATTCTCTTCGGTTTTGGACCCAAGAGCAAGCCATATACTACACCCGTGTGCTGTACAACAAGGCAAGTGTTTTTCAACATCAATATCTTGATATGCCTTCGGTGTACTCCACTTCTTGATTCGAAAATGTTGCCGAAACAATTGATGGTCTTCACGCTCATAAGATGTTTGCTCTCGATTGTGGCTACAATCCCGAGCATATCAAGCAATTTTATACAACGCTCTATGTCTCTGGTGATCCCGAGAACTCGAAGACGTGGAAATTTGATTATATGATCCAAGGCCAAGTATTCCATATGACTGTCGACCAATTTCTGGCCATCATTAATTTAGCTCGGTTCGAAGGATTACCACACAAGCTTCATGACTTACCTGCTCCAACTCCTGGTGAATTTTCTACGCTCATGAATCCAAATGTCGTAGGAGATAACTACCCAGCTGAGCCGAAGCCAAGACATTTGGTATTTGAAGCAAACGCATGGTTTTATATTCTTTCGAAGACCTTGATGCCAATGCTCGATGTGCACGATGATTTTCGTATTCCCAATGATGTGCAACTTGCTCTGTTGAAGTTAGTCCGTGGTCATACTTTCGATTTTGAAGACTACTTCATCAGAACTTTGGTGTCTTGTGCTGATGATCACAATTCACACAAACCGTATGCACCATGGCTGATGGCTATCTGCAATTACTCTCGGGACGTGCCATTCCCCGTGTCAATTTTCCCGAAGATTTTCACTCCACCAGTTAGGGAAGTATTGCAGATTGTTGCTCGACCTAATGATCAATATGCTGAGCATACTGGCATCCGTGCCCATTTAACTGAGCGTAACGTTCGCTCAAAGTTTATCAAGCCAGTGCATCACATGGAAGTTTCTCTTCGGTCCCAGAAAATGCTTCAACATCATATCGACCAAGATTTCATTCAGAAGCATGCTTTGATGGACGAGATCAATCATTTGCGCAATATTACCATGAACAACAATCAGATGTTGCGTGAATGCCTTCGCCGAGATTGGAAAGGACTGCGTAAATTCAACTCCCTCGGTCAACTTCAACGATGTGGCTTCTAAGAATATCCTCCCCATCTGAACAGGAATTGGACCAATGATGATCGTGTAGATCGGCCGGATCCCAATATCCCTCGGCTGCCGAAGAACAGAGATGTGCTCAGTGTCGATGACTATTATCACATTACCATGAACACCTTCTCCTCCGACTCTGATAAAGATGAAGTCCCTCAACGCCAACCGAGAGTTTACACTCCACTTCCTCGAAGCCCCAGGACCCCGCCGGAATCGCAGCTGGAATCCTCTGGAGATCACCACTCCTTCCGCACGAAGACCACTCCTCCAGGCGCTCGCCCAATTCGTCGTGCTCCAACACTCGCCGAATCTTCTCTTCGTCGCCGGAGCCATCCAAGCGAGTAGGAATTTCTTTCGACCCTATTCTCTCAACTTTTTGTACGTTGTGACAAAAAGGGGGAGATGTAGTGGCATCGAAGAAATTAGTTTGCCTACAGGGTTAAGGGCTTTGCCTTTCGTTCGATAAATCTTTTGAACTATGAGGTTTCTGAGTAGTTTCAACAAACTTTCGATTCATATTCGATCTGGTTGTAACTAACTCTAAGTAGGTCTGTGAACTGCTAATCTTTTCGTAAGATATCTATCTGCTGCTTGCGATACTTAAACTTTATGCAGGAAGTTATCTTTCATATAAGTTCACAGGTCATTCGAGCAGATTGCATATTTCTCATGTGATATTATCTGGAATGCAATTTTACTCGCTAAGATTATTGATGTTTTTCCCTCGACTCTACTTGTCAAATATGCACTTCACAGAAAACTCTTATCTTCCGTGCATACATCAAGGGGGAGTATTTCATTGATCTTAGCACTGGTTTATCATCGAAAACTAAAAAAAATATTCAATTATCTATCGATGCCTGTTTTGTCAACAATCGTCCAAAAAGGGGGAGATTGTAAGAGCAAGTTTTGCCCACGAAGGTTTTGGACATTGTTGGACAAAGCAGAAGTGGAACTAATATTGTTTTCGAGTAAAAACAGATACTTAGGTTCCGAAAGAATGGAGTTTGCAAGTAGAAGGTCGAAGGACAACTCACTGTAGCGGAGCTGCAGTCATCTACCGAAACCTTTGAAGGAAGACGACCCCTAAAAATGTCGTCAAAGAAGATGACTCTCTCGAGTAAAAGCGCAACGAGGAGAAAGCTGAAGCTGGTTGAAGACTTAGTCTTTTTACTAGTTTCTCTTTATTTTCTTGAGTCGTAGGAAAAACCGTACTATCAAGAGGGGTTTTCTAGTTGAGAACTTAGTCGAAGTGAATTTGCTCTGCTCAACCTAAACCCACAAAAGCCTACCGAGAGAAATCTTACTGAGTCGAGTGAATAGCTCGAAGGCAAAGTCATCGCACTTCGTGCCTTCGAGAGAGAACTCGTTCGGTAAGTCAGCTTACTTGTTCCTCAAGTAAAGTTGCGTAATGATTGGAATCCGACCGTTGTGGACACGCGTCAAGCTGTCGCATCGGGTCACTTCAGTCATTTTACCCATCGGGATCGCCAACTATAAATACCCCGCACCTACCCGCCATTTCGGGTCGGCTGCTCCACTGAAGATTCTAAGACAGAAGTCTGTGAGCATCCCAAAAGAGATTCATCGAGAGAAAACCAAAACCCAAGTCTGAACTGAGTTGAGCACTTCACTGTGACTTAGGTTGAGATTAGCCGATCTTTTTATCTTGGAGAACTGCAAGTCTCCTAGACGGTTAGGCGTCGCCTGTCAAGCAGTTGAAGAGTAATTGTCGCTGCTGAAGGAAGTTTGTAAAGGTCTCGGAGATGTCCTGAATCATCTACCACGAGTGAAAACTGGACAAACTCGAGGAGTTTGTTGCAGTGGAGAATAGGACGGAGAGAGTTTTGCTCCAGGTGTTCAATCACCAGTCCCTCCAACCAGGCGTAGCACTTTGCAGAGTGTGAACTGGTTTACCAAACATCGTCGTGTCAGGCTCGTTTTCCTTCATGCTTTTAAATTAAGTATTTACTCGTTGCCTGTTTGACTTCGATGTTTTCCTTCGCTCCCAATCCTTTCGAGCCATGCTTTACTTTCGATACTGTATTTCCTTCGAGATGCCTTAGTCCGTCGCAGTTTGCATGAATTCCTTCTAAGTTCTTTAGAATTTTTAGAAGTGATCATTCACCCCCTCCCCCTCTGATCATTCTTGAGCTTTCATATGTGATATGCAAAAGTATAAAGAAGTTGAAAGTCCAAGTATGTGATCAGAGGGGGAGGGGGTGAATGATCACTTCAAATTTTCGAGTGAAGCTTTGAAGTGAAGCATATGATAAGCAGAAAAGGGTAGCAGAAGCAAGTGATAGGGAAGTAAAACTAGAAGCGAAACTAAATGCAGTGAATCAAAATACATTGAAGCATAACTGGGAAGAAAATGCAATACGAAATGTAAGTACTTGAAGTAAAACGAACTGTGACTCGGCGATCTTTGTTTGACCAGTTCACGCTCTGCAAAGCGCTACGTCTGGTTGGAGGGACTGGTGATTGAACACCTGGAGCAAAACTCTCTCCGTCCGTTGCTCCACTGCACCAATCTCCTTGAGATTGGTCAGTTTCGACTCGGGGTAGATTATCTAGGAAATCTCCGAAACCTTTGACAAACTTGATCTTCGAGGCGACAATTACTCTTCGCTCTCTGAAGTCCACACTCTAACCGTCTAGGAGAATTGCAGTTCTCCAAGATAAAAAGTCTTAGCAAGCCTTCACCTAAGTTATCTCGAATCTAGTCAGATCAATGGGAGTTAGGCTTCAGTGTTCTGGGTTTTGTGTTTTGCTTCGGTGGCGTTCTTGGGGTGCTCTCTTCAGTCTCTCTCCGGAATATTCTCAGAGCAGCCACCCGCAAAATGGAGGAGGGGGCGGCGTATTTATAGTTGGCAATCTCGAGGTGCGAAATGACCGATTTGACCCGAAGCGACAGCTTGACGCGTGTCCACAACGGTCGGATTTGTCATTACTGCGCAACTTTACTTGCAGCTGACCCAGGGACTTAGTTCTGCTTCGGAAGCCAAAGAAGGAATTCTTTGCTACCGAAACTTAACTCAGTGAACATGAGATTTCTTCACTTTGGCTTCTCACTTGGTTTAGATTTGATCTGAGCATTTTTTCAATAACTTCGGTGTCCACAAACTAAAGACCCCTCTTGATAGTACGGTTTGTCCTATGACTCAAAGAACAGAAAAAGAACTACACAAAAACAACTAAGTCTTGCGCCGTCTTCTTCATTTCCTTCGATGTATTATGCTTCAGGACACCTTCATTTTTGGGGGGTCATCCTCCGTGGTTAAGCTTCACTCAAGAGGTAATTCTTCGACAACTTGAATACCTTTCTTGAAGCTTTATCACCAAGCTTGTCCTTCAGGAACCTAATCAACTGTTTATACTAGAAAACATTGTTAGTTCCTCTACTATCTTGTCCAACAATATCCAAAACAAATGGGGGCAAAACTTTGCTATTAAAATCTCCCTCTTTTTGGACTATTGCTGACAAAACAGGCATCGATAAAGGATATTGAAGTTTTTGTGGAATGATGGGACAAACTCTAAGATATGAAGTTTTTGGCTCCCCCTGAATGCAAGCATCGAGGATTTATATAATCGAAGTGAATGCTTGAGAGATATTTCTTCGTTGGAGAGCAAAAAAAATATCTTAGAGAAGACAATTGCATTCAAAGATAGATATCCAGGAATGTGTGCAATTGCTTCCAATGACCTGTGACTTAGAAAATAATAACCACCTGCAAGATAGAGGATACGAAGCAATACTTGCGAGCAAAGGGTTATTAAAACTTAAGTGTTGCACAGGAGTAGCATAACCGAATGTAAACTTAAGTTACAACCCAATCGAAGGGAATGGAATGTTTGTTGTAACTTAAACCAAGGGAAGCATAATGAAAATAGCAAAAGCCCTTTCCCCGATGCAAATCTAACTCATCGATGCCAACATTCTCCCCCTTTTTTGCAATGATTGGATAAAAGGTTGGGAAGAGGCTCGAGAGATCTATTTCGCGGCATCATCACCCTTGGAGCCCGACGAAGCTGAACTTGTCGAGGTCTCATCCGAAGAAGATTGATCTCCGGAAGACTCTTCTTCCGACGCAGGCGAAGGAAGAGCTTCGAGGTTCGTCTGGGTGATGAGGTTGATGTCGAGGTCGCTGTCATTGAGGCCGTCATCGTCCTTCGAAGTAATAGAGTCGTTCTGGGAGACGGTGTCCGGCTGGATGGGATCGGGCTCGTTGACGAAGAACACTTCATCAATCTTTCGCAGGGGAGGGAGCTTCTGATTCGGGCGATCAACAATATCATCTCTTGAAAAGTTTCGCTGGAGGTGCTCATACTCTTTGTAAATGCGATCTTTGCGAAGGCCTTTAACAGAGTTGAACTTTCGGAGTCCCTTCCAGGAATGACGCTTGAGCACACGAAGATACTGATTGTTGTTGAGAGAAATTTTGCCAACGCGATTGATTTCATCAGCAAGGAACTGCATCTGGCGTTGATTGGCTTCAATGAAGTTCTCGAGCAATTGCTGCGACCGAAGATTTACTTCAAATTGATGGCAGTCCTTCTGGAATTTCTTCGAGATGTTGCGCTCATTGAATTCATGGCGCACCCCAACACATGTAGAAAAAATTTCGTTGGGTTTCCTCAGCAATTCAAAAGTGTCACGCACTAGAGGTGTGAAGAGCTTCGGATGATGCCTGGCCACAAAGTCATCATTTCTGCCATAGTTTCAAACAGGCTGGAGCCAAGTTGCGAATGAAGCAATCTTCGAAGTCAAATACCAAACCATGAGTAGGCTTCATAATTGCATGCCTTGTCTCAGGATATAGATTTGATTCCTCCGAAGCAGTACTCAATGGGATCTAAGATTTCGACAAGATATAAAACCAAGTCGTGGAGATGAAGTTCAAGTGCTTCGGGCGAATATTTTCAGGAATGTAATCTGTTGTGACTTCAGTATCCAGCAAAGTGGCAAATTGTTCTTCAGCCAGATCTGGCTCCATATGAATCTTTTCAAGTTTGCCAGTGTGCCTTGGAATATTGACAATTTCCAGGAATTCTGCTGAAGACATGCAAAAGTTTTCTCTTTGAATCATCCATTCCAGTATCCAAGAGCGGGGTTCATTAGCATCGCCCGAATCATATAATGTGGCATCGAATTGCTTAATGAGTTCAGAATTGAAGGGAGTGCTCAAAGCAAACAACCGAGTCAAGTTCTGATTCTCAATAGTTTCGGCGATGTTCTGGAAGCATGTGGCAGTGGAAAGACTTTGCATATCAAGATATCGGTGGAGAAATAGCACACCTTTTTGGCAGTAGAATTTTGTATACAGTATCTGCTGTTCTGCTGTCTAGAAGCGAAGATCATCATCAGTTCTGTCTGAAGCATATGGGCTTACGCCAAAGAATCGGTGGCGCTTCTAATGTTGTTCCAAACTGAACTCTGGTCCATGCCGAGAAGAACAGCCAGCGCCCTTAAAAATAGGAAAAGTTTCACGAGGGTAATTTGATTCGAGCTGTGTGTCTTGGCAGGGTTGGGAACGGGCAGGAATCCTTTGCAGAGGAGCGATTGTGGCAGATCTTGAAGGGCCTGCAGGCTGAGTGACTATCAGTGCTTGATCTTGCGAGGGATTCATAATCTGCACTTGTTCGTCGTCATCTTCATGTGCTTCAGGTTGAGGCACATTGGCTTCAGACTCTTGGGAATTTCGAGCTAAAGAATAATCACGCGAGTTGCGTGTTCTGGAGTTGGAGGGAGAGGGTTCATTTGCTTCTGGGTGAGGTGATGGTGGAGGTGCAAGAGCAGCAGGTGGGGTAGAAGTCCTTTGCGGTGCGGGGGATGGTACATGTGGTGGTGATGGAGCGCGAGGTGGAACGGGTGCAGGCGTTGGTACTGGTGTTGGACTTGGGGTCGGGGTTCGATTGGGAGTTGGAGCTTTTGGAGGCGGTGTGGCAGTGTGTGGAGCGGGGGTTTGTTTGGGAGTTGATGCGGTTGGTGGAGGTGTAGGGGTGTTGGTGGGTGGACCTGAAGCTTTTGGCTTGGGCTTGGAAGGCTATGGTTGGGGAGCAGGGGTTTGTTTGGGAGTGGATGCGGTTGGTGGAGGTGTAGGGGTGTTGGTGGGTGGAGCTAAAGATTTTGGCTTGGGCTTGGAAGGCTTTGGTTGGGGAGCAGGAGTGGGAACTGCTTCAGTGTTTTCCTTCGGCTGGCTGGTAGGCTCATCACTTGTGTCCATATCAGCAGCCGATGACAAAGTAACCTTACGCCTCTTTGTGGTCTTCTTCTTCGGGGACGGGTCAGATGGCTTTGCTTCAGCGGGCTCTGCTGTGGCTGGTTCAGCTTCCAGCGGGGCCTTACGCTTCCTGGAATCTCTTTCCATAATAGAAGCATTATGAGTTTTGACCATCTCATCAACAACATCTTTGATCTTGCCCTTGAAGATTTTGATGTTATCCTTGGTGGTGGTGTTTACATCAGTCACCTTATGAAGCATTTTTAGCGCGTGAACCTTGAATTCTTCCTCAGTTTCAGTTTCGGCACGCTTCTGATAGTTGTAAATCTTTGCAGTTTCTGCCCTGTCCCTTGAGTGCAAATCCTTCAGCTGACTGATCATAGTTGTGATCATTGCTTCGATGGAGCCTGATATGTAGACTTCACCGAGATCAACAACTTCAGGGTCTTCTTCCTCACATTTCTTCCAAAGGGCTTCAGTCATGCCCAATTGATCCCATAGTTCTCCTTCGCTTGGATCAGTGAATTGATGTTCACTATGGCGATCTTGCTCGGCTTGAGCTTCAGTGAGTGAAATGCCTTTCTGCTTCGGAGGATTTGTTTCAGCAGAAGGGTTCATGTCCACCACGGACTTCTTCTGGGCAGCCCTCGCTGCTTTCTCAGCCTTCTTCGTTCTGAGGCCATCCAGTGTAGCCTTGCGTTTTGCTTCATGTTCTGCTAATTGTTTGGCTTCAGCAACAGCTTTTTCTACGTTTTACTTGGCTTCGGCGAGCTTTTGCTTCGTCTCAGCCTTCTCAGCAACAAATTTGGCGGAGTCTAGCTCCCTTTGTTTTCTTGCTGCTCTTTCGGCTTCCTTCTGCTTCTTAGCAGATTTTCTGGCAAGCACGCTGCGATTAAGTGCCTCCTCAAGGTCTTTCTGTTGCAATTTTGCTTCAGTGGGCTTTCGCTTCACTGAAGGGTTTGGAGCTGCATACTGCTTAGGCTTCGCTGGTGCAGCAGCCTTTGTAGTTTGTTGTGGCTTAGCAGGGTCATACCTCTGCTTCGAGCGCCTCTCAGTATTGAGGGTCTCAGCCGGTGGCTTGGAGGCCAAGGGCTTCGCAACCACCAAATTCGTCAAGTCTATGGTGGGGCGAGCTGCAGGCTTGTCAGTTGGGTCTTGGATCTTTAGCCCTTTTGCAGCAGTAGCAGGTTTCTCTCCTGGCTTCTTCTTCAAAGGAATCTGAATCTTTGGTTTCTTGGGAGGAGGTGCAACATCTTCGGACTCATCATCGGCTTCAGCATCTGATTTTTTTTGAAGCTTCTGCAGCATCTGATTCGTCATCGGCTTCAGGCTTGGATTCAGAATCCTCAAGAGCGGCTTGCTCCTGCTTAGCACACTCTTCCTCATCAGTGAAGGCATCAGGAGGAGAAGTTGTCTTCTTTTTCTGTTTCCGCTTTTTCTTCGTGCTCGGGCCTTCTCCATGGCTTCCTTTTTCTCGGCCTCAGCTAACTTGGCTGCCTTTTTCTCGGCCTTAAGCCTTTTCTTCTCAGCAGCGATTCTCAACCGCTTTTGCTCTTCAGGATAATCATCCAGAGTTTTGAGTGTATTGGGGTGAGGGAACTTTGGTAGGACTGGGTAATAAAGATGGCGATTTTCTTCAGTGTACTTGCCACACATGTGTGAAGTATATCGGTGTGGCGGGCTAAAGGAAAATTGCATTGCCCATTTCCAGTCAGGGATACTTTTGAATTTGTACCACCTGATGGCCCAGTAGAGCTGAATCCCTTGTATGCGAATCTTTCGTTGATCCTTGGTTTCTTCTTCAGGAGTGTCATATACAAGATCCTTCCGAATGGATTTGGGAATGCCTCTAGCATTATTCGTTTCCTTTGTTCTGCCTCCTATTTTCTTGGGAGCATCCTGTTCGGCTTCGTTGATGTGATCAAGAACCGGGGACTCATTACCGAAGCCCAAATATCCAGACATCCTGTGAGGAAGCATAGGGGAACGAGGGAAAATAGACAAGTATGGACTGAGCACCAGCAAAAGTTTCGACCAAACAAAAGATTTTGACAAGAGATTCAGTGAATATGGACGATGATTCCGACATGTTCTGAGCTAGACTTAGCAATATCAATTTGGTCACAATTAACAGCAAACCCTAGCACAGAACAGAGGTCATCGAAACCCTAATTGCTAACCTGAATCGGAGAGGGAAGCTTTTGCTCAAACAAGATTCCCAAGGGATCAAAGATAGAGCGGATCGAGTGAACCTATAAAAAACAACCTAAAATCTCTAAGAAAAACGCATCCAATCCGTCGGGAAGAACAAGAACTGAGGATAAACATATCGGATCAGGCCCAACGTACCCTAACTCGGCGACAGAGGGCTTCTACGGCGGCGACGAGCGGAGGAAGAGCTCGACGGAGGCGTGAAGTCCACGGAGGCGTCCTTCCGACAGTGAAGTGGCGAGAACATCGGCGGGGACGAGGAGCACGGCGGCGCGCGAGAGGGATTAGGGTTCCGGAGAGATTGGGACGATGGGAAGCGTTTGAGGTCGCTGGGTGATGGGTATATATAGGGCTGGCCTGACAGGGGGTGTCAGGTCAGATCGGACGGCTACCAGCGACCGACCCTCCAGATTCTGCGGTGAGGATATCGTGGCGTTTCGCAAGAAAATCTCAACGACCCGGACAAGATGGGATCTCAACGAACGAAGAAAAAGTCTTGGTCCTGAGTAAAAACTTCGATAAAGTTGGAAGCATATGATTCGGAACTCAATGACATTCGAAGCATAACACTTTCCGTTTGAAATGTGCTCAACCATTTTAGACAGATAGAATAAGATAGAAAAAGAACAGAGGGGGTAGGGTTCGAACCTTATCACCTCGAAGAAAAACCAACAACGAATCTGAAGGTGATAATCATGCAGAACTAAATCCAATCAAAATAAAAGATGGAAATCGAAGCAAAAACAAATATCGAAATAAAAAACAAATAACGAAGTAAGTGAATATATACATGGAGGTAAAGGTTTGGTCTTATAGTAAATTTCGTGAGTCCAAAATATTGAGCTCACACCTTAACGCACATAACCTTTTCTCATCCAATGGATTCGTGAAAATATCAGCCAGTTGATCTTCAGTTCTGACATGACTAATCACAATATCTTCACGCTGAACATGATCACGAAGAAAATGATGGCGAATGTCAATATGCTTCGTGCGAGAGTGCTGCACAGGATTGTGAGCAATTTTGATTTCACTCTCATGATCACATAGAAGTGGAATTTTCTTCACATGAATACCATAATCCTTCAGCGTCTGCTTGAACTAGAGAATCTGAGTACAGCAAGACCCAACAGCAATATATTCGGCTTCAGCAGTAGAAATTGATACACAGTTTTGCTTCTTGGAAGCCTAACACACAAGTGATCTTCCGAGGAAATGGCAAGTGCCTGAAGTAGATTTCCTATCAACTCGATCACCAGCCCAGTCTGAGTCAGAATATCCAACAAGATCAAACTGAGCTCCCATGGGATACCACAAGCCCAAGGTTGGTGTGTGAGAAAGATAACGAAGAATTCACTTTACTGCAGTATGATGTGATTCGTTTGGATTTGCCTGAAAGCGAGCACAAATACATACTGAAAGCATAATGTCAGGTCTAGATGCACATAAATATAGGAGAGAGCCAATCATAGACCGATATTTCTTTTGATCGAAGGCTTTGCCCTTCTCATCTGCATCTAGGAAGCCATTGGTAGGCATTGGAGTCTTGATTGTTTTGCAATCCGTAAGTCCAAACTTCTTAAGGAAACCTTGAGATATTTTTCTTGAGAAATGAAGGTGCCATTCTTCTTTTGACGGATTTGAAGTCCAAGTAAGAACTTCAATTCACCCATCATGGACATCTCATATTTCTTCGACATCATTTTGTAAAATTCTTCGCTGATCTCAGTGTTAGTGCAGCCAAAAATAATATCATCTACATATATTTGACATACAAACAAATCACCATTATAAGAATGAGTGAAAAGAGTTGGGTTAGTTGTTCCTGGTTTGAAGCCTTTCTTCAGAAGGAAATCCTTCAGGGTGTCATACCAAGCACGAGGTGCTTGCTTCAGCCCATAAAGGGCCTTGTGCAATTTGTACACCATGTCAGGATTCTTCGAGTCTTCAAAACCTGAAGGCTGCATAACATACACTTCTTCTTCGATTTCTCTGTTAAGAAAAACACTTTTCACATCCATTTGATAAAGTAGGATACCATTAAATTTTTCAGAAGCAAGCATAACACGAATGGAGTCGAGACGAGCAACTGGAGCATAAGTTTCGCCGAAATCGATACCGTCGATTTGGGTGTACCCTTGTGCTACCAGTCGACCTTTGTTTCTTACCACAATACCATCCTCATCTTGCTTGTTGCGAAAAATCCACTTTGTACCAATGATGTTGTGCTTCATGGGATCAGGCCTCTCAACTAAGGACCAAACCTTGTTTCGCTCGAACTGGTTAAGTTCTTCGAGCATAGCAGTTAACCAATCTGGTTCCTTCATGGCTTCATCAAACTTTGAAGGTTCTAGCATGGAGACAAACAAAATTTTTCCACAGAAGTTAGCCAAACGAGTACGAGAACGAGTTGTGGGACGACCTGGTTGTTGAATTTCTACAAGGATCGAATCAACATCAACTCTTCTTCGCACTCGAGTCAGTGCATTTTCAATGACTTGTGGCTCTGGTTCTTCTTCAGGATCAACATTTCCTTCGGGACCATCATTTCCTTGAGGATCTGCATTTTCTTTGTTCACAGGTTCTTCTTCATCCTGTGCATCATTAGCTTCAGGATGTTGATCTCCAGAGTCCCAGGCTATGTGTGGGAACATTGGATCATCATCTCTTGATTTGCTTGACGTGAATTTTCTTCGACAGGACGAATCTCTCCAATAGTCATGGACCTGATCACTTCATCAAGAGGAGGTTCATCTAGATCATGAGGTAAATGCTCTTTTTGAGAGCCATTAGTTTCATCAAACCTCACATTTACAGTTTCCATAACCTTCCCAAAGTGGGAGGTATACACTCTGTAAGTGTGAGAGTTTGAGCCATTACCTAGTATAAAACCTTCATGTGCCTTAGGTGCAAATTTGGAGCTATGATTCATATCTTTAATAAAACAAGGAGCACCAAATACCCTAAGATACGAAACATTTGGCTTGTTACTAGTGATAAGCTCATGTGAAGTCTTCTTCATAAATTTGTGAAGGTAAACCTTGTTGATGATATGACATGCAGTGTTAATTGCTTCGGCCCCGAACCTGATTGGAGTCTTGTATTTAGCAAGCATAGTTCTCGCCATTTCAATAAGAGTTCTATTCTTCCTTTCAACTACACCATTCTGTTGAGGTGTATAAGCAGCAGAGAATTCATGAGTAAAGCCATGATCATCAAGAAATTCTTCAATATGAGTATTTTTTAATCCAGTTCCATTATCACTTCGGTTATGCTTCAGAGATAATTCATATTCAGTTTGAACTCTCTTAGCGAATGACTTGAAGATTTCAAAAACTTTGCTCTTGTCATCCAGAAAGAAAACCCAAGTATAACGAGAAAAATCATCAACTATGACGAGACCATATTTGTTTCCTCCCAGACTTGCATAATTTTGAGGACCAAAGAGATCCATATGAAGCAATTCAAGGGGACTAGTAGCGGTCATGATAGACTTCGCTGAATGATGTTTCTTTGTAATTTTGCCAGCTTCACAAGCACTGCAGAGACGATCCTTATCGAATTTTACTTCTCTAAGGCCAATAACATGCTTCTTCTTCACTAGAGTTTGAAGATTTCTCATCCCTGCATGACCAAGTCTTCGATGCCATAACCAACCAGATGAAGCTTTTTCCATTAGGCATGTGGATACAACAGGGCCCGAAGAAAAATCAACAATATATAAATCTCCTTTTTGGTAACCCTCGAAGACAAACGTATAGTCATCCTGTGAAAAGACAACACAGCGCGAAGCAGAAAATAGAACAAGCAAACCCATATCACATAACTTAGAAATAGACATAAGATTATAGCCAAGAGATTGAACTAGCATAACCTTGTCAATGTGCTTATCTTTCGATATTGCAACCTTACCCAAACCTAAAACTTTACCGTTGTTGTTATCACCGAAGGTAATATACTTCTGTGAAGATTGAGATTGTTTTTTCTTCGGTGAATAACTCCTTGTCTCCAGTCATATGATTTGTTCAACCACTTTCCATGACCCATTCGTATCCACCGGAGACATAGCCCTGCAGAACAATTAGTTCTTCTTAAACACCCACAAACTAGCAGGTGACCGAGAAGAGGTAGAAGCACTTGTCGAAGCAATATCAAATCGAACAGGGTTATATTGCCTAGGGGGACCATCAAGTACACCATAAATGTAAGTCCTCTATGAAGGGTTAGGATATGAATGAGCATATGCAATCTTATCATTGTTATCACGGTGACGGTAAGTATAGCGACCAGTGCGATAGTATTCCTTTTGAGGAACATTTGATTCGGGCACCAGTGAATCATTTTTCTCCTCGAGAGAATAGAAGTGTTTCGGTGGTACCGAAGACATTCCCTGCATAGAATGGTTAGCAAGCAATTTCTCAGCGAGTGACTTGCGCACCCAGATTTGTCTCTTATAGAAACCATTCTTTGGAGGGGCACCAATGTATTCGACCGAAACCTTTCCTTCCTGGTTGTTCATAAGCTTATAGTCAGAATCAAGTGATTCGTGAGCAATATCCTTATCAATTTTGCAGTTTTAACCTAAAAGATTAGCAATATCTATAGGCTTATCCTTCGCTAGCACCCATACAATTTTTGGGTACTGCTCAAGTTCCCAGTAAGTGCCATCAGGGTTTAGCTTCCTTTCAAAGCCAACACCTTCATTCCTAGGATTCCTGTGAAGTAGTGCCTTCTTCAGGATATCACAAAGGTGCTGGTGTCCCTGGGCACTTTTGAACAAACCTGTTTCAAACAAATCTTTCAACCTGAGGAGTTCCTCGGTAACAACAAATTTTTCCTCATCTGAGGCATTAGTATCAGCAATAATAATAACAGCTTTGCCTTTGGAATCAGTTTTTCTTCGCTCCAAGCAAGTTAAGCAAGGTGAATCATATGTATGATTTGCTTCAGAACCTTGTTGGCCATGAGAGCGAGATTGATGTTTTCCAACTCTTCATGAGCCTCTTTCAGTTTTTCAAGAGCCATTTTCCTCTGAAGAAATTCATAGATAAGCTTCTCATAGTGAATAGAAAGAAAATCATGCCGAGAGGATAATTCTAGAGAAGGAACAGGTTGCACGATACTCATCGGCTAACAGGAGAAGCACTTCCCGCTCGATATTATTGCGTGAGGGGGCGATTACAGGGGAGGCCAAGGCGAGTTCTCGCAAGACCAGGAGAGTAGATTGTGTGTTGGCTTGATCTAGACGTCTCCCCTCTCAGCCTTTATATACTAGGCTAGGTCTCGGGGAGTCCGTACTAGATTACAAAGATAGTTTCCTAGTTCTAGTCTTGCCTTGTACGCCAAGTCGTGCCTTCCATACTAGTCGCGGACTCCTACGTAGGTGCTTGGTTGGGCCAGTCGTGGGCTTGTCGTGGCTTCCCAGCGGGCCTTCTGTCTTCATACGCACCAGGTATCCCCATACGCAGGAGTTGTGGGGTCACCCCCTCGTCAGTAGCACCCGAGTGCCTGGGGGACTCGAAGAGTCGCCCAGGGACTCGAATTCGTCAGTGCTTTATTGTTTGTAGGCGCGGCATTGCCGTGGGTCACTAGAAGTTTTGAGCCATGACAATACCTGTTTCGAGGGATTGCTAAGACGAAAAGGGCCCAAGGAGTCGGCTGGTCGAGCCTTGGTGAATTGCGCTAGTGGCAAATACCGCAGTAGCCCAATCAAGCTCACGTCCCTCGACATGAACCTGGAACGACCGGTGTCTAACAAAGTCATGCCGCTGCAGGTCTTATAGGATCAATTGCTTCCATTCTAAGCAAATAGCCTGAGTGCGTCCGCTCGGCTCTTTCTATCATGCGAGCGCATGGAAAAGGTCGGGAGTCAAATCGCTCTGCGGCAAGTCTCGACCCGTCTGTTCTGCGCAGCGGGGTCTTACCTACACACTAAGCTTGCGTGGCATATGGGTAAAGTGTGTCGTAGCCCGAAAATAATTGTTTTTGTAGAGGCATGGAGCCTGGTTAGCGATGCAATCACTTGGAATAAACAATCAAGTGAGCTATTAGTGGTCACTCGCGGAGCTTGTAGCGAACTCAGGCGAGGAAAATAAGAAAGCACCCACTCGGAAAGTCATCGAGTACGTGAGTAGATCATATTGTCGAATACCTTTTGAGTCTTTAGTAAGTAGTCACTCGAATGCTTTACTGTCTTCAGGGTGAGGGAGCACCCGAACTCTGAAAGTACGTTGTTTCTGCTGGTGCGAGTGATCACTCGAGAAGGTGTATGCTTCCTGGGCGAGGGAGCACCCGAAAATCTGTAGATGTTGTGGTTTGTTGGTTCGATTGGCCACTCAAGCACGTCTTTGCCTTCTGGGTGCGGGAGCACCAGAACTCGAAATAAGG
This sequence comes from Bromus sterilis, assembly GCA_950022295.1. Classification (NCBI taxonomy): domain Eukaryota; kingdom Viridiplantae; phylum Streptophyta; class Magnoliopsida; order Poales; family Poaceae; genus Bromus; species Bromus sterilis. The sequence goes on from OX465597.1 coordinate 169,925,751, forward strand.
TACTCCCAATAGGAGTAAAAGATTTTTTTGGATTAGTATGAAAAAGCTTGTGAGGAGCGGGATGCTGACCGAAGGTGCGTGCTTTGAGACGCGTTGCTGAGATGTGACGTTTGCTGGCCCGCCTGACAGGTTGGTTCGCCGTTTCATGTGAAAATGAAGTGACTTGACGCCTGCTGCACAAAAATTTCACGCTGCGCGATGATGGCCCTCGTTTTTTGCGCGCAGTGGGAGGTATGGTTAATGCGCCGGTTGAGTTTTCCATGTTTCTCGGCTATCGAGGGATCGCGCCACGTCTGCTTGATTCCAAGATTAATGGTGATGATTTGTGTTCCCTTACTGCTGGTTAAATACCGGGGGGCCTAGTTTGTTTAGGTTTTCACCCAGCCTTTGCCTTCTGCTGCTAGCCCTTCTTCTACCTTCTTCGTTCTTTGTCTCCTGCCTTTCTCTTTGCACGGTTTTCTTAGTGAGATCCATGTCCAAGCGTCCTCGTAGTGCAGCACAGGAGTCGGCGAGGATGACTGGTAAATGGGAGCGGTCTGCTTTTGGAAACGCATATCTGGATGAGTTGGTGGTGGACGGTGTGGTAGTGCATGGTGCCGCCCGGATTTCTGGGGATGAGGAGGTACCTGTGCCCCTTCCAGATGAACGGGTATGGTTTCAGAGCTTCTTCCCTCGGGGTTTTGCGCTTCCCGTTCATCCTTTTCTCCGGGGGTTGATTTGTGCCTATCAATTGCAACTGCATGACTTGACTCCCAATGGGATTCTGCACATTTCCTGCTTCATCACACTCTGTGAGTGTTTTTTGGGGATCTATCCCCATTGAAGCCTCTGGAAACGTCTCTTCAATGTGAAGAGGACGAATTATGAATATGCCATTGGGGGAGTGGGCATTTCCATTAAGGAGAAGGATGCCTATTTTGATCTGGAGAAGCTGGACTCCGTATTTTCATGGCTGAGGATTTGGTTTTATCTGAAGGATCAGCGCGTTGAGGGTCAGCGATTTGGTCTTGCCCCTTTCGATCCTGCTGCGCGGGCGGTTAAGCGGTCTTCATGGGCACATCCTTTGTCTACTCGCGAGTTGTCTCTTGTGAAGCCATTGGGGCAAAAGATCACTGCTTTGAAGGATGAATTGACTGGTGGACAGCTTATCTCCGTGTTTGTCAGGAGACGCGTGCAGCCGCTTCAGCATCGGGTGCGTCCCATGTGGCAATACACTGGGTCCGACGACCCAACCAGGTGTTCGCCTGAGGAGTTCTCTAATGGTGACCTTTTGACCCGGGTTCAGCAAGTCACAAAGTGTACGAGTATTGGGGAAGAGAGCCTCATCCGTCCTTACTCCGCTGATTTTCCTATTCCTCAGGTACTTGTCTTGAATTTTCTATCTGTAATATTGACTCATTTCTGTTGATTACTGATGTTTTTCTGATCTGTAGGATCACACTCCCTTGTTGAACAATCCGCCGCAGCCTGAAGATGCGGATATACTTGATGAACCTGGTGAGGCTGATGCTGATCCTGTGCCTGCGAGTGATGGGGGTGCTTCGGGTGCTGATGCTGTCGAGTCAGCGGGTGGTCGACCGTCAGTTGCGGATGACTCTGGGGATTCGAGTCCTCTGCGTTTCAAATGCACTCGCCCTTTTAGTGCGAGTGGTCGTGATGTGGTGGGTGACGGTGATGATTTGCCAACGGTCGTGAAGCCTGCTATGTCGTGTCTTCCTTCAGCTGCCCCGAAAAAATGCAAGTTTGGGATATTGTTCCGTCCGGGCGCTGCGCCTGCTGGGTTAGTATAACTTTCCACTTTGTCGTTCTGGTGCTCATTTCCTTGACTTGTGTTCTGAAGATATATTGTTTGTAGGACTTCTCCTGCTCCGGATGCTTCTTCTGCGAGTGTCGCTGCTCTTCGTGCTCCTTCGACTGATTCTGGTCCGGTGCCTGATCGACTGGATGGTTCTGCTACTCCTGTGGCTTCAGGTGCGGGGACGACCCCTGTCACTGTAGGTGTGGAGGGAACTTCTGCGACTTCTCCGTCTGGGGGATCTGCTGCGGTTGTTGCGGCTCCTGGAGGGGACTTACCTCCAGATGTTAAGCCACTGATCCCTGCGGGATCTTTTTGCTGAAGATAAGGCGAAGTTCTTTGATCACATGGCGTCGCAGGTATGTGATTTCTTTGTCCCTCTGAGCTTTGTTGTAGTAGCCTCCGAGGCTGCAAGCAATCACTTGTGATTGGTTGTAGTCTTTAGCTTGGGTTTCCTTTTGTTGATCTTATGCATATTGGGAGCATGGCAGTGCTCCCAATGGGAGTAGCCCCCGAGGCTGCAAGCAATCACTTGTGATTGGTTGTAGTCTTGAGCTTGATTTTCTTCTTTCCTAGGCTTTGACCGGTGCATTTATTTGAATTCAGCCATTGTTCCGGATATGCGAACGTGTGTTGACTGAGGCTGATCGGTGGCGACGTGCTCATGACTCTGTCCAGGGGAGCTTGACCGCTATGAGACGTAAGATCTTGATTCTTGATCTTTTTTTCTTTTGCTAGTTGGTTTTTTCTGATTGGTGTCCTCTCCACGGGTCGCAAGAAAGGTGCTGACAAGCGGGTAGAGGCTGCAAAAAAGGAGCTTGCTGAGCTTCGGGCCTCTCTGGAGTCCAAGGAAAAGGAGTTGCAGGCGCAACATGGCGAGCTCGAGCGGTTGCGGTAGGTGGAGGAGCAGTTCCTCCAGGTCGAGAAGGCTGAGTGCGAGCGCCTGCGGGACTTGGCGGGCTCTTTGACTGGTTTGTGGACTGTTCCTGTCTTCCATTTACTGGGGTTTGTTTGTCTCTGAAATTTCTGGGTGTTGAGTCTTTTTCCTTCTTCCAGGTTCTGCGGGTATTGGGGCGGTGGAGATAGATGCAGGATCAGGCGTTCTCCGTGGCTCTGTAGATGCTGTCTCAGGCGCTGATGTAGCTGTTGGGGATGTCTGCGCTCGGGCTTCAACTCTCCTGAAGCTTCTTCATGAGCATATGTTCCCAGATGAGGAGAAACGTCCTGAGGGTCTTGATTCTCTGGTTGCTGCCTTCGGTCCGGATGGTAATCAGCTAGAGGGCTTGGTTCACGAGAACGTGGTGAGTGGGCTTGCCACGTCTATTGTTGTTCTTCTGGGGCATGGTGTTCCCATTGAGGATTCCATGGTGGATAGTTTTCCTGATTATACGGACGAGCAGAGTGCTCGAGCCACTCGGATGGCCCGCCAGCTGCAGCTGGTCGTGGAGGCTGCAAACAATTCTTCAGTCGAGGAGTAGGGTGAACTTGTTTTCGTTTTGAAAACTTCAGTTGTAATGTGCCTCCTGCGGGATAGTGGATCTTTTTTAATTCATGGACCTGCTTTTCTTTGTTGTGCTGCTTGTTGTCTCGTTTCCTTTGACTTGTTTCTCTTTGCGGTAGGCCATCCCGGGCGTTTTTCGGGCTTGGAATTTGCTGAAGGAGGATGCTCGCGAGGGTGCCTACGAGTCTGTTTGCTTGAGGCTGAAAGAGGCCTAGCGTGAGGTCGTTCGCCTGAAAGGTGTTGTTACGGTCCATCGGTCGAAATGTGAACGTGCTGAAGCCGTCTTGGATAGCTTGGCGTCTTGGATGATAAAGTTGTCTGATCTTCTGAAGGGTGAGCTTTTTTTTCTTCAACTGGTCGACTGTCTGAGTTCTTTTCCTTATGCTTGCGGCTGATCTTTTGCTCTTCACTGCGAAGTGCTTGCTGGGCGTTCTCGCGAGCAAGAGGAAGCAGTGCAATACGAGCTGTTGCGCCTGGAGGACCCGGTTGTGCAGGCGAGCAATCCTTTCTGGATGGATAGGGCGCGTGCTCGGGTGTTCGCCATTCTGCAGATGCGGGTTGAGAGGGTACCGCGGGCTCTTGAGTACTGTTGTGGAGTGTTTGGCAGGATCTTTGCTGAGTTTTATCCTTTGGATCTTGTCCCGTCTTCTCTTGAAAAGCTTTGTCGGGTGTTCTCTCAGCCTGCGGATCTTTGGCGTGTAGTTAATCACCAGATTTATGCAGGGGCTCGCTGTGCTTTTGCCTTTGTCCATAGTCATTGGCCGGGGGTGGACATTATGCTGGTAGCTCAAGGTCCTCCTGGTGTTCGAGCTCAGCCGATGGACGACCATTACGCTGTGGCTGACAAGCCTGCAAGTCAAGTTGTCAAGTGGGTGGTCGAGGATAACGACCGTCCGTTGGGTGCTTTGTGCAAAGTAAAATCAGATCCTGGGGATTAGTCTTTTCTTGGCACTGGTTCCTTTTGCTGGGCAACGTGTGTTGCTGTTCCCTTTTGTTTTACGTTGTATGTTGTAAATGGATCATGTTTGGTACGACTTAAACTTTGCCGGTCACTAAGTTCTTTTGGGAGGGAACTCTTTTGGGGGGTCGTTGTTGCTGCGAGCCCCCGAGTGCCAATTTTAGAGTCGCGTAAGCGCAGAACGCCTCGGGGGGTGGCTGCTGCGGCAAGCCCCCGAGTGCCAATTTTTAAGTCGCGTGAGCGAAGAACGCCTCGGGGGGTGGCTACTGCGGCGAGCCCCCGAGTAACAATTTTTAAGTCGCATGAGCGAAGAACGCCTCGGGGGTGGCTGCTGCGGCGAGCCCCCCGAGTGCCAATTTTTAAGTCGCGTGAGCGAAGAACGCCGCGGGGGGTGGCTGCTGCGGCGAGCTGCCGAGTGTCAATTTTTAAGTCGCGTGAGCGAAGAACGCCTCAGGGGTGGCTGCTGCGGCGAGCCCCCGAGTGCCAATTTTTAAGTCGCGTGAGCGAAGAACGCCTCGGGGGGTGGCTGCTGCGGCGAGCCCCCCGAGTGCTAATTTTTAAGTCGCGTGAGCGAAGAACGCCTCGGGGGGTGCCTGCAGCGGCGAGCCCCCGAGTGCCAATTTTTAAATCGCGTGAGCGAAGAACGCCTCGGGGGGTGGCTGCAGCAGCGAGCTCCCGAGTGCCAATTTTTAAGTCGCCTGAGCGAAGAACGCCTCGGGGGGTGGCTGCTGCGGCGAGCCCCCGAGTGCCAAAGAAAATTTTTGGAAAAATATTTTCAATATTCTTCCTTTTGTTTCTTACACGAGGGGGGCTGTTTGGAGACATCCCTTTTATTTGGATCGATGGCTTGGTAGCCCTAAGAACTATAAATTGGTGCGGTGGATTGGCATGGGTTCTTGATGTGGGAAACCTTGCGGGTCCTCTGGTTACTCCCTTTGTTTTTATGGTAGGGCCTCTTCTTCCGATGCTGTGGCTCTGCTGACTTGGTGTGCTCCGAAGGTTTCCGATATCTTGTGGAACTCTTTGTCGCAGCGATCGGATCTGACGAAGCTGCCGCTGACTGTGATCACTCCTCGCGGACCTGGCATTTTCAGCTTGAGGTAGGCGTAGTGTGGAACTGCCATGAAACGCGTGAAGGCTGGGCGTCCTAGGATGGCGTGGTACTGTGATTTCCAGTTAACCACTTCGAAATCCAATGTCTCTTTGCGGAAGTTATTCGTGCTGCCAAAAACCACCTTGAGACTTATTTTTCCGAGGGGGTAGACTTCTTTCCCTGGAACGATTCCATGGAACGTTGTGCCTGAAGTTTTTAGCGCCGAGTTTTGGATGAGCATTCCTTCCATGGTTCTGATGAATATGATGTTGATTCCACTGCCGCCGTCCATGAAGATTCGTGGCATGTCGTAGCCTCCGATTCTTGCTTCGAGTACTAATGCGGCGTGTCCTGGGCGCGGGATGGCCGGCGGGTGGTCTTCTCAGGAGAAGGTGATTTCAGTCTCAGACCCACGTAAGTATTCTGGGACTACGGGGTGCGAGGAGACTGTGAGGAAAACTTGTCGGGTGACCTGCTTCTGCTGCCTGTTTGACGGTCTTCCTTCTTGTATCATCTAGATCCGGCCATGCGCCTCTGGGTACTTTTCTTCTTCCTCGGGTGTCATGCTTCGTTCTTGGATTGCTGCTACTTGCCTTTCTAATATTGCAGGGGCTGGTGGTGCGTTGTGAGCGATGGTCCCGACTGCTACGCTTGCGAGAGGCTGCGCTGCTGTTGTTGTAGATCGGCTTTTTTCTTCTGAGAGCTCGATGAAGCGTCTGTAGTTTCTGAGAGTGTGTCCTGATCTGAGTTCTCCGCGCTCATTTTTGAACCCGTGTAGTGTACACGGTCCGTCGAGCTATTCTTTGGTCGAGCGATATGCTCGGGCGTCATCTCGCGGCTGCCTTGTCCTCCAATCCCGTTTCTGAACTTGGGGTGCTTCTTCTTGGTTGTCCCTGTGCTGCATTCTTCTGTCGTCGCGGTGTCTGCCTTCTCTGTCGTCCAGGAAGCCGTCCGCGACCATATCGGGTCCTCTGTCGTCGTAGAATTTACGCCTCGGGCGTTTTCCTCTTTTGTCGAATCCTCTGTCGCTGGTGTGGTAGTCGTAGTCGCGTTCTGAGCTTGCCGTCTGGATCTCTGATTCATTCCGTACGGAGTCTTCCCCGTCTGCCCAGCTGTTGGCTTGCTTTAGTAGTCATGCGAGTGTTCGGACATTCATCTGCCCGAGGTGCTCCTTGAAGTCGATGCGTTGTAAACCCCTCCTGAATGCATCGATTGCGATTTCGTCTGATATGTCCTCGGCTGAGTTTTTGAGTATGGTCCATCGCTGGATGTATGCTCGCAGGGATTATCTGGATCCTTGCTTGCAGGCCCTTTTCTCCTCGATTGATGCCGGTCGTTTGTAGGTAGACTTGAAGTTATCGATGAAGGCGTTGCGGAATTGCTTCCAGGAGCTGATTGATCCTCGTGGTAGGTTCTTCAGCCAGTGTCGTGCCGAGCTCTCGAGCATGAGTTGTACGTACTGCATTGCTGTGATATTGGTTCCGCGCTGGAATTTGACGGCTGTTAGGTAGTCGTCGAGCCATGCTTCTAGCTCTTCCAGCCCGTCGTACTTGTGTGTTGTGGAGTTTAGCTTCAAACCTTTCGGCATCCGTGTTTCTCGTATGGATCGCGTGAAGCACAGAGCTCCGCGTGGTTCTATGTCCTCGTCGGAAGCTTGCTCGTCTGAGTATTCTTCGCGGGCTGCTCGCCTTCGTCTTCCGCGGTTGACCTTGTTATGTGTTATGTCGTTGCGTGCGTCTTGTCGACTGCTGTTGCGTCTGTTGCCGTTGCCGTGCTATCATGGTTTTTGTTTTTGTTTGGGCGCTTGCGCCAGTCGTCGCTGCTGTCTTCGTCGTCGGGTGAACTGGGGTCTCTGTCCGGAGTCTGCTCGAGGGGGACTCGTCTTGCGCTTGCTTTTTTAGGGGTTGTGGCGGTGATGGCGTCTTTCATTATTTTGAGTGCCATCGTCATGTTGCGGTCTAAACTGCCCTTCTTGCCCTTCTGAGCACGCGATAGGTATTCTTGGGCAGTTATAAGGGCTTCAACTGGCGTGAGTTTTTCTTCCTCGTCGTCCTCCTCTTCTAGCTTGAAGTCGTCATCTAACATGCGGGGTACCTTTTTCTTGTCCGTGCGTTTCAGATTGTTGTGTCGGGACCCGGGGTTAGCGTATGCAAGTCCAGTTAAGGCATAGTCATATGGAGAGCCGAGAACCGTACCCACTTGTCTAAGCAGACAAGGCCAAGCACAGAACGTTCTCGGAAAGCATCGTACGTGAGGGGCATCCCATCCAGGCCGGATGATCAACTGAGATGGGTCCTCATCGTCCCCACACAAGTCTAATGATATGGGTGGTGAACTCCCATATTCAAAGACAAGTCGCCTCAACCATACTATCGACTATCTCATAACTCTTACATAGACTTACTCCAGCCCGATCACTTAGTCGGGGTCTAGGGCGGCCTCGATCATACCACAAAGTGTGCACGAGACAGAGTCTCGAACAATCGCATCGCGATGCCCCAAGCTGCGCACATCTAAGGGCCACTTGGTGTATGAAAGACCGCCAGCCAGAACACAACTAAAGTCTCGAAAACCCATACAAAGACATGCATGTTATAAACATACACGCAGCACACATGCCTTGTATGAACAGCAGGTACCATTGCAATTCTCTACAAAGTGTACAATTTTATTGATAACTCTTATAGAGTGCAAACAGAGATCACAAACATGTGATCCAACATTACAACACACACGGAAGCAAATTATGTCTGAGTACAGACAAATTTAACAAATGGCTTAAGAAGCCTTATTTAAACACAAGCCCTCCACGAGGGAACCAGTCGTCTGACTGGGACTAGACTAGTTGGTCTTCAGTCGTCCAGCTCGATGAAGAAGCCACCTTCGGGGTCAGTGGCATCATCTAAAACATAGATTAAGCAAACGTGAGTACAAAGTCGTACTCAGCAAGACTTACATAGGAGCTATACTACTCATGCACATGTATCAAGGTAAAGGGAGGTGGGGTTCACTTGCAGAAGTGCCAGCTTTGACTTGGCTAATCCTGAACTACGAGTACCAGACTTTGAGGTAAGAAGTGTACACGAGTCCACTACTTTCTCCAACCAATTACACCACTATGGTGCCTTCCTCGACTTCCCCACGAGAAAGCACGCCATATCACTCACACTTATCTTGGTGTGTTTTAGAAGTATCCAGTTCAAGTTGTCTAATAATCAAGCTAAGCTTTCCAAGCAGTCCATAACCGCGGACGCGACTATTCGAATAGTTTTGTTAACCTTGCAAGGGTGTACCGCTACACACACATGATCATCATTTACCGCCTTTGATCTCGACACCATTCAAGGGGTGCCAGCGAGGATGCTCACCACAACTGTTACCTCATAGCCGATCTAGTCCGAGAAAGCCGCCTACTTGGGTTGGTTACCACAATCGTGAACCCGGCGGGTTTACCGAAGTGGACCCAAGTGATGTGTGCGTGGTGCATAAGCCGGTCTCGGATGAGCCGTTCTCTCACTTAGCATCCAGGCCACAGACCTACCAGAACTCCGAACTATTGCGACATCTGGACATCGAAGGGGATGAGTTAGTAAGTTGAGAGGGGTCAGTGAGCCCAATGTGTGGTTGTACTCTTCATCTTGGATCACCACACAAGAACTCGTACTAGGGCGGTGTTCAACGAGACAACCCACCGTGTACTCCTACACAGCCTCTCATCGTTCACCTTGTATTAGGGTCGATTCACCAACACTTTTCTACCAACATCAACATGATCATTCCCATCCCGACTCACATCACAGTAACAACATGGTATCTTACTAAGCATGCAATAAGCAGTAACATTGCAGGGGCCACATGATATCAAACAACTCCTACATTTGCTAGGATTGTGGTTTGCTTACTACTGTGACAAAATGATAGGTCATGCAAAGGAATGGATTCATCTATGCGGTAGAAATGAATCATGGTGATAATCCTAAACAATGCATAAGCGAGACATGAGAGGGAAGTGGGATTTTATCGACATGATCAATGGGGGTTTTCTTGCCTTGCTGACGAGGTTCGGGTTCGGGGTCTTCAACGTAGGGGGTGACCTCGGGTTCCGGCTCCACTTCTATCAGCAACATGACAATCATAGGATCAACATAATGTACAATGCACAATCACATGAATAAGATTGAAAGGGTGATGTTCATGGTACTGATGTGTTGAGCATTCCATTTAAATGGAGTATATTGCAAATTGAATTGCAAATTCAAACTCCACATTTGAATTCAAATTAACCAAGTTGCATGTGACATAGTTTGATCATTTTGAACCTTTTGGAAATGTGTATGATATGCCTCTGATGTGTGATTGAAATGTAGCATGTTGCCATGGTTCAAGTTGCAAAAATATTTGATTTGAATTTGATTTAATTCCATTTAAATCAAATAGAAAATGCTACTGATCACATTTTAAATTCAACTCAAACAGAGTTGAAAGTTGCATATTTGGAAAGATAATTTTCTGCTGATCATTTTTCATATATTATTTGTCCAATTTGGAGTTAATATGAATTTTCTATGAATTTCCAAAGTTTGGGGTATTTTCTGGAATTTCTGGAAATCTTTTAATTCAAATAATCTCTGGAAATTCATTTAAATTGATTTATTGCGCAGGTGCAGACGTCAGGGGGGGGCTGACATGTGGGGTCACCTTGTCAGTGACTGGGTGTTTTAAACCGTGGGGTTAACTAATCTAGTGGCTTAATTAAGCCACTGGGCCCACTGGTCAGTGACCCAGGGGTCATTAGCCGAGTAATTAACAGGGGGGCTTTGGGGCTGACACGCCGGCGGCTAAACGCCGGCGACTGGAGTCACGGCGGCGCTGCTCGTTCTTCCTCTCCTGGCCTCCAAACTCTGCGCCGAGACCACCGTTCGAAAGCCCGTGAAGAGCCGCGTCGAAAGCACCACTTGTACGTCGCCGGGGAGGTCGCGTTCGTCGACTGCTTCGACCTTGGCGTTGACAGAACCACGGCGAGGTCGCAGTCGTCGTTGTGGTGAACGGTTGGAGTCGATTCAGGGCTTGTTCGAACACTAGCACGTGCAGGAGTCAAACGCGTGCACTGGGGGTTCACGACGAGCACTGGAGCGAGGAGGACGACGACCATGGCGGCGAGGTGCTCGGGTTCCCATGGCGGATCCGGCTAGAGGAAGCAATCGAGGGGGGAGAAAGAGGGGTTTCGCTTGCGAGCTCACCCTGAATCTATCTGGAGTGGTGTCTTGCTCGGGGAGGCGCTGGAGTTGCCGGAATTCGAAGTCGATCCACGGCGGACGGCGATGAAGACGACGAAGCTAGCGTGCTCGTGGAGGCGTCCGGCTCCGATTCCTTTCGCAGGTCGATGAAGATGACGACGACGAACTCCCTGGACACCTTGGTTTGGCTTCTCGACGTCGATGGCCGCGAGTTCTTGCGACGGCGAGCGGCGGCGCTCTCGGGTGGAGGAAGAAATCGGCGAAGGAGGAGGAAGGAGTCGCGCTGGAGGGGAGGAATGAACTGGGGCGGCTGCGAGACGTCTCCAGGACGCGAGAAGAGGCCACGGGGAGGCCTGGAAGCTCTCGACGGCGACGTGGCGCCCACGGCTGGCTCGGTGGCATTCCACCGAGCAGCTTGGAGGCGCGGGACGGGGAAGAAGACCCCGCTGCCCCTGTGGGCCGGGTGGGCTGGATGGGCCGGCTCCGCCTAGGTGCCAGGTAAGGATTTTCTGATTTCTTTTCTATTTTTCTTTTCTGACATTTGTTCTATTTAGCCAAATAAAATAGCTAAACATTTTATTAAATGCTGAAAACTTTTATGTGGTCTCATAATAATATAGACTAGCCACTTATAAAGTTTCAACATTTTTAAAATTCAAATAATTTGAATCTTAAATCAAATAGGGGTATTTCTTTAATTCCAAGGCACTGTTTGAATATTTGAAAAATCTATGAGCATGGGGTGGGTCCCACATCACTTGAAATGTGATCACACTCATTTATAAGATTTTTCAAAAATCTAACATGAATTTTTGGAGAAGATTTTTATCTGGCCTTTTGAATTAATTCATCTGGGGGGTGTTCCTTCTCCCATTTTCTTTTGATTTGATTTCAAAGATTTCTTTTGAAATTTTGACATGATGCAAGAGTACTAACTAACCCTAGCACATTACCTAACAGAGGGTTCTGACAACTCGCCCCCACTCAACAGAATCTCGTCCCGAGATTCAGAAGTCTGCGGGAGGAAGGTGGGGTACTCGGCAGTGAGACGGTCTTCTCTTTCCCACGTAGCTTCTCTTTCAGAGTGGTGTGACCATTGCGCTTTCAGAAACCTAATCTTCTGACGACGAGTGACACGCTCTGCGGAATCAAGAATACGAACGGGGTATTCTCGATAAGAAAGGTCATCTTGGAGATCAAGCGCTTCGTGGTGGACTTCGCGGATGGGGTCCTTCATGCAACGCCTGAGTTGGGACACATGGAATACATCGTGTACTCGGGAAAGGTGCGGGGGTAGTTCAAGTTGGTAGGAAACTTCTCCACGTTTAGCAATAATGCGGAAAGGTCCGATGTAACGTGGGGCCAACTTGCCTTTGATACCGAAACGTTGGGTTCCCTTCAGAGGAGTAACCCGAAGGTAAGCCTTCTCATCCAGATTGTAGCTCTCTTGCCTATGATGACGATCATAGTAGCTTTTCTGACGAGACTGGGCTGCTTTCAATTGATCACGAACAATGCGAACTTGCTCTTCTGCTTCCTTGATCACATCCGGTCCAAAGAATTGTCTTTCACCGGTTTCTGACCAGTTTAGTGGTGTTCGACATCGTCGTCCATAAAGGAGTTCAAAAGGAGCCATGTTCAGACTAGATTGAAAACTATTGTTATAAGCAAATTCGGCAAATGGAAGAGACTTCTCCCAATTCTTTCCGAATGAGATAACACAAGCTCTGAGCATGTCTTCAAGAATTTGGTTAACCCTTTCGACTTGACCGCTAGACTGAGGATGGAAGGCTGTACTAAAGGAGAGATGAGTTCCCATAGCATTCTGAAAGCTTCCCAAAAATCTAGAGGTGAAAAGGCTACCACGATCAGAATTGATTTCCAAAGGAACACCATGAAGGGATACAATTCTAGAGACGTACAAGTCCGCTAACTGGCTAGCAGTTATAGACTCGCGAACCGGAAGGAAGTGAGCAACTTTGGAAAGCCTATCTATGACAACGAAGATGGCATTGTTTCCTTTCTGGGTTTTTGGAAAGCCGGTGATGAAGTCCATACCGACTTTGTCCCATTTCCACTCGGGAATAGACAAAGGTTGAAGTGTACCAGCAGGTCTTTGATGTTCTGCCTTAATGCGACGACAAACATCACATTCGGCAACAAATTGAGCAATGTCTCTCTTCATCCTAGTCCACCAAAATCTCTGGCGTAGATCTCGGTACATTTTTGTGCTACCGGGATGAATTGAGAGGGGTATGTCATGGGCTTCCTTGAGGATGAGTTGCCTTAGTTCCCTATTCTTAGGTACTACCAAACGATTTTCAAAGAATACCGTTCCTTTGCTATCTGTGGAGAAACATTTAGCAACTCTGCTAGCAATGTTCTCCTTGATCCGGCGAACACCTCGTGCACGCCTTTGGGCAACTATGATTTGATCCTCAAGAGTTGGTTTCGCCACCAATGTAGAAAGATAGCCATGAGGAACAATCTCAAGATTGAGCCTGCGAAAGTCCTCATGAAGAAGTGGTTGATATTGTTGTAACATGAGGTTGTTACAATACGACTTACGACTTAGTGCATCAGCCATGACATTGGCTTTGCCTGGGGTGTAAGAAATTACTACGTCGTAATCTTTTATCAACTCAATCCAGCGTCTTTGCCTGAGATTAAGATCTGGCTGGGTGAAAACATATTTGAGGCTTTGGTGGTCGGAATAGATCTCGCAACGGTTACCAAGGAGGTAATGTCGCCAAGTTGTTAGGGCATGAACTACGGCAGCGAGTTCAAGGTCATGGGTAGGATAGTTCTCTTCATGTGGCCGCAACTGGCGTGAAGCATAAGCTACCACATGTCGATCTTGCAGAAGTATGCATCCTAACCCTTGCCGTGATGCGTCACAATAGATCTCGAAATCCTTTTTGGTGTCTGGAGGTGCAAGTACAGGTGCAGAAGTCAATCTTCTTTTTAGCTCTTGAAAGCTTTCCTCGCACTTGGGAGTCCATAGGAATTTCTTATCTTTCTTGAGGAGTTCAGTTAGAGGCTTTGCAACTTTAGAAAAGTTCTCGACGAAGCGACGGCAATAGCTGGCTAGGCCAAGAAAACTCCTAACTTGCTTAACCGATTCAGGTGGAGTCCAGTCAAGGACGGCCTGAACTCTCTCGGGATTCACAACAATGCCTTTTGTAGAAATTACGTGGCCTAAGTAGGTCACTTCTGGTAGCCAGAATTCACACTTAGAGAATTTAGCATACAGGCGATGCTCTCTAAGTTTCATCAATACCAGCCTTAAGTGTTCGGCATGTTCTTCTTCGTTCTTCGAGTATATAAGGATGTCATCGAGGTAAACCACGACGAACTGGTCCAAATACTCCATGAAGATCGAATTCATCATGCGTGAGAAAGTGGCGGGGGCATTGGTTAAACCAAAGGACATGACGGTGTACTCGTAAAGACCATAACGAGTAGTAAAAGCCGTTTTGGGAATGTCCTCGTTTTGGATTTTGATCTGATGATAACCTAATCTCAAATCCATCTTTGAGAAGACAGAGGATCCTGCAAGTTGATCATAAAGATCATTGATCCTGGGCAATGGGTATTTGTTCTTTATCGTCGCTAAATTTAGCGGGCGATAGTCTACGCACATCCTTTCTGTTCCATCTTTCTTCGTTAAGAACAGAACGGGGCAACCCCATGGCGATGAGCTAGGGCGGATGAAGCCTTTCTCCAACAAAGCTTCCAGTTGGGTTTTAAGCTCAGCTAACTCACGTGGGGCCATTTTGTAGGGACGTCTAGAAATTGGTGTGGTTCCTAGGGCAAGATCCACTATAAACTCTACACATCTATCGGGTGGCATGCCCGGTAGCTCTTCAGGAAAGACATCTGGGAAGTCACGAACCACCGGAATATCTTCAAGTTCGGGAAGGGGAAGTACATTCAAAGAATGCACTTGGGTTCTTGTTCTGGGTGAGGTATAGTTGACTGTTTTGCCGTAAGGGTGGGTGAGTTTCACGGATTTGCCTTTAAAATCCAGGTAGGCATTCTGTCTTGATAACAAATCCATGCCAAGGATGACATCAATGTCTGAAGACTTGAGGGCTATGAGTGAAGCAAGGAATACTAAACCCTCAATTGCAATTTGATTACCATGGCTTACTCTATTAGTTTGCCATCTTGACCCTGGAGTTTGAATAATCATTGGAGTGGACAATTCAACAAAAGATAACTCATGACGAAGTGCATAACTTTCCGACATGAATGAATGAGATGCTCCTGGGTCAAAAAGAACGGAAGTAGGAACATAATTGACTGGGAGCGTACCAAGAATGACGTCAGTGGTGTCGTCAGTCTCTTCAGCGGCGATCTGGTTCACACGTCCACGAGTGGCGGGAGGAGCGGGTTTGGCGGTGTAGACCTTCTGGGGTGGCTTTCCACGACCATTGTTGTTGTTGTTGCCTCCGGCACGGGGTGGAGCGTTCTGGTGCTGGATCTGGTTCTGGGGACACTCGCGAGAGTAGTGGCCTGCCTGACCACACTTGTAACAGGCTCCGAAAACAGTGCGTGGAGCTGGGTTGTTTGGTGGAGCTGGGTGGAACTGGGTTGGTGGACGAGGCGCCACATAGGATGGCCTCGGGGGGTTGTTCTGGCGGAACATGTTGTTTGGGATCCAGATCTTGCGCTTCTGAGAGCCGGAACTGGATGAACTGTCATCTCTAGGGTGTTTGCGGAAGTCGTTGGGGGTGTTCATGTCCTCGACCTTGATGGCCTTGTTGACAAGGACCTGGAAGGTGGTAAAGTCATGAAGGTTGAGCTCATGACGAAGTCCAGTGTTGAGGCCACGACGGAACCTCTCTTGCTTCTTTGCGTCGGTGGAGACTTCTTCGGTAGCATAACGAGCAAGTCAGTTGAACTCACGACTAAACTCGTCAACAATCCTTCTGCCTTGAGTGAGGTTGCAGAACTCCTCACGCTTGCGGTCCATAAGACCTTTGGGAATGTGGTGCTCACGGAAGGACGTACAGAATTCCTCCCAAGATGCAGGTGGTCCATCGGGACGCATATTCAGAAAGTTATCCCACCAAGAACTAGCTGCACCTTCGAGGTGATAGGTGGCATAGCTGACCTTGTCACCAGTTGCCACACGACCTGCTTGGAGCTTCCTCTCGATGCTGTGAAGCCAGTCATCGGCGTCAAGGGGCTCGGGGGAGTAACTAAAAACCGGGGGATGAAGTCGGATGAAGTCGTTCAGGGTCACCAACTCATTGCGCTGCTGAGTGGTGTTGCGAGCAATGACTTCCAACAGATGGTGAGAGTCTCGGCGGTTCCTCTCGACTTCCATCAGAACCTGTTCCATCGTGGGTGGGGGTGGAAGGTTGCCTTCCTCCTGGTCATTCCCACGACCTTTGTTACGACCAACCTGGCCACGGGTTCCTTGAGACATCCTGAAGGTGAAAAACCAAAGTCAAACAGAGTTGATTTGAAGAGTCTAAACAAGGTATTGAAGTATTGGAAGGATTACAGAGCAAAGGAAGTAATCATCTTGACAACATGGTGATAAAGCATACAAGCCATATATTCACAAGCTGTCATACAAACCATACATCGTTTTAGTACAAGCATCAAGCTAATACAAACGTGATGAAGATGATACATCCTTCAGAGGCACTCTGACTTCCTATACATTATTTATCTAAGCCTCTGGAATCTTAGACACCTTGCACACAATCTACTAAGATACTACTACATCATCACTAAGTAAGACCACAGGCGGTCTCACTCATCTCCATCTCCATAGTAGTCCTCATAAAAGTTACCCGCGTATCCCGGTAGCTGGAGGTGACCATCGGAAAACACGGAGGCTTGTGGACCCTGATATCCATTTGGGCAAGGATGGGGCCTAGGTCCAGCGTAGGGTGGAAGCAAAGGACCACGGGGTGGAAAATGCCTCCAATCTCGGGCCAAGCAACTCGAGAAGGCATCTGAGTCCTCACTGGGTAGATCGCATCATGCTCAACTGATCCAACGCTCACAAAGGGTGCCAAAAGTGTCAGTGCTCGATACAGACGAACACGGGTGGCGTGGAGCTCGAAACGGAGAGCGCGTGCATCACGATCTCTGTCACTAGTAAACCTAGCAGTCATCTGAAGTGCGGGATCCTCTGCAGAGTGATCTGAGTAGAGTCCGGTGTAATATCCCTCTTCTCCTGGAAGTGCAGCAGGGATATAGCGGAAAGAGGTCTCTCTCAGCAAAGTGTGCTCCTCTCTCAGCAGTGTCATACATGAGTATGCAACATCCTGCAAAGCCATGTTCTCGGTAACACCAATGCCATGTCCAAAGTGGATAGGCTGGGTGACTCCATCATGGTGCGGATAGATCCGGACAATGCAGTGGAACTGCGTCTGGTTGAAGTCGTGAAACTGCTCCTCGACGGTGTACTCAGGGTACCACCGATATCCCACATAGGACATCATCTCGATCAACGTGGCGGGATGGCCACGCACACCGAGGCACCTGGTCAAACGAACAATCTGTCGAGGGGGAAGATCTGCCATCTGAAACAGAAGGAGTTTGCAAATGCATCAGATTATGAGATAAACCTGGAATGACTCGGACATCATAACGGCTGTAATTGTAAGAAATGACAATTTCTTCCAATCATGAAAAACAACACTTACATACGATGTAATGAAACAGGGAGCATAACCACTCTAACAAACCGATCACAACTTTCCTACGGCTACAAGGAAGCAAACAATGAGATGTTCTAATCAGACAGAGGAGAGCCTAGTCCTATCTTCCCGTAGAATAAGATGAGGGTGACTCAGAACTCAGAACGAAGGGGGTAAGGAGAAAAAAGAAGCCTTACGTTGTTCCCTTATATACCCAGAGTAACTATATAACTATAGCAAGCTAGACTCGACTCCGTCCAAGGCTACTAGTCCTACAGTCAGTCCTGCTCTGATACCAAGTCTGTCGGGACCCGGGGTTAGCGTATGCAAGTCCAGTTAAGGCATAGTCATATGGAGAGCCGAGAACCGTACCCACTTGTCTAAGCAGACAAGGCCAAGCACAGAACGTTCTCGGAAAGCATCGTACGTGAGGGGCATCCGATCCAGGCCGGATGATCAACTGAGATGGGTCCTCATCGTACGCACACAAGTCTAATGATATGGGTGGTGAACTCCCATATTCAAAGACAAGTCGCCTCAACCATACTATCGACTATCTCATAACTCTTACATAGACTTACTCTAGCCCGATCACTTAGTCGGGGTCTAGGGCGGGCTCGATCATACCACAAAGTGTGCACGAGACAGAGTCTCGAACAATCGCATCGCGATGCCCCAAGCTGCGCACATCTAAGGGCCACTTGGTGTATGAAAGACCGCCAGCCAGAACACAACTAAGGTCTCGAAAACCCATACAAAGACATGCATGTTATAAACATACACGCAGAACACATGCCTTGTATGAACAGCAGGTACCATTGCAATTCTCTACAAAGTGTACAATTTTATTGATAACTCTTATAGAGTGCAAACAGAGATCACAAACATGTGATCCAACATTACAACACACACGGAAGAAAATTATGTCTGAGTACAGACAAATTTAACAAATGGCTTAAGAAGCCTTATTTAAACACAAGCCCTCCACGAGGGAACCAGTCGTCTGACTGGGACTAGACTAGTTGGTCTTCAGTCGTCCAGCTCGATGAAGAAGCCACCTTCGGGGTCAGTGGCATCATCTAAAACATAGATTAAGCAAACGTGAGTACAAAGTCGTACTCATCAAGACTTACATAGGAGCTATACTACTCATGCACATGTATCAAGGTAAAGGGAGGTGGGGTTCACTTGCAGAAGTGCCAGCTTTGACTTGGCTAATCCTGAACTACGAGTACCAGACTTTGAGGTAAGAAGCGTACACGAGTCCACTACTTTCTCCAACCAATTACACCACTATGGTGCCTTCCTCGACTTCCCCACGAGAAAGCACGCCATAGCACTCACACTTATCTTGGTGTGTTTTAGAAGTATCCAGTTCAAGTTGTCTAATAATCAAGCTAAGATTTCCAAGCAGTCCATAACCGCGGACGCGACTATTCGAATAGTTTTGTTAACCTTGCAAGGGTGTACCGCTACACACACATGATCATCATTTACCGCCTTTGATCTCGACACCATTCAAGGGGTGCCAGCGAGGATGCTCACCACAACTGTTACCTCATAGCCGATCTAGTCCGAGAAAGCCGCCTACTTGGGTTGGTTACCACAATCGTGAACCCGGCCGGTTTACCGAAGTGGACCCAAGTGATGTGTGCGTGGTGCATAAGCCGGTCTCGGATGAGCCGTTCTCTCACTTAGCATCCAGGCCACAGACCTACCAGAACTCCGAACTATTGCGACATCTGGACATCGAAGGGGATGAGTTAGTAAGTTGAGAGGGGTCAGTGAGCCCAATGTGTGGTTGTACTCTTCATCTTGGATCACCACACAAGAACTCGTACTAGGGCGGTGTTCAACGAGACAACCCACCGTGTACTCCTACACAGCCTCTCATCGTTCACCTTGTATTAGGGTCGATTCACCAACACTTTTCTACCAACATCAACATGATCATTCCCATCCCGACTCACATCACAGTAACAACATGGTATCTTACTAAGCATGCAATAAGCAGTAACATTGCAGGGGCCACATGATATCAAACAACTCCTACATTTGCTAGGATTGTGGTTTGCTTACTATTGTGACAAAATGATAGGTCATGCAAAGGAATGGATTCATCTATGCGGTAGAAACGAATCATGGTGATCATCCTAAACAATGCATAAGCGAGACATGAGAGGGAAGTGGGATTTTATCGACATGATCAATGGGGGTTTGCTTGCCTTGCTGATGAGGTTCGGGTTCAGGGTCTTCAACGTTGGGGGTGACCTCGGGTTCCGGTTCCACTTCTATCAGCAACATGACAATCATAGGATCAACATAATGTACAATGCACAATCACATGAATAAGATTGAAAGGGTGATGTTCATGGTACTGATGTGTTGAGCATTCCATTTAAATGGAGTATATTGCAAATTGAATTGCAAATTCAAACTCCACATTTGAATTCAAATTAACCAAGTTGCATGTGACATAGTTTGATCATTTTGAACCTTTTGGAAATGTGTATGATATGCCTCTGATGTGTGATTGAAATGTAGCATGTTGCCATGGTTCAAGTTGCAAAAATATTTGATTTGAATTTGATTTAATTCCATTTAAATCAAATAGCAAATGCTACTGATCACATTTTAAATTCAACTCAAACAGAGTTGAAAGTTGCATATTTGGAAAGATAATTTTCTCCTGATCATTTTTCATATATTATTTGTCCAATTTGGAGTTAATATGAATTTTCTATGAATTTCCAAAGTTTGGGGTATTTTCTGGAATTTCTGGAAATCTTTTAATTCAAATAATCTCTGGAAATTCATTTAAATTGATTTATTGCGCAGGTGCTGACGTCAGGGGGGGGCTGACATGTGGGGTCACCTTGTCAGTGACTGGGTGTTTTAAACCGTGGGGTTAACTAATCTAGTGGCTTAATTAAGCCACTGGGCCCACTGGTCAGTGACCCAGGGGTCATTAGCCGAGTAATTAACAGGGGGGATTTGGGGCTGACACGCCGGCGGCTAAACGCCGGCGACTGGAGTCACGGCGGCGCTACTCGTTCTTCCTCTCCTGGCCTCCAAACTCTGCGCCGAGACCACCGTTCGAAAGCCCGTGAAGAGCCGCGTCGAAAGCACCACTTGTACGTCGCCGGGGAGGTCGCGTTCGTCGACTGCTTCAACCTTGGCGGCGACAGAACCACGGCGAGGTCGCAGTCGTCGTTGTGGTGCACGGTTGGAGTCGATTCGGGGCTTGTTTGAACGCTAGCACGTGCAGGAGTCAAACGCGTGCACTGGGGGTTCACGATGAGCACTGGAGCGAGGAGGACGACGACCATGGCGGCGAGGTGCTCGGGTTCCCATGGCGGATCCGGCTAGAGGAAGCAATCGAGGGGGGAGAAAGAGGGTGATTCGCTTGCGAGCTCACCCTGAATCTATCTGGAGTGGTGGCTTGCTCGGGGAGGCGCTGGAGTTGCCGGAATTTGAAGTCGATCCACGGCGGCCGGCGATGAAGACGACGAAGCTAGCGAGCTCGTGGAGGCGTCCGGCTCCGATTCCTTTCGCAGGTCGATGAAGATGACGACGACGAACTCCCTGGACACCTTGGTTTGGCTTCTCGACGTCGATGGCCGCG
Organism: Bromus sterilis; assembly: GCA_950022295.1. NCBI lineage: Eukaryota > Viridiplantae > Streptophyta > Magnoliopsida > Poales > Poaceae > Bromus > Bromus sterilis. The sequence continues at coordinate 169,946,625 of OX465597.1, forward strand.
AGTTCTTGCGACGGCGAGCGGCGGCGCTCTCGGGTGGAGGAAGAAATCGGCGAAGGAGGAGGAAGGAGTCGCGCTGGAGGGTAGGAATGAACTGGGGCGGCTGCGAGACGTCTCCAGGACGCGAGAAGAGGCCACGGGGAGGCCTGGAAGCTCTCGACGGCGACGTGGCGCCCACGGCTGGCTCGGTGGCATTCCACCAAGCAGCTTGGAGGCGCGGGACGGGGAAGAAGACCCCGCTTCCCCTGTGGGCCGGGTGGGCTGGATGGGCCGGCTCCGCCTAGGCGCCAGGTAAGGATTTTCTGATTTCTTTTCTATTTTTCTTTTCTGACATTTGTTCTGTTTAGCCAAATAAAATAGCTAAACATTTTATTAAATGCTGAAAACTTTTATGTGGTCTCATAATAATATAGACTAGCCACTTATAAAGTTTCAACATTTTTAAAATTCAAATAATTTGAATCTTAAATCAAATAGGGGTATTTCTTTAATTCCAAGGCACTGTTTGAATATTTGAAAAATCTATGAGCATAGGGTGGGTCCCACATCACTTGATATGTGATCACACTCATTTATAAGATTTTTCAAAAATCTAACATGAATTTTTGGAGAAGATTTTTATCTGGCCTTTTGAATTAATTCATCTGGGGGGTGTTCCTTCTCCCATTTGCTTTTGATTTGATTTCAAATATTTCTTTTGAAATTTTGACATGATGCAAGAGTACTAACTAACCCAAGCACATTACCTAACAGAGGGTTCTGACATGTTGAATCTAGATCTAGATCGGACAGGTGAGTCGTAGTCGGAGGAGTCGCTTCTGGTACATGGCTTGTGGTTGGTCCTTGGGTTGATGGCGGTTTTTCCTTGCTTCTCTAAGTCTAGGCGTTGTTGTCTTGTTTTCTTGGTGACGTCACTCGTCAACTTGTTGTATGCTCTGAGATCGTCTCGTGTTGCGTTCTCCGGGAGTAGTTTGCCTCGTTTTATTGCGTCTCTTACTCTGGCAATTGCTTCTTTGGACAGGTAGATTTTTTTCCACGTGATAGTCCTCTGTCTCCATGCCCGGGGTCTGGTGCTTGCTGCTTTCTAGCTCGTCATTCCTGTGATTGCTATGCTCCATTCCTTTGTATACTTTCTTTGGTATGGTTTCTGGTTCTCTAAGTGTGACGGTGACCTGGCCAGTGTTGTCGAGATCACTGTTTTTGTTGTTCAAGCGAGTGTCTCGGCGACTGCTCGGGTCGTCGTCTGGGCCCTTCTCATCTGTGGTTGGCTCGCGAACGTCTGCCATGAACACTTGGGACTGTGTCTTGACTGTCGTCTTGCTTGCACACATGTTGCGCTTCTTCCATGGACCACTCGAGTAGACGGGATGGGAGTCGTGGCTGACTCGCGGAGTCGCCGGGCGGGCGGGTGCTGCTTCGATCGCTGGTGTAGGATCTGTTGCTGCGGATGCTCGAGTGCTATCCGCGAGGCGGAGGGCTCCCCAGTGGTTGATGTGGATCTGGTATGCTCGGAAGGTTAGGTTGACACCGGTGCGCAGATCGGCGAAGGCCGGCCGAGAGGCCGGAAGGTGAGCCATGAAGCCGAGGGACCCGAACAGATCGGAGTCTGCTCGAGTCGTGGAGTCGATGAGTGCTGTTGGAGTTGCTGCTTTGATGGTTGCTGGTGATGAGGCCGCCGAGATCGCGGTTCCAACCTGTGAAGTTTCCACAGACGGCGCCAATTGACGGGAATCAGCCCCGGCAAATCCCATGGTCAGGGACCCTGGGTTAGTCATAGAAAAGGAACAGGTTGAACGATACTCGTCGGCTAATAGGAGAATCACTTCCTGCTCGATATTATTGCGTGAGGGGGCGATTACAGGGGAGGCCAAGGCGAGTTCTCGCAAGACCAGGAGAGTAGATTGTGTGTTGGCTTGATCTAGACGTCTCCCCTCCCAGCGTTTATATACTAGGCTAGGTCTCGGGGAGTCCGTACTAGATTACAAAGATAGTTTCCTAATTATAGTCTTGCCTTGTACGCCAAGTCGTGCCTTCCATACTAGTCGTGGAATCCTACATTGGTGCTTGGTTGGGCCAGTCGTGGGCTTGTCGTGGCTTCCCAGCGGGCCTTCTGTCTTCATACACACTAGGTATCATCATACATAGGAGTCGTGGGGTCACCCCCTCGTAAGCAGCGCCGATGTACCGCTGCATAGAAGCTTCGTCGAGGGACGACCGTAGGGGTGATGCGGTGGAGCATCATCGCGTCGGTGTGCCACTGCAATGGAGCATCTGACGGCATTGGGTGTTGTTATGGAGCGCCGTCGGACCGGGAGTGCCACTGCAGTGAGGCCTGGCCGACGCCGTTGGGCGCCGCTGCTATGGAGCGCCGCCGCGCCAGTATGCCGCTGCATTGAAGCATAGCCAATGACGTCGGGCGATGCGATGAAGCACTGCCCTCCGTGCTGCAAAGGAGTGCTCGTCGGCGACGGCCACGGCCACTGTGCTGCGACGCAACCTCGAGGGTGGGGGCGCGAGAGCTGCCACAAAGCGCTCACCAGCAGGCAGCGGCTCACTGAAGCTGTGTTGCAGCCTCGACGTGCTGTAATGGAGTGCTCGTCGGCAGGGGGTCATGGGCGTCGGAGGTGCAACAAAGCATTGAAGCACCACATGAGTTACATTCAATCTCACCAGAGTTGCGTCGAAGCTTGCTAGAGTTGCATCGAAGCTTGCCAGAATGCGTCGGTGTTGCGTTGAAGCTATGGTCGTGTCTATGCTGTGCACAAGTGAAGCTTCGTCGGCAGTGCTGTCGGGGGGATAACTCACAGACCTGGAAGAATTATCAAGAAGGCCTCGATGCCCAAGACGAAGAGAGAGTCAGCCTATGGGCCGGCTCACCAAAAGGAAGGCCCAGAAGAAAGGATCGTCATGCGAGCCGACCAACCTACAAGACGAAGACTAACGCCAGAAGGAAGGAGTCCAATCTACCTTGAAGAACAAGACAATTCATCAAAGAGATACAATTGGACTCCACCTTATTGATAGTCGGTTTCCTTGTAAAGCCCTAGGACTCGGCGTGTATATAAGACGAGGCCTTGGGACGTCCTGGAGGCGAATCTCTTGAGCATAGTTCTCGAGGCACTGGCGAGACCTCGCTCCCTTGTAATCAAGATCTCCCACATATAATAAGAGAAAAGTAGTAGTAGGTCTTTACCTCATCGAGGGGCTGAACCTGGGTAAATCCCTGTGTTTCCTGTGTTCCGATCTACGGATCGACTCTCCACCGGTCGACAATCCCTCCTCACGCACTCGTAGCTAAGTCCCACAATCAAGTTCTCTATGAGGACATCTGGCGTGATTTTCCCACGATAATTGGCTCGCACCATGGGGCCTACGCACAAAGGTGTCGAGATCCCGAAGGGAGTTCGACATGACGCGAAGGCAATCGCCGACCATATGGTCGGAAGCCGGCACAACCAGCTCTACGTCAACGTCGCTGACGAAGGCTCGGAACCGGATCTCGATCATGAGGTCCCCATCGGTTTGACCCTCCCCTTCATTGACCGATGCGACAAACCAGCGTCGATCCCAACTCAGGCTCGCATGGCCAATCACGAGGACCGACTCGCAAGTGAGGTCACCTACGCTCTAATTAGTTTCTCCCAAGGGACCCACAAACCAGAGGATCCATACGCAACCATGGAGGAGGCCCGAAACGACACGAGAGGAATCGCCGCCGACTGGAAACGACTCGCCAAGATCAACATCGACGTTGCGACTTGGGCCCCCAAAACCGACTCCGTTGAGACAGGACCTCGGGTACCCATCGCGCCTACTCGCCCCTTCAATATCCAAGCCATGACCGGATCTGGACCAGATCCGGACGACCACACCTTGACTGATCATATGTGTCAATCCCCGGATTTGCACCAATAATATCTTCATCGGATTCATCACCTGATGCCCTGAAGAGTCAAACGATCCCATCGAGATCTCCGACGAAGACAACTCCAAAGAAGACAATGACGGGGCACAAGTCAATGTCAAGCCATGCTTGGGCGCGGGAGGCAGTACCAACACGAGTCTGGCCCGACTCTTTGAAAACCATGGATTAAACTCCAACACGGAGGAATATTATCCTCTCCCAGTCCCGACGCGACGCTCAGATATACTGACCCTCAGGGAAGGCGAGGCGACACCAGAAGCGGAAGCGTCCGAGGATAAAGCTCTGGAAGAAACCGATCCGGCTCCCGTTGACCTAGTGGCATTAGCCGCAACCCTAAACTCCCTGCACACACTCCTAAAGGAAGAGATCACCTCGGAAAACCAAACCCTCCTCAACGCTTCGATAGCAGAGCACAAGGAAGAGGCACCGCGACTGTGCGCGAAGATCAATGAAAAAACTTAAATGCCGACTCAGGTAGCCAATCTTCCCAACAGTACAGTTACCCAAGGACGAGCCCGGAAATCCAGAGACGCTACCCAGGTGACGGGGATCAACCCTGCAAATCCCATGGTCAGGGACCCTGGGTTAGTCATAGAGATGGCACGGGTTGGACGATACTCGTCGGCTATAAGGAGAAGCACTTCCTGCTCGATATTATTACGTGAGGGGGCGATTACAGTGGAGGCCAAGGCGAGTTCTCGCAAGGCTAGGATGAGTATATGCGCATTGAGATGAGATATACGTCACCCCTCCCAGCCTTTATATACTAGGCCAGGTCTCGGGGAGTCCGTGTTAGGTTACATAGGTAGTTTCCTAATCCTAGTCCTGCCTTGTACGCCAAGTTGCACCTTCCATGTTAGTCGCGGACTCCTACGTCGGTGCATGGTTGGGCCAATCGTGGGCTTGTCATAGCTTCCCAGTGGGCCTTCTGTCTTCATACGCACCAGGTAGCCTCACACGTAGGAGTCGTGGGGTCACCCCCTCGTTAGTAGCCCCCGAGTGCCTGGGGGACTCGAAGAGTTGCGCAGGGACTCGAATTCATCTACGCCTTATTGTTTGTAAGCGTGGTATCGCCACGGGTCGCTGGCAGTTTTGAACCATGACAATATCTGTTTCGAGGGATTGCTAAGCTGAAAGGGCCCAAGGAGTCGACTGGTCGATCCTTAGTGAATTGTGCTAGTGACAAATACCACAGTAGCCCAATCAAGCCCACGTCCCTCGATGTGAACTTGGAACACTGGCGTCAAGCAAAGTCATGCCGTTGTAGGTCTTATAGGATCAACTGCTGCCAGTCTAAGCACATAGCCTGAGCGCGTCCGCTCGGCTCTTTCTATCATGCGAGCGCATGGAAAAGGTCGGGAGTGAAATCGCTCCGCGGCAAGTCCCGTCTCGGCCATTCTTCGCAGCGGGGTCTTACCTACACGCTAAGCTTGCGTGGCATCTGGGTACAGTGTGTCGTAGTCCAGGCATAATTTGTTTTTGTTGAGGCACGGAGCCTGATTAGCAATGTACCCACTTGGAATAAACAATCAAGTGAGCTGTTTTAGTAGTTACTCGCGCAGCTTATGGTGAAATCAGGCGAGGAAAATAAGAAGGCACCCACTCGAAATGTCGTCGAGTGCGCGAGTAAGTCATGTTTGCTGAATGGCTGAGTCTTTTCGCGAGTGTCACTCGAATGCTTTTCTGCCTTTGGGGTGAGGGAGCACCCGAACTCCGAGAGTATTTTGTGTATGTTGGTGCGAGTGATCACTCGAGCACATCCTTGCCTTCTGGGTGAGGGAGCACCCGAACTCGAATAAAGGTACTCCCAATGGGAGTAAGAATTTTTCTTTGAAATAATATGAAAAAAGCTTGTACAGAGCTAGATGCTGACCGAAGATGCGTGTTTGAGACGCGTTGCTGAGGTGTGACGTTTGCTGGTTCGCCTGACAGGTTGGGTCGGCATGTCAAGTGAAAATTGAGTGACTTGACATCTGTTGCCCGGAAATTTCGCACTTCGTGATGATGGTCCTCGTTTTTCGCGCGCGATGGGTGGTATGGTTAGTGCGCCGGTTGAGTTTTCCATGTTCCTTGGCTATCGTGGGATCATGCCACATCTCTTGGATTCCAAGATGAGTGGTGACGATTTGTTTGCTCGTACGGATGGTTAAATACCGGGGCCTGGTGTGTTTAAGGTTTTCACCCAGCCATTGCCTTCTCCTGTCTTCATTTCTTCTTCCTTCATTGCTCTTTGCTGTCCGCCTGTCTTTTCGTGCAATTTGCTAGTTGAGATCCATGTCCAAGCGTCCCCGTAGTGTAGCGCATGAGTCGGCGAGGATGACCGGTAGGTGGGAGCGCTATGTTTTTGGAGCTGCAGATCTGGATGAACTGGTGGCCGACGGCGTGGTGGTGCGTGATGCCGCCTGGATTCCCAGTGATGAGGAGGTTCCTACGCCTCGTCCAGATGAGCGGGTATGCTTTCAGAGTTTCTTCCCCCGTGGTTTTGCACTTCCTATTCATCCTTTCCTCCGGGGGTTGCTTTGCGCCTATCAGTTGCAACTACATGATTTGACCCGCAATGGGATTCTGCACATTGCCTGTTTCATTACGCTCTGTGAGGGTTTTTTGGGGATCTATCCCCAATGGGGCCTCTGGAAACGTCTCTTCAATGTGAAGAGGACAAATTCTGAATACGCCATTGGGGGCGTGGGGATCTCCATTAAGGAGAAATCTGCTTATTTTGATCTAGAGAAGTTGGACTCCGTCTTTTCGTGGCGGAGGAGCTAGTTTTATCTGAAGGACCAGTGCGTTGCGGGTCAGCGGTTTGGTCTGCCTCCTTTCGACCCTGCTGCGCGGGCGGTTAAGCGTTCTTCATGGGCATATCCTTTGTCTACTCGCGAGTCGTCTCTCGTGGAACCGTTTGTGCAGAAGATTACTGCTTTGAAGGATGAATTGACTGACGGTCAGCTTATCTCCGTGTTTGTCAAGAGATGCGTGCAGCCGCTTCAGCATTGGGTCCGTCCCATGTGGCAATATACTGGGCCTGATGACTCGACCAGGTGTTCACCCGAAGAGTTTTCCGATGACATTCTTTTGGCCCGGGTTCAGCAAGTCACAAAGTGCACGAGCATTGGGGAGCATAGTATTTTTCGTCCTTACTCTGCTGACTTGCCTCTTCCTCAGGTACTTATCTTTAAATTTTATTTGAACTGCTGGCTCGTTTCTATTGATTGCTGATGCTGCTTTGATCTGTAGGATCACACTCATTTGCTGAGCAATCCGCCGCAGCCTGAGGATGCGGATATACTCGATGAACCTAGTGAAGCTGATGTCGATCCTGTCCTTGCAAGTGATGGGGGTGCTTCTGGCGCTTCGGGTGATGTTGCTGTCGAGTCCACGGGTGCTCCACCGTCAGTTGCGGATGACTCGGGGGGTTCAAGTCCTCTTCGTGTCAAACGCACTAGTCCTGCGAGTGGTCGTGATGCGGCGGGTGATGGCGAAGATTTACCCACGGTCATACAGCCTGTTGTCCTGTGCCCTCCTCCTGCTGCCTCAAAGAAACACAGGTTCGGGATATTGCTGCATCCAGGCGCCGCTCCTGTTGGGTTAGTGTACATTTCCACTTTGTCGTTTCTGGCTTTCATTGCATTGGGTGGTGTTTTGAAGGTAACTTCTTTGTAGGACTGCTCCTGCTCCGGCTGCTTCTTCTGTGAGTGATGGTGTCGTCGCTGCTTCTTCGACTGATTCTGGAGCGGCGTCTGGTCGACTGGCCGATTCCGCTACTCCCGTGGCTTCAGGTGCGGGGACGACCCCTACGACTGTAGGTGTGGAGGGAACCTCTGCGGCTGCTCCGTCTGGGGGGTCTGCTTCGGCTACTGATGCTCCTGAGGGTGATTTACCTCCGGATGTCAAACCAGTGATCCCTGAGGAGCATTTTCTGGAGAGGAGGGATCTCTCTGCTAAGGGTAAAGCGAAGTTCTTTGATCGCATGGCGGAGCAGGTACATAATTTCTTTGTCTTTCTGTGCCTTGCTTTAGTAGCCCCCGATGCTGCAAATGGTCACTTGAGGGTGGTTGTAGTCCATAATTTAGGTCTTCCTTCTGTCGTTCCAATGGGAGTAGCCCTCGAGGCTGCAAGCAATCATTTGTGATTGGTTGTAGCCTTTGATTTTCTTCTTTCCTATGTTTTTGACTTTGTGTATCTTCTTGGGTGCAGCCTTTATTCCGGATGTGCGAACGTGTGCTGACTGAGACTGATCGGTGGCGACGTGCTCATGACTCGGTCCAGGGGAGCTTAACTGCTATGACACGTGAGATTCTGGTTCTTGGTCTTTGTTTCTTTTGCTGATTGGTTCTGATTGGTGTTTGTTTCGTAGGTCGCAAGAAGGGTGCTGACAGGCGGGCGGAGGTTGCAAAGAAAGAACTTGCTGAACTTCGGGCTGCTCTGGAGTGAAAGGAGAAGGAACTGCAGGCGCAGCACAGTGAGCTCGAGCAGTTGCGGCGGTTGGAGGAGCAGTTTCTCCAGGTCGAGAGGGTTGAGTGCGAGCACCTGCACAAATTGGAGAGCTCGTTAATTGGTTAGTGGACTCCTCCTGTCCTCCGTCTTTTTGCGGTTTGTTTGCCTCTCCGATTGCTGGTATTTTAATCTGTGGCCTTCTTCCAGGTTCCGCGGGTATTGGAGCGGTGGATGTTGCTGCTGCTGGTTCGGGCGTTCTCCGTGGCTCTGTAGATGCTGTCTCGGGCGCTGCTGTAGCTGTTGGGGATGTATGCGATCGGGCTACCATTCTTCTGAAGCTTCTCCATGAGCACTTGTTCCCCGATGCGGAGAAGCGTCCTGAGGGTCTTGATTCTCTAGTTGCTACTTTCGGTCCGGATGGGGATCGGCTGGAGGGCTTGCTTCGTGATAACGTGGTGGGTGGACTTGCCACGTCTATTGTTGTTCTTCTGGGCCATGATTTCCCTATTGAGGATTCCATGGTGGATACTTTGCCTGCTTACACGGACGAGCAGAGTGCTCGCGCTACTCGACTGGCCCGCCAGCTGCAGCTGGTCGTAGAGGCAAATAATTCTGCAGTCGAGGAGTAGTGTGGTCCTTTTTGTGTTTTGAAAACTTTCAGTTGTAATGTGCCTCCTGCGGGACGGCGTATCTTAATTCACGGACCTGCTTTGCTTTCTTGTGCTGCTTGCTGCCTTGCTTCTTTTGAGTTGTTTCTCTTTGCGGTAGGCCATCCCAGGCGTTTCTCGGGCTTGGAATTTGCTGAAGGAGGATGCTCGTGAATGTGCTGACGAGTCCGTTTGCTTGAGGCTGAAAGAGGCCGAACGTGAGATCGTTCGACTGAAAGGTGTTGTTGCGGTCCATCGCTCGAAACACGAGCGTGCTGAGGTTGTCTTGGATGGTTTGGAAGCTTGGATGTTGAAGCTGTCTCACTTTCTAAAGGGTGAGCTTGCTTTTTCCTTCAACCGCTTGGCTGCGCGGGTTCTTTCCTTTGTGCTCTGTTGCTGACCTTTTGTTCTTTGTTGCGAAGTGCTTGCTGGGCATTCTCACGAGGAGGAGAAGGCAGTGCAGTCTGAGTTGCTGCGGCTGGAGGACCCGGTTGTGCAGGCGAACAATCCTTTCTGTATGGACAGGGCGCGTGCTCGGGCGTTCGCCGTTTTGGGGATGCGGGTTCAGAGGGTACCGCGTGCTCTTGAGTACTGCCGCGGAGTGTTTGGCAGGATTTTTGCTGAATTTTACCCTTTTGATCCTGTCCCTTCATCTCTTGAGAAGCTTTGCCGGATGTTCTCCCAGCCCGCGGATCTTCGGCGCGTAGTTAATCACCAGATTTATGCAGGTGCTCGCTGTGCTTTTGCCTTCGTCCATAGTCATTTGCCGGGGGTTGATATTATGTTGGCAGCTCGAGGTCCTCCTGGTGGTCGAGCTCAGCCAATGGACGATCATTACGCCGTGGCGGTTGAACCTGCAGGTGAAGTTGTGAAGTGGGTGGTCGAGGATAATTACCGTCGATTGGGTGCTCTGTGTAAAGTAAAGTCGGAGCCTGGGGATTAGCCCTTGCTTGGCGCTCTTTCCTTTGCTGAGCAACGTTTTGTTGTTGTTCTATTTGAATTACTTTGTTCGTCTGCTGTAGATCAAACTTTGCGTGGTAAGGTTTGTCTTGTTGGCTGCTGAGTTTTTAGAGTCGCGTTGCGAAGACGCCTCGGAGGGTGGCTACTTCGGCGAGCCCCCAAGTGCCAATTTTTAGAGTCGCGTTTGAGAAGAATGCCTCGGGGGTGGCTGCTTCGGCGAGCCCCCGAGTGCCAATTTTTTAGAGTCGCGTTTGCGAAGAACGCCAACCGGGGTGGATGCTTCGGCGAGCCCCCGAGTGTCAATTTTCTTATGGTCGCGTTTGCGAAGAACGCCTCGGGGGGTGGCTGCCTCGGCGAGCCCCGGAGTGACAATTTTTTAGAGTCACGTTTGCGAAGAACGCCTCGGGGGGTGGCTGCTTCGGCGAGCCCCCGAGTGCCAATTTTCTTAGCGTCGCTTTTGCAAAGAACGCCTCGGGGGGTGGCTTCTTCGGCGAGCCCCCGAGTGCCAATTTTTTAGAGTCGCGTTTGCGAAGAACGCCTCGAGGGGTGGCTACTTCGGCGAGCCCCCGAGTGCCAATTTTTTTAAGGTCGCGTGTGCGAAGAACGCCTCGGGGTGTGGCTCCTTCGGCGAGCCCCCGAGTGCCAATTTTTTAGAGTCGCGTTTGCGAAGAAAGCCTCGGGGGGTGGCTGCTTCAGCGAGCCCCCGAGTGAAAAAATTTTACAGTCACGTTTGCGAAGAACGTCTCGGGGGGTGGCTGCTTCGGCGAGCCCCCGAGTGCCAATGTGCAGAAATAATTTTTTGGGAGAATATTTCCAATATTTACCCTTTTTGTTTCTTACACGAGGGGGGGGGCTGCTGTTTGAAGGCAACCCCTTTATTTGGATCGATGGCTTAGTAGCCCTAAGAACAAAAACCTGTTGTGGCTCCCTTTTTCTTCTATGGTTGAGCCTCTTCTTCTGGGGCTGCTGCTCCGCTGGCTTGGTGTGCTCCAAAGGTTTATGATATTTTGTGGAACTTCTTGTCACAACGGTCAGATCTGACGAGGCTGCCGCTGACTGTGATTACTCCTCGCGGGCCTGGCATTTTCATCTTGAGGTAGGCATAGTGTGGTACTGCCATGAAACGCGCGAAGGCTGGGCGTCCTAGGATGGCATGGTATTGTGATTTCCAGTTGACCATTTCGAAGTCCAGTGTTTCTTTGCGGAAGTTGCTCGTTCTGCCAAAAATCACCTCAAGACTTATTTTTCCGAGGGGATAGACTGCTTTCCCTGGCACGATTCCGTGGAATGTTGTGCCTGAAGTTTTCAGTGCTGAGTTTTGGATGAGCATTTCTTCCAAGGTTCTGGTGAATATGATGTTGATTCCGCTGCCGCCGTCCATGAAGACTCGTCACATATCGTAGTTTCCGATTCGTGCTTCGAGTACTAGTGCGGCATGTCCTGGGTGCAGGATGGCTGGCGGGTGGTCTTCTAGGGAGAAGTTGTGTAAGGCCCGATATGCGGTACTGTTCCAGATCTAGGTGTTTCCACCCAGATCCGTGGACGAAGCACATATCGGTCCCACCGCGACATATGACAAAGCAATATGCCCCGGATTTCCAACATGATATCACAACATTACAGATACAAGGATACAACATCTCATACAATCGGCATACAACTGCCTTAATACAATACAACAACGGAAGATACATGTTTGAGTACAGACTACAAGCAAATGCCTACTGGCAAAGAGAAAAACATCGATCCCCATAACCACACGGGTCCAGGCCCTCCGCAAGGATCCGCCTAACTAGTCGTCGTCGAGTATCCACGTGAAACGTCGATCACCATACCTGTTGTCGATCGAGAACCCTGAAAAGAGTTTGGGGTAGTATCATGAGTACAGAGGTACTCAGCATCCAACTGTAGTGGTCATCTGACCCAGCAAGGACTTCATCACTCGTCATTCTAGGACAACTAGTAGTTTACGGTAAGGAAGGGGTAAGTGGTGAGGTTACTGCCGCACTAGCATTTATGAAGTGGCTAACGATCTAGAGAGTAAGATAAGAAGCCAAGCATTCGATGAGGAATCGCCTCCAACAAGTCTTGCTATCAGCTACTTACGCAAACATAACACCTATCGTATCCTTGTCCTCCTCTTCGCATCCTGACGAAGAAGAAGCAGTCAAGGCACACACACGTTGATCAAGTTGTATTAAGATTATCTCAGTTGTTGTTGTCTATGAACAAGGAGTAGGTCTCAAGTCGTCCATAACCGTGGACACAGCTTCTCGAAAAGATTTAACCCTGCAGGGGTGTACCAATTGGCCATTACGAGGCTCCGCATGCACGCCCATCTCTCTCAGTTTGCTACCCATCACAGGCAACCATTTTATGATTTAGTTCCAAGAGATCTAAAATGACAGGTCCCTCTAACTAACAACGAACAAATCCGGGTGGCCCCCGGTGAGTTGACATCCATCTCAGGAGCCGGCCGCGCTCTCGATCTGGTCTCAAACGTCTGTCGCAGGTTTGGATAGCCGGTTAATCACACATGGGACACTGGGTCCTCAGCCGGACAAAAGTGGGCCAACAAGGGAACTATGTCCTCACTGGTCCAGGTTGGTTTGTAAACAACTGGCGGCCGACCAGCACACACACATTTTCAAATGGTAAATCAGCTTGGGCCACCACTACAAATGTTTGAAGCTAGGTAGGTAAGAAAAGGGGACCCCATAAAATCCCACACGCGGTTAGGCACGCTCAGTCTTAAAACCAATACCCGGAACTCGGGTCCTAGGTGACTCGAATGGAACAAAGCGTCGGGGCGGGATAGCCTAGACCTTCCATCCTTCGTCGAATATAGTCAACATTATAATAATCATATCATCAACAACAACAATAATAATAATGTGATATCCCAAACCAAGGAGTAACATGGTAACATCGTAGCATCCTAAGCATGCATACTAAGCAGGGGCTGAGCAACGAGCAATAGTAACATAGCAGTACATGGTTTGCTGGGAGGGGACATGGCTGTATCAGTTTGAAAGAGGCTGTAAACATGTGATAGGATCAAACATTGAACCTAACCTAGACTAGCATGCAAACCGCTGGTTGAAATAGAATGGATCATAAGTAATTTATAGTCCTTGCCTGTTGATAAGTCGGGTTCCGAAGGTGTAGTGGATCGCAAGCTCGCAACGTCTCCGAAGGTACCCGCGGAAGCACACAAGAGGGTAAACACTGGAAAGCAATCAACGAGCAAGCACTCTATTACTACGAAGCAAACACGAGCAAGCATCAACAAGAAGCAACACGAAACATCGCACCTACCGTCGAGAGCGGTTACTAACAGGTTAAGTGGAGTACTCGTCACACACGACGATACCGCACATTTACAACGGTTCAAGTTATTTAGCTACATGTGATCAACAAAGGTTATTAACATGGCAAAGCACAGAAGCATGGCAAGAGGTGAAGCACAAAGTAAACTATCTATGCTAGTCAATTTAAGCGGGGTGAAATCCTAGACATGGCAAACTATTGCGGACCCCACGATAAAAATAGAATTTGGTACTGTTATTACCTAAACAATATTTTATTATTTTTATTAGCAAGCAAGAGCAGCATAAACACAATCTACATGCAATTCTAGTCAAGTTACATATAAAGAACATTTTAATCAGAGCAACGGTTAAAAAGTTATGGCAGTTACAGTTTACAGTGGAAGGCAATGTAATTAGCAGTCAAATAGCAGGTAAACAAAGTCAAACATGGAAACAAGCAACATTTTAATAATCTACGCGCAAAATGGAGCAACTTTCATGTAGAAAGCATCTCCATCGGAGCTACCGGTGAAAAGATATAACTACTGCCACATCACAACAATTAACAGATAAAAAAAAGCCAAGAATAAAAAAAACATGCACTGGGCCGAAAGCAATCAGGCCCAACAAGTAACAGAAAAAAAACAAGCAAAATGAATAAAAAAACGGAGGGCGTTACCATGGGCCTCGGCCCAAGAAGGCTGTGGCTGGAGGGCTGCGCTGGGCTGGCCGGCCCACTGGCGCGCGGGGCCCACTGGCCTGGACAGTTGGAGCGGCTCGGGGATCCTTCCGTGCCCGTCCTGGCGGCGGCCGGTGGCCGTTCCGACGGCGCAACGCCTCCCGCCAGCGCAGAGGGGGGCGGTGGAGGCGAGCAGCGGCGAGGAGGTGCGGATCCGGGGCTGGGGCGGCGGAGGAGGTCATGGGGTCGCCAGCGTCGAGGTACTCCATGGCGGCTTGGTCCGAGCTCGGGGCCGAGCCCATCCATGGCGCGGCACCTCCTGGACAGAGAAGAAGGGAGGAGGTGAGAGAGGAAGGAGGGAAGTGGGAGGAGGGAAGGAGAGGGAAGGAGGGGCGCGGCTCGCCGGCGGGAGGAGCTCGGGCGGCGGCTGCGCGTTTCCCTGCGGGATGGAGAGAGGAGGGGCTCCGGGCTGGGAGCCCCCAACCGGTGACGTGGCGCGCAGTGGTTCGTCAGATCAAAATCGAACGGCTGAGATCGTCTGATCCAGATCTGGAGGCTAGGTTTGGACGAAAAAAATGGGGTATTTTGTGCCAGATCTGGGGCTGGTGGCTGCCTAAGTGCTTAGGGAAACCCTAAGTGGGGTGGGAGTGTGGTGGTCTTTATATAGCCCAGGTGGCTGGAAGTTTGCAAAAACATCCCCGTTTTTCTCCCTCGCGCGCGGTGCTGACGTTTCTGACCGCCGGGGGTCCGCAGTACCTCTGATTCGGGTAAAACTTCGAACTGCGCGATCAGCGCGTCGAGCCGGCGGCGTTCACCTCGTACTGGAACCGTTCCGAGAACACTTTCCGGCGCGCTATAAAATATATCCCGTTTAAATCGTTCTGTTGGCTGTGGCTGGTCTCGTGCGGTTTTCGCGACGGTGATCGGGTGAAACCCGGTGTCGAAAAGGTCGAGTGTCAGGGTGGCAAGGGTCAGTCTCCGTCCGATACGAGATAAGAGGGGGGAAAAATAATCGTCGATCGATAAATCAGGGATGCAAACACCGCAAAAAAATCAGACAATCAAACAATTCACACCGAAAACAAAATTTTAATTTTTGTGAAAACTGGGCTGTTACAAGTTGATTTCAGTCTCGGATCCGCGCAAGTATTCTGGGACAGCCGGGTGCGAAGAGACTGCGAGGAAAATTTGTCTAGTGACCTGCTTCTGCTACCTGTTTGATGGTCTTCCTTCTTGTATCATGTAGATCCGACCGTGTGCTTCCGGGTATTTTTCTTCCTCGGGTGTCGTGCCCCGTTCTTGGATTACTGCTACCTGCCTTGCTGGTATGGCAGGTGCTAGCGGAGCGTCGTGGGTGATGGTTCCGACTTCCACGCTTGCGATAGGTCGTGTTGCTGCTGTTGCGGATCGACTTTTTTTCTTCGGAGAGTTCGATGAATCACCTGCAGTTCCTGAGGGTGTGCCCTGATCTGAACTCTTCGCGCTCGTTTCTGTTCCCGTGTATTGTGCATGGTCCATCGAGCTTCTCTTTGGCCGAGCGATATTTTCGGGCGTCGTCCCGTGGCTGCCTTGTTCTCCAGTCTCGTTTTTGAATTTGGAGTGTTTCTTCTTGGTTGTCCCTGTGCTGTATTCTCCTGTCGTCGCGATGTCTGCCTTCTCTGTCACCTGGGAAGCCGGCCACGACCATGTCGGGTCCTCTGTCGTCGTAGAAGTTGCGCCTCGGGCGTTTTCTTCTTCTGTCGAGTCCTCTGTCGCTGGTGTGGTAGTCGTAGTCGCGTTCTGAGCGTGCTGTTTGGATCTCCATTTCGTTCTGTACGGAGTCTTCTCCATCTGCCCAGTTGTTGGCTTGCTCGAGCAGTCTTGCGAGTGTTCAGACTTTCATCTGCCCGAGCTGCTCCTTGAAGTCGATGCGTTGCAAGCCCCTCCTGAATGCATCGATTGCGCTTTCATCTGAGATGTCCTCGGCTGAGTTTTTGAGTATGGTCCATCGTTGGATGTATGCTCGTAGGGATTCTCTTGAACCTTGCCTACAGGCCCTCAGCTCCTTGAGTGATGCCGGTCGTTTGTAGGTGGACTTGAACTTCTCGATGAAGGCACTGTGGAACTGCCTCCAGGAGTCGATTGATCCTCGTGGTAGGTTCTCCAGGCAGTGTCGTGCTGAGCTCTCGAGCATGAGTTGTATGTAATGCATTGCTGTGATATTGGTTCCGTGCTGGAATTTTACAGCCGTTAGGTAGTCGTCGAGCCATGCTTCTGGTTCCTCCAGCCCGTCGTACTTGTGCGTCGTGGAGTTTAGCTTGAAACCTTTCGGCATCCTTTTTTTCCGTATGGATCGTGTGAAGCACAGTGCTCCTCATGGTTCTACGTTCTCGTCGGAAGCTTGCTCATCCGAGTACTCTTCGCGGGCTGCTCGCCGTCGTCTTCCACGGTTGACTTTTCTTTTTGTTATGTCGTCGCGTGCGTCTCGCCGATTGCTGTTGCGTTTTTTGATGTTGTCGTCGCTGTCGTAGTTCTTGTTTTTGTTTGGGATCTTGCGCCAGTCGTCGCTGCTGTCGTCGTCGGGTGAACTGGGGTCCCTGTCCTGGGTCTGCTCGCGGGGAACCTGTCTTTCGCCTGCTCTTTTGGGGGATGAGATGGCGTCTTTCATTATTTTGAGTGCCATCGTCGTGTTGTGATCTAAGCTGCCTTTCTTGCTTTTCTGAGCACGATATAGGTACTCTTGGGAAGTGAAAAGGGCTTCGGCTGGCATGAGTTTTTCTTCCTCGTCATCGTCCTCTTCTAGCTTGAAGTCGTCATCTAGCTTGCGGGCCACCTTCTTTTTGTCCGTGCATTTCAGATTGCTGAATCTGGACCTGGATCGGACGGGGGAGTCGTAGTCGGAGGAGTCGTTTCTGGGAGGTGATCTGCGGTTGCTCCTTGAGTCGATGGCGGTCTTTCCTTGCTTCTCTAGTTCTAAGCGTTGTTGTCTTGCTCTCTTGGTGGCGTCACTCATCAGCTTGTTGTATGCTCTGAGCTCGTCTCGCGTTGCGTTCTCCGGGAGTAGTTTGTCGCGCTTCACTGCGTCCCTTATTCTGGCGATTGCTTCCTTGGATAAGTAGATCTTTTCTACGTGGTGGTCCTCTTTCGCTATTCCTGGGGTCTGATGCTTGCTGCTTTCTGGCTCGTCCGTCCTGCGATTTCTATGCTCCACTCTTTGGTATATTTTCATTGGTATAGTTCCTGGTTCTCCAAGCGTGACGGTGACCTGGCCAGTGTTGTCAGGATCACTGTCTTTGCTATTCGAGTGGTTGTCCCGGCGACTGCTGGGGTCGTCATCTTGGTTTTTGCCATCTGTGGTTGGCTCGTGGATGTCTGCCATGAATACTTGGGACAACGTCTTGAATGTCGTCTTGCTGGAACGCGCGATGCGCTTCTTCCAGGGACCACTCGAGTAGTCGGGCTGGGGGTTGTGGCTGACTAGCGGAGTCGTCACGAGGGAGGGAGCTACTTCGATTGTTGATGTAGGATCTGCCGTCGCGAGTGCTCGAGCGCGGTCCATGAGACGAAGGGTTCCCCAGTGGTTGATGTAGATTTGATATGCTCTGAAAATCAGGTTGACTCTAGTGCGCAGGTCGGCGAAGGCTGGTCGAAAGGCCTGGAGGTGAGCCATGAAACCGAGGGATCCGAACAGATCGGAGTCTGCCCGGATTGTAGGGTCGATGAGAGCTGATGAAGTCGTCGCCTTGACGAGTGTCGATGATGAGGCCGCCGAGATCGCGATTCCAACCTGCGGAGTTCCCACAGACGACGCCAATTGACGGGGATCTACCCCGGCAAATCCCATGGTCAGGGACCCTGGGTTAGTCATAGAGATGGCACAGGTTGGACGATACTCGTCGGCTAACAGGAGAAGCATTTCCTGCTCGATATTATTACGTGAGGGGGCGATTACAGTGGAGGCGAAGGCGAGTTCTCGCAAGGCTAGGATGAGTAGATGCACATTGAGAAGAGATAGACGTCTCCCCTCCCAGCCTTTATATACTAGGGTAGGTCTCGGGGAGTCCATGCTAGGTTACATAGGTAGTTTCCTAATCCTAATCCTGCCTTGTACGCCAAGTTGCACCTTCCATGTTAGTCGCGGACTCCTATGTCGGTGCTTGGTTGGGCCAATCGTGGGCTTGTCGTAGCTTCCCAGTGGGCCTTCTGTCTTCATACGCACCAGGTAGCCTCACACGTAGGAGTTGTGGGGTCACCCCCTCGTCACCAGGCCTCGCTGTCGGTCATCGTGAAAAAGCAAGCCGACTGGATCCCATAAGAAACAACAGACGGACCATTGGACAAAACCAATAAAATCTACATGCCACCGGGACACTTCAGCAACCCAATGGAAAACGTCATGGCTGCAACTCAATGCCTCACCAGCCTCCCCATACCTGGAAAATCTCTTGGAGAACAAATGGCACGGCAAGCAATATAATAGTTACAAACGGCGATAACACAGCAGGAACAGTACACAGTAAGCTGCCGGCACCTTCATCAAAAAGTAAAGTCGCAATCCAGCAAGGGTCAGCAGAATCACATCAACAACCCACAGGCCACAACTCACCCAAGCCACGTTAACCCAACACCACACCGCAGCACACCATATGATCAGGACATGGATGGGCCCTGCCCCAAACATACCAAACCCAATCGACCGAAGAACCACGTCTGGAGGGACTGCTACTACATGGAAGGCTTTAAGCAGGAATACCTGGAACGCAACAAGCAAAATTCACCCAAGGAGCAAACTCCCAACTACTATCAAGGTCACCATGATCAGACCACCCAACCTTTCCCTTGCCTCCGTCAAGCACCAAACAAAGGGGGCACAAAGCCAAGGATCCGGAGTCCGGCATCACCTCTATCAAACTCCACTGAAACATAGGACGAACTCCTAGTCGCCCAGTTATACGTCCCAAACGTATCTATAATTTTTGCTTGTTTAATGCACTTTTATGTGACATTGCTACATGTTTTGCTACACTTTCATATCATTTTACACATATTTTTACTAACCTACTAACTCAGTGAACCCAGTGCCCATTCCTGTCTACTGATGTCTTTAGTTGTAGTGATTTTTTCCCAATTTAAAATGCCAGAAAAATTCCAGAAAAATCAGAATAAAAATCAGCGCCAAGGAAGATTCTGGAACCACCAAAGAAGTACCGGAGGGGGGTCACCCCCTTCCCAGGCGGCCAGGTGCCGCGGCCGCACCCGTAGCTGCGCCACTAGGGCGCCTTGGAGGTGGGCCCCACCTCTGGTGCCCCCCTTCGGCCTATTTTTACACCTCATCGCAGAATTCCTCAAGGAGAATTCCGCATCGCGAATTACCTCTTTGTTCCACCGCCGCAACGCTTCCAAGTCAGGAGCGCCAGAAGACCTATTCTCGGCAACCTTCCGGAGGGAGGATTGACCTCCGGGGACTTCTCCACCACCATGGACGCGTCCCGGATGTGTCGTGAGTAGTTTCCCTTGGACCATGGGTCCATGAACAGTAGCTATGTGATGTCTTCTCTCCATCCTTGTTCTTGATTGCTTAGACCTTGTGAGCTGCCTATATGATCAAGGCACCTATGTAATTTTCCTGTTGTTGCGATGTTGTGTTTGCTGTGATCCGATGGAATATAAAATTATTTTCAGATCGTGATGATTATTCTTGCATGTTCTCTGTTGCTTTTTATTGCTTTGTCCAAGTAGTAGATAGTGACTGCAAGAGGGAGCGTTATGCATGATTGTTGGTTCATGCCCCCCGATGTCTAGCTTGAGTGACAGAAACATGAGACTAGGGGATGTGTTGTTTACACCAGGGAGAAAACAACGATGCTTGTAACCGCCGTTCCAAGGACTGTTTACCTTACTCATAGACTGTTAATGCAATTGTCTGTTTCTTTGAGTATACACTTTGGGTGGGGCTCGCAACTTAATACCAACGAGATGTTCTGGATAGATATCTCAAGGTGGATGATTAGTAGTAGATGCAAATGGATTTAGGTCTACTTGTCTTCGCGTACTTCCCATACTTTTGAGCCTCTTACTTTCCAGTAGCATAATTAGCATTGCGGTGCATTTATAATTCTGTCAATTGCCCAGCTGTAATTTGTTCACCCAGCTTAGTTGTTTATCGTCTTTTGGGAGAGAGACATCACTAGTGAACATCATGGGACCCCGGTTCATACTTCCACCACTGTTTACACCTTCACTTTTATTTCCTGTTTTTACTTTCAGTTGCAGTTATCACTATCACTATCTCTGGCGTTTCACCCTTTGTAAACAACAAGGCCGGAGAGATTGACAACCTCTCTGTACTCTTTGGGAGCAAAGTTATTTGTTTCTATGTGCAGGTCTAGGTAAAGCAAGTGATTATCATTCAAATGGCGCATCACTTGCTGAGCCACCTACTTGTCAATCCTTGGAGTCCTCCTGGTTCGATAAACCTTACTGTCCTCGTGTAAGGGAAATTATTCGCTA
This sequence comes from Bromus sterilis, assembly GCA_950022295.1. Classification (NCBI taxonomy): domain Eukaryota; kingdom Viridiplantae; phylum Streptophyta; class Magnoliopsida; order Poales; family Poaceae; genus Bromus; species Bromus sterilis. Next base: position 169,967,067 of record OX465597.1, read on the forward strand.
TCTCCATCTCTACCTTCCCCTTGGGGTAACCAACGAGGAGCACTACTTCAGTTCCATCACCCAGCGACAGCAGGCTCTTCCATGTTTTCACCGACAATCACAATGGAAATACGGATGTCGCACATCAGATAACTTCAAGACAGCCAGGTCCAGACAAGATCAACTAGACAAATCATACGACAATCAAGACAAAGATGGACCACTGGCGAGGAGCAAACAATCCGGAGGCACTGCCCCTAGTCATCAGCACACAGATAGTCGGCTTCATGCTAGAGAAAATCCTCATGGACAGCGGAAGTCGGGTCAACATGCTATACTACCACACGTTCCTTCATCTTGGCCTAACCGATGAACACCTTCGACCTTCGAACACCACACTCTACGGAATCATACCAGGTAGGTTGACTCGCCAAAAGGGACGGCTTACCTTAAAAGTCACCTTTGGAAACGCCACAAACTTTCGGTCAGAAAACCTCGCGTTCGAAGTCATCACAATCCACAGCATGTACCACGCCATCCTTGGCAGGACAGCATACATCATGTTCATGGCAACACCTTGCTACCTCCATATCCAAGTAAAGATTCCTGGTCCACAAGGCACGATCACGATACAAGGAAGCCGGGACGTAGCACTATCCTGCGAGAAAAGTTACATATCCTACGCAGCAGTAGACCATGGAGCCGAAACTTCACATCCGACATAGGAGCCGGACCTCAACAGGCAGTAGAAGGAAGCACATACCAACAAGGAGGACGAAGGCGCATCTACAAGCTTTGGCGGAAACAAAGAAAATGGCATGTCGTTCTGCCCAATATTCGAACAACACCCAACCTTGACAAAAGAAAGTCGGCCACCACTAGCATCCTCTGCACTTTGGACCAACAGTAGAATCCTTTGTCTATTCTCCCCCTATACTCTTGCAATAAAAACTTTTACATTTTCCGCAGATTTATTGTTTCCATCCAGATCACACCATCATGATTCTGCCCAAATGCCTGTAAACTCGATGCAACTCGCACTCCTATGACCTGGATCTATCGCCTTTGGTTCACTCAAGCCTGGCCATGTAGCTTTATTGACTCTGAACCAAGGGAAGCATAGCACCAGCACAAGTCATGCAAAGCCAACTTACAGGGAGTTCATACCAACGCGCACACATATGACACAACAATTCCTTTTCATAAGTCACTCAAAGGCATCTTATCAGAGAGCCGGTTGACCCTGAACTTCTCCGATGAAAGGATGTTGTTATCATGCGCACAGTTGACTTGTACGCATCATACATTCACATTCCATGTATAAGTCTTTACAGCATCTATCAAACCACGATTCACAAAAATGTCCGACACGACATAAATCTTGGGGGCTTATACAAAAATATCACTTCAAAGACGCATCCGGTGGGGGAAGGCTCGACTTTTCTCTTCCCACATCAGTCACGACCTTTCTAGCACCGACAGAAGACCCAAACGAAGAAATTCCACTAGCAACCTTTAGGGAAACGGCTTGGGGAGCCAGTATCAAAAGCTTCCGGTTATTTTCATCATAACTAGGCTAAAAAACACCTAGGTTTAGCCCATCAGCAATCATGGTGGCATGCCTCTGCACGTCCTTCACAACCCGACTGTAATCGACTGGCTCATACGTTGAGCCGTCAGCTTTGACCCGCGTAAAACCAAGAGCTAACCTGCCCGGGTCCATGCTTGGATGATAAACCTTGCACAGTGTTAGGGTTTGAATCACGCCCTTCCGACAAGCCGACTTCTTCACATCCTCTACCCATTCCGGGACCCTGGAGAGTTCCTGCAGAAAATTGTTGTTCAACACCTGGTCTGACAAGCGTCCCTACAATGCCTTGATGACCCGGAAACCACCAAGATGCATACTAGCTATGAGATCACTGATGGATGACAAGTCATCACCACCTTTCTTCAGCAACGAACGCCTTTCCCCTAGAATTTTTTCTTAGAAATAAGAACAAGGACAAATCATACCTCCTCCGGGTACAAAAAAAGGGGGAGGAATACAACTTACTTACAACAATGTCACCTAACTGTAAGAGCAATTTTTTCCCCCATGTGTTTTGGATATTGTTGGACAAGACAGTAGAGGAACTAACAATGTTTGCGAGTATAAACATGTGTTTATATTCCTAAAGCATAAGCAAAGTGGTAGATCTTCAAGGAATATGGACATGAAGTCGAAGATTATTCCTTGGAAGGAAGCTTAATCACGCTGGGTGACCCCTAAAAATGTATGGCTTCCTGAAGCATAACTCTCCGAAGGAAATGAAGAATACGGCGCAAGACTTAGTATTTTTTGTGTAGTTTTTGTTCTGCTTCTTTGAGTCATAGGAAAAACCGTACTATCAAGAGGGTTTAGTAAGTCGAAGCCGAAGTTATTGTGAAAAAGCTCAGCCCGAATCAAAACCCAGTGAGAAGCCTTGAGAATAAATGTCATGAGTGCTGAGTTAAGCTTCGGTGGAAAAGACTTCGTACTTTGCGCCTCCGAATCGAAACTCGGGCTGTGAGTTAGCTTTACTTGTTCCACAAGTAAAGTTGCGCATTGATGAAAAATCCGACCGTTGTTTACACGCGTCAAACTGTCACTTCGGGTCAGATCAGTCATTTTGCACCTTGGGATCGCCACCTATAAATACGCCGCCCCTGCCTTCATTTTCGGTTGGCTTCTCAGTGATTATTCCCAGAGAGAGACTGAAGAGAGCATCCCAAGAAAGATACCAAAGCTAAACCAAAACCCATCCACTGAATCAAAAGTCCTATTGATCTGAGTTGATTCACTATGACTTAGGTGGAAGTTTTCTAGACTTTTTTTTATCTTGGAGGACTGCAAGCCTCCTAGACGGTTACAGAGTCGACTTTATAGTGCAAAGAGTAATTGTCGCCTCGAAGCTCATGTCAGTCAAAGGTTCAAGAGATTCCCTCAATAATCTACCCCGAGTCTAAACTGGCCAAGCTCAAGGAGATTGGTGCAGTGGAGAAAAGGACGGAGAGAGTTTAGCTCGTGTGTTCAATCACAAGTCCCTTGAACTAGACGTAGAAATTTGCAAAGTGTGAACTGGTCGAACAAACATCGCTGCGTCCAGGCTCGTTTTACCTTCCAGCACTTACATTTTGTACCTTTACTCTTCATGTTCTGCTTCGTTCTGTTTTGCTTCACTGTCATTTGCTTCACTTAGTAGTTGTGCTTCCTAATTTCTGTTTCGCTTCCAGTCTATTGTTCTTCATTTTGATTTCTTTCTACTTCACTTCAAAGATTTGGTCGAATTTTTTGAAGTGATCATTCACCCCCTCCCCCTCTGATCACATCCTTGGTCTTTCAGTTGGTATCAGAGCCAAACACTCCCTACACTCTGTGTGTTTTGGATTAACCTCCTGGAGCGTTGCCAAGTATGTCTTCTGCAGTTGTTCGCTCTAGCGAACCAATTCCTTTTTACAATGGGAAGGACTATCCTTATTGGAAGGACAAGATGAAGAGGAACATCGTTGCTATCAATTCTTCTGCCTGGGAAGTTGTCAAGAATAGAGTTCCAATCAAGGACAAAAATGATCTCACTGCTGATGAGACGAAGAATATGGCTCTTGATTCTGAAGTTTGGGTATTCATCACAAATCATTTGACTCCTGAAAAGTATCATGAAGTGAATAATATCCCCTCTGCCAAAGGTGTTTGGGACTATCTAGAGAAGATTGGAGAAGGTGTCTCTACTCAGAAAGATGCTAGAGTTGACACACTCCAAAGAAAATTCTATCGATTCAAGCGACTCGAGGGAGAAAAGGTTACCTCCATCTACAACAGACTCACTGGTCTCTCAGATGAGTTGATTTCCCTCGGTGCTGAAGATATCACTAGTCACATGGTGGTTAAAACTTTGCTTCTCTCTCTTGTTGATTCCTTCGATCACATTGTGTTGATTTTTTTTGAATTTAATCACATTGTATTGATGATCAAACAGAGGACTGATTTCAGAACCCTTGTTGCTGCTGATATTCTTGAGAGACTCACTAGCTTTGAGATGGAATAAGAAGACAAGCGAGATGTGAATGGATCCCAGAGAACATCACATGCCCTCAAAGCAAAAGCTTCACGCTACTCCTCTCCTGAAGCGAGTTCTGCTTCTGGTGTTGAATCTGATGATCCTGCAAGCATCGGGAAGGATTTGGCACTGATCATGAAGCACTTCAACCGTTTCCAAAGGAAAGGCTGCTCATCACCGAAGAAGAATGACTCATCTAGGCATTCAAGCAATTCTTCTCACCGCTCGTCCTCTATATGCTCTCCATCAAAGGACAACTGCAGCTACAAATGCAAGAAACCAGGTCACTACATTCCTAATTTTCCTCTATGGGAAATCGAAAACAAATCAAGGAATTCACACAACAGTTCCTCAAGCAAGTGTCACAAATCTTCCTAAAGCTATGAGCCAAAGAAACATGAATCAAGCTCACGAAGAGACAAGAAGAAATATTCAGATGATGACAAAAAGAAGAAGTATCAAAAGAGGCGCGAGGGATCATCTTCGAAGAATTATTCATCACGTCGGAGCAGCTCTCATCGAGCCAAAGCTTATCTGGGAAAGGAAATGAACTCTGAAGAAGATGTATCTGGATCCGAAGCTGAATCAAGATCGGGATATGGTTCAAGATCAGGATATGGTTCAGGATCAGAATCTGATGGTGTTGCTAGAATTGCATTCGCTTTGACTCCTACTTCGAAATCTGCTTCGAGCTCATTTTTCACCAACCAGAGCAGTGAAGATGAAACTCCTGCCTACTACTTCATGGCCAATGCTAAGGTATCTTCATCTAAAGTTGCCTATGATACTTCTGATGGCTCCTCATATGATAGTGATTCTAGAATCAGTTATGCGAAGCTTGCCAAAATCGCTTCTATCCAACAAGATGAACTTGATTCACTTAGCAAAACTATTAAGAAATCAGAAACCCTGTTGATCGATGAAATAGAGAAAGGTCAAACTTTAACTATTCCTAACCCTTCGCAGAGGAATTAAATTTATGGTGTTCTTGATGGACCCCCTTGTCAATTTAATCATGTTCTCTTTAATACCGCTGCCTCAACAAGTGCTTCCATACCTTCTCGGTCACCTACTTGTTTGTGGGTGGTTGAGAAGAACTAATTCTTCTGCAGGGATATCAAAGGATAAGCATATTGACAAAGTTATACTTGTTCAATCACTTGGATATAATATAATGTCTATTTCAAAGCTATGTGATATGGGTATGCTTGTTTTATTTTATGCTTTGTGTTGTTTTGTGTTTTCACAGGATGACTATATGTTTGTCTTCGAGGGCTACCGAAAAGGAGACTTATATATTGTTGATTTTTCTTCGGGCCCTGCTGTATCCACCTGCTTCATGGAAAAAGCTTCCTATGGATGGTTATGGCATAAAATACTTGGTCATGCAGGGATGTGAAATCTTCAAACTATTGTGAAGAAGAAGCATGTCATTGGCCTTAGTGAAGTAAAATTCGATAAGGATCGTATCTGCACTACCTGTGAAGCTGGCAAGATTACAAAGAAACATCATTCAGCAAAGACAATCATGACTACTACTCGTCCTCTTGAATTTCTTCACATGGATCTTTTTGGTCCTCAAAATACCTAGGAGGCAACAAGTATGGTCTTGTTACTGTTGATGATTTTTCTTGATACACATGGCTCTCTTTCTGGATGACAAGAGCAAAGTTGTTGAAATCTTCAAGTCATTCGCCAAGAGAGCTCAAACCGAAGATGAATTATCTCCGAAGCACATCCGAAATGATAATGGAGTTGAATTAAAAAATACTCATATTGAAAAAAATTCTTGATGCTTATGGTGTTACTCATGAATTCTCAACTGCTTATACACCTCAACAGAATGGTGTGGTTGAAAGAAAGAATAGAACTCTTATTGATATGGTCAGATCTATGCTTGATGAATACAAGACTACTATTAGGTTCTAGGCTGAAGCAATTAACACTGCATGCCATATCATCAACAAGGTTTACCTTCATAAGTTCCTAAAGAAAACTTCACATGAGCTTATCACTGGTAACAAGCCTAATGTTTCGTACCTTAGGGTGTTTGCTCCATGCTTTATTAGAGATATGAATCATAGCTCTAAAGTTTCCCCTAAGGCACATGAAGGTTTTCTTCTAGGTTATGGATCAAACTCTCATACTTATAGTGTGCTCAACTCCCACTTTAGGAAAGTTATGGAAACTGTAAATGTGAGGTTTGATGAAACTAATGGCTCTCAAAAGGAGCATTTTCCTCATGATATAGATCAACCTCCTCTTGATGAAGTGATCAGGTCCGTGGAAATTGGAGAGATTCGTCCTGTCAAAGCAAATCCTCATCAAACTAAAAGGGATAATGATGATCCAATGTTCCCAGACATAGCCCGGGGCGCTGGAGATCAAGATCCTGAAGCTAATGATGTACAGGACGAACAAGAACCCATGAACGAAGAAAATGAAAATCTTGAAGGACAACCTGAACCCGAAGGACAAGCTGATCCCGAAGGACAAGCTAATCCCGAAGATCAAGCTGATCTCGAAGGAGAACCTGAGCTACAAGAAAATGAAGTAGCTCTAACCCAAGTTTGAAGAAGAGTTGATGTTGATTCGATCCTCGAAGACATTCGTCAACCAGGTCGTCCCACTACTCGATCTCGCACTCGTTTAGCTAACATTTGTGGAAATTTCTCATTTGTCTCCAAGATAGAACCATGTGACGCCCCCAAAAATCAGACCGTGTACAGTAATCATACACACAGGGTACACGACTGAGATTAGGGTGCCACGATGATAATATCACATCACAACACTAAACACAAAAGGATGAACAAATATATTACAATAGAGGGGTCACGCGGACCCGAATACATAAGTCATACAAACCATAATATCTAAGTACAGACATAGTTAGTCAAGTTTTGCCTTAAGAAGGCTAGCACAAATCACATCAGAGATACAGAACGAAAAGGCGAGGCCTCCTGCCTGGGATCCACAGTACTACTCCTGGTCAACGGGGAACTCGACGTCGTAGTAGGCGCCTCCGGGGTACTCCTGTTCCTGGGTTCCAACGTCGGCTGCAGCGGCCGATCAGGAAAAACAGTAAAGGAAATAAAGCAGGTGAGTATTTAGTATACCCGCGAGTCTTACGTCCGCTACTAAGCATTATGCATGATATCAACGGAATGAAGAGGCTGTATATGGTGGACTGAAGACAGAAGTTCAGAGCAAGGGTAAGAAGCTAGGCCTATCGAAGACTAGCATCTTCCGACGATGTCTTGCAGCATGAGGTAAGAATCAGCCAACAGTTTATATAAAGCAATAAAGTAGCAATGAAGCAGAAGTTTCTGCAACATTGAAATATTAATAAGTTGTAATAATTTACCATGCCTCCGAGTTCACCTCCTCGACATCCCCGCGAGGAAGAGGACCCGGAACCATACAGTTTAGTATTAATAGTTTCTAGTGGTAGGATCCAGCTTCAGCATAAAGCGTCCTGTTACCGTGGACACGGCTATCGATAGATCAATTCTTCCCTGCAGGGGTGCACTTGTGTTACGCTACACGCACGGATCTCCAGGGTGGCGGGAACCTTGTTAGGGAACGCTCCACCGAGGCTATCCGACACTTCATAGTCCATCTTTCAAACCCAACAGAGAGGTCATCCGCCGGACTATATCCTATGTACGCGGAGCTTTGGACCCTAACCCCGACGTACTCCTGCACGGTGCGTGACTGGCCGGTGAAGTTAAATCAAAGCAAATACAAATCACACGCCGCGGCAAATAAGACAACACCACTTCCCGGCAATCAGCCCGCGGTACTGCTGACGTCTGAAGAGTTCTCGGCCGACACTAAGAAGCGGAGGAGCCCATAACTCGTAGTTCCCACGGGTAGGTAGTGCGTACATGGCATATAGCCAACTCAAGACATTCACTGAACCATTTAGTATTTTAATTAACCTGCGTGACAACCGTTATCGTTGCCTCGACTTAACCGACCCGCGGACAACGACAGCAGCCAGGACCACCAGTACATCGGTGCCTGCCCTGTCGTCCCACCAAGTCACTGCGGTTGCCAACAAGGTGAACCGTCTCCTTACCTTGTCTCGCGTGTGCTCTTGGAGGAGCTCGACTTTCGTGGGTTGGTAACTCTCGCGGCCAACGATCAGGGGCCAAGCACACCGGTACACTGGTCGTGCCCTCCCTGTCGTCCCGTCGCAATACCTCTCGCGGGCACCGTTGGGTCGCCCGACTTCTTACCTGAAGGACAACCGTTTACAGGACCCTAGGGCGGTAAGACAAAGTCAGTCTCGAGTGGAGTACAAGGATTACTCCTTGATGGCTCACACTTGAGGTGACTAGGCATAACCCCGATAGGGGTCTTCGACGGTGTCTGTATTGTACCGTACTTGTGCAGTTATAATATTTGTATCCGCTTTCACTCCCCTGAGTGATCACGGCCCTCTATCTAATCCTATCTAACATTGCGCAGGGCTCACTGCTGAATAAAGCATGATAATAATAATAGGCAGCATAGGATAAAGGAAGGCACACCAAGGGGCGACAAAAATCAGGCTATGCAATTGAATAGGATTGTAAACGTAGCAGCAGCAGTAACAATGCCTAGTGAAAGAAATGTACGGAAAGATAGGCGATATCTGGGGAAGAGAATGGCTCTGCTTGCCTGCAAGCTCGACGGTAGTAGTAGGGTCGTCGACGAAGTAGTCGTACTCAGCAGCGGTGTAGTCGACGGCAGCAGCGGGGTCTATCGGAGATTAAGGGGGGGAGGAAGCAGTAAATACACAGCAATAATATACAAACATATGCATGACATGATAGATGAAATGTTATCGGTGTCCTAACGCAGTGCAATGCAATATGCTCGGAGCGGGAATTCATCTGAGGATGAACTACCGGCTCCGGGTGATTACCGGACAGGGTGTCCGGAGGGGGAAGGATCAAGCCGGAGGTGTCGTGGTTATCGGAACATCATAAGGGGGGTGTATTCGTGCTATTTGATCCATTCCGAACAACTTTCGTGTTCGGAATAAATTCATCCGGGCACTCTAACAGTACCGGACAATTTATCGGACAGACGGTCCGGAGGGGGAATGTTCGATGTTTGTGGTGTTAGAGGGGTGTGTCAGACATACGGATAGCGTATTCGTATTCGTAGTATTTTTCTGATCAACTTTCATGTATAAAGTTTTTGACACCGAGTTACGGTTTGAAAGTTATTGAATTTCAAAGTTTAAATCAATTTAAATGATTTTCTGGATTTCTTTTATTATTTATTTAAACATTATCCAAAACATTATCTGCAACATTATCCAGAACAGTGCTGACATGTGGGACCCACATGTCAGCCTCTGTTATTTATAAAACATTTAATTAAATTAGAAAATGCCTCTGGACCCACATGTCAGTGACTCAATTTTATTTAGTTAATTAATCTAAATCATTTAGTTTTATTAATCCAGGGGGACCCACCAGTCAGTGACTGGGGTTGCCCAGTCAGCACAGTTGACTGGTCAACCCAGTCAACTGGTCCACGGGGACCCACTGGCAGTGACCCAGGGGGGTTGCCCCAGGGGTGCCACGTCAGGGGGGCGCCGGCGGCTAGTCGCCGGCGAGCCCAGCACGGCGGAGGCCACGGGAGGGCGTCGGGATTCGGCTAGGGGGCACCATTCGCCTCGGGGCTTGGTGCGTTCGAACCGGAGGACAGCGCCGCGTCGAATGGGGGTGGTGGCCTCGCCGGAAGGTGACCGGAACGACGACGGCGACGTGCGCAGCGGCGGAACCGAACGGCGCGAGGAGGACGACGAAGTCCTAGCGCACGGGCACGAAGGGGAGCTAGCGCGTTCGACTACTGGGGGCAGCGCGAGTGCAGTGACGCGCTTGGCCTGCCATACGCGGGCTCCAGGCCACGGCGGCGACCTCACGGACGGCGACGAGCTTCGGCTCCAATGGCGCGGGAGGCTACTGCGAACGGGAGAGGGAACGGGGCGTTGCCGGTGGTAGGTGTGCTCACCAGGAACGCGTTGAGGCTGGCAGCGAGCTCGACGGAGGTGCGAGGTTGCCGGAATTGGTCGCGGATCCCGCCAGAGCCGAAGACGAAGACGACGAAGTAGAGCTCGACGTGGTGGACTAGGGCTCGATTCCTTGCGGGCCTTGACGAAGACGACGATGGCGCGGCTCCTGGACAACTCGGTGAGGCGTCGCGAGCACGTTGGCCGCGCTTGGCCACGGCAATGGCGACGACGGCGCTCGGGAAAGCTTTCCCCGAAGCGTGGGAGGCGAGGAGGAGGGGAATGGAGGTGGGAGGATGTCCAGGAGGTGGCCGGTGGCGTCCTTATCGCGTCTGCGCCGGGAGGGAGCAGGTGGAGGCGGGGTCGGCTTGCCAGCGTCGCGGCGAGCTCGGCGCCGTACGGGAGCAGCTGGGAGGGTGGTTGGGGAAGAAGACAAGGAGGGGGGGTTGGGCTGGGCTGCGGTGGGCCTCGCCCTGGGCGGGGTTTAGCATTTTTCCAATTTGTTTTGTGTTGCTACTTAACCCATTTCTTTCTGTTAATTAATTTATTCACCCTAGCAATTTTGTAAAAGGTTATTAGTGTTTGTAAGTTAGGGTTACATATTACTAAGGTGCCACAAAAAGTTTTGCAGCAAAATAAATTAATTGGATATTTCTTTTAAATATTAAATGCCCAAAGTAGGGGTTTTAACCTACTGTTTGAATTGTTTATAATTTTCTGCAACTCCAAAAATTACCAAAGTTGGTCCCACATCATTGTAATGATTTTAGGCAATTTACAAAAATAGTTCCATGATTTTTGGAACAACTTTATTTGAGCACTTTTGTTCTAATTTCCATTTGAGGTAGTTTCAACTAGGGTTTGGTTTCATGATGAGAAAAATGCATTGGGCTTTGTGTTTTGATTACCAAACATCATGGTGTGAAAAGAGCTGAAGCAAAGTTTGATTAGGGACAGGGGATAACAGTGATTAGCAAACAGTGATAGTCAACAGTGATGATGATTACTGTTACAAGCATCTGAGGGTGTTACAAACCATCAAAATTTGATGAAGCCATGAAGGACTCATACTGGCTAACTGCAATGAACGAAGAGCTTAACCAATTAAAGAGAAACAAAGTCTGGTCATTAGTTGAGAGACCTGATCCCACGAAGCATAACATGATTGGTACAAAATGGATTTTTTGCGACAAGCAAGATGAAGACGGTATTGTGGTAAGAAACAAAGCTCGACTGGTTGCACAAGGTTACACCCAAATCGAAGGTATCGATTTCGGCGAAACGTATGCTCCAGTTTCTTGTCTCGAATCAATTCGTGTCATGCTTGCTTTTGAAAATTTCAATGTTATTCTTTTGTACCAAATGGATGTCAAAAGTACTTTTCTTAACGGTGAAATCGAGGAATAAGTATATGTTATGCAGCCTCCAGGTTTTGAAGACACAAAGAACCTTGATACGGTGTACGGGTTGCACAAAGCTCTCTATGGGTTGAAACAAGCACCTCGTGCTAAGTATGAAACCTTGAAGGATTTCATCCTGATGAAAGGCTTCAAACCTTGAACAACTGATCTAACCCTTTTCACTCGTTCTTATAATGGTGATCTATTTGGGTGTCAAATATATGTAGATGATATTATCCTTGGATGTACTAACCCTGATATCAGCGAAGGATTTTCCAAAATGATGTCGAAGAAATATGAGATCTCTATGATGGGTGAATTGAAGTATTTCCTCGGACTTCAGATTCGTCAACAGAAAAATGGCACTTTCATTTCTGAAGAAAAATATCTTAAAGATTTCCTGAAGAAGTATGGTCTTACTGATTGCAAAACTATCAAGACACCCATGCTTACCAATGGCTTCCTGGATGCAGATGAGAAGGGCAAACCCTTCAATCAGACGAAATACTGGTCTATGATTGGTTATCTTTTATACCTCTGTGCATCTAGACCTGACATTATGCTTTCAATATGTATATGTGCTCGTTTTCAGGCAAATCCAAAAGAATCACATCACATTGCTGTAAAGCGAATTTTTCGATATCTAGCACACACACCTTCATTGGGTTTATGGTATCCCAAAGGCACTCAGTTTGATCTAATTGGGTATTCTAATTCCGACTGGGCTGGTGATCGAATTGATAGAAAATCTACCTCAGGCACCTATCATTTTCTTGGTAGATCTCTTTTGTGTTGGGCTTCGACGAAGCAAAACTGTGTATCAATATCTACTGATGAAGCCAAATCAATTGTTGTTGGTTCATGCTTTACTCAGATCCTTTTCTTAAGCAAACGCTGAAAGATTATCGAATTCATGTGAAGAAAATTCCTCTTCTATGTGATAATGAGAGTGCTATCAAAATTTCTCACAATCCAGTACATCACTCACGCACGAAGCATATTGATATTCCTCATCATTTCCTTCGTGATCATGTTCAGCGTGAAGATATTGTGATTAGCCATGTCTGAACTGAAGATCAATTGGTAGATTCACGAAACCATTGGATGAAAAAATGTTATGTGCATTGCGTTGTGAGCTAAAAAATTTAGACTCACGCAACGTTCTGTAAGTCTGAAACTTTACACCAGTGTATATATTCATTTTTACTTTGTTTCATTGTTTTGTTTTGTTTTTTTCTTTGAGCCTTCAGTTTTGTCTTTTTGATTCGTTTGGATTTTGTCCCCTATGCTTATAACCTTTAGCTTCATTGTTCTTCTTCGAGATGATAAGTTTCGGACCCTACCCCTTCTATTCTCCTTCATTCTTATTCTATCTAGTCTAAAATGATCAAGAACATTTGAAACGATATGCATTCTGCTTCGAATGTCATTGAGTTCCGAATCAAAATGCTATCAAATTTTATCGAAGTTTTTACTCTCGGTAGAGTGTTCTGATTCGGACGATGAGATCCGTCAATCACGAGCCGCTGAGATCTTCTCGCGATCCGCCACGAAATCGTCGCCACAGAATCAGGAGAAACAACTGATGGCACTGAAGTAGTGATTCTCATTGGCTACCCCAAGTGGAAGGTTGAGATGTAGCCTGGCGGTAATTTCCCTTGGAAACATACGAAGGTTGAGAGTCAGTCCAGTAGGACTCCAATGACGACAAGTAGGTGGTAAACTGAACAATGGCCCCGTTCACAACTAAGGGTTGCTTACCTTACCTAGACCTGCACACACAACAAATAACTTTGCTCCCAACGAGTACAGACGAGTTGTCAATCCCTCTAGCCTTGCCATTTACAAAGGATCAAACACAAGAGATATTGATAGTGGTGATAAATGCGAAGTAAAGTACACGCGATAAATAAATTGAGGGTGTAAACATGTTGGGATACGGGGCAGAAAACACAAATTTTTCATACCTATGGTACCCGAACCCAAGATCTATGCTATGGCGATGTAAAGTAACGGAGGGAATCGGTGTTCATACCTTTGAAGACCGAAAGAGGGAAACGTTCTTGCGAATGTGGCTGGCGTAGACTCGGAACTACGACCTCCCTGTCGTGTAGAAGACCACCACCGGCGAGGATGACTCACGGTAAACCTCCAGCGACGAAGTAGCACCACAGGTGTAGTGCCTCGAAGAGATTATACACGTACGGTACAATCGATGTTCCTCTCGGGCCCCGAACCAGGCGAGCAGCGGAAGAAAGACGGCTACGGATCCCGACTCCAGTAGAACGACGGCCTGCCTTATAGTGGAGAACTCCAATCCAGGTGCAGACTCCAAACAAGGGGAGTCCACTTCTGGGAAGGAGAAGGAGGAAGAAGGAGATATTGGTGTGTTGGAAAAAGGGGGGTCTACCCCTCCTTATATAGGCCAAGGTGGGGTTCCATCCTCCTCCCTCCCCCATGTGGGACTAAACTCCCAAGGGGGGGGGAGTGCGCCGGCCAAGGGGGGTGGTGGGCCCCACCCTCGGTGCCATGCCCAAGGGGGGAGACCCCCTCCTCCCTTAATGGGCCCCATGGGCCCATTTAGCATTTTCCCATTTTTTAATTTATTTAATATGTTTTAAATATTTAATTCAGATAATTAAATAATAAAACATTATTAAAACAATTAAACTTTATTTTGAACTATTCAAAATGTCCGGAAACCATTCCGTCCTCCTCCGGAACTATTCCGGTGATTCCTCCTATTTCACCGATTGATCCCGTAACTGTCATATGCATCGATTGCCCTTAAGTGTAACACCCTAACGGTCCGGGAAACAACAGACATGGTTGAGACTCTTCTCATTGACCAATGACTAGTCAGTTGGACCTGGTTACAATCCTTGACAACCCCTGCGCTTCCATCGAATGAACTTCGATCGCTTTTGGAAACCGTTAACGATACGACGTAATCCCTTTGTGCTGCGGTACTTTGTTTGTCCGAGGTTTGATCGTCGGTATCCTACATACCGTGTTCACATCTCTTTCACAACAAACAACTTCTCTCGTCCATGATCATTGCATCTCTTGTGACCTAGTCACTTCCTTGCAAGGTGTTGATGCAATATCATCGAGTGGGCCCAGAGTACCTGTCCTGTCACAAGGACTGACAAATCCCGCTCTGATCTATTAACATACTCATCAAGCATCTATTTTGGAATACCCAAAGTGCACCGTTATAGCCAGCATATTTCAGTCAGGCGGTGGGATACAAATCAAAGTCTCCTCATAGATGACAATTATGTATGATCGTTATGGTCTAAGGACTAAGCCATATGTTACAAAGTCATAGCAACGCTGAACTATGTGACTTGATCACATTGCAATACTTTAGGTGGGTGTACGTCCATCACATCATTCCCCTTAACGATATGACCTCATTGTCAATGGACTTAAGTGTCGCCATGATCAGGAAAGCTTGATCAATCAATTGCCCAATGAGATAGTTTACCCGAGTTAAACTACGGACCATGTTTTATACTACACCTGTATTAGTATTTCCAAGTAATACAGTTATAGCACAGTATAAAACGTATTATGAACAAAACAGATATGTGACAAATATCTTTATGAATTTGTCTCTAGGGCACATATCCAACAGTCTCCCACTTGCACTAGAGTAAAAATTACACTAGTTTACATCAGGTATGTATCTAACACCAATGGTCCCTCGGTGTTCTTCAAACTTTCCCTGTGGAAGAGGTTTAGTCATCGGGTCTGCTGCGTTCAGATCCGTATGTATCTTGTGAGTCCTAGTGTGTCCATCCCTGACGTAGTCTCGCGTCACATGGAACTTTCGGAGGATGTGCTTGGCTGTAGAGTGAGTTCTTGGCTCCTTCGCGTTAGCAATGGCACCCGTGTTGTCGCAGAAGATTCCCACGGGGTCAGTGCAGCTTGGAAAGACGCCAAGCTCGATCACGAACTTCTTCAGCCACAGCGCCTCGTTTGACGCTTCGCAAGCGGCAATATACTCTGACTCCATTGTAGATTGGGCGACGACTGACTGTTTGCCGCTCCTCCAGCTAATTGCGCCACCGTTCAACATGAAAACATATCCCGTCTAGGATTTCGAGTCATCTAGATCTGAGCCGAGGCTTGCGTCAACTTAACCCTTTACGGTGAGCTCCTCATCAACTCCTCCATAAACGAGAAAGAGATCCTTGTTTCTTCTCAAGTACTTAAGGATGTTCTTTACTGCTGTCCAGTGAGCCATTCTCGGGTTACTCTGGTAGCGATTAGTCATACTAATGGCCAGCGCTAAATCCGGTCTGGTACATAACATAGCATACATGAGAGAACCTATGGCTGAGGCATAGGGCTTTGAGGACATCTCCTCCTTCTCTTTTGATGTGATTGGGCATTGAGTCACGCTTAATTTGACACCTTTTATAACTGGCAAGAGGCCTCTCTTGGAGTTACCCATACTGAACCTTTTCAATATCTTTTCAATATAAGTGCTCTGACTCAAGGCCAACCGTCGATTAGGTTTATCTCTATAGATCTTAATCCCCAGTATGTACGCAGGTTCACCTAGGTCCTTCATGGAAAATTGTCCATTCATATATTCCTTCACTTCCTCTAAGAATTTCTTATCGTTCCCTATTAGTAATATGTCATCTACATATAACACAAGTAATGCTACAGAGCTCCCACTCAGTTTCATATAGACGCAGAACTCTTTGATGTTTTGGACAAATCCAAAAGCTTTAATGACCTCATCAAATCAAAGATTCCAGCTCCGAGATGCTTGCTTCAACCCATAGATGGACCGTTGAAGCTTGCACACCTTACCAGCGTTCCTTGGATCGACAAACCCCTCTAGTTGCATCATATACAACTCTTCCTCAATGTTGCCATTTATGAATGTAGTTTTCACATCCATCTGCCATATCTCGTAATCATGATATGCAGCCATTGCTAGTAGGATCCGAATAGACTTTATCATCGCTACAGGAGAGAACGTCTCATCGTAGTCAACTCCTTGAATTTTTCGGAACCCCTTCGCGACAAGTCGAGCTTTGTAGACAGATACGTTTCCGTATGCGTCAGTCTTTTTCTTGAAAATCCATTTATTCTCGACGGCCTGGCGGTCCTCGGGAATATCCACCAAAGTCCATACTTTGTGGCTGTACATGGAGTCTATTTTGGATTTCATGGCTTCAAGCCATTTCTCGAACTCGGGTCCCTCCATTGCTTCTTTGTAACTTGTAGGTTCATCTGACTCATCAGCCGAGATTTCATTCACAAGCTGTCCGTAAAACTCAGTAGGTTGACGGACTCTTGATGACCTACGGGGCATAAAAGGTTCCTCTTCATTCTCATCATGATCATCATCAATGTCATGATCGTTATGAATGTCGTTCTGGCCATTCTCTTCAGCTCCCACTGTGGAAGATGGTTCCAGAACAATTTCCGTAGCCGTTTCTTCCAATTGGAGTGATTGGTCAGTCACTTCATCGAGGTCTATTTTCCTCCCACTCAACTCTTTCGCGAGAAACTCCTTCTCAAGAAAGTGTCCCGTCTTGGAAACAAACATTTTGCTGCCAGACTTATTGTAGAACGTGTATCCACAAGTTTCCTTGGGATAGCCCACAAAGATGCACTTATCCGCCTTGGATTCAAGTTTGTCAGGCTGTAGTTTCCTAACATATGCCTCACAACCCCAAATCTTCAGGTATGACAACTTAGGTTTCGTGCCATGCCATTCTTCAAAAGGGTGTTGTCTTTACGGATTTGGATGGTGCCCTATTAAGAATATGAGCGGCAGTTTCTAATGGATACCCCCAGAATGACACAGGAAAATCAGTATGAGACATCATCGATCGTACGCTATCCAATAGGGTTCGATTGCGTCGCTCAGCCACACCGTTTCTCTGAGGTGTTCCTGCCGGCGTAAGCTGTGGTACTATGCCACAAGACTTCAGATGATTGCCAAACTCGTGACTCAAATACTCGCCACCTCGATCCGATCGAAGGTGATTGATTTTCTTTCCGAGTTGATTTTCGACCTCCTTCTGAAATTCCTTGAACTTTTCAAAGGTTTCAGACTTGTGCTTCATCAAGTAAATATACCCATATCTTCTCAAGTCATCAGTAAGGGTCACGAAGTAACGAAGACCATTGTGAGTGGGGACGTTCATGGGTCCACATACATCCGTGTGTATGATCCCCAACAAGTCATCCGCATGCTCCATTATCCCATTGAATGGAGTCCTTGTCATTTTGCCCATGAGGCATGGTTCACATGTATCAAGGGATCCAAAATCCAATGACTCAAGAAGTCCATCCTTATGGAGCTTCTCCATGCGCTTTATACCAATATAACCAAGTCGGCAATGCCACATCTTCATGTGATCTTCATCATTCTTCAATCTTTTGGCCTCAATATTGTTAATGTGACACACGTCACCATCGAGATCAAGTACGAATAAACCATGCAACTCCGGTGCGTGAACATAAAACATTTCATCCTTATAAATCGAACAACCAATTGTATCAGACTTAAAAGAATAGCGGTCTCGCTTCAAGAAAGAGCCACTAACGATGTTCACACTCAACGCGGGTACATAGTAGCAATTATTCAGAACTAAAACCAATCCCGAAGGGAGACTAAGATGCTTCGTGCCGACCTCCAAGACTTCAATTTGACATCCATTCCCCATGTGCATCGTCACTTCATCCTTGAGCAAGCGTCTCCTATTCCTTAGTCCCTGAATGGAATTAGAAATATGAGCGACAGATCCTGTATCAAGTATCCAGGATGAGTTCCCGGCGCTTGTCAAGAGAAGATCAACAATATGTATATCAAATATACCTTCGTCTCTCTTGGCGACCTTGCCAGCCTTCTTGTCCTTTAGGTAATTGGGGAAGTTGCATTTCCAGTGACCTTCACCCTTGCAGTAGAAGAACTCCACTCCGGGTTTAGGCTTGGGTGCCTTGGGAGGAGCGGCAACTGACTTGCCATCCCTCTTGGGGCCACCTCTATTGGCCTTCTCCCGCCTGCTTGACTTCTTGAAGTCAGTGGTCTTGTTGACCATGAAGACGGCGTGCTCCTTCTTGATCTCAACCTCGGCGCTCTTCAGCATGGCGAACAACTCAGAAGGGGTTTTGGTCATCCCCTGCATGTTGTAGTTCAGCACAAAGCCTTTGTAGCTAGGGGGAAGCGACTAAAACACCCTATCAACAGCAAGTTCATCTGGAATCTGACATTCCAGAGCATTCAAGCGCTGAACGTAGCCAGACATTTTGACTACGTGCTCACTCACGCTGACGTGCTCGTCCATCTTTGCTGAGAAGAAGGCTTCAGAAGCCTCGTACCGTTCAGCCTTGGCTTGAGGTGCGAAGACCTCCTTGAGGTCAGTGATAATCTCATATGCACCCATCCTCTCAAAACGTTTCTGCAGCTCAGCCTCCATGGAGTAGAGCATGCCACTCTGGACAAGGTTGTAATCATCAGTCCTGGAGAGATAGACATTCTTCTCGTCTTGACTGGCATCATCTGCTGGTGCGTCACCTAACGCGCCCTCTAGTACGTATGCCATCTTGAGGGGAACGAGGAGAATCCTCAGGGCGCGGAACCAGTTGGTGAAGTTTGTCCAATCTGTTTTTATCTTATCTTCTCTAGGAATGATCGTAAGTTGAACGAGGGGCGAGGTGCTTCCATCTACAAGGTTGATTCACAAGGATACATATTTAGACTTTTGTTCATAATGTGGAGTTTCAATTTAATCTCAAAATTCTAGAAAGCTCCAACTTAGATAAAGACCTCTCAATTTAACTAAGTGATTACACAATCCCAGCCCCCATACCTCCCCCGATCGTCACGGCCATCAGTATGCGAACCAGGTAGGCCTCTAAGCCAATCACATCAGGCATGTGACTCGTGCTTGACCTTTTGGTCTCCTGTGTTCCAGGCCCGCATCTACATACGTCAAGCCTGCCAATTGGAGCTTGATGTTAGCTGTTCAGCAAGGCCATATCTGCATATGCCAGGCTTGCCGAACCCAACCTCATGCGAACTCCGTTGAATATGTAGGACAACTCCGGTATGTACGGAGCGTCAAGCCATATGGGAGAACCTTCCAGGCGGTGCCCACCAAGGGAGAACACAGTGTTGGTATTGTGAGAGATGGTCCTGTTTCGTGCTACCGTCGATATATCTAGCATACTAGCATAAAACAGGAAGTAAAACTGTAAATCATACAACCTATGACCCCCCTTCATGCAAAGCAAAGTTAAACGCCTTTCTACTTTAGCTTGTGCAAGTTTTACGTGGCTGCTATGGGTTTCGAGAGAGAGAACCGTTTCTATCCTACGAAAAACATGCCACAACACCGTCTCCCATCCGTCTCTATTACACCCCTGTCGGGGCCCTCCGTTGCAAACATCTTCGCATCGCTAATGCAGAGAGACAGACACCCCCAACCACTTTATATGGTACAAGCCATATGTCAAGCGTGGAACCAGTCTCGTGTAAACGCGTAAGGTCGGTCGGGGGCCGCTTCATCAAACATTGCCGCAACGCTAAATGAGTACACGTGGGAGGGTAACGAATGAAGATTCGATGCCCACATCCTAGATGTGTTCTACCCATACAATACATCTGCGCATAGCTAGCTCTGATACCACTGTTGGGATACGGGGCAGAAAAAACAAATTTTTCATACCTACGGTACCCGAACCCAAGATCTATGCTATGGCGATGTAAAGTAACAGAGGGAATCGGTGTTCATACCTTTGAAGACCGAAAGAGGGAAACGTTCTTGCGAACGTGGCTGGCATAGACTCGGAACTACGACCTCCCTGTCGTGTAGAAGACCACCACCGGCGAGGATGACTCCCGGTAAACCTCCAGCGACGAAGTAGCACCACAGGTGTAGTGCCTCGAAGAGATTATACACGTACGGTACAATCGATGTTCCTCCCGGGCCCCAAACCAGGCGAGCAGCGGAAGAAAGACGGCTACAGATCCTAACTCCAGCAGAACGACGGCCTGCCTTATGGTGGAGAACTCCAATCCAGGTGCAGACTCCAAACAAGGGGAGTCCACTTCCGGGAAGGAGAAGGAGGAAGAAGGAGATATTGGTGTGTTGGAAAAAGGGGGGTCTACCCCTCCTTATATAGGCCAAGGGGGGTGCCATCCTCCTCCCCTCCCCCATCTGGGACTAAACTCCCAAGGGGGGGGGGTGCGCCGGCCAAGGGAGGTGGTGGGCCCCACCCTTGGCGCCAAGCCCAAGGGGGGAGACCCCCTCCTCCCTTAATGGGCCCCATGGGCCCATTTAGCCTTTTTCCCATTTTTTTAATTTTTTTAATATGTTTTAAATATTTAATTCAGATAATTAAATAATTAAACATTATTAAAACAATTAAACTTTATGTTGAACTATTCAAAATGTCCGGAAACCATTCCGTCCTCCTCCGAAACTATTCTGGTGATTCCTCCTATTTCACCGATTGATCCCGTAACTGTCCTATGCATCGATTTCCCTTAAGTGTAACACCCTAACGGTCCGGGAAACAGCAGGCATGGTCGAGACTCTTCTCGTTGACCAATGACTAGTCAGTTGGACCTGGTTACAATCCTTGACAGCCCCTGCGCTTCCACCGAATGAACTTCGATCGCTTTTGGAAACCGTTAACGATACGACGTAATCCCTTTGTGCTGCAGTACTTTGTTTGTCCAAGGTTTGATCGTCGGTATCCTACATACCGTGTTCACATCCCGTTCACAACAAACAACTTCTCTCGTCCATGATCATTGCATCTCTTGTGACCTAGTCACGTCCTTGCAAGGTGTTGATGCAATATCACCGAGTGGGCCCAGAGTACCTGTCCTGTCACAAGGACTGACAAATCCCGCTCTGATCTATTAACATACTCATCAACCATCTATTTCGGAATACCCAAAGTGCACCGTTATAGCCAGCATATTTCAGTCAGGCGGTGGGATACAAATCAAAGTCTCCTCATAGATGACAATTACGTATGATCGTTACGGTCTAAGGACTAAGCCATATGTTACAAAGTCATAGCAACGCTGAACTATGTGACTCGATCACATTGCAATACTTTAGGTGGGTGTACGTCCATCACATCATTCCACTTAACGATATGACCTCATTGTCAATGGACTTAAGTGTCACCATGATCAGGAAAGCTTGATCAATCAATTTCCCAATGAGATAGTTTACCCGAGTTAAACTACAGACCATGTTTTATACTACACCTGTATTAGTATTTCCAAGTAATACAGTTATAGCACAGTATAAAACGTATTATGAACAAAACGTATATGTGACAAATATCTTTATTAATTTGACTCTAGGGCACATATCCAACAAAACAGTGGTGAAAATATGGACCGGGTCCCGTAATGTTCACTAGTGATGTCTCTCTCCCAAAAGGCGATAGAAAAGCTAAGCTGGGTGAACAAATTAAAACTGGGCAATTGACAGAATAATAAACGCACTGCAATGATAAATATGCTATTTTAAAGCAAGAGTGATCTAAAGTATGGGCAGTACGCCAAGACAAGTAGACCGAAATCCATCTACATCTACTCACTAATCATCCACCTTGATATATCTATCCAGAAAATTTCGCTGGTATTAAGATGCGAGCCCCACCGAAAGTGTAAACTCAAAGCTACAGACAATTGCATTAACAATCTATGTGTAATGTAAACAATCCTTGCAACCGCGGTTACAAGCACCGTTATTTTCTCTCTGGTGGCAACAACACATCCCCTAGACTCATGTTTCTGTCACTCAAGCTTTTCATCGAGGGGCATGAACCCACAATCGCGCATAACGCTCCCTCTTGGAGTTACTATCTATTACTTGGCCAATGCAACAAACAGCAACGGAGAACATGATAGAATTACTAAGAACAAAATATAAAAGGTAAACCAAATATATAACTCATCACGATCTGAACATAATCTCATAATCCATCGGATCCCAGCAAACACAGCATATCAACAGCAGGAAAATTACATAGGTTCCTTGATCATGTAGGGCAGCTCACAAGGTCTAAACATTGAAGAACAAGGGTGGAGAGAAGACAACACATAGCTACTGATCACGGACCCATGGTCCAAGGGATACTACTCACGGCACATCGGGGAGGCGTCCATGGTGGTTAAGAGGCTCCCGGAGGTCAATCATCCCTCCGGCAGGGTGTCGGTAAGGGATCTTCTGGTGTGTGACGCCCCCAAAATTAGATCGTGTACAGTAATCATACACGCAAGGTACACGATCGAGATTAGGGACTCACGGTGAGATATCACAACACAACTCTAAAAATAAAATAATACAAGTTGTTTAATACAAGCCAGGGGCCACGAGGGATCGAATACAACAGCTCGATAGCACAAAGTTAGCGGAAGCAATAGTATCTGAGTACAGACACAAGAATACAAGGTTGCCTTAAGAAGGCTAGCACAAATAAAAACAGATCGAAAAGGCGAGGCCTCCTGCCTCGGAACCTCCAAACTACTCCTGGTCAACGGGGAACTCAACGTCGTAGAAGGCATCGGGGATCTTCATGTTGCGGTGGTCGGCATCTGGGATCTCCTGCTCCTGGACTCCAAGGCTCCAACGTCGACTGCAGCGGCCGATCAGGAAAAACATAAAGGGGGAAATAAAGCAAGGGTGAGTATCTAGTATACCCGCGAGTCTTACGTCCGCTACTAAGCATTTATGCATTTGTATCAAATGGAAAGGGGAGGCTGTATATAGTGGACTGCAAGGTAGAAATCAGAATAAGGGTAATAAGCTAGGCCTATCGAAGACTAGCATCTTCTGACGAGTCTTGCAGCACAAGATGAGAACATCCAAAAGTTTATATAAAGCATAAAGTAACAATGAAGCAGAAGTTGCTGCAGCATTGTATAATAGTAAGTTGTAATGATTAATAATAAAAATGCCTCCGAGTTCCCTCCTCGACTTCCCTGCGAGGACAAAAACCCGGAACCATACAGTTTAATAGTAGTAGTTTGTAGTGGTAAGGTCCAGCTTCAGCATAAAGCGTCCTATTACCGTGGACACGGCTATTCGAATAGATTAAACTCCATGCAGGGGTGCACTACTGTTCAGCCTGCACGCTCGGATCTCCAGGGTGGCGTACACCTTGTTAGGGAATGCCCCACCGAGGCTATCCGACACATCGCAGTTCATCCTAGGCTCAGCAGAGAGGCCATCCGCCGGACTATATCCTATGCGCCAAGGGGTCTAGGTCCCTCACCCTTGCACGCTCCTGCACTGTGCGAGTCTGGCCGGTGAAGCAAAAGCAAATCCAAACACACCTGCTGCAGCAAATAAGACAACACCGCTTCCCGGCGATCAGGCCGCAGTACTGCTGACGTCTGAAGATCTTTCGGATGAACTACGACGCGGAGGGCCCACATCGTAATCCCACGTGTAGGTAGTGCGTACAGACCAACGGGCCTCACAACTCATCCACCGAACCATTTAGCATTTTAATTAACCTGCGTGACAACCGTTATCGTTGCCTTGACTTAACTGACCCACGGACAACGACAGCAATCAGGACCATCAGTAGATCGGTGCCTGCCCTGTCGTCCCACCAAGTCTCTGCGGTTACCAACAAGGTGAACCGTCTCCTTACCTTGTCTCGCGTGTGCTCTTGGTAGAGCTCGACTTTCGTGGTTTGGTAACTCCCGCGAGATACGAGCAGGGGCCAAGCACGCCAGTAACGTCGGTCGTACCCTCCCTGTCGTTCCCGACGCAATACCTCTTGCGGGCACTGTTGGGTCACCCGACTTTCTTACCTTTAAGGACAACCGTTGCTCAGGTACCTAGAGCGGCTATATAGAGCCAGCAACGAGTGGAGTACAAGGATTACTCCTTGATAGCTCGCACTGGATGGTGGCTCGGCAGAGCCGAGCTAGGCGCCTTAGACGGTGTCTGCATGTATCGTACCTGTGCAGTTATATATATCATATCCGCGTCACTCCCCCGAGTGATCACGACCCTCTATCTAATCTTAGTTGACTAACAAAGCGCAGGGCTCACTGCTGAATAATGCATAAGTAATAATAGGCAGCATAGGATAAAGGAAAGGTACATCAAGGGGCGACAATGACAGGCTATGCAATTGAATAGGATTGTAATCGTAGCAGCAGCAGTAATTCCTAGTGCAAGAAATGTACGGAAAAGGTAGGCGATATCTGGGGAAGAGAATGGCTCTGCTTGCCTGGTAGCTCGACGGTAGGGGTAGGGTCGTCGACGAAGTAGTCGTACACAGGGGCATCGGCGGAGGTCGCCGGGACTACCGGACAATAAGAGAGGGAGTATAAACAATAAATACACAACAATAATAGCAATACAAATACAATACATGGCAAACACAAAGTTAACGGTGTTCTAACGCAGTGCAAGGTGTATTTCTCGGAGTGGGAATTCATCTAGGGATGAACTACCGGCTCCGGGTGATTATCGACAGACGGCCCGGAGGGGGAAGGTTCGATGTCTTTAGTGTTAGAGACATCTGACAGACATGTGGGTAGTGTAACCAGGCTCGTTGATCCATTCTGAACAAGTTTCATATTCAGAACATTTTCATCCGGAAAGTTTTACCGATACCGGGTAATTACCGGATAGATGATCCGAAGGGGGAAGTCTCGGGTTCGGTATGTTAGAGGGGTGTGGTGGGGGTATGGGTAGCGTATCCGTATTCGTTATATTTTTCTGATCAATTTTCATGTATAAATTTTTTTGATCCGAGTTACGGTTTAAAAGATATCTAATTTCCAAAGTTTAAATCATTTTTAACTCAATTTCTAAATTTCTTTTATTATTTAAATCCTAACATTATCCACAGAGGGGTTGACTAGTCAAACCTGACTAGTAGGACCCACTGGTCAGCCTCACATTGCTAATAAAACAATTAATTAAATTAAATTATCCACTGGACCCACATGTCAGCCACTGTGACTAATATTAATTTATCTAAATAAATCTGCTGACAGTTGGGACCCAGGTGTCATACTAACATGAGCTAAATTAAACATCTTTAATTAGTTTAAGGGCATGGGGCCCATCTGTCATACACAGTGGGGGTTATTTCACTGATTTTATTTTAGCATAGGGATTAGCCGGGCTGGCTCACCTGTAAGTGGCCCTTGGGGGTTTCATTAATCCCAAATTAATCCAGCTGACACGTTGGACCCACCGGACAGCCTCTCAGGCCATCGCCGGCGACGACAGTGGACGGCGAGGGCGCCGCTCCGGCCATCTCCAGCGGCCGTTTGAGACGCGGATGGGTTCGTTGGAGAGCTGCCGCCGACCCGCGTCGTTTTGTGTCATTGGCAGGAGCCGAGGCGGCCTGAGGTGAGCGCACGAATGGCAATGGCTGCTGCCGGCGTGCGGCTCCAATGGACCATGGTGATGCGCAATGAAATCGAGTAGTTCGGGGGTTTGGTTCGAGTATAAGGGGAACGGGGAGCACGTTGGTGCCAAAATCGTGAGCTGAGCGGCACGAGGAGCTTGAAGCTCATAGTCATGGCGGCGGCCGGAGCACGACCACGATGGCACGACGTTCTAGCTCAAGGAAACGAGCGACAACCGGGGGGAAACCGAGCAGGGCTCACCGCGGTTGCAGGGGAGGGGTCGGTGAGGCCGGGGAGGGCGTGGGGAGGAGGCAATCGACGATGAGGACGCGGCGGCCGTGGTGGAGGAATCTGCCCGATTCTCGCGATGTAGTGACCGCGAGCACGTGTTCAGCGGCGGGGAAGACGTAGCCAAGCATTGCGGTCCTTCTGGACGTGGTCGCACGACCGGAGGTGGCCGTTGGCCGCGTGGGTGCACGCCGGCACGTCCACGGCGGATTTCGGGCGAGCTCGAGGAGAGGGGAGCGGCGTGAGAATGGAGAAGGGAAGGGGTCCTAGGGATTCTAGGCGGCCGGGGGGCACTGGGGGACCTTTATGCTGCCGGGGTCCGTCAGATGGCCGCCACGGCGGCACCTCGCGGCTCAGCCGGGGGATGCCCGCCACGCCATGGCGTGTCCTTGCCCATTGTAGCGGGGAAGGGGATGAAGGCGGGGTGGGCTGGGCTTGGCCCAGTGGGGGGCTCTCCCTGGGCGGTAGATAGGGTTGTTGTATTTTTATTTTTATTTTTCTTTCTGTTATTTTCTTTTTGTATTTGTTTCATCTGCTATTGCAATTTTTTTAAATGGTAGACTTTCACCAAAATTAGTGGTGTACCCCAAGCTAGTGTTATAAAAAGTTTGGGGCATTTATTAACTCATTTGATATTTTATCTAATCAATAAATGATTAAAATGGATTGATTAAGCTACTGTTTGAATTGTTTGATTTATTTTATAGCTTAATAAATTCCCATACCCACATGGACATGGTCCACTTAATATTGGTGATTTAACAAAAGTGGTCTCATAATTGTCACATGATTTTTGACATTAACCAAAAGGCATTTTTTAAAGGATCAAAAGCAAAGATGATCATAGCATGATTAGAAACAGTAATTGTGATTACTGTAGCGTGACACCCGGGGTGTTACATGGTGCTCCCGATCTTCGGAGCGTGGCGGCGGCGGAAAAGAGAGGTAATTTGCGATGCGGGATTCTCCACGAGGGTTTCCTAGACGAGGGGTAAAAATAGGCCAAAGGGGGTCACCAGAGGTGGGGCCCACCTCCCAGGCACCCTGGTGGCGCGGCCAGGGTTGGGGCCGCGCCACCTGTCCGCTTGGGAGGGGTGGGCCCCCTCCGGCTCTCCTTTGGTTCTTCCGGAAGGTTCCTAAATGCTGATTTTTATTCTAGTTTACCCGAATTTTTCTGGCACTTTAAATTGGCGAAAAATCACTGCAACTAAAGACATCAGCAAACAGGAACTGGCACTGCGTGCACTGAGTTAGTAGGTTAGTCCAAATATGTGTAAAATGATATAAAAGTGTAGAAAAACATGTAGCAATATCACATAAAAGTGCATGGAACAAGGAGAAATTATAGATACGTTTGGGAGGTATCAACATCCCCAAGCTTAATTCCTACTCATCCTTGTGTAGGTAAATGATAACACAGATAATTTCTGTGGTGACATGCTAACACACACATATAAGAACTTTAAAGTAAATCAAGTAAGATATGCAATTCGATTCAAGAAAACAACAAGCAAGAGTCTTAGCATTAATTCTAGAAAAGCATAAACATAAAGGTGCAAGAGCTCTCGCTGTCCGTGACTCGAATGTCTCCATATGGTGTTTGCGTGCAAGCAATGGGAGATGGGATTAAGAGAATAAAAATTTATATAGTTTAATTGAGAACTCAATCTACTAAAGTTTCACACTTGGTCTCCTTCGGGATCTTATTTTGACTCATCCCCAGACCACTACTCAGGTACAAGTCAAACTGATCTTCTCACTTTCGACTTTGAGCACTCATGCAATGGATGAGCGCGAGCAAGATACGTTGGCACTTAGGATGGCAAAGAGAGAAATGATGGGGAAGGAAGACAAAAAGTTGTGAAAGGATCGCATAAATGAGGACAATCATAGGCCAGAGAAGGCCAAATGATAAATATGATGTGAGAAGGCCAAGCGGATGCACATGTGAGCTAAGGTAAGCTCTCCAATGGAACTAGTGGGGGTGAATCCAACTTGCTTGCTCATGATGACCTAGAGCTCATTTGAGGAGGCTCATCCTTGGAATATGCAAGTCAAGTACTATAGTGAAAGGGTCCCCACATAGTTACGCATGAATGATAATCTCTATGGAGTACAAGTATAGCAATGGAGTATGAGTGTAGATCTTTCAAAAGGAATAGTAGTGTTGCCCCTTCTCTCTTTTTATTTATTTTTTCTCCTTTTTCTATTTTTTTGTATTTTTTGTGGCCTCTTTGGCTCTTTCTATTTATCTCTCATTTTTCCTCTTTGGGATCTTTTAAATTCTCCTCTTTGGGATATTTTCCTCAATTAAGGGCAACACTCTATATTTTACAAGAATATAGAAGATGTTCACACTTGACAAGAAGTACTCAAACATAAAGAATAATGAAAACTATCATGATGTATGCAAATGTATGCCTCTTCCAGTGTAGCAGGATAAGCAATGATACTAGTACGTCATGTAGCAATAATAAGGGTAAGTCCCAACTATCATGCATCTCCTCGATCAAGAAAAATCATGTATGACATGAAGATCAAGTCATGAGATGGTGGATGTTGCATGGCAATGTATCTCGGAAAGGCTATGGAAATGCCTCGATAGGTAGGTATGGTGGCTGTTTTGAGGAAGATATAGGGAGGTTTATGATGACAAAGCATATCGTGCCAAGGGTTTGGATGCACCGGCAAAGTATGAGCAAACTCTCAAGGTGAGAAAGGGTAATGCACGGTACCGAAGAGTCTAGCAAAATATGGTAAGGTGGAAGTGCCAAAAATCGAATACTCGCATTAGTCCGAAGAACTCATGTACTTATTATCTGTAACTCTCTACCTAATCAGGAGGTTCACAAAGAGACGAGTACCCTAAGTAGGAGTGTATATATGGGGGTTTGGTTATCCTTGCGCATCCTCGACCCATGGTACGTGAGTGTACTCTATATATTCCAACCCCTCCAGAGGTTAGCGATCCATCTAGTAGCTAGAGTTCTCAACTAATTTTTGTAGTTTTTGAAAATAAGCACGGATTGCCCAAAATACGACACCTATCACTAATAGGCTCCAGCTCTTGGCACCTTGATGTCCAAACATTACTCTAATCAATACCTCAAAACTATTGCAGGTTACTACTACACTTGTGATAGCAACCTTAATTACCTACTCATGCAAGACACACAACTCAGTGCAACAAGCCAACTCTCTACACAAGATAAACATGAAGGCTAAGAGAGTTCCTAGAGCAACCTAAACAAAAGCTCTTAAAAAGATAAGCATGAAAACTAATACCTAAGCATGACAGTAGCTATGAAAATATATAGAACACACACAAAAGATAATATAAGCATGCAAGCATATGTTGTGTTCTACGGTGGAGTGGAGCGTGTTTCTCTCCCAATCAATGAAGGCTAGGATCCAACTTGTTATGAACAGCAAGCCAAACTAAAACAAAGTAAAAATTAAAGAGCGAGACGCTCCAAGTCTAGCACATAACATATGAAGCAATAAAAATATAGCATGGAGAAGGACGAACTGATGATTGTTGATGGAGAAGGGGATGCACGGGGGCATCCCCAAGCTTAGACGCATGACTCTCCTTGGATATTTCTTGGGGGTGAATGGGGGCATCCCCAAGCTTGAGTGCTTTACACTCCTGAATCTTCTTTCATCATATCCCTTCGCATACTTGAAAACTTCCTTCATACGAAACTCATCATAACCTGATTAGTGTGGTTAGCACCCATGATAAAATATTTTTCTCTACTGTCAATAAAGATATTATTTAAGAGATACTGTTTCTCAAGATTTCCAAAAAGTTTTTTCAAAGAAAAAACAAGCTTAAGGTTTGCAAAATGAAGAAAAGGCAAAATGTGGCAGAATATGTGAAAAACAGACCAGCAGGTAGTAGATAATTTTTTCGGGGTAGTTCTGAAACTCAAATAAAAAACTCAGAACATATGCATTGTATAAATCACGACGTGAAAAAAATCAGATCAAAAAGATGATCTGGTGATTTTAGCCAATATTTTTCGTCAAGGGGACAGAATGTGTTTCTGGAAAGCATTTCACAACTTTTGAACTTTCTTGCAATCGGAGGCTAAAACTTGGCACAAAGCTTGAAAATAGAGATACAATGATGTTGCTACACTAGTAAAAAACATCAAGACTACTAAAACTAAAATAAAAACATCTTGGGTTGCCTCCCAACAAGCGCTTTCTTTTATTCCTTTTAGCTAGGTATGATACAAGAAAAATCAAGTTTTATCAATATCAAAAGAATAGCTTGCCCGTGTAACGGACTCATAAGGTAACTTGACTTTATTTAGAGGGAAGTGTTCCATTTCCTTTTTGAGGGGGAGCTGAAATCTAATTGCACCGTCTTTCATGTTAATGATATCACCAAAGGTGCAAAGAAAAGGACGTCCGAAATTAATTGGACATGAGGGATAACACTCAATGTACAAGACAAGAAAATCAACAGGAACATAATTATTATTTAAAATAATAAGAACATCATCAATCCTTCCTAAAGGTTACTTCATGGAAGAATTAACAAGGCGAAATCCAAAAGAACAGGTAACAAAAGGTTTCAAATTGAGCATATCATACATTCTTTTGGGCATAACGGAGGCACTAGCTCCAACATCACCTAAAGCATAGCAAGATAAGTTATTTAATTTAATTTTGACTATGGGATCCCAAACATCTTCTAGCTTCCTAGAGATAGAAGTCTCAATCTTGAGCTTCTCCTCCCTCGCTTTGATAAGAGCATTGGTAATATGCTCGGTAAAGGAAATGTTAAGTGTGCTAGTGTGGGGGTCTTTAGCCATTCTTTGCAAAAAGGTGATAACTTCTGAGAGACTACAATTATCAAAATCAAGATCACTACCATTAATTAAAGTGGTGGTGATGTCATCTAATCTCATAGGTTTGGTGTTCTCTAGAGTGATAGGAACTTCTTGGTCTACGGTTGAGGTTTTAGCATCACCATTAATAGGTCCAGTGGGACTAGGGATGTGTTGGGTGCTAAAAGTTTTGAGGTCCTCAACAACTTGTATAGTGGAAACAGTAGTATGTGCGGGAAGGATCTTAATTCTATTCTCATCTTCCTTTTCTCTAGACCATATATCCTTAAGTTTGGCTATCATTCTAATATTCTCATTAATTTGGACTTGGATAACATTCATGTGTGTGGTTTTCCTCTCCTCAAGGGCATAAGTTCTAATCTTAAGTAGTTCTACCTCATAAGTTATGTTGTCCACCTTCGAAGAGAGGCTATCTAGTTTTTCTAATTTCTCTTCTACACTCTTGTTGAAGGATTTTTGAGAAGTGATAAAGTCCTTAACCATTCTCTCTAATTCAGAAGTGGAGTTTTTGGTGCTAGGATAAGTGTTGTTGTTCCCATAGTTGTTGGATGGGAACGGTCTAGGATGGCTAACAAAATTACTCCTATAAGCATTCTATTGAAATTGTTCCTGGAGATAAAATTAACATCAACTTGCTATTGAGCAACCAAAGAATTTAAAGGAACATCATGAGGATAAATAGGAGGTTGCTTGGTAAGTAAAGACATCATAATGTCAAAATTTTCATTTAGGGAGCAGATCTCCTCGACAGAGGTTACCATCCTACCTGTTGGAGCTCTTTCGGTGTGCCATTGGGAATAGTTGGTTATCATCTCATCTAATAATTTTGTGGCAGCACCAAGTGTTGTTGACATAAAGGTTCCCCCCGCAGCCGAATCTAACAGGTTCCGCGAGGTGAAGTGCAAGCCTGCATAGACAGTGTGGATAACCATCCAAGTAGTCAAACCATGTGTAGGGCAGTTTTTAAAAAAAGATTTCATGCGTTACCAAGCTTGGGCAACGTGTTCATTATCCAAAAACTTAAAAATCATAATGTTACTCCTCAATTGGATAATTTTAGCAGGTGGGTAGTACTTCCCAATAAAAGCATCCTTGCACTTATCCCAAGAATTTATTCTATTCCTAGGCAAGGATTGAAACCAGATTTTATCTCCTCCTCTCAAGGAGAAAGGAAAAAAGCTTAAGCTTAACAATATCATCTTCTACTTCTTTATACTTTTGCATATCACATAGTTCAACAAAATTATTCAAGTGTAAATCATCATCATCTCCAGCACCAGAGAATTGATCTTTGATAACAAGGTTCAACAAAGCTGGTTTAATTTCATAAGAAGATCTTGAAGTGGCAGGTGTAGCAATAGGAGTGTAGATAAAGTCATTGTTGTTGTGACTAGTGAAGTCACACAACTTAGTGTTTTCAGTGGTACCCATAATAGTAGCAGGGATCAAGAACAAGACAAGCAATTTTTTTGTGATTTTGATAAAGGACACTAAGATAAAAACGGTAAAGTAAACTAACAAGACTAAAAAGCAAAGGTAAAAGATAGTGTGGAACTCCCCTATCTTGAAGAGCGGAGTCCCCGGCAACGGCGCCATAAATTGCTCTAGATGGCACTGAAGTAGTGCTCCTCGTTGGCTACCCCAAGTGGAAGGTTGAGCTATAGCGTAGCGGTAAATTCCCTTGGCAAAGATACCAAGGTTGAGAGTCAGCCAGTAGGACTCCAACGACGACAAGTAGGTGGTAAAGTGAGCAATGGTGTCGTTCACAACTAGGGGTTGCTTACTTTACCTAGACCTGCACACACAACAAATAACTTTGCTCCGAATGAGTACAGAGGGGTTGTCAATCCCTCCGGCCTTGCCGTTTACAAAGGATCAAACACAAGAGATAATGATAGTGGTGATAAATGCGAAGTAAACTAAATGTGGTAAATAAAGTGAGGGTGTAAATAGTGGTGGAAATATGGACCGGGGTCCCATGATGTTCACTAGTGATGTCTCTCTCCCAAAATACGATAGAAAAGTTAAGCTGGGTGAACAAATTACAGCTGGGAAATTGATAGAATTATAAACGCACCACAATGCTAATTATGTTACTTGAAAGTAAGAGTGCTCTAAAGTATGGGAAGTACTCCAAGACAAGTAGACCGAAATCCATCTACATCTACCCACTAATCATCCACCTTGATATATCTATCTAGAACATCTCGTTGGTATTAAGTTGCGAGCCCCACCCAAAGTGCAAACTTAAAGTAACAGACAATTGCATTAACAATCTATGCGTTAGGTAAACAATCCTTGCAACTGCGGTTACAAGCACCATTGTTTTCTCCCTGGTTGCAACATCACATACCCTGGACTCATGTTTCTATCACTCAAGCTAGTCATCGGGGGGCATGAACCCACAATCATGCATAACGCTCCCTCTTGGAGTTACTATCTACTACTTGTCCAAAGCAACAAACAGCAACGGAGAACATGCAAGAATTACTAAGATCAAAATATAAAAGGTAAACCAAATATATAACTCATCACGATCTGAACATAATCTCATAATCCAACGGATCCCAGCAAACACAACATAACAACAGCAGGAAAATTACATAGGTGCCTTGATCATGTAGGACAACTCACAAGGTCTAAAAATTGAAGAACAAGGGTGGAGAGAAGACATCACATAGCTACTGATCACGGACCCATGGTCCAAGGGAGACTACTCACGGCACATCCGGGAGGCGTCCATGATGGTGCAGAGGCTCCCGGAGGTCAATCCTCCCTCCAGCAGGGTGCCGGTAAGGGGTCTTCTGGTGCTCCCGATCTTTGGAGTGCGGCAGCGGAACAGAGAGGTAATTCACGATGCGGGATTCTCCACGAGGGTTTCCTCGACGGGGGGGGGGGGGGGGGGGGAATAGGCCGAAGGGGGCACCAGAGGTGGGGCCCACCTCCCAGGCGCCCTATTGGCGCGGCCAGGGGTGGGGCCGTGCCACCTGGCCGCCTGGGAGGGGGTGGCCCCCCTCTAGCCCTCCTTCAGTGCTTCCAGAAGCTTCTTGAGCGCTAATTATTTTTTTCTGAATTTTTCTGGCATTTTAAATTGGCAAAAAATCACTGCAACTAAAGACATCAGCAGACAAGAACTGGCACTGGGTGCACTGAGTTAGTAGGTTGGTCCAAATGTGTGTAAAATAATATAAAAGTGTAGCAAAACATGTAGCAATGTCACATAAAAGTGCATGGAACAAGCAGAAATTATAGATACGTTTGGGACATATCAACAACCGCTTGGAACGGTCCGATACGATCTGACAGATCCGTGAGATCGGCCTATATAAGGCATCCTCCCCCCAGCGAAACCAAACCCTCACACTTCGTCTCTCTTGCGGCCCTCTTGCTCCTGTGCGCACCGTCGTGCTCTTCTCTATCCCGTCGTTGACCTCGCCGCTTTGCTGCCGGAATACGCCGTCAGGAGAATTCCACACCGTCGAGAGCACCATCCTCGCCGCTCCTGTCGCTGTAGACGTCCGCCGCCACCGAGTTAGCGTATGCAGGACTCGATCCAATCTCTACATCTTCGTGAACTCTTCTGTGAAGATTAGACAAATTTCTTAGGGTTTATGTTGATTTTCTAGGGTTGTTCAGATCTGGTGATTTCCTTGTCTTGTGAGAAACTTTTTGTAGCATCCAAACACTCTAACTCTGATTCAGGTTAGATCTGCATGTTAATTCTTCAATCTATCTGTTCTGTGCTAGGTCACTTTCCCAATATTGTTCTAGCTTAGTACAATCTAGACTGAAAGTCTAAGCATCTATTCTAGAATCTCTTGTCAAAACTTTTTGTGAAAACCTTTGCTGGTGCTTGATTATGTTTATCCCTTTTTCCCTCGTTCATATTTCTTCTTCACAGGATGTCTGGTGAGATGGACTTTGGTGACGAGTCTCCAGTGCTCGAAGAGAATGCTAAAGTGATTGTGGAGCCAGAGGCTCCGAAGCAGAATAGGAAAGGATGCCGGACCAAAGATCTCAACAATGCTCGCGGCATTCCTCAGGCAGTTAGAGAAAGGTTTGGATTTGACATGCCTAACAAATAAACTTCCCATGAGAGGAAAATAATACTGCAAGGGGTTCGCAGTTACTGGGCACTCCGCTGGTACAAGTACAAGATAATTCCCGAAGGAAAATGGACCATGCAATTTGCCTTTAGACCTCCTTATTAGTACTACATGCATACGGCCAGCAAGTAAAATGCAGCAAACCGCCACCTTTACTATCCAGTACCGCCAAAGGAACCTCACCCCACTACTCTGAGAACCCCGGATGATTACCCGGAAGAAAAATCTCTTTTAGATGTCCTGGCTGAAAAGCTTCGCAAGAAGAAAGCGAAGGAAGAAGCAAAGCTACGCGAAGCTGAAACTGCTGGAGAAGGAACCAGCATTCCAAAGAAAAAGTCTCGGAAGCTGAAGAAGAAGTCCGCGTCACCTCCCCTTTCCTTCACGTATGAAGAGCAAGCACTTTTGGCCGAAGTAGCTCCTCATGACTCCTCCTTAGACAACGAAGAAGAAGAGGATGATCCAGCCAGCCATGCTAATGATAAATCTGAAAAGGCTCCAGTCGCTCCCTCTTGTGAAAATATTCGCATTCCCCTAAAGAAGAAGCCTGGTACAAAACCGGCTGCCAAAGGGATTCAGATTCGTGACCCTACTGACATGGTCATCGACACCACTCACCTTCTTGTTGAGAAACCATTAGCTTCCAAGCCTCCATCTCAAGAAGTTCAGATTGAGAAGAGGTCGAAGCAGAGGCACGACCCGTCGAAGCAGACAAAAACTACTGAGAAACCTGTTGCCGCTCCCAAGACGAAGGGAACAGTTGCCAAGCCAAACTCTTTAATGGCCCAAGTTTCCAAAAGGCCATCTAAAGCTGAACTCCAGAAAAGAGACAAGGAAGAATCCTTGGCACGCCACAAGTTGGGAAAGGAATCTGCTGCTAAGGAAAGAGCAGCGAAGGATAAGCAGAATCTCGAAGCTGTAAACAAGGCTGTTGCTGAAGCTCAAAAGCTTCAAGCCTCTAATCCTAAGAGAACAACATCTCTAGAAAATATTTCTACCAAAACTGCTGAGAAGCGAGCCAGAGAAGCTCATAAGCAACCTATGGTCTCCAAAGTCTAGAAGAACATTGCTGAAGAGCCCAAGGGGCAAGATGACATGGACTACCACAGTGAACACCAGTTTCCAGACCCAAGGGAAGCTGAGTTATTGGATGCTTTGGGCATCACCGAAGCTCTTTGCAAGAAGAGCGAAGATGATGAAGAATATATTGTGCCAAGCACTTTGTACATGCCCCCTACCATTGAAGATATTATCGTCCATCTGGTGACAAAGCTGAAAGAGCTCTATGCTCAGAGCAAAGCTGAAACTGCCAAGATCCACAGATACTAGAAGAAGGCAGAGATTGAAGATGATGAAGATATCAAAGAATTAGTCCAGTCTCTCCTTCAACAAGTCACCAACAATAACTCTGCCACTTTGGAAGAAGTGGAGAAGGAGAAAGGCTAGATCAAGCGAGTTGTAGAAGATCTCTACCTTAGCCACAAAAATTCTGTTCTGGCTACTGATTCTAGGAGGCGTAAGGCCGAACAAGAACTCATCACGAAGAAAAACCAAGAGAAGAAGAGGCCCCACATCATCTCCCTTGGCACTGCTGCAGACATGGCCAACGAAGGCGAATCACCTTCACATGTGATTCAGGCACAAGCTTCCAAGTCTACCTCCAAGCGTTCTCCTCCCAAAGCCCCAACCCAAGCACCACCGAAAGCTCCCACCAAAACCCCCACTCCTGCCCGAATCCCAACTCCCACACAACCACCAGCACCAACTCCACCACCCAGAACTCCAACCCCACCAAGACAACCTACACCCACTAGCTCCAATCCCTTCGCCTCCACCCGCCAACGAAGAAGAAGTTCCACCTCGCACACCCACTCCACCTCGTGTTGCCACTCCACCCCAAGCCTCACCCCAACAAAAAGTTGTTCCCAAAGCAGATGCTCCACATGCCTCACCCCCTGCAGCCGAACCTTAAAGGACTCATTCTTTTTTGTCTGCTCGGTCTTCTTCCGAGTCCCATGCTGCTCAACCACCTGCTTCACCTGCAGCAAATGAGGAAGTTGAGATTATGAACCCTTCGCAGGAATTGGTTCTTGCTCAAGCAAAGGAGGTAGGGCCATCACAAGTGATTCCCTCACCTCGCCATCTCACGATCATAACTTCTCGGCGAAGCCAACCTGTGCAAGACACCCAACTGGACTCCAACTATCCCAGGGAAACTTTTCCCATCTTTTTGGGTGCAAGAAGCTCTGCAAGACATGGTCCTGAGTTTGACCTCGAGCGCCACCGAAGAAAATTGAGTTTCTTTGGCCACAACCCTTATGATTCGGACCGAACTGCTGATGATTTGCGCTTCTAGACCGTAGAACAACAAGTGCTATACACGAAGGTTTCCTGTCAGAAATATATGATGTTTCACCACCGTTATCTGGATCTGCGAAGCTTAGCTACCTCTCATTGCTTCGAGAATATTTGTGAAACTATCAACTCTCAGAACTTGGTGCGCCTATTTGCCCTACTAGATACTTTCAACTCAGAGCTGATCAAGCAATTTTATGCAACTCTGTATGTCTCAGGCGAATCAAATGATCTCAGTACTTGGACGCTTGAATGGATGATTCAAGAGCAAATATTTCGCATGTCCTCAAAAGAGTTCATGGAGATCGTCAACATTCCACGCCATACTGGTGCTCAACCCAAGAATCATTTTCTTCCAAACTTGTCAGATGCAGAATTTCCTTCCTTGCTGGACCCCGAAGCCACTAAGGATTTCATGCCTGAAAACATTTGACCGAAGCACTTGGTGTTTATATCGAAGACGTGGTTTTATATTCTTTCCAACTCTCCGCTGCCACTCAGTACTACTTCGGAAGAATCCAATATCTATCCGCAAGTGAGGCATGCCATTCTGAAGCTCTCCCATGGCATGGTATTCGATTTTGAAGATTGCTTTCTCCGCACCATGGTTCTCGCAGATGAATTTCCATTCACTCTTAAGCCCTATGCACCTTGGCTTCAGGCAGTCTGCAACAATGGCTGGAATGAAAACTTTATTTCCATGCATCAGCCGAAGCTCTTTGTGCCACCATTGCGTGATACAATGAATATGCTTCGCCACCCCAATAATCCTATGATTACATATGTGGTTGTTAGGCAAGAAGTGAATGAGCGCAATCTCCAGAAGAACTTCTAGAAGGACTGTCACCATTTTTAGGTTTCCCTTCGCTCACATCAGATGCTAGATAATTTCATCGAAGCCAATCAGCGCCAGATGCAATTCCTCTCAGATGAAATCAACCGCGTGGGCAACATTGCACTCAACAACAATCATTATCTTTGAGTGCTGAAGCGCCTTTCCTGGAAAGGGCTTCGGAAGTTTTATTCTTCCAAGGGACTTAACAAAGATCATTTCTATAAGGATTACCCGCACCTCAACTGAAACTTCTCCCGCAATGACACCATTGACCGCCCAAATCCGAAGCTGCCGCCTCTGCACCGTCTCGAAGAAGTTCTGTTTGTCAACAAGCCAGAGCCCATCATGCCAGATACTGTCTCTGCAGGTGATTCCATCACTTCCAAAGATGATGATCTCGAGGATAGTTATCTTGACATCCTCGCACCTGCTAATGCCAAAGCCTATGACTCTCCAAGCTCCGAAGAAGAATCCTCTGGCGACCAGTCTTCGTCAAGCGAATCTTCCGCGCCAGGCTCTGCTCGCATATCTCCCCAAGTTGCTACTAAATCATAGGAACTCTTCCTGCTCTTCCCCACCTTTTGTCTAATAATTGACAAAAAGGGGGAGAATGATGCATCGATGAGTTTAGTTTGCCACAGGGACAGGGTTTTGCTTCGTTTTTTTTTCTCGCGTTTAAGTTACAACAAACATTCCATTTGCTTCGATTGGGTTGTAACTTAATTTAGATTCGTGACTGTGAACTGTATTCCACTATGTCGTTTTAATAACCCCTTGCTGGCAAGATTCTGCTTCGTATTATATCTCTTGTAGGTGGTTATTATCCTTAAGTCACAGGTCATTCGAGAGGATTGCGTATCATTGGAATTTATTTGGAATTGCATCCTACTCGCTAAGATGTTCAAACTTTACTCTCCATCGAAGAAATTTTTTATATGCATATACTTTGATTCAGATTATCTTCGATGCTTACATTCAGGGGGAGTAAAACCTTCACATCTTAGAGTTTGCCTTCATCTCAACTCAAAATTTCAATACTTTTATCGATGCCTGTTTTGTCAACAATAGTCAAAAAAGGGGGAGATTGTAAGAGCAAAGTTTTGCCCCCATGTGTTTTGGATATTTTTGGACAAGACAGTAGAGGAACTAACAATGTTTGCGAGTATAAACAAGTGTTTAGGTTCCTGAAGCATAAGTAAAGCGGTAGATCTTCAAGGAAGATGGAAATGAAGTCGAAGCTTATTCCTTGGAAGGAAGCTTAATCACGCTGGGTGACCCCTAAAATGTATGGCTTCCTGATACATAACTCTCCGAAGGAAATGAAGAAGACGACACAAGACTTAGTAGTTTTTGTGTAGTTATTTTTCTGCTTCTTTGAGTCATAGGAAAAAACGTACTATCAAGAGGGGTTAGTAAGTCGAAGCCGAAGTTATTTTGAAAAATCTCAGCTCGAATCAAAACCCAGTGAGAGGTATAGAAGATCTTCACACTTTACAAGGTACTAAACATAAAGAAGATGTAGCTATCATGTTGTATGCAAATGTATGCCTCTGCCGGTGTAGCCGGAACATGTATGACATGAAGATCAAGTCATGAAAGGTGGATGTTGCATGACAATATATCTCGGAAAGGCTGTGGAAATTCCTTGATAGGTAGGTATGGTGGCTGTTTTGAGGAAATATATAAGGAGGCTTATGATGACATGCCAAGGGTTTGGATGCACCGGCGAGGTGGACGCCAACTCTCGGAGTGAGAAGATGGCAATGCACGGTACCGAAGAGGCTAGCAAATATGAGGAGGTGGAAGTGTCAACTTTCAATACTTACATTAGTCTGAAGAACTCATGCACTTATTATCGGTAACTCCCAATCTAATAAGGAGGTTCACAAAGAGACAAGTACCTCAAGGAGGAGTGTATGGGGGTTTGGTTATCCTTGCGCATCCTCATCTCATGGTACGTGAGTGTACTCTAATATCTTATCCCTCCAAAGATTAGTGATCCATCTAGTAGCTAGAGTTCTCAACTAGTTTTTGTAGGTTTTAAAAATAACACGGATTGCCAAAAATACGACACCTATCACCAATAGGCTAGATCTATTGACACTAAAATTTCAAAAAATACTAACAACAATACCTCAAAACTATTGCAAGTTACTACCACAATTGAATAGCAACCTCAATTACCTACTTCAAGACAAGACACAACTCAGTGGAACAACCAACTCTCTTAACATGTTAAACATGAAAACTAAAGAGAGTTCCAGCAACAAACTAAACAAAATCTAAAGCTCTTGCTAAAGACAAACACTAAAACTAAAACTAAACATGGCAGCAGCTATGAAAAGATAAAGAACACACAATAGAAGAAAGATAAGCATGAAAAATCCTATGATGTGTTCTAGATTGAAGTGGAGCGTGTTTCTCTCCCACACAAAGTAAGATGGGTTATAACTTGTTATGAAAAGAAAGCAAAGCTAAAGAAAACTAAAAAGGAAACCTAAGAGCGAGACGCTCCAAGCATAGCACATAACGCATGAAGTGATAAAAATATAGTGAGACGGAGGACGAACTGATGATTGTTGATGGAGAAGGGGATCCACGGGGGCATCCCCAAGCTTAGATGCTTGAGTATCCTTGAATATTTATTGGGGATTCATGGGGGCATACCCAAGCTTGAGCGTTTGACACTCCCGGATCTTCTTTCATCATCTTCCCTCGCACACTTGAAAAATCCCTTCATACATAACTCATCATAAGCTGATTAAAGAGGTTTGTACCCTTAATAAAATATATTTTTCTCCACTGGAAAAAAGATATTCTTGAAGAGCTAATTTTTCTCTAGATTGAAAAAAAGTTTTTGCAAAGAAAAAGCAAGCTTATGGTTTGCAAAAGTAAGGAAAGGCAAAGCGTGGCAGAATTTGTGAAAAACAGAACAGCAGGTAGTAAATAATTGTTTAGAGGTAATTGTGCAACTCAAATAAAAAAACTCAGAACGGAAGCTCGAAAGTAAATTGTATGGAGCACGCTTTCAAAAAAAATCAGATCAAAAAGATGATCTGGTGATTTTAGGCTAATTTTTCCGTCCAAGGACAGAATCTGTTTTCTGGACAGCATGTCACAACTTTTGAAGTTTCTTGCAATCGGAGGCTAAACTTGGCACACAGCTTGAAAATAAAGATACAATGATGTTGATACAGTATTAAAAATCATCAATACAACTAAAAACAGAAGTAAAAACATCTTGGGTTGCCTCCCAACAAGCGCTTTCTTTTACGCCTTTAAGCTAGGCATAAAGCAAAAAAGATCAAGTTTTATCAAGAGAGAGAGAATAGCTAGCGTGTGTAACGGACTCAAAAGGTAACTTGATCTTCTTTCTAGGGAAGTGTTTCATCCCCTTTTTAAGAGGGAATTGGAATTTTATATTCCCCTCTTTCATGTCAATAACAGCACCAACGGTGCGACGAAAAGGACGTCCCAAAATAATTGGACATAAAGGTTCACACTCTATATCCATAGTAGTAAAATCAAAGGGAACATAGTTGTCATTGACAATGATAAGAACATCGTCGATCTTCCCTAAATGTTTCTTTACGGAAGAATCAACAAGATGAACACCAAAAGAACTAGGCTCAAAGGGCTTCAATTCAAACATAGCATACATTCTTTTGGGCATAACGGAGGTACTAGCTCCAACATCACATAAAGCATAGCAAGAGAATTTATTCAATTTAATTTTTATCATAAGATCCCAACCATCATCTAGCTTCCTAGGTATGGAGGCTTCTATTCTAAGCTTATCCTCCCTAGCTTTGATGAGAGCATTAGTGATATGCTCCATGAAGGCACGATTTAGTGTGCTAGTGTGGGGGTCTCTAGACATTTTGTGTAGCAAGCTAATAACTTCTGAAAGGGCTCAACTATCAAAATCAATATCACTACTATCAAAGGTGGTAGTGTTGTCATCTAGGCTCACTTGTTTGAAACCCTCTATTTTTATAGGAGTTTCTTCTTCTATGGTTGAGGTAGTAGCATCACCATTAATAGGTCCACTGGGACTAGGAGTGTTTTGGGTGCTAATAGTTTGGGTGTCCTCAACAATTTGGATAGTAGCAACAGTGTGTTGTGTAGGAAGGCTGTTAATTCTATCCTATTCCATGGGGATAACTTCTGGTTTGGATGCCATCTGATTTATCAACGTAGATTGGGTGTGAGACATGTTTGAAACATAGGTTTCAGTGGCGATAAGTCTAGTTTAGAGATTAGAAATCTCACCGTTCAGGCTCTCAAGCTTCTTACTAATGTTTTGCAAAATGGAAGTGTGCTCACCTAATTGTATAGAGAAGGCTTTGTTTTGTTCAAACTGGGTGTGCTTATAATTCTAAGTAGCCTTCTCTATTTCTACTAGTTTCTCATAGCTAGGTAAATCTCTTTCTTTGTAAGTTGGATTCTACGAGTTGTTGCCAGGATAAGTGTTGTTGTTCCCATAGTTGGATGGAAACGGTCTAGGATTTCTAGCAATAAATTTCACGTCTACTTGTTCTTGAGCAACCGAAGAATTTAAAGGGACATCATGAGGATCGATAGAGGGTTGCTTGGTAAGTAGAGACATAATTAAGTCAACTTTTTCATTTAGGGAGGTAATCTCCTCGACAGATTCTACCTTCCTACCTATTGGAGTGCGTTCGATGTGCCATTGGGAATAGTTGGTCATCATCTCATCTAGGAGTTTTTTGGCAGAAACAAGTGTTGTTGACATAAAGGTTCCTCCCGCGGCCGAATCTGACAGGTTCCGCGAGGTAAAGTTCAAGCCTACATAAAAATTCTGGATAACCATCCAAGTAGTCAAACCATGTGTAGAGCATTTCTTAACAAGAGATTTCATACGTTCCCAAGCTTGGGCAACGTTTTCATTATCCAATTGCTTAAAATTCATAATGTTACTCCTCAAATGGATAATTTTAGCAGGTGGGTAGTACTTCGCAATAAAAGCATCTTTGCACTTATCCCAAGAATCTATGATATTCCTAGGCAAAGATTGAAACCAGATTTTAGCTTCTCCCCTCAAGGAGAAAGGAAAAAGCTTAAGGTTAACAACATCACCTTCTACTTCTTTATACTTTTTCGTATAACATAGCTCAACAAAGTTATTCAAGTGTAAAGAAGCATCATCAACAGCTCCAGAGAATTGATCTCTCATAACAAGGTTTAGCAAAGAAGGTTTGATTTCATAAGAGGTAGCTGAAGTGGCAGGTGTGGCAATAGGAGTGCAGATAAAAGATTTGTTGTTTTGACTAGTGAAGTCACATAACTTGGTGTTTTCAGTGGAACCCATAGTAGCAGCAGGTACGAGCAATGTTTTTGTGATTTTTGATAAAGGACACTAAGATAAAAATTGAAAGGTAAACTAACAAGAAAAAAAGCAAAGGTAAAAGATAGTGTGAAACTCCCCTATCATGTCGATTGGAGTCCCTGGCAACGGCGCCATAAATTTTCTTGATGTGCGAGAGATGATAATGGCTTCTCGCCCATCATTGGTTACCCCAAGTGGAAGGTGAGATGTAGGATAGCAGCAAATTTCCCCTATGTGGAGGATAGGGTTCGTCTCCCGTAGGACTCCGAAAGCGGCAAAGTAGGTGACAAGGGCGCTAGAAATTTAGTGGTTGACGTGAACCTGCACACAGACACAAATAACTTTGCTCCCAACTAAGTTCAGAGAGGTTGTCAATCTCTCCAGCCTTGTTGTTCACAAAGGATCAAAAATGAGGGATAATGATAATGGTGATAGCAACTGGAAGTAAAAGCAGAAAATAAATTGAGCGTGTAAACAGTGATGAGAATATGGATCGGGGTCCCTTGATGTTCACTAGTGATGTATCTCTCCCAAAAGACGATAAACTTCTATGCGAGGTAAACAAATCACAGCTGGGCAATTGAAAGGATAAAAAACGCACCGCAATGCTAACTATGCTACAAAGAAAGGAAGAGGCTCAAAAGCATGGGAGGTACGCAAAAATAAGTAGACCGAAATCCAACTGCATCTACTACTAATCATCCACCTTGAGATATCTACCCAGAACATCTCGTTGGTATTGCGAGCCCCACCCAAAGTGTAAACCCAAAGCAACAGACAACTGCATTAAAAGCACCTTGCGTAAAGTAAACAATCCTTGCAACCGTGGTTAAAAGCACCGGTGTGTTCCCCCTTGTGGCAAAAACACATCCCCTAGACTCATGTTTCCGTCACTCAAGCTTGTCATCCGGGGGCATGAAACCACAATTGAGCATAATGTTCCCTCTTGGGGTCACTACCTACTACTTGGCCAAAGCAATAAAAAGCAACGGAGAACATGCAAGAATTACTTAGGAACAAAAATATAAAAGATAAGAACCAAATATATTACTCTATCACAAACTGAACATAGTCTCGTAATCCATCAGATCCCAGCAAATTCAGCATAGCAACAGCAAAAAGAATTACATATGTGCCTCGATCATGTAGGGCAGCTCACGAGGTATAATCCATGAAGAACAAAGAGGGACGAGAACATCACATAGCTACTGATCATGGAACCATGGTCCAAGGTAGACTACTCACGGATCATCC
The DNA here is from genome assembly GCA_950022295.1 of Bromus sterilis. Taxonomy (NCBI): domain Eukaryota; kingdom Viridiplantae; phylum Streptophyta; class Magnoliopsida; order Poales; family Poaceae; genus Bromus; species Bromus sterilis. Next base: position 170,011,974 of record OX465597.1, read on the forward strand.
GGGAAGCGTCCATGATGGAGGGGAAGCTCCCGGAGGTCAATCCTCCCTCCAGCAGGGAGCCGGGAAGAGGTCTGCTGGCGCTCCTGATCTTGGAAGCGCGGTGGCGGCAGAACAGAGGCGAGATCGCGAAAAAGGGTTCTGTCTTCGGAAGAATCACGTCATGGAGAATAAATAGGCGAAGGGGGCAGCCAGGGGCCACCAGGGGTCTAGGTGCCCCCCTAGCGCGGCCAAGCCCTAGGGCACGCCACCAGGGTGCCTGGCCCCCTAGTGGTGGCCCTCTGGCCCCACCCAGGTGTTTCCGGAAGGTTCTTCTACGCTGAGTTTTTATCCGATTTTCCAGAATTTTTGGAGCACTTTTAATATAGGGGAAATCTGAAATAGAAAAACAGCAGAAAACAGGAACTGGAACTGGGGTGCATTGAGTTAATAAGTTAGTCCAAATATGATCAAAAGTGTATGAAAGTGTATCTAGATCATAGCAAAATCACACAAAACATGCATGGAGAAAGAAAAAATTATAGATACGTTTGGGACGTATCACTAATATTCAAAACGGAGTTGGCCGATAAATATTGAGGACACGACCCGAAGAAATTTAGAAAACTACTGGAGAAGCGAGACCAGGGAGGACAGAAACCACGAGTGACATGATCCGCAAATACCACGACCTCAGTTTCCTTGGGTTGAGGTCGAGTCTCGTTAAGAGGAAATCACCACCCAATAGATTTCTGGGAACGAAGTAAACCACGAGCGTGCAACTCGGTGAGCCGTCCTAAGCCCACTAAGGACCCGACCTACTCGGTGTTCAGAGTAGATTTTGTTTGGGACTCAGCCGATCCGGCAGCTTTTTTCTTGGATATCTCAGCTTTCCTAGTGGCAGCAGCTCCAGACATTGTCTAGGGCAGACATAAAATAAACAGCTGAGTAAGAGATTGAAGGAAATCACAGTTTAAACCCTAAGAGATTAATAAAATGTCATAAATCGACCATCTCACATCAAGATTCGACCAAGAAATCTTTGGGATGATGAAAAAATCCACAGATTGATTAGTCAAATGAAGATTTGCTGAGAAGAATCAAAATCACTAGAAAAATACAAAAAAGGTGGCCCAAGATTGGAAAGGAAATGGGCAGACAAGAGTTTAGAAAAATGGGAAAACTTACAAACCCAAAGATTGGAGAAAATCCTCGTTGATTAAATAAGAAGAGAATCGTCGTCCAATCGAGGGAATTCGCAAAATACGGTGCCTTCCTTTGGAACTCTTGAGAAAGCAGAGAAGGAAGACGAAGGCTGAGAAGAAGATGTGAAGAACAAAGGGGGACATAGATCCTATTTATGAGGACCCTGATTCAATCAACAATGCAAAAAACCCGCATTATGAATAAATGGAGGCCTCCTCGATCCTCGCGCATGATGAGACGAGGCAGTAAGGGAAACGCCTCGATTCTGGTGTGAGGAAAAAGATTGCATGAAAGATTTAATGGATATAACTATTAGAGAGTAAAGTGACACGTGTGCTCTCAATAAATCCCTTGATTTATATTTCGACTCCACGAGGGATCTTGTTCCTAAAGAGAAGATCCTCCTAAAGTTGGCTTCATGCCGATCTTGGGGGCTACTGTCGGGGGGATAACTCACAGACCCGGAAGAGTTAGCAAGAAGGCCTCCATGCCCAAGATGAAGAGAGAGTCGGCCTATGGGACGGCTCACCAAAAGTAAGGCCCAGAAGAAAGGATCGGCTTGCGAGCCGACCGACCTACAAGACGAAGACTGACGCCAGAATGAAGGAGTCCAAGCTACCTTGAAGAACAAGAAAAGTCATCAAAGAGATAGAATATGACTCCACCTTATTGATAGTCGGTTTCATTGTAAAGCCCTAGGACTCGGCGTGTATATAAGCTGAGGCCTTGGGACATCCTGGAGGAGAATGATCGAGCATAGTTCTCGAGGCACCGACGAAACCTCGCGCCCTTGTAATTGAGATCTCCCACATATAATAAGAGAAAAGCAGGAGTAGGTCTATACCTCATTGAGGGTCGAACCTGGGTAAATCCATGTCTTTCCTGTGTTCCAATCTACGGGTCGACTCTCCACCGATCGACTCTCCCTCGTCACGCACTTGTAGATAAGTCCCACAATTAAGTTCTCTATGAGGACATCTGGCGTGATTTTCCCACGATGAGCGTTGCGCTGAACCACGTCGTGTCTGCTGGATCGGATGATCACTAGCGCGCTGATCCGATGGCTGACCAGGCGGGTGATTTTTCTAAGAAATCATCCTGCTGATTCGTAGTGCTCGCCAAGTTATTTGCATTTGTGTGCAGGACAGTGTCAACTTACACGCTAGTAGAGAATTTTTGGCGCCGTTGTCACCTTCTTGTTGCACCTGGAGTTTTACTGGAGACAAACCTTGGTATCTTCACCGAGGGATTGTCTACATCTCAACATTCCACTTGGGGTACCAACGAGGAGCACTAAATAGTGCTATCACTAGTCCCCCTTGGACCATGGGTCCATGACCAGTACCTATGTGATGTCTTCTCTCAAATCTTGTGCTTCAATGTTTAGCCCTTGTGAGCTGCCTATCATGATCAAGGCATTTATGTATTAGTTCTTGTTTTGTTATGATGTGTTTGCTCGGATCCGATGGATTATGAGATTATGTTCAGTTTGTGATGAGTAATATATTTGGTTTACCTTTATATTTTAGTTCTTGAGTGTACTTGGATGTTCCTCTTTACATTTTTTGCTTTGGCCAAGTAGTAGATTGTAACTTCAAGAGCGAGCGTTATGCATGATTGTTGGTTCATGCCCACCAATATCTAGCTTGAGTGACAGAAACATGAGACTAGGGGATGTGATGTTCCACCAGGGAGAAAACACGGTGCTTGTAACTGTGGTTGCAAGGACTGCTTACATTACGCATAGAGTTTTAAGGCAGTCGTCTGTTGCTTTGATCCTACAGTTTGACTGGGGTTCGCAAGTTAATACCAGTGAGATGTTCTGGATAGATATATGAAGGTGGATGATTAGTGAGTACATGTTGATGGATAAACGGTCTACTTTTTTTGGTGTAATGCCCACATGATTGAGCCTCTAACTTTCTTGTGGCATAATTAGCATTGCAGTGCGTTTATAATTCTGTCAATTGCCTAGCTGTAATTTGTTCACCCAGCATAGTTTTTTCGTCTTTTGGGAGAGAGACATCACTAGTGAAAATTATGGGACCCCGGTCCATATTTCCATCATAGTTTACACCGCTCCAATTTACTGTTTTTACTTTCCTTTCAGTTTCCACCACTATTTCCACCATTGTGTTTGATCCTTTGTAAACGGCTAGGCCGAAGAGATTGACAACCTCTCTGTACTCGTTGGGAGCAAAGTTATTTGTGTTTGTGTGCAGGTCCAGGTGAAGGATTCAACGTTATGTGTGCCATTGTTTACTTAAACACCTTCTTGTTGCGCTTGGATCCCTACGGGAGACATAACACTATCCTCTAAAGTTAGGGGAAATTTTGCTGTTGTCTACATCTTAACGTTCCACTTGGGGTAGCTGATGGCGTGGAAGTGGTAATGGCTTCTCGCCCTTCGTTGGTTACCCCAAGTGGAAGGTGAGATGTAGGATAGCAGAAAATTTCCCCTATGTAGAGGATAGGGTTTGTCTCCCGTAGGACTCCGGCAATGATAAGTAGGTGTTAGTGGCGTACCTGACGCAGACCTGCACACAATACAATTAACTTTGCTCCCAACAAAGTTCCGAGAGGTTTTCAATCTCTCCGTTCTTGTTGTTTACAAAGGTTCAAACACAAAAGGGATAATGACAATGATAGAAACTGAAAGTAAATACTTGAAAACGAAATGGCTTGTATACAATGATGAGAATATGGACCGGGGTCCTGTGATGTTCACTAGTGATGTCTCTCTCCCAAAAGACGATAAAACTGCTATGCGAGGTAAAAAAATTACAGATGGGCAATTGACAGGATTATGAATGCACCGCAATGCTAACTATGCTACAAAAGAAAGGAAGAGGCTCAAAAGCATGGGAAGTACGCCAAAATAAGTAGACCAAAATCCATCTGCATCTACTACTAATCATCCACCTTGAGATATCTATCCAGAACATCTCGCTGGTATTAAGTTGCGAGTCCCACCCAAAGTGTAAACCCAAAGCAACAGACAACTGCATTAAAAGAACTTTGCGTAAAGTAAACAATCCTTGCAACCGCGGTTACAAGCACCGTTGTTTTCCCCCTTGTGGCCACAGCACATCCCCTAGACTCATGTTTCTGTCACTCAAGTGTGTCATCAGGGGGCATGTACCCACAATCGAGCATAACGTTCCCTCTTGGAGTTACTATCCACCACTTGGCCAAAGCAATAAACAGCAATGGAGAACATGCAAGAATTACTTAGGAACAAAAATATAAGAGATCAAAACCAAATATATTACTCTATCACGATCTGAACATAATCTCATAATCCATCGGATCCCATCAAACTCAACATAGAAACAGCAGAAGAATTACATATGTGCCTCGATCATGTAGGGCAGCTCACGAGGTCTAAACCATGAAGAACAAAGAGGGGAGGAGAACATCACATAGCTACTGATCACGGACCCATGGTCCAAGGTAGACTACTCACGGCACATCCAGGAAGCGTTCATGGTGGAGGAGAAGCTCCCGGAGGTCGATCCTCCCTCCGGAAGGGTGCCGGGAAGGGTCCTGACGGCGCTCCAGATCTTGGAAGCGCGGCAGCGGCGGAACAAAGGAGAGATTGCAAAATAGTGTTCTATCCTCGGAGTTTCCCCGTGACGGAGAATAAACAGGCGAAGGGGGGCAGCCATGGGAGCACTTTTAATATGGGGGAAACTTGGAATAGAAAAACAGCAGAAAACAGGAACTGGCACTGGGGTGCACTGATTTAGTAGGTTAGTCCAAATATGATCAAAAGTATATGAAAGTGTATCTAGATCATAGCAATATCACACAAAACATGCATGGAGCGAGCAGAAATTATGGATACGTTTGAGACGTATCAACATCCCCAAGCTTAATTCCTGCTCGACCTCGAGTAGGTAAATGATAACATGCATAATTTCTGTGGTGACATGCTAGCAACCATATAAGAACTTTGAAAAGTAAAGTAATCATGGTATGTAATTATATTCAAGTCATAACATGCAAGAGTCTATATTAGCATTGAAACAAGCAACGAAAGAACATTTGGTGCAAGAGCTCTCGCTGTCCATAACTCGAATGTCTCCAAATGGTGTTTGCGTGCAAGAAGTGGGATAGGGAATACGAGAGAAAACGTATTTTTGTGTTCAGAACTCAATCTACTAAAGTTTCACACTTGGTATTCTTTGGAATCTTATCTTGACTCATCCTCTGACCACTAGCCAGGTACAAGTCAATTTGATCCACTCCTTTTCGATATTTTGAGCACTCATGCAATGGATGTGCGTAAGCACGAGAGTTGACACTTAGGATGGCAAAGAGAGAAATATGGTGGAGGAGGAAGACAAAAAGGGTGAGAAAGGCTCACATCAATGAGGAAAATCATAGGAGAGAAGGCCAAATGATAGATATGCACATATGAGTTGAAAAGCTCTCCAATGGAACTACTGGGGGTGCATCTAACTTGCTCGCTCATGAAGACCTGGAGCTCTTTTGAGGAGGCTCATCCCTGGAATATGCAAGCCAAATTCTATAGTGTGAAGGTCCCAACATAGTTATATGCATGATCATCTCTATGGAGTACAAGGATAAGAGGGAGTACTAGTGTGGATCTTTCAAAAGGATAGTAGTGTTTCCCCTTTCTCTCTTTTTATTTTCTTTTTCTCTTTTTTCTATTTTTTTGTATTTTTTTGGTGGCCTCAGTGGCTCTTTCTATTTAACTCTCATTTGTCCTGTTTGAGATCTTTTATTTTGTCCACTTTGGGATCTTTTCCTCACTTAAGGGAAACACTCTAATTTACAAGAGGGTATAGAAGATCTTTCACACTTTACAAGGTACTCAAATCATAAAGAAGATGTAGCTATCATGATGTATGCAATGTATGCCGCTACCAGTGTAGCAGGAACATGTATGACATGAAGATCAAGTCATGAAGAGGTGGATTTTGCATGGCAAAATATCTCGGAAGGGCTATGGAAATGCCTTGATAGGTAGGTATGGTGGCTGTTTTGAGGAAATATATAAGGAGGCTTATGATGATAGAGCGTATCATGCCAAGGGTTTGGATGTAACGGCGAAGGTGGACGCCAACTCTCGGAGTGAGAAGGAGGCAATGCACGGCACAGGAGAGGCTAGCAAATATGAGGAGGTGGAAGTGTCAATTTTCAATACTCACATTAGTCCGAAGAACTCATGCACTTATTATCGGTAACTATCAATCTAATGACGAGGTTCACAAAGAGACAAGTACCCCGAGGAGGAGTGTATGGGGATTTGGTTATCCTTGCGCATCCTCGACTCATGGTACGCAAGTGTACTGTAATATTCGACCCCTCAGAAGAGTAGTGATCCATCTAGTAGCTAGAGTTCTCAACTAGTTTTGTAGGTTTTTGAAAATAACACACGGATTGCCCTAAATATGACACCTATCACTAATAGGGTAGAGCTCTTGACACCAAAAGTTCAAACATTACTCACGTCAATACCTCAAAACTATTGCAAGTTACTACTAAAATTAAATGGCAACCTCAATTACCTACTTCTCAAAAACAAGACATAACTCAGTGCAACAACCAACTCTCTTAACAAGATAAACATGAAAACTAAAGAGAGTTTCAGCGACAAACTAAACAAAAGCCAAGGCTCTTGTTAAGACAAACTATGACTAAAACTAGACATGGCAGTAGCTACGAAAAGATAAAGAACACACAACAGCAAAAAGATAGGCATGAAGAATCCTATGATGTGTTCTAGATTTTGAAAGTGGGGCGTGTTTATCTCCCACACAAAGTAAGACGGGATCTAAATTGTTATGAACAGCAAGCAAAGCTAAATAAAACAAAAAATAAAACCTAAGAGCGAGACGCTCCAAGCATAGCACATAACGCATGAAGTGATAAAAATATAGTGAGACGAAGGACGAACTGATGATTGTTGATGGAGAAGGGGATACTCGGGAGCATCCCCAATATTAGACGCTTGAGTCTCCTTGAATATTTATTGGGGATGCATGGGGGCATCCCCAAGCTTGAGCGCTTGACACTCCCGAATCTTCTTTCATCATCTTCCATCGCACACTTGAAAACTCCCTTCATAAACAACTCATCATAAGCTGATTAGAGAGGTTAGTACCCTTAATAAATAATTTTCCCCCAATGGATATAAAGATATTCTTGAAGAGCTACTGTTTCTCAAGATTTTCAAAAGGTTTTTGCAAAGAAAAATCAAGCATAAGGTTTGCAAAAGTTAGGAGAGACAAAGCGTGGCAGAATCTGTGAAAAATAGAACAAAGGGTAGTAAAGAATTTTTTAGGGGTACTTTTGCAACTCGAATCAAAAACCTAGGAACATAAGAAAGTTTCGTGATTGTATAGAGCACGCTGTGTAAAAAAATCAGCTCAAAAAGATGAACTGGTGATTTTTTTCGAAATTTTCCGTCACGAGGACAGAATCTGTTTTCTGGACAGCATGTCATAACTTTCACTTCCCTTGTCATATGAGGCTATACTTGCCACAAAGCTTGAAAAATAAAGATACAATGATGTTGCTACAGTAGTAAAAATCATCAAAACATAAGTAAAAACATCTTGGGTTTCCTCCCAACAAGCGCTTTCTTTTACGCCTTTAAGCTAGGAATAAGGCAAAAGAAGAATAAAGTTTTATCAAGAGAAAGAGAATAGCTAGGCCGTGTAACGTACTCAAAAGGTAACTTGACTTTCTGTCTAGGGAAGTGTTCCATCCCCTTTTTGAAAGGGAATTGAAATTTTATATTCCCCTCTTTCATGTCAATGATAGCGCCAACAGTGCGAAGGAAAGGACGTCCCAAAATAATTGGACATAAAGGTTCACACTCTATCTATATCTCTTATAAGACAAAACCCCACTAAGATACATTTAATGTGTCTATCTCAACATGCAAGATATCCACATCACCCACTATTGTATCCAATCATTTGTCCATGTCATCCACTAACAAAACTCAACTAACATGCATTTGGGGATATCTATCTCAACATGCAAGCTATCCACATCACCCACTATTGTATCCAATCATTTCACCATGGCATCCACTAAAAAATTCAACTAACATGCATTTGTGGTATCTCTCTCAACATGCAAGCTATCCACAACACTCATTATTTTATTCAATAATTTATCCATGTCATCCACTTTCATTTACATGAATTTTATACCCTTCCAATTTACATTGTAGAGTTCTTATAAAAATTTCCGCTGCAACGCACGGGGTATTCTTCTAGTATCCATAATAATAAAATTCACGGGAAGATAATTGTCATTGACAATGATAAGAACATCGTCGATCTTCCCCAAAGGTTTCTTTACGGAAGAGTCAACAAGGCGAACACCAAAAGAACATGAATCAAATGGTTTCAATTCAAACATATCATACATTCTTTTGGGCATAACAGAGGTACTAGCTCCCACATCACATAAAGCATAGCAAGAGAAGTTATTTAATTTGATTTTTATCATAGGGTCCCAACCATCATCTAGCTTCCTAGGTATGTAGGCTTCTATCCTAGGCTTCTCCTCCCTAGCTTTGATAAGAGCATTTGTGATATGCTCCGTGAAGGCAAGATTAAGTGTGCTAGTGTGGGGGTCTCTAGACATTTTGTGTAATAAGCTGATAACTTCTGAGAGGGTGAAACTATCAAAATCAATATCACTACTATCAAAGGTGGTAGTAGTGTTATCTAGGCTCACTTGTTTGAAACCCTCTATGTTCATAGGAGTCTCTTCTTCCACGGTTGAGGTATTAGCATCACCATTAGTAGTTCCAATGGGACCAGGAGTGCATTGGGTGCTAATAGTTTCGGTATCCTCAACTATTTGGATAGTGGAAACTGTGTGGTGTGTAGGAAGGCTCTTAATTCTACCCTCTTCCTCATTTTCTCTAGCCCATCTTTCTTTAAGTTTAGCCATCATCCTAATATTTTCATTGATTTGCAACTGGATAGCATTAATAGGAGTGTCCTTACTCTCCTCAAGGGGAGAGGTTCTAATTTTTAACATCTCAACATCAAGGGCTAAGCTGTCTACCTTCAAACAAATATTATCTAATTTAGCTAGTTTTTCTTCCACATTTTTGTTGAAGGATTTTTGGGTAGTGATGAAGTCTCTAAGCATACTCTCTAGTTCAGAGGTGGGGTTCTTTTTTCTAGGGTAAGTGTTGTTGTTCCCATAAGCGGATGGGAACGGTCTAGGATTACTAGCAAAGTTGCCCCTATAAGCATTATTATTAAAGTTGATTCTAGCAATGAAATTCACATCTACTTGTTCCTGAGAAACCAAAGAATTTAAAGGAATAGAGGGTTCCTTGGTAAGTAGAGACATAATTAAATCAACTTTATCATTTAGGGAGGTAATTTCCTTACAGAATTTACCTTCCTACCTGTTGGAGCGCGCTCGGTGTGCCATTGGGAATAGTTGGTCATCATCTCATCAAGGAGTTTGGTGGCAGCACCGAGTGTAGTTAACATAAAGGTTCCTCCCGCGGTCGAATCTAACAGGTTCCGCGAGGTAAAGTTCAAGCCTGCATAAAAAGTCTGGATAACCATCCAGGTAGTCGAACCATGTGTAGGGCATTTCTTAACAATAGATTTCATACGTTCCCAAGCTTGGGCAACGTGTTCATTATCCAATTGCCTAAAATTCATAATTTTACTCCTCAATTGGATAATTTTAGCAGGTGGGTAGTACTTTCCAATAAAAGCATCTTTGCACTTATCCCAAGAATCTATGCTATTCCTAGGCAAAGATTGAAACCAGATTTTAGCTCCGTCCCTCAAAGTGAAAGGAAAAAGCTTGAGCTTAACAACATCACCTTCTACTTCTTTATACTTTTGCATATCACATAATTCAAAAAAATTATTCAAGTGTAAAGCAGCAGCATCTCCAGCACCAGAGAATTGATCTCTCATAACAAGATTCAGTAAAGCAAGTTTAATTTCATAAGAGGTAGCTGAAGTGGCAGGTGTGGCAATAGGAGTGCAGATAAAGTCTTTGTTGTTGTGACTGGTGAAGTCACACAACTTTGTGTTTTCAGAGGAACCCATAGTAGCAGAAGGTGTGGCAGATTTTTTGTGATTTTCGATATAAGACACAAAGATTAAAACAGAAAGGTAAACTAACAAGACTAAAAAGTAAAGGTAAAGGATAGTGGGCAACTCCCCTATCTTATCACTCGGAGTCCCCGGCAACGGCGCCAGAAATTTTCTTGATGGTGTGGAAGTGGTAATGGCTTCTCGCCCTTCATTGGTTACCCCAAGTGGAAGGTGAGATGTAGGATAGCAGCAAATTTCCCCTATGTATAGGATAGGGTTTGTCTCCCGTAGGACTCCGGCAATAATAAGTAGGTGTCAGCGGCGCACCTGACGCGGACCTGCACACAATACAAATAACTTTTCTCCCAACAAAGTTTAGAGAGGTTGTCAATCTCTTCGGTCTTGTTGTTTACAAAGGGTCAAACACACAAGGGATAATGATAATGATAGAAACTGAAAGTAAATACTTGATAAGTAAATGGCTTGTAAACAATGATGAGAATATGGACGGGGGTCCCGTGATGTTCACTAGTGATGTCTATCTCCCAAAAGACGATAAAACAGCTATGGGAGGTAATCAAATTACAGATGGGAAATTGACAGGATTATGAACGCACCGCAATGCTAACTATGCTACAAAAGAAAGGAACAGGCTCAAAAGCATGGGCAGTACGCCGAAAGAATTAGACCGAAGATATCTATCCAGAACATCTCGCTGGTATTAAGTTGCGAGTCCCACCCAAAGTGTAAACCCAAAGCAACAGACAACTACATTAAAAGAACTTTGCATAAAGTAAACAATCCTTGCAACCGTGGTTACAAGCATCGTTGTTTTCCCCCTTGTGGCCACAGCACATCCCCTAGACTCATGTTTCTGTCACTCAAGCGTGTCATCAGGGGGCTTGTACCCACAATCGAGCATAACGTTCCCTCTTGGAGTTACTATCCACCACTTGGCCAAAGCAATAAACAGCAATCGAGAACATGCAAGAATTACTTAGGATCAAAAATATAAGAGAACAAAACCAAATATATTACTCTATCACGATCTGAACATAATCTCATAATCCATTGGATCCCAACAAACTCAACATAGCAACAGTAGAAGAATTACATATGTGCCTCGATCATGTAGGGCATCTCACGAGGTCTAAACCATGAAGAACAAAGAGGGGAGGAGAACATCACATAGCTACTGATCAGGGACCCATGGTCCAAGGTAGACTACTCACGGCACATCCTGGAAGCGTCCATGGTGGAGGAGAAGCTCCCGGAGGTCGATCCTTCCTCCGGCATGGTGCCGGGAAGGGTCCTAACGGTGCTCCCGATCTTGTAAGCGCGGCGGCGGCGGAACAGAGGCGAGATTGCAAAATAGGTTTCTGTCCTTGGAGTTTCCCCGTGACGGAGAATAAATGGGCGAAGGGGGAGCAGCAAGGGGGGCCACCAGGGGTCCAGACGCTCCCCTGGCGCGGCCGCGCCAGGTGGCCGCCTGGGCCCCTGGTGGTGGCCCTCTGGCCCCACTTGGGTGCTTCTGGATAACTCCATTGCGCTGAATTTTTATCCGATTTTTCCCGGATTTTTGGAGCACTTTTAATATGGGGGAAACCTGGAATAGAAAACAACAGAAAACAGGAACTGGCACTGGGGTGCACTGAGTTAGTAGGTTAGTCCAAATATGATCAAAAGTATATGAAAGTGTACCTAGATCATAGCAATATCACACAAAACATGCATGGAGCGAGCAGAAATTATAGATACGTTTGAGACGTATCAGTAACCAATGAGGCGTCATCAACCAGCGTCATGATGACTTCTTGCCCCTCGTTGGTTACCCCAAGTGGAAGGTTAAGAAGTAGACAACAACAAGTTTCCCTCGGTGAAGACACTGAGGTTGAGTCAACCAGTAGGACTGCAAGTTATTCAAGTAGGTGGCAAGAAAACAATGGCGCCGTTTACAACCGAGGTTGCTTACTTTTACTGGACCTGCACACAAAAGCAAATAACTTTTCTCCCAACAAGTTCAGAGAGGTTGTCAATCTCTCCGATCTTGTTGTTTACAAAGGATCAAACACACAGTGGAAATAGTGTTGGTGATTGCAACGAAAAGGAAATAAAAACAGTAAATGATTGAGGTGAAACAATGGTGGAAATATGGACACGGGTCCGATGATGTTCACTAGTGACGTCTCTCTCCCAAAAGACGATAAACCAACTATGTTGGGTGAACAAATTACACCTAGGCAATTGACAGAATTATAAATGCACCGCAATGCTAATTATGCTACAAGAAAGTTAGAGGCTCAATCGTATTGGCAGTACGCCAAGACAAGTAGACCGTTTATTCATCAGCATCTAATCACTAATCATCCACCTTGAGATATATATCCAGAGCAACTCGCTGGTATTAAGTTGCGAGCCCCACCCAAAGTGTAAACTCAAAGCAATAGACAACTGCATTAACAAACTATGTGTAAGGTAAACAATACTTGCAACCGCAGTTACAAGGACCGTTGTTTTCTGTAAGGCCCGATATGCGGTACTGTTCCAGATCTAGATGTTTCCATCCAGATCCAGGGACGAAGCACATAACGGTCCCACCGCGACATATGACAATGCCATATGCCCCGGATTTCCAACATGATATCACAACATTACAGATACAAGGATATAACATCTCATACAATCGGCATACACTTCCTTAAATACAATACATTAGCGGAAGGTATATGTCTGAGTACAGACTACAATCAAATGCCTACTGGCAAAGATAAAAGCATCGATCCCCATAATCACACGGGTCCAGGCCCTCCGCCGAGATCCGCCTTACTATTCGTCGTCGAGTGTCCACGTGAAACGTCGATCACCATACCTATTGTCAATCAAGAACCCTGAAAAGAGTTTGGGGGTAGTATCATGAGTACAGAAGTACTCAGCATCCAACTGTAGTGGTCATCTGACCCAGCAAGGACTTCATCACTCGTCATTCTAGGACAACTAGTAGTTTACGGTAAGGAAGGGGTAGGTGGTGAGGTTGATGCCGCACTAGCATTTATGAAGTGGTTAACGATCTAGAGAGGTAAGGTAAGAAGCCAAGCATTCGATGAGGAATCGCCTCCAACAAGTCTTGCTATCAACTACTTACGCAATCATAACACCTATCATATCCTTGTCCTCCTCTTCGCATCCTGACGAAGAAGAAGCAGTCAAGGCACACACACGTTGATCAAGTTATATTAAGATTATCTCAGTTGTTGTTGTCTATGAACAAGGAGTAGGTCTCAAGTCATCCATAACCGTGGACACGGATTCTCGAAAAGATTTAACCCTGCAGGGGTGTACCAACTGCCCATTACAAGGCTCCGCACGCACGCCCATCTCTCTCAGTTGCTACCCATGATAGGCAACCATTTTATGATTTAGTCCCAAGAGATCCGGAACGACAGGTCTCTCTAGCTAACAACAAACAAATCCGGGTGGCCCCCGGTGAGTCGACATCGTACTTAAAAGCCGACCGCGCTCTTGAATTGGCCTCTACCTTCTGGATGAGGTCGGGTAAGCTACCCAAACAGATGTGGGAAGCCCCCTATGTAACATCCCAAAATTTTCTGAATTTTGGAATGTTAATAAAATTAAATAGATAATGATTGATTGCTTATTTGAGTTCACTCGTTTGCGATAGATTTGCTCGGAGTGTGACGAGTAGAGTTGACTGGAACGTGAGAGCGAAGATCTTCATCGAATGTATAAGGCAAGTCATATCTTTGATCATAATCCCTATTACCTATGTTTTCAATGCATTAGTTCTTCTTCTTCTTAGATTGCATGATAGGTTATGACATGCTTTTTTACACCCAGTAGTTCATGGATGTAGGTCTGATCCTTACATCTTTGTCGCCATCGTATGCTATGATATTGCTATGCTAAGTAGACGTGGATTGGGAAGTGAATCATTATGAGGTATGAGTGATAATGTAGTAATCAGGACCAAGATAAAGTTAATGAAGTACCTGGGTGGGATGGTTGCGAGTATCTTGAAGATGGCCAATGATGACTGCGGAAAGCCACCCAGGCTCAAAGGGACTAATTGTGTTGTCATACCTAGAAGCTTACGTGTGCAGCCACAAGCTATTATGGGCTCTGGCTTAGTTGAGTAGGTTGTGTGACCCCTTTTCGGGATAACTAGCAGATGTAGATTTTTTATAGGTGTACCGGTTATCCAGCGGTTAAGGGGAAACACTTCTGAAAGACCATGTCTCGATCTTCCACTTGTCATACACCATGCAGTGTGACGAACTACAAAGGAGGCGATCGAGTCTTGTGGGGAAAAGTGCACAAACCTCTGCAGAGTGTAAAACTAATCGATTAGTCGCGTCCCCGGTTATGGACAATTTGAGCGACTAGATGTGGTAATATTGATTTGTCTCATCATCTTTATTTAGCTGATTGGTTTAATCACTTTGGGTTAGATTGAGTGGGGGTTCCCATCTCAATCGTATGCTATTGTATAACTTGGTTACTATTATTCTATAAGGAAAATTTAGCTTTTTGCAAGAATAAATGTAGAAGCTCCACCAGCCAAATTGCATGTATTGTAGGAAATTTTACTTCTTTCTGGGATATGATTTGTCATACATTCAAATGTACTGACCCGTTGTCGTGCTGTAATCTTCGGTGTTGCAGGATTTTATACGATGAGTAAGTGATGCGTTGTAGGGTTACGATGTCTATACTCAACTTGCCGGTGGAGTTGATGGTCGCCACGAACCTTTTATTGTTTTCCGCTGTATTCTATTTGTAAGCTAGCCTTGAGCTATGCAGGTATGCTTTATTTAATACTGGATCTTCGATGTAATATATAAGACATGTGGTTTATTCTTCATATTACATCATGTACTGTGTGTGCTAGCTATTGATCCAGGGACTAGCACAGAATGCACAAAGACTTGGATTCTTTAGTGAATCGGGTCGTTACAGATGGTATCAGATCCCATGTTGACTGTAGGTCGTGACCCTAGAAAATGGATAGAAAAAGCCATAGGAACAACATTATTTTAACACTTTCTGATTTCTTACTCTCTCCACTAGTATTTCTCATCTATTATTCATCTTCTAAAACCCCTCATCTTGTTTTGCTATAAATACCCCTCTGAGTTGCTTACCCCTGAGGACAAGACATTTGAGAAGTACATCATCAACCTCGTGGATCAATTGAAGTTATGAACACAAGAACTAGAAGGAGTAACTTATGGTGATCAATAAGTTTTGAAACTACGAGAGGAATCTTTAAGATCAGCTTAGCTGAGAAGGATGAATCTTAGAATCAGACCACCACCTTTTAGGTGAAGTTACATGAACGAATTTCGCGTAGTATGATGAGATCGTATGTCTTGCACATATGACCTTACTCTAGGTGTTGTTTGTGTGTTTTGACTTTTGTGACTGTATTGTTTGTTGTTATGTGTTGCTGTTGAACATAGGTGTTTTGCCTTATTCTTGTTTGAGTGCTTATGTTTGGTGTATTCTTTAGTTGTTGTCTTGTCGGTGTTATAGTTTTTCCCTAACCCTTGTCGTATGGGTTTAATAGATGGAGTATGGAGTAGGACTCGCCTTTTCTAGGGCGATGTCGAGACTGAAGGTGGAGCAATGGATTCGTAGTATGGAGGAGCACATGAAGATAAACCAGGTTGGAAGTGAGGACATGGTCCCCTATGCTGTTAAGTACTTGGTAGAAGAGGCTGCTACTTGGTGGAGAATGCACCAAGCAGTTGACGAAACACGAAGGAAGATTACTTGGAAGGAATTTACAAGGATTTTGTTGGGATCCCGCCTCGTCACCCCAATGCAAAGGACGATAACCCGTAAGAGGTCTCGTGCCTGCAAAATTTGCGGGGAAGTAGGACACTCCTATGAAGGACGCCAAGATGGATGTCCCTATTGTGAGGAAATTAACTTGGGTGAAGAATGTCCCACTGCTCAAGTCACATGTTTTGTGTGTGAAGGAACTGATCATTATCCCGTTCAGTGTCACCTTTACACCATGACACAACAAGTGAGTCAACAACAAAAGGAATGGATGAAAAAGATTATCCAGGAGTTCAAGGAAGCACCTGTGAAGATGGAAAGGAAAAATCTTAGCGAAATTCAGTGTTATCGGTGCAGGAATATGGGACATTACGCCAACATGTGTCCAGAATTAAAGGAAACACCCGTGAGGAAGAAGAAACAAAAGGACCTTAGCCAAATTGAGTGCTATCGGTGCAGGAACATGGGACACTACAGCAATATGTGTCCAGAATTGAAGAGAAAGAAGAAGATGTGAACATGGGAGCAAAGACGTCGACATATTGAAGCTTATGTTTTGCAATTGGAGAATAGAATATTCGTGGTGTGCACTAAGTGTATGGTGTTACCTTTTAATGTTAGTTGGAGATGTGGATCGATGCATGTTTTGCTATTGATTAACTAGATGTGTTATGTCATGATTTGTTTTGTTAAGTTTTGTCTTGTGCCCTTTGACCTTGATATGTCTTTGTTTGATGTTGTGTGTTGTTCCTTGTGTTTCTTCTATGCGAGTAGAATAAGTTTACGTTTCATTAGACCCCTTATCTATTTAGTATGCTTCAAGACTGAAGAAGACACATCAACAGGGAGAATAACTCGACAAGATACAACAGTATATGAAGATTACTTCAGCAACGCGTAACTGAAGCTACCGTCATTGAAGACCCGAAGACCTGGAAGATTCAAGATTCCTATCGTTAGGTCATTTTTGTGAGCTGTCATCTCTTGTGTTTTACTGACAGCTACACATCAAAACTTATGTTTTCAAAACGAGTGTGATGTTTGTATGGGTATATCTCTCTATCTCTCTCTCTACCTCGCTATCTACATTCTATTCCCTCTCATCCTAAAGGAGCTAATACAATGGCTGCCAATATCAAGACTGGAATAAAGATGGATGAAATTTAATGCTGAGTTCAAAGTCAACCCATGTGCCAAGGATCTTACAATAGAAAGCACAAGTTTTCCGAAGGTGGAACCCCGGAAGAAGTTGTAGTCCACCAGTACACGTTTTATAGCAGTTTGCGCAAACCTGAGTGTTGTGAGGAAACGATAGAGGTTAGGTTGACTTGCTGAACCATGGACTTATCTAAACCCAGTTCAAGATCAAGAGGACTTCTGCAAGGCTTGTGAGGATGACCGAGTGTTAGATTGCGAGATTCTCTAAACCATATACAAGGTAATGATTTGGGTGCGGAATGGATTGGCCCCCATGACGATTACCCTTATTATTCGCTCTTGCTATGCGGGATAGTAAATCTTGAGTGACTTACCTATAGCAGAGGGACGACGATGTTAAACCCGAGCCATAGTATGGTACGATGTGTGACCCCTGTAGGAGATTACCGGTTGTGTTATACGGTGAGTATAGACCAAGACCATTTCCTGCAGGTATCCCGTAATAGTATTCTTGATGACCACCATGAGAAAATCGATAGTTGCTTAGTATTGGCGCCTGACCTGTCAGCCATGAAGGTTTAGTATACGGAAGACTCCTCTTCTGCTAAGGATTCAAAACCTGATAGGAGGAGGTGAATATCTTTGAAGGAGTTCATCGATGGAGTAAGATTTTGAAGACCACGTCACATTCCTTTTAAGGGTGGTAGCACCCTAGCTCAGCGGAGGATCAATGGACTGTCATGAAGACCCAAACCCTAACCTTTCTTTCTAGCCTTCTTGAATCTCGAGGACGAGATTCCTTTTAAGGGTGGTAGTGTGTAACATCCCAAAAATTTCCGAATTTTGGAATGTTAATAAAATTAAATAGATAATGATTGATTGCTTATTCGTGTTCACTCGTTTGCGATAGATTTGCTCGGAGTGTGACGAGTAGAGTTGACTGGAACGTGAGAGCGAAGATCTTCATCGAATGTATAAGGCAAGTCATATCTTTGATCATACTCCCTACTACCTATGTTTTCAATGCATTAGTTCTTCTTCTTCTTAGATTGCATGATAGGTTATTCTATGCTTTCTTACACCCAGTAGTTCATGGAGGTAGGTCTGATCCTTACATCTTTGTCACCATCGTATGCTATGATATTGCTATGCTAAGTAGACGTGGATTGGGAAGTGAATCATTATGAGGTATGAGTGATAATGTAGTAGTCAGGACCAAGATAAAGTTAATGAAATACCTGGGTGGGATGGTTGCGAGTATCTTGAAGATGGCCAATGATGACTGCGGAAAGCCACCCAGGCTCAAAGGGGCTAATTGTGTTTTCATACCTAGAAGCTTACGTGTGCAACCACAAGCTATTATGGGCTCTGTCTTAGTTGAGTAGGTTGTGTGACCCCTTTTCGGGATAACTAGCAGATGTAGATTTTTTTTATAGGTGTACCGGTTATCCAGCGGTTAAGGGGAAACACTTCTGAAAGACCATGTCGCGATCTTCCAATTGGCATACACCATGCAGTGTGACGAACTACAAAGGAGGCGATCGAGTCTTGTGGGGAAAAGTGCACAAACCTCTGCAGAGTGTAAAACTAATCGATTAGCCGCGTCCCCGGTTATGGACAATTTGAGCGACTAGATGTGGTAATATTGATTTGTCTCATCATCTTTAATTAACAGATTGGTTTAATCACTTTGGGTTAGATTGAGTGGGGGTTCCCATCTCAATCGTATGCTATTGTAGAACTTGGTTACTATTATTCTATAAGGAAAATTTAGCTTTTTGCAAAAATAAATGTAGAAGCTCCACCATCCAAATTGCATTTATTGTAGGAAATTTTACTTCTTTCTCGGATATGATTTTCCGTACATTCAAATGTATTGACCCGTTGTCGGGCTGTAACCTTCGGTATTGCAGGATTTTATACGATGAGAAAGTGATGCGTTGTAGGGTCACGATGTCTATACTCAACTTGTCGGTGGAGTTGATGGTCGCCACGAAGCTTTTATTGTTTTCCGCTGTATTCTATTTGTAAGCTAGCCTTGATCTATGCAGGTATGCTTTATTTAATACTGGATCTTCGATGTAATATATATGAAATGTGGTTTATTCTTGATATTACATCATGTACTGTGTGTGCTAGCTATTGATCCAGGGACTAGCACAGAATGCACAGAGACTTGGATTATTTAGTGAATCGGGTCGTTACACCCTAGCTCCCTGGGGTGGACCAAAAAGAGAAACCATGTCTCCACTGGCCAAAGTTTTTTGAAATCTACCGGCCGCGAACCAGTCACACACACGTTTCAAATGGTAAATCAGCTTGGGCCACCACTAGAAATGTTTGAAGCTAGGTAGGTCAGAAGAGGGGACCCCATCAAATCCCACACGCGGTTAGGCACGCTCAGTCTTAAAACCAATACCCGGAACTCGGATCCTAGGTGTCTCGAATGGAACAAAGCGTCGGGGCGGGATAGCCTAGACCTTCCATCCTTCGTCGAATATAGTCAACATTTATAATAATCATATCATCCATAACAATATAATAAATGCGATATCCTAAACCCAGGAGTAACAGGGTAACATCGTAGCATCCTAAGCATGCATACTAAGCAGGGGCTGAGCAACGAGCAATAGTAACATAGAAGAACAAGGTTTGCTGGGAGGGGACATGGTTGTATTGGTTTGAAAGAGGCTGTAACATGTGGTAGGATCAAACATCGACCTAACCTAGACTAGCATGCAAACCGCTGGTTGAAATAGAATGGATCATAAGTAATGTATAGTCCTTGCCTGTTGATAAGTCGGGTTCCGAAGGTGTAGTTGATCGCAAGCTCGCATCGTCTCCGAGAGGTACCCGCGGAAGCACACAAGACGATAAACACTGGAAAGCAATCAACGAGCAAGCATCTATTACAACGAGGCAAACACAAGCAAGCATCACCAAGAAGGCAACCCGAGACATCACACCTACCATCGAGAGCGGTTACTAACAGGTTAAGTGGAGTACTCGTCACACACGACGATACCGCACATTTGGAAAGGTTCAAGTTGTTTAGCTACAGGTGATCAACAAAGGTTGTTAACATGGCATCTCACTCAAGCATGGCATAGCACACAAACATGTCAAGAGGTGAAGCATAAGATAAACTATCTATGCTAGTCAATTTAAATGAGACACAACCTAAACATGGCATATCACTAAGTGTCCCACGACCATTAAAAGATTTGGTACTGTTCTGCCCTAAACCATATTTTAGGTTGGTTAACAACAGCAAACAAAATCATAAACACAAAGTACACGAAAAACTAATCAAGTTACATATAAAGAACACTCCAAACGGAGTTAGGGTTAAAAAGATACAAGCAAAACAAGTTTGGAACACAATCTGCCACATCATGAAGCACACTTTAGAGCAATGCATAAACAGGATAATGAATGAAAACATGCTCACAAATGATATGCAATTAAAGTAGACATGACAGGGAAGGCATGGCAAAAAGAATCATGCAAATAGGAATCACAGATCAAAAGATATTAAGCAAGCAACATGGCATCGGAAAATAACAGACATAGAGAAAACAAAGGTGGCTGTCAACAACAGCAGCATAGCAACTTTGGAGCTCAATAACTATATGACCAGCAAGCATATCATGACAATGCAATATATATAATGGAAGTAGACATGATGCTTAACAATATGCAATTGGAATCACTCAATTCCGATAAACGGTTGCAACGCAACCGTCACCCGAAGTTGCAACAAATTAACAGTTTTCAGCACAGCAGCATATTAACATCAGGGTCACCACTTTGGAGCAAGATTTAATATAGCTAAAGCACCCAAACATGACAATTTAAAGCATGGGAATGAATTAGACATGATGCTTAACACATAGGAAAAAGAATCAATGCAATAGGCCTCATGGATTTGACACAAGCATCACCCAAAGTTTGAACAAAATAACAACAGCAGTAGTTAACAGCAGATTTAGCAACTTAACGATCTGGTGCCCTTTTCAACACACAATTACATATTCAAGATGACCTCAAAATAAATAACTTCCTAAAGATAAACTCTAGAGCACACATAGCACAACCAAACAAAAAAAGAATCACTTCGTTCGGAGCTACGAGTCAACGGGAAATCGATTTGCAAAACCGGATCAGAAGCACAATTTTTACAGGACTTAGTGAAAATTCGGGGTCCTAGGCGAAATAAAAAAACAGAGGGAGGGCGGTTTCAGGCTGCTCACCCATAGGCATTGGCCCAACATGCTGAGGGGGAGGCGCCTGGGAGGCGGTTCGGGCCACAGGTGGCTGGTGGGTCGTGGCGGCTCGCCGGCCCGCCACGGTATCCACGCGTGGCGGCGCTGGATCGGGCTGGCTGGCCCCGAGGTGGCCAACCAGGGGGCGTCGGCGGCCAACACCGGCGAGGGGCGGCGTCGCAGGCCGGCGACAGGCGCGTCCGGCGGTGCAGGAGGCGGATCCGGGTGCGGCGAGGCGGATCCAAGCGGGGACGATGGCGGCGGCCTTGGGCGCGGAGCGTGGCGGCCCGTGCTCGGAGCTCGGCCGGCCATGGCGGCTCCGGTGGCTTCCGCGACGGCGGCGGCCTGCAACAGGAGAGGAGGGAGTTAAGGGGAGAGGGAAGGAGAGGAAGGGAGAGAGGAGGAGGAGACCTGGGCGCGGCGGCGGCCTGGCTGGCTGGCCGGAGGCGCGACAGCGACGACGGTTTGCTGCCCACGGCTGGAGGAGGAAGAGAGAGAAGGGAGGTGCGGCTGGTTGGATTTGGGCCGTCGGATCTCCGGATCTGACGGTCCAGATCGCCTGGGGGCTAGGGTTTCGGGATTTGGGGGATTTTGGGCGAAAATTGGAGCAAAATTTGGGGGTGTGGCTGCAATTTTGTGCTAGGGAAATCCTAGAAAGGGGTGGGAGAGTGGTGGTCTTTATATAGCCCAGGTGGCTGGCAGTTTGCAAAAACATCCCCGGTTTTTCTCTCTCGCGCGCGGTGTTTACATTTCTGACCGCCGGGGGTCCACAGTACCTCCGATTCGAGTAAAACTTCGAACTGCGCGATCAGCGCGTCGAGCCGGCGGCGTTCATCTCGCGCTGGAACCGTTCCGAGAACACTTTCCAGCGCGCTATAAAAATAACCCGTTTAATTATTAAACAGGGTTTTTTTTGTTCTGTTGGTTGCGGCTGGTCTCGTGCGGTTTTCACGACGTGATCGGGTGAAACCCGGTGTCGCAAAGGTCGAGTGTCAGGGTGGCAAGGGTCGGTCTCCGTCCGGTACGAGATAAGAGGGGGAGAAAATAATCGACGATCGATAAATCGGGGATGCAAACACCGCGAACAAATCAGACGATCAAACAATTCTCACTGAAAACAAATTTCTTCCTAGTGGCAACAACACATCCCCTAGTGTAACAACCCAGATTTCACAAAAATTAAAAATTTTGTTTTCGGTGTGAATTGTTTGATTGTCTGATTTGTTTGCGGTGTTTGCATCCCCGATTTATCGATCGGCAATTATTCCCCCCCCCCTCTTATCTCGTACCGGACGGAGACCGACCATTTCCACCCTGACACTCGACCTTTGCGACACCGGGTTTCACCCGATCACCATCGCGAAACTCGCACAAGACCAGCCGTAGCCAACGGAGCAAAAAACCCCGTTTAATAAGTAAATGAGATATTTTATAGTGCATCGGAAAGTGTTCTCGAATCGGTTCCAACGCGAGGTGAACGCCGCCGGCACGACGCGCTGATCGTGTAGTTCGAATTTTTACCCGAATCGGAGGTCCTGCGGACCCCGGCGGTCAGAAACGTAAACACCGCGCGCGAGAGAGAAAAACCGGGGATGTTTTTTCAAACTGCCAACCACCTGGGATATATAAAGACCACCACACTCCCACCCCTTTCTAGGGTTTCCCTAGCCTAAAAATTGCAGCCACACCCCCAGATTTTCTCCAATTTTCGCCCAAAACACCCAAATCCTGAAACCCTTGCCTCCCCTCTAATCTGGACCGTCAGATCTCAGATCCGACGGCCCAGACGAGGCCACGTCACCCCCAGGCAGCTCCACCAGCCACCCGGGCCCCGCAGGGCGCCGGCAGCCGTGTCTGCAGCCACTCCGGCGAGCCGCCGGCCAACTTCTCCTCCTCCCCGCCGCCTTCTCCTTCTCTCCATATTCCCTCTCTCACCCGCCTCGTTTCCCCTGTAGGACGCCGATAGGCCAGCGCCGCCGCGCGCCATGGCTTCGGCCGCCTAGGAGCCAAGCTCGCCCGAGCCCGCAGCCCGGCCGTGAGCCGCCCTGACGGCCAGATCCAGCACCGGTCGGCCGGATTCGCCGCCGCTCGCCGCGGGGCCCTTCCCTGCGTCCTCACGCCGCCCTGCGTCGCCTCCTCGCCGGCGAGGTCGCCACCGCACGCCGGCGTCGACGGCCAAAGCGAGCCCGACGCCACCAAGACCCGTCCCACGGCATCGCCTCCCAGCCCAAGCAGCCAGCCGCATCCACCGCGGCCTGATGGGCCGAGCCCACGGTGAAGGCCTGTGCCCCCTTTTGTTTTCCCTTTTCTCTGGAATTTTGGCTAAGTCCTCAGGATTTATTATTTTATTCATTTTTCCGAGTAAACCGTAGCCCGGATCACGTTGCGTCCAAAAGGAAAATTGTTTAGTTTTGTGTGTAGTTCAGTTCATCTTTTGTGAGCATTTTGATTTGAGGCCATCTTGATGTTGTTAATCTGTGTTGAAGTGGGCATCAGACTATTAACTGCTATTATTTTCTGTTAGTGTGCTGTTGTTGTTATTTTATTGCAAGTTTGGTTGATGATTGTGACACATCCATGAGGCCTATGTTGTTGATTCTTTTTTGTGTGTGTTAAGCATCATGTCTACTTTAATGCTATGCAATCACTATTCATGTTTGCCTGCTGTAGCTATATTCATTTTTGCTCCAAAGTGGTGACCCTGATAACATGTGCTGCTGTTTATATAAAGTTGCTAATTTGCTGCCCTATATCTTTTTAACCGTGCATCCTATTGAGCATTGCAATATGCCATTTTGATCTATGCCATGTCTACTTCCATTATATGTATTGCTTTGTCATGTTTGCATTTCTGGTCATAGATATGTTTAGCTCCAAAGTTGCTATCCCGCTGTTTTTTACAGCCACCTCTGTTTTTCACTAAGTCTGTAACTTTCCGATGCCATGTTGAGGGGGGAAACAGTAGGGCAAAACCCCACTGCAGCTTTTACTTTATTAAAATAATAACAAAACTTTTCCGATGCCATGTTGCATGCTTAATATCTTTTGATCTGTGATGCCTATGACCTTGATTCTTTTTTGTACCTGATCACCATCATGTCTACTTCATGCCCATCTATTGCTATGTCATCATGATGCACACTTGCATATAGTTTTTCTCCTGTTTATATAGCATGAAAATAACAGTTTCGGCCATGTTTTCCTGATTTTCACTAAGTCCTAGACCAGTAATGTTTTATTGCATTTTGCTTGGGCTATAATTAGTTGCTCGTGATGCCTATTTGCATGATTCGTTTTGCCATGCCTTCCCTGCCATGTATACTTTAGATGCATATCATTTGTAATCATGTGTGCATTCATTATCCTGTTTATGCATTGCTCTAAAGTGTGCTTCCTGATGTTGGCAGATTGTGCCCGTAACTTGTTTTGCTTATACCTTTTTAACCGTAACTCCGTTTGGGGTGTTCTTTATATGTAACTTGATTAGTTTTCCATGTACTTTGTGTTTATGATATTGTTTTCTTCTGTTAACCAACCTAAAATATGGTTTAGGTAAGAACAGTATCAAATGTTTTAATTATCGTGGGGCACTTAGGGTATGCCATGTTTAGGGTGTTGCCTCACTTAAATTGACTAGCATAGATAGTTTCTTTTGTGCTTCACCTCTTGTAATGTTTGTGTGCTATGCCATGCTTGAGTGAGATGCCATGTTAATAACCTTTGATCACCTTTTGTAGCTAAACAACTTGAACCGATTCTAAATGTATGGTATCGTCGTGTGTGACGAATACTCCACTTAACCTGTTAGTAACCGCTCTCGACGATAGATACGATGACGTAGTGCGTTTTCTCGTGTTTCCTTCTTGTTGATGCTTGCTCATGATTGCTTCGTAGTAATATATGCTTGCTCGTCAATTGCCTTTTCCAGTGTTTCCTTGTGTGCTTCCGCGGGTACCTCTCGGAGACGATGCGAGCTTGCGATCGACTACACCTTCGGTTTCGTCTTCTCATCAGGTAAGGGGGAGCATATATCATGCTTATAACTTTCAGCTCACTCGCGCCTAGGTGTAGGATAGAACGATTGCTTGATCCTACCACTTCATATTCATGCCTCTCAAATAAACCCAAATAGCCATGTCCTCCACATCCCAGCAAACCTTGTTCGGGTATGTCACTATTGCTCGTTGCTCAGCCACTGCTTAGTATGCATGCTAGGATGTTATCAATTGTTATCCTGTTACTCCTTGGATTGGGCTATCACGTTATTATATTGTTGTGGATGATATGATTATTATAATGTTGACTATATTCGACGAAGGATGGAAGGTCTAGGCTATCCCGCCTAGACGCTTTGTTCCATTCGAGTCACCTAGGATCCGAGTTCCGGTTATTGGTTCTAAGACTGAGCGTGCCTAACCGCGTGTGGGATTTTATGGGGTCCCCTTTTCTTACCTACCTACCTAACCATCATGTCTACTTCATGCCCATCTATTGTTATGTCATGATGCTGCACATTTGCATATAGTTTTGCTCCTATTTATATAGCATGAAAATAACAGTTTCTGCCATGTTTTCCTGATTTTCACTAAGTCCTAGACCAGTAATGTTTTATTGCATTTTGCTTGGGCTATAATTAGTTGCTCGTGATGCCTATTTGCATGATTCCTTTTTCCATGCCTTCCCTGCCATGTATACTTTAGATTCATATCATTTGTAATCATGTTTGCATTCATTATCCTGTTTATGCATTCCCCTAAAGTGTGCTTCCTGATGTTGGCAGATTGTGCCCGTAACTTGTTTTTCTTATATCTTTTTTACCGTAACTCCGTTTGGGGTGTTCTTTATATGTAACTTGATTAGTTTTTCATGTACTTTGTGTTTATGCAATTATTTTCTGCTGTTAACCAACCTAAAATATGGTTTAGGGAAGAACAGTACCAAATGTTTTAATTGTCGTGGGGCACTGAGAGTATGCCATGTTTAGGGTGTTGCCTCACTTAAATTGACTAGCATAGATAGTTTCCTTTATGCTTCACCTCTTGTAATGTTTGTGTGCTATGCCATGATTGAGGGAGATGCATGTTTATAACCTTTGCTCACCTGGCCTAGCTAAACAGCTTGAACCGATTCTAAATGTGCGGTATCGTCGTGTGTGACGAATACTCCACTTAACCTATTAGTAACCGCTCTCGACGATAGATACGATGTCGTAGTGTGTTGTCTCGTGTTGCCTTCTTGTTGATGCTTGCTCGTGATTTCTTCGTAGTAAAAGATACTTGCTCGTCGATTGCATTTTCCAGTGTTTCCTTCTTGTGTGCTTCCGCGGGTACCTCTCGGAGACGATGCGAGCTTGCGATCGAATAAACCTTCGGTTTCGTCTTCTCATCAGGTAAGGGAGAGTGTATATCATTCTTATAACTTTCATCTCACTCGCGCCTAGGTGTAGGATAGAACGATTGCTTGATCCTACAACTTCATATTCATTCCTCGCAAATAAACCCAAACAGCCATGTCCTCCACATCCCAGCAAACCTTGTTCGGCTATTTCACTATTGCTCGCTGCTCAGCCACTGCTTAGTATGCATGCTAGGATGTTATCAACTGTTATCCTGATACTCCTTGGATTGGGCTATCACGTTATTATATTGTTGTGGATGATATGAGTATTATAATGTTGACTATATTCGACGAAGGATGGAAGGTCTAGGCTATCCTGCCCTGATGCCTTGTTCCATTCGAGTCACCTAGGATCTGAGTTCTGGGTATTCGTTCTAAGACTGAGCGTGCCTAACCGTGGGTGGGATTTTATGGGGTCCCCTTTTCATACCTACCTAGCTTCAAACTTTTCTAGTGGTGGCCCAAGCTGATTTACCAATTGAAAACTGTGTGTGTGTCTGTCGGGTCGCTCCTAGCAGATATTCTTTAAAACAACTCGGTCCAGCGGAGACAGATTTCCTTCGTTGGTCCACACCTGGAAGCTAGGCGGCTGCCCACATAGTTTGGGTAGCTAACCCGACCTAGTCCAGACGGTAGAGGCCGATTTGAGAGCGCGGCCGGCTTTTGAGTTGGATGTCGACTCACCGGGGGCCACCCGGATTTGTTCATTGTTAGCTAGAGGGACCTGTCGTTTCGGATCTCTCGGGACTAAATCATAAAATGGTTTCCTGTGATGGGTATAAACTGAGAGAGATGGGCGTGCATGAGGAGCCTTGTAATGGGCAGTTGGTACACCCCTGCAGGGTTAAATCTTTTCGAGAAGCCGTGTCCACGGTTATGGACGACTTGGAACCTATGTCTTGTTCATAGATAACATCAACTTAATCATAACTATAATTTGATCAACGTGTGTGTGCCTTAACTGCTTCTTGTTCGTCGGGATGCGAAGAGGAGGACAAGGATAGGATAGGTGTTATGCTTGCGTAAGTAGTTGATAGCAAGACTTGTTGGAGGTGATTCGTCATCGAATGCTTGGTTCTCATCTTACTCTAAATTAGACCGTTAGCCACTCATATATTGCTAGTGCGACTGCAACCATACCACTACCCCCTTCTTACCCGTGAGAAGTTAGTTAAAATACTTTTGTTATATTCTCACCCCTTGCTTTTCTTTTCCCTTTTATGTTTTGCCTGATCGGCCGCTGCAGTTGATTACTACCTCGACTCTTCTTTTGGACGCCTTCACGGAGACTCGACGAGGACTAGTTAGGTGGACCCGTGTGGTTACGGGAATGGTGTGTTTTACCTTTGCCACTAGGCATTTGATTGTAGTCTGTACTCAGACATGTATCTTCCGCTGATGTATTGTATTTAAGGCAGTTGTATGGAGATTGTATGAGATGTTGTATCCTTGTAGCTGTAATGTTGTGATATCATGTTGGAAATCCAGGGCATATGGCTTTGTCATATGTCGCGGTGGGACCGATATGTGCTTCGTCCCTGGATCTGGATGGAAACATCTAGATCTAGAACAGTACCGCATATCGGACCTTACAACTTGGTATCAGAGCCTTACCGACCGTAGGATCCCTTTTCTGGCCGAAGTCGAGTCTAGACAAAAAACTATTTTGTAGTTACTAAGTTAGTTATCGGAGAGTAGGATTCTTTTTACTCCTTACCTTTGCTCTGGTCAGATCAAGTGCCGTAAGTGTTTTAATCCTCATCTTATCCCCTTCACACTCTAGGATCTCGAGTAAGTGGAGTTTCGGAACCGTTACAATGCCTTGCTTGCATCGTATTATCTCGATTCCGAGCTCAGGATGGGAATTCCTGTAGTAGCTTTAGCTTCTCCGATTTCAGATATCGTCTTGGTCATCCGTTGACATCCCTCCTTTTACCGGTGTTTTTATGACTTGCGTCAAAAATCACTATGTAACAGCCCAGTTTTTTAAAAAATTAAAAAATTTGTTTTCGGTGTGAACTATTTGATTGTCTGATTTGTTTGCGGTGTTTGCATCCCCGATTTATCGATCGGCGATTATTTTTCCCCCTCTTATCTCATATCGGACGGAGAACGACCCTTGCCACCCTGACACTCGACCTTTGCGACACCGGGTTTCACCCGATCACCGTCGTGAAACCCACACGAGACCAGTCGTAGCCAACGGAACGGAAAACCCCGCTTAATAATTAAACGGGATATTTTTATAGCGCGCCGAAAACTGTTCTCGGAACGGTTTCAGCGCGAGGTGAACGCCTCCGGCTCGACGCGCTGATCGTGCAGTTCGAAGTTTTACCCGAATCGGAGGTACTGCGAACCCCCGGCGATCAGAAACGTGAACACCGCGCGCGCGAGAGAAAAACCGGGGATGTTTTTGCAAACTGCCAGCCACCTGGGCTATATATAGACCACCCCACCACTTAGGGTTTCCCTAAGCACCTAGCCAGCCCCCAGATCCATATTTTCCCCCAAAATAGACTATTTTCGCAGTTTTACCCCAATTCCAGCAAACCCTAGCTCCCCAATGATCTGGACCGTCAGATCGGTCGATCTGACGGCCAGAACGCGCCCGCAGCCTCACCTTCTCTCTCCTCTCTCTCTCTCCCTCCAGCCTCCGGTCTCTCCTCCCGTGCGCCGCCGGGCCGAGGCCGCTTTGCCGTGCAGCTGCCGCCGGCCGCACCCCTGCAGGTCGCCCGCTCCCTCCTCCAATTCCTAACTCCCCTCCCTCACCTCTCTTGTCGCGCGCAGGGAGCCGCTGCAGCCGCGGTCACCAAGAACGCCGGTGACCCGAGCTCCATGGAGGCGACCTTGGACCTCGCCGGCCGCCTCACCGCGCCTCCTCTTCCCTCCGTTCCCGCGCGCCCCCTTGTAGCACGCCGCACCTCCGCCTCCGCCGGCCCGCCTCGCCTGCTGCTTCTCGCCGGAGAGCTGCCGGGGCAGCCGCCGCCGCTCGGGAGGGAGCCGACGGGCGCCTCCATCCCACCCGCCTCCACGACCGGCCACCGAGCCCAGCAGCCACGGCCAGGTGGGCCAAGCCCAGCCAGGCGGCCCAGCTCGCCACGCCATGGGCCGAGGCCCATATGGTGAGCTGCCCCTCTTTTTTTCCTTTTTTATTATTTCTTTTTTTCTGTTGGGCCCAGTAGATTCGGCCCGTTTAGTTTTTTTCTGCTGCTAGGTTTTTTTATTTTTTTTGCAGATTGTGTAGTAATTTTGCGGTGCCCGTAACTTTTTAACGGTAGTCCGGATCGCGACGTGTAAAATATGAAACTTGCTTAGTTTTTTTGTGTAGTTTAATAAAATGTTGCTTGTTGCCATGTTTGACTTTTTTTACATGATGTTTACCTGCTAATTACACTGCTTGCCACCGTAAATTGTTTCTTTAATAACTTTTTAACCGTTGCTCTGTTAAAAATGTTCTATATATGTAACTTGACTAGAATTGCATGTAGATTGTGTTTCTGCTGTTCTTGCTTGCTAAATAAAATAATAAAATATTGTTTAGGGGAAAACAGTACCAAATTCAATTTTAACGTGGGGTCCGCAATAGTTTGCCATGTCTAGGATTTCACCCCAATTAAATTGACTAGTTTAGGTAGTTTATATTTTGCTCCACCTCTTGCCATGTTTGTGTGCTATTCCATGCTTGAGTGAGATGCCATGTTAACAACCTTTGTTGACCACCTGTAGCTAAACAACTTGAACCATCGTAAACATGCGGTATCGTCGTGTGTGACGAGTACTCCACTTAAATTGTTAGTAACCGCTCTCGACGGTAGGTGCGATGTCTCGTGTTGCTTCTTGTTGATGCTTGCTCGTGTTTGCCTTGTAGTAATAGATGGTTTCTCGTTGATTGCTTTCCAGTGTTTACCTCTTGTGTGCTTCCGCGGGTACCTCTCGGAGACGATGCGAGCTTGCAATCAACTACACCTTCGGAACCCGACTTATCAACAGGCAACGACTATACATTACTTATGATCCATTCTATTTCAACCAGCGGTTTGAATGCTAGTCTAGGATAGGTTCGATGTTTGATCCTACCACATGTTTACAGCCTCCTTCAAACCGATACATCCATGTCCCTTCCCAGCAAACCTTGTACTGCTATGTTACTATTGCTCGTTGCTCAGCCACTGCTTAGTATGCATGCTTAGGATGCTATGATGTTACCCTGTTACTCCTTGGTTTGGGCTATCACATTATTATATTATTGTTGTTGATGATATGATTATTATAATGTTGATTATATTCGACGAAGGATGGAAGGTCTAGGCTATCCCGCCCCGACGCTTTGTTCCATTCGAGTCACCTAGGACCCGAGTTCCGGGTATTGGTTTTAAGACTGAGCGTGCCTAACCGCGTGTGGGATTTTATGGGTCCCCTTTTCTTACCTATCTAGCTTCAAACATTTCTAGTGGTGGCCCGAGCTGATTTACCATTTGAAACCCCGTGTGTGTGCTTGGTGGATCCCCTCGCAATTTTTAAACAACCCGGACCAGCGGAGACATGGTTTCCCTGTTGGTCCACCTTTGACCGGCGATGGCCCGAGGCCTCATGTGAGGCGTCTCGGTAACCCAAACCGAGAGTACGATCAAGGGTGTCCGATCCGATCCGAGAGCGTGGCCAGCTTTTGGATTGGGTGTCGACTCCCCGGGGGCCACCCGGATTTGTTCGTTGTTAGTTAGCGGGACCTGTCGTTTCGGATCTCTTGGAACTAAATCATAAAATGGTTGCCTGTGATGGGTACCAACTGAGAGAGATGGGCGTGCGTGCGGAGCCTTGTAATGGGCAGTTGGTACACCCCTGCAGGGTTAAATCTTTTCGAGAAGCCGTGTCCACGGTTATGGACGACTTGAGACCTACTCCTTGTTCATAGACAACAACAACTGAGATAATCTTAATATAACTTGATCAACGTGTGTGTGCCTTGACTGCTTCTTCTTCGTCGGGATGCGAAGAGGAGGACAAGGATAGGATAGGTGTTATGTTTGCGTAAGTAGTTGATAGCAAGACTTGTTGGAGGCGATTCCTCGTCGAATGCTTGGCTTCTTATCTTACTCTCTAGATCGTTAGCCACTTCATAATGCTAGCGCGGCAGCAACCTCACCACTTACCCCATCCTTACCGTAAACTACTAGTTGTCCTAGAATGACGAGTGATGAAGTCCTTGTTGGGTCAGTTGACCACTACAGTTGGATGCTGAGTACTTCTGTACTCATGATACTACCCCCAAAATCTTTTCGGGGTTCTTGATCGACAACAGGTACGGTGATCGACGTTTCACGTGGAGACTCGACGAGGACTAGTTAGGCGGATCCCGGCGGAGGGCCTGGACCCGTGTGGTAATGGGATCGATGTTTTTCTCTTTGCCAGTAGGCATTTGATTGTAGTCTGTACCCAGACATGTATCTTCCGCTGTTGTATTATATTTAGGCAGTTGTATGTTGATTGTATCAGATGTTGTATCCTTTTATCTGTAATGTTGTGATATCATGTTGGAAATCTGGGGCATATGACTTCGTCATATGTCGCGGTGGGACCGATATGTGCTTCGTCCCCGGATCTGGATGGAAATATCTAGATCTGGAACAGTACTGCCTATCGGGCCTTACACACTATCCCTTGATCTGGTTTTCACGGTCGTTCTTCCTCTTGACACTGACGATTTCTTTTTTCAGACGATGTCGTCTCTCTGCGGAAAGTATCTCGACAGGGTTTGTCGTTCGACATGGAGCAGAGTCCCTTGTTCGTGGTGTTGAAAATCGTCGACTCTCTTCTTTCCCCCTTCCCCTCTCCCCCGGATCAGCCTGGATCTCGGGACGAGATCCCTTGTTGGTGGTGTTGTATTATAACAGCCAGATTTCACAAAAATTAAAATTTTTGTTTTCGTTGTGAATTGTTTGATTGTCTGATTTATTTGCGGTGTTTGCATCCCCGATTTATCGATCGGCGATTATTTTCCCCCCTCTTATCTCGTACCGGACGGAGACCGACCCTTTCCACCCTAACACTCGACCTTTGCGACACCGGGTTTCACCCGATCACCGTCGCGAAACCCGCACAAGACCAACCGTAGCCAACGGAGCGAAAAACCACGTTTAATAAGTAAACGAGATATTTTTATAGCGCGCCGGAAAGTGTTCTCGGAACGGTTCCAACGTGAGGTGAACGCTTCCGGCTCGACACGTTGATCGCGTAGTTCAAAGTTTTACCCGAATCGGAGGTCCTGCGGACCCCCGGCGGTCAGAAACGCAAACATCGCGCGTGCAAGAGAATAACCGGGGTTGTTTTTGCAAACTGCCAGCCACCTGGGCTATATAAAGACCACCACACTCCCACCCCTTTCTAGGGTTTCCCTAGCCTAAAAATTGCAGCCACACCCCCAGATTTTCTCTAATTTTCGCCTAAAACACCCACATCCCGAAACTCTAGCCTCCCCTCTAATCTGGACCGTCAGATCTCAGATCCGACGGACCAGACGAGGCCATGTCACCCCAGGCAGCTCCACCAGCCACCCGGGCTCCACAGGGCGCCACCAGCCCGCTGCGGGCCGAACCAGGCCGCGCCATCCGCCTCCGGCAGCCGTCGCTACAGCCACTCCGGCGAGCCGCCGGCCAACTTCTCCTCCTCCCCGTCGCCTTCTCCTTCTCTCCATCTTCCCTCTCTCACCCGCCTCGTTTCCCCTGCAGGACGCCGACCGGCCAACGCCGTCGCGCGCCATGGCTTTGTCCGCCTAGGAGCCAAGCTCGCCAGCGCCCACATCCCGGCCGTGAGCCACCCCGACGGCCAGATCCGGCACCGCCCGGTCGGATCTGCCTCCGCTCGCCGCGGGCCCCTTCCCTGCGTCCTCATGCCGCCCTGCGTCGCCTCATCGCCAGCGAGGTCGCCACTGCACGTCGGCATCAATGTCCATAGCGAACCCGACGCCACCAACCGACGGCTGCCCCAGCTAGGCCGGCCTTCCCAGCGCGCGCGGCCCAAGAGCCGCCCCGGCCCACGGCATTGCCTCCCAGCCCAGGCCGCCAGCCGCATCCACCGCGGCCTGATGGGCCGAGCCCACGGTGAAGGCCCGTGCCCCCTTTGTTTTCCCTTTCTCTGTAATTTTTTCTAAGTCCTCAGGATTTATTATTTTATTCATTTTTGCGAGTAGTTTTGCGAGTAAACCGTAGCCCGGATCACGTTGCGCCCATAAGGAAAATTATTTAGTTTTGTGTGTATTTAGTTCATCTTTTGTGAGCATTTTGATTTGAGGCCATCTTGATGTTGTTAATCTGTGTTGATGTCGGCATCAGACTGTTAACCGCTATTATTTTCTGTTAGTGTGTTGCTGTTGTTATTTTATTGCAAGTTTGATTGATGATTGTGACACATCCATGAGGACTATGATGTTGATTCTTTTTTGTGTGTGTTAAGAATCATGTATAATTCAATGCTATGCAATCACTTTTCATGTTTGCCTGTTGTAGCTATATTCATTTTTGCTCCAAAGTGGTGACCCTGATAACATGTGCTGCTGTTTATATAAAGTTGCTAGTTTGCTGCCCTATATCTTTTTAACCGTGCATCCGATTGAGCATTGCAATATGTCATTTTGATCTATGCCATGTCTACTTCCATTACATGTATTGCTTTGTCATGTTTGAATTTCTGGTCATAGATATGTTTAGCTCCAAAGTTGATATCCCGCTGTTTTTGACAGCCACCTCTGCTTTTCACCAAGTCTGTAACTTTCCGATGCCATGTTGCATGCTTACTATCTTTTGATTTGTGATGCCTATGACCTTGATTCTTGTTTTTACCTTATCACCATCATGTCTACTTCATGCCCATCTATTGTTATGTCATGATGCTGCACATTTGCATATAGTTTTGCTCCTATTTATATAGCATGAAAATAACAGTTTCTGCCATGTTTTCCTGATTTTCACTAAGTCCTAGACCAGTAATGTTTTATTGCATTTTGCTTGGGCTATAATTAGTTGCTCGTGATGCCTATTTGCATGATTCGTTTTGCCATGCCTTCCTTGCCATGTATACTTTAGATGCATACCATTTGTAATCATGTGTGCATTCATTATCCTGTTTATGCATTGCTCTAAAGTGTGCTTCCTGATGTTGGCAGATTGTGCCCGTAACTTGTTTTGCTTATACCTTTTTAACCGTAACTCCGTTTTGGGTGTTCTTTATATGTAACTTGATTAGTTTTCCATGTACTTTGTGTTTATGATATTGTTTGCTTCTGTTAACCAACCTAAAATATGGTTTAGGTAAGAACAGTATCAAATGTTTTAATTATCGTGGGGCACTTAGGGTATGCCATGTTTAGGGTGTTGCCTCACTTAAATTGACTAGCATAGATAGTTTCTTTTGTGCTTCACCTCTTGTAATGTTTGTGTGCTATGCCATGCTTGAGTGAGATGCCATGTTAATAACCTTTGATCACCTTTTGTAGCTAAACAACTTGAACCGATTCTAAATGTACGGTATCGTCGTGTGTGACGAATACTCCACTTAACCTGTTAGTAACCGCTCTCGACGATAGATACGATGATGTAGTGCGTTTTCTCGTGTTTCCTTCTTGTTGATGCTTGCTCGTGATTGCTTCGTAGTAATATATGCTTGCTCGTCAATTGCCTTTTCCAGTGTTTCCTTCTTGTGTGCTTCCGCGGGTACCTCTCGGAGACGATGCGAGCTTGCGATCGACTACACCTTCGGTTTCGTCTTCTCATCAGGTAAGGGGGAGCATATATCATGCTTATAACTTTCAGCTCACTCGCGCCTAGGTGTAGGATAGAACGATTGCTTGATCCTACCACTTCATATTCATGCCTCTCAAATAAACCCAAATAGCCATGTCCTCCACATCCCAGCAAACCTTGTTCGGGTATGTCACTATTGCTCGCTGCTCAGCCACTGCTTAGTATGCATGCTAGGATGTTATCAATTGTTATCCTATTACTCCTTGGATTGGGCTATCACGTTATTATATTGTTGTGGATGATATGATTATTATAATGTTGACTATATTCGACGAAGGATGGAAGGTCTAGGCTATCCCGCCTAGACGCTTTGTTCCATTCGAGTCACCTAGGATCCGAGTTCCGGTTATTGGTTGTAAGACTGAGCGTGCCTAACCGCGTGTGGGATTTTATGGGGTCCCCTTTTCTTACCTACCTAGCTTCAAACATTTCTAGTGGTGGCCCAAGCTGATTTACCATTTGAAAATCGTGTGTGTGTCTGTCGGGTCGCTCCTAGCAGATATTCTTTAAAACAACTCAGGCCAGGGGAGACAGAGTTCCTTCGTTGGTCCACACCTGGAAGCTAGGGGGTTTCCCACATAGTTTGGGAAGCAAACCCGACCTCTTCCAGACGGTAGAGGCCGATTCGAGAGCGCGGCCGGCTTTTGAGTTGGATGTCGACTCACCGGGGGCCACCCGGATTTGTTCGTTGTTAGCTAGATGGACCTGTCGTTTCGGATCTCTCAGGACTAAATCATAAAATGGCTGCCTTTGATGGGTAGAAACTGAGAGAGATGGGCGTGCATGCGGAGCCTTGTAATGGGCAGTTGGTACACCCCTGCAGGGTTAAATCTTTTCGAGAAGCCGTGTCCACGGTTATGGACGACTTGGAACATGCGTCTTGTTCATAGATAACATCAACTGAATCATAACTATAATTTGATCAACGTTTGTGTGCCTTGACTGCTTCTTCTTCGTCGGGATGCGAAGAGGAGGACAAGGATAGGATAGGTGTTATGCTTGCGTAAGTAGTTGATAGCAAGACTTGTTGGAGGCGATTCGTCATCGAATGCTTGGTTCTCATCTTACTCTAAATTAGACCGTTAGCCACTCATATATTGCTAGTGCGACTGCAACCACACCACTACCCCTTTCTTACCCGTGAGAAGTTAGTTACAAGACTTTTGATATATTCTCACCCCTTGCTTTTATTTTCCCTTTTATGTTTTGCCTGATCGGTCGTTGTAGTTGATTACTACCTCGACTCTTCTTTTGGACGCCTTCGCGGAGACTCGACGACGACTAGTTAGGTGGATCCCGGCGGAGAGCCTGGACCCGTGTGGTTACGGGAATGGTGTGTTTTACCTTTGCCACTAGGCATTTGATTGTAGTCTGTACTCAGACATGTATCTTTCGCTGATGTATTGTATTTAAGGCAGTTGTATGGAGATTGTATGAGATGTTGTATCCTTGTAGTTGTAATGTTGTGATATCATGTTGGAAATCCAGGGCATATGGCTTTGTCATATGTCGCGGTGGGACCGATATGTGCTTCGTCCCTGGATCTGGATGGAAACATCTAGATCTAGAACAGTACCGCATATCGGGCCTTACAACTAGTATCATGTTTATGTCACTCAAGCTAGACATCGGGGGGCATGAACCCACAATCATGCATAATGCTCCCTCTTAGAGTTCCAATCTACTACTTGGCCAAAGATATAAGAAGCAACGGAGAACATGCAAGAATTACTAAAAAAACTAATATATAAAAGGAGAAACAAATATATAACTCATCACAATCTTAACATATTCTCATAATCCATCGGATCCCAGCAAACACAGCATAACAACCTAGAAACTATTACATAGATGCCTTGATCATGTAGGGCAGCTCACAAGGGCTAAGAATTGAAGCACAAGATTGGAGAGAAGACATCACATACCTATTGGTCATGGACCTATGGTCCAAGAGGGACTAGTCATGGCACATCCGGGAAGCGCTCATGGTGGTGGAGAAGCTCCCGGAGATTGATCCTCCCTCCGGCAGGGTGCCGAGACAAGGTCTTCTGGCGGTCCCAATCTCGGGATCGCGGCAACGGAGGAACAGTGGTGAAATTTGCGATATCGTGTGCCTCCAGATGGTTTACGGAACGGGGCCTAAATATAGGCCAAAGGGGGGCTCGAGGGGAGGGCCCACCCCTCGAGGCGGCCTCCTGGTGCGGCCTAGTGTGGGGCAGCGCCACTTGGCCGCCCCGAAATCCCGATAGCAAACTAATTTCTTTGATGCCACTACATCTCCCCCTTTTTGTCACAACGAACAAAAAGTCGAGAGAATAGAGTCGAAAGAAATCCGTACTCGCTTGAGCGGCGCTGGAGACGACGAGAAGATTCTGCGAGCGTAGACGGACGTCGAATGGGGCGACCGCACGAGGGAAAATCTTCGTCCTGAAAGAATGATGATCACCAGAAGATTCCAATTGGGATTCCGGAGGGGTCTTGGGGCTTCGAGGAAGTGGAGAGTAAACTCTCGCAGTACGCAATGGTTCTTCATCGGGGTCGGATTCAGAGGAAATGGTGTCCAGATTGATATGGTAATAATCATCGACACTGAGCACATCCCTGTTCTTCGGCAGCATTGGAATTGTTGAATCTGGTCGATCGACATGATCATCATTTGTCCATTGCCTCTGTGGATGAGGAGGAAATTCTTCGAATCCGCAGCGCTGCAGTTGACTGAGGGGAATTAAATTTACGCAGACCTTTCCATTCCCTTCTAAGACATTCACGAAGAAGTTGATTGTTCTTAATGGTGATGTTTGTGCAGATGACTGATTTCAGTCATCATATTCTATATTTGTACGAATCTTGGTCAATGTGATGCTGAAGCATCTGCTGAGAGCGAAGGGAAACTTCCATGTGGTGCACTGGCTTGATGAACTTGGAGTGAATATTACGTTCAGTCATATGTGCTCGTATGCAAGTGTGCTCAGCAAAACGGTCGTTGGGACGAGCAATAATCTGCAATACTTCTCTCACTAGTGGAGTAAAAATCTTCGGGTAGATTGACACGGGGAATGGCACGTCCCGAGAGTAATTGCAGATAGCCATGAGCCAAGGTGCATAAGGCTTGTGGGAATTGTGATCATCAGCACATGAAACAATCGTACGAATGAAGTAGTCCTCAAAGTCAAAAGGATGACCATGGATCAGCTTCATAAGTGCGAGTTGCACATTGTTGGGAATGGGAAAGTCGTCATGCACATCGAGCATTGGCATCAAAGTCTTCGACATAATATAGAACCATGACTTGGCTTCAAATACTAAGTTCTTGAGCATCACCTCAGCGGGATAGTGATCTCCTACGACATCCGGATTCATCAGGGAGGAAAATTCAGCTGGATCTGGGGCAGGCAGATCATGCAGCTTGTGTGGTAATCCTTCGAAACGAGGCAAATTTATTACTTCCAGAAATTCATCGACAGTCATGTGAAACACTTGTCCTTGAATCATGTAGTCAAACTTCCAACTCTTCGAGTCTTCAGGATCACCACTGACATAGAGCGTGGCATAGAATTTCTTGATGAGCTCAAGATTATATCCATTGTCGAGAGCAAACATCTTATGAGCATGAAGAAATTCAATTGTCTCGGCCACATTCTCGAAGCATGTGGTGGCATATACCGAAGGCAAATCAAGGTATTGATGTTGAAATATCCTGGCCTTGTTGTACAGCATACGAGTGTAATATATGGCCTGCTCCTGGGTCCAAAACAGAAGAGAATAAGCATTCCTTGGTTTCTCGTAGGGATTGGGCCCGAAGAAATATGGCTTATGTTCTCGCCTCTTGAAGATAGGGCCTCCTCGAGGAACATATAGGCGGAACAAAGGCAACATTTCTCTCGGATGCGCAGAGTGCAGCAACTCATCGATGGGAAACACTTCAGCTGCATTGTCTGGCATTTGCAAGATGGGCTCAGCAGCACGAGGTTGTGAATATGGAACATTGACAATGTCCTGAGCTGGAATAGAAGCAGGAGCATTTTCCTCGGCTTGGTCATCGACGGCATCTCCTTCGTCAGAATTTTGATTTTGCTCGCCCTCTTCAGTTTCCATGGCTTCTAGATCAGCATCAAGCTGCTCGAAAGTGTCTATCATTTCTTCGTTCAAAGAATTGGAGGAGGATGAGGATCTATCATCAGAACTTTCATCACCAGAACTTTCTTCTTCGGCAGCGGCCTCATCAGTTGCAGGCGTGCCTCTTGACGAGAGGAAATTGTGGTCACATCCACGTTGTCTTCTTCTCCTTCGTGCAGGGTTTGGGCAGACGAGTAATCCTTCTGCACTGATGGAACTGGGGCGGGAACTACTTGCTCGACCTGAGCATTCTGCTCGGTCTTAGCTTGTGCTTGGGGCTCAGTAGCAGGGGTGGTAGATGGAATAACTTGTCGAGGTGGTGAAGGGACGGGTGGTGGCGATGGAGATTTTGGTGGAGTAGGCTGGCGCAATGGTGGAGTTTCTTTGCGAGGTGGAGGGGTGGCTTGGCGAGGTGGTGGTGTTTTTGCTCAGGGTGGAGTGGGTAGTTTGGTGGCAGGGCAATTTCCTGTCGTGTTGTTGCGGCAACGACTTCGGCAGACTTCTTCTTCTTGGACTTCTTCTCGATTTCTGGCGTCCCACGCTCAGAGGATGGGGCAGTGGACTTTCTCTTTCGAGATTGTCTCTTAGTGAGGGAATCATTGTGCTCTTTCCACATATCTGCCACAATCTGTCTGACCTTGTCATTGACAGCAGAGATGTTTTCCTACTAAGCTCTCCTGGATTCAGCAAGTGTGGAGAGCTTGGACTTGAAAAACTGCCGGGACTCCATGTCCTCAGTTTCTTCTCGAAGCTGATTTGTATAGAATATTTCTTGCTCGCGGTCTTTGTCGTCTTGGGTAAGATAACCATCCCATCGAACCATATAACGAGCAACTCGGTCTTGAATTTATGCGGGATCATCATCCTGTCGAGTCACTTTACTGGGTGTGGTGGCCATTCGTCAGAGAATGTTTGAGATTTGTAATGCATACAATGCAGTAGTGTTGGTGGAATCTCCTTCGTTGATCATTCTTCATCGGCACAAGGGGCGGACACAGCAGGTGCAGCAGGTGCCGGAGCAGCACGAGGAACTGGAGCTGCCTTGGACTTCAGTCTGGCCTTCTTGTCTTTCCTTTCGGCCTCCTTCGTGGCCTTGGCAGCAGCAACTGGTTTTGTTACAGCAATTGGGGCCGTAGCTTTCTCCTTCGAGGCTCCAGCAGCCTCAGCATTTTTCTTCGCAGCACTAGGGGTTGCAGCTTTTTCTTTCGTGACTGTGGGAGTCACAACCTTCTCGATGGCACTAGGGGCCACGACCTTTTCTTTAAGGGCACTGGGGCAGGTATTTCTTCGAGCTGGTGTTTGTAATTGTTAGAGAGCAGATGAAGAATGCCCAATTGCTTTGCAACAATAGCTTTCTTATCATCGGGCTGGCTGTGAAAATTGAACAACTTCGCCCTTTCCAAATCTTTGGCCTCAAGATGTCGTTGCTTGGCCAATCTCTCCTTCCTCTTGAGCAGAGTTTCTTCTTCCTCGTTCATAGCTGCCTGCTTGCCCATGGACTTCGACGAGGGTTTTTGTTGTTGAGGGGCAGCAGTGGCAAGAGGTGGTTCCATAACCAAGTTGGTAATATCAATTGTTGCTCGAGGAGCCGCAACAGCTGGCTCCTGGATCCTGATGCCCTTGTGGCTTGATTTCTTTTTTGGTGCGGGAGGAGGAATATCCTCGACATCATCCTCTGTACCCGGATCTTGTTGCTCGGTACTGGCTTCTTCTTCGTCAGAAGTTGCTTCAGGTGGAGAAACAACAACGACCTTTTTCTGGCGCTTGGAAGATTTCTTGTCAGTCTTTTTCTTGGTGCTTGTACCAACATCTTCGGCAACTCCTTCTTAGCCCTCAGCAGCAGCAGCTTTCTTGGCCTTGGCCTCCTTTCTCTTTTCAGCTCGTTCAGCTCGAGCAGCAACCAACTCTTTAAAATTGGTTGGGGTCTTGAGAGTAGATGGATGAGCATCAGCTGGAGGAGGAGGTCGGTTTGCTTTGTTCCACTTGGGCCTCAAGGACTTGACATCTGACCAAGGGTTCTTCAGTGCAAACAACCTTTCCCAACGAGGGATTATAGCCTTGTATTCATACCAACAAAGAGCTTGAAGCCTTCGAATTTCTTGCAGCCTGTTTTATCTCGTTCGAGTGTCTTCAACTGAGCCTTCATGCGTTCTCAGATTTTTCTCTATGATCAAGTCCTCAGACAGGCCTTCTGAATTATTGGTAATTTTTGTTCGGCCTCCTACACGCTTGGGTTCCCTGAAGTTTCCAGCGTTCTCAAACATTTTCCTGTGAAATAGATAGGTACGGGGGAAAAGTAGACAAGATGTGAACATCTATCGAAACATTTTTGAGGAAAAACATTTTGAACGTAGCAAACATATAGAGAGATTTGTCTTTGATGCAAATTTTCATACAAGTGCTAGGCTAGATTCCCATCGGGTGCAAGTCTAACGAAGAACTGGTATGAATAAATTCCTCAAAACGTAAATCTATCGATATGAATCTGAGAGATTTTCCTGAGTAAGAAATTCCACGGGACGAGAGATTTCTTACCTAGATCGGATGTGAATTCGATAGGAAACGCTAGAAACAGATTTCCCAAAGTACAACGATCCAAACGGATCAAAACAACCTAATAAAATAAACGAAAATCAAGAACAAATCTGAGCTCGATGAACAGAGAAGATTAGAATCAATTTCAGTGTCGTGCATACCCTAACTCGGTGATTGAACGGCGACTACGGCAGTGCGGATGAAGATCTGTGTCGACGGGAAAGCCTCCAGCGACTTCCTTCCGGCAGCGAAGCACCGACGGAATCGACGGCGACGGAATCGACACGGCAGCGTACAAGAGCTCGGGAGCGAGGGTGGGAGAGACGAAGTCGAGGGAATGTGAGTTCTGTGCCGGTGGGGTGGATCGATATTTATAAGGGAGGGGTCTGACGTAACCATCAAATCTGATCCAACGGCGTAGATCTCGCGCCTCTCCGAATTCAACGGACGGATTTTGTGGCGGTAATCGCGGAAAAAATCCAACGAACCGAAAGAAAGTTGATCCACGTCCGAAAACAAACTCTTCGAACATCGAGTATTAAAGTAGATAAAAGTTCGACAGATTTTCTTCGGAATCAATGACATTCGAAGGGAATCTTAATCAAGTACAAATATACATGTTCACGAGAGAAAAGCAAAGATGGGGGTAGGGATAGAATAGAGGGGAAAACAGGGTCTGATAATTAATCAATCCGAGAGAAAGAGAACGACAAGGAAACTCGGAGTGATAAGTGTATAGGACAACACCAAACGAACAAAAACGAAAAGAAAAAATACGATAAAAAAACCAAAGAAAGTAAACTAATGCTAGAAAGAAAACTTATAATACATAGTATAGATAGTTTTGATCTTACTGCATGTTGCATGAGTCCAATATGTTCAACTCACACCTTAGTGCACATAACCTTTTCTCATCAAGGGGCTTCGTAAATATATCAGCCAGTTGATCTTCGGTGCGGACATGGCTGATAACAATATCTTCTCGCTGCACGTGATCTTGAAGAAAATTATGACGAATATCAATATGCTTCGTTCGAGAGTGTTACTGGATTATGGGAAATTTTGATAGCACTCTCGTTATCACATAGGAGTGGAATTTTCTTCACGAGAATACCATAATATTTCAGTGTTTGCTTGAGCCACAGAATTTGAGTGCAGCATGGACCGGCAGCAATATACTCGGCTTCACCCGTAGAAATAGATACACAATTATGTTTCTTCGAAGCCCAACAGACAAGAGATCTACCGAGAAAATGACATGTGCCTAAGGTAGATTTACGGTTGACACGATCACCAGCCCAGTCAGAATCAGAATATCAAACAAGATCAAAGTGGGCACCTTTGGGATACCAAAGTCCCGAGGTAGGTGTGTGAGACAGATATCGAAGAATTCGCTTGACAGCAATATGATGTGATTCTTTTGGATTTGCCTGAAAACGAGCACACATACAAACTTATAGCATAACGTCAGGTCTAGATGCACATAGGTAAAGAAGCGAACCGATCATCGAGTGATATTTCTGCTGGTCGAAAGGTTTTCCCTTCTCATCTACATCTATGTGAACATTCGTAGGCATTGGAGTCTTGATAGTTTTGCAATTGACAAGATCAAACTTCTTCATGCTATCTCTGAGATACTTCTCTTGAGAGATAAATGTCCTATTCTTCTGTTGACAGATTTGAAGTCCGAGAATGAACTTCAATTCACCCCTCATAGACATTTCATATTTCTTTGACATCATTCGAGAAAATTCCTCGCTAATATCAGGGTTAATACAGCCAAAAATAATATCATCGACGTAAATTTGACACACAAAAAGATCATTTTTGTATGCTTGAGTGAAAAGAGTCGGATCAGTTGTTCCTGGTTTGAAGCCCTTCTTCAGAAGAAAATCCTTGAGTGTTTCATATCAAGCATGAGGTGCTTGCTTTAACCCATAAAGGGCCTTGTGCAACCTGTACACCATATCTGGATTCTTCGGGTCTTCAAAACCTGGTGGCATCATAACATATACTTCTTCTTCAATTTCACCGTGAAGAAATGCACTTTTGACATCCATTTGATATAGGAATATACCATTGTAATTTGCAAAAGCAAGCATGACATGAA
The DNA here is from genome assembly GCA_950022295.1 of Bromus sterilis. Lineage (NCBI taxonomy): Eukaryota > Viridiplantae > Streptophyta > Magnoliopsida > Poales > Poaceae > Bromus > Bromus sterilis. Next base: position 170,056,399 of record OX465597.1, read on the forward strand.
TGGATTCAAGTCGAGCAACTGGAGCATAGGTCTCACCGAAATCAATACCTTTGATTTGGGTGTAACCTTGTGCAACCAATCGAGCTTTATTCCTTACCACAATACCATCTTCATCTTGGTTGTCGCGAAAAATCCACTTCGTACCAATGATATTATGCTTCTTGGGATCAGGTCTTTCGACAAGGGACCAGACTTTATTTCTCTTGAACTGATTAAGTTCTTCGAGTATTGCAGTCATCCAGTCTGAGTCCTTCATGGATTCATCGAATTTCGACGGTTCTAGCATGGAAACAAACGAGAAATTTCAACACAAGCTAGCTAAACGAGTACGAGAGCGAGTGGTGGGACGACCTGGTAGACGAATCTCTTCGAGCATTGAGTCGACGTCCACTATTCTTCGAACTCGACATTGTACTCCTTCGTTAGCCTGAGGATCCAGTTGTTCTTCGGGATCAGCTTGTCCTTCAAGACCATTTCCATCGGGTTCAGCTTGTCCTTCGGGTTGAGCATTTTCTTCGTTCATGTGATTTCCTTCGTCCTGTGCATCATTTACTTCAGGATGTTGATCTCCAGCGCCCCGGGCTATGTGTGGGAACATTGGATCATCACCATCCTTGTTGACTTGATGTGCATTTCCTTCGACAGGACGAATATCTCCAATAGCCATGTACCTGATAACTTCATCCAAAGGTGGTTCATACAGGTTAAGAGGTAATTGCTCCTTTTGAGAGACGTTAGTTTCATAAAATCGAACATTTACAGTTTCTACAACTTTGCCAAGATGGGATTTGTACACTCTGTAAGTGTGATAATTCGAACCATAACCTAAGAGAAAACCTTCGTGGGCCTTTGGGGCAAACTTGGAGCTATGATTCATATCTCTGATGTAACATGGAGCACCAAAAACCCTGAGATATGATACATTTGGATTTTTACCAGTGATAAGCTCATGTGAAGTTTTCTTCAGAAATTTGTGCAGATAAACCTTGTTGATGATATGAAATGCAGTGTTGATTTCTTTGGCCCAGAACCTGATAGGAGTCTTGTATTCAGCAAGCATTGTTCTGGCCATTTCAATAAGAGTTCGGTTCTTTCTCTCGACCACACCATATTGTTACGGTGTATAAGCAGCCGAGAATTCATGAGTAAAGCCATATTCATCAAGAAATTCTTCGATATGAGTATTTTTGAATTCTTTACCATTATCACTTCTGATATGCTTGAGAGATAATTCATACTCAGTTTGCGCTCTCTTTGTGAAAGTTTTGAAAATTTGGACAACTTTGCTCTTGTCATCTAGAAAAAAAACCAAGTGTATCGAGAGAAATCATCAACAATGACCAGACCATACTCGTTGCCTCCAAGACTAGCATAATTTTGAGGACCGAATAAATCCATATGAAGTAATTCAAGAGGACGAGTAGTAGTCATGATAGTCTTTGCTGAGTGATGTTTCTTGGCAATCTTTCCGGCTTCACAGGCACTACACAGGCGATCTTTATCGAATTTCACATTTTCAATACCAACGATATTCTTCTTCGAGGTAAGAGTTTGAAGATTTTTCATCCCTGCATGACCAAGTCTACTATGCCATAACCAACGAGAAGTGGCTTTAGCCATTAAGCATGTGGACACTGCAAGTCCCGAAGAGAAATCGACAATATAAAGATCACCTTTGCAATATCCTTCGAACACGAAGGAATAATCATCCGGTGAAAAGACAACACAACGAGAGGAAGAGAACAATACAAGCATACCCATATCACAAAGTTTTGAGATAGACATAAGATTATATCCTAGAGATTGAACAAGCATAACTTTGTCAATATGCTTATCCTTCGATATAGCAACCTTACCCAAACCAAGTACTTTTCCTTTGTTGTTGTCACCGAAGGTAATATATCTCTGAGAAGATTCAGTAAGTTTGTCTTTGGTGAACAAATCTTTGTCTCAGGTCATATGATTTGTGCAACCAGTATCCATGACCCATTCGGATCCACCGGAGACATAGCCCTGCGGAAGAATTAGTTCTTCTTATCCACCCACAAACGAACAGGTGACTGAGAAGGCATGGAAGTGCTAGACGAAGCAGTGGTATTATAGCGAACGGGATCATATTGGCAAGGTGGACCATCAAGCACACCATAAACATAATTCATCGGAGAGGGGTTAGAGTACTGGTAGGTAAATGCAATTTTGTCGTTATTATCACAATGCCGATAAATATTTCTATCTACTCGATAGTATTCCTTCTGGGGAACATTTGATGCAGGCACCAGAGGTTCATTTCTTTCCTCGAGAGAATAGTAGTATCTCGGTGGTACCATAGATTTTCCCTGCATAGAATGGTTAGGGGCAGTTTTTCTACGAGAGATTTGCAAACCCAAATCTGTCGCTTATAGAAACCATTCTTCGGAGGAGTACCAACGAATTCAGCAGACACTTTTCCTTCCTGATCTTTGATAAGCTTGTAGTCAGAATCAAGTAATTCATCAACAATAGCCTTATCAATTTTGCAGTTGAAACCTGAAAGGTTAGCAATATCAATGGGCTTTTCTTTCGCTAGAACCCAGACAGTTTTAGGATACTGCTCGGGCTCCCAGTAGGTGCCATCAGGGTTGAGTTTCCTCTCGAAACCAACACCTTCCTTTTGAGGATTCCTATGAAGAAGAGACTTCTTTAGGATATCACATAGGTACTGGTGTCCCTAAAAACTTTTGAACATGCCTGTATCAAATAAAGCTTTCAAAATTAGGAGTTCCTCGGTAACAGTTTCCTCGACCGAGGGGATAGCATCATCAATGATAATAGGTTCCTTTCCTTTCTAGTGCTTAGAAATAGACTCAGTTTTACTTCGTTCCAAACAAGTTAAGCAAGGTGAAGTAGAATCATTTTTAGCTTCTGAGCCTTGTTGAGAAATGAGCGTGAGATTGACATTCTCCAACTCTTCATGAGCCTCTCTCAGTTTCTCGAGAGCCATTTTCCTTTGAAGGAATTCGTAGGTCAGCTTCTCATAGTCCACTAAGAGAAGATCGTGCTGAAAGGAAAGTTCATCATACTTTTCTTTCAGAGCAGCATGCTCATTCATTAAAGTTTGACCTTTCTCAATTTCATCGATCAACAAAGTCTCAGATTTTTGAATAGTTTCACTCGGAGAATCTAGGTCATCTTGTTGGATAGAAGCAATCTTAGCAAGTTTGGTATAGCTTATCCTAGAGTGACTTTCATAAGAAGATCCATCAGAAGTATCGTAGGAATTCTTAGAAGAGGATACCTTAGCCTTGGCCATGAAGCACTAAGCTGGAGATTCATCTTCACTGCTTTGGTTGGTGAAGACTGAACTTGGTGTCTTGTTCGAAGCAAATGCTAGACCAGCAACACCATCAGACTCAGAACCAGAACCAGATCTTGAGTTTGATTCCGCTTCGGTCCCAGAAGCTTCATCTTCAGAGTTCATATCTTTACCCAGATAGGCCTTGGCATGGTGAGAATTCTTGCGTCGAGAGGAATGTGATTTCGAGGAAGAACTCTCTCTATGCTTGTTATACTTCTTCTTCTTGTCATCATCAGAATCATCTTTCTTGTCTTTTCTGGACTTTGAATCACATCTCTTCGACTCATAGTTTTTTCTCGATCGGTGCGACTTGCTCGACGAGTTGCCGTGAAAATGCTTGGATCTATGCTCAATTTCTCAGAGAGGACAATCAGCGATGAAGTAACTTGTCTTCTTGCACTTGTAGCAGCAATTATCTTTCGCTGAAGAGTTTCTGGATGATGATCGATGCTGTGATGAATTTCTTGAACTTCTGGAGGAGTAGTTTTTCTTCGGTGAAGAGGAATTCCTTCTCTGGAAGCGGTTGAATCTTTTCATTATCAGTGCCAGATATTTTCCAATATTCTCGGGGTCATCTGAGGCACCTCCTGATTCAGAACTAGCTTCAGGAGAAGAGTGATGTGAAGCTTTGGCTTTGAGAGGATGGGATTTTCTTCGATTTCCTTTGACATCACTTTTTTCTTCTTCTTATTCCATCTCAAAGTTGTTAAGTCTCTCGAGAATATCAGTGGCGACAAGATTTCTGAAATCAGACCTTTCCTTGATCATCAGCACAATGTGATCGACGGAATTATCAAGAGCACGAAGCAAAGTCCTAACAATAATTTGATTGGTGATATCTTCAGCACCAAGGGAAATCAGCTCATTTGAAAGAGTGGTGAGTCTTCTGTAGATGGAGTTAACTTTTTCTCCCTCATGCCTCTTGAACCAACAGAATTTGTTTCGGAGAGTCTCAATGCGAGCATCTTTTTGAGTAGAGACACCTTCACCAATCTTCTCGAGATAGTCCCAGACACCTTTGGACGTAGGAATATTCTTGACCTCATGATATTTTTATGGAATCATATGGTTTGTGATGAACATCCAAACTTCAAAATCAAGAGCCATGTTCTTTGCTTCAGCAGGGGTGATGGCGTCCTTGTCCTTGACAGCAACTCCATTTTTGATGATTTCCCAAGCGGCAGAATTGATAGCCATAATGTTCCTCTTTATTTTGTCCTTCCAATAAGGATAGTCCTTCCCATTGAAAATAGGAATCGGTTCGCCCGAGCGAACAGCTGCAAATGACATTCTTGACAACACTCCAGGTGGTTACACCAAAATACGCAGAGCGTAGGGAGTGCCTAGCTCTGACCAATTGAAAGCTCAAGAATGATCAGAGGGAGGGGGTGAATGATCACTTCTAAAAATTCTACTGAACTTAGAAGGAATTCATGCAGACTGCGAAGGACTAATAGAAACTCGAAGGAATTGTGTTATCGAAAGGCATGCTTAGATCGTAAAGATTTGGGATGAGGGGAAACACTGAATGCAAACAAGCATACATGTAAATACAGAAAGTAAATACTAGAAAGAAAACGAACCTGACACGACGATGTTTGGTAAACCAGTTCACACTCTGCAAAGTTCTACGTCTGGTTGGTGATTGAACACCTGGAGCAAAACTCTCTCCTACCTATTCTCCACTGCAACAAACTCCTCGAGATTGTCCAGTTTTCACTTAGGGTAAATGATTCAGGACATCTCTGAAACCTTTACAAACTTCCTTCTTCAGTGACAATTACTCTTCGACTGCTTGACAGGCGACGCCTAACCGTTTAGGAGACTTGCAGTTCTCCAAGATAAAAGGATCGGCTAATCTCAACCTAAGTCTCTGTGAATTTCTCAACTCAGCTCGGACTTGGTTTTTGATTTTTCTCTCGAGTTCTCTCTCGGGATACTCACAGTACTTTTGTCTCGGAATAGTCAGTGGAGCAGCCAACCCAAATGGCGGGTAGGTGTGGGGTATTTATAGGTGGCGATCCCGATGGATGAAATGACTGAAGTGACCCGATGCAACCGCTTGACGCGTGTCCACAACGGTCGGATTTCAATCACTACGCAACTTTTCTTTCAGAGCAAGTAAGCTGACTCACCGAACGAGTTCTCTCTCAAAGGCACGAAGTGCGATGACTTTGCCTTCGAGCTATTACTTGACTTAGTGAGATTTATCTCGGTAGGCTTTCTGTGGTTTTATGTTGAGCAGTGCAGATTCACTTCGACTAAGATCTCAACTAGCAAACCCCTCTTGATAGTACGGTTTTTCCAACGACTCAAAAAGTAAAGAGAAACTAGTAAAAAGACTACATCTTCGTCCAGCTTCAGCTTTCTCCTCGTTGTGCTTTTACTTGAGAGCATCTTATTTCTCGACGACATTTTTGGGGGTCGTCTTCCTTCAAAGGCTTTGGTAATGATCTGCAGCTTCGCTGCAGTGAGTTGTCCTTCGACCTTCTACTTGCAAACTTCATTCTTTCGGAACCTAAGTATCTGTTTATACTCGAAAACAATATGAGTTCCACTATTGCTTTGTCCAACAATCTCCAAAACCTTCAGGGGAAAAACTTGCTCTTACACAATGGCAATTACGAAACAGATTCATGGCTATTTAAATTACAAAACAGTTTCATGGCAATGACAATTATAAAACAAATTCATGGAAATGGAAATTATAAAACAGATTCATGGAAATGGAAATTACAAAATAGATTCATGGCAATGGCAATTATAAAATAGTTTCATGCCAATTACAAAACTGTGACGCCCCCAAAATCGAACCGTGTACAGTAATCATACACGCAAGGTACACGATCGAGATCAGGGATTCACGGTGAGATATCACAACACAACTCTACAAATAAAAATAATACAAGCCAGGGGCCACGAGGGCTCGAACACAATAGCTCGAGAGCACAAAGTTAGCGGAAGCAATAGTATTTGAGTACAAACACAAGAATAGAAGTTTGCCTTAGGAAGGCTAGCACAAACACTACTCGACGATCGAAAAGGCGAGGCCTCCTGCCTGGGAACCTCCAAACTACTCCTGGTCGTCGGGGATCCTCAAGTTGCAGTGGCCGGCATCGGGGATCTCCTACTCCTAGAATACAAGGCTCCAACGTCGACTGCAGCGGCCGATCAGGTAAAACAAAAAGGGGAAATAAAGCAAGGGCGAGTATCTACCATACCTGCGAGTCTTACGTCCGCTACTAAGAATTTATGCATTTGTATCAATGGAAAGGGGAGGCTATATATGGTGGACTGAGTTGCAGAAATCCAGAATAAGGAAGAGAAACTAGGCCTATCGAAGAGTAGCATCTTCCGACGAGTCTTGCAGCATGAGAAGAGAATAGCCAATAGTTCATATAAAGCATAAAGCATGAGAAGAGAAGTTGTTGCAGCATTGTATAGTAGTAAGTTGTATTAGATAGCAATTAACAATGCCTCCGAGAATCCTCCCTCGACTTCCCTGCGAGGAAGAATACCCAGAACCAATCAGTTTAGTAGTAGTATTTTGTAGTAGTAGAGTCTGGCTTCAGCATAAACCGTCCTGTTACTGTGGACACGGCTATCCGAATAGATTTTCATCCCTGCAGGGGCTGCACTAATGTTACCCTACACGCTCGGATCACCAGGGTGGCATACACCTTTTAGGGAATGCCCCACCGAGGCTATCCGATACGTCGAAGTCCATCCTTCAAGCTCAACAGAGAGGCCATCCGTCGGTCTAAATCCTAAGCACAAAGGGACTTTGGACCCCTGCCCTTTGTACTCCTGCACGGTACATGACTGGCCGGTGAAGCAGACCCACCTCCCACTATCGGAGTAGGCGGTCCAAGCCCGGCAATCAGTCCGAGGTAAAGTTGACGTCTGAAGATCCATCGAACGAGGCTACAACGCAGAGGGCCCACACCGTAATCCCACATGGAGGTAGTGTGTATAGAGCACGTCGACCCACTCAAGTCATCCACTTGACCCATTAAGCATTTTAATTATTATCTGTCAGGACAACCGTTATCGTTGCCCCTATTCGGGTGAGTCGCGGACAACGACAACAGCCAGGTCCACCCCCCATAACCAAAGCCGGTGGCCGCCTGCCCTGTCGTCCCACCAACTCGTGCGGTTACCAACAAGGTGAACTGTCTCCTTACCATATCTCGCGTTTACTCTTTGAAGAGCTCGACTTTCGTACAAAAGGGTATCTCACGGCCAACGAACAAGGACCAGGCCCACGATGGTATCCGCATGTCCTGCCGTCCCGATACAATCCCTGCGCGGGCACCGTTGGGTCACCCCGACTTCTTACCTTTAAGGACACCGGTTGATTCGAGTGCCTGCCATCAAGTGAAACCAGGAGGAATCACCCTCGATGGTACACTTGAAGAGGTTCGACCGAGACATCAGCGGAATGAACTAAAGAGGTAAACCTCGTATCAACCCGGTGATGCTACGCTAGTGAGCCGACGAGAGTGAAATACGAGTCCATCCAGTCGTAAGTCAAACTCGAAGCGACTCGGCAGAGTCTTGCCGTTGTAGGTTCCCTAGGGCGTCTGCAATGATCCGTACCTGTTGCAATTATAATAATTTATATCCATGTTCACTCCCCAGAGCGATCACGACCCATTATCTAATCCTAGTAGACTAACAATGCGCAGGGCTAACTGCTGAATATAATATATATTTAATAGGCAGCATAGGATAAAGCAAGGTACATCAAGGGGAGACAAAAATAGGCTAAGCAATAGAATAGGATTGTAACGTAGCAGCATCAGCAATGCCTAGTGCAATAAATGTACGGAAAAGATAGGAGATATCTGGGGAAGGAAAATGGATCTGCTTGCCTGGAAGCTCGACGGTAGAGGTACAATCGTCATCGACGAAGTAGTCGATCACAGGGGCATCAGAAGCGGACATCGAGACTATCGGACAATAAGAAAGGGGGAAGAAACAATAAATGCACGGCAATAATAACAATACAAATACAAGACATGGCAAACGTTAAGCTAGAGGTGGCCGCGCCAGGGGGGCGCTTGGACCCCTGGTGGCCCCCCTGGCTGCCCCCCTTCGACTATATATCTCCCGTGACGTGAAACTTACGAAGACAAAACCCTTTTTCGTGATCTCGCCTCTGTTCCACCGCCGCCGCGCTTCCAAGATCGGGAGCACCAGCAGACCTCTTCCCGTCACCCTGCCGGAGGGAGAATCGACCTCCGGGAGCATCCCCTCCACCATGGACGCTTCCCGGATGTGCCGTGAGTAGTTTCCTTTGGACCATGGGTCCGTGATCAGTAGTTATGTGATGTTCTCCTCCCCTCTTTGTTCTTCCTGGTTTAGACCTCATGAGATGCCTTACATGATATAGGCACATATGTAATCTTTCAGTTGTTTCTATGCTGAGTTTGATGGGATCTGATGGATTATGAGATTATGTTCAGATTGTGATAGAGTAATATATTTGGTTCTTATCTTTTATATTTTCGTTCCTAAGTAATTCTTTCATGTTCTCCGTTGTTGTTTATTGCTTTGGCCAAGTAGTAGGTAGTAACTCCAAGAGGGAACATTATGCTCGATTGTGGGTTCATGCCCCCTGATGACACGCTTGAGTGACAGAAACATGAGTCTAGGGGATGTGCTTTTGCCACAAGGGGGAAAACAACGGTGCTTGTAACCACGTTTGCAAGGATTATTTACTTTACGCAAAGTTCTTTTTAATTCAGTTGTCTGTTGCTTTGGGTTTACACTTTGGGTGGGGCTCGCAACTCAATACCAGCGAGATGTTCTGGATAGATATCTCAAGCTGGATGATTAGTAGTAGATGCAGATGGATTTCGGTCTACTTATTTTGGCGTACTACCCATGCTTTTGAGCCTCTTCCTTTCTTTTGTAGCCTAGTTAGCATTGCGGTGCGTTTATAATCCTGTCAATTGCCCATCTGTAATTTGTTTACCTCGCATAGTATTTTTATCGTCTTTTGGTGAGAGACATCACTAGTGAACATCACGGGACCCGGGTCCATATTCTCATCATTGTTTACACGCTTATTTACTTTTCAGATTTTACTTTCAGTTGCTATCATTATCATTTTCCCTTGTGTTTGATCCTTTCTAAACAACAAGACCGGAGAGATTGACAACCTCTCTGAACTTCGTTGGGAGCAAAGTTATTTGTGTTGTGTGCAGGTCCAGGTCAAGGAAACAACATTTGTCGTAAATGGTGCCATTGTTTTCTTGCCACCTACTTATCATTGTCGGAGTCCTACTGGAGACAAACCCTATCCTCTACATAGGGGAAATTTACTGCTATCCTACATCTCATCTTCCACTTGGGGTAACCAACGAAGGGCGAGAAACCATTATCATCCTCTCTCGCGTATCAAGAAAATTTTTGGCGCCGTTGCTGGGGACTCTGAGTGAAAAGATAGGGGAGTTCCCCACTACCTTTTACATTTACTTTTTAGTCTTGTTAGTTTACCTTTTAGCTTTTATCTTTGTGTCTTATACCAAAAATCACAAAAAAAATATTTATCTTGTTGTTAGTAGTCCTCCTAGTTTAGATGAACATGTTAGGACTTGGTGCTTTGCGGGAATCGGAAGTTCTCGATTTCCGTCAAAGGGATGGAGAAAATATGAAGAAGGCATGGGACAGAATTCCTGAAGCACATAAAAGAATTATGCCTTGGATACCTATAAAAATTGTGCTTAGAAATTTTTACCATGGTCTTTTTAAGTGGTGTAAACACTCTCTTGATATTATAGCTGAAGGAGAATTTTTAGAGTGCGATGAAGCTAGAGCTCTTGATATTTTGCATAGTCTATCTAGTTATTTTATTTATGATTGTAGTATTGATACTTTTATAGACAGACTTGCCACTATTGAAAAGAGGATGGATGCTCTAGACTTGATGAAGGTAGAAGAACTTAAATCCAACAAGAAATGTTGGAGATAGATGATGATTGGGAGCCCTTTGTTAGGATTAGAATCTCTAACCAAGACTTCCTTGCTTTTTGTGACATTGGATCCATGGTTTCTACTATGCCAAAATTCGTTTATGATTCTTTGAAACTAGATATGGATAAATTGTCATCTTACATGAACATGCTAATGGAGATATTTCAGAGGTTAAAGGAAAGGTAAAAGAAGTCCAAGTTGCATTCCTTCATAGGATTGCACCGATGGATTTCTTCATCATGGAGCCAAACCAAAGTAACATCGTGCTTGGAAGGGACTTCCTTCGAGCTATGAAAGGCTTCATTGATATTGGTAATTGGCACATACGCTTGCGCGGTAAGGCGAAAGGTAAGTACCTCTTTCCTAGGAAGAAGAAGAATGAGCTTATTGAAAATAAATTTGAAGGTATTTATGATTCCGACGATCTTGGAGACCTTTGATTCTTCTTTTTCCTTATGCCTAGCTTAAAGGCGTAAAAGAAAGCGCTTATTGGGTGGAACCCAAGATGTTTTTGCTTCTTTTTTTAGTGGTCTTGATGATTGTTAGTACTGTAGCAACATCATTGTATCTTTATTTTTATACTTTGTGCCAAGTTATAGCCTCTTATGATAAGGGAAGCAAAAGTTGTGACATGTTGTCAAGAAAACAGGTTATGTCTTCTTGACGGAAAAATTAGATCAAATCATCAATTCATCTTTTTGAGCTGAATTGTTTACATAGCGTGTTGTATACAATTGCGGAACTTTCGTATGTTCTGAGTTTTTTGATTTGAGTTGCAGAAGTGTCCCGAAAAAATTCTCTACTACCTGATGTTCTGTTTTTCACAGATTCTTCCACGTTTTGCCTCTCATTACTTTTGCAAACCTTAAGCTTGCTTTGTCTTTGCAAAAAGTGTTTTGGCAATCTTGAGAAACAGTAGCTCTTCAAGAATATCTTTATATCCAGTGGGAAAAAGTTATTTTATTAAGGGTACTAACCTCTCTAATCAGCTTATGATGAGTTATGTATGAAGGGAGTTTTCAAGTGTGCGATGGAAGATGATGAAAGAAGATCCGATAGTGTCAAACGCTCAAGCTTGGAGATGCCGCCATGCATCCCCAATAAATATTCAAGCAGACTCAAGCGTCTAAGCTTGGGGATGCCCATTTGCATCCCCTTCTCCATCAACAATCATCAGTTCGTCCTTCGTCTCACTATATTTTTATCACTTCATGCGTTATGTGCTAAGCTTGGAGCGTCTCGCTCTTAGGTTTTATTTTTAGTTTTCTTTAGCTTTGCTTGCTGTTCATAACAAGTTAGACCCCATCTTACTTTGTGTGGGAGAGAAACACGCTCCACTCCAATCTAGAACACATCATAAGATTTTTCATGCTTATCTTTTTACTGTTGTGTGTTCTTTATCTTTTCGTAGCTACTGCCATGTTTAGTTTTAGTCTTAGTTTGTCTTTAGCAAGAGCCTTGGCTTTTGTTTAGTTTGTTGCTGGAACTCTCTTTAGTTTTCATGTTTATCTTGTTAATAGAGTTGGTTGTTGCACTGAGTTGTGTCTTGTCTTGAAAGTAGGTAATTGAGGTTGCTATTTAATTTTAGTAGTAACTTGCAATAGTTTTGAGGTATTGATGTGAGTAATGTTTGAACTTTTGGTGTCAACATCTCTAGCCTATTAGTGATAGGTGTCGTATTTTGGGCAATCCATGTTTATTTTCAAAAACCTACAAAACTAGTTGAGAACTCTAGCTACTAGATGGATCGCTAATCTTTGGAGGGATCGAATATTAGAGAACACTCACGTACCACGAGTCGAGGATGCACAAGGATAACCAAACCCCCATACACTCCTCCTCGGGGTACTTGTATCTTTGTGAACCTCCTTACTAGCTTGAGAGTTACCGGTAATAAGTGCATGAGTTCTTCGGACTAATGTAAGTATTGAAAGTTGACATTCCACCTCCTCATATTTGCTAGCCTCTCTTGTGTCGTGCATTGCATTCTTCTCACTCCGAGAGTTGGCGTCCAGCTTCGCTGGTACATCCAAACCCTTGGCATGATACGCTTTTTCATCATAAACCTCCTTATATCTTTCCTCAAAATAGCCACCATACCTACCTATCAAGGCATTTCCATAGCCTTTCCGAGATATATTGTCATGCAACATCCACCTCTTCATGACTTGATCTTCATGTCATACATGTTCCTTCTACACTGGAAGCGGCATACATTGCACACATCATGTAGCTACATCTTCTTTATGATTTGAGTACCTTGTAAAGTGTGAAAGATCTTCTATACCCTCTTGTAAATTAGAGTGTTGCCCTTAAGTGAGGAAAAGATCCCAAAGTGGACAAAAAAAGATCCCAAAGAGGACAAATGAGAGTTAAATAGAAAGAGCCATTGAGGCCACCAAAAAATTAAAAAAGAGAAAAAAGAGAAAAAGAAAATAAAAAGAGAGAAAGGGGCAACACTACTATCCTTTTGAAAGATCCACACTAGTACTCCCTCTTATCCTTGTACTCCATAGAGATGATCATTCATGCATATAGCTATGTGGGGACCTTCACACTATAGAACTTGGCTTGCATATTCCAAGGATGAGCCTCCTCAAAAGAGCTCTAGGTCTTGATGAGCGAGCAAGGTGGATGCACCCCCACTGGTTCCATTGGAGAGCTTTTCTTAGCTCGTATGTGCATCCGTTGCATGGCATTCCCTACTCCTCACATCATATCTATCATTTGGCCTTCTCGCCTATGATTGTCCTCATTGATGTGAACCTTTCTCACATTTTTGTCTTCCTCCTCCACCATATTTCTCTCTTTGCCATCCTAAGTGTCAACTCTCGTGCTTACGCTCATCCATTGCATGAGTGCTCAAAATATCGAAAAGGAGTAGATCAAATTGACTTGTACCTGGTTAGTGGTCTGGGGAAGAGTCAAGATAAGATTCAAAAGAACACCAAGTGTTAAAATTTAGTAGATTGAGTTCTCAACAAAAAAATATTTTTTTCTCGTATTCCCTATCCCTCTTCTTGCACGCAAACACCATTTGGAGACATTCAGGTCACGGATAGCGAGAGCTCTTGCACCTAATGTTCTTTTGATACTTGTTTCAATGCTAATATAGACTCTTGCATGTTATGAGTTGAATTTAATCACATACCTTGATTGCTTTACTTTTCAAAGTTCTTATATGGTTGCTAGCATGTCACCACAGAAATTATGCATGTTATCATTTACCTACTCGAGGACGAGCAGGAATTAAGCTTGGGGATGTTGATACGTCTCAAACGTATCGATAATTTCTGCTCGCTCCATGCATGTTTTGTGTGATATTGCTATGATCTAGATACACTTTCATACATTTTTTATCAAATTTGGACTAACCTACTAACTCAGTGCACCCCAGTGCCAGTTCCTATTTTCTGCTATTTTTCTATTTCAGTTTTCCCCCATATTAAAAGTGCTCCAAAAATTTGGGAAAATCAGATAAAAATCAGTGTGAAGGAACCTTCCGGAGTCCCGAAGGGGTCCCAAGTGGGACCCACTAGGGCCCCAGGCGGCCACCTAGCGTGGCCTAGGGCTTGGCCGCGCCTGGACCCCTGGTGGCCCACCTGGCTGCCCCCCTTTGCCTATATATCTCCCGTGACGTGAAACTTCCAAAGACAGAACCCATTTTCGCGATCTCGCCTCTATTCCGCCGCCGCCGCGCTTCCAAGATCGGGAGCACCAACAGACCTCATCCCGGCACCCTGCCGGAGGGAGGATTGACCTCCGAGAGCTTCCCCTCCACCATGGACGCTTCCCGGATGTGTCGTGAGTAGTTTCCTTTAGACCATGGGTCTGTGATCAGTAGATATGTGATGTTCTCCTCCCCTCTTTGTTCTTCATGGCTTAGACCTTGTGAGCTACCCTACATGATCGAGGCACATATGTAATCTTTCTGTTGTTGCTATGCTGAGTTTGATGGGATCTGATGGATTATGAGATTATGTTCAGATTGTGATAGAGTAATATAGTTGGCTCTTATCTTTTATATTTTTGTTCCTAAGTAATTCTTGCATGTTCTCCGTTTTTTTTATTGCTTTGGCCAAGTAGTAGGTAGTAACTCCAAGAAGGAATGTTATGCTCGATTGTGGGTTCATGCCCCCTGATGACACGCTTGAGTGGCAGAAACATGAGTCTAGGGGATGTGATGTTGCCACAAGGGGGAAAACAACAGTGCGTGTTACCGCGGTTGCAAGGATTGTTTACTTTACGCAAAGTTCTTTTTACTACAGTTGTCTGTTGCTTTGGGTTTACACTTTGGGTGGGGCTCGCAACTTAATACCAGCGAGATGTTCTGGATAGATATCTCAAGGTGGATGATTAGTAGTAGATGCAGATGGATTTCGGTCTACTTATTTTGGCGTACATCCTATGCTTTTGAGCCTCTTCCTTTCTTTTGTAGCATAGTTAGCATTGCGGTGCGTTTATAATCCTGTCAATTTCTCATCTGTAATTTGTTTACCTCGCATAGCAGTTTTATCGTCTTTTGGGAGAGAGATATCACTAGTGAACATCACGGGACCCCGGTCCATATTCTCATCATTGTTTACACGCTTATTTACTTTTCATCTTTTACTTTCAGTTGCTATCATTATCATTATCCCTTGTGTTTGATCCTTTGTAAACAACAAGACCGGAGAGATTGAAAACCTCTCTGAATTTCGTTGGGAGCAAAGTTATTTGTATTGTGTGCAGGTCCAGGTCAAGGAAACAACGTTTGTCGTAATCTGTGCCATATTTTTCTTGCCACCTACTTATCATTGCCGGAGTCCTACTGGAGACAAACCCTATCCTCTACATAGGGGAAATTTGTTGCTATCCTACATCTCACCTTCCACTTGGGGTAATCAACGAAGGGCGAGAAACCATTATCATCCTCTCTCGCGTATCAGTGTTATACGTAGCAGACGAAACGGGAACTCAACCGATAATTTTGACCGGCTCCGGGTGATTACAGGATAGTGCGACTGGAGGGGGAATGTCTCGTGTGCGGTATGTTAGAGGGGTGTGGGGGTATGGGTAGCGTATCCGTATTCATTATTTTTTTCTGATAAAATTTCATGTATAAAGTTTTTTCATCTAACTCACGGTTTAAAAGATATTGATTTTCAAAGTTTAAATCAAATTAAAACAATTTCTGGAATTCTTTTTAATTAATAAATCAACATTATCCAAAATCTTATCCAGAACAGTGTCACTGACATGGGGGACTGATACGTCCAAAACGTATCTATAATTTCCGCTTGCTCCATGCCTGTTTTGTGTGATATTGCTATGATATTGATGAACTTCCATACACTTTTGATCATATTTGGACTAACCTATTAACTCAGTGCACCCTAGTGTCAGTTCCTGTTTTCTGCTGTTTTTCTATTTCAGGTTTCCCCCATATAAAAAGTGCTCCAAAAATTCGGGAAAATCCAATAAAAAATCAGCGTAGAAGAAGCTTCGAGAATCACCGAGGGGGGGCCAGAGGGGACCCACCATGGCCCCAGGCGCCCTCCCGGCATGCCCTAGGGTGGGGCCGCGCCAGGGGGGCGCCTAGACCCCTGGTGGGCCCCCTGGCTGCCCCCCTTCGCCTAGTTATTCCTCGTGACGAGAAACCCCTGTGACGGGAACCCTTTTTCGCGATCTATCCTCTGTTCCGCCGCCGCCGCGCTTCCAAGATCGAGAGCACCAGAAGACCTCTTCCCAGCACCCTTCCGTAGGGACGAACCACCTCCGGGAGCTTCTCCACCACCATGAATGCTTCCCGGACGAACCGTGAGTAGTCCACCTTGGACCATGGGTCTATGATCAGTAGCTATGTGATGTTCTCCTCCCCTCTTTGCTCTTCATGGATTAGACCTCGTGAGCTTCCCTACATGATCGAGGCACGTATGTAATATTTCTGCTGTTGCTATGCTGAGTTTGCTGGGATCCGATGGATTATGAGATTATATTCAGATTGTGTTTGAGTAATATATTTGATTCTCCTCTTTTATATTTATGTTCTTGAGTAATTCTTGCATGTTCTCCGTTGTTGTTTATTGCTTTGGCCAAGTAGTAGGTAGTGACTCCAAGAGGGAGCGTTATGCATGATTGTGGGTTCATGCCCCCCGATGACTAGCTTGAGTGACAGAAACATGAGTCTAGGGGATGTGTTGTTGCCACAAGGGGGAAAACAACGGTGCTTGTACTTGCGGGTCCAACGATTGTTTACTTTACGCAAAGTTCTTTAATGCAGTTGTCCGTTGCTTTGAGTTTACACTTTGGGTGGGATTCGCAACTTAATACCAACGAGATGTTCTGGATAGATATCTCAAGGTGGATGATTAGTACGTAGATGCAGATGGATTTCGGTCTACTTGTCTTGGCGTACCGCCCATGCTTTTGAGCCTCTTCCTTTCTTTATAGCATAATTAGCATTGGTTTGCGCACATAATCATGTCAATTGCCCAGCTGTAATTTGTTTACCTCGCATGGCTATTTTACCTTCTTTTGGGAGAGAGACATCACTAGTGAACATCATAGGACCCCGGTCCATATTTCCAATACTGTTTACACTATCAATTTACTTTCAGTATTTACTTTTCCGTTGCTATCACTATCATTATTATCCCGTGCGTTTTATCCTTTGTAAACAACAAGGCCGGAGGAATTGACAACTCCTTTGTACTCGTTGGGAAGCAAAGTTATTTGCTGTGTGTGCAGGTCCAGGTGAAGTAAGCAACCTTAGGTTGTGAACGGCGCCATTGTTCACTTCACCACCTTCTTGTATCTGTTGGAGTCCTATTGGTTCGACATTTAACCTTAGCATCGTCGCTAAGGGAAACTTGCTGCTGTCTACATCTCAACCTTCCACTTTGGGTAACCAACAAGGGGGCGTTAAATCGTACCATCAAAAGCAATTTCTCACGCCGTTGCCGGGGACTCCACTCTTCAAGATAGGGGAGTTGCACACTATCTTTTATCTTTGCTTTTTAGTCTTGTTTGTTTACCTCTCAGTTCTTTCTTTTGTGTCCTTTATCGAAAATCAAGAAAATAGTTATCTTGCTTGCTGCTACTATGGGTTCCTCTGAGAACACCAAGTTGTATGACTTCACTAGTCACAACAACAGTGACTTTATCTGCACTCCTATTGCTACACCTGCTACTTCAGCACCTTCTTATGAGATTAAACCTGCTTTGCTGAACCTTGTTATGAAAGATCAATTCTCCGGTGCTAGAGATGATGTTGCTTTGCACTTAAACAATTTTATTGAGCTTTGTGATATGCAAAAGTACAAAGAAGTAGATGGTGAAATTATTAAGCTCAAGCTTTTTCCTTTCTCCTTGAGAGATGAAGCTAAAATCTGGTTCCAATCCTTGCCTAAGAATAGCATATACTCTTGGGACAAGTACAAGGATGCTTTTATTGGGAAGTACCACCCCCTGCTAAGATTATCCAATTGAGGAGTTTTATTATGAATTTTAAACAATTGGATAATGAACACGTTGCCCAAGCTTGGGAACGCATGAAATCTCTTCTTAAGAATTGCCCTACGCATGGTTTGACTACTTGTATGGTTATCCAAACTTTTTATGTAGGCTTGAACTTTACCTCGCGGAACTTGCTAGATTCGGCCGCAGGAGGAACCTTTATGTCAACTACACTTGGTGTTGCCACAAAACTTCTCGATGAGATGTTGACCAACTACTCCCAATGGCACACCGAAAGACCTCCAACAGGTAGGAAGGTAAACTCTGTCGAGGAGATCTCCTCCCTAAATGAAAAAGTTGACTTGATTATGTCTTTACTTACCAAGAAATCTCCTATTGATCCTCGTGATGTACCTTTAAATTCTTTGATTGCTCAAGAACAAGTAGATGTGAACTTTATCTCTAGAAACAACTTCAATAACAATGCTTATAGGAGTAATTTTGGTATCAATCCTAGACCTTTCCCCTCCAACAACTATGGGAACAACAACACTTATCCTAGCACCAAAAACTCCACTTCTGAATTAGAGAGTATGCTTAAAGACTTTATCACTACCAAAAAAGCCTTCAACAAGAGTGTAGAGGAAAAACTATACAAATTAGATAACCTCTCATCGAAGGTAGACAATTTAGCCCATGAAGTAGAATTGCTAAAAATCAAAACTTCTCCTCTTGAGGAGAGGAAGGTCACTCCTATGAATGCCATCCAAGTGAAAATTAATGAAAACATTAGGATGATGGCTAAACTTAAAGAGAGATGGGCTAGAGAAAAAGAGGAAGAAGATAGAATTAAGAGACTTCCTACACACCATATCGTTGCTAATATCCAAGTTGTTGAGGATATCCAAACTCTTAGCACCCAATGCACCCCTAGTCCCATAGGACCTATTAATGGTGATGCTATGACCTCAACCGTAGAAGAAGAAATTCCTATGACTATAGAAGCTACCAAACAAGTGAGCCTAAAGGACACCACTACCACTTTAATAGATAGTAGTGACCTTGATTTTGATAATTTCACCCTTTCTGAAGTTATTTGTTTCCTTCACAAGATGTCTAGAGACCCCCACACTAGCACACTTAATCTTGCCTTCACGGAGCATATCACTAATGCTCTCATCAAAGCTAGGGAGGAGAAGCTTAGGGTAGAAGCCTCCATACCTAGGAAGCTAGAAGATGGTTGGGATCCTATGATTAAAATTAAGTTGAATAACTTTTCTTGCTATGCTTTGTGTGATGTTGGAGCTAGTACCTCCGTTATGCCCAAAAGAATGTATGATATATTTGAATTGAAACCTTTTGATCCTTGTTCTTTTGGTGTTCGTCTTGTCGATTCTTCCGTAAAGAAACCTTTGGGGAAGATCGATGATGTTCTTATCATTGTCAATAACAATTATGTTCCCGTTGATTTTACTATTATGGACATTGAATGTGAACCTTCTTGTCCAATTATTTTGGGACGTCCTTTTCTTCGCACCGTGGGTGCTATTATTGATATGAAAGAAGGGATTATAAAATTCCAATTCCCTCTCAAGAAAGGGATGGAACACTTCCCTAGGAAAAATATTAATTTGCCTTTTGAGTCCGTCACACGGGCTAGTTATTTTCTTGAAAAGACTTGATCTATTTGCATTAAGCCTAGCTAATGGCTTTAAAGAAGCGCTTTCGGGAGGCAGCCCGCAACGAATTTAGGATTTCCTTTTTGTTTTTCTTCTGTTTTTAGTGGTCTTGATGATTTTTACTACTGTAGCAACATCATTGTATCTTTACTTTTCAAGCTTTGTGCCATTTATAGCCTCATATGACAAGGGAAGTGAAAGTTGTGACATGCTGTCCAGAAAACAGATTCTGTCCTCGTGACTAGAAAAATTACAGAAATATCCCAGTTCATATTTTTGAGCTGAAATTTTTACACAACGTTCTCTATACAATTACGGAACTTTCATATGTACTGAGTTTTTTGATTTGAGTTGCAGAAGTATCCCTAAACAATTCTTTACTACCTGCTGGTCTGTTTTTCACAGATTCTGTCCTGTTTTGCCTTCTCTTCGTTTTGCAAACCTTAAGCTTGCTTTTTCTTTGCAAAAACTTTTTGGAATTCTTTAGAACAGTAGCTCTTCAAGAATATGTTTATTTCCAGTAGAGTAAAAATTATTTTATTATGGGTACTAACCTCGATAATCAAATTATGATGAGTTATGTATGAAGGGAGTTTTCAAGTGTGCGAGGGAAGATGATGAAAGAAGATTCAGGAGTGTCAAGTGCTCAAGCTTGGGGATGACCCCATGCATCCCCAATAAATATTCAAGGAGACTCAAGCGTCTAAGCTTGGGTATGCACCCGTGCATCCCCTTCTCCATCAACAATTATCAGTTCGTCTCTCGTTTCACTATATTTTTATCACTTCATGCATTATGTGCTGTGCTTGGAGCGTCTTGCTCTTAGGTTTTATTTTTAGTTTTCTTTAGCTTTTCTTGCTGTTCATAACAAGTTAGAACCCAACTTTCTTTGTGTGGGAGAGAAACACACTCCACTTCCAAAATCTAGAACACAACATAGGACTTTGCATTGCTTATCTTTGTTGTGTGTGTTCTTTATCTTTTTCATAGCTACTGTCATGTTTAGCTCTTAGTTTTCATGCTTATCTTTTCAAAGAGCTTTTGTTTAGTTTGTTGCTGGAACTCTCTTGAGTTTTCATGTTTATCTTGTTTAGAGTGTTTGCATGTTACTCTGAGTTTTGTGTCTTCACTTGAAGTAGGTAATTGAGGTTGCTATTCATTTGTAGTTATAACTTGCAATAGTTTTGAGGTATTGTTTTGAGTAATGTTTGTACTTTTGGTGTCAAGAGATTTAGCCTATTAGTGACAGATGTCGTATTTTGGGAAATCCGTGTTTATTTTCAAAACTTACAAAATTAGTTGAGAACTTTAGCTACTAGATGGATCACTACTCTTCTGAGGGGTCGAATATTAGAGTACACTCACGTACCATGAGTCGAGGATGCGCAAGGATAACCAAACCCCCATACACTCCTCCTCGGGGTACTTGTCTCTTTGTGAAACCTCCTTATTAGATTGAGAGTTACCGATAATAAGTGCATGAGTTCTTCGGACTAATGTGAGTATTCAAAAGTTGACACTTCCACCTTCCCATATTTTTCTAGCCTCTCATGTGCCGTGCATTGCTTTCTTCTCACTCCGAGAGTTGGCGTCCACCTTCGCCGGTACATCCAAACCCTTGGCATGATACGCTCTGTCATCATAAACCTCCTTATATCCTTCCTCAAAACAGCCACCATACCTACCTATCAAGGCATTTCCATAGCCTTTCTGAGATAAATTGCCATGCAACATCCATCTTCTCATGACTTGATCTTCATGTCATACATGCTACTTGCTTGATCGATGAGCCGCATGCTAGTTGGGCCTTGCCCTAATCATTGCTACATGAAGCGCTAGTATCATTGCATATCCTGCTACACTTGCAGAGGCATACATTTGCATACATCATGATAGTTACATCTTCTTTATGATTTGAGTACTTTGTAAAGTGTGAAAGACCTTCTATACTTTTTGTAATATATAGAGTGTTGCCCCTAAAGTGAGTAAAAGATCCCAAAGTGGACAAATTAAAAGATCCCAAAGAGGACAAAATTAAAAGATCCCAAAGAGGACAAATGAGAGAAATAGAAAGAGCCATTGAGGCCACCAAAAAATACAAAAAAATAGAAAAAAGAGAAAAAGAAATAAAAAAGAGAGAAGGGGGCACACTACTATTCCTTTTGAGAGATCCACACTCGTACTCCCTCTTATATCTTGTACTCCATAGAGATTATCATTTATGCATATAGCTATGTGGGGACCTTCACACTATAGAACTTGGCTTGTATATTCCAATAATGAGCGTCTTCAAATGAGCTCTAGGTCTTCTTGAGTAAGCAAGTTGGATGCACCCCCACTAGTTCAATTGGAGAGCTTACCTTAGCTCATATGTGCATCCGTTCATGGCAATCCCTACTCCTCACATCATATCTATCATTTGGCTTTCTCTCGCCTATGATTGTCCTCATTGATGTGAGCCTTTCACACCTTTTTGTCTTCCTCCTCCACCATATCTTCTCTTTGCCACCCTAAGTGTCAACTTTCTTGCTTACGCTCATCCATTGCATGAGTGCTCAAAATGTCGAAAAGGAGTGCATCATTTTGACTTGTACCTGGCTAGTGGTCTGGCGATGAGTCAAGATAAGATTCTTAAGAAGACCAAGTGTAAAACTTTAGTAGATTGAGTTCTCAACACAAAAATACTTTTTCTCGTATATCCCTATCCCCTTTCTTTCACGCAAACACCATTTGGAGACATTCGAGTCACGAACAGCGAGAGCTCTTGCACATTTATGTTCTTATGTTGCTTGTTTCAATACTAAATATAGACGCTTGCCTGTTATGACTTGAATTGAATTACATGCCTTGATTGATTTACTTCAAAGTTATTTTATGGTTGCTAGCATGTCACCACAGAAATTATGCGTTTATCATTTACCTACTCGAGGACGAGCAGGAATTAAGCTTGGGGATGTTGATACGTCCAAAACGTATCTATAATTTCTGCTTGCTCCATGACTCTTTTGTGTGATATTGCTATTCTATTGATGAACTTCCATACACTTTTGATCATATTTGGACTAACCTATTAACTCAGTGCACCCCAGTGACAGTTCCTGTTTTCTGCTGTTTTTTCTATTTCAGGTTTCCCCCATATAAAAAGTGCTCCAAAAATTCGGGAAAATCCAATAAAAAATAGCGTAGAAGAAGCTTCGGGAATCACAGAGGGGGGGAAGAGGGGACCCACCAGGGCCCCAGGCGCCCTCCCGGCACGCCCTAGGGTGGGGCCACGCCAGGGAGCCGCCTGGACCCCTGGTGGCCCCTCTGGCTGCCCCCCTTCGCCTATTTATTCCTCGTGACGAGAAACCTGTCGGGGGGATGGATCAGGCCCATAAACCCGGCATTAGGAACCTCCGGGCCGGCTTACATATGAAGGCCCACAAAGAAGACCCGACCAGGAGTCTGACGTGCCAAGCGTGAAGATGGAAGCCCTAGAAGGAATTCGACTTACCTTGTATAGCACGTAGAAAACTTGTAAAGTAGAATAGAACTAAAGATCGTATATGAGTTGAACTCTAGGAATCCCGGGACTCGGCGCCTTTATAAGCTGAGGTCCACGGGAACCAGAGCCAGAACTTACCTCAATCCAGGACTAGACAACTCACGCCATAACCTAGATCTCCACGAGACTAAGGTTGTGAAATATCATCACTGTAATCGATACGATCGACTCTTCCTATTGAAGGGTCGATTCCCCTATAGTCAAAAAGCAGGAGTAGGTCTTTACCGCACCGTCGGGGCCGAACCTGGGTAACTCGCCGAGTCTTGTACTCACCCCTCGAATTTGCCTCGCAGCAAAGGTCCCATGATAAGTCCGACTCTACGGACATCTGCAGTGACTTTCCCACGACAGTTGGTGCCCACCGTGGGGCCTGCGCTTGCAGGTGTTGAGATTCTAGGGGGATCTCTGCAAGGCATGGAAGGATTCGTTACCGGGAGAATCATCAGGAGCCGGCGTGGAAAGCTCTGCATCGACGACTCAACTTGGGGTCCCGACGCCGATTCCGTCGAATCTAGTTATCGGGTCCTGATCGGATCTATTCACATCTTCATTGGGAAAACAGACGGATCTGAGCCAGAGCCGGATCCTGATGTTCCCCTGTAAACCTCGAGTCGGCGACATGCTGGCTCAAGGCACACTTTTGTCGTGTTCATCGCTGGATCTCCAGAGTCGGCGCGCTCCGTCGAGTCTCCGACGCCTGACACCACGGGAGAAACATCTAACGCTGACTCACACCCCAGTGAAACAAGCTTCTCAGATACCGGCTCCATCCGATCCGCCGGGAGCAACAGACTCGGCACGGGTGTAGCTGAATACAACCCCGACTTTCCACAGTACGAGCCTCCATATTGCATGACAGTGTTCATGGCAGGCACCGAAGAGAAAGGAAGCCAACCGGCTCAAGGTGCAGCACAAAGTCGGAATGTGGAAACGACTCACCACACAGCTCCTAATCCGAATAGGGAACAACCAGAAGTTCTTACAGGAGCAGAAGTCCTCTCAGACACCCTGAACGCCTTGGATGAAGCCTTAGCTGAGCCAATGACTGCTGAAAACCAGAAAGCCTAGAAAACAGGGTCAATGGACTCAAGGCCCAGGTGATGAGCATACGAAAGGAAATTAACTCTCAGAACGCCCAGATGGTGGAAAGAGAAACGCAACTCGCCCAAGAAACCAGGCGCTTACGACACGAGTCGGAATTGATATAAGCTCACAGATTAAGTCTCGCCAACGCACACCCCGCAGGACCCACAAGTCGGATCCCTGCTGACCTCCCGGCCCGGAGGCTATTCCAGGACATGAATCAGTCGACTCCTCCGGGGTACACGCCACCAAGGCAACATGTCCCCTCGCCACGGCAGGAACGGTTCCATACGCCCCCATATCACTTCAACAACCCCATGGCCAATGTGGTGGCGGCGACACGGTACCTCGCCAGCGTACATGTACATGGAGACACTCCGGTGGATCAGGCCACTCGAGGAGCGATTGACCTGCTCAAGACCGCAATCACACAGCAAGCCCAGTATTCAATAGGGATTCCAATACTTACATGAAACCCCATATCAAAGTACGAGCCGGCAAGCAGATTCACCGGCTCCAGCCCGTTCGAGCAGCCATCGCCAGCGCAGAGCTCCACCACCGCCAGACCCGCCAGGGGCGATAAGGATCCAAGACATCCCGTCCAGCTTCCACCCAGAACGACGGGTAGAACAGATATTCCAATCTCCGCCCCTAGACCAAGACACCGAGTCCATCAGCAGATCCGTGGGAAATCGATGCCTGGTGCCGGCTCTACGAAATACACGCCTTCCGCCAGACTTCAAAGGACCACGTAAAATCACAAACTATACAACTGACATGGACACGGCGGCTTGGATCGAAAGTTATGACTTGGCCATGGAAATGTTACAAGCCAGCGAAGGAGTCTGCGCCCGTTACCTCACAATGATGTTGGAAGGGCCGGCTCGCACATGGTTCAAAAACCTCCCAGAAAATTCCGTCACCTCCTGGACGGATCTCAAGGAAAAATTCATCCAGAACTTCCAAGGCACATGCCGGCGAGCTACCACAATCGTCGACTTGGAGAATTGTGTCCAGAAGGAAGGAGAGTCGACCCTGAGCTGGGCACAACGGGTTGTAGAAATAATCCACTCTTCGGACACTATCACAGCCCAAACAGTTGTCATCGTCTTGGAAAGAAACTGCAAGTTCAAGCCTCTAGTCCACAAACTTGGCCGACTCAAGAGGACGGTCAAAGATGTAGGAGAACTCATGAACGCAGTAATCAAATATGCCGAGTCTGACAAAACCAAAGATACTGAACCTCAACAGGATAAATCCGGCTAGAAAAAAAATGGTGGCAAAACATCCCAGAATCAGAGTCAGGAAACCAAGCAGCGGCTTGATCAGACTACTTCTGACTTCGTAGCCAACACAAATGTCGTCTCCCAAAGACAGAAGCAGGGGGGGCAACAACTACAGCAAGCCGGAAGGAAATTTTCGCCCGAACAATTTTGAAGCAGCTATGAAGAGTCCTTGCCCGACCCATAGTAGACCCGGTCGCCCAGCCAATCACACCTGGGAATATTGCTATTTCATGAAAGAGTTTTCACGACGTGGGAACCAGGGACCTCCCGGGTCAGGTCGAGGAGCCGGCCAGAACGGCAACAACCCGAATCCTGGCTACCAAGGAGTCGGCACAATGCCTCAACACCAAGGACCCGGAGGAGGAACCCAGCAAAATCAGTCTGGGCTCGCTGGATTCCAAGCAAACCCGAAACAACTCCATGATCGTGCAGCATATCACGTTTTCACCACCAGCAGCTGCAGGAGGGATAGGAAGCTGCAACGGAGAGCCACCATGGCTGTGACTACAGAGCCGGCTTGGCCCAGGTGGCTCAATTGGTCAGAACAGCCAATCACTTGGACAAGAGATGACCACCCCCCCCCCCGGTGGTACAGAACCCAGGGGCCCTGGCTCTAGTAGTCTCTCCACAAATTGGAGGATATACACTTGACAAAGTGCTCATGGATGGAGGAAGCAGCATCAACATCCTCTACTACGAAACCTTTCGCAGGATGGGGTTGACCCAAAAACAGCTGCAACCCTCCAACACCGTTTTCCACGGAATAGGTCCTGGCAAGTCGGCACGCCCGATAGGAAAAATTCACCTGGAGACGGCTTTTGGAAACGCTGAGAATTTCCGCTCCGAGATCATACCCTTTGAAGTGGTAAAACTCGAGAGCCCATATCACGCCATTTTGGGCAGACCGGCTTATGCAAAATTCATGGCTCGGCCATGTTATGTCTACCTGAAACTAAAGATGTCGGGTCCTAATGGCCCTATAACCGTTGATGGAAGTCGATCCAGGGCAGTGGAATTTGACGAACAGCATGTCAAATTTGCCGAGTCGACACGCGCCAAAGAGGACTTGTCGGCATACCAAGAAAAGGTAGACCCGGCAGATCCCACGATCCTGAAGAAACCGACTCCTGACAACAACCCCAGGTTCCAACCGGCTCAGGATACGAAGAAAGTCGACTTTTTCCATGGCGACTCTTCTCAGCAGTTCACCATCGGGACGGAGTTATCCGACAAATAGGAAAGCGCGCTCATCGAGTTCCTCCGTGAGAATCGGGACATCTTCGCCTGGAAACCCTATGATATGCCAGGTGTCCCGAGGGAACTCGCTGAGCACCACCTAAATATAGATCCAAAGCTGAAGCCGGTCAAGCAATTCCTTTGTCGTTTCAACGACGAGAGGAGAAATGCTATTGGGGAAGAGATAGCCCGACTCCTTGACGCCGGGTTCATCATGGAAGTCTTCTATCCAGAATGGCTCGCAAACCCGGTCCTCATTTTGAAAAAGAACGGGACCTGACGCATGTGCATTGACTATACAGACTTAAACAAGGCTTGCCCAAAGGATCCCTTCGCGCTGCCTCGTATCGACTAGATCATAGACTCGACTGCGGGATGTGAGATCCTATGTTTCCTTGACGCCTATTCTGGCTATCACCAAATCAAGATGGCCTTTGAAGATCAAGAGAAAATGGCTTTCATCACCCCCTTCGGGATCTACTGTTACACATCTATGCCCTTTGGCCTTAAGAACGCGGGAGCCACATATCAGCGAACAGTGCAGAGTTGCCTTAAAGAACAGATTGGACGCAATGTGCATGCTTATGTGGATGATATAGTGATCAAATCCCAATTGGCCGACTCACTCATCAGTGATTTAACGGAAACCTTCAAAAATCTGCGCAAGTACCAGATGAAGTTAAACCCGGCTAAATGCACCTTTGGGGTACCTGCAGGTAAACTCCTTGGATACATAGTATCAGAGAGAGGTATCGAGGCAAACCCAGAAAAAATCAATGTTGTCATGACACTTCAGAAGCCGGCCTTAGTAAAGGGAGTTCAACGACTCACAGGATGTGTAGCCGCTCTGAGCCGGTTCATAAGCCGACTTGGTGAAAAGGCAATCCCCCTGTATCGACTCCTGAGGAAATCAGAATATTTGTCTGGGATGACGAAGCCGATCAGGCCCTAGAGTCACTGAAGAAGAAATTATCCCAGGCTCCAATATTGGCGGCTCCCAAGCCTAAAGAACCTATGTTACTTTATATCGCACCCAACAATCGAGCGGTCAGCGCTGTAGTTGTTGTTGAGCGTATGGAAGCCGGTAAGGAGCACCCTTTGAAAAGGCCAGTTTATTACGTCAATGAGGTTCTGACTTTATCATGGAAACGCTACCCTCACTGCCAGAAATTGGTTCTTGGTGTATTCATGGCAAGTTGGAAACTTAAACACTACTTTAAGGAACACCCCATAACTTTGGCCAGCTCAGCACCACTTGCAGATATCATCCAAAACCGGGAAGCAACGGGAAGGATTGCAAAGTGGGCCATAGAGTTGGGGGCTTATCACATCAAATACAAGCCACGAACAGCCATCAAGTCCCAGGCGCTAGACGACTTCATCAATTACTGGACAGAGATCCAAGCATCGCCAGAAAAGCCAGTCACCAAATATTGGACGATGCACTTCGATGGAAGCCGGCAGCTCCAAGGGTCAGGAGTCGGCGTGGTTCTTACCTCACCTAAAGGGGAGAAATTCTGATATGTTTTACAGTTGTAGTTCACTTGTACCAACAATGCAGCAGAATATGAAGCCTTACTTCATGGACTACGGCTGGCTCGTGAGATGAACATAAGTTGGATCCAATGCTATGGCGACTCTGATCTTGTTTCTCAACAAGTGTCAGGAAAATGGGATTCCAAAAATCCCATAATGGCAGCTTATAGAAGAGAAGTGCAAAGACAAGCCGGATTTTTTGTTGGATACCAGGTGGATCACGTGGACCGCAGGGAAAATGAAGCAGCAGATGCCCTCTCCCTACTTGGCTCTTAACGAAAGTCGGTCCCTCCAAACGTATTCATGGATGTCCTAACAAAGCCGTATGTACAACCACCAACAGAGCAAGACATAGCAGAGCCGGACCTGGAGCCGGCTTTGGTTGCTGCAATTCACGCTACACCCTCATGGGTCGTACCTTACTTGGATTACAAGACTCGAGGAATACTTCCTCAAGATGAAATGTTGGCCAGACAAATCGTCAGGAGAAGCTAATCCTTTGTACTCATCAATGGTGAGTTACATCGGCGAAGTGCCGCAGATGTTTTTCAGAGATGTGTCTCACCAGAGGAAGGTAGAGCCAGCCTCAACGAAATACACTCTGGAGATTGTGGACACCATGTCGGCTCCCGTTCGCTTGTAGCTAAAGCCTTTCGACATGGCTTCTACTGGCTCACAACTCATGCGGATACAGAGGACATAGTCAAGAAATGTGATGGATGTCAGTGCTATGCAAAACAAGCTCACGTGCCGGCTCAAGAACTCAGGATGATACCTATTACCTGGCCCTTTGCAGTATGGGGACTTGATATGGTGGGACCTTTCAAAAGGTCAGCCAACAAAAATACTCACATATTAGTGGCAGTGGATAAATTCACCAAATGGGTCGAAGCAGAGCCGGTCAGCAAATGTGACGCCGTGACAGCACTAAAATTCTTGAAAAAGATTATATACAGATTCGTCTACCCCACAGTATCATCACTGATAATGGTTCTAACCTATCAGAAGGGGTTATGCCGCGATTCTTCCAGAACGAGCACATCCGACTTGACCTTGCATCAGTGGCACATCCACAGTCCAACGGACAAGCCGAGAGATCCAACCAAGAATTACTCCGAAGCATCAAACCCCGACTCATTGTGCCTTTGAAAAGGACGCCGGGTTGCTGGGAGGAGGAGTTACCCTCAGTATTATGGAGCATCCGGACGACTCCCAACAGGTCGACAGGCTATACGCCCTTCTTCCTAGTCTATGGAGTGGAAGCCGTCCTCCCAAGTGACATACTTCACGACTCACCTCGAGTCACTGCTTATGTAGAAGCTGAAAATGAGAGAGAAAGACAAGACGCCTTAGATATTCTCGATGTAAAACGAGATTTTGCTGCAGCTCAGTCGGCTATCTACCAACAAGATCTACGACGCTACCATAGCCGTCGCATCAAAAGTCGGACTTTCCAGGAAGGTGATTTAGTGCTCCGACTCATACAGAAAAGAGATGGAATGCACAAGTTATCCTCTCCTTGGGAAGGACCGTTCGTGGTCAGGAAGAACTTGTACAACGGATCCTACTACCTAGTGGATATACGCGAGAAAGCGGACACGCGCACAAGCATGGAGGAGACTCCCAGGCCGTGGAACATCGCACAACTCCGTCCATATTACACTTGAGTAGAAACAAGAACATCACTGTACGCTTCACTAAAGTCGACATACGTCTCACTGGCTTTCCCCACAATATATATAAGCCGACATTGGTCGTGCCGGCTTTCTCCACCAAAATATACATAAGTCGACTTCTGTCGCGCTGGCTCTCGCCACATACAACTAAGTGGACTCCCGTCGCAACGGCTCTCGCCATATCAACCCCACTTTAACTTTTTGTTTCATGACATTTATTTTTTGCATCATACATTTACATACATTGCATTATTATATCTCAGAGACCTGGGGGCTTGATCTACCCCTCTATTGGTATTGAGCATGTATATCGCTTATTCAGGGGAATCGGGGAGTTCGATGACAATCATTGACTCTTTATGCAAAAACTCGGCATATATATGTAAAAATAATTGTGTATAAGCTTATTCAGGGGCAGTAGGGAGGCTCAATGTCACTCATCGAATCTTATCCGAAGAAATCCCGGCATATACATGAACTGGCAAACAAGCCTTGGCCTGTACAGCTTATGCTCATACGATCTAAATACGCGAAACCCGGCTAAAAACTCTCAAGAAGAAGTTTTAAAGCAAACGGAAAAACGCTGATCAATGTGAGATAGCATACAGAGGAGTTCCGACTCATGGATAACCCAAAATTCTTCTCAACAAAGAGAAGATGAGGAAAAGATGAATCCAGAGTCGACTTCTATATGAGCCTTTATATTTTGTTTCTGCATACATTAGCATCATCACATATTCTTTTCATTTTTCGTCCAAAAGATATATCTTGAGCATTAACCCGTGTGACTCGGTATGGCACAAAAGATGCTCATACCGACTCATGGGGAATACACCTTTTTCATTGCATATTATGCACATATAAAGTCGACTTTGGTCGCGAAGGCTCTCGCCATACATATGAATATCGACATTCGTCGATCCGGCCCTCGCAGACTTATTTGGAAGTTGGGAATAAAACCCATCGTGTCATATCTATGTGACTTGGAAGATTCAAAGATAGACCTATGTGACTCGGCACTGCACACAGATGCACACACCGATTCATGGGGACTACACTTCAAGGTTTCTTCTCAAAAGAAGACTCAGTACATCACCAAGCTGAGTATACCGACTCTTGGGGAGTAACACTTCAAAAAAGTCTTCAGAAAATATGCAAGAAATTATAAGTCCCAGGTTGCTATAGGCAAGACAACCCGACACTTGGGGGCTACAATACTTCGAAGCAATTTTCATAAACACAAATTCTTCTTTGATGACCCAGTACGGCATGTAAACATGACCATACCATCTCATGGGGGCTACAAGTCGGTCTGTCCTATGAGTCGATTAACAGATACTAAACTATTCTGAATCGACTCAGGGGGCTATAGATACATACACTATCACAAGTGGTCGGCTCTCATACACTCTGAGAAAACATTTCAAGTTAGGAATAAAACTGACTCATGAACTCATGGACTCAATGAAAGTTCATAAATTTCATTCATCAAACCAACTGGGTCTTACATCAAAGTAGGCAACCTTACAAGCAAAAGCCAAGCTTGGTAATATAATACTAAGAAGACAAATCCACAGCTTCAGACATCTTCTTCAGAGTCGGCTTCATCCTCCGTTGAAGCTTCTTCTTCACTAAGAAGTTCTTCATCGCTGGATCTCTCCACACAACAGCAGGCTCAGTATCCATCCGAGTCAAAGATCCTAGCTGACAAGGTGTCTTCACCATCAAATTTGAAGACAATGGTGTCTCCTCGAGAAATATTCCTGGAACGAAGAAAAGTTTTCCAACCTTTCTCAAAAAACATGGTGCCTTGGTTAGAAAAACTAACTATCACCCAGACAGGCCCATGAGGACATCCATCAGATCGGAGCCAAAGACCCGAAGGCGTCGAGTCAATCACAAGTTGAGAAAAAGACTCAGGAAGTTTGATCCAGCGACGAATCGTCTGGATATGAACCAAGAATTCATTCCTCTCAGGAGAAGAAGGGGGAGATATAGAAGGAGAGGCAGTGCGAGTACTTCTTCCTCTACCTCTGCCACGGCCACGACCACGACCACGGCCGCGACCTCGAGTACTTGCACGGGGATCGGGCTCATTGGATGCCAAAGGAGAAGAGGCTTCTAGCTTAGGTGCCATGGGGAAAACAGGAAGAGGAAGAAGAAAATGGATGCGCTTGAAAGATCAAACGATCCAAAGGGATATTTATAGTAGATACATGGGGAAGATCCATTAATGCCATAAATGAAGCGGGGTAACTACCCATGGTAGATGGAATTTATGGAAAGACTCCTTGATTCCCACTACAAACATCAATGCCTCTAACCGGCGTTTCGGGCAGAGTGATCATAAAAACCCAACCGGATCTTTGACCAAAGGTCAAAGGAAAAATCTTAAGTAAAAGGAAACGAGAAGCTAAAAATAGTTAGGTGTCGACTTCTAGTAGAGCATCAGATGATAGCTGACTCGACAAAGGACAAATTCATGGAGACAGAGGAATCAAAGCAAAATTGAAAAGAGACGACTCTGACTCCCAATCAACGTCAAGCATAAAGTCGGCCCCTGATCCATAAAGAGCCGGCGGCAATGAAGAAGATAAAGAATATTGCTGTGAAGACCGAAGCATCACAACAATTCTGGGGGCTAATGTCGGGGGGATGGATCAGGCCCATAAACCCGGCATTAGGAACCTCCGAGACGGCTTACATATGAAGGCCCACAAAGAAGACCCAACCAGGAGTCTGACGTGCCAAGCGTGAAGATTGAAGCCCTAGAAGGAATTCGACTTAACTTGTATAGCACGTAGAAAACTTGTAAAGTAGAATAGAACTCCACATCGTATAGGAGATGGACTCTAGGAATCCCGGGACCCGGCGCCTTTATAAGCTGAGGTCCACGGGAACCAGAGCCAGAACTTACCTCTAGCCAGGACTAGACAACTCGCGCCATAACCTAGATCTCCACGAGACTAAGGTTGCAAAATATCATCGCTGTAATCGATACGATCGACTCTTCCTATTGAAGGGTCGATTCCCCTATAGTCAAAAAGCAGGAGTAGGTCTTTACCGCACCGTCGGGGCCGAACCTGGGTAACTCGCCGAGTCTTGTGCCTATGTCGACTCACCCCTCGAATTCGCCTCGCAGCAAAGGTCCCATGATAAGTCCGACTCTACGGACATATGTCGTCACTTTCCCACGACAAAACCCCCGTGACGAGAACCCTTTTTCGCGATCTCTCCTCTGTTCTGCCGCCGCCGCACTTCCAAGATCGGGAGCACCAGAAGACCTCTTCCCGGCACCCTGCTGGTGGGAGGAACCACCTCCGGGAGCTTCTCCACCACCATGGATGCTTCCTGGATGAACCGTGAGTAGTCCACCTTGGACCATGGGTCTATGATCAGTAGCTATGTGATGTTCTCCTCCCCTCTTTTCTCTTCATGGATTAGACCTCGTGAGCTGCCCTACATGATCGAGGCACATATGTAATATTTCTGTTGTTGCTATGCTGAGTTTGTTGGGATCCGATGGATTATGACATTATGTTCAGATTGTGTTTGAGTAATATATTTGATTCTCCTCTTTTATATTTATGTTCTTGAGTAATTCTTGCATGTTCTCCGTTGCTGTTTATTGCTTTGGCCAAGTAGTAGGTAGTGACTCCAAGAGGGAGCGTTATGCATGATTGTGGGTTCATGCCCCCCGATGACTAGCTTGAGTGACAGAAACATGAGTCTAGGGGATGTGTTGTTGCCACAAGGGGGAAAACAACGGTTCTTGTACTTGCGGGTGCAAGGATTGTTTACTTTACGCAAAGTTCTTTAATGCAGTTGTCCGTTGCTTTGAGTTTACACTTTGGGTGGGATTCGCAACTTAATACCAACGAGATGTTCTGGATAGATATCTCAAGGTGGATGATTAGTAGGTAGATGCAGATGGATTTCGGTCTACTTGTCTTGGCGTACCACCCATGCTTTTGAGCCTCTTCCTTTCTTTATAGCATAATTAGCATTGGTTTGCGCACATAATCCTGTCAATTGCCCAGCTGTAATTTGTTTACCTCACATGGCTATTTTATCGCCTTTTGGGAGAGAGACATCACTAGTGAACATCATAGGACCCCGGTCCATATTTCCAATACTGTTTACACTATCAATTTACTTTCAGTATTTACTTTTCCGTTGCTATCACTATCATTATTATGCCGTGCGTTTTATCCTTTGTAAACAACAAGGCCGGAGGAATTGACAAATCCTCTGTACTCGTTGGGAAGCAAAGTTATTTGTTGTGTGTGCAGGTCCAGGTGAAGTAAGAAACCTTAGGTTGTGAACGGCGCCATTGTTCACTTCACCACCTTCTTGTATCTGTTGGAGTACTATTGGTTCGACATTCAACCTTAGCATCTTCTCTAAGGGAAACTTGTTGTTGTCTACATCTCAACCTTACACTTTGGGTAACCAATGAGGGGGCGTTAAATCGTACCATCAGGGACCCACATGTCAATGACAGAGACATATAAATCATTTGATTTAATAGATAATAAAGTGAGGGCCCACATGTCAATGACATATTCCATTTTCTATTTTATTTAAACTCATTGCTTACAGGTGGGGCCTAGATGTCATACTAACAGAGATAACAGAATTAACTTAGTTTAGTTTTAACAGTAAAGGGGCCCACTGGTCATAGAGTCATTTTATTTAAACAATTTTATTAAGGTAGTGATTAACTTAAACTGCAGGGCCCACATGTCATAGGCTCAACAGTCTCTTGGGTTAATTTATACAGAGGGGGATTAGTAGGGGGTGGCCCACCTGTAAGTGTCAGGAGGGGTGGGCTTAACAGGGGATTAGCCCCACCGGTTACCTAGCCCGCGCCGGCATGGACCAGAGACCACGGCGGCGAGTGATACGTCCAAAAAGCATCACTATTTTATATTGTGATTTCACCCTATTCATTGATATATTCCACTTTAAAGTATTGTTCTTATGTTGTTTTGGCTTATTTTACACAGTTTACAACTTTCCGGTGCTGAAGCAGCAGAACCAGAATTCAGCGTTATAAAGTGGATACCAAGTTGCTGAATCAGATCAAGTCCAAATGCGATGAAATTTTACGGGGAGCATTTTTATGAAGATTGACTGGAGATCACCGAAGGAGGAGGTGAGGGGACCCACTAGGCAGCCAGAAGGGTGCCTGGCGCGGCCCCCCTCCTGGCCGCGCCAGGCACCCTCCTGGGTGAGGGTGCCTGGTGGGCCCCCTCGGTGCCCCCTTTCGCCTATATAAACCCCCTGGGGTGGAAACCCCTAAAGAAGAGTTGTTTTCCGTGTTTCGACGCTGCCACGGGGCGGAAACCTACAGAGGAGAAAAGCCATCTCCGGCGGGCAGATTTCGCTGGGGAGATCACCTCCCGGAAGGGGAGATCGTCGCCATCATCATCATCATCATCATCACGGGCATCATCGAGATCATCATCAACATCATCCCAAACATCAGCACCATCTCCATCTCCATCCCATCTCATCTCACAATTGCAACTTGTGTTGTAATCCGTACTATCTATCCTCTCTACTCTGTTGGTCTTGATTACTATTTTGTGGTGAATTCTATTGAGTTTTGTTGGAGAAATATCATTGTGTCCAGATTTTTTCCCACCCATCTATCACCTCTGATCATGATCTCTTTTATGTCTTGTGAGTAGTTACTTTAGTTCTTGAGAACATGGGAGAAGTCTAGTTGTTAGTAGTCATATGATGTTGAAGTATTATGTGTTGTTTGATACTTAAGTTGTGTTGTTATTTCTCTAGTGGTGTTATGTGAGTCGAACACATAACACTTCACCTTTCATGGGCCTAAAGGAATACATTGTGCACAAAGGATGCTTATGGTGGGTTGCCAGAGTGACAGAAACCTGAACCCCAGTTCGCAGACTTTCGCACAAGGGAGTTATGGATCCTTGATCGTAATGCTATGGTTAGGCTTATGCCTTAATTACTACCTTGTATTTGCGGATGCTTGCAAGGTGTGTAATCATAAGAGTACACTTATCTTAGTCTAGAAGGTGTACTAGCATTGATCCACCCACCGACACTTATCAACACGATACATATTACTTGGCGGAGTATGGTGAAAGTGACTTGACTATCTCTCTAGTGTTTTCTCGAGAACGCTTTAGCTTTTATAAGTTCAGTTCCTAGGATTATCCTTGTGAAAGGATTGGGCCACTTGCTATTCCTCAGTTACCCTGTTCACTTTGCATGTCTTTTCCTTTTTTGTTGCTTAAACCAAAAACCCCTAAATATTTACCTTTGAGTGTTTGCAGCCCTTTCCTTATCCAGTGTCACTTATCAACACCTTCTGCTCCTCGTGGGATCGATACTCTTATTTATCTAAAAGCTACACTTGATCCCCTAGACTTGTGGGTTATCAAGAATCGTTTATTGGCGCGGTTAACAGGGAAGGCAACCCAACTAAACCTATTAACTTCTCCGCCGTCAACGAGCTTTTCTGGCGCCGTTGCCAGGGAGTGTAGCGCTATTGTTAAGTGAAGCCGGTAAGGGAACTTTTATTTTCTGTTGTTACTTTCAGTCCTTATGGACTCTTCTGCTGTTGGTTCGTTGCTGGTAAGGAGCCGCCCCACGACTGTGGTGGTCACTCCTACCCCTACTGAAATTGTGCCCTATAAAATACCATCTGGTATTGTTGATTATGTCTTGGCTAATCGTTATACAGGAGAAGGACATCCGGGAGAACACCTGCTATATTTATCACAATTATGGTCTTTGTTTAAGCTTGGAGGTGTGACGATGGAGTTCGTCATGAAGAAACTATTCTCCATATCACTCAAAAATAAAACTTCAGATTGGTATAAGCTACTCGATAACTCTGATCTGCTTGAATGGCCAGAGCTTATGTCTCTATTTTATGCAAAGTTTTATCCTCTTCGTGAAATTCACCAAGACAGGAACTACATCTACAACTTTTGGTCTTGCGACGGAGAGAGCATCGCTCAAGCTTGGGGGAGACTGAAGTCCCTAATGCTCAAATGCCCAAACCATGAGCTCCCCAAGGAAATTATACTTACAAATTTGTATGCCAGGCTTTCTCATCAAGACAAGGAGATGTTGGATGCCTCCTCTAGTGGGGTATTCCAGACCAGAAGTATGGAAGAAAAATGGGATCTTATAGAAAGGATCCAGAAGAACACTGAAGAATGGGAAATTGATAAAGGTATTGAACCCGCTATAAACTATGAGTATGACTACATTGAGAGTTATGTGAAGACTGATTACTTTAATACCTTTTGCTCTAAAATTGGTCTTGATTCCTAGCTAATGGTTGACTTTTCCAAGGACTTTGCTTCTCATATTAATTCTTCCAGGAAGAAGGAGAGTCAACGTCATAAACCTTTCAAGGAGTCACCAATTGAGATTAATGTTACTGATCCTGTTTTACCTGCAGTTGTGTATGAACAGCCTCCTTATCCCTATAGGATAAAGGAGCACTCTTTTGTTACAGGTATTCTAAACAAGAATAGAAGGACCACTGACGAACCTGAGGACATGATCAAGGTCCAGCCTCAAGTTGCAATGGTCAAGGATCTGGTAAGCAGTGATATCGAAGAATCCACTATTAGTTTTTGTGCTATTTCCACTAACATTGTCACAGCTAGGAACAAAGGCCCAATTTCAGGTACACCAGTTGTATCTGTCAAAATAGGAGATCATAATTACTATGGGCTATGTGATTTGGGATCTAGCGTCAGCGCTATTCCCTTCACACTTTATCAAGAGATCATGCACGAGATTCAGCCGTGTGAGATCGAGGACATAGATGTCACTATCCATCTTGCAAATAAACAAACAATCTCTCCAGTTGAAATTGTAAGAGATGTTGAAGTACTCTGCGGGAAGGTAAAATATCCTACAGACTTTCTTGTACTTGGTTTAGTGCAAGATAGTTTCTGCCCTATTATCTTTGGTAGGCCCTTCCTCAGCACTTGCGGAGCTATAATAGATTGCAAGAAAGGTAAAGTTTATGTTGAATTCAACGGTGAGCCGTATGAATTTAATTTTTCTAAGTTTTCTAAGCAGCCTCGTGGTCCTGGCCTGTCAAGTAATGACAAAATTATTGAAGAAATTGCTTCCATTGCTATTCCTCCTAATGAGACTTTGCAGGAATTTATAGAAGACCACGAGAATGATATACATATGCAGGAGAGGGATGAACTAGAAGACATATTTTTAAGACAAACGCCCATCCTGAATCACAACCTCCCGGTTGAACCTTTAGGAATCCTCTCGCAACCGAAAGAAGACCCGGTGTTCGACCTAAAACCACTACCCGATACACTCAAGTATGCTTATTTAGATAAAAAGAAATTATATCCTGTTATTATCAATTCTAACCTTTCAGGGTATGAAGAAGAGCGATTATTGGAGACACTCCGCAGACACCGAGGTGCTATTGGCTATACTCTTGATGATCTCAAGGGTATTAGTCCATCCATTTGCCAACATACTATCAATCTCGAGCCCGATGCTAAACCGATTGTTGATCATCAACGACGGTTGAACCCCAAGATGAAGGACGTGGTTAGGACGGAGGTTCTCAAACTTCTAGCCTGTCGGGACCCGGGGTTAGCGTATGCAAGTCCAGTTAAGGCATAGTCATATGGAGAGCCGAGAACCGTACCCATTTGTCTAAGCAGACAAGGCCAAGCACAGAACGTTCTCGGAAAGCATCGTACGTGAGGGGCATCCCATCCAGGCCGGATGATCAACTGAGATGGGTCCTCATCGTCCGCACACAAGTCTAATGATATGGGTGGTGAACTCCCATATTCAAAGACAAGTCGCCTCAACCATACTATCGACTATATCATAACTCTTACATAGACTTACTCCAGCCCGATCACTTAGTCGGGGTCTAGGGCGGGCTCGATCATACCACAAAGTGTGCACGAGACGGAGTCTCGAACAATCGCATCGCGATGCCCCAAGCTGCGCACATCTAAGGGCCACTTGGTGTATGAAAGACCGCCAGCCAGAACACAACTAAGGTCTCGAAAACCCATACAAAGATATGCATGTTATAAACATACACGCAGCACACATGCCTTGTATGAACAGCAGGTACCATTGCAATTCTCTACAAAGTGTACAATTTTATTGATAACTCTTATAGAGTGCACACAGAGATCACATACCTGTGATCCAACATTACATTACAAGCGGAAGTAAATTATGTCTGAGTACAGACAAGTTTAACAAATGGCTTAAGAAGCCTTATTTAAACACAAAGCCCTCCACGAGGGAACCAGTCGTCTGACTGGGACTAGACTAGTTGGTCTTCAGTCGTCCAGCTCGATGAAGAAGCCACCTTCGGGGTCAGTGGCATCATCTAAAACATAGATTAAGCAAACGTGAGTACAAAGTCGTACTCAGCAAGACTTACATAGGAGCTATACTACTCATTCATATGTATCAAGGTAAAGGGAGGTGGGGTTCACTTGCAGAAGTGCCAGCTTTGACTTGGCTAATCCTGAACTACGAGTACCAGACTTTGAGGTAAGAAGCGTACACGAGTCCACTACTTTCTCCAACCAATACACTACTATGGTGCCTTCCTCGACTTCCCCACGAGGAAGCACGCCATAGCACTCACACTTATCTTGGTGTGTTTTAGAAGTATCCGATTCAAGTTATCTAATAATCAAGCTAAGCTTTCCAAGCAGTCCATAACCGCGGACGCGGCTATTCGAATAGTTTTGTTAACCTTGCAAGGGTGTACCGCTACACACACATGATCATCATTTAACGCTTTTGATCTCGACACCATTCAAGGGGTGCCAGCGAGGATGCTCACCACAACTGTTACCTCATAGCCGATCTAGTCCGAGAAAGCCGCCTACTTGGGTTGGTTACCACAATCGTGAACCCGGCCGGTTTACCGAAGTGGACCCAAGTGATGTGTGCGTGGTGCATAAGCCGGTCTCGGATGAGCCGTTCTCTCACTTAGCATCCAGGCCATAGACCTACCAGAACTCCGAACTATTGCGACATCTGGACATCGAAAGGGATGAGTTAGTAAGTTGAGAGGGGTCAGTGAGCCCAATGTGTGGTTGTACTCTTCATCTTGGATCACCACACAAGAACTCGTACTAGGGCGGTGTTCAACGAGACAACCCACTGTGTACTCCTACACAGCCTCTCATCGTTCACCTTGTATTAGGGTCGATTCACCAACACTTTTCTACCATCATCAACGTGATCATTCCCATCCCGACTCACATCACAGTACAACATGGTATCATACTAAGCATGCAATAAGCGATAACATTGCAGGGGCCACATGATATCAAACAACTCCTACATTTGCTAGGATTGTGGTTTGCTTACTACTGTGACAAAATGATAGGTCATGCAAAGGATTGGGTTCATCTATGCGGTAGAAACGAAGCATGGTGATCATCCTAAACAATGCATAAGCGAGACATGAGAGTGAAGTGGGATTTTATCGACATGATCAATGGGGGTTTGCTTGCCTTGCTGACGAGGTTCGGGTTCGGGGTCTTCAACGTAGGGGGTGACCTTGGGCTCCGGCTCCACGTCTATCAGCAACATGACAATCATAGGATCAACA
Source organism: Bromus sterilis (assembly GCA_950022295.1). Classification (NCBI taxonomy): domain Eukaryota; kingdom Viridiplantae; phylum Streptophyta; class Magnoliopsida; order Poales; family Poaceae; genus Bromus; species Bromus sterilis. The sequence goes on from OX465597.1 coordinate 170,096,830, forward strand.
GAATGTACAATGCACAATCACATGAATAAGATTGAAAGGGTGATGTTCATGGTACTGATGTGTTGAGCATTCCATTTAAATGGAGTATATTGCAAATTGAATTGCAAAAACAAACTCCACATTTGAATTCAAATTAACCAAGTTGTATGTGATATGATTTGATCATCTTGAATCATCTTCAAATGTGTATGATATGCCTCTGATGTGTGATTGAAATGTAGCATGTTGCCATGGTTCAAGTTGCAAAAATATTTGATTTGAATTTGATTTAATTCCATTTAAATCAAATAGAAAATGCTACTGATCACATTTTAAATTCAACTCAAACAGAGTTGAAAGTTGCATATTTGGAAAGATAATTTTCTCCTGATCATTTTTCATATATTATTTGTCCAAATTGGAGTTAATATGAATTTTCTATGAATTTCCAAAGTTTGGGGTATTTTCTGGAATTTCTGGAATTCTTTTAATTCAAATAATCTCTGGAAATTCATTTAACTGAATTATTGCGCAAGTGCTGACGTCAGGGGGGGCTGACATGTGGGGTCACCTTGTCAGTGACTGGGTTAACTAACCCGTGGGTTAAATTAATCCAGTGGCTTAATTAAGTCACTGGGCCCACTGGTCAGTGATCCAGGGGGTCATTAGCCAAGTAATTAACAGGGGGGGTTTGGCTAACTCGCCGGCGGCTAAACGCCGACGACTGGAGTCACGGCGGCGCTGCACGGGGGTCACGATTCCGGCCACGGGAGGGGAAACGGAGGGCACCGGCTTGCTCCTGGAGGTCTTCCGCGTCGTCTGGAAGTAACAGGGGGTCACGGGGAGGTCGGGAGCGACGACGGCGACGACTCCGGCGGAAACAGAGAACCAGCGAGTTCGTAGATGACGTTGTGGTGCACGGTTGGAGTTGATTCGGGGCTCGTTCGAACGCTAGCACGTGCAGGAGTCAAACGCGTGCACTGGGGGTTCACGACGAGCACTGGAGCGAGGAGGACGACGACCATGGCGGCGACGAGCTCCTGCGTCCATGGCGGATCCGGCTAGAGGAAGCAAACGAGGGGGAGAAGTGAGGGGTTCCGGCCGTGAGCTCACCCTGAATCTATCTGGAGTGGTGGCTTGCTCGGGGAGGCGCTGGAGCTGCCGGAATTTGAAGTCGATCCACGACGGCCGGCGATGAAGACGACGAAGCTAGCGAGCTCGTGGAGGCGTCCTGCTCCGATTCCTTTCGCAGGTCGATGAAGACGACGACGAGGAGCACGGTGGACTTGCTGGCTTGAGCTCTAGGGCACGGTGTCCACGCGGGGGCTCGACGGCGCTCCGGCGTTCTTCTCGAGCGACGACGAAACGGGCGAGAGAGGAGGGGAGGGAGCTCGTGGAGGGGGGGAATGGACTGCGGAGGCTGCGGGGAGTCTCCAGGTGCGAGAAGAAGCCACGGGGAGGCCTGGAATCTCCTCGACGGCGACGTGTCGTCCCCGGCTAGCTCGGTGGCATTCCACCGAGCAGCTTGGAGGCGCGGGAGGGGGAAGTAGACGCCCCTGCCCCTGTGGGCCGGCTGGGCTGGGGTGGGCTGACTTCGCCTGGGCGCCAGGTAAGGATTTCTGACTTCTTTTCTATTTTTCTTTTCTGACATTTGTTCTGTTTAGCTAAAATAAATAGCTAAACATTTTATTAAATGCTGAAAACTTTTATGTGGCCTCATAATAATATAGACTAGCCACTCATAAACTTTCAACATTTTTAAAATTCAAAAGATTTGGATTTTAAATCAAATAGGGGTATTTCAATAATTCCAAGGCACTGTTTGATTATTTGAAAAATCTATGAGCATGGGATGGGTCCCACATCACTTGATATGTGATCACACTCATTTATAAGACTTTTCAAAAATCTAACATGAATTTTTGGAGAAGATTTTTATCTGGCCTTTTGAATTAATTCATCTGGGGGGTGTTCCTTCTCCCATTTGGATTTTGAAGTTGATTTCCTTTGAAAATTTGACATGGTGCAAGGTTACTTGATCCTAGCACATTAGCTAACAGAGGGTTCTGACATAGCCGCAGGTATCATCTATCATATATCTGATAGTAAGTGTGTAAGTCTCGTTCATTGTGTTCCTAAGAAAGGAGGTATGACTGTTGTTCCTACTGATAAAAATGAACTAATACCTCAGAGGACTATTATTGGATATAGAATGTGTATTGATTTCAGGAAGTTAAACAAGGCCACCCGGAAGGACCACTATCCTTTGCGCTTTATTGATCAGATGCTCGAGCGGTTGTCTAAAAACACCCACTTCTGCTATCTTGATGGGTACTCTGGCTTCTCCCAGATTCACGTCAACACCGCGGATCAAGAGAAGACCACTTTCACGTGTCCTTACGGTACTTATGCTTATAGGCGTATGCCTTTCGGTTTGTGTAATGCACCTGCTACTTTTCAGAGGTGTATGTCTGCAATATTTCATGGTTTCTGTGAGGAGATTGTAGAAGTTTTCATGGACGACTTTTCCGTCTATGGAAACTCCTTTGACCACTGTCTCCACAATCTTAATAAAGTTTTGCAGAGATTTGAAGAAACAAATTTGGTGCTCAATTGGGAGAAGTGCCATTTCATGGTTAACGAAGGGATAGTTCTTGGACACAAGATTTCCGAAAGGGGAATTGAAGTGGACAAGGCAAAAATTGAAGCTATTGAAAGGATGCCTTATCCAAGGGACAATAAAGGTATTCGTAGTTTTCTAGGTCATGCTGGTTTCTATAGAAGATTTATCAAGGACTTTTCTAAGACCTCGAGACCCCTTACCAATCTTCTCCAGAAGGATGCTCCTTTTGTATTTGATAAAGATTGTAAGGAAGCTTTTGAAGTTCTTAAGAAAGCCTTGATAACCGCTCCTATAGTACAACCACCTGACTGGAATTTGCCCTTTGAAATTATGTGTGATGCTAGTGATTTTGCTGTTGGAGGTGTTTTAGGACAAAGGCTTGACAAGAAGTTGAATGTCATCCACTATGCCAACAAAACACTTGATAGTGCTTAAAGGAATTATGCTACTACCGAGAAGGAATTCTTGGCAGTGGTGTTTGCTTGTGGTAAGTTTAGGAAGTATATTGTTGATTCTAAAGTTATTATTCATACTGACCATGCTGCCATTAAGTATCTTATGCAGAAAAAGGATGCCAAACCAAGACTCATTAGATGGGTACTCCTTCTTCAAGAATTTGATTTGCAGATTGTCGATAGAAAAGGAGAAGACAATCCGGTGGCGGATAATCTTTCAAGGATGGAAGATATCCCGCACGATCCTATTCCAGTCAACGACAGTTTCCCAGATGAACAACTTGCTGTTGTAAAAGTACGATCTCATTCCGACCCTTGGTTTGCAGATTATGCTAATTTTATCGTTGAAAAGTTTTTGCCTCCAGGTTTCACATTTCAGCAGAGGAAGAAATTCTTCACGGATTTGAGGCACTACTTTTGGGATGATCCACATCTTTATAAAGAAGGTGTGGAAGGGATCGTAAGAAGGTGTATACCGGAGCACGAGCAGCAGGACATTCTTCGACAATGTCACGATAGTCCCTATGGAGGACATCATGCCGGTGAAAGGACCGCACATAAAGTTTTACAATCAGGTTTTTATTGGCCTACTCTCTTTAAGGACGCCCGAAGGTACGTTCTATCTTGTGATAAGTGTCAGAGAGTTGGTAACATTAGCAGGAGAAATGAGATTCCTATGAATTACTCACTAGTGATCGAACCTTTCGATTGCTGGGGTTTTGATTTTATGGGTCCTTTTCCTCCTTCACACAAGTACACACACATCTTAGTTGCTATTGATTATGTAACCAAGTGGGTTGAAGCAATCCCCACTGAGAGTGCTGATCACAAGACATCTTTGAAAATGCTCAAAGATGTAATTTTTCCTAGGTTTGGAGTACCAAGGTTCCTCATGACAGATGGAGGGTCACACTTCACGCATGGAGCTTTTAGGAAAGCTCTAGCCAAGTACGATGTCAATCATAGGATTGCATCACCGTACCACCCTCAAACTAGTGGGCAAGTTGAGCTCACCAATAGGGATATCAAGTTGATCTTGCAGAAAACAGTAAACATTTCTAGAAAGGACTGGTCAAAGAAGTTAGGAGATGCTATGTGGGCGTATAGAACTGCTTACAAAAACCCCATGGGCATGTCTCCGTATAAGATGGTCTATGGCAAGGCTTGCCATTTACCATTAGAGTTAGAGAATAAAGCTTTCTGGGCTGTCAGAGAGCTGAATGCTGACCCAAAGTGAGCTGGTGAAAAGCGTCTCATGAACTTGACTTCTCTAGATGAGTGGAGAAGTGAAGCTTACGAGAGCGCTAAAATGTTCAAGGAAAAGGTAAAGAAGTGGCACGATAAAAGAATTCTGAAACGTGAATTTAATGTTGGTGATAAAGTTTTGTTGTTTAGATCCCGTTTCAGGTTTTCTCCAGGTAAACTACTTTCCAGATGGGAAGGACCTTTTCATATTGAAGAAGTATATCGGTCGGGTGCAATCAAGATCAATAATTTCGAAGGCACCAAACCTCAAGTTGTGAATGGACAAAGACTCAAACATTATATGGAAGGTGATCCAATCAATGTGGATGCAAACATGATATATACAAGTACTCATGAAGAACATGTTGCAGCCCAGCTTCAGACTCCGGCAGGAGCAGAATTAGAAAAGGTATGAATTATGGTAAGAAAACACCGCGAACGTCAATAAAAGTTAACTTTTCAGAGTTTTTGCAAAATTAGGAAAATTCCAAGCCCGAGTGGAGCCAGAGAGGAGCCCCAGGGAGGCCAGGAGGCCCCCTGGCGCGGCCCCCCTCCTGGCCGCGCTGGGCACCCTCCTGGCTGCCCTGGACTCCGCCTCCACCTAGGCTTGAAACCTTCCTTCTGTTGCGGAAATTTTTGCTATATATTTGCCCGGATCGTCCCGGCACCGTATCTCGCGATTTCGTGTGTTTTCTTTCTCGGTCTGTTTGTGCCAGGGAAATAGCTGTTGATTGGCAATGTCTTCTTGTGGCTCGAGCGGAGAAGATTACATGGGTTGTCGTCTACGACAACTCCAGCAAGATTACAATCAAAAGAAGTACGTCGGGTGGGCCACGGAAGAGGAGATTGCTGCAAGAAAAGCGGAGATGGAGCGCTCTGTGAGGAAAGAAGTCAAGACCGTCACCGCCCAACAAGAAGGGGGTCCAAGCAACCCCATTATGGTGGGGTTTGTTCAACCTCAATATGATCTTTCTCTCAAACTTGCAGGAACAGCCCCTTCAACTGAAGCCCTAAAAGTACCATCTACCGTGTCTGAAGCCTACCGTATCACCAACCAGTTTTGTGAGGATTTCCGTGTGCTGAAGGCACAAGTGGAGATCTTGGAACGTGAAAACCTAGCCCTGCGACGCGTAATCAAAGATTTAAAAGGGCAGGAGCGGGAAGAGTGGGATTAAATTCCCTCGGGTAATGGCACCCCCTTAGCTTGTTCCAAGCTTGGGGGAGTGCCTGGTATCTTTATCTTTATCTATGTCTTTAGGAGTCAAGTAGAGTCATATCATGTCTAGGGAAGTCACTTTATGAAATAGGTGTTTCTTTGAGGTCTATCACTCCTATTGTGGAGAGCTTTGTACCCGTGAGTGTGGAGTCGTCTATGAAAGAATATTAATGAGAAGTCTATTGGTTTCTTCGCTGCACTTTGTATTCTCTTCACGCAATCGACATTATGAGCTGATTCTTATGGGGAGTTTTGACCTTATATCAGGTATGGCTTCGGAAACTTTATTTAAATCTTGGAAAGTATAGCTTTGGTCATAACAACAAGCATGTTTTTCTCAAAGTAGCGACATAGCCAAAACCTTTGTGTTATTATGCTTGAAGTGTTATGTTGACAAGGAAGACAACCTGATGTTTCATGCTAGTTTTAATGTTTATGCTTTGTATTGCTTGCATCTAATTTGTCATCAATTGTCTGCTCTCTCAAAGCCTTGCTAGCCAAAACTCTGTACTAAGCGGAATTCTGCTTGTACTTCCATACCTTGAAACCAACTTCTTCCACTTGAGTCCACCATACCTTCCTACTTGTGGTATTCCACTACCACTCCTAAAGTATATAATTTATGTGCTATCTTTAGATGTTCAAAATCTTCTGTTTTGTGCCGCTGATTCAGCTCATGAGGAAGTGGTGGGTGACCCATGATCTTCTTACTTTGGACAAGTTTTATCTTGTGATTGCATGTCTAATCTGCAAACCCCTAATACGAGAAGGGACTGGCATGAGTGCCCAGCTTGTAAAAGATAAATACTAACAAACAAGTTCCTTCGCCCTTCTACGAGTGATAAACAAAGGAATCCAAGGGGATGTGATCGTCCCCACATGAGAGCCGTTCCTCGAAACTTGTCCAAATCATGAAGTGAGTGAGTTATCTATCACGAGTCGTTGACGGATCATGCACCTCCCAAAAGTTTGTTTTTATTCTGTTTGATCTAGAGATGGCACATAAGTTTTCCCTGCTTACCCTTTTGCACGGGGTTTATCTTTATTTTGTGCTGAGTCAGTCCTTCCTACTTCCTTCCTTTCTAGAGAGAGAACAGACACTTGATGTTGATAAAGATGCTTGCATATAAAGTTGCATTGCAATCTAGCATGTTACATCTTTGTTGACATTATCTTTTGATAAGTGAGTTGTTTGCAAAAGCTTATGCTTAGTAAACATCTTCCTTTGTGTTGACATGTGCACTTCTTGACTAATAGCATGTTCTTTCAAAAGCTTCAACTGTTCCATTATAAGTGAAAGAACAAAAGTAAAAGTTATTAGTTGCTCCTTGACCAAGGCTATGTTTGTCATGATTTGATGAGTTTTCCAGGTCCTACTTTGTTATAATTGTTACTACTTTCTCATAAGGACCTTATGAGTTGAGGTTGCTGTTGAGGATGTTTAAGTTTGGTGAGGAATCTTGATGCTTCTTGTTCGTATTCTTTTATCGACACTTCACTCTCTAAACTTGTGGACAGGTTTACCGAGCTCAGCAATCGCTTGGGGACAAGCGAGGTATAAGCTTGGGGGAGTTGATACGTCCAAAAAGCATCACTATTTTATATTGTAATTTCACCCTATTCATTGATATATTCCACTTTAAAGTATTGTTCTTATGTTGTTTTGGCTTATTTTACACAGTTTACAACTTTCCGGTGCCGAAGCAGCAGAACCAGAATTCAGCGGTAAAAAGTGGATACCAAGTTGCTGAATCAGATCAAGTCCAAATGCGATGAAATTTTACGGGGAACATTTTTATGAAGATTGACTGGAGATCACCGAAGGAGGAGGTGAGGGGACCCACCAGGCAGCCAGAAGGGTGCCTGGCGCGGCCCCCCTCCTGGTCGCACCAGGCACCCTCCTGGGTGCCTGGTGGCCCCCTCGGTGCCCCCTTTCGCCTATATAAACTCCCTGGGGTGGAAACCCCTAAAGAAGAGTCGTTTTCCGTGTTTCGCCGCCGCCACGGGGCGGAAACCTACAGAGGAGAAAATCCATCTCCGGCGGGCAGATTCCGCTGGGGAGATCACCTCCCGGAAGGGGAGATCGTCGCCATCATCATCATCATCATCACGGGCATCATCGAGATCATCATCAACATCATCCCCAACATCAGCACCATCTCCATCTCCATCCCATCTCATCTCACAATTGCAACTTGTGTTGTAATCCGTACTATCTATCCTCTCAACTCTGTTGGTGTTGATTACTATTTTGTGGTGAATGCTATTGAGTTTTGTTGGAGAAATATCATTGTGTCCAGATTGTTTACCACCCATCTATCACCTCTGATCATGATCTCTTTTATGTCTTGTGAGTAGTTACTTTAGTTCTTGAAAACATGGGAGAAGTCTAGTTGTTAGTAGTCATATGATGTTGAAGTATTATGTGTTGTTTGATACTTAAGTTGTGTTGTTATTTCTCTAGTGGTGTTATGTGAGTCGAACACATAACACTTCACCTTTCATGGGCCTAAAGGAATACATTGTGCACAAAGGATGCTTATGGTGGGTTGCCGGAGTGACAGAAAATTGAACCCCAGTTCGCAGACTTTCGCACAAGGGAGTTATGGATCCTTGATCGTAATGTTGTGGTTAGGCTTATGCCTTAATTACTACCTTGTATTTGCGGATGCTTGCAAGGTGTGTAATCATAAGAGTACACTTATCTTAGTCTAGAAGGTGTACTAGCATTGATCCACCCACCGACACTTATCAACACGATACATATTACTTGGCGGAGTATGGTGAAAGTGACTTGACTATCTCTCCCGTGTTTTCTTGAGAACGCTTTAGCTTTTATAAGTTCAGTTCCTAGGCCTATCCTTGTGAAAGGATTGGGCCACTTCCTATTCCTCAGTTACCCTGTTCACTTTGCCTGTCTTTTACTTTTCTGTTGCTTAAACCAAAAACCCCTAAATATTTACCTTTGAGTGTTTGCAGCCCTTTCCTTATCCAGTGTCACTTATCAACACCTTCTGCTCCTCGTGGGATCGATACTCTTATTTATTGAAAAGCTACAATTGATCCCCTAGACTTGTGGGTTATCAAGAATCGTTTATTGGCGCGGTTAACAGGGAAGGCAACCCAACTAAACCTATTAACTTCTCCGCCATCAGCGAGCCAGGGGGCTCGGGGGGCACGGCGGCCGGTGAGGTGGCGAGTGGCAGGGACGCCGCGGCACGCACAGTCAGGGCATGCCCGGGCGCAGTAGCGACCGTAGTAGGGGCGAGCATGGGGGAGCACGGCCATGGCGTGGCGAGGTCGTGGCTGACGCATTCACGGCGAGTAAGACAGGGCATAGAGCGTGGCCACGACGGGGGCGCACAGGGGGGCGTGGCGAGTGAGTGCGGGGCGCGGTGTGTGCGGGCGCGCGCACGGGATTGGCCACGGGCAAGGGGAGCACGCGTCCATGGTAGCCCGGCGGCGGCCGGAGCCACGGCTCGACGGGAATGGCACGGGGGACGACCAAATCGGCGAGCCAAAGGGGGAATAATGGGCGGCTCACCGAGAGGAGGTTGATGGGGAGCTCGGAGAGTCCGGAGGGTGTCGTAGGATGACGAATTTTGGCGGGGCTGGGCTGCGGCCGTGGGCGAGGAGGGGCTCGATTCCGGTTGCTCGGGGTCTTCGGCGACGAGCGGAGGCTTGGGGAGACGGGGACGTTCACGGCGGTCGTCCTGGACACGTCGAGGAGGCCTGGCGGCGGTGTTGGCCGCGGCGACGCACACAAAGCCATGGCCATGGAGGCTCGGTGGTGAAGAAAAATGTCGGGGCGAGGGGGTTTCTAGGGTTAGGATTCTAGGGGAGGGGGAGGCGGATCGGGGGGCCTTATCCCCGAAGGGTAGCCGCGGGATGCTCGCCAGCAAGTCATCGGCAACCATGGACAGAGCACGCACGTCCACGGCGCCATGGTGAGCAGTAGGAGTAGGAGGAAGAAGGAGAGGGGGTGGGCTGGGCTGGGCCCTGGGTGGGCCTTGCCCCAGGCGAGGTATAGGGGTTTCCCAATTTAATTTTGTTTATTTTTTCTTTTAATTTCTGTTGTATTTTATTTTGACTAGCAAATGAATTTATAAAAATATGCAATCAGCACCTATAAAAGTTTTGCAATGTCTAACACTGCCACATAAAGCTTGAGGCATTAATAAAATCATTTAGAGTTTTGAACTATTTAATATGAAGTACAAGTTGCCGTTTTGCCACCGTATAATTTATTTATATTATTAAAACATTGTAATAAATTAACAAGGCTATTTTTAATATGACCTCCTAATTATTATGCACTTTATAAAATTGGTTGCACAATTTTTATTTTAACTTTAATTTCCACTTTGTTTTTAATCCATGCAATTAGGTTGAATTTGATTTGGGGCATGATCAAGCTGACTAAGTACTTGGTAAACACAAAGAATTTTCATTAACAAAAGATTACTGTTTCTTGACAGTGAGGATGTTACAAATCTCCCCCAGTACAAAGAATTCTCGTTCCGAAAATTAAAAGTAGTGCAAGGGATAAAGTTTCAGTTTCGGATTCTAACGATTCTTTTGGGTCTCGTAATCCTTCTCAAAGGAGTTGATCCTTCTCGTTGATGTCTTCATTTCTCTACATCAGTGCATCTCGACGACTTGTCATTTTTCCATCAGGGATCCATCGTACTTACGAATAGGCTCGGAGGAAAAATTGAGGGGGTCGGATCGGTACAAGGTTAATCAACCAAGGTTGACCAAGGGAATGGGGTACAAAGTATCTTCCGAGTTTATACTCAGGGGAATACATCGAGAAAAATAAAAGAAGGCATGAGAAGTTTCAAGCGGATAGACATGCATTTGACGTCGATGACAGATGATGGAAAAGGTTCCAGAGCATCAGGCATAAGCACGGAGTCTGATACCGCACTGACATTACAAGGTAGGGGACTCGTTAATAGCACACGTGGTCAATCACGAAGAATAACCTTTGGAAAGGGGATGTAAAAAAGAGCCAGGTTTCGGTCCTGTGGAACTGTGGCTTAGAGTGGTGGCATATTACGCGATCACGATGCAAAGATTGTTAGAGAACAACTTGTCAGCTATGTCGGCAACAACATCAGTACTAGGAGCAGTGGACATTGAGAACCATTTTCCTGGTCGTTAATACGAGGCGGACCAATTGGCAAAGTTCTCGTCCCGGTGGTTACTGAAATGTCATCAATAATGACAACAAGGGTTTACTGACGAGGTTGTACACCAAGGTGTTTACATAAGCAGGGAAATTATCACTGCTTAGGTAATAATGATCGCAAGAAAGGTTAAAAGCCCAATGGAAAGGAAAATGTGATGATACACAAGTATCAGGTGTATATCTTTCCCAAGGGAAAGTAGAGAACGATATACTCGACAAAGTTGTATTGGCAGGGAGTCAATGGAGGTTCTCGATGATAACACAAATCATCCAGGGCAAGGATGGTATTTCACATAATGAATCCAATTCGACACATGGAAGAAATCATGTAAGATTAGTCGGATAATAATCCACCAAAGGTCGGGTGGTTCCCAAGGAATGTGATGTGAGTATCGACACTCAACCAGAAGGAGAAAGAATGCAAAGGCATCGGATGATAGAAGCATCGGAATAATTCGACGCTTTAAGTACAAAGGAATTATGATTTCCACATCAGGAAGTGGATGTAATTATCCATACAGACTTATCGATGGCAGGGGATTGCAAAGGCGATGAACACGTAGGTTATAGGGAATTTATCGGAGCGTAATCTTCGGGATCTTCAGGTGAACCAAGCGATCATCTTGGATGAAGAGCTCTCCGGGTAGATGCGACCATGAGATCCTAATGTCAGATTTAGCAAAATTACCCAAAAGGATAAGAGAGTAGAATCCAGACTAAAGGTATGGAGAAAAAGATCCTAATACCAGCCCAGTTTGCGGCATGGGCCGATAAGCCACACGACACTGTTAGTAAAGTAGTTTTGCAAAGACTAGACTCGACTTTGACCAAGGAGTTGGAAGGGGTGTCCTACAGGTAGTTGGTTCTGATACCAACTTGTGACACCCCCAAATCGAACCGTGTGCAGTAATCATACACACAAGGTACACGATCAAGATCAGGGACTCACCGTGAGATATCACAACACAACTCTAGCATACCTGCGGGTCTTACGTCCGCTACTAAGCATTTATGCATTTGTATCAATGGAAAGGGGAGGCTATATATGGTGGACTGAGCATGGGGGAGCACAGCCATGGCGTCGAGAGGTCGTGGCTGACGCATTCACGGTGAGTACGACAGAGCATAGAGTGTGGCCACGGCGGGGGCGCGCAGGGGGGCGTGGTGAGTGAGGGCGCGCACATGGGAGTGGCCACGGGCAAGAGGAGCACACGGCCATGGTAGCCCAGCGGCGGCCGGAGCCACGGCTCGACGGGAACGGCACGGGGGACGACCAAACCGACGAGCAAAAAGGGGAAAAATGGGCAGCACACCGAGAGGAGGCTGATGGGGAGCTCGGAGAGTCCAGAGGGTGTCGTAGGACGACGAATTTTGGCGGGGCTGGGCAGCGGCCGTGGGCGAGGAGGGGCTCGATTCCGGCGGCTCGGGGTCTTCGGCGACGAGCGGAGGCTTGGGGAGACGGGGACGTCCACGACGGTCGTCCTGGACACGTCGAGGAGGCCTGATGAGGACATCCCTACTAATGTTACACCCACATCCTCACCAACTACACATATTGGACCAGTTACTAGAGCACGCGCACGTCAGCTAAATTATCAGGTACTTTCGTTTCTTGCGAATCCTTCTAATGTTCATGAACATATGATGCTGCCTAAATTAGATACATTTGTTTTGCTTATGAATGAAGGACCTAGCATGGACAAGAAGGACGGGCATTGGAGCGGGATCAAGCATGGAGAAGATGGTGCGCGCGCGGGAAAGGACAATGGAGTTTCCAGTGGTGATTACCGCACTTTGAAGCCACCATAAGGCGTGCATGAAGGCTTGGACGAAATACACAAGATGCCACTTCATTATTTTCGTCCAAGGGCAGTTATAGGTGCTGCGTCACCTTAATATTGGGCTGGGCCCATGTAATTTCGAAATACTACTTTATAGGCTGTTTTTAGAGTCCGTATGTGTGGGGAAACCGAGTTAGGGTTGTTTTCGGACCCCCACCTCCAAGGGGTCACGAAAATCCCCTCTATTCCCCCATATATACAGCCCTTAGGGCGTCGTTTAGACTTGGTTTTTAATTAGATTTAAGTTAGCCATAGCCGCAACTTCGAGTTCTTCGTTTGTGTCATCCGACCAGGCCAAGACCGCATTGGAACCCCAACTTTCGTTAATCATTCATCTTATATTCGCAATATCCATATTGCAATTCTTAGTTCTTGCTTGTTCTTTTGATTGATTGCAGGAATTAGACCTTCGTGGTCAGGTTGATCATGCATCCGCGGGATCAATAACCTCTCGGAGTTGGTTTAGCGATTGCTAAGGCGCAACGTCTTCGCACGTTCGTAGTCGGGTCGTGAAATTCTACTCCACCATAATCGATCTCCATCATCTCATCGAAACATCGGGACACCTTAGCCTCTATCAAGTGGTATCAGATTCTAGGTTGATCGGTGAGATTTACCAGTTTTTCGTAGTCTAGATTGGTTCTGTTCTTCATACCTACAGTCCACGAAAAAGCCAAAAAAATTAGGGTTATATCATCACGTCCCACGACAGTCCTAGCCTTTGTCCAGTTTTCTTTACAGTTGTTTTCTTTGTTGAATTTGCGGTTGCATCGTTGTGTCGAGTTGCTGATCTTAGCGTCTAGTTCCTTAGAGTTTCGAGTTCTGATCACAGTTTGTCACGCCGCCGCCGCACTAGTTCCATCCGTCCGCTGCCACCAGTCCGAGTCCAGAAACACCACCAAGTTCCGCCAAGCCGAGTCCATATACACCACCACGACCTACCAATCCGAGTTGAGTTCCATCACCCGTTCGGTTTGTGATATCTCCGTAGCCAGAATAGTTTTGAGTTGATTAGAGTCGGATTTCACCAATCTTTGTCGTACGTAGAAGGGGGTGATTTCCAAAAAAACAAAAAAAAGAGTCTGGCACGCTTTCCAGAGCAGTTTTTAGGCCAAAAATTTCAGGGGTGAAAAAATTTCGTGCCCATACCTTCCTTAGGTCCAGAAACTCATTTTGAGACGTTAGCTACCATGGTGATTTTTTTGCACTTTTTCAGCCACCGCAGTCCCGCATCGCAAAAAAAAGAGAACAAAATTCAGAGTGTGCTTCTCAGTTGTTTACGTGCCGCGCCGTGCTTTCGTTGGTGTTTTAGGCTCGCGTCTCCAGTACGGTCTAGCCTAGGATCAGCACAGTACCGACGTTGAGTGTTTATTCAGCTTTGCATCTCTGTTTTGATTACTGTTGAGCTTTTGCTACCATACTTGTCAGCCTTCCTACAGCTCCACATATTTTCTACATCGTGCGTTTTGACACCTCCTGGCCATCGCTCTACCACATCTCTGAGAGTTTTGACCCGTTGGTTGTACATCACCACCTGTTGCTAGGTAAGAATCGGTAAGAACGAAAGAAAAGCTTGACGGATTTGTGCTTTCCACCACCCCACATCCCATTAGTAGAAGTAGGATCATATTTCTGTGTGTTTTCTATTTCTGCTAACCATGCTAGGATCATATGATGAAGTGGCGCGGGATGCGCCCGATTGGGAGAACATGACAAACAAGGAGCTACATGATAAATTTGCACAAATGATGTCTGAACAGGTGAATGACATCGAGAACAGATTTACAGAGGCGATTGATGGCGTGGAGAAGATGATCGACACCAAGCTCGACGCCAAGTTTACTGAGTTGATCGCACGCCTACCTACACAGCCTGCTTCCGCTCCAGCACAGCCACCGCCACCACGACGTGCACAACGTATTATGTTTTCGGGCGGACAAGCTGCTGGTATTGGTGCTCCTCCTGCTGCTACAGTTACTGCTACTGTTGTTGTTTCTGACGTCGGCCAGGACGACAACTACGAGGGTGATTACGAGGAGGAGGTGGAACAGGAAGCGTCCTATGAGCAGCCAGCTGGACGTCCACGTCCCAACAATCGCCACGGTTGACACCAACCACCCCCTCAGGTACGCGATGATGAATATGTGCCTAAACTTAAATTGAATCTTAAGCCATTTGAGGATAGATATATTCCTGACGCTTATCTTACTTGGGAGTTAGAAACTGAACATCGCTTTACATGTTTACAATATCCTGAGAATAGACGTGTTACTGCTGCTGTTTGTGAATTCACGGGGTTTGCATCTATTTGGTGGTCTGAACATTGTAGATTGCATGCTAATAATATTCCAACTACTTGGGCTGCTTTAAAAGATGCTATGCGTACTCGCTGGGTTCCTCCTTATTATCAACGTGTATTGCTACAAAAATTACAGCGTTTGAGACAAGAAAAAAATTCTGTAGAGGAATATTATCAGGAATTACAAAATGGATTGATTAGATGTGGCCTAGTAGAGGATAATGAAGCTATGCTTGCACGTTTTATGGGTGGCTTAAACAAGGAGATACAAACTATTCTAGAATACAAGGACTATGCTACTATCACTCGTTTGTTTCATCTTGCTTGTAAAGCTGAACGTGAAGTGCATGATCGACAGGCCACTACGAGACCTAACTTTTCTGCAGGACGAAATACATCATGGACATCGCGTGGAGCTTCTACATCCACACGTCCTGCTGCCCCACCATCTACTTCAGCCGCTCATTCTTACAGGGAGCCACCAAAACAGCCAGCGCCACCATTCAAGGGTGCACAGAGTGGTCCAGCGGCAAGTTCTTCTTCATCCATGGCTCCACAGGGCAAACAAGAGATCGTGATATTAAATGTCGCAGGTGCCAAGGTGGAGGTCACTTCGCCAAAGACTGTCCCTCCAAGCGTGTGATGACTATTACGGCGGATGGTGGGTATGAGTCAGGGAGTGACTATGACGAGGAGACTTTAGTTCTCATTGCTCATGAGGAACAGGGTGCCCATGATGATGCATATGATATAGAGTATATGGCTCCTGATGATGCGGATAAATATGCTAGTTTGGTTGCTCAACGTGTGTTAAGTGTGCAGGTAACAAAGGCCGAGAAAAACCAGAGGCATAATTTGTTCCACACAAAGGGAGTGGTGAAAGAACGTTCGGTTCGCATCATTATTGACGGAGGGAGTTGCAACAACTTGGCTAGCATGGAGTTGGTGGAGAAGCTATCTCTCACCACAAGACCACATCCCCATCCGTACTATATTCAGTGGTTTAACAATAGTGGTAAGATTAAGGTAACGCGTTCTGTTCGTGTGCACTTTAGCATTGCTGCATATGCTGATTATGGTGATTGTGATGTGGTACCCATGCAAGCATGCTCTCTTTTACTTGGTAGACCATGGCAATTTGATAGGAATGTTGTACACCATGGTAGGACAAATCAGTTTACTCTGGTTCATCAGGATAAAAATATTGCTTTACTTCCTATGTCTCCTGAACAAATTGTGAAAGATGATCTTGCTAGAGCTAGTAAAGCTAAACAGGAGAAAAATAAGAGTGAAAATGAGATAGTAGCTAAAGAATTTGAGCAACAACATAAGACTAATAGCAAATCTTCTTCTGCTGTTTCTAATGAAATTAAATTGACTAGTCCAACTTTGCTTGCTACTAAGGTTGATATTTCGGATTTGGATGTTAGTCAATATGTGTGCTATGCTTTTGTGTGCAAAGAAGCTTTGTTTTCATTTGAGGAATTGCCTCCTTCTTTGCCTCCTGTTGTCACTGACCTTTTGCAGGAGTTTATTGACGTATTTCCACAAGACGTGCCACCGGGATTACCACCTATTCGAGGGATTGAGCATCAGATTGACTTAATTCCCGGTGCTTCGCTGCCTAACCGTGCGCCATACCGTACCAATCCGGAGGAGACGAAGGAGATTCAGCGTCAAGTACAAGAGCTACTCGACAAAGGTTACATACGTGAATCCCTTAGTCCTTGTGTTGTTCCTGTTATATTAGTGCCTAAAAAGGATGGAACATCGCGTATGTGTGTTGATTATAGAGCCAATAATAATATTACTATTCGTTACCATCATCCTATTCCTAGGTTAGATGATATGCTTGATGAATTAAGTGGCTCTACCATGTTTCCCAAAGTTGATTTGCGTAGTGGATACCATCAAATTCGCATGAAATTAGGAGATGAATGGAAAACGACATTTAAAACTAAGTTTGGAGTATATGAGTGGTTAGTCATTCCTTTTGGGTTAACTAATGCACCTAGCACTTTCATGAGATTAATGAACGAGGTTTTACGTGCTTTCATTGGACGATTTGTGGTAGTCTATTTTGATGATATACTGATTTATAGCAAATCTTTGGAGGAACATTTGGATCATTACGTGCTGTTTTTATTGCTCTACGTAATGCATGTTTGTTTGGTAACCTTGGGAAGTGCACCTTTTGCACCGACCGAGTATCGTTTCTTGGCTATGTTGTTACTCTGCAGGGAATTGAAGTTGATAAAGCCAAGATCGAGGCGATTGAGAGTTGGCCGCAGCCCAAAACGGTCACACAAGTAAGGAGTTTTCTTGGCCTCGCTGGATTCTATAGACGTTTTGTAAGAGATTTCAGCACCATTGCTGCACCTCTCAATGAGCTTACACGCAAGGATGTGCCTTTTACTTGGGGTACCGCACAGGAAGAAGCCTTCACGATATTGAAAGATAAGTTAACACATGCTCCTTTTCTCCAACTTCCTGATTTTAATAAGACTTTTGAGCTTGAATGCGATGCTAGTGGGATTGGTTTGGGAGGTGTGTTATTACGAGATGCTAAACCTGTTGCATACTTTTCTGAAAAATTGAGTGGGCCTAGTCTGAACTATTCTACTTATGATAAGGAATTATATGCTCTTGTTCGGACTTTAGAAACTTGGCAACATTATTTATGGCCCAAAGAATTTGTTATACATTCTGATCATGAATCTTTGAAACACATAAGAAGTCAAGCAAAACTTAATCGTAGACATGCTAAGTGGGTTGAATTTATTGAGACTTTCCCTTATGTCATTAAACACAAGAAGGGGAAAGATAATATTATTGTTGATGCTTTGTCTCGTCGTTATACTATGCTTTCACAACTTGACTTCAAGATATTCAGTTTAGAGACAATCAAAGATCAATATGTACATGATACGGAATTTAAAGATGTATTGCAGAATTGTAGGGAGGGTAGAACATGGAACAAGTTTGTGCTTAATGATGGATTTGTGTTCCGTTCTAACAAGCTATGCATTCCAGCTAGCTCTATTCATCTTTTGTTGTTGCAGGAGGCGCATGGTGGAGGATTAATGGGACACTTTGGCGTGAAGAAGACGGAGGACGTACTTGCTACACATTTCTTTTGGCCAAAGATGAGACGAGATGTTGAGCGTTTTGTTGCTCTCTGCACTACATGTCAAAAAGCTAAGTCACGACTCAATCCTCATGGTTTATACATGCCTTTACCTGTACCTAGTGTTCCGTGGGAGGACATACCCATGGACTTTGTTTTAGGCTTGCCTCGAACAAAGAAGGGGAGGGATAGCATATTTGTTGTCGTGGATAGATTTTCTAAGATGGCACATTTTATACCATGTCATAAAAGAGATGATGCTGCTAATGTTGCTGATTTATTCTTTCGTGAGATTATTCGTTTACATGGTGTGCCCAATACTATTGTCTCGGATCGTGATACTAAGTTTCTTAGCCATTTTTGGAGATGCTTATGGGCTAAGTTGGGGACTAAACTACTTTTTAGTACTACATGTCATCCCCAAACTGATGGACAAACTGAAGTGGTCAATAGGACATTGTCTACTATGCTTAGGGCTGTTTTAAAGAGTAACTTGAAAATGTGGTAAGAATGTTTACCTCATATTGAATTTGCTTATAATCGTTCATTTCATTCTACCACTAAAATGTGCCCTTTTGAGATTGTTTATGGTTTTCTACCTCGTGCACCTATTGATTTGCTGCCTCTTCCATCTTCGGAAAAGGTTAATTTTGATGCTAAGCAACATGCTGAATTAATATTAAAAATGCATGAGTTAACTAAAGAAAACATTGAGCGAATGAATGCTAGATACAAGTTGCTGGTGATAGGGGTCGAAAGCATGTTGTGTTTGAACCCGGAGATCTTGTTTGGTTACATTTACGTAAAGATAGCTTTCCTGATTTGCGCAAGTCTAAGTTAATGCCACGAGCCGATGGTCCCTTTAAGGTTTTGCAAAAAATTAATGATAATGCATATAAACTTGAGCTACCTGCAGATTTTGGGGTTAGTCCCACTTTTTAATATTGCAGATTTGAAGCCTTATTTGGGAGAAGATGATGAGCTTCTGTCGAGGACGACTTCAATTCAAGAAGGGGAGGATGACGAGGACATCCCTACTAATGTTACACCCACATCCTCACCAACTACACATATTGGACCAGTTACTAGAGCACGCGCACGTCAGCTAAATTATCAGGTACTTTCGTTTCTTGCGAATCCTTCTAATGTTCATGAACATATGATGCTGCCTAAATTAGATACATTTGTTTTGCTTATGAATGAAGGACCTAGCATGGACAAGAAGGACGGGCATTGGAGCGGGATCAAGCATGGAGAAGATGGTGCGCGCGCGGGAAAGGACAATGGAGTTTCCAGTGGTGATTATCGCACTTTGAAGCCACCATAAGGCGTGCATGAAGGCTTGGACGAAATACACAAGATGCCACTTCATTATTTTCGTCCAAGGGCAGTTATAGGTGCTGCGTCACCTTAATATTGGGTTGGGCCCATGTAATTTCGAAATACTACTTTATAGGCTGTTTTTAGAGTCCGTATGTGTGGGGAAACTGAGTTAGGGTTGTTTTCGGACCCCACCTCCAAGGGGTCACGAAAATTCCCTTTATTCCCCCATATATACAGCCATTAGGGCGTCGTTTAGACTTGGGTTTTAATTAGATTTAAGTTAGCCATAGCCGCAACTTCGAGTTCTTCGTTTGTGTCATCCGACCAGGCCAAGACCGCATTGGAACCCCAACTTTCGTTAATCATTCATCTTATATTCGCAATATCCAGATTGCAATTCTTAGTTCTTGCTTGGTCTTTCGATTGCTTGCAGGAATTAGACCTTCGTGGTCAGGTTGATCGTGCATCCGCGGGATCAATAACCTCTCGGACTTGGTTTAGCGATTGCTAAGGCGCAACGTCTTCGCACATTCGTAGTCGGGTCGTGAAAGTCTACTCCACCATAATCGATCTCCATCATCTCCTCGAAACATCGGGACACCTTAGCCTCTATCAAGGCCTGGCGGCGGCGTTGGCCACGGAGACGCACACGAAGCCATGGCCATGGCGGCTCGATGGTGAATAAAAATGCCGGGGCGAGGGGGTTTCTAGGGTTAGGGTTCCAGGGGAGGGGGCGGCGGCTCGGGGGGCTTATCCCCGAAGGGGAGCCGCGGGATGCTCGCCAGCAAGCCATCGGCAGCCATGGACGGAGCACGCACGTCCACGGCGCCACGGTGAGCAGTTGGAGGGAGAAGGAGAGGGGGTGGGGTGGGGTGGGCCCTCGGTGGGCCTTACCCCAGGCGAGGTATAGGGGTTTCCCAATTTCATTTTGTTTCTTTTTTTCTTTTAATTTATGTTGTATTTTATTTTGACTAGCAAATGAATTTATAATAATATGCAATCAGCACCTATAAAAGTTTTGCAATGTCTAACACTGCCACATAAAGTTTGAGGCATTAATAAAATCATTTAGATTTTTGAACTATTTAATATGAAGTAAAAGTTGTCGTTTTGCCACCGTATAATTTGTTTATATTATTAAAACATTGTAATAAATTAACAAGGCTATTTTTAATATGACCTCCTAATTATTATGCACTTTATAAAATTGGTTGCACAATTTTTATTTTAACTTTAATTTCCACTTTGTTTTTAATCCATGCAATTAGGTTGAATTTGATTTGGGGCATGATCAAGGTGACTAAGTACTTTCTAAACAGAAAGAATTTTCATTAACAAAAGATTACTGTTTCTTGATAGTGAGGATGTTACAAATCTCAACCACTACAAAGAAATCTCGTTCCGAAAATTAAAAGTAGTGCAAGGGATAAAGTTTCAGTTTCGGATTCTAACGATTCTTCTGGGTCTTGTAATCCTTCTCGAAGGATTTGATGCGTCTCGTTGATGTCTTCAATTCTCTACATCAGTGCATCTTGATGACTTGTCATTTTTCCATCGAGGCTCCATCGTACTTACGAATAGGCT
This sequence comes from Bromus sterilis, assembly GCA_950022295.1. Classification (NCBI taxonomy): domain Eukaryota; kingdom Viridiplantae; phylum Streptophyta; class Magnoliopsida; order Poales; family Poaceae; genus Bromus; species Bromus sterilis. The sequence continues at coordinate 170,117,716 of OX465597.1, forward strand.
CAGAGGAAAACTTGAGGGGGGTCGGATCGGTACAAGGTTAATCAACCAAGGTTGACCAAGGGAATGGGGTACAAAGTATCTTCCGAGTTTATACTCAGGGGAATACATCGAGAAAAACAAAATAAGGTATGAGAAGTTTCAAGCGGATAGACATGCATTTGACGTCGATGACCGATGATGGAAAAGGTTCCAGAGCATCAGACATAAGCACGGAGTCTGATATCGCACTGACATCACAAGGTAGGGGACTCGTTAATTGAACACGAGGTCAATCACGAAGAATAACCTTGGGAACGGGGATGTACAAAAGATCCAGGTTTCGGTCCTGTGGAACTGTGGCTTAGAGTGGCGGCATATTACGCGATCACGATGCAAGGATTGTTAGAGAACAACTTGTCAGCTATGTCGGCAACAACATCGGTACCACGAGCAGTGGACATTGAGAACCATTTTCCTGCTCGTTAATACGAGGCGGACCAATTGGCAAAGTTCTCGTCCCGGTGGTTACCGAAATGTCATCAATAATGACAACAAGGGGTTACTGGCGAGGTTGTACACCGGGGTGTTTACATAAGCAGGGTATTATCACTGCTTAGGTTATAATGATCGCAAGAAAGGTTAAAAGACCAATGGAAAGGAAAATGTGATCATACATGATACATCCCAAACGTATCTATAATTTCTGCTTGCTCCATGCATGTTTTGTGTGACTTTGCCATGTTTTGCTTGAACTTTCATACACTTTTGAGCATATTTGGACTAATCTATTAACCTAGTGCACCCAGCTGCCAGTTGTTGTTTTCTGATGTTTTTGTATTTCAGGTTTTCCGGCCATTAAAAGTGCTCCAAAAAATCCGGAAAAATCAGATAAAAAATCAGCGACCCGGAAGCTTCCGAATCACCAAGGCAGCGGAGGGGGGCCACCACCAGGAGACCAGGAGGGTCCCTGGCGCGGCCCCACCCTAGGCCGCGCCAGGAGGACTCCTGGCTGCCTGGTGGGTCCCCTCGACACCCCCTCCGCCTATATTTATCCCTCGGGGTGGAAACCCCTAAGATCGATCTCTTTTCCGTGAACTCGCCTCTGTACCGCCGCCGCCGCCGTTTCAAGATCGGGGCTGCCTGGAGAAGCTGCCCCGGCACCCTGCCGGGAGGAGGAACCCCCTCCGGGAGACCATCAATAGCCATGGACGCCTCCCGGATGTACCGTGAGTAGTCCCCCTTGGACCATGGGTCCGTGACCAGTAGCTATGTGATGTACTTCTCTCCCCTCTTTGTGCTTCCACTTTCGAGACCTCGTGAGCTGCCTCACATGATCGAGGCACTTCTGTAATTTCTGTTGTTGCTATGCTGAGTTTGCTGGGATCTGATGGATTATGAGACTATGTTCAGATTGTGATGAGTAATATATTTGGTTCTTCTCTTTTATATTTTTTTCTTGAGTAAATTCTTGCATGTTCTCCGTTGCCGTATTTTACTTTGGCCAAGTGATTTGTTGCAACTCCAAGAGGGAGCGTTATGCTTGATTGTGGGTTCAGCCCCTTGATGTCTAGATTGGGTGACAGAAACATGAGACTAGGGGATGTGTTGTTGCCACCAGGGATAAAACAACGGTGCTTGTATCCGCGGGTGCAAGGATTGTTTACTTTACGCAAAGTTCTTTTAATGCAGTTGTCTGTTGCTTTGAGTTTACACTTTGGGTGGGATTCGCAACTTAATACCAGTGAGATATTCTGGATAGATATCTCAAGGTGGATGATTCGTAGTAGATGTAGTTGGATTTCGGTCTACTTACCTTGGCGTACTGCCCATTGCTTTTGAGCCCTTCCTTTCTTTGCAGCATAGTTAGCATTGCGGTGCCTTCATAATTCTGTCAATTGCCCAGCTGTGATTTGTTTACCTCGCTAGCACTTTTATCGTCTTTTGGGAGAGAGACATCACTAGTGAAAATCACGGGACTCCGGTCCATCTTCTCATTACTGTTTACATCCTTAGTTTACTTTCAGTCTTTACTTTCAGTTGCCACTATTATTATCTCTTGCATTTATCCTTTGTAAATAGCAAGGCCGGAGGAATTGACAACTCCTCTGTACTCGTTGGGAGCAAAGTTATTTGTTGCTTTGTGCAGGTCCACGTCAAGCGTCGTGACACCTTCTTGTATCTCTTGGAGTCCTACTGGTTTGATAACCTTGGTATCTTTACCGAGGGAAATTTGCTGCTACGCTACATCTCACCTTCCACTTGGGGTAACCAAGAAGGAGTGAGAGATCGTCACCGTATCAAGCCAATTTTTTGCGCCGTTGCCGGGGACTCCAGTCTACAAGATAGGGGAGTTTCACACTATCTTTTATCTTTGCTTTTTAGTCTTGTTAGTTTACCTTTCAGTTTTTACTTTTGTGTCCCTTATCAAAAATACCAAAAATACCTGCTGCTACTATGGGTTCCAATGAAAACACCAAGTTGTGTGACTTCACCAGTCACAACAATAGTGACTTTATCTGCACTCCTATTGCCACACCTGCCACTTCAGCTACCTCTTATGAAATTAAACCTGCTTTGCTAAACCTTGTTATGAGAGATCAATTCTCTGGTGCTGGAGATGATGCTGCTTTACACTTGAATAATTTTGTTGAATTATGTGATATGCAAAAGTATAAAGAAGTAGAAGGTGATGTTGTTAAGCTCAAGATTTTTCCTTTCTCTTTGAGGGACGGAGCTAAAATCTGGTTTCAATCTTTGCCTAGGAATAGCATAGATTCTTGGGATAAGTGCAAAGATGCTTTTATTGGGAAGTACTACCCACCTGCTAAGATTATCCAATTGAGGAGTAACATTATGAATTTCAGGCAACTGGATAATGAACACATTGCCCAGGCATGGGAACGTATGAAGACGCTTGTCAAGAACTGCCCCACACATGGGCTGACTACCTGGATGGTTATCCAGACTTTTTATGCAGGCTTGAACTTCACCTCGCGGAACCTGTTAGATTCGGCCGCGGGAGGAACTTTTATGTCAACCACACTTGGTGCTGCCACAAAGCTACTTGATGAGATGATGCTGAACTACTCTCAGTGGCACACCGAAAGATCTCCAACTGGTAAGAAGGTAAATTCTGCCGAGTAGATCTCCTCTCTAAATGGAAAAGTTGACCTTATCATGTCTCTACTTACCAAGCAAGCTCCTATTGATCCTCAGGATGTTCCTTTAAATTCTTTGGTTGCTCAGGAACAAGTAGATGTGAACTTTATCTCTAGAAACAACTTCAATAATAATGCTTATAGGGGGAACTTTGTTAGTAATCCTAGACCGTTTCCATCCACTTACGAGAACAACAATACCTACCCCAGCAACAAGAACCCCACCTCTGAACTAGAGAGTATGCTTAGAGACTTTATCACTACCCAAAAAGCTTTCAACAAGAATGTGGAAGAAAAACTAGCTAAATTAGATAATCTTTGTTTGAAGGTAGATAACTTAGCCCTTGATGTTGAGATGTTAAAAATTAGAACCTCTCCCCTTGAGGAGAGTAAGGTCACTCCTATTAATGCTATGCAGTTACAAATCAATGAAAATATTAGGATGATGGCTAAACTCAAAGAAAGATGGGCTAGAGAAAAGGAGGAAGAAGAGAGAGTTAAGAGCCTTCCTACCTACCACACAGTAGCCACTATCCAAGTAGTTGAGGATGTCCAAACAGTTAGCACCCATCACACCCCTAGTCCCACTAGACCTATCAATGGTGATGCTACCACCTCAACCATAGATGAAGAAACCTCTATGAACATAGAGGCTTTCAAACAAGTGAGCCTAAATGATATCACTACCTCCTTGATAGATAGTAGTGACCTAGACTTTGACAACTGCACTTTACCTGAAGTTATTGGTTTCCTACACAAGATGTCTAGAGACCCCCACACTAGCACACTTAATCTTGCCTTCACAGAGCATATCACCAATGCTCTAATCAAAGTTAGGGAGGAGAAGCTTAGAATAGAAGCCTCCATACCTAGGAAGCTAGAAGATGGTTGGGATCCTATGATAAAAATCAAATTGAATAACTTCTCTTGTTATGCTCTTTGTGGTGTTGGAGCAAGTACCTCTGTTATGCCCAAAAGAATGTATGATATGCTTGAACTGAAACCTTTTGATCCCTGTTCTTTTGGTGTTCGTCTTGTTGATTCTTCCGTAAAGAAGCCTTTGGGGAAGATCGACGATGTTCTTATCATTGTCAATGACAATTATGTTCCCGTTGATTTCACTATTATGGACATTGAATGTGAACCTTCTTGTCCAATTATTTTGGGACGTCCTTTTCTTCGCACAGTTGGTGTTGTTATTGACATGAAAGAGGGGAATATCAAATTCCAATTCCCTCTCAAGAAAGGGATGGAACATTTCCCTAGGAAAAAGATTAAGTTACCTTTTGAGTCCGTCACACGGGCTAGTTATTCTCTTGAAAAGACTTGATCTTCTGCTTTAAGCCTAGCTAATGGCTCTAAAGAAGCGCTTTCGGGAGGCAGCCCGCAACGAATTTAGGTTTTTCTTTTTGCTTTTCTTCTGTTTTTAGTGGTCTTGATGATTGTTACTACTGTAGCAACATCATTGTATCTTTACTTTTCAATCTTTGTGCCTTTTATAGCCTCATACGACAAGGGAAGTAAAAGTTGTGACATGCTGTCCAGAAAATAGATTCTGTCCTTGTGACTAGAAAAATCACAGAAAAATCCCAGTTCATCTTTTTGAGCTGAATTTTTTACACAGCGTGCTCTATACAATTACGAAACTTTCGTATGTTCTGAGTTTTTTTATTTGAGTTGCATAAGTACCCCTAAAAAATTCGTTTCTACCTGCTGGTCTGTTTTTCACAGATCCAGTCATGTTTTGCCTTTTCTTCGTTTTGCAAACCTTAAGCTTGCTTTTTCTTTGCAAAAACTTGTTGGAAATCTTGAGAAACAGTAGCTCTTCAAGATTATATTTATTTCCAGTAGAGGAAAAATTATTTTAGTAGGGTACTAACCTCTCTAATCAGTCTACAATGAGTTATGTATGAAGGGAGTTTTCAAGTGCGCGGTGGAAAATGATGAAAGAAGATCTTGGAGTGTCAAACGCTCAAGTTTGGGGATGCCCATGTGCAGCCCAAAAAATATTCAAGGAGACTCAAGCGTGATGGGCAAACAAGAGAAGGGATGAGACAATAGAAAAAGAGAGAAAGAGAACTCATCGTGCCGACGTTCCCTGCCATCTTGCTCGAGCACCGCCGCCGTCGAAAAACCGCTCGCCTCGCCTGGGATTCGTCGCCTCAAGCCCTTAGTTGTAACTGAAAAGAGAAGATGAGAGGGGAGAGAGACGATGTAGTGATCTCTCGCTCGATTCTATCTACATCCTACATCCTGCTGCTTGAACTACTGACCGTCCCGAAAACAACAAACGAAGAAAAGGATTGACAAAAAAAGGTCCGGCCATAATGGCCGTATGAACGCCCATGAGCGGAGAAAAGATCAATCAAACATCGCGAAAAAAGAACATAGACGATATCGACGGTTCAGGAGTTAGATATAATATCGCTAAATCATCTAGATGCTACTTAGCAAAACCGTTAAACATTTTGGACCATTTTACCATAAAACTTTTATACAACCTATTGAATAGGCTAATGATGGTGGCCGGCCGCCAAAGCTTATGTCGGTCGGTCCAAGGCTCACTTGTGCCCACTTTTCCGTGTTTGCTGGATCTAACACATGATAAATGTTGCAACAGTAGTATAAAATGCTACTATCTGTATTACTATTATACTAATATTACTATATTGATCTATGTTACTTTTTGCTAAACAGATGTATTTAGTAGTATTTTAGTGCTAAGCGCATTCATTTGGTAGCATGATATGAAAATGTTACTAATGATTTTTGCTAAAATATGAAGTGTAATCGGTGATGATGGCTCCCGAATTTTGTTGCAATCATTATAAAAAAAGCTACAAGCATAGATTAAATTTGCTGCCACGAATTGATGGTAAATATGGTACGTAATTATTTTATCAATTTTTTTATTGCAACAATGAAAAAATTTGAAAGGAAAAAATGCACACAATAATTTTTTGTTGCATCCATGTACCAAAAAAGTTGCAACCAATAGTAAAAAATGCTACCACTAGCGATTTAAAATTTGTTACCACAATTTTTTTTGCTGCAAAAAGCACCAAAAATAAAAATGTTGCATCCGTGTACCAAAAAAGTTGTGAAAATATCAAAAATATTGTAAAGGTATCGCAAATGTTGCAGTAAAAAACGAAGAGGTACACGTAAATCTGGACCATTAAATCACGGAGATGAGACGGTGTTTGACCGGCCGAACCGGCGCAGAGCGTCGCCGTATTGAATATGCCCTAAAGCCTAAACAGTCCCACCAACGAGTGGTGCCGGATTTTTGTCAGTCTCCTCTCTTCCTCACGCTGTCTGTACCAATACTACAATGCAGGCACAGCCGTCCTCTTCTCTTCTCTTCTCCTTGCTTCGCTTGTAGCACCAGCGTTTTCTTTTTCGCATCCCCCCTCTACCTCCGACCCCTCCTGAATTCCGACCTGAATCCAGCTCCCCCCACGGCGTCGCCGTCGCTTTTTCTAGGTACTGGTCGGGAATCGGAGCCATGCTTTTCCGCGGCTTTGACCGCGTTATTTCCCCAAAAAATTGAACTTTCTTTTTGCTTCTTTTTGCGGGTGGAAGGGCTCGAATCTTTCTCATCGGTATGTTGTATTGTATTGGGAATTAATTGCAAGTGCAGCTTCTTTTTCATTCACTTCTTTCGGGTGTGCTCTGTTCTGAGGACGTTGGTTGGCATCGATGCAGGAATATTTGGTTTCTTGACCGAAACCCTGGCGGTGGAAGATGGATGCCGACGAGGGGAATGACAAGGTGCATTTGAGGAATTGGTCGTCCCAGGAGGCTCTGCACACATACAAGAGGCGCCGGCAGCCAAAGCCTGAGCCGGAGCCCAAGCCCGTGGATGTGCCAGCCCAGCAGGTGTAATCTTCAACTGAAATCTGTCTATATTACATGGTTCTGAGTTAGAAAGAAACTAGAAGTACCGATCCCGCTTCGCCGCGCCGGCTATGGTATTGAGACGTCGTTGGGAGTTGTTTACTTGGCGTTGGGTCCTGAACTTGGCTACATCCTCTTTTTTGTGGGCTGGGACCTGGCTAGCCATGGGTCTGTTGAAACTGGCGTTTCGTAGAAAAAAATATTGTTGTTATTGGTGTTAATGTGTGTGATAAAAAAACTTCAGCCGGTAAGGCTAGGAGTGACACTCAACCCATTGTGGTCACCACCGTAGAATTGCCGGCAAGAGATCTTAACATGGGTCACGAATATCCCCCCACTTTGGATCATACATAAAAACAACTCTAGAAGATGTGCTATAATTCTGATTGCCATATTCCGGATGTGGTTCGCCGCAAAAACGCATATGCAGTACTAAATTCGTCGCGGCAAAACACATACGGCATAACTAATGGCATATTTATGCATTTTTTAGATAAAGAGTTTGCGGTATACATTTTGATCGAAACATTGCCGAAGCACTCAAACATGAAAAAAAAGAACATCTACTACATGGTAATCGGAGGATGCCGGGAGCCGCCTCACTTGTAGTTGCGGACGCGGTAGAGGTAGTAGTCGATCGCAGAGTTCTTCACAACCTCCGCTAGCTCAAGCTCATCGTTGACCGCCTCTACACGCTCGGACGTGTCTTCCTCACCGGCGTCCACCGCTTCTTTGATCGTGTTCACCGGAGGAAAAGTTTGGGACACAAGAGAACCCTAAATCCTCCTCCGCGCCGTAGATATAGTGGCAGAAGGCGATTTTGCGGTCGCCTGCAAAATATTTACGGGCTTGAAGCAGTATAGCGCATCTGCTCTGGCCCCTGCCGAACATGTATACGTGCAGTCACACGATCAATATGTGCAACTGATCCTTCATGCTTACATCTAATTGGCCGAAGCAGCTCAATCATGCATGCATATAAATAGCACCCCTAAAATAATGTACAGCCACATGCACAGACTTGAAACCCCTAAATCCTTCTACGCACGAAGATTCCACGTAGGCTGGCACGAACCATCCATGGTTTTTTTTATTCGATGACAGAACACCATCTAGAGAAAGGGGCCCACATGAAAGAGTTAGCCAATTCAGGGTGGACCAGGTCAAAATTGAGCACCCACACCTCAATTGATTCCTAGGGATTTTACCCCTAGGGGCTTTAGTAAATTAGAAGACTTCAGAATGTGGCACAGTTTTACTAGGGTTTTAGAATAGCCAAACTTTTATTTTGGCCTGTTAGAATGGATTAGTGACATCAACTTGATAGTTGCATGACTGCGGGAGGGCATCAGTAATAGGGTGCATATCGCCAAACCCTTACAAATTTTCCAGGATTACCACTTGTCTTTGGTAATCAAATGGGTGAAGAATTGATGAGTTAGTATAAGAACTTGTTTGTCAGTGGTCTATATGCTGCGCAAAAGTCTCATGTGAGCATTGCACATGCTTTTGCTCTACGACTGCAAATTTCTGGTTTCAGAGTATCTTAGGCTTGCTTAGCAATTTGCTGGAGGCAACATTTATCTTTTGCCTTTTGCAATCTTCAAATACTTTGCTAATGGAAACATAATGTAACATTTGATTTTTCCGTGTCAAAAACTTGATTGGTTATTTTCGCAGAAGAAAAAAGAAAAACCTTTGATAGCATCTTTGCCAATGGGATTAAGCTAATGAGCCATACAATGAAGCTATGGGAGAGAGTCATTGAGCACCTCTTAAGAAGAATGTCAAGCGTGACCAAAAATCAGTTTGGTTTCATGCCTAGGAGGTCGACCATGGAAGCCATTTTCTTGGTACGAAAACTTATGTAGAGATACATGGAGCAAAAGAAGGACCCGCATATGGTGTTCATTAACTTGGAGAAGGCCTACGATAAGATACCGTGGAATGTCATGTGGTGGGCGTTGGAGAAACACAAAGTCCCAACAAAGTACATTACCCTCATCAAGGACATGTACGACAATGTTGTGACAAGTGTGCGAACAAGTGATGGTGACACTGATGACTTCCCAATTAAAATAGGACCGCACTAGGGCTCAGCTTTTGAGCCCTTATCTTTTCGCTTTGGTGATGGATGAGGTCACAAGGGATATACAAGGGGACATCCCATGGTGTATGCTCTTTGCGGATGATGTGGTGCTAGTCGACGATAGCCGAACGTGCGTTAATAGATTTAGCTCTGGACAGGGCTGCGTCGAAGTTAGCTATCCACATGCCAGAGCCATGACTTGGTTCGATATCTTATGGGTTTCAACTCTAGTCTACCCCAACTTGTTTGAGACTGACATTGTCGCTGCAAAGTGGATGACATTGTCGCTGACCTATTAAACTCTTTTGCATTCATTTATTATGACTTGAATAAGCTACTTATATTTGCATATATAATGCAAAGTCGTTCTTACTACTTCTGTATCATTGTTTAAGTGATCATTTTTTTGCAGGTTACTGACACTTTCTGGAAAAGTAGGGATATTGGATGGAAGCATGGGATAATGATTGATGAAAACAGACAACACTGGAAGTGTATGTATTGTCACCTGACTAGATATGGTGGTGGTGTATCTAGACTCAAACGGCATCTTTCTGGTGATTTGGATGTCAAAATGTGCCCAAAGGTTCCAGCAGATGTCGCTGAAAATATTAGGGAACATTTGCAGAAGAAAAGAGAGAGACGAAAGAAGCGAGCTGCACAGAATGGTGTCAACAGTGTGACCAGGAGCTTTGCTGATGATACCAAAGCTGAGAAGGATCCTTTACCTGTTGATTTAGAGATGCCAATTCGAATAGGCACTTGCATTCTTGAAGAAGGCACTAAACAAATGAACGCAGATCATCAGGAGCCTACTATTTTTAGGGTATACAAAGGGACAAGTGCACTTCCTTTATTTTCTGTTCAGAGTGATATCTACTGTTTGCTTAGCTAATTTAGCATAAAGGGGTATAGTATGGTTCTGCTCGTGATATCCAAATGTTTCATCTGGAGTTATAATGAATCACATTATTGGGTAGTTGATTCGGTGGGTTTCTTACTTTAGGTTCATACACCTGTGGACTTGGAATGGGTATGTTATAACACCTAACTCACTTCAACTCAAACCGTCAGTGATACCTCAAAAAATCAAGAATGAGCCAAAAGCATTAAACTTGACAAGACACCATAAAGCCATCTGTAAAAACGAAAATGTCAAATTATCACCGTGAGATTGTGAAACTTGTGGACTTTGTATCCTTGAAGACTAGCGCTCACTGCTGAGTGTGAACTTTTCACGTATTGTTTGTGCTTGGTTGCATTTGATATTAAAAATCATCCCTGCACTGTCAAAACAGACAAGTTTGTGAAAGTATGTTTGGCACGAACATGCTTCCTCTTTCATCTTTTTAGAACAGTGCACAAATTGTCATATGTTTGTACATTGTCTTGTTGTGCACATACTATAGCATCTCTTTACATCTATGATATTCCTAAGTTCATTTGAAATGCACAAACCAAACAATGAGCACAAAATCCTTGTCCCGGTTATTTGTATTGACATCTCATCAATTATTGTGTGTATCTTCTGAGCACTACCAGTAACCTTGTACTGATCCATGTTTTACATTGTTTTGCAGCCTCCGCTCTTACTACGAGGGGTAAGGGATATTGGATGGGAGCATGCGGTGGATATCGATGGAAATAAAAAACGGTGGCAGTGCAAATGGTGTGATTTATGTCGAAGTGGTGGGGTAACTACATTGAAGGCTCATCTTACTGACAGCAGTTGCCAGAAAATTCCAATCGAAATATCAAAGCAAGTGTTGAACTTCGTTGAAGAGAAAAGAGCAGCACGCCAATTTTTTAATAGGGACCCATGGCCCTCTTACAAGAAAATTGATGGGGTTAGTCTTTTTTGCTCAGAAGGGGAAGAGGAGGGGGCTGTACCATGTAAGAATGCTCAACAACCTTCAAAAGAGTGTATGCATATGCAAACACCAGGGAATTGCGCTATTGATGAGGTATACAAACCCAATAACTTAATTCCTGCTGATTCATTTAATACATTACACCTTACTCCCTCCATTTTCAAATCGTCATGACTTTGAGTGTCGGTTATACTTTTCAAACTTTGGTTAACTAATTTGCTACAAAAATTACATCCATAACTATATGTTTATACATTTGCCAATATATAATTAGAAAAACTAGTGGACAAAGTTGTGTATTGGATAATGGAGACTGTCTCTGTGTGTGAACTCGGAAACAAGTAAAGAAGATGGAGACAGTAAAATCTTATCAAGTTATGCAACTGGTATTTTGTGCAGTGACCTTTTCATGAAAAGGAAATAAAAGAAGATGAAACATAACAAAGACACGGTCTAGAAATTGCTTTACTCTGATAAATAACATTTAGTAAGATTCCTTTGCAAATTAATGTTGTTGCGTGTTTACTCAAGTAGTCAAGTATGTTGAGTCAGTGGGGGTTGTCCTGAGTCAAGGTCCAAGACCCATGAGTGTGACATTACTCCCGATGGTACCTATGAGTTAACATGTTGCAATTTAAAATTTGGCATGTGGACTATTTAACCACTCACTATGTTTTACAGTGTTAACCTTTCGACTTGTGTGAACTTTGCATCTGAAAGTTGTAAAATGGATACGTAGAAAAAAGAGTGCCAAAACAGTGAAAACTACTTACAAAAATCATGCACACGAAGTTCACATGGGTTCGATTTTAAAACAGAAAAGGGGTTTACACCAGATACACCATCTTTTTTGTTTTCCATAACACATCCTAATTCTTTCGAGAAACTAGTACTATAACATTTGAACTTACCGACCTATTTTAGTTTATTTTCTTTGAGAAGTTGGCAGCTCGAAGCAGCCAGTGTAGTATAGAACATAGTGGCCAACCAGTTGAGGATTATGAACAGTCAAACAAAGCCAGTGATCGGGCAGAGGAGCAGTTGCCAATCGAGAATGGCAAGCACCATGTACTAAACAACGAGCACCACATTGTAGACAAGACCAATGGGAATCCACAAAACAGAGAGTTAGTTCTCCTTCAGAAAACCGACACAACAGATAATATGTGTGTCCAGTCTGTCCGTTGTGTTTAAGCTACTGAGTTACTAGTTTTGTAGTTTCTTGGAATTTGGGTTGAATAGTGTATAGGGCTACATTTGGACTTGGTATTAGTGGAGGGTTTTGTGTTGGGATTCGAACACTTACAACATGTGCCTAATTTTTAAAGGCACCGGGTAGCCTATGTCGATTTATTACACATGGAGGAGAACCCGAGTAAGGGCTACTGGAGTGTAGGCATCACCGAACTCCGTCATCAAACATTGTCTCGCCATCTACTTTCTGCAATGATTCAATCGCTAAAATCCTAACAGACTTTTGGTGATACTACTTTATAGATTTCTTAGAATGAGTAAGATTTTCATAGACTTCTAAATTTCTTGCAGAAGTTGAAATTAGAGTGTGATAACTCAATACAAGGTGGCGTAACTACATTGAAGGCTCATCTTACTGGTAACATCTGCCTGACAATTCCAATTCAATGTCAAAGAAAGTATTGAACTTTGTTGAAAAGAAAATAGCAGCGCTCCATCTTTTGAACAGATTTTTTTTTGATTGTGTTAGTGTTTTTTGCTTAGGATCAGATGAGGAAGGGACTGTACCATGTAAGAATGATCAGCAACCTTCAAATAAGGGTATGCATATGCAAACATCAGAGAAGTGCGCTATTGATGAGGTATACAAAGTTAACCTAATAACTCCATTGTTGCTGATCCATTTACTTTTTGTTGCTCCTTCGTCGTTTTCAAATATCGTTTCCATTGTCTGAAGCCATTATTAGTGAAATTTTGGTCACTGGTAAGATTTCTCACTCAGGAATGGCATCATTAGATTTGTTATCAAAGTTATTTCCATCATATTTTTACTAACATATAATTGAAAACACTAGCGGGCAAAGTTGTGTATTGGAGAATGTGGACTTCCTTGATGTAATAATATAGGATAGAGACAGTACAAATTTGTTAAGTTATCATGCCATTGGTACTTTGTGCAGTAACATTTTCATGAAAAGAGAAGAAAGGAAACAAAAAGACACGGTACATAAATTGATTTATTCTTTAAAGAGCATTAAGTGGTAAGTAGCACGATTCCTGTGTAAATCAATGATATTCAAGATCACTGATTATCACATGTTTACTCAAATAGTCAAGTATCTTGACTCAGTGGGGATTGTCCCATTAAATTGTGTGAACTTTGCATCTGAAAGTTGTGAAATTGATGATCTGCAAAAGAAATAGTGCCAAACCAGCGAAAAACTTCTATTACATGTTTGTTTTCCCTGGGTTTTTCTTAAACCTGCACAAGAAGCTTACCCCAGACACATCATGTCTTTGTAACCCATCTTAGCTCTTCTAAGTAGCTATTATAGCATCTGAACTTACCCACCTATTTTGGTTTATTTTCTCTCAGAAGTTGGCAGCTCGAAGCAACCAATGCGGTAAAAACTATAGTGGACAACCAGTTGACAATTATGAACAGTCAAAGATATGCAGTGATTGGACAGAGGAGCAATTGCCAATGGAGCATGAAAAGCAGCATGTACTAAATAACGAGCACCAGATTGTGGACAAGAACACTCAGAATTCACGAAAAAAACAAGTAATTCTTCTTCAAAAACCTGGTGTAAGAAATAATGTGTAGTGTTCAGTCTGTCCTAGAGAAAAGGTTGGTTGTGTTTGTCTATTGAGTTATTGGTTGGTTTTTACCTCACTAGTTTTGAAGTTTGTTGTAATTTGTGTCGAATATTTCTACAAGGCTACATTTGGGCTTGGTATTTGTGCAGAGTTTGGTTTTGGATTGGAACACTTTAATGTGGACATAATATATAAAGGCATTGGGTAGCCAAATTACACTGGGAAAAGCTGCTAGGCATAGACATGGGATCACGAGAAGGACGGTCTAGACACCATTGGCAGGGATGTCTAGGCATCTAGAATGGCCATGGTGGGTGGTCAGAGATGTTATCAAAGACTCGTTGGTTTCTTGCCAGTTGTATTATGTTGATATAGTACACAGGGAGGAGCACTCAAGCAAGGGTTCCTGGATAAGTAGTCATCACAGAACTTCGTCATCAAACATTGTATCCCCATCTACTTTTGGCAATGGTTCTATCCCTAAAATCCTAGCAGCCCGTCAAGTGCTATGATTGGTACAGGTCCTAAGACCCATATATGTGACAATGTTAGGGGTACTCCTCTGAGGAGTGAGGGTTGTCCGTACATGGTATCGGGGATGAAAGGGGAGAAGGTTGGGGACGGGAGTTAGATCTAGTTTATTCTCATCCATTGCATAATCCATACGGGTACAGGGTGTCCCTTTTATAGGGAAGAATAGAATCTCGACCTTCCTTAAAAACCATATATTTATCTTCCTAATTGAACTAATCTCTTTCCTAACTAAATATACATCATTACAAAGTAACCTACCATAATTTATATCTAATGGGCAAAGGGATGTGATCCATATGTCCGACACTAGACACTAGTCTTCTAATGATTAAGACTTACATAGACTTCTGAATTTGTTGCAGAAGTTGAAATTAGAGTATAATAACTCAATACAAGGTGACACAACTACAATGAAGGATTATCTTACTGATAGCAGCTGCCCGAAAATTCCAATGGAAATGCCAAAGAAAGTATTGAACATCATTGAGGAGAAAAGAGTATCACACCATCTTCTGAATAGTGAAAAAATTAATTGGTGTAGTGTTTCTGTCTCAGGATCAGAACAGGAAGGGACTCTACCATGTAATAATGATCAGGAACCTTCAAATGCCATGCATATGCAAACATCAGAGAAGTGCACTGTTGATGAGGTACATGAACCCAATAACTTAATTGTTGCTGATTCATTTATAATTATTTCTCGTTACTCCTTAATCCCTCATTTTCAAATATCATCTTGATTGCCTGCACCTATTGTTATTGAAACTTTATGATAAGCTGCATATATTAGCATGGACAGTCGGACTGGCAACTTTTGGGATAGGCTGCATGTAAAAAACCTATGAACATCCGGCGCTTTTTGGTTGTGATTGCATGTGTTTGCACTGATATTTACATATGCCAAATTCCTATTTTTCACATATGCATGTCAAATGGAGGAGGCTCGACCCCGGGGTGGACATTTGGTACACCGGGTTGGATGGCTGGCTCCCCTACCGCTGTCCTTGGACATGTCCACTGACATTTGGGGTGTCCGGTTTGAGGTACGGTGTTGGGGATGCCCTTACTTCTCTCCAGAATAGACATAGTTCTACTGAACAGGCTTAACCAACCCTGCCATTTGCTAAACATCTATCACTACATTAGAGAAAAGAGTAAACCTCAATATCAATTAAGACCCAAGATGCTAATTGCTTGTCATGTATTTATATCACAAACCAAATCGGGAACACACCTTTCTGTCTCAGTGAGCATACTTTCGAAAAAGTTATATCTGATTTTGGTGCTTGTACATCCTCTTATGGACTGAATATATTCTCTTGCTGTATCTTGCAAAGCTGGAAAAATATAAAGATTCAAGTAATAAGAAACTGTTTAGCTCTGATCCTTTTCCCTTTTGGGCAGCATGCTCAATTGCTCATCCGTGTTGCCCGAATAAGTGTCCTTGTTCCCTTGATTCCTTGCAAATTTAACTTTACTACTTCCGCCTTCTTCCGAACATTTTTTCAATAAAGGGCTTTATTACTTCAACCTTCTTCCGAACATGAGATGAGAAAACTGCTCCAAAGTCAAACCTAGTTTATTGTAAGTGTTCTGTGTCCACCTTTCTCCTCAGTTTCATTTATATTCTTCGTTGATGTGCTATCTTATTGGACTGTTGAATTGCCAGTTTTTGCACAGCTCTTTCATCATAAAACTATAAGAGTGGTGTGTTCTGTTTGCAGTTCCCGTATCATGTGTTGTTTTTTTTTCGAAAAGGGGAAAAGCCCCAGCCTCTGCATCGATTGATGCACACAGCTTTTATTGCAACGTCTTAGTATTTCAGAGTTTACATCTTAAGAAATAAAACAAAGTATCTAGCAGCAACACCCAGCGTAATGAAAAATAAAACAAAAAGCTTCTTAAGCGTCTTGTAGTCCTCCTAAGCGTCTTGAATTCTTCTAGACAGTCGCCAGGTACCCTGGGTATAGATATCCGAAGCGACCGCCTCCAGCCGGGTGCATCCAGAGTTGATAAGCGCACGTTGCGCCTCTGGGAGCAGGAAAGACCACTCGTGAATCGAGTAGGACGCCTTGCGGATTTATTTTGTTAGACAAGGCATGATTTCACTATGCACATGCATGTCATG
Organism: Bromus sterilis; assembly: GCA_950022295.1. Classification (NCBI taxonomy): domain Eukaryota; kingdom Viridiplantae; phylum Streptophyta; class Magnoliopsida; order Poales; family Poaceae; genus Bromus; species Bromus sterilis. Next base: position 170,134,168 of record OX465597.1, read on the forward strand.
ATTTATTTTTTATATACGAGATGTGCCGTGCGAATTTGTAGGTGCGTTCCCCGACAAGGTTAAGGGACAATGCATGGGAACATTCACTGGTGTATGACATAGAAAAAGGACATTGGAAGTGCAAGTGGTGCAGTTTAGAGGGTTATCATGGTGTAACTAGATTAAAGTGGCATCTTGTTGGCTGGAAAAATCATCCCCAATGCTGTAAAATTCCGGAAAAGGCCGCTAAGAGGGTAAGGGACCAAATGATATCAAGGGAAAAGAAGAAAGTGAGAATATCAGGTCCACATGACGGTATTGACAGTGATGACATGCTTTGCTCTTCTACAAGTTCACAATTTGATGAAGAGCATTTCACTATAGCAGTGCAAAATAGTAGCTCTTCCCAAGCTTTTGATGAAGCTAACAGAACATCAGATACATGCAACACATTATCAAATACTATATCCGGTACTCAGGTGTGTCCTTGTTTACTTCTATTCTTTTCCTGCATGTGTTGGAATTGGGGTATCAGTTATGAGAATAGATTAGTGGACTACATTCAGTGTTTTACAGACATGTATGTCTTCGGCTGGAGGCAATGCATTTTGACCACTCTACTAGAAGTCTAGGGCTAGAATAAATGTACCATGTCTTCACAAGTACTCCCTCCGATCCATAATAAGTGTCGCTTATTTTATACTAAGCTAGTACAAACTTTGTACTAGGTGAGCCACACTTATTATGGATCGGAGGGAGTAACAGATTGTAGCAGCTTCATGGGTGCAGCAGGACTCAATTGTCCTGGAACTTATTATAAATTTTAGCTGGGCCATTTTCTTATAGAGCATTAGGTTAGAAATTTGGATACCAGTGGAGAGTCAAGAGTCAAGATCTTACGTAACATGGTGATGTATTGCTGACAAACTTGTCATTATCTTTTCATTGACAGGCTTATTTCCGTTGGAGGAGTAACATTACAGTTACCTCTTGTATCCATATTTTCTCTGGGTTAATCTGTTAAGTACTAACTCGAATGATTTATCATGCAGTCAATCATGGAGGGGCCTCATGAAATATTGTATGGTAACACAAACAAATCTGAGATGCTATCTAGAAGAAGTGACTGTTGGAGTCACTGGAGATATGTTTTGAATGGACTGATGAATTTGCAAGGTGTACAGGAGGGTGCTGGCATTCAGAGTTGCATCCGCAACGTCCTCCATAGTTGCGCTGAATTTGAATCTGTAAGTGAGAAAACTAATTATTACTTGAAAATCACACTTGTGTTTTGTTGTTATACTCTTATTTAGGGACCGGTTGTATTGCTTGGGTGCAAACTTGTGAATCATGTAGAGCATGCTTGTTGGAGTACCAAGTTTATATGAACCCACTCTTGTCCAATCCTTCTTTTGCTGATTACTTAAGTCATCATAATACTTTCACTCTAGTAATCGAGTTAGGGGATACGTCATTGTCTTATCAAATGCCAACAATATTTTTCTCTATTATATCAGGTCGGGGACAAAGTGGAAATGGATTCTGACATAACAGTGTCAAGTAATACACGTATTGCTGAGTGCAAGAGCGTTCTTGTGGATGTTTTGAGATCAGAGAATTTCGCCTTGCTATGCAATGTGCTTCGCAAAACTGTGCATCAATATGAGGAAAGGACTAATTATTTTGATTTTGGTGTGATTGACTCTAGGATGAAAAATGGAGAGTATGAGTGTGCACCTGAAATATTCAAAGATGATTTAAAACTGGTAATAACCTTACAACTTTTCAGCTTTCAATATTTTTTCTAGTACTGTGTTTCACAGCATTTTTTGACAATGTGCAAATATGTAAAATCCCATTAGCATATAAATACGAGGTTCTAGAGAGAGAGATTCTAGTTTGTTCTGATCCCATGTTATGAATACCACTTGTATTCACTATGGCATACTAGTAAGATATACGTGCCTTGCACGTGAGATCGAAGTGTGACCGGATATGAACATACCACATTATAATAGGCAGGAAAATTATTTGGAATCACACACAATTTTTTTTTTAGATCATCACTAATCTCATTCAAAATCAAAATGTAACGACATAATATTTGGTGATTGTGTGGTATATACTACATAAATCTCATGTGAAATACAAGAAAATAGTTGAGTATTCCATTTGCAAAGAAAGTTGGACTTTGAAAAGATGTTGTATTAGCTTTGAACCAAAACGGAACAAAATACAATAAAAATTGATATCAATTCTTTTCAAAGAAAAACACATGGAAAAACTTAACTATGGAAGTGTCTAGAACAAATGAGAAGTGTACGTGTTATCTGCATATTATAAAACGTAAATGATAGAACAAACATTAATGGTTATTCCTTGACATAGAAACATTTGAAGAAGTGAAGTATAGAAGAATCTAGAACGAAAAAGAAATGTCTTTGTTTCAAGGTTTGTGCATAAGCAGAAGTGTGGAACCTTCCAGATTAGTACACATGGCAAAATCTTAGTGTGATGGAGAGCATATCCAACGGCCAAGATTACTCGGATTTTCCACATCTTAACCGTTGGATCGACTTCATCCAACAGCCGATATTCAAAGTTATTCCTACTCTATATAGTGGTATTGATATGCAGGAAAACCCTATACAATGGAATAGTAACATAATTGATATATACTCCCTCCATATATGGAGGGATTACATGTCTAGCATTGTTCACTGTATTCCTTGTGTGCATCACTCCCAATTATAACAATTAGATGATCATGATAGTAATGAACACTTCCATATCATTAGTTGTCTTGTATCCCTCAAAGGAAATAAAGTAATGGCTGAGCCACAGGTGCTTTAGGGCCAGTTCTTTCCCCAGCTTCTCTCAGAATCGCTCTCATCCCCCATTCCATATTTTTTTGACAATCCTATCTAATTAAGGTCTATTTAGGTAGAATTGTAAAAAAAAAATGGAGTGGCGATTCTGGGAGAAGCTGGGGAGGAGGGCGATTCTGGAAGAATCGCCCAGAATCGCCGAAAAGAACTGGCCCTTATCCAGTTCGGTGTTCGTACTGACTTGAACACTAGATTAACTACCATACTACCTACCAGTTTGGATTCTTGCAAATTCAATACCCAGATCTTTCTCTAAATCCCAGCTCTTCACGGTATATGTCGTTAGTTCCTTTCAGTCTCCCTAAGCGCTATCTGCTATTCACTGCTTTCTAAGCTGACTACATTTTATTTTGTATGGCATGTTTTTTCAGAAATGCATATGTACATGTACAAGCGGGTACATGTGATATCATATCCGCACAATGCTAAAAGATTGCTTTGAGACCGCACTCATGTTTTTTTCTAAACGGAGTGGTAAATGTTAATTAACTGTTGAGTTATTTGTGTAGTTATGGGAAGATCTTAAAATGGCTGGCCAAGATATCATTGACCTAGCAAATAATCTTTCAAGCCTCACAGAAGCCTCCTACACAAATCAGGCAAGTTTTTGGTCGCTGGATTTAAATTATGTTTTGTATTAGTTTTAATATTTTGAATGCTCTATACTTCTCTATGTTTCACTTAGGGAATCAATATCTTTTGATACATTTACTTGATACTGATAAGCGCCTTTGATTGGAATCTGGTATCACATTCTTTAGGTGGGAAGACAAAGAGGATCAGGTGATAGTGAGGAGAAACTCAAGGTGACTATCCTGTTGCTAGCTTTAATGTTTCCATGATGGATTTATTCGCTTTGCTCAACAGTATGCTACCACTATTACAGGGAGCTGTGGTGGCCAGCTCTGATACCAAGAACCTTATCGACTCAGGTATATCAGTACCCTCAACCTCACAGGGGTTCCAGCCATTAGACTATCCAGACCGAACAGATGTTTCTGATGCTCAGAAGGGCAGTGCCTGTGACCAATGTGGCGAAGAGACGAGAGGTGCCAGCACCGTCTCATGTAATGTATGCAAGTTTGTCTGTCACATTTCATGCATTGATCCTCCAGTACCATCCGCGCCAACTGGAAGCTGGTATTGCAAAGGCTGCAGCGGTACCACCTGCAACGAATCAGCTCAAGGAGGCATGGCCCGTTATGAACCTAATTGCTTGCATGGAAATTGTGTCTTATGCAAAAGACTTGAGGTGTGCAGTCCCCCAGAATTCAAAGAACAGTCACCTGTTGGTAAGTCAAGAGCAACTGCGGTTTCCAGTATTGAAGGTCGGGAACTGTCAAATATTGACCCTGGTGGTTCATGCAAGATATGTGGAACTCCTGAAGAGGATGCCAACAAATTCCTCATATGTGGTCACAGCCACTGTCCATACAAGTACTACCACATTTGCTGTCTGAAGTCTAAACAGATTGCTAGCGATATGCAGCGGGGAAAACCGTGCTGGTACTGTCCATCATGCCTTTGTCGAGTTTGTCTTTCTGACAGAGATGATGACCTGACCATTCTGTGCGACGGCTGCGACGAGGCTTATCATCTGTATTGCATAACACCTCGCCGTACTTCGATACCCAAGGGGAAGTGGTATTGCTCGTGTTGTAGTATGGGGAGAGCAAAGGCGGGGATGAGACGGTATGAGAAGAAGATGCTGAAACACCACCTCAAGGACGATGCTAGGCTGGAAAGTAGGAATTTCGCGGCGGTGGATTTGCTGCTTTCTGCTGCCGAGAAGCTGAGGGAGAGTGAGCAACTGGCGGCTTGTAGAGATTACTAGAGAAGGTAGATATATGTTTTGTTTCTTTGCGAAAAGAAGGTAAGATATATGTTGTGGCCTCGTTGTTCTTCAGCTCTGTAACTGGACACACTCGAAAGTGTTGCTGTTTCGAAGTGTCTTTGCTTGCAAGAAATTGAGCTGCACTCTTATCGTCAGAATCCCCACCGTCGGTTTTGGATCAAGTTGCTCAGAACCAGAATAGCATGTGATGCTTGACCAGCAGAGGATATGCATCCTGTAGAAAGTTGGTTAGTTGGGTTTATTACTTATTTTGAGCTAACTTTCTCAGCAGCAAAACCTGAAGAGAGCTTGAGTATTCCTGTACGTTGTTACTGTTTTGGAGTAGTTTGCACTTGCCCCGAATTACTTGGTCTGTGTGTTTGTGTAACGATCCGAATCTGATAAAATCCGAATCTCTATGCTTACTGTGCTATTCCTGGATCGTAGCTAGCACACACAGTAACAAGAGTGAATATCAAGTAAACATACATCATATTACTACAAACGAAGGATCTAGAGTTACATATTTGCATACAACTTGCACAGCTCAAGGCTGGCATAAAATACAGCGGAAACATATACTTTACTAAGCTAGGGAGTGTAGACACGTGATCTTATTGCCTCTTACATGTCGTCACCTGCACGTGAGGACAACCTAACGGATGAGTACATTGAATGTACTCGCAAGTTGCAAAGAAAAGGAATATAATAGATTATTCATGCATGATAAGTCAAGTGGATAGATAGAGTTTATTTGCGAAAAACCAATTTTCCCTTAACTAAAGTTTGTAAACTTTCTTTGGAAAATAAAATAGTTTTTAAAGATATAGGGTTAGAGTGAAACACTTGGGTAGATACACCAAGGAACAAATCTCCAACCTAGGTAATATATATATATGGTTGAAGTGAAACATACCCTCGTGCTCAATCCTCAACCTAGAACCCTTAAAACAGATTTTTAGAAAAATAAAGTCTTGACTCTGCAGAGTTAGAAACGGTGCATGTCCTCAGCCAGACGCAATTACTCAAATGTGCAAGTCCTCCGTCGAGCGCAATCACTTAGTATGCAAGACCCTAGTAGAGCGCAATCCCATAGTGTGCAAGACCCTAGTTGAGCGCAAGTATGCAAGTCCTCCGTCGAGCGCAATTACTTGGTGTGCAACACCTCTATTGGGCGCAATCACTCAAGTGTGCAAGACCCCAGTCGGGCGCAATCACTCAAGTATGCAAGTCCCCCGTCGAGCGCAATTACTTGGTGTGCAAGACCCCAGACGGGCGCAATCACTTGTAGAAAAATATATTTATATAGTTTTGTTTTCAAAAGTTTTCACAAAACATTGCTCCAAAAGAGAGCAAGTTTTAATGTTTAAAAACTTGTTTTAGTTTTTCAAACCCTCCCATTTTTACAAGCATGGCTAAGCATAAGCATAGATATAAGCTTTGATACTAAGGCTCTAAATAGCAATACATACTTTGTAAAAACTTTGGTAAAACTTTTCATGCATAAAATAAATTGAAAGAGTTCATGCATATTACAAAAATATAGGACAAAGTATGATCAAGTTGCAACTTTCCTGAGTCTCTTGAAGTTGATACTTTATTTTTGTATCGTCACTCCTTCACCTTACGATATATCTAACGATAAAGGAAAGTACTTCAACACACAACAAAATCCAAATGAAGATCCAAATAAAGATACAAAGAAAGAATACAAAATATTTAACTAGTAATACTGATAAGATAATAGCTAAGACATGATCATGGGTTTGGATAGGGTCAAGATAGATTGAATGAAAGTATGACATAGGTTTTATCCTATGGTTGGGACAAATTGGTACAATTAAAGATCGTAGTTTTGCTATATGGAATGATTGCGAGATAAGATTTTTATGACCCAAATTCTATGAAGAAACTATTTAGAATGTTATACTTTGGTTGACTATGAAACTTGCAAGTCATAAGAGTTTTAGGATATTGGGATTTGTCCATGGTGCATGAGTTACTAGGTCAAATACCAAATAATAATAAAAAATTGAGTTCGTAAAGTTTACCACAATTTAGTTTAGGTTGATATGAAATTGAGTTTATGGAGTTGAATTCCATAAAGATTCATGTTAAAGGAATTTAATTAAAATTTAAATTAATCCAAGTATTGTTGATAGAGTGTGACGAGAGATGTTCCTAATGATTTTCTCAAGAAGGATGACTCAAGAATAAGAATTAAACTATTGATGGAATTGAATTTTGATAAAAGAAAGGAAACTGGAGTGTTGAGATAAAACAGGAACTAACCTTAGTTGGAAAAATATGAAATGCATTCCAACAAAAAGATCTGGTTCTAGAGACCAATTTTAGTATAAGAAATATTTTCATATGAAGTACAAATTAATATACATAGTAAAAATACTCAAATTAATATTTAAATTATAATTAATTTCTGGGTTTATAAAAAGTGGAATATTTTAGTTCTATAATAAACTACATGTTTCAAGAAATTCGAGGATATCAAATTTGTCAAATTTGAAGTTGTAGTCTAGTAGATATGATTTTCTGAAGTTTGTGTATTTTTTTGAAAAAGAATTAGGGGATTGAAAAAAATATTGCCACATGGCGGAATACTATTGGAGCGTACCCCTTCACTTAAGTGAATTGCTCAGGAGTGTTGATCTGAAGATCTACGGCTGACAAAATAAGGAAAGGGAGCTCACCGGAGTTGTACGGCTGGGTCGCCGAAGTTGGGCGGTGGTCTCGCCGGCGTTGCCGAAATTGCTGCACCGACGAAGATGGGATGGTGTACGGTCTAAAGACGATCGTTTCAAACCTTCTGGACAAGGTCTTCAAGTTGATGGTTTTCTACACGAGCGGATATGACTCGCCGGACTTAACAAAAAGTCACCGGAGTTCACGTTGATGTATATGTCGCGCTCCGGGTGCAGATTATTTTTCAAAAATATGTCAAGGGTATGAAGCATGGAAATTTATGAAGAATAGAGGAAGGATCAAGTCCTGATATTTTCGTGTGGAGACATAAACTTCGCCGAAATATGGTGGTTGCACGTAACTCCGACGAGCAATTACTCTGTGTTTAGAGGCTCATACATCTGTCTATGAGGGGGATTTGGAAGAGGAGGAAGAGAGACGCGCGGTGCTCAGCTAAAGTCGTCCTTAAATAGGCCGTGGAGGGAGAACGAGGAATCAATGCCATCCTTTGACATTCGAAGCACGACACCATTTCGATTCGTTAAGGCAACAAGGTGGAGTTTTAATACCCTGAATGGCTTCTTCGTGGGATTTCAAGAAGTTTTCGTGTTGGAGTTGAAACAAAAGGACAAACGGTTGAGTTGCTAGGAGGAGAGGAGGTGCTACAGGCCACCATGGCCGTCTCGTCTTGTAATGGTGGTCTCTTAGAGTTCATGTAGGTACAAGGAGGGAGAGGAGCAGGTCTGTGCCTTAGTGGGATACATGGCCCAAGAAGAAAAAGAGGGACAAAGAAAATAGATAGAGCCGGGCTTGGTCCAATACTCTTAGAATTTTTGTTTGTGAATTTTAATAACATAATAATTCTATATTTTATATTTAAAATATCAAATATCTCTCTCGAATAAATCATAGAACTTATTCAAGAAAAAATATATATAGAGAGAGTATAGAAAATTATATTTCCCTCTCCGAATAAATTTTATAAATACATTTTTATCAAAATAAACATCATTTCAGGTATTAATATATTCCCCAAATTAGTTTTATGGTTTTATAAATACCAAAATGATTTTATAAATAGCCAATTATTTAAATATTCCCAATAATAATTTTGGGGAAGTCATATTATCTCCACTCATTTATTAATGTGACTTATTGGAAATATTTAAATAACCTTTAAATGCCAATATCAAATAAACTCCAAATAAAGAATTAAAAGTAAACATTGGTCCACAATTAATTTGAGAAATTCATTTTATTCTCACTCTAAATTATTTAATTGTGGTTCCACCAAATTTCAAAATAATCAAAATCAAGAAAGTCATTTTTAAATTTTGAATAAACCCCGCAACCAAGATTTTTTTATATTGGATAAATGATTATCCAATTTTAGTAACATGGTTTTGCAAAGGTTTACAAAACTCAAAAGTTTTTAATTTCCCTTTAAAATCAGAATAATTCACTCAATGATATTTATTTATTAACATTTCAAAATTTGGAAATTTTTGGGATGTTACAAACTACCACCCTTAAAAGAAATCTCGTCCTCGAGATTTGAAAAGGCTAGAAAGAAATGGGTTAGGGTCAGGGTGTCTTGGGTTACTTCCCCATGGTCCATATATCACCTAAGCATATTGTAGTATTCTCCTCCAAATTATGATGAAAGGATTTCCTTTACCGGCATAATACTCTATACTTCTACTCCTTTGGTATTTCTCCGATATATCAATCCCATGCCTTAACCATATTGTCATCTGGAACCATATATCTGATGAGGACATCTCTACTAATATTACACCCACATCTTCACCAACTACACATACTGGACCAGTTACTAGAGCACGCGCACGTCAACTAAATTATCAGGTACTTTCGTTTCTTGCGAATCCTTCTAATGTTCATGAACATATGATGCTGCCTAAATTAGATACTTTTGTTTGTCTTATGAATGAAGGACCTAGCATGGATAAGAAGGATGGTCATTGGAGTGGGATCAAGCATGGAGAAGGAGGTGCGCGCGGGGGAAAGGACAATGGAGCTTCCAGTGGTGATTTTCGCACTTTGAAGCCACCATAAGGCGTGCATGAAGACTTGGACGAAAGACACAAGATGCCACATTAATATTTTCGTCCAAGGGTTATTATAGGTGCTGCGTCACCTTATTATTGGGCCAGGCCCATGTAATTTCGAAATACACTTAATAGGCTATTTTTTAGAGTCCGTATGTGTGGGGAAACTGAGTTAGGGTTGTTTTCGGACCCCTCCTCCAAGGGGTCACGAAATTCCCCTCTGTTCCCCCATATATACAGCCCTTAGGGCGTCGTTTAGACTTGGGTTTTAATTAGATTTAAGTTAGCCATAGCCGCAACTTCGAGCTCTTCGTTTGTGTCATCCGACCAGGCCAAGACCGCATTGGAACCCCAACTTTCGTTAATCATTCATCTTATATTCGCAATATCCAGATTGCAATTCTTAGTTCTTGATTGTTCTTTCGATTGCTTGCAGGAATTAGACCTTCGTGGTCAGGTTGATCGTGCATCCGCGGGATCAATAACCTCTCGGAGTTGGTTTAGCGATTGCTAAGGCGCAACGTCTTCGCACGTTCGTAGTCGGTCGTGAAAGTCTACTCCACCATAATCGATCTCCATCATCTCATCGAAACATCGGGACACCTTCGCCTCTATCAAGTGGTATCATATTTCCAGGTTGATCGGTGAGATTTACCAGTTTTTCGTAGTCTAGATTGGTTCTGTTCTTCATACCTACAGTCCACGAAAAAGCCAAACAAAAATTAGGGTTAGATCATCACGTCCCAAAAAAGTCCGAGCCTTTGTCCAATTTTCTTTTCAGTACTTGCTTTGTTGAATTTGCGGTTGCATCGTTTTGTCAAGTTGCTGATCTTAGCGTCTAGTTCCCTTAGAGTTTCGAGTTCTGATCACAGTTTGTCACGCCGCCGCCGTACAGTAGTATACACCACCACGTTCCGCCAATCCGAGTCCATATACTTCATCACGTTCCACCAATCCGAGTCCATATACACCACCACGTTCCGCCACTCCGAGTCCATATACATCACCACGGTCTGAGTTGTTAGAGTCGGATTTCACTAATCTTTCGTCGTACGTAGAAGGGGGTGATTTCCAAAAAAAAATTCGTGTCCATACCTTCCTTAGGTTCAGAAACTCATTTTGAGACGTTCGCTACCATAGTGATTTTTTCGCACTTTTTCAGCCACCGCAGTCCCGCATCGCAAAATAAAAAGCGAAAAAAAAGAGAGATTTTTTTTTCCAGAGTGTGCTTCTCAGTTGTTTACGTGCCGCACCGTGCTTTCGTTGGGGTTTTAGGCTCGCGTCTCTAGTACGGTCTAGCCTAGGATCAGCACAGTACCGACGTTGAGTGTTTATTCAGCTTTGCATCTCTGTTTTGATTACTGTTGCGCTTTTGCTACCATACTTGTCAGCCTTCCTACAGCTCCACATATATTCTACATCGTGCGTTTTGACACCTCCTGGCCATCGCTCTACCATATTTCTGAGAGTTTTGACCCGTTGGTTGTACATCACCACCTGCTGCTAGGTAAGAATCGGTAAGAACGAAAGAAAGTCTTGACGGATTTGTGCTTTCCACCACCCCACATCCCATTAGTAGAAGTAGGATCATATTTCTGTGTGTTTTCTATTTCTGCTAACCATGCCAGGATCCCATGATGAAGTGGCGCGGGATGCACCCGATTGGGAGAATATGACAAACAAGGCGTTACATGATAAATTTGCACAAATGATGTCTGAACAGGTGAATGACATCAAGAAAAGATTTACAGAGGCGATTGATGGCGTGGAGAAGATGATCGACACCAAGCTCGACGCCAAGTTTACTGAGTTGATCGCGCGCCTACCTACACAGCCTGCTGCCGCTCCAGCACAGCCACCGCCACCACGACGTGCACGACGTATTCTGTTTCCGGGCGGACAAGCTGCTGGTGCTCCTCCTCCTGCTGCAGTTGCTGCTACTGCTGCTGCTTCTGACGTCGGCCAGGACGACAACTTCGAGGGTGATTACGAGGAGGAGGTGGAGCAGGAAGCGGCCTATGAGCAGCCAGCTGGACGTCCACGTCCCAACATTCGCCACGGTCGACACCAACCACCCCTCAGGTACGCGATGATGAACATGTGCCTAAACTTAAATTGAATCTTAAGCCGTTTGAGGGTAGATATATTCCTGATGCTTATCTTACTTGGGAGTTAGAAACTGAACAACGCTTTACATGTTTACAATATCCTGAGAATAGACGTGTTACTGCTGCTGTTTGTGAATTCACGGGGTTTGCATCTATTTGGTGGTCTGAACATTGTAGATTGCATGCTAATAATATTCCAACTACTTGGGCTGCTTTAAAAGATGCTATGCGTACTCGCTGGGTTCCTCCTTATTATCAACGTGAATTGCTACAAAAATTACAGTGTTTGAGACAAGGAAAAAATTCTGTAGAGGAATATTATCAAGAATTACAAATTGGATTGATTAGATGTGGCCTAGTAGAGGATAATGAAGCTATGCTTGCACGTTTTATGGGTGGCTTAAACATGGAGATACAAACTATTCTAGAATACAAGGACTATGCTACTATCACTCGTTTGTTTCATCTTGCTTGTAAAGCTGAACGTGAAGTGTAGGATCGACAGGCCGCTACGAGACCTAACTTTTCTGCAGGACGAAATACATCATGGACATCGCGTGGAGCTTCTACATCCACACGTCCTGCTGCACCACCATCTACTTCAGCCGCTCATTCTTACAAGGAGCCACAAAAACAGCCAGCGCCACCATTCAAGGGTGCACAGAGTGGTCCAGCACCGAGTTCTTCTTCATCCATGGCTTCCACAGGGCAAACACGAGATCATGATATTAAATGTCGCAGGTGCCAAGGTGGAGGTCACTTCGCCAAAGACTGTCCCTCCAAGCGTGTGATGACTATTACGGCAGATGGTGGGTATGAGTCAGCGAGTGACTATGACGAGGAGACTTTAGTTCTCATTGCTCATGAGGAACAGGGTGCCCATGATGATGCTTATGATATAGAGTATATGACTCCTGATGATGCAGATAAATATGCTAGTTTGGTTGCTCAACGTGTGTTAAGTGTGCAGGTAACGAAGGCCGAGCAAAACCAGAGGCATAATTTGTTCCACACAAAGGGAGTGGTGAAAGAACGTTCGGTTCGCATCATTATTGACGGAGGGAGTTGCAACAACTTGGCTAGCATGGAGTTGGTGGAGAAGCTATCTCTCACCACAAGACCACATCCCCATCCGTACTATATTCAGTGGTTTAACAATAGGGGTAAGATTAAGGTAACGCGTTCTGTTCGTGTGCACTTTAGCATTGCTGCATATGCTGATTATGGTGATTGTGATGTGGTACCCATGCAAGCATGCTCTCTTTTACTTGGTAGACCATGGCAATTTGATAGGAATGTTGTACACCATGGTAGGACAAATCAGTTTACTCTGGTTCATCAGGATAAAAATATTGCTTTACTTCCTATGTCTCCTGAACAAATTGTGAAAGATGATCTTGCTAGAGCTAGTAAAGCTAAACAGGAGAAAAATAAGAGTGAAAATGAGATAGCAGCTAAAGAATTTGAGCAACAACATAATACTAATAGAAAATCTTCTTCTGCTGTTTCTAATGAAATTAAATTGACTAGTCCAACTTTGCTTGCTACTAAGGTTGATATTTCCGATTTGGATGTTAGTCAATATGTGTGCTATGCTTTTGTGTGCAAAGAAGCTTTATTTTCATTTGAGTAATTGCCTCCTTTTTTGCCTCCTGTTGTCACTGACCTTTTGCAGGAGTTTATTGACGTCTTTCCACAAGACGTGCCACCGGGATTACCACCTATTCGAGGGATTGAGCATCATATTGACTTAATTCCCGGTGCTTCGCTGCCTAACCGTACGCCATACCATACCAATCCGGAGGAGACGAAGGAGATTCAGCGTCAAGTACAAGAGCTACTCGACAAAGGTTACATACGTGAATCCCTTAGTCCTTGTGATGTTCCTGTTATATTAGTGCCTAAAAAGATGGAACATGGCGTATGTGTGTTGATTGTAGAGCCATTAATAATATTACTATTCGTTATCGTCATCCTATTCCTAGGTTAGATGATATGCTTGATGAATTAAGTGGCTCTACCATGTTTTCCAAAGTTGATTTGCGTAGTGGATACCATCAAATTCGCATGAAATTAGGAGATGAATGGAAAACGACATTTAAAACTAAGTTTGGATTATATGAGTGGTTAGTCATGCCTTTTGGGTTAACTAATGCACCTAGCACTTTCATGAGATTAATGAACGAGGTTTTACGTGCTTTCATTGGATGATTTGTGGTAGTCTATTTTGATGATATACTGATTTATAGCAAATCTTTGGAAGAACATTTGGATCATTTACGTGTTGTTTTTATTGCTCTACGTAATGCACGTTTGTTTGGTAACCTTGGGAAGTGCACCTTTTGCACCGACCGAGTATCGTTTCTTGGCTATGTTGTTACTCCGCAGGGAATTGAAGTTGATAAAGCCAAGATCGAGGCGATTGAGAGTTGGCCGCAGCCCAAAACGGTCACACAAGTGAGGAGTTTTCTTGGCCTCGCTGGATTCTATAGGCGTTTTGTGAGAGATTTCAGCACCATTGCTGCACCTCTCAATGAGCTTACACGCAAGGATGTGCCTTTTACTTGGGGTACCGCACAGGAAGAAGCCTTCACGGTATTGAAAGATAAGTTAACACATGCTCCTTTGCTCCAACTTCCTGATTTTAATAAGACTTTTGAGCTTGAATGCGATGCTAGTGGGATTGGTTTGGGAGGTGTGTTATTACAAGATGCTAAACCTGTTGCGTACTTTTCTGAAAAATTGAGTGGGCCTAGTCTGAACTATTCTACTTATGATAAGGAATTATATGCTCTTGTTCGGACTTTAGAAACTTGGCAACATTATTTATGGCCCAAAGAATTTGTTATACATTCTGATCATGAATCTTTGAAACACATAAGAAGTCAAGCAAAACTTAATCGTAGACTTGCTAAGTGGGTTGAATTTATTGAGACTTTCCCTTATGTCATTAAACACAAGAAGGGGAAAGATAATATTATTGCTGATGCTTTGTCTCGTCGTTATACTATGCTTTCACAACTTGACTTCAAGATATTCGGTTTAGAGACAATCAAAGATCAATATGTACATGATGCGGAATTTAAAGATGTATTGCAGAATTGTAGAGAGGGTAGAACATGGAACAAGTTTGTGCTTAATGATGGATTTGTATTCCGTTCTAACAAGCTATGCATTCCAACTAGCTCTATTCGTCTTTTGTTGTTGCAGGAGGCGCATGGAGGAGGATTAATGGGACACTTTGGCGTGAAGAAACGGAGGACGTACTTGCTACACATTTCTTTTGGCCAAAGATGAGACGGGATGTTGAGCGTTTTGTTGCTCGCTGCACTACATGTCAAAAAGCTAAGTCACGACTCAATCCTCATGGTTTATACATGCCTTTACCTGTACCTAGTGTTCCGTGGGAGGACATATCCATGGACTTTGTTTTAGGCTTGCCTCGAACAAAGAAGGGGAGGGATAGCATATTTGTTGTCGTGGATAGATTTTCTAAGATGGCACATTTTATACCATGTCATAAAAGCGATGATGCTGCTAATGTTGCTGATTTATTCTTTCGTGAGATTATTCGCTTACATGGTGTGCCCAATACTATTGTCTCGGATCGTGATACTAAGTTTCTTAGTCATTTTTGGAGATGCTTATGGGCCAAGTTGGGGACTAAACTACTTTTTAGTACTACATGTCATCCCCAAACTGATGGACAAACTGAAGTGGTCAATAGGACATTGTCTACTATGCTTAGGGCTGTTTTAAAGAGTAACTTGAAAATGTGGGAAGAATGTTTACCTCATATTGAATTTTCTTATAATCGTTCATTGCATTCTACCACTAAAATGTGCCCTTTTGAGATTGTTTATGGTTTTCTACCTCGTGCACCTATTGATTTGCTGCCTCTTCCATCTTCGGAGAAGGTTAATTTTGATGCTAAGCAATGTGCTGAATTGATATTAAAAATGCATGAGTTAACTAAAGAAAACATTGAGAGAATGAATGCTAGATACAAACTTGCTGGTGATAAGGGTAGAAAGCATGTTGTGTTTGAACCAGGCGATCTTGTTTGGTTACATCTACGTAAAGATAGGTTTCCTGATTTGCGCAAGTCTAAGTTAATGCCATGAGCTGATGGTCCCTTTAAGGTTTTACAGAAAATTAATGATACTGCATATAAACTTGAGCTACCTGCAGATGTTGGGGTTAGTCCCACATTTAACATTGCAGATTTGAAACCTTATTTGGGAGAAGATGATGAGCTTCCGTTGAGGACGACTTCAATTCAAGAAGGGGAGGATGATGAGGACATCTCTACTAATATTACACCCACATCTTCACCAACTACACATACTGGACCAGTTACTAGAGCACGCGCACGTCAACTAAATTATCAAGTACTTTCGTTTCTTGCGAATCCTTCTAATGTTCATGAACATATGATGCTTCCTAAATTAGATACTTTTGTTTGTCTTATGAATGAAGGACCTAGCATGGATAAGAAGGATGGTCATTGGAGCGGGATCAAGCATGGATGTAACACCCTCACTGTCAGTGAACAGTAATCCCTGTTACTGTTCATCTCTACTGTTCAAAACTTTTGTTTGTTCAACTGGTTCAGTTCAAATTCAAATTCTCCTTTGATATTGTTGCAAGCATTGTGAACCATGGGCCTTGATCATCATGGATGAAAACAAAGTCCAACCCATAAAAATTTGAAATCAAATCAAATGCTCAAAATGCCTTTGATGAAATATTAAAAACAATGTCGCAAATAAACTTTCTCCAAAAATTGTGAAACTACTTTTATAAATTCACAAATATTCAGTGGATCAGTTCTATGTGTGTATTGGAATTTATTGTGCTATTAAATAAATGAAACAAATCTAAACAGTAGCCAAAAATTCCCTATTAACCATTTAATATTTAAATCAATTATTAAATGATTTTTAATAGTGCCCAAATCCTTTGTGGCACTGAACTATGATATAACAATAATTATGGGACACAAATAACCTTTTACTAAATTGCCTAGGTGTATAAAACAAATACAAAAAGAAATTACAGAAAAGAAAAAGCGAAAACAAAAGAAGAAAAACTAAACCTAATCTACCCCTCCCCTCTGGCCCGAGGCCCACCCCCCCAGCCCACCTAACCCCCCACCTAACCGAAAACGGCCCACAGCCCACCCCGGGGGGTCATCTCCCTCGCTACAGGGGAAACAGGGGGCGTGGCGGCCATCCCCGCTGCCACGCCGGTGAACCCCTCTGTGGCGTCCATCCAGCGCTCGCCGGCGACTACAAGAGGGCACCCCCCTCCCTATAGCCCTAACCCTAGCCCCTCGCAATCCTCCCCGCCTATGGATCTCTCCCCCCCCGCGTGTGCTCTCCCCTCCTCTCCCGTGGGCGCGAGCTCTGCCGTGGGCGCCGCCGGCGAATACCCGCGGCCAAAGGCCATGCCGGACCGTGCCGAGTTGTCCTAGAGCTTCACCGTGCTCGGCCTCCTCACCACGAGCCATCAATTCGAGCCAAGCCTCGTCGACGACGCCGAATCGGGCTCATCTTCAAGCTCGGCCGCCGCCGCGATTTCTTGGATTTCGTCGCCGCCGCCGCGCCAACGGCCCCCTCGAGCTCCTCTTCCGGACCCCTGTGAGCGCACGAGTCGAACGCCCCCTCTTCCCCTTCGTTTCGCGCGCTAGTTCACCCTCCCCACGACACTTCTGCTCCGGCCGCCGCGGCTGGGCTCGCCGTCGCGGCCACATGCCGCTCCAGCTCGCAGTTTCGGCACAACCCGATGCACGGCGTCGCGGGCGTTCGATTCCCCTGCCTCCCGTGCCGTTTGCTCGTCGGTACTGAGCTCGGGGACGCCGGCCATGGCACGGCTCGCCGCCGACAGCCGGTGAGGTGAGCTCTAGCTCACTGGCAGGCGGGGCCCAGCCCGGTGGAGTTTAGATTAGGGGGCTAACCCCACTGTTAGCCCTAACCCCCACTGTTAAGATTAACAGAGATAAATAAAAACCCCTCTAGCCCACTGACAGCTAGGCCCCACCTAGTTGATTAGGTTAATAAAATTGTTTTAGTTAAATAACCCACTGATTGATGGGTCCCACATGTCAGTTTAATTATTTAAAAGAATTATTATTAGTTACTGAGTATGACATGTGGGTCCAGGGGTATTTTCTAATTTAATTAAGTGTTTTATAAATAACAGAGGCTGACATGTGGGTCCCACATGTCAGCACTGTTCTGGATAATGTTGTGGATAATGTTTTGGATAATGTTTAATAAATAATAAAAGAAATCCAGAAAATCATTTAAATTGATTTAAACTTTGAAATTCAATAACTTTTAAACCGTAACTCGGATTCAAAAACTTTATACATGAAAGTTGATCAGAAAAAGATAACGAAGCCGAATACGCTACTCGTATGTCTACCACACCCCTCTAACACAACGAACATCGAACATTCCCCCTCCGGACCGTCTGTCCGATAAATTGTCCGGTACTGTTAGAGTGCCCGGATGAATTTATTCCGAACACGAAAGTTGTCCGGAATGGAGCAACTAGCCCGGATACACCCCCCCCTTATGTTGTTCCGGTAACCACGACACCTCCGGCTTGATCCTTTTCCCCCTCCGGACACCCTGTCCGGTAATCACCCGGAGCCGGCAGTTCATCCTCAGCTGAATTCCCGTTCCGAGCAACGTGCATTGCACTGCGTTAGAACACCGTTAACATTTCATCTATCATGTCCTGCATATGTCTGTATATTATTGCTGTGTATTTACTCTTTTCCTTCCCCCTTAATATTCGGTAGACCCCGCTACTGCTGTCGACTACACCGCTGCTGAGTACGACTACGTCGTCGACGACCCTACTACTACCGTCGAGCTTGCAGGCAAGCAGAGCCATTCTCTTCCCCAGATATCGCCTACCTTTCCGTATTTTCTTGCACTAGGCATTGGTACTGCTGCTGCTACGATTACAATCCTATTCAATTGCATAGCCTGATTTTGTCGACCCTTGATGTACCTTTCCTTTATCCTATGCTGCCTATTATTACTTATGTATTATTCAGCAGTGAACCATGCGCCTTGTTAGCTAGGACTAGATAGCGGGTTGTGATCACTCAGGGGGGTGAACACAGATACAATATATACAACTGCACAGGTACGGTACAAAGCAGACACCGCCAAAGGCCCCTATCTGGGTTATGCCTAGTCACCTCAAGTGTGAGCTATCCGGGAGTAATCCTTGTACTCCACTCGAGGCTGACCTTGTCTTGCCGCCATAGGGTCCTGAGCAGCGGTTGTCCTTAAAGGTAAGAAAGTCGGGCGACCCAATGGTGCCCGCGAGAGGTATATCGTCGGGAACGACAGGGAGGGTACGACCGACGTTACTGGCGTGCTTGGCCCCTTCTCGTATCTCGCGAAAGTTACCAAACCACGAAAGTCGAGCTCTACCAAGAGCACACGCGAGACAAGGTAAGGAGACGGTTCACCTTGTTGGTAACCGCAGTGACTTGGTGGGACGACAGGGGAGGCACCGACGTTACTGGTGGTCCTGACTGCTGTCGTTGACCGCGGGTCGGTTAAGTCGAGGCAACGATAACGGTTGTCACGCAGGTTAATTAAAATGCTAAATGGTTCGGCGGATGACTTGAGAGGCCCGTTGGTCTGTACGCACTACCTACACGTGGGATTACGGTGTGGGCCCTCCGCGTCGTAGTTTGTCCGAAAGCTCTTCAGACGTCAGCAGTACTGCGGCCTGATCGCCGGGAAGTGGTCTTGTCTTTTGCTACAGCAGGTGTGTTTGGATTTGCTTTTGCTTCACCGGCCAGACTCGCACCGTGCAGGAGCGTGCAAGGGTGAGGGACCTAGACCCCTTGGCGCATAGGATATAGTCCGGCGGATGGCCTCTCTGTTGAGCCTAGGATGGGCTGCGTCGTGTCGGATAGCCTCGGTGGGGCGTTCCCTAACAAGGTTCACGCCACCCTGGAGATCCGAGCGTGCAGGTTGAACAGTAGTGCACCCCTGCAGGGAGTTTAATCTATTCGAATAGCCGTGTCCACGGTAACAGGACGCTTTATGATGAAGCTGGATCTTACCACTAGAAACTATTATTATTAAACTGTATGGTTCCGGGTTTTCTTCCTCGCGGGTATGTCGAGGAGGTGAACTCGGAGGCATTATTATTATTGTTAATCATTACAACTTATATTATACAATGTTGCAGCAACTTCTGCTTCGTTGTTACTTTACGCCTTATATGAACTGTTGGCTGATCCTTACCTCTTGCTGCAAGACATCGTCGGAAGATGCTAGTCTTCGATAGGCCTAGCTTCTTACCCTTATTCTGATTTCTATCTTGCCGTCCACTATATACAGCCTCTTCTTTCCGTTGATACAATGCATAATGCTTAGTAGCGGACGTAAGACTCGCGGGTATACTAGATACTCACCTGCTTTATTTCCTTTACTGTTTTGCCTGATCGGCCGCTGCAGTCGACGTTGGAGCCCAGGAGCAGGAGTACCCCGGAGGAGGATACTACTACGTCGAGACCCCCGCTGACCAGGACCAGGAGTAGTTTCGGAGGCTCCCAGGCAGGAGGCCTTGCCTTTTCGATCTGTATCTCTGATGTTATTTGTGCTAGCCTTCTTAAGGCAAAACTTGACTAACTATGTCTGTACTCAGATATTATGGCTTGTATAACTTATGTATTCGGGTCCGCGTGACCCCCTTTATTGTAACATATTGGTTTATCCTTTTGTGTTTAGTGTTGTGCTGTGATATTCTCACCGTGGCACACTAATCTCAGCCGTGTACCCTGCGTGTATGATTACTGTACACGGATTGATTTTAGGGGCGTCACAATGGAGAAGGAGGTGCGCGCGGGGGAAAGGACAATGGAGCTTCCAGTGGTGATTTTCGCACTTTGAAGCCACCATAAGGCGTGCATGAAGACTTGGACGAAAGACACAAGATGCCACATTAATATTTTCGTCCAAGGGTTATTATAGGTGCTGCGTCACCTTATTATTGGGCCAGGCCCATGTAATTTCGAAATACACTTAATAGGCTATTTTTTAGAGTCCGTATGTGTGGGGAAACCGAGTTAGTGTTGTTTTCGGACCCCTCCTCCAAGGGGTCACGAAATTCCCCTCTGTTCCCCCATATATACAACCCTTAGGGCGTCGGTTAGACTTGGGTTTTAATTAGATTTAAGTTATCCATAGCCGCAACTTCGAGCTCTTCGTTTGTGTCATCCGACCAGGCCAAGACCGCATTGGAACCCCAACTTTCGTTAATCATTCACCTTATATTCGCAATATCCATATTGCAATTCTTAGTTCTTGCTTGTTCTTTTGATTGCTTGCAGGAATTAGACCTTCGTGGTCAGGTTGATCGTGCATCCGCGGGATCAATAACCTCTCGGAGTTGGTTTAGCGATTGCTAAGGCGCAACGTCTTCGCACGTTCGTAGTCGGGTCGTGAAAGTCTACTCCACCATAATCGATCTCCATCATCTCATCGAAACATCGGGACACCTTCGCCTCTATCAATATCCATCTGGAATGTTAGGGTACTACCACCTTTGGAAGCAAACTTGTGAAGTATCCAAAACTTCTTAATTCCATGCATCTTTCGCTGGTTCTTCATCAAGATACTATTATAAGGTCATATCCTTAACTCATAAAAATGGTTCTTTCCCCAAAATCAGCAAGTCTTAGAGCTATCAATCGAGATACTCATGGGGATCAATGAAATAGCTTCTGATGGAACTCTTGAGAGATCCACTTATTTCTTCCTTACCATACAACCTACATTAGGCACGATTGCCAATTGGTAAGGGTAACGTAGCTTACCATTCTATAGTTTTAGGCTTGTCGCATCAACACTCTATGGTTTTGGGCTCTCTGACTTACCAATCTAACATACCAAAGTAAATAATAAGAGTCTCCGGTATGGGGATCAATGCATCCCGTACTCCAATCATTACTTCATATGCAAATGGGTTAATCACGCATTCTATCACTTGGTCATTCTCACTCCTCTTATAGAGGTATTCACCTGCAATTGTAATAAAACTCTTTAGGTGACGGATTTCTATACCGATAGTGTCCACAAAATTTTATCCTTGGAACAATAACATTTCCTTGTCCAAGAGTCATGTTCTCCGTAAAAGTGAACAAATCCTCTCCATAGGGTTAAGGGTACTCTGTTCCAATGTCTCTTGCAAACATATAATGTATCTCCATGGATGATGCATATGGAATCCTTCTCACTTTTTCAACATAGATCATAATTTTCATCATTGCAGGTTGGAGTCCAAAACAGAAATAAATAATGGATTCTAATGAATAATGTCGATGAACTATCAAGGTGTGGTGGAGGTTGAGACACTTCTAACTAAATTGAAGTGGTTGGATATTGATTTGTAGACCAGATGTTTCAAACCCGAAGGTATATAGAATTGTAATTAGGGTCCAGCAATTTCATCCATCAAGAGATGATGAGCTCATTGGGAATCTCCAACTTAGTAAGGATAGTAAACATGGGTACTCCTTAGTCTTGGACATAAAATTCTTATTTTATCCTTAAACCTCTTGTACAACTTCCGAGTCTGAAATAAGTTTCTAAAATACTCTCATCCTCATATATGACTATGGTCAAGTGTGTAAGTCCAACATTATTCCTTATTCCTCCTTAAGAATCTTAGCCCAACTTAAAACGTGTGACATAGTCCTTGAAATCATTGATCCTTTGTTTATTCATGGCAGACATGAACTTCATGTATGTCAGCTCTGCTTCTACTTCATTCACGGTTTCCTGTGTACAACGGAGTCTGGCTTCGAGGATTTCCCCAATCTGGCGTATGGCTTCCATGGCGGCTTCACGAACAGAGTCGAAGAAGGTTGTTCGGGGCACACGGGAAATGAAGAAGTATTGTCCAAAAGTCTTTGGACAAACCTCCCTTTACATGGAAGAGCTATACTTCCACGTACCAACGCTCTACACCATTATCCATAAAAAGATAATCCCTTGTAGACTGCATCTCCTTCAAGTTTAATGTATCCCATCATATCTTTCAAGATCTTTGGGAAATCATGACCACTGGTCAGGGTCATAATCATCTGCGAGCCTTTGCGGAATGATTCAAAAAGGGTTGCCATTTGCAGGTGTGAATGAAGGTGGAATTTAGATCAACAAGGTATGCATCTCAATATTGAAATATGCATGTTCCCATCCAAGTAATATATTATCCACACATTATTGTAGAATGCATCTCACATGATTAGAGGGGCACTCTTCAATTGGTTATTTCTTCTATAAACTGGATATTGCTCTCAAGTTTTTCCTTCTTCTTCGTAAGTACTTCAGTCCTTGAGATTACCTTTGATAAAATGGATGCTAACTCTTGTGGGTCATGTGTCATCTCGATTGATACCACTCCATGTGCATATCTCTTCTTCTTATTACATGTGGGCATGAGTTGGTTTTATGTCCTACTTCTCCACATAAGTAACATGGCTTAAGGGGCTAGTTGGATCTACAAGGGAATTATTCTTCATCAACAATCTTCCATAGTATTGTGGTCTTTTGTGTAGGTTCCACGTGTACTACATGCTTATTTATATTACCCTTGTTGGACTCTCCTTTGTACATCTGGATAAACCCACATTGAGTAGGGTAATGATCGGTTCCTTCTCATACATAAGAAACAAGTCATGTGAATGGTTGTTCATTCTACAACTAGATGGTTCTCTTCACAATTGGTGCATTGATCAATCATGCTCCTTATAATGGCATCCTTCCGCAAATCTTGCATACATGACACATCCTCACATATTCTCGTGGTTTTTTTAAGATCACATATGACAAGATGATATTGAAGTATGATCTTTTTGAATTCTTCCAAACTGAGTTTTATTTGGCTTCATCAATGGTTGTATGCATCTCCTACCAAGTGTTGGCATCTTGGAAAAAATATTGGGAAGCATAATTCACCACCTCCTTTGGTTCTACCTTATCCTCTTTCATCACTCCTTCCATGTCCAAAATCAACTCTTCATCTTATGGAAGAATCACTCGTCAAATCAACATAATTTTATCCTTCCATGGGGTTTAAGGGTTTTGGCCAGGGAGGAGATAATATTTAGAAAGATAGAGAGAGAGAGATAAACATACAAACAATCATTCATTCATTTATATAATAGTTTGTTGTTTCCAACAACTCAAACCGCATTGGTTCTAATGTGTGTAATAAGTCCGTTTACTATGGTCTCGTCCCGAGGTCTTCAGTCTTGAAAGTCTTCAATGCTTGGAGCTTAATCCACATGAAGGTATTGTGATTGATGATAAATCATCCGTAGTTCACACCCCTCAAGGTTAAATAAGTATTAAAATCTACGGAATTCATATTCTAAATGCGCAAAAAACAAAATAATAAATCAAACAAATCTATCAGACCAACAAATCACTCAAATAACAACAGTGAATAACTCCAAACAAACTCCAAATTCCACTCATATATTTTATTCAAACAAATCCTATGGTACCACCATCCACATTAGTTGGCATGGTCGGATACACTACTCGCACTCTTTCGTTTATTTCACAACTCTCTTGGTGGGCTTGGATATTATATATATTGTGTGAGAATTCCTTGGCTTATTTCCAACCATCTTAGTCCTGGGTATCTTCGGTCCTTTTGCACCCTCCTGGATATAAGCTTCAATATTGCAGAGTCCTCCTCTTTAGCACCCGGTGTATGATACACTTCCATGAAGTACAATGGTCTTCATATTTTCCTTTAGTGATCCTTGAATTTCCTTATCATATTTCAGTGTTGTGGTAATGGGGAGCTTGGCTATCTAGAGTTTGAAAAGTATATGAGAACTTTAGTAAAGAAAACCAGATGATACGAGAATTTTTATCGTCGCTACTGAAAATATAATTTGATCATATCAAGGTCTTCCTATTTCTAAACCATTTTCTAGGGTCACGTCCTATAGTCAACGTATGCTCTGATACCACTTTGTAACGACCCGAATCTGATAAGATCCGAATCTCTGTGCTAACTGTGCTATCCCTGGATTGTAGCTAGCACACACAGTAACAAGAGTGAATATCAAGTAAACATACATCATATTACTACAAACAAAGGATTCAGAGTTACATATTTGCATACAACTTGCACAGCTCAAGGCTGGCATAAAATACATCGGAAATAAATACTTTACTAAGCTAGGGGCTCCATCAACGCCACTAGGCTGGTTGAGTGTAGTCCCGTGATCCTATCGCCTCTTACATGTCGTCATCTACACGTGAGTACAGCCCAAGTGGGTGAGTACATTGAATGTTCTCGCAAGTTGCAAAGAAAAGGAATATAACAGATTATTCATGCAGGGTAAGTCAAGTGGATAGATATGGTTTATTTGCGAAAAGCCAATTTCCCCTAACTAAAGTTTGTAAACTTTATTTGGAAAATAAAATAGTTTTTAAAAGATATAGGGTTAGAGTGAAACACTTGGGTAGATACACCAAGGAACAAATCTCCAACCTAGGTAAAATATATATATGGTTGAAGTGAAACACACCCTCGTGCTCAATCCTCAACCTAGAACCCTTAAAACAGATTTTTAGAAAAATAAAGTCTTGACTCTGCAGAGTTAGAAACGGTGCATGTCCTCAGCCAGGCGCAATTACTCAAGTGTGCAAGTCCTATGTCGAGCGCAATCACTTAGTATGCAAGACCCTAGTTGATTGCAATCCCATAGTGTGAAGACCCTAGTTGAGCGCAATCACTCAAGTATGCAAGTCCTCCGTCGAGCGCAATTACTTGGTGTGCAAGACTGTGACACCCCCAAAATTGAGTCGTGTACAGTAATCATACACGCAAGGTACACGATCGAGATCAGGGACTCACAGTGAGATATCACAACACAACTCTACAAATAAAATAATACAAGCTGTATAATACAAGCCAGGGGCCACGAGGGCTCGAATACAACAGCTCGAAAGCACAAAGTTAGCGGAAGCAATAGTATCTGAGTACAGACACAAGGTTACAAGGTTGCCTTAAGAAGGCTAGCACAAAATCAACACGATCGAAAAGGCGAGGCCTCCTTCCTGGGAACCTCCAAACTACTCCTGGTCAAAGGGGAACTCGACGTCGTAGAAGGCATCGGGGATCTTCATGTTGCGGTGGTCGGCATCGGGGATCTTCTGCTCCTAGGCTCCAACATCGACTGCAGCGGCCGATCAAGCAAAACAAAAAGGGGGAAATAAAGCAAGGGTGAGTATCTAGCATACCCGCGAGTCTTTTGTCCGCTACTAAGCATTCATGCATTTGAATCAAATGGAAAGGGGAGGCTGTATATAGTGGACTGCTAGGTATAAATCAGAATAAGGAAGAGATCTAGGCCTATCGAAGACTAGCATCTTCCGACGAGTCTTGCAGCATGAGAAGAGAATAGCCAGCAGTTTATATAAAGCATAAAGTAACAATGCAGCAGAAGTTGCTACAACATTGTATAATAGTAAGTTGTATTAGATAACAAATATATATGCCTCCGAGATCCCCTCCTCGACTTCCCTGCGAGGAAGAGAAACCGGAACCAATAGTTTAATAGTAGTAGTTTGTAGTAGTAGGCTCTGGCTTCAGCATAAAGCGTCCTGTTACCGTGGACAAGGCTATTCGAATAGATCAAACTCCCTGCAGGGGTGCACTACTGTTCAGCCTGCACGCTCGGATCTCTAGGGTGGTGTACACCTTGTCAGGTAACACCCCACCGAGGCTATCCGACACGCCGAGGCCCATCCAACGGCTCATAGAGAAGTCCCCGCCGGTCTAGAGCCCTAAGGGCAAGGGGGTCATGGGCCTATCACCCCTCGCTCTCCGGGTCGTTGTGAGGAGGGTGAATTCCAGCGCCGCAGCGCGATCCGTCCCTGCCACAATGCTGAACTGGACGTCTTTCAGAGCTTTCGAACGAGACCACAACGCAGAGGGCCCACACCGTAATCCCACGTGAAGGTAGTGCGTACAAGCCTTTGCGGCCTCTCAAGTCATCCACCTGAACCGTTAAGCCTTTTATTATTATCTGTCGGGACAACCGTTATCATTGCCCCTTTCCGGGTGAGTCGCGGACAACGACAGCAGTCAGGTCCACCAATAACATCGGTGCCTGCCCTGACGTCCCACCAACTCGTGCGGTTACCAACAAGGTGAACCGTCTCCTTACCTTGTCTCGCGTTTGCTCTTTGAAGAGCTCGACTTTTGTACAACAGGATACCTATCGACCACGAACAGTACCAGGCCCGCCGCACACCGGTGGAATACACATGACCTGTCGTTCCGCTAAGATACCCTGCACGGGCACCGTTGGGTCACCCAACTCCTTACCTGTAAGGAATCCAGTTGATTCGAGTGCCTACCATCAAGTGAAACCAGGAGGAATCACCCTCGATGGTACACTTGAAGAGGTTCGACAAAGACATCAGCGGAATGAACTAAAGAGGAATATTCTCGTATCACCCCGGTGTTGCCGAGACACCAGCGGAATGAACTAAAGAGGAATAACCTCGTATCATCCCAGTGAGGCTACGCTACTGAGCCGACGAGAGTGAAATACGAGTTCGTCCACTCGTAAGTCAAACTCGAAGCGACTCGACAGAGTCTCGCCATTGTAGGTTCCCTAGGGCGTTTGCATTGATCCGTACCTGTTGCAGTTATAATAATTGTAATCCGCGTTCACTCATCAGTGTGATCACGCCCCGCTATTCTAAACCTAGCTAACAATGCGTAGGGTTTACTACTGAATATTATATACATTTATAATGCAGCATAGGACAAGGAAAGGTACATCAAGGGACGGCAAAAACAAGCTATGCAATTGAATAGGATTGTAACGTAGCAGCAGTAGTAACCATGCCTAGTGCAAGAAATGTACGGAAAAGATAGGCGATATCTGGGGAAGGAAAATGGCTCTGCTTGCGTGGAAGCTCGGTAGTAGCGGCATGATCGTCAACGAAGTATTAGTACTCGGCAACGGTGCCGTCGGCGGCAGCAACGGGGTCTATCGGAGAATAAAGGGGGGAGAAACAATAAATACACAACAATAATAGAAATACAAATGTATGACATAGAAGATACAAAGCAACGGGGCTCTAACGTAATGTTCGGTGATTTTCCCGGAGCAGGGATTTATCCGAGGATGACTCATCAGTACCGGTTGATTACCGGACAGATGATCCGGAGGGGAAAGTTCCATGTCTGCAGTGTTAGAGACATCTGACAGACATGTGGATAGTGTATCCGTGCTCGTTGATTCGTTCTGAACAACTTTCATGTTCACAACAATTTCATCCGGAAAGTTTTACCGGCTCCGGTCGTCTGACAGACAGATGAACTGG
Organism: Bromus sterilis; assembly: GCA_950022295.1. Classification (NCBI taxonomy): domain Eukaryota; kingdom Viridiplantae; phylum Streptophyta; class Magnoliopsida; order Poales; family Poaceae; genus Bromus; species Bromus sterilis. Next base: position 170,162,155 of record OX465597.1, read on the forward strand.
AGGAGAAATGTTCCGTGTTTGGTAGGTTAGAGGAGTGCGGTGGGTATACAGTTGGCATATTCGGATTCGTGATATTTTTTTCAACTTTGATATATAAATTATTTTCATTAGAGTTATGAATTAAAATATATTGATTTTCTAAGTTTAATTCATTTTATTTATTTTCTTTTATTATTAAAGCAGCATTATCCACAACCTTATCCATAATAATGGTCTGACAAGGGAGACCCATATGTCATACACACATTTTAATAAATAGAGATTAATCTAATTAAATAGGAATTTGTCAGGGGTGGGTCCCACATGTCATTGACCCCTATTGGATTTCTTTGAAAATGGCTAAGTCTGGGAATCACTGTTTAAACATCGTCTAACTTTCTTCGAGGGGCTACGGTTTAGGGTTCCACTCATCCACCGAGTTAGTGCCTTATATCAAGTCGAACAATTTTGTGTGATCTCGAATCTGGTACAGAAGCCAAATTTATCGGGGTTCATTTACTTAATTAAAACCTTGCTAGAAAAGTGCTACTTGATGACAGTTTTAGAAATTGTTAATAGATATCAAGTTTGCTTGATGATTGCCGTTTATATATCTCCTACGGAGATGCATCCAATAGGTCTTTTGCACTACATTACATGTACTATCATTCCATGCCCTTAAATGGCATGAAAGATCCCTGTAGTGTATCTACAACTCCAAAGTAGCCATGGTAATATAACAGTTTTGCTTTTAACAGAAATCCGCATTTTACGATTTTTATAGGAATTAATCTATGCATTATTTGGAATTGGTCCAATGGAATAAAGTGAAGCTGGTTATGTCTAGTTTCCATTCATATCATTTTCTGCAATTTTTGAACTTGTTTCATTGTTAATTTGTTGTTTTCAAAAGGGGTACAGCAGCAATATCAGTTTCAGCAGAAGCAAAGTTCAGTAGCAACAACTAACAGCTGCAGCTAGTTGCAGTGGTAGCAGGCAGCAGCGGCCTGCGGCGTGGCCAGGCGCGGCCAGCCAGCCGTGGCTGTTGCATCACGCGCACACACACACGTTGCACACCACACTGAGCATGCACACTCAACAGTCAGCACGCACACACACTACACCACGCACACCACGGAGACACGACCATGGTCGTCCCTGGCCAGCAGTGAGCGGGAGGGGGCGCGACCGGGCTCAGGGCAGGGACGCCAGGGCGCGGCTAGGGATGGCCGGCGCACGCGGGGGGGGTGGTGGTGAAGGCCGAGCGGCGGCTAGGGGATCACGGGAGCTCGAGCTCCTGTCAATGGCGGCCAGGGCGGGGCACGGCCCTACGGCGACGAATCGAACGGGGAACAAGGGGGAATCGACTCAGAGGCTCACCGTGAGTGCAGAGGCGAGGCCAGGGAGGCCCGGGGAGCAACGGCCGCGACGAATTACGGGCCGGAGGTTGAAGACGACCTCGATTGAGCCCGTACGGGGCGTCCCGGAGACGATGGGCTGCGCAGGGCGACGAGGAAGACCACGGGGACGCTTCTGGACAACGAGGAGCGGAGCGGCGGGGCCGTTGGCCGCGCGGGTTCACCGGAGGGCGGCCATGGCGGTTTCTGTTGGGCTCGGGGAGGAAGAAGGCGAAGATGGGATGGGTTAAAAAATCTAGGGCTTTTCCACGGGTGCACTAGGGTTGCCCTTATCCTCTCCACGATGACTGTAGCGACGCGGGGCGGCAGCTGGTTCGGCCACGACGAAGCCTTCGGTCGTCATGGCGTTTGTCACTGTAGCGGGGAGAAAGAAACAGGGTAGGGGGAGGGTTTGGGCCCGGGTGGGCTTCTCCCTGAGCGCAAGTTAGATGTTTTCCAATTTATCTTTTCTGTAATTTCTGTTGCACATTGCCTCTCTGTTTTATTTGGTTTAAGTGCCATGTGATTTTTGTTATCTGTGAATTTTTATTATTATTTGTGTTAAACATTACAGAGATGCCACAAAAAGTTTGGCTCAACTATAAAATCATTTGCATATTTGTTATATTTAAAATGCATTAAATGCCACTGATTTGACACTGTTTTGATTTGATTAAATTAGTAAAACATTTTAATAAACTCCTATTTCATTTTTAATAAGACCTACTGATATTTAGGCATTTAATAAATTTTCTTGCATAATTTTAGGGCAAGATTTTATTTCCACCTAGATTTGGAATTTTTATTCAGGCTGAATTTGACTGACTATGATCAAGGGTGATTATTATTAGAATAATCTTGATGACTTGGCAATTAACAAGTTGATCACTGTAGCTTGACACCGAGGGTGTTACAAATCTCCCCCACTACAAAGAATTCTTGTCCCGACAATTAAGAGCTAGTGTAAGGGTTAAAGTTTTGGTTTCATATTCTAACGAGTCTTCGGGGCTTGTTATCCTGCTCATTGGTGTCTTCATTTCTCTGCATCAGTGCATCTCGATGAGTTGTCATCCTTCCTTCGTGGACTCCTTCGTACTTACAGATAGGCTCGGAGGAAAAGCTTAATGGGGTCTGAACGGTACAAGGTTAATCAACATAGGACGCCCTAGGGAATGGAGTACAAAGTATCTTCCGAGTTTATACTCAGGGGAATACAACGAGAGAAACAAAAGAAGCTATGAGAAATCTCAAGCGGGTAGACATGCATTTGACGTCGATGACGGATGATGGAAAAGGTTCCAGAGCATCAGGCATAAGCATTGAGTCTGATATCGCACTGACATCACAAGGTAGGGGACTCATTAATTGCACACGAGGTCAATCGCGGAGAATAACCTTGGGAACGGGGATGTCAAAAGAGTCAGGTTTCGATCCTGTGGAACTGTGGGTTATGGGCCCACATTGTATAAGAAGGGTGGTGACATTCCATGTGATCTCGATGCAAGGTTTGTCAAGGAACAATTTTCCAGGTAAGTCGGCAACAATATCGATACCAGGAGCAGTGGACAAAGAGAACCATTTTTCTGCTCATTAAGACGAGGCGGACCAATTGGCAAAGTTCTTGTCCATAGGTGGTTATTTAAAGGTTTCCGATGATAGTAACAGATTGTATGGACAGAGTAGTACACCGAAGTGTTTAAGCATGGAATTACCACTTCTCAGATAAGTTATATCACAAGAAAGGTTAAACAGACCAATGGAAGGGAAAAGGTGATGATACACAAGTATCAGGTGTATATCTTTCCCAAGGGAAAGCAGAGCACGATATACATGACCAAGTTGTACTGGCAAAGAGTCAAGGTAGGTTGTCGATGATAACACAAATCATCGAGGGCAAGGATGGTATTTCACACGATGAATCCAATTGACACATGAAAGAAGCCATGTAGGATTAGTCGGATAATAATCCACCAAAGGTCGGGTGGTTCAAAGAGAATCTGATGTGAGTATCGACACTCAGCCAGAAGGAGAAAGAATGCAAAGGCATCGGGTGATAGAAGCATCAGAATAATTCGATGCTTAAGTACAAGGGAATTATGATTTCCAGATTGAGAGGTGGATGTAATTATCCACACGGACTTATCGGTGGCAGGGGATTGCAAAGGCGAGAAACAAGTAGGTTCTCGGGAATTTATCGGAGAGTATCTTCGGAATCTTCTGGTGAATCAGGCGACCATCTTGGGTGAAGGGCTCTCCGGGTAGATGCGACCACGAGATCCTAATGTCAGAGTTAGCAAAACTTCCCGAAAGGATAAGAGAGCAGAGTCCCAGAGTAAAGGTGCGGAGAAAAATATCCTAATACCACCCAATTTGCGACGTGGGCCGATAAGCCACACGTCATTGTTAGTAAAGTAGTTTTGCAAATAATAGATTTGACATCGACCAAGGAGTTGGAAGGGGGTGTCCTACAGGCAGTCGGCTCTGATAACAACTTGTGACGCCCCCAAAATCGACTCGTGTACAGTAATCATACACGCAAGGTACACGATCGAGATCAGGGACTCACGGTGAGATATCACAACACAACTCTACTAATAAAATAATACAAGCTGTATAATACAAGCCAGGGGCCACGAGGGCTCGAATACAACAGCTCGAAAGCACAAAGTTAGCAGAAGCAATAGTATCTGAGTACAGACACAAGGTTACAAGGTTGCCTTAAGAAGGCTAGCACAAAATCAACACGATCGAAAAGGCGAGGCCTCCTGCCTGGGAACCTCCAAACTACTCCTGGTCAAAGGGGAACTTGACGTCGTAGAAGGCATCGGGGATCTTCATGTTGCGGTGGTCGGCATCGGGGATCTTTTGCTCCTAGTCTCCAACGTCGACTGCAGCGGCCGATCAGGCAAAACAAAAAGGGGGAAATAAAGCAAGGGTGAGTATCTAGCATACCCGCGAGTCTTACGTCCGCTACTAAGCATTTATGCATTTAAATCAAATGGAAAGGGGAGGCTGTATATAGTTGTAACAGCCCAGATTTCACAAAAATTAAAATTTCTGTTTTCTGCGTGAATTGTTTGATTGTCTGATTTGTTTGCGGTGTTTGCATCCCCGATTTATCGATCGGCGACTATTTCCCCCCTCTTATCTCGTACCATACGGAGACCGACCCTTGCCATCCTGACACTCGACCTTTGCGACACCGGGTTTCACCCGATCACCGTCGCGAAAACCGCACGAGACAAGCCGCAGCCAACGGAACGAAAAACCCCGTTTAATAATTAAACGGGATATTTTTATAGCGCGCCGGAAAGTGTTCTCAGAACGGTTCCAGCACGAGGTGAACGCCGCCGGCTCAACGCGCTGATCGCGCAATTCGCAGTTTTACCCGAATCGGAGGTCCTGCGGACCCCCGACGGTCAAAAACGTAAACACCGCGCGCGCGAGAGAAAACCTGGGATGTTTTTGCAAACTGCCAGCCACTTGGGTTATATAAAGACCACCACTCTCCCACCCCTTTCTAGGGTTTCCCTAGCCAAAAATTGCAGCCACACCCCCAATTTTGCTCCAATTTTCGTCCAAAATCTCCCAAATCCGAAACCCTAGCCCCCCATCAGATCCAGACAATCAGATCTGGGATCTGGCGGCTCAGATCTGGCCACGTAGCCCCCAGCCAGCCACCAACCGCGTTCGGGCCCCGCCGGGCCAAGATCCGCCGCCGCTGGCCCGCTCCTCCGCCGCCTGGCCCGGGAAGCCCGCAGCACCCTGTCGCTCCCATGGAGGTCGCCGAGTCGCCTTGGCCTCGTCTTCGGTCACCGCCGCGCCGCACGCCGGCGAGCGGCCGCGCCTCCTCCGGTGAGGTCCACGCCACGCGCTCCCTCTCCTCTCCTTGCTTTCTTCTCTCCCCCTTCTCTCCCTAACCCTCTCTCTCTCTGCGAGGTCGAGCCGCCATGGCCGAGAAGAAGCTCGCCACCCGCCGCCCCAGAGCCTCCTCCGGCCAGATCCGGCGAGGAGCCGTCGGATCCGCCTCGCCGCGTCCTCCACTCCCCCCTGTACCGCCCACGCCGGAACCCCATCACGCTGCGCCGCCGCGCCGGAAGGCCGTCGCCGGCGTCCTGTATCGAGACGAAGACGAGGACGAGGCCTCGTGCCCGTTCTCCCTCTTGGACGCGCCCGGCTGGGCCGGCTTCTTCAAGGCCCAGCGCGCCCGCGCCCATGGCCCAGAGGTGAGGTGCCCCGCCTCTTTTTTTTATTTTTTTATTTTGTTGCTGTGCTGCTGTTGGGCCGACCCGATGAGTAAATCTCGCCACGGTGCACTGTTTAGTTATATAGAGCGCCCCTGTTTTGGCCCGTTAACTGTTTTTTTTTCTCTGGGCTTATTTAAATTGCAGATTGTATTTTTTTGCGGTGCCCGTATCTTTTCACCGGTAGCTCCGATGGAGATGCTTTCTACATGAAAGTTGCTCCGTTTTGCGCGTAGATTAATAAAATGTTGCTTGTTGCCATGTTTGACTTTGTTAACATGATGTTTACCTGCTAATTACAACTTATTGCCACCGTAAACTGTTTCTTTAATAACTTTTTAACCGTTGCTCCGTTTAAAATGTTTCTTATATGTAACTTGACTAGATTTTCATGTAGATTGTGTTTATGCTGCTCTTGCTTGCTAATAAAAATAATAAAATATTGTTTAGGGAAAAACAGTACCAACTGCAATATTTATCGTGGGGTCCGTAATAGTTGTCATGTATTGGTTTTACCCCCCACTTAAAGTGACTAGCATACATAGTTTATTTATGCTTCACCTCTTGCCATGTTTGTGTGCTATGCCATGCTTCTGTGCTTTTCCATGTTAATAACCTTTGTTGATAACCTGTAGCTAAACAACTCGAACCATCGTAAAATGTGAGGTATCGTCGTGTGTGACGAGTACTCCACTTAAACTGTTAGTAACCGCTCTCGACGGTAGTTGCGATGTCTCGTGTTGCCTTCTTGTTGATGCTTTCTCGTGTTTGCTTCGTAGTAATATATGCTTGCTCGTTCATTGCTTTCCAGTGTTTACCGTCTTGTGTGCTTCCGCGGGTACCTTCGGAGACGATGCGAGCTTGCGATCAACTACACCTTCGGAACCCGACCTATCAACAGGCAAGGACTATACATTACTTATGATCCATTCTATTTCAACCAGCGGTTTGCATGCTAGTCTAGGTTAGGTCCGATGTTTGATCCTACCACATGTTTACAGCCTCTTTCAAACCGATACATCCATGTCCCTTCACAGCAAACCATGTACTGCTATGTTACTATTGCTCGTTGCTCAGCCCCTGCTTAGTATGCATTCTTAGGATGCTACGATGTTACCCTGTTACTCCTTGGTTTGGTATATCACATTATTATTATTGTTATGGATGATATGATTATTATAAATGTTGACTATATTCGACGAAGGATGGAAGGTCTAGGCTATCCCGCCCCGACGCTTTGTTCCATTCGAGTCACCTAGGATCCGAGTTCCGGGTATTGGTTTTAAGACTGAGCGTGGCTAACCTCATGTGGGATTTTATGGGGTCCCCTTTTCTTACCTATCTAGCTTCAAATATTTCTAGTGGTGGCCCAAGCTGATTTACCATTTGAAAACCGTGTGTGTGTCTGTTGGGTCGCTCCTGGCAGATATTCTTTAAAACAACTAGGGCCAGCGGAGACATGGTTTCTCTTGTTGGTCCACACCTGGAAGCTAGGGGGCTGCCCACATCTTTTTGGGTAGCTAACCCGACCTCGTCCAGACGGTAGATGCCGATTCGAGAGCGCGGCCGGCTTTTGAGTTGGATGTCGACTCACCGGGGGCCACCCGGATTTGTGTGTTGTTAGTTAGAGGGACCTGTCGTTTCGGATCTTTTGGGACTAAATCATAAAATGGTTGCCTATCATGGGTAGCAACTGAGAGAGATGGGCTTGCGTGCGGCGCCTTGTAATGAGCAGTTGGTACACCCCTGCAGGGTTAAATCTTTTCGAGAAGCCGTGTCCACGGTTATGGACGACTTGAGACCTACTCCTTGTTCATAAACAACAACAAATGAGATAATCTTAATATAACTTGATCAACATGTGTATTTGCCTTGACTGCTTCTTCTTCGTCGGGATGCGAAGAGGAGGACAAGGATAGGATAGGTGTTATGTTTGCGTAAGTAGATGATAGCAAGACTTGTTGGAGGCGATTCCTCATCGGATGCTTGGCTTCTTATCTTACTCTCTAGATCGTTAGCCACTTCATAAATGCTAGTGCGGCAGCAACCTCACCACTTACCTCATCCTTACCGTAAACTACTAGTTGTCCTAGAATGACGAGTGATGAAGTCCTTGCTGGGTCAGTTGATGTAACAACCCAGTTTTCACAAAAAATTAAATTTTTTGTTTTCGGTGTGAATTGTTTGATTGTCTGATTTATTTGCGGTGTTTGCATCCCCGATTTATCGATCGGCGATTATTTTCCCCCCTCTTATCTTGTACCGGACGGAGACCGACCCTTGCCACCCTGACACTCGACCTTTGCGACATCGGGTTTCGCTCGATCACCGTCGCGAAACCACACGAGACCAGCCGCAGCCAACGGAACGAAAAACCCCGTTTAATAATTAAACGGGATATTTTTATAGCGCGCCGGAAAGTGTTCTCGGAATGGTTCCAGCGCGAGGTGAACGCCTCCGGCTCGACGCGCTAATCGCGCAGTTCGAAGTTTTACCCAAATCGGAGGTACTGCGGACCCCCGGCGGTCAGAAACGTGAGCACCGCGCGTGCGAGAGAAAAACCGGGGATGTTTTTGCAAACTGCCAGCCACCTGGGCTATATAAAGACCATCAGCCTCCCACACCCACTTAGGGTTCCCCCTTGTGGAAAATTGCAGCCACCCCCCTCTCTAATTTCAGATCTGGCCTAAAATTCCGAATTTTTCGCAGCAAACCCTAATTTTCGGATCTGTGATCAGCCCAATGAATTTTGGGCCGTCAGATCGTCAGATCCGACGGACCTCATTGCGCCACATCAGCGCCCTGGACCCTCTCTCTCCTCCAACTCCCTCCGCCTCCATGCCCGAGGGCGTGCGCCGCCGCCTCCGCAGCCGGCCGGGCACCGGAGCCGCCGCGCCAGGTCCTCTTCTTCCCCTCTCCTCCTTCCCTCCTCCTCTTCCCTCTCCTCACCGCCCCTTTCCCTCCTCGCAGGCACAGGAGGCCGTTGGATCCGCACCGGCGTCGACCTTCCGCCATGGCCGCCCGAAGGACCAGCTCGACGCCGCCCCAAAGACCCCGCACCACCTCAACCGTGGCCGGATCCGGCGAGGCCTCGGCCAGATCCGCCACGCCCATCCCCGTTCCGCGTCGGAGCCCGCCCAGCTCGCCGGCGTCGAGTATGGCGCCGCCGCTGCCATGGGAACGGACCCGTCCGCGGCATCTCTCCGTTGGCCGCCAAGTGGGCCGGCCTCCAGCCTCGACCCGTCCAGCACGCCGCGGCCCAGCGCAACCACGGCCTGCCAGCCGGTTCTGCCTCCCTCGTCGGCCTCGTGGGCCTCGAAGCCCATGGTGAGAGCCACTGTTTTTTTTCCTTTCCGTCTGTAATTTTTTTCTAAGTCACTGATATTTTTGCCGCTGATGCCTTTTTGCAACGTTATTTCCCGTTGATCCGTAGCTCCGATGAACGTGCCCCCAAAATGAAAGTTGCTTAGAATTGCGTGTACTTTAATTCATCTTTTGTGAGCATTTGCATTTGATCTCATCTTGATTGTGTAATTGTGTGCTAAAGTGGGCATCAGGCCGTTAAACTGCTACTAATTGCTGTTTAGTGCTGCTGTTAATATTTTATTGCAACTTTGCATGATGATTGTGAGTAATCCATGAGGACTATTGCATTGATTATTTTTCCTATGTGTTAAGCATCATGTTTACTTCATTTCCATGCTTTAACTTGTCATGTTTGGGTGCTTTAGCTATATTAAATCTTGCTCCAAAGTGGTGATCCTGATGTTAATGTGCTGCTGTGCTGAAAACTGTTATTTTGTTGCAACTGCGATCGACGAGTGTGTCGCGACCGTTTATCGGAATTGAGTGATTCCAATTGCATATTGTTAAGCATCATGTCTACTTTCATTACATTTATTGCATCTTCATGTTAGAATTCCTGGTCATATAGTTATTGAGCTCCAAAGTTGCTATCCCGCTGTTTTTGACAGCCACCTCTGTTTTTCTCTAAGTCTGTTACTTTGCGATGCCATGTTGTTTGCTTAATATCTTTTGATCTATGATGCCTATTTGCATGATTATTTTTGCCATGCCATGCCTTCCCTGTCATGTCTACTTTAATTTCATATCATTTGTGAGCATGTTTGCATTGATTATCCTGTTTATGCATTGCTCTAAAGTGTGCTTCCTGATGTTGGCAGTTTGTGCCCGTAACTTGTTTTGCTTATATCTTTTTAACCGTAACTCCGTTTGGGGTCTTCTTTATATGTAACTTGATTAGTTTTTCGTGTACTTTGTGTTTATGCTATTGTTTGCTGTTGTTAACCAACCTAAAATATGGTTTAGGACAGAACAGTACCAAATGTTTTAATCATCGTGCGTCACTTAGTGTTATGCCATGTTTAGGTTGTGCCTCACTTAAATTGAATAGCATAGATAGTTTACTTTGTGCTTCACCTCTTGTAATGTTTGTTTTCTATGCCATGCTTCCTTGAGTTTCCATGTTAACAACCTTGTTGATCACCTGTAGCTAAGCAACTTGAACCACCGTAAACGTGCGGTATTCGTTGTGTGTGACCGATACCCCACTTAAACTGTTAGTAACCCTTCTCGACGATAGATCCGTATCACGTTGCCGTGCCTTGTGTTGCCTCTTTGATCTTGTATTGCTCCGTAGTAATAGTGGTGCACCGTTGATTTCTTTCCAGTGTTTATCGTCTTGTGTGCTTCCGCGGGTACCTCTCGGAGACGATGCGAGCTTGCGATCGACTACACCTTCGGAACCCGACATATCAACAGGCAAGGACTATACATTACTTATGATCCATTCTATTTCAACCAGCGGTTTTCATGCTAGTCTAGGTTAGGTTCGATGTTTGATCCTACCACATGTTTACAACCTCTTTCAAACCGATACAGCCATGTCCCTTCCCAGCAAACCTTGCACTGCTATGTTACTATTGCTCGTTGCTCAGCCCCTGCTTAGTATGCATGCTTAGGATGCTACAATGTTACCCTGTTATTCCTTGGTTTGGGATATCATTATTATATTGTTGTTGATGATATGATTATTATAATGTTGACTATATTCGACGAAGGATGGAAGGTCTAGGCTATCCCGCCCTGACGCTTTGTTCCATTCGAGTTACCTAGGATCCGAGTTCCGAGTATTGGTTTTAAGACTGAGCGTGCCTAATCGCGTGTGGGATTTTATGGGGTCCCCTCTTCTTACCTACCTAGCTTCAAACATTTCTAGAGGTGGCCCAAGCTGATTTACCATTTGAAACAGTGTGTGTGCTGGTCAGCTTCCAGCAGTTTTCAAAAAACTCGGGCCAGCGGAGACTTAGTTCCTCTGTTGGTCCACACTTGGTGAGCTAGGGAAGTCCCCTATTATATAGGCGAGACTAACCCCGACCTTAGCCTTACAGAAGAGTCCGATCCGAGAGCGTGGCCAGCTTTTGGATTGGGAGTCGACTCCCCGGGGGCCACCCGGATTTGTTCGTTGTTAGTTAGAGGGACCCGTCGTTTCAGATCTCTTGGAACTAAATTGTAAAATGGTTTCCTATAATGGGTAGCAACTGAGAGATATGAGCGAGCATGCGACGCCTCGTAATGGGCAGTTGGTACACCCCTGCAGGGTTAAATCTTTTCGAGAAGCCGTGTCCACGGTTATGGACGACTTGAGACCTACTCCTTGTTCATACACAACAACAACTGAGATAATCTTAATATAACTTGATCAACGAGTGTGTGAGCCTTGATTGCTTCTTCTTCGTCGGGATGCGAAGAGGATTACAAGGATAGGATAGGTGTTATGTTTGCGTAAGTACTTGATAGCAAGACTTGTTGGAGGCGATTCCTCATCGAATGCTTGGCTTCGTACCTTACTTTCTAGATCGTTAGCCACTTCATAAATGCTAGTGCAGCAGCAACCTCACCACCTACCCCTTCCTTACCGTAAACTACTAGTTGTCCTAGAATGACGAGTGATGAAGTCCTTGCTGGGTCAGTTGACCACTACAGTTTGATGCTGAGTACTTCTGTACTCATGATACTACCCCCAAACTCTTTTCAGGGTTCTTGATCGACAACAGGTATGGTGATCGACGTTTCACGTGGAGACTCGACGACGACTAGTTAGGCGGATCCCGGCGGAGGGCTTGGACCCGTGTGGTTATGGGATCGATGCTTTTCTCTTGCCACTATGCATTTGCTTGTAGTCTGTACTCAGACATGTATCTTCCGCTGTTGTATTGTATTTAAGGCAGTTGTATGCCGATTGTATGAGATGTTGTATCCTTCTATCTGTAATGTTGTGATATCATGTTGGAAATCCGGGGCATATGGCTTTGTCATATGTCGCGGTGGGACCGATATGTGCTTCGTCCCCGAATCTGAGTGGAAACACCTAGATCTGGAACAGTACCGCATATCGGGCCTTACAACTTGGTATCAGAGCCTTACCGACCGTAGGATCCCCTCACTGGCCGAAGTCGAGTCTAGACAAAAATTATTTTGTAGTTACTAAGTTAGCTATCAGAGAGTAGGAATCTTTTTACTCCTGACCCATGCTCTGGTCAGGACAAGTGTCGTAAGTGTTTTTAATCCTCGCCTTATCGCCCTTCAAACTTTAGGATCTCGAGAGTGTGGAGTATCGGAACCGTTACAATGCCTTGCTTGCAGCGTATTGTCTCGATTCCGATCTCAGGTGGGAATTCCTGTAGTACCCTTAGCTTCTCCGATTTCGGTTATCATCTGGGTCATCCATTGCCATCCATCCTTTTGCCGGTGTTTTCACAACTTGCGTCGAAAACACTATCCTTTGATCCGGTTATCTTTGTCGTTCCTCCTCTTGACACCGATGGTTTCGTATTTTCGACGATGTCGTCTCTCTGCGGAAATTTATCTCAACCGAAGTTCGACGTCGACATTGAGCAGAGTCCCTTGTTGGTGGTGTTGAAGATCGTCGTGTCTCTTTTCTCTTTCCCCCTCTCCCTCGGATCGTCCTGGATCTCGGGACGAGATCCCTTGTTGGTGGTGTTGTATTGTAACAGCCCAGTTTTCACAAAAATTTAATTTTTTTTGTTTTTGGTGTGAATTTTTTGATTGTCTGATTTGTTTGCGGTGTTTGCATCCCCGATTTATCGTTCGACGATTATTTTTCCCCCTCTTATCTCGTACCGGACGAAGACCGACCCTTTCCACCCTGACACTCGACCTTTGCGACATCGGGTTTCGCCCGATCACCGTCGCGAAACCGCACGAGACCAGCCGCAGCCAACGGAACGAAAAACCCCGTTTAATAATTAAACGGGATATTTTTATAGCGTGCCGGAAAGTGTTCTCGGAACGGTTCCAGCGCGAGGTGAACGCCTCCGGCTGGATGCGCTGATCGCGCAGTTCGAAGTTTTACCCGAATCGGAGGTACTGCGGAACCCCGGCGGTCAGAAACGTGAGCACCGCGCGCGCGAGAGAAAAACCGGGGATGTTTTTGCAAACTGCCAGCCACCTGGGCTATATAAAGACCCCAGCCTCGCCAAGTGGGATCGATGTTTTTGTCTTTTCCAGTAGGCATTTGATTGTAGTCTGTACTCAGACATGTATCTTCCGCTGTTGTATTGTATTTAAGGCATACGGCTATGTCATATGTCGCGGTGGGACCGATATGTGCTTCGTCCCCGGATCTGGAATGAAACATCTAGGTCTGGAACAGTACCGCATATCGGGCCTTACAACTTGGTATCAGAGCCTTACCGACCGTAGGATCCCTTTTCTGGATGAAGTCGAGTCTAGACAAAAACTATTTTGTAGTTACTAAGTTAGTTTTCGAAGAGTAGGATTCTTTTTCCTCCTTAACCATGCTCTGGTCAGGACAAGTGTCGTAAGTGTTTTATTCTCGCCTTATCCCCTTTCAAACTCTAGGATCTCGAGTGTGTGGAGTATCGAAATCGTTACAATGCTTTGATTGGGAAGTATTGTCTTGATTCCGATCTCAGGTTTGGGAAATCCCGTAGTACCTTTAGTTCTTCGAATTCGGTTTAAGCATCTTGGTCATCCGTTGACTTCATTCCTCTTGCCCAGTATCCTCACGATTTGAGTGAGAATGCTTCCCTTGAGCGTCGCTTTCAACTATCATTCTTCCTCTTGACATCCCGATGGTTTCGTTTTCCGACGTTGTCGTCTCTCTGCGAAAATATATCTCGACAGAAGTTCGACGTCGACATGGAGCAGAGTCCCTTGTTGGTGGTGTTGAAGATCGTCGTCTCTCTTTTTTCTCCCCCCTCTCCCCCGGATCGTCTTGGATCTCGGGACGAGATCCCTTGTTGGTGGTGTTGTATTGTAACAGCCCAGATTTCACAAAAATTAAAAATTTTGTTTTCTGCGTGAATTGTTTGATTGTCTGATTTGTTTGCGGTGTTTGCATCCCCGATTTATCGATCGTCGACTATTTCCCCCCCTCTTATCTCGTACCGGACGGAGACCAACCCTTGCCACCCTGACACTCGACCTTTGAGACACCGGGTTTCACCCGATCACCGTCGCGAAAACCGCACGAGACAAGCCGCAGCTAACGGAACGAAAAACCCCGTTTAATAATTAAACGGGATATTTTTATAGCGCGCCAGAAAGTGTTCTCAGAACGGTTCCAGCGCGAGGTGAATGCCGCCGGCTCGACGCGCTGATCGCGCAGTTCGAAGTTTTACCCGAATCGGAGGTCCTGTGGACCCCCGGCGGTCAGAAACGTAAACACCGCGCGCGCGAGAGAAAACCGGGGATGTTTTTGCATACTGCCATCCACCTGGGCTATATAAAGACCACCACTCTCCCACCCCTTTCTAGGGTTTCCCTAGCCAAAAATTGCAGCCACACCCCCAATTTTGCTCCAATTTTCGTCCAAAACCCCCTAAATCCGAAACCCTAGCCCCCCATCAGATCCAGACCATCAGATCTGGGATCTGACGGCCCAGATCTGGCCACGTAGCCCCCAGCCAGCCACCAACAGCGTGCGGGCCCCGCCGGGCCGAGATCCGCCGCCGCTGGCCCGCTCCTCCGCCGCCGGGCCCGGGAAGCCCGCAGCACCCTGTCGCTCCCATGGAGGTCGTCGAGTCTCCTTGGCCTAGTCTCCGGTCACCGCCGCGCCGCGCGCCGGCGAGCGACCGCACCTCCTCCGGTGAGGTCCATGCCCCGCGCTCCCTCTCCTCTCCCCGCTTTCTTCTCTTCCCCTTCTCTCCCTAACCCTCTCTCTCTACGAGGTCGAGCTGCCATGGCCGAGACGAAGCTCGCCACCCGCCGCCCCAGAGCCTCCTCCGGCCAGATCCGGCGAGGAGCCGCCGGATCCGCCTCGCCGCGTCCTCCTCGTCCCCCTGTGCCGCGCACGCTGGTACCCCATCACGCTGCGCCGGTGCGCCGGAAGGCCGACGCCGGTGTCCTCTATCGGGACGAAGACGAGGACGAGGCCTCGTGCCTGTTCTCCCTCTCGGACGCGCCCGGCTGGGCCGGCCTCTCCAAGGCCCAGCGCGCCCGCGCCCACGGCCCAGAGGTGAGGTGCCCCGCCTCTTTTTTTTATTTTTTTTTATTTTGTTGCTGTGCTGCTGTTGGGCCGGCCCCATGAGGAAATCTCGCCACGGTGCATTGTTTAGTTATATAGCGCGCCCCTGTTTTGGCCCGTTAACTGTTTTTTTTTTCTCTGGGGTTATTTAAATTGCAGATTGTATTTTTTTTGCGGTGCCCGTATCTTTTCACCGGTAGCTCCGATGGAGATGCTTTCTACATGAAAGTTGCTCCGTTTTGCGCGTAGATTAATAAAATGTTGCTTGTTTCCATGTTTGACTTTGTTAACATGATGTTTACCTGCTAATTACAACTGCTTGCCACCGTAAACTGTTTCTTTAATAACTTTTTAACCGTTGCTCCGTTTAAAATGTTTCTTATATGTAACTTGACTAGATTTTCGTGTAGATTGTGTTTATGCTGCTCTTGCTTGCTAATAAAAATAATAAAATATTGTTTAGGGAAAAACAGTACCAACTGCAATATTTATCGTTGGGTCCGTAATAGTTGGCATGTATAGGTTTTACCACCCACTTAAAGTGACTAGCATACATAGTTTATTTATGCTTCACCTCCTGCCATGTTTGTGTGCTATGCCATGCTTCTGTGCTTTTCCATGTTAATAAACTTTGTTGATAACCTGTAGCTAAACTACTCGAACAATCGTAAAACATGCGGTATCGTCGTGTGTGACGAGTACTGTAACAGCCCAGTTTTCACAAAAATTAAAAAAATTGTTTTCGGTGTGAATTGTCTCATTGTTTGATTTGTTTGCGGTGTTTGCATCCCCGATCTATCGATCGGCGATTATTTCCCCCCCCCCTCTTATCTCGTACCGGACGGAGACCGACCCTTGCCACCCTGACACTCGGCCTTTGCGACACCGGGATTTCACCCGAGCACCTTCGCCACCGGCACAAGTCCAGCCATCGCCACCGGATCGAAAAACCCCGTCTATTTAATAAATGGATTATTTTGTGGGGCGCCAAAAAATGTTGTCAGAATATCACCGCAGTGAGGTACGATCGACGGGCCTGACGCGCTGAGCGCGTGGTTCGAGATTTCATCAGAATCAGAGTCTGTACGGAGTCTCGGCGGTCATAAACGTGTAGCGTAGAAAGCGGGGTTCAACTCGGGGGTATTTTCGTCTTCTGTCCGACCACCTACCCTATATAAGGACCCCTCACCTTCCCACATAGCATTAGGGTTTCCCTCTCTGGAAAATTGCAGCCACCCCCCTAATCTCTCGCAGATCTGCCTCACAACCCTTCTCCCCACCGAAAACCCTAGCTCAGGCCAATCCCGGCCATCAGATCTGGCCACAGAGGGTCCAGATCGCGTCCACGTCGCCCTGGAGAGAGAGCCAGCATTCTCCAGCGAGATCAGGGCCCCGCGGGCCCGAGATCCTCAGCCGCCAGCCTGCCCCGGGCCCGATCTGGGCCAGAGGGCCCTCTCCTTCCCGCGCCGGAGCTCTCCACGCGGGCGTTCGCCTCGCCCCGGCCAAGTCCAGCGCCGTCGCCCCGCGCTCTGGCGAGCCCCCGCGCCCCCGCCGCAGCTCTCCTTCCTCCTTCCCTCTCTCTAATCTCTTCTTCTCTCTGCTTCTAGCCGCCATGGGTGGAGCTCCAAGGACCTCGCGCCGCCTGTGACCCTGCCGGCCGCCGGATCCACGCCGCGCCGCCCACCCCGGCCTCCGTCGCGCCGCCCCGCCTTGCCTCCTCGCCGGAGTGCTAGCCGGCGAGCCCCTGCCGCCGCTCCCTGCGCAGCGAGACGAGGAGGACGTCGCCTCCCGAGCCTTCCGCCCGCTCGTCGCCCGCGTGGGCCAGGCGCGCCACCAAGGCCCAGCGCAGCCCAGCGGCCTCCTCTGGCCAGATGGGCCTCGGCCCAGAGGTGAGGCTGCCCCCTTTTTTTATTTTTATTATTTCTGTTTTTTTTCTCTGCGCAGTAGTTGGGCCGGCCCAGTAGTTTTCAGCCCGATAGTTTTTTTGTCTTTTCTTTTCCGTATTTATTTATTTTTGGCAGATTGTGTTAGTTTTTTTTGCGTTGCCCGTAACTTTTTAACGGTAGCTCGGATCGCGACGCTTTAAATATGAAAGTTGCTTAGTTTTTCGTGTAGTTTAATAAAATGCTGCTTGTTGCCATGTTTGACTTTGTTTACATGCTGTTTGCCTGCTAATTACAACTTCTTGCCACTGTAAACTGTAATTGCTATAACTTTTTATCCGTTGCTCTGTTTAAAATGTTCTTTATATGTAACTTGACTAGAATTGCATGTAGATTGTGGTTTTGCTGCTCTTGCTTGCTAATGAAAATAATAAATATTTTTTAGGGCAAAACAGTACCAAATGCAATAATTATCGTGGGGTCCGCAATAGTTACCATGTATAGGTTTTACCCCCCACTAAAAGTGACTAGATTATATAGTTTATTTATGCTTCACCTCTTGCCATGTTTGTGTGTTATGCCATGCTTGAGTGATATGCCATGTTAACAACCTTTGCTCACCTTGTGTAGCTAAACAACTTGAACCCATCGTAAACGTGCGGTATCGTCGTGTGTGACGAGTACTCCACTTAACTTGTTAGTAACCGCTCTCGACGGTAGGTGCGATGTCTCGTGTTGCCTTCTTGTTGGTGCTTGCTCGTTTTTGCTTCGTAGTAATAGATGCTTGCTCATTGATTGCTTTCCAGTGTTTACCGTCTTGTGTGCTTCCGCGGGTACCTCTCGGAGATGATGCGAGCTTGCGATCAACTACACCTTCGGAACCCGACTTATCAACATGCAAGGACTATACATTACTTATGATCCATTCTATTTCAACCAGCGGTTTGCATGCTAGTCTAGGCTAGGCTCGATGTTCGATCCTACCACATGTTTATAGCCTCTTTTAAACCGGTACAGCCATGTCCCCTCCCAGCAAACCTTGTACTGCTATGTTACTATTGCTCGTTGCTCAGCCCCTGCTTAGTATGCATGCTTAGGATGCTACGATGTTACCCTGTTACTCCTTGGTTTGGGCTATCACATTATTATATTATTGTTGTTGATGATATGATTATTATAATGTTGGCTATATTCGACGAAGGATGGAAGGTCTAGGCTATCCCGCCCCGACGCTTTGTTCCATTCGAGTCACCTAGGATCCGAGTTCCGGGTATTGGTTTTAAGATTGAGCGTGCCTAACCGCGTGTGGGATTTTATGGGGTCCCCTTTTCTTACCTATCTAGCTTCAAACATTTCTAGAGGTGGCACAAGCTGATTTACCATTTGAAAACATGCATATATATCTTGTCGGGTCGCTCCTAGCAGATATCTTTTAAAACAACTTGGGCCAGTGGAGACATGGTTTCTCTGTTGGTCCACCCGATCAGCTAGGACCCGGTTTCCCATGTGTGATTAATCGGCAATCCGACCTGCGTCATACGGAAGAGTCCGATCCGAGAGCGTGGCCGGCTTTTGGATTGGGTGTCGACTCCCCGGGGGCCACCCGAATTTGTTCGTTGTTAGTTAGAGGGACCTGTCGTTTCGGATCTCTTGGAACTAAATCATAAAATGGTTGCCTGTGATGGGTAGCAACTGAGAGAGATGAGCGTGCGTGCGGAGCCTTGTAATGGGCAGTTGGTACACCCCTGCAGGGTTAAATATTTTCGGGAAGCCGTCTCCACGGTTATGGACGACTTGAGACCTACTCCTTGTTCATAGACAACAACAACAACTGAGATAATCTTAATATAATTTGATCAATGTGTGTGTGCCTTGACTGCTTCTTCTTCGTCGGGATGCGAAGAGGAGGATAGGTGTTATGTTTGCATAGTAGGTGGATAGCAGACTTGTTGGAGGCGATTCCTCATCGAATGCTTGGCTTCTTATCTTACTCTCTACATCGTTAGCCACTTCATAAATGCTAGTGCGGCAGCAACCTCACCACTTACCCCATCCTTACCGTAAACTACTAGTTGTCCTAGAATGACGAGTGATGAAGTCCTTGCTGGGTCAGATGACCACTATAGTTGGATGCTGAGTACTTCTGTACTCCTGATACTACCCCAAACTCTTTTCAGGGTTCTTGATCGACAAGAGGTACGGTGATCGACGTTTCACGTGGAGACTCGACGACAGCTAGTTAGGCGGATCACGGCGGAGGGTCTGGACCCGTGTGGTTATGGGGATCGATGTTTTC
This sequence comes from Bromus sterilis, assembly GCA_950022295.1. Taxonomy (NCBI): domain Eukaryota; kingdom Viridiplantae; phylum Streptophyta; class Magnoliopsida; order Poales; family Poaceae; genus Bromus; species Bromus sterilis. Next base: position 170,181,486 of record OX465597.1, read on the forward strand.
TCTTTCCCACTAGGCATTTGATTGTAGTCTGTACTCAGACATGTATCTTCTGCTGTTGTATTGTATTTAAGGCAGTTGTATGCCGCTTGTATGAGATGTTGTATTCTTGTATATGTAATGTTGTGATATCATGTTGGAAATCTGGGGCAAATGGCAATGTCAAATGCCGCGGTGTGACCGATACGTGCTTCGTCCTCGGATCTGGATGAAAACATCTAGATATGGAACAGTATCGCATATCGGGCCTTACAAGTACTCCACTTAAACTGTTAGTAACCACTCTCGACGGTAGGTGCGATGTCTCGTGTTTCCTTCTTGTTGATGCTTTCTCGTGTTTGCTTCGTAGTAATAGATGCTTGCTCGTTGATTGCTTTCCAGTGTTTACCGTCTTGTGTGCTTCCGCGGGTACCTTCGGAGACGATGCGAGCTTGCGATCAACTACACCTTCGAAACCCGACTTATCAACAGGCAAGGACTATACATTACTTATGATCCATTCTATTTCAACCAGCGGTTTGCATGCTAGTCTAGGTTAGGTCCGATGTTTGATCCTACCACATGTTTACAACCTCTTTCAAACCGATACAGCCATGTCCCTTCCCAGCAAACCATGTACTGCTATGTGACTATTGCTCGTTGCTCAACCCCTGCTTAGTATGCATGCTTAGGATGCTACGATGTTACCATGTTAGTCCTTGGTTTGGGATATCACATTATTATTATTGTTATGGATGATATGATTATTATAAATGTTGACTATATTCGACGAAGGATGGAAGGTCTAGGCTATCCCGCCCCGACGCTTTGTTCCATTCGAGTCACCTAGGATCCGAGTTCCGGGTATTGGTTTTAAGACTGAGCGTGCCTAAGTGCGTGTGGGATTTTATGGGGTCCCCTTTTCTTACCTATCTAGCTTCAAACATTTCTAGTGGTGGCCCAAGCTGATTTACCATTTGAAAATCGTGTGTGTGTCTGTTGGGTCGCTCCTGGCATATATTCTTTAAAACAACTTGGGCCAGCGGAGGCATGATTTCTCTTGTTGGTCCACACCTGGAAGCTAGGGGGCTGCCCACATCTGTTTGGGTAGCTAACCCGACCTAGTCCAGACGGTAGAGGCCGATTCGAGAGCGCGGCCGGCTTTTGAGTTGGATGTCGACTCACCGGGGGCCACCCGGATTTGTGTGTTGTGAGTTAGAGGGACCTGTCGTTTCGGATCTCTTGGGACTAAATCATAAAATGGTTGCCTATCATGGGTAGCAACTGAGAGAGATGGGCGTGCGTGCGGAGCCTTGTAATGGGCAGTTGGTACACCCCTGCAGGGTTAAATCTTTTCGAGAAGCCGTGTCCACGGTTATGGATGACTTGAGACCTACTCCTTGTTCATAGATAACAACAACTGAGATAATCTTAATATAACTTGATTAATGTGTGTGTATGTGCCTTGACTGCTTCTTCTTCGTCGGGATGCGAAGAGGAGGACAAGGATAGGATAGGTGTTATGTTTTCATAAGTAGCTGATAGCAAGACTTGTTGGAGGCGATTCCTCATCGGATGCTTGGCTTCTTATCTTACTCTCTTGATCGTTAGCCACTTCATAAATGCTAGTGCGGCAGCAAACTCACCACTTACCTCATCCTTACTGTAAACTGCTAGTTGTCCTAGAATGACGAGTGATGAAGTCCTTGCTGGGTCAGTTGACCACTACAGTTGGATGCTGAGTACTTTTGTACTCATGATACTACCCCCAAACTCTTTTCAGGGTTCTTGATCGACAACAGGTATGGTGATCGACGTTTCACGTGGAGACTCGATGACGACTAGTTAGGAGGATCCCGACTGAGGGCCTGGACCCGTGTGGTTATGGGATCGATGTTTTTGTCTTTGCCAGTAGGCATTTGATTGTAGTCTGTACTCAGACATGTATCTTCCGCTGTTGTATTGTATTTAAGGCAGTTGTATGCCGATTGTATGAGATGTTGTATCCTTGTATATGTAATGTTGTGATATCATGTTGGAAATCCGGGGCATATGGCTATGTCATATGTCGCGGTGGGACCGATATGTGCTTCGTCCCCGGGTCTGGATGGAAACATTTAGATCTGGAATAGTACCGCATATCGGGCCTTACAATAGTGGACTGCAAGGTAGAAATCAGAATAAGGAAGAGAGCTAGGCCTATCGAAGACTAGCATCTTCCGACGAGTCTTGCAACAGGAGAAGAGAATAGCCAGCAGTTTATATAAAGCATAAAGTAACAATGCAGCAGAGGTTGCTGCAACATTGTATAATAGTAAGTTGTATTAGATAACAAATATATATGCCTCCGAGATCCCCTCCTCGACTTCCCTTCGAGGAAGAGAAACCGGAACCAATAGTTTAATAGTAGTAGTTTGTATTAGTAGGCTATGGCTTCAGCATAAAGCGTCCTGTTACCGTGGACACGGCTATTCGAATATATCAAACTCCCTGCAGGGTTGCACTACTGTTCAGCCTGCACGCTCGGATCTCCAGGGTGGCGTACACCTTGTCAGGGAACACCCCACCGAGGCTATCCGACACGCCGAGGCCCATCCTACGGCTCATCAGAGAGGTCCCCACCGGTCTACAGCCCTAAGGGCAAGGGGTCATGGTCCTATCACCCCTCGCTCTCCGGGTCGTTGTGAGGAGGGTGAATTCCAGCGCCGTAGCGCGATCCGTCCCTGCCACAATGCTGAACTGGACGTCTTTCAGAGCTTTCGAACGAGACCACAACGTGGAGGGCCCACACTATAATTCCACGTGAAGGTAGTGCGTACAAGCCTTTGCGGCCTCTCAAGTCATCCACCTGAACCGTTAAGCATTTTATTATTATCTGTCGGGACAACCATTATCTTTGCCCCTTTCCTGGTGAGTCGCGGACAACGACAACAGTCAGGTCCACCAGTAACATCGGTGCCTGCCCTGACGTCCCACCAACTCATGCGGTTACCAACAAGGTGAACCGTCTCCTTACCTTGTCTCGCGTTTGCTCTTTGAAGAGCTCGACTTTCGTAAGATAGGATACCTCTCGGCCACGAACAGTACTAGGCCCGCCGCACACCGGCGGAATACACCTAACCTGTCGTTCCGCTAAGATACCCTGCGCGGGCACCGTTGGGTCATCCGACTCCTTACCTGTAAGGACACCAGTTGATTCGAGTGCCTACCATCAAGTGAAACCAGGAGGAATCACCCTCGATGGTACACTTGAAGAGGTTCGACAAAGACATTAGCGGAATGAACTAAAGAGGAATATTCTCGTATCACCCCGGTGGTGCCGAGACACCAGCGGAATGAACTAAAGAGGAATACCCTCGTATCATCCCAGTGAGGCTACGCTACTGAGCCGACGAGAGTGAAATACGAGTTCGTCCACTCGTAAGTAAAACTCGAAGCGACTCGGCAGAGTCTCGCCGTTGTAGGTTCCCTAGGGCGTCTGCATTGATCCATACCTGTTGCAGTTATAATAATTGTAATCCGTGTTCACTCACCATAGTGATCACGGCCCGCTATTCTAAACCTAGCTAACAATGCGCAGGGTTTTCTACTAAATATTATATACATTTATAAGGCAGCATAGGACAAGGAAAGGTACATCAAGGGGCGACAAAAACAGGCTATGCAATTGAATAGGATTGTAACGATGCAACAGCAGTAACCATGCCTAGTGCAAGAAATGTACGGAAAAGATAGGTGATATCTGGGGAAGGAAAATGGCTCTGCTTGCGTGGAAGCTCGGTAGTAGAGGTACACAACAATAATAGCAATACAAATGTATGACATAGAAGATACATAGCAACGGGGCTCTAACGCAATGTTCGGTGATTTTCCCGGAGCAGGGATTTATCCGAGGATGACTCATCAGTACCGGTTGATTACCGGACAGATGATCCGAAGGGGAAAGTTCCATGTCTGCAGTGTTAGAGACATCTGACAGACATGTGGATAGTGTATCCGTGCTCGTTGATTCGTTCTGAACAACATTCATGTTCAGAACAATTTCATCCGGAAAGTTTTACCGGCTCCGGTCGTCTGACAGACAGATGAACTGGAGGTGAAATGTTCCGTGTTTGGTAGGTTAGAGGAGTGCGGTGGGTATGCAGTTGGCGTATTCGGATTCGTGATATTTTTCTGATCACCTTTGATATATAAATTATTTTCATCAGAGTTACGAATTAAAATATATTGATTTTCTAAGTTTAATTCATTTTATTTATTTTCTAGTTTTTCTTTTATTATTAAAGCAGCATTATCCACAACCTTATCCATAATAGTGATCTGACAAGGGAGACCCATATGCCATAGACACATTTTAATAAATAGAGATTAATCTAATTAAATAGGGATTTGTCAGAGTGGGTCCCACATGTCATTGACCCCTATTGGATTTCTTTGAAAATGGCTAAGTCTGGGAATCACTGTTTAAACATCGTCTAGCTGTCTTCGAGGGGCTACGGTTTAGGGTTCCACTCATCTGCCGAGTTAGTGCCTTATATCAAGTCGAACAATTTTGTGTGATCTCGAATCTGGTTCGGAAGCCAAATTTATCGGGGTTCATTTACTTAATTAAAACCTTGCTAGAAAAGTGCTACTTGATGACAGTTTTAGAAATTGTTAATAGATATCAACTTTGCTTGATGATTGCCGTTTATATATATCTCCTATGGAGATGCATCCAATAGGTGTTTTGCACTACATTATATGTACTATCATGCCATGCCCTTAAATGGCATAAAAGATCCCTGTAGTGTATCTACAACTCCAAAGTAGCCATGGTAATATAACAGTTTTACTTTTAACAGAAATCCGCATTTTGCGATTTTTATAGGAATTAATCTATGCATTATTTGGAATTGGTCCAATGGAACAAAGTGAAGCTGGTTATGTCTAGTTTCCGTTCATATCATTTTCAGCAATTTTTGAACTTGTTTCATTGTTAATTTGTTTTTGTCAAAAGGGGTACAATAGCAACATTAGTTTCAGCAGAAGCAAATTCAGTAGCAATAGCTAACAGCTGCAGCTAGTTGCAGCGGTAGAAGGCAGCAGCGGACAGCGGCGTGGCCAGGCGCGGCCTGTGGCGGCGGCTAGCCAGTCGTGGCTGTTGCATCACGCGCACACACACACGCACACCCCACACTGAGCATGCACACTCAGCAGTCAGCACGCACACACACTACACCACACACAGCACGGAGACACGACCATGGTCGGCCCTGGCCAGCAGTGAGCGGGCGGGGGCGCGACCGGGCGCAGGGCAGGGACGCCAGGGCGCGGCGAGGGGATCACGGGAGCTCGAGCTCCTGTCAATGGCGTCCAGGGCGGGGCACGTCCCTACGACGACGAATCGAACGGGGAACAAGGGGAATCGACTTAGAGGCTCACTGTGAGTGCAGAGGCGAGGTCAAGGAGGCCGGGGGAGCAACGGCCGCGACGAATTCGTCGACGGCGACTTGCGGGCCGGAGGATGAAGACGACCTCGATTGCGCCCGTACGGGGCGTCCCGGAGACGATGGGCTGCGCAGGGCGACGAGGAAGACCACGGGGACGCTTCTGGACAACGAGGAGCGGCGCGGCGGGGCCGTTTGCCGCGTGGGTTCACCGGAGGGCGGCGATGGCGGTTTCTGTTGTGCTCGGGGAGGAAGAAGGCGAAGCTGGGATGGGTGAAAAAATCTGGGGCTTGTCCACGGGTGCACTAGGGTTGCCCTTATCCTCTCCACGATGACTGTAGCAACGCGGGGTGGCAGCTGGTTTGGCGGGGACGAAGCCTTCGGTCGCCATGGCGTTTGTCACTGTAGCGGGGAGGAAGAAACAGGGGAGGGGGAGGGTTTGGGCCCGGGTGGGCTTCGCCCTGAGCGCGAGTTAGATGTTTTCCAATTTCTCTTTTCTGTAAGTTCTGTTGCACATTGCCTATCTGTTTTATTTGGTTTAAGTGCCATGTGATTTTTGTTATCTGTGAATTTTTATTATTATTTGTGTTAAAAATTACAGAGATGCCACAAAAAGTTTGGCTCAACTATAAAATCATTTGCATATTTTTATATTTAAAATGCATTAAATGCTACTGATTTGACACTGTTTTGATTTGATTAAATTATTAAAACATTTTAATAAACTCCTATTTCATTTTTAATAAGACCTACTGATATTTAAGCATTTAATAAAATTGCTTGCATAATTTTAGGGCAAGATTTTATTTCCACCTAGATTTGGAATTTTTATTCGGGTTGAATTTGACTGACTATGATCAAGGGTGATTATTATTAGAATAGTCTTGATGACTTGGCAATTAACAAGTTGATCACTATAGCTTGACACCGAGGGTGTTACAGAGACCTCAATTAGGCGCAATCACTCAAGTGTGCAAGACCCTAGTCGTGCGCAATCACTCAAGTATGCAAGTCCTCCGTCAAGCGCAATTACTTGGTGTGCAAGACCGCAGACGGGCGCAATCACTTGTAGAAAAATATATATTTATATAGTTTTGTTTTCAAAAGTTTTCACAAAACATTGCTCCAAAAGAGAGCAAGTTTTAATGTTTAAAAACTTGTTTTAGTTTTTCAATCCCTCCCATTTCTACAAGCATGGCTAAGCATAAGCATAGATATAAGCTTTGATACTAAGGCTCTAAATAGCAATACATACTTTGTAAAAACTTTGGTAAAACTTTTCATGCATAAAATAAATTGAAAGAGTTCATGCATATTACAAAAATATAGGACAAAGTATGATCAAGTTGCAACTTTCCTGAGTCTCTTGAAGTTGATACTTTATTTTTGTATCTTCACTCCTTCACCTTACGATATATCTAACGATAAAGGAAAGTACTTCAACACACAACAAAATCCAAACGAATATCCAAATAAAGATACAAAGAAAGAATACAAAATATTTAACTAGTAATATTGATAAGATAATAGCTAAGACATGATCATGGGTTTGGATAGGGTCAAGATAGATTGAATGAAAGTATGACATAGGTTTTATCCTATGGTTGGGACAAATTGGTACAATTAAAGATCGTAGTTTTGCTATATGGAATGATTGCGAGATAAGATTTTTATGAACCAAATTCTATGAAGAAACTATTTAGAATGTTATACTTTGGTTGACTATGAAACTTGCAAGACAAAAGAGTTTTAGGATATTGGGATTTCTCCATGGTGCATGAGTTACTAGGTCAAATACCAAATAATAAAAAATTGTGAGTTCGTAAAGTTACCACAATTTAGTTTAGGTTGATATGAAATTGAGTTTATGGAGTTGAATTCCATAAAGATTCATGTTAAAGGAATTTAATTAAAATTTAACTTAATCCAAGTATTGTTGATAGAGTGTGACCAGAGATTTTCCTAATGATTTTCTCAAGAAGGATGACTCAAGAATAAGAATTAAACTATTGATGGAATTGAATTTTGATAAAAGAAAGGAAAATGGAGTGTTGAGCTAAAACAGGATCTAACCTTAGTTGGAAAAATATGAAATGCATTCTAACAAAAAGATCTGGTTCTAGAGACCAATTTTTGTATAAGATATTTTTCATATGAAGTACAAATTAATATATATAGTGAAAATAATCAAATTACTATTTAAATTATGATTAATTTATGGGTTTATAAAAAGTGGAATATTTTAGTTCTATAATAAACTACATGTTTCATGAAATTCGAGGATATCAAATTTGTCAAATCTGGAGTTGTATTCTAGTAGATATGATTTTTTGAAGTTTGTGTATTTTTCTGAAAAAGAATTACGGGATTAAAAGAAATATTGCCATATGGCGAAATCCTATTGGAGCGTCCCCCTTCACTTAAGTGAATTGCTCAGGAGTGTTGATCTGAAGATCTATAGCTGATAAAATAAGGAAAGGGAGCTCACCGGAGTTGTATGGCTGGGTCGCTGAAGTTGGGCGGTGCTCTCGCCGGCGTTGCCGAAATTGCTGCACCGACGAAGATGGGATGGTGTACGGTATAAAGACGATCATTTAAAACCTTCTGGACAAGGTCTTGAAGTCAATGGCTTTCTACATGAGCGGATACGGCTCGCTGGGCTTAACAAAAAGTCACCGGAGTTCACGTTGATGTATATGTCGCGCTCCGGCTGCAGATTATTTTTCACAAATATGTCAAAGGTATGAAGCATGGAAATTTATGTAGAATAGAGGAAGGATCAAGTCCTGATATTTTTCGTGTGGAGGCGTAAACTTCGCCGGAATGTGGTGGTTGCAGATAACTCCGACGAGCAATTACTCCGTGTTTAGAGGCTCATACGTCTGTCTATGAGGGGAATTTGGAAGAGGAGGAAGAGAGACGCGCGGTGCTAAGCTAAAGTCTTCCTTAAATAGGACATGGAGGGAGACTGGGGAATCAATGCCATCCTTCGATATTCGAAGCACGACGCCATTTCGGTTCATTAAGGAAAGAAGGTGGAGTTTTAATACCCTGAATGGGTTCTTCGTGGGATTTTAAGAAGTTTTCGTGTTGGAGTTGAAACGAAAGGACAAACGGTTGAGTTGCTAGGAGGAGAGAAAGTGCTACAGGCCACCATGTCCGTCTCGTTTTGTAATGGTGGTCTCGTAGAGTTTATGTACGTACAGAGCAGGAGGAGGGAGAGGAGCAGGTCTGGGCCTTAGTGGGATACATGGCCCAAGAAGGAAAAGAGGGACAAAGAAAATAGATAGAGCTGGGCTTGGTCCAATACTCTTAGAATTTCTTTTTGTGAATTTTAATAACATAAGAATTCTATTTTTGATATTTTAAATATCAAATATCTCTCTCGAATAAATCATAGAACTTATTCAAGAATATATATATATATATATATATATATATATATAGAGAGAGAGAGTATAGGAAATTATATTTCCCTCTCCGAATAAATTTTATAAATACATTTTTATCAAAATAAACATCATTTCAGGTATTAATAAATACCCCAAATTAGTTTTATGGTTTTATAAATACCAAATGATTTTATAAAATATCCAATTATTTAAATATTCCCAATAATAATTTTGGAGAAGTCATATTATCTCCACTCATTTATTTATTTGACTTATTGGAAATATTTAAATAACCTTTAAATGCCAATATCAAATAAACTCCAAATAAAGAATTAAAAGTAAACATTGGTCCACAATTAATTTGAGAAATTCATTTTATTCGCACTCTAAATTATTTAATTGTGGTTCGACCAAATTTCAAAATAGTCAAAATCAAGAAAATCATTCTTTAAATTTTGAATAAACCTCGCAACCAAGATTTTTTATATTGGATAAATGATTATCCAATTTTAATAACATGGTTTTGCAAAGGCTTAAACAAAACTCAAAAGTGTTTAATTTCCCTTGAAAATCAGAATAATTCACTCAATGATATTTATTTATTAACATTCCAAAATTTGGAAAATTTTGGGATGTTATAGTTTCGACTCATCCAACAACAACAATGGATATTAGTTGTTGTTCAACTTAGTAAGAATTTCTTTTAGTAGATACTCCAAATATTAAATGTCGTTAAACAACCTTGGATACATCCGTTTCAGTAACAGTTAATATGAAACAGAGGGAATAGTTCATTACGAAATATAGGTTTGAACATCGCGGCTCAGGAGCTCCATCATACTGATCCATCGAGGCCATGGGTGGAATTCACGATCACAGTTCCCAGCGAATCCACGATGCTTGCGGAGGCAGTCTCAAAGCTGATCCTAGGGGATGGATGGCCGAAGCGTTCACTTTTGGGAGGATCCATGGTTGGATGGCTTCCGGATCAAGGAGCTGACGCTCGGCTTATATGAGCGCATTGACAGGAGGACAAGTGGGACGCACACAGTCTCCTGATCTCTCCTTCGGGCTGCTTTAGGAATACCTGACCCCTCCTGGATGGGTTTTTCCTCTCACTGAAAGCTAGGGTTAGGGTTTTCCTCGGGCAACATGTGTGTTCATCGAGAGTTTTGTCGAGATTACTAGTACCTTTAGCCTGGGAGTTCGGAATTCTGAGCCTCTGTCAGCGGGATCACGATCCGCACCCATTGCAGATCGATGGAACAAGGGCAATCAAGAAGGACGATGAACTCGACGGAATAAGTCGGGTCTCTTCTAGAGAGGCTAACACTCCATGAAAACGACGAGGAAGAATCTGTTTGGGAGGATGAGAAGGATAGATGGCCGACTATTGCAAAAGTGCACACCACCAAGGGTTTAGTCCAAGTGCACTATTCGCCAACATGAGATCAAAGTGGAATCCAGTGAAAGAAGTTGCTTGGAGAAGGGTGGAAGGAAACTTGTTCACTGTGCAATTTGGATGCTTAGCGATTGGAACAAGGAAATGAACCTTGGGACATGGTTCTTTAGGAATTAGGCGGTGTTGTTGCTAGAATATGACGGGTATGCCAACCCTAGATTGATATCTTCGATAAACTATATGTCTGGGCTCGGGTCCTGAAGCCGCTGGACAATTTTCTGAAGGAACAAATAATCAAGGGTATGTGCAGAACCATAGGCACTATTTTGGAAGTTCAGATTACTACGCCGGCTGGATTTGTGGGTGAGTTTGTACGGGTTCGAGCGAAGCTTGATTTGAACAAAAAACTAGCAATATTTGTCTTCATAACAAAAGCTGCAAAGAAAGATTGGTATCAGGTTCAGTATGCGAAGATGCCTATCTTCTGTGGTAATTGTGGAACGGTTGGCCACTGGCATGAGGAGTGCGGGCATGGGGTTTATAATGTTAGCACACTGGAGCGGGGTGATTTCATGCTAGCTAATGCGGGAAGGGGCCGCGGTAGAGGCCGGAACAATGGTACAAGTGTAGGAAGAGGAACTCATGACAGTAAGGAATATGAAGCTCATGGGCGAGGAAGAGGTTTGTTTGGTCGAGGACGGGGTGGCATGAACGACCAGACAATCCATAAGAGTTGGCGATTCAACGCTATTTACCAGGATCCACTAGAGAAATTTGTGGGGGGGGGGAGGAGTTAGGGGAGCTTGCAGAAGACAGTTCATCTATGAAGAAACATGTTTCCCATGATTTTGTAGCTGCAACAGATCCTCCTCGAGCAACAAATGGACCGCTAGCAAACAACCAATTAGTCCTGGCTGAGAAAAACTCTGGTGGCGGCAATAATGGATCAGTTTGATGGTTACAAAAATACTGGTGAGCAAGCAGAGATACCGCAGAAAAGTTTGAACAAAAATATATTTAAGGTAGATGTACCAGCAATGGGTGATATGGATATGGATTTAGCGGACAACTCAGAATCTGCGACAACCCTCGAGGGAGATCGCCGGGAGCAATGAATCTCATATGTTGGAACTGTCATGGGCTAGGTTCACCCACGGCAGTTTGGGAGGTTTGTGACTTCACGAACAAATGGATCCTGGCCGTGTTATGTTTAGTGGAGAGACAATTTCAGAAAACACGTGCCGAGTTGCTAGGTAATTCTTTTGGTTATAATAAGACCTTTGCAGTTAGTAGTTTGGGTCGCAGTGGAGGCAATGTTCTGTTTTGTAATGAATAAATAAAGTTAGATAATCAAACCTCGTCTAAGTATCATATTGATGCTACAATGTCTAATCTGGGAAACACTCCTTGGAGGCTTTCATGCATATATGGAGAAGCACAAGTTGCGGATAGGCATACTTGTGACAAGATTAAAAAAATTGGCAGTTCAGTATGGGTTGCCTTGGTTGATGCTAGGGGACTTCAACGAGGTGTTAGATATGTCGGAATACAAAGGAGTAGGACGTAGAAGTCAGACGCAGATGGATGGATTCAAAAATGCGCTGGACATATGTGGTGTACAATATTTGGGGTACTCGGGCATTTTTGGACCTTTGTAGAAAAGGTTGCAGGAGGATCATACACGCGTGCCCTCTTGGACAGAGCCGTGTCAGACCCAGGCTGGATGTCATCTTTCCCATCAGCCGCAGTTGAGCACTGTACAATGGCGAGCTCGGATCATGTGGCCCTTCGGGTTAAACTTTCAGATGATAGGTTACAAACCAAGGTTCCGAAACAATTCAGGCTTGAGAAGATGTGGGAGACTCACCAGGATTTGAAAAATGTGATATGACGAGGGGATAACCTCACGACTCCTTAGCGTGAGGGTACCTGGTGCGTGTCCAGACGGAAGGCCCACTAGAAGATTCGGCCGACCCAAGATCAACCCATCCGAAGCACCGACGACTGCGCCTACATGGTGTCCAAGGCAGTTCGGAGTCCAAGGCGTGCCCGCCAAGACTAGCTAGATTAGGCACTCACCTTTGTAAACCTAGATAGACTCCCCGAGGCCTAGCCTAGTATATAAAGGCTGGGTGAGTGGACTTCTAGGACACCCAATCTCGCATAGATCCACCCTCGACGAGAGCACTCTTGCCGAGACCTCTGCTGTAACCGCCTCCACCATATAATACATCGAGAAGGAAGTAGGGGTTTATCGATCGAGGGCCCTGAACTTGGGTAATCCCTGTCTCCTGTTAGCCGACGAGCATCGCCAACATGCACTCCTCTCTCTACGATCTAAACCCAGGGTTCCTAACCATGGGATTTGCCAAGGTTGATCCTCGTCATGATAGAAACAGGGTGGAAAGGGGAAGCAGTGGCAGAAACTGTTTCTGGTCTTAAAGACAGATTGCATAAAATGTCGACCGATCTTTCGGTTTGGGACAGGAGGTATTTTAGCAACGTTAGGAGGGAAATCAGATAACTGGAGGCTCAACTCAAAGCTTCGAGGGTGGTACCAGGTCATACTGAGCCAAGTTTATTGGAGATAAAGATCACTGACTGGTTAGTGGAATTGTACAATTGGGAAGAAATACATTGGAGGCAGTGATCTAGAATCGATTGGCTGGTGGGAGGTGATAAAAATACCAATTTTTCCACCTTAGGGGAAGTATGAGTAGGAGGAAAAATCTGATTAAACCTTTGAAAAATGTTGACGGAGACGTCATTACAAACATAGACATTTTAGAGCAAATAACCACATATTTATATATGCATCTTTACACGTCAGAGGGGGCGAACAATATGTAGAGGGGTTTGGATGTTGTGGAGAACAAGGTGTCAACCTCTATGAATGATGAATTGATGGCAGATTATACTACGGAAGAGATCAAGGATTCTTTGTTCCAAATGTGTCCTGATAAATCCCAAGGATTGGATGGGTTCCCGACACTGTTCTTCCAGAAACATTTTGATATTTACGGTGCAAAGGTGATCAAGGTGGTGTTACGGATTCTGGACCGTCGGAGGATGTAGAGTGTATCAACAATACATATTTGGTTCTTATTCCGAAGGTTACATATCCAACTGATCTATCCCAATTTCTCCCAATAAGTATTTGCAATGTGATTTATAAAATTGCTTCAAAAGTAGTTGCAAACAAGCTGAAGAGAATTATGCCTGATATAACATCCCTTGAGTAGTCAGCGTTTGTCTCAGGAAGACAAATTACTGATAACATGATAGTGGCTCATGAGTGCTTGCACTTCATGAAACGGAACAAAGCTCTAAAGCACTATAATTGTGCACTCAAGCTAGATATGATGAAAGCCTATGAGAGACTAGAGTGGGACTATTTGGAAGCTATAATGCTAAAATTCGGATTTCGGGAAGCGTGGGTGTCTTTGATTATGAACATGGTGAAACCTGTCTCCTCAAATCCAGTAATCAATTATAGCATTTAGATGGTGTTCAGGTGGCTCCCTTGGCGCCTACGATTAATTATTTATTATTTGCAGATGATAGCCTACTGTTTTAAGGCTAATGGTGCAGGAGATGGCTTGGTGCCAAACCTCTTGAATCACTATGGTGAAGCGTCTCGTCAAAGGATAAACAGTAATAAATCTTTGATCTTCTTTAGTAAAGGAATCCCAGGAGTATAGGGAGGAGATTAAAGCTAGCCTTAATGTTCCGAATGAAACTTAATGATAAATATCTTGGGATGCCCTTGGAAGTGGAATCTTCAAGATCTGGAGCTTTTAAATATCTCAAAGTTAGATTATGGAACAAAGTCAAAGGTTGGGTGGAGAAAACTATATCTTATACTGGTAAAGAGGTTTTGATTAAGTCTGTGTGTAAGACCCAATATGCGGTACTGTTTCAGATCTCGACGTTTCCGTCCAGACCCGAGGAAGAAGAATATATCGGACCCACCGCGACATATGACACTGCCATATGCCCCGGATTTCCAACATGATATCACAACATTACAACAACAAGGATACGACATCTTATACAATCGGCATATAACTTCCTTAATACAATACATCAGCGGAAGATATGTCTGAGTACAGACTACAATCAAATGCCTAGTGGAAAAGGTAAAACACATCGATCCCCATAACCACACGGGTCCAGGCACTCCGCCGGGATCCGCCTAACTAGTCGTCATCGAGTCTCCGCGAAGGCGTTGGAAGAAGGGTCGCCAAGCAACTCTAGTCCAAGATCGTTTGCATAGAGTACATAAAAGAGAGAAGAAGGGGAGCTATATCAACAAGTCAGATAACTAATTTCTCACGGTAAGATGGGCGTAGTGTTGAGGTTGCAGCCGCACTAGCAATATATGATGTGGCTAACGATCTATTTAGAGTGAGATGAGAAGCCAAGCATTCAATGAGGAACCGCCTCCAACAAGTCTGCTATCAGCTACTTACGCAAACATAACACCTGTCCTATCCTTGTCCTCATCTTCGCATCCCGATGAAGACGAAGCAGTCAAGGCACACACACTTTGATCAAGTTTTAGTTATGATTCAGTTGATGTTATCTATGAACGAGGAGTAGGTCTCAAGTCGTCCATAACCGTGGACACGGATTTTCGAAAAGATTTAACCCTAAAGGGGTGTACCAACTACCCATTACAAGGCTCCGCACGTACGCCAAGATCTCTCAGTCGGGCCCGTTAAAGACACTCATTGAAGAGTTGGCCCGAGAGATCCGGACGTCATAATCCCTCTAACTAACAACGAACAAATACAGGTGGCCCCCGGTGAGTCGGCATCCAACTCAAAAGACGGCCGCGCTCTCGAATCGGTCTCTATTGTCTGTCGCAGGTTTGTATTGCCGGTTAATTCTCACAAGAGACCGGGTCCTCAGTCGGACAGGTTGGACCAACAAGGAAACCATGTCCCCCCTGGCCCAGGTTGTTTTAAAGAATATCTGCCAGGAGCGACCCGACAGACACACACAAAGTTTTCAAATGGTAAATCAGCTTGGGTCACCCCTAGAAATGTTTGAAGCTAGGTAGGTAAGAAAAGGGGACCCCATAAAGTCCCACACGCGGTTAGGAACGCTCGTCAAGAGACACAATACCCGGAACTTCGGTCCTAGGTGACTCAAATGGAACAAAGCATCGGGGCGGGATAACCTGGACCTTCCATCCTTCGTCGAATACAGTCAACATTATAATAATTATATCATCCAAAACAATATAATAATGTGATATCCCAATCCAAGGAGTAACATGGTAACATTCGTAGCATCCTAAGCATGCATACTAAGAAGGGGCTGAGCAACTAGCAATAGTAACATATCAATACATGGTTTGCTGGGAGGGGACATGGCTGTATCGGTTTAAGAGAGGCTGTAAACATGTGGTAGGATCAAACATCGAACCTAACCTAGAATAGCATGCAAACCGTTGGTTATAACAGAATGGATCATAAGTAATGTATAGTCCTTGCGTGTTGATCAGTCGGGTTTCAAAGGTGTAGTCGATCGCAAGCTCGCATCGTCTCCGAAGGTAACCGCGGGAGCACACAAGAAGGAAACACTGGAAAGACAATCGACGAGCATGCATCTATTACTACGAAGGAGTGACAAGCAAGCAAAGATCAGGAAGGCAACAAAAGACACGATAATACGATACGGATCTACCGTCGAGAGCGATTACTAACAGGTTAAGTGAAGTATCGATCTCACACGACGATAATGCACATTTATGATGGTTCAAGTTGTTTAGCTACACAACATGAGCAAAGGTTGTTAACATGACATCTCACTCATGCATGTCACACAAGCATGGCAAGAGGTGAAGTATAAAGTATACTATCGATGCTAGTCAATTTATATGGGATAACAACCTAAACATGGCATACCACTAAGTACCCCATGAAAATTATTAGTTTTACTACCGTTCTGCCCTAAATAATATTTTAGATTGGTTAACAACATCAAACAATAGCAAAATCACAATCTACATGAAATTCTAGTCAAGTTACATATAAAGGACACCCCAAACGGAGTTACGGTTAAAAAGATACAAGCATCCCAAGTCATGAACACAATCTACCAACAACAGGTAACAACATGCTACAGATTGCAAACATGCACAAAGATAATATGGATTAACAGTACACATGACAAGCAAGACATTACATAAAGGTTTAATGTACAGAAGCATCAAGAATAAATAATTGTAACCCATGCAAAATGCTAATTTCTGCTACTGGTTTAATACTTAGTGAAATCAAGAAAACCTGAAAAAAGATTATAACGTGCTTACTTAACAGCAGGTAAACTAATATCAAACAATCACCATATAACAAGGAAGCAAGAGAGCTACTATAGATTACAGACTTAGTGGAAAACATGAATCATGGCAAACTGTTATAATCATGCTCTATAAACAGTAGCAAAAGTAATAGCCACACTACAACAACATGACAATGAAATACATAGACATGTAGTCTAGGTGATGCTCAACATTCCATACATAGCACTTGTGGTCAAAAGACCCATGGATAAATATGTAGCAAGCATGCAAAACAGGTAAAACATATTCCAGACTTAGCATATTTCAGAGTAGTTGACAACAAACAACTAGTATGCACTTTGGGAGCCCAAGTACTATATGAACAAGAAAGATATCATGGAATAGCAATGCATGGCATGAAAGTAGGCATGTTAAGGAGAAATTAATTCCATTGGGGCTAACTCATATGAGGCATGGATCAAAAGATGCAAGGCAGTCAAGTAGGCAACTTTATACAAACAACAGCACAGATTAACAAGTACACTACTTTGGAGCAATATAAATGCAATCTACAACAAGATAACATGACAAATGAATACATGGTGTTAAAGTAGACATGTAGCTGAGCAATTCATACCAAAGAACTATATGCATACGATGCATGGATGCGAGGCAATCATCAACCAAACAACGCTAAAAATAATAGCCTCCATCAGTAAACAACAAGTAGCAGTAATCAACAGGCAATTGCATCATCCAAATGACCTCAAAAGAATAAACTCCCTAAAGAAATATTGTAGAGCACATCAAGATGAACCATTTTCATGTTGGGCACAAAATCATACGACCTACGGCTCTTTCGCAAACTTACTCGTGAAACAACTAACAATAGCAGCTATTCTAAGGACTTAGAAAAAAAAGAGGGGGGCGACTCACCCTAATGGGCTCGGCCCAAGTGGCGCAGAGGATGAAAATAGGGGTTCCCCGCCCATGGCGGAGACGAGCTGCGGAGTGGGACGCTGGACCATACACCGTTGGGCCGCGACGCTGGCGGGACCACCTGGCGGCGAACCGCCCGATCCCGGTCTGGATCGCGCCATGGATGGTGACGGCCGGTGGCGACCTCGCCAGCGTGCGGCAACACGACGATGGGAGGAAGGCGAGGGGCGACAAGGAGAACGGGGCGACGCGGCATGTTGGATCCGGTTGGATCCTGACCGGATCTGGCCGGCACCCGCCGGCGAGGTGGGGGCGACCGAAGAGGAGCTCGAGGGCACGCCGGCCATGGCGTCGGTCACGCAAGCTCGATAGCGGGCGACGCACCTGCAAGGGGAAGGAGGAAAGGATGCGGTGAGGCGGAGGAGGAGAGGGGGCGCGGCGAGGGCGGCTCACCGGAGGACGGCTGGCCGGAGCGGGGGCGCATGTCGGTGGGGACAAGGACGGGTGGCACGGCCCGAAACGGCGCTCTGGTGGGCCACAGCGGTGTGGAGCGGGCCCTGCGGCCCCCAGATCCACAGTGAGGCTGGAGGTGGGACGCCATGGCGTCTCTGGGCCATAGATCTGAGGATCCGACGGCCAGATCTGGCTGGGTCTAGGGTTTTGGGCTAGAGACGGGCTTGGGAGTAATTTTTGAGGCAGATCTGAGTGTGTGGCTGCAAAATGCACTTGGGGAAACCCTAAATGGTTTGGAGAGAGTGGTGGTCTAATTATAGGCTAGTTGGCTGGCAGGTTTACACAAACGCCCCTGGTTTCTCTCTATCGCGTCCGATGATACGTTTCTGACCGTCGGGCGTCCATACGACCTTCGATTCGGGCGAAACATCTAACCACACGCTCAACGCGGCGTGTCGGTCACTTCTACCTCACTTTGAAAACGTTCCGAGAACATTTTCCGTCGCCCAATAAAATAATCTGTTTATTATATAAATGTGGCACCCCGCTCAGAGGACCGGAACGCCCCGCGCTCCAGACCAGAGATCAAGTCTTCTGGAACACGGCACTGCTTCATATAGAACTGAACAACTTTCTATTAACAAATATACAGGTACAAGGGGTTTATTGCAACGCTGGCGGAGCGAGACGGAGAACAAGCTAGCTCCTCAAGCTCGCCACAGATCTACATCAAGCAGCAGACTAACTCTCTAGCAGCGAAATAAAACTCGGTAGTGGAACAACGACGACGGTGATGAACTCCACTCCACAGGGACAGTGGCTGGGACACCATCTAGCTCGCAAACACCGGGAACGTCGTCCTACGCATCCAAAGCATTGCCTGCGAATCTGGCATGACACGCCAGGTCAGTACATCGAATGTACTTGCAAGCTCACAACAACCAAGCATCAAGGCAAAACAATAACATGGCAACAAGTTAAGGTATATTAATGAATTAATCATGTGAGCATCAACATCATGCAAGCAGATAATCATTAAGCTTATTATCAACATATTATCAGCATTTTATCAACATTAAGACTAATGCACAATCAATCATCGTTTAAGGTCACAGGGAGCCCCACATGATCACCGCCCGATCATGTGGCTTACCTCCGAGTCTTAACAGACTCAAGCACCGGGTCATCGTATGACCAACAACATACCTGGGTCGTCGCAAGACCATTCCATAGGTTAAGTGTCCTCTATTACCACCCAACCAATCCAGTCATCATATCAACTTACCATGTTCATGCAACCGAGCTCATGTTGATCATGTGTGACCTACTGTGAACTGTGTCCATTAGAGTGGACTCGGCTATTCGAATAGATTTGTGTGCCTCTGCAGAGGTTGTGCACTTTACCCACACTATGGAGCTCTTCCTCCATCCAGTACCTTGGAACTTGTCCCAGAGGAACCTCGGAACTCGTACCATAGCAGTGGACTAGGACTCCTCCAACGAGACTGACCTACCGCGTGTCTCCCTTATCGTATCACCCGAATGCTTCGCAAGTCATGCCTTGGGTAGCCCCATGTCCTCTAGACACACCAGCCATCGCATGGCAACTGACCATCACATGATCCATAAACTTGTCCCACTCGGGGACGGGATCCCAATAACATAACCGACTCTCAAGACTACCGCCGCTTACCGGGCCAGTGTACCGCGTGCGCATAGCCTTCCCTCCTTGGTGATACGTATAAGAGAACCCACCGGCAGAGCGAGCCAAGGCCTCCCCATCCAGGCGAGTGTGGCTGCACTTGATAAGTCCGGTTCGGTGGCACCTGATCAACTTGGCACGGAACATATCCCCAATAGCGAACACAAGCATCAGGTGCAACATGAGTATTTCAATTAATGGCATATCAATATAAGTTGGACAAACCAAGATACAGTTGTAGTCACATCATGATTCAAATCATATTTTAGTTGATTAACATGATCAAGATGTTTTTATGCAATGTGGCAATGTCATGATTGTATTTAAGCATGGTACGGTGATAGCATGATCAAAGTTTATCATAAACATAACATGGCACATCATGAAAGCATATTGGCATATTAAGATCATAACATGGCATTGTATTAACATAACATAGAAATGTAGCAACATCAAAGTGATACAAGCATATGAGCATATCGGGATTATGATATATTCAAAATATAGCATCATACTCA
This sequence comes from Bromus sterilis, assembly GCA_950022295.1. NCBI lineage: Eukaryota > Viridiplantae > Streptophyta > Magnoliopsida > Poales > Poaceae > Bromus > Bromus sterilis. Next base: position 170,201,589 of record OX465597.1, read on the forward strand.
AGCATATCATGGCAATGTAGCATCAACAAGCATATCAAGATAATCAATATTCATCGAAGTTTAAATAACGTTTTAAAGCACGTCAAAGCTTTGCAAAGGTGCAAATGGTATTGTGGCTTGCCTTCACCAACAAGGTGTAGGAGAAAGCTCCAGATCTTTAATACCAACAAACCCTACAAAACATTTTATAAAAAGCAACGGGAAAAAGTCAAACACAACTTTGACTTGACCAGCAAATAACAACACCAAATCATGGAATGAAACCTATGCCAACATGAAGAGGAGCTCAAAGTAAAACCAACGCAAAAAGAATCGCCTCGTTTGGACTTACGGTTGCGGAGATATGAGGTGGAAAAGATTGGGGGCTGATTTTGGCAGAAATACGCTTTCAGAGCAGTGAAAGCGTATTTTCGGCTGAAGAAGTGTGGAATACGCTTTCCAGAAGGGAAAGCGCAGTCGTGGCCCAGGCAGAGAAGAATACGCCTTCGGAAGGTGAATGCGCACTCGAAGAAAACCGTGTCCACTTGAAGAAAACGGGCCCGAAGCGGTGCCCACTTACAGGCGGAGCCCACCCGTCAGCTTCCTCCTCTCTCCTCCTCTGCTCTCCCTTCCTCTGCTCCCGGCCGAACAGGGTAGCTGCCGTGGCTGAGCCGGCTCGCCGCCGCTGATGGGGCATGGGGAGCTCGCGGAGGTGGCGCGTGGCGAGGCTCGCCGGGGAGGCTCCGCCGGTGACCTCGGCGCCTCGAGGGGTGGCCAGCAGCGCTGCCCGCCGTGGCTGGCGTGGCGTCCAGGGGCACCACGAGCGCGGATGCTCCGGCAGAGAAGGGGAGGCGGGGCGGTCTCAGGGGAAGCTGGGGTGCGAGGAGGTGCTACGGGATGGGGCGAAGGGATAGGGAGGCACCAGGTGCTCGGGATTTTGGAGGGGCCCGGCGGCGGCCGTGGTGACAGTGGGCGGCAATGGCGGCTCCGACGACGAAATTGGACGAGGGATTGGAGCTAGGGGGAGGTGTGGGAGCTACGGGATGCTCTGGAAGGGCTCGGGGGTGCCTCCTTTTATAGCCGCGGCGAGGCCGAGCGGATCAGGAAGACCACCGCAGCGTGCTTATCACCACACTGTGGCTCGAGGGCGACGGGACGGCCGGCGTGCAGCACTCGGGCGGCGGGAAAGCCGTGAGGTACGGCTAGACAAGATGCTAGGCGATGGGATACACTGGAGCGCGATGGAGACATGTCGGGCACGCGTGGAGTGCGGCCAGAGCACGCCTGGTGCAGTCTGAGAGCGTGGCCGCCAAGGGGAGGGTGCAACTGGGGAAGTTTCTTCATGGCCAATGTTGTCTGGGGGAGGATCCTTCAGGTGCTGATCACAATGGTGAAAAAAGATAGGCCAAAGGTGCACTGTGGTGAGCTGGAATCCTCTGGAAAGTCTGATGCAGCAAACTTGGAGCAGAAGCATAGCTCACATGGTGGGGGTTGGGGTGGTGCCAGGTTGTCTTCTGGGATAAGGATAGGAAGGACTAGTGATCTGGAAAGTTTGGGGTTAAATGGGTCAATGCACATGGCACTTCCTTTGCAAATGCGGCATTGTGGCAGAAGGTGTTTGTACTGTGGTATGGCTTGCACATGGCTCCCCTATGCATGATTTTTGGCTGAGCTTAATCATACACCAGGGTGAGTGGGTGTAACAAGTTTCATCTCAAATGGAGCAATGTAGCTAGTACTTCCTTTGTAAATGTCCAAATAGGCCAGAATGCAAAGCTGAAGCTAGCATCTCAATAGTTTTCTTGAATTGGCTGAAAATTGGTGGAGTGAGGTTATTTGGTGGTGTTCTCATGTGTATAAAGTTTCATGGTCATTGGGCAAGCCTAGCTAGCACTTGCTTCACAAGGTGTCCTGCCGACCAGAAACTTCCACATGATGAGGCACTCACATGGGTAGTTGGATTTTCTCAAATTTGGATTGGTGGAGTCGTTTGGGTGTGGGAATATCCACAAAAAGTGTCAAGGCAAATGGGATCCCCTATCATGCACTTGCTTCACAATGCCCCCTTGCTGCATCCAAACTTTGGGAATTTATTGTGAGAGTTTGGCTTCGCAAATGATGGTGGAATTTGGTGTAGGACAATGATATGATCATAATAGGTTGCACAAAAAGTTTCACCAGCAATGGATCGAGAGAAATGACACTCCCTTCACGAAGCTCCATTCTGCCCCCACAGACAAATGAATTTTTCTAGAGGAAGAATCCACTTGGGCCATGCAATGTTTTTGGAGAATTTGGCAAGCTATGATGGCAAGAGAATGTGTTAATTATTTGGGGATTTATGGATCAATATAAATATGGGTTGCTTCACAAACCTCAAATAATAGGAATATCCCTTTTATTGGAAAAGGAATATATGGTTTGAATAAAAATGGTGGCTTGGATGGGATGGATCCATGAGATGGCATGGGACAGGCTTGGATTCAAGGTCCACTTGAGCATGGAAATAAAATATGCTCAAGTTTCAAGTCCAAAGAGGTGCTCAAAATCAAATCCAATAGCAAATCCAAAAATAAATCAGAAAAGTTTTTGGAAAAAGAAAGTTCCAAAATCCAGGATGTCACAATAAACTGGGTTTTTCGTTCCGATGGCGATAGATGGTCTTGTGCCAGAAGTTGCGACGGTGCTCGGGTGAAACCTGGTGTCGCAAAAGGTCGTGTGCCATGGTGGAAAGGCTTGGTCATGCATGCCGGTATGAGAAGGAGGGAAACTATATTCACCAATTGATAATTTGGCGAAGCAAATACTACAAACAACTCTAACAACCAACAAAATAATATAGCAAGCAATTTTTTTAATTATGGTGGAATTTCCGGGCTGTTACACTGTGGCACAAGCGCAAGTGGTGCATGTTTATTCTATGTCCTGCTGTAAACTTCCTCGAGGCTTATGTGAACATTTGAATGAGAATATCAGCAATTTTTTTGGGGCAGCGAAGCAGGTCAACGCAAGCTGCACTAGGTGTCTTGGCAGTGTATGACACAACCTAAACGAGACGTGGGTTTGGGGTTTAAGTACATGCAGATATTCAATCTAGCTCCCTTGGCTAAAAAGGTGTGGATACTATTGGTTTTGCCGAATTCCTTTTGTGAAAATTTCCTGAAGGCGACCTATTATCCAAATTCTTCTGTGCTTCAGGTCAGTGTGGGATCGCACTTGTCTCAAATTTGGAGATCGTTGTGTGAGGTAGCATATGTTGTTGAATGGTTTGGTGCGGAGAATCGGCGATGGCCATTCTACCTCGGTTTGGACTGATAATTGGATCTGACAAGGATCGGCCTCGACAAATCCCATGGTAGGTTACCCTGGGTTTAGATCGTAGACAGGAGGTGCCAGTTGGCGATACTCGTGGGCTAACAGGAGACAAGGATTTACCCAGGTTCAGGGCCCTCGATCGGTGAAACCCCTACTTCCTCGTCTTTTGTATTATGATGGAGGCGATTACAGTGGCGGTCGAGGCGAGATCGCTCGGGCCGGAGGTGTTGCTATGATATTGGATGCCCTAGACGCCCCCTCTCATAGCCTTAATATATTAGGCTAGGTCGCAAGGAGTCCGTCTAGGTTTACAGGAGAAGTTGCCTAATCTAGCTTTAGTCTTGAACGCCAAGTCGCAGTTTCCATAACGCCAAGGACTCCTACATAGGTGCTTCGAGTGGGCCAGTCGTGGTCTGGTCGAAGCTTCCAGTGGGCCTTCTGCCTTGACACGCACCAGGTACGCTCATCCGCAGGAGTCATGGGGACACCCCCTCGTAAGTAGCCCCCGAGTGCCTGGGGGATTCGAAGAGTTGCACAGAGACTCAAGTCCGTAATCAGCTGTATTTGTGTGTGTCACTTTGTTTGCCTGTCGTCGGCTGTTAGCCATAAGAGATTGTTCTTTTGAGGGATGCTAAGATGAAAGAGCCCAAGGTACTCGACTGGTCGAGCCTTGGTGAATTGCGCTAGCGGCAAATACCTCAGTAGCCCAATCAAGTCCGCGTCCCTCGACACGAACTTGGATACAATCGGCGTCAAGCAAGGTCCATGCCGCTGCAGGGCTTACATAATCAATGCTGCCGGTCTTAGCAAATCTGGCCCTAACGCGTCCATTAGTGGCTTTACTTTCATCATGCATCGCGCATGGAACCGTCGGGAGTGAAGTCGTGCAGCGGCAAGTCCCGGCCCGGCCGTCCGTGCAGTGGGGTCCTACCTACGCGCAAGCTTGCACGACATCTGGGGTGCAGTGTGTCGCAGACCAGGCAATACTTGTAGGGGCGTAGTGCCAAAATAGAATGCACCCAGTCGAAAAACGATCGAGTGGACTAATAGAAGTCACTCGCGGAGCGTTTGCGACCTCATGCGAGGAAATAGTATGTGGCACCCCGGCTGAGAATACCGGAACGCCCCGTGCTCCAGCCCAGAGATCATGTCTTCTTGAAAACGACACTGCTTGATATAGAACTGAACCACTTTTATTACCGATGAAATGGGTACAAGTGGGGGGGGGGGGGGTCTATTACAATGCTAGCGGAGCGAGGCAGCGGACAACTTGCTCCTACTGCTAGCCACAACTCTACACCAAGCAGCGGGGTAACTCTATGGTAGCGGAATAATACTTAGCAGCGGAACAACGGCGATGGTGGTGAACTCCACTCCACAGGGACACTGACTAGGTGTGGGCACCCCGGACTATATGTCCAAAGCGGCCAGCTATGCATACTGCCATGCTTCCATGATCAGTTTCGCATGACGCGCAACTCGACAATGGATACATCAGATCACATGTTCATACCATACCGAATACAAAGTCATACAAATAACATAGTCTTACATGGCCTCATCAGGCTCAAATAGCAGCAGAATAAGAAAAAGCATCAAATAGCACGTCCTAGTAATCGCCGGTAGCATCATCGTCATATACCTGCTCCTCCAAGCCTGGCCGATGGAATAACCAGGGACAAAGCCGTGAGTACATACAAAGTACTCGCAAATCACCTAAAGAAAGAAAAAAAGTTTTGCATACGAAAATAATGGGATGGCTATATGGTGGAGTTTTTCATAGGGATTTCCTATCTACTCAAGATTATTATTAAGTTGGCAAAGTTTTAAACTTGCCACATTTTATTTCCGACAATGAATTTGGATAAGTCAAGTCCAACCTTTTTCCAACAATATCAACATCATCATCGCGAACCATAAACTCAGTACCGGGCTTTCTCATCTATTCCCCACAAAGTGTGGCCTCAGTAGCTATCCATGACCGTGAACTCCGGCTACTCGAATAGTTTTCACTCTGCAGAGGTTGTACACTTTACCCACCACATTCGATACATCCACCGTGTGTCCCCACGGATCATCATACCTCAGTATGCGGGTCTCGGATAATCGACCATAGTCTTCCACTTGCTTACCCTAGTACAGGTGATCTACCCGATGCTCACATCCTGAACTATCCGCGTGCAACGTCATGCTCCTCTTGGACACATGCCTTCACCGTAGTAGAGGTGCGGCAAAGTTCCGTGCCACCGCTGCCTCGGCAGCGACCTCATCTCCGACGCATCGGTAGGCTTACAGGTTCTATGTATTATGTAGTTAGAAGATCGCCGTACTAAGATATGCAAGCTTCCAACTAGCCCTGTCCCATACCAGAGTATAGTGGTTGTACTGTAAGGCTAGGTTTTGGCGGCACTTATAGAGAGTCCATCCAGACTTTGTCCATGTCCGACGATGTTCCACAACCACGGCCATTCCACCTTCTTCGGTGAATGCCATACCATATTGAGTGAAGCATGAATATCCATGAAGTTAAGTATAAATGAATAACAAGGCTAAGTGATGGTCTCGACCGAATGTCGGGATCATTGGGGTTCTACTTTCTTTTACCGGATAGGTAGGCTTGGGAGGTGTGTGGAGTTTTCCTACTATAACTAGTACAATCCCAAACCATATGAATATAATACTAGCATGATACAATATAAGTGATACAAGGAAAAATAAAAATGGTAATGCGGAGTTTGAGTTTGTACGATGGCTTGCATTCGTCGGCGGTGTTCTCCTAGTCAGTCTCGGGGGCAGCTTGGAGGTAGTCTTGTCCTGCAGGGTCAATCGTCTCGTCTACACGTTGCGAAAAAAGGAAATTCACGATATTACAACGGGGCAATAGCAAGCACAACATCACTCAATTTTTCAAACAAAGACACAAGCAACAAAGGACAAAAAAAATTCAAAATTTTCTATTTACTAAGATTTAAATTTTATACCACCTCAACAAGGTTAGAATTTATAGGATAATTATTGGTGGATTTATTAACATCAATATTAAATAAAACAACTTTAACTAAAAGCAATGTTTTAACCAATTTTAATCACTACCAAATTTTAAATTTGTTTTATTTCCACAACCAAGTTCATGGAAATAACCTACTGACCATAGGCTAGTTTTATATTAAACTAACAATTTTAATACTACTAACATTATTTAAATGGGAAATAAGCTAGCAAAAGAATAATAAGAAAAAGGGGCACAATTTTATCTAAGCTAAATAATATTCTACACGCACAGAAAAGTCAAGAATAATCACAGGAATATAAACATGTCAACATTACATTTTTAGGGTTAACAGAGAATTAATTAAAACTACTCCTAGCTGCTTAAAAGCACAATAAACTAATTAAAACTAAAGCAATTATTTTGGTCCTGCAGAAAAATTATTCTAAACATACAGAAAAATACATGACAATTTTCTAAACCACACAAAATTTATTTCATATTTTTCTGAGCTACGGTTATTATGCTAATATTATTTAGGTGCTGTAGTTTATAGGGCAAAAGAACAGAAAAAGTAGGCCGGCCCGGGCTATCTGGCGCCTACGGCCGCTTCTTCTTTTTTTATTCGGGCCGAGCCCACCACAAGGCGTTTTTTAACCACGAAGGGGTACGTGCCTTTCCTGGCCGTCAAATCAATAGTGATCGGACGGCCAGGGGCCGTCTTCTTCCTCCCGCTAGGGCAGGACACGAGCTACAACCCATGGAGGCCAGGGGCACCCAGGGCGTCGCCGGCGGCCCTCTGGTGGCCGGTGGGCGGCGGCAAGGGTCGGGGGAGGCGCGGAGCAGCCCGGGGACTCCATTTTCCACCAAAATGGAGGCGTTTGATGCGGGTAACCGGAGCGCTTCGTGGTGGACAGAGAAGGTTGGGGGAGGCTCACCGGAGCTGCTACGGACGTAGGCGAACGACGGCGATGTCCTGCGGGGGTGCGGGGTCGGGGTCTCACTCCATTTTTGGAGTTCCAACGATGGTTGGCGTCGGGGAACGGTGGTGGACATGGATGGGCTCGTGGAAGAGGGTGTCCTGGACGTCACCAGGGTCCTGCTCGGGGCTGCCTCTCGCCGGCGTCTCCTCGCCGCTCGTCTCCAGCCTGAGGTATAGAGAGCGGCTCGCAGGCCATCCCTCTCCTCCTCTCTTCCCTTCCTCCTTTCCTCTTCCTTCCCCCTTCTCTACTGCTTGGCTTTTTTCCCCTCGAGCTGGAGGCGAGGTGGCTGGATGGTGGTGGCTAGGGGCAGTGGGAAGCTGGGCTCGGGGTGGTGTGGAGGAGAGGCGAGCTGGGGTGCGCCATATATAGGCGGGGCGAGCAGAGCCGCGGCCGGGACTGCGAGCCAGTGGCGACCACGTCTCCGGCGTTGGCTGGGTGGCGCTGGTGACGTCACTCTACTGACGTCTGCGACGTTAAGAGTGGCTGACAGGTCGGGCAGCCTTGTAAGTCTGGGAGAGAGAAGGTGGGCGTGGGTTAGGGAGAGAGAGAGATGGGCCGCGGCCCAGTAGGCTACGTTTTTTTACAAATAAAACCAGTTTTTCAAAATTTTACCTCCGGTTTGGTTTAAATTTGAAACGAAATTTCAAATTCAAACCTCCAAAATAATTTATAAAACTCCTGGAGTAATATCCTAATTTATTTAGAATTTTTAAGAAAATTTTAATTGGGTTAATAATATTATTACTATTGTATTAATAGCAAACAAGTAATTAGCAGTTTTGAAATATTTTTATTAAATACTTTCTGCAATAGAGGTACTTTATTTGGTGAAAATATTAATGATGCAAATGTGCTATGGTGGTGATATGTTGGTAGATCAATATGTGTGGTATGTGTTAATTATTTTTATTGGTTGATTCTTTTTGGCATAACCAGGGAAAACAAACCAGGGCATTGGCACAAGGCAAGAAGATAACAAGCATGACATAGCAACAACACAAAGTATCAGGCAAGCATGGAAATTTCATTTGCATCACATCACACATAGCAAGATTTTTGTTTACCCTAATTTTTGCTACTCTAATAACAGGGTAATAAAAGTTGGGATGTGACAGACCTTCCCCCCTTAAAAAGAATCTCGTCCCCGAGATTCACAAGCTAGTGAAGAGATGCGGGAACTCGCGCTTGAGGTAGTCCTCCCATTTCCAGGTGGCTTCCCCCTATGTGTGGTTTGTCCACTGGACCTTGTGAAACTTGATCGCGTGCTTACGGGTGAATCGGGTGGCTTCTTCCAGGATACGAAGGGGCGTCTCGCGGTATGTGAGATCCTGGTTGATGTCCACCGTGCGGTGATCGATGTTCTTGAAAACATCGGGCTTGTCCGGCACCTCCAGACACTTCCGGAGCTGCGATACGTGGAAGACATCGTGCACATCGGATAGCTCTGCTGGCAGTCTCAACTGATAGGCAACTTGGCCTCGTCTGGCTATCACCTCAAATGGTCCAATGTATCGGGGTGCTAGCTTTCCCTTCACATGGAATCGCTGAATTCCCTTCAATGGGGTGACTCAGAGATACACAAAATCTCCAACTGCAAAAGTCACCTCTCGACGCTTGGGGTCGGCATAACTCTTTTGACGAGACTGAGCGGTCTTGAGACGCTCACGAATCAACTGGACCAGCTCTTCGGCCTCCTTCAGAACATCGGGTACGAAATTTTCCCCTTCTTCGGTCTGAGACCAGTTCAGGGGCGTGCAACACTTCCTCCCATACAAAGCTTCCAATGGAGCCATCTGCAAACTCAACTGGTAGTTGTTGTTGTAGGAGAATTATGCATAGGGCAAACAATCCTCCCACTTGGAACCATAGGCTAGAGCACATGCGCGGAGCATATCCTCTAGTATCTGGTTCACTCGCTCGGTCTGGCCTCCAATCTGCGGGTGATAGGCTGTGCTGAATGTGAGCTTGGTTCCTAGTGCCTCCTGGACTTGCTTCCAGAACCTCGAGGTAAACTGGGTACCTCGGTCAGACACAATCTCCTTCGGAACTCTTTGCAGACATACGATCCTTGACATGTACAAGTCTGCCAGCTGGTCTCCTCGATAGGTGGTTCGCACGGGAATGAAGTGCGCTAGCTTGGTGTGTCGGTCGACAATGACCCAGATAGATTCATGACCTTTTCTCGACCTCGGTAGACCTTTGATGAAGTCCATGCCTATTTTTTCCCACTTCCAGTCAGGAACTCAGAGCGGTTGCAGCAATCCTGCAGGTCTTTGGTGCTCTGCTTTCACACTCTGGCAGATGTCGCACTTGGCGACATACAAGGAAATTTCAGGCTTCATACCGTGCCACCAGAACAAGTCTTTCAGGTCTTGATACATCTTAGTCCCTCCAGGGTGGATGGAATAAGGTGTATCGTGAGCTTCCTTCAAGATAGTGAGCTTCAACTCCTCTATATCGGGCACACACAATCAGCCATCGAACCAGAGAACTCCTTTATCATCTATCGTGAACTTCGGGGCCTTGCCAAGGGGCATCTTCTTCTTGATTCCCCCGATACTATCGTGTCCCTTCTGTGCCTCCTTGATCTGATCAAACAGAGTCGGAGTCAGCTCGAGGTGAGTCAGAAAACCGGGTGTAACAAGTTCCAAACCCAACTTCTCGAACTCCTCGTGCAGAGCTGGCCGCGTCTCTCTGATCATCGCATTAAGTGTGCACGGCTTGCGGCTGAGGGCATCTTCTACCACATTGGCCTTGCCGGGGTGGTAGTAGATCTCCAGATCATAATCCTTGATCAAGTCGATCCATCTCCTTTGCCTCATGTTCAACTCCTTCTGCGAGAATATGTACTTCAGGCTCTTATGTTCTGTGTATATGTCGCAACGGTGACCCATCAGGTAATGTCTCCATCTCTTGAGAGCAAGCACAACAACGGCTAGCTCCAAGTCGTGTGTGGGGTAGTTCAACTCGTGCGGCTTCAACTGTCGTGACAGGTACTCAATCACCTTGCCCACTTGCATAAGAACACAACCCAAACCAACCTTCGATGCATCACAGTACACATCAAAGCTCTTGGTCAGGTCAGGCATCGTCAACACTGGGGCGGATACCAATCTCCTCTTCAACTCCTGGAAACTAGCTTCACACTTTTCTGTCCACACAAACTTCTGGTCCTTCTTTAGCAGTTACGTCATGGGTCGGGCAATGCTGGAGAAGCCTTCCACGAACTTGCGGTAGTATCCCGCTAGTCCGAGGAATCCTTTAACTTCAGTCTGAGTGGTCGGAGCTTTCCAGTCTATGATGGACTGAATCTTGGCGGGGTCGACGGATATTCCTCCCTCTGACAATACATGTCCAAAAAATCCGACTTCCTTGAGCCAGAACTCGCACTTGCTGAACTTGGCGTACAGCTGGTGCTCACGCAAAGTCTCGAGGACTAAGCGCAAATGCTCAACGTGCTCTTCTTCGGTCTTGGAATATATCAGGATATCATCAATGAACACCACCACAAACTTTTCGAGATACTTCATGAAGATCTTGTTCATGAGATTCATGAAATAGGCCGGGGCATTGGTAAGTCCGAAGGACATGACAGTGTACTCGAACAAACCATAGCGGGTCGTGAAAGCTGTCTTGGGGATGTACGACTCACGGACCTTCAACTGGTGATATCTGGTCCTTAGATCGATCTTGGAGAAGACTCGGGCTCCGTTCAACTGGTCGAACAGATCCGCGATCTTAGGGAGCGGATACTTGTTGATGGTCACCTCATTCAGCTTATGGTAGTCCACACACATGCGTATGGTGCCGTCCCTCTTGTCCACAAAGAGAACTGGAGAACCCCAGGGTGAAGCATTGGGTCGAATCAGTCCCTTCTGGAGCATGTCATTCAGTTGTTTCTTCAACTCAACCATCTCTTCGGCATTCATCCGGTAGGGTCGTTGTGCAATTGGGGTTGTGCCAGGCACTAACTCGATGATGAACTCGATATCCCGATCATGCGGCATACCGGGTAACTCCTCCGGAAAGACATCCGGGAATTCACGTACAACCTTCACCTCCTCAACTGATGTCACCGAGACACTCTGATGACAGAAGGCTCAGGCAATGTCTTCCTTGTCGGTGTACTCTATATGAACTCCATCGGCACTCGTGAGGTTGACTGTCCTCTGTGTGAAATCTACCCGACCTCGATACCTAGACAACCAGTTCATGCCAAGTATCACGCCTATCCCTTTTGTTCCAAGCACAATCAATTCTGCCGGAAATGTGACTCCACAGATCTCTATAGGTATACCCAGACAGGTGCGTGTGCAGTTACCCTAGATCCGAGAATTTGCACGCTCATGACCCGTGTCAAGAGCTTGGCCTTCATCCCACTTCTATTCAAAAATGACTCCGTAACAAACGAGTGTGATGCACCCGAATCAAACAAAACTTGGGCAGGTACCGAATTAACTGAGAACGTACCCAAGATGATGTCTCCTGCCTCCTGGGCTTCCTCTGCTTGCACGTGATGCAGACGCCCCTTGGTGGCGTGGGATGCACCGCGCTGGGCATTATTGCGATCGGGGTTTCCTCTAGCTCGTGCTGGAGCATTGGGGCATGGAGCAGTATTCTTCTTGTTGGGACACTCTGTCGAATAGTGGCCCTTCTGACCACATCCGAAACAGATCACTCCAGGGTTGCGGGGAACTCCGTCTGCTGGACGCGGAACTCCCACAGGGCGAGCAGGAGCATTGGAGCGTGGCGCTGGGTAAGGACTCCTCTGAGGCTGGGGTGCTGGCCTTGGCGGCGGGGTCGGACGCAGTCGGGGGTTGCTGGATCCACCCTGCTGCATCGTGCGACGCTTACGGTTCTCAGAGGCCATCTTGAGATTTCCCTCCATCATGATAGAAGCATCGGAAAGAGACTCAAGATTGGGGAACTGCATGGCCACCAGGACAACCTGCAACTCATCGTGCAGTCCATCCAGTAAACGGTCCTTCCGCTTCTCCTCGGTGTCCACCTCCTCCGGAGCATACCTCAACAGCTGAGTGAAGCGATGAAGATATCCAACCACAGTCATGCCCCAGTTCTTGAGGTGGCGGAACTCGTCCTTCATCCTCCTGATCAGTGCATTCGGGATGTGCGCCTTCTTGAATTTCTCGGAGAACTCAGCCCAGGTGAGTACTTTCCCTTCAGGAAGACGGGCACACACTCCTTCCCACCAGCTCCTTGCGGTGCCGGTGAGGTAGTGGGTGGCATACATGACCTTCTCGTTGTTGCCAACAACGGCGACAACGAGATTGTTCTCCATGGTGCAGAGCCTATCCTCAGCATCCAAAGGCTCCTTCGTCTGCGAGAACACGGGCGGGTTGGTGTTTTGGAAATATCGGAGCCGAGACCTGGGCTCCTCACTCCCACCAGCTCCTCCGCCTCCTTGGTTGGCATTAGTGGAAGCCTGGACTAACTGCTGGAGTGCAGCCATGTTTTATTGGCGCTCGTCATGAGCGGCCTGGCGCTCCTCCATAAGCAGTCGCAAAAGTTGTGCCATGTTCGGATCGGGTGGTGGCACATCACCAGATTCACTTGGGTCTGCGCGGTTTCTTCCAGATATCCTGAGGTTGTTTCGCATGGTAAGAGTGCACGTGTTAGTGTCATCCTAAGTGGGGGTAGGGTCACTCTAACAATAGACTAAACCACACAAATCAAACAAGCATAAGATCACGAATTCGGGTAGGGGAGACTAAACTAAAATCTTCCACTAGTTCTCATCTGTTTCGGGACACCATTCCCTCTTAATCTTCGGTCTCGCTTGAATTAAAACATTTTGCATGAGATAAGAGGTATAAGAGATTTTGTTTTATCAAAAATATTTCTAACTAACGTCCAAGCTAACTAGGCTGCTACAGTCTGAACATGGCTCTAATACCAAGTCTGTGGGCACCCCGGACTATATGTCCGAAGAGGCCAGCTGTGCATACTGCCATGCTCCCATGATCAGTTTCGCATGACGCACAACTCGACAATGGACACATCAGATCACATGTTCATACCATACCGAATACAAAGTCATACAAACAACATAGTCTTACATGGCCTCATCGGGCTCAAATAGCAGCGGAATAAGCAAAAGCATCAAAGGTAGCAGCGGCACAATCCACAGGGTAGATCAGAGCATAGCACGTCCTAGTAATCGCCGGTAGCATCATCGTCATATACCTGCTCCTCCAAGCCTGGCCGATGGAATAACCAGGGAACAAGCCGTGAGTACATACAAAGTACTCGCAAACCACCTAAAGAAAGAAACAAAGTTTTGCATACGAAAATAATGGGATGGCTATATGGTGGAGTTTTTCATAGGGATTTCCTATCTACTCAAGATTATTATTAAGTTGGCAAAGTTTTAAACTTGGCAAATTTTATTTCCCACAATGAATTTGGATAAGTCCAACATTTTTCCAACAATATCAAAATCATCATCGCGAACCATAAACTCAGTACCGGGCTTTCTCATCTATTCCTCACAAAGTGTGTCCTCACTAGCTGTCCATGACCGTGGACTCCGGCTACTCGAATAGTTTTCACTCTGCAGAGGTTGTACACTTTACCCACCACATTCGATACATCCGCCGTGTGTCCTCACAGATCGTCATACCTCAGTATGCGGGTCTCAGGTAATCGACCATAGTCTTCCCCTTGCTTACCCTAGTACCGGTGATCTACCCGTTGCCCACATCCTGAACTGTCCGCGTGCAAGGTCATGCTCCTCTTGGACACATGCCTTCGCCTTAGTAGAGGTGCGGCAAAGTTCTGTGCCACCGCTGCCTCGGCAGCAACCTCACCTCCGAGGCATCGGTAGGCTTACAGGCTTCTATGTATTATGTAGTTAGAAGATCCCCGTACTAAGATATTCAAGCTTCCAACTAGCCCTGTCCCATACCAGAGTATAGTGGTTGTACGGTAAGGCTAGGTTTTGGCGACACTTATAGAGAGTCCCTCCAGACTTTGTCCATTTCCAACGATGTTCCACAACCACGGCCATTCCACCTTCTTCGGTGGATGCCGTATCATATTGAGTGAAGCATGACTATCCATGAAGTTATGTATAAATGAATAACAAGGCTAAGTGATGGTCTCGACTGAATGTCGGGATCATCGGGGTTCTACTTTATTTCCCCGGATAGGTAGGCTTGGGAGGTGTGTGGTGTTATCCTACTATAACTAGTACAATCCCAAACCATATGAATATAATACTAGCATGATACAATATAAGTGATACAAGGAAAAATAAAAAGGGTAATGCGGAGTTTGAGTTTTGACGGTGGCATGCCTTCGTAGGCGGTGGTCTCCTGGTCAGTCTCGGGGCCAGCTTGGAGGTAGTCTTGTCCTGCAGGGTCAATCGTCTCTTCTACACGTTGCGAAACAAGGAAATTCACGATATTACAACGGGGCAATAGCAAGCACAACATCACTCAATTTTTCAAACAAAGACACAAGCAACAAAGGACAAAACAATTTCAAGGTTTTCTATTTACTCAGATTTAAATTTTATACCACCTCAACAAGGTAGTCTTGTCCTGCAAGATTATCTTTATAGCGCGCCGGAAAGTGTTCTCAGAAGTGTTCCAGCACGAGGTGAACTCCGCCGGCTCGACGCGCTTATCGCACAGTTCGAAGTTTTACCCGAATCGGAGGTCCTGCGAACCCCCGGCGGTCAAAAACATGAACACTGCGCGCGCGAGAGAAAAACCGGGGATGTTTTTGCAAACTGCCAGCCACCTGGGCTATATAAAGACCACCACATTCCCACCCCTTTCTAGGGTTTCCCTAGTCCAAAATTGCAGCCACCCCCCTCTGTTTTGCCCAGATTTGTCCAATAGCCCCAAATTTTCGCCCTCTAGCCCCCTTGGATCTGGACCGTTGGATCAGCAGATCTAACGGCCGAGAGAGCGTGGGATTTCTCCCGTGTTGCAGACCCGTGGAGGAGCTCCTCTCCCGAGCGTGTGTCCCCGCCGCGCCCCACCTCCGGCGAGCGAGCCGCCGCCCCCGCAGGTCGCCGCCCGCCTCCCTCTCCTCCCATTTCCTCTCCTCTCCCTCTAACCTCTCTTCTCTGTGGTGTGAGCTCGCAAACTCCATGGCCAAGACGAAGCTCACCACGGCTTGGAGCTACCTCGCCGCCCCGCGGACTCACCGGCGACCGGATCCGGCGGGATCCGGCGCCCCTTGGCCTTCCCGTTCCCCAGCCACCCGTGCCGCCGCGTCTCCGCCTCGCCGGAGAGCTGGCTGGCGAGCCCCTGCCTGCCGCTACGTGCGAGACGAGGACGACCAACCGGTCCTCGCTCGATCCAGTGGGGTGGGCTGGCCTGCACCGCGACCTGGGCCACAACCGGCGCGAGCGGCCCAACTCCCCACCCGGCCTGGGCCTAGGCCCACACGGTGAGCTGCCTTTTTTTTCTTTTCTTTCTTCTTTTATTTTTTTTCTTTTCTGCAGCGGTAGTTGGGCCTGCCCAGTAGCTTCCGGCCCAGGAGACATTAGTTTTTTTCTGTTTATTATTTCGGCAGATTGTATTAGTTGTTTTTGCGTTGCCCGTAACTTTTTAACGGTGGCTCGGATCGCGACGATTTTGTCGGGACCCGGGGTTAGCGTATGCAAGTCCCGCTACGACATAGTCATATGGAGAGCCGAGAACCGTACCCACTTGTCTAAGCAGACAAGGACAAGCACAAAACATTCTCGGAAAGCATCGTACGTGAGGGGCATCCCATCCAGGCCGGATGATCAACTGAGATGGGTCCTCATCGTCCGCACACAAGTCGAATGATATGGGTGATGAACTCCCATATTCAAAGACAAGTCGCCTCAACCATACTATCGACTATCTCATAACTCTTACATAGACTTACTCCAGCCCGATCACTTAGTCGGGGTCTAGGGCAGGCTCGATCATACCACAAAGTGTGCACGAGACGGAGTCTCGAGCAATCGCATCGCGATGCCCCAAGCTGCGCACATCTAAGGGCCACTTGGTGTATGAAAGACCGCCAGCGAGATCACAACTAAGGTCTCGAAAACCCATACAAAGACATGCATGTTATAAACATACACGCAGCACACATGCCTTGTATGAACAACATGTATCATTGCAATTCTCTACAAAGTATACATTTTATTGATAACTCTTACAGAGTGCACACAGAGATCACAAGTATGTGATCCAACATTACAACAACAAGCAGAAGCAAAGTATGTCTGAGTATAGACAAGTTTAACAAATGGCTTAAGAAGCCTTATTTAAACACAAGCCCTCCACGAGGGAACCAGTCGTCTGACTGGGACTAGACTAGCTTGATCTTCAGTCGTCGAGCTCGATGGAGAAGCCACCTTCGGGGTCAGTGGGTTCATTTAAAATAGAGATTAAGAAAACGTGAGTACAAAATTGTACTCAGCAAGACTTACATAGGAGCTATACTACTCATGCACATGTATCAAGGTAAAGGGAGGTGGGGTTTCACTTGCAGAAGTGCCAGCTTTGACTTGGCTAGTCTTGAACTACGAGTACCAGACTTGAGGTAAGAAGGGTACACGAGTCCACTACTTTCTCCAACCAATTACACCACTATGGTGCCTTCCTCGACTTCCCCACGAGAAAGCACGCCATAGCACTCACACTTATCTTGGTGTGTTTTAGAAGTATCCAGTTCAAGTTGTCTAGTAATCAAGCTAAGCTTTCCAAGCAGTCCATAACCGCGGACGCGGCTATTCGAATAGTTTTGTTAACCTTGCAAGGGTGTACCGCTACACACACATGACCATCATTTACCTCCTTTGATCTCGACACCATTCAAGGGGTGCCAGCGAGGATGCTCACCACAACTGTTACCTCATAGCCGATCTAGTCCGAGAAAGCCGCCTACTTGGGTTGGTTACCACAATCGTGAACCCGGCCGGTTTACCGAAGTGGACCCAAGTGATGTGTGTGTGGTGCATAAGCCGGTCTCGGATGAGCCGTTCTCTCACTTAGCATCCAGGCCACAGACCTACCAGAACTCCGAACTATTGCGACATCTGGACATCGAAAGGGATGAGTTAGTAAGTTGAGAGGGGTCAGTGAGCCCAATGTGTGGTTGTACTCTTCATCTTGGATCACCACACAAGACTCGTACTAGGGCGGTGTTCAACGAGACAACCCACCGTGTACTCCTACACAGCCTCTCATCGTTCACCTTGTATTAGGGTAGATTCACCAACACCTTTCCACCATCATCATCATGATCACTACCATCCCGACTCACATAACAGTATCAACATGGTATCATTCTAAGCATGCAATAAGCAGTAACAATTTGCAGGGGTCACATGATATCAATCAACTCCTACAGTTGCTAGGATTGTGGTTTGCCTACTACTGTGACAAATGATAGGTCATGCAAAGGAATGGGTTCATCTATGCGGTAGAAACGTAGCATGATAATCATCCTATACAATGCATAAGCGAGACATGAGAGGGAATTGGGATTTTATCGACATGATCAATGGGGGTTTGCTTGCCTTGCTGACGAGGTTCGGGTTCGGGGTCTTCAACGAAGGGGGCAGCCTCCTGTTCCGGTTCCACCTCCACTCGACAAACAACAAACAAGGTAGCAAAGTAAATACAATGCACAATCACATGGTTGAAGGTTGAAACTTGATGTATATGCTTTGATGTGTGAAGCAATTCCATTTAAATGGAGTATATTGCAAATTGAATTGCAAATTCAAACTCCAATTTGAATTCAAACTTAGCCAAGTTACATGTGACATCGTTTGATCAAGTTGAAACATTTTGAAATGTGTATGATATGCCTCTGATGTGTAATTGAAATGTAGCATGTTGCCATGGTTCAAGTTGCAAAAGCAATTGAAATTAATTTGATTTAATTCCATTTAAATCAAATAGCAATTGCTACTGATCACATTTTAAATTCAACTCAAACATGGTTGAAAGTTGGATATTTGGATAGCTTATTTTCTCCTGATCATTTTTCATATATTATTTGTTAAATTTGGAGTTGATATGAATTTTCTATGAATTTCCAAAGTTTCAGTCTTTTTCTGGAATTTCTGTAATTTCTCTGATTCCTTTTATTCTGGAAATTCTTTTATTGCGTCAGCACTGAGTCAGCATGACATCAGGGGGTCTCTGACCAGTGGGTCCCACCTGTAAGTGACTGTTGTTTAATTAAACTGTTTAAGCTGATTTAAACTTAACCCAGGGATTAGCCAGGGGGCTGGGCCCACATGTCATGGTCACTGGGGGTGGGTCCAAGGGTTAACTAAGCTGGGGTTATGGCTAACCCACCAGCGGCTTGACGCCGGTGGCCTGGCCACGGCGGCGCAGCACGGCAACGTGCTCTGGGAACGCGTTTGACACGCCAGTGGCATCAAACTGGAGCTGGAAGAGCGCCGCATCGAATGGAGCCAGCCAGGGGGGCCGGAACTCACCGGAGCGACGCCGGCGTCAAGCCCTAGCGGCGGCCGTGGCTCGGGCTCGAGGTAAAGCTTGATATGGAGTTCCACTTGAAGGAGCAAAGGGAGCAATCGAAGCAGTGGAGCGCGGCGAAGACGATGAACAAGGAGGCGAGCGCGATTGCGTAACAAGTGGTCGTCGCCATGGATCCCGGCGGTGAGACGTTCCGGCTCCCATGGCGTATTATGCTAGAGAGGAGGAGAAGGACGATGGAAAAGCTCGGGTGAACCGTGAGCTCACCGTGATTTCAACGGAGGCAGTGGCGCGGTCGGAGGAGCTGTGTGGCCGGCGAATTCGTCGACGGCGACTTGCGGTTCCGGTGAGCAGAGAAGCTCGATTGCGGCGGCTCCAGTGGCTCCTAGGTCACCATCCTCGGGCTCTTGGCATGGACGACGGTGCTGCGTCAGGGGGACACGGCCTTTTGTCTCTTCTCCGGCGTTGCCCACGGGTTCTTGCGATGGTGAGCGGCGGCTGCTCTCGGGGAAGAAGGGGGAAACAAGTATGGAGCTCGAGAGGGCGATGCAGACGTCTCCCTGGCGCACTTTGGTGAGCTGGGGAGGCCTGGAACCCCGTGGGCGTCGCGGTGGCGTCCACGGCGTCGGCGCCTCGCCACCGAGCTTCTTGGGCGCGCGGGAGGAAGACGACAGAATCGCCTGGTGGGCTGGGCCGGCCAGGTGGGCTGCGGGGGAGCTAGTCGGGCTTCTTTGCCCAGGTAAGCTTCTGTTCTTCTTTTCTAATTTACTTTTCTGTAATTTGTTTTGTCTTAGCTAAATAATTAGCTAGACATTTTTATAAATGCTCAAATCTTTTATATGGCATTACATGACCAGTAACTAGTCATATCCAGAGTTTGAACATTTTTGAAATTCAAAATATTTGAATTCAAATTCAAATAGGGGTTTTTGATTAATTCCAAGGCACTGTTTGAATATTTGAAAAATCCATGAGCATGGGGTGGGTCCCACATCACTTGATATGTGATCACACTCATTTATAAGACTTTTCAAAAATCTAACATGAAACCTGAATGTTTGGAGAAGATTTTTATCTAGCCTTTTGAATTAATTCATCTCGGGGGGGGGGGGGGGGTTCTTCTCCCATTTTGCTTTTGAATTTGATTTCAAAGATTTCTTTTGAAATTTTTAACATGATGCAAGTGACTTGCTAACCCTAGCACATTACCTAACAGAGGGTTCTGACAGATTTAAACATGGAACTTGCTTAGAATTTTGTCTAGTTTAATAAATGTGCTCTTCTTCCATGTTGACTTTGTTTACATGTTGTTTACCTGCTAATTATAACTGCTTGCCACTATAAACTGTAACTGCAATAACTTTTTAACCGTTGCTCCGATTAAAATGTTCTTTACATGTAACTTGACTATAACTTCATGTAGATTGTGTTTATGCTGCTCTTGCTTGCTAATAACAATAATAAAATATTGTCTAGGCAAAAAGTACCAAATGCAATAATTATCGTGGGGTCCGTAATAGTTGCCATGTATAGGTTTTACCCCCCCACTTAAAGTGGATAGATTAGATAGTTTATTTATGCTTCACCTCTTGCCATGTTTGTGTGCTATGCCATGCTTGATTGAGTTGCCATTTTAACAACCTTGCTCACCTTGAGTAGCTAAACAACTTGAACCGTTGTAAATGTGCGGTATCATCGTGTGTGGCGAGTACTCCACTTAACCTGTTAGTAACCTCTCTCGACGGTAGGTGCGACGTCTCGTGTTGCCTTCTTGTTGATGCTTGCTCGTTTTTGCCTCGTAGTAATAGAGTGCTTGCTCGTTGATTGCTTTCCAGTGTTTCCTTCCTGTGTGCCTCCCGCGGTTACTCTCGGAGACGTTGCGAGCTTGCGATCAACTACACCTTCGGAACCCGACTTATACACAGGCAAGGATTACGCATTACTTATGATCCATTCTATTTCAACCAGCGGTTTGCATGCTAGTCTAGGTTAGGTTCGATGTTTGATCCTACCACATGTTTACAAGCTCTTTCAAACCGATACAACCATGTCCCCTCCCAGAAACCATGTACTGCTATGTTACTATTGCTCGTTGCTCAGCCCCTGCTTAGTATGCATGCTTAGGATCCTACGATGTTACCTTGTTACTCCTTGGTTTGGGCTATCACATTATTATATTGTTGTTGATGATATGATTATTATAATGTTGACTATATTCGACGAAGGATGGAAGGTCTAGGCTATCCCGCCCCGACGCTTTGTTCCATTCGAGTCACCTAGGACCCGAGTTCCGGGTATTGGTTTTAAGACTGAGCGTGCCTAACCGCGTGTGGAATTATATGGGGTCCCCATTTCTTACCTACCTAGCTTCAAACATTTCTAGTGGTGGCCCAAGCTGATTTACCATTTGAAACCGTGTGTGTTCTGGTCGGCCGCCAGTAGATTTCAAACCAACCTGGACTAGTGAGGACATAGTTCCCTTGCTGGCCCACTTTGTCCGACTGAGGACCCGGTTTCGCATGTGTGATTAATCGGATATCCAAACCTGCGACAGACGGTAGAGACCGATTCGAGAGTGCGGCCGGCTTTTGAATTGGGTGTCGACTCACCGGGGGCCACCAGGATTTGTTCGTTGTTAGTTAGAGGGACCTGTCATTTCAGATCTCTCAGAACTAAATCATAAAATGGTTGCCTATAATGGGTAGCAACTGAGAGAGATGGGCGTGCGTGCGAAGCTTTGTAATGGGCAGTTGGTACACCTCTGCAGGGTTAAATCTTTTCGAGAAGCCGTGTCCATGGTTATTGACGACTTGAGACCTACTCCTTGTTCATAGACAACAACAACTGAGATAATCTTAATATAACTTGATCAACGCGTGTGTGTGCCTTGACTGCTTGTTCTTCGTCGGGATGCGAAGAGGAGGACTAGGATAGGATAGGTGTTATGCTTGCGTAAGTAGGTGGATAGCAGACTTGTTGGAGGCATTTCCTCATCGAATGCTTGGCTTCTTATCTTACTCTCTAGATCGTCAGCCAGTTCATAAATGCTAGTGCGGCAGCAACCTCACCACTTACCCCTTCCTTACCATAAACTACTAGTTGTCCTAGAATGACGAGTGATGAAGTCCTTGCTGGGTCAGTTGACCACTACATTTGGATGCTGAGTACTTCTGTACTCATGATACTACCCCCAAACTCTTTTCAGGGTTCTTGATCGACAACAGGTATGGTGATCTACGTTTCACGTGGAGACTCGACGACGACTAGTTAGGCGGATCCCGGCGGTGGGCCTGGACCAGTGTGGTTATGGGAATCGATCTTTTTCTCTTTGCCAGTAGGCATTTGATTGTAGTCTGTACTCAGACATATATCTTCCGCTGTTGTATTGTATTAAGGCAGTTGTATGCCGATTGTATGAGATGTTGTATCCTTGTATCTGTAATGTTGTGATATCATGTTCTAAATCCGGGGCGTAAGGCATTGTCATACGTCGCGGTGGGACCGATATGTACTACGTCCCGGGATCTGGATGGAAACATCTAGATTTGGAACAGTACCGCATATCAGGCCTTACAACTTGGTATCAGAGCCTTACCGACCGTAGGATCCCTTTTCTGGCCGAATTCGAGTCTAGACAAAAACTATTTTGTAGTTATGAAGTTAGTTGTCGGAGGGTAGGAATCTTTTTACTTCTTACCCTTGCTCTGGTCAGGACAAGTGACTTAAGAGTTTTAATTCTCGCCTTATCCCCTTTCAAACTCTAGGATCTCGAGTGTGTGGAGTTTCAGAACCGTTACAATGCCTTTCTTGCAGCGTATTGTCTCGATTCCGATCTCAGGTTTGGGAAATCTTGTAGTACCTTTAGTTCTTCCAACTCTGGGTAAACCTCTTGGTCATCTGTTGACTTCAGTCCTCTTGCCCAGTATCTTCACAATTCCAGTGAGAATGCTTCCCTTGATCGTCGCTTTGAATTGTCGTTCTTCCTCTTGACACTGGTGGTTTTGTTTTTCGACGTTGCCGTCTCTCTGCGGAAATTTATGTCGACAGAAGTTCAACGTAGACATGGAGCAGAGTCCCTTGTTGGTGGTGTTGGAGATCATCGACTCTGTTTTCTCTCCCCCCTCTCCCCCGGATCGTCGTGGATCTCGGGACGAGATCCCTTGTTGGTGGTGTTGTATTGTAGCCCAAATTTCAGAAAAAATAAATTTTTTTTTCGATGTGAATTGTTTGATTGTCTGATTTGTTTGCGGTGTTTACATCCCCGATTTATCGATCGGCGATTATTTCCCCCCTCTTATCTCGTACCGGACGGAGACAGACCCTTGCCACCCTGACACTCGACCTTTGCGACACCGGGTTTCACCCGATCACCGTCGCCAAAATCGCACGAGACTAGCTGCAGCCAACGGAACGAAAAACCCCGTTTGATAATTAAACGGGTTATTTTTATAGCGTGCCGGAAATTGTTCTCGGAACGGTTCGAGCGTGAGATGAACGCCGCCGGATCGACGCGCTGATCGCGCATTTCAAAGTTTTACCCGAATCGGAGGTCCTGCGGACCCCCGGCGGTCAGAAACATGAACACCGCGCGCGCAAGAGAAAAACCGGGGATGTTTTCGCAAACTGCAGCCACCTGGGCTATATAAAGACCACCACACTCCCACCCCTTTCTAGGGTTTCCCTAGTCCAAAATTGCAGTCACCCCCCTTTGTTTTGCCCAGATTTGTCCAATAGCCCCAAATTTTCTCCCTCTAGCCCCCTTGGATCTGGACCGTTGGATCAGCAGATCCAACGGCCGAGAGCGCGTGGGATTTCTCCCGTGTTGCAGCCCCGTGGAGGAGCTCCTCTCCCGAGCGTGTGTCCCCACCGCGCGCCACCTCCGGCGAGCGAGCCGCCGAGCCGCCGCCCCCGCAGGTCACCGCCCGCCTCCCTCTCCTCCCCTTTCCTCTTCTCTCCCTCTAACCTCTCTTCTCTGTGGTGTGAGCTCGCAAATGCCATGGCCAAGACGAAGCTCACCACGGCTTAGAGCTCGCCTCGCCGCCCCGCGGACTCGCCGGCGACCGGATCCGGCGCCCCTTGGCCTTCCCGTGCCCCAGCCACCAGCGCCTCCGCGTCTCCACCTCGCCGGAGAGCTGTCCGGAGAGCCCCTGCCTGCCGCTACGTACGAGACGAGGACGACCAGGCGGTCCTCGCTCGATCCAGTCGGGTGGGCTGGCCTACACCGCGTTCCGGGCCACAACCGGCGCGAGCGGCCCAACTCCCCAGCCGGCCTGGGCCTAGGCCCACACGGTGAGCTGCCTTTTTTGTTTTCTTTCTTCTTTTTTTTCTGCAGCAATAGTTGGGCCGGCCCAGTAGCTTCCGGCCCAGGAGACGTTAGTTTTTTTTCTGTTTATTATTTCGGCAGATTGTATTAGTTGTTTTTGCGTTGCCCTTAACTTTTTAACGGTAGCTCGGATCACGACGATTTAAACATGAAACTTGCTTAGAATTTTGTCTAATTTAATTAAATGTGCTCTTTTGCCATGTTTGACTTTGTTTACATGTTGTTTACCTGCTAATTACAACTTCTTGCCACTGTAAACTGTAACTTCCATAACTTTTTAACTGTTGCTCCGATTAAAATGTTCTTTACTTGTAACTTGACTAGAATTTCATGTAGATTGTGTTTATGCTGCTCTTTCTTGCTAATAAAAATAATAAAATATTGTTTAGGAAAAACAGTACCAAATTCAAATATTTACCGTGGGGCCCGTAATAGTTGCCATGTATAGGTTTTACCCCCCCTCTTAAAGTGGCTATATTAGATAGTTTATTTATACTTCACCTCTTGCCATGTTTGTGTGCTATGACATGCTTGCTTGAGTTACCATGTTAACAACCTTGCTCACCTTGAGTAGCTAAAAAACTTGAACCGTTGAAAATGTGCGGTATCGTCGTGTGTGAAGAGTACTCCACTTAACCTTTTAGTAACCGCTCTCGACGGTAGGTGCGATGTCTCGTGTTGCCTTCTTGTTGATGCTTGCTCGTGTTTGCCTCGTTCTAATATAGTGCTTTATCGTTGATTGCTTTCCAGTGTTTCCTTCCTGTGTGCCTCCCGCGGTTACTCTCGGAGACGTTGCGAGCTTGCGATCAACTACACCTTCGAAACCCGACTTATCAACAGGCAAGGACTATGCATCACTTATGATCCATTCTATTTGAACCAGCGGTTTGCATGCTAGTCTAGGTTAGGTTCGATGTTTGATCCTACCACATGTTTACCACCTCTTTCAAACCGATACAGCCATGTCCCCTCCCAGAAACCATGTACTGCTATGTTACTATTGCTCGTTGCTCAGCCCCTGCTTAGTATGCATGCTTAGGATGCTACGATGTTACCCTGTTACTCCTTGGTTTGGGCTATCACATTATTATATTGTTGTTGATGATATGATTATTATAATGTTGACTATATTCGACGAAGGATGGAAGGTCTAGGCTATCCCGCCCCGACGCTTTGTTCCATTCGAGTCACCTAGAACCCGAGTTCCGGGTATTAGTTTTAAGACTGAGCGTGCCTAACCGCGTGTGGGATTTTATGGGGTCCCCTTTTATTACCTACCTAGCTTCAAACATTTCTAGTGGTGGCCCAAGCTGATTTACCATTTGAAACCGTGTGTGTGCTGGTCGGCCGCCAGTAGTTTTCAAACCAACCTGGACTAGTGAGGACATAGTTCCCTTGCTGGCCCACCTTGTCCGGCTGAGGACCCGGTTTCCCATGTGTGATTAACCGGCTATCCAAACCTGCGACAGACGGTAGAGACCGATTCGAGAGCGCGGCCGGCTTTTGAGTTGGGTGTCGACTCACCGGGGGCCACCCGGATTTGTTCGTTGTTAGTTAGAGGGACCTGTCGTTTCGGATCTCTCGGACGTAAATCATAAAATGGTTTCCTATAATGGGTAGCAACTGAGAGAGATGGGCGTGCGTGCGGAGCCTTGTAATGGGCAGTTGGTACACCCCTGCAGGGTTAAATATTTTCGAGAAGCCGTGTCGACGGTTATGGACGACTTGAGACCTACTCCTTGTTCATAGACAACAACAACTGAGATAATCTTAATATAAATTGATCACCGCGTGTGTGTGCCTTGACTGCTTCTTCTTCGTCGGGATGCGAAGAGGAGGACAAGGATAGGATAGGTGTTATGCTTGCATAAGTAGGTGGATAGAAGACTTGTTGGAGGCGATTGCTCATCGAATGCTTGGCTTCTTATATTACTCTTTAGATCGTTAGACACTTCATAAATGCTAGTGCGGAAGCAACCTCACCACTTAGCCCTTCCTTATCGTAAACTACTAGTTGTCCTAGAATGACGAGTGATGAAGTCCTTGCTGGGTCAGTTGACCACTACAGTTGGATGCTAAGTACTTCTGTACTCATGATACTACCCCCAAACTATTTTCAGGGTTCTTGATCAACAACAGGTATGGTGATCGACGTTTCACGTGGAGAATCGACGACGACTAGTTAGGCGGATCCCGGCGGAGGGTCTGGACCCGTGTGGTTATGGGAATCGATGTTTTTCTCTTTGCTAGTAGGCATTTGATTGTATTCTGTACTTAGACATATATCTTCCGCTGTTGTATTGTATTAAGGCAGTTGTATGCCAATTGTATGAGATGTTGTATACTTGTATCTGTAATGTTGTGATATCATGTTGGAAATCCGGGGCGTATGGCATTGTCATACGTCGCGGTGGGACCGATATATGCTTCGTCCCCGGATCTGAATGGAAACATCTAGATCTGGAACAGTACCGCATATTGGGCCTTACACATTTTTAGGGTTAACAGAGAATGAATTAAAACTACTCCTAGCTGCTTAAAAGCACAATAAACTAATTAAAACTAAATAGATTATTTTGGTACTGCAGAAAAATTATTCTAAACATACAGAAAATTACATCACAATTTTTTCTAAACCACACAAAATTTATTTCATATTTTTCTGAGCTATGGTTATTTTGCTAATATGGCCCGAATCAATTATTTTGGTGCTGCAATTTATAGGGAAAAAGAACAAAAAACAGTAGGCCGGCCCGGGCTATCTGGCGCCTACGGTCGCTTCTTTTTTTTATTCGGGCCGAGCCCAGCACAAGGCATTTTCTTAACCACGACGGGGTACGGGCCTTTCCTGGCCGTCGGATCAAGTGTGATCGGACGGCCAGGGGACGTCTTCTTCCTCCCGCTAGGGTAGGACACGGGCTACAACCCATGGCGGCCAGGGGCGCCCAGGGCGTCGTCGGCGGCCCTCCGGTGGCCGGCGGGCGGAGGGAAGGGTCGGAGGAGGCGCGGAGCAGCCTGGGGAATCCATTATCCCCCAAAATGGAGGCGTTTGATGCGGGTAACCGGAGCGCTTCGTGGAGGGCAGGGAAGGTTGGGGGAGGCTCACCGGAGCTGCTACAGACATAGGTGAACGGCGGCGATGGCCTGCGGGGGTGCGGGGTCGGGGTCTCACTCCATTTTTGGAGTTCCAGCGATGGTTGGCGACGGGGAATGGTGGCGGACGTGGAGGGGCTTGTGGAAGAGGGCGTCCTGGACGTCACCAGGGTCCTGCTCGGGGCTGCCTCTCGCCGGCGTCTCCTCGCCGCTCGTCTCCAGCATGAGGTAGAGAGAGCGGCTCGCCGGCCAGCCCTGTCATTGTCTCTTCCCTTCCTCCTTTCCTCCTGCTTCCCCCTTCTCTACTGCTTCGCTTTTTCCCCCCTCGAGCTGGAGGCGAGGTGGCTGGATTGTGGTGGCTAGGGGCAGTGGGAGGCTGGGCTCGGGGTGGTGTGGAGGAGAGGCGAGCTGGGGGCGCCTTATATAGGCGGGGAGAGCAGAGCCGCGGCTGGGACGGCGAGCCAGTGGAGACCACGTCTCCGGCGATGGCTGGGCGGCGCAGATGACGTCACTCTTTTGACGTCAGTGCTGACTTCTGCGACGCTAAGAGTGGCTGACAGGTGGGGTAGCCTTGTAAGTCTGGGAGAGAGAAGGTGGGCGTGGGTTAGGGAGAGAGAGAGATGGGCTGCGGCCCAGTAGGCTAGGTTTTTTTTACAAATAAAACCAGTTTTGCAAAGTTTTACCTCCGGTTTGGTTTAAATTTGAAATGAAATTTCAAATTCAAACCTCCAAGATAATTTCTAAAACTCCTGGAGTAATATCCTAATTTATTTAGAATTTTTAAGAAATTTTTAATTGGGTTAATAATATTATTACTATTGTATTAATAGCAAACAATTAATTAGCAGTTTTGAAATATTTTTATTAAATACTTTCTGCTATAGAGGTATTTTTAATTATTTAAGTAATGAATTTCTATGCAAGCAAAACTTTATTTGGTGAAAATATTAATGATGCAAATATGCTATGGTGGTGATATGTTGGTAGATCAATATGTGTGGTATGTGTTAATTATTTTTATTGGTTGATTCTTTTTGGCATGACCAGGGAAACCAAAGCAGGGAATTGGCACAAGGCAAGAAGATAACAAGCATGGCATAGCAACAACACAAAGTATCAGGCAAGCATGGCAATTTCATTCACATCACATCACACATAGCAAGGTTTTTGTTTACCCTAATTTTTGCTACTCTAATAACAGGGTAATAAAAGTTGGGATGTGACACTAGGAAACCTCCTAGCTCTCAAACACCGGGAATGTCGTCCTACGCAATCACGACATTGCCTGCAAGTCTGGCATGACACGCCAGGTCGGTACATTGAATGTACTTGCAAGCCCACAACATGCAATGCACCAGGCAAAACAATAACATGGCAATGACAGTTCAAGCAATGCAAACATGATGAATCTAGCATACTACCAAGATTATAACTAATGCAATAACATCCATCGTTTAAGGTCACATGGACCCCGTAAGATCATCGCATGATCATACGACTTACCTCGGAGTTATTATAGACTCAAGAACCAGGTCATCTCATGACCACTCAACTTGCACGGGTCGTCGCACGACCATTGGACAGGTTAGGTGTCCTTATGTTACCACCCAACCAATCCGGTCATCGCATGACCAAAAGGGTCATCACATGACCAAACGGGCCATCGCATGACCAATAAATTATACGGGTCATCCCACGACCATCAACTTAGCACAAAAATCAAACCGGATTCACGTTAACTCAAGGTGTGACCTAGTGCGAACTTCGTCCAATATCGTGGACCCGAATATTCGAATATATTAGTAACAATCTGCAGAGGTTGTGCACTTTACCCACGCTATGGAGTTCTTCCTCCATTCAGTACCTTGGAACTTGTCCCATAGGAACCTCGGAACTCGTACCATAGGAGTGGACTAGGACTTCTCCAACGATACTGTTCTACCGCGTGCCTCCCTTACCGTATCACCCGTCATGCTTCGCAAGCCATGCCTTTGGGTAGCCCTATGTCGTCTAGACACACCTGCCATCACATGGCAAACAACATTGTCCCAAACGGGGACTGCGCGCAATAACCAAACTGGCTTTCAAGACTATCACCGCTTACCGGTCCAGGGTAACCGCGCACGCATAGCCTTCCCACCTTGGTGATACCCATAAGAGAGCCCACCGATAGACCAATCCAACACCTTCCCATAGAGGCCAGTGTGGCTGCATTGATACGTTCGGTTCGGTGGCACCTGACCAACTTGACACAAAGCATATATCTAAATGCATAATCAAGCATCAGGTGCAACATGAAAATCTAAGTCCAATCATATCAATGTATGCAGAACAATCCAAGGTATGGCTATGGTTATATGATGATCCTCAACATCTAGATGATTAACTTATCCATGTTAAGATGATCAAGATATTAACATGCAACATGGCAAGATCATGAACATGACTATGATGTGATTCAAACAAGCATAACATGGCAACAACACGATTAAAGTGATTCCAAGCATAACAGGAGAAAACGTCTTATCATCCGAGAATTAAAGCAATTTTGATTCACGTCAAAGTTTTACGAAGGTGCAAAGGGGGTTGTGGCTTGCCTTTCACTAGAGGAGTGTAAAATACTCCTGGTCTTGAAGACAATAAATCCTTGCAAAATATATTTAGAATGGGTAAAAGAAAAGGTTACATAAAAGGTTTCTTTTGCACATCAAGAATAAAAAAAGAGACATGGAATAAAAATTAGGCCAAATTAAAGAGAAGCTCAAGAAAAATCTAGGGGAAAAAGAAGCAACCCATTTGGACTTGTGGAATAAAAGTTATAGCTGGTCAAAGTTTGGGTCAAACAAATCAATTTAAAAGGTTTAAATTGATTTTCTGGATTTTCCTGGAGTGGCCACGTCGAAGGCATATTATGTGAATACATCTTCACGTACGTACCCTTTCGGGCTGCGATAGAGGGAATGACAAATGGGCTAGGGTTGCCAGGGTTGGAGAGAAAAGAGAGGGGCAGGGTGGCTGAGCTCATCAGCGGCGTGCTCTCCGGCGAGGAGCCTTGGCTGGGTGCGGGATGGCCTGGGTTGGAACAGGAGCTCCACGGCGCACCGGCCCATACCCGTTGCTCATCAAATGATGGCCGGACGACGACGGGAGGGTTGTCGGGGCGGCGGCCAGTCCACAGGCTCCAGCGAGGTCCACGGTTCCGGCGTCAATCGAGCTAGCATGAGGGGGTCCAGGGAGCTCAGCGGGGGTGGTGGCTAGGTCCCGGGGGCACGGGAATTGCCGGGCGGCGTCTGCAAACCGTGGCGGCGGGGCTACGCCGAACTTGGGGAAGGAGTGCCCCTCGGGCTCGATTACTTGGCCTGGGGGTCAATTGGAGGGGTGGTGAGCCTGGTGGTGCAGCAAGATGTCACTGAGGCACGTGTTTTATAGGGGGGCGAGGTTCTCTGGCTCGGGCACCGCCGTGGGGAAGAATACATGGAGGAGCAGTGTCCGGGGTGAGGTGGTGCGGGTCTGGGAGGCTCCGGAGGATTCAGGAGAGCTCACGGGCGAGCAACGGGTCACATGGAGCAGAGGGGTCGGCCATGGCGATAGTGACGAGTCAGTGGCCGCTGTGGCCGTCAGCTCCTACTTGGCGGCGAGCGGCTGGCGGGAATCTGGTGAGGGAAAGAGAGGGAAAGGGGGCACGCGTGCTGGGAAAGGAGTGCGGCGCGACCGGACAAGGAGAAGGGGTCGTGGGCGCGATGCAGCTCGGGTTCGGTGTGTCCAGGGGGCCTCGGGCACGCCCAGAGACGGCCTAGTGCAGCCAAGGGCATGGCCTCCACGTGCACCAGTGCACACAGTGGGTTCCTTCGTGGCCAAGGATGTCCAACATGTGCTCCTTTCCACTCTGATCACCACTGTGTCACTGGATGGTCAAGGGGAGGTCTGTGTTGGTCTTGTCTTGATTACAAAGTTAGATACAGTAAACTTGCAATACAAGCTTTGGTCAAATAGTGAACAGTGGGTGTGTGAGGTGTTGTCACATGGATTCAGGGTTGGAAGGACTAGATGTCTGTGGAGTTTGAGCTCAACTGGCCAACAAAACAATGTACTTCCTTTGTAAGTGCCCAAATGGACCCGAAATGCATTGTTGAAGTTGGCATCCTCTAGGCTTGATGGAATTGGCTGAAATTTGGTGGTGGGCACATGTCTGCAAAATTTCAAGGCTAGGGGAAAAGGCTAGCTAGCACTTGCTTCACATGGTACTCTGCTGGCCAGAAATTTGTTCTTGATGATCCCCTCACATAGGTGGTTGGATTTGGCTAAAACTTGGTTTAGTGGAGTCATATGGGTGTGGGATCATGTGCAAAAAGTTTCAAGTCAAATGGGTTCCCTATCAGGCACTGCCTTCACAATGCCCCCTTGATGCATACCAACTTTAGGAATTTTGGTATGGAGTTTGGCTATTCCCCTAAGGCTGAAATTCGGCATAGGCTCTTGATATGATCACAAGAGTATGCACAAAAAGTTTCACGAGTATTTTATAAGGATAAATAACACTTCCTTCACAAAGTGCTATTCTACCCCCACAGAAAAATAAATTTCTCTTGAGGAAAAATCCACTTGGGCCATGCAATGTTTTTGGAGATTTTGGCTAGATATGATAAGGTGATGTGGGAATTATTTGGGGATTTATGGAGCAACACAACTAAGGGTTGCTTCAAATCCTCAAATAAAGGGAAGTATTCCTTTTATTGGAAAAGGAATATATGGCTTGAATAAAAATGTGGCTTGGATGGGATGGATCCAGAGATGATCCTTGGAAAGGTCTAGGGAATCATGGGCCACTTGAGCAAGGAAATAAAATATGCTCAAGTTTCAAGTCCAAAGAGTTTCTCAAAACCAAATCAAATAGAAAATCTTGAAATAAATCAGAAAAGTTTTTGGAAAAAGAAAGTTCCAAAATCCAGGGTGTCACAAACCTACCCCCTTAGAAAAATCTCGTCCTCGATATTTGGTTTGTCAGGGAACCATTGAAAACATACCATCTTAAGGAAACATATTTCTTTTCAGGTTTCCTTTTTACCGCATAATGTTCCCTCGGTGGCATCCAAGATATATTGGCTCAGAAGGTTTACTTCACCCAATCCATATTTCTGACATGATTCTTTCCCTTTATATATCAGATCCTTTCTGCCGACTTCCATCCTCAGGTCGGCTGACTTGTATGACAGTGGGGTATCTTGCTGTAGGTTGAATGTTGATACGTACTATCCTTGGGGTATCTCGGGCCTTATCTGCGGCATATACTTGAATCCTTTGTATCGTCCTTTCCGAGCATAGACTGGGCTTTCATGAGCCGACGGTAAACTCAAAATGCTCGCGATTATGATAGACCTATGTGCGGGGCTTTGGCTGTCCGCACATGGTGTTGCATCTCTTTTCTTGGCTCGTACATTTTGGGCATTAGTTATGACCGGGGGGGGGGGGCACAAGCTTTGAACTTTTACTCACGCTGAGATTGACTTGACATGGTGTCATATCCGTGGGTGGCGAGGGGCCGTGTCATGCTTCAGCACGGTACTTGTAGCATGATGCTGAGCTGGGTGGAGGATCCTTAGTGGAGCAGGCTTGGTTATTCCAACAATTACAGGCAATTTCAGACAGGTGTGACTGCATGAGCCGATAGGCTGGATACTCGATCCTTTCCCATATGAGATAATGTTCATTAGGTTTGGGTATCCATGGTGTCTCATATGGAAAAAATGGTTTCAACTGATCGAGGCAAAGTTGACCATGGAGGCCATATAATTTCCCTGTTGCCTTACGTGTCGGCTCGCAAGGATTGCATACTCCTGGCAAGTTAGGGGTGTAGTGATGACTCTTGTCGCATATATCATAGCAAGATTCGACGTACGCCATGTCTTCCTGCCTTGGTCCTTGCTGCGATGAAAATCACCCTGTTATACTTCTCGTATACTGAATTTCCTTTTAGTCAGATTCCTTTCTTTGAACTA
Source organism: Bromus sterilis (assembly GCA_950022295.1). Lineage (NCBI taxonomy): Eukaryota > Viridiplantae > Streptophyta > Magnoliopsida > Poales > Poaceae > Bromus > Bromus sterilis. The sequence continues at coordinate 170,234,732 of OX465597.1, forward strand.
GCTGGGCTGCCTTCATCCTTTGTCTCTTGGCAGGTCATGATGATTCTTGGATGGAATAAATTGGGTCTGAAGATTATCCTTCTTCGGGGCCTTATCGGACTTGACAAACCAAATCTCATGGCGGTGGTCGAGACCAAAGGCTTCATTGTTTCCTTTCCTTTGGGGGTTCCTTCATGGCTTGCCAGTCTTTATACCAAGCTCGCTTGTGTATCTAATTATTCTGCTGGCGTTCCTCGCAAAATGTGCGGTTCCTACCGCTTTCCATGTGTACCACTCACTTCACTACGTGCATGATTGTGTCCATACGGGAGTAGCTCGTATAACTTGCGAAGTATGCCCATGAACTGTGCAGATCCATATGCAACTGACGATGTTGAAATTTCCCTTGCTTTCGAACAATCGGGTTTGTGCCAATACTGTTGCAGGCACGATGGCGTGTCGGATATGACTGGGTAGCTTACGCCCGAAGCTTTGCTGGGGTACCGTGCTGAAGAAGGCGGGCTACCGTGTCTCGGAAGCTTTCTCCGATGGTGTAGGGAGGAAGGCTGGGCGTCGTACACGGGAAGCTTTCCCGATAGCTTACCGAAGAACACTGGGTGTCTTGCCTCGGAAGTTTTGCCTCTTGGTACTGTGGATGTACAAGTTCCTGGTGCTGGAATTTTCTGTGGCAGTTCACTGTAGGTAGTCGGGTAGCTTTTGCTGGAATCCATCCATGTGGCGTACTGAGCACGGTTGGGTACCTTGCTCTGTAAACTTCTTTCGGTGGCTTGTAGTAGAAGGCGGGGTGTCTTGGCCGAGAAGATATCTCGATAGTGTACCGGGGAAGGTTGATGTACTATGCGCATCGGCTATTTCCGATAGCCTACCAAGGAAGGCCGAGGTTCCTTATGTCCGAAGCTTTCCCACACTAGCGTGTGGACAAACTGAATATTGTGCCCGAGAATTCGCTGACTCGCTGACTCGTCCGGGGCGATCATGGTTCCACTCATTTCTTTGCTTCGTACTGATTTCATGTCACATCTTGACTTGTTTCCGGGGTATACCAATATATAATAACTTGCGTATGACCATATTGCAACTTGTGGATGCCATGCCTTTGATGAAAATGAGCACGACTTATCTCTTCCTTTGCTTCAATATTTACGGCTATAACAGTGTTGTAGACTTGATTCGACTTATTCATCCGGGTAGAATCCATACTTTGAGCCAAAAATTTCCAATGCAATCCGTGTGAATTTTTCCTGACTTGTTGATCTTCCAACACATTGCGGTATTTCATTGTTTCTTTGCGGTATGCGGCGGGTTGATGAGCAACTTTCTATAAGGGGGAAATAAATGGACACCAAGGAACCAAATGAAAAACCAACGAAGAAATCCAACAGAACAAAAATCAATAGCAATCGATAAAAAGTTCACCAAATCACAATTTTTATCTGCAGTCGATGACCATCTGAATCCCTTGCATAAAAACCAGCGAATAACCCAGTGGCCACCATAACGGTTTTTACAAATCTGATCCGGGGCATTTAATGGAACAACTTAAGCACTACTCAAGACGGCCGACCAAGAAACATCTCAGAGCATGAGACAACATTGATAAAAATAATGCAGAGGTCCCCTAAGATGGCCAAGAAAATAGCTCAGAACATAGGGTCGCCACTGCGAAAAGAAACTCAACAACTACCCAAGACGGCTGAAAAGCAGCTCAGAACACATGTCAGCTGTTGAAGAGAGAAATAAAAAGTAGGCATCCACCTCGGACGGCCGAAAATGAATCAGCTCAGAACTAGGCGTGGTGCCATTATCCAAAAGAAAGCGAGAAAGGGTCCATCAGAGTCACATACTACCTGAAAAAACAGATTTATACGAGTAGATCATATAACATCGAAGAACCAAATAAAGGATCGACGAAGTAATTCGACGAAGCACATATCAATAGCACTGAAAGTGCATCGAGATCACACACAGACAAGATCACATCTTATTCCTACACACAACAACATGCAACAAGCAACATGCAGGACTGCTAATACTAATGCAACATGAACTACACGGAACTTAGACACTACGGTCCATCAATGGTTCGCCGGATGCAGAGGGAGCTGGCGGAGGAGTTGCCAAAGCCAAGCCTACAATAAGAGCTCTTCCCGCATGCCTTGCGTCACGGACGAGCTCAACTATGAGGGCGTATTCGGCGATCATGTAGAGGGACATGCCTACCACCGCTGTGTCAGCTTCCGCAAGAGGACAAAGAAACCTTACTCATTGCGGAGTGCCGGCCCAGATGGGATAGAAGTGGAAGGCACGATTCTGAGGCATCGCGCTTTCTTGGTGGCGAAGACCTGCGAGGCCTGCCAAAGCAGCAAGTTGGGAGGCACGATCTGGGGTAGAGGCGTGTGCGCCCTGGAAGTCATAGGTACGCATGCCGATGGGGAGGGGGACTATCACGAGGACCTTGCCATGGTATGCAAGTACCGATCCTCCGAGTAACGTCTGGAGTACTTGGTACCTTGGAACCTCTCCATTGGGGTAGAGACTCCACCAGACATCGGCAAGGAGATATGCAAAGCTGGTTGGTGAAGGGGATGATAGGTGGTCGAGTGGATACTCTGCCATCTACACTCATCAGATCAGATCGTTAGCGAATAAGAATGTTATCTTTATGCAACAAACAAATGCAATAATCAAATGCAGCACACAAGCAGGCTATATACTCTAACTCTAACGTCAATCTAACGTCCTTCTAACGTTCGCGCGGACTAGGGCGTCCTACAGTCAGTCCTGCTCTGATACCAAGCATGGTGGCACCCCGGCTCAGAATACCGGAACGCCCCGTGCTCCAGCCCAGAGATCATGTGTTCTGGAACACGACACTGCTTGATATAGAACTGAACCACTTTTATTACCGATGAAATGGGTACAAGGGGGGTCTATTACAATGCTAGTGGAGTGAGGAAGCGGACAACTTGCTCCTACTGCTAGCCATAGCTCTACACCAAGCAACGGGATAACTCTACGACAGCGGAATAATACTTAGCAGCGGAACAACGGCGATGGTGGTGAACTCCACTCCACAAGGACACTGACTGGGACACCTCCTAGCTCGCCAACACCTGGAACGTTGTCCTACGCAATCACGACATTACCTGCAAGTCTGGCATGACACGCCAGGTCAGTACATTGAATGTACTTGCAATGCTGTGATTGCGTAGGACAACATCCAAAGCACCAAGGCAAAAAAATAACATGGAAATGACAGTTCAAGCAATGCTAACATGATGAATCTAGCATACCACCAAGATTATAACTAATGCAATAACAACCATCCTTTAAGGTCACATGGACCTCGTAAGATCATCGCATGATCATACAGCTTACCTCAAAGTTATTGCAGACTCAAGAACCGGGTCATCTTATGACCACTCAACTTGCACGGGTTGTCGCACGACCATTTGACGAGTTAGGTGTCCTTATGTTACCACCCAACCAATCCGGTCATCGCATGACCAAACATGTCATCGCATGACCAAACGGGTCATCGCATGACCAATAACTTATACAGGTCGTTGCACGACCAACCACTTAGCACAAACATCAAACCGGATTCACGTTGACTCAAGGTGTGACCTAGTACAAACTTCGTCCAATACCATGGACCCAGCTATTCGAATAGATTTGTAACACTCTGCAGAGGTTGTGCACTTTACCCACTCTATGGAGTTCTTCCTCCATCCAGTACCTTGGAACTTGTCCCACAAAGAACCTCGGAACTCGTACCATAGGAGTGGACTAGGACTTCTCCAACGAGACCTTTCTACCACGTGCCTCCCTTACCGTATCACCCGACATGCTTCGCAAGCCATACCTTGGGTAGCCCCGTGTCCTCCAGACACACCTGCCATCGCATGGCTAACAACATTGTCCCAAACAGGTATTGCGCGCAATAACCATACTGGCTTTCAAGACTATCGCTGCTTACCGGGCCAGGGTAACCGCGCGCACATAGCCTTCCCACCTTGGTGATACACATAAGAGAGCCCACCGATAGACTGAGCCAAGGCCTTCCCATAAAGACGAGTGTGGCTGCACTGATATGTTCGGTGACACCTGACCAACTTGACACAAAGCATATATCTAAATGCATAATCAAGCATCATGAAAATCTAAGTCCAATCATATCAATGCATGTAGAACAATCCAAGGTACGGCTATAGTTATATCATGATCCTCAACATCTATGATGATTAACTTATCCATGTTAAGATGATCAAGATATTAACATGCAACATGGCAATATCATGAACATGACTATGATGTGATGGAAACAAGCATAACATGGCAACAACACGACTAAAGTGATTCCAAGTATAACAGGAGCAAACGTCGTATCATCCGAGAATTAGAGAAAGTTTGATTCACGTCAAAGTTTTATGAAGGTGGAAAGGGGGTTGTGGCTTTCCTTTCACCAGAGGAGTGTAAAATACTCCTGGTCTTGAAGACAATAAAGCCCTGCTAAATATATTTAAAATGGGAAAAAGAAAAGGTCACATAAAAGGTTTCTTTTGCTCAGCAAGAATAAACAGAGAGACGTGGAATAAAAAATATTCCAAATTAAAGAGGAGTTCAAGAAAAAGCTAGGGGGAAAAGAATCAACCCATTTGGACTTGTGGAATAAAAGTTATAGCTGGTCAAAGTTTGGGTCAAACAAATCAATTTAAAAAGGTTTAAATTGACTTTCTGGATTTTCCTGGAGTGGCCATGTCGAAGGCGTATTCTGTGAATACGTCTTCACTTACGTACCCTTTCGGGATGGAACAGAGGGGATGACAAGTGGGCCAGAGCTGTCAGGGGTTGGAGAGAAAAGAGAGGTGCAGGGGGGGCTGAGCTCACCGACGGCGTGCTCTCCGGCGAGGAGCCTTGGCTGGGTGCGGGATGGCCTGGGTTGGAACGGGTGCACCACGGCGCATCGGCCCATACCCGTGGCTCATCAAATGGTGGCCGGACGACGATGGGAGGGTCATCGCGGGGGTGGCCAGTCCACGGGTTCCGGCGAGGTCCACGGTTCCGGCGTCAATCGGGCTAGCGGGAGGTTGGGGAAGCACGAGGTGGTCCAGGGGAGCTCAGCGGGGGTGGTGGGTAGGTCCAGGGGAGCTCAGCGGGGGTGGTGTCTAGGTCCCAGGGGCACGGGAGCGGCCGGGCGGCGTATGCAACCGCGACGGCGGGGCTTCGCCGGACATTGGGAAGGAGTGTCCCCCGGGCTCGATTACTTGGCCTGGGGGTCAATTGGAGGGGTGGTGAGACTGATGGTGCAGCAAGAAGTCGTTGAGGCACGGGTTTTATAGGGGGGGGGGGCGAGGTGCTCAGGCTCGGGCACCGCCGTGGGGAAGAATACACGGCGGAGAAGTGCCGGGGTGAGGTGGCGCGGGTCTGGGAGGCTCGGGAGTATTCGGGAGAGCTCACGGGCGAGCAGTGGGTCACATGGAGCAGAGGGGGCAGCCATGGCGATAGCGACGGGTCAGTGGACGTTGTGGCCGTCAGCTCCTGCTTGGCGGCGAGCGGCCGGCGGGAATCTGGCTAGGGCAAGAGAGGGAAAGGGGGCACGCATGCTGGGAAAGGCGTGCGGCGTGTCCCGACAAGGAGAAGGGGCCGTGGGCGTGCTGCAGCTCGGGTTTGCCGTGTCCAGGGGCCTCGGGCACGCCCAGAGCACGTCTAGTGCAGCCAAGGGCATGGACACCACATGCACCAGTGCACACAGTGGGTTCCTTCGTGGCCAAGGATGTCCAACATGTGCTCCTTTCCACTCTGATCACCACTGTGTCACTGGATGGTCAAGGGGAGGTCCGTGTTGGTCTTTGCTTGACTACAAAGTTAGATACAGTAAACTTGCAGTACAAGCTTTGGTCAAATAGTGAACAGTGGGTGTGTGAGGTGTTTTCACATGGCTTCAGGGTTGGAAGGACTAGCTGTCTATGGAGTTTGAGCTCAATTTGCCAACTAAACAATGTACTTCCTTTGTAAGTGCCCAAATGGACCCGAAATGCATTGTTGAAGTTGGCATCCTCTAGGATTGATGGAATTGGCTGAAATTTGGTGGTGGGCACATGTCTGCAAAATTTCAAGGCTAGGGGAAAAGGCTAGCTAGCACTTGCTTCACAAGGTACTCTGCTGGCCAGAAACTTGATCTTGATGATCCCCTCACATGGGTGGTTGGATTTGGCTAAAACTTGGTTTAGTGGAGTCATATGTGTGTGGGATCATGTTCAATGAGTTTCAAGGCAAATGGGTTCCCCTACCATGCACTTCCTTCACAATGCCCCCTTGTTGCATACCAACTTTGGGAATCTTGGAATGGAGGTTGGCTATTCCCCTAAGTCTGAAATTTGCCATAGGCTCTTGATATGATCACAAGAGTATGCACAAATTTTTTCACCAGCAATGGATAATGATAAATAATGCTTCCTTCACAAAGTGCTATTCTGCCCCCACAGACAAATGAATTTCTCTTGAGGAAAAATCCATTTGGACCATGCAATTTTCGGGACCCGGGGTTTGCATATGTAATTCCACTCACAACTCAATCATATGGAGAGCCGAGAGTCGTACCCACTTGTCTAAGCAGACAAGGCCTAGCACATAACACTCTCGGAAAGCATCGCACGTGAGGGGCATCCCATCCAGGCCAGATGATCAACTGAGATGGGTCCTCATCGCCCGCTCACATTTCTAAATGATTATGGGTGGTGAAATCCCATAATCATAGACAAGTCGCCTCAACCATATTAAAGATTGAATTATAACACGTACATAAACAGACTCCAGCCCGATCACCTAGTCGGGATCTCGGGCGGGCTCAATCATACAACAAAGTGTGCCACGTGACAGAGTCACGAGCAATCGCATCGCGATGCCCCATGCTGCGCACATATAAGGGCCACTTGGTGTATAAAAGACCGCCGGAAATAACTCAACTAAGCTATCGAACCCCACACATGACATGCACGATATAAACATACACGCAGCATGCATGCCAAGTGTATAACATCAAGTAACACAACATGAACTCTACAAACTCATAGTTTTATTGCATCTGCTATACAGAGCAGATATAGTAGTGTTACAAGAAGAGATCACATAATGTGACCCAACATTACATCATCCAACAACGAAAGCAAATTATGTCTTGTTAAGACAAGGTTAACAAATGGCTTAAGAAGTGTAAGAGCAAAGTTATGCCCCCATGAGTTTTGGATATTGTTGGACAAAACAGTAGAGGAACTGACAAGTTTTCTAGTGTAAAACAGATGGTTAGGTTCCTGAAGTTATAGGTTGGTGATAAAGCTTCAACGAAGATTTACATACTTACTGAAGCATATCCTCTGGAGTGAAGCTCATCACGGATGTCGACCCCTAAAAAGATAAGGAATCCTGAAGCACGTCTCATCGAAGGAGATGACCAAGATGGCGCAAGACTTAGTAGTTTTTGCGTAGTTCTTTTACACTTCTTTGAGTCGTAGGAAAAACCGTACTATCAAGAGGGGTTTAGTAAATGTACTCCGTAGATTTTGGTGAAAAGACTCAGATCGAATCCAAACCTGTGAGAAGCCAGAGTTGAGAAATCTCATGTGCACTAGGTAATGCTTCACCAGCGAAGACTTCGTTCTTTCGGCTCTTGAAGCAGAACCAAGTCCGTGAGTCAACTTTACTTGGACCGCAAGTAAAGTTGCGCTTTGATTGGAAATATGACCGTTGCGGACAGGTGTCAAGATGTCACATCGGGTCATTTTAGTCATTTCGCACCTAGGGATTGCCACCTATAAATACGCTACCCCCTCCCTCATTGGCCGGTGTCTGCTCCAAGAATATTTCCTGACAGTGAAGAGAAAGAGCAAACCCCACCGAAGCAAACCAAAAACCCATCCACCGATGCATAAGTCCTATTGATCTGAGTTGATTCATTATGACTTAGGAAGAAGTTTGCTAGCCTTTTTATCTTGGAGAACTGCAATTATCCTAGATGGTTAGAGTATTGTTCTTCAGAGAGCGAAGAGTTATTGTCGCCTCGAAGTCCAGTTTGTCAAAGGTTTCGGTGATTCCCTCAATAATCAACCACGAGTGAAGAACTGACCAAGCTCAAGGAGATTGGTGCAGTGGAGATACGGAGGGAGAGAGGTTAGATCCTGTGTTCAATCACAAGTCCCTCCAACCGAACGTAGCACTTTGCAGAGTGTGAACTGGTCGAACAAACATTGCCGAGTCAAGAGTTCGTTTTACTTTCCGCACTTACATTCAGTTTATCAATTGCTTCAGTGATTTGCTTCAATGCAATTGATTCGATGCTTTTGATTCGATATGTTATGCTTCAATCCAGTTCTGCTTCAATGTTTACCTTTCTGTCGAATCTCTTCTGCTGCTAAGTTATGCTTCACTTCATAGTTTCATGCAAAAATTTGAAGTGATCATTCACCCCCTCCCCCTCTGATCACATACTTGGTCTTACAATTGGTACCAGAGCTAGTCACTCTTTGTTTTGATTAACCTCCTAGAGTGTTTTGCAAGTATGTCTTTCGCAGCCATTCGCTCCGGCGAACCAATACCCGTGTTCAATGGAAAGGACTATCCATACTAGAAGGACAAAATGAAGATAAATATCATGGCTATCAACTGAACTGCTTGGCAAGTTGTCTTGTATGGAGTTACAGTTGCAGACAAGAATGCCATCACTCCTGAAGAAGCGAAGCTGATCGATCTTGATTCTGAAGTCTGGGTTTTCATCACCAATCATCTGACACCAGAGAAGTATCATGAAGTGAAGAATATTCCTTCGGCCAAAGGTGTCTGGGACTATCTTGAGAAGATTGGTGAAGGTGTTTCTACCCAGAAGGATGCTAGAATTGACACACTTCGAAGCAAATTCTATCGATTCAAGAGAAACGAGGGTGAAAAATTCAGCTCCATTTACAACAGACTCACTGCTCTTGCAAATGAGTTGATTTCACTTGGTGCTGATGACATTACTCCTCACTCAGTTGTTAGAACTCTGCTTCGCTCATTGGATGATTCGTTTGATCACATTGTGCTGATGATCAAGGAAAGGACTGATTTCAGACGTCTTGTCGCCGCTGATATTCTTGAGAGACTCAATACCTTTGAGATGGAAGAAGATGAGAAACGTGACATAAATGGTTCTCGAAGAAGATCTCATGCCTTGAAAGCAAAAGCTTCGCCTCATTCTTCACCCGAAGTCAGTTCTGCTTCAGGTGTCGAATCTGATGATCCTGCAAGCATTGGAAAAGATCTAGCACTGATCATGAGACGCTTCAATCGCTTTTAGAGAAAAGGTTTTTCTTCACCGAAGAAGAGTTATCCTTCAAAAGCTCTAGTCATTTTTCTCAGCGTTCATCCTCAAGAAGCTCACAATCGAAGGACAACTGCTGCTATAAGTGCAAGAAACCAGGTCACTACATTGCTGATTGCCCACTGTGGGAAGCTGAGAATAAATCGAAGCATTCGCTCAGAGACTCCTCATCAAAGTCCCACAGATCCTCCAGAAGCTATGAGTCAAAGACACATGATTCTAGTTCGAGAAGAGAAAAGAAGAAAGATTCTGATGATGATAAGAGGAAGAAGTATCATAAGAAGCGTTTGGGTTCTTTCGAAGACTCACTCGTCTCGTCGAAGCAGCTCTCACCGTGCCAAGGCCTATCTGGGAAAGGAGATGAACTCTGAAGACGAAGCCTCTGGTTCCGAAGCTGAATCAGGCTCAAGGTCTGTGTCTGGGTCCGAATCAGATGGTGTTGCTGGTTTGGCTTTCGCTTCGGCAGATGCTTCAACCATTGCTTCGAGCTCATTCTTCACCAACAACAGTAGTGAAGATGAAACTCCTGCATATTGCTTCATGGCCAAGGCAAAGGTATCTTCATCAAAATCAAACTATGATACTTCTGATTGTTCCTCATATGATAGTGATTCAAATATAAGCTATGCTAAACTTGCTAAAATTGCTTCAATCCAACAAGATGAACTTGATTCACTAAGCAAAACCATTAAGAAATCAGAAACTCTGTTGATCGATGAGATAGAGAAAGGTCAAACTTTAACTAATGAGCATGCTGCTCTGAAGGAGAAGTTTGAAGAATTATCCTCTCGGCATGATCTTCTTTCAGTTGATTATGAGAAGCTCACCTATGAATTTCTTCAGAGGAAAATAGCTCTTGAAAAACTGAAAGAGGCTCATGAAGAATTGGAAAATGTCAATCTCTCTCTCATGGCTCAACAAGGTTCTGAAGCAAATCATAAAACTGAATCACCTTGTTTAACTTGTTTGGAATGAAGCAAAACTGATTCCAAAGGAAAAGCTCCTATTGTTATTGATGATACTAATGCCTCTGATGAGGAAAATCCTGCTCTTACCGAGGAACTCCTCAGGTTGAAAAACTTATTTGAAACAACATGTTCAAAAGTGTGCAAGGACACCAATATCTCTGTGATATCCTGAGGAAGGCTCTCCTTCACAGGAATCCCAGAAATGAGGGTGTTGGCTTCGAGAGAAAGATAAACCTTGATGGCACCTATTGGGAACCTGAGCAGTATCCTAAGACTGTTTGGGTTCTAGCGAAGGAGAAACCCATTGATATTGCTAACCTTTCAGGTTTCGACTGCAAAATGAACAAAGCCATTGTGGATGAATCACTTGATTCAGACTACAAACTCATTAAGGATGAACAGGGAAAAGTTACTGCTGAGTATGTAGGTACCCGACCAAAGAATGGCTTCTATAAGAGGCAGATATGGGTGCAGAAAGCACTTGTGGAAAAACTGCCTGCTAACCATACTATGCAGGGAAAGCCTTCGGTACCACCGAATCATTTCTACTCTCTTGAGACAAGAAATGATCCACTGGTGACCGAATCGAATGTTCCGCAGAAGCAATACTATCGTACTGGTCGACATACGTATCGTCCTCATAATAATCATACTAAGATTGCATATGCTCATTCTTATGCTAACCATTCGAAGAGGACTTACATTTATGGTGTGCTTGATGGTACACCGAAGCAATACACTCCTGTTCGCTTTAATATTGCTTCAACCAGTGCTTCAACATCTTCTCAGTCACCTGCTCGTTTGTGGGTGGTTAGGAAGAACTAATTCTTCTGCAGGGCTATGTCTCCGGTGGATCCGAATGGGTCATGGATAGTGGTTGTGCAAATCATATGACCGGAGACAAGGAGTTATTCACCGAAGAAAAACTATCTCAATCTTCTCAGAAGTACATTACCTTCGGTGATAACAATAAGGGTAAAGTTTTAGGTTTGGGTAAGGTTGCCATATCGAAAGATAAGCACACTGACAAGGTTATGCTAGTCCAATCCCTTGGATATAATCTTATGTCTATTTCAAAGTTATGCGATATGGGTATGCTTGTTCTATTTTCTGCTTCGCGTTGTGTTGTATTTTCACAGGATGACTATACGTTTGTCTTCGAGGGTTACGAAAGGGAGATTTATACATTGTTGATTTTTCTTCGGGCCCTGCTGTATCCACATGCTTAATGGCAAAATCTTCATCTGGTTGGTTATGGCATCGAAGACTTGGTCATGTAGGGATGAGAAATCTTCATAATGTGGTGAAGAAGAAGCATGTTATTGGCCTCAGCGAAGTAAAATTCGATAAGGATCGTCTCTGCAGTGCTTGCGAAGCTGGTAAAATCACGAAGAAACATCATTCAGCGAAGACTATCATGACTACCACTCGTCCTCTTGAATTGCTTCATATGGATCTTTTTGGTCCTCAAAATTATGCAAGTTTGGGAGGAAACAAATATGGTCTTGTTATTGTTGATGATTTCTCTCGTTATACTTGGGTTTTATTTTTAGATGACAAGAGCAAAGTTGTTGAAATCTTCAAGTCATTCGCTAAGAGAGCTCAAACTGAATATGAATTATCTCTGAAGCATATCCGAAGTGATAATGGAACCGAATTCAAGAATACTCATATTGAAGATTTTCTTGATGATCATGCTTTTACTCATGAGTTCTCTGCTGCATATACACCTCAACAGAATGGTGTAGTTGAAAGGAAGAATAGAACTCTCATTGAAATGGCCAGAACTATGCTTGCTGAATATAAGACTCCTATTAGGTTCTGGGCCGAAGCAATTAACACTGCATGTCACATCATCAACAAGGTTTACCTTCACAAATTCCTGAAGAAAACTTCACATGAGCTTATCACTGGTAACAAACCAAATGTTTCATATCTTAGGGTATTTGGTGCTCCATGATTCATTAGAGATATGAATCACAGCTCCAAATTTGCCCCTAAGGCACATGAAGGTTTTCTTTTAGGTTATGGCTCAAACTCTCACACTTACAGAGTGTATAACTCTCACTTTGGGAAAGTTATGGAAACTGTGAATGTGAGGTTTGATGAAACTAATGGCTCTCAAAAGGAGCATTTGCCTCATGATCTAGATGAACCTCCACTTGATGAAGTGATCAGGTCCATGGCTATTGGAGAGATTCGCCCTGTTGAAGAAAATCCACGTCAAGCTGTTAGGGATGATGATGGTCCAATGTTCCCACACATAGCCCGGGGCGCTGGAGATCAACATCCTGAAGCTAATGATGAACAAGACGAAGAAGGACAAGGGAACGAAGGAAATGTTAATCCTGAAGGTAATGCAAAAGCTGAAGGTGAAGCAGATCCCGAAGCTGATGCCGATCCTGAAGCTAATGATACTACATTATCACGAGTTCGAAGAAGAGTTGATATTGATTCGATCCTTGAAGATATCAATCAACCAGGTCGTCCCACTACTCGATCTCATACTCGTTTGGCTAACTTCTGTGGAAGTTTTTCTTTTTTTTCCATGCTAGAGCCATCAAAGTATGATGAAGCCATGAAGGACCCTGATTGGTTATTAGCTATGATGGAAGAACTTCACCAGTTTGAAAGAAACAAAGTCTGGTCACTTGTTGACAGGCCAAATCCCACGAAGCACAATGTTATTGGAAAAAAGTGGATATTTCGCAACAAGCAAGATGAAGATGGTATTGTGGTAAGAAATAAGGCTAGATTGGTAGCACAAGGTTACACCCAAATCGAAGGCATTGATTTTGGTTAAACCTATGCTCCAGTAGCCCGTCTCGAATCCATTCGTGTCATGCTTGCTTTTGCTAACCACAAGAATATATTGCTATATCAAATGGATGTCAAAAGTGCTTTTCTTAATGGTGAGATAGAAGAAGAAGTGTATGTTATGCAGCCACCAGGTTTTGAAGACTCGAAGAATCCTGATATGGTGTACAGGCTTCAAAAAGCTTTGTATGGACTGAAGAAAGCACCTCGTGCTTGGTATGAAACATTGAAGGATTTCCTCCTGAAGAAAGGCTTCAAACCTGGAACCACTGACCCCACTCTTTTCACTCGATCTTATAACAATGATTTATTTGTGTGTCAGATATATGTAGATGATATCATTTTTAGCTGCACTAACTCTGAGATCAGCGAAGAATTTGCTAGGATGATGTCGAAGAAATATGAGATGTCTATGATGGGTGAATTGAAGTTTTTCCTTGGAATTCAAATTCGCCAACAGAAGAATGGCACCTTTATTTCACAGGAGAAATACTTGAAGGATTGCATAAAGAAATTTGATCTTGCTGAATGCAAGTCCATCAGAACTCCCATGCCTACTAATGGATTTCTTGATGCTGATGAGAAAGGGAAACCCTTCGATCAGAAGACGTATCGGTCTATGATAGGTTCACTCTTATACTTATGTGCATCTAGACATGATATTATGCTATCAGTCTGTATTTGTGCTCGTTTTTAGGAAAATCCGAAGGAATCGCATCATACTGCTGTGAAGCGAATTCTTCGATATCTAGCACATACTCCTTCTTTGGGACTTTGGTATCCCGAAGGTACTCAGTTTGATTTGATTGGATATTCTAATTCAGACTGGGCTGGTGATAGGGTTGATAGGAAATCTAGCTCACGCACTTGTCATTTCCTTGGTAGATCTCTTGTGTGTTGGGCTTCAAAGAAACAGAACTGTGTCTCAATATCTACTTTTGAAGCTGAATACATTGTTGCTGGCTCATGCTGGACTCAAATACTTTGGCTTAAGAAGACACTGAAAGATTATTGCATATTTGTGAAGAAAATCCCTCTGCTTTGTGATAATGAGAGTGCTATCAAAATTGCACACAATCCTGTGCAACACTCTCGAACGAAGCATGTCGATATTCGTCACCATTTTCTGTGAGATCATGTTCAGCGTGAAGACATTGAGATCAGCCATGTTAGAACTGAAGATCAATTGGCAGATATTTTCACGAAGCCATTGGACGAGAAAAGGTTTTGTGCATTGAGATGTGAGCTAAACATCCTAGACTCACACAATGTTCAGTAAGATCGAAACTTTTCACTGTATATATTCACCTTCGTTGTGAGTTTGTTTATTTAGTTTCGCTTGAGTTTTCCTTCATCCAAATTTCTGTGTTTAGCTTCGTTCGCCATTTGCCTTCAGTTTTGTGTTTGTTTTTATTTATTCGTTTCTTTTTTCCCCTATACTTATCACTTTTAGCTTTGTTGTTGTTGTTCTTCGAAGTGATAAGTTTCGGACCCTACCCCTCCATTCTCATTCGCTCCCAATCTATTCTGTCTTGAATGATGAAGCACAATTGAAACAGAAAACATATTGCTTCGAACATCTTTGAGTTCCGAATCAAATGCTCCCAACTTTATCGAAGTTTTTGCTCTCGGTCAAGACTTATTCTTCGGCCGTTGAGTCCCCGTCTTTCTCGGGCCGTTGAGATTCGCTCGCGAACCGCCATTTAATCTGAGCCGTTGAATCGGAAGAGACACTCGCTGGCAGCCGTCCGACACGATCTAGCAACCGTTTCAAATCGGGCCTATATAAGGCGAACCCTCCAGCGAACCGTTCCCCATGTTCATTCACTTCCGATTTCCTCGTCTCCCTCCTCAAGCACGCCGCTGAGCTCTCGTCCTCGACGACGACTGCGCCGCTTCACTGCCGGACCGCCGCCGCCGTGGACGTTCCCCGTCGACGAAGACCTCGTCTCCTCACTCCGTCGCCGTAGTCGCTTCGCGTCACCAAGTTAGGGTACACAAGTTTCTTGGATCCAATCTTCTCTGCGAGTTCTTCATCTAGGGCTTGGATCTAAGTTTTGTTAGGGTTTTTGTTTTCTGGTTATAGGACTATTTAATCCGTGTTGATCATTGCTCCTTGGGAAAACTGTTATTAGCATCAAAGTAATCCCATCTTCTCAGGTCAGTTTTGAGATTCGATCTATTCTGTGATTTTGGACTGAGTTAGGTCTTGTTCTTGAACTAGTCCTAGCCCGATCCATTGACAGATTTGCATCTGATCTTAGATTGCTCTGGGTTCTTGTCAAAATTTGGTTTTGGTCGAAACTTTTGCCAGTGCTTATTCATTCCCGTTCCTGTTCCCTTTTTTCTATCTTTCTGGTCACAGGATGTCTGAAGAAGAGGCAGCCATGGGGAATGAGTCACCCATTGTTGAAGGTCTTGAAAACTATCCTGAGCCACCGAGGCAGAAAGGCAAAGGTGGCAATACGAAGGAAGTCAAGAATGCCCGAGGCATACCCGAAGCCATTCGTCTCAAGATGGGCTATGACACACCTCCTGAAGAATCTGATCATGACAGAAAGATTCGATTGAAAAAGATTCGACGCTACTGGGCCATAAGGTGGTACAAGTACAAGAGCATCCCAGACTGGAAATGGGTGATGCAGTTTGCTTTCAGCCCTCCTTATCGGTACACCACTGCCATGTGTGCCCAATATAATGCTGCAAACAGGAAAAAGTACTACCCGAAGCCTCCTGCTGTACCTCACCCAAATACTCTCAAGAAACCAGATGACTATCCAGATGAGCAAGAGAGACTTGCCATATTGGCTGAGAAGAAGAGAATCCGAGAAGAGAAGAAGGCCAAATCACTTGCTGCTGAAGGCCATGCTGAAGCTGGTGCTTCGAAGCCTAAGAAGCGAAGGCTTAGAAAACTGAGTGCTTCACCCCCTCCTACTATCTCTGAAGAAGAGGGTGATAATGAAGCTGATGACGAAGCTGATGCTGCTGCACAGTTTGAAGACTCAATTGATGAAGATCATGCTGAAGAAGAAGATGATGAGTCTGAGCACACCCCAATTTCCCCTAGTCCCAAGAGACTTCGTCTTCGGAAGCCACTGAAGAAGAAGGCTGGAGAGAAACCGTCTGCTCCAAAAGGCATTCGGATTCAAGATCCAACTGATCCTCCTGTTCCAAAACGAAACATTGATTTGAAAAACTTGGTGGTTGAGGCTCCCTTGGCTACAAAGCCACCTCGCCGCCTTGTTCCTGCTGAACAGAGAACGAAAGCGAGGCATGACCCAAAGGCAAAGCCTGCTGCTATGCCCGAAGCTAAAGCTCCTGAACCAGCCAAAGCTTCGAAGCTGAAAGCCTCTGTTGCCAAGCCTGGCCAGTCTTATGCTCAGGTCGGCACCAAGAAGTTGTGTGAAGCAGACATGCGCAAACAAGACCGTGCTGAAGCTGAACGCCTTCATGCTGAAGCACAAGCCCAAGCTAAGGATGATAAAGAAGCTAAAGCTAAGGAAAAGGCAGATAGAGATGCTGCTCAGTTGGAGAAGCAAAGGAAAGAACTTGCTGAATCTAATCAGAAAGCTGAAGCGAAGCGCAAGCTAGCTGAAGCAAAATCTCAAGAGGCTAAGGCTGCTGCCGAAGCCAAACAGCTTAGTGAAGCTGAAGCCAAGCGCCAAGCTCAACTTACATTCTTCGCACAAAGAAAGCAGAGAAAGATGCTAGAGCTGCTCAGATAGAAGCTGCTGTAGACATGGCACCAAAGGATATCCCTCCGAAGCCAGTCGCAACCCCTGCCCCCGAAGCTCATGAAGAAGCTGAGCAGAGCCAACATAACTTCACGGATGCAAGAGAAGGAGAACTTTGGGACTGTTTAAGCCTGAATCAGGCATTCTGCCAGCTTGCTGAAGCTGTTGATCCCAAAGCTGTGGATATTGGGAATGTTTACATTTCACCAACTCTTTCTTCTATGATTGAAACCTTGTACAATCAGCTGAGGGATTTGCATGCAAGAGACAGATCTGAATCTGCTAAAATTCTGAAGTTTAAGAAGAAAGCAGATGCTGAATCAGATGAAGACTTCAAGATCGAAGCCAAAGCTGCTTCGAAGAAAATTGCTGATGTGAATGAAAAGACGAAGCAAAATATTCAAGTGTTTCAAGGCAAGATCAAGTCTGCCATTGAAGAGTGTTGCAAGACGCACAATGCTTCGGTCATGGCTCTTGACTCCAAGAAGCGCGAAGCCATGCTCAAGCAATTAGCTTCACCCCTTCCCCAACTGCAACAAAGGAAATGCCGTCTTATCGCAGATACGGATGAAGCTGATGAGGTGAGCTCTCATCCGGCCAAGAAGGCCCCAAGACAAGCATCGCCCCCTCGATGCAAGAGTATCACTCTTACCAAACCATCTGCGAAGCCAACCGCTCCCGAAGTCGTTCCACCCCGTGCACCAACTCCACCTCCTCCTCAACTCGCGCCTCAACCGTGACACCACGACAATTTTGAGCCAGAGCCTTCTCCTCCTGCTCAAGACATACCAATTCCTTCAAAGGATTATTCTTCGGCTCACTCTGCTGAGGAGTCCGAAGAACAAGAAGGCGAAGCCAGAAATCAAGGTGCTCCAGAAGAGCCTGAAGCCGATGTGGAAGCCGAAGCCGAAGACAATGAATTGGCAATTATGACTCAACCGCAAGAGCGAGCCATAGTTGCTCGAAGGCAAGCTCCGCACTGCATTCCTGCACAAGATACTCAATTGGATTCCATCTACCCTCGAGAAACTTTTCATATTTTCTTGGGAGATGGATCTTCTTCTTCAAGACATGGCCCTGAGTTCAAGCTCGAAGTTCATCGCCAGAAGCTTCGCTTCTTCGGCGCAAGTCCATATGATTCACCCCGGACTGCAGATGACCTTCGCTTCTGGACACCAGCCTGTTTGCCATGGAGACCCCATTCAATTCCGAGCTAGTGAAGCAATTCTATGCCACTCTCTATGTCTCTGGAAATCCTGATGATTCAAGCTCATGGATTCTTGAGTGGATGATTCAAGGAAAGGTATTTAGGATGCATTCTGATGAATTCATGGATATAGTAAACATCCCAAGGCACACTGGAAAACTTTCAAAGGTGCATTTTTTTCCTGATCCTACTGAAGCTGAATTTGCTTCACTGCTGGATCCCGAAGTCACTGGAGATCATATGCCAGAAAATATTCGCCCGAAGCATCTGGGATTCATTTCGAAGACTTGGTTTTATATCTTGTCCAACTCACTGATGCCTCTTAGCACTGCACATGAAGAGTCCAACATTCATTATCATACACGTCATGCTTTCCTGAATCTTACTCATGGACATGTATTTGACTTCGAGGATTGCTTTCTTCGCTATATGGTACAAGCTGCTGAACTCGTACACCAATTGAAGCCATATGCTCCCTGGCTCCAAGCCATCTACAACCATGGACGTCGTGAAGACTTCGTTGCGAAGCATCACGCGAAGCTGTTCTGTCCTCCTGTGCGTGACACCATGAATATCTTCAGAAGGCCAAATGATCCATTTGCCACATATGTCAGAGTCAGACAGCATGTCAATGAACGCAACATGTCAAAGTCATTCCAGAAAGAATTTTATCACTTTGAAGTTGGCATTCGCACCCAACAGATGCTTGAAAACTTCATTGAAGGAAATCAGCGCCAAATGTAACATCTTTAAGATGAAATCAATAGAGTTGGCAACATTGCTTTAAACAACAACCAGTACTTGAAGGTTTTGAAGCGCCACTCTTGGAAAGGATTATGGAAGTTCAACTCTGTGAAGAAGCTTGAAGCTGACCGGATTTTCAAGGAGTATCCACATCTTCAATGTCACTTCTCCAGAAATGATTCGATCGACCGCCCCAACCCAAAGATCCCGCCGCTGGAAAAGATTGATGAAGTTTTATTTGTTAATCCAGCTGAACAGATTCGCCTAGATACCCTATCTGATGAAGACTCCCACACCTCGAAGCAAGAAGATGATCCTCTCAACGACAACGATCTTGATTTACTTCAAGCGCCGATGGACATTGACGAGCTGGAGTCGCCTGCTTCAACCGAAGGAGACACTTCAGGAGATGCATCTTCTTTGGGCGAAGACAATCAGCAGGGTCCCCGGGTTGCAGCAAACGCGTAAATGCTCTTGATCTACCTCTCGACCTTTTATCCAATTATTGACAAAAAGGGGGAGAAAGTAGCATCTATTGAGTTTAGATTCGCTGCGGGGTTTAGGGATTCGATTCGATCTTTTGTGTGTTAAGCTACAACAAACTTTCCATTCACTTCGATTGGGTTGTAACTTAAGTTTTACTTCGGTTGTGAACTGCTACATTTTATGTGTTAATAACCCCCGTGCTTTGTCAACAATAGATTCAATATTTTTTATCGATTCCTGTTTTGTCAACAATAGTCCAAAAAGGGGGAGATTGTAAGAGCAAAGTTATGCCCCCATGAGTTTTGGATATTGTTGGACAAAACAGTAGAGGAACTGACAAGTTTTCTAGTGTAAAACAGATGGTTAGGTTCCTGAAGTTATAGGCTGGTGATAAAGCTTCAACGATGATTTACATACTTACTAAAGCATATCCTCTGGAGTGAAGCTCATCACGGATGTCGACCCCTAAAAACATAAGGTATCCTGAAGCACGTCTCATCGAAGGAGATGACCAAGATGGCGCAAGACTTAGTAGTTTTTGCGTAGTTCTTTTACACTTCTTTGAGTCATAGGAAAAACCGTACTATCAAGAGCGGTTTAGTAAATGTACTCCGTAGGTTTTGGTGAAAAGACTCAGATCGAATCCAAACCTGTGAGAAGCCAGAGTTGATAAATCTCATGTGCACTAGGTAATGCTTCACCAGCGAAGACTTCGTTCTTTCGGCTCCTGAAGCAGAACCAAGTCCGTGAGTCATCTTTACTTGGACCGCAAGTAAAGTTGCGCTTTGATTGGAAATATGACCGTTGCGGACAGGTGTCAAGATGTCACATCGGGTCATTTTAGTCATTTCTCACCTAGGGATTGCCACCTATAAATACGCCACCCCCGCCCTCATTGGCCGGTGGCTGCTCCAAGAATATTTCCTGACAGTGAAGAGAAAGAGCAAACCCCACCGAAGCAAACCAAAAACCCATCCACCGATGCATAAGTCCTATTGATCTGAGTTGATTCATTATGACTTAGGAAAAAGTTTGCTAGCCTTTTTATCTTGGAGAACTGCAATTCTCCTAGACGGTTAGAGTGTTGTTCTTCAGAGAGCGAAGAGTTATTGTCGCCTCGAAGTCCAGTTTGTCAAAGGTTTCGGTGATTCCCTCAATAATCAACCACGAGTGAAGAACTGACCAAGCTCAAGGAGATTGGTGCAGTGGAGATACGGACGGAGAGAGGTTAGCTCCTGTGTTCAATCACAAGTCCCTCCAACCGGACGTAGCACTTTGCAGAGTGTGAACTGGTCGAACAAACATCGCCGAGTCAAGAGTTCGTTTTACTTTCCGCACTTACATTCAGTTTATCAATTGCTTCAGTGATTTGCTTCAATGCAATTGATTCGATGCTTTTGATTCGATATGTTATGCTTCAATCCAGTTCTGCTTCAATGTTTACCTTTCTGTCGAATCTCTTCTGTTGATAAGTTATGCTTCACTTCATAGTTTCATGCAAAAATTTGAAGTGATCATTCACCCCCTCCCCCTCTGATCACATACTTGGTCTTACAAGAAGCCTTTAAGAAAACACAACGACCCTCCAGAGGGACCAGGCTGCCGTCTGGGACTACATTACTTCGTCGACGTCGAGCTTGAGGGGGAGGCCACCATCTGGTTCATTGGTCTCGTCTCTAAAACATAGAATAAGCAAACGTGAGTACAAAGTCGTACTCAGCAAGACTTACGTCAGAACTATGCTACTCATGCTCAGGTATCAAGGTAAAGGCAAGTGGGGTTGTAATGCAGAAAACTTTGACTTGGCTATCCTGTACTATGACTACATAGAGTTGAGATGAGACGCGCACACGAGTCCATCTAATCTTGATCACCACATCAATACACAACCATGGATCCTTCCTCGACTTCCCCACGAGGAAGCAACCCAAAGCACTCACACTTATCTTGCAATTTTTAGAGTATCCATTTGAGTTGTCTAATAATCAAGTAAAGATATCCAAGTAGTCAATAACCGCGAACACGGCTATTCGAATAGTTCATTAACCCTGCAGGGGTGTACCTCTTCACATACGTAGCTACCACTTACCGCCTAGAACTCGTCACCTTCAAGAGGTGTCGGCGAGGATAGTACCACGACACTTACCTCACGGCTCCAACTCTAGTCTAGGGGATCTCCTATCTGAGTATGTACCCCAATCGGGAATCCGGCCGGGGTTTCTGTTCAGGACCCAGACGATGTATGGACGGTCAGACAAGCCCACCTAGACGGATGGAACTGCGCTTGCCTAAAACCGTGCATCTCCTCCCACTCCGGCACAAAATCAAATCGAAGAAGAAATAACCCATGCGAATCCTGGACCATAATCGGGGTGACTTAATAGGTCGAGAGGGGTCAATGAGCCCAACATGTGGTAGTAATCTTTGTCTTGGATCACAACACAAGAACTCGGGGCCTAGGGTAGTGTAAATGAGACAACCCACTGTGTACTCCTACACAGCCTCTCATTGTTCACTTATATTAGGGTGACTTCATCAACACGTTACCACCTTGTTGCATGTGTTCACTACCATCCCGATACATCACCCAGATGGATGAACTTCATTGCAAACAACTCTAGCATGGCATAACATATCATGGATGAAGGGCCACATGATGAACACAACAAATCTTGTATCTGCTAGGTTGAGGTTTGCTTAATACTGTGGCAGAAATGATAGGTCATGCAAAGGATGGGTTCAACTAGCGATAGAACGGTAACATGTGAATCACCTAATCATGCATAAGAGAACAAGAGGGAAAATGGGTTTTTATATATATGATCAAAGGGGGTTTGCTTGCCTCATTGTCGGGACTCGGGGTGCCACTCTTCGGAGAAAACATGAACTACGTCCGGCGATGGATCTATCGAGAAGAAACAAACACCGAGACAACAACAATGTAAACATCACATTGCAATGCACATTCAAGAAATAAATCATGGCATGGTACTGATGTGATCTATGTTCAATTTGCAACAAGTTAATTGGAAAAAAAATTCAAATTCAAACTCCAAATGTTGTTCAAATTATCCAAAGTTGCATTTGCTAAAGTTTGTTCTTTGTAAACTATGTTGTCAAGTGTATGATATGCCTCTGATGTTCATGTGACAAGGTTGGCATTGCAAAGATTTAATTTGAAATGATTTAAACATTTATTTTGAATTATTCCAAATAACCCAAATAGCTAATGCTACTGGTCGATCATCATAGATGTGCTTTTCATGTATGAAAATATGATATCTGGAATCCTTGCATTTTTCTGATGATTTTTCATATATAACACTTTTGATTTGGAGTTCTGGTTTAAAAGTTATTGAATTTCAAAGATTTAATAGTTTTCTGGAAATTCCTGGAATTAAATTAAACAGAGAAAATCACTTATTGCATCAACATGATGCAATGCTGATGTCACCAGGGGGGCTGACATGTGGGCCAGCATTGTCGTAGGCAAAGTGGTTAATTCCTGTTTAACTTAAATTTTTGATTTAATTAGAGGGGGCTGGCCCCACCTGTCAGTGGCCTAGGGCCACACTAATCAGGGGGTTAGCCCCCTAATCAATCCAGCCGGCCGGCGGTTAGCCGCCGGTGGCCACGGGAGGTGGCGGCACCCTCTGCTGCCGACGATTGCGGGCACGGGAGGCCATGGCAGGGGCACCAAAACGTGCCCCGTGCACGTGCGCGTCCAGGGGTGCCTTTGCGCGCACCGGAGGAGGCCGGAATCCATGGCGGGGACGAGCTCCCGTGGCGGCCGAGCTCTAGCTCCGACGAGCTCATCGACAGGGGCACCCCGGAGAGGAACGGAGGGGAGGGGAGGAAGCATAAGCTCACCCTGAGCTTGAAGGAGGCGCCGGCGAGGTTGGGGAGGTCCGGTAGGCGGAAAATTTGGTGGAAGAAGCCACGGCGGCCGGCGGCGAGTCGACGAAGGGGGCGGCGTCCTCGGGGGCTCCTCGGCTCAATCGAAGGAGCGGGGTGATGAAGACAACGGAGGGGAGCACAATGGACATGACCGGGCGCGTATCGTCGCCATTGGCCACGGTTGCGCGCACACGGCGGCGACGGTGATCTTCGGGTTCTTGCGGGAACGCACGGGAGAGAGGGGGGGGGGGGGAAGAACCAGAGGAAGGGGGAAGTGGAGGAGGGCAAGCACGGGGCGTCCACGAAGCTGGATAAGGACGGGGGAGCAGCCAGGCTGCTCCGTGGCAAGCAGGAGGTGGAGGCTGCCGTGGGCATGCCCTCCACGGCGCTGTCCTCCTGGCGCCAGGAAGAAGACGGGTGTGCCCCTGGTGGGCTGGGCCGCCTTCTGCTGCAGCTGGGCCAGGTAGGTGGGCTCTGCCCTTTCTCTTTTATTTTTCTTTTATTGCCTTCTGTTTTATTTGTTTTGGTCTGAAAAAAAATATCAAAGCATTTTTAAAATTCCCCAAATATTTATCTTGGACATAGGTGACATAGTACTAGCCATTCCCAAGTTTTGAAGATTTTTGAAATTCAAAACATTTGAATTTCAATTCAAATAGCATTTAAATTTAATTTCCAAGTCTCTATTGGAATATTTGAAAAATCCATGAGCATGGGTTTGACTCCAAATCATTTTTAAAATGATCACACTCATTTATAGGACTTTTCAAAATTGTTTGGAGGAATTTTGGAAAAACTTTTTATCTGGCCTTTTTATTTAATTTCATTTTGAGGCTTTTCCAAATCCCCAATTATTAAATCAAGGAAATTTAAACATGATGCCATTATTCTAGTAATAAAAACAAATACCAAAACTAGGGTTGTGACAACTCGCCCCCACTCAAAAGAATCTCGTCCCGAGATTCAGAAGTAGTCGGGAAGAGGGGGGGGGTATTCAACTCGAAGATGATCTTCTCGTTCCCAGGTGGCTTCCTTCTCAGAATGGTTGGACCACTGCACTTTGAGGAACTTGATCTTCTGACGTCGGGTGGTGCGCTCAGCTTCATCGAGGATACGGACAGGATACTCTCGATAAGACAGGTTTTCTTGGAGATCAAGCGTTTCGTGGTCTACTTCGCGGATGGGGTCCTTGAAGCAACGCCTGAGTTGAGATACATTGAAGACATCGTGAACCTGAGAAAAATGCGGGGGTAGTTCAAGTTGGTAGGCAACTTCTCCACGTTTAGCTAGAATACGAAAGGGGCCTATGTAACGTGGGGCCAATTTGCCTGTGATACCGAAGCGATGGGTTCCCTTCAGAGGAGTAACCCGGAGGTAAGATTTCTCGTTCAGCTCGTAGCTTTCTGGACTATGATGACGATCATAGTAGCTTTTCTGACGAGACTGGGCTGTTTTCAATTGCTCACGAACAATGCGAATATTCTCTTCTGCTTCCTAGATCATATCCGGTCCAAAGAATTGTCTTTCACCGGTGTTTGACCAGCTCAATGGTGTTCGACATTTTCGTCCATAGAGAAATTCAAAGGGTGCCATGCCCAAGCTAGATTGGAAGATGTTGTTATAAGAAAACTCGGCGAATGGAAGAGATTTGTCCCAACTCTTTCCGAATGAGATAACACAGGCTCTGACAATGTCTTCGAGAATTTGATTGACTCTTTCTACTTGACCACTTGACTGGGGATGAAAGGCAGTGCTAAAGGAGAGATGGGTTCCCATAGCATTTTGAAAACTTTCCCAAAATCGAGAGGTGAAAAGACTTCCATTGTCTGAATTGATTTCCAAAGGAACACCATGGAGAGAAACGATCTGGGAGACATATAAATCCGCTAACTGGCTAGCAGTTATACTCTCGCGAACAGGAAGGAAATGAGCAACTTTGGAAAGACGGTCAATGACCACGAATATGGCATTGTTTCCCTTCTGAGACTTTGGAAAGCCAGTGATGAAATCCATACTGACTTTATCCCATTTCCACTCAGGAATGGCTAAAGGTTGAAGAGTACCAGCAGGTCTTTGATGCTCTACTTTCACACGACGACAAACATCGCACTCAGCAACATATCGAGCGATTTCTCGCTTCATCCTAGTCCACCAAAATCTCTGGCATAGATCTTGATACATCTTAGTACTACCAGGATGAATCGAGAGAGGGGTGTCATGAGCTTCTTTAAGGATCTGCTGCCTTAGATTCCTATTCTTCGGAACTACCATCCTATTCTCGAAGTACACAGTACCCTCATAGTCTAGGGTAAAACATTTTGCCTTACCGCTAGCAATGTTCTGTTTGATATACCGGATACCTCAAGCACGTTGTTGAACAGCTTTGATTTGATCCTCAAGGGTTGGTTTCACTATCAAGGTGGAAAGGAATCCATGAGGAACAATCTCGAGATTAAGCTTTCGAAATTCCTCATAGAGAAGTGGTTGATACTGTTGTAACATGAGGTTGTTACAATACGACTTACGACTTAGTTCATCAACCATGACATTGGCTTTGCCTGGGGTGTAAGAGATACTCAAGTCATAATATTTTATCAACTCAATCCAGCGTCTTTGCCTGAGGTTAAGATCTGGCTTGGTGAATATGTATTTGAGGCTTTGGTGATCGGTATAGATTTCACAATGATTACCAAGGAGGTAATGTCGCCAATTCTTCAGGGCATGAACTACGGCAGCGAGTTCAAGGTCATGGGTAGGATAGTTCTGTTTAGGTGGACGCAACTGGCGTGAAGCGTATGCTACCACATGTCGATCTTGCATAAGTATGCATCCTAACCCTTGCCGTGAAGCATCACAATAGATTTCGAAATCCTTTTTGGTGTCTGAAGGCGCAAGTAGGGGTGCAGAAGTCAATCTTCTTTTTAGCTCTTGAAGGCTTTCCTCGCACTTGGGGGTCCATTTAAATTTCTTATCTTTCTTGAGGAGTTCAGTTAGAGGCTTTGCAACTTTGGAGAAGTTCTCAACGAAGCGGCGACAATAGCTTGCTAAGCCAAGAAAATTCCTAACTTGCTTAACCGATTTAGGTGGAGTCCAGTCAAGGACGGCCTGAACTCTCTCGGGATTCACAACAATGCCTTTTTCAGAAATCACGTGGCCTAGGTAGGTCACTTCTGGAAGCCAGAATTCACATTTGGAAAACTTAGCATAAAGGCGATGCTCTCTAAGTTTCATCAATACCAGCCTAAGATGCTCAACATGTTCTTCTTCGTTCTTCGAGTATATAAGGATATCATCGAGGTAAACCACAACGAACTTGTCCAAATACTCCATGAAGATCGAATTCATTAAGCGCGAAAAAGTGGCTGGGGCATTGGTTAAACCGAAGGACATGATGGTATACTCGTCAAGACCATAACGAGTAGTGAAAGACGTTTTGGAAATGTCCTCGTTTCTGATTTTGATTTGATGATAACCTAATCTCAAATCCATCTTGGAGAAGACAGAGGATCCAGCAAGTTGATCATAAAGATATTTGATCCTGGGAAGTGGGTACTTGTTCTTTATCGTCGCTAGATTTAGCGGACGATAGTCTACACACATCCTTTCTGTTCCATCTTTCTTCGTTATGAACAGAACGGGGCAACCCCATGGCGATGAGCTAGGGCGGATGAAGCCTTTTGCCAACGAAGCTTCAAGTTGGATTTTAAGCTCAGCTAACTCATGTGGGGCCATTCTAGATAGGCGTTTGGAAATTGGGGCGGTTCCTGGGACAAGATCTACAATGAATTCTACACACCTGTCGGGTGGCATTCCCGGCAGCTCTTCTGGAAAGACATCCGGAAAATCACAAACTATCGGAATATCTTCAAGGTTAGGAAGGGGATGTTCATTCAACGAATATAGCTGGGTTTCTGAACCTTGAGATGCGAAATGGACTATCTTGCCGGAAGGATGAGTGAGTTGAACCGATTTAGTGGCACAATCAATCTTAGCACGATGTTTAGACAACCAATCCATACCTAAGATGATATCGATATCTAAAGATTTGAGGGCTATGAGAGAAGCAAGGAATACAGCATCCTCAACGGAAATTTCATTGTCATGACTTACCCTACTGGTACGCCATGTGGATCCTGGAGTTTTAATCATGAAAGGGGTAGGAAACTCCTCAAATGAAATTTCATGCAGGAGTGCGAACTTTTCAGACAAAAAGGAATGAGAGGCTCCAGAATCAAATAGAACAGAAGTAGGTTTGGAGTTAACAGGAAGTGTACCGAGTACAACCTTAGTATCCTCTTGGGCTTCTTTGATGGTGGAATGGTTCACACGTCCGTATTCAACAATAGCGGACTTGGCTTTGGAAGACTTTGGTGGTTTAGCTTTGGCTTTATGTTTTGGACGAGGGGGAACCTTCTCTTGCAATGAACACTGTCGTGCAATGTGGCCAGGATTACCACACTTTTAGCACAATCGAATGTTAGGTTGTGGAGTTTGTATGGCAAGCTCTCTACTATATTTCTGGGCTTTCTTTCTTTGTGGAGATGGTCTTGGAATCAAGTGCAAATGAAGGGCACTAGTTGGGATCCAAATTCGACGTTTCTGAGAACCCAAACTAGAGGAGGAAGCAAGATCACGATCACGCTTGCGAGACTCTTCAAAGACCTCATTTCCATGCTCAGCTCTGAATGATCTGTTGACCAAATCCTCGAAGTTGACAAATTCAAGGAGATTGAGATCATGGCGAAGGACAGGACTAAGTCCCTTGCGGAACCTTTCCTGCTTCTTGGCATCGGTTGATATCTTCTCAGGGGCATAACGAGAAAGATGATTGAACTCAGTCCTGTACTGATGAACAGTCATATTTCCCTGAGATAGGTTGCAGAACTCTTCCCTCTTTCTTTCCATCAACTCATCCAGAATGTGATACCCTTGGAAGGCATCACGGAACTCCTGCCAAGTCACTACGTGACCATCAGGCTGCATTGCAACAAAACTTTCCCACCATTCACCAGCAGCACCTTCCAGAAAGTATGCCGCGAACATCACACGATCATCTGGAGAAACATGCACCGTCTCAAGCTTACGATCGATGGAACGGAGCCAATCATCGGCATCAAGGGGCTCAGATCAACATCGGAAAATTGGCGGGTTCAAGAGGATGAAATCCTGGATGGATATTACCGCATCTCGCTGAAGAGAAGTATTCTTCTCAATGAGCTCCAAAAGTCGTGTTTGATCACTTCGATTTCGCTCAGCCTCCATCATGATTTCCGCTGCAGAAGGTGGTGGAGGAGGATCATCATCACCACTTTGATTACCGTGACCAGATTCAGCACATCTAGTGCCACCTGACATTCCGCGTGATAAAAATCAACAATCATAGTAGGATTTATGATGGAATCAAAGCAAGGATGACATAATTTAAGAGCGGACAAGATTGTAATGCAAAAGCATTGGAATCACTTGAAACACGGGACAAATCGGACATCATAACGACTTTACTGGGGTGAAAAGATGAATCAATCTGCAAGAATGATCAGAACCTTCTCAAAAGGCTCGAAGGAACGATGACTCTAGACAACCAAAACATTCCAACAACTATTGAGAAGCAAACAACGAGATGTTCTAGTATAGACATAGAAGAGCCTAGTCCTATCTTCCCGTAGAAAAGATGAGGGTGACTCAGAACTCAGATCGATGAGGGTAAGGAGAAAAATGAAGCCTTACGTTGTTCCCTTATAACCAAAGTAACTATATAACTATAGAATGCTAGACTCGACTTCGGCCAAGGTTTAGTAATCCTACAAGCAGTCCTGCTCTGATACCAAGCCTGTCGGGACCCGGGGTTTGCATATGTAATTCCAGTCACAACTCAATCATATGGAGAGCCGAGAGTCGTACCCACTTGTCTAAGCAGATAAGGCCAGGCACAGAACACTCCCGGAAAGCATCGCACGTGAGGGGCATCCCATCCAGGCCGGATGATCAACTGAGATGGGTCCTCATCACCCGCTCACAAGTCTAAATGATTATGGGTGGTGAAATCCCATAATCATAGACAAGTCGCCTCAACCATATTAACGATTAAATTATAACACGTACATAAACAGACTCCAGCCCGATCACCTAGTCGGGATATCGGGCGGGCTCAATCATACAACAAAGTGTGCCACATGACAGAGTCACAAGCAATCGCATCGCGATGCCCCAAGCTGCACACATCTAAGGGCCACTTGGTGTATAAAAGACCTCCGTAAATAACTCAACTAAGCTATCGAACCCCACACATGACATGCACGATATAAACATACACGCAGCATGAATGCCAAGTGTATAACAGCAAGTAACACAACATGAACTCTACAAACTCATAGTTTTATTGCATC
The DNA here is from genome assembly GCA_950022295.1 of Bromus sterilis. NCBI lineage: Eukaryota > Viridiplantae > Streptophyta > Magnoliopsida > Poales > Poaceae > Bromus > Bromus sterilis. The sequence continues at coordinate 170,264,326 of OX465597.1, forward strand.
TGCTATACAGAGCAGATATAGTAGTGTTACAATAAGAGATCACATAATTGTGACCCAAAATTACATCATACAACAATGGAAGAAAATTATGTCTTGGTAAAGACAAGGTTAACAAATGGCTTAAGAAGCCTTTAAGAAAACACAACGACCCTCCAGAGGGACCAGGCTGCTGTCTGGGACTACATTACTTCGTCGACGTCGAGCTTGAGGGGGAGGCCACCATCAGGTTCAGTGGTCTCGTCTCTAAAACATAAAATAAGCAAACGTGAGTACAAAGTCGTACTCAGCAAGACTTACGTCAGAACTATACTACTCATGCTCAGGTATCAAGGTAAAGGCAAATGGGGTTGTAATGCAGAAAGCTTTGACTTGGCTATCCTGTATTACGACTACATAGAGTTGAGATGAGAGGCGCACACGAGTCCATCTAATCTTGATCACCACATCAATACACAACCATGGATCCTTCCTCGACTTCCCCACGAGGAAGCAACCCAAAGCACTCACACTTATCTTGCGATTTTTAGAGTATCCATTTGAGTTGTCTAGTAATCAAGTAAAGATCTCCAAGTAGTCCATAGCCGCGAACACGGCTATTCGAATAGTTCATTAACCTGGCAGGGGTGTACTTCTTCACATACGTAGCTACCACTTACCGCCTAGAACTCGTCACCTTCAAGAGGTGTCGGCGAGGATAGTACCACGACACTTACCTCACGGCTCCAACTCTAGTCCAGGGGATCGCCTATCTGAGTATGTACCCCAATCGGGAATCCGACCGGGGTTTTCGTTCAGGACCCAGACGATGTATGGACGGTCCGACAAGCCCACCTCGACGGATGGAACTGCGCTTGCCTAAAATCGTGCTACAAAGTAACCGTGCATCTCCTCCCACTCCGGCACAAAATCAAATCGAAGAAGCAATAACCCATGCGAATCCTGGACCATAATCGGGGTGAGTTAATAGGTCGAGAGGGGTCAATGAGCCCAACATGTGATAGTAATCTGTGTCTTGGATAACAACACAAGAACTCGGGGCCTAGGGCAGTGTAAATGAGACAACCCAGTGTGTACTCCTACACAGCCTCTCATTGTTCACTTATATTAGGGTGACTTCATCAACACCTTACCACCTTGTTGCATGTGTTCACTACCATCCCGATACATCACCCAGATGGATCAACTTCATTGCAAGCAACTCTAGCATGACATAGAATATCATGGATGAAGGGCCACATGATGAACACAACAAATCTTGTATCTGCTAGGTTGAGGTTTGCTTAATACTGTGGCAGCAATGATAGGTCATGCAAAGGATGGGTTCAACTAGCAATAGAACGGTAACATGTGAATCACCTAATCATGCATAAGAGAACAAGAGGGAAAATGAGTTTTTATAGATATGATCAAAGGGGGTTTGCTTGACTCATTGTTGGGACTCGGGGTGCCACTCTTCGGAGAAAACAGGAACTACGTCCGGCGATGGATCTATCGAGAAGAAACAAACACCGAGACAACAAAAATGTAAACATCACATTGCAATGCACATTCAAGAAATGAATCATGGCATGGTACTGATGTGATCTATGTTCAATTTTCAACAAGTTAATTGAAGTTGATTTGAAAAAAAAAATCAAATTCAAACTCCAAATGTTGTTCAAATTAGCCAAAGTTGCATTTGCTAAAGTTTGGTCTTTGTAAACTATGGTGTCATGTGTATGATATGCCTCTGATGTTCATGTGATAAGGTTGGCATTGCAAAGATTTAATTTGAAATGATTTAAACATTTATTTTGAATTATTCCAAATAACCCAAATAGCTAAATGCTACTGGTCCATCATCATAGATGTGTTTTCATCTATGAAAATATGATATTTGGAATCCTTGGATTTTTCTGATAATTTTTCATATATAACACTTTTGATTTGGAGTTATGGTTTAAAAGTTATTGAATTTCAAAGATTTAATAGTTTTCTGGAAATTCTTGGAATTAAATTAAACAGAGAAAATCACTTATTGCACCAGCATGATGCAATGCTGATGTCACCAGGGGGGCTGACATGTGGGCCAACATTTTCATAGGCACAGTGGTTAATTCCTGTTTAACTTAAATTTTTGATTTAGTTAGAGGGGGCTGGCCCCACCTGTCAGTGGCCTAGGGCCAAACTAATCAGGGGGTTAGCCCCCTAATCAATCCAGCCGGCCGGCGGTTAGCCGCCGGTGGCCACGGGAAGCGGCGACGCCCTCTACTGCCGACGATTGCGGGCACGGGAGGCCACGCCAGGGGCACCAAAACGTGCCCCGTGCACGTGCGCGTCCAGGGGTGCCTTTGCGCGCACCGGAGGAGGCCGGAGGCCATGGCGGGGACGAGCTCCCGCGGCGGCCGAGCTCTGCCTCCAACGAGCTCATCGACAGGGGCACCCCGGAGAGGAACGGAGGGTAGGGGAGGAAGCAAAAGATCACCCTGAGCTTGAAAGAGGCGCCGGTGGGGTCGGGGAGGTCCGGTAGGCGGCAAAATTTGGTGGAAGAAGCCACGGCGGCCGGCGGCGAGTCGATCAAGGGGGCGGCGTCCTCGGGGGCTCCTCGGCTCAATTGAAGGCGCGGGGTGACGAAGACAACGGAGGGGAGCACAATGGACACGACCGGGCGGCGTATCGTCGCCGTTGGGCACGGTTGCGCGCACACGACGGCGACGGCGAGCTTCGGGTTCTTGCGGGAACGCACGGGAGAGAGGGGGGAAGAACCAGAGGAAGGGGGAAGTGGAGGAGGGCAAGCACGGGGCGTCCACGGAGCTGGATAAGGACGGGGCAGTAGCCAGGCTGCTCCATGGCAAGCAGGAGGTGGAGGCTGCCGTGGGCATGCCCTCCATGGCGTTGTCCTCCTGGCGCCAGGAAGAAGACGGGCGTGCCCCTGGTGGGCTGGGCCGCCTTCTGCTGCAGCTGGGCCAGGTAGGTGGGCTCTGCCCTTTCTCTTTTATTTTTCTTTTATTTCTTTCTGTTTTATTTGTTTTGCTCTACAAAAAATACCAAAGCATTTTTAAAATTCCCCAAATATTTATCTTGGACATAGGTGAAATAGTACTAGCCACTCCCAAGTATTGAACATTTTTGAAATTCAAAACATTTGAATTTCAATTCAAATAGCTTTTAAATTTAATTTCCAAGCCTCTGTTTGAATATTTGAAAAATCCATGAGCATGGGTTTGACTCCAAATCATTTTTAAAATGATCACACTCATTTATAGGACTTCTCAAAATTGTTTGGAGGAATTTTGGAAAAACTTTTTATCTGGCCTTTTTATTTAATTTCATTTTGAGGCTTTTCCAAATCCCCAATTATTAAATCAAGGAAATTTAAACATGATGCCATTATTCTAGTAATAAAAACACATACCAAACTAGGGTTGTGACAGCAATGTTTTTGGAGATTTGGGCTAGGTATTGTATCATGGTGATGTGGGAATTATTTGGGGATTTATGGAGAAATAGAACTAAGGGTTGCTTCACAATCCTCAAATAAAGGGAAGTATTCCTTTTATTGGAAAAGGAATATATGGCTTGAATAAAAATGTGGCTTGGATGGGATGGATCCAGAGATGATCCTTGGAAAGGTCTAGGGAATCATGGCCCACTTGAGCAAGGAAAGAAAATATGCTCAAGTTTCAAGTCCAAAGAATTTCTCAAAACCAAATCAAATAGCAAATATTGAAATAAATCAGAAAAGTTTTTGGAAAAAGAAAGTTCCAAAATCCAGGGTGTCACATAGTATGATATGCACCCACTTGGAGAGTCGTCGAGTAGACTAGTAGCTTGAACACCCGTGGAGCGCTTCAGTGCTCGGGTGGGTTGTCCTTCTGCATGTCTTTTGAGTCTTGCTTGTTAGTGAGAGTAGCCACTCGATCACTTCGTCATCTAGGTGAGAGAGCACTAGAACTCTGTAGAGACATTTTTTCTTGTTTGGAGGGGAGTAGCCACTCACACCATCGAAGCTTGATCTGTTCTGCCTATGCGCTGTTTTAGCAATGTTAGGGCGCAACCGATGGGAGTAGAATTTTGATGTGATCCAAATTTGAAGGTCCAGTGACAAGTTTGCCTGCGCCGGTCCAGAATCTTCCCATCTGTGCTGCCATGATGTGAGGGGTCGCAATGATGCTTGTTGATGACGCGCTTGATAACGGTGGTAAGCTTGTGAACTGTCACATCTTCTTTGTATTCATAATGATGTCTTGGGTACTGTGTTGTGACCCTGCACTGCTGTTGTCTGTTGGGTTTCCGAGGCTTGCGTGGGAACATGCGTGATTTGATGCTTTTTTTAAATTTTTCTTGATACGAAAGGGCATCTCATCTTGGAATTCGTAGTGTTTCATGCTCCATTCCCGATTATTAATTGTGGCGCCGTTCGGATTTCCTAGACATTCCTCTTTTGCCCCCGGCTTGGCATATATATGTTGTTGTTGTGGTGTGCGGCAACCATTCTTCTTCCATCCTTTTCTCTCTCCTGCTTTCTTGACTTGGATCCAAAACGCTGTGGTTGTGTAGCTTCTGCTGGTTCTTCTCATGGCATGGCTGGCCGAGGCTGAGGCCGCCGTGGTCTTGGCGCCCTTGCTCCTCGTTCTTCTCGGCGGGGGCGCAGTGGCGCTACGATGGTTCCTACCATTGCTGTTACGGAAGAAGAAGTCTGGTGCTAGGATTTTCTTCTGCGCGTTCTTAGCCGAACTGCTAGTCGGATTCCTCTTCCGTTTTCCTTTGCTCCCGATCCCCTTTGTGGGTAGAGCTCCAAGCTGATAGTTCTTTCTTGATCTTCTTGGGGTCTGGTTGGAGGTCGTTCTCTCGTCAACTGAATCTACGTGAGGGTGATAGTATTTGCTGCCGCTTCGACGGTGAAGACACTCTCACCGTCCATGCTTTTGATGCTGGCGGGAATCGTCTGTACCCTTGCTGGGAAGGCTCGAGCAGTGACAGTTCTGGAGGTTCAAGAGGTGCATCGACTTCTATTCCTTCTTCTCCTAGTGGTTCCCCTGCAACTTCTTCTTCTGCCGACTCGTCGGCTGGTGGTGCTTCCTCTTCTAGTTCTAAGCAGGACTCTGACGTCAAGCCGCCAACCAAGCGGGTGCGCCGGTAGGTCAAGGCCAACAAGATCAAGGAGGAGACGGGCTTCACCACGTAGTCTTAGGATAGAATTTTCCTTTTGTTTGTGATGATGCTCGTCAAGATGTGTGTAACAACCCAAAAGTGATTTTGCATTTCACCATGTAATTTTGCCTTTCCCCATGAGTCTCAAACTTGTTATGTTGCAATATGGTGTAGTTCCATGTGGTGATCTTATGTTGGATGCATGGTTGAGGTTCATTTGAATTTGAATTCAAACCCACCTTCGTGGTTAAAGAAGAGTCTTGTGGTATTTTTCCCATGTGCATGTGTGCTCCCCTAAGCTTGAATTCTTGCAAAGCCAAATATGTTCTCGTGCCAAGCATGCCCATGAATTTACTTTGATTTTTCCCTCTCTAGAAAAATCAAGTGTAGTTCAAATCCATTTGAATTCAATTCAAATGCCCATGATTTTACTTGTACCAAATTGGTTTAAACCAATTTTGTAAAATCAAGAAAACTCTCCTGAGCATGGATCACATTTTTGTGTGATTTTGTTCATTCTCAATCTCCCACAAAAACTCCTAGAGATATTTATATTTTATCAAATGGAAAATCTCCCTTCTTTTTTCTCTGGAAAAGTGGAAAACCGGACCAGCCCGTTTGGCCTGGTTCCCCGCCCCGGCGGCCCAGCCCAACGAATCGCTACGGAACCTCTCCACAGCCGTCCGATCTGATCAACGACTCGCACATAACGGGGCCGTGACGGCCACCTTCTCCGTCCGCTTGACGTCCACGCCGGAGCGGAGACAGGCCTGCCGACACCATCCCGTTTCGTCGTCTTTGGCCATCACATCGAGCAGCCACGACCCTATAAGAAGGCCCGCAGCCCTAGGGTTCGCTTCCCCCTCCCATTTTCGCTCGCCTCCGCCTCCAAGGCCGAGGGGCACGTCCCCTGATCCTCCATGAACTCCGGTGAGCAGACGCAAAATTCGTAGCCGCCTCATGCCGGCTTCGAGTGTGCGCTTGTGCACGTCACCTTTGCATCGTTTCTCACCGATTTCACCCCGTAGGTCCGCGCTAGGAGGTTCAGGACATCCCTCAGCCATCGACGCCTGCCGCAGGTCCTCTTCTTCCCCGATGTCGACTACCTCCACTACGGCACGCTCGCGCTCGTCGTCAACCACCCCTAGGTGAGCCTTGGCGAGTTCGTATCCCCCGTAGTGCGTAGGCGAGTAATCGTGGTCGTGTCGCATTTTTCCTGTCGCCGTATGTCGTCGCCGCCGTGCGACCCGTGGACATCGTGACCGTGGCGCGCTCCGGGTCTGCTCGGGCGTGCTGTAGACGCGCTCTGGACGTGTGTATGGAGGTAAAGGAGCCGCCTTGAGCTCTCCTTGCCCTACGCATGTCGTCGTCTGAACTACAGCGTCAGGTGCAGAGCTCCGCCGTGATCTTTCCTGTGAGAAAAGGCGTCGCCTTTCCATCGTCTTACCCATATCCGGGCACCCACGGGTACGTGGAGGTGCCCTGCTTCGCTTGCACGCCGTCGTGAAGTCGAAAGCGCCTTGTGTGCGACCCCATCCTCGCTGGAATAGACGCAGTGCAGGTCTGTCTCTGATTTTTTAGCACGTGTTGACGTCGTGTTGTTCGCGGTGAGCTCGAGACCTCATCGGCGCGTTCCCATGGCCTCTCTGTGTCTCCATGGGGGAGTGTATGTGCGGGCTCCCGTACCCAAGCCGCAGTCGATTCGTCGGCGACATGAGGGCGAGGACAGCCTCGCCGCAATAGCTCACCCTCGACGGGTTCAGTGTCATCCGAAATTCAGAGAACCCGAGCAGTTAGCCTGTTCTCGACTGCATATCTGTTTTGTTCAAAACTTTTTCACTAGCGCAGTGGTCGAAGCAGCGTATCGAGGGGTGCATCGCGTGTTCGATCCCCCGTGGGGACATTGCCCCCACTGTTATTTTGCGCTAGCCTGAGAGGCTGACATGCGTGGCCCGTAGGCAAGTGGCTGGTGCCACCCTAAGCAGGCTAGGCCGAGCCCATTAGCTGCTGAGCGCGCATGGAGGTGGACTAGCCCAGTAGTTGGGCCAGATCCAGCCGAGGGCAGCCCATAGAGGGTTTCCCCTCTTTTTTTTCCATTTTCTTTTTCTACATTTGAATTTGATTTCAAATTTAATCTGTTTCAATCTGTCTTGTGCACCCCTGCTCCAAATGCTACATGTTATTTATGTATTTGGGGAAGAAGAATCTGAGGGTTATCATGGCGAGGTTCATTTTGTGTTTTGGCAACACAAAAACTGAAAATGTGATACAATTGTCACATGTGCCACCATGTTCCCTATTTCAAAATTCTTTTGCACTTGTTCCAACAAGCCATATCATATGTGGTTTTGGGACAGAAAAGTGAGAGGAGTGTGATGGTGCTGTCCGTATTGTCATATGAACAAGCACCTACATGTAGGAGCTCAATCTTTGCAATACCTCACTATAGTGCATCCCTTGTCTTGTCTTCGTTCTTCTTTCTTTGTTTAAACTTGTCCGGTGTCAACCCTTGTCGACACCTTCCGTCTTAGGAATCACACTAGTTTATTTTAACGTTGCAATGCATCTTTTGATCATAATGTTATGCCATGTCATGCATTCCATGCTACTTGCACCTTAATTTAAGGTCTCGACCAAGACCACTAAAACTTAACTTAATGCATATGAAGTACCGTTGACTTGTTCGTCTGATCTTCACTTAAACTTGACTAGCTAGGGTCACACCATGATTTATTAAATCTGAAACATGCATGTCTCATGTTTGTACACCCTTGATCCCGATGCTTACTGGTTGTTCTTGTTCCATTCCTATTTCGTACGGTAGAGCCCGAGTTTGCCGAGGAGACTTACATGGAGCTTTCGGAGACCGAGCCTGAGGACCCTGTAGCGTGTGATCCGTCTTCTACTTACTCAGGCAATGGGGGGATATATCATTCTTTATAGCTTTCAGCTAGCTTTCCTAGCTGTATTTAGAACGGTTGTTTGATCCTACCACCATATATTTGTGCCTCTCAATAAACCCAAAACAACCATGATCCCCACATCCTAGCAAGCCTTGTTTGGCCATGTACCTTGCTTGCTTAACCACTTTACATGCTGCTATACCCATTGCTGCCTTGGTCGGATATCATGCTATTATTAAAAGTTGGTTGATATTTATTATTAATGATGTTAATTTTATACTTGATGAAGGATGAGAGACCGGGTTGTTCCCGCCGGGTGTTTTGTTCCATTCGAGTTACCTAGGACCCGAGTTTTGGGCATGGTGTTTCTTGACGAGCGTGCCTAATCGTGTGTGGAATTCTATGGGGTCCCCTTGTCTTACCTACCTAGCTCCAAGCAGTTCTAGTGGTGGCCCAAGCTAATTTACTATTTGCAAACCGTGTGTGTGCTTGATTGGTACCCCGACAGGTTTTGAAACAAACCGGGCCAGCGGGGCATGGTTCCCTTGTTGGTCCACCTGATCAGCTAGGACCCGGACCTCAGTGGGTGATCCGGCAATCCGACCTGCGTCATATGGTATAGTACGATTCGAGAGCGTGGCCAGTTCTTGAATTGGGTGTCGACTCCCCGGTGGCCACCCGGAATTGTGCGTTGTTAGTTAGAGGGACTCTGACATTCCAGAGTTTCAGGCGTCTTCACATGCCAAGTGGAAACCGGGAGTACATGCGAAGCCTGTAATAGGTAGTTGGTACACCCCTGAATGGTTAAATATTTTCGAAAAGCCGTGTCCGCGGTTACGGACGAATTGATTCCTACTCCTTGTTCATAGAATAACATCAACTTAATCATGCTTAAAATTGCCAATGTGTGAGTTGCCTTGATTGCTCTTCTTCGTCCGGAGCGACAAAGAGGGGACAAGGTTGTGTTATGATTTGCGTAACTAGGAGAATAGGAGTCTTACTGATGCGATCATCAACATATTCTTTGTTCTTCCCTTACTCTAATATATCGTTAGCCACTCATATATGCTAGTGCGGATGCAACCTCAACCACTACCTTTTCCTTACCGTGAGAAGTTAGTTATACTGTATTGATATACTCTCACCCCTTGCATCTTTCTTTCACGTTATGTACAAAACGATTGGATCATCAGGCTACTACCTCGACTCGACTACAAGAAAGTACTTCATGGAGATCCCATCGGAGGAGGGCGACGACGAATTCGAGCAGTAGAGTTCTTCAGTTGGGTCATCAGTGACCCCCCGGGTGGGCGCCATGTTTATTTCGAGCCCCTTTGGGCTATTTGCTTCTTGTTCGTACTCGGATGTGCTTTTCTTCTGTTGTGACTGAATGATGTAATGTTGGACCATGTGGCCTCTGGTTGATGTAATAATATCCTAGGCACTGTATGCCTGGGAACTTATATTATTAGCTTATGTTCATGTTTTGTGTACCTGCTGTCGAAAATTCTGCAGCGGACACTTGCCTTCTTCATGCGCGGGTGGCTACTTATGCGCTTCCATCTTCGAAGTTGGTGCGAAAGTGCCAATTTGGAGATGGTACCGCATCGTGGGCCTTACAATGTGAGCGAGTGCCAATTATCTCAGCATGAGCACAGATGTAGAAGTCATAATTCCTTGTAATGCTTGGCCTTAAACTCCCTTTGATGTATAGAAGAAATTGTCCTAAAGTTCTTGATCTTGTATCCCTTTGATGTATAGCAGAAGTTTATCTTGTAATGTCTGATCTTGTATCCCTTTGATGTATAACAGAAAATGTCTTGGAGTGCTTGATCCATCTGGTGCCTAAGTCTGTGGTAATATCGGGTGTGCGGCAGCGCTCCCGATGGGAGTAGGCCCCGAGGCTATGTTCGACTCGTAGAGTCGGGCATAGACTAGAGTTGTTTTGTCAGACTGGCCCCATCCTTTTGTTTGATCTGTGTGATGAAGCTTCGTCGGGAGCGCGACCGCTCTCCCGATGGGAGTAGCCCCAAGGCTTTGGTCGATTGCTTGCGGTCGGGCGAAGACAGTAGTTTCCTTTTCCAGGGGCTCCGGTGCTTTTCTTTTCAAGGGGTCCTTGTCATTTTTATGCTGTACGGTACCTTTTTATTCGTCGAGGGTCTAAAAATTTGCTAGAGGGGAGGATCTCGAGGGAAGTTTTTCACTTGAATACTTGGCGTAAATTTATTTCCAATGTATGATCTTCGGGGGACGGGTAAAAGACCTCTTCGAGCGAAAAAGCGGGCGGTATACACTTTAGCCCTAGATTGCCGAACATATTGTCGTTGCATAAGGGAAAAACACCTCGGGTAAGAGGGTGAGTCCACGCTCGAGCCCCCGTGTGCCAAAGTGTTGTCGTCGCGCAAGCGAAAAATGCCTCGGGGGAGAGGGTGAGTCCGCGCTCGAGCCCCCGAGTGCCAAAGTGTTATCGTCGCGTGAGGGAAATAACACCTCGGGGGAGAGGGTGAGTCTGTGCTCGAGCCCCCGAGTGCCAAAGTATTGTAGTCATGTTAGGGAAAAACGCCTCGGGGGAGAGGGTGAGCCCGCGCTCGAGCCACCGAGTGCCAAAGTATTGTCGTCGCGTGAGCGAAAAAGGCCTCGGAGGAGAGGGTGAGTCCGCGCTCAAGCCCTTGAGTGCCAAAGTATTGTCGTCACGCGAGTGAAAAACGCCTCGGGGAAGAGGGTGAGTCCGCGCTCGAGCCCCCGAGTGCCAAAGTATTGTCATCGCGTGAGAGAAAAACGCCTCGGGGGAGAGGGTGAGTCCGCGCTCAACCCCCGAGTGCCAAAGTATTGTAGTCGTGTGAGAGGAAAACGCCTTGGGGGAGAGGGTGAGTCCGCGCTCGAGCCCCCGAGTGCCAAGGTCTATTATTGAGGCAAAACATGTTTTATTGCTTTAGAATTTCACATGAGTTGCCTAGTGGCGGTGCTGCCGATATAGGGGTGCTGGGATGAAAGTGCCGCTGGGCAGTCTATGGGTAGAAGAGGCGTAGGTTTGCCACATTCCACGGGTTTCCCACGTCTTCGCCGGTCTTGGGTTCTTTAGTCTGTAGGCTCCTCCCCCTAGTATTTTTGATATTATGTAGGGCCCTTCCCACTGTGGGGCGAGCTTGTGTAGCTTCCCTTGTGTTAGTCGCAGGACAAGGTCTCCTTCTCTAAAAATTCTTGTTCGGAGTCGGGTGCTTTGGTAGGTGCGCAATTTGTCTTGATACCCTTTTGACCGTGCTAGGGCTGTGTCTCTTGTTTCGTCCGCGACATCTTTGTCGTCCGCGAGTGCGTCTTCTGCTTTTCCTCTTCGTATCCCGTGATGCAAGGGGCTACAAATTTGAGGTAATGTGGGAGTACTGCCTCTGCCCCGTACACCATGAAGAAAGACGTGTACTGGGTCGAGGCATTAGGTGTGGTGCGCAGGCTCCAAAGGATTGAGGGAAGCTCTTCTATCCAGTTACCTGCGGCCTGCTCGAGTGGTGCGAGGAGCCACTTTTTGATGCCGCCGCATACTAGTCCGTTATCCTTCTCGACTTTTCCGTTAGACTGCAGGTGCGTGGCTGATGCGTAGTTGATCTTGATGCCGAGTTCCTGGCAAAAGTTTTGGAATTCTGCTACGGTGAAATTTGTGCCGTTGTCCGTGATGATGTTGTGCGGTACACCGAACCAAAAGATGATCGACTTGATGAAGTTTACTGTCGTGAGAGCTGTCGAATAGGTGATTTGTGACACCCTGGATTTTTCAACTTTTTAATTTCAAAAAATTTTCTAATTTATTTCAAGATTTGCGAGTTGCTTTGATTTTGAGCAACTCTTTGGACTTGAAACTTGAGCATATTTTCTTTCCTTTCTCAAGTGGACCATGATCCCCTAAACCTTTCCAAATGTCTCCCCATTGATCCATCCCTTCAAAGCACATTTTTGTTCATGCCATATATTCCTTTTCCAATAAAAGGAATATTCCCTTTATTTGAGGATTGTGAAGCAACCCTTATTTATATTGCTCCATAAATCCCCAAATAACTCCCACATGTCCTTGATGCCATATCTTACCGAAATCTCCAAGGAAATTGCATGGCCCGAGTGGATTTCTCCTCAAGAGAAATTCATTTGTCTGTGGGGGCAGAATGGCACTCTGTGAAGGAAGTTTAATTTATCTTTATCCATTTCTGGTGACACTTTTTGTGGAAGCTCTTGTGACCATATCATTTGCCTATGCAAAATTTCAGCTCTAGGGAACTATCCAAACTCCATTACAAAATTCCCAAAGTTTGTGTGCAACAAGGGGCAGCGTGAAGCAAGTGCATGATAGGAGCATCCATTTGCTCTGAAACTTTTTGTGCATGTTCCCACACCTAAATGACTCACTTAAACCAAGTTTCAGCCAAAGCCAAGCACCCATGTGATGTCACCCTCAAGATCAAGTTTCTGGCCAGCAGGATACCTTGTGAAGCAAGTACTAGCTAGGAACCTCCCCTAGCCATGAAACTTTTCACACTTATGCACACCCCCAAATAACCTCTATACAATTTTTTTGAGCCAAATCCATCAAGCCCAAGTGATGCTAGCTTCACCAACTTATTTCTGGACCATTTGGGCAGTTACAAAGGATGTGCATTGTTCTCTTATCCATTTGAGCTCAAAATTCACAGGACTGTAGTCCTTCCAACCCTAAGCACCTGTGATAATTTGTTCATCACCCACATTTCACCATTTTTCCCCAGCTTGCTCTGCAAGTTTGCTGCATCAACCTTTGTAGTGAAGATAAGATCACCCTATTGATCCCCTTGACCATTCAAAGATACCATAGTGCTCAGTGTAGAAAGGACTACATGCTGGACATCAATGGCCACGTGAAAACCCATCAGAGCACCAGTGCACTTGGGGAGCACGCATATGGCGTGCATTGGGCGTGCTCTGGGAGTGGCCCGAGGCCACTGGACGGTCAAAACTTCCTTTGCAGCGCGCCCATGTCGCTTTCTCCATGTCAACCCGCGTCGCACGACCTCCCTTTCCATGCGTCAACTCCCCTGCACCTTATCCTCGCCGGAATCGTGACGGCAGCTCGCCGCCAGAGGGAACCCGACGGCCACAGTGCCTGCCGACTCGTCACCATCACCACGCCCCTCGGCTCCATGCGCTGCACTGCTCGCCCATGAGCCCTCCCGAAGCAACTTTAGTCAGCCAGACCCGCGCCACCTCACCCCAGCCACTGCTCCGCCATGTCTTCATCTCCACGGCGGCGCTCGAGCCAAGCACCTCACCCCCTCTATAAAATTCTCGCTCTCGCCCATTTTCTCTTCACCAGCCACCTCACCTCCCCTCTAATCGACTCCCATGCCGAGTACTCGAAGTCGGGACGGCCATCTTCCCCAACTCCGGTGAGAACCCTGCCGCTTGGGTTGTTGCCCCCTCCTTCTCGTTCCAGTGCCTCCCCGTCCACGAAACCGATGCCATTAAACTCCCCTTGCCCCCTGTACCTTCCCAACTCCCCGCGGTCCGAATAGTCGCCGGAATCAGGTGGCCCCGATGACCCCGACGACCACCATAGCCCGGCACCGCCACGACGACCCTCCCCTCGCCGTCCGGCCACCTCCAGGTGAGCCACGGGTACGGGTAGGTGTGCCGTGGACCTGTCGATCTATCCGCACCCATCCCGCCCTCCGTCGTTCCCTCTCGCCAGAGAGATCGACGCCGTGAGCCACTCCTTTGTTTCTCTTCTCCTCTCTCCAAACCTGACAGCCCGGACCCACACGTCAGCCTCATCCCCAGCCCGAACCGTTAAATAAGTGAAAGCGCATTCGGGTTTGACGCCTTCGACGTCACCCCCGGTTATTCCAGAGAAAAAAATCAATTTCAATTGATTATTTTGACCAAACTTTGACCTCCATTATCTTTTGAACCACAAGTCCAAATGACATGAAACTTTTTGCATTATTTTCTCTTGAGCCCCTCTTTAATTTGGCATAATTTTTATGCCATGTTGTTCTAATCATTTTTGCTGGACAAAAATAAATGTTTTATGTGACATTTTCTTTTTCCATTTAAAAATATATTTTCAGGTATTTACTTGTGTTGAAGACCAGGAGTATTTCACACTCCCCTGGTGAAAGGCAAGCCACAACTTCTTTTGCATCTTCGTAGAGCTTTGACATGGTTTACAACTTCCTTTAATTTTCGGGTAATATAGTGATCATTCTTGTTATGCCAAGATTATTTAAATGAACATGTTAATTGCCATGATATTCTTGTATGCATTATGTCTCCTAGTTAGTATTATGATCTTGATAGGATGCACATGATTATAGTTAGAATCTTTCTCATTTTGACATGGATAAGTTAATCATCTAAACATGCTTTGGATTATGATATAGCCGTACCTTGGATTGTTCTACATGTAATGCGATGACTTGAACTTAGATTTGCATGTTGCACCTGATCTTGATGTTTGTGCATTTGGAAACTTGCTTTATGCCAAGTTGATCAGGTGCCACCGAACCGAACTTATCAGTCCAGCCACACTCGCCTGTATGGGAAGGCCTTGGCTCGGTCTATCGGTGCGGTCTATTATCTGTATCACCAAGGAGGGAAGGCTATGCGCGCGCGGTTACCTTGACCCGGTAAGCGACGATAGTCTTGAGAGCCAGTTTGGTTATTGGGCCCGTCCCCTTCTGGGAAAAGTTTGTTTGCCACACGGTGGCCGTTTGCCACGACGGTGGCCGATGTCTTGAGGACACGGGGGTACCCAAGGCATGACTCGCGGAGTATGTCGGGTGATACGGTAAGGGAGGCACGCGGTAGAACGGTCTCGTTGGAGAAGTCCTAGTCCACTCCTATGGTACAAGTTCCGAGGTTCCCGTGGGACAAGTTCTAAGGTACTGGATGGAGGAAGAACTCCATAGTGTGGGTAAAGTGCGCAAACTCTGCAGAGTGTTAAAAATCTATTCAAATAGCCGAGTCCACGATATTAGACAAAGTTCGTACTAGGTCACACTATGGATTAACATGCACCCGGTTTGATGATTGTGCTAAGTTGATTGGTCACGTGGTGAGCCGTGGAAGTTATTGGTCATGTGATGACCTGTGGAAGTTATTGGTCATGTGAAGACCTGTGAAAGTGTTGGTCATGCGATGACTGGATTGGTTGGGTGGTAACGCGATGACACCTAGCCTGTTGAATGGTCGTGCCACGACCCGTATGATTTTTTTGTCGTATGATGACCCGTATTCTGATTTTTGAGTCTACAAGGACTCTGAGGTAAGCTGCATGATCATGTGATGATCATGCGTGGTCCATGTGAACTTAATAATGTTTGTTCTTTCCCTAGTATTAATCTTGGTAATATGCTAGAGTTATCATGTTAGCATTGTTTGAACTGCTAATGCCATGCTATTGTTTTTCCTTGGTGCTTTGGTTGTTGTGAGCTTGCAAGTACATTCAATGTACTGACCTGGCGTGTCATGCAAGACTTGTAGGCAAGGCTGTAATTGCGTAGGATGACATTCTCGGTGTTTGCGAGCTAGGAGGTGTCCCAACCAGTGTCCCTGTGAAGTGGAGTCCATCGCCATCGCCGTTGTTCCGCTGCTAAGTTTCATTCTGCTGCTATAGAGTTATTCCGCTGCTTGATGTAGTTCTGTGGCTAGCATTAGGAGCAAGTTGTTCTCTGCCTCGCTCCGCAAGCGTTTTAATAGACCCCTGTACCCATTTCATTGGTAATAGAAGTGGTTCAGTTCTATATCAAGTAGTGTCGTGTTCCAGAAGACATGATCTCTGGGCTGGAGCACGGGGAGGTCCGGTATTTTGAGCCAGGGTGCCACATGATTAGCTCCGCTTCTATCAAGTTGGTTTACTTGTCCACTGCTGCCAGGAGATGTGTTTGACCGCCCTTTGAAAATTTCTTGCGTGGACCAACCGTGTTGAGTCCCCATGTTGCGAAGGGCCATGACAGTGGGATGGTTTTGAGTTCTAAGCCTGGTGGCGAATTTTTGGCAGGCGATGCATCATCGCACGATGTCTTCTGCGTTTCGCATCGTAGTTGGCCAGTAAAAACCTTCTCGGAAGGCTTTAGCCACTAGAGCGCGGCTGCTCGCGTGGTGTTCGCAAACTCCTTCGTGGATCTCTACTAGTAGTGCCATGCCATATTCTTCCTCGATGCAATTTTGGAGCACTTGAGAAATGTTGCGATTGTAGAGCTGCCCATTGATTATGGTGAACGTCTTGGATCGTCGGCTGATGCGCCGAGCTTTTGTGAAGTCTTGCGGCAGGTTGCCGTGTATCAGATATCCGAGGAAAGGTCTTGTCCAGGCTGAGCCTTTGGGTACATCCGGCTCTTCCTCCTCGTTTGTGTTGTTGCCTTCTTCATCGGTGACTGGGCCCGCTGCTGCTACTTGTGCTGGTGCATTTGCGTTTCCATCTTCTATGGCCACTACTGACTCGAGTGCTTTGGTTTTGGTTGATCTCTGGCTAATACTTTCGAGAAAAAATGTCAGGAGGGATTGGCCCTCGGGTTAATCCGATGTTTGCGAGCTCATCCGCTTCTGTGTTGTTTTCCCTCGTGACATAGTTGAGCTCGACCCATCGAACTCTACTTATAAAGTGTGGTAGAGCTTCTGGTATGCCGACATGTTATGTGCGACTGCTTCAAAGTCTCTCATTGCTTGCTGGACGACAGGGTTGGAGTCGCCATAGATTAGGAGGCAAGTGGGGCCGCAAGATTTTTCCATGCGCATGCCATGGCGGAGTGCCTCATATTCTGCTTCATTGTTTGACGCCTTCTTGAATTTGATCTGGAGTACGTATCTGAGCTTGCCTCCTTTGGCTA
Source organism: Bromus sterilis (assembly GCA_950022295.1). Lineage (NCBI taxonomy): Eukaryota > Viridiplantae > Streptophyta > Magnoliopsida > Poales > Poaceae > Bromus > Bromus sterilis. Next base: position 170,281,208 of record OX465597.1, read on the forward strand.
AGATTAGCACGATACCTGCTCCAGCTCTTTGCTGTCTTTTTGATCCATCGAAGAATATTTTCCATGAATTGGAGAGGTCCGGAGGGCCGGGTGTTTGTACCTCCATCCACTCGACCATGAAATCTGGGAGAACTTGTTCTTTGATCGCCATTGAGTTCCTGAATTTCTCCTGGGTTGTTGAGTTGTCTGGGAGAATTCCATCCACTCGACCATGAAATCTGGGATTAAATGAACGGCCGAGAGGGCTGAGTTCGATATTCCATTCAGCGACGTGACCCATCACTCCTGGGTTGTTGAGGATGTCCGAGAGTGGTGCGCTTCTCACTACCGTAATTGGGTGCTCCTTGAAGTAATGTGTTACTTTGCGTGACGTCATGACGATGGTGGACACGAGCTTCTGGTAGTGCGGGTACCTCTGCTGAGATTTTTTGAGGACCTCACCGAGGTAGTATATTGGCCTCTAGACGCCTTGTATTTTGCCTTCTTCCATGCGCTCTACAACGAGTGCGGTGCTTACTACGCTGCTCCGCGCCGCTATGTATAAATATAGGGGTTCCCGTTCCTTGGGTACTGCCAGGTTGGGTGGAGTCGAGAGGGTCTTCTTTAGGTTTGCGAATGTGTTTCGAGCTTCTTCGGTCCATTCGAACTTGCCTCCTTTCCTGTTTAGTTGATAAAATGGCAGGGTCCTTTCTCCTAGCATGTTGATGAAATGGCTCAAGGCCGCGAGGCTCCCAGTGAGCTGTTGTACGCCCTTTATGTTGACTGGTTCTTGCATCCAGGCGAGTGCTTGGACTTTCTCTGGGTTGGCTTCGAATCCTCGGGCAGAGACCATGTACCTGAGCAGTTTTCCGGCTGGGACGCCGAACACAATTTTTTCGGATTAACCTCGATCCTGTATCTTTTAAGTGCTGCGAAGGTCTCCCGGAGGTCGTCGAGTAGTGTGTCTTCATTATATGTTTTGATGAAATTGTCATCTACGTAGACTTGGACGTTTCTCCCGATTTGGTCCCTTAGGCATGCTTGCATCCGTTGGTATGTGGCTCCAAAAGGCGTTGTCCTGTAGCAGAATACGCTATAAGGGGATATGAACGAGGTATACTCCTCGTCGTCCTCCTTCATCCTGATCTGGTTGTACCCTCTCCTCTCGTGCAGCTCGCCATGGCCGCCGTGACCACCAATCTCCCCGGCGTCCAAAGAGCTGTCCAGGAGCCCCGTGGTACTCGTCGTCATCGACCACACGCACGGATTGGAGCTGCCATACTGCATCGGCATCGCCATCGTCTCTTCTTCCATCCACGGCCGCCGTGCTTCTCCGGCAAAATCCGTCGCCGGTGAAGCTCCCCGACCACCAACACCTCTCCCCTGCCCTCCCCAGGAGCGTCCGAAACGATTCCCCTCCTTCCCCGTTGAACTCTTCGCCGTAGAAATCGTGCGTCTCCATGGCCGGACCTCTGTGCTCCATGGTCGCGCGCTCAGTGCATGTGGCCGCTTGTAAGGCCCGATATGCGGTACTGTTCCAGATCTAGACGTTTCCATCCAGATCCGGGAACGAAGCACATATCGGTCCCACCGCGACATATGACGTAGTCATATGCCCCGGATTTCCAACATGATATCACAACATTACAGATACAAGGATACAACATCTCATACAATCGGCATAGAACTTCCTTAAAACAATACAATAGGGGAAGATATATGTCTGAGTACAGACTACAATCAATTGCCTAGTGGCAAAGAGAAAAACATCGATCCCCATAACCACACGGGTCCAGGCCCTCCGCCGGGATCCGCCTAACTAGTCGTCGTCGAGTCTCCACGTGAAACGTCGATCACCATACCTGTTGTCGATCAAGAACCCTGAAAAGAGTTTGGGGGTAGTATCACGAGTACAGAAGTACTCAGCATCCAACTGTAGTGGTCAACTGACCCAGCAAGGACTTCATCACTCGTCATTCTAGGACAACTAGTAGTTTACGGTAAGGATGGGGTAAGTGGTGAGGTTGCTGCTGCACTAGCATTTATGAAGTGGCTAACGATCTAGAGAGTAAGATAAGAAGCCAAGCATTCGATGAGGAATCGCCTCCAACAAGTCTTGCTATCAACTACTTACACAAACATAACCCCTATCCTATCCTTGTCCTCCTCTTTGCATCCCGACGAAGAAGAAGCAGTCAAGGCACACACACATTGATCAAGTTATATTAAGATTATCTTAGTTGTTGTTGTTGTCTATGAACAAGGAGTAGGTCTCAAGTCGTCCATAACCATGGACACGGCTTCTCTAAAAGATTTAACCCTGCAGGGGTGTACCACCTGCCCATTAGAAGGCTCCGCACGCACGCCCATCTCTCTCAGTTGCTACCCATTATAGGCAACAATTTTATGATTTAGTTCCGAGAGATCCGAAACGATAGGTGTCGGGACCCGGGGTTAGCGTATGCAAGTCCAGTTAAGGCATAGTCATATGGAGAGCCGAGAACCGTACCCACTTGTCTAAGCAGACAAGGCCAAGCACAGAACGTTCTCGGAAAGCATCGTACGTGAGGGGCATCCCATCCAGGCCGGATGATCAACTGAGATGGGTCCTCATCGTCCGCACACAAGTCTAATGATATGGGTGGTGAACTCCCATATTCAAAGACAAGTCGCCTCAACCATACTATCGACTATCTCATAACTCTTACATAGACTTACTCCAGCCCGATCACTTAGTCGGGGTCTAGGGCGGGCTCAATCATACCACAAAGTGTGCACGAGACAGAGTCTCTAACAATCGCATCGCGATGCCCCAAGCTGCGCACATCTAAGGGCCACTTGGTGTATGAAAGACCGCCAGCCAGAACACAACTAAGGTCTCGAAAACCCATACAAAGACATGCATGTTATAAACATACACGCAGCACACATGCCTTGTATGAACAGCAGGTACCATTGCAATTCTCTACAAAGTGTACAATTTTATTGATAACTCTTATAGAGTGCACACAGAGATCACATACATGTGATCCAACATTACATTACAAGCGGAAGCAAATTATGTCTGAGTACAGACAAGTTTAACAAATGGCTTAAGAAGCCTTATTTAAACACAAAGCCCTCCACGAGGGAACCAGTCGTCTGACTGGGACTAGACTAGTTGGTCTTCAGTCGTCCAGCTCGATGAAGAAGCCACCTTCGGGGTCAGTGGCATCATCTAAAACATAGATTAAGCAAACGTGAGTACAAAGTCGTACTCATCAAGACTTACATAGGAGCTATACTACTCATGCATATGTATCAAGGTAAAGGGAGGTGGGGTTCACTTGCAGAAATGCCAGCTTTGAATTGGCTAGTCCTGAACTACGAGTACCAGACTTTGAGGTAAGAAGCGTACACGAGTCCACTACTTTCTCCAACCAATACACCACTATGGTGCCTTCCTCGACTTCCCCACGAGAAAGCACGCCATAGCACTCACACTTATCTTGGTGTGTTTTAGAAGTATCCGGTTCAAGTTATCTAATAATCAAGCTAAGCTTTCCAAGCAGTCCATAACCGCGGACGCGGCTATTCGAATAGTTTTGTTAACCTTGCAAGGGTGTACCGCTACACACACATGACCATCATTTACCGCCTTTGATCTCGACACCATTCAAGGGGTGCCAGCGAGGATGCTCACCACAAGTGTTACCTCATAGCCGATCTAGTCCGAGAAAGCCGCCTACTTGGGTTGGTTACCACAATCGTGAACCCGGCCGGTTTACCGAAGTGGACCCAAGTGATGTGTGTGTGGTGCATAAGCCGGTCTTGGATGAGCCGTTCTCTCACTTAGCATCCATGCCACAGACCTACCAGAACTCCGAACTATTGCGACATCTGGACATCGAAAGGGATGAGTTAGTAAGTTGAGAGGGGTCAGTGAGCCCAATGTGTGGTTGTACTCTTCATCTTGGATCACCACACAAGACTCGTACTAGGGCGGTGTTCAACGAGACAACCCACCGTGTACTCCTACACAGCCTCTCATCGTTCACCTTGTATTAGGGTCGATTCACCAACACTTTTCTACCAACATCAACGTGATCATTCCCATCCCGACTCACATCACAGTAACAACATGGTATCATACTAAGCATGCAATAAGCAGTAACATTGTAGGGGCCACATGATATCAAACAACTCCTACATTTGCTAGGATTGTGGTTTGCTTACTACTGTGACAAAATGATAGGTCATGCAAAGGAATGGGTTCATCTATGCGGTAGAATCGTAACATGGTGATCATCCTAAACAATGCATAAGCGAGACATGAGAGGGAAGTGGGATTTTATCGACATGATCAATGGGGGTTTGCTTGCCTTGCTGACGAGGTTCGGGTTCTGGATCTTCAGCGAAGGGGGTGACCTCTTGCTCCGGTTCCACCTCTACTCGACAAACAAAGCACGAAGTAGCAATCAATATGAATGCAGTGCTCAAGCACATGATTGAATGTTAAAGCTTGAAGTATAAGTTTTGATGTGTGAGGCAATTCCATTTAAGTGGAATATATTGCATTTAAAATGCAAATTCAAACTCCACATTTGAATTTAACTTAGCCAAGTTGAATGTGACATAGTTTGATCATTTTGAATCAACTTCAAATGTGTATGATATGCCTTTGATGTGTGATTGAAATGTAGCATGTTGCCATGGTTCAAGTTGCAAAATTATTTGATTTGAATTTGATTTAATTCCATTTAAATCAAATAGCAAATTCTACTGATCACATTTTAAATTCAACTCAAACAGAGTTGAAAGTTGCATATTTGGAAAGATAATTTTCTCCTGATCATTTTTCATATATTATTTGTCCAAATTGGATTTAATATGAATTTTCTATGAATTTCCAAAGTTTGTGGTATTTTCTGGAATTTCTGGAATTCTTTTTAATTAGAAAAGCTTTTATTGCGCCAGCACTGCATCAGCATGACGTAAGGGGGTTTTGACCCCGGTCAAACTGACCAGTGGGCCAGGGCTGTCAGCCTCTCATCTAATTTCCCTGTTAGATTAATCTAACAGAGAGGATTAGAGGGGGCTGGGCCCACCTGTAAGTGACCCAAGGGGGTTGGTTTAGTGGCTAAACACCCCGGCCACCTCAGGCTTGCCGGCGGCTAGCCGCCGGTGGCCACCAGTGCGGCGGCGCTGCACGGGGAGAGCGCTCCCGTGGTCCAAATCGCGCGCTTCGACCACTGAGACGAAGCTCTCGGTGTCGCGCGTCGATTGAGACCGAAAGGGGAGGTGGGGAGGCCCTGTAGGCATGCCGGCGTCGAGCTTTGGCGGCGGCGGTGCTATTGGCTAGAGGCCGAACTCGATACAGAGCTCCAAATGGCGCGTGGTTGGGTGCGTTCGAAGCAACGGAGCACGGGGAACGCAAAGGACAAGGTAGCGGGGTCGATGGCTTAACGGTTGCTCAAAATACAGCGGCGCTGCACTTCGGTGTTCATGGCGAATGACGACAGAGAGCGAGAGGGAGACCACGGAGTAGTTCTAGCGAACTGGGAGCTCACCGTGAATCCAACTGAAGCGGTGGCGAAGTCGGAGGAGCTCGGGGTTGGCCGGAATTGAAGCAAGTTCACGGCGGCTCCGGCGATGAAGATGTTGAAGCTCACGTCGTCTGAGTTGGCGTTGAGCTTCGATTGACTTGGGGGAACGACGGAGTCGACGGTGCTGGAGCGACCAGACACGGCGGCAAGGCTGGAGGAGCTCAGTCGCCACGTCGGTGCACTGCCGCGCCGGGCTAGGGTTTCTGCAGCGGAGCGATTTCTTCGCGGGGAGAAGAACCAGAGGGCGAGGAAGGGGAAAGTGAGGCGCGGGGCGTCTCCTGGTGCGATAAGGACGCCTGGGGAGGCCTGGAAGCTTGAAGACGTCGCCGTGGCGTCCACGGCGTCGGCGCCGCGCCACCGAGCTGCTTGGCAGCGCGGGGTGGAAGACGACAAGGGGGGCTTCGCGGGCTGGGCCGGCTGGAGAGGTGGGCCTTGCCCCTGGCGAGAGGTAAGTCCTTTTCCTTTTTCTGTTTAATCTTTCCTTTCTGTTTTTCTGTATATTTTTTTTGACTTCGGTAAAAATACCAAATCATTTTATTAAATGCTGAAAACTTTTACATGGCCTCATAATAATATAGACTAGCCACTCATAAACTTTCAACATTTTTAAAATTCAAATGATTTGAATTTTAAATCAAATAGGGGTATTTCATTAATTCTAAGGTACTGTTTGAATATTTGAAAAATCTATGAGCATGGGGTGGGTCCCACATCACTTGATATGTGATCACACTCATTTATAAAACTTTTCAAAACTCTAACATGAATTTTTGGAAAAGATTTTTATCTGGCCTTTTGAATTAATTCATATGGGGGGTGTTCCTTCTCCCATTTTGATTTTGAAAATGATTTCCAAGATTTCTTTTGAAATTTTGACATGATGCAAAGGCACTAGCTAACCCTAGCACATACCTAACAGAGGGTTCTGACAATAGGTCCATCTAACTAACAACGAACAAATCCGGGTGGCCCCCGGTGAGTCGACACCCAACTCAAAAGCCGGCTGCGCTCTCGAATCGGTCTCTACCATCTGTCGCAGGTTTGGATAGCCGGTTAATCACACATGGGAAACCGGGTCCTCAGCCGGACAAGGTGGGCCAGCAAGGGAACTATGTCCTCACTGGTCCAGGGTGGTTTGTAAACAACTGGCGGCCGACCAGCACACACACAGTTTCAAATGGTAAATCAGCTTGGGCCACCACTAGAAATGTTTGAAGCTAGGTAGGTAAGAAAAGGAGACCCCATAAAATCCCAAACACGGTTAGGCATGCTCAGTCTTAAAACCAATACGCGGAACTCGTGTCCTATGTGACTCGGATGGAACAAAGCGTCGGGGCGGGATAGCCTAGACCTTCCATTCTTCGTCGAATATAGTCAACATTATAATAATCAATATCATCAACAACAATATAATAATGTGATATCCCAAACCAAGGAGTAACAGGGTAAAATCGTAGCATCCTAAGCATGCATACTAAGTAGGGGCTGAGCAACGAGCAATAGTAACATAGAAGTACATGGTTTGCTGGGAGGGGACATGGCTGTATCGGTTTGAAAGAGGTTGTAAACATGTGGTAGGATCAAACATTGAACCTATCCTAGACTAGCATGCAAACCGCTGGTTGAAATAGAATGGATCATAAGTAATGTATAGTCCTTGCCTATTGATAAGTCGGGTTCCGAAGCTGTAGTTGATCGCAAGCTCGCATCGTCTCCGAAGGGTACCCGCGGAAACACACAAGAAGGTAAACACTGGAAAGCAATCAACGAGCAAGCATCTATTACTACGAAGAAAACACGAGCAAGCATCAAGAAGAAGGCAACATGAGACATCGCACCTACCGTCGAGAGCGGTTACTAACAGGTTAAGTGGAGTACTCGTCAGACACGATGATACCGCACGTTTACAAGGGTTCAAGTTGTTTAACTACACAAGATGAGCAAAGGTTATTAACATGGAATCTCACCCATGCATGGCATAGCGCACAAACAAGATGAGCAAAGGTTATTAACATGACAAGAGGTGAAGCATAAATAAACTATCTAATCTAGTCACTTTAAGTGGGGGGTAAAACCTATACATGGCAACTATTACCGACCCCACGATATTTATTGCATTTGGTACTGTTCTGCCCTAAACCATATTTTATTTTTGTTATTAGCAAGCAACAGCAGCATAAACACAATGTACACTAAATTCTAGTCAAGTTACATATAAAGAACATTTTAAACGGAGCAACAGTTAAAAAGTTATGGCAGTTACAATTTACAGTGGCAGGCAGTGTAAATAGCAGGTAAACAGCATGTAAACAAAGTCAAACATGGCAAAAAATCACATTTTATAAATCTACACAGAAAACTAAGCAACTTTCATGTTTAAAGAGTCGCGATCCGAGCTACGAGCTAAAAGATACGGGCAACGCAAATTTTTAACAATAATCTGCAATTTAAATAAGCCCAGGAAAACAAAAAAAACATTACGGGCCGAAATACGTGGGAGCTGTTTAGTTATCCAGCGCACAAGGCGCTGCACAGTACTGGGCGAGCCCATCTAGCACAGCAGGACAAAAAATAAATAATAAAAAAAGAGACTGGCTCACCACATGGGCCTGGTCCAGGCCGGCCGGTGGCGCTGGATAGGCAATCCCGCCCTAGGAGGCGCGAGCCGGGCCAAGGGCGCAGGCCGGCTGGCGGGCCGCGCGGCTGGGGAGGTCGGCCCAGGTGACGGAACGAGCGGGCGAGCGAGGCAGGAGGGGTTCGGCTCGTCCCCGTCGGTCCCAGGCAGCGGCGGCGGCTGGGATGACCGGAGCTCCGGCGAGGGTGGCGGGGCACATGTGAGGGAGGTAGGGGGACTGCAGATCCGGGCCACGGCGGCCGGATCCGGCGGCTGGCCGAGGCGGGCGGTCATGGCTCTGTTGAGCGGCGCGGCGAGCTCCTTCGGGCGGCGCGGTCGAGTTTCAAGCGTCCATGGCGACTGGTGGCTTGCAACTCAGAGAGGGAGAAGAGAGTTTAGAGGAGAAGGAGGAAACCGGGAGAGATGGGGAAGGGGCGGCCGGGGAGATGCTCACCGGAGGCTCACGGGGTGTGGGCGGCGCGGCTCGATGGACCAGGAGGCGAGGCTATGGCGCCATGGAAGGAGGGCTCGGGAGGAGCTCAGGCTGGGAGCCCCCAACTGGTGACGTGGTGTGTCCGGAGCCATCCATCTGCAGATCCTACGGTCCAAATTTGCCAGGGAGCTAGGGTTTGGGGATTTGGGGCAAAACTGGGGAACATCTCGACATTGTGAGGGGGTTGCTGCAATTTTGTGGCTAGGAAACCCTAGAAAGGGGTGGGAGTGTGGTGGTCTTTATATAGTCCAGGTCGCTGGCATTTTGCAAAAACATCCCCGGTTTTTCTCTCGTGCGCGCGGTATTTACGTTTCTGACCGCGGGGGTCCGCAGGATCTCCGGTTCGGGTAGAACTTCGAACTGTGCGATCAACGCGTCGAGCCGGCGGCGTTCACCTAGCGCTGGAACCGTTCCGAGAACTCTTTCCGGCGCGTTATAAAAATAACCCGTTTAATGATTAAACGGGGTTTTTCGTTCCACTGGCTGCGGCTGGTCTCGTGCGGTTTTGCGACGATGATCGGGTGAAACTCGGTGTCGCAAAGGTCGAGTGTCCGGGTGGAAAGGGTCGGTCTCCATCCGGTACGAGATAAGAGGGGGAAAAATAATCGCCGATCGATAAATCGGGGATGCATACACCGCAAAAATATCAGACAATCAAACAATTCTCACCGAAACCAAAAATTTTAATTTTTGTGAAATCTGGGCTGTTACAATACAACAACACCAACAAGGGATCTCGTACCGAGATCCAGGACGATCCGGGGGAGAGGGGATAGAGAAAAAGAGAGTCGACTATCTTCAACACCACCAACAAGGGACTCTGCTCCATGTCGAACGAGGATCTTCCATCGAGAAACTTTCCGCAGAGAGACGACATCGTCAAAAACGAAACCGTCAGTGACAAGAGGAAGAACGACCGCGACGAACAGATCAAGGGATAGTGATTTTCGACACAATTCATAAAAACACCGGTAAAAGGAGGGATGGCAATGGATGACCCAGATGATACCCAAAATCGGAGAAGCTAAAGGTACTACAGGATTTCCCAAACCTGAGATCGGAATCGAGACAATACACTGCAAGCAAGGCATTCTAACTATTCCGAAACTCCACACACTCGAGATCCTAAAGTTTGAAGGGGGATAAGTCAAGAGTAAAACACTTACGATACTTGTCCTGACCAAAGCAAGGGTAAGGAGTAAAAAGAATCCTACTCTCCGATAACTATCTTAGTAACTACAAAATAGTTTTTGTCTAGACTCGACTTTGGCCAGAGAGGGGATCCTACGGTCGGTAAGGCTATGATACCAAGTTGTCAGGCCCGATATGCGGTACTGTTCCAGATCTAGACGTTTCCATCCAGATCCAGGGACGAAGCAGATATCGGTCCCACCGCGACATATGACGAAGTCATATGCCCCGGATTTCCAACATGATATCACAACATTACAGATACAAGGATACAACATCTCATACAATCGGCATACAACTGCCTTAATACAATACAACAGCGAAAGATATATGTCTGAGTACAGACTACAATCAATTTCCTAGTGGCAAAGAGAAAAACATCGATCCCCATAACCACACGGGTCCAGGCCCTCCGCCGGGATCCGCCTAACTAGTCGTCGTCGAGTCTCCACGTGAAACGTCGATCACTATACTTGTTGTCGATCAAGAACTCTGAAAAGAGTTTGGGGGTAGTATCATGAGTACAGGAGTACTCAGCATCCAACTGTAGTGGTCAACTGACCCAGCAAGGACTTCATCACTCATCATTCTAGGACAACTAGTAGTTTACGGTAGGGATGGGGTAAGTGGTGAGGTTGCTCCCGCACTAGCATTTATGAAGTGGCTAACGATCTAGAGAGTAAGATAAGAAGCCAAGCATTTGATGAGGAATCGCCTCCAACAAGTCTTGCTATCAACTACTTACGCAAACATAACACCTATCCTATCCTTGTCCTTCTCTTCGCATTGACGAAGAAGAAGCAGTCAAGGCACACACACATTGATCAAGTTATATTAAGATTATCTCAGTTGTTGTTGTCTATGAACTAGGAGTAGGTCTCAAGTCGTCCATAACCGTGTACACGGCTTCTCGAAAAGATTTAACCCTGCAGGGGTGTACCGACTTCCCATTACAAGGCTCTGCACGATCGCCCATATCTCTCAGTATCTACCCATTATAGGCAACCATTTTATGATTTAGTTCCGAGAGATCCAAAACGACAGGTCCCTGTAACTAACAATGAACAAATCCGGGTGGCCCCCGGTGAGTCGACACCCAACTCAAAAGCCGGCCGCGCTCTCGAATCGGTCTCTACCGTCTGTCGCAGGTTTGGATAGCCGGTTAATCACACATGGGAAACCGGGTCCTCAGCCGGACAAGGTGGGCCAGCATGGGAACTATGTCCTCACTGGTCCAGGGTGGTTTGTAAACAACTGGCGGCCGACCAGCACACACACGGTTTCAAATGGTAAATCAGCTTGGGCCACCACTAGAAATGTTTGAAGCCAGGTAGGTAAGAAAAGGGGACCCCATAAAATCTCACTCGCGGTTAGGCACGCTCAGTCTTAAAACCAATACCCGGAACTCGGGTCCTAGGTGACTCGAATGGAACAAAGCGTCGGGGCGGGATAGCCTAGACCTTCCATCCTTCGTTGAATATAGTCAACATTATAATAATCAATATCATCAACAACAATATAATAATGTGATAATCCAAACCAAGGAGTAACATGGTAACATCGTAGCATCCTAAGCATGCATACTAAGAAGGGGATGAGCAACGAGCAATAGTAATATAGCAGTACTTGGTTTGCTGGGAGGGGACATAGCTGTATCGGTTTGAAAGAGGCTGTAAACATGTGGTAGGAGAAAACATCGAACCTATCCTAGAATAGCATGCAAACCACTGGTTGTAATAGAATGGATCATAAGTAATGCATAGTCCTTGCCTGTTGATATGTCAGCTTCCGAAGGTGTAGTTGATCACAAGCTCGCATCGTCTTCGAAGGGTACCCGCGGAAGCACACAAGACGGTAAACACTGGAAAGCAATCAATGAGCAAGCATTTATTACTACGAAGCAAACACGAGCAAGCGTCAACAAGAAGGCAACACGAGACATCGCACCTACAGTCGAGAGAGGTTACTAACAGGTTAAGTGGAGTACTCGCCACACACGACGATACCGCACGTTTACAAGGGTTCAAGTTGTTTAACTACACAAGATGAGCAAAGGTTATTAACATGGCATCTCACCCAAGAATGGCATAGCGCACAAACATGAAAAGAGGTGAAGCACAAATAAACTATCTAATCTAGTCACTTTAAGTGGGGGGTAAAACCTATACATGGCAACTATTACGGACCCCACGATATTTATTGCATTTGGTACTGTTCTTCCGTAAACCATATTTTATATTTGTTATCAGCAAGCAACAGCAACATAAGCACAATCTACAAAAAATTCTAGTCAAGTTACATATAAAGAACATTTTAAACGAAGCAACAGTTAAAAAGTTACGACAATTACAATTTATAGTGGCAGGCATTGTAAATAGCAGGTAAACATCATGTAAACAAAGTCAAACATGGCAAAAGACAACATTTTATAAATCTACACAGAAAACTAAGGAACTTTCATGTTTAAAGCGTCGCGATCCGAGCTACGAGCTAAAAGATATGGGCAATGCAAAATTTTAACAATAATCTGCAATTTAAATAAGCCCAGGAAAACAAAAAAAACATTACGGGCCGAAATACGTGGGCGCTGTTTAGTTATCCAGCGCACAAGGCGCTACAAAGTACTGGGCCCAGCCCATCTAGCACAGCAGGAAAAGAACAAATAATAATAAAAGAGACTGGCTCACCACATGGGCCTGGCCCAGGCCGGCCGGTGGCGCTGGATAGGCAATCCCGCCCTAGGAGGCGCGAGCCGGGCCAAGGGCGCAGGTCGGCTGGCGGGCCGCGCGGCTGGGGGAGGCCGGCCCAGGCGACGGAACGAGCGGGCGAGCGAGGCAGGAGGGGTTCGGCTCTTCCCCGTCGGTCCCAGGCAGCGGCGGTGGCTGGGATGACCGGAGCTCCGGCGAGGGTGGCGGAGCACATGCGAGGGAGGTAGGGGGACGACAGATCCGGGCCACGGCGGGCGGATCCGGCGGCTGGCCGAGGCGGGCGTTCATGGCTCTGTTGAGCGACTCGGCGAGCTCCTTCGGGCGGCGCGGTCGAGCTTCAAGCGTCCATGGCGACTGGTGTCTTGCAACTCAGAGAGGGAGAAGAGAGTTTAGAGGAGAACGAGGAAACCGGGAGAGATGGGGAAGGGGCGGCCCGATAGATGCTCACCGGCGGCTCACGGGGTATGGGCGGCGCGGCTCGCCGGACCAGGAGGCGAGGCTGCGGCGCCATGGGAGGAGGGCTCGGGAGGAGCTCGGGCTGGGAGCCCCGAACTGGTGACGTGGCGTGTCCGGAGCCGTCCATCTGCAGATCCTACGGTCCAAAATTGCCAGGGAGCTAGGGTTTCGGGATTTGGGGCAAAACTGGGGCAGATCTGGACATTGTGAGGGGGTGGCTGAAATTTTGTGGCTAGGGAGACCCTAGAAAGGGGTGGGAGTGTGGTGGTCTTTATATAGTCCAGGTGGCTGCCAGTTTGCAAAAACATCCCCGGTTTTTCTCTCGCGCGCGCGGTGTTTACGTTTCTGACCGCCGGGGGTCCGCAGAACCTCCGATTCGGTTAAAACTTCGAACTGCGCGATCAGCGCGTCGAGCCGGCGGCGTTCACCTTGCGCTCGAACCGTTCCGAGAACTCTTTCCGGTGCGCTATAAAAATAACCCGTTTAATTATTAAACGGGGTTTTTCGTTCCGTTGGTTGCGGCTGGTCTCGTGCGGTTTCGCGACGGTGATCGGGTGAAACCCGGTGTCGCAAAGGTCGAGTGTCTGGGTGGCAAGGGTCGGTCTCCGTCCGGTACAAGATAAGAGGGGAAAAAATAATCGCTGATCAATAAATCGGGGATGCAAACACCGCAAACAAATTAGACAATCAAACAATTCTCACCGAAACCAAAAATTTTAATTTTTGTGAAATCTGGGCTGTTACACCGCTCCGCTTCGCGTGCTCTATGCCCAGCCGTGCATCAGCATGCACACGCTCCCCCGTGCGCAGACACGGCCCCCCATCGCAGCCGCTGACCCCGCCGCTCTCGCCGTGGCCGCCGTGCTCGGTCCGCGCCGTGCTTCCATGGCGGGAGCACACCACGGCCGCGCCCTCGTCCGCCCCACCCACCGTACCCTGCAGCGCGCGGCCTCATGCCTGCTGCTGGCAGGACCCCGCCGCGGCGTCCTCACCGGCATGACCTCTCCGCCGGCGAGCTCTGGTTGGGGTCGTGGGCTAAGCCCCTGTTAAGTGAAAACACCCCCTCCTAATAGTCTATGACAGCGGGGCCCTCCTCTCTGCTAATCACTTTGTTTTTAAACTAAATCAAAATAATCTTTGCCTCAATGACATGTGGGTCCAGCCCTTTAATTAACCACCTGGCTTAATTAGATCAATAATTATAAATGTCTCTATGACATGTGGGTCCCCTATACTATTTAGATTAGAAAAAAATGAATTTGTTGCATGTGTCTATGACACATGGGGCCCACTTGTCAGTTGACCAGTCAAAGACACCTAGCCTATGACAGGTGTGTCCCTTGTGTCAGTTTGACCAGTCAACCCACTTCTGGATAATACTATATTTAAATGATTAAAATAATTATAGAAATGCTAGAAAATGAATAAACTTAGAAAATCAATATCTTTTAAATCGTAGTTCAGATGAAAATATTTTATACATGAAAGTTGCTCAAAAAAATACAACGACCCCGGATACGTCACCCGTATACCAACCACACCCCTCTAATATACCGCACACGGGACATTCCCCCTCCGATTCCACTGTTCGGTAATCACCTAGAGCCGGTAAAACCTTCCACATGAAAATGATCTGTATATGAAAGTTATTCAGAATGGATCTGCGAGTACGGATACACTATCCACATGTCTGTCAGAGGTCTCTAACACTGCAGACATGAAACCTTCCCCTCTGGATCATCTGTTCGGTAATCAACGATGCTGATGAGTCAACTCCGGATAAATTCCTGCTCCGAGCTGATCACCGAGCAATGCCTTAGCGCCCCGTTGCTTTGTATCTGCTATGTCATACCTTTGTATTGCTATTATTGTTGTTGTTTGCTGTTTCTCCCCCCTTATTCTCCGGTAGACCCCGTTGCTTCCGCCGACGACACTGTTGCCGAGTACGACTACGTCGTCAACAACCGTACCCCACCCGCGAGCTTCCAGGCAAGCAGAGACATTCTCTTTCCCAGATATCGTCTATCTTTCCATACATTTCGTGCACTAGGCATTGTCACTTCTGCTGCTACGTTACAATCCTATTCAATTGCATAGCCTATTTTTGTCGCCCCTTGATGTACCTTCCTGGTCCTATGCTGCATTATATATATATTATATTCAGCAGTGAGCCCTGCGCTTTGTTAGTAAACTAGGATTAGTTAGCGGGTCGTGAGCACTCAGGGGAGTGAACGTGGGTACAACTTATATAACTGCACAAGTAAAGTACAATGCAAACACCTCCTAAGGCCCCTACCTCGGCTCGGCCGCACCACATAAAGTGGAGGTACCGAGGAGTAATCCATGTACTCCACTCGTTGCTGACTCCGTATAGCCGCCCTAGGGTCCTGAGCCCCGGTCGTCCTTAAGGTAAGAAGCCGGGCGACCCAACTGTGCCTGCAATCGGTATTGTGTCAGGTACAATAGGGAGGGTACGACCGACATTACTGGCATACTTGGCCCCTGCTCGTATCTCGCGAGAGTTACCAAACCATGAAAAGTCGAGCTCTACCAAGAGCACATGCGAGACAAGGTAAGGATATGGTTCACCTTGTTGGTAACCGCGTGCTTTGACGGGACGACAGGGCAGGCCCCGACGTTACTGGTGGACCTTGTCGTTGTTCGATGTCCGTTGTGTTGTTTGTCAGACAACGATAACGCTTGTCTGCGAGATAATATTAAAATGCTAAAAGTTTTGGTGGATGACTTGAGAGGCCCATTGGTCTGTACGCACTACCTTGACATGGGATAAGGAGTTATGGGCTCCCATGTGTCGTAGTTTGTCCGAAAGCATTTCAGACGTCAGCAGTACTTCCACCTGATTGCCGGGAAGTGGTGTGTCTTCTTCTTCCGGACGGTGTATTTTGATTTGATTTTTTGCTTCACCGGCCAGACTCGCACCGTGCAGGAGCGTGGAAGGGTGAGGGACCTAGAACCCTAAGCGCATAGGATATAGTCCGGCTGATGACCTCTCAGTTGAGCCTAGATTGGGCTGCGCTGTGTCGGATAGCTTTGGTGGAGTGTTCAATAACAAGGTGCCAGCCACCCTGGAGATCCGAGCGTGCAGGCTAAACAGTAGTGCACCCCTGCAAGGAGTTTAATCTATTAGAATAGCCGTGTCCACGGTAACAGAATGCTTTATGCTGAAGCAGGATCTTACCATTACAAACTACTACTATTAAACTGTATGGTTCCGGGTCTTCTTCCTCGTAGGGAAGTCGAGGAAGGGAACTCAGAGGAATTTATAATTGTTAATTATTACAACTTACTATTAAGCAATGCTGCATAAACTTCTGTTGCATTGTTACTTTATGCTTTATATGAACTGTTGGTTGTTCTCTTCTCATGCTGCAAGACTCGTCGGAAGATGCTAGTCTTCGATAGGCGTATCTTCTTATCCTTATTCTGATTTCTACCTTGCAGTCCACTATATACAGCCTCCCCTTTCCATTTGATACAAATGCATAATTGCTTAGTAGAGGACGTAAGACTCGCGGGTATGCTAGATACTCACCCTTGCTTTATTTTCCCCCTTTTTGTTTTGCCTGATCGGCCGCTGCAGTCGACGTTGGATTCCAAGAGCATGAGACCCCCGATGCCGACCACCGCAACATGAAGATCCCCGATGCCTTCTACGACGTCGAGTTCCCCGTTGACCAACAGTAGTTCGGAGGTTCCCAGGCAGGAGGCCTCGCCTTTTCGATCGTTGTTGTTTTTGTGCTATAGTTCTTAAGGCACATCATGTGTACCTTGTGTCTGTACTCAGATACTTTTTCTTCCGCTAACTTTGTGCTCTCGAGCTGTTGTATTCGAGCCCTCGTGGCCCCTGGATTGTATTAAACATCTTGTATTATTTTTATTTGTAGAGTTGTGTTGTGATATCTTACCGTGAGTCCCTGATCTCGATCGTGTACCTTGCGTGTATGATTACTGTACACAGCTTTATTTTGGGGGCGTCACAAGTTGGTATCAGAGCCGACTGCCTGTAGAACACCCCTTCCAACTCCTTGGTCGAAGTCGAGTCTAGTTTTTTTTTTGCAAAACTAGTTTACTAACAGTGTCGTGTGGCTTATCGGCCCACGTCGCAAACTGGGACGGTATTAGGATCTTTTTCTCCGCGCCTTTACTCTGGGACTCTAATCTCTCGTCTATTTCGGGTTAAAGATTTTGCTAACTCTAACTCTAGGATCTCGTGACTGCTTTCTCCCGGAGAGCCCTCATCACAGATGATGACCTGATTCACCAAAAGATGACGAAGTTACTCTCCGATGAATTCCCGAGACCATATGTGCCGATACCTTGACATTTCCTTGCCACCGATATGTCCGTATGTATAACCACATACACCTTCCGTTGATCCATTCAATCCCAGTTGCTCTTGTGTTCACAAGATGCATCGAAATACTTTCCGTTCTTTCGGGAATCCTTTCATCCTACTGCCTTGCAGTTTCTTTTCACCCTCCGGATACTTCCTCACATTTATTGAGGATCCGTTCATCCTAAGTGGTTCCTGTGATTCCCAAAATAGTTCTAAAATCTATTCGATCTCGCGACAATCCTCGGCAACCTACTGCTTTGGAGATTCTTCTTACCTGCTTGCACTATGATTAGTCCCGTTTGTCTTGTAGTCTTTGATGACCTCCCTTGGCATTGCCATTCTGATCTGTTGAATCATCGTGTGTGCTAGTGTACGCAATCATCAGCTGTTCCCTATGAATCCATTCTTCCAGCTCAGGCTTCATTCCGAACATGAGCTGGTTCTCGGTAAATCAAACCTTGATTGATTAACCGTCAAGCTTCTATTCAAAATATTCATGTTTGATCGATGTATGTGAATCTGATACACCGATATGGAAGTCATAATTCCTTTGTACTTAAGCATCGAATTTTTCCGATGCTTCTATCTCCAATGCTTTGGCATTCTTGCTTCTTATGGTTGAGTACCGATACTCACACCAGACTCTTTGTACGCCGCCTGACATTTTTGGCGGATTACTGCCTATCGTCCCCTTGTGTCCTAAATCATTGACGAATTTTCCTTGATATCAGATGCCTCTGGCGAATGATATCATCTACTCGGTGTCATTAGCCTTCTGCTTTCGAACTGGTATCCCTCGCTTATGATGTTTGTTGTATGGGTTCCAAAATGCCCCGATGGGTTATCCCTATGCTTCCCCTAATCGGTATAAACCCAAATTTTATGCGGGTTATACTCTACAGACCTTCCGTCAGATGAACTTGAAATCCCATAACCTCCCCGAATGCGAGAAGTGATTGAAAGGCTATTCATTGAAGAAGTGGGAGTCGACCCTGAATCTTGGTGTTGATGCCCATGGACACGATGTAGAACTTATCATGAAAGCTTCCCGTAGGGATAATTATCCCCTTCGTATAAATTCTTCTACACCTATGCTCCACCATTCTACCTTCGGGTATTAACTCCTGGTACCTCAAGGATATCATACCTTTTCTCTACATCTAATGAATTTTGATGGAACAATACCTTTCCCTGTTGTAACCACTCCATGGGTTCTGGGTTGTCGTCAACCGAGAACACCGAATACCTGTTGCTTCACCATCCCTTTTGCTTGATGTCATCATTATTCGATTGCATTCTCTTGAAACCTCTCGACATAATGTGTCGTGGTCATCATCAACATTTTGTCTTCTCCCATGTGTCTATTGAATTCATGACGAGAAATACCATCCTTGCCCCTCGATGATTTGTGTTATCATCGACAACATCCGTTGACTCCTTGCCAATACAAACTTGGTCATGTATATCTTGCTCTGCTTTCCTTTGGGAAGGATATACACATGATACTTATGTATCATTACATTTTCCCTCCCATTGGTCTGATTAATCAGATAATCACATCTTCCCTTTCATTGACCTGTTTAACCTTTCTTGTAATGTTTCTTGTCTGACCAGTGATAATTCCCTACTTATGTAAACACTTCGGTGTACTACTCTGTCCGTACCACCTGTTACGATTGTTGATGACTTTTCGGTGACCACCGATGGACAAGAACTTTACCAATTGGTCCACCTCGTCTTAACGAGCAGGAAAATTGTTCTCTTCGTCCCTCGCCCTTGGTACCGACGTTGTTGCCGACATAGCTAAAAAGTTGTTCTCTGGCTTACCTTGCAACTTGATCGCATTGTTTTTCACCACCCTTCTTATCAATGTTGTACCATAACCCATAGTTCCACAGGATCGAAACCTGACTCTCTTGTACCTTTCTGTTCTCGAGGTTATTCCTCTTGCCTGACCTCGTATGCAACTCACGAGTCCTCTACCTTGTGATATTCAGTTCGATATCAGAATCAGTGCTTATGCTTGATGCTCTGGACCCCTTTTCTTCCTCCGTTATCATCGTCAAATGCTTGCATATCTACTTGAAAACTTCTCATGCCTTCTTTTGTTACTCTCCATGTTTCTCCCTCAGTTTAACTCGTGAGATACTTTGTACCCCATCCCCTTTGGACCATCTCGATTGATTGACCTTGTACCGATCCGACCCCCTCAAGTTTTCCCCCTAACCTATTCGTAGGTACGATGCAGCCCCGAAAGAAGGATGACAACCCTTCGAGATGCACTGATGCAGAGAAATGAAGACGTCAACGTGAGGGATTAACTTCTTCAAGAAGGACCACAAGAACCGGAAGACTCTTTAGAATACGAAACCAAAACTTTACCCCTTGCACTACGTTTTAATTCTCGGGACGAGAATTTTTTATAGTGGGGGAGATTTGTAACACCCCGGTAATCATGCAACAGTAATCACCTTGTTAAATGCCGGGGCATCATGATTAAGAAAGGGATAATCCCCCTTGATCAAATCTAGTTCAAATTCAAACACACCTGGAAATAAATAAAAACAAAGTGGAAATAAAAGTGAAACCAAAAATGTTGCAAACAATTTTATTAAATGCATAATAATCAGTAGGTCATATTAAAATAATAGTGGGCAATTATTACAAAGTTTAAATATTGTAAACAAATCAAAACAATAACAAAACAGTTGTATTTGACCCCTTTTAAATAAAACAAAATTGCAAATGAATTTATCTTGAACCCAACCTTTTTGTGGCAGTGTTAAACATTGCAACACTGTTTTTGGTACTGATTGCTCCTTTTTATAAAATCAATTGCTAGCCTAAATAAAATAAAACAGAGGGATATGTATAACAAAATGCAGAAAATTAGAAAATGGAAAGAAATCGCTTAGGGCGAAGCCCAACCCGCCTCCCTCTCCCCTTCTTCCCCATCTCTTGTTCACAGGAGGCAGCCGTGTCAGGAATCCCGCGGCCATGGCCGCATTGAGTCGTCGTGGAGGCCATCCCCGGCCACCCCTCTGCCTATAAGGACATCCCAGGAACCCTAAACCTAGGCAGCCCCCTTTTCCCTCCCCTGCCTCACCCTCTCCTGTCCTGTAGCTCGCCCATGGCCGCCATGGCCGCCGTGGCCACCAACCTCCCCGGCGTCTGAAGAGCTGTCCAGGATCCCCGTGGTGCTCGTCCTCATTGACTACGCGCACGGATTGGAGCTGCCGGACTGCATCGGCGTCGCCATCGTCTCTTCTTCCCGCCACGTCCGCCGCGCTTCTCCGGCAAAATTCGTCGCCGGTGAAGCTCCCCGGCCACCAATACCTCTCCCCTACCCTCCTCGTGAGCGTCCGGAACGATTCCCCTCCTTCCCCGTTGAACTCGTCGCCGTAGAAATCGTGTGTCTCCATGGCCGGACCTCCGTGTGCCATGGTCGCGCGCTCCATGCCTGTGGCCGCTCCGCTTCGCGTGCTCTGCGCATCAGCGTGCGCGCACTCCCCTGTGCGTAATCGCGGCCACCATCTCAGCCCCTGACCCCGTCGCTCTGGCCGTGGCCACCGTGCTCGGGCCGGGCCGTGCTGCCATGGCCGGAGCGCACCACGGCCGCGCCCTCGGCCGCCCCGCCCACCGTACCCAGCAGCGCGCGGCCTCGCGGCTGCTGTTGGCCGGACCCCGTCGTGGCGTTCTCGACGCCATGCGCCATCTCGACACCGCCGAGCTCTGGTTGGGGTCGTGGGCTAATCCCCTGTCAAGTTAAAACACCCCCCTTCCTACTAGTCCATGACAGCGGGCCCCTCCTCTCTGCTAATCACTCTGTTGTTAAACTAAACCAAAATAATATTTGCCTCAATGACATGTCGGTCCAACCCTTTAATTAACCCCTGGCTTAATTAGATAAATAATTATAAATGTCTCTATGACATGTGGGTCCCCTGAACTATTTAGATTAGAAAAAATGAATTTGTTGCATGTGCCTATGACACATGGGGCCCACTGGTCAGTTGACCAGTCAAAGCCACCTAGCCTATGACAGGTGGGTCCCTTGGGTCAGTTTGACCAGTCAACCCACTTCTGGATAATGCTATATTTAAATGATTAAAATAATTACAGAAATTCTAGAAAATGAATAAACTTAGAAAATCAATATTTTTTAAATCGTAGTTCAGATGAAAATATTTTATACATGAAAGTTGCTCAAAAAAATACAAAGAACTCGGATACGTCACCCGTATACCGACCACACCCCTCTAACATACCGCACACGGGACATTCCCCCTCCGATTGCATTGTCCGTTAATCACCCGGAGCCGGTAAAACCTTCCAGATGAAAATGATCTGTATACGAAAGTTATTTAGAACGGATCTGCGAGCACGGATACACAATCCACATGTCTGTCAGAGGTCAATAACACTGCAGACATGGAACCTTCCCCTCCGGATCATCTGTTCGGTAATCAACCGATACTGATGAGTCAACCCCGTATAAATTCTTGCTCCGAGCAGATCACCGAGCACTTCGTTAGCGCCCCGTTGCTTTGTATCTGCTATGTCATACCTTTGTATTGCTATTATTGTTGTGTATTAACTGTTTGTCTCCCCCTAATTCTCCGGTAGACCCCATTGCTGCCGCTGATGACACCATTGTCGAGTACGACTACGTCGTCGATGACCGTATCCCTCCCTCGAGATTCCAGGCAAGCAGAGTCATTCTCTTCCCCATATATTGCCTATCTTTCCGTACATTTCTTGCACTAGGCATTGTTACTGCTGCTACGTTACAATCCTATTCAATTGCATAGCCTATTTTTGTCGCCCCTTGATGTACCTTCCTAGTCCAATGCTGTCTTATATATATATTATATTTAGCAGTGAGCCCTGCGCTTTGTTAGTCAACTAGGATTAGTTAGCGGGCCGGGATCACTCAGGGGAGTGAGTACAACTTATATAACTGAACAGGTACGTTACAATGCAGACACCGCCTAAGGCCCCTAGCTCGGCTCTGCCGACCCATATCAATTGGAGATACCGAGTAGTAATCCTCGTACTCCACTCGTTGCTGACTCCGTATAGCTGCCCTAGACTCCTGAGCCCCGGTTGTCCTTAAGGTAATAAGTCGGGTGACCCGACGGTGCCCACGAGCGGTATTGTGTCGGGACCGACAGGGAGGTTACGACCGACGTTACTGGCGTGCTTGGCCCCTGCTCGTATCTCGCGAGAGTTACCAAACCACAAAAAGTCGAGCTCTACAAAGAGCACACACGAGACAAGGTAAGGAGACGGTTCACCTTGTTGGTAACCATATGCTTTGAAGGGACGACATGGTAGGCCCCGACGTTACTGGTTGACCTTGGCGCTGTTCGTTGTCTGTTGTGTTGTTAGTCAGACATCGATAAGGTTGTCTGTGGGATAATATTAAAATGCTAAATGTTTTGGTGGATGACTTGAGAGGCCCGTTGGTCTGTACGCACTACCTTCACGTGGGATAAGGAGTTATGAGCTCCCATGCGTCGTCGTTTGTTCGAAATCTCTTTAGACGTCAAAAGTACTGCGGCCTGATTGCCGGGAAGTGGTGTGTCTTCTTCGTCCGGACGGTGTATTTGGATTTGCTTTTTTCTTCACCGGCCAGACTCGCACCGTGCAGGAGCGTGGAAGGGTGAAGGACCTAGACCCCTGAGCGCATAGGATATAGTCCGGCGGATGACCTTTCTGTTGAGCCTAGGATGGGCTAAGCCATGTCATATAGCTTTGGTGGAGCGTTCCCTAACAAGGTGCTAGCCACCCTGGAGATCCGAGCGTGCAGGCTGAACAGTAGTGCACCCCTGTAGAGAGTTTAATCTATTCGAATAGCCGTGTCCACGGTAACAGGACGCTTTATGCTGAAGCTGGATCTTAACACTACAAACTACTACTATTAAATTGTATGGTTCCGGGTCTTCTTCCTCGCAGGTAAGTCGAGGAAGGTAACTCGGAGACATTTATAATTGTTAATTATTACAACTTACTATTATGCAATGCTGCATCAACTTATTGTTACTTTATGCTTTATATGAACTGTTGGCTGTTCTCTTCTCATGTTGCAAGACTCGTTGGAAGATGCTAGTCTTCGATAGGCCTAGCTTCCTATCCTTATTATGATTTCTACCTTGCAGTCCACTATATAAAACCTCCCCTTTCCATTTGATACAAATGCATAATTGCTTACTAGCGGTCGTAAGACTCGCGGGTATGCAAGATACTCACCCTTGCTTTATTTCCCCCCTTTTTGTTTTGCCTGATCGGCCGCTGCAGTCGATGTTGGATTCCAAGAGCAGGAGATCCCCGATGCCGACTACCGCGACATAAACATCCCTGATTCCTTCTACGAAGTCGAGTTCCCCGTTGGACAGGAGTAGTTTGGAGGTTCCTAGGCAGGAGGCCTCGCCTTTTCGATCTTTGTTGTTTTTGTGCTAGCCTTCTTAAGGTAGATCATGTGTACCTTGTGTCTGTACTCAGATACTTTTGCTTCCTCTAACTTTGTGCTCTCAAGCTGTTGTATTCGAGCCCTCATGGCCCCTGGCTTGTATTAAATAACTTGTATTATTTTTATTTGTAGAGTTGTGTTGTGATATCTTACCGTGAGTTCCTGATCTCGATCGTGTACCTTGCGTGTATGATTACTGTACACGGCTTGATTTTGGGCGCGTCACAACCCCGGAGAGATGCGTAGAGTAGATATCCGTCGGTCAGGAGGGTGTGTGTGTGGGGGGGGGGGGGTATGATGGACGGCATGGTGGGGTTCCCATTGTATTTTCAACTGTTTTTTACTCATCGGCTAGGACCCTGGAGAGTTGCGTCAACGACCAGTGTACCCCGGGCAGATATACGGCGGTCAAAAGAGGGGTGGGGTGACGGTGCGCGGTATGACGGTTTCTTGGGATACATATGCGTGAGCGAGATTCTCCGGCGCACCTCAACTGCGACGGCGAGGGATGGGGATGTGGTTCGGGGTAGAGCGGTTGTCGGTGTTGTGGTGTTGCGGTGGCCGTGAATCTACCATACGGCAACGACAATTTGATAGTAATACATCGAGGATCCTAGAAATGTGCAACGACGACTCGTGACCCCAAAAAGATATCCGATGTTTGGGGGGGGGAGGGGTGATGCGCGGTAACTTTTATTGATAGGACATGAAAATTCTTATTTTGTTGGATATGGCAATTTTTAGTAGAACATGGCAAAATCTCCATGGTTTCAATTCTTATTCGTATGACATGGTAATACTTATTCATAGGACATGGCAATTCTTATTCATCAGACATGGGAATTTTTATTGGTAGGACATGGCAATTCTTATTCATCAGACATGAAAATTCTTACTAGTATGAAATGACAATTCTTATTGGTAGGATATGACAATTCTTATTTGTCAGACATGGCAATTATTATTCGTAGGACATGACAATTCTTATTCATCTGACATGACAATTCTTATTGGTAGGACATGACAATTCTTATTCATGGGACATGGCAGTTCTTACTAGTAGGACATGACAATTCTTATTGGTAGGACATGAAAATTCTTATTCATGAGACATGATAGTTCTTACTAGTAGGACATGACAATTCTTATTGGTAGGACATGGCAGTTCTTATTCATAGGACATGTCAACTCTTATTCGTAGAACATGGAAATTCTTATTCTTTTTTGTTGATTATGGCAATTTTGTTTCTTTTTACGTGATATGATATTTGTTATATATGGGACATGGCAATTCTTATTTGTACCGCATAACAATTCTTATATGCGGGGACATGATATTATGTGTAACATGGCATTCGTTATATATGGGACATGGAAATTCTTATTTGTACGATATGCCAGTTACGATATGGAAATTCTTATACGCGGGATATAATATTTTGAATTTTGTCATTGTCGAGCTGCGGAGACAATGACGAAAGCGACAAGTTGTTCGAGCTACGGTGATGACGACAACGACGAGCTGCAGCGAGCGACAACGGCGGCGAGCTATATCGATGACGACGATGGAGGTGGCGAGCGACGACATCGGCAACAACAACAGAAAGTTGCGGGCGATAACAGCGAGCTACGGTGATGACTTCAGCTAGAAGCTACGGCGAGAGTGTCGAGCTAACGTGATAACGACGACGATGGTGCCAACGATGGCGGCGAGCTGCGGAGACAACGATGAAAGCGGAAAGTTACGTGAGCTCTACGCCAATGACGATGACGCCAACGATGGCGGCGAGCTGCGGAGATAACGACGTAAGCGATAAATTGCGTAAGGTATGCCAATGCCGACAACGGTGTGTTGCGACGAGCGACGACGGTGACGAGCTAAATCGATGACGACGATGGTGGTGGCGAGCGACAACGGCGACAAGCTACAACGTCGTTGCCGACGGCAAGCTGCAACGACATGCGTGGCGATGGTGGCGAGCCACAACGACGACGGCTGCAAGATGCGTGTGCATGGCGAGCTGCAAGCTGCGCGTGTGCACGACGAGCTGCAAGCTGCACGTGCATGGCGAGCTGCAAGCTGCCCGCGTGCATGGCGAGCTCGGGAGGCATTCGGGCCATGGAGCTGTGCTACCGAATAATTTCGTTCGGTGCAACTCTATCTACGATCCAACCTTTATTGTTTGGGCAGACGTCTTCAAACCCGACGTTCAGTGAATATCGCCGGCCTCTTTAACTTGCCATTGACTAAAGTCTGGTTAGGCTGCCACCCAATTTTGTTACGTGATCGGTCTGGACTCTTTTTTTGTAATCCAGGTTTTGGACACTAGGACCATGCATGCACATACGTGCTACTGGCTAGGCCTACTTAATTATACTAATCTCTTATATTAGAGTGTGCACGTTAATTAGTTGATGCATGCAACTCAAACTCTGACAAAAAATATCTCCTGACCAAACGACTATGTGCTAATAATTTATTAGCAGAATCATTTAGATATTATTTTTATACATCACACATATATTTCATCAGTGCAATATATTTTTAGATACCGTGTATATATTTGATTAGCGCAATATATTTTTTGGGTCGCCCCGATATTTCACCTAGTCGATGGGATAAAACCCAACATTTATCTTACAGTCGATATTTTGGTTATATTAATGATATCCGTAATGATTTATGTTGGCATCAAATACCCGCCGCGAATAGTTGTGTCCATGCATGCAGGCTATGTGCCTGGATAAATATTTTATGGGATTTAATTTATTTATTTGTCCCTTTTCCAAATTTTGCATGATATTATCCTTTTCTTATCTAATTATTTTTTTGTCCCTGCCATTTTGTATTGAGTGTCCACAATTCATCATAGTCATTTTCTTTGCCTATTTGGTGATTCATCCTCTCTTTTTACCATTTCAAATTTTTATTTTAGATAATAGACATCGCATCATATTTTATTCTGGCCAAAATCGGTGTCAACAGACGGTGTCACTGTCGACGCTGAAGTCGCGAGTGATCTCCTTTATTTAACTTCTGCTGGCTAGTGGAAAGACGCTCCTGTCTACCACTATTGCTATTTCTTCTAGTTCTTGTTGTGCTCCGAATGTGTCGGAGACATGATAGAAATCTCGATCGCATTGATCTGACTTGATGAAGCTTTCACTGACTGTGATGACCCCAGCTGGTCTTGGCATCTTGAGATTTATGATCAACTTGCTGGATCCTCTGTATTCTCCAAGATGGATTTGAGATTAGGCTATCATTAAATCAAAATCAGAAATGAGGACATTCCAAAAACGGATTTCACTACTCCATATGGTCTTTACGAGTTCACCGTCATGTCCTTCGGTTTAACCAATGCCCCCGCCACTTTCTCGCGCTTGATGAATTCGATCTTCATGGAGTACTTGGATAAATTTGTTGTAGTTTATCTTGATGACATTCTCTTCTATTCGAAGAACGAAGAAGAGCAAGCAGAACATCTTAGGTTGGTATTGATGAAAATTTGAGAGAATCGCCTTTATGCTAAGTTCTGTAAGTGCGAATTTTGACTACCAGAAGTGACCTACTTAGGCCACGTGATTTCTGCAGAAGGCATTGCTGTGAATCTCGAGAGAGTTCAGGCCGTCCTTGATAGGACTCCACCTGAATCGGTTAAGAAAGTTAGGAGTTTTCTTGGCTTAACAAGCTATTGTCGCCGCTTCGTTCAGAACTTCTCCAAAGTTGCAAAGCCTCTAACTAAACTCCTCAAGAAAGATAAGAAATTTGAATGGACCCCCAAGTGCGAGGAAAGCTTTCAAGAGATAAAAAGGATAGGGATTTCGAGATCTATTGTGACTCTTGACGGCAAGGGTTAGGGTTCATACATATGCAAGATCGAAATGTGGTAACATACGCTTCACGCTAGTTGCGTCCAACTGAAGAGAACTACCCTACCCATGATCTTGAAATCGCTACCGTAGTCCATGCCTTGAAAACTTGGCGACATTACCTCCATGGTAACCATCCAGATCTATTCTGACCACCAAAGCTTCAAATACATATTCACCCAACCAGATCTTAATTTCAGGAAAAGACGCTGAATAGAGTTGATAAAAGATTACGACGTAGGAATCTCATACACCCCAGGCAAGGCCAATGTCATGGCTGATGCACTAAGTCGTAAGTCGTATTGTACCAACCTCATGTTACAACAGTGTCAACCACTTCTTCATGAGGAGTTTCAAAAGATCAATCTCGAGATAGTTCCTCATGGCTTTATTTCTACCTTGGTGGCGAAACCAACTCTTGAGGATCAAATCATATTTTCCCAAAGGCGTGCACGAGGTGTTCGCCGGATCAAGGAGAACATTGCTAGCGGAGTTGCTAAATGATTCTCCACAGATAGAAAAGGAACGGTATTCTTTAAAACCTGTTTGGTAGTACCTAAGAATAGGGATCTAGGCAACTCATCCTTAAAGAAGCCCATGCCACCCCCTGTCGATTCATCCCGGTAGCACAAAGATGTACAGAGATCTACGCCAGAGATTTTGGCGGACTAGGATCAAGAGAGACATTGCTCAATATGTTGACGAATGTGATGTTTGTCGTCGCATTAAGGCCGAACACCAAAGACCTGCTGGTACTCTTCAACCATTGCCTATTCCCGAGTGGAAATGGGAAAAAGTCAGTATGGACATCATCACTGGCTTTCCAAAAACCCAGAAAGGAAATGATGCCATCTTCGTTGTCATTGATATACTTTCCATAGTTTCTCACTTCCTTCCCGTTCGCGAGTCTATTACTGCTATCCAGTTAGCGGACTTGTATGTCTCTAGAATTGTGTCCCTTCATGGTGTTCCTCTGGAAATCAATTCTGATCGTGGTAGCCTTTTCACCTCTAGATTCTGGAAAAGCTTCCAGAATGCTATGGGAAATCATCTCTCCTTTAGAACAACTTTCCATCCTCAGTCTAGCGGTCAAGTTGAAAGGGTTAACCAAAATCTCGAAGACATGCTCAGAGCTTGTGTTATCTCATTAGGAAAGAATTGGGAGAAGTCTCTTCCATTCGCCGAATTTTCTTATAACAATACTTTCCAATCTAGTATGAACATGTCTCCTTTTGAATTCCTTTATGGACGACGATTTCGAACACCCCTCAACTGGTCAGAAACCGGTGTAAGACAACTCTGTGGACCGGATATGATCAATTGAAAGCAGCCCAGTCTCGTAAGAAAAGCTACTATGATCGTCATCATAGGCAAGAAATCTACAATATGGATGAGAAGGCTTACCTTCGGGTTACTCCTCTTAATGGTAACCGACGATTCTGTATCAAAGGAAAGTTGGCCCCACGTTACATCGGACCTTTCAGCATTCTTGCTAAACATGGAGAAGTTTCCTACCAACTTGAACTACCCCCGCACCTTTCCCGAGTACATGATGTATTCCACGTGTCCCAACTCAGGCGTTGCTTCAAGGACCCCATCCACGTAGTCGACCATGAAACGCTTGATCTCCAAGATGACCTTTCATATCGATAATACCCCGTACGTATTCTTGATTCAGCAAAGCGTGTCACTCGTCATCGGAACATTAAGTTTCTCAAAGTGTAATGGTCACACCACTCCGAGAAAGAAGCCACGTGGGAAAGAGAAGACCGTCTCAGTGCCAAGTACCCCACCTTCCTCCCGATGAATTCTGAATCACGGGATGAGATTCTTTTGAGTGGGGGCGAGTTTTCACAACCCTCTGTTAGGTATGTGCTAGGATCAGGATCAACCTTGCATCATGTCAAAAATTTCAAAAAGAAATTGAAATGGGAGAAGGAACACCCCCAGATGAATTAATTTACATGGACAATTTAAAAGTTGCTCCAAATATTCCTCTCGTATCTTTGAAAAGTCTCCTAATTGCATGTGATCACATATCAAGTGATGTGGATTCAAACCCGTGCTCATAGATTTTTCAAAAAAATCTACAAAGGGCTTGGAATTAATCAAATAACGTACTTGAATTTGAATTCAAATATTTTGAATTTCAAAATGATCAAAAGTTGGAAGTGACTAGCTACTGGTCATGTAAAGCCATATAAAAAGTTTGAGAATTTAATAAAATGCCTAGCTATTTATGTAGCACAGCAAAAAAAAGGCAGGAAATAAAACAGAGAGAAAAATAAAAGAGAAACTTACCTAGGAAACTGGCCCAACTCATCGCACCCCGGCTCAAGCCCACCTCCCTGCCTTGGCGTCTTCCTCCCCACGCCCCAAAGGTGCTCGGTGGAATGCATGCACTCGCCGCCGACACCACCTTGCCACCTCCTGATTGCCATGGACGCCCCCGAGCCGTTTAGACGCGTCACGACAACTCCCTAGAACCCTCTGGTCACTTTCCCCCTCTCCCCTGTCACTCCCGTGCCCTCTCTCGCCGGATTGCATCGCCGCACGAACACCGCCGTCGCCATTGCTGAGTGCCTGCGCGGCCAGTGAGAGCCTGGAGTCACTCTGTGTTGTCCATCATCCTCGCCGCCGTCATCTACGCCGAGTTGCAGAAGGAATCGAGCCGGGACACCCTAGGATCGCCACCCCCTTCTTCTTCTTCACCTCCGACCGCCGTTCATCGCCATTCAATTCCTCCGCCGTGCCAGCCTCCCCGAGCTCGCCGTCTGCTTCATCGCGCTCCTGGTGAGTCGCTGATCATTTCCCCCAACCTCGGTTAGCCCCGCTTTTCCTCTAAGGAAGACCGCCTTGGGAGCCGAGCTCTGTCGCCGTCGTGGTTGACCATTCGCTCGCCCCGTGCGTCCTTCGTCCACCCCAGGCTGTCCATCGTGCTCCTGAGCTCTCCAGGAGTACAATGAGCCAACGCCCGCGTCTTCTTGCGCACTGTATCGTAGCGCCGCCCACGCCCATGGCTCCGTCGCCGCCAAATTAGTCACCGCCCAAACTCCGGCGCCTCTGTGTGGCCCTTTCCAGCACCTATCGACGCGCGCGGGCACGAGCTGTCTTCTGGTGCTCTTGGCGCATCGAATGGAGGCCAGGAATGTCGTCCCCATGTAGCGCCACCGTGTTCTGGATTCGCTGGTGACTCAAATCCGGTGAGGTGACGTGGCCCCGTTCATTAAGGCCTAACCCACCCCCTAATCCCCCCTTAAGAGACATTGACAGTGGGGCCCAGGCCCCCTAAACCCCTCTGCTTAACTAATTTAAACCTTGATTAACCCATAGTCAGTGACATGCTGGCCCCACACGTCAGAGCCCCCCTACGCGAGCCTGACATCACAGTGATGCAATAATTTGAATTTCTATTTAAGGAATAATTCAGAAATTCCAGAAAAAGGCTTAAACTTTGAAATTCAATAACTAGTTCATTTTAACTCCAAATTGGACATATAATATATGTAAAATTATCAGAAAAATGCAAGGATTCTGAATATGCACTTTTTTCATGTTTGACCATTTTAAAATGGGTGAACAGTGGCATATGTGCATATGGGTCCATTTTGAATTCAAATTTGGAGTTGTTTTGCAAATTCTTTTGCAATGCACTTCTTTTAAATTGAATGCTCAACACATCAGTACCATTAACATCACATTATACTATTGATCATGGGCTTGTGCATTGTACATTATGTTGATCACTTTGTTTGCATTGTTTGCTATCGAATATAGGTGGAGCCGGAGTCCGAGATCACCCCCTCCTTTGAAGATACCCCGTACGACCCTCGTCAGCAAGCGATAACCCACAACTGTAGGGGATCGAGATAGTCTTCGCGGGTAAGAATAACCCAATTTATAGATTCGACTCAAGGGGATCCAAATAATATCCACAAGCATTAACAGTGGAGTTTTCAATTCCACCGCACCTGAGATACACTTACTTGCAACAAGATATTAATAGCAAATGCGATAATAGTGGTGGTGATAGCAACGATAATAGTAAACAGCGAAAGTAAACAACTAATAACCAGCAGAATTAAAGACACTATAGGCTAGGGAGATGGATGGTCGGGCGCTGCATGGATAAGACAAATCATGTATTTAACTTGGGGCAAGGCACAAAGAAAAGCAAAGATCATCTAGGCATAAATCAAACATCAGGCATGTATCCCACAGGTAGTTGTACGCGCTTGCAATAAGAACTTGCACAACACCTTTTGTCCTACCATCCCGCTACGAACGTGGCCAAAAGGAACTTATGGAGATTAAGGTGCTCCTGTCAAAGAGCACCGGAACAAAGCATTAACAATAATGGATACATGGAATCATCAAATTATAGTCCATCCCCTTTGGTCTCCCAAGCTGTCACCATTGGGATCGCCGGTTCCAGACTATAACAGGTGCAAACAACTCATAGATAAGATCAAGAACACAAATATACTCATGAAAACACAAAGGGTTCAGATCTGAAATCATGGCACTCGGGCCCAAAGTGACAAGCATTAAGAGCAAAAAGTTGAAGC
The DNA here is from genome assembly GCA_950022295.1 of Bromus sterilis. Taxonomy (NCBI): domain Eukaryota; kingdom Viridiplantae; phylum Streptophyta; class Magnoliopsida; order Poales; family Poaceae; genus Bromus; species Bromus sterilis. The sequence continues at coordinate 170,313,504 of OX465597.1, forward strand.
AAAGATGATAAATACCAATCTAGATGATAGGCAACATGCCCACAACAATCTGATAAACTATTACATGATCTAACTTATCAAATCCCTACCATCCCCTTTGCCTACAGCAGGGAATTACTGACACATGGATGGAGAAGTCATGGAGGGAGGATGGAGTGGTGATGGTGATGACGATGGCGATAATCTCCCCTCTCCGGAGGCCAAAACAACCTAAAGATTAGCCCTCCCGGAGAAGAACAGAGGGTGGCGGCGGCTCCGCGACGAGAACTGGGAAAACGACTTCTGTTCTGGGGTTCTCGCGTCACGGGAATAAATAGGAGCATCGATAGGGCACCAGAGAAGGGGGGAGGCCCCCTGGCAGCCAGAGGGCACGGCCCCACCCCTGGCCGCGCCAGGGGGGCGCCTGGGGCCCCCTGGACTCCCCTCTAGTCCAACTTCTGGCATCTGGCTCCTTCGGGTGCGTGGATTTTCTGGTATTTTTCTGGGAATTTTCTGGGACGTCCAAAAATCCATTTTCCAGCGCATAATAAAACCATACAGACAGCTCTGCTGAAAATAGCGTTAGTCCGGGTTAGTTTCGTCCAAATCATGCAAGAATCAGGGAAAAATAATAGCAAAAGTGTTTGGAAAAGTAGATACGTTTGAGACGTATCAACCCCCCCTAGCTTAGCATATTGCTTGTCCTCAAGCAATTTAGTACAACGAACTGAACGCGACAAGGAAAACTTTGACAAACTCTTTTGCTTCAATATATGTATATAAGCATGTACTATGAAAAGAATTTAGCAAGTAACAAAACAATGCTTTGAGGACAATGCACGAAGCAATCCTTCTTTCAAGTGATCAATCACAAACAACTAGAAGTAAATAATACGCTACTGAAAATCAAGACAGGATTACAATGCACAAAGTTTGATCTAACTAGAGTGGTATTTCGCTAGCCTCCATGAGTGAAGCAAAACATAAATGCAGAAACTCCTTCGGAGTTTTAAAGGAGACTAGAACTAAGAACTTCAGAATAAGTCATACCACAATCATGCAAAAGACAATGTAATACTTTGGGACAATGCACATTACACTCAGAATTACAATTATGCTCTCCTAGTTGGTGCTTTGAAGAAAGAAGGTGGAGACTCTCGGACCGTGGAGTTTGATGGAAAGGTTCAAAACACGTGAAAGGAAGCAAAGACTAAACTTGTACCAGAGCTCTTGGTTTTGAAAACAGAGATAAAAAGTGTTTTGGGAGGTGCATGCTTTGTCAACGAATGCTAGTAAACAACTCAATCGCCTCTTACGCTAGACATTTTTCGAGGAATGGCTCCCAAGATGGAGACGATCACATCCCCTTAATCTCCTTTTTTTATCACTGCCAAAGTTTTCTGATTTCTCATAGACAAAGCGTGAAGGAGGGTTTGTTGGTTGTGATTATCTTTTGTGAGCTGGGCGCACTCGTGCCAGTCCCTCCTCGTAAACCCGGAATAAAAGATGTCTAACATAAGACGGTCATGAATTACCTACTACTTCCTCACGAGCTAAAACAGAGGCACAAAACAAGAGCGCTTTTGAATAATTTCGAGATGGAACAAGAAAGTCTTTGTTAGGATGGACGGTAAATACCACATAGGAAGGTATGGTGGACTCATATGGAAAAAATTGTTTCAAGGATTTTGGATGCACAAGCAGAAATCCTCTTAGTGCGGGTGAAGGCTAGCAAAAGACTGGGAAGCGACCAACTAGAGAGCAATAACAGTCATAATCATGCAGAGCGACAAAGTAACATTGAATTGGGCATGAAAATGATATGACTATTTTGAAACTCAAAGATCATCAAGTCATAGTAGACTTTTCAGTCATAAACATGTGTAAGCATGTGCCAAGTCAATCCAAGAATTCTCCAAAGGGAAATACCACTTCAGTATGCCAAACCTTGAACAATGCAATGCATGTAAATCATTTCAACAACGCATTATGCACTCTAGCTATTTGGGACTAGCCACAAAGAAAGCATGAAACTGGGCAAGCATTGTAAACATAGCACTATGTCGCTACAAGCTGGTCTCTAAATCATAAGTACAAGCATATGCACGAAGGTAGAAACAAAAAGAGTTCATACCGGTTTTCCTTGTTGCATCCCTTTCGTCGATCTTCGTCATTACTGCCTTGTCACTTGCACGGTTTGAGCGTAGGAAATATATAATCAAGTGCAAATGCCATCACGGACTCGAGCTAAAATCTGCAACAAAGCAAACTAAGAGAGAAAAGAAAATATTTTTGGATTTTTTCAAAGGTTAAACAAAATAAAAAGAAAAGAGAAATCTTTTTGTTGTTTTTGAAAAATAAAAGAACAAAGAAGAACGGGCAAAAACTTCGAAAAGATCGAGGAAAACAAAATAAAAACGGATAATACAATGGAAAAGTGAGAAGGGCACGTACTCCCCCAAGCTTAGGCTTTTGGCCTAAGTTGGTAGCAGCTACTGCCCCCAGGAGCCTCCTGCTCCGGGGTAATGGTAAGTCCAGGGGTCGTATGAGCCCTCCGGTGCGTACACCGAAGTCCTCGGAACCTCCCATGAGGAAGGCCCTGTGCTCCAAGCGGAGGAAGATCCCACGCCATGCTCGGTGAAGGTCTCTCCCTGGAAAGGTGGGAACTCACCATGCTCCTCCTCATCGGGCACAACCCCCTCCATGGGGTTATGCGGCTGGTAATTAGCCAAGAACTCATCAAACTGAATTTCGTTGAAGGACCATCCGTTCATGCGAGTGTTATCAAACAAAAGTGGTGCAGGTAGACGGATCTCATGAGTAATGGTCCTTTCAAACCTCAAAATATAATCAAGGTTAGCAAACTAAGAAGTCATGGTGACAAACTTATGCCTCTTCATGGCTGCAAGATCAAGGCTCGCGTAAGATCAAGCCATGAAAGCATGAAACTGGGCAAGCATTGTAAACATAGCACTATGTCGCTACAAGCTGGTCTCTAAATCATAAGTACAAGCATATGCACGAAGGTAGAAACAAAAAGAGTTCATACCGGTTTTCCTTGTTGCATCCCTTTCGTCGATCTTCGTCATTACTGCCTTGTCACTTGCACGGTTTGAGCGTAGGAAATATATAATCAAGTGCAAATGCCATCACGGACTCGAGCTAAAATCTGCAACAAAGCAAACTAAGAGAGAAAAGAAAATATTTTTGGATTTTTTCAAAGGTTAAACAAAATAAAAAGAAAAGAGAAATCTTTTTGTTGTTTTTGAAAAATAAAAGAACAAAGAAGAACGGGCAAAAACTTCGAAAAGATCGAGGAAAACAAAATAAAAACGGATAATACAATGGAAAAGTGAGAAGGGCACGTACTCCCCCAAGCTTAGGCTTTTGGCCTAAGTTGGTAGCAGCTACTGCCCCCAGGAGCCTCCTGCTCCGGGGTAATGGTAAGTCCAGGGGTCGTATGAGCCCTCCGGTGCGTACACCGAAGTCCTCGGAACCTCCCATGAGGAAGGCCCTGTGCTCCAAGCGGAGGAAGATCCCACGCCATGCTCGGTGAAGGTCTCTCCCTGGAAAGGTGGGAACTCACCATGCTCCTCCTCATCGGGCACAACCCCCTCCATGGGGTTATGCGGCTGGTAATTAGCCAAGAACTCATCAAACTGAATTTCGTTGAAGGACCATCCGTTCATGCGAGTGTTATCAAACAAAAGTGGTGCAGGTAGACGGATCTCATGAGTAATGGTCCTTTCAAACCTCAAAATATAATCAAGGTTAGCAAACTAAGAAGTCATGGTGACAAACTTATGCCTCTTCATGGCTGCAAGATCAAGGCTCGCGTATGAAAAGGGAACATCATCAGGATGCGGGGTGCACTCAAGAGACTCAAGGATAAGTGTGGCGTAAATGCCACCATATAAATCGCCCTTGTTACTGTTCGTAACAAGGCGCCGAGCAATCAAGGCACCCACATTATACTCATTCTTACCAGAAAGGGCGTTCGCATAAATAGCGAAATCTGGTGCAGAACCATTGCTCGTGTTGTCACGAGCCAACACCCTCTAGCAACAAAATACGCAAAATACCTGAGGTGTGGAAACAAGATGCTGGAAATCTTCGTGCGCCCAATGTCGGTCTCCTCTTGGCAGCAAAGGGAGTTGAAGAGGGTCCTCAACCCCGAAGACTGCATGGTCATCTTAGCTGTCTGACCAACGTTCGGCACACATATTATATCACAAAACTTTGCCAAAGACATGGTTATGAGATCATTATAAAGTTTACTCGACGGTTCCAGCATCATGGTAATAACAAAAACTGTAAACAAAACAGGAGGTAAGCTTTTTGTACTGCACCACACGGCATAAAGCTAGCCGTGTCAAACCTGCGTTGGCACAAAGGCCATAAAATGCCTCCTTAATTCTTGCAGCGGTAAGAAAATCATCGCACGGATACATCATTGCGCATGCTGGATTTGTTTCTTCCAACAACTCCAGGGGCACATGATCTTCATTGTAGCTCACCCTAACTGCTGAGGGTGAAGCTGCAGCTCTAGTGACTCGAACGGAGCGCTCGGGCTTCTTCTTCCCAAGCCACCCCTTTTCTTTTCCAAAGAAACTCATTTCTGAAAAAAAATTACAATTCACAAAAACATGGATTTAAACAAAGTGAGTTGAGGCAAACTACTTTACTCAGTTACATAGGGCATAAACTTGCATCAAAACTTGGAAAATAAATTTCTACACATGCATGCAAGCTCATAAGATCAGCACCAAGAGCTACTAAATACTCACCAATGAAGCCACCAATCAAAAATCTAATTGGAGGGGTGAAGGAGTTACATACCAGGGAGTATTTGCCCAAAATCTCAGCTCAAATGATGGGTCGTAGAGAGAGATCGAAATTCTGGACGGAGGGCAGCAAAAACGCAAGAACAAAGTGTAGAACTCGCGTTTTTGGAGAGAGAGAGAGAAGGGAGGAGGAAGAAGACTTACCTAGCTGGCTGCCCTATGGGCCCCAGGCGCCTTGTGGGCGCGGCCAGGGGCCAGGCTGCGCCAGCTGGCCCAGTGGCCCCCCTGGTCAGCCCCAGGTGCCCCTTGGTCACTCCCGGCATGGAAATTTTTAATATAATTTTTCTGGAATTTTTCTGACAACTTCACTGTTGAAAAAATTTCGAAGTTCAAAAAGCTGCGAAACTTTCTGAAAACTTGAAACAGTGATTAGAGTTTCGAAGTTCCAAAAACTTATAAACTTGGTACAGCAAGGAGAATAAAAGCTAAGGAAAATGAAAACATAACAAGCTCCACTTTTTACCTATATAAAACATGCTTACTAGCAAGGTTGATCAAGTCTTACCAACGAACCGGCGATATATAGAGCAAAAAGTATCACCCCTTATGAAGTGATCATTGCACCTTTACTTTAATGGACATTGTCCCCACCATGATGGTTTTATATTTGTGGTGCACATGTAGAGGACAATCCAATTCTCCAATCTTCACGGTCTCGATATTCTCTATAGAGTTGTGGGCATGCCTCTTGTCAATCTTCTTCGGAAAATACACCGTGTGTTCTTTGTCATTCACATTGAAAGTAACCTTTCCTTTATTGAAATAAATAATAGCACCTGCGGTGTTAAGAAAAGGTCTACCAAGAATAATAGACATGCTCCCATCCTCGGGCATGTCAAGCATAACAAAATCAGTGAGGATTAAACAATTAGCAACTTCAACGGGAACATCCTCACAAATACCTATAGGAACGGCTGTTGACTTGTCAGCAATCTGAAGAGAGATATCTGTAGGGATTAGTTTTTCCAAACATAATCTCTTGTAAAGAGAAAAATGCATAACACTCACTCCTACTCCAAGGTCACATAAAGCAGTCCTGACATAATTATTCTTTATGGAACACAGAATGGTGGGTATACCTGGATCACCAATCTTCTTAGGAATCTTGCCACTAAAAGAGTAGTTAGAAAGCATAGTAGATATTTCTTCATTAGGAACTTTTCTTTTATTAGTAACAATATCTTTCATATATATTGAATAAGGAGGTAACTTAATAGCATCAGTCAAAGGAATTTGAAGAAAAGGAGGTTTCATCCATTCACAAAACTTATTGTAATGCTCTTCCTCTTGAGTTTTGAGAGACTTACTGGGAAAGGGCATGGGTTTCTGCAACCATGGTTCTCGTTCCTTCCCATGTCTTCTTGCGATAAAATCTTCTCTAGTGTATTTCTTAAGTTTGTCGGGTGCTTCTTCTACTTGAACCTCGGGTGGATCATTCTTCTCACCATCCTTTTCAGGCTCAGCACCATCTTCAGTCTCAGCATCAGAGGTAGATATACTATTTGGATCATTGGAACTGTCAGCTTCTTTGTGCTTTTTCTTCTTCTTCGGAGAGCTAACAATTTCTTCTCCCTGCATTTGAGAATCTTGCTCGATCCTCTTCGGATGCCCCTCCGGATAGAGTGGATCTTGAGTGCTACTTCCTCCTCGGGTTTTAATCCCGAAGGCCTGTATATCCTGTTTGGCATTATTAGCAAGCAAATCTTTTTGCACATTAGAAATTTGATCAAGCTGAGTTTGAACCATATGAAAATGCTTCACAAGACATTTAACATCATTAACTGTTCTACCTAGAACATCAAGCAAACTTTTGATAGCAAGGGAATCATCAAGCAACTGACTTTGTATCCTCTCATTAAAATGATTTTGCTTCATAATGAAATTATCAAGCTCATATAAACATTGATCAGGAGGCTTACCATGAGGAATGTCACTTGCATTGAAATCTAAAAGAGAGTGTACCTCCACCATAGGAGGGTGAGTGGTAGCCTCACACAACTTCTCGATGGGGGGTAGATTCTTCACGTCTTTAGTTTTAATACCCTTCTCTTTAATAGACTTCTTAGCTTCCTGCATATCTTCTGGGCTTAGGACAAGCATGCCCCTCTTCTTTGGTGGCGGAGGTGGTTCAGGGACGGACCAATCTTCATGGTTCTTGGCAATCTTGCCCATTAATTCTTCTGCATCGTCCGGTGTTCTTTTCTTGAAAACACAACCAGCACAACTGTCCAAATAGGATCTAGATTCATCAGTTAGACCAGCATAAAATATATCAATTAATTCATTCTTAGGGACTCCATGTCCCGGTCTAGCCTGGATCAGACTTCAATACCTACCCAAGCTTTAGGGAGTTTCTCATCCTGCAACTGTGTAAAGTTATAAATTCTTCGTAAAGCAGCATGTTGCATATGAGCAGGAAAGTACTTATCAACAAAAGATTGAGCTAAGTCTTGAGGACTCCTAATAAAACCACATGGTAGTGCATCGTACCATGCTTTAGCACCTTCCTTTAAAGAGAAAGGAAAAAAGCTTAGTAACATAGAAGTTTCGTATCTTCTCATCTGTAGTAAACAAGCCACCTAACTCAGTGAGTTTGGTCAGGTGTGCAATATCATCATCATTTTCTCTGCCATAAAAGGGGTCAGCTTAAACCATAGATATAAGTGAAAGATCAACAGAGAAATTATAATCAGGATCATTGATGCATATAGGAGACGTAGCAAAAGTAGGATCAGGTACGGTCTTGTTCTTCAGAGAATGTTTTTCGAGAAGCTTCTTAATAGCGTCAGGGTCAGAGTCGTCAAACTCTGTTAGCTTCCTGCATAAATCATCATCAAGTATAATATAATCATCATCAAGGAGTCTCTCCTTGAGTTTACTTAAATCGGGATAAGTGCAAGTCCCATCAAAAGGATAGCAAGTATCGGGAATTTCAATCCCAGATTTCTTGGCAGCAGTAGCAATCTGTTTCTCAAGAGTGTGACTAAGTGAACCAATATCATCTAGAGTAGTAGAAGCATCATCAAAAGTATCGGACATAGTAACAGATTCAGTAGAGGCATCATGTGGTGGAGGTGAAGCAAACTTACTCATAACTGAAGGTGAATCAAGTGTAGCGCTAGTGTTTAGAACAGTACCTTTTCTTGTACGAGATGGTAAGATCGGGACCTTGGGGTCTTCTTTCTTGCCCATAGCGGATAAATTGCAGCAGGTAAAATACTTCAAGTAGACTTGTGTATAAAGCTATCCTCCCAGGCAACGGCGCCAGAAAACAGGCTTGATAACCCACAACTGCAGGGGATCGAGATAGTCTTCGTGGATAAGAATAACCCAATTTATAGATTCGACTCAAGGGGAGCCAAAGAATATCCACAAGGTTTAACAGTGGAGTTGTCAATTCCACCACACCTGAGATACACTTACTTGCAACAACATATTAATAGCAACTGCGATAATAGTGGTGGTGATAGCAACGGTAATAGTAAACAGCGAAAGTAAACAACTAGTAACAAACATAATTAAAGACAATGTAGGCTAGGGAGATGGATGGTCGGGCGCTGCATGGATAAGACACATCATGTATTTAACTTGGGGCAAGGCACAAACAAAAGCAAAGATCATCTAGGCATAAATCAAACATCAGGCATGTATCCCACAGGTAGTTGTACGCGCTTGCAATAAGAACTTGCACAACATCTTTTGTCCTACAATCCCTCTACGAACGAGGCCAAAAGGAACTTATGGAGATTAAGGTGCTCCTGTCAAAGAGCACCGGAACAAAACTTAACAATCAATGGATACATGGAATCCTCAAATTATAGTCCATCCCCTTTCGTGTCCCAAGATGTCACCATTGGGATCGCCGGTTCCAGACCATAACAGGTGCAAACAACTCATAGATAAGATCAAGAACACAAATATACTCATGAAAACACAAAGGGTCCAGATCTAAAATCATGGCACTCGGGCCCAAAGTGACAAGCAATAAGAGCAACAAGTTGAAGCAAAGATGATAAACACCAATCTAGATGAGAGGCAACATGCCCCCAACAATCTGATAAACTATTACATGATCTAACTCATCCAATCCCTACCATCCCCTTTGCCTACAGCAGGAAATTACTCACACATGGATGGAGAAGTCATGGAGGGAGGATGGAGTGGTGATGGTGATGACAATGGCGATGATCTCCCCTCTCCGGAGTCCAAAACAGCCTCCAGATTAGCCCTCCCGGAGAAGAACAGAGGGTGGCGGCGGCTCCGCGACGAGAACTAGTAAAACGACTTCTATTCTGGGGTTTTCGCGTCACGGGAATAAATAAGAGCATCGGTAGGGCACCAAAGGAGGGGGGAGGCCCCCAGGAGGCCAGAGGGCGCGGCCCCACCCTTGGCCGCGCCAGGGGGGGCGCCTGGGGCCCCCTGGACTCCCCTCTGGTCCCACTTCTGGCATCTGGCTCCTTCGGGTATGTGGATTTTCTGGTATGTTTCTAGGATGTCCAAAAATCCATTTTCCTGCGCAAGATAAAACCATACAGACAGCTCTGCTGAAAAAAACGTTAGTCCGGGTTAGTTTCGTCCAAATCATGCTTTGGAAAAGTAGATACGTTTGAGACGTATCAGCAAGGCAAGCAAACCCCCATTGATCATGTCGATAATAACCCGCTTCCCTCTCTTTCTCTCTTATACATGTTTAGGATGTCACAATGTTACGTTTCTACCGCATAGTTGAATCTATTCCTTTGCATGACCTATCATTTTATCAAAGTAGTAAGCAAAACCACAATCCTAGCAGATGTAGGAGTTGATTGATATCATGTGGACCCTGCAACTGTTACTGCTTATTACATGCTTAGAGTTACAATGAGGTTACTCTTTTGTGAGTAGGAATTGTAGTGATCATGATGATGATGGTGGAAATGTGTTGGTGAACTTGACCTAAACAAGGTGAACAATGAGAGGCTGTGTAGGAGTACACAGTGGGTTGTCTTGTTGAACACCGCCTTAAGCCCGAGTTCTTGTGTGGTGATCCAAGAAAAAGAGTGCAACCACATATTGGGCTCACTGACCCCTCTCGAGCTAGTACCTCAGACGTTTCAAACCCCAGAAGTCGCAGTAGCTCGCAAGTTCTGGTAGGGCTATGGCATGATCTCTGAAGGGATAGAACGGTTACTCAGACCGGCTTGGGACCCTGCACACATCGTTTGAGGCCGTACTGGAAGCTCGGCCGGACATCCTTACGGATCCCCCTCAGATAGGCGACTCTCTAGACTAGATCGGAGCTGTGGGAGAAGTGTTGTGGTGAACATCCTTGCCGGCACCCCTTGAATGGTGCCGAGACCTGGCGGTAACTAATGGTCATGTGTGTGTAGTAGTAAACCCCTGCAGGGTTAACAAAACTATTCAAATAGCCGTGTCCACGGTTATGGACTACTTGGTTATCTGTGCTTGATTATTAGACAACTTCAATGGTTACTCTAAAACTTGCCAAGATAAGTGTGAGTGCTATGGTTTGCTTTCTCGTGGGAAGTCGAGGAAGGATCCATAGTGGTGTATTGTTTGGGAGACTTGGATAAATGGACTCGAGTACACTTCTTACCTCATTCTGGTATTCATAGTACAGGACTAGCCAAGTCAAAGCTGGCACTTCTGCATTGAAACCCCACCTCCCTTTGCCTTGAAACTTGAGCATGTGTAGTATAGTTCCTATGTAAGTCTTGCTGAGTACGAATTTGTACTCACATTTGCTTATTTATGTTTTTAGATGAACCCACTGAACCCGAAGGTGTCTTCTTCCTGGGGCTCGACGACTGATCAAGCTAGTGTAGTCCTAGATAGAGGTCTGGTCCCTCGTGGAGGGCATGTATATTGAATAAGGCTTCTCTAAACCATTTGTTAAACTTGTCTGTACTCAGACCTAAGTTGCTTACGTTGTTTGATGTAATGTTGGATCACAGTTATGTGATCTCTTTGTGTAATCTATATGTAAGTCAATAAAGATGTATACTTTGTAGAGTTCATGTGATGAGTACCTGCTCTTTACACTAGACATGTATGCTGCGTGTATGATTATAACGTGCATGTCTTAGTGTGGGGTTCGATAGCTTAGTTGTGTTCTTGCCGGCGGTCTTTCATAGACCAAGTGGCCCTTAGATGTGCGCAGCTTGGGGCATCGCGATGCGATTGCTCGTGACTCTGTCACGTGGCACACTTTGTTGTATGATTGAGCCCGCCCGAGATCCCGACTAGGTGATCGGGCTGGAGTCTGTTTATGTACGTGTTATAATTCAATTTTTAATATGGTTGAGGCGACTTGTCTATGATTATGGGATTTCACCACCCATAATCATTTAGACTTGTGAGCGGACGATGAGGACCCATCTCAGTTGATCATCCGGGCCTGGATGGGATGCCCCTCACGTTCGATCTTTCCAAGATTGTCTTGTGCTTGGCCATGGCTGCTTAGACAAGTGGGTACAACTCTCGACTCTCCATATGATTGAGTTGTGACAGGAATTACATACGCAAACCCGGGGTCCCGACAATTTCACTAGTAGGAAATAGCCTACTGCTGGCGTACATAAATTTGCTACCGCTGGCGGGCAGGTGTACGCCAGCGATGTGACGCCAGTGGTAACAGGTACCGCTGGCGTACAGTTTGTACGCCAGAGATATCTGTCGTTACCGCTGGCGTACAGGGCATCTGCCCTCCAAAGATATCTTCATGTGTTTCTGGCGTTCAGGTGTGACCGCCAGTGGTAATGAATATGTCCGCCAGTAGAATTTTTTCTGGACTGGGTTCTGTCCGCCAGTAGAAATGTTTTTGTACGCTAGCAATATGTTTTCTGGTATTATATTTTTTGCTGAAACTTGTTATATTCCAGCAATACAAAGATCAAATATTTTCAGGATCATGTCAACAGTACAAATACACAGAATACATAGGTTCAAATATAGAAGAGTGATGAAATATTGTTACATCACATTACTAACCAAAATAGACAAGTTGTAATGGCATTACACATATTGTATCACACATAAATCACAAACATAAAAATAGACAAGTTGGGAGTTTCATCACCTACATTGTAGCACACACAACTACATCTCGATGGAATTGGTAGTGTCATATAATAACTACAATCACATACAAGAGAATGGTCAAGATGATGAGCAAGAAGGGGATCATGATGAAGTTGGACTTAATCCGGTGGTTCTTCCTCTCTTGCCCTTGCCGATAGTTCAAGTACCGAGCTTCCGCCTCCGCTTTACTCTTGTAGCTCTTGTAGTTGTTGCCCTTAAACTTGTTCACTTGATTAAAGCAGTCTTCCCAGTGCTCATAGACTCCTGTAACGCTACCTTCATACACCACGTACCACTTCTTCATCTTTGCAGTATAAAGACATATAAAAATATTAACCAAGATAGTTAAAAAGGAAGATGTGTGTACAATCATCCATTATAAAAGAAGACTTAGTTCAATGTAAAACTAGCTACATGTTCATCATGCATAAAAGAAGACTTAGTTCATGCATCATGTAGTACGTACACAAGTTCAACATGAGATAAATTTTACAACACATGTTCATAGATTGTTCGAAAAGAACTAGCTACATGCATAGAGAACACACCCTCGTGCTCGGCTTCGGCTTCAGCGGAGGGAACGGGAGATAACCTTGCAATGAGTTGAATGGACTGTCATCACCATGTTGATGTAAGCGGGCTTCTATGTCAGCGTTAGGTAGTGGACGATGACTGTAGAAGAACACCCCATCGCTATGTATGACATCCCTGGAGATTGTTCGGGCGATCATTCGCTGGATTCGGCCGAACTCTTGTCTTACTTCGGCATTGGAAGACCCCGCCAAGGTTCCGCACCATTTTGCGAGAGACGACAGATATTGTAGTCGTTGTTCATCCTTTACGTACTCGCGCATATGATGGATGGCGTACCAGGCCTCCCTCGTACTGCCTGGCGCCTTCTTGTTGCAGGAGAAGTCTATTTTATGGATGATTGTGTACCTTCCTCGCCTTTGGTTTTTTCTTTTTATGATGTCGTCCCTATAAGAGTACACAGTGAGAGCATCATCCAGAACATCCTTGATTAGCTTGTAGTCTTTGTACTTCTGTTGACTCCCCGAGTCGAGATATATGGAAAGCGAGTCTTTCGGGTCGAGAGCGATGAGGGTTCCGTATTGGTTGCTACACAAAATAGTTGGTAGTTCAAAGAGATCATCAGCCTCAGATTAGTTTACCGATAGCGAAAGCATGTTACGGCTGCAAGCGAGAATGACTTACTCACGGAAGTAAGGCATGAGAAAGATGTTCTTGGAAGGATGATCCACGAATAAATCTTTGATGTACTTCGTTTCCCCTATCTTACCCTTAGGGTTGTTCAAAAACTGTTCTTGCATGTAGAAGGGGTCCATTATAGCGATGTTCGGGGTATTCTCTTTGATGAGCTGGTGATCCAAGCTTAGAGAAGCCAGGCGGACCATGGATGGGTGGAGCGCATTCATGTGGAACATGTCAAAGATGTCATTAAATCTCAAGAAGAACAAGTCCCCTGGGTATTTATCCACAAATCCCAAGCCCTCTGGTACCTTTCCTATGTAAAGCGGGTATGTTGGATTGTCATCTTTGGCAGGATTTGTCTCCACATAAAGAATAGCATTATCGAGGTTCCTCATATCCGAAGTGACGATTTCTAACAATTTTGGCGGAAACATTGGTTTACCCAACTCATGGATCTCATGCCAGTTTATGATGGGTACCTTGTCCTGGACCCGGATCGGCTTCCTACACCCCTCCACCGGCTGGCTGCTGGAGTCAAAGGCACGTTTCTTCGCTCTTTTCCGCCCCGTCGTCTTCTTGCTAGCAGGATGCACAAAGAATCTTGGAGCGCCTCTTGGAGTGTGTCTTGGCTGAGACCAGCTGGATCACGAGGGCTGAAGGGGGCTGCTTCTGGCGCTCCTTGGAAAGAGAATAAACGCCTCGTCGAGCGGGGAGGACCTTGGCTGGTACCGGCGACTTGTGTATCATCAAGAGGACCCTGGCTGGCAGCAGGTAATTCGTGGTCATCAACGAGGAAGTCTTCGACGTGAACATCATCGTCGTTGTGATGATCCGCAGGTTCAGCAAATGCCTCGTTTTGCTCTGGGGTGATGAAAGAAGGGTCCAGACGAATCAGATCTTTAGGCCATAGCATTGGCCAAGACAAGCATTTTTCAAGGTTCAACTCGCTATCGGTTTCGGGGGGTTGAGTCGGAGGATCCAAATTTTCACAACCTGGGAACACCCGGTCCAATGTAACCCTAAAATGGTATCGGACATAGGCACTGTGTGGAACACACGGTTAACTGGTGTCACGATACGTGCCTTTGCCACGTCCTTCAACTCATTGTTGACTTGTAATAGCAATGTGCATCCCACCTCATCGGCCTGCGAAAACATGTAAGGCGTTAGAGAGGGCAAGCAAGCGCCAATTAAACTAGTCGAGACTTTTGCGGTGCTTATTTACCGTCAGGACGTTGAGCTCGTCTAATGACGAAGGACCGCGGACGACCGCCGGCATGTAAGAGATGGAAGGGCTGCTACGAGGCACGGTGTCGGCCGACGATTCATCCCTCACACCTTGTGGTGTGTTGTCGGACGCCGTCGTATTGATCTCCACAATAGGCGGCTCATTATTCGAGTTGGTGGCACCTAAGGTGATTGTGGGGAGAGGCCCTTGTCGGCCTCCGTCGATCCAATCCGCGATCGACTTCATCATGGTAGGAAGGAGGTTGTTGACAGTCTGTGTCACTTGCGCATTGATTATGTTGGGCATGTCAGCTTTCACGGTCTCCAATTCTTCCCTCACATTCTTATCCTCGTTCCTCTTCCTCTCCTTTCGTGCCTCCTTGGTCTCAGGGTAGTAAAATGAATGTTTGTGATTGAGTCCGGCGCCGACCACACGGCCACGATGCAGTGGCGCTGACACCGGCAATTTCTTTACCTTGTTTAGCCCCCTTTCAATAGAGGCGTCATATGGCAGCTGGGTTGAGGATCCTTGAGATTGAGCTAATTCTTCTTCGTACAGAATTTTTTTATCAAGCTCCCTGACCTTCTTGTTCGTGCATAGCTCCTTGGTTTTGGGATTTACCTTGTATCGGGCCTACACAAATCGATTTCCGAGCGGGTTTTTAAACTTCGGGTAGGGGTCCGGCCCTTTCCTTTCCGCGTCCTCCTTATCCCAACTGGCTGCTTTCCGGGGTAACCACGGCTTCCGAGATTGTGGGGAGCTACGTTCTTCTCGTGCATATCTTTCCCCCACTTCCTAAGCGCCTTTGTTGCAGGTAGGTCATAGTTGGCCTTGAAAACATTGAAGTCCTCTTTCTAAATTGACGGCCAGTGGCTTTGGATCTTATCAAAATCGTAACCCACATCAAGCTCCTGCCTCACATACCCTTTCCAACTGGACAAGGCTTTGCTGAACCTGTCTAGGGAGAATGTGTTCACCAGATTTTTCTTGATATCAAGGTTATCATAGGGTTCCGGGAACTTGTATCGCGCGTGCAGCCTCTGAAAGAGGAGGGTGGCCACATGTTCCTTGCTTTTTGCCCTAATGTCCTCTTCATTGATGTTGACGAGTTCTCGAAGGTTGCATCCAATGCTGATGCCGTACCCTTTTGTAACATGAGTCGGCTGTGTAGGCAAACCGCTAGCGGGGTCCACCTCCGTAAATTCTTCTCGGATGGTGCAGAGCTTGTTTGGGCCCCTTTCCTTACGCTGCCGCTTGGCTTTGCTACCAGATGTCGCGTTGCCATCACCGGCACCACTAGTAGTGGTCGCGTTGCCATCCCCGGCACCACTAGTAGGGGTCTCGTTGCCATCCCCGGCACCACTAGTAGTGCTCTCGTTGCCTGCATCCCCGCCTTCATCATATTGATCGTCAAGCTGTTGAGCCGCAAGCATTGAGAAATAAGGATGATCCTCTATGGGATCGACACGTACCCGAGAACAACCGGCTTCCTCGTTTGACATCTATTATCACCATTTAAAACTACTAGTAAGTGGGATAGGTTAGTGCAAAATGAGTTTTAAAAAATTAGCATGTGTGTATGCATCATGTTTACTGCCTCTAGGATATGGATGCAATTACAACCTCTAATCAACAAAAAATCACAGAGGATATATCCATCAAGTTCAAAGTTCAGAAAGTAAGGATTCATATCTATATATAGAACAATATATCACTAAGTTCCGTTCATATCTTATATTAGGTCATTTAAACAGTAGCATGTCCTATTTTTAGCATGTCCTATTTTTAGCATATCATATCTTATAAATTTCTATTTACCTATATATAGAACAATATATCACTAAGTTTTGTTAAATTTCTCATTTTCAGTATTTTTAGCATAAGTCATGCCAAAATTCACGGAAAATTTTTCCATGACCTCCGCTGAAAATAGGACATATGGAGTACCCGAATTTGCCGGAACGAAGTTAATCAACATTTCGGCAATCTCAAGGCCTCATAGTACCTGCAAACTGGACCAGAGCATATAGCACACTACACAAAACTCACATATATAGCACACTGCACCCACCAGCAACACATATAGCACATCACAACTTCCAACACAAGATAAACGCAACTAGCAGCACACACCCAGCAGCACACACACCCAACAGCACCAGAAAACCCATATAGGCCATAACCAGGGCACACACACAAGTAGCAGCCATGAAGAGATCACCTTGAAGGTTGGAGCACACAGGGCTGTGGTAAGGCGTCCTGGCTGCGGTGTGGCGGCTCGTTTTGCTTTTCTACAATATAAGAACATATATTAGCACCATGAAAAAAAGCACTCCATCTTCAAATAAGATTTTCATTTGATTACTGTCTGGAAAGCATAATGCATATAGTGATATGTCTTCAAGCCATTTTCTGGAAAGAAATAAAAAAAGCATTTCATGGCATTTTCAAATAACTACTCCAAAAATATGTGTGCTTATATAAGCTACACCAACTGCCTCTATAATTTGTGCTCACTACACTCAACAGAAAATTTCAAAATAATAAAACTACACTCGAGAGACATGATTTTAGATGCTATATATACTATTCCTCCCCAGTACCAGTACAAGTAGTAGTCTAGTACCACACCATGTACATGAGGTGAGGGCATGATCACCTTAACTGCCAAGCTCACATGGCGCTGCACTCAAATTAGTTTGAGCCTAGTACATTCATCTCCATTTTAATACCAACTTTATTTCAACTGCTAATTCTCCAAAGTCAAATGTTGGATTACCAGCAAATATCCTAAGTGCTACTGCTACAGCTAATATCCTAAGTGCTACTGGTACCAGTACTACTACTGCTACTGCTCTCTGTTTTTAAAAGGTTAGAGCCATATGTTGGATTACCAGCAACATATGTTTTTAAAAGGTTGTAGCCATTTGTTGATTAGCTGCAAATCAACAAATGTTGTCTACTAGGAACTAACAAATGCTACTACTACTTCTACCGCTAACATATGTTGTCTACTAGGAAATAAGAAATCAACAACTAGCAACATCTAACAACTAACAAATTAAATCAATTACCATTGCACTTTGCTGTCTACTGTAAAAGGTTGGAGCCATATGCTAGCAACAATGCTATTAACAATGCTAGCAACAACTAACAAATCAATTTCCAGGAGATGGGAGAGCTCACCTTCGTTCTTTGTAGCCGAAGCAGAGGAAGGGGTGCAAGGGGCGAAGAGGCTGACCGGCGAGGAGGAGGTGAGGAGGGCGCGAGCGGCTGGAGGCCGGAGACGGCAGTGTCCAAAACCCTAGCGCCGACGACGGCGACGAACCCTAGCACGACGGCGGGCGTGCGCCTGGAGGGGGTGAGTACGGTGAGATGGCGGCGACCCTTGAGATTCTTGGTGCGGGAGGGAGGGGCGGGGCGACGGGGGGGTGGGGCCCGGTGTGAGATGCACTTTGGAGAGATCCTCAGCCGTGGCCGCCTACGGTTGGGAGGGGAAGCAAAGAGGAGTGGAGAGAGTGCGTGGGGTGCCGGGTGGCACATAGCCAATAGGTACCTAACTTATCGCTGGCGGACAGACATCGACGTCCGCCAGTGGTTCTTTTTTTTCTCTGGCGGTCCACAGGAGGGTGTCCGCCAGAGGTGACCCTACCAATGGCGTACGCAATTTCTGGCCGCCAGTGGTCCTTTTTTTATTTGTTTTTTTTGTATTTGATTTTTTTCAATTCCTGTGTTTGATTTTCTATCTATTTTATTAAAAGGGTTGTTTCATATAAAAATGGTAAAAAAATGTATGAATTAATAAAAGAATTGCAAGTCAAAGATATATATTATATATAAATGAGATGCTCATATAATAAGAGTGGCATCGATAATATTAGTTCATCGATACAAGTTTGTAGTCTCATACAAAAGAGAAATCAATACATAGTTTCTTCGTACACATTGCGCGTCTTTCTCAGCGTTTGGTAATTTTCTTGCCTTTTTTGTCGCAGTTGCATAATTTAGCCCGACATCGTGACTACTTCTTTTGAACGGACGACCTGACCTAGGTTGCGTCGTTCTACTCCTTCTTGTGGTGTATTTTTCCTTATCGTCGTCATCTTCATCATCTTCGATATTTGGGCCGCCGAACATGTCGAAGTCTTCTTCGTCGGCCATTCCTATGATGTTTCTTTTGCCTCTCCTCACGACCACGCGGCTAGGCCTACAGGGGTCTGTTATGAAGAAGCATTGGGACACGTGCTTAGCCAATACCCATGGCTCATTTTGCGCAGTGACGTTCACGCTTGATGAAGTGCTGCCGGCTTCGGGTATAACCATGGTGGTGAAGTATTTATTTTCTTTCATGACGGTTGATCTCCTAGCCCATCTGACACGAAAAATCGGCATCTTCTCTCCAGAGTAGTCAAGCTCCCATATCTCATCAATCCTTCCGTAGTATCGTAATTTTTCATTACCGATTGAGGATACCATATCTCATCAATCCTTCCTGAGTTTTGATAAGCAGAACTTTTATCCTTTTCTTCCGTGTAGAATGTGAACCCCATTTATATCATATGCGTGAAACGTCGCAAGGTTGGGGTGAGGGACCATGTGACAAAGCATATAAGATTCTGCCTTTTGGACAATCTATTGGTGGATTAGCGATAAGGTGTTCTTTGAACCAACACAAGAAAGTGGAGTTGTGCTCTCTGATTACTTCCCCACCTGTCCTTTCCCTACCCTGGTCAGTGTACTTCTTCCTAATGATGTGTTCGTGCTCTTTGCACCAGGGATCGACCATTTCAAGGTGTTGTAGAGCTACCAAGTTTTCCCTGTTAAAGTCGACGCGTCGTTTTTCAAAGTCTACATGCAATTCCCTCCGGCCATTCTTGTGGCCTACTCCATCGAGCCTGCCAAGGTGTCTTTTTCTGGGCAGGCCAACAGGGTCATCAACTTCGCCCAGGAGATTCGTGCAGAAAGAGATGCACTCTTCGGTAAGATAGGCCTGAACGATGCTTCCTTCCTTACGGGCCCTGTTACGAACGAATCCTTTGATGACTCCATTCATCCTTTCGAATGGCATCATGTTGTGAAGGAACGCCGGTCCGAGGTGGATGATATCTTCCACGATATGGACCAACAGATGCACACAAATGTCAAAGAATGCGGGTGGAAATTAAATCTCAAGTTCTCATAATATCACAACGATCTCTTCCTGCAACCTTGAGAGTTGCTTCTGTGTAATCGACTTTCGAGAGATCACGTCGAAAAAGTTACAGAAATCGAAAAGGGTTTCACGTACGTGCTTTTCCATTATCCCTCGAATCGCAACCGGAAATATCTGCGTCATCATCACATGACAATCATGAGAGTTCCTCCCGCTGAACGTTTGTTTCTGCTGGTCTAGATATCTTCTTATCAGCTCACAGTAACCGAAAGGGGTTTTTACTCCTAGAAGGCACTTGATTAATTGTTGAAGATCATTTTCACTTAGAGTGAAACAGGATGGGGGGCAGTGATAGTCATTTTTCTTAACCTTTTTTCCCTTGTGTCGGTTTGTCTCCTCATCCGATGACTCAATTCCCCCGTGAAGCTCTTCCCTGATACCTAGATGTATCAGGTCATTTATTGCTTTCGGCCCATCTTTGGTTTTTTCCGGCATGTTGAGCAGAGTGGCAAACAAACTCTTGAACACATTTTTCGTGATATGCATTAGATCAAGGCAATGAGGCGTATCGAGAACAGACCAGTACTTCAAGTCCCAAAACACGGACCTCGTCTTCCATACATCCAGGAGCGGTTTTGGTGCCTTTTTCTTCTTTCCTGGCTTAGGGCACTAATCCCAATCATTCAGCAACTCATATATTTCTTCACCGCACCTCTTACGTCGAGGTCCCCGGAGCTCATCTTCACCATTGAAAAGGTCTCCACGCCTTCTCCACGGGTAATCCTTGTGTAACCACCTTCGATGCCCCGTGTAGACAGTTTTTGAAGACCCGGGATCTTTCTTAAGTTGCATAAACGTTGCATCATCCATGCACCTCATACATCCCCAATGTCCGTGGAAAACCTGGCCTGCGACATATCCGTGGCCAAGATAGTCGTGCACCGTACAAAGAAAGGCAGCTCTCATAGGGAAATATTCTTCTGGGACGGTGTCCCATGTGTTCACCCCTTCCCATAATGTGTCTAGATCATCTTTCAGTAGATTTAGATACAGATTGATGTCGTTGCCAGGTTGTTTTGGCCCTTGAATTAGCATGCACATGTGTATGTACTTACTCTTCATGCATAACCAGGGGGGAGGTTGTATATCCATACGAACACGGATCAAGTGCTATGTGTGCTTCTCTGGTTGCTGTATGGATTCACTCCATCGGTGCTCACGCCCAACTTGAGGTTCCTCGGATCTGCCGTGAAACTTGCATCTACGCCGTCTAATTCTCTCCACTGGCTTGCGTCCGAAGGGTGTGTCAGAACTTCCTTTTCACACCGTTTTGGATCTTTCAATACTACATTTTTTCTGTCCGCGTGCCACCGCATGAGCTTGGCTTCCTTGTAGTCCACGAAATACCGCTGCAAACGGGGAATGAGCGGAAAATACCACACAACTTTCCGAGGTTCTTTCTTCCCTTTCTTGTATCGAGCGGCATTGCACACCGGACATGTGATCATGTTTGCGTCCTCTTTCCGATAAATGTAGCAATCATTGATGCACATGTGGTATTTTTCATGCGGTAAATCAAAGGGGCACACGACTTTCTTGGCGTCATCATAACTTGTAGGACACGAGTTGCCCTCCGGAAGCTTACTCTGCCAGTATTGTAGGCTAGCGTCGACACTTATGTCAGTCCATTTGTGTTTTGCCTTCATTTTGAGAACATCGAGCGCTACTTTCAAGCGAGAGTCTTCCGATCCGCAACCTGGATACAACGGAGCATTCGAGTCTACCTCTAGTTGTGCCAGCTTAGCTTGCTCTATACTAGAAGATCTGCAGTTAGTCTTCTTCTTTAGAAGCAGCTCTTTGAGATGAGGGTCCCGCACGGCAGAAGCTAGCAGTGTTTGCATGTCATCGTCTTCGGTTATGTTTTGTTCAGCATCTTCTAGATCTCCAACATCATGTGCGGGAGGATCATCAGGCGGCTCTTCTTCTTCTTGCCGTTGATCATTATTATTGTCATGCTGATCATGATCCACCGCACCATCATTGACTTCATCATCATCATCTTCATCAAGCCACTGAGTGTGGCCATCCATGAAACCATGTATGAGCAGATGCTCCATCAACTCTCCCGAAAAGGGGTTCAGCAAGCCCACTTTTTTTCATTTGTGACACGGACATCTTATCTCCCTCCGATTATTTTGTATCATGTCGTTTGTAGCGTATCTCAAATATTTGTTCACGACACGTTCACTCATATGGCCGGGCGCCATATCGATCGCCTGCACGTGATAGAACCACAAGACAAGGAAAACAATCATTTTTCATTAAAAATTTCGGCATGACCTTCCTACAAATAGGACTAAGAGAGTGCCAAAATTTACCGAAACGGAAATGAATCAACATTCCGGCAAAATATTGACATCATTTCCTGCACAATAAGAATAGCACATATATGCATCATCACATATCCGGCAAAATTTCATCATCTCATATATGCATGCATCATCATCATCAAGAGAGAATAGCACATATATATATGGATCATCACATATCCGGGCACAATACAAGAATAGCACATATATGTTGCTCTCTCACCTTAAGAGACAATGTAGGAGACGAAGAGAGATGTAGATAGATCTACACCAAAAGGAGCTAAATTTGGTTCTTTTATGGACATTTCTTTTGGTAGAGAGGAAAGAAGAAAGGTAATGGAGTTAGATCTATCACCTAAACTAGTTTTAATTGGTTACAAAGAGTGGTAGAGATGGGGGGATTGAAATGATAAGGGGAGGAACTTTGAGCTAGTGAGAAGAGCAAGATTGGAGGTGCAATAATGGAGGGACTTGGAGGTAGCCCGTGACCAATAATTGCATAGGATACCTCTGGCGTACAAAACTTCTGTCCGCCATAGGAAACAACATTACCGCTGGCGTACGTCTCATGGTGCCCGCCAGCAAAAACATCTCAATATTAAAATATTTCGGGGCAAAGTTCCTTTGGCGTACATGCTGAACTGTACGCCAGCGGAAACAACAATAGCGCTGGCGGCCAGACCATTTGTACGCCAGTGGCACTTAGATCCGATGCCTAGCCCGGGGCAAGCGGTGCGTCTGGCGTGCACTTTATTCTGTACGCCAGCGATTCCTATTGTTGCCCTGACGTTCGCACTACTCTGTACGCCAGCGATAGTAGCACTGGAGTACAACTTTCTGTGTCCGCCAGCAATGATCTGGCGGCTATAGCCTAATTCCTACTAGTGTTTGTTTGAATTCTTTTGTGTCATCTCTAATTTTATATAGACCCATAATAAGGCTTTCAATCGTAATCAAGTATTACATTCAAGTCTATTATCATTTTATTATTTAGAGTATTTTCCTCAGTTTCTCTCTAGATACTGAGTACATGGACTTGGTTCAGGTTCTGTGCTTTACCAACCAAACACATCAGAACCTGTTCTTCTTTCTAAGAACCTTTTGGGTCATCTCGTTTGTTGGATTCACAACTTTGGTTTTTCATGGTAGAATCATATGTCATAGGTCATATAGTATCAGATGTCTAAGGGCATAATGCATCCCCATTCTTCCATTAAAACATTACTTGTGATATTAAGGTTTTTCATCCTTTATATAATTCCTAGCCACAAGAATATCTTTCTTGTCTAGGAGATTATTCAAACTAGTAGAATGCCCGTGCATTGCCACGAGCATTTTCTTATTACATATACAAATATAATACATTTGGAATTTCACATGTATAAATAAATACTTTGTAGTATTTGAAAACTAGTTAAAATCCCCTTCACTTGAAACGTATTTCGATTAAAAATGTAATTATTTTATGTATATAGTTTTTTTAGTTGTGTAAAACTTGATTAGTTTTTTGTCCGATTCATCATAGTTACGTCAGTGGTTATGTCAATTAACATTTTCAAAGCATCATATGAAGTGATCACTTTTTATCTCTAATCTATAAAAGTGAACATAAACATATATTTAAATAAATCTTATACAATATATTCCTATAATTTTGTTGATTGGCTACATGCTACATGGACCGTTCTTAGTCGAGTATGTAGAAGCATTCCAGCATTAATGAACAATAGGCTCACCTATAAACCATTCATTGATTATTATTCTTAATAACTTATTTATTAGGGTATGTGGTATTTTTTCTATCACTAAAAAAGGTATGTGTCATTTCTCTCGTAGCAACACAAGCCTTTTCCCCTTACAAAAACTAAACAACATCTTAATTTGCAACTAAATGAAGCATACAAGTTGACATTTTATGAAAGAATTAGTGTGTAATACAATCTTGTCATTTTCAATTACTACGTCCAAGTGTCATTTATAATTACTATGTCAAGCTGATAAAAACTTGGAAAGAAATCACATATTGAGAATGTACTCATTCCTCATTTTACGTTTGAAAAAAATATGAGCAAGATAGCTCCTTCCATTAGATAGCCACATTTTTGTGATTGTTCTGGTCTCTTGGTCCACCTTAAGTCTTGTAGCTTCTATTGATTTCCATGATTACAATGTAATCATGACATCTTTTTTACATTTTTTGTTTCTAAGGCATGCTTGGTATACATGGAAGTTTTGTCTGATTCAAAAATAATAACATACAACAAAATAAAGCATGCTAACAAATATAGATTGGAAACATGAAAACCTCAGTAACATAACATGATGATTTAAAAGAGATGTGCATCTGGGCGAGGCATTGCGATGGATTCAGCACATGGGATTTTTCGCCTAGCAGCAAGTTCTACATTACGCTGAGCACGAAGAGCACGCCTCTCCTCAGGTGGTATGCTTTGCCTGCGTTCTCTTCGACATGCATTCACCTCTTGCCTTTGATCATCTGGCTTATTTTTTCGGATGACCCTTCTGCGGGCGTTCATCTCTTGCCTCTCCTCATCTGTCAGATTTTTCTTATATGTTCTTTGGCTTCCATTCATATCTTCCATTTTTTTTATTCTGCCTAGCTAATCTTCGACGTGCATTCATTTCCTCTCTCTGCTCAAGTGTTAGTCTATCTCGTCGTGCTTTATCATGGTCCCTCCTTTGTTGTTTTTTGTCTTGTGTAATACTTGCATTGGAAGCAATATGTTCCACAACACTTGTTGTTCTTTGAAGTGTTGTAGGGTTTTCTGCAAGGAAACTTTGTAAATTGGTAAATCCAAAAAATAGTATGAAGCAATATTATCTACTTTGGGTTAGAATTTACAAAATTCACACATATAGATAACCATACACGTACAAATGAAAAAATGTCGTGTGAAAGGGTGATACCAATTGATGTTTCCTCATGTTCTCTTGGCTCCAAAGCTATGAGGGTACTCGCAGTGGGAAGCACTGTAGTTAATTGGATTGATGAGTCACATATGAACATACCAGCTGTTCCACATCAACTATTAGATTTTGAGATGCTCATTTCCAAACTGTCCATTAAGATCTTAGTCTACACACTTTGATAGAATGTACACACCTCGTTTCCCCTTATCAGATATGGATTTTGTATCGTGTGACATCTTATAAGAAAATGTCGTGGGGATAATGATGAACGACTTTACAACCTCTTTTCATCATAGTTCATAGAAAAATAGTTAGCGATACCATTTCAGACAATAATGATTTCAAATAACTTCATTAGTAAAATGTTACAGTGATAGTGATTATGAAGAGCCTTTGAACCTTAAGAACCAAGGTTCTTAAAAACAGAAAAATAATTACATGCATTTTGTGTTCCATTCACACATTATTATCTCCTCCAGCTACCAACCAGGTTTGCTTGGTGAGGATGCAGATCTTTTTTCCCAGGTTGAATGTTCCTGGTGGAGAGAGACCATGAGTTTTTTAATAGAAAGTCAGTCTTCCAAACGAATAACAGGTTAAGATGTCTTCTATTGTAATTAATTATTGAATTTATTCAAATTAAGATACTCCATAGTATCACTCGAGAAGATATTTGTGTAATTATAACCTATCAGACCTATAAATCTGGTTCTCGTGCCATCATAAAACCTTTGAATTCAATTGCATCTTACAGGACTACGAAGATCATAGAGGAACGACGCAAAAAAAATCGGGGAATAATATTGCATCTACCATGACTATTAAAATCACTGAGAAACAACACCTTGGAATAATATTGCTTTGAATAAGAAAGTCGTCGTCATGGGTAATACCACCTCTGAGCGGCAAAGAGAAACTAAAAAGTTGGTTGATGGACTGCGACGAGCGTAGTTGATGATAAAATCTTCAATGCCATGGACAAACTTGTGTGATCTCCTCGCGGTCTGTCATGTGGGGCAGTTGAGCCAGCGGTGTCTGGTAATGACCAACCATGTAACGAAACATACTTAAATAACAATGAGATATTCTAGGGGATATCAATTTTGTTTGGCAACTAAATATCTATATGATATTAGAAGATTCTTTTCCAAACCTTCTACGCGATGTTTAGTGTATTATCAGGCTAATATATTTGTCTAATTATTCCTATGATTATTTGGATTTGTTTTCATGTATAGTATACATCTCTTTAGCACCAAGGGGAGGCAAACACATCAAATGAACCATCGCAACCACAAACACCTTTAATAGTAGAGATTGTTGGGCAACCAAATATCCTCATGATAATTGGTGATTCTTTTCCAAATCTTATGCCTCATGTTTAGTATGAAATCACGATAATTATTTCTATGATAATTTGGGTTTGTTTCCATGTATATTATCTTTGCACTACGATGATGAGATGGCGACTAATTATTGTCAATACATGATGCTTTCAGTGTTCATTGAAGCGGTAAAAAAATGCGTGTAAACAAATGTGGAGTAACACAACTGAGAAAAAAACAACTTACTTTTTGGGGCCATTTATCCTAGAGCGCAACAAAGGCAGACCAAATATAAAGACCAAAATGACTCAACTCAAAAATAGAGCATACATATCTATAACAATTGTGCAAGAGCCAAATTTGAAATGTTGCAGTAGCTGCTCACTGAGAAGACATAGCAAATCACTTGACAAATTTAGCTAAAAAGGTTAACCTAGAAAACAAACTGGATTTAATGGATTACAAAAAGAAAGTAAAACACTATAAAATTGTCAACGATCATTGACAAGTCATTAAAATAAAATAAGTTAGTACTGAAATATTGTGAAATCATTCGATCTAATATATAGTTGGAAATAACAATAAACATTTAAGTTTTAATTGCATCACATAGAGGTTAATGAGAACTTTTTTAAAAGTAAGAGTTAATGAAAACTGTGAGGCATGCCTATGTCCATTTTTTCTGAAAGCTCGGTTGGGCCAACACCTTCCAAGTTTTTGCATGCTAATTTTTTTTGAAGATTTAAAACTGAAGTGTAAAGCACCCCCTAGCACTTTATTACTTTAGCCAAAAATATTTACAAATGTACAACAAAAGCTTAAAAAAATACCCTTTCAAGGGGGCAGAAAGTCTATCCATCTAAGTAACTCATCCTTAAACCTAGGCTTAATTCTGTAACTAAGTAGAGTGAGGTCATGGATGAAGCCCACTCTCCATTTGGCAAATGATTGCGTTTCATGGTTGAAGCATTTGGCATTCCTCACCAACCAGATATTCCACCATGTAGTAAACCCGGCTTCAGCGAAGAAGGGCTTATGAAAGGATTCCATGGCCGCCTTGGCAACCTATACCATCTCTGCTCCATTTGTCCAGTCAATTTGAAGATATGCCCAGACTCTAGCACTAAAATTGCACTGGAAGAACAAATGATCTTTGGTCTCAATGTGTTGAGTGGGACATAACACACATGCAGGACCATCCTCAATATGCCAATGTCTTCTGAGAATCATATCTTTGGTAATGAGACGATCCATGATCACCGGCTAGGCAAAGACCTTGATCTTGAGAATGCAGCATTATTTCCAAATGCAATTTAAGAGAGGGTTGGATTGAATAGGAGCATGCAACATGGTGTAAAATTTCCTAGCAGTGTACTTTCCCTTGTTGCCAAGCCTCCAGGTCCAGTAGTCCTTGATTTCATCAGATCTGTGATTCTGAAGAATATATTGCAGTTCATTTAACTCCTGAAAACCCTGTGCAGAGAGTGGTAAGTTGAAGAGCACAGTGAGGTCTGTAGCAGCCAGCGCATCCTGCACAGAGATGAGGGAGTCTTTTGAGTAGGAGTACATCCTCCTAAATTTCGGTGCCAAAGAAACATTTGTAAGATCAATCCAAAAGACACCCCACAACAACATAGTCTCCCCAGAGCCAATTTTAATCTTGGAAACAGCTACAAAGCTATCCATATTCTTGGCCACATCTTTCCACTCAAAATAGCCACAAAGTTCAGTAGCATGAGGAACTCTTTGATGGTAGTAGGTGTTCCAGATCAGTGAGACCCAAGGCACATCTTCTTTATTATAGAACTTGTTCAGATGCTTCATCAGAAGGGATTGAGTCTGGAGCTACAGGTTGAGAATGCCCAACCCACCTTTATTCTTCGGTCTGCAAACTAGCTCCCAAGAAGCTAGAGATTTACCTGAGTCTTGGCCATACTTTCTCCAGAGGAACTGTCTCTGAATCCTTTCTAGCTGTTTGATAATACCAGCAGGGATGTGCAAGGAACAGAGAAAGTAAATGGGCATGGAGGAGATCACATAATTGAGAAGTGGAAGCTTACCCCCCTGAGTTAAGAAGCATGAGATAGGTGTAAGTCTCATCTCC
This sequence comes from Bromus sterilis, assembly GCA_950022295.1. Taxonomy (NCBI): domain Eukaryota; kingdom Viridiplantae; phylum Streptophyta; class Magnoliopsida; order Poales; family Poaceae; genus Bromus; species Bromus sterilis. The sequence goes on from OX465597.1 coordinate 170,341,728, forward strand.
ATGCAATCAAGCAAAGGAAGAAGATCCACAATTTTGGGCCTGGTGGTACCAACAGGCAGACCCAAATATGTGAATGGAAGTTTCCCCACTTGACAACCAAAAGCTGCAGCCAATTGAGCAAAAGTAGCATCATCAATGTTGATAGGTATCATGGAGGATTTGTTATAATTGATATCCAGGCCAGTGGACTCAGAAAAACTCCTTAGGGCCTCTTTGAGCCTCAGCACTTGCTGCACTTCAGCTGGCATCACCCAAATGGTGTCATCAGCATATTGCACAATGGGATCATGAGAGGGTATAGGTAAACTAAGTTGCCCTCTCCTAAGCAGATCATTCACCACTGATTGCAAAAGATCAGCAGTAAGAACAAATAGCAGGGGAGATAAAGGATCACCCTGCCTGACACCCCTCTTGCATTTGAACTGTCTACCTGGAATGCCATTTAACAGAACAGAGGAGGAACCACTATCCAAGAGCTGTTGCACCGACACTCTCCAATTGTGAGGGAAGCCTTTGTGTTTTAAAATTTCTAAAATGGCTTCATGCTCAATGGAATCAAAAGCTTTCTCAAAGTCAATTTTGTGCAAAACCATAGGTCTTTTTGATTGATGGCACCGATGTAAGTATTCCAGTGTCTAGGAAATGCAGTCCTGAATAGATCTTTCCTTGATAAACCCATATTGATTCTTGTGAATACACCTTCTAATATCCTTTTGAAGTCTGTTGGCTTCCATTTTGGTGAGAAATTCAATGCCCACACTAGTAAGTGATATGGGTCTAAAATCATTCACAATTTCAGGATTATTTTTCTTGGGGATTAAAGTGATAAAGGAACTATTTAGACCCTCCAGATCAGCATTTCCACTATGGAATTCCTCAGCAAGGTTGTAGAAGTCATAGCATATGAGAGACCAGCATGATTTAAGAAATTTACCATTGAAACCATAGGAGGCTTATCAGAGGGCATGAATTTTATTGTGTCATTCATCTCCTTTTTATCAAAAGGAGCCACTAGGGGCTCCAGACCGTCCACAGGGAGAAGCAGAGCATCCAAATCACAAGTCACAAAAATTCCCTTAGCCACTCCCATCCTGTTCCTGAAAGCTGACCAGAAAGAAGCTGCAAGGATATAATGATTGGAGCATGAAGTACCATCAGCCAACTGCAGAGAGGCAATGGAGTTCCTCTTATGCCTCTCAGAGGCCATTACTTGAAAAAACTTGGATTCTCCTCCCCCACCTTGATATATCTCTGTGTGCATCTCTTTTTCCAGTACAAATGTTGCCGGTGTAGTAACTTCTCAAGATGCACTTTTACAATTTTCCGGAAATTGGACTCGAGAACAATGGGCCTTCTAATATCTTCCAGGCAATCTAAAATGAATATTACCCTATTGCATTTGGATATCAACACTTTATTAGTGGAGAAATTTTTCTGCCAATTTTTGAGAGCCCTTCTAAGTCTCTTAATTTTGCCCACTAAGATTGCCACAGGGTGGGATTTATTGGAGGGAACCTCCCAAGAGATTTTGACACAGTCCATAAAACCAGCCATCTCCACCCAGAAATTCTCAAATATGAAAATATTAGCCTTTGGAATAGTGGTATTGATGACCACTACACAAGGTACATGATCAGATGCAGCTTTGGCCAGAGGTAGGACCTGGGCAGAAGGGTAAGTGGAAATCCAATTTGTAGATGTCAAAAACCAGTCCAGCTGCTCCAACAAAGGATCATCCTGCATGTTAGACCAAGTAAATATCCTTCCTTTCAGAGGCAGTTCCAGAAGTTCAAAGTGTCCAATTATTTCATTGAAGATAAACATGTCATTCACATATCCCCCGGGAAAGTTCCTGTTATCCATTGACCTGATGAAATTAAAGTCCCCAAGCAGCAGTCAATTAGCATCAAAAGGAATAGACAGGTGGTAGAGCCAATCCACAAATAGGTCCCTGTTGTGCTGCTTACATGGGCCATACACATTAACCAAAGTCCAAGATTCTGCATTATGTGTAGAGGTGAATTGGATCACCAGCCCAAAGTCTTTTGTATCCACTAACATTCCCTCAAAAATGCCAGAGTTCTAGAGGGTTAGAATCCCACCAGATGCACCCCTTGAGGGAACAACAACAAATTGATCAAAGCGCCTAGGAAAAAAGGACCGGATAAAATTGTGGTCAACGAGTTCGCACTTGCTTTCCTGCAGGAAAACAACAACACACTAGCTTTCCTCAATCTTCTCTCTAACACTTCTTTGTCTCGCAGCAGAATTTAAACCTCTAACATTCCAATAGAGCACCTTCCTTTCTCTAGTAGATATATAATCCATAGAAAACAAAGTAGCAGGATAGCAGGATAGCTGTAAACATTACAGCTAACATCCAGTACCAAAAGTAGAAACATGGGCCAAAAGAGGACTGCCCAACAATTGTAACACAACTGGCCAATTTAGGGGCTTTCCAAAGCCAGAAGAAAAATGAGAAACTAAACATCAGCATCAGCATCTTGTGCGTCAGTAGATGTTGAAGTCGCCATAAGCTTCTCCTTTGTCAGCAGAGATGGGTCAATCTGCAGTTCGGTGCCGATCGCCTGCATGACCTTGATGGGTGTGGGGGGAACCATGGGCACCTCCTCCTGAGTTGGGCCTTGGTCTTCATCTGCTACAGGTCCGTCAAGCACCATGGGGATGGGCTTGGTCTTGGACTTCTTGCGTTTGGGTGCCAAGGGAACTTCAGTGAAGTTTCCCGCTGATGTCTATGCACGCTTCTATTCTTGTAGACTATGTTGGGCCTCCAAGTGCAGAGGTTTGTAGGACAGCAACAATTGCCCTCAAGTGGATGACCTAAGGTTTATCGAACTCAGGGAAGTAGAGGTTGAAGATGGTCTCTCTCAAGAAACCCTGCAATTAAGATACAAGAAGTCTCTTGTGTCCCCAACACACCTAATACAACTAGGAGTTGTATAGGTGCACTAGTTTGGAGAAGAGATGGTAAAATGGGTGATAGGTGTGGCAAAGAAAGGTAATATAAATCTGTAATAAATATTACAACAATCAAACAAGTAGTAAACGTGAGCACAAATGGTATTGCAATGGTGGAAACAAGGCCTTGGCTTCATACTTTCACTAGTGGCAACTCCCAACAACATTAACATAGTCTAATCACATGATATTTCCCATAAAACATACAATGGAGACGTACTCGGAGGTCACTCCTTTGTGGTCAAGAGAGGATGATAATTATGTAGGGCTACAAAATCACACCTCAGAGTTCGTAGTTCTGAATCTATGGATTTCCCAATGTCACCGCGACCATCCAAAGAGAGTACCACAATCACCACAACATATCTCAAGGATAGTCAAAGACAAGAACCAAGAGACTCTCAATCTTCAATCAACACACAAAAGAGGAAATCACTCATGAAAATATTCTTCTAACCCATGTCCAATAGACCGCTGTCACCATGGTCTCGGGGATTATACTAGATAAGATCATGTGAGTACATCAATCCAATACATAGAGGAAGGGGAAATATCATGGGATCACCCTAGATTAACATAGCCTATTATCACAACGAATATCACATCATGGGAGAGAGAATTGACCACATAGCTACTGGTAGAAACCTTAGCCCCGAGGAGGAACTACTCCCGATTCATGGAGGGAGGAAGCAACATCGATGTAGATGAATCCAGGGGCACTTCCCCGTCCTGGCAGGGTGCCGACACACGAATTCTAGTCCCTCTAAGCTTGTTGGCGATGGCGGCGGAGATCGAAATTGCTTCTGGAGAGAAGGGGTCTGGAATCAGGGTTTTCGCGACGGAGTATAAATAAGAGCCAAAGGGGGGCACCAGGGGAGGTCTTAGTCGCCCAGGTGGCCACCCGGCGCGGGTGGACCCCTGGCCGTGCCAGGAGGGCGCCTGGTGGAAGTGGGCCACCCCAGGGCCCCATCCTCCGGCTGGAGGACTCTTCTAGAACGCCGATTCTTATATATTTTCCCTGGAATTTTCTGAGCACTTTTAATAATGGGAAAACCTGAAATAAAAAAAAAGAAGAAAACAAAAACTGGCACTGGGTGCACTGAGTTAATAGGTTAGTCTAAATATGATCAAAAGTGTATGAAAGTGTATCTAAAACATAGCAATATCATACAAAACATGCATGGAGCAAGCAGAAATTATAGATACGTTTGGGACATATCACCCGCCTTGAAACCATCACGCTTGGCAGTGCTGCGGGTGCAGCGCCTGACAGAAGTTTCAACCGCTGGAGTTGTCCTCTTTTTTCGTCTAGTTTTTGTCGCTGCCGCCAGTGCAGGGCTGGAGAAGGTGATTTCCTTGGGGAGCTCCAACAGAGGCTGGAAAGGAGCAGGTTCAACTGACTGCTCATCCTCTTCAATGTAGCAAATTGAGAACTCCATGAAATTTTCATCAAAAGCCATGCTCCAGGACCTCTTGGAGCAGACCAGGGGAAAAACCGGGCTGAACTTCAAATTCTTGGGAACTTGCATCGTGCAGAGTTCAGGCAACAGTCTAGAAAAAGCTCTGTTCCAGATCATCTCCGGGGGAAGCTCCGGACCAGCAGCAATCTTGATCATCCCCACATAAACTTGTTGCGGGAGAATTGGGGGTGGCAGCTATGGAACCAGAGCCAGGATGGGCTCCTCCACAACAGGTGGTTGTTGTACCTGCACTTCATCGTCCTGAATACGGATAACCTCCAGGACCGGCTGCTCGACTGACTCCGACATGTCCGGATGGTCCTGTACCATGGATTGTTGGTCTTGTTTCGGTGCATCATGTTGCTCCGGCTTAGCCTCCTCCTGGTTCACGTCCTCCCCCCACACAGCATTCCCCCACCCCGGGGGATCATTGGGTTCCGCAGGTTGATTGTCAGGCAGAGGCGCAGGGGCGTCGTTCCAGCCCAGCGTCGGATATGGAGGAAGAACCCAGGGAACGTTGTCAGGCACGAAATGCGCAGGAAGGGGATGGGGGTTGCCATTGAGGGGCATGGGATCCTCATCTTGTGTCATATGATTTGCCCAAACTGCTCCCAGTACATAGCATGTTGCAGTCCAGTTCACCCGGTTGCCCCCCTATTCAGCATAGTCACCAAACACCACATCCCGCGGCACCAGGGCGGTGGACGGGAAAGAAGCATGCACCATGGATCGTACCACGTAAGGATCCTTAGAGTTATAAGAATGAAATTTCCCAAAAGTGTTGATGGCCTCTAACAGATTCTTGGTGTTTCTATAGTCCAGTGGCACACCAATGAGCATGAGCCAGCCCGTACGATAGTCGTCCGCACCTCGAAACCCTTCTCCTTGGTCATGGTTGTAGAACCGGACAAATCTATCGCCACCAAGATCGAAGGGGCATTTTTTTGGATGCTAATTATCATCGTTCTGGACTAATTGTGATTGCCCTCTTATTGACCATCAAGGAGTCATCTTGCTGGTGTTGGAGTCAAATTAGCTCCATACCAGGACGTACTTGAACCATATCCTAATAAAACCCCGAGGGTATGCTAGTGATAATTTGGCTTACAAATCAAACTTTACAACTTCCTTGACGATTATAATTTGAACCCAAAAGAACATAGTGACAATAGAAACTGCAGAAGGAAAAAGCTCACCAAAGACTGGGGCATTGATGTGGGAAGAGATGATTCATGAACAACGGAAAAAAAGTGGAGAAGCATCCTATTGCACATATGAAGAATTGCGTATTGTTCTAAATAGGCATGAAAACAATCAAAATAATACTCGTAACACTTTTGCCAACTCTAATACACATAGAGATGTGACCTGATATATTCAATTTCAACCCCCGTACGTCCAAGTACAAAATGGCGCATACTATACTCAGACAAAAATAACCTATACAGAAACCTCCCTCGCCAGCACCTATTCGTTTAGACACTAATCTAGCAATCTTATTTTCTGAAAAAAGAGAACAACTTACAGCCATCCTAGCAAACATGAATTAATGGGGAATATATCGAACACCAATCTACTTATCTACACCATGCACATCACGAAACCATTATCCAGCAGTGGAAAAGCATCAGAGAAGCAGGAATTAATGGTGACAGATCGAACAACAATCTACTTATCTACACCATGAACATCACGGCGTACCAGCATGAGCAGCTGAGGCAGGCCCTGAAGGCAGCGGGTGTAAGAATAGCGGGGCACCGTGGGAGTAGGCGAGCAGCAGAGGCACGATGACAGCGGGGCAGGCTCATAGTCGTCTGCAAGGACTTGTCGCCCTTCTTGGCCGGCGACTTCTCCGCGGCGAGGTCGGCGACCTTGTTGGCGTCCACTAGTGCAGAACAGGGCAGTAGCACCGGTTCTGGAGGGCCTTTAGTACTGGTTATGGGAACCAGTATTAAAGACTCGGTGCTAAAGGTCCAAACCTGTTAGTACCGGTTCTCCTAGAACCGGTGCTAAAGTGGCTGGATCCCTGCCACGTGGGACAGTTCAGGGGCGAGGGCTGGGGGGGCCTTTAATACCGGTTTGTAGCACAAACCGGTACTAAAGGTTTAGTGGTTTAAGGGTTTATTAGTTCTTTGCTTTTGGGGTTTAATGATTCATTATCACACCATGTAGGCTCTTTATTCATGTTCTATATAGCGTAAAATAAACAATAAACTATGCAAATCTGATGCTTATCCTTCCATAAACCGGGCTCGTCTTTTTCGAACTTTGCCCAAACTCACTCGTGAAAGAAAATGAATAAAAGAGTTATTAATTACTTGATATAACAGGAAGTGAACACTAAAGAAGCCTACATGGTTTGATAATGATTTAAATTACCTGTCGAACATTGTCGGGACCCTGGGTTAGCGTATGCAAGACCCGCTACAACACAATCATATGGAGAGCCGAGAACCGTACCCACTTGTCTAAGCAGACAAGGTCAAGCACAGAACGTTCTCGGAAAGCATCGAACGTGAGGGGCATCCCATCCAGGCCGGATGATCAACTGAGATGGGTCCTCATCGTCCGCACACAAGTCTATATGAGATGGGTGGTGAACTCCCATACTCATAGACAAGTCGCCTCAACCATACTATCGATTTTATTATAGCACTTACATAGAATTACTCCAGCCTGATCACTTAGTCGGGGTCTAGGGATGGCTCGATCATACAACAAAGTGTGCACGTGACAGAGTCACGAGCAATCGCATCGCGATGCCCCCAGCTGCGCGCATCCAAGGGCCACTTGTTGTATAAAAGACCGCTAGCCAGATCACAACTAAGCTCTCGAAAACCCATACTAAGACATGCATGTTATAATCATACACACAGCACACATGTCTAGTATGAACAGCATATATCATTTCAATTGTCTACAAAGTTTAAAACTTTATTGATAACTCTTACAGAGTGCACACATAGATCATAAGTCTGTGATCCAACATTACATCAAACATGCGGAAGCAAAGTAGGTCTGAGTACAGACAAGTTTAACAAATGGCTTAGAGAAGCCTTATTTATAAAGAAGACCTTCCACAATGGACTAGTCGTCTGACTGGGACTACACTAGCTTGATCAGTCCTCGAGATCCAGAAGGAATCCACCTTCGGGGTCAGTGGGTTCATCGAAAACATAGATTAAGAAAATGTGAGTACAAAGTCGTACTCAGCAAGACTTACGTAGGAACTGTACTACTAATGCACATGTATCAAGGTAAAGGGAGGTGGGGTTCACAAGCAGATGTGTCAGCTTTGACTTGGCTAGTCCTGAACTACGAGTACCAGACTTGAGGTAAGAAGCATACACGAGTCCACTACATGTCTCCAACCAATTACTCCACTATGGTGCCTTTCTCGACTTCCCACAAGAAAGCGCGCCATATCACTCACACTTATCTTGGCAAGTTTTATAAGTATCCATTTAAGTTGTCTAATAATCAAGCTAAGCTTTCCAAGCAGCCCATAACCGCGGACGCGGATATTCGAATAGTTTTGTTAACCCTGCAGGGGTGTACCGCTACACACACATGACCATCAGTTACTGCCAGGTCTTGTCACCATTCAAGGGGTGCCGGCGAGGATGCTCACCACAACTGTTACCTCATAGCTGATCTAGTCCAAGAAAGCCGCCTACCTGGGTTGGTTTCCACTATCGTGAACTCGGCCGGTTTACCGAAGTGGACCCAGATGATGTGTGCAGGACGTTCTCTCACTTAGCAGGCCGCGCCACAAACCTACCATAACTCCGAACTACTGCGACATCTGGACATCGAAAGGGATGAGTTAGTAGGTTCAGAGGGGTCAGTGAGCCCAATGTGTGGTTGTACTCTTTATCTTGGATCACCACACAAGAACTCGGACTTAGGGCGGTGTTCAATGAGACAACCCACTGTGTACTCCTACACAGCCTCTTATCGTTCACCTTGTATTAAGTTAGATTCAGCAACACATTCCACCATCATCAACATGATTGCTACCATCCCGACTGACATAACAGTATCAACATCGTATCACTCTAAGCACGCAATAAGCTTTAACAGTTGCAGGGGCCACATGATATCAATCAACTCCTATGTCAGCTAGGATTGTGGTTTTCTTACTAATGTGACAAATGATAGGTCATGCAAAGGAATGGGTTCATCTATGCAGTATAAACGTAGCATGGTAATCATCCTAAACAATGCATAAGCGAGACTGAGAGGGAAATGGGATTTTATCGACATGATCAATGGGAGTTTGCTTGCCTTGCTGACGAGGTTCAAACACGGTGTCTTCAACGAAGGGGGTGGCCTTGGGTTCCGGCTCCACTTCTATTAGCAACATGACAATCATAGGATCAACATAATGTACAATGCACAATCACAAGAATAAGATTGTAATGGTGATGTTCATGGTTGCAATGTGGGTACAATTCCATTTAAAAGAAGTGGGATGCAAAGTCATTTGCAAATTCACTCCAAATTTGTATTCAAATTAATGCCATATGGACAACTGCCACTGTTCACCCAATTTAAATTGGTCAAACATTAAAACAAAGTCCATATTCACATTCCTTGCATTTTTCTAATAATTTTTCATATATTATATGTGCAATTTGGAGTAAAAATGAATTAGTTATGAATTTCCAAAGTTTAAACTATTTTCTGTCTTTTCTGAAATTTCTTTAAATAGAAATGCATTACTGCGTCATGTTTGTGTCAGCATGACGTAGGGGGGGGCTTGACAGGGGGGTCCCACATGTAAGTATCTATTTGTTTTAATGAACAGTTTAAATTCGATTTAAACTAATAGAGGGGATTAGCAGGGGGGCTGGCCCACATGTCTGTGACACTGGGGGTGGGGCCAGGGTGATTAGGCTCAGGGGTTAAAGCACTAATGGAGGGGGTCGCCGGCGGTGAGCACTGTGGACGCCAGAATCTCGCCGGAGTTTCGAATTAAGGCATGGGGTGGGGAATGGATGGCACAGGCGTGATCTTCATCGTCTTCCGCATCGAATGGATGTAGCAGGGGGTCTCGGGGATGGCTCTAGCCACGCGGGCGCCGAGGATGGCGGAGGCAGAGGTCTGGCGAGGTTGTAGTTGGAGTTGTGGTCCACGTCTTGAAGTGGGACTGGGCCCGTTAGAAAGCTACGGCTCCCAAGAGCCAAACGCGCACACTGGGCAGGGCTTGGGAGCACGAGAGCATGCGATGTGTCGTCCATGGCGGCGGTAGAGCTCTGCTCTTATGGCAGATCGGCGTAGGAGGAGAACGGTGTGCTTCGGAGTTGGGGGAAAAGCTCACCAGACACTGGTGAACACAATGGAGCAGGCGAAGGAGGCGGGGAGGTTACAAAGGCGGTGAATCGAAGAACTTGAGCTCCGGCGGCCCGCGATGATCCGATGAGCCTTTCGTCGTCTCTGCTCCAAATTGGGGCGCCTCCTTCTGCTAGTTGACGAAGCCGATGACGGCGAGCACGGGGGACACACTGGTTCGATCTCTAGGTGATGTTGGCTGCGGAATCCATGGCGGGGCGCTCCGGTGGTCTTCGGTTCTTCTCCGTTCCCGACGCTAGAGGGAGAGGAAAGAGAGCTGGGGGTGGGGAAAAAGAAGGAGGCGGTCGAGGGCGTCTTCGTCGGCATGCTGGGCACGCAGTTGTGTGCTCGTGACCAGCGGTAGACGACAAGGCTGGGTGGGCTGGGCCGGCTGGGGGAATAAGTTGGGCCAGAAGCAGGTAAGCCTTTTTCTTTATTCTTTCTGTTTTTTTTTCTTTTCTGCATTTGTTTGTTCTGCCCTGGATAAAATACCTAGGCATTTTATAAAATGCCCCAAATTTTTATATGGACTTACAATGCATATAGCTAGCCACTTATAAAGTTTGGGCAATTTTAAAATTCAAATAATTTGAACTTTAATTCAAATTGGGGTTTAAATTTAGTTACATGCTCCTTTTTGAATATTTCAAAAATCTATGAGCATGGGTTTGAATCCAAATCACTTTATATGTGATCACACTCATTTATGGGAGGTTTCAAAAATGCAAAATGAATTTTTGGAGCAACTTTATTTCTGGCCATTTGAATTAAATTCATCTGGGGGGTGTTCTCTCTCCCATTTCAATTTCATTTTGAATTTTTTTAGCATGATGCAAATTTACTTGCTAACCCTAACACATACCTAACTTGGGGTTCTGAAAACTAGCCCCCACTCAAAATAATCTCGTCCCAACATTTAGAAATCATCGAGAGGAAGGAGGAGTACTCGGCACTGAGACGGTCTTCTCTTTCCCAGGTTGCTTCTTTCTCAGAGTGATGCGACCATTGCACTTTGAGGAACTTGATCTTCTAAGGACGAGTGACACGCTCTGCGGAATAAAGAATACGAATAGGGTACTCTCGATAAGAAAGGTCATCTTGGATATCAAGCGTTTCATGGTCGACTTCGCGGATGGGGTCCTTGAAGCAACGCCTGAGTTGTGACACATGGAATACATTGTGTACTCGGGAAAGGTGCGGAGGTAGTTCAAGTTGGTAGGCAACCCTGCCACGTTTGGCAAGAATGCGGAAAGGTCCAATGTAACGTGGGGCCAACTTGCCTTTGATACCGAAGCGTAGGGTTCCCTTCAGAGGAGTAACCCGAAGGTAAGCCTTCTTATCTAGATTGTAGATTTCTTGCCTATGATGACGATCATAGTAGCTTTTCTGACGAGACTGGGCGGCTTTCAATCGATCATGAACAATGCGAACTTGCTCTTCTGCTTCCTTGATCATATCCGGTCCAAAGAATTGTCTTTCACCAGTTTCTGACTAGTTTAGGGGTGTTCGACATCTTCGTCCATAGAGGAATTCAAAAGGAGCCATGTTCAGACTAGATTGGAAACTGTTGTTATAAGAAAATTCAGCGAATGGAAGAGACTTCTCCCAATTCTTTCCGAATGATATAACACAAGCTCTGAGCATGTCTTCGAGAATTTGGTTAACCCTTTCAGTTTGACCGATAGACTGAGGATGGAAAGCTGTACTAAAGGAGAGATGAGTTCCCATAGCATTCTGAAAGCTTCCCCAAAATCGAGAGGTGAAAAGGCTACCACGATCAAAATTGATTTCCAAAGGAACACCATGAAGAGACACAATTCTAGAGACATACAAGTCCGCTAACTGGCTAGCAGTTATAGACTCGCGAACTGGAAGGAAGTGGGCAACTTTTGAAAGTCTATCAACGACAACGAAGATAGCATCATTTCCTTTCTGGGTTTTTGGAAAGCCAGTGATGAAATCCATACTGACTTTGTCCCATTTCCACTCGGGGATAGGAAAAGGTTGAAGAGTACCAGGAGGTCTTTGGTGTTCGGCCTTAATGCAACGACAAACATCACATTCGGCAATAAATCGAGCAATGTCTCTCTTCATCCTAGTCCACCAAAATCTCTGGCGTAGATCTCGGTACATTTTTGTGCTACCGGGATGAATTGAGAGGGGTGTGTCATGGGCTTCTTTAAGGATGAGTTGCCTTAGATCCCTATTCTTAAGTACTACCAAACGATTTCCAAAGAATACCGTTACTTTTCTATTTGTGGAGAAACATTTAGCAACTCCGCTAGCAATGTTCTCCTTGATCCGGCGAACACCTCGTGCACGCCTTTGGGAAACTATGATTTGATCCTCAAGGGTTGCTTTTGCCACCAGGGTAGAAAGAAAGCCATGAGGAACAATATCGAGATTGAGCTTTCAAAATTCCTCATGAAGAAGTGGTTGACACTGTTGTAACATGAGGTTGTTACAATACGACTTACGACTTAGTGCATCAACCATGACATTGGCTTTGCCTAGGTTGTAAGAAATTCCTAAGTCATAATATTTTATCAACTCTATCTAGCGTCTTTGCCTGATATTAAGATATGGCTGGGTGAATATGTATTTGAGGCTTTGGTGGTCGGAATAGATCTCACAACGATTACCAAGGAGGTAATGTCGCCAAGTTGTCAGGGCATGAACTACGGCAGCGAGTTCAAGATCATGGGTAGGATAGTTCTCTTCATGTGGACGCAACTGGCGTGAAGCAAAAGCTACCACATGTCTATCTTGCATAAGTATGCATCCTAACCCTTGCCGTGAGGCTTCACAAAAGATCTCGAAATCCTTTTTGGTGTCTGCAGGCGCAAGTACGGGTGCAGAAGTCAATCTTCTTTTTAGCTCTCGAAAGCTTTCCTCGCACTTGGGAATCCATTCGAATTTCTTATCTTTCTTGAGGAATTAAGTTAGAGGCTTTGCAACTTTGGAGAAGTTCTCGACAAAGTGGCGGAAGTAGCTTGCTAAGCTAAGAAAACTCCTAACTTGCTTAACCGATTCAGGTGGAGTCCAGTCAAGGACGGCCTGAAATCTCTCGGGATTGACAGCAATGCCTTTTGCAGAAATCACGTGGCCTAGGTAGGTCACTTCTGGTAACCAGAATTCACATTTGGAGAACTTGGCATAAAGGCGATTCTCTCGAAGTTTCATCAACACCAACCTAAGATGTTGGGCATGTTCTTCTTCGTTCTTCGAGTAGATGAGAATGTCATCAAGATAAACTACAACAAAATTATCCAAGTACTCCATGAAGATCGAATTCATCATGCGCGAGAAAGTGGCGGGGGCATTGGTTAAACCAAAGTACATGACGGTGTACTCAGAAAGACCATAACGAGTAGTGAAAGTCGTTTTGGGAATGTCCTCGTTTCTGATTTTGATTTGATGATAGCCTAGTCTCAAATCCATCTTGGAGAAGACAGAGGATCCAGCAAGTTGATCATAAAGATCATTGATCCTGTGAAGTGGGTACTTGTTCTTTATCGTCGCTAGATTTAGCGGGCGATAGTCTACGCACATCCTTTCTGTTACATCTTTATTCGTTACAAACAGAACAGGGCAACCCCATGGCGATGAGCTAGGGCGGATGAAGCCTTTTGCCAACAAAGCTTCAAGTTGGATTTTAAGCTCAGCTAACTCACGTGGGGCCATTTTGTATGGGCGTCTGGAAATTGGTGCGGTTCCTGGCATAAGATCTACAATGAATTCTACACATCTGTCGGGTGGAAAGATTGAAGGGGTTGGATTACTGGATGGTTTTCCTAGAGGGTGACCATGGCTTACTAGGGCTACAACAGACATGTCAGAGTAGCAAAGTACCCCAACACGATGGTTAGTGTGGTTATTCAGGATAGAAGACATCTAAAGTGGGAGGAAGAGCTGCAAATGATTCAGTATAGGTTTCTAGAATAAAACCTACAACAAAGTATATGGAACTGTCGGGAATGCCACCTAACAAATCTTCTGGAAAGAAATCCGAAATAGAGATAAAGATTTTGCAAACGCATTAGATTATGAAGATACTTGGGATGACTTGGAGAGCATAACGGCCGTAATTGTAAGAAAATACAATTTTCTTACAACATAGAAATATCACCTACATACGATGTAAGAAATTAGGAAGAAAAACGACTCTAGACAACCGAACACAACTTTCCTACGGCTACAAGGAAGCAAATGATACGTCCCAAACGTATGTTTAATTTCTGCTTGCTCCATGCATGTTTTGTGTGACTTTGCCATGATTTTCTTGAACTTTCATACACTTTTGAGCATATTTGGACTAATCTACTAACCCAGTGCACCCAGCTGCCAGTTACTCTTTTCTGTTGTTTTTGTATTTCAGGTTTTCCGGCCATTAAAAGTGCTCCAAAAAATCCAAAAAAATCAGATAAAAATCAGCGACCCAGAAGCTTCCGGAATCACCAAGGTAGCGGAGGGGGCCACCACCAAGAGACCAGGAGGGTCCCTGGCGCAGCCCCACCCTAGGCCGCGCCAGGAGGCCTCCTGGCTGCCTGGTGGGTCCCCTCGACACCCCCCGCCTATATTTAGCCCTCGGGGTGGAAACCCCTAGTATCGATCTCTTTTCCACGAACTCGCCTCTGTACCGCCGCCGCCGACGTTTAAAGATCGAGGCTGCCTGGAGAAGCTGCCCCGGCACCCTATCGGGAGGAGGAACCCCCTCCGAGAGACCATCCATAGCCATGGACGCCTCCCGGATGTGCCGTGAGTAGTCCCCCTTGCACCATGGGTCCGTGACCAGTAGCTATGTGATGTACCTCTCCCCTCTTTGTGCTTCCACTTTCGAGACCTCGTGAGCTGCCTCACATGATCGAGGCACTTTTGTAATTTCTGTTGTTGCTATGCTGAGTTTTCTGGGATCTGATGGATTATGAGACTATGTTCAGATTGTGATGAGTAATATATTTGGTTCTTCTCTTTTATATTTTGTTCTTGAGTAAATTCTTGCATGTTCTCAGTTGCAGTATTTTGCTTTGGCCAAGTAGTTTGCTTGCAACTCCAAGAGGGAGTGTTATGCTTGATTGTGGGTTCAGCCCCCTGATGTCTAGCTTGAGTGAAAGAAACATGATACTATGAGATGTGTTGCTGCCACCACGGATAAAACAACAGTGCTTGTACCCTCGGGTGCAAGGATTGTTTACTTTACGCAAAGTTCTTTAATGCAGTTGTTTGTTGCTTTGAGTTTACACTTTGGGAGGGATTCGCAACTTAATACCAGCGAGATGTTCTGGATAGAAATCTCAAGGTGGATGATTCGTAGTAGATGCAGTTGGATTTCGGTCTACTTACCTTGGCGTACTGCCCATTGCTTTTGAGCCCTTCCTTTCTTTGCAGCATAGTTAGCATTGCGGTGCCTTCATAATTCTGTCAATTGCCCAGCTGTGATTTGTTTACCTCGCTAGCACTTTTATCGTCTTTTGGGAGAGAGATATCACTAGTGAAAATCACGGGACCCCGGTCCATCTGCACATTATTGTTTACACCCTTAGTTTACTTTCATTCTTTACTTTCAGTTCCACTTTTATCTCTTGCGTTGATCCTTTGTAAGCAGCAAGGCCAGAGGAATTGACAACTCCTCTGTACTCGTTGGGAACAAAGTTATTTGTATCTGTGTGCAGGTCCATGTCAAGCGCCGTGACACCTACTTTTATCTCTTGGAGTCCTACTGGTTTGATACTCAACCTTAGCATCTTTGCTAAGTGAAACTTGCTGCTACACTGCATCTCACCTTCCACTTGGGGTAACCAACGAGGAGAGTTTCCACTTTGTATCAAGCGAATTTCTGGCGCCGTTGCCGGGGATTTCAAAGCGCAGCAAAAAAGTGGTCCCGTCAACTCCCTAGCCAGAAAGCAATTTCTGGCGCCATTGCCGGGGACTCCAGTCTACAAGATAGGGGAATTGCACACTGTCTTTTATCTTTAATTTTTAGTCTTGTTAGTTTACCTTTCATTTTTACTTTTGTGTCCCTTATCAAAAATACCAAAAATACATGTTACCTTGTTAGTAGTTACCACTATGGCTGGTCCTTTTGCCTTTGGTGAGGCAAAAGTACTTACCTTTACTCAAAGAGGTGGTGAAAGTTTGAAAGATGCTTGGTATAGAATTAATGATTCTCAAAAAAGATCCACCAAGAAGCAATCCACTACTATCTTGCTTAGAAATTTTTATGTTGGGATCACTACTTGGAATAGGTTTCTTTTAGAAACTGCTATCAATAGGAACTTCATAGAGGCCCCAGTTTGGGAAGCCCTTAATGTTATTGAAAATCTTGTTGGAAGTCTCCCAGTTGTTAGTATTAAGGAGGACATTACTTTAGCTCACATTATGATAAAACTTGAAAAAATAGAGCTAGAGATGCCAAGTATCGCTAGGGTGAATGAGTTGGATCGTAAGATTCAAGGGAATTTGAATAGGCTAGATAACTCCATGCAGAAATTTTTCGAAACTTTGGAGACTATTAAATCCCTTGATGAGAAGTCTTCTAGGATAGAAAAGATTGAGGAAGTTATTGAAACTCTAGGAACTACCTTTTCCTCAATCAAAACCAAAAAGGATGAAACTCTGGCAAAGAAGTAACCTAAGTTCATTTACGTCCCCAAGGTTCCTCGAGCTAAAGCAAACACACCCATTGCCAAGAGAGTTGAAACGGCGAAAACTTTGGAGGAGACACCTATCTTTAACTTTAATGAAACTCCAATTGATTTCCCTCCTTTTGATTTTATTCCAAGAAGCATTTTCAGTCGTCCTTTATTTGAGAAACCTATTAAGACTAGTTGTACTATTGAAGTGATTTTTGATGATCGTGATGATGGTTCAATGGATACAACTTGATCTTCTTCTTTATGCCTAGCTAATGGCTCTATGGAAGCGCTTTCGGGAGGCATCCCGCCACGAATTTAGGTTTTTCTTTTTTCTTTTCTTCTTTTCTTAGTGGTCTTGATGATTGTTACTACTGTAGCAACATCATTGTATCTTTACTTTTCATGCTTTGTGCCAAGTTTAGCCTCAGATTGCAAGAAAGGTCAAAATTGGTACATGCTGTCAAGAAACAGATTTTGTCTGCTTGACCGAAAAATTCTGGATAAATCACCAGATCATCTTTTCGATCTGAATTTTTTTGACAGCATGCTCCATACAATTACCTTTCAGACGTCTATTCAGAGTTTTTTGATTGGAGTTGTAGAAGTACCTCGAGAAAATTATTTTCTCTCTGCTGTTCTGTTGTTCTCAGCTTCTGCCCCGGTTTTTCTTTTCGCAGTTTTGCAATCCTTAAGCTTGATTTTTGTTTGAAAAATCTTTTGGGCAGGCAAGAGAAACAGTAGCTCTTCCTGGAAATCTTTATTTGCTGTAGAGGAGAATTATTTTAGTAGGGAACTAACCTCTCTAATCAGTCTACAATGAGTTGTGTATGAAGGGAGTTTTCAAGTGCGCGATGGAAGATGATGAAAGAAGATCTTGGAGTGTCAAACGCTCAAGCTTGGGGATGCCCATGTGCACCCCCAATAAATATTCAAGGAGACTCAAGCGTCTAAGCTTGGGGATGCCCCCGTGCATCCCCTTCTTCATCAACAATTATCCGTTCGTCCCTCGTTGCACTATATTTTTATCACTTCATGCGTTGTGTGCTATGCTTGGAGCGTCTCTCTATTTACTTTTCTAGGTTTTTTTTTGCTTTGTTTGCTGTAGTAACAAGTTAGACCCCATCTGACTCTTTTGTGTGGGAGAGTTACACGCTCCGCTTGAACTAGAACTCCTCATAGGATTTGCATGCTTATTCTTTTAGCTGTGAGTTGTTATTTTTCTTTTCCTAGCTGCTGCTCTGTTTATTTGTAGTGCTTTAGTTTTTCTAGAGCTTTTCTTTTGTCTTAGGTTGAACTTTCTATAGGTTGCATGTTTTATCTTGTTAGAGAGTTTGCCTGTTGCACTGAGTTTTGTGTCTTGACTAGAAGTAGGTAGTTGAAGTTGCTATTCTCTTTGTAGTAGTAACTTGAAATAGTTTTGAGGTATTGATTAGAGTAATGTTTGAACTTTTGGTGTCAAGAGCTCGAGCCTATTAGTGATAGATGTCATATTTTGGGAAATCCGTGTGTTTTTCGAAAACCAAAAAACCCGTGTTGAGAACTCTAGCTACTAGATGGATCACTAACCTCTGGAGGGTTTGAATATTAGAGTACACTCACGTACCATGAGTCGATGATGCGCAAGGATAACCAAACCCCCATACACTCCTCCTCGGGGTACTTGTCTCTTTGTTAACCTCCTGATTAGATTGAGAGTTACCGATAATAAGTGCATGAATTCTTCGGACTAATGTGAGTATTCGAAAGTTGACACTTCCACCCACCTATACTTTTTCTAGCCTCTTCGGTACCGTGCATTGCCCTTTCTCACCTCGAGAGTTGGCGCATACTTCGCCGGTGCATCCAAACCCTTGGCACGATACGCTCTGTCATCATAAGCCTCCTTATATCTTTCCTCAAAAAAGCCACCATACCTACCTACAAGGCATTTCCATAGCCTTTCCGAGATACATTGCCATGCAACATCCACCTTCTCATGACTTGTTCTTCATGTCATACATGCACCTTGCTTGATCGATGAGCCGCATGCTAGTTGGGCCTTTCCCTAATCATTGCTACATGACGCGCTAGTATCATTGCATATCCTGCTATCCTGGCAGAGGCATACATTTGCATCATGATAGTTATATCTTCTTTATGTGAGTACCTTTCTAAAGTGTGAAAGATCTCCTATATTCTTGTAAAATATAGAGTGTTGCCCCTAAAGTGAGAAAAAGATCCCAAAGAGGACAGAATCAAAAGATCCCAAAGAGGACAAATGAGAGTTAAATAGAAAGAGCCATTGAGGCCACCAAAAAAATACAAAAAAATAGAAAAAAGAGAAAAAGAAAAATAAAAAGAGAGAAGGGGGCACACTACTATTCCTTTTGAGATACCACACTAGTACTTCATCCTCTATCCCTTGTACTCCATAGAGATCATCATCATGCATATAGCTATGTGGGGACCTTCACACTATAGAACTTGGCTTGTATATTCCAATGATGAGCCTCCTCAAACGAGCTCTAGGTCTTCTTGAGCAAGCAAGTTAGATGCACCCCCACTGGTTCCCTTGGAGAGCTTTTAGCTCACATGTGCATCCGTTGCATGGGAATCCCTACTCCTCACATCATATCGATCATATGGCCTTCTCTCGCCTATGATTGTCCTCATTGTTGTGAGCCTTTCACACCTTTTTGTCTTCCTTCTCCACCTTCTTTCTATTTTGCCTTTTAGGTGTCAACTTTCTTGCTCACGCTCATCCATTGCATGAGTGCTCAAAATATCGAAAGGGAGTGGATCAGTTTGACTTGTACCTGGCTAGTGGTCTGGGGACGAGTCAAGATAAGAATCCAAAGGAGACTAAGTGTGAAATTTTAGTAGATAGTTGTTCTCAATAACCTTTTTTCTCTCTTTTTCCCAGTCCCCTGCTTGCACGCAAACATCATCTGGAGACATTTGAGTTACGGAAAGTGAGAGCTCTTGCACCTTTTGTTCTTTTGTTGCTTGTGTCAATGTCGGGACCCGGAATATGCGTATGTAATTCCAGTCACAACTGAATCACATGGAGAGCCGAGAGCCATACCCACTTGTCTAAGAAGACAAGGCCAAGCACAGAACACTCTCGGAAAGCATCGTACGTGAGGGGCATCCCATCCAGGCCGGATGATCAACTGAGATGGGTCGTCATCGCCCGCTCACAAGTCTAAATGATTATGGGTGGTGAAATCCCATACCCATAGACAATTCGCCTCAACCATGTTATCGATTGAATCATAACCCTTACATAAACAGACTCCAGCCCGATCACTTAGTCGGGGTCTAGAGCGGGCTCGATCATACAACAAAGTGTGCACGTGACAGAGTCACGAGCAATCACATCGCGATGCCCCAAGCTGCGCACATCTAAGGGCCACTTGGTGTATAAAAGACCGCCAGCCAAATCACAACTAAGATCTCGAAAACCCATACTAAGAAATGCATGTTATAATCATACACGGAGCACACATGTCTAGTATGAACAGCAGGTATCATCACATAACTCTACAAAGTACTTCTTTATTGACTTACACATAGAGTATGCAAAGATCATATAACTGTGATCCATCATTACATCAAACAACGGAAGCAAATTAGGTCTGAGTACAGACAAGATTAACAAATGGCTTAGAGAAGCCTTGTTCAACATACATGCCCTTCCACGAGGGACCAGACTACTGTCTGGAACTATACTATCTTAGTCAATGTCGAGCTTCAGCAAGGTGACTCCATCGGGGTCTGGGTTTCCATCTAAAACATAGAATAAGAAAACGTGAGTACCAAGTCGTACTCAGCAAGACTTACATGAGAACTATACTACTCATGCTCAAGTTTCAAGGTAAAGGAAGGTGGGGTTTCAACATGCAGAAGTGCCAGCTTTGACTTGGCTAGTCCTCTACTACGAGTACCAGACTTGAGGTAAGAAGCGTACACGAGTCCAGTACCAAGTCTCCAACCAATACACCACTATGGTTACTTCCTCGACTTCCCCACGAGGAGCACACCATAGCACTCACGCTTATCTTGCGAGTTTTAGAAGTATCCACTCAAGTTGTCTAATAATCAAGCACAGGTTTCCAATTAGTCCATGACCACGGACGCGGCTATTCGAATAGTTTTGTTAACCCTGCAGGGGTGTACCGCTACACACACATGACCATCAGTTACCGCCAGGTCTCGGCACCATTCAAGGGGTGTCGGCGAGGATGTTCACCACAACACTTCGCCCACAGCTCCGTTCGAGTCCAAGGAGTCAACTGTCTGAGTTCCAAACCCAACTGGAATTTCGGCCGAGCTTCCAGTCAGGACTCAAACCATGTAGGCACGACTGACAAGCCCACCTCGACGGATGGTTCTCCGCTTTGCAAGCCATGTTCTACAAGCCCTACCATGAATGCCACATTTCATTTCCTTTATCTTTCTATGCATATGCCGAATGGAAAACCCGAACTAGGTGTGACTCCTGGACTTGGATCGGGGTGAGTTAATAGGTCGAGAGGGGTCAGTGAGCCCAATGTGTGGTTGTACTCTTTGTCTCGGATTACCATATAAGAACTCAGGCTTAAGGCGGTGTTCAACGAGACAACCCTCTGTGTACTCCTACACAGCCTCTCATCGTTCATATTGTATTAGGGTAGATTCACCAACACAGTTTCACTTTCATCAACACCATGATCACTACCATACCGACTCACATCCATCGGATATGGGTTAAACTATGAGGTAGAATCGACACAAGGTGATCTCCTAAACATGCATAAGCGAGACTGAGAGGGAATTGGGATTTTATAGACATGATCAATGGGGTTTTCTTGCCTTGCTGACGATACACTGGTTTATCGAACTTCTGCTTTAGGGGGTGACCTCCGTCTCGGAAACACTATTACCAGAAACAATCATCAACAAAGTGGGCACAAATGAAGTACAATGCTCAAGCACATGATAAGGTTGTGACATGAGGTATAGGGTACTGGTTTGTGGCACATCCCATTTAATTGAAGTGTAGTGCAAAGAATTTGCAAATTCCAACTCCAAATTATAATTCAAATTATGTCATATGCATGGTTGCTGTTGTTCACCCATTTTAAAATGGTCAAACATAGAAACAAGTTTCATATTCATAATCCTTGCATTTTTCTGATAAATTTTCATATATTATTTGTTTAATTTGGAGTTAGAATGAATAATCTATGAATTATTGAAGTTTTGGCTATTTTTTGGATTTTCTTTAATTTTTTTAAATTCCGGAAACTTGTTTATTGCATCAGCATGACATCAGCAGGGGGCTGACATGTGGGGCCTACATGTCAGTGGCCCAGTGTTAAATGTTTGATTAATTAACTTTTAATTTGATTTAGGGGGGCTGGCCCCACCTGTTAGTGGCTTAGAGCCAACTAATCAGGGGGTTACCCCCTCTAATGATCCCAGCCACGTGGGCCTGCCGGAGGGAGGTCGCCGATGACCAACAGAGCGGGGGTGCTCTCTGGACACGGCAGCTCCGGCCTCCTCGCGCCAAGCGGAGGGCACGACTGGGGCCCTGGAGCTCGCCCGCATCACTAGGGGCACACCAGCGTCGCCGGGGCGGCCTTAGGCGATGGAGGTGAGAAAATGGAGCGGCGGTCGGAAAGGAGCCCGACGGGGATCCGGCGACGAGGCACGAATTAGAGCGCGAAATGGGGGATTTCGGAGAGGATCTCACCATGAATGCGATGAGGAGCATGGAGGGGCCGGGGAGGTGCTCGAGAGGGAGAATTGGTCGCCGGAGTTCATGGCGGACGACGGAGAAGACATGAAGAGGGCGTCGTCTTCAGGATGCTTCGGCTCAAATTGACTGCGGGATTCGACGAAGATGTCGGCGGCGGTGCGTCTGGACACGAAGGAGGAGCCCCTCGTAGTCGTTGGCCACGGCTGCGCTCGACGGCGAGCTCGGGCGGCGCTCGGGATCTTGCGAGAGAGAGGGGATGAGGGGGAGGGCAAGCAGGACGTGGCTACGGCCACGGCATGCGCGGTACGCAGCTGCGTATGTGCGTGCCCCTCCTGTGTCCACTGCACGAGGAAGAAGACAAGGGAGGAGGCGGCTGGGCTGGGCCAGGCCAGGAAGTAGGTGGGTTGCGCCCTAGGCGCCAGGTAAGCCTTTGTACTTTTCTTTTCTGTTTTTTTTCTTTTCTGACATTTATTTTGTCTTGGCTAAAAGAAATAGCTAGACATTTTTATAAATTCCCCAGATTTTTATATGGTCTCAAAATAAATATAGCTAGCCACTTATAAAGTTTGGAAATTTTTAAAATTCAAATAATTTGAACTTTAATTCAAATAGGGGTTTAAATTTAATTCCATGCTCCTGTTTGAATATTTGAAAAATCTATTAGCATGGGTTTGAATCCATATCACTTTATATGTGATCACACTCATTTATGAGACTTTTCAAAAATGCAAAAGGAATTTTTGGAGCAACTTTTTATCTGGCCATTTGAATTAAATTCATCTGGGGGGTGTTCTTTCTCCCATTTCAATTTCTTTTTGAAAATTTTGACATGATGCAAATTGAGTCTTGATCCTAGCACATACCTAATAGAGGGTTCTGACACAATGCTAATATAGACTCTTGCTTGTTAAGACTTGAATTTAATTGCATGCTTTAATTCCTTGACTTATAAGTCCTTAGAAGGTTGTGTGGCATGTCACCACAGAAATTATTCTTGTTATCATTTACCTACTCGAGGACGAGCAGGAATTAAGCTTGAGGATGTTGATACGTCCCAAACGTATCTATAATTTCTGCTTGCTCCATGCATGTTTTTTGTGACTTTGCCATGATTTGCTTGAACTTTCATACACTTTTGAGCATATTTGGACTAATCTATTAACTCAGTGCAACCAGATGCCAGTTGCTGTTTTCTGCTGTTTTTGTATTTTAGGTTTTCCGGCCATTAAAAGTTCTCCAAAAAATCCGGAAAAATCAGATAAAAAATCAGCGACCCAGAAGCTTCCGGAATCACCAAGGTAGCGGAGGGGGGCCACCACCAGGAGACCAGGAGGGTCCCTGGCGCAAACCCACCCTAGGCCGCGCTAGGAGGCCTCCTGGCTGCCTGGTGGGTCCCCTCCACACCCCCCGTCCGTCTATATTTAGCCCTCGGGGTGGAAAGCCCTAATATCAATCTCTTTTCCACAAACTCACCTCTGTATCGCCGCCGCCGCTGTTTCAAGATCGGGGCTGCCTGGAGAAGCTGCCCTGGCACCCTGCCGGGAGGAGGAACCCCCTCCTGGAGACCATCCATAGCCATGGACGCCTCCCGGATGTGCCGTGAGTAGTCCCCCTTGGACCATGGGTCCTTGACCAGTAGCTATGTGATGTATCTCTTCCCTCTTTGTGCTTCCACTTTCGAGACCTCGTGAGCTGCCTCACATGATCGTGGCACTTTTGTAAATTCTACTGTTGCTATGCTGAGTTTGCTGGGATCTGATGGATTATGAGACTATGTTTAGATTGTGATGAGTAATATATTTGGTTCTTCGCTTTTATATTTTGTAATTGAGTAAATTCTTGCATGTTCTCCGTTGCAGTATTTTTCTTTGGCCAAGTAGTTTGCTTGCAACTCCAAGAGGGAGCGTTATGCTTGATTTTGGGTTCAGCCCCCTGATGTCTAGCTTGAGTGACAGAAACATGAGACTAGGAGATGTGCTGTTGCCACCAGGGATAAAACGACGGTGCTTGTAGCCGCGGGTGCAAGGATTGTTTACTTTACGCAAAGTTCTTTTAATGCAGTTGCCTGTTGCTTTGAGTTTACACTTTGGGTGGGATTCACAACTTAATACCAGCGAGATGTTCTGGATAGACATCTCAAGGTGGATGATTCGTAGTAGATGCAGTTGGATTTCGGTCTACTTACCTTGGCGTGCTGCCCATTTCTTTTGAGCCCTTCTTTCTTTGTAGCATAGTTAGCATGGCGGTGCCTTCATAATTATGTCAATTGCCCAGCTGTGATTTGTTTACCTCGCTAGCACTTTTATCGTCTTTTGGGAGAGAGACATAACTAGTGAAAATCACGGGACCCCGGTCCATCTTCACATTATTTTTACACCCTTAGTTTACTTTCAGTCTTTACTTTCAGTTCCACTTTTATCTCTTGCGTTGATCCTTTGTAAACAACAAGGCCGAAGGAATTGACAACTCCTCTGTAGTCGTTGGGAGCAAAGTTATTTGTATCTTTGTGCAGGTCCACGTCAAGCGCCGTGATACCTACTTGTATCTCTTGGAGTCCTACTGGTTCGATACTCAACTGTAACACCCCGGGTGTCACGCTACAGTAATCACCTATAGTAATCAGGATTACTGTTGCTAATCACTGTTGATAATCTCTCTTGCTCAAAATGGCCTGGATCAAAAAAAATTGTTTTGATCAACTTGGTTCAGTTCAAATTCAATTTCTCCTTTTGATATTGTTGAATGCAATGTGATCATGAACCTTGGTCATCATGAATCAAAACAAGTCCAAGCTCAAGTCAATTTCCTTTGAATTAAAATCAAATCAAATGCTCATAATGCTTTTGGTGGTATATTAAAACCAAAGTGCAAAAATAAACTTTCTCCAAAAATTGTGAAACCACTTTCATAAAATCACAAATATTCAGTGGACCATGCTCCCCAACTTGGGTATTTTTATGAGCTATAAATGAATTCAAATAAATCCAATAGCAGTGGAAAAACCCCATATTAGTCATTTAATATTTAAATCAAATATTAAATGACTTTTAATATTGCCCAAACTTCTTGTGGCACTGACCTTAGGTGAAACCTTAATTTTGGGTCACATGAAACATTTTACAAAAATGCCTAGGATAGTAAAACAAATGCAAAGAAAAATGAACAGAAAAATAAAAGAGAAAAATAAAACCTAGCCCTAACCTACTGCCAGAGCCCACCCCGACCTGGCCCATTCCCCCTTCCCCTTGGGCCACCAAGCCCAACAGCAGCCCACAGACCACGCCTTCCCCTTCCCCCCTCGCACTGGTCATCCCCACCCCGTGGACAACATCCACGCCGGCCATGGCCGAGCCGGGCTGCCATGGCGGGCATCCCACGGCCGCCGGTGGGATAAGAGGCCTCCCCTTCCCCGCACCCTCGCCCTGGAACCCTAGCGCCCCTCACTTCCCCTCTCCTCGCGTTGTTCCTCTTCTCCCTCGCGGTACCGAGCACCTCCATGGATGCGGCTAGGAGAGGCGTCGCGGCCACCGGCACCTCCGGCTTGCTGGACCTCGTCCGGGAGGCGCGCAACCCTCGTCCCCTTCCTCCTCGAGTACCAGGACGGGTCGGGACGCCCTCTCACCGGCGCCATCACTTCGTCCACTTCCGAAGACCGAGCCGCTCCCTCAACGTCCGTCGCCGCCCCGCCTCGCGGTTGGCCTCCTCCGGAGCTCCCCCATGCTTGCTGCCATTCCCCTCGCGCTCATAGTGAGCCCATCCCATGATTTCCCCCCCCTCCATTTTGTTCGTCGTAGGGTAGGGCCCCACCCGAGCCTCCATTTACAGGAGCTCGAGATCCCGAGCGAGCTCGTCCCTGCTCGCCTCGCCGCGTGCAGCCGCGTCGGCCTCCGCCCCGCAGCCCGCACCCCCTCCCCTCGCCGGAACGGCTCACCCCCGAGCCCTTCGCCGCCGGCGAGCCCCATATGGCTCAGCCGTGGTTAACCCCCCCCCCCCCTTATTAGTTTCACACTAAACCACGTCCTAATTCCCTCTGTTAGGATTAACACAATGGAAATAACCCCCTGGGTCAATTACAAGTGGGCCCAACCCCTTTAGTTAATTGTTGTTCTAAAAAGGAAAAGGGATAACCCCCTGTTTAGTTAATAGAGCCATTGACAGGTGGGTCCAAGGCCATTATCTTAATCTCTGGTATTTATCTAAGTTAATTAAAACCTGAGAGTATGACATGTGGGTCCATGGCATTATTTATAATAAAAATAAATT
Source organism: Bromus sterilis (assembly GCA_950022295.1). Classification (NCBI taxonomy): domain Eukaryota; kingdom Viridiplantae; phylum Streptophyta; class Magnoliopsida; order Poales; family Poaceae; genus Bromus; species Bromus sterilis. The sequence goes on from OX465597.1 coordinate 170,368,121, forward strand.
GATTAATAACCAGAGGCTGACATGTGGGACCCACTGGTCAGTTGACCAGTCAACCTTACAGGTGGGTCCCCTCTGTCAGGTTTGACCAGTCAAACCTACTGTTTTGGATAATGTTGAATTAATAATTAAAGAAAATCCAGAAATTCTTTTAAATTGAAGAAAATCTAGAAATTGATTTAAAATGATTTAAACTTTGAATTTGAATATCTTTTAAACCGTAAGTCTGATTCAAAAACTTTATACATGAAAATTGATCAGAAAAATATAATGAGTAAGAATACGCTCCGTATACCAACCACACCCCTCTAACACAACGAACACCGACATCACCCCTCCGGGTTGTCTGTCGATAATTCCCGGTACTGATAAAAAGTACCCGGATGAATTTATTTCGAACACGAAAGTTGTTCGGAATAGATCAACTAACCCGGATACACCACCTACACATGTGTCGGATGTCCACGACACCTCCGGCATGATATCTCCCCCTCCGGACACCCTGTCCGGTAATCACCCGGAGCTTGCCGTTCATCCCGGATGAATTCCCGCTCCGAGTATCGTGCATCGTACTGCGTTAGAACCCCGTTTACAATGCATCTGTTATGTCTTGCATTTGCCTTGCTATTATTGTTGTGTATTTATTGTTTCTTCCCCCCCTTAATCTCCGGTAGACCCCGCTGCTGCCGTCGACTACACCGATGCTGAGTACGACTACTTCGTCGACGATCGTACCGCTACTGTCAAGCTACCAGGCAAGCAGAGCCATTCTCTTCCCCAGATATCACCTACCTTTCCGTATTTTCTTGCACTAGGCATTGTTACTGCTGCTGCTACGATTACAATCCTATTCAATTGCATAGCCTGATTTTGTCGCCCCTTGATGTACCTTCCATTTCCTATGCTGCCTATTATAATTATGCATTATTCAGCAGTGAGCCCTGCGCATTGTTAGCTAGGATTAGATAGTGGGACGTGACCACTCAGGGGAGTGACGCGGATACAAAATATATACAACTACAACAGGTACGGATCAATGCATACACCCTAGGGAACCTACAACTGCGAGAATCTACCGAGTCGCTTCGAGTTTGACTTACGAGTGGAATGGACTCGTATTTCACTCTCGTCGGCTTAGTAGCGTAGCATCACCGGAATGATACGAGGTTTACCTCTTTAGTTCATTCCGCTGATGTCTCTGTCAAACCTCTTTAAGTGTGCCATCGAGGGTGATACCTCCTGGTTTCACTTAATGGTAGGCACTCGAACCAACTGGTGTCCTTAAAGGTAAGAGTCGGGCGACCCAATGGTGCCCGCGAGCGGTATATTTTCGGGAACGACAGGGAGGGTACGACCGACGTTACTTGCGTGCTTGGCCCCTGCTCGTATCTCACGAGAGTTACCAAACTACGAAAAGTCGAGCTCTACCAAGAGCACACGCGAGACAAGGTAAGGAGACGGTTCACCTTGTTGGTAACCGCAGTGACTTGGTGGGACGACAGGGTAGGCACCGATGTACTGGTGGTCCTGACTGCTGTCGTTGACCGCGGGTCGGTTAAGTCGAGGAAACGATAACGGTTGTCACGCAGGTTAATTAAAATGCTAAATGGTTCGGCGGATGACTTGAGAGGCCCGTTAGTCTGTACGCACTACCTACACGTGGGATTACGGTGTGGGCCCTCCGCGTCGTAGTTCGTCCGAAAGCTCTTCAGACGTCAGCAGTACTTCGGCCTGATCGCGAGGAAGTGGTCTTGTCTTTTTGTTGCAGCAGGTGTGTTTGGATTTGCTTTTGCTTCACCGGCCAGATTCGCACCGTGCAGGAGCGTGCAAGGGTGAGGGACCTAGACCCCTTGGCGCATAGGATATAGTCCGGCGGATGGCCTCTCTGCTGAGCCTAGGATGGGCTGCGTCGTGTCGGATAGCCTCGGTGGGGCGTTCCCGAACAAGGTTCACGCCACCCTGGAGATCCGAGCGTGCAGGCTGAACAGTAGTGCACCCCTGCAGGGAGTTTAATCTATTCGAATAGCCGTGTCCACAGTAACAGGACGCTTTATGCTGAAGCTGGATCTTACCACTAGAAACTACTACTATTAAACTGTATGGTTCCGGGTTTTCTTCCTCGCAGGGAAGTCGAGGACGGGAACTCGGAGGCATTATTATTATTAATCATTACAACTTATATTATACAATGTTGCAGCAAGTTCTCGCTCATTGTTACTTTATTGCTTTATTTAAAATGTTGGCTGTTTCTCTTCTCATGCTGCAAGACATCGTCAGAAGATGCTAGTCTTCGATAGGCCTAGCTTCTTACCCTTATTCTGATTTCTATCTTGCAGTCCACTATATATACAGCCTCCCCTTTCCATTGATACAATGCATAATGCTTAGTAGCGGACGTAAGACTCGCGGGTATACTAGATACTCACCTGCTTTATTTCCTTTACTGTTTTGCCTGATCGGCCGCTGCAGTCGACGTTGGAGCCCAGGAGCAGGAGATCCCCGATGCCGACCACCGCAACATGAAGAACCCCGATGCCTTCTACGACGTCGAGTTCCCCGTTGTCCAGGAGTAGTTGGAGGTTCCCAGACAGGAGGCCTTGCCTTTTCGATCGAGTGTTGATTTTGTGTTAGCCTTCTTAAGGCAACCTTGTACCCTTGTGTCTGTACTCAGATACTATTGCTTCCGCGAACTTTGTGCTCTCGAGCTGTTGTATTCGAGCCCTCGTGGGCCCTGGCTTGTATTAAACAGCTTGTATTATTTTATTTGTAGAGTTGTGTTGTGATATCTCACCGTGAGTCCCTGATCTCGATCGTGTACCTTGCGTGTATGATTACTGTACATGGCTTGATTTTGGGGGCTTCACAAGTTGGTATCAGAGCCGACTGCCTGTAGGAAGCCCCTAACCACTTCTTGGTCGAAGTTGAGTCTAGACTTTTAAAAACAACTTTGCTAACTTAATGTTTGGCTTACGGGCCCACATCAATGTCACTACGTGTGATATCTATGGTATTAGGATCTTTTTCTCCTTACCTATGCTCTGGGACTCTGCTCTCTTATCCTTGCTGGTAAGTTTTATTAACCCTAACTGTAGGTTCTCGTACCTCCTTCCTTCCGGAGAGCACTGCATTCCCGATGATCGCCTGATTTACCTGAAGATTCCGAAGGTTACTCTCCGATGAATTCCCGAGATCCTACGTGTTCATCGCCTTTGCAATCCCATGCCACCGATAATTCCGTGTGGATAATTTCATCCACCTCCCGATCTGGGAATCGCAATTTCCTTGTACTTAAGCATCAAGTTATTCCGGTGCTTCTGTCACCCGATGCCTTGGCATTCTTTCCCCTTCTGGTTGAGTGCCCATACTCACATCGGATCCTTTGCGAACCATTCGACCTTTTTGTGGATTACTATCCGACTATTCTTACATGGCTTATTCCATGTGTCAATTGGATTCATCGTGTGAAATACCCTCCATGCCCCTCGATGATTTGTGTTATCGTCGACAACCTCCCTTGTCTCCGTGCCAATACAACTTGATCATATATATCGTGCTCTGCTTTCCCTTGGGAAGGTTATACACGTCATACTTGTGTATCATCACTTTTCCCGTCCATTGGTCTGTTGATCAGACAATGACATTTACCTTTCCGTTGGTCTGTTTGATCAGACAACCATGTTTTACCTTCCATTGGTCTGATTAATCTTTCGTGTGATATAAATTATCTGAGAAGCGATGATTCCCTGCTTATGTAAACACCTCGGTGTACTACCTCGTCAGTAACCCTTGTTACCATTGTTGATGACATTTCGGTAGCCACCGGGACGAGAACTTTGCCAATTGGTCCGCCTCGTATTAACGAGCAGAAAAATGGTTCTCAATGTCCACTGCTCCTGGTACCGACGTTGTTGCCGACATAGCTGACAAGCTAATCTCTGACAGTCCTTGCCTCGTAATCGCGTATTATGCCACCACTTTAACCCACAGTTCCACAGGATCGAAACCTGACTCTCTTGTACCTTTTCCTTCTCGAGGTTATTCCTCTTGCTCGACCTCGTATGTAATTCACGAAGATATTTGCCTTGGGGTATTTAACCCGATACCAGATGTTGTGCTTATGCCTGATGCTCTGTACCCCTTTTTTCTTAATCCTTCATCGGCATCGAATGCGCACCTATCCGCTTAAAACTTCTCTCGGTGTATTTCCCTGAGTTTAAACTCGGTAGATACTTTGCTTTCCCAACCCCTTGGTCAGCCTTGGTTGATTAACCTTGTACCGATCCGACCCCCCTTGAGTTTACCCCCCCAACCTATTCTTAAGTACGATGAAGACCCTGAATGAAGGATGATAACTCGTCGAGGTGCAACGATGCAGAGATATGAAGACCTCAACGTGAAGGATTAATTTCTTCGAGTAGGACAACAAGAACTAGAAGATTTGTTAGAAGGAGAAACCGAAACTTTACCCCTAACACTACCTTTAATTCTCGGGACGAGAATTCTTTGTAGTGGTGGAGATTTGTAACACCCCGGGTGTCACGCTACAGTAATCACCTATGGTAATCAGGATTACTGTTGCTAATCACTGTTGATAATCTCTCTTGCTCAAAATGGCCTGGATCAATTTTTTTTGTTTTGATCAACTTGGTTCAGATCAAATTCAATTTCTCCTTTTGATATTGTTGAATGCAATGTGATCATGAACCTTGGTCATCATGAATCAAAACAAGTCCAAGCTCATGTCAATTTCCTTTGAATTAAAATAAAATCAAATGCTCATAATGCTTTGGGTGGTATATTAAAACAAAAGTGCAAAAATAAACTTTCTCCAAAAACTGTGAAACCACTTTCATAAAATCACAAATATTCAGTGGACCATGCTCCCCAACTTGGGTATTTTTATGAGCTATAAATGAATTCAAATAAATCCAATAGCAGTTGAAAAATCCCATATTAGTCATTTAATATTTAAATCAAATATTAAATGACTTTTAATATTGCCCAAACTTCTTGTGGCACTGACCTTAGGTGAAACCTTAATTTTGGGTCACATGAAACATTTTACAAAAATGCCTAGGATAGTAAAACAAATGCAAAGAAAAATGAACAGAAAAATAAAAGAGAAAAATAAAACCTAGCCCTAACCTACTGCCAGAGCCCACCCCGACCTGGCCCATTCCCCCTTCCCCTTGGGGCACCTAGCCCAATAGCTGCCCACAGCCCACCCCTTCCCCTTCCCCCCTCGCACTGGTCATCCCCACCCCGTGGACAACATCCACGCCGGCCATGGCCGAGCCGGGCTGCCGTGGCGGGCATCCCACGGCCGCCGGCGGGATAAGAGGCCTCTCCTTCCCCACACCCTCGCCCTGGAACCCTAGCGCCCCTCACTTCCCCTCTCCTCGCGTTGTTCATCTTCTCCCTCGCGGTACCGAGCGCCTCCATGGATCGGCTAGGAGAGGCGTCGCGGCCACCGGCACCTCCGGCTTGCTGGACCTCGTCCGGGAGGCGCGCAGCCCTCGTCCCCTTTCTCCTCGAGTACCAGGACGGGTCGGGACGCCCTCTCACCGGCGCCATCACCTCGTCCACTTCCGAAGACCGAGCCGCTCCCTCAACGTCCGTCGCCGCCCCGCCTCGCGATTGGCCTCCTCCGGAGCTCCCCCATGACTGTTGCCATTCCCCTCGCGCTCACAGTGAGCCCATCCCACGATTTCCCCCTCCCCCCTCCATTTTGTTCGTCGTAGGGTAGGGCCCCGCCCGAGCCTCCATTTACAGGATCTCAAGCTCCCGAGCGAGCTCGTCCCTGCTCCCCTCGCAGCGTGCAGACGCGTCGGCCTCCGCCCCGCAGCCCGCACCCCCCTCCCACGGTGGTTCCCCCTCCCCTCGCCGGAACGGCTCACCCCCGAGCCCTTCGCCGCCGGCGAGCCCCATATGGCTCAGTCGTGGTTAACCCCCCCCCCCTTATTAGTTTAACATTAAACCACGTCCTAATTCCCTTTGTTAGGATTAACACAATGGAAATAACCCCCTGGGTCAATTACAAGTGGGCCCAGCCCCTTTAGTTAATTGTTGTTCTAAAACGGAAAAGGGATAACCCCCTGTTTAGTTAATAGAGCCATTGACAGGTGGGTCCAAGGCCATTATCTTAATCTCTGGTATTTATCTAAGTTAACTAAAACCTGAGAGTATGACATGTGGGTCCATGGCATTATTTATAATAAAAATAAATTGATTAATAACCAGAGGCTGACATGTGGGACCCACTGGTCAGTTGACCAGTCAACCTTACAGGTGGGTCCCCTCTGTCAGGTTTGACCAGTCAAACCTACTGTTTTGGATAATGTTGAATTAATAATTAAAGAAAATCCAGAAATTCTTTTAAATTGAATAAAATCTAGAAATTGATTTAAAATGATTTAAACTTTGAATTTGAATATCTTTTAAACCGTAAGTCTGATTCAAAAACTTTATACATGAAAATTGATCAGAAAAATATAACAAGTAAGAATACGCTATCCGTATACCAACCACACCCCTCTAACACAACGAACACCGACATCCCCCCCTCTGGGCTGTCTGTCGATAATTCCCGGTACAGATAAAAAGTACCCGGATGAATTTATTTCGAACACGAAAGTTGTTCGGAATAGATAAACTAACCCGGATACACCACCCACACATGTGTCGGATGTCCACGACACCTCCGGCATGATATCTCCCCCTCCGTACACCCTGTCTGGTAATCACCCGGAGCTGGCCGTTCATCCCCGAATGAATTCCCGCTCCGAGTATCGTGCATCGTACTGCGTTAGTACCCCGTTTACAATTCATCTGTTATGTCTTGCATTTGTATTGCTATTATTGTTGTGTATTTATTGTTTCTTCCCCCCCCCCTTAATCTTCGGTAGACCCCGCTGCTGCCGTCTACTACACCGATGCTGAGTACGACTACTTCGTCGACGACCGTACCGCTACTGTCGAGCTACCAGGCAAGCAGAGCCATTCTCTTCCCCAGATATCGCCTACCTTTCCGTATTTTCTTGCACTAGGAATTCTTACTGCTGCTGCTACGATTACAATCCTATTCAATTGCATAGCCTGATTTTGTCGCCCCTTGATGTACCTTCCTTTTCCTATGCTGCCTATTATAATTATGCATTATTCAGCAGTGAGCACTGCGCATTGTTAGCTAGGATTAGATAGCGGGCCGTGACCACTCAGGGGAGTGACGCGGATACAAAATATATACAACTACAACAGGTACGGATCAATGCAGACACCCTAGGGAACCTACAACGGCGAGACTCTGCCGAGTCGCTTCGAGTTTGACTTACGAGTGGAATGGACTCGTATTTCACTCTCGTCGGCTTAGTAGCGTAGCATCACCGGAATGATACGAGGTTTACCTCTTTAGTTCATTCCGCTGATGTCTCTTATAAACCTCTTTAAGTGTGCCATCGAGGGTGATACCTCCTGGTTTCACTTAATGGTAGGCACTCGAACCAACTGGTGTCCTTAAAGGTAAGAGTCGGGCGACCCAACGGTGCCCGCAAGCGGTATATTGTCGGGAACGACAGGGAGGGTACGACCGACGTTACTGGCGTGCTTGGCCCCTGCTCGTATCTCACGAGAGTTACCAAACTACGAAAAGTCGAGGTCTACCAAGAGCACACGCGAGACAAGGTAAGGAGACGGTTCACCTTGTTGGTAACCGCAGTGACTTGGTGGGACGACAAGGTAGGCACCGATGTACTGGTGGTCCTGACTGCTGTCGTTGACCGCGGGTCGGTTAAGTCGAGGCAACGATAACGGTTGTCACGCAGGTTAATTAAAATGCTAAATGGTTCGGCGGATGACTTGAGAGGCCCGTTGGTCTGTACGCACTACGTACACGTGGGATTACGATGTGGGCCCTCCGCGTCATAGTTTGTCCGAAAGCTCTTCAGACGTCAGCAATACTGCGGCCTGATCGCCGGGAAGTGGTCTTGTCTTTTTGCTGCAGCAGGTGTGTTTGGATTTGCTTTTTCTTCACCGGCCAGATTTGCACCGTGCAGGAGCGTGCAAGGGTGAGGGACCTAGACCCCTTGGCGCAGAGGATATAGTCCGGCGAATGGCCTCTCTGCTGAGCCTAGGATGGGCTGCGTTGTGTCGGATAGCCTCGGTGGGGCGTTCCCTAACAAGGTTCACGCCACCCTGGAGATCCGAGCGTGCAGGCAGAACAGTAGTGCACCCCTGCAGGGAGTTTAATCTATTCGAATAGCCGTGTCCACGGTAACAGGGCGCTTTATGCTGAAGCTGGATCTTACCACTAGAAACTACTACTATTAAACTGTATGGTTTCGGGTTTTCTTCCTCGCAGGGAAGTCGAGGAGGGGAACTCGGAGGCATTATTATTATTAATCATTACAACTTATATATTACAATGTTGCAGCAACTTCTGCTTCATTGTTACTTTATTGCTTTATTTAAACTGTTGGCTGTTTCTCTTCTCATGCTGCAAGACATCGTCAGAAGATGCTAGTCTTCGATAGGCCTAGCTTCTTACCCTTATTCTGATTTCTATCTTGCAGTCCACTATATATACAACCTCCCCTTTCCATTGATACAATGCATAATGCTTAGTAGCGGACGTAAGACTCGTGGGTATACTAGATACTCACCTGCTTTATTTCCTTTACTGTTTTTCCTGATCGTCCGCTGCAGTCGACGTTGGAGCCCAGGAGTAGGAGATCCCCGATGCCGACCACCGCAACATGAAGAACCCCGATGCCTTCTATGACGTCGAGTTCCCCGTTGTCCAGGAGTAGTTGGAGGTTCCCAGGCAGGAGGCCTTGCCTTTTCGATCGAGTGTTGATTTTGTGTTAGCCTTCTTAAGGAAACCTTGTACCCTTGTGTATGTACTCAGATACTATTGCTTCCGCTAACTTTGTGCTCTCGAGCTGTTGTATTCGAGCCCTCGTGGCCCCTGGCTTGTATTAAACAGCTTGTATTGTTTTATTTGTAGAGTTGTGTTGTGATATCTCACCGTGAGTCCCTGATCTCGATCGTGTACCTTGCGTGTATGATTACTGTACACGGCTTGATTTTGGGGGCGTCACATCAACCTTAGCATCTTTGCTAAGGGAAACTTGCTGCTACACTTCATCTCACCTTCTACTTGGGGTAACCAACGAGGAGAGTTGCCACTCTGTATCAGCAAACAACGAGATGTTCTAGTAAGACATAGATGAGCCTAGTCCTATCATCCCGTAGAACAAGATGAGGGTGACTCAGAACTCAGAACGATGAGGGTATGGAGAAAAAAGAAGCCTTACGTTGTTCCCTTACAATACCGCTAAAACACAATCATATGGATTGCCAAGAACCGAACCCACTTGTCTAAGCAGACAAGGCCAAGCATAGAACATTCTCGGAAAGCATCGAACGTGAGGGGCATCCCATCCAGGCCGGATGATCTACTGAGATGGGTCCTCATCGTCCGCATACAAGTCTAAATGAGATGGGTGGTGAACTCCCATACTCATAGGCAAGTCGCCTCAACCATACTATCGATTGTATTATAAGACTTACATAGACTTACTCCAGCCCGATCACTTAGTCAGGGTCTAGGGCGTGCTCGATCATACAACAAAGTGTGCACGTGACAGAGTCACAAGCAATCGCATCGCGATGCCCCAATCTGTGCACATCTAAGGGCCACTTGGTGTATATAAGACCGCCAGCCAGATCACAACTAAGGTCTCGAAAACCCATACTAAGACATGCATGTTATAATCATACACGCAACACACATGTCTAGTATGAACAACATGTATCATTGCAATTCTCTACAAAGTTTAAAATTTTATTGATAACTCTTACAGAGTGCACACAGAGATCACAAGTCTATGATCCAACATTACATCAAACATGCGGAAGCAAAGTAGGTCTGAGTACAGACAAGTTTAACAAATGGCTTAGAGAAGCCTTATTTATAAACAAGCCCTTCCACGAGGGGTTCACAAGCAGAAGTGCCAGCTTTGACTTGGCTAGTCCTGAACTACGAGTACCAGACTTGAGGTAAGAAGCGTACACGAGTCCACTACATGTCTCCAACCAATTACTCCACTATGGTGCCTTCCTCGACTTCCCACGAGAAAGCACGCCATAGCACTCACACTTATCTTGGCAAGTTTTATAAGTATCCATTTAAGTTGTCTAATAATCAAGCTAAGCTTTCCAAGCAGTCCATAACCGCGGACGCGGATATTCGAATAGTTTTGTTAACCCTGCAGGGGTGTACCATTACACACACATGACCATCAGTTACTGCCACGTCTGGTCACCATTCAAGGGGTGCCGACGAGGATGCTCACCACAACTGTTACCGCATAGCCGATCTAGTCCAATAAAGCCGCCTACCTGGTTGGTTTCCACTATCGTGAACCCGGCCGGTTTACCGAAGTGGACCCAGATGATGTGTGCAGGGCCCCAAGCCGGTCTCAGTTGAGTCGTTCTCTCACTTAGCAGCGCGTGCCACAAACCTACCAGAACTCCGAACTACTGCGACATCTGGACATCGAAAGGGATGAGTTAGTAGGTTGAGAGGGGTCAGTGAGCCCAATGTGTGGTTGTACTCTTTATCTTGGATCACCACACAAGAACTCAGACTTAGGGCGGTGTTCGACGAGACAACCCACTGTGTACTCCTACACAACCTCTCATCATTCACCTTGTATTAAGGTAGATTCACCAACACATTTCCACCATCATCAACATGATTTCTACCATCCCGACTCACATAACAGTATCAACATCGTATCACTCTAAGCATGCAATAAGCTTTAACAGTAGCAGGGGCCAAATGATATCAATCAACTCCTATGTCAGCTAGGATTGTGGTTTGTTTACTACTGTGAAAAATGATAGGTCATGCAAAGGAATGGGTTCATCTATGCGGTAGAAACGTAGCATCGTAATCATCCTAAACAATGCATAAGACAGACTAGGAGGAAAGTGGGATTTTATCGACATGATCAATGGGGTTTTGCTTGCCTTGCTGACGAGGTTCAAACACAGTGTCTTCAACGAAGGGGGTGGCCTCGGGTTCCGGCTCCACTTCTATTAGCAACATGAAAATCATAGGCTCAACATAATGTACAATGCAAAATCACATGAATAAGATTGTAATGGTGATGTTCATGGTTGCAATGTGGGTACAATTCCATTTAAAAGAAGTGTGATGCAAAGTCATTTGCAAATTCACTCCAAATTTGAATTCAAATTAATTCCATATGGACAACTGCCACTGTTCACCCAATTTAAATTGGTCAAACATGAAAAAAAGTCCATATTCACTTTCCTTGCATTTTTCTGATAATTTTGCATATATTATATGTCCAATTTGGAGTTAAAATGAATTAGTTATGAATTTCCAAAGTTTAAACTATTTTTTGTATTTTCTGAAATTTCTTTAAATAGAAATGCATTTCTGCGTCATGCTGGTGTCAGCATGACGTAGGGGGGGCCTGACAGGGGGATCCCACATGTAAGTCTCTGTTTGTTTTAATTAACAGTTTAAATTCGATTTAAACTAACAGAGGGGATTAGCAGTGGGGCTGGCCCACATGTCTGTGACACTGGGGGTGGGGCCAGGGTGATTAGGCTCAGGGGTTAAAGCTCTAATGGAGGGGGTCGCCGACGGTGAGCACTGTGGACGTCGGAATCTCGCCGGAGTTTCGAATTAAGGCACGGGGTGGGAAATGGATGGCACGGGCGTGATCCTCATCGTCTTCCGCGTAGAATGGATGCATCATGGGGTCTCGGGGATGGCTCTAGCCACGCCCGCGTCGAGGATGGCGGAGGCAGAGGTCCGGCGAGGTTGCAGTTGGATTTGTGGTGCACGTCTTGAATCGGGACTGGGCGCGTTCGAAAGCTACGGCTCCCAGGAGCCAAACGTGTGCACTAGGCAGGGCTTGGGAGCACGAGAGCATGCGCTGTGTCGTCCATGGCAGCGGCAGAGCTCTGCTCTCATGTCAGATCGGCGTAGGAGGAGAACATGGTGCTTCGGAGTTGGGGGAAAAGCTCACCAGACGCTGGTGAACACGATGGAGCAAGCGACGAAGGCAGGGAGGTTACGGCGGCGGCGAATCAAAGAACTTGAGCTCCGGCGGCCGGCGATGATCTGATGAGCCTTGTGTCGTCTCTGGTCCAAATTAGGGCGCCTCCTTCTGCTAGATGAAGAATCCGATGACGGCGAGCACAGGGGACACACTGGTTCGATCTCTAGGTGACGTTGGCCGCGGAATCCATGGCGGGGCGCTCCGGTGGTCTTCGGTTCTTCTCCGTTCCCGGCGCTAGAGCGAGAGGAAAGAGAGTTGGGGGTGGGGAAAAAGAAGGAGGCGGTCGAGGGCGTCTCCGTGGCGCGATTTGGAGAGCTAGGGAGGCGCCAGGCAGGCTAGCAGCTGCCCGCCGGCGTCGGCATGCCGGGCACGCAGCTGTGTGCTCGTGCCCGGGGGTAGACGACAAGGCTGGGTGGGGTGGGCCGGCTGGGGGAATAAGTTGGGCCAGAAGCAGGTAAGCCTTTTTCTTTATTCTTTCTGTTTTTTTTCTTTTCTGCATTTGTTTGTTCTGCCCTGGATAAAATACCTAGGCATCTCATAAAATGCCCCAAATTTTTATATAGACTTACAATGCATATAGTTAGCCACTTATTAAGTTTGGGCAATTTTAAAATTCAAATAATTTGAACTTTAATTCAAATAGGGGTTTAAATTTAATTCCATGCTCCTGTTTGAATATTTGAAAAATCTATGAGCATGGGTTTGAATCCAAATCACTTTATATGTGATCACACTCATTTATGGGAGTTTTCAAAAATGCAAAAGGAATTTTTGGAGCAAATTTATTCTGGCCATTTGAATTAAATTCACTTGGGGGGTGTTTTCTCTCCCATTCCAATTTCATTTTGAATTTTTTTTAACATGATGCAAATTTACTTGCTAACCCTAGCACATACCTAACTTGGGGTTCTGACAAACGTGTCCTTCATGGATCTGTACTCGTTAATATGTTTATGTAGTGAGTCCATTACTATAAATTTTCCTTCGTCAACTTGAATTTCTATCAGGATGAAGTGATAGCTGTGCACACGTATGTAAAAGCGGCTATGCATAACTCATCACTTATAACAACATTGAGTAAGCAAAACTATAATTTGTAGTAAAAAATAATGACACTCACTTGAAGTTGTAAGGAAGTAGTATATGTGTGTTGGTATGTAGTTCCTTCAAATACTTTAGCAAGATCCTCTCCGTGTCTTTTGTGTTGTATTTTATTGTTACTTCATGTACGGTATTTGTGTCAATGTACCCAATGGCATAGATTCCATCTCTTTTTATTTCGTAAATCTTCATTCTGCATAACCACACAAAAGAATATAGTGAGGATAATTAATTACAGTCAATGACGAATGAGCTGAGCTAGAGACTTAAAATACAGAGAAAGAAATCACTTACAGACAATAGCAACTGACGAGGGATTTGTCGAGTGATTTTTGATGGAATAACTGAAATAATTCTTCATTTGCAATCCACATTTCAATTCCATGGTGGAAATATTCTCGTTTGACTAGGAACATGATGCTCTCTAGCTCGAACGGCATAATTTCGCTCTTGTACCACTGATGCAAATTGCGCATTTGCGTTTATAGAAGCTTCTACTCTTCTTCATTGACCAGAGGCTCCCATTTGCATATATCCTTGGTGGTATATCTGGCTCAGTGGGCAACGCCTCAATGCCCATATATTTTTCAATACTGATATCCGCCACTCTACCAGTCTCTCTTTGTTGGTCGGTTGGTATCATCTCCTGCTGCTCGGTACTCACCTTGAGCGGGGCTATCGATTGCACTGTCTGTTCTCTCAGTTGTGGAACAGTTTTCCCGCATTTTTTACTGCCTGAGTAGCATTCATACGCGTTTTTAAATGACTTGAAAATAGAGCATTCATAATACGATAGCTCGGTCTGCGCAGGGGGTTCAAACTGCTTCAAAAAGTGTTGTACTGTTTCCTCAGGTATTTTCTCCTTCTGTGCCGGGGGAGGTTTCGGTGCAAAGTGCTCCTTCACTTCTGTATATGGCCTTGTTTTCTGCGTCACTCCTATTCCAGGGTAACGTCGGCGGACTCTTCTTGGGTTTATTCTTCTTAGCTTTCTTCTTCGGTGGACTCTGCTGACACGGCAGAGGTCGACTTGATTGTTGCGATTTCCTTTTAGGAGGCTCCGTCACAGGGGAAGCTGGTGGCGGACTCGCGCTGTGGGGTGGTTGTGGACTCGGCTGACGTGGCGGAGTCGCGCTACGCGCCATCTCCGGGAGGGGTGGTGGACTCGGCTGACGCAGCGGAGTCGCGCTGCGCTCCATCTCGGGGAGGTCGGGTGGTGGTGGACTCGGCTGATGCGGCGGAGTCGCGCTGCGCTCCATCTCAGGGAAGGGTGGTGGTGAAGTCGAGGTTGAACGCGTTGTACTTGGCACATTGTTTGGAAATATGATGCATTGTTTTCTCCATAGATAGGTACCACTTTGTTTGGCTTCTCTAAGGGTCTGCTGCCCTTCACCACAAGGAATATCAAGGTTTAGTTCTTCATATATCGACACAAATTCATCCACCCCGACATGAGCATATCCAGGTGGAATCGGATTGCCGTGGTAGGTTGCTTCAGGTGGATTCATTAAAGAAAAGTCGTCCGCCACCTTAATGGATATATTGTTCATTTTGAAGTGTAGATCGCAACTTTTTACCTCTTTAATATCATCCACGGGGTAGTGACCATCATCGACCCCCGTGGAGCCCACGGTGCTTTTCGGCATTGATGGGATGGTACAATCCAATGCTGGATCTATTAGTGGATCTTGATTAGACGTCCTTAGTTGCAGTTGATGGCTAAGTGACGCGTACTGCTCCTGTATCTGCTTGATAGCTTGTTCCATGTTATCAAAAAGGTTTGCTTCCTTCTTCTTCTTTCTTGCACGGCTTCTGTAACTCTCGTGAAACTCCGCAAACCCCTCATACCACGGAACGACGCCTAAACCTCGCGTTCGTCCCAGGTGTCCAGGATTCTTGAGGGCGCGTGTAAGCTCGTCGTTCTCTCCGCCGGGCTTGAAAATACCCTTTTTAGCATCATCAATTGCAGCCAGTAACTCCTTATTGGCTCCATTAAGACTTGCCTTTAGAATTACCTTCCCTGTCTTTGGGTCCAACTTTCCACCATGCCGAAAAAACCAAGTCCTGCACCTGGGTGGAAAATAAATTTTTACTTGAGTGACCCCTGCATCAAGCAGCTTCTTCTCAAATGCATCCCACTTAGGCGCCGCGGACTTGTAGCCACATGTCCCTATGTTATGGAAAATCACTTTTTTCTCAGCATTCGCCTTGTTTATTTCCGACCGACGTTTAGCTTCTTCTGATTCCTTGTACTCCACAAATTTGTCCCAGTGAGTTTCTACCTTTGCTAGTGCTCCAGTGAAAATTGGAGTCTTCTTATCATTAACGACGTATTTGTCCCATGTTTTATCTTCCAATTTTGAAATTTTTTGGCCATCTTCCTAAGAGCAGCATGCTTGACTTTGTCCACATCATGTGGTTTCGAATAATATGGTAGGGTGAGATATGATATGACCTTATCCCAAAGCTTGTTTTTTGCTCTATCGCTGACAAAAGTCTTGTTACCTTCCTTTGGCTGATGCCATTCTTGAGTGATGATCGGGATTTGGTCTTTAATAACTACTCCGCATATAGATGCCCATTTCTTCACGTGATCTAGAGGAGCAGTCGGCTCGCAACTCAAACTGACCTCATCGATGTTGTACTTTACAGCATCCCACGGCAATTTGACCGGGCCATGTTTTGTTTTGCTTGAAGGAGATTTGGTCGATCCGGGTTGCTAAAAGAAGAAAGATTTGTTATTTGATTAGTGATAAATCAATTATTAGTATATTTAATGATCACCAGAGGCCTTATATATTTATATATATACCTCGAGGGACTTTGTTGTTAATTGAAGATCATTTTCTATGTCTCCTTCCTCGAACATTCCCTCACCGGAATCGTTCAGATATCGTGAGCTGTCATCATGGTCATGGGCTTCGGCGATAATTTCGTACATATCGTCTTCCTGCTCTCTGCCGCTATTGAAAACGTCGTCCATAGCTTAACTAATATTGACGAAATGTAGCAAAAGATAAAGTAATTTAGTATATTTGTTGACATGATCAATTTAGTATAAGCAAGTTCACATGCAACAATAATATTACAATAATAATCCAATTTACATCTCGAATAATCCAGTTCACATATGCAACAATAATATATCGATCACCACTTATATATAACATATCACTAATACAGTAAACGGCGTCGGCTCCGGCTGGCGGTGGACACCCAAAGAGAAGAAACCAACACCCACTCGTAGATAGGGTGAGATCCCTGAAGAACTTGCCACAAACTGGAGTACCCAGCGTCTAACGCCACCATGTAAACGACGGACGTGCTCGTCCTCCTCCCTGACACGCTGGCGTACAACCTCCTCGGGGGCCGGCTCCCTCCGCACTGACTGTGTCCCACGCCACCGCAACCAAAGAAGATCCGGGTCAACGACAAGACCAGAATTCCTCACCAAGCGCCGCACCTCGGAAACCACCTCCCAGTGCCAGCATGGCGGAGCCCAGCCCCGGACAGTGTGCATCCCGTCAAGAAGTCCAGGAGCGCGACGGTCACGAGGATGCGGGCCCGGCATCGTCGCCGAAAAGGTATTAATGAAACTAAAAAAATTACAACTAAAATTAATAACGACAAAGTTTTAATCATTGTCAAAACCGCTCAAAAAATTTCACATGTCAAACCGCTCAAAATTACAACAAAATTTTCCACATGTCAAACCGCTCAAATTTTTAGATTGCAAAATATTTGTACATGTCAATCCACTCAAAAAAAATTACAACATTATTTCCAACAATAAAATATAATTTCCAAATTTAATATCCCATATATACTTGACTTTGAAAAAAATTCTATATATATGGCAACTTAGCCAAATTTTTAAAATTCATACTACAGTCAACAGGGCCCAAGTGGGACCCATATGTCATTGACCCACTTTGGGTTTTCAAAATTTTGGCTAAGTCTAAGAATTCAAAACATTTTTAGCAGTTTTCAAATGGTTATTATTAGTGATTTATAAATCCTATGAATTAGAACCCTATATCAAAGTTGATTAGTTTTATGTGGTCTTTAAAGTGGTACAAGTTTCAACCTTAAAATATTTAATTTACTTAACTAAAACATTGCTTAAACAGTGCTACAGAATGTTAATTACAACAAGTAATGTATACTAAGAATTTCATACATAATAGACTAAAAATTTCAACATCCTATAGATTATTTGTAACAAGTAATGTATACTAACAATTTCATATATAATAGACTTGGATTGGCTACTAATTTTTGTTGTTTTTTGATGTAGGACACGACATCCACGGCCAGGGCAAGGGCAGCGCAGCAGAGGAATCAGCCAGGGCGAAGTGTGCGGCCAGTGCGTGGCCTCACGACGGTGAGCGTGGGCTCTGGACATGGCGGACGGCGGCGGATGGAGCAGGCCATGGCGAGAGAGAGCAGGGGGACCGGATTCGAGGGGGAAGCTCACCGGGGGGTTCGTGCGCGAGGACAACGACAGCGCGAGTTCGATCAGAGAGGCCGGAGAGGACGAAGTCGGCGATGACGATGGCGAGAGGTAGCATCCTGGCAGTGACAACGACGGGGAGGGGCGCAGCGCAGCAGCCTGGCGGCATGGAGGAGTCGATCTGCAGAGGTTGGGAAACTATGACTCAAGTGTTGATATATATACCAGGGACCTTTAGCACCGGTTTGTAATAGAAACCGCTACTAAAGGGGTTTAGTACCAGTTTCTATTACAAACCGGTGCTAAAGGTCTCCAATTTCCTCCAATTTTCGGCCAAATTTCCAGCGGGAATGGGAGATGACCTTTAGCACCGGTTTGAGCTACAAACCGGTGCTAAAGGTCCCTAAACTGTGGTTAGCGAGATTATTAGTCCCACCTCGCTAGACGAGAGAGGATTAGACCTGTTTATAAGCGGCGACACACATGCAATTATTGTAGCAGAGAAACATCAGTAAAGATTGTACACGGTGGAATTCATCGTGGACAGTTAGTCGAGCTTGTTCATTCAGGAGGAAGAAGTTTGCCTCTTAAGTAGATGCATGATCTGAATGCTCTCCTTAAGAGGAAAATATATCCCTCTTGAATGAACAAGACTCTCAAGAGGCCAGCGGAGTATTCTTCCGTTGACATCCTAATGACATTGCTATATTTTTTGCATAAAGGAAATGGTCCTATAATAAAATTTCTATACGTCGTATAGATGAGTTTTCATCTGAAACCCTCGTACTTCGAAAGAGATGGTCTAGTTTGTACACGAAGTGCATCCATTTTTTGCCATAACCCTCTCAACTTTTGCACACATGTTATGTGGGTCAAATGATGATACCATGCCAAGTTTCAACCTTTTCTGAGTTCATTTGCAGTGTTTTCCAATTTCAGGGTCATTTAGCTGAAAATAAAGCATTAAATGTGTGGAAAATAGCAAATGAAGTTAGAAAGGTTTGAAATTTTAGTATGTGGCTTTGAATGGTGCATATTGAATGCACAAAAATTCTTGAGTTGAAATAAGTATAAAAAATGAAATGCCATTATAACAGATGAGTTTTCGGCCGAAACCCTCGTAATTCGAAAGAGATGATCCAGTTTGGACACGAAGTGCATCTATTTTTTTCCATAACCCTCTCAACCTTTGCACACATGTTATGTGGGTCAAATGATGATACCATGCCAATTTTCAACCTTTTCTGAGTTCATTTTTAGTGCTTTCCAATTTCAGAGTCATTTAGCGGGGGTAGATTCGGCGGCGGGGCGGCATGGCGGCGGTGGCGCCCGGAAGGGGAAGAGTGCGTAAGAAGAGTGCGGTTGGCTTTGAGCGCGACGCGGGCTTTTGACATTGAAACCCACCAATCAGGAAGAAGCACACCGATCACGTGTTTCTTTCAAGCGCTTGTGAGTCCTTCGATCAGGGTTGTGTTTCTTTCAAGCGCTTGTGAGCTGTTGGATCGGTTCAGCACTATAACGATGTACTAGTACCTTTTCGTTCTAGCAAACAGGGCTAAAGAGGCACCCGACCCCTATATATAGCCCACCTCTCGGACATGTTCGACACTCGGTGTGTACAGATTCAAATCATTTCGATTAGCCTACATATGTCCAACGGTGCATTTGATGTGCGGGCACTCACGAGCCACCGTTGGGCTGTATTCAGGAGAAACTATGTGTTTTGTTGATATATCTAGAAATCCTTCAGTTCATCGATCTAATACAAATCATTCAGATTCCCTACATATAGCCCGACAGTGCATTTGATATGCGGGCACTCACCAGCCATAGTCGGTTGTATGCAGGAGAACCGTGTGTTTTGTTGATGTATCTAGAAATATTTCAGTTCATCGACCAAATATAAAAAATTCGGATTCGCCTGGTTGCAGTCCTACGGTGCATTTGATATGCGGGCAATCACGAGCCACACCGTAGGGCTGTAACCAGGAGAAACCGTGTGTTTTGTTGATCTTATAATATATGTAGCTAGAATTCTACCAGTTCATCGACCGAATACAAATCGTGTTGGCGTTGCTGTCACATCCTAGAGTTGTATATATAAAACTACTTCTTCGCGTGCTTCCCTTTCTTTTTTCATCGTAACCATGTGCAATCTTCATCATTTTGCTGGATGCTTGGGTCAGTATTCACTTTGAAGGGAGGAATTTCATGAAATTTTTCATAATCTTCTGACATGTATGTCTTGTCCTCCACTCCCACGAGGTTTATTTTCCCTTAAAGAACTATGTGGCGCTTTGGCTCACCGTATGATGTATTCGCTTCCTTATCTTTCCTTTTTCTCGTTTTGCTAGACATGTCCTTCACATAGAAAATCTGAGCCATATCATTGGCTAGGACGAATGGTTCGTCTCTGTACCCAAGATTGTTGAGATCCACTGTTGTCATTCCGTACTGCGGGTCTACCTTTACCCCTGTCAGATTGAACCATTTGCATTGACACAAAGGAACATAAAATCAGGTCCATAGTCAAGTTCCCATATCTCCTCTATGTAACCATAATATGTGACCTTTTGCTTATTGTTGATTGCATCATCAAAGAGGACACCATTATTTTGGTTGGTGCTCTTTTCATCTTGGGCGATCGTGTAAAATATATTCCCGTTTATCTCGTACCCTTTGAAAGTCATTATAGTAAAAGATGGTGTTTGGGACAACAAGTACAACTCCTCTTCAACACTCTTGTTACCCGTGAGATGATTTTGCAACCAACCGCTAAAAGCCCGCATGTGTTCCTTCTTAAACCAGACTTCAGATTTCTCCGGGTGTTGGAAGCATAGAATATTCTCGTGTTGATTAATATACGGGGCCACCAAGGAATAATTATGTAGAACAATATTGTGTGCTTTCTTCCAAGAATCCGTGTCCCTACATATTATTGGGTTCGGTCCTAGCGTACCTTTTCCAACCATTCTCCCCTCATGCTGCAATTCAGGAACACCAATCGGCTTAAGGTCAGGAATAAAGTCAACACAAAACTCAATGACCTCCCCTGTTTGATGGCCCATGGAGATTCTTCCTTCTGGCCTAGCATGGTTACAAACATATTTCTTTAGGACTCCCAACCTCTCAAACGGGAACATATTGTGTAGAAATATAGGACCCAGAATTGAAATATCGTCGACTAGGTGAACCAGGACGTGAGTCATAATATTGAAGAAGGATGGTGGGAACACCAACTCAAAACTGACAAGACATTGGACCAAATCATACTGTAACCTTGGTAGGCTTTCTGGATCGATTACCTTCTGAGAAATTGTATTGAGGAGTGCACATAGCTTCACAATGGCTAATCGAACATTTTCTGGTAGAAGCCCCCTGAATGAAACCGGGAGCAGTTGCGTCATAATCACATGGTAGTCATGAGACTTTAGGTTCTGAAACTTTTTCTCTGCCATATTTATTATTCCCTTTATATTCGACGAGAAACCAGATGGGCCCTTGATACTGAGCAGACATTCAAAAAAGATTTCCCACTCTGCTTTGGTAAAAGCGTAGCTGGCTTCACCCTCGTACTGCTTTGGATGCATGCCTTCTTTTTCGTTCATATGTTTCTTTTCCTTCCGTTCCACGGGTGTATCTTTTGTCTTCCCATACACGCCCAAGAAGCCTAGCAGGTTCACGCAAAGATTCTTCGTCACGTGCATCACGTCGATTGCAGAGCGAACCTCTAGGTCTTTCCAATAGGGTAGGTCCCAAAATATAGATTTCTTCTTCCACATGGGTGCGTGTCCGTCATTCGGAACAGATTTTCCGCCAGGACCCTTTCCAAAGATTACTTGTTCTGGTAAATCCTTGACCATATAAGGTATATCATCACCAGTACGGCGGACAAGATTCTTCCGGTGATCTGCCTCGCCTTTGAAATGTTTTCCTTTCTTTCTTAAGGAATTATTGGTCGGAAGAAATCGACGATGTCCCAGGTACACATTCTTATTGCAGTGGGCAAATATATACTTTCAGTCTCAACTAAACAGTGCATGCATGCCTTGTATCCCTTATTTGTCTGTCCTGGAAGGTTACTAAGAGAAGGCCAATCATTGATTGTTACAAACAACAACGCTCGTAGGTCAAACTCCTCCTGTTTGTGCTCATCCCACACACGTAAACTTGGTTTAGCCCACAACAGTAAAAGTTCTTCAACTAATGGCTTTAGGTACACATCAATGTCGTTGCCGGGTTGCTTAGGGCCCTGGATGAGCACTGGCATCATAATGAACTTCCGCTTCATGCACTTCCAAGGAGGAAGGTTGTAGATACATAGAGTCACGGGCCATGTGCTATGATTGCTTCTCTGCTCCTCATAAGGATTAATGCCATCTTAAACAAAACCATATGTTCATGGTGTACTTTGAAAACTTGTCATTTTCCTTCTCCATTCTCTCAATTTTTCTCCATTGTGACCCATCAGCGGGGTTTCTGAAAGTCCCGTCTTTCTTACGGTCTTCATTGTTCCATCGCAACAACTTGGCATGCTCTTTGTTTCTGAACGGACGTTTCAGTCGTGGTATTATAGGAGCATAAAACATAACCTTGGCAGCCACCCTCTTCCTAGGGCGCTCTCCCTCAACATCACCAGGGTCATCTCGTCTCATCTTATAGCGGAATGCACCGCATATTGGGCATTCATTCAAATTGCCGTACTCAGCACGGTAGATGATGCAGTCATTAGGGCATCCATGTATCTTCTGCAACTCCAGTCCTAGAGGGCAGACAAGCTTCTTTGCTTCGTAAGAACCGTCAGGCAATTCTTTATCCTTTGGAATCCTCTTCTTAAATATTTTCAGAACCTTCCCAAATCCCTTGTCAGGTATACCATACTCTGCCTTTCATTGCAACAATTCCAGTGTGGCACAGAGCTTTGTGCTTCCCTCTTCGCAATCTGGGTAAAACCCTTTTCTATGATCCTCTAACATGCGATTGAACTTCAACTTCTCCTATTCACTTTCACATTCTCTCTGTGCATCAACAATGACACGGCGAAGCTCATCATCAGGCTCATGTGATGCCTTTTCTTCAACTTCTTGTTCTTCATTCTCTTCCCCCATTGTACCATCGTATTCAAGGAACCCAGGATACATGTCATCATCCTCATCTTCTTTATTCTCTTCCATCAGAACCCCTCTTTCTCCGTGCTTGGTCCAACAGTTATAGCCGGACATGAAACCATACTTAAAAAGATGGAGGTGAATATTTTTGAGTTAGAGTAGGTCTTATTATTCTTGTAGACACCACATGGAAAAGAGATAAAACAATCGCTCTTGTTAGCCTTAGTCACTTCCAGAAAACTATGCAAGCCATTAATGAACTCGCCAGAGTGTCGGTCTTCGTACATCCATTGCCGACTCATCTTCATAATGATACAACACCGAAAAGACAAAATTAATACAAGTTCATATAAATAAAAGTGATCATACATAAAGTTTTTGTTCATACATAAAGTTGATCATACATAAAGTTGATCATACATCAAGTTCATACACACTTATTCTCATAAAAACACAATAAAACTATCTACCTAAAGCATTTAAATGCAACAATAAATGCGATCAAAATCGCAACAAAGGCAATAATTGCTCCAACACCATAATGGTACCAAGCCTCTTTACTAACGACATATTTTCTAATTTTCCTAATCTTCATGCGCATTGCATTCATCTTGTTCTTGTGATCATCGATGACATTGGCAACATAAAACTCCAATCTCAGCTTTTCTTCTTCAACTTTTGTCAATTTTTCTTTCAAATACTGGTTTTTTTTTGAACTAAATTTAACTTCTCAACAAGAGGGTCTTTCAATCTCATCTTCTCGCAATCACTACAAATATGCATACTAAGAAATTAACTTGAGCTCAAAGTCCATATAAATCAAATAAACTCCACATATCACACTAGCTCTAGCTCCCAAACTAAAATCCATAAATCACTATATACATATATATAGAGCATTACACAAGCTAATCTAGCAATGATAGATAAGAGAACAAAGTTGGAAACCTTTGTGAACACTTGTATGTAAATGGGAGCTGCAAATCTTGGCAAAAATGGAGGATGAACTCGAGCAAAGAGAGAATGGGAGCTTAAAATCTTGAGAAAACAGAGAATGAGCTTGGCCGGCTCGTGTTGGGGACGAAGGAGTATACATAATAGTATCTTTAGTATCGGTTCGTATTACCAACCGGTACTAAAGGTGAGACACTAGAACCAGTTGGTAATACCAACCGGTACTGCAGGTTCTAGCAGCCCCCCAGCCCAACGGCAACCTGCCACCACACCTGTCGAATCGGTTGGGGTTACAAACCAGTACTAAAGGTGTGGTGTCAGGTTGTCGTTGGGCTGGGGGCCCACCACACGAACCAGTAATAAAGCCCGGCCTCACGAACCGGTGCTATTGGGATAGTAGGACCGATTCTTGTTCGAATCGTGACATTTTCTCATATCCAAAGGCATGTTTTCTACTAGTGGTCAAGGAAGCGGGATAGGACGGTGCCCAGGGTATCCCAACACCTTGTCCAGGTCACCACGATTGGCTGAGAGATGGGCTTGCTACTGATCTTAGCAGTGCCGGTGTTGTCTAGGTCGTCGAAGAGGTCGACCTTGGAAAGTCTCTCGGCGGCAGCGGTTGGATTGCCGTCCATGTCGGGAAGGGCCGCAGGTGAGAGGTGACGGTAGCCAGTCGCGTGGGGGGCTTGTGAACAAGGAGCGAGGGAGGGAGAGAGGGCGAGGGGAAGAGGAGAGTTTGGAGCCCGGCGGCAAGGTGGCCGGTGGGTGAGAGTTTCGAGGCGGAGGTTGGTTAGGGTTGGGGAGGGAATCGCGGAGATGATGGTTAGGTGGAGTTGGTTTTTGAAATAAAAAGTGGACGGGATTGGGTGGTACAAGCGAGCGAAGGACTTGGTGGGAGGCTGGGGGGGTTGAGAGAGATTGTACGAGGGGGAAGGGGCACAGGTGAGAGGCGATGGTAGCCGGTCCTGCGGGGGGGCGTGTGAACGTGGAGCGAGATAGGGACAGAGGGCGAGGGGAAGAGGAGAGGGCGGAGCCCGGCGGTGAGGTGGCAGGTCGGTGAGAGTGTCGAGGCGACGACTAGTTAGGGTTGGGGAGGGAATCGGGGAGAGGATGGTTAGGTGGAGTTTTCGTTTTTGAAAAAAAAGTGGACGGGATGGGGTGGTACGAGCGAGCGAAGGACTTGGTGGGGGGGGGGGTTGAGAGATATCGTACGAGGGGGAGGACGGATGAACGAACGACTACAGGCGAGCCATAACTATCGCATACTCCCCTTTAAGGGTAGAGATTCTTTTGATGTTCATCAGACGTGTCTTATTATATTATCATAGATTTCAACGTGTAATGTATTCGCGTTTCTCTTATGGAAGATTCTCATAATCTTTTATTCTTTTTTCCTTATTATCTATATTTTTGAATGTATACATATGAGATAGTCTCCATATATATTAACACATATATATATATGAGATCATGACTATGCTCTGATGGCTTCTCGCCCCTCGTTGGTTACCCCAAGTGGAAGGTTTGAGATGCAGTGCAGCAGCATGTTTCCCTTGGTGAAGATACCAAGGTTATCGAACCAGTAGGACTCAGGAGATACAAGTAGGTGGCAACGTCGCCCAAAATTGCTTCCTGACCAGGGTGTTGTCGTGGACCTGCACACAACAACAAATAACTTTGATTCCAACGAGTACAGAGGAGTTGTCAATTCCTCCGGCCTTGTCGTTTACAAAGGATCAACGCAAGAGATAAAAGTTGCAAAGGAAAGTAAAAGCTGAAAGTAAATTGAGGGTGTGAACAATAATGTGAAGATGGACCAGGGTCCCATGATTTTCAGTAGTGATGTCTCTCTCCCAAAAGACGATAAAAGTGCTAGTGAGGTAAACAAATCACAGTTGGGCAATTGACAGGATTATGAAGGCACCGCAATGCTAACTATGCTGCAAAGAAAGGAAGGGCTCAAAAGCAATGGGCAGTACGCCAAGGTAAGTAGACCGAAATCCATCTGCATCTACTACGAATCATCCACCTTGAGATATCTATCCAGAACATCTCACTGGTATTAAGTTGCGAATCCCACCCAAAGTGTAAACTCGAAGCAACAGACAACTACATTAAAATAACTTTGCGTAAAGTAAACAATCCTTGCACCCGCAGGTACAAGCACCGTTGTTTTATCCCTGGTGGCAACATCACATCCCCTAGTCTCATGTTTCTGTCACTCAAGCTAGACATCAAGGGGCTGAACCCACAATCCAGCATAACGCTCTCTCTTGGAGTTGCAAATAAAATACTTGGCCAAAGCAAATACCGCAACGCAGAAAATGCAAGAATTTACTCAAGAACAAAATATAAAAGAGAAGAACCAAATATAGTACTCATCACAATCTGAACATAGTCTCATAATCCATCAGATCCAAACAAACTCAGCATAGCAACAGCAGAAATTACATAGATGCCTCGATCATGTGAGGCAGCTCACGAGGACTCGAAAGTGGAAGCACAAAAGGGGGAGAGATAGATCACATAGCTACTGGTCACGGACCCATGGTCCAAGGGAAACTACTCACGGTACATACGGGAGGCTTCCATGGCTATGGACGGTCTCCCGGAGGGGGTAGATTCTCCCGGTAGGGTGCCAGAGCAGCTTCTCCAAGCAGCCCCGGTCTTGAAACGGCGGCGGCGGCGGAACAGAGGCGAGATCACAAAAGAGGAGTCCGTATTAGGGTTTTCCACCCCGAGGGGTAAATATAGGGGAAGGGGGGCATCGAGGGGACCCACGAGGAAGTCAGGAGGGTCCCTGGCGCGTCCCAGGGTGGGGCCGCGCCACCTGCCCTCCTGGCTGCCTGGTGGTGGCCCCCCTTCCCTCTCTTGGTGATTCCGGAAGCTTCTGTTGCGCTGATTTTTTTATATATTTTCCCAGAATTTTTCGAGCACTTTTAATGGCCGGAAAACCTGAAATACAAAAACAGCAGAAAAAAAAAACTGGCAACTGGGTGCACTGAGTTAATATGTTAGTCCAAATAGGTTCAAAAGTGTATGAAAGTTCAAGCAAAACATGGCAAAGTCACACAAAACATGCATGGAGCAAGCAGAAATTATAGGTATGTTTGGGACGTATCATGCTCCCACTCAGATATGTCCGGCACATATATTTGTGAGTAAGCTTTCATCAAGTTACCATTCTGATTATGTCAAACATAACAATATTTCTCTCAAAGCTCCCACTCAGAAAATGCCATCTGCATTCCAAGTTTTCAGGAAGTCTCCAGAGTTCCCACTCAATTTCATGAAATTGCACGCCTACTCAATATTTTGATCACTTCAAAATCACTTGATCAAATCAAGGTTGAGAGTTCCTACCTTGAGGTACTATCGTCCATGTTCTTCAAAACATTATTTCTTTATGCCAATTGAAATTTCCTATTCAAATTCCAAATTCAAAGATGATGCAATTTTAGGCTATGGCCCTACCATAGTATTTGTGAATGAAATATCTAATGATCAAGAATTGCTACGCTTCCGTATTCAATCATTATTGAATTTAGCCATAACATCTTTTATGTGTTACATCATTCTTAATAACCACCTAGTTATTGAGAATGTGAAATAGTTGCTTTATTTCATAGGATATGAGCTATCCTAAATGTAACCCAATATAATTTCATTTCTCCTCGTGTTGTAGGCAACCATCTATTCATCGTAATTTATAAGTAGTGTATGTTTTGTTTAATTTAAGAAAACTCATGATTATTGTTCTGTACAGAACGTATTTGTGATAACTTTCTTATTTGTCATAAATTCTTCAACTTATATACCAAGATCATCATCAATAACATATAAATTTCTTTTCACGGAGTCTTTGTAGCGGAACTTCTTTCCGTTGCGGTACTCTGTTATTCGGAGGCAGGGTCAACCACACTGGTTAAAGTTTTTACTTTCTCCCATTGGTTTATTCGTCAAGAAATGTCTTCTCGTTCACCAATTTAAGCAATACAAGTTTTTCTATCCGGGAAGATGTGTTCTTTTAATTGCTTGTAATCTTAATACAAAGAAAGTTATATCTTATAAAACTTTAGAAACTTTCTAACACCATCATCGTATGGAGTTATTTTCTTCATTAGATTCAGGATGGTTCCTTATTCATGAAATGGATATTTTACCTTAACAATTTATAACAAATTTTCTCATCGATAATATTAGCACTAGGGGATTTTGTTTAGACCACACTACATCTTAATATGATTACGAATGGTTTAGGTGCTTGAGCACTTTAAACATTCATCGTAATTTGTGGTATCTCTTCCACAAGTCTTCCATTATATCAACTGTAATACTTGTCACTTTGATCATAGCATAGTGATTCATATTCTCATATCCTACTTCACACTGTGATTCCGGAATCTCAGATTATGATTTTAATTGAATGCTCGTTGTTCAATTAATCATATGAAGTCTGTTAATGATAATTCATGCGCTTGATTAATACATCATTTACGTATAATAATTAGCGCAAGTTCTACTTTGCTAGAACTTCGTTGTTAGTCATCTTGTTTGATAATGAATACATGATTTAATAGATCAAGTATCTAGTGACTTCATCATTTATGAATTCATCTCATGCATTTAATCTAATTATGACTCTTGACTTCATTGTTATTCATAATAACTTAATCATTAAACATTGGATATTACTTGACAATTCTGGTGCTTTATAAAAGCTTCTAAGATAATATAAATTCAATCGTAATCATAGTATAAGCACACTTTATTCATTAAGCCAGAACAACTGACAAGTCTCAAACATGAATAACTTTGTCTCCCAAGATGCAAGACATACTAATAAGTGTCCATACTTAATCGATTACAAAAGATTATCTAATACTCTATGTATAATCCTATGTTAGATGTCTTGGCGAAATCTTGTTGGCCATCAACTGTCTTGGTTGCCATCGATCCTCGATTGCACCTCTTCATGTCCATGCAACGGCAGGCCCTGTTTTCATAAAACAGAACAAGTATCAGATAGTTATCAAACTCCAAGTGTTGTCTAAAGGAACAAACAAGTTATAACAAGTATACCAAATATACCTTCTCCATCAAAAATTTCTCCTTCAATTGGTTCAACTTCAGCATCCAGAAGATTAATCATGAAATTTCGGAGATACATATTATCTCCTCTCCCAACATAGCCATGGGCATAATCTCGGTAACTCGGTGGAAGCGAATGTAGCACCGTGGTTATCGCAAACTCCTTCGTCGTAGATTCTTTTGCTTTCCAATAGTCAAAGTCTTCCACAAGGATTATATACATCCTATGCATCCGGTCTAAGTGGGTTCTCAGGCAGGTGTGCTCTTCCATCTTTGTAGAGAGAAACTGTTTTTCTAACTCAAATCTTCCCACTCTGAATTGATAACTAAACATTGACTTTAGCGTGTCGATCATGTCATGTGCGTTTGTTTCCTCAAACTGATCACGCAATTCTTGTGACATGCAAACTTCTAAGACACTCTTAACTATGGAGTAAGTCCTTCGACGAGCATATTAATCCAGCATTATTTTCTCATCCATGTTGTTTCCTGGAGGGTCTTCATCATGCTCTTCTATCACGAACAAGATGTTTGCTCTCTTGAGCACAATCCTAAGGCTTAGGAAAATTCGGAGCCGAAAAGGAGCCGGAGACGAGCTCTAGGGGCCCGAGGCGCCCTGGTGGCGCGGCCTACTCTCTAGCCGCTCCAGGAGGCCGCCTGGTAGCCCTGGAGTCCGTATCTGACCCCACTTTGGCTTGTTACCTTCCTTATGATGAAGAAAAATTTTCTATATATTTTCCCGGATCGCCCCGGTTCTGTATCTTGCGATTTCGTGCGTTCTCTTTTCGATCTGTTTCTTCCAGGACTGCTGGTTGAGATGTCTTCGTGTGACTCAAGCGAAGAGGATTACATGGGTCGTTGTCTTTGCCGCGTCCAGCAAGATGTCAACCAAGGGAAGGTCGCTGGATGGGCTACTAAGGAAGAAATTGTCGCAAGACAGGTGGAGATGGAGCACTCCCTGAGAGAGGAAGTTAAGATTGTCACCATACGGCAGGAAGGAGATCTAACAATAAGAGGATCAAGCTCCAACAATCCCGTAATCTTGGGGTTTATTAACCCACAACATGATATTTCTTTCAACCTTTCAGGAACTGCTCCACCACTTTAAGCCCCACATGCGTCATCTGCTATATCCGAAGCTCACCGAATTACTAACCAATTCTGTGAAGACTTCCGTGTGCTTAAAGTACATGTGGCTGTGTTGGAGACTGAAAACCAGACTCTCCGGCACATCATAGAGGAGTTGAAGAGCAACAAGTAGATCAAGAGTGAAATCTTCATGGGTAATGGCATCCCCTTAGCTTGTTCCAAGCTTGGGGGAGTGCCCGGTATCTTTATCTTTATCTTTGTCATTTGTGGTTAAGTTTAGTGTCGTATCATGTCTAGGGAAGTTATCTTATAAAATAGTTGTATGCATTGAGGTCTATCACTCCTTCTGGAGAGTCATGTATTTGTGAGTGTGTAGTGTCTATGATGGAATATTAATGAGAAGTCTATTGGTTTCTTCGCTGCACTCGGTATTCTCTTCACGCAATCGACCTCACATGATGATTCTTATGGGATTATTGATCTTATATATCAGGTATGGATTTTAAAACTTTATTTAATCTTGGCAAACATAGCTTTTGTCATAAAACAAGCATGGGTTTTTCTAGTAGCGACATAGCCAAAACCTTTATGTTATTATGCTTGAAGTGTTATGTTGACAAGGAAGACAACTTGATGTTTTATGCCAATTCTTAATGTAGACTTTATATTGTTTTGCATCCAAGTCAGCATCATTTGTCTGCTTTTAAAAGCCTTTGCTAGCCAAACCTTGTACTAAGCGGGAATACTACTTGTGCACCCATACCTTTAAACCTCAACCTTCCAAAGAGTCCACCATACCTTTCCTATTCGTGGTATTTATATTATTCATGTGCTATCTTTAAACCATCAAAATAGTATACCCCTTGTTTTGTGCCTTTGTTTTAGCTCATGAGGAAGTAGTAGGTAATTCATTATCTTCTTATGCTGGACATGTTTTATCTTGGGATTGCATGTCTAATCTGCAAACCCCTAATACGAGGATGAAGTGGCATGAGTGTGCCCAGCTCATAAAATATAATACAACAAACATACCCTCCTTCGCGCTTTGTTCATGAGAAATAATAAAACTTTGGCAGTGATAAACAAAGGAGATTAAGGGCATGTCATCGTGTCGGGACCCGGGGTTAGCGTATGCAAGTCCAGTTAAGACATAGTCATATGGAGAGCCGAGAACCGCACCCACTTGTCTAAGCAGACAAGGCCAAGCACTGAACATTCTCGGAAAGCATCGTACGTGAGGGGCATCCCATCCAGGCCTGATGATCAACTGTGATGGGTCCTCATCGTCCGCACACAAGTCTAAAGATATGGGTGGTGAACTCCCATATTCAAAGACAAGTCGCCTCAACCATACTATCGACTATCTCAAAACTCTTACATAGACTTACTCCAGCCCGATCACTTAGTCGGGGTCTAGGGCGGGCTCAATCATACCACAAAGTGTGCACGAGACGGAGTCTCGATCAATCGCATCGCGATGCCCCAAGCTGCGCACATCTAAGGGCCACTTGGTGTATGAAAGACCGCCAGCCAGAACACAACTAAGGTCTCGAAAACCCATACAAAGACATGCATGTTATAAACATACACGCAGCACACATGCCTTGTATGAACAGTAGGTGCCATTGCAATTCTCTACAAAGTGTACATTTTATTTATAACTCTTGTAGAGTACACACAGAGATCACATACATGTGATCCAACATCACAACACAGAGCGGAAGCAAATTATGTCTGAGTACAGACAAGTTTAACAAATGGCTTAAGAAGCCTTATTTAAACACAAAGCCCTCCACGAGGGAACCAGTCTGCTGACTGGGACTAGACTAGCTTAACTTCAGTCGTCCAGCTCGATGAAGAAGCCACCTTCGGGGTCAGTGGCGTCATCTAAAACATAGATTAAGCAAACGTGAGTACAAAGGCGTACTCAGCAAGACTTACATAGGAGCTATACTACTCATGCACATGTATCAAGGTAAAGGGAGGTGGGGTTCACTTGCGGAAAGGCCAGCTCTGACTTGGCTAATCCTGAACTACGAGTACCAGACTTTGAGATAAGAAGCGTACAAGAGTCCACTACTTTCTCCAACCAATACACCACTATGGTGCCTTCCTCGACTTCCCCACGAGGAAGCACGCCATAGCACTCACACTTATCTTGGTGTGTTTTAGAAGTATCCGGTTCAAGTTATCTAATAATCAAGCTAAGCTTTCCAAGCAGTCCATAACCGCGGACGCGGCTATTCGAATAGTTTTGTTAACCTTGCAAGGGTGTACCTCTACACACACATGACCATCATTTACCGCCTTTGATCTCGAGACCATTCAAGGGGTGCCAGCGAGGATGCTCACCACAACTGTTACCTCATAGCCAATCTAGTCCGAGAAAGCCGCCTACTTGGGTTGGTTACCACAATCGTGAACCCGGCCGGTTTACCGAAGTGGACCCAAGTGATGTGTGCATGGTGCATAAGCCGGTCTCGGGTGAGCCGTTCTCTCACTTAGCATCCAGGCCACAAGCCTACCAGAACTCCGAACTATTGCGACATCTGGACATCGAAAGGGATGAGTTAGTAAGTTGAGAGGGGTCAGTGAGCCCAATGTATGGTTGTACTCTTCATCTTGGATCACCACACAAGAACTCGTACTAGGGCGGTGTTCAACGAGACAACCCACTGTGTACTCCTACACAGCCTCTCATCGTTCACCTTGTATTAGGGTCGATTCACCAACACTTTTCTACCATCATCAACATGATCATTCCCATCCCGACTCTCATCACAGTAACAACATGGTATCATACTAAGCATGCAATAAGCAGTAACATTGCAGGGGTTACATGATATCAAACAACTCCTACAGTTGCTAGGATTGTGGTTTGCTTACTACTGTGACAAAAGATAGGTCATGCAAGGGAATGGGTTCATCTATACGGTAGAAACGAAGCATGGTGATCATCCTAAACAATGCATAAGCGAGACATGAGAGGGAAATGGGATTTTATCGACATGATCAATGGGGTTTTGCTTGCCTTGCTGACGAGGTTCGGTTTCTGGATCTTCAGCGAAGGGGGTAACCTGCTGCTCCGGTTCCACCTCTACTCGACAAACAAAGCACGAAGTAGCAATCAATATGAATGCAATGCTCAAGCACATGAATGAATGTTGAAACTTGAAGTATAAGTTTTGATGTGTGTGAGACAATTCCATTTAAGTGGAATATATTGCATTTAAAATGCAAATTCAAATTCCACATTTGAATTCAAATTAACCAAGTTGTATGTGACATAGTTTGATCATTTTGAATCAACTTCAAATGTGTATGATATGCCTCTGAAGTGTGGTTGAATTACATCATAATTCCATGGTCCAAGTTGCAAGATCATTTGATTTGAATTTGAATTAAATTCAAATAAACCAAATGACATATGCTACTGGTCCCATTTTCAATTCAACTCAAACAGAGTTGAAAGTTGCATATTTGGAAAGATAATTTTCTCCTGATCATTTTTCATATATTATTTGTCCAATTTGGAGTTAATATGAATTTTCTATGAATTTCCAAAGTTTGGGGTATTTTCTGGAATTTCTGGAATTATTTATATTTCTTTTAATTTGGAAATTCATTTAAATCCTTTTATTGCATCAGAATGTGGTCATGCTGACGTGGGGGGGGGGGTCTGACTGGTGGGCCAGGGTTGTCAGTGTCACATGTGTTAATTAAAACGGTTTAAACTTAACCAGGGGGTTAAGTGCCTGGGGGCCCCACCTGTCATTGACCTGGGGTCAATTAGCAGGGGGTTTAACCCCTAATGACAGAGTCCTCACCGGCGGCTAGCCGCCGGTGGCCACCAGTGCGGCGGCGCTGCACGGGGAGGGGGCTGCCGTGGGCCATTTGATGCGCGGGAGGCAGCAATCGAAAGCTCGTGGACACCCGCGTCGAGTGGTGCAGAGCAACGCCACAGGGGAGCACCGGAGTGACGCCGGCGACGACCTTCCGCGGCGGCCGTGGCACGGGGTCGGGGTGGATCTCGCTACAGAGCAACATTTGAGCCGCTGGTGGGTGCGTTCGAAGTAGCAGATCAAGGCGGAGGTGAAGGACAAGACGGCAAGGTCGATTGCATAGCAGTTGCTCACCGATGACGACCGTGGCGGCTTGGTACTCCGGCGACCATAGAAAACGGTGACAGAGGGCAAGAGGGGCCGGCTAGGTTAGAGGAAACACTCACCCAAACGCAGGGAGTGCAGCGGCGCAGTCGATGGAGGCGGGGAAGGCTTGACGACGGCGAATCGAAGACGGCGAGGTTGCGGGTCCGGCGAGGTCGCGATAAAGCTTGCGTCGTCCACGAGTTCAATCAGGCGCCCATCTTCTCCAGCTTGGGGTAGTCGTCGATGAGGAGCACGAGGGACACGTTGGCTCAAGCTCTAGGGCACGGTGGCCGCGAGTTCTTGCGACGGCGAGCAGCGGCTGCTCTCGGAGAAGAAGGGGAAATCGAGGAGAGGAAGGGAGAGCACGAGAGAGGAGGGGGAAACGATGCACGGCTTCAAGGCGGTTCTCCAGGACACGAGAAGATGGCACGGGGAGGTCTGGAAGGTCGAAGACGTCGCGGTGGCATCCACGGCGTCGGCGCCCTGCCACGGAGTTGCTTGGACGCGCGGGAGGAAGACGACAGAACGGTTCGGGTGGGCTGGGCCGGCTGGAGAGGTGGGCCTCGCCCCAGGCGAGAGGTAAGCCTTTTCTTTTTCTCTCTGTTTAATCTTTCCTTTCTTTTTCTGTAATTTGTTTTGGCTCTGATAAAAATACCAAACCATTTTATTAAATGCTGAAAACTTTTATGTGGCCTCATAATAATATAGACTAGCCACTCATAAACTTTCAACATTTTTAAAATTCAAATGATTTGAATTTTAAATCAAAAAGGGGTATTTCTTTAATTCCAAGGTACTGTTTGAATATTTGAAAAATCTATGAGCATGGGGTGGGTCCCACATCACTTGATATGTGATCACACTCATTTATAAGACTTTTCAAAACTCTAACATGAATTTTTGGAAAAGATTTTTATCTGGCCTTTTGAATTAATTCGTCTGGGGGGTGTTCCTTCTCCCATTTTGATTTTGAATTTGATTTCCAAGATTTCTTTTGAAATTTTGACATGATGCAAAGGCACTAGCTAACCCTAGCACATACCTAACAGAGGGATCTGACAGATCGTCTCCACTTGGGAGTCGTTCCTTGAAACTTTTCCAGCATGAGAAGTAATTGGGTTATCTACTAGCATTCGTTGATGAATTATGCACCTCTCAAAATCTTGTTTTATAACTTTATTGATTTCAAAACCTCTAAAATCTATAGCACATGAGTTTTCCCTACTTCCCTCAGCGAAGGGCTAAGCCTTATCTTTTATGTTGAGTCAGTAAACCCACTTCTTTCCATCCCACAAAGAGCAGACACCTTATGTTGACGAAAGATGCATGCCTTTATATTGTTTCATTGAGAATTGTCATATTACATTTTTGTTCACATTATCAGTAAGATAAACAAGTTGTTTGTTGAGCCTTGCTACATCAAACATCTTCCTTTGTGTTAGCATTTTCACTTCTTGACTAATAACATGTTCTTTCAAAAGCTTTAATTGATCTCATCAAAATATAAAGGAGAGAGCAAAAGTTAAAAGTTATTCGTTGTTCTTTGACCAAAGGACATGTTTGCCATGATTTGATGAGTTTTCTCGGCCCTACTTTTGATTGTAATTGAAAGTACTCTTTCATAAGGGCCATATGAGTTGAGGTTGTTGTTGAGGATTCTTGAGTTTAGTAGGAGGAATTATGATGCTTCTTGTCCATATTCTTATTATCGACACTTCACTCTCTAAACTTGTGGACAGGTTTACTGAGCTCAATATTCGCTTGGTGACAAGCGAGGTCTAAGCTTGGGGGAGTTGATACGTCCAAAATGCATCACTATTTTACATCATAATTTAATTCTATTCATAGATATATTTCATGTTATGATGATGTTCTTATAGTGTTTTGGCTTCTTTTAAATAGTTTGCATCTTTCCGGTGCCGAAACATCAGACTCAGGAATCAACGGGGAAAAGTGCACATCAAGTGGCCATACCAGCACATCTCCAAATGACATGAAATTCACGGGGTGTAATTTTAAGAAGATATAACGAAGACTGTCCAAAGTGCACCCGGAGGGGGGCCACCAGGGCTCCAGGCGCCCTGGTTGCGCGACCACCCCCTAGGCCGCCTAGGAGGTGGTCCCCACTCCCGGGACCCCCCTTTGGCCTATATCTTCATCGTGAACTAACAAATCTAGAACGAGAAGAGTTTACGGAGTTCCACTGCCGCTCCGTGGAGGAAACCTACAGAGAAGAAAATACCTTTCCGGCAGGCAGATTCCGCCGGGGAGAACTCCTCCTGGAAGGGGAGATCGTCCTCATCATCATCACCATCGTCACGAGCATCATCGAGATAATCATCAACATCATCCTCACCATGAGCACCATGTCCATCTTCATACCATCTCATTTCACCATTGCAATCCAAGTTGTAACTTGTACTATCCCTCCCCTCTACTCTACCGGTGTTGATTACTCTTTGTGGTGAATGCTATTGAGTTTTGTTGGAGAATCATTTTTATGACAAGATTGTTTATCATATATTTATCACCACTGATCATGATCTCTTTTATGTCTTGTGAGTAGTTATTTTAGTTCTTGAGGACATGGGAGAAGTCTAGTTGTGAGTAGTCATCTGATGTTGAAGTAATATTTGGTGTTTGATATTTAAGTTGTGGTGTTATTCTTCTAGTGGTATTGTGTGAATGTCGACTATACAACACTTAGCCTTTTGAGGACCTAGGGGCATGCATTGTGTATAATGTATGCTTATGGAGGGTTGCCGGAGTGACTGAAACCTGAACCACATTTCGCACACTTTTGCACAAGGGATTGTTGGGCCCTAAAGTTTATTGCTATGGTTAGGATTTGCCTTAATTTATCTCTTGTATTTGCGGATGCTTGCAACAGGTTTAATCATAAGAGTGTGCTTATCTTAGTATAGAAAGTGCACTAGCATAGGTTCACCCACACAACATTTATCAATACAAAACATAGTACCGATACAGAATATCGCGAAGGCACATGACTATCTCTCCTGTGTGTCCTCAAGTACTCTTTAGCCTTTATAAGTTTAAATCCTTTGGCTTATCCTTTGCACAAAAGGGCTGGGCCACCTTGCTGCACCTTATCACAATTTACTTTATTTTATTTTATCCTCTTGTTACTTATACGAGAAAACCCATAAAAAGTTACCTTTCAGTACTTGAAGTTATTCCTATCTCAAGATCACTGTTCAATACCTTCTGCTCCTCGTTGGGTTCGAAACTCTTACTTATCGAAAAGGCTACGATAGATCCCCTACACATGTGGGTCATCAGGGAACTCGACGTCGTAGTAGGCGCCTCTAGGGTACTCCTGCTCCTGGGCGCCAGCGTCTGGTTGCAGCAATCTGGGTATATAAAACAAAGGTGGGAAATAAAGCAAGGGTGAGTATCTAGCATACTCAGCGAGACTGAAACCCAGGCTACTAAGCATTTATGCATTTGTATCAAAATGGAAGGGGAGGGTGTATAGTAGACTGCAAAACAGAAATACCAGGGTAAGGGGGAATATGCTAGGCCTATCAAGGACTAGCATCTTCCAACGATTCTTGCAGCACAAGAACAGGATAGCCAATAGTTATACATAAAACATAAAGTAACAATGCAGCATAAGTTGCTTCAACATTGTGTAATAGTAAGTTGTAATAATTATCAATGCCTCCGAGATCACTTCATCGACTTCCCTGCAAGGAAGAAAACCCAGAACCAACAGCTTACTTGACCCCTGATGATCAAGGTCCATGATTCATACTGCTTTCAACAATATCAAAAGTAAAGTCCAAGCTCAAATCAAATGCCCTTGAATTGAAATCAAATCAAATCTTGAATTGCCTTTGGTGGAATATTAAAACCAAAGTGCAAAGTAAACTTGGTCCAAAAATTGTGAAACCACTTATAGAAATTCACTAATATTTTGTGGACCATGTTGGTATAGTTGTGATAATTTATTGATCTACCAATTCATTCAAATAAATCATAACAGTAGCAAAAAAATCCAAATTAATCATTTAATATTTAATTCAAATATTAAATGACTTTTAAAATTGCCCAAACCTTTTGTGGCACTAACCTATGGTGATTACTAAATTATGGGACACTTACAACATTTTCCAAAAATGCCTAGGTTAGTAAAACAAATGCAAAGGAAAATGAACAGAAAAATAAAAGAGAAAAATAAAACCTAGCCCTAATCTACTGCCAGAGACCACCCCGACCTGGCCCATTCCCCCTTCCCCCTAGGCCACCTAGCCCAACAGCAACCCGCAGACCATCCCACCCCCAATCGTCCCCTTCCTCTGTTCACAGAGAG
Organism: Bromus sterilis; assembly: GCA_950022295.1. Classification (NCBI taxonomy): domain Eukaryota; kingdom Viridiplantae; phylum Streptophyta; class Magnoliopsida; order Poales; family Poaceae; genus Bromus; species Bromus sterilis. The sequence goes on from OX465597.1 coordinate 170,406,490, forward strand.
GGCGTGGCAACCATCCCCCGGTGCCACACCGGCGACCCCTCTCCATGGCGGCCATCCACCGCGCCCCGGCGAGCTTAAGAGGGCCTCGGCGTCCCCCTTGTAAACCCTAACCCTATTTTCCCCCTCCACATCTCGCCGTTGCGTTCCTGCGCCTCGCCACACCTCGCCTGAGCGCACTGCACGCCATGCCGCCGTCGTTTCTGCGGCCAACGACCGCCGGAGGCCATGCCAAGGTGTCTAAGAGGTTCACCGCCGACGGCTTCACCACCCCGCGAGCCAAATCGTACGGAGACGCCCCGAGCGCGACGCCTGGATCATTCTTCTCCGGCCATGGTCCACGAGCTCCGCCATCCGATTCGCGCGCTCTGGACATCACCAAGCACGCTGCCCTCCCCCTACACGCTCGTGGTGAACGTAGCTACGGACAGCCCCCTCCCCCGTTCGTTTTCGCGCACTGGAGCCCCGTCACCTTAGAGCACAGCAACGGCCGCCGCCTGCTTCATCGTCGGCGACGCGCCGGCCTTCCTTCGCTGGCGCCACTTCACCCACTGACGCGGCGAACTCCTCTCGTCCGAATGGTGGTCGCGGCGCTCGATTTGGCCATCTGTGGCCGAATCCCCGCCATCTCCCGTGCTGGCGCCGCCGTATGCCTCGCCGCCGGTGTGCCCCTGGCCCGCTGCCAGCTGGGCCCCCCTTGACAGGGGCTGGTTTAGTGACTAATCAGTCACTGACCAGTGGGACGCCCTCCCCCTAATAACCCTGTTAAGCTAAATGGAAATAGAAAACCCCGTCACCCCCTGACATGTGGGCCCTGCCCGATTATAATTAATTAAATTGTTTAATTAGCATGTGTGGCTGACACCTAGGGCCCACCTACAAATTTAATTAGTTAGATTAAATAGAAATTGCTAAGCTTATGACATGTGGGCCACAACCCATTTAAGTTAATTCAAAATTGTTAATTAACCTAGAGAATGACATGTGGGCCAACCCCCGTGATTAATTAGTAAATTAAATTAACTAATTTAATTAATCACTGACCAGTGGGACCCACTGGTCAGTATATTAAAATGATTATTAATTGTATTTAATAAATAATAAATGTAAATAGAAAATGATTTAATTGATTTAAAATTGAATAAAACTTGTTTAATTAATATCTTTTAATCCGTAACTCGGATTAAAATAATTTATATATCAAAATTCCTTAGAAAAATATGTAGAATACGAATACGGTATTTGTTTGTCTGCCACCCCCTCTAACATACCGATCATAGAACTGCCCCCCTTCGAACCGTATGTCCGATGATTTGTCCGGTATTGTAAAAGTACCCGGATAAATTTATTTCGAACACGAAAGTTGTTCGGAATAGATCAACTAACCCGGATACACCACCCACACGTGTGTCGGATGTCCACGACACCTCCGGCATCATCCCCCCCCCCCTCCGGACACCCTGTCCGGTAATCACCCGGAGCTGGCAGTTCATCCTCGGATGAATTTCCGCTCCGAGCAATGTGCATCGTTCTACGTTAGAGCACCAATTATATTTCATTTGTCATGTACTCAATTTTTTGTTAGGTGTGCTTTGTATTTATTGTTTCTTCCCCCTCTCTTATTGTCTGGTAGTCCCGACGACCGCTGTCGATGCCCCTGTGGTCGACAACATCGTCGATGACCGTACCACCCCTACCGTCGAGCTTCCAGGAAAGCAGAGCCACTTCCCCTCTCCCTCATATCGCCTATCTGTCTTTATTATTCTGTTGCACTAGTCATATGCTACTGCTACGTTACTCTCCTATTCGGATGCATAGCCTGTCATTGTCGCCACTTGTTGTACCTTTCCTATATCGTATGCAGCCTAATAACATATATTATATACAGCAGTGAACCCTGCGCTTTGTTAGCTATAGGGTTAGATAGCGGGCAGGTACAGGTACGGCACAGTGCAGACGCCCAAAGGAACCTACAACGGCGAGACTCTGCAGAGTTGCTTCTAGTTTTACTTACGAGTGTTTGGGCTCGTATTTCACTCTCGTCGCCGGCTCGGTAGCGTAGCCCCACTAGGATGATACAAGCATGATTATCTTTAGTTCGTTCCGCTGGTGTCTCGGCACCACCGAGGTGATACGAGGATAATCCTCTTCAGTTCATTCCAATGGTTTCTTTATCGAACCATCTCAAGTGTACCATCGAGAGTGACTCCTCCTGGTTGCATTTGTTGGTAGGAAACTGAATCGACTGGCGTTCTTGAAGGTAAGGAATCGGGTGACCCAACGGTGCCCGCGCAGGGATTGTATCGGAACGGCAGGACAGACGGATACCATCGATGGTCTGGTCCTTTCTCGTGGCCGTGAGATGCCCTGTAGTAAAAAATTCGAGCTCTTCGGAGCAAACGCGAGACAAGGTAAGGAGACGGTTCACCTTGTCGGTAACCGCAGAGAGTTGGTGGGACGATAGGGCAGGCGGCCACCGGCTCTGGTTATGGGGGTGGACCTGGCTGTTGTCGTTGTCCGCGACTCACTTAAATAAGGACAACGATAACGGTTGTTCCGACAGAAAACTAATAAAATGCTTAATGGATTCGGCGGATGACTTGAGTGGCTATATGCCTATATGCACTTCCTCCACGTGGGATTACGGTGTGGGCCCTCTGCGTTGTAGCCTCGTTCGAGGGCTCTTCAGACGTCAGCAGTACCGCGGCCTGCGCCGGGATTGGACCGCCTACTCCGTTAGTGGGAGGTGGGTCTGCTTCACCGGCCAGCCACGCACCGCGCAGGAGTACAAAGGACAGGGGTCCAAAGTTCCTTTGTACTTAGGAGTACACCGGCGGATGGCCTCTCTGTTGAGCTCAAAGGATGGACTTCGGCGTATCGGACACCCTCGGTCGGACATGCCTGCATAAGGTGTACGAGACCCGGGGATCCGAGCGTGTAGGGTAACAGTAGTGCAGCCCTTGCAGGGATGATGATCTATTCGAATAGCTGTGTCCACGGTAACAGGAAGCTTTATGCTGAAGCCAGATCCTACCACTACAAACAATATCTTATACTTGTTGGTTCCGAGTTTTTCTTCCTCGCGGGGATGTCGAGGGAGGGAACTCGGAGGCATGATTAATGTATACAACTTACTATTATATATTGTTGCAGCAACTTCTGCTACATTGTTACCTTTACTGCTTTATTGAACTGTTGGCCGATTCTTCCCCCATGCTGCAAGACTCGTCGGAAGATGCTAGTCTTCGACAAGCTTAGCTATTTCCCTCTTACCCTGGTACTTCTACCTTGCAGTCCACTATACAGCCTCCCCTTCCATTTGATACAATTGCATACTGCTTAGTAGCCTGGTTAAGTCTTGCTGAGTATGCTAGATACTGCAGTCGACGTTGGAGCTCAGGAGCAGAAGATCCTCGATGCCGACCACCGCAACGTGAAGATCCCCGATGCCGTCTGCGACTAGGAGTTCCCCCTCGACCAGGAGTAGTTTGGAGGTTCCTAGGCAGGAGGCCTCGCCTTTTCGATCGTGTTGTTTTTGTGCTAGCCTTCTTAAGGCAACCTTGTATTCTTGTGTGTGTACTCAGATAATTTTGCTTCCGCTAACTTTGTGCTCTCGAGCTATTGTATTCAAGCCCTCGTGGCCCCTGACTTGTAATATAAAGCTTGTATTAATTTATTTATAGAGTTGTGCTATGATTACCTTACCGTGATTCCTTGATTTCGGTCGTGTACCCTGCGTGTATGATTACTGTACACGGCTTGATTTTGAGGGCGTCACAACAGCTCAAGGAAAAAAGACACCTCACTTACCGACAATCAGCTGGCGGTACTACTGATGTATGAAGAGCTTTCGAATGAGACTACGATGAAGGGGAGCCCATACTCGTCATCCCACGTGTAGGTAGCGCGTATAATCCAAACGGCTACTCAAGTCATCCACCGAACCACTAGTCATTTTATTATCTCACGGAAAACCGTTATCGTTGCCCGACTAATTCACACAACAGACAACGAACAGGAACCAGGGCCACCAGTACATCGGTTCCTGCCCTGTCATCCCGTCAAAGCACGTGGTTACCAACAAGGTGAACCTGTAAGAGCAAAGTTTTTCCCCCGTGTGTTTTGGATATTGTTGGACAAGACAGTAGAGGAACTAACAATGTTTTCTAGTGTAAGAAGTTGAATAGGTTCCTGAAGGACAAGCTAGGTGATAAAGCTTTAGGGAAAGTTTTCAAGTTATCGAAGAATTACCACCTGAGCGAAGCTTAATCACGGAGGATGACCCCCAAAAATGAAGGTGTCCTGAAGCTCAACTCATTGAGGGAAATGAAGAAGACGGCGCAAGACTTAGATTTTTTTTGTGTAGTTCTTTTTCTTTTCTTTTAGTCATAAGACAAACCGTACTATCAAGAGGGGTCTTTAGTTTGTGGACACCGAAGTGATTGAGAAAATGCTCAGATCAAATCCACACCAAGTGAGAAGCCAGAGCGAAGAAATCTCATGTGCACTACATTAAGTTTCAGTAGCAAAGACATCGTTCTTTGGCTTCTAAAGCAAAACTAAGTCCGTGAGTCAGCCTTACTTGTTCCGCAAGTAAAGTTGCGCAGTGATGACAAATCCGACCGTTGTGGACACGTGTCAAGCTTTCACTTCGGGTCAATTTGGTCATTCCGCACCTCGGGATCGCCAACTATAAATACGCTGCCCCGTCCTCCATTTGAGGGCGGCTGCTCTGAGAATATTCCTGAGAGAGATTGAAGAGAGCACCGCAAAAACGCCATCGAAGCAAAACCCAGAATACTAAAGCCTAAGTCCCATTGATCTGAGTAGATTCGAGATGACTTAGGTGAAAGCTTAATAGCCTTTTTATCTTGGAGAACTGCAATTTTCCTAGAAGGTTAGAGTGTTGTTCTTCAGAGAGCGAAGAGTAATTGTCGCCTCGAAGTCCAGTTTGTCAAAGGTTTCGGTGATTCCCTCAATAATCAACCACGAGTGAAGAACTAACCAAGCTCAGGGAGTTTGGTGCACTGGAGCAACGGACGGAGAGATATTTGCTCCAGGTGTTCAATCACCAGTCCCTCCAACCAGACGTAGTGCTTTGCAGAGCGTGAAATGGTCGAACAAACATCGCCGAGTCTCAGTTCGTTTTACTTCAAGCACTTACCTTCTGTATTGCATTTTCTTCGCAGTTATGCTTCACTGTGTTTTGATTCACTGCATTTAGTTTCGCTTCCAGTTTTACTTCGTTGTTCCGCCTTACTCATGCTTCACTTCATAGTTTCAGTCAAAAAATTTGAAGTGATCATTCACCCCCTCCCCCTCTGATCACATACTTGGAGTTTCAGAACCGTCTCCTTAACTTATTTCGCTTGTGCTCCTGGAGGAGCTCGACTTTTGTGGTTTGGTAACTCTCACTGACAACGATCAGGGTCCAAGCCCACCAGTACATCGGTATTCCCTCCCTGTCGTCCCGTCGCAATACCTCTCGCGGGCACCATTGGGTCACCCGACTACTTACCTTTAAGGACAATAGTTGATTCAGGTGCCTACCATCAAGTGAAACCAGGAGGAATCACCCTCGATGGTACACTTTAAGTGGTTCGACACATCAACGGGAATGAACTGAAGATGAATATCCTCGTATCACCCTGGCGGTGCTTCGCTACCGAGCCGGCGAGGAGAGTGAAATACGAGTCCATCCACTCGTAAGTCAAACTTTAGCGACTCGGCAGAGTCTCGTTGTTGTAGGCTCCCTTGGGAATTTGCTCTGTACCGTACCTGTTGCAGCAATTTAAAACGATTATGTTCCGCGTTCACTCCTAGAGTGATCATGGACCGACTACTAAACCTAGTTGACTAAATTACGCAGGGCTAACTACTGAATATTATATTTATATACTAGGAGGCAAAGGATAAGGAAGGTACAACAAGGGGCGACAAAAAGAGGCTATGCAATTGAATGGGAATGTAACGTAGCAGCAACAATGCCTAGTGCAACAGATTATCGTCAAACAATCCGGAGGGGGAAGGTTCCATGTCTGTAGTGTTGTGCACATCTGATAGGTGTGGGGATAGCGTACTCGTATTCATTGTATTTTTCTGATCAACTTTCATGTATAAATTATTTTGATCCAACTTACGGTTTAAAAGATATTGAATTTGTAAGTTTTATTAATTTTATAGCATATATGGATTTATTTAAATCATTAATTCTAGCATTATCTAGAACATGAACTTTGATCAGTCAAACTGACAGCAGGGACCCACATGTCAGCCTCTGGACCATTAAAACAATTATTTCTATTTTAAACAGTGCACTAGAGCCACATGTCATTCACTTGACATTTATAAAAATCATTTTATTTAATTAAATAGCAATGGAGTCCATCTGCCATACTAACAGGGACAATTAACTAATTGTTTTCTTTTAACTTAAATCAATGGCCCAGGGCCCACTTTGCATAGGCTCATTTATTTAACAAGGGGGTTGTTTGCTAATGGGGATTAGTGGCTAATCAAAGGGGGAGGGGCCCATGGGTCAGTGGCAGTTTAGCCCACTGGCTAACTGCACGCGCGCAGTTGTTTACTACCTCGACTCTTCTTCTAGACGCCTTCGCGGAGACTCTACGACGACTAGTTAGGTGGATCCCGGCGGAGAGCCTGGACCCGTGTGGTTACGGGGATGGTGTGTTTTACCTTTGCCACTAGGCATTTGAATGTAGTCTGTACTCAGACATGTATCTTCCACTGATGTATTGTATTAAGGCAGTTGTATGCCGATTGTATGAGATGTTGTAACCATGTAGCTGTAATATTGTGATATCATGTTGGAAATCTGGGGCATATGGGAATGTCATATGTCGCGGTGGGACCGATATGTGCTTCGTCCCCGGATCTGGATGGAAACATATAGATCTCGAATTGTACCACATATCGGGCCTTACATCGATGATGCTCGTGACGATGGTGATGACGATGAGAACGACCTCCCCCTCCGGGAGGAGTTCTCCCCGGCGGAATCTGCCCGCCGAAAAGTATTTTCTTCTCTGTAGGTTTCCGCCACTGAGTGGCGGCGGAACTCCGGAAACTCTTCTCGTTCCGGGGTTTTTAGGTCATGATGAATATATAGGCCAAAGGCGGGTCCCGGAGTGGGTCCCACCGACCAGGCGGCCAGGTGACGCGACCAGGAGGGGGGCCGCACCACCAAGGCGCCTGAGAGCCTGGTGGCCCCCATCCGGGTGCCCTTCGGCCAGTCTTAGTTATATCTTTTGCAAATTACACCCCGTTATTTTCAGGTAATTTGGAGATGTGCTGATATGGCCACTTGATGTGCACTTTTCCCCGCTGATTCCTGCGTCTGCTGTTTCGGTACCGGAAAGTTGAAAAATGTGTAAAACAAGCCAAAACACTATAAGAACATCATCATAATATGAAATATATCAATGAATAGAGTTGAATTATGATATAAAATAGTGATGCATTTTGGACGTATCAACTCCCCCAAGCTTAGACCTCGCTTGTCCCCAAGCAAATACTGAGCTCGGTAAACCTATCCACAAGTTTAGAGAGTGAAGTGTCGATAATAAGAATATGGACAAGAAGTATCATAATTCCTCCTACTAAAATCAAGCATCCTCAACAGCACCTCAACTCATATGGCCCTTATGAAAGAGTACTTTCAATTACAATCAAAAGTAGGACTGAGAAAACTCATCAAATCATGGCAAACATGTGCTTTGGTCAAAGAACAACTAATAACTTTTAACTTTTGTTCTCTCCTATAAATTTTGATGAGATCATTTGAAGGTTTTGAAATAACATGTTATTTGTCAAGAAGTGAAAATGCTAACACAAAGGAAGATTTTTGATGTAGCAAGGCTCAACAAACAACTTGTTTATCTTAATGATAATGTCAACAAAGATGTAATATGGAAATTATCAATGAAACAATATAAAGGCATGCATCTCTTGTCAACATAAGGTGTCTGCTCTTTGTGGGATGGAAAGAAGTGGGTTTACGGACTCAACATAAAAGTAAAGGCTTAGCCCTTCGAAGAGGGAAGTTGGGAAATCTCATGTGCTAGAGCTTTTAGAGGTTTGGAAATCAATAAAGATTATAAAATAAGATTTTGAGAAGTGCATAATTCGTCAATGAATGCTAGTAGATAACCCGATTACTTCTCATGCTGGGCAAGTCTTGAGCAACGGCTCCCAAGTGGGGACGATCAAATCCCGCTAATCTCCTTTGTTTATCACTGCCAAAGTTTTCTGATTTCTCATGAATAAAGCGCGAAGGAGGGTTTGTTTGTTGTATTATCTTTTATGAGCTGGTGACACTCATGCCAGTTCCTCCTCGTATTAGGGGTTTGCAGATTAGGCAAGAAATCCCAAGATAAAACATGTCCAGCATAAGAAGATCATGAATTACCTACTACTTCCTCATGAGATAAAACAGAGGCACAAAACAAGGGGTATACTATTTTGAAGGTTTAAAGATAGAACATGAATAATATACTTTAGGAGTGGCGGTGAAATACCACGAATAGGAAAGGTATGGTGGACTCTTTGGAAGGTTGAGGCTTAAAGTTATGGGTGCACAAGCAGTATTCCCGCTTAGTACAAGGTTTGGCTAGCAAAGGCTTATAAAAGTAGACAAATATGTTGACTTGGATGAAAAACAGTATAAAGTATACATTAAGAATTTGCATAAAACATCAACTTATCTTCCTTGTTAGCATAACACTTCAATCATAAGAACATAAAGGTTTTTGCTATGTCGCTACTAGAAAAACTCATGCTTGTTGTTATGACCAAAGCTATGTTTTCCAAGATTAAATAAAGTTTTCAAAGCCATACCTCATATATAAGATCAATACTCCCATAAGAATCATCATATAAGGTCGATTGCGTGAAGAGAATACCGAGTGGAGCGAAGAAACCAATAGACTTCTCATTAATATTCCATCATACACACTGCACACTCACGGATACATGACTCTCCACATAGGAGTGATAGACCTCAATGCATACACCTATTTTATAAGATAACTTTCCTAGACATGATACGACACTAAACTTGACCACAAATGACAAAGATAAAGATAAAGATACTGGACACTCCCCTAAGCTTGGAACAAGCTAAGGGGATGCCATTACCCATGAAGATTTACCCATGAAGATTTATTATTGATCTATGTTCTTGTACAACGGGTAGGTTTCGGAAAAAAGTTTCCAAGGCAAACTTCCTCCATCCACACATGATTCTTTTGTTTCCTGGACCCTGCAGTCGGCGTCTAGGCCCAAGGACAAAAACTTTAGTTCATACTCACAGTTCTGATTTTGGAGGTCAAAGATGTGTCCATGCAGCTCGGACACTTTGGTTTCTAGTGCGGATACGCTTGAATATACTTCCTTCATCTCCTCCGCATGTTTCTTCTTCAGCTCGGTGATGATGTCGGTGTTGGCCTCAACACCATGCTCAATCATCAACTTGTACTTGAAGATTTATTTCTCCACTTATTCCATCCTGGACTTGGTGATCCCCTCCTTGACAGGTCCCTTCAGATCTTCTTGGTGAAGGGCACCATCCTCCAACAAAAGTGTTTGAGGGTGCCTTTTCACCTCTGCGATGTAAGGACACGGAACTTGTCCTTGGGGGAACTTGGGGAAGCCATGGCACCTAGGTTTTGATGAAAGTTTTCCTGGAAGTAACAGATCGAAAAGAGAACGCACGAAATCACAAGACACAAAGCCAGGATGATTTGGGCAAATATATAGCAAAACTTTCTCCGACAAAAGGAAGGTAACAAGCCAAAGTGGGGTCGGAGACGGACTCTGGGGCTCCCAGGCGGCCTCTTGGCGCGGCCAGGGAGTAGGCCGCGCCACCAGGGCGCATGGGGCCCCTGGAGCTCGTCTCCGGCTCCACTTCGGCTCAGAATTTTCCTAATTTTTCAAAAACACGTAATACAGAACTTTTATGGATGTTCACGAAGTGTTCTTACCGTATTACATACCTATTCTTATTCGGGATGCAACATGTTCTTCGTGAGTGGTTGTGCATATTGTATCCACATCAACATTGACAGGGTCTCCTTCCAGGTAATGCTTCAATCTTTGCCCATTCACAACTTGAGGCTTGGTGCCCTCAAAATTATTAATCTTGATTGCACCGGAGCGGTAGACTTCTTCCATATGAAAAGGTCCTTCCCATTTGGATAGTAATTTACCTAGAGAAAACTAAAATGGGATCTAAGCAACAAAACTTTATCACCAACATTAAATTCACGTTTCAAAATTTTCCTATCATGCGACTTCTTCACTTTTTCTTTAAACATTTTTGCGCTCTCATAAGCTTCACTTCTCTACTCATCTAGAGAAGTCAAGTTCATGAGACACTTTTCACCAGCAAGTTTTCGGTTAGCATTAAGCTCTCTAACAGCCCAGAAAGCTTTGTGCTATAATTTTAAAAGCAAATGGCAAGCTTTGCCATACACCATCTTATACGGAGACATGCCCATGGGATTTTTATAAGAAGTTCTATACGCCCACAAGGCATCTCCCAACTTTTTGGACCAGTCCTTTCTAGAACTTTTCACTGTCTTTTGTCAGATTAACTTGATCTCCCTATTTGTGAGCTCAACTTGCCCACTCGTTTGAGGGTGGTAAGGTGAAGCAATCCTATGGTTGACATCATACTTTGCTAGAGCTTTCCTAAAGGCCCCATGTGTAAAATGTGAGCCTCCGTCGGTCATGAGGTACCTTGGTACACCAAACCAATGAAAGATCACATCCTTGAGCATTTTCAAATATGTCTTATGATCAGCACTTTCAGTGGGGATTTCTTCAACCCGCCTGGTTACATAATCAACATCTACCAGAATGTGAGTGTACTTGTGTGAAGGAGGAAAAGGGCCCATAAAATGAAAACCCCAGCAATCAAAAGGCTCAATGACTAGAGAGTAATTTATAGGCATCTCATTTCTCCTACTAATGTTACCAACTCTCTGACATTTATCACTGGATAAAACATATTTTCTAGCATCTTTAAAGAGAGTAGGCCAATAAAAACCTGATTGGAGAACCTTGTGTGCGGTCCTCTCACCGGCATGATGTCCTCCATAGGGACTATCGTGACAATCCCTCAAAATAACCTTCTGCTCATGCTCCGGTATGCATCTTCTCATGATCCCGTCTGCACATTCGCTGAAAAGGTGTGGGTCATCCCAAAATTAATACCTCAAATCGTGGAAGAATTTCTTCCTTTGCTGAAATGTAAATCTGGAGGTAAAAACATGGTAACAATAAAGTTAGCATAATCTGCAAACCAGGGATCAGAAATAGATTTTATTCTCAAAATAGCTAATTGTTCAACAAGAAAACTATCATTAACAGGAATAGGATCATGTGGTATATTTTCTATCCTAGAGAGGTTGTCCACTACTGGATTGTCCACTCCTTTCCTGTCAACAATCTGCAAATCAAATTCTTGAAAAAGAAGAACCCATCTGATAAGTCTAGGTTTGGCATCCTTCTTCTCCATAAGATACTTAATAGCAGCATGGTCAGTATGAATAATGACTTTTGGAATCAACAATATAAGGTCTAAATTTATCACAAGCAAACACTACTTCTAAAAATTCATTTTCAATAGCAGCATAATTCTTTTGAGCACTATCAAAGGTCTTGCTAGCATAATGTATAACATTTAATTTCTTATCAACCCTTTGTCCTAACACAGATCCAACAGCAAAGTCACTAGCATCACACATAATTTCAAAAGGTAAATTCCAATCAAGTGGTTGGACTATAGGAGCAGTTATTAAAGCTTTCTTCAGAATTTTGAAGGCTTCCTTACAACCTTCATCAAACACAAAAGGAATATCCTTCTGGAGAAGATTAGTGAGGGGTCTCAAAGTCCTAGAAAAATCTTTAATAAATCTTCTATATAAACCATCATGACCGAGAAAACTACGAATACCTTTGATGTCCCTTGGATAGGGCATCTTCTCAATTGCTTCGATCTTGGCCCTGTCCACCTCGATTCCCCTTTCGAAAATCTAGTGGCCAAGAAAAATCCCTTCGTTGACCATGGAATGGCACTTCTCCCAGTTTAGTACCAAGTTTGTCTCCTCACATCTCGGCAAAACTTAATTAAGGTTGTGGAGACAATGGTCAAAAGAGGTTCCATAGACGGAGAAATCGTCCATGAAGACCTCAACAATTTCTTCAAAAAAACCATGAAATATAGCAGACATACACCTTTGAAAAGTGGCAGGGGCATTGAATAAACCAAAAGGCATATGTCTATAAGCATAAGTACCCAAAGGACAAGTAAAATTGGTCTTCTCTTGATCGGAAGTGTTAATATGAATTTGAGAGAAGCCAGAATATCCATCAAGATGGCAAAAGTTGGTGTTTTTGGATAACCTTTCAAGAAGTTGGTCGATTAATGGCAACGGGTAGTGGTCCTTTCTCTTCGCCTTGTTCAACTTCTTGTAATCAATACACCTTTTATATCCAATAATAATTCTCTGAGGGATCAATTCATTCTTATCATTAGGAACAACAGTTGTGCATCCTTTCTTAGGGACAAAATGCACGGGGCTTACCCACTTACTATCAACTATAGGGTAGATAATACATGTGGCTAGAAGCTTGAGGATCTCGGTCCTCACAACATCCTTCATCTTTGGGTTCAACCGTCGTTGATGATCAACAACCGGTTTAGCATCGGGCTCAAGATTGATAGTATGTTGACAAATAGACGGACTAATCCCCTTGAGGTCATCAAGGGTATATCCAATAGCACCTCGGTGTCTACGAAGGGTTTCCAATAATCGCTATTCTTCATACCCTGAAAGGTTAGAATTGATAATAACAGGATATACTTTATTTTCATCTAAATAAGCATACTTGAGCGTATCGGGAAGAGGCTTGAGATCGAACACCGGCTCTTCTTTGGGCTGTGATAAAATTCCTAAAGGCTCAACCGAAAGGTTGTGCTTCAGGATGTCGGGTTGTCTCAAGAAGGCTTAATATAATTATTTCTTTCCTGCATATGCATATCATTCTCGTGGTCCTCCATATATTGATGCAAAGGATCATCAGGAAGTATAGCAATAGAAGCAACATCTTCAATAATTTTATCATTACTAGGAAAATCAATAACATGAGTTTTTTTGGATAATTTAGAAAAATTAAATTCATATGGATCACCATTGAATTCAACAGATACTTTCCCTTTCTTGCAATCTATTATTGCTCCACAAGTTCTGAGTATAAGTCTACCGAATATAATAGGACAAGAATTATCTTGCACTGAACCAAGTACAAGAAAGTCGGTAGGATATTTTAACTTTCCGCATAAGACTTCAACATCTCTCACAATTCCGATAGGAGAGATAGTTTATCTGTTTGCAACATAAATAGTAACATCAATCTCTTCAAGTTCACAAGGCGAAATATCACCCATGATCTCCTGATAGAGTGAATAAGTAATAGCACTAGCACTCGATCCCAAATCGCATAGCCCATAATAATTATGATCTCCTATTTTAACAGATGCTACTGGAGTACCTGAAATTGGGCCTTTATTCTTGGACGTGACAAGGTTAGTGGAAGCAGCACAAAAATTTATTTTGGAATCTAAAACATCTTTAGTAACAAGATCTTTAACCAATGCAACTTGAGGATCAACCTTGATCTGGTCCTCAGGCTCATCAGTTCTTCTCTCACTTTTATTTAATATGCCTGTCACAAAAGAATGCTCCCTCATCCTTGCGGGAAAAGGGGGCTTTTCATATATAACTTCAGGCAAGATAGGGTCAGCAACATGAATATCAACAGGTAATTCCTTAAAGGGCTTATGATGCTGATCCTCTTTCTTTTTAAAGGAATCCATATGAGAGGCAAAGTTTTTGCGAAAATTAATCAGAAGTTGGGAATAAAGACCAATCTTAGCACAAAAGGTTTCTACATAGCTCTTAATGTAATCATGCTCATAATTTATAACGGGTTCAATACCTTTATCAATCTCCCAATCTTCAGTGCTCTTCTGGATCCTTTCAATAAGATCCCACCTTTGTTCAACGCTTCTGGTGCGGAATACCCCACTAGAGGAGGCATCAAGCATCTCTCTATCTTGACAAGAAATTCTTGCATAAAAAAATTTAAGAATAATTTCCTTGGGGAGCTCATGTTGGGACATTTGAGCATTAGGGACTTCAATCTCCCCCAATCTTGAGCGATGCTTTTTCCATCACGAGACGAAAAGTTATAAATATAATTCCTATCTCGATGTATTTCAAGAAGAAGATAAAACTTTGCATAAAAGAGAGGCATAAGTTCTTGCCAATTTAGTAAATGAGAGTTATCAAGAAGCCTATACCAATCCAAAGCCTTATATTTTAATGATAGAGAGAATAATTTTCTCATGAAAAAGTCCATCGATATGCCTGCAAACTGAAATAAGGAGCATAGTTGTGAAAGATATAACAAGTGTTCACGTGGATGTCTATCTCCGACATATCGATTAGCAATAACACAATCAACAATACCAGTTGGTATTTTAAAGGGAACAATTGCAGTAGGTGGGGGTGCCTTCTCCACCACAGTAACGGTGGGGCGATTCCCTGCAAGCAAAGCACCAAGAGCAGAGTTGTCCATAGGGACTAAAAGTAACAACAACAAAATAAAATCAGCACTTACAATATATAGGTTTCCTTACCAATTTCACTTACCAATAGCGCTACGCTCCCCGGCAACGGTGCCAGAAAATGGTCTTGATGACCCACAAGTGTAGGGGATCTATCGTGCCCTTTTCTATAAGTAAAAGTGTCAAACCCAACGAGGAGCAGAAGGTATTGACAACTGATCTTGAGATAGGAATAACTGCAAGTACTGAAAGGTAACTTTTTATGGGTTTTCTGCTATAAGCAACAAGGAGATAAAAGGAAATAAGGTAGATTGTGATAAGGTGCAGCAAGCTGGACCCGTCCTTTTGTGGAAAGGATAAGCCAAAGGATCTAACCTTATAAAGGCTAAAACTTTCTTGAGTACACACGGGAGAGATAGTCATGTGCCTTCGCCTTATTCCCTATCGGTACTATGTTTTGTATTGATAAGTGTTATGTGGGTGGACCTATGCTAGTGCACTTTCTAGACTAAGATAAGCACACTCTTATGATTAGACCTCTTTCAAGCATCCGAAAATACAAGAGAGAAATTAAGGAAAAAGCCTAACCATAGCAATAAACTTTAGGGCCCAACAATCCCTTGTGCAAAAGTGTGCGACCTGGGGTTCAGGTTTCTGTCACTCCGGCAACCCACCATAAGCATACTTTATACACAATGCATTCCCCTAGGTCCATAAAAGGCGAAGTGTTGTGTAGTTGACGTTCACACAACACCACTAGAGGAATAACACCACAACTTAAATATCAAACAACACATATTACTTCAGCATCATATGACTACTCACAACTAGACTTCTCCCATGTCCTCAAGAACTAAAGGAACTACTCACAATACATAAAAGAGATCTTGATCAGAGGGGATAAATATATGATAAACAATCTGGTCATAACAATAATTCTCCAACAAAACTCAATAGCATTCACCACAAAGAGTAATCAACACCAGTAGAGTAGAGGGGATGGATGGTACAAGTTACAACTTGGATTGCAATGATGAGATGATATGGGATGAAGATGGAGATAGTGCTGATGGTGAGGATGATGTTGATGATGATCTCAATGATGCCCGTGATGATGGTGATGACGATCAGGACGATCTCCCCCTCCGGGAGGAGTTCTCCCCGGCGGAATCTTCCCGTCGGAAAGGTCTTTTATTCTCTGTAGGTTTACGCCACGGAGCGGCGGCGGAACTTCAGAAACTCTTCTCTTTATAGGTTTTTTAGGTCATGATGAACATATAGGCCAAAGGGGGGTCCCGGGAGTGGGGCCCACCTTCCAGGCGGCCAGGTGGCGTGGCCAGGAGGGAGGTCGTGCCACCAAGGCGCCTGAGAACCTGGTGGCCCCCTCCGGGTGCCCTTCGGCCAGTCTTTGTTATATCTTATGGAAATTAACCCCCGTGATTTTTAGGTCATTGGGAGATGTGCTGATATGGCCACTTGATGTGCACTTTTCCCCGTTGATTCATGCGTTTGCTGTTCCGGCACCGGAAATATAGAGGTGAATTACGATATAAAATAGTGATGCATTTTGGACGTATCACATCGTCATCACCATCTCCACTCCATATCCCTTCCATGACTCCCCCTTTCATGTGTGAGTAATTCTCTGTTGTCGGCGAAGGGGATGGTAGGATTGGATGAGTTAGATCATGTAATAGTTCGTCAGATTGTTGGGGGCATGTTGCCTATCATATACTATGGTGTTTATCATCTTTGATATTGCTTTTTTCTCTTCATGCTTGTCAATTTGGGCCCGAGTTTCATTATTTTAGATCTGAACCCTTTACGTTTTCATGAATATATTTGTGTTCTTGATCCTATCTATGAGTTATATGCACCTATTATAGTCCGGAACCGGTGACCCAATGGTGACAGCTAGGGACACCAAAGAGGATGGACTATAATTTTGAGGATTCCATGTATCCGTTGATTGTTAATGCTTTGTTCTGGTGCTCTTTGACAGGAGCACCTTAATCTCCATAAGTTCCTTTTGGCCCCATTGGTAGAGGAATGGTAGGACAAAAGATGTTGTGCAAAGTTCTTATTGAAAGCACGCACAACTACCTTGGGATACATGCCTAATGTTTGATATTTTCCTAGATGATCATTAATTTTTTGTGTGCCTTGCCCATGTTAATTACATGTTATCTCTCATCCATGCAACGCCCAACCATCCATCCCCTAGACTACAGTGTTTTAATCCTGCTGGTTACTAGTTGCTTTACTTTTGATGTTTTACTTTCGTTGCTTTTCCACCACTATTTTCATTGCCACCATCACTTCCATATCACCGTTACTACTAATACCTCGTTGCCAAGAAAGTATCTTTCAGGTGCGATTGAATTGATAACTCAACTGCTAAAGCTTATTAATATTCTTTGCCTCCCCTTGTGTCGAATCAATAAATTGGGTTAACTTACTCGCGAAGACTATTGCGATCCCCTACACTTTTGGGTCATCAACCATCACTCCTAAGGCGGGTGATTCACATAATCTGAGAGGCTCCGTGTTTTATCTATTTCTGATGATCCTTGATGAGCAGCAGATTGACGTTTTGGACACTATGTTTCGTGAGATGAGGGAGCGTGTGCGTCTCGAAAAGTCACTCATATATGCTCCTGTCATCCAGGATTTGATTGAGTGAGTGTGTTAGCCTGAGTTTATTGATCGTGCCACCTACGCTGTTGCCATGCCGAAGAGGGACCGGAACTATAGTTCTCCTGCTCCTGCACCGCTCAAGGCGCCTGATACGTCCCAAACGTATCTATAATTTCTGCTTGCTCCATGCATGTTTTGTGTGATATTGCTATGTTTTATATACACTTTCATACACATTTGATCATATTTGACTAACATATTAACTCAGTGCAGCCCAGTACCAGTTACTGTTTTCTACTATTTTTCTATTTCATTTTTCCCCTGTATTAAAAATGCTCCAAAAATTCCAGGAAAATACAACAAAAAATCAGCGGTTCGGAAGCTTCGAGAATCACCGAGGAGGAGCCAGAGGGGACCCACCAGGGCCCCAGGCGCCCTCCCGGCGCGCCCTAGGGTGGGGCCACGCCAGGGGCCCCCTTGGCTGCCACCCTTCGTCTATTTATTATCCGTCACAGGAAACTTCCGAAGAGAGAACCCTTTTTCGCGATCTCGCCTCTGTTCCACCACCGCCGCGCTTCCAAGATCAGGAGCGCTAGCAGACCTCTTACCGGCACCCTGCCGGAGGGAGGATTGACCTCCAGGAGCTTCTCCATCACCATGGACACTTCCTGGATGATCCTTGAGTAGTCTACCTTGGACCATGGGTCCATGATCAGTTGCTATGTGATGTTCTCCTCCCCTCTTTGTTCATCATGGATTAGACCTTGTGAGCTTCCCTGCATGATCAACGCACATATGTAATTATTTATGTTGTTTATATGCTAAGTTTGTTGGGATCTGATGGATTATGAGACTATGTTCAGATTGTGATTGAGTAATATATTTGGTTCTTATCTTTTATATTTTTGTTCTTGAGTAATTCTTGCATGTTCTCCGTTGTTCTTTATTGCTTTGGCCAACTAGTAGGTAGGGACTCCAAGAGGGAGCGTTATGCTTGATTGTGGGTTCATGCCCTCTGATGACTAGCTTGAGTGACAGAAACATGAGTCTAGGGGATGTGTTGTTTCCACAAGGGAGAAAACAACGGTGCTTGTAACCACGATTGCAAGGATTGTTTACTTTACGCAAAGTTCTTTTAATGCAGTTGTCTCTTGCTTTGGGTTTACACTTTGGGTGGGGCTCGCAACTTAATACCAGCGAGATGTTCTGGATAAATATCTTGAGGTGGATGATTAGTAGAATATGCAGATGGATTTCGGACTACTTATTTTGGCGTACCGCCCATGCTTTTGATCCTCTTCCTTTCTTTGTAGCATAGTTAGCATTGGTTTGCGCCCGTAATCCTATCAATTGCCTAGCTATGATTTGTTTACCTCGCATAGAAGTTTTATCGTCTTTTGGGAGAGAGACATCACTAGTGCACATCATGGGACCCCGGTCCATATTTCCATTACTGTTTACACGCTCAATTTACTCCCTGTTTTACTTTCCAGTCGCAATTATCACTACTATTATCTATTGCGTTGATCCTTTGTAAACAACAAGGCCGGAGAGATTGACAACCTCTCTGAACTTTGTTGGGAGCAATTTTATTTGTATTTGTGTGCAGGTCCAATAAAGGAAGCAACTTTTGTCTTAAGACGGTGCCATTGCTTCCTTACCACCTTGTTGTCGACCTTGGAGTCCTACTGGTCGATCTCAATCTTGGTATCTTCACCAAGGGAAACTTGCCGCTACGCTACATCTCACCTTCCACTTGGGGTAACCAACGAAGGGCGAGAAACCGTTATCATCTCTCGCGTATCAAGAAAATTTCTAGCGTCGTTGCCGGGACTCCAATCTTCAAGATAGGGAAGTTGCACACTATCTTTTATCTTTGCTTTTTAGTCTTGTTAGTTTTCCTTTCATTTTTTATCTTAGTTTCCTTTATCAAAAATCACAAAAAAAGTATTTACCTTGCTAGTAGTTGCAATTATGTCTGGTCCTTTTGCCTTTGTTGAGACAAAGGTGCTCACCTTTAAAGAAAAGGGTGGTGAAAGTTGAAAAGATGCTTGGTATAGAATTAATGATTCTCAGAAAAGATCCACCAAGAAGCAATCCACCACTATCCTGCTTAGAAATTTTTATGTTGGAATTACTCCTTGGAATAGGTTCATTCTAGATACTGCTATCAATGGGAATTTCCTTGCAGCCCCAATTTGGGAGTCTCTTAATGCTATTAAAATCTTGTTGGAAATCTCCCTGTTGCTAGCATTCAAGAGGATATCACTCTAGCTCACCTTATGAAAAAACTTGAAAAGATAGAGTTAGAAATATCAAGCATCAGTAGGATAAATGAGTTGGATCGCAAGATTCAAGGGAATTCGAATAGACTTGATAGCTCCATGCATAAAATTATCAAAACTTTGGAGACCATCAAATCCCATGATTTGGATCCTTCTAGGATGGATAAGATTGAGGATATCATTGACACTTTAGGAACTACTTTCTCCTCAATCAAACCAAAAAAAGTAGAAACTCCGGCAAGATAGGAACCTAAGTTCACTGTCCCTAGGGTTCCCCGACCTAAAAATAATCCACTCAATGCCAAGGGAGTTGAAACCGTGAAAACTTTGGAAGAAATACCTCTCTTAGATAAATTCATAAATGAAACTCCAATTGATTTTCTGCCTTTTGGTTTTATCCCTAGAAGTATCTTCATTAGGCCTTTATTTGAAAGACCTCTCAAAACTAGTTGTACAATTGAAGAGCTTTTTGGTGATCTTGACGATGGT
Source organism: Bromus sterilis (assembly GCA_950022295.1). Classification (NCBI taxonomy): domain Eukaryota; kingdom Viridiplantae; phylum Streptophyta; class Magnoliopsida; order Poales; family Poaceae; genus Bromus; species Bromus sterilis. The sequence goes on from OX465597.1 coordinate 170,426,551, forward strand.
TCAATTGATAGAACGTGATTCTACTTTTTGCCTCCTGCCTAGCTTAAAGGCGTAAAAGAAAGTGCTTGTTGGGAGGCAACCAAAGATGTTTTTACTTTTGTTTTTAGTGGTATTGATGATTCTTACTACTATAGCAACATCATTGTATCTTTATTTTCAAGCTTTGTGCCAAGTTTAGCCTCCGATTGCAAGAAAGTTCAAAAGTTGTGACATGCTGCCCAGAAAATAGATTCTGTCCTTGGACGGAGAAAATAGCCTAAAATCACAAGATCATCTTTTTGATTTGAATTTTTTTGAAAGTGTGCTCTATACAATTGACTTTCAAGCGTATGTTCTGATTTTATTGATTTGAGTTGCAGAAGTACCCCAAAAAAATTATTTACTACCTGCTGGTCTGTTTTTCACAGATTCTGCCACGTTTTTCCTTTCCTCACTTTTTCCAGTCTTGCGCTAGCTTTTTCTTTGCAAATTTTTTTTGGCAATCTTGAGAAACAGTAGCCCTTCAAGAAAATCCTTATTTACAGTAGAGGAAAATTATTTTATTAAGGGTACTAACCTCTCTAAGCAGCTTATGATGAGTTATGTATGAAGGAAGTTTTCAAGTGTGCGAGGGAAGATGATGAAAGAAGATCTGGGAGTGTCAAACGCTCAAGCTTGGGGAAACCCCGAGCATCCCCTTCTCCATCAACAATCATCAGTTCGTCCTTCGTCTCACTATATTTTTATCACTTCATGTGTTATGTGCTATGCTTGGAACGTCTCGCTCTAAGGTTTACTTTTTAGTTTTCTTTAGCTTTGTTTGCTGTTCATAACAAGTTAAACTCAGCTTACTTTGTGTGGGAGAGAAACACGCTCCACTTCAAACTAGAACACATCATAGGATTTCCTTCTTATCTTTCTTTTTTGTGTGTTCTTTATCTTTTCGTAGCTGTTGCCATGTTTAGCTCTTAGTTTTCATGTTTATTCCTTTCAAGAGCTTTAGTTTAGTTTGTTGATGGAACTCTCTTTAGTTTTCATGTTTATCTTGTTAAGAGAGTTGGTTGTTTCACTGAGTTGTGTCTTGACTTTAAGTAGGTAAATGAGGTTGCTATTCAATCGTAGTAGTAACTTGCAATAGTTTTGAGGTATTGTTGTGAGTAATGTTTGAACTTTTGGTGTCAAGAGCTCTAGCCTATTAGTGATAGGTGTCGTATTTTGGGAAATCCGTGTTTATTTTCAAAAACTACAAAAACTAGTTGAGAACTCTAGCTACAATATGTATCACTAATCTTCGGAGGGATCGGATATTAGAGTACACTCACATACCATGAGTCGAGGATGCGCAAGGATAACCAAACCCCCATACACTCCTCCTCGGGGTACTTGTCTCTTTGTGAACCTCCCTATTAGATTGAGAGTTACCGATAATAAGTGCATGAGTTCTTCGGACTAATGTAAGTATTGTAAGTTGACACTTCCACCTCTTCATATTTGCTAGCCTCTTCGGTACCGTGTATTGCCCTCTTCTCACTCTGAGAGTTTGCGTCCACCTCGCCAGTGCATCCAAACCCTTGGCATGATACGCTCTGTCATCATAAGCGTCCCTATATCTTTCCTCAAAACAGCCACCATACCTACTTATCAAGGAATTTCCATAGCCTTTCCGAGATTAATTGCCATGCAACATCCACCTTCTCATGACTTGATCTTCATGTCATACATGTTCCTGCTACACTGGCAGAGGCATACATTTGCATACATCATGATAATGTATGCCCTTAAGTGAGTACCTGGCAGAGGCATACATTTGCATACATCATACATCTTCTTTATGTTGAGTACCTTGTAAAGTGTGAAGATCTTCTATACCTTCTTGTAAAATAGAGTGTTGCCCTTAAGTGAGGAAAATATCCCAAAGAGGACAAATTTAAAAGAACACAAAGAGGACAAATGAGAGTTAAATAGAAAGAGCCATTGAGGCCACCAAAAAATAGAAAAAATAGAAAAAATAGAAAAAGAAATAAGAAGAGAGAAAGGGGCAACACTACTATTCCTTTTGAAAGATCCACACTCGTACTCCATTGCTATACTTGTACTCCATAGAGATTATCATTTATGCATATAGCTATGTGGGGACCTTCACACTATTAAACTTGGCTTCTATATTCCAATGACGATGCTCCTCAAACGAGCTCTAGGTCTTCTTGAGCGAGAAAGTTGGATGCACCCTCACTAGTTCTATTGGAGAGCTTTTCTTGGCTCATATGTGTATTCATTGCATAGCAATCCCTACTCCTCACATCATATCTATCATTTGGCCTTCTCTCGCCTATGATTGTCCTCATTAATGTGAGCCTTTCACACACTCTTTGTCTTCCTCCTCCACCATATCTCTCTCTCTGCCATCCTAAGTGTCAACTCTCGTGCTTACGCTCATCCATTGCATGAGTGCTCAAAATATCGAAAGGGAGTGGATCAAATTGACTTGTACCTAGCTAGTGGTTTGGGGACGAGTCAAGATAAGATTTCAAAGAAGACTAAGTCCCTGTTTGTTTGGGCTTTTGCTTCTGCTTTTGCAGCTTTTCCGTTTTAGCCAAGAAGCCATAAAAGCTCCAGCATCTATTTAGGAGCTTATATGGCTTTTGATGAATCAATATAACAATATTTAGCTCCAAAAGCCATAAAAGCTCCAAAATCACCTATTTAGGAGCTTCTATGGCTACTTGGCCAAAATGGAAAAGCTGCAAAAGCAGAAGCAAAAGCCCAAACAAACAGGGACTAAGTGTCAAACTTTATTAGATTGAGTTCTCAACAAATAATTGTTTTTTCTCGTATTCCCATGTCCCAATTCTTGCACGCAAACACCATCTGGAGACAATGGAGTCACGGACAGCGAGAGCTCTTGCTCCTTTATGTTCTTACGTTGCTTGTTTCAATGCTAATATAGACTCTTTCTTGTTATGACTTGAATTGAATTACATACCTTGATTGCTTTTCTTACAAAGTTCTTATATGGTTGTTAGCATGTCACCACAAAAATTATGCTTGTTATCATTTACCTACTTGAGGACGAGCATGAATTAAGCTTGGGGATGTTGATACGTCCGAAACGTATCTATAATTTATGTTTGCTCCATGCATGTTTTGTGTGATATTGCTATGTCTTATATACACTTTCGATCCTATTTGTACTAACCTATTAACTCAGTGCACCCCAGTGCCAGTTCCTGTTTTCTGCTGTTTTTTATTTCAGTTTTCCCCCATATTAAAAATGCTCCAAAAATTCCGGGAAAATACAATACAAAATCAGCGCTTCGGAAGCTTCGGGAATCACCGAGGAGGGGCCAGAAGGGACCCATCAGGGCCCCAGGCTCCCTCCCAGCGTGCCCTAGGGTGGGGCCGCGCCAGGGGGCCACCTGGACCCCTGGTGCCCCCCCTGGCTGCCCCCCTTCGCATATTTATTCTCCGTCACGGGAAACTTCCGAAGAGAGAACCCTTTTTCGCGATCTCGCCTCTGTTCCACCGCTGCCGCGCTTCCAAGATCGGGAACACCAACAGACCTCTTCCCGGCACCCTGTCGGAGGGAGGATTGACCTCCAGGAGCTTCTCCTCCACCGTGGACGCTTCTCGGATGATCCGTGAGTAGTCTACCTTGGACCATGGGTCCATGATCAGTAGCTATGTGATGTTCTCCTCCCCTCTTTGTTCTTCATGGATTAGACCTTGTGAGCTGCCCTACATGATCAAGGCACATATCTAATTCTGTCTTCTGTTGCTATGCTGAGTTTGCTGGGATCTGATGGATTATGAGATTATGTTCAGATTGTGATTGAGTAATATATTTGGTTCTTATCTTTTATATTTTTGTTCTTGAGTAATTCTTGCATGTTCTCCGTTGTTTTTTATTGCTTTGGCCAAGTAGTAGGTAGTGACTCCAAGAGGGAGCGTTATGCTTGATTGTGGGTTCATGCCCCTGATGACTAGCTTGAGTGACAGAAACATGAGTCTAGGGGATGTGTTGTTGCCACAAAGGGAAAACAAAGGTGCTTGTAACCGCGGTTGCAAGGATTGTTTACTTTACACAAAGTTCTTTTAATGTAGTTGTCTGTTGCTTTGGGTTTACACTTTGGGTGGGGCTCGCAACTTAATACCAGCGAGATGTTCTAGATAGATATCTCAAGGTGGATGATTAGTAGTAGATGCAGATGGATTTCGGTCTACTTATTTTTGCGTACCTCCCATGGTTTTGAGCCTCTTCCTTTCTTTCTATCATAGTTAGCATTGGTTTGCGCGCGTAATCATGTCAATTGCCTAGCTGTGATTTTTTTACCTCGCATAGTAGTTTTATCGTGTTTTGGGAGAAAGACATCACTAGTGAATATCATGGGACCCCGGTCCATATTTCCATCATTGTTTACATGCTCAATTTACTTCCTGTTTTACTTTCCAGTCGCAATTATCACTACTATTATCTGTTTCGTTGATCCTTTGTAAAAAACAAGGTCGGAGAGATTGACATCCTCTCTGAACTTCATTGGGAGCAAAGTTATTTGTATTTGTGTGCAGGTCCAGGTCAAGGAAGCAACTTTTGTCTTAAAACGGTGCCATTGTTTCCTTACCACCTTATTGTCGACCTTGGAGTCCTATTGGTCGATCTCAACCTTGGTATCTTCACCAAGGGAAACTTGTCGCTATGCTAATCTCACCTTCCACTTGGGGTAACCAACGAAGGGTGAGAAGCCGTTATCAACTCTTGCGTATCAGCGCCCAAGAAGGGGCGCAATCCGAGGCGAGAGGATTGTACCACGTATACTCCGGGCTGCTCCTCCACTGCTAGGATCCCTCGCCTGAGGGCTCCTCGTGCTGCTGATGAAGGTCCAGCTACCTTTACGTGCCGCGAGAAGAAGAAACTCTTCAAGACTGTGGCCAACTTGTTCATGATGTGTTGGTCCATCCAGAGGAGGTAAGTTAGGGATCTCAACCGCTCCAAGGCCGGGCATCGTGCCTACTTGAAGAAGCAGGCTAAGAGGACGGGTGTGCATGTTGCCTATGCTCCCGAGGACCATGACAGTGAGGTGCTTGAGGTCTCCTTCGCGCTGGCCAACTGGCGCTTTGATGATGATGAAGATGATGCGGCGAGCGGGCCTTTGGTTATTTAGCCTCGTTAGCATCGCCTTTTCCCATTTTTGCGTCTTGATGCCAAAGGGGGATCAGATTTCTATTTAGGCTTCATTTGTTGTATAGGTTGCAAGCCATTAGTGAGACTCTTGTGTTTGTGTTATGTTGGCTTGTGCTACTTTTAAGTATTTACCTTTCCGTACTCTTGTGTGGATGTGAGTCACTTTATCTATTATGTGTGAGACTGTGTTTTATGGCTATCCTTGACTTGATGTTCCATATGCTTTGCAAGTTTTATACATCATGTCATTGTTCCTCATAGTCTTGAATAAATATTTTCTCTCATCCTCACTTACCTTCATGTGATATATGCTTATCTTATTTACCTTTTGATATCACATGATTGGTTTTTGTGCAATGATCCTTTTAGTTTATATGCTTCACTCATATCATTGCACCTGACTATTTACATAGGGGAGACCTCTTGTTGTATTGTATTGCATTCAAAGGCAATCATCCTATTGTATGCATACATCATGGGGGAGCTCTCTATGCTAAATAGTTTGCATGGCATTTCAAAATGGCATATCTTATTGCCATGCTCTAACCATATTGTCATCAATTCACCAAAAAGGGGGAGATAGAAAGTGCATTTACTTCTAAATGGTGTTTTGGTATTATGACAATGTGGTTAGTGGGACTAATGACGGTGGTTAAAAGATGTACCTCAGGTCGTTGGTCTCGAGGAGGATTATTAATTTTGAAGGACGATTGGCCCCACTACAAAAAGATAAAAGGTGTGGTTCTTTGGCGGTTCAAAGGATATATTTCGGTTTGATTTGAGTCATAGGAAAACCGCACTATCAAGAGGGGTCAACGAGGTTCGAGTATGTGTGTGAACACATTTTTCCTAAGCCAAATGCCACCCACCATATAACCTAGAAGAAGAGTTTTATTTGTGCACTAGTATTACAGGAAAATTCAAAGGGCTCAAGGTGTTGCTACCCCCGTGCACACGGGGTGCTCAGCGCATTGGCCTCCTTTTATGTTTCTATTGTAATGCCCGTGCACACGGGGTGCAAGGCCGTGCACACGGGCCCCCGTGCACACGGGGTTACTTGGGAATTTACCTGTAGACCCCGTGCACACGGGGTCCAACAGGTAGATCTCACCTACCCCGACCCAAGTGTTATAAAAGCCTCCTTATTCCTCCTCCAACCCTAATCCCACGCCCCTTATTTGAGCTCCATTGCTAGAAGACCATTTTTCTCAATAGTCACAAGTCTTGCACCCAAACTTGTTGATACTTCGGGATTTGAGAGAGCAAGGCCCGATCTACACTTCCACCAAACCGATTTGTGTTCCCCTCATGACTTCTACTCTGTTGACTTTGTTACTCTTGGAGCTTTGGCTCCTAGGAGGCTAGGTGTCCTGTAACGCCCCGAAATCCTAATCACTTTGTTAGTATAGCTAATGTCTCATGTGAGTATATTTTTCCTAATTAAAATGCATTAAAAAATCCATCTCAAGTTGAAATTTAATACTCCCTCCGTTCCTAGATATAAGGTGTATAGTTTTTGGCACGAAAATTAAAGAACACACATTGAGAAAAAATTACACCGGGTTTGGACGAGATTACATCTAGCTAATTGACGCAAAGAAATAAAGGGGTTTGCAAGAGATAAGGAAACATGACCAAATCTTTTAAAAAAATTGTCAAGATGAGTTTTGCAATGCAATACACCCTATATTTTGGATTTTTTCTCAAAAACTTATACACCTTATATCCAGGAACACAAGGAGTATAAAAGTGGGAAATTAAAGTTGCACTAACAATTATAGAAAAATATTCAGAAATAGGTAATTAATCAATAGGCAATAATAAAAATAAAACCAACATTTATTAAAATGTTTAACTGGGCGAAGTAAATAAAAACAGTTGCAAAGTAGCTCCATCTAATAAATTGTGAATTAAATTAAATCCAAATGATTTTAGTTATGGTCCAAACTTTTTGTAGCAACGTTGTATAGTGCAACATTGTTATTGGGACTAGTTGTGGGTTTCGTAAAAATCAATTGCTAGTCAAATTATTTTGGTACAGAAGAAAATAAATGAAACGAAAGAAAAGGAACTGGAAAGAAAACTAAACTACGCCCAGGGCAATCCTAGCCGGCCCAGCCCACTCCCACCCTTGTCTCCCACCTCACGCTACAGAAGCGAGGCAGGGAGGCCATGGCACCCGACACACGCACTACGTCGTCGTCGAACCGGCTCCCTCCTCGTGCCCGACCCTCCCCTTGTGGGGAAGGTCGCCCCTCTCCTCCCTGGAAAACCCTAACCCGCCAGATCCCCCCCTTCCTTCTCCTTTCTTCCTCCCTCTGCCGCCCGTGTGCGCCACCGTGGACGCGCCGCATCGATCCCGCGGCCACCGACTACCTCTCGCCTCATCAGCTGGTCATGAAGGCTCGCTGTCGACCGCTACATCCTCCCCTGCATCGGATTTGATCCGAGGATCAACACATCGAGCCCCTCGACGAAGTCTTCCTCCGCAGGCGCCGGAGATCGCCGCCACCATTGCACCTGCTCCGAGACCCCCCGAGCCTGCTGCCATCCCCTACAGCTCGTTGTGAGATTCTCCCATCCGCCCCTCTTCCCGTTGTCCCGATTACGACGCCATAGGACGCCATCACCATAGTTCTCGTGCTTGCCGTGGTCATCGTTGTCGCCGAGTTCTTTCCATCTCCACGCTCGCCCCTCGCCCTTCGACGCGCCCTTGGTCTGGCCGCGCTCACCGCATACCCGTTCTCCTGGGCTGGCCGGCCTTGCCGCGCTCGGCTCTGGCCACGGCCAAGGTCGTGGTGTGTGTTGTGTGCTTGTGTGTGTTGTGTGTGTGTGTGTGTGTGTGTGTGTGCTTGTGTGTGCTTGTGTGTGTGTGTGTGTGTGGGTGTGGTGCTATGTGTGCTTGTTCTGCGTGTGTGAGAGATGGCTCCAGTTCATTCTGAAGAGCATTGATGTTATGGGTGAGCTCCTTTAGGTACTCGATTATATCACCAAGAATAGAAGCCATGTCCATCTAGCAATTGCAAAACACATAGGTCAGTTTCTTATCCATCCAATCAGCCATAGACAGAAAGGATAATTTGGTGAGTTTATGTATGCACATTGTGAGAGAAGTAACTTTCATACCAAAGGTGAACTTTCTGCAGAAAAGAATGAAGATGAAATCTCAACTAAGAAACAAGGGATTAACCATAATAGATGGTTTAGAGTGCACCATGATTCATGCACTCTTCAGCTCAAACAAATTCATGCAGTTTCTTGTCCACAGAAAAGAGATATGTCACCATTGCTAATCTAGAGCAAGAATTAGACATGCTGCAGGAACTTTCCATGGCATAATAAGGGCATGGCATGATAGTGCACATAATATAGTACAAAACACATGTAGGATTCATCTCCATTTGTGTAACACCCTCACTGTCAGTGAACAGTAATCACTGTTACTGTTCATCTGTACTGTTCAAAACTTTTGATTGATCAACTTGGAACAGTTCAAATTTCAAAATTCACTTTGATGTTCTTGAATGCATGGTGATCATGGACCTTGATCATCTGGGAGCAAAACAAGTACAAGACATTTGAAATAAAATTCAAACAAACCCTAGAATGCCTTTTGATGAATATTAAAAATATGGTGACAATAAATCTTTTCCAAAAATCTTGGGACCACTTTTATAAAATCCCAAATAATCACTGGACCAAATCCATATGGGTTTGGGTATTTATAGTGTTATGAATAATTCCAAACAAATCAAAACAGTAGCTAAAAACCCCAATTTAATCATTTAATATTATGATAAAATATTAAATGAATTTTATAAGTGACCAAATCTTTTGTGGCACTAACCCTAGGTATAACAATATTATTGGTACAACTTCCACATTTAACTAAAATACCTAAGGTATTAAAATAAATAAAAACGGAAATTACAGAAAAGATAAAGGAAATAAAAACAAACAAAACTAAACCTAATCTAGCGCTGGGGGCGAGACCCCCCCTCTCTCCACTGGCCCGAGGCCCACCACCCCCTCCCTTCCCCCTGGGCCAACCAGCCCACAGCCCACCCCCACCTGGTCATCCCCCACCTCCCGTACGCCTCCATGGCGTGGCGCGCATCGGCCGGTGCCACGGCGGGCACCGTCGCCGTGCCGGCCATCGAGGCCCTCCCCGGCGGCCTACAAGTGTGGCGCCCCCTCCCCCGAACCCTAATACTCCACCCCCGCCTCCGTTCCCCTCCAGAGCCGCCCCCTCCCCAAGTTCTTCTCCGAAGCCGTCCGCTCGAAGCCGCCGTGGTTCTCGCCGGGAACCGCCGCCCCCCGGCCGACGCTGCGCCTCAAGCCCCGCCTCGAGCTCCCCCCCCCCCCCCCCCCCGCGCGGCGCCCTCCATTCCCCCTGTGAGCCGCTCGCCTTCGCCCTGCCCTCCCCCTCCTCCCCTCGCCGTGCTAAGTCCGAGCCGGCCGCCATTGGAATGGGGCTCGAGCTCCCGAGCTCGGCCGCGCCCAAGCCTCCCCCGTTTACCACCTACTCCGCCACCAGCCACGCGCGCGCTAGCCGCTCCCCCCCGTTCCCCTGCACCTTCGGCCGCTGAGGCCCCCCGGCCGTGCCACTTCCCTCGCCGGCCTCTGGCATGCGCGCCATGGAGCGGAGGGCTCTCTCCCTGTTAACATTGGGGATAACCCCCCTGACAGGAGGGCCCCACCCACCCCTAATCCCCCTTAATTAACTCTCTAGTTTAATTAATCTGTTAATTAAATAGATGTCTCAATGACACCTGGGCCCCACTTGGTATTTAAGTTATAAAATTTGATTATTAGATAACAGTGTATGACATGTGGGTCCAGGGTAATTAAAATTAATAAAAATGTTTTATTTGACTGTGAGGCTGACATGTGGGTCCCATATGTCAGTTTGACTAGTCAATACTGTTCTGGATAATGTTACTAAAAATAATAAAAGAAATTATTAAAAAGGATTTTTAATGTTTTAAAATTGATTAAACTTATAAAATCAATATCTTTTAATCCGTATATCGGATCGAAAAACTTTATACATCAAAGTTGATCAGAAAAATATAACAGATACGGATACACTATCCGTATGTCTACCCCACCCCCCTAGCACACCGATCATCGACATTCCCTCCCTCCGGGCTGTCTGTCGATAATTTCCGGTACCGATAAAAAGTACCCGGATGAATTTATTCCGAACACGAAAGTTGTCCGGAATGGTTCAACTAACACGGATACACCCCCCCTTATGTTTGTCGGATGTCCACGACACCTCCGGCATGAACCCTTCCCCCTCCGGACACCCTGTCCGGTAATCACCCGGAGCTGGTAGTTCATCCCCGGATGAATTCCCGCTCCGAGCAACGTGCATTGCACTGCGTTAGAACACCGTTAACTTTTCATCTGTCATGTCATGCATATGTTTGTATATTATTGCTGTGTATTTACTGTTTCCTCCCCCCCCCTTAATCTTCGGTAGACCCCGCTGCTACCGCCGACTACACCGCTGCCGGGTACGACTACTTCGTCGACGACCCTACCCCGACCGTCGAGCTTCCAGGCAAGCAGAGCAATTCTCTTCCCCAGATATCACCTATCTTTCCGTACTTTCTTGCACTAGGCATTGTTACTGCTGCTGCTACGTTATACTCCTATTCAATTGCATAGCCTGATTTTGTCGCCCCTTGATGTACCTTTCCTTTATCCTATGCTGCCTATTATTACTTATGCATTATTCAGCAGTGAGCCCTGCGCATTGTTAGCTAGGACTAGATAGCGGGCGTGGTCACTCAGGGGAGTGAACACGAATACAATATATACAACTGCACAGGTACGGTACCAAGCAGACACCGCCAAAGGCCCCTATCTGGGTTATGCCTAATCACCTCAAGTGTGAGCTATCCAGGAGTAATCCTTGTACTCCACTCGAGGCTGACTTTGTCTTGCCGCCATAGGGTCCTGAACAGCGGTTGTCCTTAAGGTAAGAAGTCGGGCGACTCAACGGTGCCCGCGAGAGGTATATCGTCAGGAACGACAGGGAGGGTACGACCGACGTTACTGGCGTGCTTGGCCCCTGCTCGTATCTCGCGAGAGTTACCAAACCACGAAAGTCGAGCTCTACCAAGAGCACACGCGAGACAAGGTAAGGAGACGGTTCACCTTGTTGGTAACCGCAGTGACTTGGTGGGACGACAGGGCAGGCACCGATGTACTGGTGGTCCTGACTGCTGCCGTTGACCGCGGGTCGGTTAAGTCGAGGCAACGATAACGGTTGTCGCGCAGGTTAATTAAAATGCTAAATGGTTCGGCGGATGACTTGAGAGGCCCGTTGGTCTGTACGCACTACCTACACGTGGGATTACGGTGTGGGCCCTCCGCGTCGTAGTTTGTCCGAAAGCTCTTCAGACGTCAGCAGTACTGCGGCCTGATCGCCGGGAAGTGGTCTTGTCTTTTGCTGCAGCAGGTGTGTTTGGATTTGCTTTTGCTTCACCGGCCAGACTCGCACCGTGCAGGAGCGTGCAAGGGTGAGGGACCTAGACCCCTTGGCGCATAGGATATAGTCCGGCGGATGGCCTCTCTGTTGAGCCTAGGATGGGCTGGGTCGTGTCGGATAGCCTCGGTGGGGCCTTCCCTAACAAGGTTCACGCCACCCTGGAGATCCGAGCGTGCAGGCTGAACAGTAGTGCACCCCTGCAGGGAGTTTAATCTATTCGAATAGCCGTGTCCACGGTAACAGGACGCTTTATGCTGAAGCTGGATCTTACCACTAGAAACTATTATTATTAAACTGTATGGTTTCGGGTTCTCTTCCTCGCGGGGATGTCGAGGAGGTGAACTCGGAGGCATTATCATTATTGTTATTCATTACAACTTATATTATACAATGTTGCAGCAACTTCTGCTTCGTTGTTACTTTATGCTTTATATGAACTGTTGGCTGATTCTTACCTCATGCTGCAAGACATCGTCGGAAGATGCTAGTCTTCGATAGGCCTAGCTTCTTATCCTTATTCTGATTTCTATCTTGCAGTCCACTATATACAGCCTCTTCTTTCCGTTGATACAATGCATAATGCTTAGTAGCGGACGTAAGACTCGCGGGTATACTAGATACTCAACTGCTTTATTTCCTTTACTGTCTTGCCTGATCGGCCGCTGCAGTCGACGTTGGAGCCCAGGAGCAGGAGTACCCCGGAGGAGGATACTACTACGTCGAGACCCCCGCTGACCAGGACCAGGAGTAGTTTCGGAGGCTCCCAGGCAGGAGGCCTTGCCTTTTCGATCTGTATCTCTGATGTTATTTGTGCTGCCTTCTTAAGGAAAAACTTGACTAACTATGTCTGTACTCAGATATTATGGTTTGTATAACTTATGTATTCGGGTCCGCGTGACCCCCTTTTATTGTAACATATTGGTTTATCCTTTTGTGTTTAGAGTTGTTCTGTGATATTCTCACTGTGGCACCCTAATCTCAGCCGTGTATCCTGCGTGTATGATTACTGTACACGGATTGATTTTAGGGGCGTCACAAGTTGGTATCAGAGCCGACTACCTGTAGGAAGCCACCCCACCACTACCTGGTCGAAGTTGAGTCTAGACTTTGCAAAACTATTTTGCTAACTTAATATTTGGCTTACGGGCCCACATCGATGTCACTACGTGTGATATCTATGGTATTAGGATCCTTTTCTCCTTACCTATGCTCTGGGAATCTGCTCTCTTATCCTTGCTGGTAAGTTTTACAAAATCTGACATTAGGATCACGTTCTCTTGATTCCACCCGGAGTTTTTGGTGATTCCCCCATTGATTGAGTCGTGTCGCAGGCGTCGTACGCCAGATCCCAGACCGCGGATCCCATTCTCATTATGGGCAGGCCGCGCGTTCTCTGGCATCAACTCCTGTGGCCAACAGTTTTCTTGCAGCGTGATTGACATAGTGGAATCTATGTCGCGTCGTGTAATCCTTACCCCGGTCTGCGCGCCGCCTAGTGTGTCCTTTTTCCTTAATTTCTACGACGTTACGCTGCCCGATTTCCGATCGATTATATGTGTGGATGTGTATGTCTTATATGACTACTCCTATATATCCGCGCCTCCTCCTTGTTGTCGCTTTACCTCTTACTCGTTTCCGGTATTTCGTTAAGTTGTTCATCGCTGAAATACCCTTGTTAAATTCTAGCAGGATGGCTCGTCGTGGTGGTCGTGGTCGTGGTCGTGGTGCCAACGATCCACCCCCGCCGCCGGACTACATGGCCGCAATGATGAAGCTGTTTCAGATGAACCAAGTTTTAATGCAAGGAGTCATAGATCAGCTCCAGAATCAGAACCAGAACCAGCACCAGCATCAGCCGCCTGTGGTTACTCTGCGGGATTTCATGCGTCTCAATCCCCCTCTCTTCCACCAGCCTGAACAACCGCTGGATGATGATGATTGGCTTCGTGACATCACTCGACAGCTGGAGTTCGCTAATGTGAGCGCTGCTAATTATGTCACCTTCGCGTCCTATTTCCTGCGTGGTCCCGCTGCTCAGTGGTGGGACACTTACAAGGGCTCGCTAGCTGAAGGGACTGTCGTCACCTGGAATGACTTCAAGACTGCTTTCCGTGCTCGTTATGTCCCCCAGGAGATTATGAACCGTATGAAGGCCGAGTTCCGCAACCTCGTTCAGGGCAACAAAACTGTCGAGGCATACCAGAGGGAATTCCTCCGCCTCTCCCGCTATGCTGCAAGTGACCTCCCCAATGATGCAAGTAGGCAAGAGAAGTTCCGTGATGGGCTCAACCCAGATCTTCAGCTTGCACTGGCTTTGCACGTCTTCCCCGATTTCGCCACCATGGTGAACCAGACTATCACTCTTGAGACCGCTCAGCTTAAGTTCGGTGGTTCGCCGAAGCACCCCCGTGATGCTGGCTCATCTTCGGGCACAGCACAGAAGCAGCGCGTTTGGCTTCCACACAGTGTGTTTCGTCCAACTGCCCCTGCAGCAAGGCCGTCGTATGTTGCACCCCGTCTGCCTCCGCCCCCGCCGAGACAGCCGAAGACTGAGACTGCACCCCTCCGTCCTCAAGATGTCCTGTGTTTCAAGTGCCGTCAGCCAGGCCATATTTCCCGAGACTTCCCTCAGCGACAGAATCAACTGGTAGTTCACCCTGCTGGCCGCGGAAATGGTCGTGGCAACAGTGGGACCCTCAACTATAATACTGGGTCAAATCCTCATGCTCGTGCTCATGCTTACAACTTTGATGTTGAAGCATCTCAGGAACAGCCCGCTACTGTGATGGGTATACTCCTCGTTAACTCAATACCTGCTACTGTTTTATTTGACACAGGAGCATCGCATTCATTTATGTCTGGAGCATTTGCTTCTAAGCATGGCATTTACCACGAAAATATGCATACCCCCTTAATAGTCCGGACTCCCGGTACCCAGTGTCGTGTCGACATGGTTGCACCTAACCTCACTGTCGAGATCGAGAGATTTGAGTTCATGGTTTCTCCACACATTCTGAAAACCTCCACCATCGACCTTATCCTTGCCATGGATTGGCTGAAAACCCACGATGCCGCAATTTATTGTGGCACCAAGGTCATCCAACTTTTTCATCCTTCTGGCACGATTTTGAGTCACACTGCCGTTGTGTCGATGAATGCCGAAGCTCGTATATATGCTCTGAATGCCTTGAATGTCGCACCTCTCGAAGGGATTGAGAAAGTCCCAATCGTTTGTGATTTTACCGACGTATTCCCAGAAGAACTGCCGGGGATACCCCCGATTAGGGAAGTTGAATTCATCATCGACTTGAAGCCTGGCACCGTCCCTATTGCCAAGCGCCCATATAAGATGCCACCTCACCGCCTCCTTGAATTGAAGAAGGAGATCGACACGGCCCTCGAGAAAGGCTTCATCCGTCCTAGTTCCTCTGCTTGGGGAGCACCTTCGCTCTTTGTCAAGAAGAGTGATGGCACGAACCGTTTGGTCCAAGATTACCGACCTATCAACCACGCCACGATACAGAACAAGTACCCTCTCCCTCGGATCAATGATCTTTATGATCAACTTGCTGGATCCACGGTGTTTTCAAAACTCGACTTAAGGTTGGGTTACCATCAGATCCGGGTCCGTGATGAGGACATCCCGAAGACTGCATTCATTACTCGCTATGGTTCATACGAGTACACTGTCATGTCATTTGGCTTGACCAATGCACCGGCCACCTTCTCCAGATTGATGAACTTTATTTTCATGGAATACCTCGACAAGTTCGTCGTGGTTTATCTGGATGATATATTGATTTACTCCAAGACCGATGCAGAACATGCTGAACACCTTCACCTTATACTTGAAAAGCTTCGAGAACACAAACTCTATGCTAAGTATTCTAAGTGTGAGTTCTGGCTTCCTGAAGTAACCTACCTTGGTCATGTGATTTCCAAGGATGGCGTTGCCATCAACCCCGAACGTATCCAGGCTATTCTTGACTGGACTCCGCCCAGGACTGTCAAGCAAGTCCGAAGTTTCCTCGGCCTTGCCAGCTATTGCCGCCGTTTTGTTGAGAATTTCTCCAAGATTGCCAAGCCTCTGACTAATCTGCTTCACAAAGGCGTCAAGTTTGAGTGGACTGATAAATGTCAAGAAAGTTTTCAAGCTCTGAAGGACAAGCTCACTTCACCCCCAGTGCTTGCTCCGCCTGATACTCAGAAGGACTTCGTGATATATTGCGACGCGTCTCGTCAAGGATTAGGCTGTGTCCTAATGCAAGAGCGCAAAGTGATTGCTTATGGCTCTCGTCAGTTGCGTGCTCACGAAGATAACTAACCAACTCATGGTCTCGAAGTGGCAGCGGTAATTTATGCATTGAAGCTGTGGCGACATTACCTCGTCGGTAATCGTTGCGAGATCTTCACCGACCACCAAAGCCTGAAGTACCTGTTTACGCAACCAGACCTGAATCTCCGCCAACAGAGATGGCTCGAGACAATAGCCGACTACAACATGGGAATTTCTTACACCCCTGGCAAAGCTAATGTGGTGGCTGATGCCTTAAGCCGCAAAGCCTATTGTAGTGAACTTGAAGTTCAGGTGCAACAACCACGTCTGTATGCAGAACTCCGCAAGCTGAACATCGAAATTGTTCCGCAGGGATATGTGAACTCCCTGGTGGTCCAACCAGACCTCGACACCCGCATCAAGACGGTACAACATTATGACTCTGACATTTGGAAGATTAAGCGTCGTGTCGCCAGCGGAGAGCCCTCATTCTTCACTATTGATGCAAATGATGATAATGCGGTGTACTTCAAGGGTCGTTTAGTGGTTCCGGTAGCCAAGGCCAACCTAAATTACGCCTCTGATGTCATGAAAGAAGCTCATGATACACCCTTGTCGAGTCACCCTGGTAGTACCAAGATGTACCAAGACATTCGTCAGCGGTACTGGTGGTCTAACATGAAACAAGACATTGCCCGATATGTTTCTGAATGTGACATTTGCCGTCGCGTGAAGGCAGAACATCAAAGACCTGCTGGAACTCTACAACCACTCTCTATTACTGAATGGAAGTGGGACAAGATCGAGATGGACTTCGTCACTGGTTTTCCTAGATCGCAGAAAGGCCACGATGCTATCTTTGTCGTCATCGACCGCTTCTCCAAGGTTTCCCACTTTCTTCCAGTCAAGGAGACGATCTCTGCTAGTCAGTTAGCAGACTTGTATGTTTCCAGAATCGTGTCGCTCTACGGTATTCCGTTGGAGATTAGTTCCGACCGAGGCAGCATTTTCACCTCAAGATTTTGGGATAGTTTCCAAGAAGCTATGGGCACTCACCTGAATTTTAGCACCGCTTATCACCCCCAGTCGCAAGGACAAGTCGAACGAGTTAATCAAGTGCTTGAAGACATGCTTCGAGCTTGTGTCATTTCATTCGGTAAGAAATGGGAGGAATCTCTTCCATTTGCTGAATTCTCGTACAACAATAGCTATCAAGCTAGTCTGAAGATGGCACACTTTGAAGTTCTCTATGGCCGTAAGTGTCGAACCCCTCTGAATTGGTCAGAAACTGGAGAAAGAGCTCTCATTGGTCCGGACCTTATACAGCATGCCGAAGATCAGGTTCGCGTTATTCGTGAACACTTGAAAGCTGCTCAGTCCCGCCAGAAGAGCAACTATGATCGCAAGCACAAGGAAATGGTCTATCAACCTGGCGAATATGCGTACCTTCGTGTCACTCCCATGAGAGGCACTCATCGTTTCGGAATCAAAGGCAAGTTAGCTCCTCGCTACATTGGCCCATTCCGTATACTCTCCAGAAGTGGACCAGTGGCATACCGATTGGAATTGCCGCCGAACCTCTCTCAAGTTCACGATGTTTTTCACGTGTCGCAACTCCGACGCTGCTTCAAAGACCCTATCCGTGAAGTGGAACATGATATGATCGAGCTGCAACAGGACTTGACTTATCAAGAACATCCGAGCCGCATTCTCGATCAGTCTGAACGCAAAACCCGCAACAAGACAACCAAGTTCCTCAAAGTTCAGTGGTCGAATCATTCTGAAGATGAAGCCACTTGGGAACGCGAAGATTGTCTTCGTGAGGAATATCCCGATCTTTTCCCCTCTACCGCTTAGATTCTCGGGACGAGAATTCTTGTAGTGGGGGAGATTTGTAACACCCTCACTGTCAGTGAACAGTAATCACTGTTACTGTTCATCTGTACTGTTCAAAACTTTTGATTGATCAACTTGGAACAGTTCAAATTTCAAAATTCACTTTGATGTTCTTGAATGCATGGTGATCATGGACCTTGATCATCTGGGATCAAAACAAGTACAAGACATTTGAAATAAAATTCAAACAAACCCTAGAATGCCTTTTGATGAATATTAAAAATATGGTGACAATAAATCTTTTCCAAAAATCTTGGGACCACTTTTATAAAATCCCAAATAATCACTGGACCAAATCCATATGGGTTTGGGTATTTATAGTGCTATGAATAATTCCAAACAAATCAAAACAGTAGCTAAAAACCCCAATTTAATCATTTAATATTATGACAAAATATTAAATGAATTTTATAAGTAACCAAATCTTTTGTGGCACTAACCCTAGGTATAACAATATTATTGGTACAACTTCCACATTTAACTAAAATGCCTAAGGTAATAAAATAAATAAAAAGGGAAATTACAGAAAAGATAAAGGAAATAAAAAAAAACAAAACTAAACCTAATCTAGCGCTGGGGGCGAGACCCCCCCCCTCTCTCCACTGGCCCGAGGCCCACCACCCCCTCCCTTCCCCCTGGGCCAACCAGCCCACAGCCCACCCCCACCCGGTCATCCCCCACCTCCCGTACGCCTCCATGGCGTGGCGCGCATCGGCCGGTGCCACGGCGGGCACCGTCGCCGTGCCGGCCATCGAGGCCCTCCCCGGCGGCCTACAAGTGCGGCGCCCCCTCCCCCGAACCCTAATCCTCCACCCCCGCCTCCATTCCCCTCCAGAGCCGCCCCCTCCCCAAGTTCTTCTCCGAAGCCGTCCGCTCGAAGCCGCCGTGGTTCTCGCCGGGAACCGCCGCCCCCCGACCGACGCTGCGCCTCCAGCGCCGCCTCGAGCTCCCCCCCCCCCCCCCCCCCCCCCCGCGCGGCGCCCTCCATTCCCCCTGTGAGCCGCTCGCCTTCGCCCTGCCCTCCCCCTCCTCCGCTCGCCGTGCTAAGTCCGAGCCGGCCGCCATTGGAATGGGGCTCGAGCTCCCGAGCTCGGCCGCGCCCAAGCCTCCCCCGTTTACCACCTACTCCGCCACCAGACACGCGCGCGCGAGCCGCTCCCCCCCCCCCCCCCCGTTCCCCTGCACCTCCGGCCGCCGAGGCCCCCCGGCCGTGCCACTTCCCTCGCCTGCCTCTGGCATGCGCGCCATGGAGCGGAGGGCTCTCTCCCTGTTAACATTGGGGATAACCCCCCTGACAGGAGGGCCCCACCCACCCCTAATCCCCCTTAATTAACTCTCTAGTTTAATTAATTTGTTAATTAAATAGATGTCTCAATGACACCTGGGCCCCACTGGGTATTTAAGTTATTAAATTTGATTATTAGATAACAGTGTATGACATGTGGGTCCAGGGTAATTAAAATTAATAAAAATGTTTTATTTGACTGTGAGGCTGACATGTGGGTCCCATATGTTAGTTTCACCAGTCAACACTGTTCTAGATAATGTTACTGAAAATAATAAAAGAAATTATTAAAAAGGATTTTTAATGTTTTAAAATTGATTAAACTTATAAAATCAATATCTTTTAATCCGTATATCGGATCGAAAAACTTTATACATCAAAGTTGATCAGAAAAATATAACGGATACGGATACACTATCCGTATGTCTACCCCACCCCCCTAGCACACCGATCATCGACATTCCCTCCCTCCGGGCTGTCTAACGATAATTTCCGGTACCGATAAAAAGTACCCGGATGAATTTATTCCGAACACGAAAGTTGTCCGGAATGGTTCAACTAACACGGATACACCCCCCTTATGTTTGTCGGATGTCCACGACACCTCCGGCATGAACCCTTCCCCCTCCGGACACCCTGTCCGGTAATCACCCGGAGCTGGTAGTTCATCCCCGGACTTGGTGGGACGACAGGGCAGGCACCGATGTACTGGTGGTCCTGACTGCTGCCGTTGACCGCGGGTCGGTTAAGTCGAGGCAACGATAACGGTTGTCGCGCAGGTTAATTAAAATGCTAAAGTGTTCGGCGGATGACTTGAGAGGCCCGTTGGTCTGTACGCACTACCTACACGTGGGATTACGGTGTGGGCCCTCCGCGTCGTAGTTTGTCCGAAAGCTCTTCAGACGTCAGCAGTACTGCGGCCTGATCGCCGGGAAGTGGTCTTGTCTTTTGCTGCAGCAGGTGTGTTTGGATTTGCTTTTGCTTCACCGGCCAGACTCGCACCGTGCAGGAGCGTGCAAGGGTGAGGGACCTAGACCCCTTGGCGCATAGGATATAGTCCGGCGGATGGCCTCTCTGTTGAGCCTAGGATGGGCTGCGTCGTGTCGGATAGCCTCGTTGGGGTCTTCCCTAACAAGGTTCACGCCACCCTGGAGATCCGAGCGTGCAGGCTGAACAGTAGTGCACCCCTGCAGGGAGTTTAATCTATTCGAATAGCCGTGTCCACGGTAACAGGACGCTTTATGCTGAAGCTGGATCTTACCACTAGAAATTATTATTATTAAACTGTATGGTTCCGGGTTCTCTTCCTCGCGGGGACGTCGAGGAGGTGAACTCGGAGGCATTATCATTTTTGTTATTCATTACAACTTATATTATACAATGTTGCAGCAACTTCTGCTTCGTTGTTACTTTATGCTTTATATGAACTGTTGGCTGATTCTTACCTCATGCTGCAAGACATCGTCGGAAGATGCTAGTCTTCGATAGGCCTAGCTTCTTATCCTTATTCTGATTTCTATCTTGCAGTCCACTATATACAGCCTCTTCTTTCCGTTGATACAATGCATAATGCTTAGTAGCGGACGTAAGACTCGCGGGTATACTAGATACTCACCTACTTTATTTCCTTTACTGTCTTTCCTGATCGGCCGCTGCAGTCGACGTTGGAGCCCAGGAGCAGGAGTACCCCGGAGGAGGATACTACTACGTCGAGACCCCCGCTGACCAGGACCAGGAGTAGTTTCGGAGGCTCCCAGGCAGGAGGCCTTGCCTTTTCGATCTGTATCTCTGATGTTATTTGTGCTAGCCTTCTTAAGGAAAAACATGACTAACTATGTCTGTACTCAGATATTATGGTTTGTATAACTTATGTATTCGGGTCCGCGTGACCCCCTTTTATTGTAACATATTGGTTTATCCTTTTGTGTTTAGTGTTGTGCTGTGATATTCTCACCGTGGCACCCTAATCTCAGCCGTGTACCCTGCGTGTATGATTACTGTACACGGATTGATTTTAGGGGCGTCACAATTTGAGTTATAGATCAATGGAAATGACCACGCTAAGTTGTTAGATTTTAACGCGTTTCTGAAATTATCAATAGGTGGCGCTTTTCAAGCAAAGCTTTGATCAAGTAACTAAACTCTAATAGGGATGATTTCTGTACCAGGTTGTAGGATACTTAAAAGTGCTCAAATTTGATATAAGGCACTAATTGATTGGATGAACAGAACACAAACCGTAGCCCCTCGAAAACAGCTAAGTGAGGTTAAAGGACAAAATTCTCACACTTAGTAAATTTTATGAAATCCAAATGGGGCAATGACAAATGGCCCCCACCTTGACCCTGATGACCAGTCCACCTTGACAGGTCAACTATTGGTTGAACCCCACTGGCCCGACATGGCATTTACTGTGGCTGGCTCAGCCTAAGTATAAAGTTTATTAACTATTTTTATACATTAAAATATTCAAAAAATTATAGGAATTCAAATAAAACTTTAGAAAACCGTATAAAATTAACTGTAGCTCAGATGAAAATAATTTATACATGAAAGTTGCTCAGAAAAATACAACGGTTACGCATACGTTATCCGTATGTCCACCACCCCCTCTAACATACCAAAGACGAGACTTTTCCCCTCTGGATCGTTTGTCCGGTAATCACCCGGAGCTGGGTAAACATCCGGTTAAATTCATGTTTCGTCTGCAACGTGTAGCACTGCGTTAGTTCACCTCTAGCTTAACGTATTGCCATGTATGGTATTTGTATTGCTATTATTTCCATGTATTTATTGTTTCTCCCCCTTCTTCTTCGGTAGACTTCGATACTGCCGCCGCCGACACCACAGAGTACGACTACTATGTCGAGGACCAGCCCCTTGCTACCGAGCTTTAAGGCAAGCAGTGCCCCTTCACCTCTCCCAGATATCACCTATATATCTATATTTATCTATTGCACTAGGAATTGTTGCTGCTACGTTACATTCGTATTCAACTGTATAGCCTGTTTTTGTCGCCCCTTGATGTACCTTCCTTATCCTATACTGCCTAGTATATAAATATAATATTCAGCAGTTAGCCCTGCGCAATGTTAGTCAACTAGGTTTAGTAATCGGGTCGCGATCACTTTGGGGAGTGAACGCGGATCACAAACGATTTAAATTGTTGTAACAGGTACGGTACAGAGCAGACTCCCAAGGGAACCTAAAACGACGAGACTCTGCCGAGTCGCTTCAAGTTTGACTTATGAGTGGATGGACTCGTATTTCACTCTCGTCGTCGGCTCGGTAGCGTAGCATCATCGGGGTGATACGAGGGTATTCCTCTTTAGTTCATTCATGTTGATGTCTCTGTCGAACCACTTCAAGTATACCATCGAGGGTGATTCCTCCTGGTTTCACTTGGTGGTAGGCACCTGAATCAACTGGTGTCCTTAAAGTTAAGTAGTCGGGTGACCCAATGGTGCACGCGAGAGGTATTTATCGGGACGGCAGGACAGGCGGATACCATTGTGGGCCTAGTACTTGCTCGTTGGTCGTGAGATACCAAACCACGAAAGTCGAGCTCCTCCAGGAGCACACGCGAGATAAGGTAAGGAGACGGTTCACCTTGTTGGTAACCGCGTGCTTTGACGGGACGACAGGACGGGCCCTAGTGAGTGGTGGTCCTAGCTATTGTTCGTTGTCCATTGTGTTAATAAGTCAGGACAACGATAATGGTTGACCCGCGAGATAATAAAAATGCTTAAATGGGTCAGGTGGATGACTTGAGTGGGTTGACGTGCCCTATACGCGCTACCTCCACGCGGGATAATGGGTGTGGGGCCCTCAGCGGCGTACATTCTATGGAAAGCTCTGAAAGACGTTCAGTTCAACATTGTGGCACGACGGATCGGCCCACCCATGATAGAGGTGGTGCATGGTCACAACCCTGCTCACGAAGACCCAGAGTGCAAGGGGCGACGGCCCAAGACCCCCTTGCGCTTAGGATGTAGACCGGCGGAGACCTCTCTGTGAACCTAGGTAGGACTACGCCGTGTCGGATAGCCTCGGTGGGGCATTCCCTAACAAGGTGTACGCCACCCTGGAGATTCGAGCGTGTAGGGTAACAGTAGTGCAGCCCCTGCAGGGATGATAATCTATTCGAATAGTTGTGTCCACAGTAACAGGATGCTTTATGTTGAAGCCAGATCGTACTACTACAAACTGTTACGAGTAAACTATTGGTTCCGGGTTTTCTTCCTCGCAGGGAAGTAGAGGAAGGGATCTCGGAGGGATTGATAATTATTACAACTTATTATTATACAATGACGTAGCAGCTTCTCTTGCATTGTTACTGTATGCTTTATATATAACTCTTGGCTAATCTCTTCTTGTGCTTCAAGAACCGACTGAAGATGCTAATCTTTGATAGGACTAGATTCTTCTCTCTTACCCTGGTAGTTCTGTCTTACAGTCCACTATACAACCTCTTCTTCTATTTTCATACCAATTCATAAATGCTTAGTAGCCTGGGCTTAGGTCTCGGTGAGTATGCTAGATACTCACCCTTGCTTTATTACCCCCTTTGTTTTATATACCCGGTTGCTTCAATCAGACGTTGGAGCCTTGGAGTCCAGGAGCAGAAGATCCCCGGTGCTTGCCACGACGTCGAGTTCCCCGTCGACCAGGAGTTGTTTGCAGGTTCCCAGGAAGGAGGCCTCGCCTTTTCGACCTATTGTTGTTTGTGCTAGCCTTCTTAAGGCAAACTTGTTATTCTTGTCTGTACTCAGATACTATTGCTTCTGATGGCCTTTTGTGTAATTCGAGTTGTTGTGTTCGAGCCCTTGTGGCCCATGGCTTGTATTATACAGATTGAATTATTTTATTATTAGAGTTGTGTTGTGATATCATGCCGCGAGTCCTTGATCTCGGCTGTGTACCTTGCGTGTATGATTACTATACACGGTCCGATTTCGTGAGCGTCACAAGTTGGTATCAGTACCGACTTCCTGTAGGACACCCCCTTCCAACTCCTTGGTCAAAGTCGAGTCTATTCTTTGCAAAATTACTTTACTAACCGTGCCATGTGGCTTATCGTCCCACGTCGCAAAATGGGTGGTATTAGGATCTTTTACTATGTACCTTTACTCTGGGACTCTGCTCTCTCTTCCTTTCGGGTTAAAGATTTTACTAACTCTTACTTTAGGTTCTCGCACCTCCTTCCTTCTAGAGAGCCCTGCATTCCAGATGATCGCTTACTTTGCGAGAAGATTCCGATACTCTCCAATTAACTCTCGAAACCCTATGTGTTCATCGCCTTTCTAATCCCCTACCATGGATAAATCCCCGTGGATAAGTTCACATCCTTGTAGTTTGTCCCTTCATTCTTAGATGCTCTTGTGTTTACAATATGCCTCGAAATACTCTCCATTGTTTCAATAATCCGTTGCATCCTACTGCTTTGGAGATTCTCCTACTTGCTTGCATCATGGTTAATTCCATATGTCTAGTATTCTTTGTTAACATTCCTTGTCATTTCCATTCTAATTTATTGAATCATCATGTGTGCCAGTGCACGCGATCAGAAATTGATCCCTATGAATTCATTCTCATGGCTCAGACGTTATTCTAGACAAGAGTTGGTTCTCGATAAATCAAACCTTGACTGATTATCCATCCAGTTCCATTCAACGTACTCATCTTTTGATCGGAGCGTCTGCTTCCAGTCCTTTCTTCTAGAAATCATAATTCCTTTGAATTCAATCCTCTAATTATTCAGATGCTTCTATCATTTGAGGCCTTTGCATTATTTCTTCTTATGGTTGAGTACCGATATTCACACCAGACTCGTTGTACGCCACCTGACCTTTTGGTGACTTACTACCTACCATCCCCTTGTGACCTAAATCATTGATGAATTCCCCTGTACAAAATGCCTTTGGCGGTTTGTATCATTTACTCCTTATTGTCAACCTTCTGCTTTCAAACTTGTATTGCTTCTTATGTTGTTTGTTGTATAGATGTGTCAAAATGTCTCGATGGGTTGTATCTATGCTTCTGCCATTTGTGCGAACCCAGAACTTCTACGGGTCATAATCTATTGGTGTTACGCCAGATAACATTTCATCACGACAAGTTCTGCTCTGACAAACCTTGCATCGTGATCGCCTATTATGTCACCACCCTTCTTATCCATAATCCTCCCTAAGCCACAGTTCCACAAGACCGAAATCTGACTCTCATGTGCCTTCCTATTCCCTAAGTCATTCCTCGCGCTTGACCTCGTATGTGATTCACGAATCATCTACCATTTGATATCCAACCCGGTAGCAGACGCAATGCTTATGCTTGATGCTCTGGACCCCTTTTGATCTCCGTCATCGACATCGAATGTATGCTTATCTTCTTGAAATTTCTCATACCTTCTCTTGTTTCTCCCGATGTATTTCTCTGAGTTTAAACTCGAGGGGTACTCTATACCCCATTCCCTCAGACAACTACGGTTGATTAACCTTGTACCGATCCGACCCCCTTAAGTTTTCCCTCCTGCCCTTTTCGTAAGTACGATGAAGATCCTGAAGGAAGAATGACCAATCTTTGTCTTGCATTGATGCAGAAAAATGAAGACATGAATGAGAAGGATTAACTTCTTCGACAAATGTAAACAAGACCGAGAATACTCGACAAAATTTTGCAACCAGATCTTTTTCCTTACTCTACCCCAGAAATCTCCGGACAAGATTTTTTGTAGTGGGGGAGATTTGTAACATCCCGAAATCCTAATCACTTTGGTAGCCTAGCTAATGTGCCATGTCAGCATATTTTTCCTAATTAAAATGCATTAAAGAAACAACCCATCTCAAGTTGAAATTTAATATAAAAGTGGGAAATTAAAGTTGCACTAACAATTATAGAAAAATATTCAGAAATGGTTAAATAATCAATAGGCAATAATAAAAATAAAACCAACATTTATTTAAATGTTTAAATGGCCGAAGTAAATAAAAAAAGTAGCAAAATAGCTCCATCTAATAAATTTTGAATTAAATAAAATCCAAATGGTTTTAGTTGTGGTCCAAACTTTTTGTAGCAATGTTGTATAGTGCAACATTGTTATTAGGACTAGTTGCAGTTTTAGTAAAAATCCATTGCTAGTCAAATTATTTTGGTACAGAAGAAAATAAATAACAGAAAAGGAAAGGAAATGGAAAGAAAACTAAACTACGCCAAGGGCATTCCTAGCCGGCCTAGCCCACTCCCACCTCACGATATAGGAGCGAGGCAGGGAGGCCATGGCACCCGACACACGCACTACGTCGCCATCGAACCGGCTCCCTCCTCATACCGCTATAGTGCCCGATCCTACCCCATGGATAAGGGCGCCCCTCATCTCCGGCCCAGCCCACTCCCACCTCACGATAAAGGAGCGAGGTAGGGAGGCAATGGCACCCGAGCCTGTTGCCATCCCCTGCAGCTCGCTGTGAGCTTCTCCCTTGCGCCCCTCTTCCCGTTGTCCCAATAACGACTCCGTAGGTCACCATCACCATAGTTCTCATGCTCTCCGTGGTCACCGTTGTCGCCACAGTCTTTTCATGTCCACACGCGCCCCGCACCCTTCGGCGCGCCCTTGGTCTGGTCGCGCTCACCACACCGCCGCTCCCCTGGGCTGCCCGTGGTGTGTGTTGTGTGCGTGCGTGATGTGTGTCTGTGTGGAGGTCTATGTGTGCGTGTTGTGTGTGTGCGCGTCGTGTGTGACAGATGGCTCCAGTTCATTCTGAAGATCATTGATATTTTGGGTGAGCTCCTTTAGGTACTCGATCGCATCACCAAGAATAGAAGCTATGTCCATCTAGCCATTGCAAAATGCATAGGTCAGTTTATTAGCCAGCCAATCAGTCATAGACAGAAAGGATAATTTGGTGAGTTTATGTACGCACATTGTGAGAGAAGTAACTTTCATACCCAAGGTGAACTTTCTTCAGAAAAGAATAAAGATGAAATCTCAAGTAAGAAACAAGGGATTAACCATAATAGATGGTTTAGAGTGCACCACGATTCATGCTCTCTTCAGCTCAAACAAATTCATGCATTTTTCTGTCAACAGAAAACAAATATGTCACCGTTGCTAATCTAGAGCAAGAATTAGCCATGCTGCAGGAACTTGTCATGTCATAATAAGGGCATGGCATGATAGTGCACATAATATAGTGCAAAACACATGTAGGATTCATCTCCATTTGAGTTATAGATCAATGGCAATGATCACACGAAGTTCGTAGATTTTAACATGTTTCTGGAATTATCAGCAAGTGGCGCTTTTCAAGAAAAGCTTTGATCAAGTAACTAAACTCTAATATGGATGATTTCTATACCAGTTTGTTGGATACATAAAAGTGCTCAGATTTGATATAAGGCATTAATTCATTAGATGAACAGAACACAAACCGTAGCCCCTCGAAAACAGCTAAGTGAGGTTAAAGGACAGAATTCTCAGACTTAGTAAATTTCAAAGAAATCCAAATGGGGCAATGACAAATGGCCCCTACCTTGACTCTGTTGACCAGTCCACCTTGACTGGTCAATTATTGGCTGAACCCCACTGGCCCCACATGTCATTTAATGTGACTGGATCAGCCTAAGTATAAAAGGTATTTACTATTTTTAATCTGAATTAAAATATTCCAAAAATTCTAGGAATTCAATTAAAACTTTAGAAAATCATATAAAATTAACCATAGCTCAGATGAAAATAATTCATACATGAAAGTTGCTTAGAAAAATACAACGATTACGGATACGCTATCCGTATGTCCACCACCCCCTTCTAACATACCGGATAAAACAACCATTGCCAAGGAAGAAGACAACTATTCAAGAAAGACAATAGCTATTGATGAAATAGAAAAGACTACCTTTCATGTTGTTTTTCCGTTGTAGGAATCGGTTCCGAGTGGATACAGGAGGTTTTGCCTTTGACCAACGACCAATAGCTGGGCCACCGCCGGGATACATTAATTAAGCTATTCTCTGGTTTTCTTGCGGTATAGGAACCCTTCCCGTATAGGAACTACTGTCGAGGCGTAATGTTGTTTCCTAAAGATATGTAGCTCGGTCAGGGCATATCCTAAAGCCATTGCCTCTTGCCAGTAGTAGTGGTAGGTAAGCATCTTAAGTTAGGGGTGAAATTTCTTTTCTGACAAGGAAAGAGATTATAGGCAAGCCTGTATAATCTCCTCTTACCTCTTCTCTTCTTTTATTACAGCAGTGGTAGTCTCAATAGTTCCATTTCAAGTGCTTTATAAGCCCATGCAGTTATGAAAAGTGTTAAGTATAGCATCTTTCTTAGGATGTACTTTTTTATCTTCCCTTGCAGTCTATGATTATTGGTTAGATAGTGTCATTGGCCTTCGGCTTCTTACACTTTTGGTTAGGTTAGGCTGACTATATGTCTTGTTTTGTCAATTCTCCTGTAAAGTCAATAAAGCGAGAAAACGGATCTCTCAAGGACTACGCAAGCTCGTCTATATTGCATCAAGAGCTTCGACTTCAATTGCATTACCAGATGCTTTCACAGCAAATGAAATACCAATTGTCGTTCTTTTAAGAAGTTCCTTGCCTTACTAATGTAATAGTTACAGAAAGCTCTTCCTTACCCATCCGCCCTTTTCGGTTTAACTGAATAAGACCGGCCCGAGCCATACTTCTAATTATCGAGGATACACAGATGGATGCTTCTTTTATTTTCACCTTCTGTTCTTCTTCTTATTTAAGGGATAAAAAGTCTCTTCCTAAAAAAGGTCCTTAATCTCTTGACCTAGAATAGAACCAAATTTAGCTATCACCTACGAATCCATCTCATATATTCCATATTATGCCTTTCTCAAAGTAAAAACGAAAAGGAGCCCTTTCTAGCCTCCATCAAGGGAAAACCTTTCATGTCTGCACAGAAAAGGCTTTCAGTTGTTTGATCAACTGCTTCCCTGGCGTGCCAACATAACTAAGTTAAAGCGCTCAAATTCTCTCAATTTTCTTGACCTTCCACTTTTCTCCAATGTTGAGGGAATGGAATTACATTCTCCCTGGTCTGATTTATTGAACAGCAGTGAAACCGATTCTTGCCCTACGGATGAAGGCCCGAGTTTACGAGGTGAAGCACTCGGATAGACCAATCGGAAAGAAAGAACATCCACGGAAACTCTATCTTTAGTAGCGAGAACATTGACTCACTCAGAGGCCATTTTTCGATCTTTCTTTGAAGGTGTGAGTGTGAAGCCAAATCTAAAAGTGGGTCTGTTCAAGTAGAAGAAACATGCCAAGATAAAAGAAGACGGAGCAAAAAAAAACCCTTTCTTAAGTAAAGAGGCACGAACGCAACGCTATCTAAAAATGCCCCGCACTTCTGTCAACGAATAGAATGCAATCCAAGATCAAAGAAAGGGGATGAGTTTGCACCCACCTTCACTCATGGGGTAGCGATCAGAATGAAAAATTAGGAAGGAAGTATTAATCCAAGCCTAATCTATTATGTACTCGCATCGCAAGTAAAGGAGAGTACCCTTTCGAGGAGTAGAGATCCCGACTGTCTGCGAGAGAAAAAGGAAAGTCAACTGCATTTTCGGGAACTAGTTTAACATAGAATGGAATGTGTGAAGCATATAGCTAGCCAGACAGTTCAATCAGAGTTATTGACAGGTCTGGTTCCTTTCCAAAAGAGGATTCGTAGCTGACGCCAAGCACAAATTCTTTCGACTTCTTCCTTTTCTATTATCCAATCTTGAGTTTGAAAATCTTCTCAATCGGCGGTATGGTATGGATAAGAGGTCAACAGAGGACAGCCTTCAGCCAAAAAGGCACAACAGCGCTGCGAAATGAGATGGAAGGGCTCGAAAGCAAGAAAAGGTTCCGAAGTTCAGCCCTTTTACCCAGTGCTATCTATGTTAGAGGACTGGTGGAATGAAACCATATCTCATTGGTTCTTTAGGGAAGAACTCGTTCCAGTACCGCTACCGCTTCGAGTGCAAGAAGGAAGCCTAATGAAGAAGATTACTCGTCTAGGAAAACCTGATCTGGTAGGGAAGACGGACCTTATATATGGCGAGGCTACGGAAAATTGGTATGGGCTTCAGTGTAAGCAAAGTAAGGGGATCAGGAATCAGGAACGAATGCAGCACTGACGCTCTTTATTTTGTAGGGAGCAGAGTAACCAACCCCAAGGAATTATCCTATCAGTTCTGATAAGCCAACCCTAGGCAATAAAGGAAATGAATCTAAATGTAAGGCCTTTCTTTGCCTTCTGAGAAAGTTATATTCCTTTTCTCCTAGCGTGGAAATTATCCCTCTGGCGGCTGTCATCGCAAGGAAGTAGGGCTTTAAGGAAATTCTCTACGAGCACTTATTTATGCTTAGGTATCTAATAATATTGCTTCAGTTTCATGTCCGACCTTCTCTTCTAGGTCCCTTCAAAGGGATTCAGCAACTGTTGCGGATAAGGCGAAAAGACTTGTTGTGGATTCATTAGCATCTATCTTCTAATGTGCGAGAGATGATAATGGCTTCTCGCCCTTCGTTGGTTACCCCAAGTGGAAGGTGAGATGTAGGGCAGCCATAAATTTCCCCTATGTAGAGGATAGGGTTTGTCTCCCGTAGGACTCCGAAAGAAGCAAGTAGGTGACAATGGCACTAGAAATTTAGCGGTTGACGTGGACCTGCACACAGACACAAATAACTTTGCTCCCAACGAAGTTCAGAGAGGTTGTCAATATCTCCGTTCTTGTTGTATACAAAGGATCAAAGCAAGGGATAAATGATAATAGTAATTGCGACTGAAAAGTAAAAGAAGGAAATAAATTGAGTGTGTAAACAGTGATGAGAATATGGACCGGGGTCCTATGATGTTCCCTAGTGATGTCTCTCTCCCAAAAGACGATAAGACTACTATGCGAGGTAAACAAATCACAGTTGGGCAATTGACAGGATTAAAAACGCACCAAGATGCTAACTATGATACAAAGAAAGGAAGAGGCTCAAAAGCATGGGCGGTACGCCAAAATAAGTAGACCGAAATCCAACTGCATCTACTACTAATCATCCACCTTGAGATATCTATCCAGAGCATCTCGCTGGTATTAAGTTGTGAGCCCCACCCAAAGTGTAAACCCAAAGCAACAGACAACTGCATTAAAAAGAACTTTGTGTAAAGTAAACAATCCTTGCAACTGTGGTTACAAGCATCGTTGTTTTCCCCCTTGTGGCAACAACACATCCCCTAGACTCACATTTTTGTCACTCAAGCTAGTCATCAGGGGGCAGGAACCCAGAATCGAGCATAATGTTCCCTCTTGGAGCCACTACCTATTACTTGGACAAAGCAATAAACAGCAATGGAGAACATGCAAGAATTACTTAAGAACAAAAATATAAAAGATAAGAAGCAAATATATTACTCTATCACAAACTGAACATAGTCTCATAATCCATCAATCCCAGCAAACTCAGCATAGCAAGAGCATAAAGTATTACATATGTGCCTTGATCATGTAGGGAAGCTCACAAGGTCTAATCCATGAAGAACAATGAGGGGAGGAGAACATCACATAGCTACTGATCACGGACCCATGGTCCAAGGTAGACTACTCACGGATCATTCGAAAACCGTCCATGATGGAGGGGAAGCTCCCGGAGGTCAATCCTCCCTCCGGCAGGGTGTCGGGAAGAGGTCTGCTGGCGCTCCCGATCTTGGAAGCGCGGCGGCGGCGGAACAGAGGCGAGATCGCAAAAAAGGGTTCTGTCTTTGGAAGAATCCCTTCACGGAGAATATATAGGCGAAGGGGGCAGCCAGGGGGCCACCAGGTGCCTAGGAGGCCACCTGGTGCGGCCACCCCTAGGGCGCGCCACCAGGGCGCCTGGGCCCCTGGTGGTGGCCCTCTTGCCCCACCTAGGTGTTTCCGGAGCTTCCGGACGCTGATTTTTATCTGATTTTCCCAAATTTTTGGAGCACTTTGAATATGGGGGAAACCTGAAATAGAAAAACAGCAGAAAATAGGAACTGGCACTGGGGTGCACTGAGTTAATAGGTTAGTCCAAATATGAGCAAAAGTGTGTGAAAGTGTATCTATATCATAGCAATATCACACAAAATATGCATGGAGCAAGAAGAAATTATAGATACGTTTGGGACGTATCAACATCCCCAAGCTTAATTACTGCTCGCCCTCGAGTAGGCAAATGATAACAAGCATAATTTCTGTGGTGACATTCTAACAACCATATAAGAACTTTGAAAGTAAATCAATCAAGGTATGTAATTCAATTCAATTCATAACAAGCAAGAGTCTATATTAGCATTGGAACAAGCAACATAAGAACATAAAGGTGCAAGAGCTCTCGTAGTCCGTGACTCGAATGTCTCCAGATGGTGTTTGCGTGCAAGAAGGGGGAGATGGGAATACGAGAGAAAAAATATTTTGTTGAGAACTCAATCTACTAAAGTTTCACACTTAGTCTTCTTTGGAATCTTATCTTGACTCGTCCCTAGACCACTAGCCAGGTGCAAGTCAATTTGATCCACTCCTTCTCGATATTTTGAGCACTCATGCAATGGATGAGCGTAAGCTCGAGAGTTGACACTTAGGATGGCAAAGAGAGAGATATGGTGGAGGAGGAAGACAAAAAGGGTGTGAAAGGCTCACATCAATGAGGACAATCATAGGAGAGAAGGGAAATGATAGATATGACGTGAGGAGTAGGGATTGCCATGCAACGGATGCACATATGAGCTAAGAAAATCTCTCCAATGGAACTAGTGGGGGTGCATCCAACTTGCTCGCTCAAAAAGACCTAGAGGTCGTTTGAGGAGGCTCATCCTTGGAATATGCAAGCCAAGTTATATAGTGTGAAGGGTCCCCACATAGCTATATGCATAAATGATCATCTCTATGGAGTACAAGATATAGAGGGAGTACGAGTGTGGATCTTTCAAAAGGAATAGTAGTGTTTCCCTTTCTCTCTTTTTATTTCTTTTTCTATATTTTCTATTTTTTGTATTTTTTTGGTGGCCCCAATGGCTGTTTCTATTTAACTCTCATTTGTCCTCTTTGGGTTCTTTTAAATTTGTCCTCTTTGGGATATTTTCCTCACTTAAGGGAAACAATCTATTTTACAAGAAGGTATAGAAGATCTTCACACTTTACAAGGTACTCAACATAAAGAAGATGTGCCTATCATGATATATGCAAATGTATGCCTCTACCAATGTAGCAGGAACATGTATGACATGAAGATCAAGTTAGCAGAAGGTGGATGTTGCATGGCAATATATCTCGGAAAGGCTATGGAAATGCCTTGCTAGGTAGGTATGGTGGCTGTTTTGAGGAAA
The DNA here is from genome assembly GCA_950022295.1 of Bromus sterilis. Classification (NCBI taxonomy): domain Eukaryota; kingdom Viridiplantae; phylum Streptophyta; class Magnoliopsida; order Poales; family Poaceae; genus Bromus; species Bromus sterilis. The sequence continues at coordinate 170,460,024 of OX465597.1, forward strand.
GATATAGGGAAGCTTATGATGACAGAGCGTACCATGCCAAGGGTTTGGATGCACCGGCAAGGTGGACGCCAACTCTCGGAGTGAGAAGAGGGCTATGCACGGTACCGAAGAGGCTAGCAAATATGAGGTGGAAGTGTCAACTTTCAATACTTACATTAGTCCGAATAAGTCATGCACTTATTATCAGTAACTCTCAATCTAATAAGGAGGTTCGCAAAGAGACAAGTACCCCGAGGAGGAGTGTATGGGGGTTTGGTTATCCTTGCGCATCCTCGACTCATGGTACGTGAGTGTACTCTAATATCCGATCCCTCCAAAGATTAGTGATCCATCTAGTAGCTAGAGTTCTCAACTAGTTTTTGTAGGTTTTGAAAATAAGAACGGATTTCCCAAAATACGACACCTATCACTAATAGGCTAGAGCTCTTGACAACAACAGTTCAAACATTACTCACAACAATACCTCAAAACTATTGCAAGTTACTACTACAATTGAATAACAACCTCAATTACCTACTTCAAGACAAGACACAACTCAGTGCAACAACCAACTCTCTTAACAAGATAAACATGAAAACTAAAGAGAGTTCCATCAACATACTAAAAAAAATCTAAATCTCTTGAAAAAGATAAACAAGAAAACTAAGAATAAACATGGCAGCAGCTATGAAAAGATAAAGAACACACAACAAAAGAAAGATAAGCATGAAAATCCTATGATGTGTTATAGTTTGAAGTGGAGTGTGTTTCTCTCCCACACAAAGTAAGCTGGGTTCTAACTTGTTATGAACAGAAAACAAAGCTAAATAAAACTAAAAAGGAAACCTAAGAGCGAGACGCACCAAGCATAGCACATAACGCATGAAGTGATAAAAATATAGTGATACGGAGGACAAACTAATGATTGTTGATGGAGAAGGGGATGGACAGGGGCATCCCCAAGCTTAGTTTGAGTCTCCTTGAATATTTCTTGGGGATGAATGGGGGCATCCCCAAGCTTGAGCTTTTGACACTCCCGGATCTTCTTTCATCATATTCCCTCGCACACTTGAAAACCCCCTTCATACATAACTCATCATAAGCTGATTAGAGAAGTTAGTACCCTTAATAAAATATTTTTTCTCCACTGGAGATAAAGATGTTCTTGAAGAGATATTGTTTCTCAAGATTTCCAAAAAAAATTCAAAGAAAAAGCAAGCTTAAGGTTTGCAAAAGTAAGGAAAGGCAAAATGTGGCAGAATCTGTGAAAAACAGAAGAGCAGGTAGTAAATAATTTTTTCGGGGTACTTCGGCAACTCAAATCAAAAAACTCAGAACATACGCTCGAAAGATAATTGTATAGAGCACGCTGTCAAAAAAATCAGATCAAAAAGATGATCTGGTGATTTTAGGCTAAGTTTTCCTTCCAAGGACACAATCTGTTTTCTAGACAGCATGTCACGACTTTTGAACTTTCTTGCAATCGGAGGCTAAACTTGGCACAAAGCATGAAAATAAAGATTCAATGATGTTGCTACAGTAGTAACAATCATCAAGACCACTAAAAACAGAAGTAAAAATATCTTGGGTTGCCTCCCAACAAGCGCTTTCTTTTACGCTTTAAGCTAGGCATAAAGCAAAAAGATCAAGTTTTATCGAGAGAGAGAATATATGGCCCGTGTAACAGACTCAAAAGGTAACTTAATCTTCTTTCTAGAGAAGTGTTCCATCCCCTTTTTGAGAGGGAATTTAAATTTTATATTCCACTCTTTCATGTCAATAACAGCACCAATGGTGCGAAGAAAAGAACGTCCCAAAATAATTGGACATAAAGGTTCACACTCTATATCCATAATAGTGAAATCAACGGGAACATAATTGTCATTGACAATGATAAGAACATCGTCGATCTTCCCCAAACGTTTCTTTACGGAAGAATCAACAAGAGAAATACCAAAAGAACAAGGATCAAAAGGTTTCAATTCAAACATACCATACATTCTTTTGGGCATAACGGAGGTACTAGATCCAACATCACATAAAGCATAGCAAGAGAAGTTATTCAATTTAATTTTTATCATAGGATCCCAACCATCATATAGCTTCCTAGGTATGGAGGCTTCTACTCTAAGCTTCTCCTCCCTAGCTTTGATGAGAGCATTAGTGATATGCTCCGTGAAGGCAAGATTTAGTGTGCTAGTGTGGGGGTCTCTAGACATTTTGTGCAGCAAGCTAATAACTTCTGAAAGGGTACAACTATAAAAATCAATGTCACTACTATCAAATGTGGTAATGCTTTCATCTAGGCTTACTTGTTTGAAAGCCTCTATGTTCATAGGAGTTTATTCTTCTATGGTTGAGGTAGTAGCATCACCATTAATAGGTCCAATGGGACTAGGAGTGTGTTGGGTGCTAAAAGTTTGGGTATCCTCAACGACTTGGATAGTATCAATAGTGTGGTGTGTAGGAAGGCTCTTAATTATATCCTCTTCCTCCTTTTCTCTAGCCCATCTTTCTTTAAGTTTAGCCATCATCCTAATATTTTCATTAATTTGAAATTGGATAGCATTAATAGGAGTGGTCTTCCTCTCCTCAAGAGGAGAGGTTCTAATTTTAAGCATCTCAACATCAAGGGCTAAGCTATCTACCTTCAAATAGAGATTATCTAATTTGTCTAATTTCTCTTCTACACTCTTGTTTAAGGCTTTTTGGGTAGTGATAAAGTCTTTAAGCATGCTTTCTAATTCAGAAGTGGGGTTCTTGTTGCTAGGATAAGTGTTGTTGTTCCCATAGTTGGATGGAAACAGTCTAGGATTGCTAGCAAAATTACCCCTATAAGCATTATTGTTGAAGTTGTTTCTATCAATGAAATTCACATTTACTTGTTCCCGAGCAACCAAAGAATTTAAAGGGACATCATGAGGATCAATAGAGGGTTGCTTGGTAAGTAGAGACACAATTAAGTCAACTTTTTCATTTAGGGAGGTAATCTCCTCGACAGAGTTTACCTTCCTACCTGTTGGAGCTCGTTCGGTGTGCCATTGGGAATAATTGGTCATCATCTCATCTAGGAGTTTTGTGGCAGCACCAAGTGTTGTTGACATAAAGGTTCCTCCCGCGGCCGAATCTAACAGGTTCCGAGAGGTAAAGTTCAAGCCTGCATAAAAAGTCTGGATAACTATCCAAGTACTCAAACCATGTGTAGGGAATTTATTAACAAGAGATTTCATTCGTTCCCAAGCTTGGGAAACGTATTCATTATCCAATTTCTTAAAATTCATAATGTTACTCCTCAATTGGATAATTTTAGCAGGTGGCTAGTACTTCCCAATAAAAGCATCCTTACACTTATCCCATGAATCTATGCTATTCCTAGGCAAAGATTGAAACCAGATTTTAGCTCCTTCCCTCAAAGAGAAAGGAAAAAAGCTTAAGCTTAACAACATCACCTTCTACTTCTTTATACTTTTGAATATCACATAGCTCAACAAAATTATTTAAGTGTAAAGCAGCAGAATCTCCAGCACCAGAGAATTGATCTCTCATAACAAGGTTTAGAAAAGCAGGATTAATTTCATAAGAAGTAGCTGAAGTGGCAGGTGTGGCAATAGGAGTGCAGATAAATTTATTGTTGTTGTGACTAGTGAAGTCACATAACTTGGTGTTTTCAGTGGAACCCATAGTAGCAGGAAGTGTGACAGAATTATTATTTTTGATTTTTGATAAAGGGCACTAAGATAAAAACTGAAAGAGAAACTAACAAGACTAAAAAGCAAAGGTAAAAGATAGTGTGTAACTCCCCTAACTTGACGATTGGAGTCCCCGGAAACGGCGCCAGAAATTTTCTTGATGTGCGAGAGATGATAATGGCTTCTCGCCCTTCGTTGGTTACCCCAAGTGGAAGGTGAGATGTAGGACATCAGCAAATTTCCCCTATTTAGAGGATAGGGTTTGTCTCCCGTAGGACTCCGAAAGCGGCAAGTAGGTGACAACGGCGCTAGAAATTTAGCGGTTGACGTGGAACTACACACAGACACAAATAACTTTGCTCCCAACAAAGTTCAGAGAGGTTGTCAATCTCTCCGATCTTGTTGTTTACAAAGGATCAAACGCAAGGGATAAAGGATAATAGTGATTGCAACTGAAAATTGAAAGCCGGAAGTAAATTGAGCGTGTAAACAATGATGAGAATATGGACCGGGGTCCCGTGATGTTCACTAGTGATGTCTCTCTCCCAAAAGACGATAAGACTACTATGCGAGGTAAACAAATCACAGTTGGGCAATTGACAGGATTAAAAACGTAGTGCGGCTCTAACTATGCTACAAAGAAAGGAAGAGGCTCAACAGCATGGGCGGTACGCCAAAATAAGTAGACCGAAATCCAACTTCATCTACTATTAATCATCCACCTTGAGATATCTATCCAGAACATCTCGCTGGTATTAAGTTGCGAGCCCCACCCAAAGTGTAAACCCAAAGCAACAAACAACTGCATTAAAAGAACTTTGCATAAAGTAAACAATCCTTGCAACCGTGGTTACAAGCACCGTTGTTTTCCCCCTTGTGGCAACAGCACATCCCCTAGACTCATGTTTTTGTCACTCAAGCTAGTCATCAGGGGGCATGAACCCACAATCGAGCATAACGTTCCCTCTTGGAGTCACTACCTACTACTTGGCCAAAGCAATAAACAGCAACGGAGAACATGTAAGAATTACTTAAGAACAAAAATATAAAAGATAAGAACCAAATATATTACTCTGTCACAAACTTAACATAGTCTCGTAATCCATCAGATCTGAGCAAACTCAGCATAGCAACAGCAGAAAGAATTACATATGTGCCTTGATCATGTAGGGCAGCTCACAAGGTCTAATCCATGAAGAACAAAGAGGGGAGGAGAACATCACATAGCTACTGATCACAGACCCATGGTCCAAGGTAGATGTAACAGCCCATGAGCAATAAATAGAAATCAACATGAAATTGTACTTTCTCTGATGACCTTGTGACTTGGCATGATGCTAGAGTTTATCATTTCATGTGGTGATTTAAATTTTCATTGGGATTGGTGCCCATTTGAATTGCTTTCAAATGCATCCAAGTAGGTTCAGGAGGAATGTTGGGTGAATTGTTCCATTTGCATTTGAGCTCCCCCTAAACCTCAAACTTGGCATAGCCATTTCATTTGCAATGCCAAGGGTTTTAAAATCCTCACATCATTTTTTCCATCACTGAAAATGTGGGTTGTGGTTCATAGTGAATTTGAATTTCAAAAATAACTCCACATTTTATTTGTTGCAAAAATTCTCAAGCCATTTTTGGTAATTGAGGAATATTGCAGGGAGTATTTTGCATATTTTTGTGCCATCAAATTCCTTGTATTCTTTTCTGCAAAACTCCCACACCTTTTTTGTTTTATTTTAAATAGAAAAGGGCAAGCAGGGGGTTTTTCTTTTTTCTCCTTTCTTCCCTCTCCCTGTTGCAGGCCCAGCCCACCTGGGCCTTTCTCTCTTTCTCAGGCTAGGCCCAGCTCCGAAGGGGTACGCGGGAGCCAGCGCCAGCGTTCGATCATCATCCAACGGCGCCCCTTCGTCGTCTTTCCAGCGTGGATAGGACGTCCCCTCCCCCTCCTCTCTCACGCGCGAGTCCGGCCACTGGAAGTGGATCCCTCCGGCCAGGGACAGAGCTAGGCCCTTTAAGAAGCAGCCGAAGTCGCCCCGGGGAACCTAGGGTTCCTCCTCTCAAGTTCCCCCCTCGGTTCACTGCTGTCGCGCTCAGAATTCGGGGTTCTGCTCTGCTGTGACCCTCAGGTGACCGGGAGCAATTCCCCGCCGTCGAGCCTCCCCGCTGGCCGTGTTTTCGTGGTCTCCTTCTTGCGTGTGTTCCTGACCCGTTTCCGTCGTCGGATCGCAGGTAGAAGCAGTGTTGCGGGCCTGCGACGAGAGCACCCACAGCGCCTCCGTTCTGCTTCGCCGTCGACCCACTGCCCCGTCGTCTCCTCCAAGGGGTCGAGGTCGTCCCCGAGCACCTCTAGGTGAGCACCCGATGCTCCCATGTTCCCTCCTAGTTTCGAGCTAGTGTGTCGTCGTAGCCCGTCGTTTCCGACCGCCGTGTGACGGGTCCCCGCCAAGCCGGTGATCACCGTGACCAGGGCGTCATCGAGAAGTATGCGGACGTGCTCTAGGCACCACTAGAACGCGCGTAGGGCCTCAAAGGACTAGCCTTAGGGTGCCTCCCGTGTAGTGGCTCTGTATCGGGTTCAGATCCGCTACCGTACGGTGCTTCCGGCGAGGCTGGGGTCCGATCCCGTGCGCTCCGTTGGGGGCTCGAGGTGTGTGGGCGTAGCAGGAGGTCCCAGGAGGGCGTAGCAACTCGCGGTGTCGCCGGAGGAGCCCCGTGTGTGACGCCCCCTTCGCCGGAACAGGTGGTGCTCTTCACCTCTGTTTCTGTCAGTGCGGTGCCGTCGTGGTGTTCCAGTGAGCACCACGACGCCGTCGGCGAGATCTAGGCGAGGCAGTGAGCGGGAATGGAGTCGTGGTTGATCACTCTATGCGTTTGACTGCGCCACTGGCCCTGGGGTGCTCCACCGCCGACGTGAGGGTCGCCGGAATCCCGGGCTCTGTCGTCTTTCAAGTGCGTTCAGTTTCAATTAACTGCGATAGGTAATTTTATCTTCACTGCATCGCGTATATGTTCAAAAAACAGATCATAGCACAGTGGTCTGGGGGCAAGTGGAGAAGGGCGTGGCGTGGGTTCGAGACCCAGCAAGCGCAATGCCCCCCCCTTATTTTTTCCTTTTATTCCAGGAGGCTGACGAGTGGGCCCCTCGCGTCAGTGAGGCGTTGCCCGAGTGGACAGTGGGCTGAGCCCACTGCTTAGTTTGGAGTGGGCCGGATTTTCCCGAGACCAGCCCAAAGTGGTTGAGTCCTTTTTGTTTTCCTTTTTTCCATTTTTCTTTTCTGTTTAAATTCCAAATTTGATTTGAATTCAAATTTAAGTCTGAATTTGGGCATTTGAGAATTTTACCCCGAACATATCTTGCCATATATGATTTTGGGGTAGAATTTCCCGCTGAATCCAATGGTGAGGTCCATTTTGCAGAATGAGCCTCAAAAATATTGAGGTGTTGGCAATTTGCAGTAAGGTCCTTCGGTTCTTGTGAATTGCAAACTGTGTTTTCCTTTTTCAACTTGAGCCATGCCATATATTAGATTGGGGGTAGAAAAATCTGCTGAGCAACGTGGTCACCTCTGCTTTTATGTTTGAACTACATGAAAATTGTGAAAAATGTGGAGGGGAGTTGCACCCACATGTGACCTTGCCATGTTTGATTTTTTCCCTTATCATCCTTGATCTTGTTTGGGTCCCACAAGTTGGCACACCCATGCATCCTTTCCATGCTTCATCTTGCCACATGATCAACCACATCTTGCCCCCATGTGGCCTTCCTTTGATACTCCCTTGGTGTCAACTTCATCAACACTTCTCCGTCTCCGGAATCGATACTTTTATTTCACGATGCTTATTATTGTTAAATTGTTGTTATTGTTTAGTGCCATGTCATGTTGCCGTGTTATTTACACCAAAAGTAAGGCTAAGCAATTGCATATGAAGTTGTTGACGTGTCGTCAACACCTTCATTTAAATTTGACTAGATAGGGTCACACCATGTCTATTAAACTTGATCATCTCATCCATGCTTGAGAATTGTTGATCTCGATGTTTACTCGTGTGCTTTCCTTGCCGGTACCTTACGTTAGCACCTGAGACTGCCGAGGAGACTTACGTGGAGATTTCCGACACCGAGCCCGAGGACCCTGCTACGTCTGCTCCGTCGACCGATTACCCATGCAAGGGGAAGATCTATACCATTACCTTATAACTTTCTGCCTACCTTCCTAGCTATAGTCTAGAACGTTGTTTTGATCCTATCCACTTGCTTATGCCACAATCAAACCCAAACAGCCATGATCCCTACATCCCAGCAAAACATTGTATTGCTAAGTTACTGCTGCTCAGCCATTGCTTAGTATGAGTAGGAAAACTTGCTGCTTTACCCTTTACTATAGTTGGGATATCATGTTAATAAAGAAGTTGGTTGATATTTATTATTAAATTGATGTTAATTATATTCGACGAAGGATGGAAGGCTGGGTTGTTCCCGCCTGGTGCTTTGTTCCATTTGAGTCACCTAGGATCCGAGTTCCGGGTATTGGTTCTTTGTTTGAGCGTGCCTAATCGTGTGTGGGGTTCTATGGGGCTCCCTTGTCTTACCTACCTCGCTTCGTACAGTTCTAGTGGTGGCCCGAGCTAATTTACTATTTGCAAACGTGTGTGTGCTTGGTTGGTAACCCAGCAGTTTTCAAAACAAACCGGACCAACGGAGACATAGTTCCTCTTGTTGGTCCACACTGGTGAGCTAGGGAAGTCCCCTGCTATTCAGGTGAGACTAAACCCGACCTTAGCCATACGGTAGAGACCGATTCGAGAGCGCGGCCAGCTTTTGAGTTGGATGTCGACTCACCGGGGGCCACCCGGAATTGTGCTTCGTTAGCTAGAGGGACTCTGACGTTCCGGAGTTTCAGGCGCTTACCTAGCCAAATGGAAACCGGGCGTACATGCGAAGCCTATGATGGGCAGTTGGTACACACCTGCAGGGTTAAATCTTTTCGAAAAGCTGTGTCCACGGTTATGGACGATTCAGAGCCTACGTCTTGTTCATAGAATAACATCAAATTGGATCATAATTAAAACTTGCCTACCATGTGTGTGCCTTGGCTGCCTTTCTTCGTCCAGGGGGACCGAGAGAGGAACAATGTTGTTTTATGTTTGCCGTAAGTAGGTGAATAGTTGACCTATGACACGATGTCACGTGTATTCTTGGATCTTACCTCTGCTCTAATAGAACGATAGCCACCATAAATGCTAGTGCTGTTGCAACCTTTCCAAATACATTGTCTTATCCGTAGGAAGTTAGTTATCATGTAATGATATAATCTCACCCCTTGTTTCCTTTCTGCTTTTACTGTTTTGCCTGATCGGCCGCTGCAGTTGACTACTACCTGGACCCGAGCACTGGACGTTACTTCGTGGAGGTACCAGCGGAGGAGGATGACGAGGAGGACTTCGCCCGGTAGATCCTATAGTTGGGTTCCGACGTTCCGTGGGTGGACCTGTTTATGTGTAGCCCTCTCTAGGGCCATTTTTATTTTGACCGTACTCGGTCGTGTTTGTCTTCCGTTTGTTGCATGATGTACTGTTGGGTCTATGGACCTCTGAGATGATGTAATAAATACCAGCGGCGATGTATGCACTGGACTCTATATTTATGTCTTAGTATAAGGTTCATTGCTCTTATATTTGTTGTCGAGAACCCGACAGCGACACGAGTGCGAGTGTAGTGGGTCGGTGGCCTTTTATGTGCTTCTAACTCGAGAAGGACGCGAAAGTGACTAACTTGAGTTAGTACCACATCGGGGGCCTTACAGTAGACTACTCACGGATCATCCGGGAAGCGTCCATGGTGGAGGGGAAGCTCCCGGAGCTCAATCCTCCCTCCGGCAGGGTGCCAGGAAGAGGTGTGCTGGCGCTCCCGAACTTGGAAGCGCGGTGGAGGCAGAATAGAGGCGAGATCGTGAAAAAGGGTTCTGTCTTCGGAAGAATCCCGTCACGGAGAATATATAGGCAAAGGGGGGCAGCCAGGGGGCACCCGGTGCCTAGGCGGCCACCCCCTAGGGCGCGCCACCAGGGCGCCTGGGCCCCTGGTGGTGGCCCTCTAGCCCCACCTAGGTGTTTCCGAAAGCTTCCGGTACGCTGATTTTTTATCTGATTTTTCCCGAATTTTTGGAGCACTTTTAATATAGGGGAAACCTGAAATAGAAAAAACAGCTGAAAACACGAACTGGCACTGGGGTGCACTGAGTTAATAGGTTAGTCCAAATATGTTCAAAAGTGTATGAAAGTGTATCTAGATCATAGCAATATCACATGAAACATGCATGGAGCAAGCAGAAATTATAGATACGTTTAGGACGTATCATCTTCTTCTCGCGGCTCCCTATTTGAGACAGTTGAAGAGCCATTTGCACGACAGTCTACTTATGGCATCTGAACCACAAATGCCGCATTTCTTGATGAGAAGGAATCCAGGAAAGAAGAGCAAAGAAAAGCCCTTATTCTTGCAAGAGGCGATTCGTGCACAAGCCCTTCTTTCACAAAGAACCTATCTTCTCTTCCAGGTGCTCTCACTTCCTTGGCATAAAGCATAGTAACTGAAGGGGCAGAGATGTGGGCATCACTACTATTGATTAACCGATGTTAATTGCTTTAGCTGCGCCCTCTGGGAATCCACACGCAAAGAGACTTCATTCGCTGCCCCCTGGTATTGAATCTAGGATTGATTGCCCATTTCCAAAAGAAGAAGGTGCCGCAAGAATAGGTTTTTACATTTCAAATAATACATTGTCTGCTTAGAAGGGCTTGGTTTTTCAGGGAGCAGTTTGGCATCGTGGGGGCAGCTCGCACCCTAAGTTAAGAGCATCCAGTCCTGAAAGCAGGAAGCATCCAATCATAGAGAAGGGCCCTTGCTGAGGAATGGGTTAATAGCCATTTCGCATTTGTGCATGTGGCATTGGAATCTCGTACCATGCCTCTTGCTCGTTTAAACCTATTGCATCCGATCGAAGAAGTGAACCATCTTCTTTTTGTTGATGATAGCCTGTTGTTTTTCAAGTCTAGTGAATCAAGCGAGAGTACTGGGATTTGGGAAAGAAGAGAAGACTGTATATGTGGCTCCCTATTCTCTTTTCTCGAGTCTATTTTTTACTCTCTTGTGGATATCCACCCAGAGACTCGTCGATACCTTACTTGTCCTTGAGCTGGTCAACTATATCCTCCAAAGTGAAGACTCCTTTATTAGCATTTCTTCATCATCTTAAAAGTCTCCCATTGTAGCATCATAACATGGAAGAAACCCCTGAGTAATATCGGAATCCCTCTAATGATTTCAATGAGGAAGTAGTGTCAGAGGAAGAGTCTAGTGAGGATGGTCCCTTCCCTTCGGCTTCATCTAAAACAAAGTAGCCTAGGCCGTTCCGCACTATGTCTCCCACCTATGGATCTCGATAAAGATGGTTGGTATTATCTGGTGTCAAATGAAGCATTGGTTCACCAATCCCAGGTGGTCCATAGGATTTCCTACATCCATCAGAGCAACCAACCGAATAAGTGAGTTTTTTGAAGCAGTAGTTCGTCATGCCTGCGAAACATCGTTTTGTTATCAATTTGGGTAGGCCTACTATTATCCCAACGCCTGCCCTTGGGCTTTGGACATATTTCTCCTCTTTTCCCCTCATTTCTCTTCTCGGTCAAGAAAGTGTGATGGCTTTCGCTAGTCTACCGAGATGGAAGCATCATATAAGCAATTCTGGAAAGTGCCAATTCAAATGTTTAGGAGGATCCTGCCCGAAGGTATCATACTCGTCCGGCGGGAAACCAGTGCTTACTGCTATCGGACAGAGAATGAGCTTCTTCACATAGATCCATGGTTTTAGAGCTATTCATCACAGGAAACCATATATGTTCCGTCATGTATCTACCGGTAGCCGCTATTTTTGTGTTTCCTTTGCTGACGTTGAGCGATCCCCCGATTTCTACCTAGCGGATTTCGTCACACAGTTGGTCCAGATAGTTGAGTTGGGCAGCCCGTCGGACCCAATCCACCTGTCAATGCCACTTTCGTTACAAATATGAAAAGGTAAGGATGCGCGCCTGGGGCACCGTCGCGATGCTCTACTAAATGGTTTATGGCTTTATCTGGGTTTATGAGCTAAGAGTAACCGCGGTGGTAAAAGGATAAGTGGAAGATGATCTCACTTGAATTGTTCTCTTTTCTTAACCTGGCCAAGTCGGTGGAAACGTGTTCAAGGTTAGATCGAGAAGACTTTTTCGGTGGGGGGAAAGGAAGTGTATTGATAAAGTGTCTCTTGTCCAAGCCGTATCTACATATTCTATGTCATGCTTCAAATTACCGAGGGGATTGTTTGTATCAGCACATAACGTCGCTGATTAGAGCGTTCTGGTTTAGCAGCAAGAATGGAGAAAGGAAGGAAGATGACATGGCTCTCGTCGGACTTGATGATGATGCTGAAGTATAAGGGAGGCATGGGATTTAGAGACATTGAAATTGAGAATCTAGCTATCTTGGCTAGGCAAGCCTGGAGGATTCTACAAGATCCTATGTCTCTTAGCGCCCGGTTGTTGAAAGTGGTTTATTTTCCAACTGCTCCTAAGTGCTTCTCTAGGAAACAAACCGTAACAGATATGGACGGGAATAAAAAATGGACGCTGAGTAAATCTGTAATATTCCTATTAGCCATGTCACTTAGGGAAACTTCTGGGCGTGTCCTGGCATTATAAGAAGACCGGTAACAAAGGAAGGAGACTATCTATTTGCTGAGACTATGGTTACTCTTAGCTTGACATACAGAGTTTAGGATGTGATCGATCGGTCGGGAGGACAATAATAACAATGTAGAGAATTTCTCTAGCTACAACCCTCAAGTGGAATTAAACCGACTCGCCAAGGCCAGTTCAATAGAAAGGGAACCCTTGTGGAGAGACAGGATCCCCATCTTTCGGTGGAAGAACCTCTTGATCTTATGCCCTATGTTCTTGGTAAACTGAGCTATGTCATAGCCTATTGCTACCCGATCTACAAGTTGGTCTACTTGTGGCTCTTGCCTTGATTGGAATGGCTTTCGAGTAAGAAAGCTCCTTTACTTTAACCCTGAGGATAGGAAAATCATGATGGGGATAGAAGACGTAATGCTATTGAACTTAGGTATGCTCTTTCCTTTTGTCAAAGTGGAATCGTAGAACAAAATGTGATATGATGAGATAGAAAATGCAATAGAAATAGAAATAAGGATAGCAAACGGGTTACCTACTCTACTCCTAAGGGTCAAAGCAAGCCCTTTAATTCCATTGTTTATTCTTACATTAAATAATGAATCAAATCTCCCCAAGTAGGATTCGAACCTACGACCAATCAGTTAACAGCTGATCGCTCTACCGAACTGAGCTATTGACGAAGAATGAATTGCTTAATAAGATGAACATCCACATAATCTCGATTTTAAACTAATACACTTTCCATAACAACAGGGATTAAAAAACAGGTGATCAGGACTCGGATCCTGGGTATCTGTTTGACGTGTGATAAGGCGGGGACAGGATACGAACCTGTAGTCTTCAGGTCATGAGCCTGATGAGTTGACCAATTCCTCTACCCCTCTTCTTCCCCTGATCTTTCTTTCCATCTTCAGTGAGTGACTCGAAAGAACTAGTTAAATAGGGGTTTTCGATCTGCTTTCTATACTAAAATTCGAGAAATCATTTTTTGATTCAGGTTGATTCGGGCAGCTCAGTATTGAATTCTCCATCCTTTCGAGTACTAAAATTCAAGAAATCTCGTCATTGCTACTACTTCCCGAATTCCTGTTGGCAAATACAATTATAGTTTGGAAGATCTCCTGAAGGTGTTAACTCGGAACCTGAAGAAACAGAGTAGGTAGGTTTAGAAGCAGAGAAGAGTCAGAAAAGCGGGGCAATAGCAATCATTGAAGCGGGGTATAATGCATAAAATACAATACGTTCCCCACGAGAGGCGAGGCACCTTAGGTGCAGACTCGCGACCGTGCTCCCAATCTGGATCTGGATATGAGATTGAATAAAGTTATGATATTGTATCAGGGTACCAATGCATCCGTACTGACTGGCAATAGTTGAGCCACATAAAGCAAGCAGTTCGAGACTCAATATGCCCACCTTTTTGGTGTATCCGTAGATTTAAAATACTTAGGTATCCCAATTCACCACAGGAAGATCCTAAATAAGGAATCGTGTAGAAGAATGATTTTAAGCTAGAATGGGTCTTTCAACTGGTGCTTGATACATGTTACTACGAAGACCAAGAATCTTCACGGAGTGGAAGTAGCAATAAGTTTGAAGCTCGTTGGCATTGTGCATAAGCAGTGGAATGGAAAGCAATAAATTGTTTAAGAAGAATTAAATAATTCAGCTTGAAACAAAAGTCCAGAGTTCTTCCTTCATGATTTCTTCCGAGTCGATGGCCCTACTTTCACCTTCCTCATCAATTTAGTGAACGATTTATGTACAGCGGGAAGAACCGCAGACAATACATCACCTTAAAATCTACCTATACGTCCATTTTTATATCCAAACAGAAGCCTCTATAGATGACCCGGAAGACAGACACGAGCAAGCATCTCTGCGCAGAAAGCAACCGGGTTCAAACAGAGATTGACTATCTCCTTTTCTTGCTCGATCCTCTGGAAATTGTTTGGAAGGTAGATTTTGCGAATAACAAGTGTGATACTGACGACGTGCTCCTAAGACGACTTCTTAGTCGAAAAACCAACACTTATACGAATCGCTAGAGCTCTCGGGTGGGATCAACTAGTTTACCCAGGCACTCTTTGTTTCAGACATGGCTACAAGGAAAGCACCAGTATCTTAGAACACACGGGTAAGAAGATATTAGACTTAGTACACTCAACTCCAACAAGAATTCGGCCCTCCATACATATCGACACGCCCGGGGGCTCTGTTGTATGTGCAGTGAGAAATGGGGCCATGAACAACAAGATCCAGCTTTTAAATATGACACGGGGTAGTGTGACCAGATGCATCTCATGTCCATAGTAGGGCGAATCCAACACGTGCTCAAGTCTCCCACATAATCGCATACCTGAAGAGACATTCATCTCCCCGGCGTGGCCGTCGTCGATCACCCCCGTAAAGCTGGAGAAAGATAGGGCCGAGGTGGGGCACAAGCAAGCGTTTTCAGGTTCCAGCCAATCCTCCCCACGTTTCCCCTCTAGCTCCTTCATGACCTCCTTATCTTTCTCAAGAGCGCGAGGAGCAGCTTCTGTACGACGGGATTCAGTAGCGCTACCTTGCCTTCCATTGAGACCCCCAAAATCCCGATTTCAAAGTCAAAGAAAGTATCTCTTGAGTTGCTTCGGTGCCTCTCTTGCTCTGGTTTCATCAGCTCATTACCTTTAAGCTAGAGTCTGCCATGGAGAGGTCTTATTCTTCAACATAATCTAGCGGTCCAGGTGCGTGCGAAAGAGGAAACTCTTCCGGATCTTGTTTATTTGTATTTGCTCATTTCCGATTATGCTTTATTTGTAGATAGCCTTGATGATAGGCTTCGACCTTGACTTCTCCGTTTATAAGATCCAATGGTGGAATCATTACTCCAAGGCAGGAAAAATTGACCATTTCTAAGTAAGTTCATCTAGTGTCACCCCGAAGGGAGAAATAGATCTTCTTGTCTAGATGCAGGAAAATAAAGCAATAAGGGATCTAGCAATGACTATGGGTGACAATTGATAAGCCTGAAGCATATCTCACTGTCGGGACCCGGGGTTAGCGTATGCAAGTCCAGCTAAGACATAGTCATATGGAGAGCCGAGAACCGTACCCACTTGTCTAAGCAGACAAGGCCAAGCACAGAACGTTCTCGGAAAGCATCGTACGTGAGGGGCATCCCATCCAGGCCGGATGATCAACTGAGATGGGTCCTCATCGTCCGCACACAAGTCTAATAATATGGGTGATGAACTCCCATATTCAAAGACAAGTCGCCTCAACCATATTATCGACTATCTCATAACTCTTACATAGACTTACTCCAGCGCGATCACTTAGTCGGGGTCTAGGGCGGGCTCGATCATACCACAAAGTGTGCACGAGACAGAGTCTCGGACAATCGCATCGCGATGCCCCAAGCTGCGCACATCTAAGGGCCACTTGGTGTATGAAAGACCGCCAGCCAGATCACAACTAAGGTCTCGAAAACCCATACAAAGACATGCATGTTATAAACATACACGCAGCACACATGCCTTGTATGAACAGCAGGTATCATTGCAATTCTCTACAAAGTATACATTTTTATTGATAACTCTTATAGAGTGCACACAGAGATCACAAACATGTGATCCAACATTACAACACAAGCGGAAGCAAAGTATGTCTGAGCACAGACAAGTTTAACAAATGGCTTAAGAAGCCTTATTTAAACACATGCCCTCCACGAGGGAACCAGTCGTCTGACTGGGACTAGACTAGCTTGATCTTCAGTCATCCAGCTCGATGAAGAAGCCACCTTCGGGGTCAGTGGGTTCATCTAAAACATAGATTAAGAAAACGTGAGTACAAATTCGTACTCAGCAAGACTTACATAGGAGCTATACTACTCATGCATATGTATCAAGGTAAAGGGAGGTGGGGTTTCACTTGCAGAAGTGCCAGCTTTGACTTGGCTAGTCCTGAACTACGAGTACCATACTTTGAGGTAAGAAGCGTACACGAGTCAACTACTTTCTCCAACCAATTACACCACTATGGTGCCCTCCTCGACTTCCCCACGAGAAAGCACGCCATAGCACTCACACTTATCTTGGTGTATTTTACAAGTATCCAGTTCAAGTTGACTAATAATCAAGCTAAGCTTTCCAAGCAGTCCATAACCGCGGACGCGGCTATTCGAATAGTTTTGTTAACCCTGCAGGGGTGTACCGCTACACACACATGATCATCAGTTACCGCCTTTGATCTCGACACCATTCAAGGGGTGCCAGCGAGGATGCTCACCACAACTGTTACCTCATAGCCGATCTAGTCCGAGAAAGCCGCCTACTTGGGTTGGCTACCACTATCGTGAACCGGCCGGTTTACCGAAGTGGACCCAAGTGATGTGTGCGTGGTGCATAAGCCGGTCTCGGATGAGCCGTTCTCTCACTTAGCATCCAGGCCACAGACCTACCAGAACTCCGAACTATTGCGACATCTGGACATCGAAAGGGATGAGTTAGTAAGCTGAGAGGGGTCAGTGAGCCCAATGTGTGGTTTTACTCTTCATCTTGGATCACCACACAATAACTCGTACTTAGGGCGGTGTTCAACGAGACAACCCACCGTGTAATCCTACACAGCCTCTCATCGTTCACCTTGTATTAGGGTAAATTCACCAACACTTTTCTACCATCATCATCATGATCACTACCATCCCGACTCACACAATAGTATCATCATGGTATCACTCTAAGCATGCAATAAGCAGTAACAATTGCAGGGGCCACATGATATCAATCAACTCCTACATTTGCTAGGATTGTGGTTTGCTTACTATTGTGACAAAATGATAGGTCATGCAAAGGAATGGGTTCATCTATGCGGTAGAAATGCATTATGGTAATCATCCTAAACAATGCATAAGCGAGACATGAGAGGGAAGTGGGATTTTATCGACATGATCAATGGGGGTTTGCTTGCCTTGCTGACGAGGTTCGGGTTCGGGGTCTTCAACGAAGGGGGCAGCCTCCTGCTCCGGTTCCACCTCTACTCGACAAACAACAAACAAGGTAGAAAAGTAAATACAATGCACAATCACTTGATGGAAGGTTGAAACTTGATGTATATGCTTTGATGTGTGAGGCAATTCCATTTAAATGGAGTATATTGCAAATTGAATTGCAAATTCAAACACCAATTTGAATTCAAACTTAGCCAAGTTACATGTGACATTGATTGATCAATTTGAATCATTTTGAAATGTGTATGATATGCCTCTGATGTGTAAGTGAAAGGTAGCATGTTGCCATGGTTCAAGTTGCAAAAACTTTTGAATTGAATTTGATTTAATTCCATTTAAATAAAATAGCAAATGCTACTGATAACATTTTAAATTCAACTCAAACAAAGTTGAAAGTGGGATATTTGGATAGCTTATTTTCTCCTGATCATTTTTCATATATTATTTGTCCAATTTGGAGTTAATATAAATTTTCTATGAATTTCCAAAGTTTGGGCTATTTTCTGGATTTTCTGGAATTTCTTTAATTCATTTCAATTTCTGGAAATTCATTTATTGAGTCATGCTTGCGCAAGGATGACGTCAGGGGGGTCTGACTGGTGGGGTCGGCCTGTAAGTGGATGGGTTAATTTAATCCGGCTGTTTAAATTAACCAGTGGCTTAATTAAGCCACTGGGGCCCATTGTCAGTGACCTAGGGTCACTTAACCCGGGTGGGGTTAAGCCCTAAACATGGCCACGTCGGCGGGCCTGCCGGCGGCTAAACGCCGGCGTCACAGACGCGGCGGCGCTGCACCAGACGGCGGCACAGGCCACCATTTGGAAAGCCAAGGCCACCAAAATGGAGCCCATGCACGCGCAGTTCATCCCGCACACACGGGGAGGCTCGGGAGTCGCCGGAAGCTCGTCGACGACGTGCTCGGGCGGCGGCTGTGGCACGGGTCCGGGGTGGAAGTCGTTGCGGTGCACCAACAGAAGCAGACGTGGTCGCAAACGAAGCTTTGGAGCACGGTGAAGACGTCAGACAAGGAGGCGGGCTCGATTGCGCAACAGGGGGTCGTCTCCATGGATCCCTGCGGCGAGAAGCTCCGGCCTTAATGGCAAAACACGGTACAGGCCAAGAGGGTGGCCGTGGAAAGGGTGGGGCGAAGCAGGGGCTCACCGCGGATGCAGTGGAAGCGGTGGCGTGGTCGGGGAGTCTATGTGGCCGGAGTAATCGACGACGGCGACTTGCGGTTCCGGCGAGCTCTCGGTGAAGCGTGCGTCGTCCTCGGGCTTGATTAAGACGCCATCTTCTCCAGATCGGGGTAAACGGCGACGCTGCGCACAATGGACAGGATCTCCTCGCCTATCTCCAGCGTTGGCTACGAGTTCTTGCGTCGACGAACGGCGGCTGCTCTCGGGGGATTTGGGGGAAACGCACAGGGAGCTTGAGAGAGTGCGGAAAGAGAGGGAGAGTGACGAGGACGTCCAGGTGCTTCTCCTGGACACGCGGAAGAAGCCGGGGAAGCAGGCAGCTCGTCAGGGTGGCGTCGGTGGCCACGGCATGCCGGGCACCAAGCTGCTTGTCGTCGTGGAGGTAGACGACAAGGGCTAGGTGGGCTGGGCTGGGCCGATTGGAGGCTGGGGGGTAAGTCGGGCTGCTTCTAGGTGAGCCCTTTTTCCTTTTCTGTCTGTTTAATCTTTCCTTTCTTTTTCTGTAATTTTGTTTTGCCTCTGATAAAAAAATCAAACCATTTTATAAAATGCTGAAACTTTTTATGTGGCATCACAATATACTTGGCTAGCCACTTGTAAAGTTTCAACATTTTTAAAATTCAAATAATTTGAATCTTAACTCAAATAGGGGTTTTTAATTAATTCCAAGGCACTGTTTTAATATTTGAAAAATCTATGAGCATGGGGTGGGTCCCACATCACTTGATATGTGATCACACTCATTTATAAGACTTTTAAAAAATCTAACATGAATTTTTGGAGAAGATTTTTATCTGGCCTTTTGAATTAATTCATCTGGGGGGGTTCCTTCTCCCATTTTTCTTTTGATTTTGATTTTAAAGATTTCTTTTGAAATTTTAACATGATGCAAGAGACTTACTAACCCTAGCACATTACCTAACAGAGGGTTCTGACAACTCGCCCCCACTCAACAGAATCTCGTCCTGAGATTCAGAAGTCTGCGGGAGGAAGGAGGGATACTCGGCACTGAGACGGTCTTCTCTTTCCCACGTAGCTTCTCTCTCAGAGTGGTGTGACCATTGCACTTTCAGAAACCTAATCTTCTGACGACGAGTGACACGCTCTGCGGAATCAAGAATACGAACGGGGTATTCTCGATAAGAAAGGTCATCTTGGAGATCAAGCGTTTCATGGTCGACTTCGCGGATGGGGTCCTTGAAGCAACGCCTGAGTTCGGACACATGGAATACATCATGTACTCGGGAAAGGTGCGGGGGTAGTTCAAGTTGGTAGGCAACTTCTCCACGTTTAGCAAGTATGCGGAAAGGTCCGATGTAACGTGGGGCCAACTTGCCTTTGATACCGAAACGTTGGGTTCCCTTCAGAGGAGTAACCCGAAGGTAAGCCTTCTCATCCAGATTGTAGCTCTCTTGCCTATGATGACGATCATAGTAGCTTTTCTGACGAGACTGGGCTGCTTTCAATTGATCACGAACAATGCAAACTTGCTCTTCTGCTTCCTTGATCATATCCGGTCCAAAGAATTGTCTCTCACCGGTTTCTGACCAGTTTAAAGGTGTTCGACATCGTCGTCCATATAGGAGTTCAAAAGGAGCCATGTTCAGACTAGATTGAAAACTGTTGTTATAAGCAAATTCGGTGAATGGCAGAGATTTCTCCCAATTCTTTCCGAATGAGATAACACAAGCTCTGAGCATGTCTTCAAGAATTTGGTTAACCCTTTCGACTTGACCGCTAGACTGAGGATGGAAAGTTGTACTAAAGGAGAGATGAGTTCCCATAGCATTCTGAAAGCTTCCCCAAAATCTAGAGGTCAAAAGGCTACCGCGATCAGAATTGATTTCCAAAGGAACACCGTGAAGGGACACAATTCTAGAGACGTACAAGTCTGCTAACTGGCTAGCAGTTATAGACTCGCGAACTGGAAGGAAGTGAGCAACTTTGGAAAGCCTATCTATGACAACAAAGATGGCATTGTTTCCTTTCTGGGTTTTTGGAAAGCCGGTGATGAAGTCCATACCGACTTTGTCCCATTTCCACTCGGGAATAGACAAAGGTTGAAGTGTACCAGCAGGTCTTTGATGTTCTGCCTTAATGCGATGACAAACATCACATTCGGCAACAAATTGAGCAATGTCTCTCTTCATCCTGGTCCACCAAAATCTCTGGCGTAGATCTCGGTACATTTTTGTGCTACCGGGATGAATCGAGAGGGGTGTGTCATGGGCTTCTTTGAGGATGAGTTGCCTTAGTTCCCTATTCTTAGTTACTACTAAACGATTTCCAAAGAATACCGTTCCTTTACTATCTGTGGAGAAACATTTAGCAACTCCGCTAGCAATGTTCTCCTTGATCCGGCGAACACCTCGTGCACGCCTTTGGGCAACTATGATTTGATCCTCAAGAGTTGGTTTCGCCACCAAGGTAGAAAGATAGCCATGAGGAACAATCTCAAGATTGAGCTTGCGAAATTTCTCATGAAGAAGTGGTCGATACTGTTGCAACATGAGGTTGTTACAATACGACTTACGACTTAGTGCATCAGCCATGACATTGGCTTTGCCTGGGGTGTAAGAAATTCCTACGTCGTAATCTTTTATCAACTCAATCCAACGTCTTTGCCTGAGACTAAGATCTGGCTGGGTGAAAATGTATTTGAGTCTTTGGTGGTCGGAATAGATCTCGCAACGTTTACCAAGGAGGTAATGTCGCCAAGTTGTTAGGGCATGAACTACGGCAGTGAGTTCAAGGTCATGGGTAGGATAGTTCTCTTCATGTGGCCGCAACTGGCGTGAAGCATAAGCTACCACATGTCGATCTTGCAGAAGTATGCATCCTAACCCTTGCCGTGATGCGTCACAAAAGATCTCGAAATCCTTTTTAGTGTCTGGAGGTGCAAGTACGGGTGTAGAAGTCAACCTTCTTTTTAGCTCTTGAAAGCTTTCCTCGCACTTGGGAGTCCATAGGAATTTCTTATCTTTCTTGAGGAGTTCAGTTAGAGGCTTTGCAACTTTAGAAAAGTTCTCGACAAAGCGACGGCAATAGCTGGCTAGGCCAAGAAAACTCCTAACTTGCTTAACCGATTCAGGTGGAGTCCAGTCAAGGACGGCCTGAACTCTCTCGGGATTCACAGCAATGCCTTTTGCAGAAATCACGTGGCCTAAGTAGGTCACTTCTGGTAGCCAAAATTCACACTTGGAGAATTTAGCATACAGGCGATGCTCTCTAAGTTTCATCAATACAAGCCTTAGGTGTTCGGCATGTTCTTCTTCGTTCTTCGAGTATATAAGGATGTCATCGAGGTAAACCACGACGAACTGGTCTAAATACTCCATGAAGATCGAGTTCATCATGCGTGAAAAAGTGGCGGGGGCATTGGTTAGACCGAAGGACATGACAGTGAACTCGTAAAGACCATAACGAGTAGTGAAAGCCGTCTGGGGAATGTCCTCGCTTCGGATCTTGATTTGATGATAACCCAATCTCAAATCCATCTTGGAGAAGACAGAGGATCCAGCAAGTTGATCATAAAGATCATTGATCCTGGGCAGTGGGTACTTGTTCTTTATCGTCGCTAAATTTAGCGGGCGATAGTCTACGCACATCCTTTCTGTTCCATCTTTCTTCGTTACGAACAGAACGGGGAAACCCCATGGCGATGAGCTAGGGCGGATGAAGCCTTTTTCCAACAAAGCTTCCAGTTGGGTTTTAAGCTCAGCTAACTCACGTGGGGCCATTTTGTATGGGCGTCTAGAAATTGGTGCGTTTCCTGGGGCAAGATCCACTATAAACTCTACACATCTGTCGGGTGGCTAGGTTTAAGGGGTTAGATCTCTGGATAGCTTCCTAGAGGATGACCAAGGTTTACTAGGGGCTACAACAGATATGTTAGAGTAGCAAAGAACCCCAACACGATGGTTAGTGTGGTTTTTCTGGCTAGAAGACATCTAAAGTGGGAGCAAGAGCTGCAATTGAATCACTAAAGGTTTCTAGAGCAAAACCTACAACAACTCTATGGAACTGTCTGACATGCCACCTAGAAAACTTCTGGAAGGACACACGAAAAAGATAGAAGGATTTTGCAAATGCATCAGATTATGTAGAAACCTGGGATGACTCGGACAGCATAACGGCTGTAATTGTAAGAAATGTCTTTTCTTGCAATGTAGAAACAGCACTTACGTAATACGATGTAAGAAATCAGCATTACAACAATGCTAGGAAACCAGACACAACTTTCCTACGGTTACAAGGAAGCAAACAACGAGATGTTCTAATCAGACAGAGGTGAGCCTAGTCCTATCTTCCCGTAGAACAAGATGAGGGTGACTCAGAACTCAAAACGATGAGGGTAAGGAGAAAAAGAAGCCTTACGTTGTTCCCTTATATACCCAGAGTAACTATATAACTATAGAAGGCTAGACTCGACTTCAGCCAAGGCTGATAATCCTACAGTCAGTCCTGCTCTGATACCAAGTCTGTCGGAACCCGGGGTTAGCGTATGCAAGTCCATCTAAGACATAGTCATATGGAGAGCCGAGAACCGTACCCACTTGTCTAAGCAGACAAGGCCAAGCATAGAACGTTCTCGGAAAGCATCGTACGTGAGGGGCATCCCATCCAGGCCGTATAATCAACTGAGATGGGTCCTCATCGTCCGCACACAACTCTAATGATATGGGTGATGAACTCCCATATTCAAAGACAAGTCACCTCAACCATAATATCGACTATCTCATAACTCTTACATAGACTTACTCCAGCCCGATCACTTAGTCGGGGTCTAGGGCGGGCTCGATCATACCACAAAGTGTGCACGAGACAGAGTCTCGGACAATCGCATCACGATGCCCCAAGCTGCGCACATCTAAGGGACACTTGGTGTATGAAAGACCGCCAGCCAGATCACAACTAAGGTCTCAAAAACCCATATAAATACATGCATGTTATAAACATACACGCAGCACACATGCCTTGTATGAACAGCAGGTATCATTGCAATTCTCTACAAAGTATACATTTTTATTGATAACTCTTATAGAGTGCACACAGAGATCACAAACATGTGATCCAACATTACAACACAAGCAGAAGCAAAGTATGTCTGAGTACAGACAAGTTTAACAAATGGCTTAAGAAGCCTTATTTAAACACATGCCCTCCACGAGGGAACCAGTCGTCTGACTGGGACTAGACTAGCTTGATCTTCAGTCGTCCAGCTCGATGAAGAAGCCACCTTCGGGGTCAGTGGGTTCATCTAAAACATAGATTAAACAAACGTGAGTACAAAGTCGTACTCAGCAAGACTTACATAGGAGCTATACTACTCATGCATATGTATCAAGGTAAAGGGAGGTGGGGTTTCACTTGCAGAAGTGCCATCTTTGACTTGGCTAGTCCTGAACTACGAGTACCAGACTTTGAGGTAAGAAGCGTACACGAGTCCACTACTTTCTCCAACCAATTACACCACTATGGTGCCTTCCTCGACTTCCCCACGAGAAAGCACGCCATAGAACTCACACTTATCTTGGTGTATTTTAGAAGTATCCAGTTCAAGTTGTCTAATAATCAAGCTAAGCTTTCCAAGCAGTCCATAACCGCGGACGCGGCTATTCGAATAGTTTTGTTAACCCTGCAGGGGTGTACCGCTACACACACATGATCATCATTTACCGCCTTTGATCTCGACACCATTCAAGGGGTGCCAGCGAGGATGCTCACCACAACTTTTACCTCATAGCTGATCTAGTCCGAGAAAGCCGCCTACCTGGGTTGGCTACCACTATCGTGAACCCGGCCGGTTTACCGAAGTGGACCCAAATGATGTGTGCGTGTTGCATAAGCCGGTCTCGGATGAGCCGTTCTCTCACTTAGCATCCAAGCCACAGACCTACCATAACTCCGAACTATTGCGACATCTGGACATCGAAAGGGATGAGTTAGTAAGCTGAGAGGGGTAAGTGAGCCCAATGTGTGGTTGTACTCTTCATCTTGGATCACCACACAAGAACACGGACTTAGGGCGGTGTTCAACTAGACAACCCACCGTGTACTCCTACATAGCCTCTGATCGTTCACCTTGTATTAGGGTAGATTCACCAACACTTTTCTACCATCATCATCATGATCACTACCATCCCGACTCACATAACAGTATCATCAAGGTATCACTCTAAGCATGCAATAAGCAGTAACAATTGCAGGGGCCACATGATATCAATCAACTCCTACATTTGCTAGGATTGTGGTTTGCTTACTACTGTGACAAAATGATAGGTCATGCAAAGGAATGGGTTCATCTATGCGGTAGAAACGGATTATGGTAATCATCCTAAACAATGCATAAGCGAGACATGAGAGGGAAGTGGGATTTTATCGACATGATCAATGGGGGTTTGCTTGCCTTGCTGACGAGGTTCGGGTTCGGGGTCTTCAACAAAGGGGGCTTCCTCCTACTCCGGTTCCACCTCTACTCGACAAACAACAAACAAGGTAGCAAAGTAAATACAATGCACAATCACATGATGGAAGGTTGAAACTTGATGTATATGCTTTGATGTGTGAGGCAATTCCATTTAAATGGAGTATATTGCAAATTGAATTGCAAATTCAAACTCCAATATGAATTCAAACTTAGCCAAGTTACATGTGACATTGATTGATCAATTTGAATCATTTGGAAATGTGTATGATATTCCTCTGATGTGTAAGTGAAAGGTAGCATGTTGCCATGGTTCAAGTTGCAAAAACTTTTGAATTGAATTTGATTTAATTCCATTTAAATCAAATAGCAAATGCTACTGATCACATTTTAAATTCAACTCAAACAAAGTTGAAAGTAGGATATTTGGATAGCTTATTTTCTCCTGATCATTTTTCATATATTATTTGTCCAATTTGGAGTTAATATGAATTTTCTATGAATTTCCAAAGTTTGGGCTATATTTTGGATTTTCTGGAATTTCTTTAATTCATTTCAATTTCTGGAAATTCATTTATTGCGTCAGGCTTGCGCAAGGATGACGTCAGGGGGGTCTGACTGGTGGGGTCGGCCTGTCAGTGGCTGGGTTAATTTAATCCGGCTGTTTAAATTAACCAGTGGCTTAATTAAGCCGCTGGGGCCCATTGTCAGTGACCTAGGGTCACTTAACCCGGGTGGGGTTAAGCCCTAAACATGGCCACGTCGGCGGGCCTGCCGGCGGCTAAACGCCGGCGTCACAGACGCGGCGGTGCTGCACCAGACGGCGGCACAGGCCACCATTTGGCAAGCCAAGGCCACCAAAATGGAGCCCATGCACGCGCAGTTCATCCCGCACACACGGGGAGGCTCGGGAGTCGCCGGAAGCTCGTCGACGACGTGCTCGGGCGGCGGCTGTGGCACGGGTCCGGGGTGGAAGTCGCTGCGGTGCACCAACAGAAGCAGACATGGTCGCAAATGAAGCTTTGGAGCACGTCGAAGACGTCAGACAAGGAGGCGTAATCGATTGCGCAACAGGGGGTCGTCTCCATGTATCCCGGCGGCGAGAAGCTCCGGCCTTAATGGAAAAACACGGTACAGGCCAAGAGGGTGACCGTGGAAAGGGTGGGGCGAAGCAGGGGCTCATCGCGGATGCAGTGGAAGCGGTGGCGTGGTCGGGGAGTCTCTGTGGCCGGAGTAATCGACGACGGCGGCTTGCGATTCCGGCGAGCTCTCGGTGAAGAGTGCGTCGTCCTCGGTCTTGATTAAGACGCCATCTTCTCCAGATCGGGGTAAACGGCGACGCTGCGCACAATGGACAGGATCTCCTCGCCTATCTCCAGCGTTCTCTACGAGTTCTTGCGTCGACGAACGGCGGCTGCTCTCGGGGGATTTGGGGAAACGCACAAGGAGCTTGAGAGAGTGCGGCGAGAGAGGGAGAGTGACGAGGACGTCCAGGGGCTTCTCCTGGACACGCGGAAGAAGGCGGGGAAGCAGGCAGCTCTTCGGGGTGGCGTCGGTGGCCACGGCATGCCGGCCACCGAGCTGCTTGTCGTCGTGGAGGTAGACGACAAGGGCTAGGTGGGCTGGGCTGGGCCGGTTGGAGGCTGGGGGGTAAGTCGGGCTGCTTCCAGGTGAGCCCTTTTTCCTTTGCTGTCTGTTTAATCTTTCCTTTCTTTTTCTGTAATTTTGTTTTGGCTCTGATAAAAAAATCAAACCATTTTATAAAATGCTGAAACTTTTTATGTGGCATCACAATATACTAGGCTAGCCACTTGTAAAGTTTCAACATTTTTAAAATTCAAATAATTTGAATCTTAACTCAAATAGGGGTTTTTAATTAATTCCAAGGCACTGTTTGAATATTTGAAAAATCTATGAGCATGGGGTGGGTCCCACATCACTTGATATGTGATCACACTCATTTATAAGACTTTTCAAAAATCTAACATGAATTTTTGGAGAAGATTTTTATCTGGCCTTTTGAATTAATTCATCTGGGGGGGTTCCTTCTCCCATTTTGCTTTTGATTTTGATTTCAAAGATTTCTTTTGAAATTTTAACATGATGCAAGAGACTTACTAACCCTAGCACATTACCTAACAGAGGGTTCTGACACTCACCAAGGTTTCCTTAAAATCATAAAAAATCTTTCTAGCCACAGAAGTACCCCGTTTCCTTAACTAAGCTATTTGGTCTCTGTCGCTTTCTTCGCATGCTTTCTCAATCAAAAGGTTCCTTCGTGTTGTTTCCTTTGAGCTCCATATCTTTATACTCTTCCAAACATAGATTATAGCTAGATCCAATCGAAGGTGAAGTACCATTATTTTTATTGTCCTTTGGACCGGGGGCGATGGATCTAATCATGCAATCCCCTCCAAATAAGACTTTAATAAGATAGGGCCCTGTTAGGTACTTCCACTTCGCACTCTTATGGAAGCTTGGGTGTTGACTAAGGGTTCAATTGGACCCAACAAGGGAAGAAGACGTGCAATTTGATTATGCTGGTTCCTTAGCAAGCACTTATTCAAGCAAGTGCTAGTGCTGGAGAAGTCGCTTTCTTTTCCTCAACCGGAATCAACTTCTACTTGATACTGCCCTTTTATTTAATAAAAGGGTCCAGGGGCGCCATATTTATTAGAATCTACTCCTTTCTTCAATATGTCTTTTTGCAACCAAGCAATATATTTAGGCACAAGCTTTATGCTTTGACTCGAATTAGATAGTAGGTACGAGAATAGTCGTACAATAGTGAATACAGATTCGTTCCGGCGTCTGCGGGCAGCTTCTCTATTCAAGCAATAAATGAAAAGAAGAACCCAGTTAACAACACCCGCATTCCACCCGGATACTATGTCTACATATTCCGATGAAAGTGGATCAGCGAAAGGCGGAGAAGCAAAAGATGGGTATGGATGAGAAGCGGAAGCTTATGACGACCCAGGGAGTTCAGAGTAGTTGACCGGTAGCGGATGCCAGACTTTCGAGTGAAAGACTGAGCTATTTGACCCGATTTGACACGATAGAATTGATGTAATAAATACCGGATCACTCGCACTAGGCATACAAGGTTACCAGTCCCACGACCAGACATCTTCTTTTCTTCCTCTCGTGGGACCCAAACCATGTCCTTAAGTCGATATGACTATCAGGAACTGTCATCTCATAACTTCTAAGCCCGGGACTCATGTATTCTGAATCAAAAGCGGGTATCTATGCTCTATGGAAGTCTGTCTCTTCTCTATTGAATGAAGCAAGTCGGGATGCCCCTATTTAATAAGTTACGTTGATAGAGTATCATTATCAAGCTTGTATCATTGAAGCCTCGATTCATTCATGATTCCTGTGGTCTATCCACTTTTCTGTCAATGATGATATGGGTTTCTTTCATTGGTCTTATCTCCCATGATTTTCTTATCATGACTTGCCTCACCCAAGTAAGACCTTCTCGAATGAGGGTAAGATCAAGCATCTTTGATGGTCTCATTGATCCAAGAAATAGATATGGTAAAGAGAAAGGGCATTTAGGAATCGAAAAGCATGCTCCAGTGCCTTGTTCGTGAGCTTCGCATTGTTTTGAAGCAAAAGGATCCTTGCCTCCTCTTTGTGATGGAAACGCAAATCCATCCATGTGAAGAGGGAGGACTTGCGGGATGGGACCGGACAAACCAGTAATTTATTCTCCAATCATACTTCATCTATGACCAAAGAAGGGGACTAAGCATGGGGTATAGGTAAAAGGGACCGCCCACAGGGTGAAGGTATGAGATGTGAGATTGGACTCACTCGAAGGCTAGCCTAGCAAGGAGGTATGGATCACATTAAGATTTACATCTTGGCCATTAGATTTATGAACGGTACCGCCCATATTAATAGAGTACAAAACTTGTGTAAGCCTAGGTTACGATATGAAAGTAACACGACTGAAACATAATTAGCAATGGCACTGGATCAGCGTAAGAGGCTCGAGTGCACAGTTACTCGAAGTTAATAATATGTGGACAAAGGTGGCAACCCTCTGCTCTAATCCGCCAATGTGAGACCTTTTTCCACCAATGGCGAAGGCTACAGCTCTGATTTAAGATCGTGGAAACGGAAAAGAAAGTCTCATGTTGCTCCTCAGAAAACGCGTATAGTGGCCTTTGTTGATGGGACAAACGCTCCAGTGTATGCGTTACAAGGCAGCTAGCATTTTGTTCGTGAAAGAATGTTCTTTCGTTGGAAAAACCAACGCCAACGTCAAGATTAGCCTCCTTTCTCTTTTAGGGAGCAGAGCTGAAAAGGATGGGAAATGGAAATGATTCTTCGTTCATTAGAATGTCGATTCCTCACAATCGCTCTATGTGATGCTGCGGAACCATGGCAATTAGGATCTCAAGACGCAGCAACACCTATGATGCAAGAAATCATTGACTTACATCACGATATCTTTTTCTTCCTCGTTCTTATTTTGGTTTTTGTATCACGGATTTTGGTTCGCGCTTTCTGGCATTTCAACGAGCAAACTAATCCAATCCCACAAAAGGATTGTTCATGGAACTACTATCAAAATTATTCGGACCATATTTCCAAGTGTCATTCTTTTGTTCATTTCTATACCATCGTTTGCTCTGTTATACTCAATGGACGGGGTATTAGTAGATCCAACCATTACTATCACACCTATTGGACATCCATGGTATCGGAGTGCGCCTCTTAACGAGGGTGATTTAAGTGCAACGAAATGTACTGGTGGTTCGCGAAGCATCTGGCCCACCGGTCATCTCCCATTCCTGTCGTCGAGAGACTAAAAGAACTATAGCATGCCAGAAACGGGGAGTTGAGGTGGTTAGACCTATACCCCTAAATTCTCCTAGCATAGGAGCCTGTGGTTCCATTCTTGTTATTGCTGGAGGTACACATACCTCTTCTCGGTGTGGTGGAGCGATATACGAAAAATAGATACTAAGCCTGCAATGTCTGATAACGGGGCTTCAGTAGTGAATCTATCGGCACCACAGTAGTGGCATACAACTTTGGACCTAAGGGCCGGCCCCGTTACTTTTCGGAATGGGGGATCCCCGTTGGCAACAACCACGGTAGTAGTTGCGGAACTACTGGGCCAAGAGAGGACAACCTGTTGTTCCTACTCCTCCTTCTTCGCTTTGGGAACGGAGGTCCTACGGTAGGTAAGAGCACGCACAACACTTTACCGAAGGGGGCCAGCGCTTCTACTCCTCCACCGAGGAGCCATTCTTGCGAGAAGCAAGGGATGTCGTGAACGGTGGGAGGTCAAAGAAAGAGAATTGACCACTGAATACAGTGATCTTATGATCTAGATAGACTCCATCCTTTTGTTTGAGATAAGGGTGACTCAAGAAATTGGGGGTGGGATCGACTGGCATAATGCAGGCTGGAACGTTGGAATTCGAGGTCTCATGAACGAGTTTTTTTCGTGGACAAACATACTTTCCGGTTAGGCCTATGGATCCTTTTAGATCTACGGGCCGGCCATTCACATGAGCATAGGGAATCTATACTCGAGCCTTCAACTTGGCCCCTGGAAGGATAGGTGAGGAAACACTCTTGATCTGATCTATTGGGGCCTACAACTTCGCCAAAGCCGACTAGCATCCCTTTCCACTGCGCATTTTTCGAACAAAGAAGACTACTAAACTAAAGGATCGAATTCGGTTTACGTGTTGAACTGGCCGTCAGATACCTTCATTTTGTCTCATGTGTGTTGAACATTGTCTTCCTCGGTTCCAGTTTCACTGATGTAGGTAGGGCTGGGCGAGAAAGGGTCCCCTCTTGCCTATTAGTAAGCGGGCCTTCGATTCCACCAGGGTCTTACGGTCTCATAGAGGGGGGAGAACTACCTAACTAAAGAAGAATAGTGCACTTTATAAATAAGAGTAGGCGTGGAGAGCTTTTTGCAGGGAAACTTGCAAGTCACGTTTGGGGGGAGGCGGGCGTCGACCCAACCTGAGACTTTTCCCCTCCGGTTCGTTTGTCCGGTAATCACCCGGAACTGGGTAAACATCCGGTTAAATTCCCGTTTCGTCTGCAACGTGTAGCAATGCGTTAGTTCACCTCTCGCTTAACGTATTTCCATGCCTTGTATTTGTATTGCTATTATTGATGTGTATTTATTTCCCCCCCCCCTTCTTCTTCGGTAGACTTCGATACTTCCGCCGATGACACCATCGAGTACGACTACTATGTCGACGACCAGCCCCTTGCTACCGAGCTTCCAGGCAAGCAGTTCCTGTAAGGCCCGATATGCGGTACTGTTCCAGATCTAGATGTTTCCATCCAGATCAGGGGACGAAGCAAATATCGGTCACACCGCGACTTATGACAATGCCATATGCCCCGGATTTCCAACATGATATCACAACATTACAGATACAAGGACACAACATCTCATACAATCGGCATACAACTGCCTTAATACAAAATAACAGCGGAAGATACATGTCTGAGTACAGACTACAATCAATTTCCTACTGGAAAAGAGAAAAAGACATCGCTCCCATAACCACATGGGTCCAGGCCCTCCGCCGGGATCCGCCTAACTAGTCGTCGTCGGGTCTCCACGTGAAACATCGATCACCATACATGTTGTCGATCAAGAACCCTGGAAAGAGTTTGGGGGTAGTATCATGAGTACAGAAGTACTCAGCATCCAACTGTAGTGGTCAACTGACCCAGCAAGGACTTCATCACTCGTCATTCTAGAACAACTAGTACTTTAGGATAAGGATGGGGTAAGTGCTGAGGTTGCTGCCGCACTAGCATTTATGAAGTGGCTAACGATCTAGAGAGTAAGGTAAGAAGCCCAGATTCGATGAGGAATCGCCTCCAACAAGTCTTGCTATCAACTACTTACGCAAGCATAACACCTATCCTATCCTTGTCCTCCTCTTCGCATCCCGACGAGGAAGAAGCAGTCAAGGCACACACACGTTGATCAACTTATATTAAGATTATCTCAGTTGTTGTTGTTGTCTATGAACAAGGAGTAGGTCTCAAGTCGTCTATAACCGTGGACACGGCTTCTCGAAAAGATTTAACTCTGCAGGGGTGTACCAACTACGCATTACAAGGCTCCGCACGCACGCCCATCTCCCTCCGTTGCTACCCATCACAGGCAACCATTTTATGATTTCGTTCCGAGAGATCCGAAACGACAGGTCCATCTAACTAACAACGAACAAATCCTGGTGCCCCCGGTGAGTCGACATCCAGCTCAGGAGCCGGCCGCTCTCTCGATCTGGTCTCTACCGTATAACTCCAGGTTTGGATTGCCGGTTAATCTCACATGAGACTAGGTCCTCAGCCGGTCATGATGGCCAGCAAGGAACCATGTCCTTACTGGTCCGGGTTGTTTTAAAGGATGTCTGCCGGGAGCTACCCGTCAGACATATATGCATGGTTTTCAAATGGTAAATCAGCTTGGGCCACCACTATAAATGTTGGAAGCTAGGTAGGTAAGAAGAGCGGACCCCATAGCATCCCACACGCGGTTAGGCACGCTCGTCAAGAGACACAATACCCGGAACTCGGGTCCTAGGTGACTCGAATGGAACAAAACGTCGGGGCGGGATAGCCTAGACCTTCCATCCTTCGTCGAATATAGTCAACATTATAATAATCATATCATCAACAACAATATAATAATGTGATATCCCAAACCAAGGAGTAACAGGAGGTAACATCGTAGCATCCTAAGCATGCATACTAAGCAAGGGTTGAGCAACGAGCAATAGTAACATAGCAGTACATGGTTTGCTGGGAGGGGACATGGCTGTATCGGTTTGAAAGAGGTTGTAAACATGTGGTAGGATCAAACATCAAACCTATCCTAGACTAACATGCAAACTGCTGGTTGAAATAGAATGGATCCTAAGTAATGTATAGTCCTTGTCTGTTGATAAGTCGGGTTCTGAAGGTTTAGTTGACCGCAAGCTCGCATCGTCTCCGAGAGTACCTGCGGAAGCACACAAGAAGGAAACACTGGAAAAGACAATCGACGAGCAAGCATCTATTACTACAAAGCAATCACGAGCAAGCATCAACAAGAAGGCAACACGAGACATCGCACCTACCGTCGAGAGCAGTTACTAACAGATTAAGTAGAGTACTCGTCACACACGACAATACCGCACATTTAGAAAGGTTCAAGTTGTTTAGCTACACAAGGTGAGCAAAGGTTGTTAACATGGCATCTCACTCAAGCATGGAATAACACACAAACATGACAAGAGGTGAAGCGTAAAGAAAACTATCTATGCTAGTCAATTTAAGTGAGGCACAACCTAAACATGGCATACACTAAGTACCCCACGACAATTAAACGATTTGGTATTGTTCTTCCCTAAACCATATTTTAGGTTGGTTAACAACAGCAAACAATAGCATAAACACAAAGTACATGAAATTATAATAAACTTACATATAAAGAACACTCCAAACGGAGTTACGGTTAAAAAGATACAAGCAAAACAAGTTATGCACACAATCTGCCAACATCCGGAAGCACACTCTAGAGCAATGCAGAAACAGGAAATAATAGCAGTTAACAGTCTGATGCCCACTTCAACAGTGATTAACAACATCAAGATGGCCTCAAATAAAAATTCTCACAAAAGATGAACTGAAGTACACACAATTCTAAACAATTTTCCTTTTGGGCGCACATGCATCCGGGCTACGGTTTACTCGCAAACTTCAACGCAAAACGGAATCAGCAGCAAAATTATTACAGACTTAGCAAAATTTGGAAAATATTCACGGGGAAAAAAATAAAAAGACCTCACCCAAACGGGCCAGGCCCAACTGGCAACGGCTGGCTTCTTGGGAGCTGTTGGGCCAAGGCCGCGCTCGGGCTGTCGGCTGGGCCTCGAGCCGAGGCGCACTGGACAGGCCGGCCAAGCTAGGCCGCCGGCGGTTGGTGCTAGGTCGGGCCCGTCCCGATCTCCAGCGGGTGGCCGACGGGGCGGCGGCGCATGCCGGCAAACGGCAGCGCGACGACGGGGAGGTTGGAGGCGGGCGAGGCGGCGCGGATCCTGGCGGCTCCTCGCCGGATCCGTCGCTGGGAGGCCGGCGACGAGGTCTTGTGGCGGCGCGGCTCGGCTGCTCGAGCTCGGTCGTGGCCGGCCATGGCAAGACGGCGGTCGGCTTCTTGTGCTGCACGGGATAGAGGGGGTCAGCGCGGGGAAGAGAGGGACAAGGGAAGAGAGAGGAGGCCGCGAGGGAGAGGAGGAGGTGGCCGGGGCGCGCAGCTCGCCGTGGTCGCCGGGTGGCGGTCGGCCGGAGCGTTTCGGGAGGCGGCGGCGTGGGCAGCTTCCACGGGAGGAGAGAGGAAGGTTGGGTCGATCTGGGCCGTTGGATCGGCCGATCCGACGGTCCAGATCGCAGAAAATTAGGGTTTGGACAAAATGGGGATAAAATTGCGAAAATGGGGTGTTTTTGGGCAGATCTGGCCAAGTGGAGGGGGTGGCTGCAATTTTGGCTTAGGGGAAACCCTATAAAGGGGTGGGAGAGTGGTGGTCTTTATATAGCCCAGGTGGCTGGCAGTTTGCAAAAACATCCCCGGTTTTTCTCTCGCGTGCGCGGTGTTTACGTTTCTGATCGCCGGGGGTCCGCAGGACCTCCTATTCGGGTAAAACTTCGAACTGCGCGATCAGCGCGTCGAGCCGGCGGCGTTCACCTTGTGCTGGAACCGTTTCGATAACACTTTCTGGCGCTCTATAAAAATAACTCATTTAATTACTAAACGGGGTTTTTCGTTCCGTTGGCTGCGGGTGGTCTCGTGCGGTTTTCGCGACGGTGATCGGGTGAAACCCGGTGTCGCAAAGGTTGAGTGTCAGGGTGGCAAGGGTCGGTCTCCGTCCGGTACGAGATAAGAGGGGTGGAATAATCGTCGATCGATAAATCGGCGATGCAAACACCGCAAACAAATCAGACAAACAAACAATTCACACCGAAAACAAAAATTTTAATTTTTGTGAAATTTGGGCTATTACAGTGCCCCTTCACCTCTCCCAGATATCACCTATATATCTATACTAGAATATTACCCCGCGCGTTGTAGCGGATATTTTCATAAGAACTCTACAATGGATGATGTGGATAATTTTTGAATAGCTAAAAATAGATTATGTGTATATCTTGTATGTAGATTGTAGACATCGACTATTATATTAATAAATGTTGGTAGAGCTGATATGAACAATTCCTTGGTTGATAGATAAAGTGATGTTCATACATCCGCGTGTTGCGGCATAAATATTTTTAAGGATTTTATTGTTAAACAAAATGAGTTAAAGATGTATGAAATATGAAGTTTTTGTTATAGACACATGCAAGATTCAGTTGATCATAATAGTCTATATCTTTATAAGAACTTTGCAATGTAAATTGAAAAGCTATAAGATGCATGTAAATAAAATTGGATGACATGGACAAATGATTGGCTAAAATAGTGGGTGATGTGAATAAATTGCATGTTCATATAGATAACATAAATTCATCTTAGTATGACATGGACAAATGATTGGCTATAGTAGTGGATGATGTGGACAGCTTGCATGTTGAGATAGACACTTTAAATGCATCTTAGTGGGGTTTTATCTTATGAGAGATATAGATTTCTCTGTTGCACTAGGAATTATTGTTGTTATGTTACATTCCTATTCAATTGCATAGCCTATTTTTGTCGCCCCTTGATGTACCTTCCTTATCCTATGTTGCCTAGTATATAAATATAATATTCAGCAGTTAGCCCTGCGCAATGTTAGTCAACTAGGTTTAGTAATCGGGTCGGGATCACTTTGGGGAGTGAACGAGAAACACAAACGATTTAAATTGCTGCAACAGGTACGGTACAGAGCAGACGCCCAAGGGAAACTACAACGGCGAGACTCTGCCGAGTCGCTTCAAGTTTGACTTATGAGTGGATGGACTCGTATTTCACTCTCGTCGCCGGCTCGGTAGCGTATGATACGTCCCAAACGTATCTATAATTTCTACTTGCTCCATGCATGATTTGTGTGACTTTGCCATGTTTTGCTTGAACTTTCATACACTTTTGATCATATTTGGACTAACCTATTATCTCAGTGCACCCAGTTGCCAGTTCCTGTTTTCTGCTGTTTTTGTATTTCAGGTTTTCCGACCATTAAAAGTGCGTAAGAAAATCCGGAAAAAAAATATAAAAAATCAGCGACCCGGAAGCTTCCCGAAGAACTAAAGATGGAAGGGGGTGGACCCACCAGGACCCCAGGAGGGTCCCTGGCGCGGCCCCACCCTTGGGCGTGCCACGAGGCCTCCTGGCTGCCCTGTGGGCCCTCTCGGTGCCCC
This sequence comes from Bromus sterilis, assembly GCA_950022295.1. Lineage (NCBI taxonomy): Eukaryota > Viridiplantae > Streptophyta > Magnoliopsida > Poales > Poaceae > Bromus > Bromus sterilis. The sequence goes on from OX465597.1 coordinate 170,496,417, forward strand.
CTTTGGTCTATATTTATCCCCAGCGGAGGAATCCCCTAAGATCGATCTGTTATTCCCGTTCTCCTCTCTATACCGCCGCTGCAGCCGTTTCAAGATCGGGCTGCAAGGAGAAGCTGCCCCGGCACCCCGCAGGAAGGAGGAATCCCCTCCGGGAGACCATCCATCACCATGGATGCCTCCGGGATGTCTTGTGAGTAGTCCCCCTTGGACCAAGGCTCCATGACCAGTAGCTATGTGATGTTCTCCTCCCCTCTTTGTGCTTCCACTTTCGAGACCTCGTGGGCTGCCTCACATGATCAAGGCACCTTTATAATTTTTTGTTTTGGTATGCTGAGTTTGTTGGGATCTGATGGATTATGAGACTATGTTCAGATTGTGATTAGTAATATATTTGGTTCTCTTTTATATTTGTGTTCTTTAGTTAATTCTTGCATGTTTTCCGTTGCCGTATTTTACTTTGGCGAAGTGATTTGTTGCAACTCCAAGAGGGAGCGTTATGCTTGATTGTGGGTTCAGCCCCCTGATGTCTAGCTTGAGTGAAATAAACATGAGACTAGGGGATGTGATGTTTCCACCAGGGATAAAACAACGGTGCTTGTACTTGCGGGTGTAAGGATTTTTTTACTTTACGCATAGTTCTTTTAATGCAGTTGTCTGTTGCTTTGAGTTTACACTTTGGGTGGGATTCGCAACTTAATACCAGCGAGATATTCTGGATAGATATCTCAAGGTGGATGGTTCGTAGTAGATGCAGATGGATTTCGGTCTACTTACCTTGGCGTACTGCCCATTGCTTTTGAGCCTCTTCCTTTCTTTTGTAGCATAGTTAGCATTGCGGTGCATTTATAATCTTGTCAATTGCCCAGGTGTGATTTGTTTACCTCGCTAGCACTTTTATCGTCTTTTGGGAGAGAGACATCACTAGTGAACGTCATGGGACCCCGGTCCATATTTCCACCATTGTTTACACCATCAATTTACTTTCATTTCTTACTTTCAGTTGCCACTATTATTATCTCTTGCGTTGATCCTTTGTAAACAGCAAGGCCGGACGAATTGACAACTCCTCTGTACTCATTGGGAGCAAAGTTATTTGTTGTGTGTGGAGGTCCAGGTGAAGTAAGCAATCTTCGGCGCCATTGTTCACTTTACCACCTTCTTGTATTTTCTGCGAGTCCTACGGGAGACAAACCCTATCCTCCACATAGGGGAAATCTACTGCTACGCTACATCTCACCTTCCATTTGGGGTAACCAATAAGAAGTGAGAGAACTATCTTCCTCACCGTATCAAGAAATTTCTAGCGCCGTTGCCGGGTACTCCAGTCTACAAGATAGGGGAGTTGCACACTATCTTTTATCTTTGCTTTTTAGCCTTGTTAATTTACCCTTCCGGTTTTTGTTTTTGCTTTTGTGTCTTTATGAAAAACCAAAAAAGTAGTTGCTGCCTTTTGTCTTTGCCTTTGTCTGCCCACTGATGCTATCTCTACCATGGGTGTTGAACCGCCCAAATATGGTAGGATGGACATGCTTCACTTGGATCGTCTTCGATCAATTTGTGCTCGCGCTAAAAACCCAACCGACTTGGTTGAGGTAAAATCATTGGATGAGCATTCTCATTATACGCTGCACCGCCTATCTCAGAAAGGGAAACACTTATGGGATCAAATACATGTTTCTTATTGCCATGTTAAACTTTTGTGCCACATTTATGATTTTACTTGTTGTTCTAATATAGATCATAAACACCTTCCTTTCCAATGTGAGTTTAATGAAAATGAGATCTTATCTTCTTATGCTAAAGGTGTTTATTATTACTTTGATGTTGAAAAGATTGAAGAGTTTGTTGCTTTTAAAGGTGCCTATGAGATTGCTTCTTTGATTGAAAAGTATCCCGATACTATTTTCGAGTCTGAAAACTCTGCAGTTCTTGCTTATTGCTTCGAGAATTATACTTCCAATTCTTATATTGAGGATTTTAAAAATAAAATGTTTGCTGCCCAAGAAGAGGCCAATGATTGCCTTGAGGAGGAATCCCATGATTCCGAGGACTCACTTGAAATATCCCTTTCTGAAAAATTTGATACTTGCTTTGTTGATGGCCAAGATGCCACTATGGATGATGCTGACAAAAATGAACTCTCTATAGTTCCTTATGTTAAGCATGAAATTGTTGCTATTGCACCCACACTTGATTGTCCTATTCTCCTTTTGAAATCTCCAACTCATATTCCGTAGAACTATGCTCTTATTGAGACTCAATGTGTTGGGATGCATTTATCTTATGTTCCTAAAAACCGTGTTGAAAACTATACACGTGTGCTTGTAGGTCATGGACAATATGATTCATGTGATAGTTATATTTCTGATGTTGTTCATGATACTACTGAAAATTATTTTGAGAGAGGGAAGTTTGGTTGTAGAAAGTTCCATGTTACAAAAACACCTCTCTTTTTGTTGAAATTTTGAAGATGTTCTTGTTCCACTTTCCTATGCTTGTCTCTTTGTGCTTCTTTGATTTATTTTCTTACAAGATACCTATGCATAGGAAGTGGGTTAGGCTTAAATGTGTTCCATGATTGCTTCTTGATGCTCTCTTTTGCTTCAAAATTCTTATTTTTGTGAGAGCATCTTCTATAATCTTCATGCCTAGATTAAAGGCGTAAAAGAAAGCGCTTGTTGGGAGGAAACCCAAGATGTTTTTACTTCTGTTTTTAGTGGTCTTGATGATTGTTACTACTATAGCAACATCATTGTATCTTTATTTTTTAATCTTTGTGCCATTTATTACCTCATATGACAAAGGAAGTGAAAGTTGTGACATGTTGTCCAGAAAACAGATTATGTCCTCGTGACGGGAAAAATCATAGAAAATCACCAGTTCATCTTTTTTAGCTGAATTATTTACACAGCATGCTCTATACAATCATGGAACTTTCGTATGTTCTGAGTTTTTTTATTTGAGTTGCAGAAGTACCCCCTAAAAAATTCTTTACTACCTGTTGTTCTGTTTTTCACAGATTCTGCCACGTTTTGTCTCTCCTAACTTTTGCAAACCTTAAGCTTGCTTTTTTTGCAAAAAAAAATTGGCAATCTTGAGAAACAGTAGCCTTTCCTGAAAATATTTATTTGCAGTAGAGGAAAAATTATTTTATTAGGGTACTAACCTCTCTAATCAATTTACAATGAGTTATGTATGAAGGGAGTTTCCTAGTGTGCGATGGAAGATGACGAAAGAAGATCCTGGAGTGTCAAACGCTCAAGCTTGGGGATGCCCATGTGCACCCCCAATAAATATTCAAGGAGACTCAAGCGTCTAAGCTTGGGGATGCCCCCGTGCAACCCCTTCTTCATCAACAATTATCAGTTCATCCCTCGTAGCACTATATTTTTATCACTTCATGCGCTATGTGCTATGCTTGGAGCGTCTCGCTCTTTACTTTTCATAGGTTTGTTTTCGCTTTTTTTCCTGTAGTAACAAGTTAGACCCTAGCTTCCTTTTGTATGGGAGAGAAACACGCTCCGTTTGAACTAGAACTCCTCATAGGATTTGCATGCTTATTTCCTTAGCTATGAGTTTTTCTTTTTCTTTTCTTAGTTGCTGCCCTGTTTAGTTATAGTGCTTTAGTTTTTCTTCTAGAGCTTTTCTTTTGTCTCAGTTGAACTTTCTAAAGGTTGCATGTTTATCTTGTTTAGGGAGTTTTCCTGTTGCACTGAGTTTGGTGTCTTGACTAGAAAGTAGGTAGTTGAAGTTGCTATTCTCTTTGTAGTAGTAACTTGCAATAGTTTTGAGGTATTGACTAGAGTAATGTTTGAACTTATGGTGTCAAGAGCTTTAGCCTATTAGTGATAGATGTCGTATTTTGGGCAATCCGTGTGATTTTCGAAAACCAAAACTCATGTTGAGAACTATAGCTACTAGATGGATCACTAACCTCTAGAGGGTTCGAATATTAGAGTACACTCACGTACCATGAGTCGAGGATGCGCAAGGATAACCAAACCCCCATACACTCCTCCTCGGGGTACTTGTCTCTTTGTGAACCTCCTAATTAGATTGAGAGTTACCGATAATAAGTGCATGAGTTCTTTGGACTAATGTGAGTATTCGAAAGTTGACACTTCCACCTCCTCATATTTTTCTAGCCTCTCCTGTGGCGTGCATTGCCTCCTTCTCACTCCGAGAGTTGGCGTCCACCTTCTCCGGTACATCCAAACCCTTGGCATGATACGCTCTCTCATCATAAACCTCTTTATATCCTTCCTCAAAACAGCTACCATACCTACCTATCAAGGCATTTCCATAGCCTTTCCAAGATACATTGCCATGCAACATCCACCTTCTCATGACTTGATCTTCATGTCATACATGCTACTTGGTTGATAGATGAGCCGCATGCTAGTTGGGCCTTGCCCTCATCATTGCTACATGATGCGCTAGTATCATTCCATATCCTGCTATCCTGCCAGAGGCATACATTTGCATCGTGATAGTTACATCTTCTTTATGTGAGTACCTTTGTAAAGTGTGAAAGATCTCCTATATTCTTGTAAAATATAGAGTGTTGCCCCTAAAGTGAGGAAAAGATCCCAAAGAGGAAAAAATCAAAAGATCCCAAAGAGGACAAAATCAAAAGATCCCAAAGAGGAAAAATGAGAGAAATAGAAAGAGCTATTGAGGCCACCAAAAAATACAAAAAAAAATAAAAAAGATAAAAAAACAGAAGGGGGCACACTACTATTCCTTTTGAGAGATCCACACTAGTACTTCATCCTCTATCCCTTATACTCCATAGAGACCATCATACATGCATATAGCTATGTGGGGACCCTTCACACTAGAGAACTTGGCTTGTATATTCCAATGATGAGCCTCCTCAAACGAGCTCTAGGTCTTCTTGAGCAAGCAAGTTGGATGCACCCCCACTAGTTCCCTTGGAGAGATTTTAGCTCACATGTGCATCCGTTGCATGGCAATCCCTACTCCTCACATCATATCTATCATACTGCCTTCTCTCGCCTATGGCTGTCCTCATTGATGTGAGCCTTTCACACCTTTTTGTCTTCCTCCTCCACCTTCTTTCTATTTCGCCTTTTAGGTGTCAACTTTCTTGCTCACGCTCATCCATTGCATGAGTGCTCAAAATATCAAAAGGGAGTGGATCAGTTTGACTTGTACCTGGCTAGTGGTTTGGGGACGAGTCAAGATAAGAATCCAAAGGAGACTAAGTGTGACACTTTAGTACATAGTAGTTCTCAACAACTATTTTTTATCTCGTATTCCCATATCCCCCTTCTTGCACGCAAACACCATCTGGAGACATTCGAGTCACGGACAGCGAGAGCTCTTGCACCCTTTGTTCTTTTGTTGCTTATGTCAATGCTAATATAGACTCTTGCTTGTTAAGACTTGAATTGAATTGCATGCTTTGATTGCTTTACTTAAAAGTCCTTATATGGTTGTGTGGCATTTCGCCACAGAAATTATTCTTGTTATCATTTCCCTACTCGAGGACGAGAATGAATTAAGCTTGGGGATGTTGATACGTCCCAAACGTATCTATAATTTCTGCTTGCTCCATGCATGATTTGTGTGACTTTGCCATGTTTTGCTTGAACTTTCATACACTTTTGATCATATTTGGACTAACCTATTACCTCAGTGCACCCAGTTGCCAATTCCTGTTTTCTGCTGTTTTTGTATTTCAGGTTTTCCGACCATTAAAAGTACGTAATAAAATCCGGAAAAAATATATAAAAAATCAGCGACCCAGAAGCTTCCCGAAGAACTAAAGATGGACGGGGGTTGACCCACCAGGACCCCAGGAGGGTCCCTGGCGCGGCCCCACCCTAGGGCGCGCCAGGAGGCCTCCTGGCTGCCCTGTGGGCCTCTCAGTGCCCCCTTTGGCCTATATTTAGCCCCCGCGGAGGAAACCCCTAAGATCGATCTGCTATTCCCGTTCTCCTCTCTGTACCGCCGCCACCGCCGTTTCAAGATCGGGGCTGCTAGAAGAAGCTGCCCCGGCACCCTGCCGGAAGGAGGAATCCCCTCCGGGAGACCATCCATCACCATGGACGCCTCCCGGATGTCTTTTGAGTACTCCCGCTAGGACCATGGGTCCATGACCAGTAGATATGTGATGTTCTCCTCCCCTCTTTGTGCTTCCACTTTCGAGACCTTGTGAGCTGCCTAACATGATCGAGGAACCTTTGTAATTTTCTGTGTTTCTATGCTGACTTTGCTAGGATCTGATGGATTATGAGACTATGTTCAGATTGTGATGAGTAATATATTTGGTTCTCTTTTATATTTGTGTTCTTTAGTTAATTCTTGCATGTTCTCCGTTGCCGTATTTTACTTTGGCCAAGTGATTTGTTGCAACTCCAAAAGGGAGTGTTATGCTTGATTGTGGGTTCAGCCCCCTGATGTCTAGCTTGAGTGACAGAAACATGAGACTAGGGGATGTGTTGTTGCCACTAGGGATAAAACAACGGTTCTTGTACTTGCGGGTGCAAGGATTGTTTACTTTACGCATAGTTCTTTTAATACAGTTGTCTGTTGCTTTGAGTTTACACTTTGGGTGGGATTCGCAACTTAATACCAGCAAGATGTTCTGGATAGATATCTCAAGGTGGATGATTCGTAGTAGATGCAGATGGATTTTGGTCTACTTACCTTGGAGTACTGTCCATTTCTTTTGAGCCTATTCCTTTCTTTTGTAGCATAGTTAGCATTGCGGTGCGTTTATAATCCTGTCAATTGCCCAGCTGTGATTTTTTTACCTCGCTAGCACTTTTATCGTCTTTTGGGAGAGAGACATCACTAGTGAACGACATGGGACCCCGGTCCATATTTCCACCATTTTTTACACCATCAATTTACTTTCAGTTCTTACTTTCATTTGCCACTATTATTATCTCTTGCGGTGATCCTTTGTAAATAGCAAGGCCGGAGGAATTGACAACTCCTCTGTACTCGTTGGGAGAAAAGTTATTTGCTGTGTGTGCAGGTCCAGGTGAAGTAAGCAATCTTCGGCGCCATTGTTCACTTTACCACCTTCTTGTATTTTCTGCGAGTCCTACGGGAGACAAACCCTATCCTCCACATAGGGAAAATATGCTGCTACGCTACATCTCACCTTCCACTTGGGGTAACCAACGAGAAGTGAGAGAACTATCTTCCTCACTGTATCAGCGTAGCATCACCGGTGTGATACGAGGGTATTCCTCTTTCGTTCATTCCCGATGATGTCTCTGTCCAACCACTTCAAGTGTACCATCGGTGGTGATTCCTCTTGGTTTCACTTAATGGTAGGCATCTGAATCAACTGGTGTCCTCAAAGGTAAGTAGTCGGGTGACCCAACGGTGCACGCGAGAGGTATTGTATCGGGACGGCAGGACAGGAGGATACCATCGTGGGCCTGGTCCTTGCTCGTTGGCTGTGAGATACCAAACCACGAAAGTCGAGCTCCTCCAGGAGCACACGCGAGATAAGGTAAAGAGACGGTTCACCTTGTTGGTAACTGCGTGCTTTGACGGTACGACAGGGAGGGCCCCGGTGAGCAGTGGTCCTAGCTGTTGTTTGTTGTCCATTGTGTTAATAAGTTGGGACAACGATAATGGTTGACCTGCGAGATAATAAAAATGCTTAAATGGGTCAGGTGGATGACTTGAGAGGTTCGACGTGGCCCATACGCGCTACCTCCATGCGGGATAATGGGTGTGGGCCCCTCGGTGGCGTACATTCTATCGAAAGCTCTGAAAGACGTTCAGTTCATCATTGTGGCACGGCGGATCGGCCCACCCATGATAGAGGTGGTGCATGGTCACAACCCTGCTCACAACAACCCGGAGTGCGAGGGGTCACGGCCCAAGACCCCCTTTCGCTTAGGATGTAGATCGGTGGATACCTCTCTGATGAGCCTAGGTAGGACTACGTCATGTAGGATAGCCTCGGTGGGGCATTCCCTAACAAGGTGTACGCCACCCTAGAGATCCGAGCGTGTAGGGTAATAGTAGTGCAGCCCCTGCAGCGGTGATAATATATTCGAATAGCCGTGTCCACAGTAACAGGACGCTTTATGCTGAAGCCAGATCCTACTACGACAAACTATTACGAGTAAACTGTTAGTTCTGGGTTTTCTTCCTCGCAGGGAAGTCGAGGAATGGATCTCGGAGGCATTGATAATTATTACAACTTATTATTATACAATGCTGCAGCAAATTCTGCTGCATTGTTACTTTATGCTTTATATATAACTGTTGGCTAATCTCTTCTTGTGCTTCAAGAACCGACTGAAGATGCTAGTCTTCGATATGCCTAGCTTTTTCCCTCTTACCCTGGTAGTTTTGTCTTACAGTCCACTATACAACCTCTTCTTCTATTTTGACACCAATGCATAACTTCTTAGTAGCCTGGGTTTAGGTCTCGGTGAGTATGCTAGATACTCACCCTTGCTTTATTTCCCCCTTTATTTTATATACTCGGTTGCTGCAATCAGACGTTGGAGCCTTAGAGTCCAGGAGCAGAAGATCCCCGGTGCGTGCTATGGCGTCGAGTTCCCCGTCGACCAGGAGTAGTTTGGAAGTTCCCAGGAAGGAGGCCTCGCCTTTTCGATCCATTGTTGTTTGGGCTAGCCTTCTTAAGGCAAACTTGTTGTTTCTGTCTGTACTCAGATACTATTGCTTCCGCTGACCTTTTGTGTAATTCGAGTTGTTTTATTCGAGCCCTCGTGGCCCCTGGCTTGTATTATACAGATTTTATTATTTTATTATTAGAGTTGTGTTGTGATATCATGTTGTGAGTCCCAGATCTCGGCCGTGTACCTTGCGTGTATGATTATTGTACACGGTCCGATTTCGGGGGCGTCACATGTCCGTCCCGGAAGCTTCCTTGCTTGTGGTGTGCTCCGGGAAGTCTGTAAAGGTGTGGTGGTCGCCTTCAAGACCAACCCCGAGTGAATCGAGGCTCATCCGTCGGGGTTGACTCGAAAAGGAGAATACTATGAGCTACGTATTTGGTAGCATTCTCAAGGATTGAGCACCGCTCCAACGGACATTATCACTCCCTCAAACGAGTGTGAACTTCGGTAGAAAAAATCTCCGTGTCTCCTTGTCACTTGTGGTTTATCCTTTCTCGCATTTTTATTTGTACTAGGTTCTTATGCTTGTTGGCTTGCTATTGTAGTTGTTGCCTAGCGTTTGAGTTTAACCTTGCTTCCCACATAGGGTTGTCCATCTAGAGCACATCTAGAGAATCTTATTTATCCGCTTAACCCTAACACTTGGTAACTAAGTTTAATTTTTTTAGTCACCTATTCAACCCCCCCCTCTAGTTGACCATATCGATCCTTTCAACACTAAAACAATCATCCCTTAGAAGTTCTAGTGATTACATGATCCTAATTTATTATCCTCCCTCGAATATCACACGGTCGACGGATTAGTTTCAAAGGTAGACAACTAGTTTGTGCCATCACATCCTACACGTGACTCATGCTCGATATTTCGATCTCTAGTATTCCGAGGCCATATCTGCATATGCCAGACTCACCAAATTGACCTTAGTGCTATTGTTGCTTTACAAGGCCATATCTGCATATGCCAGGCTTGATAAACCCATCTTCATGCGAACGCTTACGTATGTATGACACCCGATCGTCACGTCATTCCTATCATAAAGAGGTATTTACAGGTGGTGCACACTTAGGTATAATACTAATGTTTGGTATTATGGAGGGATCATCTTATTTTTTTCTATCATCATGTATCCTATAGTAGCAAGTTTTAAGATGTATGATCATGGTGGCACTAAGCCTACATTCTCTCCATTTGAGTTTGTTTCATCATGATGATAGTTCACTACTTTCTAGTAACACATAGCAAGGATATCACTACATCAAGATCAAACAAAAAAATGGCCCCCTTTGCAATATAAAGTTAGATACCTCTATTTTGTATATTGCATGGTTTACGTGACTGCTAGGGCTTTCATAGATGAACCATTTCTAGTCTACGAACAATCAACCACAATGATGATTAGATAATTATCTCTATTACACCCCGTACGAGACCCTCCGTTTCAAATGCCATATCACCTAAAGTGAGAGAGACAGACACCCCCAGAGCCACTTTATACGGTACAGTCCGTATGTGAAGCGTGGAACCAGTCTCGCGTAAGTGTATGCATAAGGTCTGTCGGGAGCCGCTTCATCAAACAGTATCGCGATATGAACAAGTGCATGCGAGAGGGTAACAATCATAGAATCAACCCCCACATCCCTGATGTGTTCTAACCGTACAGTAATACTAAGCATAGACCTAGCTCATGATACCACTATTGGGTCGGCACCAAAAAACAATATTTTTTCTAGATAGCGTCGCCCTTAACCCAAGATCTATCTATCCTGTGTTACTGTAACGGAGAGACTTGTGGAAACATACCTCGGGTGTAGTCTTCTGCGCGGGAAACGTTCCCGCAAATGTGGATGATGAAGCCGAATAACCTTTACAGCCTCCTGGCAGTAGTAGCACCCTTTTGGGTGAAAGTGACGCACGTGAAGCACCTCGTAGTACTCACACACGTACGGAACTCGATGACGACCTCCGTTCTCCGATCCAGCGAAGGTTGCGGAATAGGCCTCTCGGAACCAGAGTTTCGGCAGCACGACGGCGTCCGTATGGTGGATAATGTCTCAATCCCAGTACAAGCTCCAAACAAGGGGAACCCAACGATGGAGAGACGAGAGATAGATGATGACTGGAGAAAACCGATCTCGATTTGGGAGTCTAATGAATTCCCTAGGAATTTTGATGTATTAATAAGTGCACCCTCCTCATCAATATATGAGGGGGGAAGGGAGTCAACCCCTCTCCCCTAGAAATGTGGGACTAATCTGTAACACTCTAACTGTCAGTAAACAGTAATCACTATTACTGTTGATCACTACTGTTCCAAAAAATTTCTTTGATCAACCTGGGTCTGATAAAATTTCAAATTCCCCATTGTGATGTTGTTAAAGCATGTGATCATGGATTTGGATCATCTGGAATCAAAACAAGTCCAAACCATTTGAATTGAAATTCAAGCAAACCCTAAATGGCTTTTGTTGAATATTAAAAATATGGTGACAATAAAATCTTTTCCAAAAATCTTGGAAACACTTTTATAAAATCCCAAATAATCATTGGTCCATGCCCATGTGATCATTGGTATTTATTTGACTACTGAAAATTGTAAACAATTAATAACAGTAGCAATTCCAGGCCAATTACTCATTTTATAATAAAATAAAATATCAAATGAGTTTGTAAAACTCTCAAACTTTTTGGAGCACTTAGGTATGGTGGAACAATATTTATAGGACCAGTACCACATTTTTACAAAAATGTAAAACAGATAAAAGAAATGCAAAAGATAAATTACAAAAAAAAGTAAAACCTAGCTAACCACCCCCCCTGGGCGAAGCCCACCTACTGAGCCCATCCCCCCCCTTGCCCCTGGGGCGCCTAGCCCAACAGCGCCCCCCAGCCCAGGTAACCCCCCGGACCGTCCCCTCCCCTGTTCCTCTGTTCACATCGCCGTGGCAGGGGATCCACGGTGCCACCGCACGCCATGAGCGCCGTGGAGGCCATCCGGCGAACCTCGGCGACCTATAAGGCACCCCGAGGCACCACGGCGCCGTGCCCTAACCCTAAACTCCCCACGCCCCCTGGATCTTGCCTCCCTCCCTCGTCACCCTCCTCCTCGCGCACCCGGGCCCAACCGTGGCCACATCGTCGCCGACGATGCGGCCAAAGGCCTCTCCCCGCCGGACGAAGTTGTCCAGCAGCCGCCCCTTGCCCTACTCCTTCTCGCCGTGCATCCCTTCGACACCGTGATGCCGCGCCCGCCGTGAATCGAGCGATGGACCTCGCCACGGACGCCGCACCCCCGTGCCAGAATTGGCGCGCTTAGACATCCCCGACCGCTCAGACCGCTCCTCTGCCCTCCTTGTGAGCACCTCCGTCGATTCCCCCCTATTCCCCCTGCGCCCTGTGGCCGTCGCCGTTTGCGCCGTCTCGGAGCTCGGCCACCATGGCCAGGAGCTCAGCTCGCCGCTCCTCGCCCTGCCGCCTCCCTGGCCACCCGCACCGCCCCTGGCCGCCGGCCTCCTCTGCCGCGCCTCCCTCTAGCCCCTCTCGGTCGTGGCCTCCTTCCCCTGGCGCCGCCGCGGCTCGTTGCCGTCGGGCACAGCCACGGCCTGGCCGGCGTGGTGTGCGTGTGCCCGTGTGGCCGGGTTAATCCCCCCACTGACCATGAGGCCCCACCCCTAATTCTCTGTTAAGAAAATAATAATAATAATAATAATAATAATAATAAAGGTATATATTAATAAAACACCCATAGTGGCTGACAGGTGGCCCTCCTGGCCCTTTTATTAATAAAAATAATTTTATTAAAGTTGTTACAATGATAGTGGGACCCACTGGATATTTGTTTTATTAAAAGAAATTTAAAATTGTTAGTATGACATGTGGGCCACCCCACTGTTTTTATTATTAAAATGTTTTATTAGTATGTGAGGCTGACTAAAGGGACCCACTGGTCAGGTTTGACCAGTCAACCCTGTTCTGGATAATGTTATTAAAAATAATAAAATGAATTACTAAAAGGATTTTTAAATGATTTAAAATGTTTAAAAACTTATAAAATCAATATATTTTAACCCGTATATTGGATCGAAAAACTTTATACATGAAAATTGATCAGAAAAATATAACGAATATGGATACGCTATCCGTATGTCAACCACACCCCTCTAATACAACGAACACCGACATTCCCCCCCTCCGGGCTGTCTGTCGATAATTCCCGATGCCGGTAAAAACCTGCCGGATGAATTTATTCCGAACACAAAAGTTGTCCGGAATGGTTCCACTAACACGGATACACCCCCCTTATCTTTTTCGGATGACCAAGACACCTCCGGAATGAACCCTTCCCCTCCGGACACCCTGTCCGGTAATCACCCGGAGCCGGTAGATCATCCCCGGATGAATTTCCGCTCCGAGCTAAGTGCATCGTACGATGTTAGAACAACGTTAACATTTCATCTGTCATGTCATGCATATGTTTTTATATTATTGCTGTGTATTTACTGTTTCCTCCCCCCTTAATCTCCGGTAGACCCCGCCACTACCACCGACTACACCGCTGCCGGGTACGACTACTTCGTCGACGACCCGACCCCTACCGTCGAGCTTCCAGGCAAGCAGAGCCATTCTTTTCCCCAGATATCGCCGACATTTTCCGTACTTTCTTGCACTAGACATGGTTACTGCTGCTGCTACGATTACAATCCTATTCAATTGCATAGCCTGATTTTTTCGCCCCTTGATGTACCTTTCTTATCCTATGCTGCCTGTTATAATTATGCATATATTCAGCAGTGAACCCTGCGCATTGTTAGTTAGGACTAGATAGAGGGTCGTGATCACTCGGGGGGGTGAACACAGATACAATATATACAACTGCACAGGTACGGAACAAAGCAGACACCGCCGAAGGCCCCTATCTGGGTTATGCCTAGTCACCTCAAGTGTGAGCTATCAAGGAGTAATCCTTGCACTCCACTCGAGGCTGACTTTGTCTTGCCGCCATAGGGTCCTGAACAGCGGTTGTCCTTAAGGTAAGAAGTCGGGCGACCCAACGGTGCCCGCGAGCGGTATATTGTCGGGAACGACAGGGAGGGTACGACCGACGTTACTGGCGTGCTTGGCCCCTGCTCGTATCTCGCGAGAGTTACCAAACCACGAAAAAGTCGAGCTCTACCAAGAGCACACGCGAGACAAGGTAAGGAGACGGTTCACCTTGTCGGTAACCGCGCGCTTTGACGGGACGACAGGGCAGGCCCCGACGTTACCGGTGGGCCTTGTTGTTGTTCGTTGTCCGTTGTGTTGTTAGTCAGACAGCGATAACGGTTGTCTGCGAGATAATATTAAAATGCTAAATGGTTCGGCGGATGACTTGAGAGACCCGTTGGTCTGTACGCACTACCTACACGTGGGATTACGGTGTGGGCCCTCCGCGTCGTAGTTCGTCCGAAAGCTCTTCAGACGTCAGCAGTACTGCGGCCTGATCGCTGGGAAGTGGTCTTGTCTTTTTGCTGCAGCAGGTGTGTTTGGATTTGCTTTTGCTTCACCGGCCAGACTCGCACCGTGCAGGAGCGTGCAAGGGTGAGGGACCTAGACCCCTTTGCGCATAGGATATAGTCCGGCGGATGGCCTCTCTGTTGAGCCTAGGATGGGCTGCGTCGTGTCGGATAGCCTCGGTGGGGCGTTCCCTAACAAGGTTCACGCCACCCTGGAGATCCGAGCGTGCAGGCTGAACAGTAGTGCACCCCTGCAGGGAGTTTAATCTATTCGAATAGTCGTGTCCACGGTAACAGGACGCCTTATGCTGAAGCTGCACTACAAACTATTACTATTAAACTGTATGGTTCCGGGTTTTCTTCCTCGCATGGGAGTCGAGGAGGGGAACTCAGAGGCATTGTTATTATTAATCATTACAACTTATATTATACAATGCTGCAGCAACTTCTGCTTCATTGTTACTTTATTGCTTTATATAAACTGTTGGCTGATTCTCTTCTCATGCTGCAAGACAACGTCGGAAGATTCTAGTCTTCGATAGGCCTAGCTTCTTACCCTTATTCTGATTTCTATCTTGCAGTCCACTATATATACAGCCTCCCCTTTCCATTGATACAAATGCATAATGCTTAGTAGCGGACGTAAGACTCGCGGGTATACTAGATACTCACCTTTGCTTTATTTCCCCTTTTATGTTTTGCCTGATCAGCCGCTGCAGTCGACGTTGGAGACCAGGAGCAGGAGTACCCCGGAGGCGGATACTACTACGTCGAGACCCCCGCTGACCAGGACCAGGAGTAGTTTCGGAGGCTCCCAGGCAGGAGGCCTTGCCTTTTCGATCTGTATCTCTGATGTTATTTGGGCTAGCCTCCTTAAGGAAAAACTTGACTAACTATTTATGTACTCAGATATTATGTCTTGTATAACTTATGTATTCGGGTCCGCGTGACCCCCTTTATTGTAACATATTGGTTTATCCTTTTGTGTTTAGTGTTGTGCTGTGATATTCTCACCGTGGCACCCTAATCTGAGCCGTGTACCCTGCGTGTATGATTACTGTACACGGATTGATTTTTGGGGCGTCACAAGTTGGTATCAGAGCCGTCTGCCTGTAGGAAGCCACCCCACCACTACCTGGTCGAAGTTGAGTCTAGACTTTGAAAAACTATTTTGCTAACTTAATATTTGGCTTACAGGCCCACATCGATGTCACTACGTGTGATATCTATGGTATTAGGATCCTTTTCTCCTTACCTATGCTCTGGGAATCTGCTCTCTTATCCTTGCTGGTAAGTTTTACAAACTCTGACATTAGGATCATGTTCTCTTGATTCCATCCGGCGTTTTGGTGCTTCCCCATTGATTGAGTCGTGTTGCAGGAGTTCTACCCCAGGTCCCGGACCGCGGATCCCATTCTCATTCTGGGCAGGCCGCGCGTCCTCTGGCATTAACTCCTGTGGCCAACAGTTTTCTTGCGGCGTGATTGACATAGTGGAATCTATGTCGCGTCGTGTAATCCTTACCGCGGTCTGCGCGCCACCTAGTGTGTCCTTTTTCCTTAATTTCTAAGACGTTACGCTGCCCGATTTTCAATTGATTCTATGTGTGGATGTGTATGTCTTATATGACTACTCCTATATATCCGCGCCTCCTCTTTGTTGTCGCTTTATCTATTACTCGTTTCCGGCATCTCGTTAAAATGTTCATCGCTGAAATATCCCTGTGAAATTCTAGCAGGATGGCTGGTCGTGGTGGTCGTGGTCGTGGTCGTGGTGCCAACGATCCACCTCCGCCGCCGGACTACATGGCCGCGATGATGCAGCAGTTTTAGATGAACCAAGTGTTTATGCAAGGAGTCATAGATCAGCTCCAGAACCAGAATCAGAACCAGAACCAGCACCAGAACCAACCTCCTGTGGTTACTCTGCGGGATTTCATGCGTCTCAATCCCCCTCTCTTCCACCAACCGGAACAGCCGCTGGATGCTGATGATTGGCTTCGTGACATCACTCGTCAGCTGGAGTTCGCTAATGAGAGCGCTGCTGATTACGTCAACTTCGCGTCCTATTTCCTGCGTGGCTCCGCTGCTCAGTGGTGGGACACTTACAAGGGCTCGCTAGCTGAAGGGACTGTCGTCACCTGGAATGAATTCAAGACTGCCTTCCGCGCTCGTTATGTCCCCCAGGCGATTATGAACCGTATGAAGGCCGAGTTCCGCAACCTCGTTCAGGGCAACAAAACTGTCGAGGCATACCAGAGGGAATTCCTCCGCCTCTCCCGCTATGCTGCAAGTGACCTTCCGAATGATGCAAGTAGGCAAGAGAAGTTCTGTGATGGACTCAACCCAGATCTCCAGCTTGCACTGGCTTTGCACGTCTTCCCCGACTTCGCCACCATGGTGAACCAGACTATCACTCTGGAGACCGCTCAGCTTAAGTTCGGTGGTTCGCCGAAGCGCCCCCGTGATGCTGGCTCATCTTCGGGCACAGCACAGAAGCAACGCGTTTGGCTTCCACACAGTCTTATGCGTCCAACTGCCCCTGCACCAAGGCCGTCGTATGTTGCACCTTGTCTGCCTCCGCCCCCGCCGAGACAGCCGAAGACTGAGACTGCACCCCTCCGTCCTCAAGATGGCCTGTGTTTCAAGTGCGGTCAGCCAGGCCATATTTCCAGAGACTGCCCTCAGCAACAGAATCAACTGGTAGTTCACCCTGCTGGCCGCGGAAATGGTCGTGGAAACAATGGGACCCTCAACTATAATACTGGGTCAAATCCTCATGCTCGTGGTCATGCTTACAACATTGATGTTGAAGCATCTCAGGAACAGCCCGCTACTGTGATGGGTACACTCCTCGTTAACTCAATACCTGCTACTGTTTTATTTGATACAGGAGCATCGCATTCATTTATGTCTGGAGCATTTGCTTCTAAGCATGGCATTTACCACGAAAAGATGCATACCCCCTTAATAGTCCGGACTCCCGGTACCCAGTGTCGTGTCGACATGGTTGCACTTAACCTCACTGTCGAGATCGAGAGATTTGAGTTCATGGTTTCTCCACACATTCTGAAAACCTCCACCATCGACCTTATCCTTGGCATGGATTGGCTGAAAACCCACGATGCCGCACTTTATTGTGGCACCAAGGTCATCCAACTTTTTCATCCTTCTGGCGCGATTGTGAGTCACACTGCCATCGTGTCGATGAATGCCGAAGCTCGTATATATGCTCTGAATGCCTTGAATATCGCACCTCTCGAAGGGATTGAGAAAGTCCCAATCGTCTGTGATTTTACCGATGTATTCCCGGAAGAACTGCCGGGGATACCCCCGATTAGGGAAGTTGAATTCGTCATCGACTTGAAGCCTGGCACCGTCCCTATTGCCAAGCGCCCATATAAGATGCCACCTCACCACCTCCTTGAATTGAAGAAGGAGATCGACACGGCCCTCGAGAAAGGCTTCATCCGTCCTAGTTCCTCTGCTTGGGGAGCACCTTCGCTCTTTGTCAAGAAGAGTGATGGCACGAACCGATTGGTCCAAGATTACCGACCTATCAACCAGGCCACGATACAGAACAAGTACCCCTTCCCTCGGATCAATGATCTTTATGATCAACTTGTTGGATCCACGGTGTTTTCAAAACTCGACTTAAGGTTGGGTTACCATCAGATCCGGGTCCGTGATGAGGACATCCCGAAGACTGCATTCATTACTCGCTATGGTTCATACGAGTACACTGTCATGTCATTTGGCTTGACCAATGCACCAGCCACTTTCTCCAGATTGATGAACTATATATTCATGGAATACCTCGACAAGTTTGTCGTGGTTTATCTGGATTATATATTTATTTACTCCAAGACCGATGCAGAAAATGTTGAACATCTTCGTCTTATACTGGAAAATCTTCGAGAACACAAACTCTATGCTAAGTATTCAAAGTGTGAATTCTGCCTTCCCGAAGTAACCTACCTTGGTCATGTGATTTCCAAGGATGGCGTTGCCGTCAACCCCGAACGTATCCAGGCTATTCTTGACTGGACTCCGCCCAAGACAGTCAAGCAAGTCCGAAGTTTCATCGGCCTTGCCAGCTATTGCCGCCGTTTTGTTGAGAATTTCTCCAAGATTGCCAAGCCTCTGACTAATCTTCTTCACAAAGGCGTCAAGTTTGAGTGGACTGATAAATGTCAAGAAAGTTTTCAAGCTCTGAAGGACAAGCTCACTTCACCCCCGGTGCTTGCTCCTCCTGATACTCAGAAGGACTTCGTGATTTATTGCGACGCGTCTCGTCAAGGATTAGGCTGTGTCCTAATGCAAGAGCGCAAAGTGATTGCTTATGGCTCTCGTCAGTTGCATGCTCACGAAGAAAACTATCCAACTCATGATCTCGAATTGGCAGCGGTAATTTATGCATTGAAGCTGTGGCGACATTACCTCGTCGGAAATCGTTGCGGGATCTTCACCGACCACCAAAGCCTGAAGTACCTGTTTACGCAACCAGACCTGAATCTCCGCCAACAGAGATGGCTCGAGACAATAGCCGACTACAACATGGGAATTTCTTACACCCCTGGCAAAGCTAATGTGGTGGCCGATGCCTTAAGCCGCAAAGCCTATTGTAGTGCACTTGAAGTTCAAGTGCAACAGCCACGTCTGTATGCAGAACTCCGCAAGTTGAACATCGAAATTGTTCCGCAGGGATATGTGAACTCCCTGGTGGTCCAACCAGACCTCGACACCCGCATCAAGACGGTACAACATTACGAGTCTGACATTTGGAAGATTAAGCGTCGTGTCGCCAGCGGAGAGCCCTCATTCTTCACTATTGATGAAAATGATGATAATGCGGTGTACTTCAAGGGTCGTTTAGTGGTTCCGGTAGCCAAGGCCAACCTGAATTACGCCTCTGATGTCATGAAAGAAGCTCATGATACACCTTTGTCGATTCACCCTGGTAGTACCAAGATGTACCAAGACATTCGTCAGCGGTACTGGTGGTCTAACATGAAACAAGACATTGCTCGTTATGTTGATGAGTGTGACGTTTGCCGTCGCGTCAAAGCCGAACATCAAAGACCTGCTGGAACTCTGCAACCACTCTCTATTCCTGAATGGAAATGGGACAAGATTGAAATGGACTTCGTCACCGGATTTCCCCGATCGCAGAAGGGTCATGATGCCATCTTTGTCGTCATCGACCGATTCTCCAAAGTTGCCCACTTTCTACCAGTCAAGGAGACGATCTCTGCTAGTCAGTTAGCAGACTTATATGTTTCCAGAATCGTGTCGCTCCACGGTATTCCGTTGGAGATCAGTTCCGACCGAGGCAGCATTTTCACCTCTAAGTTCTGGGATAGTTTCCAAGAAGCTATGGGCACCCACCTAAATTTCAGCACCGTTTATCACCCCCAGTCGCAAGGCCAAGTCGAACGAGTCAACCAAGTGCTTGAAGATATGCTCCGAGCTTGTGTCATCTCATTCGGTAAGAAATGGGAGGAATCCCTTCCATTTGCTGAATTCTCGTATAACAATAGCTATCAGGCTAGTCTGAAGATGGCACCCTTTGAAGTTCTCTATGGACGTAAGTGTCGAACCCCTCTGAATTGGTCAGAAACTGGAGAAAGAGCTCTCATTGGTCCGGACATTATTCAGCATGCCGAAGATCAGGTTCGCGTTATTCGTGAACACTTGAAAGCTGCTCAGTCTCGTCAGAAGAGCAACTATGATCGCAAGCACAAGGAAATGGTCTATCAACCTGGCGAATACGCGTACCTTCGTGTCACTCCCATGAGAGGCACTCATCGTTTCGGAATCAAAGGCAAGTTATCTCCTCGCTACATTGTCCCGTTCCGTATTCTTTCCCGGAGTGGACCAGTGGCATACCGATTGGAGTTGCCGCCGAACCTCTCTCAAGTCCACGATGTATTCCACGTGTCGCAACTCCGACGCTGCTTCAAAGACCCTATTCGTGAAGTGGAACATGATATGATTGAATTGCAACAGGACTTGACTTATCAAGAACATCCGAGCCGCATTCTTGATCAGTCTGAACGCAAAACCCGCAACAAGACGACGAAGTTTCTCAAAGTTCAGTGGTCAAATCATTCTCAAGATGAAGCCACTTGGGAACGCGAAGATCGTCTTCGTGAAGAATACCCCGATCTTTTTCCCGCTACCACTTAAATTCTCGAGACGAGAATTCTTGTAGTGGGGGAGATTTGTAACACTCTCACTGTCAGTAAACAGTAATCACTATTACTGTTGATCACTACTGTTCCAAATTTTTGCTTTGATCAACCTGGGTCTGATAAAATTTCAAATTCCCCATTGTGATGTTGTTAAAGCATGTGATCATGGATTTGGATCATCTGGAATCAAAACAAGTCCAAGCCATTTGAATTGAAATTCAAGCAAACCCTAAATGGCTTTTGTTGAATATTAAAAATATGGTGACAATAAAATCTTTTCCAAAAATCTTGGAACCACTTTTATAAAATCCCAAATAATCATTGGTCCATGCCCATGTGATCATTGGTATTTATTGGACTACTGAAAATTGTAAACAATTAATAACAGTAGCAATTCCAGGCCAATTACTCATTTTATAATAAAATAAAATATCAAATGAGTTTGTAAAACTCTCAAACTTTTTGGAGCACTTAGGTATGGTGGAACAATATTTATAGGACCAGTACCACATTTTTACAAAAATGTAAAACAGATAAAAGAAATGCAAAAGATAAATTACAAAAAAAAAAGTAAAACCTAGCTAACCACCCCCCCCCTGGGCGAAGCCCACCTACCGAGCCCATCCCCCCCTTGCCCCTGGGCCGCCTAGCCCAACAGCGCCCCCCAGCCCAGGTAACCCCCTGGACCGTCCCGTCCCCTGTTCCCCTGTTCACGTCGCCGTGGCAGGGGATCCACGGTGCCACCGCACGCCATAGGCGCCGTGGAGGCCATCCGGCGAACCTCGGCGACCTATAAGGCACACCGAGGCACCACGGCGCCGTGCCCTAACCCTAAACTCCCCACGCCCCCTGGATCTCGCCTCCCTCCCTCGTCACCCTCCTCCTCGCGCACCCGGGCCCAACCGTGGCCATATCGTCGCCGGCGACGCGGCCAAAGGCCTCTCCCCGCCGGACGAAGTTGTCCAGCAGGCGCCCCTTTCCCTACTTCTTCTCGCCGTGCATCCCTTCGACACCGTGATGACGCGCCCGCCGTGAATCGAGCGCTGGACCTCGCCACGGACGCCGCACCCCCGTGCCGAAATTGGCGCGCTCAGACATCCCTGACCGCTCAGACCGCTCCTCTACCCTCCTTGTGAGCACCTCCGTCGATTCCCCCCTATTCCCCCTGCGCCCTGTGGCCGTCGCCGTTTGCGCCGTCTCGGAGCTCGGCCACCATGGCCAGGAGCTCAGCTCGCCGCTCCTCGCCCTGCCGCCTCCCTGGCCACCCGCGCCGCCCCTGGCCGCCGGCCTCCTCTGCCGCGCCTCCCTCTAGCCCCTCTCGGCCGTGGCCTCCTTCCCCTGGCGCCGCCGGGTTAATCCCCCCACTGACCATGGGGCCCCACCCCTAATTCCCTGTTAAGAAAATAATAATAATAATAATAATAATAAAGGTATATATTAATAAAACACCCATAGTGGCTGAGAGGTGGCCCTCCTGGCCCTTTTATTTAATAAAAATAATTTTATTAAAGTTGTTACAATGACAGTGGGACCCACTGTATATTTGTTTTATTAAAAGAAATTTAAAATTGTTAGTATGACATGTGGGCCACCCCACTGTTTTTATTATTAAAATGTTTTATTAGTATGTGAGGCTGACTAAAGGGACCCACTGGTCAGGTTTGACCAGTCAACCCTGTTCTGGATAATGTTATTAAAAATAATAAAAGGAATTACTAAAAGGATTTTTAAATGATTTAAAATGTTTAAAAACTTATAAAATCAATATCTTTTAATCCGTATATTGGATCGAAAAACTTTATACATGAAAATTGATCAGAAAAATATAACGAATACGGATACGCTATCCGTATGTCAACCACACCCCTCTAATACAACGAACACCGACATTCCCCCCCTCCGGGTTGTCTGTCGATAATTCCCGGTGCCGGTAAAAACCTGCCGGATGAATTTATTCTGAACACAAAAGTTTTCCGGAATGGTTCCACTAACACGGATACACCCCCCTTATCTTTGTCGGATGACCACGACACCTCCGGCATGAACCCTTCCCCTCCGGACACCCTGTCCGGTAATCACCCGGAGTCGGTATATCATCCCCGGATGAATTTCTGGTCCGAGCTAAGTGCATCGTACGATGTTAGAACAACGTTAACATTTCATCTGTCATGTCATGCATATGTTTTTATATTATTGCTGTGTATTTACTGTTTCCTCCCCACTTAATCTCCGGTAGACCCCGCCGCTACCACCGACTACACCACTGCCGGGTACGACTACTTCGTCGACGACCCGACCCCTACCGTCGAGCTTCCAGGCAAGCAGAGCCATTCTCTTCCCCAGATATCGCCTACATTTTCCGTACTTTCTTGCACTAGGCATGGTTACTGTTGCTGCTACGATTACAATCCATATCAATGCATAGCCTGATTTTGTCGCCCCTTGATGTACCTTTCTTATCCTATGCTGCCTGTTATAATTATGCATATATTCAGCAGTGAACCCTGCGCATTGTTAGTTAGGACTAGATAGCGGGTCGTGATCACTCGGGGAAGGTGAAAACGGATACAATATATACAACTGCACAAGTACGGAACAAAGCAGACACCGCCGAAGGCCCCTATCTGGGTTATGCCTAGTCACCTCAAGTGTGAGCTATCAAGGAGTAATCCTTGTACTCCACTCGAGGCTGACTTTGTCTTGCCGCCATAGGGTCCTGAACAGCGGTTGTCCTTAAGGTAAGAAGTCGGGCGACCCAACGGTGCCCGCGAGCGGTATATTGTCGGGAACGACAGGGAGGGTACGACCGACGTTACTGGCGTGCTTGGCCCCTACTCGTATCTCGCGAGAGTTACCAAACCACGAAAAAGTCGAGCTCTACCAAGAGCACACGCGAGACAAGGTAAGGAGACGGTTCACCTTGTCGGTAACCGCGCGCTTTTACGGGACGACAGGGCAGGCCCCGACGTTACCGGTGGGCCTTGTTGTTGTTCGTTGTCCGTTGTGTTGTTAGTCAGACAACGATAACGGTTGTCTGCGAGATAATATTAAAATGCTAAATGGTTCGGCGGATGACTTGAGAGACCTGTTGGTCTGTACGCACTACCTACACGTGGGATTACGGTGTGGGCCCTCCGCGTCGTTGTTCGTCCGAAAGCTCTTCAGACGTCAGCAGTACTGATGCCTGATCGCCGGGAAGTGGTCTTGTCTTTTTGCTGCAGCAGGTGTGTTTGGATTTGCTTTTGCTTCACCGGCCAGACTCGCACCGTGCAGGAGCGTGCAAGGGTGAGGGACCTAGACCCCTTGGCGCATTGGATATAGTCCGACGGATGGCCTCTCTGTTGAGCCTAGGATGGGCTGCGTCGTGTCGGATAGCCTCGGTGGGGCGTTCCCTAACAAGGTTCACGCCACCCTGGAGATCCGAGCGTGCAGGTTGAACAGTAGTGCACCCCTGCAGGGAGTTTAATCTATTCGAATAGTCGTGTCCACGGTAACAGGACGCTTTATGCTGAAGCTGGATCTTACCACTACAAACTATTACTATTAAACTGTATGGTTCCGGGTTTTCTTCCTCGCATGGGAGTCGAGGAGGGGAACTCAGAGGCATTGTTATTATTAATCATTACAACTTATATTATACAATGCTGCAGCAACTTCTTCTATCGAATGTGCGTATCCATTGGGGCTAGTGAAAGATTACGGTAGGGGAACCCGTTTCACTACTTACTTCGTGTATGAGTGACAAAAAGTAAGGGCAGAATAGCCCCTTCAAAGTAGGGGCTTCACAACCCGCTTCTCTTCCTTAATTTAGTGAATGGTGGGTGCGCAAAGTCTTGAGTTTTGGACCTGTTACGGACAAAAGGAGAAGACAACCATTGTACCGATCCACTACTTGAATCTACGAGGACTAGTTTAGTCGGATCTATTGTTTTACCACTCACTAACAGGACTTTCCTGCTTTGGATTGATAAGATAAGAAGATCGTTTTCTTTCTCTTGCTCTGTATAATAGAAATAGTGTACTAAGGTAAGTTCCATTAAGTTAGGGCTGGTTAGTGAAGTTAAGTAAGAGGGAGTTCTAGTTAAGTATGCCCATAGCTCTTGCTTCTAATTGGTTAGTGCAGGATACTACTCTCCCCGTCCAGTTCTGGACAAGAGAAAGGTTGCGGTCCTTCTTTTCTTTCAGATAGTGGGATGCGTCATTGTTACTTTATTGCTTTATATAAATTGTTGGTTGATTCTCTTCTCATGCTGCAAGACAACGTCGGAAGATGCTAGTCTTCGATAGGCCTAGCTTCTTACCCTTATTCTGATTTCTATCTTGCAGTCCACTATATATATAGCCTCCCCTTTCCATTGATACAAATGCATAATTCTTAGTAGCGGACGTAAGACTCGCGGGTATACTAGATACTCACCTTTGCTTTATTTCCCCTTTTATGTTTTTCCTGATCGGCCGCTGCAATCGACGTTGGAGCCCAGGAGCAGGAGTACCCCGGAGGCGGATACTACTACGTCGAGACCCCCGCTGACCAGGACCAGGAGTAGTTTTGGAGGCTCCCAGGAAGGAGGCCTTGCCTTTTCGATCTGTATCTCTGATGTTATTTGTGCTAGCCTTCTTAAGGCAAAACTTGACTAACTATGTCTGTACTCAAATATTATGGCTTGTATAACTTATGTATTCGGGTCCGCGTGACCCCTTTTATTGTAACATATTGGTTTATCCTTTTGTGTTTAGTGTTGTGCTGTGATATTCTCACCGTGGCACCCTAATCTCAGCCGTGTACCCTGCGTGTATGATTACTGTACACGGATTGATTTTGGGGGCGTCACATAATCCTAAGATAGGGGGAGGGCGCCGACCATGGGGGGAGTGGCGCACCCCTCATGGGCCTAGGGCCCATGGCGCCACCCATCTCCCTTTTTTTCTTTTTCCTTTATTTCCCCTAATGGGCTTCTTTCACAAAGTAGGCCCATTGCCCTTATAATTATAAATAAAATGTTATTAACTATTAATTCACTTAATTAATAAATAATACATATTATTTCATCTCCCGGTGCTCTGGAACTCCTTCCAGCTCACTCTGAACATCCATTTGACCAACACAGAACTTTTCTGGTTTGTTCTTCTCTCTTCTTCGGTAACTCCGATAGTTTCGAAACGGTCTCCAATATTCATCGAGCCCTTGAGAGTGTTACCCTATGGTCCGAGAACACTCCAGTCATGACTGAGACTAGGCTACGGTCAACGATCATCAGCGGGACCTAGATGCCCATAATGACCTCTGTGCATTCCGGAAGTTAAACCGATTGTACCGTACGCGTTGTATTCCATTCCCTTTGTCCTATGATACTAGATTAGTCTGAGATTCGATCATCGACATCCCAATGCTTAGTTCAATCTCGTTACTGACAAATCTACATTACTCGTTCCATGATATTCATCCCCGTGACCTAGTCACACGCTGCGCAGCTTTATGAATGTAATCTCACCGAGTGGGCCGTGAGTATCTATCCATCATGTGGACTGAAAAATCCCGCTCTTGATCCAACACTCCTCAACATATCCCATTGGATTAACCAAGATACACCTTTATGGCCACCCTTTTACGGTGTGACGATTAATGCACTCAAAGCATCCTCTAGAGATATCAATTATACTAGAGGATATCCCGCGCATTGTTGCGGAACTCGATTGCAATATATTTTGGATGATTTAATTGTATGAAACATGAATAGTTGAATTAATAATATATAAACTAAAAGTAAAAAAATGTTATGTGTTGTATTTTATTATTATGCAGTTGAAAATATTTATTAAATATAAGTGACGTAATATAATGGAAAACTTTTTCATGCATATTGAGTGAGGTGGCATGTGTCATGAAATGGATGTGTGCATGAGATCACCTGATAATAAAGATCTTGTTCTTATGCATATTGTGGTGGGCCTTTGATGAGGTGGCTTCTCATGCATATTGTGGTGGGCCTTTGATGAGGTGGCATGTATGCATGTTAAAATAATAGAGGTAGTGGGGATCAACTTCTTAAGAATAGTATATGTGATCTCACAGTCTAAGGAACAAGCTACCATGTTCTTTAATTACAACACTGAACTTTTATGATTTGATCATGTTACAATGCTTATGTTGGGTATTGTTCATCACGTCATTCATCTAATGAGGTGGCCTCATTGTCAATTGACTTGATTGTCCATGATCGTGAAACCACAATCATCAGTTGACCATGAACTAGTTATCGTGAGAGGCTAACTAGGAACTCTGGTTGTTTCTATACCACACATGTATCACTGTTTCAGTAATACAGTTCTAGCACAGTATGAAACTAGTTATGAACATATTTAGATATATGGAAATAATCATTTATTATTTTCCTCTAGGGCATATATCCAACATTATCAACAGACATACAATGTATCATGATCAGGAAACCTTGATCATCAGTTGACCTATGAACTAGTTGAATAGAGGCTACTAGGAACCTTGTTTGTTTACATACCACACGTGTATTAATTTTTTCGCTTAATACAGTTATCTCATGGTATTAAACTCATTATGAACTAATTAAATATGCTAATAAACTTGCTTTATTATTTTTCTCTAGGGCATATCTCCAACAACGTCATGTATGTAAGGCATGTCCCTCTTATATGTGATAACGAGAGTGCTATCAGGATAGCACATAATCCGGAGCAACACTCGAGGACAAAGCATATTGACGTTTGTCACCACTTCATACGAGATCATGTTGCTAAGGGAGACATTGAACATAGGCATGTTCGAACCGACAAGCAAGTGGCGGACATATTTACCAAACCTCTTGATGAGAAGACTTTTTGTCGCTTGAGGAGTGAGTTGAACATTCAGATAGTTCAAATTTGAACTAATCACTCACTCAGATGGTTGCAAGGATATGAACTTTCTTGACATGGATATATTGCTCCTTGCTTTGCATCTAACCTAGTATATGTACTTGGAAGGCTACTACATGACTAGGTTGCTTCCACTCCAATCATTGATCAACTACTAGTAGACCAAGTGTCAAACACATCCCTTGTTGTTGTTCAAGGAACAAAGATAACAAAACACATCCTTGACATGTACACGATTCTTCATTTTTTGTCATTTTGGATATGCATGTTGTTATCCTTTTGTGTCTAACCCATGTAGGTTGAAAGTGCTTCAAGCAAAGGAGAGCTCCCAACGCCAAGATGGGCACCATCAACATGGGGCATCGACAACAAGTTCGATCACATGAATTCGTTAACAACAACCCCAATGTAGGTAGTTCCTCCAAAAATCTAGGAGAGATGGGCCTTGAGACTTAGATAATCTTCCCAAACCCAAGAGGGATGAAGGTCTTGAAATTCAACTGGAGAATTCTTTTCCAAGATGGGGTCTTGTTTCTAAAAAAGATGGTAGATTGAGCAAAGCTCTGTCAAGGTATAGTTCAATACTTTGCTAACACTAATATGTGAGAGAGCGGGGTTTTATATAGTCTACAAACGAAGTGGAGCAGGTGGGAGAGAGGGATACATGGCTTGCAGCCAAAAGTGCACACAGGTAGGCCGGACATCGAATGGTTGTAGCTGGCACTTCAATTAGGTTGGCTTCCGCGGTATGCACTCTAGGGGTCGGACGTCCGGTTAACTGGTTGAACATTCGGCTCCGCGAAAAACCTTCTAATATCTCTTGACTTGATCTCAAATGTCGTACCAACTGACAATCTAGAGAGCCCTTTCGTTCGGGCTTAACCCGCACATCCAGGTAGCTCGCCAAACATCTGAATGATATGCAACAATCACAAGTTCTCCATTTTCTTCCTTTTCTTCCACTATGATTTGGCCATCAATCCTCTCTTCATGGTTCAACCTCTTGGTACATGACCATGCATAGTGTCTCCGATTGAGGTAGTAGTCATGTCTCATGTGCATGCATAGGATAGGAAGTTCGAAGAGGAAAGAATTCACCTTGGATTCAGTGTCACATGCGTGAGCTCTAGTCATTGGTCAAGTGTGCATGAATATGATAGGAAGTTTGAAGATGAAAGAATTCACCTCAGATTCGATGGCACGAGCATGAGCTCTAGACATTGATCCATTTGACCTTTGCAAGGTTGATGATAGGTTCATTGTGATTAGGGTAATTGTGATGCCCACGGGGTTAGCTAGCAATTTATACCGTTTAACACACAAACAATGCACACGGGGTTAGCTAGCAATTTATACCTTTTAACACACAAACATTGAGAACATCTTTGACACACATAAATCAAGAATAATTTGCTCGCGGTTACAAATGCAAAGTTTAAGATTTAAGTTCGAAACTTCACTGGTTTTCTCCACCAGTCTAAATCAAGTTACTGTCAGGTTTTCTATCATCGAAGAGAAATACTAATTCTGCTTATTTCCTTCTATGATTCCCACCATCAGCGCAAAATTACTGATGCTTCTTATTTCCTTCCACCATGGAAGTCTCACCCAACAACACGGTGGGTAACAATTGCCTACTGCAATTATGGATTACAAGCACATAATAGTCATATAAACATGCCAGGCATTAAGCTTTAAAAAATCATGGCGAGTAATGTACATGAAAAGCTAGAAAATGTATGATCAGAGGCTCTCTTTAATTCAAAGTCCTGGCAGAGCGCACTTCAGGTAGTGTTTTCTGATCTCACTTGAAAACTTAATGCTTCATTGATCCTACTGAAAACAAGTCGAACCGGGATGCACGCGATAGTGGGGCCACCAATTTTCCGAACTACATTATTTCTGTTTGCTCTTTCTCTACCGCTGCTGCCAAAAGATGAGAGCCTGCGCATTTTCCTTGGTGAAGATGCTGCTGACTTCTTGGTATGTGGCCGCCAGGACTTATCCAAATCATGCTCCAAGACCTTTTTACGGCTACCAAGTTTCAATTTAGATGCATGTGATGATCTTGGCTGGCGCGGTTCCACAACTTCGCTCCTCTTTAGCAACTGGGTAAGGCTGTTCTTTGCCAGACGGTGATTATCTCTACTTTCCACAGGACAACTATCATCCAAAACAACAACAGGTACAGGGAACCCCACAACAGGTTTACGGTTCCATTCACTTATCAGAGAAACAACAGGTGCACGGTGGCTCTTGTAGGTTCCTTCGGCTGCCAACTCAACATCATAAAGTTTATATTCTGCTTGTACACTCTTGATTGGCTTTACCACATGGCATCTTGTAGATTTCATATCAGGTTTCTGCTCAGGAAATATTACTTGAAGAGGTGACTCGTAATATGGGGATGCTGCCCCAACCTTTTCAGAGTGTGAATGGTTGCTTACAGTTTCAGATGACTCATCATGCTTGGGTCCACTTTCATGATACTGTTGCCCCATAATGCCAGCACCATCATCTGGAGGAACCAGCACAAATTTCATGTTACTCCCAGGATCACTAGCACTTCCCACTCGTGCATCCAACCCAGTAACATCTTCATCTTGTTCCTTGCATTTTGTCCTTCCGTATTGTTGCATCATCAAACTCTTATCCATGCTGCAGCTTACTGGAGGTTCCTGTATGTTTTTCTTCTTGGAACGTGTATTATCACGAAGTAAGGGTATGTGTTCTCTGCTATAGTCAGTATTTTGAGTCTTCTGCTTTAAGGTATCATCCTTTACAGATGCAGAGCCATGTGTATGCCAATGGCCTGATAAAAAATAAGTTGAGAAGCATTAAGCAGTGCATTCTGTGATAGTTAAGACAGTGAAAAAATGAACAGACATTCACAATTTGCAACAAAATCAGTAACTTCCATCAGAATCAGATATTGAAATGAAGAACGTGCACACTTAACTAAATGTGATATATCTCATAGCTGTATGACAGAAATATGAACGATCAGGCCGGTAGAAGAAACATGCCAATGTGTACAGGATTCATCTAACACATGGTCGACTTGATCACAAAGCATGGACCAGCTTATAATAACAAAACCTGGTGTCAGAAGACCCCTATTTCAAAAGTTGCTCAAAGAGTAGTACAACCAAACACATGACTTCTTGCATGCCTATTTACTTGATATATGATGGTCGTCATCTTGAACAGTGTGCTTAAATGTATAAAGCAACTGAAAGTGGAAGGGAAACCGTACTAGTATCTTTTTACCTTCTGCTGTGACGTCATCCTCCATCATACAGGGAGCATCAAGAAACTCATCATCATCAGAGCAGCCGTCATTAAGAAACCCATTCCCGTCCAAGAATTCATCTTCCTTCAGTTTAGAAGCTTTGGCAGTACCACTGCGATTAGTACATAAGGCACCTCCTAAAGTCTCCACACTTGAAGTGCCAGATCTGTAGGAATATTTTAAATTTCCTGGCAAGGAAAATCCTCCCCAATTTGATTCGAACAAATTGGACAGTTTGTGTCCAGGGGATTTGACAGAAGACTGTCCTGAAGTGTCCCAATATGTTGGGACTTTCACTGACGAATCTTTACATAACTTTGACAGAGGACGTCGCCTATCTTTCTTCCTCGAATTTTCATAAGGTTGCCCAATATTGGAGTGTTTCCTTTTTGTCAATGAATGAGACTGCTTACTCTTGTTTATTCCATTTTTGCTAGGCAACTCATAGCCAAAGCTTGGCCCACTTTCAAGATGAGGTAAATCATGATACCCATTTGAAAAAGAACCAGCACTTGACTTCTGTTTGGGGACCCTGTTGGATCCAATAAGATCTCTCATACGCCGGAATCCTTTAACTGTATCATCCTCAAATTTGTTTGATGCCTTCCGTTTCTTCCTTGACGATGAAGCATACCTAGTGCTTGAAGAGGATATATTCTGTGGCAGCTTGAAAAATGTTGAGACTTCAGACAAACCTTGAGCTGAGTTTTCTTCAATATCATAGAGACCACTTTCAACGCGAGAAGATCTTCTGCTGGTCCCACCTATGTTTTTAGAGTTTGCAGAACACCTGTTCTCGGATGCACATACAGCATTGTCCATCTCATCTTCATCTGGAAGGCGAGATCTTTCTAGTTCAAGGGCATGCATAATGGCATCCTCTCTGCGAACATATTTTCCTTCATTGTAGGTCCTCTTTTGCTGGCGAGCTAAATTTTTCGCTTTTTCTATACACTCTTCATACTCACCACACCGGAATGCCTTCACACGCTTAGACTTCTCGAGATTATACCAGTCACTATGGTGAAGTAAAAGAAAACAAGATAATAAATCAGACTTAAGATACACGAACAAGAAAAAGATAATTATCTAAGCGAATTACGTGCAAAATAAATGAGTCAAACTTGAAAAACAAAACCTAAATGAAAATCTCTCTTTGGAAGCAATGTACAGAGTAAAGATGCAAGGGCAATGGAAGTGAATAAACATAAATTTATATACATGATCAGGCAGTTCAGAACAATCCGTCAACCATCAAAAAGTGCCAAGCACACACCCTCAAAAAAAAAAGTGCCAAGCACACAGATGAAATGAAACCACATGCTATTATAAACCAAATTTGACAAGAGAGGAGTGGGGTCACAGGCTTAGCATTTGAGCATATGTTCAGATATAAATCATGGCCTTTGCACAAGTCCGCATAACAATTAAACCCAAATCTTCTTCATGGCATACAGAGGAATGCAATATGTGTCACCTAATTGATCCTTCTAATGCCTTACCTAAGTTTTGCGGTGGGAAAAAAAAATAGACAGTGAAAGGATGTACAGTACCTTGTTTTCGCCATTTCCAAGTCTGAGAGAGATACTAAATACTAATACTACTCTATGGGTAGCAACAAGTGAAGAACAGCAGACGTTGCTAATCAGCATCGTTTGCTGTAGTGCAAAATATGAATGGCATCAGCAGGAGAAAAAGAAAATCATTACGGGATAGACCGAATAGCCAACCACAGCAGGGATTATCCGCCAGATCGAATCTACACACGCATAAGCACAAGAAAGAAAGAAACAGAGAAGCAATTAGGAAGAAGGGTTGTACGGACATGCTGCCGTCCGGGCGGCCGAGGAGCTTGATGGGTGTGCCCGCCGAGCGCGGTGGAATCACGCAGTTCTCGGGCAACTCGTCCTGGCCAAGGATCCGGCCGGGCCACCAGGATCCGTTGCGGCGGCGCACCCAGACAAGCGCACCCACCTCCGCGTCCGCACCCGTCACGCCGGCGGGGAAATCCTCCTCTCCACCACCAACGCTTCCCATCCCGGAACCCCCGCCGCCCTCACCGGCCCACGACCATCAGTTGCCCCTCCGCCGTAGACCAAAATTTATTAGGCGAAGAAGGAATCTCTTGTCTAAGAACGCGATGAGGGAAGCAGATGAAACCAGCAA
This sequence comes from Bromus sterilis, assembly GCA_950022295.1. Classification (NCBI taxonomy): domain Eukaryota; kingdom Viridiplantae; phylum Streptophyta; class Magnoliopsida; order Poales; family Poaceae; genus Bromus; species Bromus sterilis. The sequence goes on from OX465597.1 coordinate 170,529,091, forward strand.
AGGCGCGAACGCAGCGCTCAGCGAGCGCGAGCGGCGGTGGCGGCGGCGGCGGCGGCGGCGGTGCTGCTGCTGTGTGGAGGTGGGAGGTCCCCGTGCTATGGAGTAGAAAGGAGAGGGGGCGGAAGGGGGAGGTGGGGTCTCGCCGTCTGGGGAAGAGGAAGAAGAAAATTTTGGGAAGGGGTAAGTTTTTTTTTTCTTTTTGAGAATTTGGGTACGTTTTTTTTCTCGAGACCAGAGAAGTTGGGTACGTGTACCGCCTCAACGTGGATTGGGCTATTTCCTTGCTCGGGCTGAGTCTTTAAAATGGTACAAATATGAACTAAAATATGAATATTGTTAAATGTACAATACAACAATCATTCAAATTAGTACAACAAATAGTCCAATACAAGAATTTTTCCTAATACAACAATGATACAAATTACACATAAATGAAATCAAATGAATGAAAATGGCAGATTTTACTGCCCATGGAACTGTCAAATGTGCTCAAATGAGATCGCATTGAACCTGGTGTGGGTGCTCAAGTCTTCAATCTCTTGGTATGTCTAAAGAAATACTTCAATGCGGCCAGGGTTTCTAGCTAGCTTCACACGGCTATCGACATTGTCGTAGAAAAGCTTCAAGTCCAAGTCTCTTTCATCTTTAAAGATTATGTTGTGAAGAATCACATAGTATGTCATTATGTTGCTAAGGATTTTCTTGTTCCAAAAAACGAGTAGGACCACGAACAATGGCAAACTAGCTCGCAAAACGCCGAACGTAACCTCGCCTCTTATTTTTCGCCATCAAAATCTTCGTGTCTTCCTCATTGGGTGCTCGAAGATAAACATGACCAAAGACAAGGATCGTCACTTTGGCGAACCTACTCATTGACTCCATTGCAATATCTTTGTCAATGTGAAGATACTCATCAGCGTAATCTGCTGGAATGCCATATGTGGTCACTCTCATTGCCGCGAAGATATCTTGATATGCGCTAAATCCAATCAAGCCTGCAGCATTTCTGCGACGGGTAAAAAAACGAGAATTAGCCTCGCAAGATTCTACTATCTTTACGAAGAAGGATCGGCTCATTCGGTACATTCTCGGAAAGAGGTGAGGCAGATACGTAGGTACCACCATGATGCATCAGCAGCTCGTTGTCGAGATGGTGATACATCCATTTTGCATCACTATTTTATATCTTAATTTGTTCTTATCCATAATATATTTCATGTTACCATATTTTGCGTACTTCGGAAATTAACTGTGAGAGTCGGGAAACAGGTCGGAAAAACACCTGCCAAGTGACCCTAACTCTGGAGCTCCAAATATCATGAAAATCTATGAAAACATTTATCAGAGAAATAATGGGAGGAGGCCAAAAATCACTCGGAGGAGGGCCACCAGTAGAGGAGGCGGCCAAGGGGCACGACCACGCCCTCTACCCGCCTGGGAGGTGTGGCGCGCCCCTCCGGCTCCCTCTTAGCGTACTTAACCCTCCTGGCCTAAAACTACTTTTCAAGATATCTTCCGATATGCCGATAAATCGGTCGAGTTATTTCTTTCTGGTGTCTCACTGATAAGATAAATTGACTGATAAATCGGCCGATATACCAATAAATTGACTCCTCTCCATCAACAACACTATCTTTCTCACCATGTCTATGTGTGAGTAGTTCCCCTCGGGGCTGAGGCTTGTACCTTGATCTTGTTGGGGTTCGGGGCAGAAAACAATATTTTTTCATATCCTACGAGACCCAAGCCCAAGACCTATGCTATGGCGATGTAAGTAACGAATGGAAATAGATCACATACCAGTATGTAGTCCGTTAAGCGGGAAACGTTCCCGCGTGAACGTGATTGATGTAGTCGTACCGGCAATCCCCGATGCCGCGCAGATCCACGATGACTCTGATAGCCACCCGGTCCTCGTAGACCGATGACGGGATTACGTCCCCGTCGGAACATTTTCGGTGAAAACGCCGCGATACGGCCACGATGATGAAGTAGCACCACAAGTGTAGCGCCTCGTGGGATTACACACATACTGTGTACCCGACGTTCCCTCCGGGCTCCGAACCAGGCGAGCAGCGGAAAGAAAATGGATTTGGATCCCAATTCCAGCAGCACGACGACGTGCGTATGGTGGAGAAACCCCAACCAAGTGTAAACTCCAAACAAGGGGAGTCCATTCGAGGAAGGAGAAAGGAGGAAGAGAGATGAGAAACTTGTCTCTAAATTTCATGAAGAAAAAGGGCACCCTATCCCTCCTCATATAGGCCAATGAGGGGGGAACCTTCCTCAACTTCCCATGTGGGACTAATCCCAAGGGGAGGGGGTGGCGCACCCTAAAGGGGGGTGGGCCCCTTTCCTTGGTGCCATGGCCCAAGGGGGAGACTCCCTCTTCCCCTAGTGGGCCTCTTTAGGCCCATATGCCTTTTCTTCCATTTTTAAATATATTTAATTATATTTTAATATTTATTTTTGTTAATTAAATAATAAAATATATTTAAAATTATTAAATAATATTTTGAACCTTTCAAAATACCCAGAACAATTTCCGGCCTCCACCGGAACAATTCCGGTGTTCTCTCTTATTTCTCCGGTGATCCCGAATCAATCCTTATTGCGTCGAATACCCTTAAGTCTGACACCCTACGGTCCGGGAAACAACAGACATGATCAAGACACTCTCTTGATCAATGACCATCAATCAAACCTGGTTACAATTCTAGATGGCCCCTGCGCTTCCATCGAATGAAACTTCATCGTTGTTGGATCTGTTTAACATTGAGCATGTTCCCTTTGTCCTGCGGTACTTTGTTTGTCCGAGGTTTTATCGTCGGTATCCAATATACCTAGTTCACCCTCGTTATCGACAAACATGTTTACTCGTTCCCGTGATATTGCAACCCCGTGACCTAGTCACACGTTTGCGCAAACTTTATGATGCAACATCACCGAGTGGGCCCAGAGTACCTATCCGTCACTCGGATGGACAAATCCCTCTTTGATCTATTTGCATACTCATCAACATATCTATTTCGGATACCCAAAGTACACCTTTATGGCTAGCATATTTCAGTCAGGCGGTGGGTTGCAAATCAAAGCATCATCATAGATAGCAATTATGTATGATCATTACGGTCAAAGGATCTGGTCACTACGTTATAGTTATCGCAATGTTGAACTTATGTGACTTGATGACATTGCAACACTTCTGGTGGGTGTGTGTCCATCATATCATTCTCCTAATGATACGAATCCATTGTCAATAGCTTATTTACATCTCATGATCAGGAAACCTTGATCATCAATTGCCCAATGGACTACTATACTAGAGTGAACTAGGGGCCTGGTTTTTTTATACCACGCGTGTATTAATGTTTCTGCTTAATATAGTTATAGCACAGTATAAAACTTATTATGAACTAACGAAATATGCTAATAAACATATTTTATTTGCCTCTAGGGCACATTCCCAACAGATCTATGTGGTTAATTCTCTCTCCCATGATGTGATCTTGATTGTGATCATAGGCTATGTTAATCTAGGGTGATCCCATGATGTTTCCCCTTCTTCTATGTATTGTATTTGATGTACTCACTTGTCTACATCTAGTATAATCTCTGAGACAATGGTGACAGTGGGTCTATTGGACATAGATTATAAGAATATTTTCATGAGTGATTTCTTCTATTTTGAATTGATAGAAGAATGAGAGTCTCTTGGTGCTTGTCTTTGACTATCCTTAAGATATATTGTGGTGATTGTGGTACTCTCTTTGGATGGTCGCGGTGACATTGGGAAATCCATAGATGAGAACTACGAACTCTGAGGTGTGCTTTTGTAGACCTACATAATTCTCATCCTCACACAATGGAATGACCTCCTAATACGTCTCCATTGCATGTTTTTGTGGAAATATCATGTGATTGGACCATGTTAATGTTGTTGAGAGTTGCCACTAGTGAAAGTATGAAGCCTAGGCCTTGTTTCCACCGTTGCAATACCGTTTGTGCTCACGATTACTACTTGCCACCTTGTTGTTTTTATTTATTCAGACTTATATCACTCCGCTTTGCCACCCATATCAATCGTATTTTAACATCTCTTCGCCGAACTAGTGCACCTATACAATTTACCATTGTATTAGGTGTGTTGGGGACACAAGAGACTTCTTGTTTCTTAATTGCAAGATTGCTTGAGAGAGACCCTCTTCAACCTCTAGTTCCCTGAGTCGATAAACCTTAGGTCATCCACTTGAGTCAAATTGTTGTTGTCCTACCTCTGCGCTTGGAGGACCAACATAGTCTACAAGAATAGAAGCGTGTAGTAGACATCAAGCTATTTCTGGCGCCGTTGCCAGGAAGTAAGGTAAGAGGTACTCACACTCTTGCCAGGAAGTTATTTCTTGTGGGGAGTGAGTGCTTGAAGGTATATCTTTAGATCTTGAAATTAAATCTTTTTGTTTCTTGTTTTTATTATAACTAGTTAGGCTTATGGAAAACAACAACAAAATTATGAGAGAGCTTTATGAGCTCTATCTTGAGTTAGGACATGAAGTGTTTAAAGAGAAAATCAAAAGTTCTATGGAGCTTTATTATTTTCATAACACTCATGATAGTAGCAATTTTATTAGTATGTCTTCTTTGAATAATTTTGATGCTAATGATATGCAAAGTTTAAGCTTGGGGGTGCTACGTTTGATGAAGATGATCTTTTTAGCCCCCGAAGTTTTGATGAGGAAATTTATTTTGATGATACATTGCCTCCTATCTATGATGATTATTGTGATGACACTTATGCTATAAATAATATTTTTTTGCAAGTGGATCATGATAAGAATGATTCATGTGATAGCTATTTTGTTGAGTTTTCTCCCACTACTATTAATGATTTTGCGTATGTGGGGAGCAATAAATTTTCTACGCTCGTGGATCATGATAAGAATTTTTTTGTGATACTTATATTGTTGAGTTTATTCATGATGCCACTGAAAATTACTATGAGAGAGGGAGACATGGGTTCACATATCTCAATGATATTAAGCTTCCTCTCTCCATGATGAAATTTTGAAGTTGGACATGTTTTGCCTTCCTATGCTTATTGCTTTGTGCTTCAATGAATTATTTCATTGCAATATTCCTATGCATGGGAAGCATGTTAGACTTAAATGTGTTTGGTATTTGCTTCTTGATGCTCTCTTTTGTTCTTCAACTCTTATTCTTACGAGAGCATCATTAAAAATTTAAGCATATCCTTATGACTATAAAGAAAAAGGTCTTAGGAGGCACCCCATGTTATCTTTACTTTCAGTTTGTTCTTTTTGTTTTTATTGGTCTTGATGCTTTGTTACTACTGTAGAAACATCATTGTATCTTTGTTTTCAAGCTTCGCGCCAAGTTTTAGCCTCTGGTGATAAGTAAACAAAAAGTTGTGACATGTTGTCCAGAAAACAGATTCTTTCTACTCGACGGAATAATTCGTATAAAATCACCAGATCATCTTTTTTATGTGAGTGTTTTTGACAGCAGGCTCTATACAATTGGCTAACTAGCTCCAGTTCTGAGTTTTTTGATTTGAGCTACAGAAGTGCCTCTGAAAAACTAATTACTACGCTTTGTTCTGTTTTTCCCAGATTCTGCCCTGTTTTGCGCTTCTTGAGTTTTGAAATTCTTGCGCATGCTTTTTCTTTGCAAAAACTTTTAGGCAATCTTGAGAAGCAATATCCCTTGTTGAAAATCTTTGTTTCCAAAAAAGGCTAAGTGGAATTAATTTATTTAAGGTACTAACCACTCTAATCAGTTAATGATGAGTTTCATATGAAGGGAGTTTTCAAGTGTGTGAAGGAAGATGATGAAAGGACATCAATGAGTGCCAAAATCTCAATCTTGGGGATGCCCCGGCACCCTCAAGAAATATTAATGGAGACTCAAGCGTCTAAGCTTGGGGATGCCTTTGTGCATCCCCTTCTACATCAACAATCATCAGTTCGTCCTTCTCCATGCTATATTTTTATCACTTCATATGTTATGTGCTTTGCTTGGAGCGTCTTGCACTTTACTTTTCAGTTTTAGTTTTTAGTTTTGTTTGCTTTGTTTGATGGTCATATCTTGTGAGATATTAAAATCCTGGATTGGGAGAGAGACATCCTCCCCTGTTGCATAGAATGCTCATACTTTTCACTTCTATCTTTGTGAGTGTTCAATCTTTGTTACTAGTCGTTTCCATGTTTAGCTCTTGTGTTTCATGTTTATTTATTTTCTAAGAGATGAGAATTAGAATTTTAGGACTCTCTTGAGTTTCACGCTTATCTTGTTTAGAGAGTTGGCCTGTTGCACTAGGTGTGTGTCTTACTTTGAATAGGTAATCAAGGTTGCTATGCTAAGTTTAGTAGTAACTTGAAATAGTTTTGAGGGATTGTTTCAAGTAATGTTTGGACTTATGTGTGTCAAGAGCTCAAGCCTATTAGTGATAGGTCCTTTTTTGGTTAACGTTCTTAATTTTGAAAACTACAAAAAATTAGTTGAGAACTCTAGTTACTAGATAGATCACTAACCTCTAGAGGGGTTGTAATATATAGAGTACCCTCACGTATCATGGGTCGAGGATGCGAAAGGATAACCAAGCCCCCAAACACTCCTCTTAGGGTGCTTGTCTCTTTGTGAATTTCCTGACTAGATACAGAGTTACCGATAATAAGTGGATGAGTTCCTTTGACTAATGCGAGTATTCGATCGTTGGCACTTCCACCAAACATATTTTGTTAGTCTCTTTCGGTGTCGTGCATTGCCCTTTATCACCTTGAGAGTCGGTGCAAACTTTGTCGGTGCATCCAAACCCTTGGCATGATATGCTCTGTCATCATAAGCCTCATTATATCTTCCTCAAAACAACCACCATACCTACCTATCAAGGCATTTCCATAGCCTTTCCGAGATACATTGCCATGAAACATCCATCTTCTCATGACTTGATCTTTCATTGTCATACATGCTTTTTCTTGATCGTAGAGTTGCATGCTAGTTGGGCCTTGCCCTTATAATTGCTACATGACGCGCTGGTATCATTGCACATCATGCTACACTGGCAGAGGCATACATTTGCATACATCTCGATTTATCTTCTATTTTTCTTTATGTTGAGTACGTCTATAAAAGTGTGTTGATCTTCATCATCCTTGCAATATATAGAGCATTGCCCTTAAGTGAGGAAAATATCCCAAAGAGGACACAAATAAAATATCCCAAAATAGGACACATGAAAAGATCCCAAAGAGGACAAATGATAGATAAATAGAAAGAGCCAAAGAGGCCACAAAAAATACAAAAAATAGAAAAAGATAAAAAAAGAAAATAAAAAGAGAGAAGCGGGCAAGACTATTATTCCTTTTTAAAGATCGACACTTATGCTTCAAAGTAGCACTTGTACTTCATAAAGAGTTTTTCATATGATTCATGCTTAACTATGTGGGGATCTTTACACTATAGAACTTGGCTTGTATATTTCAATGATGAGCCTCCTCAAAAGATCTCTAGGTCTTCGTGAGATGGCGAGTTGGATGCACCCGCACCAGTTCCATTGGAGAGCATTCTTACTCATAGCTTATTTTTTCATTTGTTGCATGGAAATCCCTACTCCTCACACCATATCTACAATTAGGCCTACCCTAGCCTAAGGTTGTCCTCATTGGTGTGAGACTTTCATACTTTTTTTGACTTCCTTCCCCATCATTAATACTCGTTGCCATCCTAAGTGCCAACTAATCTTGCTCGTGCTCATTCATTGCATGAGTGCTCGAAATCGAAAGGGAGAGGATCGAATTGACTTGCACCTGGCCGACGGTCTAGGGACGAGTCATAATAAGATTCCAAAGGAGACTAAGTGTGAAAGTTAGTAGATTGAGTTCTCAACAACTATTCACTATTTTTATGCTATAAGCCCATCTCCCACTTTCTGCACGGGGACACCGATAGGAGACATTCGATTCATGGACATCAAGAGTTCTTGCACCTTTATGTTCTTACTTTACTAGTTTCAATACTAGATATAGACTCTTGCTTGTTATTATCTTGACTTGAGTTGCATCTCTTTCTTGTTGTACTTTAAAATTCTACTTACGTTGGTAGCATGTCGATGGCACCGGTAGTGCTCCTCGTTGGCTACCCCAAGTGGAAGGTTGAGAAGTAGACAACATCAAATTTCCCTCAGTGAAGATACCAAGGTTATCAATCCAGTAGGACTCCAAGGGCTACGAGTAGGTGGTCAAACGAGCAAGGCGCCGTTTGAGATAAGTCGCTCACTTGACCTGTACCTGCACACAGACGCAAATAGCTTTGCTCCTAACGAGTACGGAGAGGTTGTCAATCTCTCCGTTCTTGTTGTTTACAAAGGATCAAACACAAGGGGGGGATAATAGTAGTGATGATGATTGCAACAGAAAGGAAATAAAAGCGGTAAAGATGAACGGTGTAAACTATGATGGAAATATGGACCGGGGTCCCATGACTTTCACTAGTGATATCTCTCTCTCCCAAAAGACAATAAATAACTATGCTTGGTGAACAAATTACAGCTGGGAAATTGACAGAATTATAAACGCATCGCAATTCTAATTATGCTACAAGAAAGCTAGAGGCTAAATCGTATGGGAAGTACGCCAAGACGAGTAGACCATTTATTCATCAGCATCTACTCACTAATCATCCACCTTGATATATCTATCCAGAACATCTCGCTGGTATTAAATTGTGAACCCCAGCCAAACTATAGGATCAAAGCAACATACAACTGCATTAACACCGCGGTTACAAGCACCGCTGTTTTCTCCCTGGTGGAAACAACACATCCCCTAGTCTCATGTTTCTGTTACTCAAGCTAGACATCGGGGGCATGAACCCACAATCATGCATAACACTCCCTCTTGAAGTTACTATTTACTACTTGGCCAAAGCAATACAAAGCAATAGAGAACATACAAGAATACTAAATAACTAATGTCTAATAATAAAAAGGTAAACCAAATATATACTCATCACAATTTGAACATAATCTCATAATCCAGCATATCCCAGCAAATACAACATAGCAACACAGAAACTAATACATAAGTGCCTTGATCATGTAGGGTAGCTCACAAGTTCTAAGAATTGAAGCACAAGGGTGGAGAGGAAACATCATCTAGCTACTGATCATGGACCCATGGTCCAAGGGGGACGACTCACGGCACAGCCGGGAAGCGCTTATGGTGGTGGAGAAGCTCCCGGAGATCAATCCTCCCTCCGGCAGGGTGCTGGGACGAGGTCTTCTGGCGATCCCGATCTCGCGGCGGCGGTGAAACATTGGTAAAAATCGTGTAATGGGGGCCTCTCGAGGGTTTTCACGTTGAGGGCTAAATATAGGCTGAAGGGGGGCACCACGTGGGCCCAACCGGACCATGCGGCCAGGTGGCGTGGCCCCACCCTTGGTCGCGCCAGGAGGCCACCTGGCCAGAGGGACTCCCCTCCGGCCTTATGGAGTCTTGTGATATGCTGAATTTTTATTGGATTTTTTCTAGATTTTTTGAGCACTTTAATAATTGGTATTTTCCTGCAATGCACGGACAACAGCAGACAGAAACTGGCACTGGGGAACTGAGTTAGTAGGTTAGTCCAAATATGTTGAAAAAGGTATGAAAGTGTAGCAAAGCATATAGCAAAGTCACCAATATAAGCATGGAACAAGCGGAAAATTTAGATACGTTTGGGAAATATCAACATCCCCAAGCTTAATTTCTTCTCGTCCTCGAGCAGGTAAATGGTAACAAAGATAAGTTCTGTGGTGACAGGCTACCAACAAACATTTGAACTTTAAAGTACAGCAGGCAATATATTTAATTCAAGTGAAGAAAAAAACGAGCAAGAGTCTATACTAGTATTGAAACTAGCAAAATAAGAACATAAAGGTGCAACAACTCTAGTTGTCCGTGACTCGAATCTCTCCAACCGGTGTTTGCGTGCAAGAAGTGGGAGATGGGTTTATAGCATAAAAGTACTTAATTTTAATTGAGAACTCAATCTACTAAAACTTCACACTTGGTCTCCTTTGGAATCTTATTATGACTTGTCCCTAGACCACTAGTCAGGTACAAGTCAAACTGATCCTCTCCCTTTCGATTTCGAGCACTCATGCAATGAATGAGAGCGATCAAGATATGTTGGCACTTAGGATGGTAAATAGAATAATGATGGGGAAGGAAGACAAAAAAAGGTGTGAAAGTCTCACATCATGAATAAGGACAATCATAGGTGAGAGAAAGCCAAATGATAGATATGATGTGAGGAGTAGGGATTGCCATGCAACGGATGCACATATGAGCTATGGGAAGCTCTCCAATGGAACTAGTGGGGGTGCATCCAACTTTCTTGCTCAAGAAGACCTAGAGATCATTTGAGGAGGCTCACCATTGGAATATACAAGCTAAGCCAAGTTCTATAGTGTAAGGATCCCCACATAGTTATGCATGAATGATATGAAACTCTCTATGTAGTACAAAAACTACTTTGGAATACGAGTGTGGATCTTTCAAAAGGAATAGTAGTGTTGCCCCTTCTCTCTTTTTATTTCTTGTTTTCTTTCTATTTTTTGTATTTTTGTGGCCTCATTGGATCTTTCTATTTATCTCTCATTTGTCCTCTTTGGGATCTTTTAATTTGTCCTCTTTTGGGGTCATTTATTTGTTGGATATGTGCCCTAGAGGCAAATTAATAAAGATATTTTTCACATATCCGTTTTGTTCATAATACGTTTTATATTGTGATATAACTGTATTACTTGGAACTACTAATACACGTGTGGTATAAAACACAAGTTCCTAGTTTAACTCGGGTAAACTAGCTCATTGGGCAATTGATTGATCAAGCTTTCCTGATCATGGCGACACTTAAGTCCATTGACAATGAGGTCATATCATTGGGAGAATGATGTGATGGACACACACCCACCTAAAGCATTGTAATGTGATCGGTCACATAGTTCAGCATTGCGATGACTTTGTAACGTATGGCTTAGTACTTAGACCGTAATGATCATACGTAATTGTCATCTATGAGGAGACTTTGATTTGTATACCACCACCTGACTGAAATATGCTGGCTATAACGATGCACTTTGGGTATTGCGAAATATAAGGTTGATGAGTATGTTAATAGATCAGAGCGTGATTTGTCAGTCCAAGTGATGGATAGGTACTCTGGGCCCACTCGGTGATATTACATCAATAGCTTGCAAGCAAGTGACTAGGTCACAGGAGATGTAATTGGCACGGACGAGTAAACTTGTTTGTTGTGAACAAGATGTGAACATGGTATGTTGGATACCGACGATCAAACCTCAGACAAAGAAAAGTACCACAACACAAAGGGATCACGTCGTATCGTTAACGCTTTCCAAAAGAGATTGAAGTTTATTCGATGGAAGCGCAGGGGCTGTCAAGGATTGTAACCAGGTCCAACTGACTAGTCATTGGTCAATGAGAGTGTCTCGATCATTTCTGCTGTTTCCCGGACCGTTAGGGTGTTACACTTAAGGTCAATCGATGCATTGGGATAGATTCGGGATCATCGGTGAAATAGGAGACACTACTGAAAAAATGGCCTTTAATGGCGCACCTATTTTTGCTAGTAATGGCGCACATCCGGTGCGCCATTACTATCACGCCATTACTAACACTTAGTAACACTTAGTAATGGCGCACCACATATGCGCCATTACTACCTCTACTGGTGCGCCACTGGACACCCATTTTTTCTAATTTTTTTGAATTTGGAAGGCGGGAACATAGTAGTGGCGCACATTGCTATCTAAGGTGCGCCATTACTAACTTTTTTTTCAATTTTTTTCATTTTTTTATTTTTTATTTCTTAATCTCGGGTCACTACGGCTTAATCTCAAGTTACTCTACTTAATCTCAAGTCAAATTGCACTCCGTGGTCAAATTTCCCGGAGGGTCACCCATCCTCACACTACTCCAGCCCCAGCACGCTTAACTTCTTAGTTCCATTCACCTCTTGCCCCACCTCACCTCACAAGATATATGTATCATATCAATCCTATTAAACCTTGTTCATGTCTAGGACCTTGTTCATGTCCATGAGTGTGATGAAATGGTGAACTTTTTTTTGAAACTTACCGACCAGTCTCCTATCATATTTTAAACTTTTTTCAAAAAAAAATTCAAAAATTTTAAAAAAATCTTGTTACTAGTGGCACACTTTTTAAATAGTGCGCCATTAGTAAGTTTGATTTTTTTCATTTTTTTGCCCTCTAGATCTTAAAAGCCCCGTAACTTTTTTCTGTTAGGTTTTTGAGGATTCTAAAAATGTTCAACGGGTTATAACCCGTTGAATTTGGATATAACTTTTCGAGTAGATGATTTTTCATATAAAAAACTTTTTCATCGGAGGTCGTATGCAAAAGTTATGCCCATTTTACACAATTCTCGAGAGATTTTGCAAAAAAAGTCAAAATTCATGTTTCTAAATTTTCCTAACAACTAGACCACATATCTCATGGGAATCTTATTTTATTTTATTTTTTGACATTTCTATCATTTTTGTTTATTTTTTTAAACTGAAAAGGCGGTCCACGTGGGGGGGTGCATTTGGTAAAAAAATTTGGCCACCTCAGAAAGTTAGTAATGGCGCACCTTTACAAAGTGCACCATTACTATGTCTTTGACTGGGTCAAACCTTGGTCAAACATAGTAATGGCGCACCTTTCACCAGGTGCGCCATTACTATGTCACCTTACTAATGGCGCACTTATAAAAAGTGCGCCATTACTATGTCCAGGAATGGGTCAAACCTTGGTCAAACATAATAATGACGCACTTTTCACCAGGTGCGCCATTACTGTTTAGGTTACTAATGGCGCACCTGCACATGGTGCGCCATTACTATAAATAGTAATGGCGCACCACATGTATAGTGCGCCATTAGTGTCAATATTATCTATAGCTGTTTTTCTAGTAGTGAGAAATCACCGGAATAGTTCCGGGGGAGAACGGAAGTTGTTCCAGATATTTTGAAAGGTTCAAAATAAAGTTTAATTGTATTTAATAATGGTTTATTATTTAATTATCTAAATTAAATATTAAAATATAATTAAATTAATTAAAAAATTGAAAAAGACTATATGGGCCATATGGGCCCATTAGGGAGGAGGGGGTTTCCCCCCTTGGGATTTGCGCCAAGGGTGGGGCCCATCCCCCCTCCCTTGGTCGGCGCACGCCCCCCTTGAGAGTTTAGTCCCACCTCGGGGAGGGGAGGAGGATGGCACCCTCCTTGGCCTATATAAGGAGGGGTACACCCCCCTTTTTCCAAGACAACAAAATCTCTCTCTCTTTCCTTCTCCTACCTAGTGAGTGGACTCCCCTTGTTTGGAGTCTACACCTAGTTTGGATTTCTCCACCATAGCAGGCCGTCGCTCTGCCGGAGTCGGGATCCGAATCTGTCTTTCTTCCGCTGCTCGCCTGGTTCGGGGCTCGGAGGAAACATCGATTGTATCGTACGTGTATAATCTCTTCGAGGCGCTACACCTGTGGCGCTACTTCATCGCTGGAGGTCAAACGAGAGTCTCCATCGCCGATGGTCTTCAACACGACAGGGAGGTTGTAGTTCCGAGTCTACGCCAGCCACGTTCGCAAGAACGTTTCCCTCTTTCGGTCTTCAAAGGTATGAACTCCGATTCCCTCCGTTACTTTACATCGCCATAGCATAGATCTTGGGTTCGGGCAACGTAGGTATGAAAATTTTGTGTTTTCTGCCCTGTATCCCCACAGTGGTATCATAGCTAGCTATGCGTAGATGTATTGTACGGGTAGAACACATCTAGGATGTGGGCATCGAATCTTCATTCGTTACCCTCCCATGTGTACTCAGTTAGCATTGCGGCAATGTCCTGATGAAGCGGCCTCGACCGACCTTACGCGTTTACGCGAGACTGGTTCCACGCTTGACATATGGATTGTACCATATAAGTAGATGGGGGGTGTCTGTCTCTTTAACATTAGCGATGTGAAGATGTTTGCAACGGAGGGCCCCGACATGGGTGTAATAGAGACGATTGGGGATCAATGTTGTGGCATGTTTTTCGCAGGATAGAAAGGTTCTCTCTCGAAACCCCTAGCAGCCACGTAAAACTTGCACAAGCTAAAGTAGAAAGGCGTTTAACTTTGCTTTGCATGAAGAGGGATCATAGCTTTTATGATTTACAGTTTTACTTCCTGTTTCTGCTAATATGCTAGATATGTCGACGATAGCACAAATAGGACCATCTCTCGCAATACCAACATTGTATTCTCCCTTGGTGGGCACCGCCTGGAAGGATCTCCCATATGGCCGACATCATGTACATATCGGGAGTCACACATATTAAATGGCGTTCACATGAGGTTGGGTTCGGCAAGCCTGGCATATGCAGATATGGCCTTGCCGAACAACTAACATCAAGGTTGGATTGGCAAGCTTGACATATGTAGATGCGGGCCTGGAACACAGTAGATCAAAAGATCGAGCACGAGTCACATACGTGATGTGATTGACATAGTGGCCTACCTGAACCACATACTGATGGTCGTGACGACCGGGAAAGGTATGGAGGTTCGGGATTGTGTGATCACTTAGTTAAGTTGAGAGGTGTTATCTAAGTGGGAGCTTTCTAGAATTTTGAAGATTAAATTGAAAACTCCACATTATGAAAAAAAGTCTAAATATGTATCATTGTGAATCACCATTGTAGATGGCAGCACCACGCCCTTCGTTCAACTTAGGCTCGTTCCTAGAGAAAGACAAACTGAAAACTGATGGGTCAAACTTCACCAACTGGTTCCGTACCCTGAGGATTATCCTCGTTCCCCTCAAGATGGCATATGTACTAGAGGGCGCGTTAGGTGACGCACCAGCAGATGATGCCAGTCAGGATGAGAAGAATGTCTATCTCTCCAAGACTAATGATTACAACCTTGTCCAAAGTGGCATGCTCTACTCCATGGAGGCTGAGCTGAAGAAGCGCTTTGTGAGGATGAGTGCATATGATATTATCACCGACCTCAAAAGCCGTCTTTGCACCTCAAGCCAAGGCTGAACGGTACGAGACTTCTGAAGCCTTCTTCTCGGCTAAGATGGACGAGCACAGTTGCGTGAGTGAGCATGTGGTTAAAATGTCTGGCTACGCTCAATGCTAGAATGCTCTGGAATGTCAGATTCCAGATGAACTTGCAGTTGATAGGGTGTTGAAGTCGCTTCCCCCTAGCTACAAAGGCTTTGTGCTGAACTACAACATGCAGGGGATGACTGAGACCCCTTCTGAGTTGTTCACCATGATGAAAAGTGCCGAGGTTGAGATCAAGAAGGAGCACGCTGTATTCATGGTCAACAAGACCACTGAATTCAAGAGGTCAAGATGACGGGACAAGGGAAAGAAAGGCAGCCCCAAGAAGGATGGCAAGTCAGTTGTCGTTCCTCCCAAGGCACCTAAGCCCAAGCCTGGAGTTCAGTGCTTGTACTACAAGGGTGAAGGTCAATGGAAATGCAACTGCCCCAAGTACCTAATGATAAGAAGGATGGCAAGGTTGCCAAGAGAGATGAGGGTATATTTGATATACATATTGTTGATCTTTTCTTAACAAGCGTCGGGAACACATCCTGGATACTTGATACAGGATCTGTCGCTCATATTTCTAATTCCGTTCAGGGACTAAGGAATAAGAGACGCTTGCTGAGAGATGAAGTGACGATGCGAGTGGGCAACGACTGTCAAGTTGAAGTATTGGTGGTCGTCACGATGCATCTTAGTCTCCCTTCGGGATTAGTTTTGGTTTTGAATAAATGCTACTATGTACCCGCATTGAGTGTGAACATCGTTAGTGGCTCTTTCTTGAAGCGAGACCACTATTCTTTTAAGTCTGATACAATTGGTTGTTCGATTTATAAGGATGATGTGTTTTATGTTCATGCACCGGAGCAACGTGGTTTATTCGTACTTGATCTCGACGGTGACACGCATCACATCAACAATATAGAGGCGAAAAGATTAAAGAGTAGTGGCGAAGAGCACATGATGATGTGGCATTGTCGACTTGGTCATATTGGTATAAAGCTCATGGAGAAGCTTCATAAAGATGGACTTCTTGAGTCATTGGATTTTTGATCCCTTGACACATGTGAACCATGCCTCATGGGCAAAATGACAAGGACTCCATTCAATGAAATAATGGAGGGTGCGATGACTTATTGGGGATCATACATACAGATGTATGTGGACCCGTGAACGTCCCCACACACAATGGTCTTCGTTCCTTCGTGACCTTTACTGATGACTTGAGTAGATATGGGTATATTTACTTGATGAAGCACAAGTATGCAACCTTTGAAAGGTTCAAAGAATTTCAGAGTGAGGTCGAGAATCAACTCGGGAAGAAAATAAAGCACCTTGGATCCGATCGAGGTGGCGAGTATTTAAGTCACGAGTTTGGCAATCGTCTGAAGTCTTGTGGCATTGTACCACATCTTATCCCGGTAGGCACACCTCAAAGGAACGGTGTAGCCGAACGACGTAATCGAACTCTATTGGATAGTGTGCGATCGATGATGTCTCATACCGACTTGCATGTGTCATTCTGGGGGTATGCGTTAGAAACTGCCGCTTACGTTCTTAATAGGGCACCATCCAAATCTGTGAAGACAACTGATGGTACGATTTAACGCCCCCTCGTTGGTTACCCAAAGTGGAAGGTTGAGATGTAGACAACAACAGGTTTCCCTTAGCGAAGATGCTAAGGTTTAATGTCGAACCAATAGGACTCCAACAGATACAAGAAGGTGGTGAAGTGAACAATGGCGCCGTTCACAACCTAAGGTTGCTTACTTCACCTGGACCTGCACACACAACAAATAACTTTGCTTCCCAACGAGTACAGAGGAGTTGTCAATTCCTCCGGCCTTGTTGTTTACAAAGGATAAAACGCACAGGATAATAATGAAGGTTATAGCAACGAAAAAGTAAATACTGAAAGTAAATTGATAGAGTAAACAGTATTGGAAATATGGACCGGGGTCCTATGATGTTCACTAGCGATGTCTCTCTCCCAAAAGACGATAAAATAGCCATGCGAGGTAAACAAATTACAGCTGGGAAATTGACAGGATTATGTGCGCAAACCAATGCTAATTATGCTATAAAGAAAGGAAGAGGCTCAAAAGCATGGGCGGTACGCCAAGACAAGTAGACCGAAATC
Organism: Bromus sterilis; assembly: GCA_950022295.1. Classification (NCBI taxonomy): domain Eukaryota; kingdom Viridiplantae; phylum Streptophyta; class Magnoliopsida; order Poales; family Poaceae; genus Bromus; species Bromus sterilis. Next base: position 170,546,355 of record OX465597.1, read on the forward strand.
CATCTGCATTTACCTACTAATCATCCACCTTGAGATATCTATCGAGAACATCTCGCTGGTATTAAGTTGCGAATCCCACCCAAAGTGTAAACTCAAAGCAACGGACAACTGCATTATAGAACTTTGCGTAAAGTAAACAATCCTTGCACCCGCAAGTACAAGCACCGTTTTCCCCCTTGTGGCAACATCACATCCCCTAGACTCATGTTTCTGTCACTCAAGCTAGTCATCGGGGGGCATGAACCCACAATCATGCATAACGCTCCCTCTTGGAGTCACTACCTACTACTTGGCCAAAGCAATAAACAAGAACGGAGAACATGCAAGAATTACTCAAGAACATAAATATAAAAGAGGAGAATCAAATATATTACTCAAACACAATCTAAACATAATCTCATAATCCATCGGATCCCAGCAAACTCAGCATAGCAACAGCAGAAATATTACATATGTGCCTCGATCATGTAGCGCAGCTCACGAGGTCTAATCCATGAAGAACAAAGAGGGGAGGAGAACATAACATAGCTACTGATCATAGACCCATGGTCCAAGGTGGACTACTCACGATTCATCCGGGAAGCATCCATGGTGGTGGAGAAGCTCCTGGAGGTGGTTCCTCCCTCGGGCAGGGTGCCGGGAAGAGGTCTTCTGGTGCTCCCTATCTTGGAAGCGCGGCGGCGGCGGAACAGAGGAGAGATCGCGAAAAAGGATTCCCGTCACGAGGGTTTCTCGTCACGAGGAATAAATAGGTGAAGAGGGGCAGCCAGGGGGGCCACCAGGGGTCCAGGCGCTCCCCTGGCGCGGCTCCACCCTAGGGCGCCCCGGGAGGGCGCATGGGCCCCTGGTGGGTCCCCTCTGCCCCCCCTCGGTGAATCCCGAAGCTTCTTCTACGCTGATTTTTTATTGGATTTTCCCCGAATTTTTGGAGCACTTTTTATATGGGGGAAACCTGAAATAGAAAAACAGCAGAAAACAGGAACTGGCACTGGGGTGCACTAAGTTAATAGGTTAGTCCAAGTATGATAAAAAGTGTATGGAAGTTCATCAATATCATAGCAATATCACACAAAAGAGGCATGGAGCAAGGATAAATTCTAGATACGTTTTGGACGTATCAACATCCCCTAGCTTAATTCCTGCCCGTCCTCGAGAAGGTGAATGATAAAAGCATAATTTCTGTGGTGACATGCTAGCAACCATAAAAGAACTTTTAAGTAAAGCAATCAAGGCATGTAATTCAATTCAAGTCATAACAGTCAAGAGTCTATATTTAGTATTGAAACAAGCAACATAAGAACATAAAGGTGCAAGAGCTCTCGCTGTCCGTGACTCGAATGTCTCCAAATGGTGTTTGCGTGCAAGAAAGGGGATAGGGATATACGAGAAAAAGTATTTTTGTGTTGAGAACTCAATTACTAAAGTTTCACACTTGGTCTTCTTTGGAATCTTATCTTGACTCATCCCCAGACCACTAGACAAGTACAAGTCAAAATGATCCACTCCTTTTCGATATTTTGAGCACTTATGCAATGGATGAGTGTAAGCAAGAAAGTTGACACTTAGGATGGCAAAGAGAAAATATGGTGGAGGAGGAAGACAAAAAGGTGTGAAGGGCTCACATCAATGAGGACAATCATAGGCGAGAGAAAGCCAAATGATAAATATGATGTGAGGAGTAGGGATTTCCATGCAACGAATGCACATATGAGCTAAGTTAAGCTCTCCAATGGAACTAGTGGGGGTGCATCCAACTTGCTTGCTCAAGAAGACCTAGAGCTCATTTGAGGAGGCTCATCATTGGAATATACAAGCTAAGTTCTATAGTGTGAAGTTCCCCACATAGCTATATGCATAAATGATAATCTCTATGGAGTACAAGATATAAGAGGGAGTACGAGTGTGGATCTCTCAAAAGGAATAGTAGTGTGCCCCCTTCTCTTTATTTATTTATTTTTCTCTTTTTTTCTATTTTTCTGTACTTTTTGGTGGCCTCAATGGCTCTTTCTATTTCTCTCATTTATCCTCTTTGGGATCTTTTAATTTTTTCCTCTTTGGGATCTTTTAATTTGTCCACTTTGGGATCTTTTCCTCACTTTAGGGGCAACACTCTATATATTACAAAAAGTATAGAAGATCTTTCACACTTTACAAAGTACTCAAATCATAAAGAATATGTAACTATCATGATGTATGCAAATGTATGCCTCTGCCAGTGTAGCAGGATATGCACTGATACTAGCGCATCATGTAGCAATGATTAGGGCAAGGCCCAACTAGCATGCGGCTCATCGATCAAGCAAGTAGCATGTATGACATGAAGATCAAGTCATGACAAGATGGATGTTGCATGGCAATGTATCTCGGAAAGGCTATGGAAATGCCTTGGTAGGTAGGTATGATGGCTTTTTTGAGGAAGGATATAAGAGGGTTTATGATGGCAGAGCGTATCATGCCAAGGGTTTGGATGTACCGGTGAAGGTGGACGCCATCTCTCGGAGTGAGAAGAAAGCAATGCACGGCACAGGAGAGGCTAGAAAAATATGGGAAGGTGGAAGTGTCAACTTTTGAATACTCATATTAGTCCGAAGAACTCATGCACTTATTATCGGTCACTCTCAATCTAATAAGGAGGTTTCACAAAGAGACAAGTACCCCGAGGAGGAGTGTATGGGGGTTTGGTTATCCTTGCGCATCCTCGACTCATGGTACGTGAGTGTACTCTAATATTCGACCCCTCAGAAGAGTAGTGATCCATCTAGTAGCTAAATTTCTCAACTAATTTTGTAAGTTTTGAAAATAAACACGGATTGCCCAAAATACGACATCTATCACTAATAGGCTAAAGCTCTTGACACCAAAAGTCCAAACATTACTCAAAACAATACCTCAAAACTATTGCAAGTTACTACTACAAAAGAATAGCAACCTCAATTATCTACTTCAAGTCAAGACACAAAACTCAGTGCAACAGGCAAACTCTCTAAACAAGATAAACATGAAAACTCAAGAGAGTTCCAGCAGCAAACTAAACAAAAGCTCTTTGAAAACATAAGCATGAAAACTAAGAGCTAAACATGACAGTAGCTATGAAAAAGATAAAGAACACACACAACAAAGATAAGCATGAAAAGTCCTATGTTGTGTTCTAGATTTTGGAAGTGGAGTGTGTTTCTCTCCCATACAAAGAAATCTGGGTTCTAACTTGTTATGAATAGCAAGAAAAGCTAAAGAAAACTAAAAATAAAACCTAAGAGCGAGACGCTCCAAGCATAGCACATAACGCATGAAGTGATAAAAATATAGTGAAACGAGAGACGAACTGATAATTGTTGATGGAGAAGGGGATGCACGGGGGCATCCCCAAGCTTAGACGCTTGAGTCTCCTTGAATATTTCTTGGGGATGCATGGGGGCATCCCCATGCTTGAGCGCTTGACACTCCTGAATCTTCTTTCATCATCTTCCCTCGCACACTTGAAAACTCCCTTCATACATAACTCATCATAATCTGATTAGCTACTGGAAATAATTTTTCCTCTATTGGAAATAAAGATATTCTTGAAGAGCTACTGTTTCTCAAGAATGCTGTAACACTCCCACTGTCAGTGAACAGTAATCACTGTTACTGTTCATCTGTACTGTTCAAAACTTTTGTTTGATCAACTGGTTCAGTTCAAATTCAAATTCTCCTTTGATATTGTTGCAAGCAAAGTGAACCATGGGCCTTGATCATCATGAATCAAAACAAGTCCAAGCCATTTGAATTGAAATTCAAACAAAACCTAAATGCATGTTGATGAATATTAAAAATATTGTGACAATAAAATATTTTCCAAAAATCTTGGAACCACTTTTATAAAATCCCAAATAATCATTGGACCATGCCCATGTAATCATTGGTATTTATTGGGCTACTGAAAACTGTAAACAATTAATAACAGTAGCAATTCCAGGCCAATTACCCATTTTATAATAAAATAAAATACCAAAAGAGTTTAGAAAAATCCTAAACTTTTTGTGGCACTCTAGGAATATGCTCTACTAATTATGGAACCAAAATGGCATTATATAAAAATGCGTGAGCTTTTCAAATAATTGCTAACATAATTTTATAGAAAAGGAAAAGAGAAAAAAATGGGCTCTGGTTATTCTTCGCACGGGGCAAAGGCCCACCCCCCCGGCCCACCCGCAACCTTTCTTTTTCCCCACCCTTCCTGTTCCTCTGGCACGAGGCATGGCGCCATGGCGTGGCTGGACCAGCCCGACGCCGCCGCCCGGTCGCGACAGTGCCCCCCCGCTGGAGCTAAATATCTCCCCCCTTCCCTCCGCAAATTGTGGATCGCCCCCCCATTCTTTCCCCATCGCGGCCCGCTCTCCCTCTCTCTCGCTCGCCCGAGCTCCGCCGTGCGCGCCATCGACGCCGACGCGGCCACCGGCCATCTCCGGTCCTGGCACCGTGTCCAGGCGTCCCGCCGTGGACTACCTCGTCTCCCTGCACGGCAAATTGCCCCGGGAGGCCCCGAGCGCGACGCCCCGGTCATCTTCCTCCACCACGGCCGCCGCGACCTCACCGTCCGATTCGTCGCCGCCGACGCCTCCCCCTGCCATCTGCCTCCTCGTCGAGTTCCATGTGAGCTCACGCCCTTCCCCATCCTCCCCTTCCTCTCGCTCGCGCCCTGTGGCCGCCGTTCTGAAATCGTGCGCTCCGGCCGCCGTGTTGCCGCCATGGGTGCGCGCGCCAAGCTCCGACCGTGCCCTGGCCGCGCACGCGCGCATGCTCGCCGTGCTACCGGGTGTGGCCGCAGCCCACGCTCCCCACGCCCCGTCCAGCCCCGTACCCCCTGTGCGTGCGCCTCGCCACGCCGTGGCCTCGTCGTGCTCTGCCCAGGCACGGGCACGAGCACGGTTAAACCGGGGGCAACCCCCCCCCCCTAATAGCCCCCCAGCCACTGACCTCTGGGTCCCACCCAGAGGATTAGCCCCTAACCCCCCTATTTAAAATAAAACCAGTGAAATAAACCCCCCCCCCCCCCGTGAGTATGACACCTGGGCCCCCCTTGTCAGAGTTTTATAAATAAAATAAATTTGATTTATTATTAGAGTATGACATGTAGGCCCCACTGGATTAATTAGATTTAATTAAACCATTTTTATAAATACTGTGTATGACAGTGGGGTCCCACTGGTCTGTTTGACCAGTCAACCTTATGGATAATGTTGGAATAAATAATAAAAGAAATTCAGAAAATGTTATAAAATGATTTAAAATTGGAAATTCAATATCTTTTAAACCGTAAGTCAGATTCAAAAACTTTATACATGAAAATTGATCAGAAAAATATAACGAATACGAATACGCTATCCGTATGTCTACCCCACCCCCCTAACACACCGATCATCGACATTCCCCCCTCCGGGCTGTCTGTCGATAATTCCCGGTACCGATAAAAAGTACCCGGATGAATTTATTTCGAACACGAAAGTTGTTCGGAATAGTTCAACTAACACGGATACACCCCCCTTATGTTTTTCGGATGTCCACGACACCTCCGGCATGAACCCTCCCCCCCCGGACACCCTGTCCGGTAATCACCCGGAGTCGTAGTTCATCCCCGGATGAATTTCCGCTCCGAGCAAAGTACATTGCACTGCGTTAGAACCCCGTTAACATTGCATACGCCATGCTATTCATTTGTTTGTATATTATTGCTGTGTATTTACTGTTTCTTCCCCCCTTTATTCTCCGGTAGACCCCGCTGCTACCGCCGACTACACCGCTGCCGGGTACGACTACTTTGTCGACGACCCTGCCCCTACCGTCGAGCTTCCAGGCAAGCAGAGCCATTCTCTTCCCCAGATATCGCCTACCTTTCCGTACATTTCTTGCACTAGGCATTGTTACTGCTGCTGCTACGTTGCTTACCTATTCAATTGCATAGCCTGATTTTGTCGCCCCTTGATGTACCTTTTCCTTTATCCTATGCTGCCTATTATTACTTACGCATTATTCAGCAGTGAGCCCTGCGCATTGTTAGCTAGGATTAGATAGCGGGCTGTGATCCCTCAGGGGGTGAACACGGATACCATATATACAACTGCACAGGTACGGTACAAAGCAGACACCGCCAAAGGCCCCTATCTGGGTTATGCCTAGTCACCTCAAGTGTGAGCTATCAAGGAGTAATCCTTGTACTCCACCCGAGGCTGACTTTGACTTGCCGCCATAGGGTCCTGAACAGCGGTTGTCCTTAAGGTAAGAAGTCGGGCGACCCAACGGTGCCCGCGAGAGGTATATCGTCGGGAACGACAGGGAGGGTACGACCGACGTTACTGGCGTGCTTGGCCCCTGCTCGTATCTCGCGAGAGTTATCAAACCACGAAAGTCGAGCTCTACCAAGAGCACACGCGAGACAAGGTAAGGAGACGGTTCACCTTGTTGGTAACCGCAGTGACTTGGTGGGACGACAAGGCAGGCACCGATGTACTGGTGGTCCTGACTGCTGCCGTTGACCGCGGGTCGGTTAAGTCGAGACAACGATAACGGTTGTCACGCAGGTTAATTAAAATGCTAAATGGTTCGGCGGATGACTTGAGAGACCCATTGGTCTGTACGCACTACCTTCACGTGGGATAAGGAGTATGGGCTCCCCTGCGTCGTAGTCTGTCCGAAAGCTCTTCAAACGTCAGCAGTACCACGGGCTGATAGCCGGGAAGCGGTCTTGTCTTATTTGCTGCAGCAGGTGTGTTTGGATTTGCTTTTGCTTCACCGGCCAGTCTCGTACTGTGCAGGAGCGTGCAAGGGTGAGGGACCTAGACCCCTTGGCGCATAGGATATAGTCCGGCGGATGGCCTCTCTGCTGAGCCTAGGTTGAACTGCGTCGTGTCGGATAGCTTTGGTGGAGGTGGAGCATTCCCTAACCAGGTTCCCGCCACCCTGGAGATCCGAGCGTGCAGGCTGAACAGTAGTGCACCCCTGCAGGGAGTTTAATCTATTCGAATAGCCGTGTCCACGGTAACAGGACGCTTTATGCTGAAGCTGGATCTTACCACTAGAAACTATTATTATTAAACTGTATGGTTCCGGGTTTTCTTCCTCGCGGGGATGTCGAGGAGGTGAACTCGGAGGCATTATTATTATTGTTAATCATTACAACTTATATTATACAATGTTGCAGCAACTTCTGCTTCGTTGTTACTTTATGCTTTATATGAACTGTTGGCTGATCCTTACCTCTTGCTGCAAGACATCGTCGGAAGATGCTAGTCTTCGATAGGCCTAGCTTCTTACCCTTATTCTGATTTCTATCTTGCAGTCCACTATATACAGCCTCTTCTTTCCGTTGATACAATGCATAATGCTTAGTAGCGGACGTAAGACTCGCGGGTATACTAGATACTCACCTTTGCTTTATTTCCCCTTTTTCGCTTTGCCTGATCGGCCACTGCAGTCGACGTTGGAGCCCAGGAGCAGGAGTACCCCGGAGGCGAATACTACTACGTCGAGACCCCCGCTGACCAGGACCAGGAGTAGTTTTGGAGGCTCCCAGGCAGGAGGCCTTGCCTTTTCGATCTGTATCTCTGATGTTATTTGTGCTAGCCTTCTTAAGGCAAAACTTGACTAACTATGTCTGTACTCAGATATTATGGCTTGTATAACTTATGTATTCGGGTCCGAGTGACCCCCCTTTATTGTAACATATTGGTCTATCCTTTTGTGTTTAGTGTTGTGCTGTGATATTCTCACCGTGGCACCCTAATCTCAGCCGTGTACCCTGCGTGTATGATTACTGTACACGGATTGATTTTAGGGGCGTTACAAATGCCAAAATGTTTTTGCAAAGAAAAAGCAAGCTTAAGGTTTGCAAAACGAAGAAAAGGCAAAACAGGACAAAATCTGTGAAAACAGACCAGTAGGTAGTAAAGAATTTTTTAGGGATACTTGTGCAACTCAAATAAAGAAACTGAGAACATACGAAAGTTCCGTAATTGTATAGAGCACACTGTGTAAAAATTTCAGCTCAAAAATATGAATTGGGATTTTTCTAGTCACGAGGACAGAATCTGTTTTCTGGACAGCATGTCACAACTTTCACTTCCCTTGTCATATGAGGCTATAGATGGCACAAAGCTTGAAAATTAAAGATACAATGATATTGCTACAGTAGTAACAATCATCAAGACCACTCAAAACAGATGAAAAACAAAAAGGAAATCCTAAATTCATTGCGGGCTGCCTCCCGAAAGCGCTTCTTTAAAGCCATTAGCTAGGCTTAATGCAAATAGATCAAGTTGTATCAATTGAACCATCATCAAGATCATCAAAAAGCTCTTCAATAATACAACCACTCTTAAGAGGTCTTTCAAATAAAGGCCTAATAAAGATACTTCTAGGAATAAAAGCGAAAGGTGGAAAATCAATTGGAGTCTCATTTATTATATTAAAGAGAGGTATTTCTTCCAAAGTCTTCACAGTTTCAACCCCTTTGGCAATAGATAGATATTTTTGTAACGAGGAACCTTTGGAACGTAAACGAACCTAGGTTCCTTCTTTTCCGGAGTTTCCTCCTTTCTGGTTTTGATTGAGGAAAAATTAGTTCCTAGAGTGTCAATGATTTCCTCAATCTTATCAATCCTAGAAGGGTCCAAGTCATGGGATTTGATGATCTCCAAGGTTTTGATTTTTTTTTGCACGGAGCTATCTAGTCTATTCAAATTCCATTGAACCTTACGATCCAACTCACTTATATTATTAATGCTTGGCATCTCTAGCTCTATCTTTTCAAGTTTTTTCATAATATGAGCTAGGGTAATGTCCTCTTGAATGCTAGCAACGGGGAGATTCCCAACAAGATTTTCCATAACACTAAGAGCTTCCCAAACTGGGGCTTCTATGAAATTCCCGTTGATAGCAGTATCTAGAATAAACCTATTCCAAGAAGTAATTCCAACATAAAATTTTCTAAGCAGGATAGTAGTGGATTGCTTCTTGGTGGCTCTTTTTTGAGAATCATTAATTCTATACCAGACATCTTTCAGACTTTCACCACCTCTTTGTTTAAAGGTGAGCACTTCTGCATCACCAAAGGCAAAAGGACCAGACATAATGACAACCACTAGCAAGGTAACTGTTTTTATTTTTATTTTTGATAAAAGACACTAAAGCAAAAACTGAAAGGTAAACAAACAAGACTAAAAAACAAAGAGAAAAGATAGTGTGCAACTCCCCTATCTTGAAGAGTGGAGTCCCGGGAAACGGCGCCAGAAATTGATTTTGATGGTACGATTTAACGCCCCCTCGTTGGTTACCCAAAGTGGAAGGTTGAGATGTAGACATCAGCAAGTTTCCCTTAGCGAAGATGCTAAGGTTTAATGCCGAACCAATAGGACTCCAGCAGATACAAGAAGGTGGTGAAGTGAACAATGGCGCCATTCACAACCTAAGGTTGCTTACTTCACCTGGACCTGCACACACAACAAATAACTTTGCTTCCCAACGAGTACAGAGGAGTTGTCAATTCCTCCGGCCATGTTGTTTACAAAGTATAAAACGCACAGGATAATATTGATAGTTATAGCAACGAAAAAGTAAATACTGAAATTAAATTGATAGAGTAAACAATATCGGAAATATGGACCGGGGTCCTATGATGTTCACTAGTGATGTCTCTCTCCCAAAAGACGATAAAATAGCCATGTGAGGTAAACAAATTACAGCTGGGAAATTGACAGGATTATGTGCGCAAACCAATGCTAATTATGCTATAAAGAAAGGAAGAGGCTCAAAAGCATGGGCAGTACGCCAAGACAAGTAGACCGAAATCCATATGCATCTACCTACTAATCATCCACCTTGAGATATCTATCCAGAACATCTCGCTGGTATTAAGTTGTGAATCCCACCCAAAGTGTAAACTCAAAGCAACGGACAACTGCATTATAGAACTTTGCGTAAAGTAAACAATCCTTGCACCCGCAAGTACAAGCACCGTTTTCCCCCTTGTGGCAACATCACATCCCCTAGACTCATGTTTCTGTCACTCAAGCTAGTCATCGGGGGGCATGAACCCACAATCATGCATAACGCTCCCTCTTGGAGTCACTACCTACTACTTGGCCAAAGCAATAAACAGCAACGGAGAACATGCAAGAATTACTCAAGAACATAAATATAAAAGAGGAGAATAAAATATATTACTCAAACACAATCTGAACATAATCTCATAATCCATCGGATCCTAGCAAACTCAGCATACCAACAGCTGAAATATTACATATGTGCCTCGATCATGTAGGGCAACTCACGAGGTCTAATCCATGAAGAACAAAGAGGGGAGGAGAACATCACATAGCTACTGATCATAGACCCATGGTCCAAGGTGTACTACTCACGGTTCATCCGGGAAGCATCCATGGTGGTGGAGAAGCTCCTGGAGGTGGTTCCTCCCTTCGGCAGGGTGCCTGAAAGAGGTCTTCTGGTGTTCCCGATCTTGGAAGCGCGGCGGCGGCGGAACAGAGGAGAGATCGCGAAAAGGGTTCCCGTCACGAGGTTTTCTCGTCACGAGGAATAAATAGGCGAAGGGGGGCAGCAAGGGGGGCCACCAGGGGTCCAGGTGACCCCCTGGCGCGGCCCCACCCTAGGGCGCGCCGGGAGGGTTCCTGGGCCCCTGGTGGGTCCCCTCTGGCCCCCCTCGGTGATTACCGAAGCTTCTTCTACGTTGATTTTTTATTGGATTTCTCCCGAATTTTTGGAGCACTTTTTATATGGGGGAAACCTGAAATAGAAAAACAGCAGAAAACAGGAACTGGCACTGGGGTGCACTGAGTTAATAGGTTAGTCCAAATATGATCAAAAGTGCATGGAAGTTCATCAATATCATAGCAATATCACACAAAATAGGCATGGAGCAAGCAGAAATTATAGATACGTTTTGGACGTATCAACAACACCCTTTGAGGAATGGCAAGGAACGAAACCAAAGTTGTCTCACCTTAAGATTTGGGGTTGTGAGGCTTATGTTAGGAAACTACAACCTAACAAACTCGAATCAAAGGCGGATAAGTGCATCTTTGTGGGCTATCCAAAGGAAACTTGTGGATACACCTTCTACAATCAGTGTGAGGGAAAAACGTTTGTCGCCAAGACTAGGCACTTTCTTGAGAAAGAGTTTCTCTTAAAAGAGTTGAGTGGGAGGAAAATAGACCTCGATGAGGTGACTGACCAATCACTCCAACTAGAAGAACGACAACATAAATTTTTCTGGAACCATCTTTCATAGTGGGAGCCGACGAGAATGTCCAGAACGACATTAATAACTATCATGACATACATGATGATCATGATGAGAATTAAGAGGAACCTATTTTCCACGTAGGTCAACAAGAGTCCGTCAAGCTCCAGAGTTTTACGGACAACTTCTGAATGCAGTCTCGGCTGTTGAGCCAAACGAACCTACGAGCTACAAAGAATCAATGGAGGGACCCCAGTCCGAGAAATGGCTGGAAGCCATGAAATCTGAAATAGACTCCATGTACATGTTGGGAAACGTAGTAGAAAACAAAAAAAATTCGGCCTACGAATCAAGAACCCAAGATCATCCAAGAAGATTGCATACAAGGTTTTAGGTCATGGATCACCAACCGATGTAGCGGAAGTAGAGTTGGTGAAGACCGTCGGTGCAGATCCCCGCAGCTAGGAATTTCAATGACCTCCCAACCGCGAGGATATCGATCCCTCGAACCGTCCCGCGATCTAGTCCCACGGACAAGTCCCACGAACAAGCTCGTCGAAGAAGGGTCGAAGGTACGACCCCTCTATTAGTATCCACACATCCCGTAGCAGCAATCCAGCAGCGCTCCGCCGTCCAGAGATGAACGCCACCGAGAAAACTAGAGGGAGAAAACCCTAACGGATTCCGATCTAGAACAGCGTCTAAACCGGGGTCTAATTGTGGAGCAACGGGGTTTAGAGGGAGGGAGGGTGGCGCATAGGCCTTGGGGTTTGATGTGCTGCGCCCCTTGCCCCTCCCCCTCATTATATAGGTGGCTAGGGGGCTGTCTTGGGCGCAATAGGGGTGGTGGAGTCCCCTTGGGACTTCTCCTTCCAAAAGGAGACCTTCCCACCGGGGAATCCTACTCCAAGGAGGATTGCAATCCTACTCCAAGTAGGATTGCTCCCTTATGGCGCCCCCCCACCCCATGGCCTACTTGGGTAGCCTAGGTGGCTTGCCCCCCAAGGCTAGGGGCGTGGGGTAGTGGGTGGTACTGCCCAGAAACTTCAGGAACCTTCCAAAAGCTTCCAGGACCTTCCGGGATCGTTTCGGGACATTCCGGAACCTTCTGGAGCACTTCCAGGACCTTCCGGGACCGTTCTCGGACGTTCCGGAGCCATCCAGATAGTTTCAAGACCATCCGAGTTACAGTTTAAGCAACCCGATGACCGCGAAGGTTGTCTGGACGCCCAGCGATTATCCGGAAACTATTCCGGTTGATCCGGGACTTCCCCAGTACCATTCTCATATGTTCCGGAACCACCTGGGACTACTCCAGAGTGATCCGGACATATCCTTAAATACCCAGAACTACTTATGGTGGACTTATGAACTATTCCATAAATCCCCGGAACTACTTCCGGTACCCGTATGAACTATTCTGCTTTGCTTCCACTAAACCTTCTACCATTCCAGCATTCTAACAGACTACTGCTCGTTAAATGTGTGACCCAATAGGTTCGGTATAATGCGGACATGACTCAGAACATCTTCCGGACATAGGTCAACAGCCTTTCGTCAATAGCCAATAATCAACAGCGGAGCCATGGACACCCATGTTGACTCCCACACATACACGAAGAAACTTCGAGTGAACCATTATGTTTAGTCATGTACCATTCCCTTTGCTTCGCGATATATGACAAAGTTAGAGGAGAGAAGTTTGGCACCCATGTGTAACAACTTTTGAACACAAGCCACTCGTTATCCTCTTTGCTCGTTTATCCCTTTTCTCGTTATCGTATTCCGGTATCCCCGTGACTGAATCACAATGCGTCTGGCCAGACTATAATGGATACCGTCATACCGAGTGGGCCCGAAGTGAATATCTTCTTCATCGTGAAGGAGCAAATCCCATTCTTGAACTATCACAGTCACTAGCCACACCATCTGACATACCCAGAACTTATTTTACTACTTCCCATTTACGGGAGGATTCATCTAAGAACCAAAGCATGTCTTCCTGTGTGAAGCAACTCGATACTCTCATGGTCTAAGGAATTACGTATATGATAACATTTCATGATATGACTTATAACGTAGTTACGATGTGATCTCTAAGTATATCATTCAATACTGGGGTTGGTTCAACATCATTGTTCTGCTAACAATATGTTCCCATTGCTACTGACATCCTTGCTACAAGAACAATGTCCATGATTAAGAAAACGTAATCATCAGTTAGCACATGAGCTGGTCTTAGAGGCTAAACCAGGAACTCTTGATGTTTACATTTCCACACATGCAAATGAGTTTTCTTCTGAATCTCACAGTCAGGGTCATTGCAATTATAGCACAGAAATTTAACATTAATTACGAACGTGGAAATATATATAATAACATTTTATTATTGCCTCTAGGGCATATTTCCAACAGTCTCCCACTTGCACTAGAGTCAATAATATTGTCAGTGCTTGAGCACTTTACACCTATGGCATACCGGTGTAAGAAATGCTTCATTTGTGGTATAGACCTCATCTTCGGATCTGACGTTTCAGGCCCGTTTGTATCTTGCATATCTTCGCGTTTTCAAGCTATCATAAAATTAACTAGTTTTATCATTTTAGCTTTGTATATGTTTGAATCATTTGGTAGGACCTTGGTTCCTCAGAATAAGTCATGACATCATTCGTCAATGTTCCATGAGCTTCAAGTATCTAAGAAAACCATACCACGTTCGTGAATGAACTTATGATTCAAATTACCCTCCTTGTTACTTCTTTAAGTAACTATATACTTAGCCTCTGTTATAGAATTCTCCACAGTATCTAACTTGAAAAATTTCCTCCATACTGCGCCACCCTTATGTGTAAAACACATAATCCCAATTAAAATCGAAAATCGATCGGAGTAAGTATGAAGACTGAATTGGTGTAACTGTTTACATCAAAATTCAGCTGGTGTAACTTGTTACAACGAGCTCTTCATTATCTCCATTTTCCGAGAAACATATCTTATCTTTAATAAGTTTAACTTTTCACTGTTTGTCAAATGATCAACATGTTGATCACTTTGGTATCTTGCTCACAACCTTTTGGAGCACTAGACATATCTGGTCGTTTTACATATTATGGTGTACATGATTAATCCAAACACACATGTGAGTGAAATTCAATTCATGTTTTTTGCTTATCTGTGTTGATGAACACTGATTTCCGCAAACAACTTTTCACCGTGACCTCGGCAAGAACATCCTTCCTGGCGTTTTCATACTAAACTACTTTAGTATCATGTCAACATGTAACGTTGGATTTAGCATGATCAAGCACTTACTATCTGCATAGATCACTGTGCTCAATACAATTGCTATATTAGCCCAAGTTCTTCAACTGAAAACTATTTCCAATGAAGTCCTTATTCGTGTCAAGAAATTTATATCATTTCTAGTCAACAATATGTCATCTACATAAGTTTTTAGAAATATCATTCAGCTCCCACTTACTTTCTTGAACATTCAAGCATCTTAGTTTATTCCCGATGAAAACAAACTCTTTTGGCAATTTCATCATAACGAAAATTCCAACTCCATTGTGCTAGCTTCAGTCCATCACTGGATATCCAAGGCTTGCATCTATTTTAGCATCCTTTGAATCAACAAAACATTCCGGTCGTATCACGTATACGTCCTTTGTTATATTTCCGTGTAGGAACTTTGTTTTGACGTTCATTCTACCATATCCTATAAATGAGATATGTAGTAATTGCTAGTATAACCCGAACTGACTAAAGCATTTCTACGGTCGACACTATTTCGCCGTAGTCAACCTTTGAACTTGCTAGAAAACAAATTTTCAAACGAGTTGAGCTTTATGGATAAAACAATTTCATCTGAATCAGTTATAGATCCATTTATACATTCTTCAGACTCTTAGTCTTTCAGAGGGTCTACCAAGTTCAAAACTTGACTTACTTCCATGGATACTATCTCAGATTATTTGGCATTTAGCCAAATCCTGGAGTCAGGGCCCATCAACGCTTCTTTGTATATCACAGGCTTATGTTGTCGAACAACAATATCTCGTTTACATAAAAATGTTTGTATGAGTTTTGTCTAACCTGTGTGGTTCAGTTGCGCACTTCTCTGAAGATTCAACAATCTTTGACAAGTTGCACTGTCATCCCACTCACTCTTTTGTAAGAAAATATTTTTCTTCAAAATACACCGTTCTTAACAACAAACAGTTTTGCTTTTGTGTAGTGATAGAGGAATACCAAAACTTTTGGCATAACCTTAACAAAGTAGCACTTATCTGATTTGGGGTTTTGAGTATGTCAAACATATGCCTCATATACCCAAATTTTAAGAAAAGACAACATGGTTTTAACAGTCCATACCACATCTAATATGGTGTCATTTCAACAGATTTGATGATGCTCTTTTCAGTGTAAAAGCCGTAGTCACTAACGCATAACTTTAATAAGTATAATGGCAAATTGATAAACGTCATATTTGATCTTACCGTGTCATACATGGCTTGATTACATCTCTCGAACACTTTACTCATAGTGGTGTTCTGGGAGACGCAAGTTATGACACTTCTTCACAACTCATCAGACGTTCGCTAAACTTGTAACTCAAATATTACTTTCTACAATCTAATTTGCAGAAGCTTTATTTTCTCGTTACAATGAATTTCTATTTCACTCTAAAATTCCTTGAACATTTCAAAGATTTCAGACGTATGTCTCTATTGAACAGATATCCACATATCTACTTCAACTCATGAGTGAAGATAGGGAATCCACTGCACACAACTACACTTATTGGACTATACACATCATCATGTATGATTACCAATGGTTTAGTTGCCCGTTCATGTATGGCCTATCAACGGTGTTTTAGTCACATTACTTCGAGACAAAGATCGCAAGCGTCAAGTGATTCATAATCATATGACTCGAAAGTCCATCACTTATGGAAATTCTTCATGCATGTTATGTCACTTGTGATAAACGACAGTGCAACATCTATGTGGTATTTCTGTCAGTCTTGCGACGTTTAGCGTCAGTGTTATGGATGTTTAGTATTATTATCAAGATTCATAACATACAACCTATTCATAATGGAAGTATGGCCTTTACGTTATTCATAGCTTTGAACAACTCTCTTGCAACAAACATGATTCAAAATGATGTTTTGCAACAAGGCTAAAGTGTAGTAACAATTTACTCATCTCTAAAATGAATTATGAAGATAATCATAGAGTCAACACACGGTATAGTAAACCTTTTACCGTTTTCCCGAGCGTGTCAAAACTCATCATTAGCTAGTCATAAAGGCCATAGTATTTCTTGCATAGAGTTGCAACAATATGCAATCGACGTGATATTCCGGTGATCAACAGTTTAATCACAATATACAGAATCCACAATTAACTGCTTAATCATGATTACCAAGAATTACATCTCTTGACCAGCAATGAATTCATCTATAACTCCGTATGATTTTCATTTCTGAGCTGGTTATTCCAGTCTTCTTTCGTTTTGCCTTTATACGTATCGTAGTTCTATTTCCAATGTCACTCCTACTCACAGAAGTACTAACACCCTATGAAACTTCCTTTCCCTTAATCCTCATCATCATATGATCAGTGTTCTTCTGGATCCCACACATATCAGTTTTTTTTAGAGCACAGTGAACATTTTCACTAATGCTTACAATCATACATTGTACTAGATATCTTATATCCAACATTAATTGTCTTACTACTGAAAACAATTTTTCAGTTCCATGAATAAAATATAACTATCCCAAACGTTCCGAAGTTCGGGTTTCATGGTGGTGAAGACAATGCACTTAGCTGTGGTGGAATTCTAGCATTTTGGATTATGGACGTAAGTCACATCATCCATAGCATCAGCGGGAGAGCATCAAAAATTTGCGATAGGGCAAGCTCCTTCTCGACACTATTGAGGATAGTCCTCACAATACGGTACCAATCGTAAAGTTTTTACCAGATAATACAGTTAATCAAAATCAATTGGGAAGGTGGTAACGCGAGCCATTATTCTACAACGATAATGCAAATACTAAGACTTTGTTCATAATTAAGTTTCACTTGTGATTAATCAATTTAATTACTAAGTGCGCTCCCACTCAGATCAATATCTCTCATAATTGATGCTGGAGTGATTCAAGATCCAACCCAATCGTCCGCCATTGATGTGACATCACTGATGACTTAGACTGGACCGGTAGGCCAACTTGCCAATCACGCCAAAGGTGATTCTTGTTCATCTTTCGATGGGCGTGTTCCGGTAGCAAACTTTTATCCAAACCGTCAAGACAACCAAGTGTAATTGCAGTGTGTTCTTAACACACCCGCCTTTTATGCGTCACACCGTGTGCACCCATGTGACATGACCTGCTCCGATGTGAAACATAGTATAGACGGTGCTACAGTTGGAAGAACACTATCAACTTGATATTGTTTTGCGAGAGATCACCCTAATAAAATACGACTACCGCGCATGAAACAAGGGTGCATCAAAGGGATAAACATCACAGGCAGTTCATAAAATTATGTGATATAGTATAGCCCTTTGCTTCATGAAGTCTTCATTGTCTTCACGTCGTCGTGGTTGAAGTCACTGTGTCCACCAACTTTGTCCTTGGCGCCGGGAACATCACCACGGCTTCCGGCATGTGCGTCGGGGTCCACCTCCGCATCGTAGATCATCACCTTGCATCTATCTATTGCTTTGCATCGAGCTAATTAACAAGTCTGGCACGCAGGCCATAATTAAGTGACAATCATATGACTCCAGTCATCATGCTGTACCACGACACGCAGGTCGCGAATAAATATTACATCATATAACATCTCATACAAACACATTGCAAATCTTGAAGGCTATACCACATCACATGCATACTCTGCAAAAACAAGTTATATCGCTATCTACACGGGTTGGTGCAAATTTTATCGTGGTTGATTAGCAGGTTACATGCAAACGTTGTTCCCTATACAAACCAAACACGATACTTCATTGTTGCTAGTTTAACGTTCGGGGTGCGTGCAACAACTAATGCCACAAGCCAAACTTCGTTAAACGCGTGACCCCCGTGTGGATTTGAGTTCATAAAATCCACAAGCCCCTCCATGTTAAATCTTCTATTTCGAGATTAAGATGAGATCCAAGGAGTTTGATGTAGACCATGATTAGGCAACCAGCATACTGAAAGCAGCATAGAGGGATCGATGGAAAACTCAATCCTTGTAGCAAAACCTCAACTTTCCAGCAAGCATAGAAAAAATCACATGACAGGGAAGCAACAAGAAAATCAATGCCTCATATCACACATATGATCTAGACCTAAACATGCATCTAATCAAGGATCTCTCATGATACCACTGTTGGGAAACGTAGTAGAAAACAAAAAATTTCGGCCTACGAATCAAGAACCCAAGATCATCCAAGAAGATTGCATACAAGGTTTTAGGTCATGGCTCACCAACTGATGTAGCGGAAGTAGAGTTGGTGAAGACCGTCGGTGTTAATCCCCGCAGCTAGGAATTTCAATGACCTCCCAACCGCGAGGATATCGATCCCTCGAACCGTCCCGCGATCTAGTCCCACGGACAAGTCCCACAAACAAGCTCCTCGAAGAAGGGTCGAAGGTACGAACCCTCTATTAGTATCCACACATCCCGTAGCAGCAATCCAGCAGCGCTCCGCCGTCCAGAGATGAACGCCACCGAGAAAACTAGAGGGAGAAAACCCTAACGGATTCCGATCTAGAACAGCGTCTAAACCGGGGTCTAATTGTGGAGCAACGGGGTTTAGAGGGAGGGAGGGTGGCGCATAGGCCTTGGGGTTTGATGTGCTACGCCCCTTGCCCCTCCCCCTCATTATATAGGTGGCTAGGGGGCTGTCTTGGGCGCAATAGGGGTGGTGGAGTCCCCTTGGGACTCCTCCTTCCAAAAGGAGACCTTCCCACCGGGGAATCCTACTCCAAGGAGGATTGCAATCCTACTCCAAGTAGGATTGCTCCCTTATGGCGCCCCCACCCCATGGCCGACTTGGGCAGCCTAGGTGGCTTGCCCCCCAAGGCTAGGGGCGTGGGGTAGTGGGTGGTACTACCCGGAAACTTCAAGAACCTTCCAGAAGCTTCCAGGACCTTCCGGGACCTTTCGGGATCGTTTTGGGACATTTCGGAACCTTCTGGAGCACTTCCAGGACCTTCCAGGACCGTTCCGGACGTTCCGGAGCCATCCGGATAGTTTCCAAGACCATCCGAGTTACAGTTTAAGCAACCCGATGACCGCGAAGGTTGTCTGGACGCCCAGCGATTATCCGGAAACTATTCTGGTTGATCCGGGACTTCCCCAGTACCATTCTCATATGTTCCGGAACCACCTGGGACTACTCCAGAGTGATCCGGACATATCCTTAAATACCCAGAACTACTTCTGGTGCCCTTATGAACTATTCCATAAATCCCCGGAACTACTTCCGGTACATACGTATGAACTATTCTGCTTTTCTTCCACTAAACCTTCTACCATTCCAGCATTCTAACAGACTACTGCTCGTTAAATGTGGGACCCAATAGGTTCGGTATAATGCGGACATGACTCAGAACATCTTCCGGACATAGGTCAACAGCCTTTCGTCAATAGCCAATAATCAGCAGCGGAGCCATGGACACCCATGTTGACTCTCGCACATACACGAAGAAACTTCGAGTGAACCATTATGTTTAGTCATGTACCATTCCCTTTGCTTCGCGATATATGACAAAGTTAGAGGAGAGAAGTTTGGCACCCATGTGTAACAACTTTTGAACACAAGCCACTCGTTATCCTCTTTGCTCGTTTGTCCCTTTTCTCGTTATCGTATTCCGGTATCCCCGTGACTGAATCACAATGCGTCTGGCCAGACTATAATGGATACCGTCATACCGAGTGGGCCCGAAGTGAATATCTTCTTCATCATGAAGGAGCAAATCCCATTCTTGAACTATCACAGTCACTAGCCACACCATCTGACATACCCAGAACTTATTTTACTACTTCCCATTTACGGGAGGATTCATCTAAGAACCAAAGCATGTCTTCCTGTGTGAAGCAACTCGATACTCTCATGGTCTAAGGAATTACGTATATGATAACATTTCATGATATGACTTATAACGTAGTTACGATGTGATCTCTAAGTATATCATTCAATACTGGGGTCGGTTCAACATCATTGTTCTGCTAACAATATGTTCCCATTGCTACTGATATCCTTGTTACAAGAACAATGTCCATGATTAAGAAAACGTAATCATCAGTTAGCACATGAGCTGGTCTTAGAGGCTAAACCAGGAACTCTTGGTGTTTACATTTCCACACATGCAAATGAGTTTTCTTCTGAATCTCACAATCAGGGTCATTACAATTATAACACAGAAATATAAACATTAATTACGAACGTGGAAATATATATAATAACATTTTATTATTGCCTCTAGGGCATATTTCCAACAGTACACCAACAAAGTTTGGACTTTGGTGGATATTCCCAAGGACCGCAAGGCCGTCGAGAATAAGTGGATATTCAAGAAAAAGACTGACGCAGACGAAAACGTTTCTGTCTATAAAGCTCGACTTGTCGCGAAGGGGTTCCGACAAATTCAAGGAGTTGACTATGAGGAGACATTCTCGCCTATAGCGATGATCAAGTCTATTCGGATCCTACTAGCAATAGCTGCATATCATGATTACGAGATATGGAAGATGGACGTGAAAACTACGTTCCTTAATGGCAACATTGAGGAAGAGTTGTATATGATGCAACCAGAGGGTTTCATTGATCCAAGGAATTCTGGTAAGGTGTGCAAGCTTCAACGGTCCATGTATGGGTTGAAGCAAGAGTATCGGAGCTGGAATCTTCGATTTGATGAAGTCATCAAAGCTTTTGGATTTGTCCAAAACGTCGAAGAGTTCTGCGTCTATAAGAAACTGAGTGGGAGCTCTGTGGCATTCCTTGTGTCATATGTAGATGACATATTGCTGATAGGGAACGATAGAAAATTCTTAGAAGAAGTGAAGGAATATCTGAATGGACATTTTTCCATGAAGAACCTTGGTGAAGCTGCGTACATATTGGGGATTAAGATCTATAGAGATAGACCTAATCGCCTATTGTCTTTGAGTCAAAATACTTATATTGATAAGATATTGAAAAGGTTCAGTATGGATAACTCCAAGAGAGGCCTCTTGCCAGTTATAAAAGGAATCAAATTAAGTGTGACTCAATGTCCAACTACAACGAAAGAGAAGGAGGAGATGTCCTCAAAGCCCTATGCCTCAGCCATAGGTTCTCTCATGTATGCTATGTTATGTACCCGACCGGATTTAGCGCTGCCAATTAGTATGACTAATATCTACCAAAGTAATCCGGGAATGGCCCACGGGACCGCAGTAAAGAACATCCTAAAGTACTTGCGAAGAACAAAGGATCTCTTTCTCGTTTATGGAGGAGTTGATGAGGAGCTCACCGTAAAGGGTTACGTTGACGCAAGCCTCGGCTCAGACCTAGATGACTCAAAATCCCAGACGGGATATGTATTCATGTTGAACCGTGGCGCAATTAGCTGGAGGAGCGGAAAACAATCATTCGTCGCCCAATCTACAATGGAGTCGGAGTATATTGCTGCTTGCGAAGCGTCAAATGAAGCGTTGTGGATGAAGAAGTTCGGGATCGAGCTTGGCGTCTTTCCCAGCTGCACTGATGCCGTGGGAATCTTCTACGACAACACGGGTGCCATTGCTAACGCGAAGGAACGAAGAACTCACTCTATAGCCAAGCACATACTTCGAAAGTTCCATGTGACGCGGGATTACGTCAGGGATGGTCACACTAGGATTCACAAAATACATACGGATCTGAACACAGCAGACCCAATGACTAAACCTCTTCCACAAGGCAAGTTTGATGAACACCGCGAGACTATCGGTGTTAGATACATACTAGATGTGAACTAGTGTAATTTGTACTCTAGTGCAAGTGGGAGACTGTTGGATATGTGCCCCAGAGGAAAATTAATAAAGATATTTGTCACATATCCGTTTTGTTAATAATATGTTTTATACTGTGCTATAATTGTACACTACTGCAGAATAGCTTATAGCCTCCAACACATTAATGACGGGCAAAAATATGCACGTCACTGGTAACAGTTATCAGTGACGGGCAGCATTATGCTCGTCACTGGTAAATTTCGGCAAGTGGCTATAGAATATACTAGTGACAATTGTGTATTGTCGCCCGTTACTGGTAAATACCAATGACGGTCCGAAAAATTGACCGTCGTTGGTGTTACTTTTATCAGTGACAGACTGATTTATATAACCGTCGCTGATCATAAACATACCTAATGTGTTATGTTTTTATTTGACAAAAATATCAAAGAAAAACATACAATCTACACTTAAATTTGATTGGGTGGAAAAGAGAGATATGGATCGGTGACATGGCGTACATCCAACCATCGATCCATATCCCCATCTAAACAAAAAAAGATGGAAAGGAGAGAGACAGCCCACGAGAGATCATCTATGGCGAGCCCCACCGAATCCCTCGTCGCCTCTCTCTCCCTCGCGGGCGCAAACCCCTCTTTCTCACCGTCGGCGCCACCCACACCGGTCGGTTCCGGCAAGGTCCAGCCGCGCGCAGCATGCCCCCGAGCTCCCCGTAGTCCTCGTCTGTGTTCCCTGCGTCCAGATCCGGCGCTCAATGGATCCACCCTCCCCCCGCGGCTAGGGTTCAGGCGCCTCCCACAAACTTCGATGGGATCCACCACAACCGGCGACGGCGAGCCAGAGGTGGACGAATCCAACATAGGTTGGTCTCTCCCCATCTTCTTCGCCCACCCTCTCCTCACCTCACGTCAACTTGTCTTACTTTTTTCTGCAGGTCACCATGATGTGGACGACGATGACGGCAGGAGGGGCGCACCTCCGTGGGATGCGACGCCGCCAGGGAGATGGAGCTCCTTCTCCCCCACCACGAAGAGGCCCTATTGAGTCTCCCTCCCAGCACACGAAACCCTATCTGGTATACGAATCTCTCCTCCCGCCGTCTCCTTCTCTTTTCTGCTAAATTTTTGAATGTAGTGATATTGATTTTGCACGGGGGAATTCCTGGTACAACATGTTTGGTTGGGTGGTGTTGAGCGTAGGTAATGGGAATTTACAGGACATGGGAGGTAGAATCCGTTGATTGGATTGTGGACATGGGAGTTGAAATGGGTAAGGGAATGTGAATTAAAAGTGTCAATTCCCTTAGATCTCTTCCCTAGGGTGACCAGGTAATTCAGTCAGGGATAAGGAATTACCAAAAAAACGCTTTGATGTGCACGATTCAAGATAAAGGAGGCCAGTAATTCCCATCACATCACCAAACGTGGGATAGGGACTGATTATCTATTTCCCAAGCCTAATCCTTGAACAAACTCTCACCTCTAAACTCCCATTCCCTTTCCTTAGATTTACCAAACACGCTTAAGTTTTCTGGGATGTTGGGATGCGGGAAGCCGGAGTTGAG
Source organism: Bromus sterilis (assembly GCA_950022295.1). NCBI lineage: Eukaryota > Viridiplantae > Streptophyta > Magnoliopsida > Poales > Poaceae > Bromus > Bromus sterilis. The sequence continues at coordinate 170,570,161 of OX465597.1, forward strand.
GTTAGGAAGGATGGTTATCTCCCAGCCAAGAAAGTGCAAGCTTAGCCTCAATTTGTTATATGCTTTGGATTTGTAATATCAATTAGGAGGTGAACTGAATTTTGTGTCATGCATGGCTCGGTCATATGCAAGAGATGCATGCTCAAAAATGTACTGACTAGTTGCACGACTGTGCAATATGAATTTAGTGTTGGCATATTGCTACCTAGTCCTATTGCATGCATGCCGTAGTTTTTGATTTTGTTTATCCATCTCAACCAATGCTAAATGTTGCCAGTAGCTTGATCAATATATCCTTTTTATCCATAACTGTTTTGGTCTTGTGGTTTGTGTCTGTGAAGATACAAGTACCATGTAACATGTTCAGTTTGTTCTCTAGTTTGATATCTCTTTTAACATTTTGCTCTATACCTCGTGTTCTATGCACGAGAGTGCATGATTTTGTTTCCGATAATTGCTTAGGTGCGATGACGATTTTCCAAAACCACGACACATCACGGTCACCACGTACTGTTCCATGTGCAACCAATGGAGCGGCGAATGACACGGACATCAACGCATGCACGGGCACTGTTTTCTACTGCATTTTACAATTAGTTTAGCTTTTCGCTGCTGCACGGCGGAACTGATAGGGGCTCACTGTTTGAATCCAAAGAGCAGGATCGACGCCGTGGATTTCGGGACCAGCTGGGCTTGGGCACTTATTTGCCGCATCCTGTACTAAGGCACTACTCTCACATAGCATAAGCTAATCGAATAGATATATACTGGAAAAAAAACCTTGCAGCTATTATGTAATTAAATGATGTAATGCTATAGATTACAACTTAAAATTTATGGTATAGAGTAGGGCAAGGTACTGTACAGGAAGGTTCCTTTATGTGTGGGCGGGTATGTGGTGTGCATCATAGGTACGATCAAGCAGATTGAAACGAGTGACTTAGATACTAAAGTTTATCTAAGAAATTCACACCTATATCCTTTTGATTAACTAGATCATTTAATGTGCATTTTCTATTGATGGTTTTTGCTTGCATAAAACTTCATACTAATTATTTATCGTTTGCCACTATTCATCTTTTCATATACCTCATAAATGAATTTGTGTCTCAAGTTTAAATTTTACATGAAGGGGACCCTGGAGAGGCTGTTGTGGGTCGAGTTCTAGGCCATGCCGGGCAGGACGAGCGACCCTGATGAGTGCGTGGACACTTGCTGCCTCCTGGGCCAACGATTTGCTGTCAATTGGTACAGTGTCCACTACTAAATCATCAAGCCGTGGTTGTTGCCAGGTGGAGGATGCAACCGTTGCCTATTCCTTGCCTCGTTGTGGCTGATGTTCTGGAGGTACTACTTTTTTGTTCCTCAGGAAATAGTTTGTAGCAACTGTAATGGTCTCCGGAGAGCATGATGGTATTGTTTCAGTGCGCAGCATATTTGCCATTGTTTGTCTTGCAGAAAAATTAGGTCAGCAGATTGGCCTATGAAATATTGCCTTGTGATTCCATTTCCTTGCTTTTGTTTACTTTTTTCTGTTGTAAATCTGTGATAGTTGCTAATGCAATTGTATTCCATTAATTTGTGAACACTATAGCAGACTTCCATCTTTTATTTTTAAATTGAGAATGCACCTTATTTAAGGTTGCGTGTTCTTGTCTGCTTGGCAGTACTCAATAGTCAGGAATCTTAGAAAGAACATGTTTAACATTTTTGTTAAGATCACCTGATGTTCAAACCTTTAACCATCTTCTTGAGTCATGACAATGATCCTGGTTTCTTGACTTTTTAATCTTAAGTTTATTGTTGTTTTTTATGATATGAGTCTGAATTTGGCATCCTAATGATCCTGGTTTCTCTTTTGGCTGTTGTGCTGCAGGTCTTTTGCAAGGCGTATATACTGCTAAGTCCTGTAGCTTGCTTTTAGCACTGCTTCCTGTGCTATATATAATTACAGGAATTGTTTGGTTCAATTAGAGGATTTAGTGTTTTTGGACAGTAATGTTTGGGTCAATTTTGGTCTGATCTATTCATAGTTTCAAGAGTCTCCAAATATAAGGTGTAGTGTACGTGCCAAGCTTTCGCAGCTCAATAAACCTTGTGAAAAATAAAATATCATTGAAGTGGTCTTGAGGTCTAGGGTGGTATAGTTTCTTATTTTAGTTTCATAGCCAAATGTTCTATTACTGATTAAGTGTTCTATTGTTTGCCCCATGCAGATTAAACTTAAAAAGCTCAAGCTGGATGGTGTTGCGAGCGCGCGGTGAAGTGAATGAAGTTTTCTCCTGCTGGTTCGCAATCTAAATTGGTTGCTGCTCCATGTTAGCGTTAGTTTGGGATGCAATGTTTCTAGGTAGTAGCTCGAGAGCACATGGTCGAAGCTGACATTTTAGAAGAGTTAGGATTTGAGGTGTAGGTTGCCCTGAAATAACAACACATTGTATTTGATATTGTGCTATCGATGTTAATTTCACTTTGTAGTATTGTGAGTGTTTGTGATCATGTTTTGTTATGTATGAGTATACGTGATCATATTGTGTTATTGATATGTAAATAAAATATATTTTATTTGTAAAATATTTTTTTATTTGAAAAATTTATACTAATGACGGGCAAACTATCAAACTTGCAAATTATCCGTCGGTGCTAATGACGTAGAAGCACTATCTTGAAAACTAACCAGCGACGGGCATGAATAAATGACCATCACTGGTGAACAGATACTAGTGACGGGCACTGTGCCCTTCACTGGTAACCTATTACCAGTGACGAGATATCAGTGACGGGCGCCTTGCCCGTCACTAGTGGGGAATTTGGGCCCGTCACTGGTAGCCTATTCTATAGTAGTGGTATTACATGGAAATACTAATACACGTGTGGTATAAAACACTAGTTCCTAGTTTAACTCGAGTAAACTAGATCATTGGGCAATTGAGTGATCAAGCTTTCCTGATTATGGCGACACTTAAGTCAATTGACAATGAGGTCATATCATTGGTAGAATGATGTGATGGACACACACCCACCTAAAGCATTGTAATGTGATCGGTCACATAGTTCAACATTGCGATGACTTTGTAAGGTATGGCTTAGTCCTTAGACCGTAATGATCATACGTAATTGTCATCTATGAGGAGACTTTGATTTGTATCCCACCGCCTGACTGAAATATGCTGGCAATAACGGTGCACTTTGGGTATTCTGAAATAGATGGTTGATGACTATGTTAATAGATCAAAGCGGGATTTGTCAGTCCAAGTGATGGACAGGTACTCTGGGCCCACTCGGTGATATTACATCAATAGCTTGCAAGCAATTGACTAGGTCACATGAGATGTAATAGGAACGAACGAGTAAACTTGTTTGTTGTGAACGAGATATGAACCCGGTATGTTGGAAACCGACGATCAAACCTCGGACAAACAAAAGTACCGCAGCACAACGGGATTATGTCGTATCGTTAACGGTTTCCAAAAGCGATTGAAGTTCATTCGATGGAAGTGCAGGGGCTGTCAAGGATTGTAACCAGGTCCAACTGACTAGTCATTGGTCAATGAGAGTGTCTCGATCATGTATGCTGTTTCCCGGACCTTTAGGTTGTTACACTTAAGGTCAATCGATGCATTGGATAGATTCAGGATCATCGGTGAAATAGGAGAAATCACTGGAATAGTTCCGGGAGAGAACGAAAGTTGTTTCGGATATTTCGAATGGTTCAAAATAAAGTTTAATTGTATTCAATAATGGTTTATTATTTAAGTATCTGAATTAAATATTAAAATATAATTAAATTAATTAAAAAAGTGAAAAAGGCTATATGGACCATATGGGCCCATTAGGGAGGAGGGGGTTCCCCCCTTGGGCTTTGCGCCAAGGGTGGGGCCCATCCCCCCTCCCTTGCCCGGCGCACTCCCCCCTTGGGAGTTTAGTCCCACCTCGGGGAGGGGAGGAGGATGGCACCCCCCTTGGCCTATATAAGGAGGGGTACACCCCCCTTTTTCCAAGACAACAAAATCTTTCTCCCTTTCCTTCTCCTACCTAGTGAGTGGACTCCCCTTGTTTGGAGTCTACGCCTAGTTTGGAGTTCTCCACCATAGCAGGTCGTCGCTGTGCCGGAGTCGGGATCCGAATCCTTCTTTCTTCCGCTGCTCGCCTGGTTCGGGGCCCGGAGGAAACATCGATTGTACCATACGTGTATAATCTCTTCGAGGCGGTACACTTGTGGTGCTACTTCATCGCTGGAGGTCAACCGAGAGTCTCCATCACCGGTGGTCTTCAACACGACAGGGAGGTCGTAGTTCCGAGTCTACGCTAGACACGTTCGCAAGATGTTTCCCTCTTTCGGTCTTCAAAGGTATGAACTCCGATTCACTCCGTTACTTTGCATCGCCATAGCATAGATCCTGGGTTCGGGTAACGTAGCTATGAAAAATTTGTGTTTTCAGCCCCGTATCCCAATAGTGGTATCAGAGCTAGCTATGCATAGATGTATTGTACGGGTAGAACACATCTAGGATGTGGGCATCAAACTTCATTCGTTATCCTCCCTCGTGTACTCATTTAGCATTGCGGCAATGTTCTAATGAAGCGACCCCGACCGACCTTACGCGTTTACGCGAGACTGGTTCCACGCTTGTCATATGGCTTGTACCTTTTAAGTGGATGGGGGGTGTCTGTCTCTCTAATATTAGCAATGCGAAGATGTTTGCAACGGAGGGCCCCGACAGGGGTGTAATAGAGACGATTGGGGATCGGTGTTGTGGCATGTTTTTCGCAGGATAGAAATCAGTTCTCTCTCTCGAAACCCCTAGCAACCACGTAAAACTTGCACAAGCTAAAGTAGAAAGGTGTTTAACTTTGCTTTGCATGAAGGTGGATAATAGCTTGTATGATTTATAAATTTACTTCCTGTTTCTGCTAATATGCTAGATATATCGACGGTAGCACAAATATGACCATCTCTCACAATACCAACATTGTGTTCTCCCTTGGTGGGAACCGCCTGGAAGGATCTCCCATATGGCCGACATCCCGTACATATCGGGTGTCACACATATTAAATGTCATTCGCATGAGGTTGGGTTCGGCAATCCAGGCATATGCAGATATGGCCTTGTTGATCAGCTAACATCAAGGTTGGATTGGCAGGCTTGACGTATGTAGATGCGGGTCTGGAACACAGTAGATCGAAAGATCGAGCACGAGTCACATACCTGATGTGATTGGCATAGTGGCCTGCCTGAACCACATACTGATGGCCGTGATGATCGGGGGAGGTATGAAGGTTTGGGATTGTGTGATCCCTTAGTTAAATTGAGAGGTGTTTATCTAAATGGGATCTTTCTACAATTTTGAAGATTAAATTGAAAACTCCACATTATGAACAAAATTTAAATATGTATCATTGTGAATCACCATTGTAGATGGCAGCACCACGCCCTCCGTTCAACTTAGGCTCGTTGCTAGAGAAAGAAAAATTGAAAACTGATGGGTCAAACTTCACCAACTGGTTCCGTACCCTGAGGATTCTCCTTGTTCCCCTCAAAATGGCATATGTACTAGAGGGCGCGTTAGGTGACGCACCGGCAGATGATGCTAGTCAGGATGAGAAGAATGTATATCTCTCCAAGACTGATGATTATAACCTTGTCCAGAGTGGCAAGGCTGAGCTGCAAAAGCGCTTTGAGAGGATGGGTGCATATGAGATTATCACCGACCTCAAGGCCGTCTTTGCACCTCAAGCCAGGGCTGAACGGTACGAGGTTTCTGAAGCTTTCTTCTCGGCTAAGATGGACGAGCACAGCAGCGTGAGTGAGCACATGGTCAAAATGTCTGGCTACATTCAACGCTTGAATGCTCTGGAATGTCAGATTCCAGATGAACTTGCAGTTGATATGGTGTTGCAGTCGCTTCCCCCTAGCTACAAAGGGGATGACTAAGACCCTTTATAAGTTGTTCACCATGCTGAAAAGTGTTGAGGTTGAGATCAAGAAGGAACACGCAGTATTCATGGTCAATGTAACAGCCCATATTTCACAAAAATTAAAAAAAATTGTTTTCTGCGTGAATTGGTTGATTGTCTGATTTTTTTGCGGTGTTTGCATCCCCGATTTATTGATCGGGGATTATTTTCCCCCTCTTATCTCGTACCGGACGGAGACTGACCCTTGCCACCCTGACACTCGACCTTTGCGACACCGGGTTTCACCCGATAACCTCCGCGAAAACCCGCACAAGACCAGCTGAAGCCAACAGAACGAAAACCCCGTTTAGTAATTAAACGAGTTATTTTTATAGCGCACCGGAAAGTGTTCTCGGAACAATTCCACCGCGAGGTGAACGCCACCGGCTCGACGCTTTGATCGCGATGTTCGAAGTTTTACCTAAATCGGAGGTCCTGCGGACCCTGACAGTCAGAAACGTAAACACCGCGCGCGCGAGAGAAAAACCGGGAATATTTTTGAAAAACTGCCAGCCACCTGGGCTATATAAAGACCACCACTCTTCCACCCCTTTCTAGGGTTTCCCTAAGCCAAAATTGCAGCCACCCCCTCACAATTGCCCCAAAACACCCCATTTTCGTCCAAAACCCTAATCCAGATCTGGACTAGCCTCCCAAGCCATCTAGACCGTCAGATCTCGCGATCCGACGGCCCAGAGGCCGCCACGTCAGCCCCATCTCCTGCCCTCACCTCTTCTCTCCTCCAGCCCGTGGACGTCGCCGCCTGCGCCTCCGACCATGCCGCCAGCAAGCCGCCGCCCGACGCCGGCAGCCGACCACTCCTCCTTCTCCTTCCTCCTCCTGTCCCTCTTCCCCTCGCCTCACCGCTCCTCCTCCTCTCTTCGCAGGTCCACCCGGGAGCCGCCATGCCCGGGGCGCCGCCCGCCATGGCCGCTGCACGGCCGAGCTGAGGAGCCCGCCGGCCATCGGCCTCACCTACGCCGGCCATCGGCCTCCCTCCGCCACCCAGCCGAGCCCCAACGCCACCCCGCCTCCCTACGCCTCACGCCAACGCGCCGACGAGCCGCTGCCGGCCTCTGCCTCAACGGGAACGGGCGCCGGCCCCCGTTGACCGGCCGGCCGAGCACCACCAGCCCACAACACGACCCAGCCACGCGCGCCCTGGCCCATGGCCTCTCTAGCACCGGCCAGTCGGGCCGAGCCCAATGGGTGAGGCCCTTTCTTTTTTTCCCTGCTCTGTCTCTGTTATTTTTCCAAGTCTGGAGAATATTGCTGCTGTATTCAATTTTCCGATGTAGTTTGCGAGTAAACCGAAGCTCGGATCATGATGCGCCCAAAAGGAAAATTGTTTAGTTTTGTGTGTACTTCAGTTCATCTTTTGTGAGCATTTTCATTTGAAGTCATCTTGATTATGTAATTGTTGGTCAAACAGGGCCACCCATCGTTAATTGCAAACTGTCGTTAACTGCTGCTGAAAACTGTTGCTTGATTGAAACTTCGGGTGACGGTTGCGTCGCAACCGTTCATCGGAATTGAGTGATTCTTGTTGCATACTGTTAAGCATCATGTCTACTTCAGTTCCATGCTTTCACTTGTCATTTTGGCCTACTGCATGTTGATTGTATCTTCACCCAAAATGGCTACCCTGCTGTTAGTGTGCTGCTGTTTATATAAAGTTGCAACTTTGCTGCCCTATATCTTTTTAACCATGCATCCTATTGAGCATTGCAATATGTCATTTTGATCTATGCCATGTATACCTATGTATTGCATTGTCATGTTTACATTCCTGGTCATAGTTATGTTCCGCTCCAAAGTTGTTATCCTGCTGTTGTTGACAGCCACCTCTGTTTTCACTAAGTCTGTAACTTTCCGATGCCATGTTGCATGCTTAATATGTTTTGATCTGTGATGCATATGACCTTGATTCTTGTTTGTACCTGATCACCATCATGTCTACCTCACGCCCACATATTGCTTTGTCATGTTGCTGCACGTTTACATATAGTTTTTCTCCTGTTTATACAACATGAAAATAACAATTTCTGCCCGGTTTTCCTGATTTTCACTAAGTCCTTAACCATTAATGTTTTATAGCTTTTTGTGTTGCTTATAACTAGTGAACCATGATTCCTATTTGCATGATTCCTTTTGCCATGCCATGCCTGCCATGTATACTTTAGTTGCATCTCATTTTTGTGCATGTTTGCAACCTTTTACTTGTTTATTTGTTGCTCTAAAGTGTGCTTCCGGATGTTAACAACATGTGTGCATAACTTGTTTTGCTTATATCTTTTTAGCCGTAACTCCGTTTGGAGTGTTCTTTATATGTATCTTGATTAGAATTTCATGTACTTTGTGTTTATGCTATTGTTTGCTGTTGTTAATCAATCTATAAAATGGTTTAGGGCAGAACAATACCAAATGCTTTAATTGTCGTGGGGCACTTAGTGGAATGCCATGTCTAGGATTGTGCCTCACTTAAATTGACTAGCATAGATAGTTTATCTTATGCTTCAACTCTTGTCATGTTTGTGTGCTATGCCATGCTTGAGTGAGATGCCATGTTAACAACTTTTTCTCATGTTGAGTAGTTAAACAACTTGAACCATTCTAAATGTGCGGTATCGTCGTGTGTGACGAATACTCCACATAAACTGTTAGTAATCTCTCTCGACGATAGATCCGATACCGTGCATTGTCTCATGTTCCCTTCTTGATGTTGTTTGCTGGTGATTGCTTCGTATTAATAGATGCTTGCTCGTCGATTGCCTTTTTCAGTGTTTCCTTCTTGTGTGCTTCCACGGGTACCTCTCGGAGATGATGCGAGCTTGCAGTCGACTACACCTTCGGTTTCGTCTTCTCATCAGGTAAGGGGGATCAATTATCATGCTTATAACTTTCAGCTCACTCGCGCCTAGGTGTAGGATAGAACGATTTCTTGATCCTACCACTTCATACTCATGCCTCTCAAATAACCCCAAACAACCATGTCCTCCACATCCCAGCAAACCTTGTTCGGCTATGTTACTATTGTTCGCTGCTCAGCCACTGCTTAGTATGCATGCTAGGATGTTATCAACTGTTATCCTGTTACTCCTTGGATTGGGCTATCACATTATTATATTTATTGTGGATGATATGATAATTATAATGTTGACTATATTCGACGAAGGATGGAAGGTCTAGGCTATCTCGCCCCAACGCTTTGTTCCATTCGATTCACCTAGGACCCGAGTTCCAGTTATTGTGTATCTTGACGAGCGTGCCTAACCGCATGTGGGTTACTATGGGGTGCCCTCTTCTTAACTACCTAGCTTCAAACATTTCTAGTGGTGGCCCAAGCTGATTTACCATTTGAAAACCGTGTGTGTGTCTGTCGGGTCGCTCCTAGCAGATGTTCTTTAAAAAAAACCGGGTCAATGGGAACATGGTTTTCCTATTGGTCCACCTGATCAGCTAGGAACCGGCCTCATGTGAGAATTCACCGGTAATCCGACCTGCGTCATACAGAAGAGTCCGATCCGAGAGCGTGTCCGGATTTTGGATTGGGTGTCGACTCCCCGGGGGCCACCCAGATTTGTTCGTTGTTAGCTAGAGGGACCTATCGTTTCGGATCTCTCGGAACTAAATCATAAAATGGCTGCCTGTGATGGGTAGAAACTGAGAGAGATGGGCATGCGTGCAGAGCCTTGTAATGGGCAGTTGGTACACCCCTGCAGGGTTAAATATTTCCGAGAAGCCGTGTCCACGGTTATGGACGACTTGAGACCTACTCCTTGTTCATAGACAACAACAGCTAAGATAATATTAATAACTTGATCAACGTTTGTCAGTGCTTCTTATTCGCTGGGATGTGAAGAGGAGGACACGGATAGGATAGGTGTTATGTTTGCGTAAGTAGTTGATAGCAGACTTATTGGAGGCGATTCCTCATCGAATGCTTGGTTCTCATCTTACTCTAAAATAGACCGTTAGCCACTCACATATTGCTAGTGCGACTGCAACCTCACCACTACCCCCATCTTCTTACTCGTGAGAAGTTAGTTACAAGACTTTTGACATAGCTCACCTCCTTCTTTTCTCTTTTACGCACGTTATGCAACGATCTTGGACTTCAGAGGAGCTCAACGACCCTTCTTCTGGACGCCTTCGCGGAGACTCGACGATGACTAGTTAGGCGGATCTCGACGGAGAGCCTGGACCAATGTGGTTACGGAATGGTGTGTTTTACCTTTTCCAGTAGGCATTTGATTGTAGTCTGTACTCAGGCATGTATCTTCCGCTAATGTAATGTATTAAGGCAGTTGTATGCCGATTGCATGAGATGTTGTATCCATGTAGCTGTAATGTTGTGATATCATGTTGGAAATCCGGGGCATATGACATTGTCATATGTCGCGGTGGGAACGATATGTGCTTCGTCCCCGGATCTGGATGGAAACATCTAGATCTAGAACAATACCGCATATCGGGCCTTACAGTAAAAAAGACCACTGAATTCAAGAGGTCAAGCAGATGGGACAAGGGAAAGAAAGGCAGCCCCAAGAAGGATGGCAAGTCAGTTGTCATTCCTCCCAAGGAACCTAAGCCTAAGCCCGGAGTTGAGTGCTTCTACTACAAGGGTGAATGTCACTTGAAACGCAACTGCCCCAATTACCTAAAGGACAAGAAGGCTGGCAAGGTTGCCAAGAGAGACGAAGGTATATTTGATATACATATTATTGATCTTTTCATAACAAGCGCCGGGAACATATCCTGGATACTTGATACAGGATCTGTCACTCATATTTCTAATTTCGTTCAAGGACTAAGGAATAAGAGACGCTTGCTGAGAGATGAAGTGACGATGCGAGTGGGCAACGACTTTCAAGTTGAAGTATTGGCGGTCGGCACGATGCATCTTAGTCTCCCTTCGGGAGTAGTTTTGGTTTTGAATAAATGCTACTATGTACCCGCATTGAGTGTGAACATCGTTAGTGGCTCTTGCCTGAAGCGAGACCACTATTCTTTTAAGTATGATACAATTGGTTGTTCGATTTATAAGGATGATGTGTTTTATGTTCATGCACCGGAGCAACGTGGTTTATTCGTACTTGATCTCCATGGTGATGTGTGTCACATCAACAATATAGAGGACAAAAGATTAAAGAGTAGTGGCGAAGAGCACATGACGCTGTGGCATTGTCGACTTGGTCATATTGGTATAAAGCGCATGGAGAAGCTCCATAAAGATGGACTTCTTGAGTCATTGGATTTTGGATCCCTTGACACATGTGAACCATGCCTCATGGGCAAAATGACAAGGACTCCATTCAATGGAATAATGGAGTGTGCGGATGACTTATTGGGGATCATACATACAGATGTATGTGGACCCATGAACGTCCCCGCACGCAATGGTCTTCATTACTTCATGACCTTTACTGATGACTTGAGTAGATATGGGTATATTTACTTGATGAAGCACAAGTCTGAAACCTTTGAATGGTTCAAAGAATTTCAGAGTGAGGAGAATCAACTCGGGAATAAAATCAAGCACCTTCGATCCGATCGAGGTGGCGAGTATTTAAGTCACGAGTTTTGCAATCATCTGGAGTCTTGTGGCATTGTACCATAGCTTACGCCGACAGGCACACCTCAAAGGAACGGTGTAGCCGAACGACGTAATCAAACTCTATTGGATAGTGTGCGATCGATGATGTCTCATACCGACTTGCCTGTGTCATTCTGGGGGTATGCGTTAGAAACTGCCGCTTACGTTCTTAATAGGGCACCATCCAAATCCGTGAAGACAACACCATTTGAGGAATGGCATGGAACGAAACCAAAGTTGTCTCACCTGAAGATTTGGGGTTGTGAGGCTTATGTTAGGAAACTACAGCCTAACAAACTTGAATCAAAGGCGGATAAGTGCATCTTTGTGGGCTATCCAACGGAAACTTGTGGATACACCTTCTACAATCAGTCTGAGGGCAAAACGTTTGTCGCCAATACTGGGCACTTTCTTGAGAAAGAGTTTCTCCTAAAAGAGTTGAGTGGGAGGAAAATAGATCTCAATGAAGTGACTGACCAATCACTCCAACTAGAAGAACCAGCAACAAAAATTGTTCTGCAACCATCTTCCACAGTGGGAGCTGACAAGAATAGCCAGAACGACATTCATAGCGATCATGACATACATGATGAGAATGAAGAGGAACCTATTTTTCCACGTAGGTCAACAAGATTCCGTCAAGCTCCTGAGTTTTACGTCCAACTTGTGAATGCAGTCTCGGCTGTTGAGCCAAACGAACCGACGAGCTACAAAGAAGCAATGGAGGGACCCGAGTCCGAGAAATGGCTGGAATCCATGAAATCCGAAATAGAATCCATGTACACCAACAAAGTTTGGACTTTGGTGGATATTTCCGAGGATCGCAAGGCCGTCGAGAATAAGTGGATATTCATGAAAAAGACTGACGCAGACGGAAACATTTCTGTCTATAAAGCTCGACTTTTCGCGAAGGGGTTCCGACAAATTCAAGGAGTTGACTACGAGGACACATTCTCTCCTGTAGCGATGATCAAGTCTATCCGGATCCTACTAGAAATAGTTCATATCATGATTACGAGATATAGCTGATGGGCGTGAAAACATCGTTCCTTAATGGAAACATTGAGGAAGAGTTGTATATGATGTAACCGGAGGGTTTCATTGATCCAAGGAATGCTGGTAAGGTGTGCACGCTTCAACGGTCCATCTATGGGTTGAAGCAAGCGTCTCGGAGCTGGAATCTTCGATTTGATGAAGTCATCAAAGCGTTTGGATTTGTCCAAAACGTTGAAGAGTTCTGCGTCTATAAGAAACTGAGTGGGAGCTCTGTGGCATTCCTTGTGTTCTATTTAGATGACATATTGCTGATAGGGAACGATAGAAAATTCTTAGAAGAAGTGAAGGAATATCTAAATGGACAATTTTCCATGAAGGACCAAGGTGAAGCTGCATACATATTGGGGATTAAGATCTTTAGAGATAGACCTAATCGCCTATTGGCTTTGAGTCAAAATACTTATATTGGTAAGATATTGAAAAGGTTCAGTATGGATAACTCCAAGAGAGGCCTCTTGCCAGTTATGAAAGGTATCAAATTAAGTGTGAATCAGTGTCCAACTACAGCGAAAAAGAAGGAGGAGATGTCCTCAAAGCCCTATGCCTCAACCATAGGTTCTCTCATGTATGCTATGTTATATACCCGTCTGGATTTAGCGCTGGCAATTAGTATGACTAATCGCTACCAAAGTAATCCAGGAATGGCCCACTGGACCGCAGTAAAGAACATCCTAAAGTACTTGCGAAGAACAAAGGATCTCTTTCTCGTTTATGGAGGATTTGATGAGGAGCTCACCGTAAAGGGTTACGTTGACGCAAGCCTCGTCTCAGACCTAGATGACTCAAAATCCCAAATGGGATATGTATTCATGTTGAACAGTGGCGCAATTAGCTGGAGGAGTGGAAAACAGTCAGTCGTCGCCCAATCTACCATGGAGTCGGAGTATATTGCCGCTTGCGAAGCGTCAAATGTAGCGCTAGGGCTGAAGGAATCGAGCTTGGCGTCTTTCCCAGCTGCACTGACCCCATGGGAATCTTCTGCGACAACAGGGGTGCCATTGCCAACGCGAAGGAACCAAGAACTCACTCTACAACCAAGCACATACTTCGAAAGTTCCATGTGATGCGGGATTACGTTAGGGATGGTCACACTAGGATTAACAAAATACATATGGATCTGAACGCAGTAGACCCGATGACTGTACCTCTTCCACAAGGCAAGTTTGAGGAACACCGCGAGACTATCAGTGTTTGATACATAATAGATGTAAACTAGTGTAATTTGTACTCTAGTGGAAGTGGGAGACTATTGGATATGTGCCCTAGAGGCAAATTAATAAAGATATTTGTCACATATCCGTTTTGTTCATAATACGTTTTATGCTGTGCTATAACTATATTACTTGGAAATACTAATACCCGTGTGGTATAAAACACAAGTTCCTAGTTTAACTCGGGTAAACTAGCTCATTGGGAAATTGATTGATCAAGCTTTCCTGATCATGGCGACACTTAAGTCCATTGAAAATGAGGTCATATCATTGGGAGAATGATGTGATGGACACACACCCACCTAAAGCATTGTAATGTGATCGGTCACATAGTTCAACATTGCGATGACTTTGGAACGTATGGCTTAGTCCTTAGACCGTAATGATCATACATAATTGTCATCTATGAGGAGACTTTGATTTGTATCCCACCGCCTGACTGAAATATGCTGGCTATAACGGTGCACTTTGGGTATTCCGAAATAGATGGTTGATGAGTATGTTAATAGATCAGAGCGGCATTTGTGAGTCCAAGTGATGGACAGGTACTCTGGGCCCACTCGGTGATATTGAATCAATAGCTTGCAAGCAAGTGACTGGGTCACAGGAGATGTAATTGGAACGGACGAGAAAACTTGTTTGTTGTGAACGAGATGTGAACACGATATGTTGGATACCGACGATCAAACGCCGGACAAACAAAAGTACCGCAACACAAAGGGATTACGTCGTATCGTTAACGGTTTCCAAAAGCGATTGAAGTTCATTCGATGGAAGCGCAAGGGCTGTCAAGGATTGTAACCAGGTCCAACTGACTAGTCATTGGTCAATGAGAGTGTCTCGATCATGTCTGCTGTTTCCCGGACCGTTAGGGTGTTACACTTAGGGTCAATCGATGCATTGGGATAGATTCGGGATCATCGGTGAAATATGAGAAATCACCGGAATAGTTCCGAGGGAGAAGGGAAGTTGTTCCGGATATTTTCAAAGGTTCAAAATAAAGTTTAATTGTATTTAATAATGTTATATTATTTAATTATCTGAATTTAATATTAAAATATAATTAAATTAATTAAATAGTGAAAAAGGCGATATGGACCATATGGGCCCATTAGGGAGGAGGGGGATTCCCCCCTTGGGCTTTGCACCAAGGGTGGGGCCCATCCCCCCTCCCTTGGCCGGCGCACTCCCCCCCTTGGGAGTTTAGTCCCACCTCAGGGAGGGGAGGAGGATGGCACCCCCCTTGGCCTATTTAATGAGGGGTACACCCCCCTTTTTCCAAGACAACTAAATCTCTCTCCCTCTCCTTCTCCTACCTAGTGAGTGGACTCCCCTTGTTTGGAGTCTACACCTAGTTTGGAGTTCTCCACCATAGCATGTCACAACCCTAGTTTGGTATGTGCTTTTTATTTCTAGAAATAAGGCATCATGTTTAAATTCTTTTCTTTAATAATTGGGGATTTGGAAAAGCCTCAAAAAGAATTTAAATAAAAGGCCAGAGAAAAATCTTTTCCCAAAAATCTTCTAAACTTTTTTAAAATCTCTATAAATGGACATGAACACATTTCATGTGTTGAGGGTCCAACCTCATGCTCATGAAATTCTCAAAAATTCAAACAGGAGCTTAAATATTACTCATATTTGAATTGAAATTCAAATGTTTTGAATTTAAAAAAAATTCTCAAAAAGTGGGAGTGGCTATGTGTAGGTCACATAAGCCCAAATAAAATGTTTGGGGATTTTATAAAAATGCTTTGGTATTTTTTCAGAGAAAAACAAAAGAAACAAAAATAAAATAAAAGAAAAGGGACAAAGCCCACTTACCTGGGCCCAACTAGCCGAGGTGGCCCAGCCCAGGGGCATGGGCGTCTTCCTCCTCGTGCTAACCAGGGAGCTCACGCCATGGAGAGCATGCCAGCGTCGCCGTGGCCAGCCACGCCCCCCCTGTCCTCATCCCCTCGCCAAGGAGACGCCATGGACACGCTGCTCCATTTCCCCCTCCTCTCCCAGGTTGTGCCCTCCTTTTCTCGACATTTCCCGCGCGTGCCGAAGCTCACCGGCTGTCACCGTCGCGCGCAGACGTGGTCCCCGTGCCTCCCGCACAAAGCCATCATGTCCAGTTGGTGCGTACCAACGAGCAGCTCCGCCACACTGAAGATCCCGAGCCCGGCCTCCTTGTAGACGACGCCAGCTTCGACGAAGAGCTCCGGCCACCGTGGTACTTCTCCGATGAATTCGTCGCCGCAGGTGCTCCTCAGCCCCCGTCGAACGCACCACTGTGATCAGGGCGAGGTTCTCTTCAAAAAACCCCACTCCATGCTTTCTTTCATGCCTCGATGCCGAATCCCCGACGTGACAGAGCTCCGGCCGCCGTGCCTCTCGACGCCGGCAAGGTCTCCGTCCACCTCCGCTCCTCCAGTGTGCCCTACTGGAACCACGTATGACAGGGCTCCCCTCTGGTGCGTCCCCCGTGCCCAGCCATGCCCGGAGCCGCCAGTTCCAGTGGGCGCCGTCGCGCAGTTTGGTCACCGGCGGCCAAAATCCGGTGGGCGGACGTGGCAGGGGATTAGGGGCTTATCCCTTGGTCATTTGACCCAGGGTCAATGACAGGTGGGGCCAGCCCCCCTAATACCCCTTTTTATTTTAATCTAAACAGAGAATAAACCCGGCCCCACTGAAAGTGCTGGCCCACATGTCAGACCCCCCTGACGTCAGCATTGCATCATGCTGATGCAATAAACAATTTCTCTGTTTATTAAAAATTCCAGAAATTCCAGAAAATGTTTAAAACTTCAATAAATCATAGAAAATTAACCATAACTCCAAATCAAACAAATAATATATGAAAAATTATCAGAAAAATGCAAATAATCCAAATATGAAACTTTCAAGCATGAAAAAAATAGTTTACAAAGATCAAACAATAGCAAGTGCAATTTGGACAAAAATTGAATATTCATTTGAAGTTTGAATTTGAATTTATTCTTCAAATCAACTTCAATTATCATGTTGTAACTTAAACATAGAGCAAATCAGTACCATGCCATGCTATGTTATGCATCTTGTTTGTGCATTGCAATGTATGATTTATACTTTGTTGTCTCGGTGTTTGCTTCCTCTCGATAGATTCATCGCCGAACGTAGTTTCCGACTACTCTGAAGAGTGAAACCTCGTAATTGTTAGAAAGCCAAGCAAACCCCATTGATCATGTCTATATAAACCCATTTCCCTCTTGTTCTCTTATGCATGATTAGGCGATTCACATGTTACCGTTCTATCGCTAAGTTGAACCCATCCTTTGCATGACCTATCATTGATGCCACAGTATTAAGCAAACCTCAACCTAGCAGATCCAGATTTATTGTGTTCATCATGCGTCCCTTCATCCGTGTTATGCTATGCTATTCTAGAGTGATTGCAATGAAGATGATCCATCTGGGTGATGTATCGGGATGGTAGTGAACAATGCAACTTGATGGTAATGTGTTGGTGAAGTCACCCTAACAAAGGTGAACAATGAGAGGCTGTGTAGGAGTACACAGTGGTTTTTCTCATTTACACTACCCTAGGCCCCGAGTTCTCGTGTTGTGATCCAAGACAAGAGTACTTCCACATGCAGGTCTATGGACCCCGTTTGGCCTACTAAATCACCCCGACTATGGTCTAGGATTCGCATGGGTTATTGCTTCTTCGATTTGATTTTGTGCCGGAGTGGGAGGAGATGCACAGTTACTTTGTCGCACGGTTTTAGACAAGAGAAGTACCATCCGTCGAGGTGGGCTTGTCGGACCGTCCATACATCGTTTGAGTCCTGAATGGAAACCCCGACCGGATTTCTGATTGGGGTACATACTCAAATAGGCGATCCCCTGGACTAGAGTTGGAGCCGTGAGGTAAGTGCCTTGGTGATTATCCTCGTCCGACTTCCGTTTGAAGGATGACGAGTCACGGGATGTAAGTGATGAAACGTGTGTGAAGCGTACACCCCTGCAGAGTAATGATCTATTCTAATAGCCGTGTCCGCGGTTATGGACTACTTGGAGACCTATACTTGATTATTAGACAACTTGAATGGATACTCTAAAATTTCCAAGATAAGTGTGAGTGCTTTGGGTTGCTTCCTTGTGGGAAGTCAAGGAAGAATCCATGGTAGTGTATTGATGTGGTGATCAAGATTAGATGGACTCGAGTGTGCTTCTCATCTCAGCTCTATGTAGTCGTAGTACAGGATAGCCAAGTCAAAGCTGTCTGCATTACAACCCAATTGCCTTTACCTTGATACATGAGCATGGTAGTATAGTTCTGATGTAAGTCTTGTTGAGTACGTCTTTGTACTCACGTTTGCTTATTTTATGTTTTAGAGAGGAGACCATTAACCCTGATGGTGGCCTTCCCTCTCAAGCTTGATGATGAGGAAGTAATGTAGTTCCAGACAGCAGCCTAGTCCCTCTGGAGGGTCGTTGTGTTTTCTTAAAGGCTTCTTAAGCCATTTGTTAACCTTGTCTTTACTAAGACATAGTTTTATTCCGTTGTTGTTTGATGTAATGTTGGGTCACAGTTATGTGATCTCTGCTTGTAACACTACTATATCTGCTCTGTTTAGCAGATGCAATAAAATTATGAGTTTGTAGAGTTCATGTTGTGTTACCTGTTGTTTACACTAGACATGTATCCTGCGTGTATGATTATAACGTGCATGTATTAGTGTGGGGTTCGATAGCTTAGTTGTGATCTCGCCGACGGTCTTTCTTAAACCAAGTGTCCTTGAGATCTGCGCAGCTTGGGGCATCGCGATGCGATTGCTCGTGACTCCGTCACGTGGCACACTTCGTTGTATGATCGAGGCCGCCCGAGACCCCGACTAAGTGATCGGGTTGGAGTCTGTTTATGTAAGTGTTATGATTCAATCGATAATATGGTTGAGGCGACTTGTCTATGAGTATGGGAGTTCATCACCCATAAGCATTT
The DNA here is from genome assembly GCA_950022295.1 of Bromus sterilis. Taxonomy (NCBI): domain Eukaryota; kingdom Viridiplantae; phylum Streptophyta; class Magnoliopsida; order Poales; family Poaceae; genus Bromus; species Bromus sterilis. The sequence goes on from OX465597.1 coordinate 170,588,952, forward strand.
AGACTTGTGAGCGGACGATGAGGAGCCCATTACAGTTGATCATCCGGGCCTGAAAGGGATGCCCCTCACGTTCGAGCTTTCCGAGAGAGTTATATACCGGGCCTCGTCTGTTATGACGAGTGGGTATGGATCTCGGCTCTCCATATGATTGAGTTGTAGCAGGAATTACATACGCAAGCCCCGGGGCTCGAAAGACTTAGTATCAGAGCAGGACTGTCTGTAGGATTACTAAACCTTGGCCGAAGTCGATTCTAGCATTCTATAGTTATATAGTTACTTGGGTACATGGGAACAACGTAAGACTTCATTTTTCTCCTTACCCTCATCGATCTGAGTTCTAAGTCACCCTCATCTTTTCTACGGGAAGATAGGACTAGGCCCATCTATGTCTTAACTAGAACATCTCATTTTTTGATTCTCAGTAGCCGTAGGAAAGTTGTGTTCGGTTGTCTAGAGTCGTTGTGCTTCCTGTTTTGATATTTCCTATGTAAGTGTTGTTGAAATGTTGTGAGGATTTCCATTTCTCTTGCAATTACAACCATTATGCTGTCCGAATTGTCCCGTGTTTCTAGTGTTTCCAATGCTTTTGCATTACAATCTTGTCCTCTCTTAAATTATGTCATCTTTGCTTTGATTCTGGAGCTTCTCATTCCTTTTTGTCTGAAAAGTTCGCACTCCTGCATGACATTTCATTCGAGGAGTTGCCTACCTCTTTCATGATTAAAACTCCAGGATCCACATGGCATACCAGTAGGGTAAGTCATGACAGTGAAATGGTTGTCGAGGATGTTGTATTCCTTGCTTCTCTCATAGCCCTTAAATATTCAGATATCGATATCATCTTAGGTATGGATTGGTTGTCTAAACACCGTGCCAAGATTGATTGTGCCACTAAATCAGTTCAACTCACTCATCCTTCCGTCAAGATAGTCCATTTCTCATCTCAAGGTTCAGAAACCCAGCTATATTCGTTGAATTAACATCCCCTTCCTAACCTTGAAGATATTCCGATAGTTTGTGACTTTCTGAATGTATTTCCAGAAGAGCTGCCAGGAATGCCTCCTGACAGATGTGTATAATTCATTGTAGATCTTGCCCCATGAATTGCCCCAATTTCCAGAGGCCCATATAGGATGGCCCCACATGAGTTAGCTGAGCTTAAAATCCAACTCAAAGCTTTGTTGACAAAAGGCTTCATCCTCCCTAGCTCATCGCCATGGGGTTTACCCGTTCTGTTCGTAACGAAGAAAGATGGAACAAAAAGGATGTGTGTAGATTATCGTCCGCTAAATCCAGCGACGATAAAGCACAAGTAACCACTTCCCAGGATCAATGATATTTATGATCAACTTGTTGGATCCTCAGTCTTCTCCAAAATGGATTTGAGATTAGGCTATCATCAAATCAAAATTAGAAACGAGGAAGTTCCCAAGACGGCTTTCACTACTCGTTATGGTCTTTACGAGTTCACCGTCATGTCCTTCGATTTAACCAATGCCCCCGCCACTTTCTCGCGCTTGATGAATTCGATCTTCATGGAGTACTTGGATAAATTTATTGTAGTTTATCTTGATGACATTCTCATCTACTCAAGAACGAAGAAGAGCACGCAGAACATCTTAGGCTGGTATTGACGAAACTTAGAGAGCATCACCTTTATGCTAAGTTTTCCAAATGAGAATTCTGGCTTCCAGAAGTGACCTATCTAGGCCACGTGATCTCTGCAAAAGGCATTGTTGTCAATCCCGAGAGAGTTCAGGACGTCCTTGACTGGACTCCACCTAAATCGGTTAAGCAAGTTAGGAGTTTTCCTGGCTTAGCAAGCTATTGTCGCCGCTTTGTTCAGAACTTCTCCAAAGTTGCAAAGCTTCTAACTGAACTCCTCAAGAAAGATATGAAATTCGAATGGACCCCCAAGTGTGAGGAAAGCTTTCAAGACCTGAAAAGAAGATTAACTTCTGCACCCGTACTTGCGCCTCCAGACACCAAAAAGGATTTCGAGATCTATTGTGATGCTTCACGGCAATGGTTAGGATGCATACTTATGCAAGATCGACATGTGGTAGCATATACTTCACGCCAGTTGCGTCCACATGAAGAGAACTATCCTACCCATGATCTTGAACTCACTACCGTAGTTCATGCCCTGAAGACTTGGCGACATTACCTCCTTGGTAATCGTTTTGAAATCTATACTGATCACCAAAGCCTCAAATACATATTCACCCAGCAAGATCTTAATCTCAGGCAAAGACGCTGGATAGAGTTGATAAAAGATTATGACATAGGAATTTCTTACACCCCAGGTGTCACATCCCAACTTTTATTGTCTAGTTATTAAAATGCAAAAAATTAGGGGTAACAAAAACTTGCTAAAGTTGTGATGTGATGCGAATGAAATTTCCATGCTTGCCTAATACTTTGTGTTTTTCCTATGTCATGCTTGTTATCTTCTTGTCTTGTGCTAATGCCTTTCTTTGTTATTCCAGTGTCTTGCTAAAAACAAAAGAATCAACCAAAAAAAAGGTTAGCACACCACTCATATTATTATAGCCATAGTTTTAAAACCATAGGAAATAAGAATCAATAAAATATGTTCTAAAGAAATCTTTGACTTCATAGAAATTCATTATTTAAATAATTAAAAATACCTCTATAGCAGAAGGTATTTAATTAAATTGCTAAAACAAATAATTGCTATATGATAATAGTAATAATATTTCTAACCTTATTAAAAATTCCCTAAAAATTCTAAATAAATTAGGATAATACTCTTGGAGTTTTATAAATTATTTTAGAGGTTTGAATTTGAAATTTAATTTCTAATTTAAACCAAACCGGAGGTAGAACTTTTGCGAAACTAGTTATTTATAAAAAGAAAAGAAGAACCCTGGGCCACAACCCATCCCTCCTTACCTCTATCCCACGCTTTCATCTTCAACCTCCAGCACCTGACTAGCAGACCCACCCATGGCAACTCACACCACGTCAAGACGTCAGCACTTACGTCAAAACGTGGGCCCTTGCTGACGTTCGTCCCGTGGCGTCAAGCTCGCCACCGCCCCTCTCGACCATTGCCTGGAGAGGCCATGGATCGCCCCGACGTACGTTCCCGCGCTCGCCATTCCTTCGCTCTATTCCTTCCCTCTCAGCGTACACCCCTCCACTCGCCTATATAAGGAGGCCCTCGCCCCTCCCTTCCTCCACACCCAGCTCCACCCAGCTCGACTCGCCACCCAGCTCCACATCTCGCTCGAGACAGAAAGGAAAGATACAGAGAAGTAGAAGAGGAGAATGAAGTAAGGAAAGAGGAGAAAGGAGGAAACGAGAGGAGGAGGGAGAGGCCGACGAGCCTCCCTTGCTGATACGTCCAAAACGTATCTATAATTTCTGCTTGCTCCATGCATGTTTTGTGTGATATTGCTATGATCTAGATACATTTCATACATTTTTGATCATATTTGGACTAACCTATTAACTCAGTGCACCCCAGTGCCAGTTCCTGTTTTCTGCTGTTTTTCTATTTCAGTTTTCCCCCATATCAAAAGTGCCAGAAAAATTCGGGAAAATTTAGATTAAAAATCAGCGTGACGGAAGCTTCGAGAAGAGCCCGGGAGGGGCCAGAGGGGAGCCAGGGGGCCCAGGCGGCCACCCGGCGCGGCCCCACCCCTGGCCGTGCCAGGGGGGCGCCTGGGGCCCCTGGCCCACCTCTGGCTGGCCCCTTTCGCCTATTTATCCTCCGTCACGGGAAAACCCCGAAAAGAGAACCCTATTCCGCGAAATCGACTCTGTTCCGCCGCCGCCGCGCTTCCGAAGATCGGGAGCACCAGAAGACCTCTTCCCGGCACCCTGCCGGAGGGAGGACTGACCTCCAGGAGTCTCCTCTCCACCATGGATGCTCCCCGGATGTCTCGTGAGTAGTTTTCCTTGGACCATGGGTCCGTGATCAGTAGCTATGTGATGTTCTCCTCCCCTCTTTGATCTTCATTGTTTAGACCTCGTGAGCTGCCCAACATGATCGAGGCACCTTTGTAATATTTCTGCTTTTGCTATGTTGAGTTTGATAGGATCTGATGGATTATGAGATTATGTTCAGATTGTGATTGAGTAATATATTTGGTTTTTATCTCTTATATTTTTGTTCCTAAGTAATTCTTGCATGTTCCCCGTTGCTGTTTATTGCTTTGGCCAAGTAGTAGGTAGTGACTCCAAGAGGGAGCGTTGTGCTAGATTGTGGGTTCATGCCCCCCGTTGACATGCTTGAGTGACAGAAGTATGAGTCTAGGGGATGTGCTGTTCCCACAAGGGGGAAAACAACGGTGCTTGTAACCGCGGTTACAAGGATTGTTTACTTTACGCAGAGTTCTTTTTAATGCAGTTGTCTGTTGCTTTGGGTTTACACTTTGGGTGGGCCTCGCAACTTAATACCAGCGAGATGTTCTGGATAGATATCTCAAGGTGGATGATTAGTAGTAGATGCAGATGGATTTCGGTCTACTTACCTTGGCGTACTGCCTGTGCTTTTGAAACTCTTCCTTTCTTTTGTAGCATAGTTAGCATTGCAGTGCGTTCATAATCCTGTCAATTGCCTTTCTGTAATTTGTTTACCTCGCATAGCAATTTTATCGTCTTTTGGGAGAGATACATCACTAGCGAACATCACGTATCCCGGTCCATATCCTTATCATTTTTTCCACGTTATATTTACTTTTCTGCATTTACTTTCAAGTTGCTATTATTACCCCTTGCGTTTTATCCTTTGTAAAAAACAAGACCGGAGAGATTGAAAACCTCTCTGAACTTCGTTGAACAAAGTTATCTGTGTCTGTGTGCAGGTCCACGTCAGTTGCGACGCTGACACCTTCTTATCATCTCTGGAGTCCTACTGGAGACAGACCTTGGTATCTTTACCGAGGGAAATTTGCTGCTGTGCTGCATCACGCCTTCCACTTGGGGCTCACCAACGAAGGGCGAGAAGACTACACCCGTCAACCCTCGCGCCATCAAGCAAATTTCTGGCGCCGTTCCCGGGGACTCCGAGTGCTAAGATAGGGGAGTTGCACACTACCCTTTACCTATTTTTTTAGTCTTGTTAGTTTACCTTTCAGTTCTTATCTTTGTGTCCTTTATCAAAAAAACAAATATATATAGTATGTCTAGTTCCTTACTTGCCAATCAATGTCTAACTTCTTTGAAACTAGATCTTATTGGCATGCAGGATTCACCGAGGATCAACAAGAATATTACAAGGAATACCGCTTGTCTCAAAAAGGGATACACTTATGGAGACTCATACATCAATCGTATGAGTATGCTAAAAACTTGTGCTCAATATATAATATATCTTTCTGCAGGGATGAATCTTGTTGCTTTATGAGGCACAAACACCTTGCTTTCCATTGTGAGTACAATGAGGATGAAACCTTAGCTTCTTATGCTAAGGGAAATTATGATTATTATGATGCAGAACAAATAGAAGAATTTGTTGCTTTTAAGGGTGCCTATGAAATTACTTCTTTTCTTGACAATATTGATGACGCCCCTTACAAATCTGAGAGTCTTGCTATACTTAACTATTGTTTGGAAAATTATGATGAAAATTATTATATTACTGTTCATCTTGAGAGAATCTCTCCCCCAAAGGAAGAGACTAATGTTTTGCAGGACTCTATGGAAGAAGAAATTGCTGAAACTGAAAGCTCCTTGGATGAAAAAGAGAAGGAGAGTGACGAACAAAAGGAGGAAGAATGGAGCCATCCATGTCTACCTTCTAATGAGAGTAACTCTTTGAATCTTACCTTATATGAGTGCTATGATCCTATGGATTCTTTTGAAATATCCCTTTTTGATGAAGTTGATGCCTTCTATTCTTATGGCCGTGATGCTACTATGGATGCTGCTGACAAAAATGAACTCTCTATTGTTCCTTATATTAAGCATGAAATTGTTGCTATTGCACCCACACTTGATTGTCCTATTATCATTTTGAAATCTCCAACTCATATTCTGGAGAATTGTGCTCTTATTAAGGCTCAATGTGATGGGTTGCATTTATCTTATGATCCTAAAGACCGTGCAGAAAATTATACACGTGTGCTTGTAGGTCATGCACAACATGATTTATGTGATAGTTATATTCTTGATGTTGTTCGTGATACTACTGAAAATTATTTTGAGCGAGGGAAGTTTGGTTGTAGAAACTTCCATATTACTAAAACTCCTCTCTTTATGTTGAAAGTTTTGAAGATGTTCTTGTTCCACCTTCCTATGCGGGTTTCTTTTTGCTTCTTTGATTTATTTTCTTATAAGATGCCTATGCATAGGAAGTGGGTTAGGATTAAATGTGTTTCATATTTTCTTCTTGATGCTCTCTTTTGCTTCAAAATTCTTATTCTTGTGAGAGCATCTTCTATAATCTTTCAGCCTAGCTTAAAGGCATAAAAGAAAGCGCTTTCGGGAGGCAGCCCGCAACGAATTTAGGTTTTTATTTTTGCTTTTTTTGAGTCTTGATGATTGTTACTACTGTAGCAACATCATTGTATCTTTATTTTTCAGCTTTGTGCCAAGTTATAGCCTCTTACGGCAAGGGAAGTAAAAGTTGTGACATGCTGTCCAGAAAACAGATTCTGTCCTCGTGACCAGAAACATTCCATAAAAATCCCAGTTCATCTTTTTGAGCTGAGATTTTTACACAGTATGCTCTATACAATTACGAAACTTCCGTATGTTCTGAGTTTTTTGATTTGAGTTGCAGAAGTGTCCCTAAAAAATTCTTTACTATCTGCTGTTCTGTTTTTCACAGATTCTGCCACGTTTTGTCTCTCCTTACTTTTGCAAACCTTAAGCTTTCTTTTTCTTTGCAAAAAAAAAACTTTTTGGCACTCTTGAGAAACATTAGCTCTTCAAGAATATCTTCATATCAAGTGGAGAAAAATTATTTATTAAGGGTACTAACCTCTCTAATCAGCTTATGATGAGTTATGTATGAAGGGAGTTTTCAAGTGTGCGATGGAAGATGATGAAAGAAGATCCAGGAGTGTCAAGCTCTCAAGCTTGGGGATGCCCCCATGCATCCCCAATAAATATTCAAGGAGACTCAAGCGTCTAAGCTTGGGGATGCCCCCGTGCATCCCCTTCTCCATCAACAATCATCAGTTCGTCCTTCGTCTCACTATATTTTTATCACTTCATGCGTTATGTGCTATGCTTGGAGCGTCTCGCTCTTAGGTTTTATTTTTAGTTTCTTTAGCTTTTCTTGCTGTTCATAAAAAGTTAGATCCTTTCTTACTTTGTGTGGGAGAGAAACACGCTCCACTTTCAAAATCTAGAACACATCATAGGATTTTTCATGCCTATCTTCTTGCTATTGTGTGTTCTTTATCTTTTCATAGCTACTACCATGTTTTAGTTTTAGTTTGTCTTTAGCAAGAGCCTTGGCTTTTGTTTAGTTTGTTGCTGGAACTCTTTTTAGTTTTCATGTTCATCTTGTTAAGAGAGTTGGTTGTTGCACTGAGTTGTGTCTTGTCTTGAAAGTAGGTAATTGAGGTTGCTATTTAATTTTAGTAGTAGCTTGCAATAGTTTGGAGGTATTGATGTGAGTAATGTTTGAACTTTTGGTGTCAAGAGCTCTTGCCTATTGGTGATAGGTGTCGTATCTTGGGAAATCCGTGTTTATTTTCAAAACCTACAAAACTAGTTGAGAACTCTAGCTACTAGATGGATCACTACTCTTCTAAGGGGTCGAATATTAGAGAACACTCACGTACCATGAGTCGAGGATGCGCAAGGATAACCAAACCCCCATACACTCCTCCTCGGGGTACTTGTCTCTTTGTGAACCTCCTTATTATATTGAGAGTTACCGATAATAAGTGCATGAGTTCTTCGGACTAATGTAAGTATTGAGAGTTGACACTTCCACCTTCCCTTATTTTGCTAGCCTTTCCCGTGCCGTGCATTGCCTTCTTCTCACTCCGAGAGTTGGTGTCCACCTTCGCCGGTACTTCCAAACCCTTGGCATGATACGCTCTGTCATCATAAGCCTCCTTATATCTTTCCTCAAATCAGCCACCATACCTACCTATCAAGGCATTTCCATAGCCTTTCCGAGTTACATTGCCATGCAACTTCCACCTCTTCATGACTTGATCTTCATGTTATACATGTTCCTGCTACACTGGCAGCAGCATACATTGCATACATCATGATAGTTACATCTTCTTTATGTTTTTAGTACCTTGTAAAGTGTGAAAGATCTCCTTTAACTTCTTGTAAATTAGAGTGTTGCCCTTAAGTGAGGAAAAGATCCCAAAGTGGACACATTAAAAGATCCCAAAGAGGACAAATGAGAGTTAAACAGAAAGAGCCATTGAGGCCACCAAAAAAATACAAAAAATAGAAAAAGAAATAAAAAGAGAGAAAGGGGCAACACTACTATCCTTTTGAGAGATCCACACTAGTACTCCCTTTATATTCTTGTACTCCATAGAGATGATCATTATGCATATAGCTATGTGGGGACCTTCACACTATAGAACTTGGCTTGCATATTCCAAAGATGAGCCTCCTCAAAAGAGCTCTAGGTCTTCATGAGTGTGCAAGTTAGATGCTTCCCCACTAGTTCCATTGGAGAGCTTCTTAGATCGTATGTGCATCCGTTGCATGGCAATCCCTACTCCTCACATCATATCTATCATTTGGCATCTCTTGCCTATGATTGTCCTTATTGATGTGAGCCTTTCTCATCCTTTTTGTCTTCCTCCTCTGTATTTCTCTCTTTGCCATCCTAAGTGTAAACTCTCGTGCTTACACTCATCCATTGCATGAGTGCTCAAAATATCGAAAAGGAGTGGATCAAATTGACTTGTACCTGGCTAGTGGTCTGGGGACGAGTGAAGATAAGATTCCAAAGAAGACCAAGTGTGAAACTTTAGTAGATTGAGTTCTCAACACAAAAGTACTTTTTTCTCGTATTCCCTATCCCCCTTCTTACACGCAAACACCATTTGGAGACATTCGAGTCACAGACAGCGAGAGCTCTTGCACCTATTGTTCTTTTGTTACTTGTTTCAGTGCTAATATAGACTTTTGCATGTTATGACTTGAATTGAATCTCTAACCTTGATTGCTTTACTTTTCAAAGTTCTTATATGGTTGTTAGCATGTCACCACAGAAATTATGTTGTTATCATTTACCTACTCGAGGACGAGCAGGAATTAAGCTTGGGGATGTTGATACGTCCAAAACGTATCTATAATTTCTGCTTGCTCCATGCATGTTTTGTGTGATATTGCTATGATCTAGATACACTTTCATACATTTTTGATCATATTTGGACTAACCTTTTAACTCAGTGCACCCCAGTGCCAGTTTCTGTTTTCTGCTGTTTTTCTATTTCAGGTTTCCCCCATATAAAAAGTGCCAGAAAAATTTGGGAAAATTCAGATAAAAAATCAGCGTGATGGAAGCTTCGAGAAGAGCCCGGGAGGGGCCAGAGGGGAGCCAGGGGGCTCAGGCGGCCACCCGGCGCGGCCCCACGCCTGGCCGCGCCAGGGGGGCGCCTGGGGTCCCTGGCCCACCTCTGGCTGCCCCCTTTCGCCTATTTATCCCCCGTCACGGGAAAACCCCGAAAAGAGAACCCTATTCCGCGAACTCGCCTCTGTTCCGCCGCCGCCGCGCTTCCGAAGATCGGGAGCACCAGAAGACCTCTTCCCAGCACCCTTCCGGACGGAGGATTGACCTCCGGGAGTCTCCTCTCCACCATGGATGCTCCTCGGATGTCTCGTGAGTAGTTTTACTTGGACCATGGGTCCGTGATCAGTAGCTATGTGATGTTCTCCTCCCCTCTTTGCTCTTCATTGTTTAGACCTCGTGAGCTTCCCAACATGATCGAGGCACCTTTGTAATATTTCTGCTTTTGCTATGTTGAGTTTGATAGGATCTGATGGATTATGAGATTATGTTTAGATTGTGATTGAGTAATATATTTGTTTTTTATCTCTTATATTTTTGTTCCTAAGTAATTCTTGCATGTTCCCCGTTGCTGTTTATTGCTTTGGCCAAGTAGTAGGTAGTGACTCCAAGAGGGAGCGTTGTGCTAGATTGTGGGTTCATGCCCCCCGATGACATGCTTGAGTGACAGAAACACGAGTCTAGGGGATGTGCTGTTGCCACAAGGGGGAAAACAACGGTGCTTGTAACCGCGGATTGTTTACTTTACGCAGAGTTCTTTTTAATGCAGTTGTCTGTTGCTTTGGGTTTACACTTTGGGTGGGGCTCGCAACTTAATACCAGCGAGATGTTCTGGATAGATATCTCAAGGTGGATGATTAGTAGTAGATGCAGATGGATTTCGGTCTACTTACCTTGGCGTACTGCCTGTGCTTTTGAACCTCTTCCTTTCTTTTGTAGCATAGTTAGCATTGTGGTGCGTTCATAATCCTGTCAATTGCCTTTCTGTAATTTGTTTACCTCACATAGCAATTTTATCGTCTTTTGGGAGAGAGACATCACTAGCGAACATCACGTATCCCGGTCCATATCCTTATCATTTTTTCCACGTTATATTTACTTTTCTGCATTTACTTTCAAGTTGCTATTATTATCCCTTGCATTTTATCCTTTGTAAACAACAAGACCGGAGAGATTGACAACCTCTCTGAACTTCCTTGGGAACAAAGTTATCTGTGTCTGTGTGCAGGTCCGCGTCAGTTGCGCCGCTGACACCTACTTATCATATCTGGAGTCCTACTAGAGACAAACCTTGGTATCTTTACCGAGGGAAATTTGCTGCTGTGCTGCATCACGCCTTCCACTTGGGGCTCACCAACGAAGGGCGAGAAGACTACACCCGTCAACCCTCGCGCCATCACCTGGCCCGGCGGCCGCGACGCTGGCGAGGAGTCACTGGCCAGGAGGAGCGCTAGAAGGGCCGCAGCCGACCACGACCGTCAACCCCGGCCGTCGTGTTTTTCGACGTCGAGCATCGTCCCGAAGGTCAAAAACGGGACCCCGGCGAGCTCCTCTACGTCCGCCGCTGCCCGGAGGTACTCCGGTGAGCCTCCCCTAACCTCCCCTATCCGCCGTGAGCGCTCCGGTCGTGCACGTCAAACGCCCCCGTTTGCAGGGAAAATGCCCCCCCTAGCCGCGCCGCGCCTCCCCCGCCCCGTGCCGCCGGCCGCCGGCCATCAGAGGGCCGCCTGCGAGGCCCTGCTCGCCCTGGCCTCCATGGGAAGCTCCTCCCGTCCCTTTCCCTAGCGGGAGGAAGGAGACGACCCTGGGCCGTTGGATCAGCCCAGATCCAACGCACATGATTCCCCCATACCCCTTCGGTTTTCTTCAAAAAAAACAACAACAGCGAAGTGCACAGGCTCGGCCCAATAGCAGGAAATGCCTGTGGACGCAGGATAGCCCTAGGCCGGCTGTGCAGTTTTCTTTTGTTTTTATTAATTCTTGAACACAAAAATAATTATAAGTCAGAAAAATATGAAACAAATTATTTGCTGCTTATAAAATGGTGCTTTATTTTTCTGCATGTGTGGAATTTTTATTTGATAAAATAAATTTTTAACCTTTTATTATTATTTTGCTTGCTAATTTAATTTCCATATTTTGTATGTTAGTAATATTAACTTATTAGCACCTAATTAAAATAGCCTCGGATGAGTAGCAAATTTTTATGCATTTATTTAATGAAAATAAAATAAATTTAAAAGTTGTTAGTGATTAAAATGGGTCAAAAACATTGCTTTTAGTTAAAGTTGTTTTATTTAATATTCATGTTAATAAATCCACCAAAATTATCCTATTGCCTTGTTATAAATTTTAACCTTGTTGAGGTGGTATGAAATCTAAATCTTAATAAATAGAAAACCTTGGAATTTTTTTGTCCTTTGTTGCTTGCGTCTTTGTTTGGAAAATTGAGTGATGTTGTGCTTGCTATTGCCCCGTTGTAATATTGTGAATTTCCTTGTTTCACAACATGTAGACAAGACGATTGACCCTGCAGGACAAGACTACCTCCAAGCTGCCCCTGAGACTGACCAGGAGACCACTGCCGACGAAGGCAAGCCACCGTCAAAACTCAAAACCCTGCATTACCCCTTTTTACTTTTCTTGTATCACTTATATTGTATCATGCTAGTATTATATTCATATGGGTTGGGATTATATTAGTTGTATTAGGAAAACAATACACCCCCATAGCCTACCTATTTGGGAAAAGAAAGTAGAACCCCGGTGATCCCGGCACTCCGTCGAGACCATCACTCGGCTCTAGCATTATCATTACATAACAACTTGGAAAGTCATACTTCATCCTATATGGTACGACATACACCTAAGAAGGTGGTATGGACGGGTTTGTGGAACATCGTCAGACATGGAAAAAGTCTGGAAGGACTCTCTATAAGTGCTGCCAAAACCTAGCCTTATAGTACAACCACTATACTCTGGTATGGGACAGGGCTAGCTGGAAGCTTGTTTGTTTTAGTACGGGGGTCTTATAACTACACATGGATGGGTGATTCCATGAATCCTATAGCCCTCGAAGTCGATGGGTGAAATTCGCTAGGCTTAGTGTCGGAAGGAACCTTGGTGCTCTTAGACTACGGTGCAGGCTTGGGTCCAAGAGGAGCATGACCTGACACACGGACAGTCCATGTAGTACGCAATGGGTAGACTCACCTGTACTAGGACAGACAAGGGGAAGACTATGGTCGATTATCCGAGACCCGCATACTGAAGTATGACGATCCGTGGGGACACACGGCAGATGTATCGAATGTGGTGGGTAAAGTCTACAACCTCTGCAGAGTGAAAACTATTCGAGTTGCCGGAGTCCACGGTCATGGACAGCTAGTGAGGCCACACTTTGTGGGGAATAAATGAGAAAACCCGGTACTAAGTATATGGTTCGCGATGACGATGTTGATATTGTTGGTAAAAGGTTGGAATTGACTTATCCAAATTCATTGTGGGAAATAAAACTTGTGAAGTTAAAACTTTGCCAACTTAATAATAATATTGAGCAGATAGGAAATCCCTATGAAAAACTCCAGCATATAGTCATCCTATTATTTTTTGTATACAAAACTTTGTTTCTTTATTTAGGTGGTTTGCGAGTACTTTGTAAGTACTCACGACTTTGTCTCTGGTTATTCAATCGGCCAGGCTTGGAGGAGCAGGTATTTGACGATGATGCGACTGACGATTACTAGGACGTGCTATGCTCTGATCTACCCTGTGGATTGTGCCGCCGCTACCTTTGATGCTTTTGCTTATTCCGCTGCTATTTGAGCCCGATGAGGCCATGTAAGACTTTATTGCTGTATGACTTTGTATTCGGTATTGTATGAACATTGAGACTATGATATCCATGTCGAGTTGTGTGTCATGCGAACTGATCATGGGAGCATGACCGTATATACAACTGGTCGCTTCAGACATATAGTCCGGGGTGCCCACAGACTTGGCATCAGAGCCTTTGTTCAGACCGTAGCAGCCTAGTTAGGATGGACGTTAGTTACAAATATTTTTGATAAAAACAAAATCTCTTATACCTCTTACCCCACTAAAAATGTTATAAGTCAAGCAAGACCGAAGATTAAGAGGGAATGGTGTCCTGAAACAGATGAGAACTAGTGGAAGTTTTTTCTTTAATCCCCTACCCGAATTCATGATCTTATGCTTGTTTGATTTGTGTGGTTTAGTATTTTCCTAGAGTGACCCTACCCCCATTTAGGATGACACTAACACGTGCACTCTTACCTTGCGAAACAACCTCAGGTTGTCGGGAAGAAACCGCGCCAACCCAAGTGGATCCGGTGATGTGCCACCACCCGTTCCGAACATGGCACAAATTTTGCGACTGCTTATGTAGGAGCGCCAGGCCGCTCGTGACGAGCGCCAAGCAAACATGGCTGCACTCTAGTAGTTAGTATAGGTTGCCACCAATGCCAACCAAGGAGGCGGAGGAGCTGGTGGGAATGAGGATCCCAGGTCTCGGCTCCGAGATTTCCAGAACACCAACCCGCCTGTGTGCTCGCAGACGAAGGAGCCTTTGGATGCTGAGGATTGGCTCCGCACCATGGAAAAAAATCTCGCTGTCGCCACTGTTGGCAACAACGAGAAGGTCCTGTATGCCACCCACTACCTCACCGACACCGCAAGGAGCTGGTGGGAAGGAGTGCGTGCCCGTCTTCCTGAAGGGCAAGTACTCACCTGGGCTGAGTTCTCTGAGAAGTTCAAGAAGGCGCACATCCCGACTGCACTGATCAGGAGGATGAAGGACGAGTTCCGCCACCTCAAGCAAGGGGGCATGACTGTGGTTTGATATCTTGACCGCTTCACTCAGCTGTCGAGGTATGCCCCAGAGGAGGTGGACACCGAGGAGAAGCAAAAGGACCGTTTCCTGGATGGACTGCACGATGAGCTATAGGTTGTCCTGGTGGCCATGCAGTTCCCCGATCTTGAGTTTCTTGCCGATGCTGCTATCATGATGGAGGGAAAGCTCAAGATGGCCTCTGAGAACCGCAAGCGCAGCAGGGTGGATCCAGCAACCCCCGTCTGCGTCCGACACAGCCGCCAAGGCCAGCACCCCAGCCTCAGAGGAGCCCTTACCCAGCGCCACGCCCCAGTGCTCCTGCTCGCCCTGTTAGAGTTCCGCGTCCAGCAGGCAGAGTTCCCCGCGACCCTGCATCAGAAGTGATCTGCTTCAAGTGTGGCCAGAAGGGTCACTATTCCATTACCTCCACCAATAAGGTGAATGCTGCCCCGCGCCCCAATGCTCCAGCACCAGCCAAAGGGACCCCGGCCGCAACAATGCCCAGCGCGGTGCAACCCACGCCTCCAAGGGACGTCTGCATCACGTGCAAGACGAGGAAGCCCAGGAGGCAGCAGACATTATCTTGGGTACGTTTACAGTTAATTCAGTACCTGCTCAAGTATTGTTTGATTCCGGTGCATCACACTCGTTTGTTACGAAGACATTTGTGGATAGAAGTAAGTTCTCACCTAGTGAAATGAGGTGGCCCATGATAGTCCAGATACCCGGATCCAAGACCCGAGCCAGTTTAGCTTGTTCCGGAGTTCCCATAGCGATTCATGGAGTCGAGTTCCCAGCTGACCTGATCGTGTTAGGGACAGAAGGTATAGATGTGGTACTTGGCATGAATTGGTTGTCCAGGTACCGAGGCCGGATAGATTGCACTAAGAGGACAGTCAACCTCACGAGTGCCGATGGAGTTCAGATAGAGTACACCGACAAGGAAGACACTGCCCGAGCCTTCTGTCATCAGAGTGTCTCGGTGCCATCACTTGAGGAGGTGAAGGTTGTATGTGAATTCCCGGATGTCTTTCCGGAGGAGATACCCGGTATGCCGCCTGATCGGGATATCGAGTTCATCATCGAGTTAGTGCCTGGCACAACCCCAATTGCACAGAGACCCTACCGGGTGAATGCCGAAGAGCTGGTTGAATTAAAGAAGCAGCTGAATGACATGCTCCATAAGGGACTGATTCGACCCAGTGCTTCACCCTGGGGTTCGCCAGTTCTCTTTGTGGACAAGCGAGATGACACCATACGCATGAGTGTGGACTACCGTAAGCTGAATGATGTGACGATCAAGAACAAGTATCCGCTCCCTAAGATCGAGGATCTGTTCGACCAGTTGAACGGAGCCCGAGTCTTCTCCAAGATTGATCTAAGGACCGGATATCACCAGTTGAAGATCCGCGAGTCGGACATTCCCAAGACAGCTTTCACGACCCACTATTGTTTGTTCGAGTACACTGTGATGTCCTTCGGACTTACCAATGCCTGGCCTATTTCATGACCCTCATGAACAAGATCTTCATGAAGTACCTCGACAAGTTTATGGTGGTGTTCATTGGCGATATCCTGATATATTCCAAGACCGAAGAAGAGCATGCCGAGCATCTGCGCTTAGTCCTCGAGACTCTGCAAGAGCACCAGCTGTACGCCAAGTTCAGCAAGTGCGAATTCTAGCTCAAGGAAGTCGGATTTTTGGGACATCTATTGTCAGAAGGAGGGATATCTGTCGACCCAGCCAAGATTCAGTCCATCATAGACTGGACAACCCCGACCACGCAGACTGAAGTTAGAGGATTCCTCGGACTAGCGGGATACTACCGCAAGTTCGTGGAAGGCTTCTCCAGCATTGCCCGACCCATGACCCAACTGCTAAAGAAGGACCAGAAGTTTGTGTGGACAGAGTAGTGTGAAGCCAGTTTCTAGGAGTTGAAGAGGAGATTGGTATCTGCCCCAGTTTTGACTATGCCTGACCTGACCAAGAGCTTTGATGTGTACTGCGATGCATCGAAGGTTGGTTTGGGTTGTGTTCTTATGCAAGTGGGCAAGGTGATTGAGTACCTGTCACGACAGTTGAAGCCGCACGAGTTGAACTACCCCACACACGACTTGGAGCTAGCCGCTGTTGTGCTTGCTCTCAAGAGATGGAGGCATTACCTGATTGGTCATCATTGTGACATAAAAACAGACCATAAGAGCCTGAAGTACATATTCTCTCAGAAGAAGTTGAACATGAGGGAGAGGAGATGGATCAAGTTGATCAAGGATTATGATCTGGAGATCCACTACCACCCCGGCAAGGCCAATGTGGTAGCAGATGCCCTCAGCCGCAAGCCCTGCACACTTAATGCAATGATCAGAGAGATGCAGCCAGCTCTGCATGAGGAGTTCGAGAAGATGGGTTTGGAACTTGTTACACCCGGTTTTCTTGCTCACCTTGAGCTGACTCCGACACTGTTTGATTAGATCAAGGAGGCATAGAGGGGAAACGATAGTATCGAGGGAATCAAGAAGAAGATGCCCCTCGGCAAGGCCCCAAAGTTCTCGACAGATGATGAAGGAGTTCTTTGGTTTGATGGCCGATTGTGTGTGCCCGATGTAGAGGAGTTGAAGCTCACTATCCTGAAGGAAGCTCACGATACACCTTACTCCATCCACCCTGGAGGTACTAAGATGTATCAAGACCTGAAAGAATTGTTTTGGTGGCACGGTATGAAGCGTGAAATTGCCTTGTATGTCGCCAAGTGAGACATCTACCAGAGAGTGAAAGCAGAGCACCAAAGACCGACAGGATTACTGCAACCGCTCCGAGTTCCTGAATGGAAGTGGGAACAGATAGGCATGGACCTCATCACAGGACTACCGAGGTCGAGAAAGGGAAATGACTCTATCTAGGTCATCGTCGACCGACTCACCAAGGTAGCGCACTTCATTCCCGTGCGAACCACCTATCGAGGAGACCAGCTGGCAGACTTGTACATGTCGAGGATCGTATGCCTGCACGGAGTTCCGAAGGAGATTGTGTCAGACCGAGGTACCCAGTTTACCTCGAGGTTCTGGAAGCAAGTCCAGGAGGCACTAGGCACCAAGCTCACATTCAGCACAACCTATCACCCGCAAACTGGAGGCCAGACCGAGCTAGTGAACCAGATACTAGAGGATATGCTCCGCACATGTGTTGTAGCCTACGGTTACAAGTGGGAGGACTGCTTGCCCTATGCATAATTCTCCTACAACAAAAATTACCAGTCGAGTTTGCAAATGGCCCCATTTGAAGCTCTATATGGACGAAAGTGCCGCACGCCCCTGAACTGGTCTCAGAACGGAGAAGGGAAAATTTTCGGACCCGATGTTCTGAAGGAGGCAGAAGAGCAGGTCCAGTTGATTCATGAGCGTCTAAAGACCGCTCAATCTCGACAGAAGAGTTATGCCGACCCCAAGCGTCGAGAGGTGACTTTTGCAGTTGGAGATTTTGTATCTCCAAGTCACCCCACTGAAGGGAATGCAGCGATTCCATGTGAAGGGAAAGCTAGCACCTCGTTACATTGGACCATTTGAGGTGATAGCCAGACGAGGCCAAGTTGCCTATCGGTTGAGAGTGCCAGCAGAGCTATCCGATGTGCACGATGTCTTCCACGTATCGAAGCTTCGGAAGTGTCTGGAGGTGCCGGACAAACCCGGTGTCTTCAAGAACATCGATCACCGCACGGTGGACATCAACCAGGATCTCACGTACCGCGAGACACCCCTTCGTATCCTGGAAGAAGCCACCCGAGTCACCCGTAAGCGCGCGATCAAGTTCCACAAGGTCCAGTGGACAAACCACACGGAGGAAGAGGCCATATGGGAACGGGAGGACTACCTCAAGCGCGAGTTCCCGCATCTCTTCACTAGCTTGTGAATCTCGGGGAGGATATTCTTTTCAAGGGGGGAAGGTCTGTCACATCCCAACTTTTATTGTCTAGTTATTAAAATGAAAAAAATTAGGGGTAACAAAAACTTGCTAAAGTTGTGATGTGATGCGAATGAAATTTCCATGCTTGCCTGATACTTTGTGTTCTTTCTATGTCATGATTGTTATCTTCTTGTCTTGTGCTAATGCCTTGCTTTGTTATTCAAGTGTCTTGCTAAAAACAAAAGAATCGACAAAAAAAAAGTTTAGCACACCACTCATATTATTATAGCCATAGTTTTACCACCATAGGAAATAAGAATCAATAAAATATGTTCTAAATAAATCTTTGACTTCACAGAAATTCATTATTTAAATAATTAAAAATACCTCTATAGAAGAAGGTATTTAATTAAGTTGCTAAAACAATTAATTGCTATATGATAATAGTAATAATATTTCTAACCTTATTAAAAATTCCCTAAAAATTCTAAATAAATTAGGAAAATACTCTTGGAGTTTTATAAATTATTTTAGAGGTTTGAATTTGAAATTTAATTTCTAATTTAAACCAAACCGGAGGTAGAAATTTTGCGAAACTAGTTATTTATAAAAAGAAAAGAAGAACCCTGGGCCACAGCCCATCTCTCCTTACCTCTATCCCACGCTTTCATCTTCAACCTCCAGCCCCTGACTAGCAGACCCCCCATGGCAGCTCACACCACGTCTCGACGTCAGCACTTACGTCAAAACGTGGGCCCCTGCTGACGTCCGTCCCGTGGCTTCACGCTCGCCACCGCCCCTCTCGGCCATTGCCTGGAGAAGCCATGGATCGCCCCGACGTACGTTCCCGCGCTCGCCCTTCCCTCGCTCTCTTCCTTCCCGCCCAGCGTACACCCCTCCACTCGCCTATGTAAGGAGGCCCTCGCCCTCCCTTCCTCTACACCCAGCTCCACCCAGCTCGACTCGCCACCCAGCTCCACACCTCGATCGAGACAGAAAGGAAAGATACAGAGAAGAAGAAGAGGAGAAGGAAGGAAGGAAAGAGGAGAAAGGAGGAAAGGAGAGGAGGAGGGAGAGGCCGGCAAGCCTCCCCTGCCCCGGCGGCCGCGACGCCGGCGAGGAGTCCCCGACCAGGAGGAGCGCTAGAAGGGCCGCAGCTGACCACGACGGTCTACCCCGGCCGTCGTGTTTGCCGACGTCGAGCATCGTCCCGAAGGTCAAAAAAGGGACCCCGACGAGCTCCTCTACGTCCCCCACCCCTCCACGTCGTTCGCCGCTGCCCGGAGGTACTCTGGTGAGCCTTCCCTAACCTCCCCTGTCCGCCGTGAGCGCTCCGGTTGTGCATGTCAAACGCCCCCGTTTGCAGGGAAAATGGGGCCCCCTGGCCGCGCCGCGCCTCCCCCGCCCCTAGCCGCCGGCCAACGGAGGGCCGCCGGCGAGGCCCTGCTCGCCCTGGCCGCCATGGGAAGCTCCTCCCGTTCCTTGCCCTAGAGGGAGGAAGGAGACGACCCGGGGCCGTTGGATCAGCCCAGATCCAACGCAGAGGATTCCCCCATACCCCTTCGGTTTTCTTCAAAATAAAAAACAGCAGCGAAGTGCACAGGCTCGGCCCAATAGCAGGAAATGCCTGTGGGCGCAGGATAGCCCTAGGCCGGCTGTGCAATTTTCTTTTGTTTTTATTAATTCTTGAACACAAAAATAATTTTAGAAAAATAATTATAAGTCAGAAAAATATGAAACAAATTATTTGCTGCTTATAAAATGGTGCTTTATTTTTCTGCATGTGTGGAATTTTTATTTGATAAAATAAAACTTTAACCGTTTATTATTATTTTGCTTGCTAATTTAATTTCCATATTTTGTATGTTAGTAATATTAACTTATTAGCACCTAATTAAAATAGCCTCGGATGATTAGCAAATTTTTATGCATTTATTTAATAAAAATAAAATAAATTTAAAAGTTTTTAGTTATTTAAATTGGTTAAAAACATTGCTTTTAGTTAAAGTTGTTTTATTTAATATTGATGTTAATAAATCCACCAAAATTATCCTATTGCCTTGTTATAAATTTTAACCTTGTTGAGGTGGTATAAAATTTAAATCTTAATAAATGGAAAACCAATGATTTTTTTTGTCTTTTGTTGCTTGTGTCTTTGTTTGAAAAATTGAGTGATGTTGTGCTTGCTATTGCTCCATTGTAATATTGTGAATTTCCTTGTTTCGCAACGTGTAGACGAGACGATTAACCCTGTAGGACAAGACTACCTCCAAGCTGCCCCCGAGACTGACCAGGAGACCACTGCCGACGAAGGCAAGCCACCGTCAAAACTCAAAACCCCTCATTGCCCCTTTTTACTTTTCTTGTATCCCTTATATTGTATCATGCTAGTATTATATTCATATGGTTTGGGATTATATTAGTTGTATTAGGAAAACAATACACCCCCATAGACTACCTATTTGGGAAAAGAAAGTAGAACCCCGGTGATCCCGGCACTCCGTCGAGACCATCACTCAGCTCTAGCATTATCATTACATAACAACATGGAAAGTCATAGTTCATCCTATATGGTACGGCATACACCTAAGAAGGTGGTATGGCCGGGTTTGTGGAACATCATCGGACATGGACAAAGTCTGGAAGGACTCTCTATAAGTGCCGCCAAAACCTAGCCTTACAGTACAACTACTATATTCTGGTATGGGATTGGGCTAGTTATAAGCTTGTTTGTCTTAGTACGGGGGTCTTATAACTACACATGGATGGGTGATTCCACGAATCGATAGCCCTCGAAGTCGATGGGTGAAATTCGCTAGGCTTAGTGTCGGAAGGAACCCGTGTGCTCTTCGACTACGGTGCAAGCTTGGGTCCAAGAGGAGCATGACCTGACACACGGACAGTCCATGTAGTACGCAAGGGGTAGACTCACCTGTACTAGGACAGACAAGGGGAAGACTATGGTCGATTATCCGAGACCCGCATACTGAAGTATGACGATCCATGGGGACACACGGCGGATGTATCGAATGTGGTGGGTAAAGTGTACAACCTCTGTAGAGTGAAAACTATTCGAGTAGCCGGAGTCCACGGTCATGGACAGCTAGCGAGGCCACACTTTGTGGGGAATAGATGAGAAAGCCCGGTACTAAGTTTATAGTTCGCGATGATGATGTTGATATTGTTGAAAAAAGGTTGGAATTGACTTATCCAAATTCATTGTGGGAAATAAAACTTGTCAAGTTAAAACTTTCCCAACTTAATAATAATATTGAGTAGATAGGAAATACCTATGAAAAACTCCAGCATATAGCCATCCTATTATTTTTTGTATACAAAACTTGTTTCTTTATTTAGGTGGTTTGCATGTACTTTGTATGTAGTCACGGCTTTGTCCCTGTTTATTCAATCGGCCAGGCTTGGAGGAGCAGGTATTTGACGATGATGCGACTGACGATTACTAGGACGTGCTAGGATCTGATCTACCATGTGGATTGTGCCGCCGCTACCTTTGATGCTTTTTATTATTCCGCTGCTATTTGAGCCCGATGAGGCCATGTAAGACTTTATTGTTGTATGACTTTGTATTCGGTATTGTATGAACATTGAGACTATGATATCCATGTTGAGTTGTGTGTCATGCGAACTGATCATGGGAGCATGACCGTATACACAACTGGTCGCTTCAGACATATAGTCCGGGGTGCCCACACCAGGCAAAGCCAATATCATGGCTGATGCACTAAGTCGTAAGTCATATTGTAACAACCTCATGTTACAACAGTATCAACCACTTCTCCATGGGGAATTTCGAAAGCTTAATCTAGATATAGTTCCTCAAGTATTCCTTTTCACCTTGATAGTGAAACAAACTCTTGAGGATCAAATCATAGCTGCCCAGAAACATGATAGTGGTATCCAAGAGATCAAAGAGAACCTTGCTAGCGAAAGTGCTAAATTTTTCTCCGTAAATGATCAAGGAACGGTATTCTTTGAGAATCGTTTCATAGTGCCCGAAAATCAAAACCTGAAACAGTTGATCCTTAAGGAAGCTCATGACACCCCTCTCTCGATTCATCCTGGTAGTACTAAGATGTATCAAGATCTACGCCAGAGATTTTGGTGGACTAGGATGAAGCGAGAAATCGCTCCATATGTTGCTGGGTGCGATGTTTGTCATCGTGTGAAAGCAGAGCATCAAAGACCTGCTGGTACTCTTCAACCTCTAGCCATTCCCGAGTGGAAGTGTGATAAAGTCAGTATGGATTTCATCACTGGCTTTCCAAAGTCTCAAAAAGAAAACAATGCCATCTTCGTGGTCATTGACCGTATTTCCAAAGTTTCCCATTTTCTTCCTGTTCGCGAGAGTATAACTACTAGCCATTTAGCGGGTTTATATGTCTCCCAGATCTTCTCTCTCCATGATGTTCCTTTGGAAATCAATCTAGACCGTGGAAGTCGTTTCACCTCTCGATTTTGGAAAAGTTTTCAAAATTCTATGGGAACCCATCTCTCCTTTAGAACCACCTTTCATCCCAAGTCAAGTGGTCAAGTAGAAAGAGTCAATCAAGTTCTCGAAGACATGCTTAGAGCCTGTGTTATCTCATTCGGAAAGGGTTGTGAGAAATCTCTTCCATTCACCGAGTTTGCTTATAACAACAGCCTCCAATCTAGCCAGGGCATGGCACCTTTTGAATTTCTCTATGGACGAAAATGCCGAACACCGTTGAACTGGTCAGTAGCCGGTGAAGACAATTGTTTGGACCGTATATGATCCAGGAAGAAGAAGAGAAGGTTCACATTGTTCGTGAGCAATTGAAAACATCCCAGTCTCATAAAAAAAGCTACTATGATCGTCATCATAGGCAAGAAAGCTATGAGCTGAACGAGAAGGCTTACCTCCAGGTTACTTGTGTTACGCTACACGCACGGATCTCCAGGGTGGCGGGAACCTTGTTAGGGAGCGCTCCACCGAGGCTATCCGACACTCCATAGCCCATCTTTCAAACTCAACAGAGAGGCCATCCGCCGGTCTAAATCCTAAGTACGCCGAGCCTTGGAACCCAACCCGAACGTACTCCTACACGGTGCGTGGCTGGCCGGTGAAGTTGAAGCAAATCCAAATAAGACACCACCGCGTGAGCAAATAAGACAACACCACTTCCCGGCAATTAGCCCGCAGTACTGCTGAAGTCGGAAGAGTCCTCGGACGACACTACGAAGAAGAGGAGCCCATAACTCGTAATTCCCATGGGTAGGTAGTGCGTACATGGCATATAGCCAACTCAAGACATTCACCGAACCATTTAGCAATTTAATTAACCTGCATGACAACCGTTATCGTTGCCTCGACTTAACTGACCCGCGGACAACGACAACAGCCAAGACTACCAGTACATCGGTGCCTGCCCTGTCGTCCCACCAAGTCACTGCGGTTACCAACAAGGTGAACCGTCTCCTTACCTTGTCTCGCGTGTGCTCCTGGGGGAGCTCGACTTTCGTGGTTTGGTAACTCTCGCGGCGAACGATCAGGGGCCAAGCACACCGGTACACTGGTCGTACCCTCCCTGTCGTCCCGTCGCAATACCTCTCGCGGGCACCGTTGGGTCGCCCGACTTCTTACCTGAAGGACAACCGTTTCTCAGATACCTAGAGCGGCTATACAGTGTCAGCAACGAGTGGAGTACAAGGATTACTCCTTGATAGCTCACACTTGATGGTGGCTCGGCAGAGCCGAGCTAGGGGGCCTGAGGCGGTGTCTGCATTGTACCGTACCTGTGCAGTTATAATAATTGTATCCGCGTTCACTCGCCTGAGTGATCACGACCCTCTATCTAATCCTAGCTAACAATGCGCAGGGCTCACTGCTGAATAATGCATAATAATAATAGGCAGCATAGGATAAAGGAAGGCACATCAAGGGGCGACAATGAAAGGTTATGTAATTGAATAGGTAAGCAACGTAGCAGCAGCAGTAACAATGCCTAGTGCAAGAAATGTACGGAAAGATAGGCGATATCTGGGGAAGAGAATGGCTCTGCTTGCCTGGAAGCTCGACGGTAGTAGTAGGGTCGTCGACGAAGTAGTCGTACTCAGCAGCGGTGTAGTCGACGGCAGCAGCGGGGTCTACCGGAGATTAAGGGGGGGAAGAAACAGTAAATACACAGCAAGCATATACAAATAGATGCATGACATGGCAGATGAAATGTTAACGGTATTCTAACGCAGTGCAATGCACATTGCTCGGAACGGAAATTCATCTGAGGATGAACTACCGGCTCCGAATGATTACCGGATAGGGTGACCGGAGGGGAAGGATCAAGCCGGAGGTGTCGTGGGTACCGGAAAAACATAAGGGGGGTGTATCCGTGCTAGTTGATCTGTTCTGAGGAACATTCGTGTTCGGAATAAATTCATCCGGGTACTTTAGCAGTACCGGACAATTTATCGGACAGCCGGTCCGGAGGGAGACGTTTCGATGTTCGTTGTGTTAGAGGGGTGTGATAGACATACGAATAGCGTATTCGTATTCGTTATATTTTTCTGATCAATTTTCATGTATAAAGTTTTTGAATCCGAGTTACGGTTTAAAAGTTATTGAATTTCAAAGTTTTAAATCATTTAAATGATTTTCTGAATTTCTTTTATTATTTATTCAACATTATCCAGAACATTATCCAAAACATTATCCAAAACAGTGCCCATGTCATCCTCTGTTTATTTATAAAACATTTTATTAAATCAGAAATAGCCTCTCGGCCCACATGTCAGCCATTGGAATTTCTTTTAAATTCTTTAAAAAATCAAACTGACAAAGGGAGCCCAGGTGTCATTGACTCCAGTGATAACTAAACATGTTTAATTAATATAATGACCAGGGGACCCACGTGTCAGTGTCTGGGGGGGTTTATTATTCTGTTAATCTTTTCAGCTAAACTAACAGAGTAATTAGCCGGGGGGGGGGGGGTACACTGTCAGCGGCTTAGGGGTTTGGGGTTAAGCCCTAATCAAATAACTGTCACGGGGACCCCACCTGGCAGCCTCACCGGAGGGTCACCGGAGCCCGCCGCCGGCGAGGTCGACGGGGAGCTCGCCACAGGGCAACGTTGGACATGCAGCCGGTCGCGTTCGAACCGCAGGAGCACGACGCTTCGATCTGGACTGGTTTCACGAACGGGGACGCACTAAGGCGATGGCTAGGTCAACCGCGGCGGAACCGAGCTCGGGCGTTAATGGCGTATCGCGATTCGTGATGCAAACGAATAGCCTAACGCGTCAAATTGGAAGTGCAGTCCAGCAGCAACTCGTGCACGCCAAATTCGTGAGCTGGGGCGTCCTGTGTGCACGACTACGACTACAAACCGCGGCGGCCGGAGCAAGCAAAAGGGGGCTTTCGCGTTGGGACCCTACGGGCTTCAAAGGGCGGTTGGCGACGGGTGAGAAGCTCACCGGGGACGTGTTGAGGGAGGCAGCAGGCTCGATGAAGTCTTGGCGTCGCCGGAATATGGCGTCGAGCGGCGGCGGATGCAGACGAGGAACGGCGGCGATGCGCTTGCTGTAGGAGTCCACGGCTCGATTCCTCCACGGGGAAGACGAAGTAGAAGACGACGATCTCGCTGGACACGGTGGCGTGGCCTGCGGGGGCGGTTGGCCGCGGTTGTGCACGGCGACGGCGACTGCAGCTGCGGGTGGTTCTTCCCCGACGCGGGAGAGGCGAGGAGGGAGAGGAGAATGGGGAGGGGGTGTCCAGGGAGTGGGTGGGGGCGTGCTTATCACCTCCGCGGCGGGAGGGAGCAGGTGAAGGGCGGGGCCGGCCTGGCAGCGGCTTGCCCGCGCTCTGCCGCCGTACGGGAGCAGGTGAGAGTGGGTGGAGGAAGAAGACACGGCGCGGGGTGGGCTGGGCCAAGTGGGCCTTTGCCCTGGGCGTGAGTTAGTGGTTTTCCAATTTTCTTTGCCTTTTTCTTTTCTGTTTCAGTTGTTTTTTCTACTTTTACATTTTTGTAAAATGTTTAACATATCCCATAATCAGTATTGTGTAACATTAGAGTGCTACAAAAAGTTTGGGGTCAAAAGAAATATATTTAATATTTCTTTTAAATATCCGAATGACAATTTGAGTTGTTTTGGCTCGTGTTTGAATTGTTTGAATTTTTCAGAGGCATAATAAATTACCATAACCACATGGGCATGACCCACTGATTATTTGTGATTTAATAAAAGTGGTTGTATAATTTTTGGACAAGTTTTATTTGCCACATATTTTTCATAGCAACCAAAAGGCATTTTTGAATATGAATCAAAAGCAAAGTGGGTCATGGCATGTTTTGCATAGTGATTAGCAACAGTGATAAGTCCACAGTAAAAGTGATTACTGTTACAGACAACTGAGGGTGTTACAAATCTCCCCCACTACAAGAATTCTCGTCCCGAGAATTTAAGTGGTAGCGAGGAAAAGATCGGGGTATTCATCGCGAAGGCGATCTTCGCGTTCCCAAGTGGCTTCATCTTCAGAATGATTCGACCACTGGACTTTGAGGAACTTGACGGTCTTGTTGCGGGTTCGACGTTCAGAATGATCGAGAATGCGGCTCGGATGTTCTCGATAAGTCAAGTCTTGTTGCAGCTCGATCATATCATGCTCCACTTCACGGATAGGGTCCTTGAAGCAGCGACAGAGTTGCGACACGTGGAATACATCGTGGACTTGGGAGAGGTTCGGCGGCAATTCCAACTGGTATGCCACGGGTCCACTCCTGGAAAGGATACGGAACGGGCCAATGTAGCGAGGAGCCAACTTGCCCTTTATACCGAAGCGATGAGTGCCCCTCATGGGAGTGACACGGAGGTAAGCGCATTCACCAGGTTGATACTCCATTTCACAGTGTTTGCGGTCGTAGTTGCTCTTCTGACGAGACTGGGCGGCCTTGAGATTTTCTTGCACAATGCGAACCTGATCTTCAGCTTGTTGGACAAGATCCGGTCCGAAGTAGGGTCGTTCCCCAGTTCCTGACCAATTCAGGGGGTTCAACATTTACGTCCATATAGAACTTCGAAGGGGGCCATCTTCAAGCTAGCCTGATAGCTATTGTTGTATGAGAATTCCGCATACGGGAGGGCATCCTCCCATTTCATGCCGAATGAAAGGACACAAGCGCGAAGCATGTCTTCCAGCACTTGATTAACTCGTTCAACTTGGCCTTGAGACTGGGGGTGATAAGTGGAGCTGAGATTCAGACGAGTCCCGAAGGCTTCCATGAAACTCGTCCAGTATCGTGAGGTGAAAATGCTGCCACGGTCTGAACTGATCTCCAGCGAATACCATGGAGTGACACAATTCGGGAGATATACAAGGCTGCCAGCTGACTAGCAGTGTTCGTCTCCTTGACCGGCAGGAAGTGAGCAATCTTGGAGAATCGGTCGATGACGACAAAGATGGCATCGTTACCTTTCTGTGACTTAGGAAAACCGGTGACGAAGTCCATCTCGACTTTGTCCCACTTCCAATCAGGAGGAGGGAGTGGTTGCAACCAACCAGCAGGTTTTTGATGTCCGGCCTTGACGCGACTGCAAACGTCACATTTGGAAACAAAGCGAGCGATAACTTGCTTCATGTAAGGCCACCAGTACCGTTGACGAAGGTCTTTATACATCTTGGTACTGACAGGGTGGATTGACAAGGGAGAATTATGGGCTTCTTCCATGATATCCGGACCACAGTTAATGATGGCCGGGCTCACAGGAACTACTAAGCGGCCCTTGAAGTACACAGTATCACCATCATTAGCATCAATGGTAAAAGAGGAGGGCTTTCCTTCTGCGATGTCCTGCTTGATCTTCACAATCTCAGGGGCCAGAGATTGTCTACCCTTGATGAGGACGTCGAGCTTTGACTCAAGAACCAGGTTATTGACATAACCTTGAGGAACAATCTCGAGATTCAACTTGCGAAACTCTTCATACAGAAGTGGTTGCTGCACCTGAACCTCAAGTTCAGAACAGTAAGCTTTGCGGCTCAAGGCATCGGCCATCACATTAGCTTTGCCAGGGTATACGAAATATCCATGTTGAAGTCGGCTATTGTCTCGAGCCATCGTTGTTGACGTAGATTCAGGTCTGGCTGAGTAAACAGGTACTTCAGACTTTGGTGGTCGGTGTAGACCTCGCAACGATTACCGACGAGGTAATGTCGCCACAGCTTCAATGCATAAATTACTGCTGCCAATTCGAGGTCATGTGTTGGATATTTGTCTTCGTGAGCACGCAACTGACGAGAGCCATAAGCAATCACTTTGCGCTCTTGCATTAGGACACAGCCTAATCCTTGACGAGACGCGTCGCAATATATCACGAAGTCCTTCTGAGTATCAGGGGGAGCGAGCACCGGGGGAAAAGTTAGCTTGTCCTTGAGTGCTTGAAAACTTTCTTGACATTTATCTGTCCACTCAAACTTGACACCTTTGTGAAGCAGATTAGTCAGAGGCCTGGCAATCTTGGAGAAATTCTCGACGAAACGGCGGCAATAGCTAGCGAGCCCGAGGAAACTGAGGACTTGCTTGACGGTCTTGGGAGGAGTCCAGTCAAGAATAGCCTGGATACGTTCTGGGGTGACGGCAATGCCATCCTTGGAAATCACATGTCCAAGGTAGGTTACTTCGGGAAGCCAGAACTCACACTTAGAATACTTTGCGTAGAGTTTGTGTTCTCGAAGCTTCTCCAGTATAAGACGAAGATGTTCAGCATGTTCTTCTTTATTCTTGGAATATATCAATATATCATCCAGATAAACCACGACGAACTGGTCGAGGTACTCCATGAAAATGTAATTCATCAATCTGGAGAAGGTGGCTGGAGCATTGGTTAATCCAAATGACATGACGGTGTACTCGTATGAACCATAGCGAGTAATGAAGGCAGTCTTCGGAATGTCCTCATCACGGACTCGGATTTGGTGATAACCCAACCTCAAGTTGAGTTTAGAAAACACCTTGGATCCGGCAAGTTGATCATACAGATCGTTGATCCGGGGAAGTGGGTATTTGTTCTGGATGGTGGCTTGGTTAATGGGCCGATAATCTTGGACCAATCGGTTTGTCCCATTGCTCTTCTTGACAAAAAGCGAAGGTGCTCCCCAAGCTGAGGAACTGGGGCGAATAAATCCTTTCTGAAGTGCCTTGTCGATTTCCTCCTTAAGTTCAAGGAGTTCATGTGGCGGCATCTTGTAAGGACGCTTGGCAATAGGGGTGGTGTCGGGCTTCAAGTCGATGACAAATTCAACTTCTCTGACCGGGGGTATTCCCGGCAGTTCTTCTGGGAAGACGTCGGGAAAATCACGAACAACTGGAACGTTCTCGATGCCTTCGAGGGGGGCGGCATTCAAATCATTCATCATAAATATCTGTGTTTCAGCATTACGGGTAACTCGGGTGGTGTGGTTAACAATCTCGCCGGAGGGGTGAAAAAGTTGGACAGACTTGGTGCCACAATAAAGTGCGGCATCGTGAAATTTCAACCAATCCATTCCCAGAATAAGGTCTATGGTGGAAGACTTCAGAACGATGGGGGAAGCAAGGAATTCAATCCCTTCAATTTCAACAATGGTTCCGGGCACTATCTTGGTGGTTTGACATTGGCCTATCGGGGTGCGGACAACCATCGGTGGGTTCATTTTTTCTAGCGTGAAGTTATGCGACAATGCGAATGCTTCCGACAAGAATGAATGCGATGCTCCTGTATCAAATAAAACAGTAGCAGGTACGGAATTAACGAGAAGGGTACCCATCACGGTAGCGGGTTGTTGCTGAGCTTCTTCAACATTGTCGTTGTTAGCATGTCCACGAGCATAAGCAGCAGACCCAGTATTATAGTTGGGGGTCCTGTTGTTGCCACGACCATTTCCACGGCCAGCGGGGTGAACTACCAATTGCTTCTGTTTCTGGGGGCACTCCCTAGAAAAATGCCCAGGTTGGCGGCACGTGAAGCATAATCCATCCTGAGGACGAAGGGGTGTAGCAGTGGGTGGTGCAGGCAGAGCTCTTGGCATTTGCGGTGGCGGAGGCAGACGGGGTGCAGCATAAGACGGCCTTGGAGCAGGGACAGCTGAATGGGTCACACTGGTAGGGAGCCAGATACGACGCTTCTGCGTTGCGCCCGAAGATGAGCCAACGTCACGATAATGCTTCAGAGAGTTCTTGTGCTCCATCTGGGCAGGCTCGACGGTGATAGCCTTGTTCACCATGGTGGCGAAGTTGGCGAAATCATGAACGGCAAGAGCGAGCCTGAGGTCTGGGTTGAGGCCACGACGGAACTTCTGCTGCCTCCGAGCATCAGTGGTGATCTCTCCTTCCACATAGCGAGAGAGGTTGAGGAACTCGCGCTGATAGGCTTCAACAGTCATGTCGCCCTGAGTGAGGTTGCGGAATTCTTCCGCCTTACGATCCATGATCCCCTGAGGAATGTAGCGGGCGCGGAAGGCAGACTGAAATTCATCCCAAGTGATGACTTCTTCAACTGGCAGGGAACGCTTGTGAGTGCTCCACCACTGAGCAGCGGCGCCTTTCAGATGATAAGACGCAAAGTTCACATAGTCGGCTGGATCGACATTAGCGGACTCCATCTCGTGAGTGATGTCGCGAAGCCAGTCATCAGCATCCAATGGCTGAACAGTGTTGCAGAACATAGTGGGGGTTGAGGCGGGTGAAGTCGTGCAGAGTCACGGTGGCATGCTGATGGTGGTGCCCATTCTGATTCGGCTGGGGGAACTGAGCCATGATATTCTGCATGAACTGACGGTTCATCTTGAACTGCTGCATCATCGCGGCCATGTAATCCGGCGGCGGAGGTGGGTCGTTGGCAGCACGACCACGACCACGACCACCACGACCAGCCATCCTGCTAGAATTTAACAGGGGTATTTCAGCGATGAAAATTTAACGAGATACCGGAATCAAGCCTGAAGTAAAAACGACAAAGAAAGGGAGGCGCAGATATGTATAGGAGTAGTCATATAAGACATACACATTTACACACAGAGTAAATCGAAAATCGGGCAGCGTAACATCGTAGAAATTAAGGAAAAAGGACTCACTAGGCGGTGCGCAGACCGCGGTAAGGATTACACGACGCGACATAGATTCCACTATGTCAATCACGCCGCAAGAAAACTGTTGGCCACAGGAGTTAATGCCAGAGGACGCGTGGCCTGCCCAGAATGAGAATGGGATCCGCGGTCCGGGACCTGGGGTATGACTCCTGCGACACGACTCAATCAATGGGGGAAGCACCAAAAACGCCGGGTGGAATCAAGAGAACGTGATCCTAATGTCAGATTTTGTAAAACTTACCAGCAAGGATAAGAGAGCAGATTCCCAGAGCATAGGTAAGGAGAAAAGGATCCTAATACCATAGATATCACACGTAGTGACATCGATGTGGGCCCGTAAGCCAAATATTAAGTTAGCAAAATAGTTTTTCAAAGTCTAGACTCAACTTCGACCAAGTAGTGGTGGGGTGGCTTCCTACAGGCAGTCGGCTCTGATACCAACTTGTGACGCCCCCAAAATCAACCCGTGTACAGTAATCATACACGCAGGGTACACGACCGAGATTAGGGTGCCACGGTGAGAATATCACATCACAACACTAAACACAAAAGGATAAACAAATATGTTACAATACCAAGGATCACGAGGATCCGAATACATAAGTCATACAAGCCATAATATCTGAGTACAGACATAGTTAGTCAAGTTTTGCCTTAAGAAGGCTAGCACAAATCACATCAGAGATACAGATCGAAAAGGCGAGGCCTCCTGCCTGGGATCCACCGAACTACTCCTGGTTAACGGGGAACTCGACGTCGTAGTAGGTGCCTCCGGGGTACTCCTGCTCCTGGGCTCCAACGTCGGCTGCAGCGGCCGATCATGCAAAACAGTAAAGGAAATAAAGCAGGTGAGTATCTAGTATACCCGTGAGTCTTACGTCCGCTACTAAGCATTATGCATTGTATCAACGGAAAGAACAGGCTGTATATAGTGGACAGAAAGACAGAAATCCAGAACAAGGATAAGAAGCTAGGACTAACGAAGACTAGCATCTTCCGACGATGTCTTGCAACATGAGGTAAGAATCAGCCAATAGTTTATATAAAGCATAAAGTAACAATGCAGCAGAAGTTGCTACAACATTGTATAATAATAAGTTGTAATAATTAGCAATGCCTCCGAGTTCACCTCCTCGACATCCCCGCGAGGAAGAAAACCCGGAACCATAAAGTTTAATAATAAAAGTTTCTAGTGGTAAGATCCAGCTTCAGCATAAAGCGTCTTGTTACCGTGGACACGGCTATTCGAATAGATTAATCTTCCCTGAAGGGGTGCACTTGTGTTACGCTACACGCACGGATCTCCAGGGTGGCGGGAACCTTGTTAGGGAACGCTCCACCGAGGCTATCCGACACTCCATAGCCCATCTTTCAAACTCAACAGAGAGGCCATCCGCCGGTCTAAACCTAAGTACGCCGAGCCTTGGACCCCAACCCGAACGTACTCCTGCACGGTGCGTGGCTGGCCGGTGAAGTTGAAGAAAATCCCAATAAGACACCACCGCGCGAGCAAATAAGACAACACCACTTCCCGGCAATCAGCCCGCAGTACAGCTGAAGTCTGAAGATTCCTCGGACGACACTACAAAGCATAGGAGCCCATAACTCGTAATTCCCACGGGTAGGTAGTGCGTACATGGCATATAGCCAACTCAAGACATTCACTGAACCATTTAGCATTTTAATTAACCAGCGTGACAACCGTTATCGTTGCCTTGACTTATCTGACCCGCGGACAAAGACAGCAGCCAGGACCACCAGTACATCGGTGCCTGCCCTGTCGTCCCACCAAGTCACTGCGGTTACCAACAAGGTGAACCGTCTCCTTACCTTGTCTCGCATGTGCTCCTGGGGCAGCTCGACTTTCGTGGTTTGGTAACTCTCGCGGCCAACGATCAGGGGCCAAGCACACCGGTACACTGGTCGTACCCTCCCTGTCGTCCCGTCGCAATACCTCTCGCGGGCACCGTTGGTTCGCCCGACTTCTTACCTGAAGGAAAACCGTTTCTCAGATACCTAGAGCGGCTATACAGAGTCAGCAACGAGTGGAGTACAAGGATTACTCCTTGATAGCTCACACTTGATGGTGGCTCGGCAGAGCCGAGCTAGGGGGCCTGAGGTGGTGTCTGCATTGTACCGTACCTGTGCAGTTATAATAATTGTATCCGCGTTCACTCCCCTGAGTGATCACGGCCCTCTATCTAATCCTAGCTAACAATGCGCAGGGCTCACTGCTGAATAATGCATAATAATAATAGGCAGCATAGGATAAAGGAAGGCACATCAAGGGGCGACAGTGACAGGTTATGTAATTGAATAGGTAAGCAACGTAGCAGCAGTAGTAACAATGCCTAGTGCAAGAAATGTACGGAAAGATAGGCGATATCTGGGGAAGAGAATGGATCTGCTTGCCTGGAAGCTCGACGGTAGTAGTAGGGTCGTCGACGAAGTAGTCGTACTCAGCAGTGGTGTAGTCGACGACAGCAGTGGGGTCTACCGGAGATTAAGGGGGGGAAGAAACAGTAAATACACAGCAAGCATATACAAACAGATGCATGACATGACAGATGAAAAGTTAATGGTATTCTAACGCAGTGCAATGCACATTGCTCGGAACGAAAATTCATCTGAGGATGAACTACCGGCTCCGAATGATTACCGGACAGGGTGACCGGAGGGGAAGGATCAATACGGAGGTGTCGTGGGTACCGGAAAAACATAAGGGGGGTGTATCCGTGCTAGTTGATCTGTTCTGAGAAACATTCGTGTTCGGAATAAATTCATCCGGGTACTTTAGCAGTACCGGACAATTTATCGGACAGCCGGTCCGGAGGGAGACGTTTCGATGTTCGTTGTGTTAGAGGGGTGTGATAGACATACGAATAGCGTATTCGTATTCGTTATATTTTTCTGATCAATTTTCATGTATAAAGTTTTTGAATCCGAGTTACGGTTTAAAAGTTATTGAATTTCAAAGTTTTAAATCATTTAAATGATTTTCCGAATTTCTTTTATTATTTATTCAACATTATCCAGAACATTATCCAAAACATTATCACAAACAGTGCCTGACATGTGGGACCCTCATGTCAGCCTCTGTTTATTTATAAAACATTTTATTAAATCAGAAATAGCCTCTGGGCCCACATGTCAGCCACTGGAATTTCTTTTAAATTCTTTAAAAAATCAAACTGACAAAGGGGGCTCAGGTGTCATTGACTCCAGTGATAACTAAACATGTTTAATTAATATAATGACCAGGGGACCCACGTGTCAGTGTCTGGGGGGGTTTATTATTCTGTTAATCTTTTCAGCTAAACTAACAGAGTAATTAGCCGGGGGGATCCACTGTCAGCGGCTTAGGGGTTTGGGGTTAAGCCCTAATCAAATAACTGTCACGGGGACCCCACCTGGCAGCCTCACCGGAGGGTCACCGGAGCCCGCCGCCGGCGAGGTCGACGGGGAGCTCACCACAGGGCACCGTTGGATACGCCGCCGTTCGCGTTCGAACCGCAGGAGCACGGCGCTTCGATCTGGACTGGTTTCACGAACGGCGACGCACTGAGGCGATGGCTAGGTCAACCGCCTAACACGTCAAATTGGAAGTGTAGTCCAGTAGAAACTCGTGCACGCCAAATTCGTGAGCTGGGGCGTCCTGTGTGCATGACTACGACTACAAACCGCGGCGGCCGGAGCAAGCAAAAGGGGGCTTTCGCGTTGGGACCCTACGGGCTTCAAAGGGCGGTTGGCGACGGGTGAGAAGCTCACCGGGGACGTGTTGAGGGAGGCAGCGGGCTCGATGAAGTCCTGGCGTCGCCTGAATTTGGCGTCGAGCGGCGGCGGATGCAGACGAGGAACGGCGGCGATGCGCTTGCTGTAGCAGTCCACGGCTCGATTCCTCCAAGGGGAAGACGAAGTAGAAGACGACGAACTCGCTGGACACGGTGGCGTGGCCTGCGGGGACGGTTGGCCGCGGTTGTGCACGGCGACGGCGACTGCAGCTGCGGGTGGTTCTTCCCCGACGCGGGAGAGGCGAGGAGGGAGAGGAGAATGTGGAGGGGGTGTCCAGGGAGTGGGTGGGGGCGTGCTTATCGCCTCCGCGGCGGGAGGGAGCAGGTGAAGGGCGGGGCCGGCCCGGCAGCGGCGTGCCCGCGCTCTGCCGCCGTACGGGAGAAGGTGAGAGTGGGTGGAGGAAGAAGACACGGCGCGGGGTGGGCTGGGCCAAGTGGGCCGTCGCCCTGGGCGTCAGTTAGTGGTTTTCCAATTTTCTTTGCCTTTTTCTTTTCTGTTTCATTTGTTTTTGCTACTTTTACATTTTTGTAAAATGTTTAACATATCCCATAATCAGTATTGTGTAACATTAGAGTGCTACAAAAAGTTTGGGGTCAAAAGAAATATATTTAATATTTCTTTTAAATATCCGAATGACAATTTGTGTTGTTTTGGCTGGTGTTTGAATTGTTTGAATTTTTCAGAGGCATAATAAATTACCATAACCAAATGGGCATGACCCACTGATTATTTGTGATTTAATAAAAGTGGTTGTATAATTTTTGGACAAGTTTTATTTGCCACATATTTTTCATAGCAACCAAAAGGCATTTTTGAATATGAATCAAAAGCAAAGTGGGTCATGGCATGTTTTGCATAGTGATTAGCAACAGTGATAAGTCCACAGTAAAATTGATTAATGTTACAGAAAACTGAGGGTGTTACAGTCTCCTTGAATATTTGTTGGGTATGCATGGGGGCATCCCCAAGATTGAGCGCTCGACACTCCTGAATCTTCTTTCATCATCTTCCCTCGCACACTTGAAAACTCCCTTCATACATAACTCATCATAATGTGATTAGCGAGGTTAGTACCTATAATAAAATAATATTTTTTTACTGGAAATAAAGATATTCTTGAAGAGCTACTTTTTCTCAAGATTGCCAAAAAGTTTTTGCAAAGAAAAAGCAAGCTTAAGGTTTGCGAAACGAAGAAGAGGCAAAACAGGACAGAATCTGTGAAAAACAGACCAGCAGGTAGTAAAGAATTTTTTTATGGATACTTATGCAACTCAAATAAAAAAACTCAGAACATACGAAAGTTCCGTAATTGTATAGAGCACGTTGTGTAAATATTTCAGCTCAAAAAGATGAACTGGGATTTTTATTTGATTTTTCTAGTCACGAGGACAGAATCTGTTTTCTGGACAGAATGTCACAACTTTCACTTCCCTTGTCATATGAGGCTATAAATGACACAAAGATTGAAAAGTAAAGATACAATGATGTTGCTACAGTAGTAACAATCATCAAGACCACTAAAAAAGAAGAAAAACAAAAAGGAAATACTAAATTCGTTGCGGGCTGCCTCCCGAAAGCGCTTCTTTAAATCCATTAGCTAGGCTTAATGCAAATAGATCAAGTTTTTTCAAGAAAATAATTAGCCCGTGTGACGGACTCAAAAGGCAACTTAATATTTTTCCTAGGGAAGTGTTCCATCCCCTTCTTGAGAGGGAGTTGGAATTTTATAATCCCTTCTTTCATATCAATAATAGCACCCACGGTGCGGAGAAAAGGACGTCCCAAAATAATTGGACAAGAAGGTTCACATTCAATGTCCATAATAGTAAAATCATCGGGAACATAATTCTCATTGACAATGATAAGAACATCAACGATCTTCCCCAAAGGTTTCTTTACGGAAGAATCGACAAGACGAACACCAAAAGAACAAGGATCAAAAGGTTTCAATTCAAATATATCATACATTCTTTTGGGCATAACGGAGGTACTAGCTCCAACATCACATAAAGCATAGCAAGAAAAGTTATTCAACTTAATTTTAATCATAGGATCCCAACCATCTTCTAGCTTTCTAGGTATGGAGGCTTCTACCCTAAGATTCTCCTCCCTAGCTTTAATGAGAGCATTAGTGATATGCTCCGTGAAGGCAAGATTAAGTGTGCTAGTGTGGGGGTCTCTAGACATCTTGTGAAGGAAACGAATAACTTCAGAAAGGGTGCAATTATCAAAATCAAGGTCACTACTATCAAGTAAAGTGGTAGTGGTGTCCTTTAGGCTCACTTGTTTGGTAGATTCTATAGTCATAGGAATTTCTTCTTCTACGGTTGAGGTCATAGCATTACCATTAATAGGTCCTATGGGACTAGGGGTTCATTGGGTGCTAAGAGTTTGGATATCCTCAACCTTTGGATAGTATCAATGGTATGGTGTGTAGGAAGACTCTTAATTCTATATTCTTCCTCCTTTATAGTCGAAACCACTTCAGGTTTAGCTGCCATTTGGTTTATCAAAGTATCCTGTGTGTGAGACATAATGGAAACTTGGGTTTCCATGGTGGTGAGCCTAGTGTGAAGGTTAGAAATCTCAATGTTCAGACTCTCTAGTTGTCTACCAATGTCTTGCAAGATAGAAGTATGCTCATCTAATTGTCTAGAGAAGGTCCTATTTTGTTCATACTGGGTGTGCATGTAGTTCTTAGTGGCCTTCTCTATTTCCAAAAGTTTCTCATAACTAGGCATGTCTCTATCATTAGGGGTAGAGTTTCTGGTGCTAGGATAAGTGCTGTTGTTCCCATAGTTGTTGGAAGGGAACGGTCTAGGATTGCTACCAAAATTATTCCTATAAGCATTGTTATTGAAGTTGTTTCTAGAGATAAAGTTCACATCTACTTGATCTTGAGATATCATAGAATTTAAAGGAACATCATGAGGATCAATAGGAGATTGCTTGGTAAGTAGAGACATAATCAAGTCAACTTTTTCATTTAGGGAGGAGATGTCCTCGACAGAGTTTACCTTCCTACCTGTTAGAGCTCTTTCGGTGTGCCATTGGGAATAGTTGGTCATCATCTCATCGAGAAGTTTTGTGGCAGCACCAAGTGTAGTTTACATAAAGGTTCCTCCCGCGGCCGAATCTAACAAGTTCCGCGAGGTAAAGTTCAAGCCTGCATAAAAAGTTTGGATAACCATCCAAGTAGTCAAACCATGCGTAGGGAAATTCTTAACAAGAGATTTCATGTGTTCTCAAGCTTGGGCAACGTGTTCATTATCCAATTGCTTAAAATTCATAATATAACTCCTCAATTGGATAATCTTAGCAGGGGGTAATACCTCCCAAATAAAAGCATCCTTGCACTTATCCCAAGAATCTATGCTATTCCTAGGCAAGGATTTAAACCAGATTTTAGCTCCTCCTCTCAAGGAGAAAGGAAAAAGCTTAAGTTTAACAATGTCACCATCTACTTCTTTGTACTTTTTCATATCACAGAGCTCAATAAAATTATTTAAGTGCAAAGCAGCATCATCTCCAGCACCTGAGAATTGATCTTTCATAACAAGGTTCAGCAAAGCAGGTTTAATCTCATAAGAAGGTGCTGAAGTACAGGTGTAGCAATAGGAGTGCAGATAAAGTCACTGTTGTTGTGACTAGTGAAGTCACACAACTTGGTGTTCTCAGAGGAACCCATAGTAGCAGCAAGCAAGATAACTAGTTATTTTTTATTTTTGATAAGAGACACTAAAGCAAAAACTGAAAGGTAAACTAACAAAACTAAAAAGCAACGATAAAAGATAGTGTGCAACTCCCCTATCTTGAAGAGTGGAGTCCCCGGCAACGACGCCAGAAATTGTTTTGATGTCAAGAAAGTTTACTTCTCGCCCCTCGTTGGTTTACCCAAAGTGGAAGGTTGAGATGTAGCGTAGCGGCAATTTCCCTTAGCGAAGATGCTAAGGTTTAAGTGTCGAACCAATAGGACTCCAAGATCGACAGGTAGGTGGTTCGGCAAGTGATGCGCCGTTGATAATCACTTGCTTCTCCTAGACCTGCACACACAACAGATAGCTTTTCTCCCAAAGATTACAGAGAGGTTGTCAATCCCTCCGACCTTGTTGTTTACAAACGATAAAACGCACGGGATAATAATGATAGTGATAGCAATGAAAAGGTAAATAAAGCAGTAAATTGATAGCAGGTGTAAACAGTATTGGAAATATGGACCGGGGTCCTATGATGTTCACTAGTGATGTCTCTCTCCCAAAAGACGATAAATTAGCCATGCGAGGTAAAGAAATTACAACTGGGCAATTGACAGGATTATGTGCGCAAACCAATGCTGACTATGCTACAAAGAAAGGAAGAGGCGCAAAAGCTTGGGAGGTAGGCCAAATCAAGTAGACCGAAATCCATCTGCATCTTCCTACTAATCATCCACCTTGAGATATCTATCCAGAACATCTCGCTGGTATTAAGTTGCGAATCCCACCCAAAGTGTAAACTCAAATCAACGGACAACTGCATTAAAGAAATTTGCATAAAGTAAACAATCCTTGCACCCGCAAGTACAAGCACCGTTGTTTTCTCCCTTGTGGCAACAACACATCCCCTAGACTCATGTTTCTGTCACTCAAGCTAGTCATCGGGGGGCATGAACCCACAATCATGTATAACTCTCCCTCTTGGAGTCACTACCTACTACTTGGCCAAAACAATAAACAACAACGGAGAACATGCAAGAATTACTCTAGAACATAAATATAAAAGAGGACAATCAAATATATTACTCAAACACAATCTGAACATAATCTCATAATCCATCGGATCCCAGCAAACTCAGCATATCAACAACAGAAATATTACATATGTGCCTCGATCATGTAGGGCAGCTCACGAGGTCTAATCCATGAAGAACAAAGAGGGGAGGAGAACATCACATAGCTACCGATCATAGACCCATGGTCCAAGGTGGACTACTCACGGTTCATCCAGGAAGCATCCATGGTGGTGGAGAAGCTCCCGGAGGTGGCTCCTCTCTCCGGAAGGGTGCCGGGTAGAGGTCTTCTGGTGCTCCCGATCTTGGAAGCGCGGCGGCGGCGGAACAGAGGAGAGATCGCGAAAAAGGGTTCCCGTCACGGGGGTTTCACGACATGAGGAATATATGGGCGAAGGGGGGCAGCCAGGGGGCCACGAGGGGTCTAGGCGCCCCCCTGGCGCGACCCGACCCTAGGGCGCTCCTGGAGGGCGCTTGGGGCCCTGGTGGGTCCCCTCTGGCCCCCCCTCGGTGTTGACCGAATCTTCCGTATCGCTGATTTTTTATTGGATTTTCCCGAATTTTTGGAGCACTTTTAATATGGGGGAAACCTGAAATAGAAAAACAGCAGAAAAAGGAACTGGCACTGGGGTGCACTGAGTTAATAGGTTAGTCCAAATATGATCAGAAGTGTATGGAAGTTCATCAATATCATAGAAATATCACACAAAAGAGGCATGGAGCAAGCATAAATTATAGATACGTTTTGGACGTATCAGTAACAAACATCAAGACCAGTAAAAACTGAAAGTAAAAACATTTTGGGTCGCCTCCCAATAAGCGCTTTCTTTTATGCCTTTGAGCTAGGCAAGAAGAAACAAGATCAAGTTGTATCAATTGAACCGTCATCAAGATCATAAAAAAGCTCTTCAATAGTACAACTAGTCTTTTTAAAAGGACTTTCAAATAAAGGCCTAGTAGTAATACTTCTAGGAAGAAAAGCAAAGGTAGTAAGACCAGTTGGATTTTCATTTCTAATTCTATTCAAGAGGGGTATTTCCTCCAAGGTCTTCACAGTTTCATTCCCCTTGGCAATATGTGTGTCAATTTGGGGTCGAGGAACCTTAGGTACATAAACGAACTTGGGTTCCTTCTTTGCCGTAATTTCTACATTTTTGGTTTTGATAGAGGATAGAGTGGTTCCTAGAAGCATCATCATCCTTGGATTTAAGGGTCCCCAAAGTTTTGTTAAAGTTGTTTATGGAGCTATCAAGTCTATTCAAATTCCCTTGAATCATACGATCAGTAACATTTATCTTAACCATGCTTGTTATATCCAATTCTATTTTATCAAGTTTACTCATAACTTGAGACAAAGTGACCTCGTCTTTTGTGATAACAATAGGTGGACTCCCACAAGATTTTCCATAACATTAAGGGCCTCCAAAATGGGGGCTTCCAAGAAATTCCCACCTATAGCTGTGTCTAAAACAAACCTATTCTAAGAATTAATCCCAACATAAAAGTTTCGAAGGAGGATAGTGCTGGATTTCTTCTTGGTGGCTCTAACTTGAGAATCAATAATCCTCTGCCAAGCATCTTTCAAACTCTCCGCACCACTTTGTTTGAAGGTGAGGACTTCTGTGTCAGAACCCCATCTTGGGTAAGTGCTAGGGTTGTTTGATCCCTTTGCATCATGTGAAAATTTCAAAAGAAATTCAAAAATGGGGAAAAGAAAAGCCCTAGAGAATTTAATTCAAAAGGCCAGATAAAAATTGCTTCCAAAAAATTCCTATGGTATTTTTGAAAAGTCTTATAAATATGCATGATCACATATAAAGTGATTTGGGACCAACCCCATGCTCATGGATTTTTCAAATATTCCAAACAGGGCTTGGAAATTAAATTAAACTCCAATTTGAATTAAAATTCAAATTGTTTGAATTTCAAAAATCTCCAAAACTTGTGAGTGGCTAACTATATGCCTTGTAAGTCCATATAAAAGTTTTGGGCATTTTATAAATTGCCTAGGTATTTATTTATCAAGGCACAACAAAAATACAGAAAGAAAAACAGAAGAAAAAGGAAAAGGAAACTTACCTGTGCTTCTGGTCCATGTGGCCCAGCCTGGCCAGCAAGCCGGCCCAGCCCACCAGGGGCAGGGTCGTCTTCTACCCCGCGCCAGGCAGGATGGGAGCTGCGTGGCGGCCATGCCACGGCAGCCGGCCACCTCCTGCTTCCCCCCTGGCCCTACCCCCCTCGCCGCTGGATGCCACGGAGGCTCCCCGTTCGCCGTGTCCATCTTCCCCTTCCTCCCCTGCTCTCTCTCATCCGATTTTGCCACCGCTCGAAGACACCGTAGAACGCCACCGTGGGAACTCGCGGCCGGTGAGCTCCAGAGCCCCCGCCACCTTGTCCAACGCGTGCAGCGCCGCCATCTCCGTCGAAGCCCTCCTCCAATCGAACCAGGGAACCCTTGGAGACGTCGCCTTCTTGACCGAGACGCCGCCGGCCGCCGAGGAGACAACCTTCAAATACGCTGCAACCCGAGAATCCTCGGCTTCCCTGAGCTCCTCTTAGCGCTCAGGGTGAGCAGCTCGTCGCTTTTCCCTTTCTCATGCCTCCTCCCGTGCCCTGGAGCGTGGTTCCGGCGAAGTCCGAGCTCCGGCCGCCGCCTCCGTTGAAATAACCGACGCCCCAGAGCGCTTTCTTGACCCCCACCTGCTCCCCGAGATGCGCCAGCCTGCGGGTTACATTCCAGTGCCCGTAGATCCCTCCCCCGTGCCCGGAATCGCAACTCCGGCGAAGCTCCGGTGGCCCTCCGGCGACCCCGCCATTAGAGGCCTAAGCCCGAGCCCTAATCCCACTAATTACCCCCTAACCCTCTCACTGACAGTGGGGCCAGGCCCCCTAACCTCTCTGCTTAATTAAAATAAAACGGGGATTAACCCCAGAGAGGCTGACCAGTGGGTCCCTCTGGTCAGAGGCCCCCCTATGTCAGCATGATGTCATGCTGATGCAGTAATTAGATTTTGAATTAAAAGAAATCGGAAAATTACAGAAAATAGATTAAACTTTAGAAATTCATAGAAAATGCATATTAACTCCAAATTAAACATATAATATATGAAAAATTATCAGAAAAATGCAAGGATTAACAATATGAATTTTTTTTCATGTTTGACAAATTTTCAAATGGGGCAACAGTAGCAAGTTTGCATATGGATTAATTTGAATTCAAATTTGAAGTTTGAATTGTCAAATCCTTTGCAATACACTTCAATTAAATTGATTTCTCAACAAACCAGTACCATATACATCATGTTCTACAACTTGGTCATGTGATTGTGCATTCTACATTATATCGATTGCAATGTTTGTGATCTTTGCTCGAATAGAGGTGGAGCCGGAACCAGAGGCCACCCCCTTCGTTGAAGACACAGTGTGTGAACCTCGTCAGAAAGGCAAGAAAACCCCATTCATCATGTCTATAAAATCCTACTTCCCTCTCAGTCTCGCTTATGCATGATTAGGAGATCCCCTTGTTATCGATTCTACCGCATAGTTGAACCCATATCCGATGCATGACCTATCATCTTGTCACAGTAGTAAGCAAACCACAATACTAGCTGACATAGGAGTTGATTGATATCATGTGGCCCCTGCAACTGTTACATCTTATTGCATGCTTAGAGGTTACAATGAGGTTACAATGATCTGTGAGTCGGGATGGTTGTGATCATGTTACTGATGAAGGTGAAACTGTGTCGGTGATCCACCCTAATACAAGGTGAACGATGAGAGGCTGTGTAGGAGTACATAGTGGGTTGTCTCGTTGAACACCGTCTTAAGCCCGAGTTCTTGTGTGGTGATCCAAGACGAAGAGTACTACCACATGTTGGGCACATGGACCCCCTCTCAACCTACTAACTCACCCCAGTTCAAGTCCAGGAGTCACTAGTTCGGGCTTTCCATTTGGCATATGCATAGAAAAAGAATGAATGAAAGTTTGCATCAT
This sequence comes from Bromus sterilis, assembly GCA_950022295.1. NCBI lineage: Eukaryota > Viridiplantae > Streptophyta > Magnoliopsida > Poales > Poaceae > Bromus > Bromus sterilis. Next base: position 170,632,833 of record OX465597.1, read on the forward strand.
TTAGATATGTGGGTGGACCTGTGAGACAGGAAAACCATCTGCTAAGGTGGCGTCTCGGTCGCCTGCAACGTCTGAGTCCGTATCGTTGCCCCGGCCGGACTCTTGAGCGGTGAGCAACTCAGATGGTTGATTCCTGGATTAGAATTGGCTGTGAGGTAAAAGTTGTGGAAATTATCCTCGCCGACACCCGCTTGAAGGGTGACGAGATCCCGGCGGTAACTGATGGTTTCATGTGCGTAGCAGTACACGCGTGCAGGGTTAACAAAACTATTCGAATAGCCGCGTCCGCGGTAAGGGACTACGTGGAAAGCTGTGCTGGATTATTAGACAACTTGAATGGATACTCTAAAACTCGCAAGATAAGTGTGAGTGCTGTGGTGTGCTTCCTCGTGGGGAAGTCGAGGAAGTAACCATAGTGGTGTATTGGTTGGAGACTTGGTAGTGGACTCGTGTACGCTTCTTACCTCAAGTCTGGTACTCGTAGTACAGGACTAGCCATGTCAAAGATGGCACTTGTGCATGTTGAACCCCACCTCCTTTACCTTCAAACTTGAGCATGAGTAGTATAGTTCTGATGTAAGTCTTGCTGAGTACGACTTTGTACTCACGTTTGCTTATTCTATGTTCTAGATGGAAACCCAGACTCCGATGGAGTCACCTTCCTGAAGCTCGACATTGACTAAGCTAGTATAGTTCCAGACAGCAGTCTGGTCCCTCGTGGAAGGGCATGATTGTTGAAGAAGGCTTCTCTAAGCCATTTGTTAATCTTGTCTGTACTCAGACCTAATTTGCTTCCGTTGTATGAGGTAATGTTGATCACAGACATGTGATCTTTGTATGCTCTATGTGTAAGTCAATAAAGAAGTACTTTTTAGAGTTATGTCATGATACCTTCTGTTCATACTAGACATGTGTGTTGCGTGTATGATTATAACATGCATGTCTTAGTATGGGTTTTCGAGACCTTAGTTGTGATCTGGCTGGCGGTATTTTATACACCAAGTGGCCCTTAGATGTACGCAGCTTGGGGCATCGCGATGCGATTTCTCGTGACTCTGTCACGTGCACACTTTGTTGTATGATCGAGCCCGCCCTAGATCTCGACTAAGTGATCGGGCTGGAGTAAGTCTATGTAAGAGTTAGGATTCAATCGATAACATGGTTGAGGCGACTTGTCTATGAGTATGGGATTCACCACCCATAAGCATTTAGACTTGTGAGCGGACGATGAGGACCCATCCAAGTTGATCATCTGGCCTGGATGGTATGCCCCTCACGTTCGATGCTTTCCGAGAGTGTTCTGTGCTTGGCCTTGTCTGCTTAGATAAGTGGGTACGGCTCTCGGCTCTCCATGTGATTGCATCGTGACTGGAATTACATACGCATATTCCGGGTCCCGACAGATTTGGTATCAGAGCAGGACTGTCTGTAGGATTATTCAACCCTTGGTCGAAGTCGAGTCTAGCATTCTATAGTTACATAGTTACTTGGGTATAAAGGGAACAACGTAAGGCTTCTTTTACTCCTTACCCTCATCGATCTGAGTTCTGGGTCACCCTCATCTTGTTCTATGGGAAGATAGGAATAGGCTCATCTATGTCTTACTAGAACATCTCGTTAATTGTTTCTTTGTAGCCGTAGGATTGTTGTGGTTGTCCAGAGTCTTCGTGTCTTTGAGTTGCTTGAAGAAGTTCTGTCCCATCTTCTCGAGGTTTTCTTCTTTTCCATCCAGGTGTAGCCGTTATGCTGCCGGATTTGTTCCGTGTTTCTTTGAGTCATTGCCTTCGCATTATAATCTTTTCCGTCTTCATCATGTCCTTCTTGTCTTTGATTCCATCATACAACCTGTTCTGATTGTTGATTTTTATCGCACAGGATGTCAGGTGGAACTCGTAGTGCTGTTCGTCGGAATCGAGACCGTGTTCGGAATCGAAATGATGATGAACCTCCACCACCGCCTTCTGCGGTGGAAATCATGATGGAAGCTGAGCGGAATCGACGTGATCAAACACGCCTTCTGGAGCTCATCGAGCAGAATACCTCACGTCATTGCAATGTGGTTGTGAGCATTCAGGACTTCATCCTCCTCAAGCCACCGGTATTCCGATGTTCTTCTGAGCCCCATGAAGCTGATGATTGGCTCCGTTCCATCGAGCGTAAGCTTGACACGTCACATGTTTCTCCCAATGATCGAGTTATATTCGCGGCATACTTTCTGGAAGGTGCTGCTGCTGAATGGTGGGAGAACTATGTTGCAATGCAGCCTGATGGTCACATAGTGACTTGGCAGGAGTTCCGTGATGCTTTTCGAGGGTACCACCTTCTAGATGAGTTAATGGAGCGCAAGAAGGAAGAGTTCTGCAATCTGACTCAAGGAGAGATGTCCATTCATGAGTATGTGAGAGAGTTCAACCGTCTTGCTCGATATGCCCAAGATGAGATCACCACCGATGCCAGAAGGCAGGCAAGGTTCCGTAAGTGACTTAGCGCCATCCTTCGCCATGATCTCAACCTCCTTGAATTTTCCACCTTTGAGGACTTAGTCAATAGATCCTTCAGAGCTGAGCATGGCAATGAAGTGTTCGAAGAGTCTCGCAAGCATGCTCTTGAGCTTGCTCCTTCTTCAAGTTCAGCCCCTCAGAAACGCCGAATATTGATTCCAACAAGTGCCATACCTCAAAACCTTCTTCAGAGGCCACCATCCAATATATGCCATCCACCTCGACACATTGTTCCTCCCAGGAATGATGGTGTGCAATCGAGTAATCTTGTTCCCAGCAATTCAGGCAGGGTGTGTTTCAAGTGTGGTCTGCCAGGCCATTACCTCCGTCAGTGCCCTCAGGTTTTGATGACACCACGTCATTCTCGACGTAAACCTTCAAGGAAATCGACCTCCAAACCCTTAAAACCAAAGCCTTCATCCACTAGTAGTGGTTGTGTGAACCAAATCTCAGTTGAGAAAACCACTGCTTCTTCTGACGTCATCCTTGGTACACTCCCAGTCAATCATCTTCCCGCCTCCGTTCTTTTCGATCCAGGAGCTTCTCATTCATTCATGTCAGAGAGTTATGCACTTCGTCATGAATTCCCTTTTGAACAAATGTTTTCTCCAATGATCATTCAAACTCCTGGTTCAACGTGGCAAACAAATAGAGTAAGCCATGGCAATCAAATTGCAATTGAGGGTTTAGTATTCCTTGCTTCTCTTATAGCCCTCAAGTCTTCAGACATTGATGTCATCCTAGGAATGGATTGGTTATCAAGACAGAATGCCGTCCTTGATTGTAAATCCAAGTCAGTTAAACTCACCCATCCTTCAGGCCAGATCATTGACTACACATCACCTAGCTCTAGAACCCAGATGCATACTTTGAATGTGCTTCCCCTTCCTGACCTTGAAGATATTCCGGTGGCTCGTGACTTCCCGGATGTCTTTCCTGAAGAACTTCCAGGGATGCCCCCTGACAGATGTGTAGAATTCATAGTGGATCTTATACCAGACACAACCCCAATCTGCAGACTCCCATATAGAATGGCCCCACATGAGTTAGCTGAGCTAAAAACCCAACTTGATGCTTCGTTGGAAAAAGGCTTCATCCGCCCTAGCTCATCACCATGGGGTTGCCCTGTTCTGTTCGTAACGAAGAAAGATGGAACAGAAAGGATGTGCGTAAACTATCGCCCGCTAAATCTAGCGACGATAAAGAACAAGTACCCACTGCCCAGGATCAATGATCTTTATGATCAACTTGCTGGATCCTCTGTCTTCTCCAAGATGGATTTGAGATTAGGCTATCATCAAATCAAAATCCGAAACGAGGACATTTCCAAGACGGCTTTCACTACTCGATATGGTCTTTATGAGTTCACCGTCATGTCCTTCGGTTTAACCAATGCCCCCGCCACATTCTCGCGCTTGATGAATTCGATCTTCATGGAGTACCTAGATAAATTTGTTGTAGTTTATCTTGATGACATTCTCATCTACTTGAAGAACGAAGAAGAACACGCAGAACATCTTAGGTTGGTATTGATGAAACTCCGAGAGCATCGCCTTTATGCCAAGTTCTCCAAGTGTGAATTTTGGCTACCAGAAGTGACCTACTTAGGCCACGTGATTTCTGCGAAAGGCATTGCTGTCAATCCCGAGAGAGTTCAGGCCGTCCTTGACTGGACTCCACCTTAATCGGTTAAGCAAGTTAGAAGTTTTCTCGGCCTAGCCAGCTATTGCCGCCGCTTCGTTGAGAACTTCTCCAAAGTTGCAAAGCCTCTAACTGAACTCCTCAAGAAAGATAAGAAATTCCAATGGACTCCCAAGTGCGAGGAAATCTTTCAAGAGCTAAAAAGAAGATTCACTTCTCCACTCGTACTTGCACGTCCAGACACCAAAAAGGATTTCGATATCTACTGTGATGCTTCACGGCAAGGGCTAGGATGCATACTTATGCAAGATAGACATGTGGTAGCTTATGCTTCACGCCAATTGCGTCCACATGAAGAGAACTATCCTACCCATGATCTTGAACTCGCTGCCGTAGTTCATGCCCTGAAGATTTGGCGACATTACCTCCTTGGTAATCGTTGTGAGATCTATTCCGACCACCAAAGACTCAAATACATATTCACCCAGCCAGATCTTAATCTCAGGCAAAGACGCTGGATAGAGTTGATAAAAGTTTATGACTTAGGAATTTCTTACACACCAGGAAAAGCCAATGTCATGGCTGATGCACTAAGTCGTAAGTCGTATTGTAACAACCTCATGTTACAACAGTATCAACCACTTCTTCATGAGGAATTTATAAAACTCAAGCTTGAGATTGTTCCTCATGGTTATCTTTCTACCTTGGTGGCGAAACCAACCCTTGAGGATAAAATCATAGCCGCCCAGAAACGTGATAGTGGTATTCGAGAGATCAAGAAGAACATTGCTAGCGGAGTTGCTAAATGTTTCTCCATAAATGATCAAGGTGTCGTTTTCATTGGCACTCGATTGGTTGTACCACGAAAACACAATATTAGGAGGCTGATTCTTCAGGAAGCTCATGATACTCCCCTTTCGATTCATCCTGCTAGCACAAAGATGTACCAAGACCTACGCCAGAGATTTTGGTGGACTAGGATGAAGAGAGAAATTTCTAAGTTCATTGCTGAATGTGATGTTTGTCGTTGCATTAAGGCCGAACACCAAAGACCTGCTGGTAATCTACAACCTTTGCCTATTCCAGAGTGCAAATCAGACAAAGTCGGTATGGACTTCATCACCGACTTTCCAAAAACCTAGAAAGGAAATGATGCCATCTTCGTTGTCATTGACCGAGTTTCAAAAGTTGCTCACTTACTTCAAGTTCACGAGTCTATAACTGCTGGCCAGTTAGCGGACTTGTATGTCTCTAGAATTGTGTCTCGTCATGGTGTTCCTTTGGAAATCAATTCTGATCGAGGTAGCCTTTTCACCTCTATATTTTGGGGAAGGTTTCAGAATGCTATGGGAACTCATCTCTCCTTTAGTACAGCTTTCCATCCTCAGTCTAGCAGTCAAGTTGAAAGGGTTAATCAAATCTTGGAAGACATGCTCAGAGCTTGTGTGATCTCATTCAGAAATAATTGGGAGAAGTATCTTCCATTTGCCGAATTTTCTTATAACAACAGTTTCCAATCTAGTCTGAACATGGCTCCTTTTGAACTCCTCTATGGACGACGATGTCGAACACCCCTAAACTGGCCAGAAACTGGTGAAAGAAAATTCTTGGGACCGGATATGATCAAGGAAGTAGAAGAGAAAGTTCGCATTGTTCGTGATCAATTGAAAGCCGCCCAGTCTCATCAGAAAATCTACTATGATCGTCATCATAGGCAAGAAAGCTACAATCTGGATGAGCAGGCTTACCTTCGGGTTACTCCTCTGAAGGGTACCCAACGCTTCGGTATCAAAGGAAAGTTGGCCCCACGTTAGATCAGAACTTTCCGCATTCTTGATAAATGTGGAGAAGTTGCCTACCAACTTGAACTATCCCCTCACCTTTCCTGAGTACATGATGTATTCCATGTGTCACAACTCAGGCGTTGCTTCAAGGACCCCATCCGCGAAGTCGACCATGAAACGCTTGATCTCCAAGATGACCTTTCTTATCGAGAGTACCCTATTCGTATTCTTGATTCCGCAGAGCGTGTCACTCGTCGTCAGAAGATTAGGTTTCTGAAAGTGCAATGGTCACATCACTCCGAGAAAGAAGCAACCTGGGAAAGAGAAGACCGTCCCCGTGCCGAGTACCCCTCCTTCCTCCCGACGACTTCTGAATCTCGGGATGAGATTCTTTTGAGTGGGGGCGAGTTATCAGAACCCCAACTTGGATAAGTGCTAGGGTTGTTTGATCCCTTTGCATCATGTGAAAATTTCGAAAGAAATTCAAAAATGGGGAAAAGAAAAGCCCTAGAGAATTTAATTCAAAAGGCCAGATAAAAATTGCTCCCAAAAATTCCTCTGGTATTTTTGAAAAGTCTTATAAATATGCATGCTCACATATAAAGTGATGTGGGACCAACCCCATGCTCATGGATTTTTCAAATATTCCAAACAGGGCTTGGAAATTAAATTAAACTCCAATTTGAATTAAAATTCAAATTGTTTGAATTTCAAAAATTTCCAAAACTTGTGAGTGGATAACTATATGCTTTGTAAGTCCATATAAAAGTTTTGGGCATTTTATAAATTGCCTAGGTATTTATTTATCAAGGCACAACAAAAATATAGAAAGAAAAACAGAACAAAAAGGAAAAGGAAACTTACCTGTGCTTCTGGCCCATGTGGCCCAGCCTGGTCAGTAAGCCGGCCCAGCTCACCAGGGGTAGGGTCTTCTTCTACCCCGCGCCAGGCAGGCTGGGAGCTGCGTGGCGGCCATGCCACGGTAGCCGGCCACCTCCTGCTTCCCCCCTGGCCCTACCCCCTCGCCGCTGGACGCCACGGAGGCTCCCCGTTCGCCGTGTCAATCTTCCCCTTCCTCCCCTTCTCTCTCTCACCTGATTTTGCCACCGCCCGAAGCCACCGTAGAACGCCGCCGTGGGAACTCGCGGGCAGTGAGCTCCAGATCCCCCGCCACCTTGTCCAACGCGTGCAGCGCCATCATCTCCGTCGAAGCCCTCCTCCAATCGAACCCGGGAACCCTTGGAGACACCGCCGGCCGCCGAGGAGACGACCTTCAAATACTCTGCAACCCGAGCATCCCCGGCTTCCCCGAGCTCCTCTTCGCGCTCAGGGTGAGCAGCTCGTCGCTTTGCCCTTTCTCCTGCCTCCTCCCGTGCCCTGGAGCGTGGTTCCGGCGAAGTCCGAGCTCCGGCCGCCGCCTCCGTTGAAATAGCCGACGCCCCAGAGCGCTTTCTTGACCCCCACCTGCTCCCCGAGATGCGCCAGCCTGCGAGCTATGTTCCAGTGCCCGTAGATCCCTCCCCCGTGCCCGGAATCGGAACTCCGGCGAAGCTCCGTTGGCCCTCCGGCGACCCCGCCATTAGAGGCCTAAGCCCGAGCTTTAATCCCACTAATTACCCCCTAACCCTCTCACTGACAGTGGGGCCAGGCCCCCTAACCCCTCTGCTTAATTAAAATAAAACGGGGATTAACTCCAGAGAGGCTGACCAGTGGGTCCCTCTGGTCAGAGGCCCCCCTATGTCAGCATGATGTCATGCTGACGCAGTAATTAGATTTTTGAATTAAAAGAAATCGGAAAATTACAGAAAATAGATTAAACTTTAGAAATTCATAGAAAATTCATATTAACTCCAAATTAAACATATAATATATGAAAAATTATCAGAAAAATTTAAGGATTAAGAATATGATTTTTTTTCATGTTTTACCATTTTAAAATGGGGCAACGGTAGCAAGTTTGCATATGGATTAATTTGAATTCAAATTTGAAGTTTGAATTTGCAAATCCTTTTCAATACACTTCAATTAAATTGATTTGTCAACAAACCAGTACCATATACATCATGTTCTACAACTTGATCATCTTATTGTGCATTGTACATTATATTGATTGCAATGTTTGTGATGTTTGCTCGAATAGAGGTGGAGCCGGAACACGAGGCCACCCCTTCGTTGAAGACACAGTGTGTGAACCTCGTCAGGAAGGCAAGCAAACCCCATTGATCATGTCTATAAAATACAACTTCCGTCTCAGTCTCGCTTATGCATGATTAGGAGATCACCTTGTTACCGATTCTACCGCATAGTTGAACCCATATCCGATGCATGACCTATCATCTTGTCACAGTAGTAAGCAAACCACAATCCTAGCTGACATAGGAGTTGATTGATATCATGTGCCCCCTGCAACTGTTACAGCTTATTGCATGCTTAGAGGTTACAATGAGGTTACAATGATCTGTGAGTCGGGATGGTTGTGATCATGTTACTGATGAAGGTGAAACAGTGTCGGTGAATCCACCCTAATACAAGGTGAACGATGAGAGGCTGTGTAGGAGTACAGAGTGGGTTGTCTCGTTGAACACCGCCTTAAGCCTGAGTTCTTGTGTGGTGATCCAAGACGAAGAGTACTACCACATGTTGGGCACATGGACCCCCGCTCAACCTACTAACTCACCCCAGTTCAAGTCCAGGAGTCACTAGTTCGGGCTTTCCATTTGGCATATGCATAGAAAAATAATGAATGAAAGTTTGCATCATTTAGATATGTGGGTGGACCTGTGAGACAGGAAAACCATCTTCTAAGGTGGCGTCTCGTTCGCCTGCATCGTCTTAGTCCATGTCGTTGACCCGGCCGGACTCTTGAGAGGTGAGCAACTCAGATGGTTGATTCCTGGATTAGAATTGGCTGTGAGGTAAAAGTTGTGGAAATTATACTCGCCGACACCCGCTTGAAGGGTGACGAGATCCCGGAGGTAACTGATGGTTTCATGTGTGTAGAAGTTTACCCCTGCAGGGTTACCAAAACTATTCGAATAGCCGCGACCGTGGTAAGGGACTACATGGAAAGCTGTGCTTGATTATTAGACAACTTGAATGGATACTCTAAAACTCGCAAGATAAGTGTGAGTGCTGTGGTGTGCTTCCTCGTGGGGAAGTCGAGGAAGTAACCATAGTGGTGTATTGGTTGGAGACTTGGTAGTGCACTCGTGTACGCTTTTTACCTCAAGTCTGGTACTCGTAGTACAGGACTAGCCATGTCAAAGCTGGCACTTCTGCATGTTGAACCCCACCTCCTTTACCTTGAAACTTGAGCATGATTAGTATAGTTCTGATGTAAGTCTTGCTGAGTACGACTTTGTACTCACGTTTGCTTATTCTATGTTTTAGAGGGAAACCCAGACCCCGATGGAGTCACCTTCCAGAAGCTCGACGTTGACTAAGCTAGTATAGTTCCAGACAGCAGTCTGGTCCCTCATGGAAGGGCATGATTGTTGAACAAGGCTTCTCTAAGCCATTTGTTAATCTTGTCTGTACTCAGACCTAATTTGCTTCTGTTGTATGAGGTAATGTTGATCACAGACATGTGATCTTTGTATGCTCTATGTGTAAGTCAATAAATAAGTACTTTGTAGAGTTATGTGATGATACCTGCTGTTCATACTAGACATGTGTGCTGCGTGTATGATTATAACATGCATGTCTTAGTATGGGTTTTCGAGACCTTAGTTGTGATCTGGCTGGCAGTCTTTTATACACCAAGTGGCCCTTATATTTGCGCAGCTTGGGGCATCGCGATGCGATTGCTCGTGACTCTGTCACGTCCACACTTTGTTGTATGATAGAACCCGCCCTAGACCCCGACTAAGTGATTGGGCTGGAGTAAGTCTATGTAAGAGTTATGATTCAATCGATAACATGGTTGAGGCGACTTGTCTATGAGTATGGGATTCACCAGCCATAAGCATTTAGACTTGTGAGCGGACGATGAGGACCCATCTCAGTTGATCATCCGGCCTGGATGGGATGCCCCTCACGTTCGATGCTTTCCGAGAATGTTCTGTGCTTGGCCTTGTCTGCTTAGACAAGTCGGTACGGCTCTCGGCTCTCCATGTGATTGCATCGTGACTGGAATTACATACGCATATTCCGGGTCCCGACATTATGCCTCGGGTGCAACACCGAAAGTAAAAGAACCAGACATAATGACTAGAAACAAGGAGCAAACTAAGAACAAAGTAACTATTTTTTATATATAAGACTCAAAAGCAAAAACTAGAAAGTAAACTAACAAGACTAAAAAGCAAGGGTATAGGGTTGTGTGCAACTCCCCTATCTTGTAGACTGGAGTCCCGGCAACGGAGCCGGAAATTAGCTTGATGGCACTGGTAGTGCTCCTCGTTGGCTACCCTAAGTGGAAGGTTGATAAGCAGACAACATCAAATTTAGCTCAGTGAAGATACCAAGGTTATCAATCCAGTAGGACTACAAGGGCTACGAGTAGGTGGTCAAATGAGCAAGGCGCCGTTTGAGATAAGTTACTCACTTGACCTAGACCTGCACACAGACGCAAATAGCTTTGCTCCCAACGAGTACAAAGAGGTTGTTAATCTCTTCGGTCTTGTTGTTTACAAAGGATCAAACATCAGGGGGAATAATAGAAGTGGTGTGATACGTCCCAAACGTATCCATAATTTCTGCTTGTTCCATGCCCTTTTATGTGACATTGCTAAATCTTTTGCTACACTTTTATATCATTTTACACATATTTGGACTAACCTACTAACTCAGTGCACTCAGTGCCAGTTTCTGTCTTCTGATGTCTGTAAGTTGTAGGTATTTTCCCCAATTTACAGAGCTGCAAAAATTCCAGAAAAATCAGATAAAAAATCAGCATGACGGAAGCTTCTAGAATCACCAAAGGGGAGCTGGAGGGGGGCCACCCCCTCCCAGGTGGCCAGGTGGCGCGGCCCACCCGACCTCGCCACCAGGGCGCCTGGGAGGTGGTGATGACCCTCAACTGTAGGGGATTGAGATAGTCTTCGCGGGTAAGATAACCCAATTTATTGATTCAACACAAGGGGAGCCAAAGAATATTTATAAGCTTGAACAGTTGAGTTGTCAATTCAAAGGCACCTGAAATATACTTGCATGCAACACAATATTAATAGCAACTGTGGTATGATAGAAGAAGTGGAGACAGCGAAAGTAAAACAATGAAAGTAACAACTAGTGACCAATAGGATTAAAACACTGCAGGCTAGGGAAATGGATGGTTGGGCGTTGCTTGGATGAGAGTGAACATGTAATAGGTTTTAACACGGGGCAAGGAACAGAGAAAAGAAAGGATCATCTATGAAAATATCAAACATAAGGCATGTATCCCGTAGGTAGTTGTGCATGCTTGGAATAAGAATGTAAGGCCCGTTATGCGGTACTGTTCCATATCTAGATGTTTCGATCCAGATCTAGGGACAAAGCACATATCGGTCCCACCGCGACATATGACAATGCCATATGCCCCGGATTTCCAACATGATATCATAACATTACAGCTACAAGGATACAACATCTCATACAATTGGCATACAGCTGCCTTAATACAATACATCAGCGGAAGATACATGTTTGGGTACAAACTACAATCAAATGCCTAGTGGCAAAGGTAAAACACACCATTCTCGTAACCACACGGGTCCAGGATCTCCGCCGGGATCCACCTAACTATTCGTCGTCGAGTCTCCACGAAGGCGTCCAGAAGAAGAGTCGAGGTAGAATCAACTGCAACGGCCGATCAGGCAAAACATAAAAGGGAAAAGAAAAGAAAGGGGTGAGAATATATCAAAAGTTTTGTAACTAACTTCTCACGGGTAATGTGGGGGTAGTGGTGAGGTTGCAGACGCACTAGCAATATATGAGTGGCTAACGGTCTAATTTAGAGTAAGATAAGAACCAAGCATTCGATGAAGAATCGCATCCAACAATTCTTGCTATCAACTACTTACGCAAGCATAACACCTATCCTATCCTTGTCCTGCTCTTCGCATCCCGATGAAGAAGAAGCAGTCAAGGCACACACATGTTGATCAAGTTATTAAGATTATCTCAGTTGTTGTTGTCTATGAACAAGGAGTAGGTCTTAAGTCGTCCATAACGGTGGACACGGCTTCTCGAAAATATTTAACCCTACAGGGGTGTACCAATTGAACATTACAAGGCTCCGCATGCACGACCATCTGTCTCAGTTTCTACCCATCACAGGCAGCTATTTTATGATTTAGTCCCGACAGATCCGAAACGACAGGTCCCTCTAGCTAACAACGATCAAATCGGAGTGGCCCCCGGTGAGTCGACATCAATCTGGTCTCTACCGTATGACTCCAGGTTTGGATTGCCGGTTAATCTCACATGAGACCGGGTCCTCAGCCGATCATGATGAGCCAGCAAGGAACCATGTCCTTACTGGTCCAGGTTGGTTTAAAGAATATCTGCCAGGAGCTACCAAAGAGACACACACACTGTTTCAAATGGTAAATCAGCTTGGGCCACCACTAGAAATGTTTGAAGCTAGGTAGGTAAGAAAAGGGGACCCCATAAAATCCCACACGCGATTAGGCACGCTCGTCAAGAGACACAATACCCGGAACTCGGGTCCTAGGTGACTCGAATGGAACAAAGCGTCGGGGCGGGATAACCTAGACCTTCCATCCTTCGTCGAATATAGTCAACATTTATAATTATCATATCATCCAAAACAATATAATAATGTGATAGCCCAATACAAGGAGCAACATGATAATAGTTGATAACATCCTAGCATGCATACTAAGCAGTCGTTGAGCAGCGAGCAATAGTAACATAGCCGAACAAGGTTTGCTGGGATGTTGAGGACATGTTTGTTTGGGTTTATTTGAGAGGCATGAATATAAAGTGGTAGGATCAAGCCATCGTTCTATCCTACACCTAGGCGCAAGTGAGCTGAAAGTTATAAGAATGATATATGTTCCCCCTTACCTGATGAGAAGATGATCCAAAGGTGAAGTCAATCGCAAGCTCGCAACGTCTCCGAGAGGTACCCGCAGAAGCACACAAGAAGGATACACTAGAAAAGTCAATCGACAAGCAAGATTCCATTACTACGAAGCAATCACGAGCAAGCATTAACAAGAAGGCAACACGAGACAACGCACGACATCGCATATATTGTGGAGAGCGGTTACTAACATGTTAAGTGGAGTACTCGTCACACACGACGATACCGCACATTTAGAATGGTTCAAGGTCTTTAGCTACACAACATGAGAAAAGGTTGTTAACATGGAATCTCACTCAAGCATGGCATAGCACGCAAATATGGCAAGAGGTGTAGCATAAATAAACTATCTAATCTAGTCACTTTAAGTGGGGGGTAAAACCTATACATGACAACTATTACGGACCCCACGATATTTATTGCATTTGGTACTATTCTTACCTAAACATAATTTTATTATTTTTATTAGCAAGAAAGAATAGCATATTCATAATCTACATGAAATTCTAGTCAAGTTACATATGAAGAACATTTTAAACGAAGCAACGGTTAAAAAGTTATGACAATTACAGTTTACAGGGGAACGACATGTAATTAGCAGGTAAACAACATGTAAACAAAGTCAAACATGGAAAAGTAGAACATTTTATTGATCTACACAAAATTCTAAGCAACTTTCATGTTTAACGCGCCGCGATCCGAGATACCGTTAAAAAGATATGGGCATCGCAAAAATAACTATTATAATCTGCCAATTAATCTCCCGAGAAAAAAACAGAGCAACAGGCCGAATCTAGTGTTACTGGGCTTAACAGGACGGGCAAAAGATAATAAAAAGCGCTTGGGGCGCTACACAACTATTGGGCCGGCCTAGCTATCGCAGCAGAAAAAAAAGAAAGAAAAAAGGAAAAGGGAAAAAGGGAGGCTCACCTTGCTCGGCCTGGCCCAGTTCGGTGGGGAGGCGAGGGATAGCGCTGCATGCGCTCAGGCGGGAGGAAGCATCGACTGGGGCGCTGGGCTGCTGGGCAGGGGCGCGCGAGAGTTGGGTCGCGAAGGCGCGCGGTCCCCACCTAGCCGAAACGGTTGGAGGCGGCCTCGCTCTCGATAGATCGAGCGGCGGCGGCGCTGGTCAACAGTGGCAGGCCTTGCCGTCCGATGTCGGGAAGGCGCAACAGCCTAGGGGAGACCGGGACGACAGTGGCTGCCCAGATCCAGCGGGGTCCAGGGCGCGCGGCGGTGACGAACGGCGGTGCGGGGCGAGAGCTCGGGCTCGGTTCCTTTGGGACATGGCGACTCTGGCGTTCTTCCCGGCGACCTGCGTGGAGGAGAGGAGGAGGGAACGTGAGCAGAGGAGGAGGAAGGAAGGGGGAAAGGGCGTGGCGAGGAGAGGAGGCGGCCAGCAGTGGCGGCGGCGCGGCGGCGGTGAGGTAGGCCCGCGTGGCCCGATGGCGGTGGATACAGGCCCTGCAGGCCCCGGGGCGGCTGGACAGCTGCGGTGGAGGCCTCTGGGGCGCGATCTGAGCACTCTGATCTGGATCTGACGGTCCAGATTGAGGGTTGAGGCTAGGGTTTCCTGCAAAAATATGCTAAATTGCAAAAATTGGGGCTATTTTCCAGATCTGGGGGCTGGTGGCTGCCTATTTGGCTTAGGGGGAATCCTAAGTGGGATGGTGGTCTATATATAGCCCAGGTGGCTGGCATTTTGCAAAAACATCCCCAGTTTTTCTCTCCAGGGCGCGGTGTTTACGTTTCTGACCGCCGGGGTCCGCAGGACCTCCGTTCGGGTAAAACTTCGAACTGCGCGATCAACGCGTCGAGCCGACGGCGTTCACCTCGCGCGGGAACCGTTCTGAGAACACTTTCCGACGCGCTATAAAAATACCCCGTTTAGTTATTAAACGGTGTTTCTTGTTCCGTTGGCTACGGCTGGTCTTGCGGGTTTCGCGACGGTGATCGTGTGAAACTCGGCGTCGCAAAGTCGAGTGTCAGGGTGGCAAGGGTCGGTCTCCGTCCGGTACGAGATAAGAGGGGGGGAAATAATCTCCGATCGATAAATCGGGGATGCAAACACCGCAAACAAATCATACAATCAAACAATTCACACCGAAGACAAAATTTTTAATTTTTGTGAAATCTGGGCTTTTACAATTCAAGACCACCAACAAGGGATCTCGTCCCGAGATCCAGGACGATCCGGGGGAGAGGGGAGATGTTAGAACCGTCAGTTAGGTATGTGCTAGAGTTAGCAAGTAACTTTGCATCATGTTAAAATTTTCAAAAGAAATTGAAATGGGAGAAGAAACCCCCCTAGATGAATTTAATTGAAATGGCCAAATAAATTTTTCTTCCAAAAATTCCTTTGATATTTTTGAAAAGTCTTATAAATAAGCATGATCACATATAAAGTGAAGTGGGTCCCACTGCATGCCCTAAGATTTCTTAAAAATTCTAAACAAGGCTTGGAAATTAAATAATACCTCTATTTTAATTGAAATTTAAATAATTTGAATTTAAAAAATCTCCAAAACTTGGGAGTGGCTAGTTATATGTCACATAAGTCCAAATTAAAGTTTTGGGATTTTTATAAAATGTTTTGGTATTTGTTTTATCAAAACAGAACAAATTGCAGAAAAGCAAAAGAGAAAGAAAAATAGAAAGAGGGCCTTACCCTTTTTGGGCCACCGTCATCCCCCCACGGCCCAGGCCCACCTTCCCCGCGTTGTCGTCTTCCCCAAGTACCTCGGTGGAGAGCCGAGGGCGCGCGACGATTGCCACCGCGACGGCGAGGCCACCTAGGCCTCCCCATGCCTTCTTCTGTCGCTGTGGCGACGCCTGGACGCCCCGCACCTTCTTCCCCCTCTCCCCGCTCTCTCTGGCCTCCTCCTCACCGGATTCGCCCCGAAGACAGAGAGCGTCGCCGCGCCGCCATCGCGCTCCGACGCGGAAAACGACGACCAGGAGACGCATCTCCATGTACAGGGGAACCGCCACCGTCGACTTCATCTCCCCGCGCCTGGAATCGGCCTGAGACAACCCGTGTACGACGCCAGCTTCACCTCGACGCCGACGGCCGCCGCGCAGCTCCGGCGACAAATACGCTGCCTCCGGTGCTCCTCCGACGTCGCCGTCACCTTCTCTGTCTTCCCGGTGAGTGCACGATTCAAACCCCCCTCCCCACGCTCCAAAACCCCGCCGGAAACCCCCTTTCCACCGGAGGAGAGCCACGGCCGCCGCACCATCTCGACGCCGGCGAGGCTCCGGCAGCCTCTGGCTCCTCCCATGTGCACGACTTAATGCGGACGAGCATGGGCATCAGTCTGATGCCCTCCCCGTGCCAAGAGGTGGCTGGGAACCTATTCCGGCGAGCCCCTCCGCCGTAACCGTGGCCACCGGTGGCTAACCGCCGGCGAGGCCTGCTTAATTAAGGGCCTAATTCCCCTGGTTAATTGACCCCCAAGTCAATGACAGGTGGGGCCCCAGCCGCCCTAATCCCCCTCTGTTTAATTAATTAAACGGGATTAACCACAGAGACACTGACAAGCCTGGCCCACATGTTATCCCCCCCATTGCGTCAGCATGACACCAGCATGACGCCATAAACTCTTTCCAGATTAAAAAGAAAATCAGAAAATTGCAGAAAATCATATAAAATTTGGAAATTCATAATTAATTAACCATAACTCCAAATGGGGCATATAATATGTCTAAAATTATCAGAAAAATGCAAGGATTGTGAATATGGACTCTGTTTTCATGTTTGACCAATTTAAATTGGGTGAAAAGTAGCATTTGTCCATATGCATTTAATTTGAATTCAAATTTGGAGTGAATTTGCAAATGACTTTGCATTCCAATTATTTTAAATGGAATTGCCAACACATTGTGACCATGAACATCACACTACAATATTGATCATGTGTTTGAGCATTGCATTTATATTTATCCCTTGATTGCTTTGTTTGCTCGATAGAAGTGGAGCCGGAACCGGAGGCCACCCCCTTCGTTGAAGACACTGTGTTTGAACCTCGTCAGCAAGTCAAGCAAACCCCCATTGATCATGTCGATAAAATCCCACTTCCCTCTCAGTCTTGCTTATGCATTGTTTAGGATGATTACCATGATGCGTTTCTACTGCATAGTTGAACCCAAGCCTTTGCATGACCTATCATTTTGTCACAGTAGTAAGCAAACGACAATCCTAGCAGATGTAGGAGTTGTTTGTTATCATGTGACCCCTGCAACTATTACTGCTTATTGCATGCTTAGAGTTTACAATGAGGATACTTTGATCTGTGAGTCGGGATGGTAGCAATCATGTTGAAGAAGGTGAAACTGTGTTGGTCAATCTACCCTAATACAAGGTGAACGATGAGAGACCGTGTAGGAGTACATAGTGGGTTGTCTCGTTGAACACCGCATTAAGCCCGAGTTCTTGTGTGGTGATCCAAGATGAAGAGTACTACCACATGTTGGGAAAACGGACCCCCGCTCAACCTACTAACTCACCCCTTCTCGGTTCAATGAGTCGAAGTAGTTCGGCGATCTGGTAGGTCTATGGCACGGTCTGCGAAGTGGAAGAACGGCTATTCCGACCGGCTTGGGACCCTGCACACATCTTCTGGGACCACATCGGTAAACCGGCCGGGTTCACGATGTGGAATCCAGCCCAGATAGGCGTCTCCATTGAATTTGAGTTGGCTGTGAGGTAAAAGTTGTGGAAATTATCCTCGCCGACACCCTCTTGAATGGTGTCGAGGCCAAGGCGGTAACTGATAGTTTCATGTGTGTAGCAGTACACCCCTGCAGGGTTAATAAACTATTAGAATAGCCGCATCCGCGGTAAGGGACTACTTGGAAAGCTGTGGTTAATTATTAGACAACTTCAATGGACACTTATAAAACCGTGCCAAGATAAGTGTGAGTGCTATGGCGTGCTTTCTCGTGGGGAAGTCGAGGAAGGCACCATAGTGGTGTAATTGGTTGGAGACATGTAGTGGACTCGTGTACGCTTCTTACCTCAAGTCTGGTACTCGTAGTTCAGGACTAGCCAAGTCAAAGCTGGCACTCCTGCTTATGATCCCCACCTCCCTTTACCTTGATACATGTGCATGAGTAGTATAGTTCCTACCTAAGTCTTGCTGAGTACGACTTTGTACTCACGTTTTCTTATTCTATGTTTTAGATGAGAACCCAGCCCCCGATGGAGTCACCTTCCTGAAGCTCGACGTTGACTGAGCTAGTATAGTTCCAGACAGCAGTCTGGTCCCTCGTGGAAGGGCATGTTTGTAGAACAAGGCTTCTCTAAGCCATTTGTTAATCTTGTCTGTACTCAGACCTAATTTGCTTCTGTTGTTTGATGTAATGATGGATCATAGACATATGATCTTTGTGTACTCTATGTGTAAGTCAATAAAGATATACTTTGTAGAGTTCATGTAATGAATACCTGCTGTTTACACTGTACATGTATGATGCGTGTATGATTATAACATCCATGTCTTAGTGTGCAGTTCGATAGCTTAGTTGTGTTCTTGCCGGCGGTCGTTTATACACCAAGTGGCCCTTAGATGTGCGCAGCTTGGGGCATCGCGATGCGATTGCTCGTGACTCTGTCACGTGGCACACTTTGATGTATGATTGAGCCCGCCCGAGATCCCGACTAAGTGATCAGGCTAGAGTCTGTTTATATAAGTGTTATAATTTAGTCGATAATATGGTTGAGGCGACTTGTCTATGAGTATGGGATTTCACCACTCATAAACATTTAGACTTGTGAGTGGGCGATGAGGACCCATCTCAGTTGATCATCCGTCCTGGATGGGATGCCCCTCACGTACGATGCTTTCCGAGAGTGTTCTGCGCTTGGCCTTGTCTGCTTAGACAAGTGGGTACGGCTGTCGGCTCTCCATATGATTGAGTTGTGACTGGAATTACATATGCATATTCCGGGTCTCGACAGACTTGGTATCATAGCAGGACTGACTGTAGGATTATCAGCCTTGGTTGAAGTCGAGTCTAGCATTCTATAGTTATATAGTTATTTGGGTATAAGGGAACAACGTAAGACTTCTTTTTTCTCCTTACCCTCATCGATTTGAGTTCTGAGTCACCCTCATCTTTTCTATGGGAAGATAGGACTAGGCTCATCTATGTCTTACTAGAACATCTCGTTGATTGCCTCCTTGTAGCCGTAGGAGAGTTGTGTTCGGTTTGCTATAGTTGTTATACTTCCTGATTTCTTACATCGTATGTAAGTGCTATTTCCGTGTTGTAAGAAATTGTTTTCTCTTGCAATTACAGCCGTTATGCTGTCCGAGTCATTCCAGTTATCTTCATAATCTGATGCATTTGCAAAATCATTCAATTCTGTTTGACATTGATCTTATCCTTCAGGATGTCTCAAGGAACCCGTGTCCACCTTGGTCGTGCCCGAGCTCGTGGGGATGATCCGGAGGAAGGCAATCTTCCACCGTCACCCACGATGGCTCAAGTTCTCACTGAGGTTGAAAGAAACCAAAGGGACTCTCATGAGTTGTTGGGGGTCATTGCTCGGAACACTGCCCAGCAGCGGAATGAGATTGTGTCGTTGAATGACTTCATCCAGCTTCATCCCCCAGTTTTTAGCTACTCCACTGAGCCCCTTGACGCTGATGACTGGCTTCGCAGCATCGAGAGAAAACTCCATTCTGGACATGTTGTAGGTGGTGACAGAGCCAACTATGCCACCTACCACCTCGAGGATGCAGATAGCTCTTGGTGGGAGAACTTTCTAAACATGCGTCCGGCTGGATAGTTGACTTCGTGGAATGAGTTCTGTGACGCTTTTCGCGAGCATCACATTCCTAAGGGACTCATGGACCGCAAGAGAGTGGAGTTCTGCAATCTCACCCAAGGAAGAAGGTCCGTTGATGAGTTTAGTTGGGAGTTCAATCGTCTTGCCCGCTATGCTCCCGAGGAGGTCTCCACCGACTCCAAGAAGCAAGAGAGGTTCCACAAGGGACTAAATTCTGGAATTCGTCGCGAGCTCAATCTTCATGACTTCGCCACATTCCAGATCCTTGTCAACAAGGCCATCAAGGCGGAGGATATGATCACTCCCGAGGATTCCTGCAAGCACCCTAGAGATGATGGTTCATCCAGTTCAGGCCCTCTGAAGAGCAAGATCTGGATCCCCAATAGCATGTTCCGTCAGAACAACCCACCGAGGCCATACTTTGTGGTGCCTCGTCCACCAGCTCCAGTCCATCCAGCGCCACCTAACAACCCAGCTCCCCGCACTGTCTTTGGAGCATGCTTCAGATGTGGCCAGCCTGGTCACTATTCTTGTGAGTGCCCCATAAATCAGAATGCTCCACCTAATGCCAAAGGGAACCCCAATGTTCGTGCCAAGCCACCCCCGAAGGTCTCCACCACTCATCCATCTTCTTCCGCAAATCTTGGACGTGTGAACAAAATCTCAGCTGAGGAGACTGATGGTACTTCTGACGTCATTCTTGGTATGCTCCCAGTCAATTATGTTCATACCTCCGTCCTTTTCGATCCAGGAGCATCTCACTCATTCATGTCGGAGAGTTATGCACTTCGGCATGAGATATCCTTGGATGAAATGTTCACCCCAATGATTATTCAAACTCCTGGTTCCAAGTGGCAAACTAATAGAGTAAGCCATGGCCATCAAATTGAAATTGAGGGTTTAGTATTCCTTGCTTCACTCATAGCCCTCAAGTCTTCAGAGATTGATGTCATCCTTGGTATGGATTGGTTATCAAGAAAAAATGCTTTTCTTGATTGTAAAGCCAAGTCGGTTAGACTTACAGATCCTTTAGGCCAGACAATAGATTACTCCTCATGAAGAACAAGAACCCAGATGCATTCTGTGAATGTGCTTCCCATTCCCGACCTCGAAGATGTTCCGGTGGTTCGTGACTTCCCGGATGTCTTTCCTGAAGAGCTACCGGGAATGCCGCCCGACAGATGTCTAGAGTTCACAGTGGATCTTATGCCGGGAACCGCACCAATTTCCAGACGCCCATACAAAATGGCCCCACGTGAGTTAGCTGAGCTTAAAATACAACTTGAAGCTTTGTTGGCCAAAAGGCTTCATCCGCCTAGCTCATCGCCATGGGGTTTCCCCGTTCTGTTCGTAACGAAGAAAGATGGAACTAAAAGGATGTGCGTAGACTATCGCCCGCTAAATCTAGCAACGATAAAGAACAAGTACCCACTGCCCAAGATCAATGATCTTTATGATCAACTTGCTGGATCCTCTGTCTTCTCTAAAGTGGATTTGAGATTAGGTTATCATCAAATCAAAATCCGAAACGAGGACGTTACAAAAATGGCTTTCATTACTCGTTATGGTCTTTACGAGTACACCGTCATGTCCTTTGGTTTCACCAATGCCCCCCACCACTTTATCGCACATGATGAATTCGATCTTCATGGAGTACTTAGATAAATTTGTTGTAGTTTATCTTGATGATATTCTCATCTACTCGAAGAACGAAGAAGAACTTGCCGAACATCTCAGGTTGGTATTGATGAAACTTCTAGAGCATCGCCTGTATGCTAAATTCTCCAAGTGTGAATTTTGGCTACCAGAAGTGACCTACTTAGGCCACGTGATTTCTGTAAAAGGCATTGCTGTGAATCCCGAGAGAGTTCGGGCCGTCCTTGACTGGACTCCACCTAAATCGGTTAAGCAAGTTAGGAGTTTTCTTGGCTTAGCAAGCTATTGACGCCGCTTCGTCGAGAACTTTTCTAAAGTTGCAAAGCCTCTGCCTGAACTCCTCAAGAAAGATAAGAAATTCCAATGGACTCCCAAGTGCGAGGAAAGCTTTCAAGAGCTAAAAATAAGATTGACTTCTGCACCCGTACTTGCGCCTCCAGACACCAAAAAGGATTTCGAGATCTTTTGTGACGCCTCACGGCAAGGGTTAGGATGCATACTTATGCAAGATAGACATGTGGTAGCTTATGCTTCACGCCAGTTGCATCCACATGAAGAGAACTATCCTACCCATGATCTTGAACTCGCTCCCGTAGTTCATGCCCTGACAACTTGGCGACATTACCTCCTTGGTAATCGTCGTGAGATCTATTCCGACCACCAAAGCCTCAAATACATATTCACCCAGCCAGATCTTAATCTCAGGCAAAGACGCTGAATAGAGTTGATAAAATATATGACTTAGGAATTTATTACACTACAGGCAAAGCCAATGTCATGGCTGATGCACTAAGTCGTAAGTCGTATTGTAACAACCTCATGTTACAACAGTGTCAATCACTTCTTCATGAGGAATTTCGCAAGCTCAATCTTGAGATTGTTCATCATGGCTATCTTTCTACCTTGGTGGCGAAACCAACCCTTCAGGATAACATCATAGCCGCCCAGAAATGTGATAGTGGTATTCGAGAGATCAAGAAGAACATTGCTAGCGAAGTTGCTAAATGTTTCTCCATAAATGATCAAGGTGTCATTTTCTTTGGCACCCGATTGGTTGTACCACGAAAACACAATCTTAGGAGGCTAATTCTTAAGGAAGCTCATGATACTCCCCTTTCGATTCATCCTGGTAGCACAAAGATGTACCGAGACCTACACCAGAGATTTTGGTGGACTAGGATGAAGCGACAAATTCCTCAGTTCATTGCTGGATGTGATGTTTGTCGTCGCATTAAGGCAGAACATCAAAGACCTGCTGGTACTCTTCAACCTTTGCCTATTCCCGAGTGGAAATGGGACAAAGTCAGTATGGACTTCATCACTGGCTTTCCAAAAACCCAGAAAGGAAATGATGCCATCTTCCTTGTCGTTGACAGACTTTCCAAAGTTGCTCACTTCCTTCCCGTTCGCGAGTCTATAACTGCTAGCTAGTTAGCGGACTTGTATGTCTGTAGAATTGTGTCTCTTCATGGTGTTCCTTTGGAAATCAATTCTGATCGTGGTAGCCTTTTCACCTCTAGATTTTGGGGAAGCTTTCAGAATGCTATGGGAACTCATCTCTCCTTTAGTACAGCTTTCCATCCTCAGTCTAGTAGTCAAGTTGAAAGGGTTAACCAAATTCTTGAAGACATGCTCAGGGCTTGTGTTATCTCATTCGGAAAGAATTGGGAGAAGTCTCTTCCATTCGCCGAATTTTCTTATAAGAACAGTTTCCAATCTAGTCTGAACATGGCTCCTTTTGAACTTCTATATGGACGAAGATGTCGAACACCCCTTAACTAGTCAGAAACCGGTGAAAGACAATTCTTTGGACCGGATATGATCATGGAAGTAGAAGAGCAAGTTCGCATTGTTCGTGATCAATTGAAAGCAGCACAGTCTCGTCAGAAAAGCTATTATGATCGTCATCATAGGCAAGAAAGCTACAATCTGGACGGGAAGGCTTACCTTCGGGTTACTCCTCTGAAGGGAACCGAACGATTCGGTATCAAAGGCAAGTTGGCCCCACGTTACATCGGACCTTTCCGCATTCTAGCTAAACGTGGAGAAGTTGCCTACCAACTTGAACTACCCCCGCACCTTTCCCGAGTACATGATGTATTCCATGTGTGACAACTTAGGCGTTACTTGAAAGACCCCATCCGCGAAGTCGACCATGAAACGCTTGATCTCCAAGATGACCTTTCTTGTCGAGAATACCCCGTTTGTATTCTTGATTCAGCATAGTGTGTCACTCGCCGTCAGAAGATCAAGTTTCTAAAAGTACAACGGTCACACCACTCTGAGAAAAAAGCCACGTGGGAAAGAGAAGACCGTCTCAGTGCCGAGTACCCCTCCTTCCTCCCGATGACTTCTGAATCTCGGGACGAGATTCTTTTGAGTGGGGGCGATTTGTCAGAACTCTCTGTTAGATATGTGCTAGGTTTAGCAAGTAACTTTGCATCATGTTAAAATTTTCAAAAGAAATTGAAATGGGAGAATAACCCCCCCCCAGATGAATTTAAATCAAATGGCCAGATAAATTTTTCTTCCAAAAATTCTTTTGGTATTTTTGAGAAGTCTTATAAATAAGCATGATCACATATAAAGTGAGGTGGGTCCCACTGCATGCCCTAAGATTTCTCAAAAATTCCAAACAAGGCTTGGAAATTAAATAATACCTCTATTTGAATTGAAATTCAAATAATTTGAATTTCAAAAATCTCCAAAACTTGGGAGTGGCTAGTTATATGTCACATAAGTCCAAATTAAAGTTTTGGGATTTTTATAAACTGTTTTGGTATTAGTTTTATCAAAACAGAACAAATTGCAGAAAAGCAAAAGAGAAAGAAAAATAGAAAGAGGGCCTTACCTCTTTTGCGCCCAACTCATCTCTCCACGCCCCAGGCCCACCTTCCCCGCATTGTCGTCTTCCCCAAGCACCTCGGTGGCGAGCCGAGGGCGCGCAACGACTACCACCGCGACGGCGAGGCCACCTATGCCTCCCCCTGCCTTCTTCTGTCGCCGTGGCGACGCCTGGACGCCCCGCACCTTCTTCCCCCTCTCCCCGCTCTCTCTCGCCTCCTCCTCACCGGATTCGCCCCGAAGACAGAGAGCGCCACCGCCCCGCCATCGCGCTCCGACGCGGCGAACGACGACCAGGAGACGCATATCCATGTCCAGGGGAACCGCCACCTTCGACTTCATCTCCCCGCGCCTGGAATTGGGCTGAGACGACCCGTGTACGATGCCAGCTTCACCTCGACGACGACGGCCACCGCGCAGCTCCGGCGACAAATACGCTGCCTCCGGTGCTCCTCCGACGTCGACGTCACCTTCTCTGCCTTCCCGGTGAGCACACGATTCAAAACCCCCTCCCCACGCTCCAAAACCCCGCTGGAAACTCCATTTCCACCGGAGCAGAGCCACGGCCGCCACACCATCTCGACGCCGGCGAGGCTCCGGCAGCCTCTTGCCCCTCCCGTGTGCACGGCTTGATGCAGACGAGCACGGGGATCAGTCTGATGCCCTCCCCGTGCCAAGAGGTAGCCGGGAACCGATTCCGGCGAGCCCCTCCGCCGTGCCCGTGGCCACCGGCGAGGCCCGCTTAATTAATGTTGGAATACGGGGCAGAAAACACAAATTTTTCATACCTACGGTACCCGAACCCAAGATCTATGCTATGGCAATGTAAAGTAACGAAGGGAATCGGTGTTCATACCTTTGAAGACCGAAAGAGGGAAACGTTCTTGCGAACGTGGCTGGCGTAGACTCAGAACTACGACCTCCCTGTCGTGTAGAAGACCACCACCGGCGAGGATGACCCCCCGGTAAACCTCCAGCGAAGAAGTAGCACCACAGGTGTAGTGCCTCGAAGAGATTCTACACGTACGGTACAATCGATGTTCCTCCCGGGCCCCGAACCAGGCGAGCAGCGGAAGAAAGACGGCTACGGATCTCGACTCCGGCAGAACGACGGCCTGCCTTATGGTGGAGAACTACAACCAGGTGCAGACTCCAAACAAGGGGAGTCCACTTCCGGGAAGGAGAAGGAGGAAGAAGGAGATTATGGTGTGTTGGAAAAAGAGGGGCTACCCCTCCTTATATAGGCCAAGGGGGGTGTGTGATCCTCCTCCCCTCCCCCATGTGGGACTAAACTCCCAAGGGGGGGGGGGCGTGCGCCGGCCATAGGGGGGATGGGCCCCACCCTTGGCGCCAAGCCCAAGGGGGAGACCCCCTCCTCCCTTAATGGGCCCCATGGGCCCATTTAGCCTTTTCCAATTTTTTAATTTATTTAATATGTTTTAAATATTTAATTCAGATAATTAAATAATAAAACATTATTAAAACAATTAAACTTTATTTTGAACTATTCAAAATGTCCGGAAACCATTCTGTCCTCCTCCGGAACTATTCCGGTGATTCCTCCTATTTCACCGATTGATCCCGTAACTGTCCTATGCATCGATTGCCCTTAAGTGTAACACCCTAACGGTCCGGGAAACAACAGACATGGTCGAGACTCTTCTCATTGACCAATGACTAGTCAGTTGGACCTGGTTACAATCCTTGACAGCCCCTGGGCTTCCATCGAATGAACTTCGATCGCTTTTGGAAACCGTTAACGATACGATGTAATCCCTTTGTGCTGCGGTACTTTGTTTGTCCGAGGTTTGATCGTCGGTATCCTACATACCGTGTTCACATCTCGTTCACAACAAACAAATTTACTCGTCCATGATCATTGCATCTCTTGTGACCTAGTCACTTGCTTGCAAGCTATTGATGCAATATCACCGAGTGGGGCCAGAGTACCTGTCCTGTCACAAGGACTGACAAATCCCGCTCTGATCTATTAACATACTCATCAACCATCTATTTCGGAATACCCAAAGTGCACCGTTATAGCCATCATATTTCAGTCAGGCGGTGGGATACAAAATCAAAGTCTCCTCATAGATGAAAATTACGTATGATCATTACGGTCTAAGGACTAAGCCATATGTTACAAAGTCATAGCAACGCTGAAATATGTGACTCGATCACATTGCAATACTTTAGGTGGGTGTATGTCCATCACATCATTCCCCTTAACGATATGACCTCATTGTCAATGGACTTAAGTGTCGCCACGATCAGGAAAGCTTGATCAATCAATTGCCCAATGAGATAGTTTACCCGAGTTAAACTACGGACCATGTTTTATACTACACCTGTATTAGTATTTCCATGTAATAAAGCTATAGCACAGTATAAAACTTATTATGATCAAAACGGATATGTGACAAATATCTTATTAATTTTCCTCTAGGGCACATATCCAACAGTCTCCCACTTGCACTAGAGTACAAATTACACTAGTTTACATCAGGTAGGTATCTAACACCAATGGTCTCTCGGTGTTCTTCAAACTTGCCCTGTGGAAGAGGGTTAGTCATCGGGTCTGCTGCGTTCAGATCCGTATGTATCTTGTGAATCCTAGTGTGTCCATCCCTGACGTAGTCTCACGTCACATGGAACTTTCGGAGGATGTGCTTGGCTGTAGAGTGAGTTCTTGGCTCCTTCGCGTTAGCAAAGGCACCCGTGTTATCGCAGAAGATTCCCACGGGGTCAGTGCAGCTGGGAAAGACGCCAAGCTCGATCACGGACTTCTTCAGCCACAGCGCCTCGTTTGACGCTTCGAAAGCGGCAATATACTCCGACTCCATTGTAGATTGGGCGACGACTGACTGTTTGCCGCTCCTCCAGCTAATTGCGCCACCGTTTAACACAAAAACATATCCCGTCTGGGATTTCGAGTCATCTAGATCTGAGCCGAGGCTTGCGTCAACGTAACCCTTTACGGTGAGCTCCTCATCAACTCCTCCATAAACGAGAAAGAGATCCTTGGTTCTTCTCAAGTACTTAAGGATGTTCTTTACTGCTGTCCAGTGAGCCATTCCCGGATTACTCTGGTAGCGATTAGTCATACTAATGGCCAGCGATAAATCCGGTCTGGTACATAACATAGCATACATGAGAGAACCTATGGCTGAGGCATAGGGCTTTGAGGACATCTCCTCCTTCTCTTTTGCTGTGGTTGGGCATTGAGTCACGCTTAATTTGACACCTTTTATAACTGGCAAGAGGCCTCTCTTGGAGTTACCCATACTGAACCTTTTCAATATCTTATCAATATAAGTGTTCTGACTCAAGGCCAACCGTCGATTAGGTCTATCTCTATAGATCTTAATCCCTAATATGTACGCAGCTTCACCCAGGTCCTTCATGGAAAATTGTCCATTCAGATATTCCTTTACTTCTTCTAAGAATTTCTTATCGTTCCCTATCAGTAATATGTCATCTACATATAACACAAGGAATGCTACAGAGCTCCCACTCAGTTTCTTATAGACGCAGAACTCTTCGACGTTTTGGACAAATCCAAAAGCTTTAATGACCTCATCAAATCAAAGATTCCAGCTCCGAGATGCTTGCTTCAACCCATAGATGGACCGTTGAAGCTTGCACACCTTACCAGCATTCCTTGGATCGATAAACCCCTCTGGTTGCATCATATACAACTCTTCCTCAATGTTGCCATTAAGGAACGCAGTTTTCACATCCATCTTCCATATCTCGTAATCATCGCTACAGGAGAGAATGTCTCCTCGTAGTCAACTCCTTGAATTTGTCGGAACCCCTTCGCGACAAGTCGAGCTTTGTAGACAGATATGTTTCCGTCTGCGTCAGTCTTTTTCTTGAAAATCCATTTATTCTCGACGGCCTTGCGGTCCTCGGGAATATCCACCAAAGTCCAAACTTTGTTGGTTTACATGGAGTCTATTTCGGATTTCATGGCTTCTAGCCATTTCTCGGACTCGGGTCCCTCCATTGCTTCTTTGTAACTCGTAGGTTCATCCGACTCATCAACCGAGATTTCATTCACAAGCTGTCCGTAAAACTCGGTAGGTTGACGGACTCTTGATGACCTACGGGGCAAAATAGGTTCCTCTTCATTCTCATCATGATCATCATGTATGTCATGATCGTTATGAATGTCTTCCTGGCCGTTCTCTTCAGCTCCCACTATGGAAGAAGGTTCCAGAACAATTTCTGTTGTCGGTTCTTCCATTTGGAGTGATTGGTCAGTCAATTCATCGAGGTCTATTTTCCTCCCACTCAATTCTTTCGAGAGAAACTCTTTCTCAAGAAAGTGTCCAGTCTTAGCGACAAATGTTTTGCCCTCAGATTTGTTGTAGAAGGTGTATCCAACAGTTTCCTTTGGATATCCTACAAAGATGCGTTTCTCCGCCTTAGATTCGAGTTTGTCAGGCTGAAGTTTCCTAACATAAGCCTCACAACCCCAAATCTTCAGGTAAGACAACATTGGTTTCTTGCCAAAACCATTCTTCAAACGGTGTTGTCTTCACGGATTTGGACGGTACCCTATTAAGAACGTAAGCAGCAGTTTCTAATGCACACCCCCAGAATGATGTAGGTAAGTCGGTATGAGACATCATTGACCATACACTATCCAATAGTGTTCGATTACGTCGCTCGAACACACCGTTTCGCTGAGGTGTTCCAGCTGGCGTAAGTTGTAGTACAATACCACAAGTCTTCAGATGAGTGCCAAACTCGTGACTTAAATACTCGCCTCCTCGATCAGATCGAAGGTGCTTGATTTTCTTCCCGAGTTGATTCTCGACCTCACTCTGAAATTCCTTGAACTTTTCAAAGGTTTCAGAATTGTGTTTCATTAAATAGATATACCCGTATCTACTTAAGTCATCCGTGAAGGTCACGAAGTAATGAAAACCATTGCGTGCGGTGACATTCATTGGTCCGCATACATCAGTATGTATGATCCCTAATAAGTCCACCGCACGCTCCATTGTTCCATTGAATGGAGTCCTTGTCATTTTGTCCATTAGGCATGGTTCACATGTGTCAAGGGATCCAAAATCCAATGACTCCAGAAGTCCATCTTTATGGAGTTCCTCCATGCACTTTATACCATTATGACCAAGTCGACAATGCCACATCGTCATGTGTTCTTCGTTACTAGGCTTTAATCTTTTGGCCTCTACGTTATTGATGTGGGAGTCATGATATTCGAGATCCATTAAGAATAAACCATTACGCAGCGGTGCATGAACATAGAAGACATTATTCTTATAAAACGAACAACCAGTTGTTTCAGATTTAAAAGAATACTGGTCTCGCATCAAGCAAGAGCCACTCACAATGTTCATACTCAACGCGGGTACATAATAGCAATTATTCAAGACAAGAATCAATCCCGAAGGGAGACTAAGACGAAGCGTGCCAATTGACATTACTTCAACCTTGGCACCGTTCCCAACGCGCATCGTCACTTCATCCTTCCGCAAGAGTCGTTTATTCTACATCCCATCCTGGGAGTTACAGATGTGAGCAACTGATCCGGTATCAAATATCCAGACGTTGCTCCGAGCACTTCTCAGGAAAACATCAATAACATGTATATCACATATATCCATGTATCTTCCAGCAACCTTGCCGGCCTTCTTATCTTCTAGGTACGTGGTGCAGCTGTGCTCCTTCTTGATTTCCATCTCAGCAATTTTGAGTATAGTGAACAATTCAGAAAGGGTCTCAACCATTCCTTGCATGTTGTACTTCAACACAAAACTCTCATAGCTAGGGTGTAGCGACCGCAACACCCTATCAATCGCCACTTCATCTGGAATCTTAAATTCTAGATCATTTAGGCGTTGAACGTAGTCAGACATTTTGAATACGTGCTCAGTCATGCTGGTGTGCTCTTCCATCTTTGCAGAGAAGAAACTTTAACAAACTTCATTTCTCTCAACCTTGGCTTGAGGTGCAAAGACGGTCTTGAGGTCAGTGATTATCTCATAAGCACTGAAGCTCTTGAACCGTTTCTGCAGTTCAGCCTCCATGGCATGGAGTATACCTTTCTTGACAAGGGAGGAATCATCTGACTTAATGAGATAGACTTTCTTATCAACCGGAGTAGCGGTAGTTGCTGGTGCATCTCCTAATGCAGTCTCAAGTACATAGGACATTTTGAGGGGAACGAGGAGAATCCTCAGGGTGCGGAACCAGGAGGTGAAGTTTGACCCATTAGTTTTCAGTTTATCTTTCTCTAGGAATGATCCTAAGTTGAACGAGGGGCGTGGTGCTGTCATCTACAAGGTTGATTCACAAAGATACATATTTAGACTTTTGTTCATAATGTGGAGTTCAATTACAATTAATTCTAAAACTCCCACTTAGGAAACCATCTCTCAATTTTGCTAAGTGATTACACGATCCTAGAACACCATACCTCCCCCGGGTGACACGACCATCAGTATGTTGTTCAAGGTAGGCCATCATGCCAATCACATCATCCATGTGACTCATGCTCGACCTTTCGGTCTCTTGTGTCCCGAGGCCATGTCTGCACATGCCAGACTTGCCACCACACCCTATGTGATTTGTTGCTGTGTCATACAAGGCCATGCTTCTGGGCATGCTAGGCTTGCTACACCCACCTGTGTTGAAAGAAAAAATGTTTGACATCCGTGTGACACGTGATGCCTCCATAATGTAGAACTTTCCAGGTGGTGCTCACTAGGGTAAGGACACTATGTTGGTTTTAGCGAGAGATGGTCCTGTTTCGTGCTACCGTCGATATATCTAGCATAGTAGCATAAAACAGGAAGTAAAATTGTAAATCATACAACCTATGATCCCCCTTCATGCAAAGCAAAGTTAAAATGCCTTTCTACTTTAGCTTGTGCAAGTTTCACGTGGCTGCTAGGGGTTTCGAGAGAGAGAACCGATTTCTATCCTGCGAAAACATGCCACAACACCGATCCCCAATCGTCTCTATTACACCCCTGTCGGGGCCCTCCGTTGCAAACATCTTCGCATCGCTAATGCAGAGAGACAGACACCCCCCCAGCCACTTTATATGGTACAAGCCATATGTCAAGCGTGGAACCAGTCTCGCGTAAACGCGTAAGGTCGGTCGGGGGCCGCTTCATCAAACATTTCCGCAACGCTAAATGAGTACACGTGGGAGGGTAACGAATTAAGATTCGATGCCCACATCCTAGATGTGTTCTACCCGTACAATACATCTACGCATAGCTAGCTCATGATACCACTGTTGGAATACGGGGCAGAAAACACAAATTTTTCATACCTACGGTACCCGAACCCAAGATGTATGCTATGGCGATGTAAAGTAACGGAGGGAATCGGTGTTCATACCTTTGAAGACCGAAAGAGGGAAACGTTCTTGCGAACGTGGCTGGCGTAGACTCGGAACTACGACCTCCCTGTCGTGTAGAAGACCACCACCGGCGAGGATGACTCTCGGTAAACCTCCAGCGACGAAGTAGCACCACAGGTGTAGTGCCTCGAAGAGATTATACACGTACGGTACAATCGATGTTCCTCCCGGGCCCCGAACCAGGCGAGCAGCGGAAGAAAGACGGCTACGGATCTCGACTCCGGCAGAACGACGGCCTGCCTTATGGTGGAGAACTCCAACCAGGTGCAGACTCCAAACAAGGGGAGTCCACTTACGGGAAGGAGAAGGAGGAAGAAGGAGATATTGGTGTGTTGGAAAAAGGGGGGGCTACCCCTCCTTATATAGGACAAGGGTGGGTGATCCTCCTCCCCTCCCCCTTGTGGGACTAAACTTCCAGGGGGGGGAGTGCGCCGGCCATAGGGGGGGATGGGCCCCACCCTTGGCGCCAAGCCCAAGGGGGGAGACCCCCTCCTCCCTTAATGGGACCCATGGGCCCATTTAGCCTTTTTCCCATTTTTTAATTTATTTAATATGTTTTAAATATTTAATTCATATAATTAAACAATAAAACATTATTAAAACAATTAAACTTTATTTTGAACAATTCAAAATGTCCGGAAACCATTCTGTCCTCCTCCGGAACTATTCCGGTGATTCCTCCTATTTCACCGATTGATCGTGTAACTGTCCTATGCATCGATTGCCCTTAAGTGTAACACCCTAATGGTCCGGGAAACAGCAGACATGGTTGAGACTCTTCTCATTGACCAATGACTAGTCAGTTGGACCTGGTTACAATCCTTGACAACCCCTGCGCTTCCATCGAATGAACTTCAATCGCTTTTGGAAACCGTTAACGATACGATGTAATCCCTTTGTGTTGCGGTACTTTGTTTGTCCGAGGTTTGATCGTCGGTATCCTACCTACCGTGTTCACATCTCGTTTACAACAAACAAGTTTACTCATCCATGATCATTGCATCTCTTGTGACCTAGTCACTTGCTTGCAAGCTATTGATGCAATATCACCGAGTGGGCCCAGAGTACCTGTCCTGTCACAAGGACTGACAAATCCCACTCTGATCTATTAACATACTCATCAACCATCTATTTCGGAATACCCAAAGTGCACCGTTATAGCCAGCATATTTCAGTAGGCGGTGGGATACAAATCAAAGTCTCCTCATAGATGACAATTACGTATGATCATTACGGTCTAAGGACTAAGCCATATGTTACAAAGTCATAGCAACGCTAAACTATGTGACTCGATCACATTGCAATACTTTAGGTGGGTGTATGTCCATCACATCATTCCCCTTAACTATATGACCTCATTGTTAATGTACTTAAGTGTCGCCATGATTAGGAAAGCTTGATCAATCAATTGCCCAATGAGATAGTTTACCCGAGTTAAACTACGGACCATGTTTTATACTACACCTGTATTAGTATTTCCAAGTAATACAGTTATAGCACAGTATAAAACTTATTATGAACAAAACGGATATGTGAAAAATATGTTTATTAATTTGTCTCTAGGGCACATATCCAACAATTAACGGCCTAATTCTCGTGGTTAATTGACCCCCAGGTCAATGACAGGTGGGGCCCAAACCCCCCTAATCCCCCTCTGTTTAATTAATTAAACGAGATTAACCACAGAGACACTGACAATCCTGGCCCACATGTCATCCCCCCATTGCGTCAGCATGACACCAGCATGACGCCATAAACTCTTTTCCAGATTAAAAAGAAAATCAGAAAATTGCAGAAAATCATATAAACTTTGGAAATTCATAATTAATTAACCATAACTCCAAATGGGGCATATAATATGTCTAAAATTATCAGAAAAAT
This sequence comes from Bromus sterilis, assembly GCA_950022295.1. Classification (NCBI taxonomy): domain Eukaryota; kingdom Viridiplantae; phylum Streptophyta; class Magnoliopsida; order Poales; family Poaceae; genus Bromus; species Bromus sterilis. The sequence goes on from OX465597.1 coordinate 170,666,371, forward strand.
GCAAGGATTGTGAATATGGACTCTGTTTTCATGTTTGACCAATTTAAATTGCGTGAACAGTAGCATTTGTCCATATGCATTTAATTTGAATTCAAATTTGGAGTGTATTTGCAAATGACTTTGCATTCCACTTCTTTTAAATGGAATTGCCAACACATTGTGACCATGAACATCACACTACAATATTGATCATGTGTTTGAGCATTGCATTTATATTTATCCCTTGATTGCTTTGTTTGCTCGATAGAAGTGGAGCCGGAACCGAGGGCCACCCCCTTCGTTGAAGACACTGTGCTTGAACCTCGTCAGCAAGGCAAGCAAACCCCCATTGATCATGTCAATAAAATCCCACTTCCCTCTCAGTCTTGCTTATGAATTGTTTAGGATGATTACCATGATGAGTTTCTACCGCATAGTTGAACCCAATCCTTTGCATGACCTATCGCTTTGTCACAGTAGTAAGCAAACCACAATCCTAGAAGATGTAGGAGTTGTTTGTTATCATGTGGCCCCCTGCAACTGTTACTGCTTATGCATGCTTAGAGTTTACAATGAGGATACTTTGATCTGTTAGTCGGGATGGTAGCAATCATGTTGAAGAAGGTGAAACTGTGTTGGTGAATCTACCCTAATACAAGGTGAACGATGAGAGGCTGTGTAGGAGTACACAGTGGGTTGTCTCGTTGAACACCGCCTTAAGCCCGAGTTCTTGTGTGGTGATCCAAGATGAAGAGTACTACCACATGTTGGGCAAACGGACCCCCGCTCAACCTACTAACTCACCCCTTCTCAGTTCAATGTGTCGCGGTAGTTTGGAGTTCTGGTAGGTCTGTGGAACGGTCTGCAAAGTGGAAGAACGACTATTCAGACCGGCTTGGGACCCTGCACACATCTTCTGGGACCACATCGGTAAACCGGCTGGGTTCATGATGTGGAATCCAGACCAAATAGGCGTCTCCATTGAATTTGAGTTGGCTGTGAGGTAAAAGTTGTGGAAATTATCCTCGTCGACACCCGCTTTAATGGTGTCGAGGACAAGGCGGTAACTGATAGTTTCATGTGTGTAGAAGTACACCCCTGCAGGGTTAATAAACTTTTAGAATAGACGCGTCCGCGGTAAGGGACTACTTGGAAAGATGTGCTTGATTATTAGAAAACTTCAATGGACACTTATAAAACCCTGCCAAGATAAGTGTGAGTGCTATGGCGTGCTTTCTCGTGGGGAAGTCGAGGAAGGCACCATAGTGGTGTAATTGGTTGGAGACATGTAGTGGACTCGTGTACGCTTCCTACGTCAAGTCTGGTACTCGTAGTTCAGGACTAGCCAAGTCAAAGATGGCACTCCTGCTTATGAACCCCACCTCCCTTTACCTTGATACATGTGCATGAGTAGTATAGTTCCTACGTAAGTCTTGCTGAGTACGACTTTGTACTCACGTTTGATTATTCTATGTTTTAGATGAGAACCCAGCCCCCGATGGAGTCACCTTCCTGAAGCTCGACGTTGACTAAGCTAGTATAGTTCTAGACAGCAGTCCGGTCCCTCGTGGAAGGGCATGTTTGTTGAACAAGGCTTCTCTAAGACATTTGTTAATCTTGTCTGTACTCAGACCTACTTTGCTTCCGTTGTTTGATGTAATGATGGATCATAGCCATATGTTCTTTGTGTACTCTATGTGTAAGTCAATAAAGATATACTTTGTAGAGTTCATGTAATGAATACCTGCTGTTTACACTGGACATGTATGATGTGTGTATGATTATAACATGCATGTCTTAGTGTGGGGTTCGATAGCTTAGTTGTGTTCTTGCCAACGGTCTTTTATACACCAAGTGGCCCTTAGATGTGCGCAGCTTGGGGTATCGCGATGCGATTGCTCATGACTCTGTCTCGTGGCACACTTTGATGTATGATTGAGCCCGCCCGAGATCCCGACTAAGTGATCGGGCTGGAGTCTATTTATGTAAGTGTTATAATTCAGTCGATAATATGGTTGAGGCGACTTGTCTATGAGTATGGGATTTCACCACCCATAATCATTTAGACTTGTGAGCGGGCGATGAGGACCCATATCAGTTGATCATCCGGTCTGGATGGGATGCCCCTCACGTACGATGCTTTCCGAGAGTGTTCTGTGCTTGGCCTTGTCTGCTTAGACAAGTGGGTACGGCTCTCAGCTCTCCATATCATTGAGTTGTGACTGGAATTACATACGCATATTACGGGTCCCGACGATAGAGATAAAAGAGAGTCGATGATGACGCGAGAGTTGACGGGTGTAGTCTTCTCGCCCTTCGTTGGTGGGCCCCAAGTGGAAGGCGTGATGCAACACAACAACAAATATCCCTCAGTAAAGATACCAAGGTTTGTCTCGAGTAGGACTCCAGAGATGATAAGTAGGTGTCAGCGGCGCTACTAACGCGGACCTGCGCACAGATACAAATAAATTTGTTCCCAACGAAGTTCAGAGAGGTTGTCAATCTCTCTGGTCTTGTTGTTCACAAAGGATCAAACACAAAGGATAAAGATAGCAACTGAAAGTAAAAGCAGAAAAGTAAATGAGCGTGGAAACAATAATGAGGATATGGACCGGGATACGTGATGTTCACTAGTGATGTCTCTCTCCCAAAAGACGATAAAACTGCTATGCGAGGTAAACAAATTACAGAAGGGCAATTGACAGGATTATGAACGCACCGCAATGCTAACTATGCTACAAAAGAAAGGAAGAGGCTCAAAAGCACGGGCAGTACGCCAAAATAAGTAGACCGAAATCCAACTGCATCTACTACTAATCATCTACCTTGAGATATCTATCCAGAACATCTCGCTGGTATTAAGTTGCGAGCCCCACCCAAAGTGTAAACCCAAAGCAACAGACAACTGCATTAAAAAGAACTTTGCGTAAAGTAAACTATCCTTTCAACCGCGGTTACAAGCACTGTTGTTTTCCCCCTTGTGGCAACAACACATCCCCTAGACTCATGTTTCCGTCACTCAAGCGTGTCATCGGGGGGCATGATCCGACAATCGAGCATAACGTTCCCTCTTGGGGTTACTACCTACTACTTGGCAAAAGCAATAAACAGCAACGGAGAACATGCAAGAATTACTTAGGAACAAAAATATAAGAGATAAAAACCAAATATATTACTCAATCACAATCTGAACATTATCTCATAATCCATTAGATCCCATCAAACTTAGCATAGCAATAGCAGAAAGATTACAAAAGTGCCTCGATCATGTAGGGCAGCTCACGAGGTCTAAACCATGAAGAACAAAGAGGGGAGGAGAACATCACATAGCTACTGATCACGGACCCATGGTCCAAGGAAAACTACACACGAGACATCTCGGGAGCATCCATGGTGGAGAGGAGACTCCCGGAGGTCAATCCTCCCTCCGGCAGGGTGCCGGGAAGAGGTCTTCTGGTACTCCCGATCTCAGAAGCGTGGCGGCGGCGGAACAGAGGCGAGATCGAGAAAAAGGGTTATCTTTTCTGAAGTTTCCCGTGACGGAGAATATATAGGCAAAGGGGGGCAGCCAGAGGTGGACCAGGGGCCCCAGGCGCCCCCTGGCGCGGCCAGGGGTGGGGCCGCGCCGGGTGGCTGCCTGGGCCACCCCTGGCTCCCCTCTGGCCCCACTCGGGCTCTTCGCGAAGCTTCGTGTACGCTGATTTTTCCTATATTTTTCCCGGAATTTTTCTGGCACTTTTTATATGGGGGAAAACTGAAATAGAAAAACAGCAGAAAATAGGAACTGGCACTGTGGTGCACTGAGTTAATAGGTTAGTCCAAATATGATCAAAAGTGTATGAAAGTGTATCTAGATCATAGCAATATCACACAAAACATGCATGGAGCAAGCAGAGATTATAGATATGTTTTGGACGTATCAGTCGACAATCTTCATCACCACTAACAAAGGACTCTGGTCCATGTCGAACGACGAACTTCCATCGAGAAACTTTCCCCAGGGAGACGACATCGTCGAAAATACGTAACCGTCGGTGTCAAGAGGAGGAACGACCACGATAACCAGATCAAAGGATAGTGTTTTCGACGCAAGTCGTGAAAACACCGGCAAAAGGATGGATGACAATGGATGACCCAGATGATACCTGAAATCGGAGAAGCTAAAGGTACTACAGGAATTCCCACCTGAGCTCAGAATCGAGACAATACTTCCCAAGCAAAGCATTGTAACGGTTCCGATACTCCACACACTCGAGATCCTAGAATTTGAAGGGGATAAGACGAGGATTAAAACAATTACGACACTTGTCCTGACCAGAGAAAGGGTAAGGAGTAAAAAGATTCCTACTCTCCGATAGCTAACTTAGTAACTACAAAATAGTTTTTGTGGAGAGTCGACTTCGGCCAGAAAGGGGATCCTACAGTCGGTAAGGCTCTGATACCAAGTTGTAAAGCATGATATGCGGTACTGTTCCAGATCTAGATTTTTCCATCCATATCCGGGGACGAAGAACATATTGGTCCAACCGTGACATATGACAATGCCATATGCCCCGGATTTCAAACATGGTATCACAACATTACAGCTACAAGGATACAACATCTCATACAATCGGCATACATCTGCCTTAATACAATACATCAGCGGAAGATACATGTCTGAGTACATACTACAATCAAATGCCTAGTGGCAAAGGTAAAACACACCATTCCCGTAACCACACGGGTCCAGGCTCTCCGCCGGGATCCACCTAACTAGTCGTCGTCGAGTCTCCAAGAAGGCGTCCAGAAGAAAAGTCGAGATAGAATCAACTGCAGCGGCTAATTAGGCAAAACAGAAAAGGGAAAAGAAAAGAAAGGGGTGAGAATATATCAAAAGTCCTGTAACTAACATCTCACGGGTAAGATGGGGGTAGTGGTGAGGTTGCAGACGCACTAGCAATACATGAGTGGCTAACAGTCTAATTTAGAGTAAGATAAGAACCAAGCATTCGATGAGGAATCACCTCCAACATGTCTTTCTATGAACTACTTACGCAAGCATAACACCAATCCTATCCTTGTGCTCCTATTCGCATCCCGATGAAGAAGAAGAAGTCAAGGCACACACACGTTGATCAAGTTTTTAATATTATCTTAGTTGTTGTTGTCTATGAACAAGGAGTAGGTCTTAAGTCGTCCATAACCGTGGACACGGCTTCTCGAAAAGATTCAACGCTGCAGGAGTGTACCAACTGCCCATTACAAGGCTCCGCACGCACGACCATCTCTCTCAGTTTCTACCCATCACAGGCAGCCATTTTATGATTTAGTCCCAAGAGATCCGAAACGACAGGTCCCTCTAGCTAACAACGAACAAATCTGGGTGGCCCCCGGTGAGTCGACATCCATCTCAGGAGCCGGCCGCGCTCTCGATCTGGTATCTACCGTATGACTCCAGGTTCGGATTTCCGGTTAATCTAACATGAGACCGGGTCCTCAGCCGGTCATGATTTGCCAGCAAGGAACCATGTCCTTACGGGTCCCGGTTGGTTTAAAGAATATCTGCCAGGAGCGACCCAAAAGACACACACACGGTTTCAAATGGTAAATCAGCTTGGGCCACCACTATAAATGTTTGAAGCTAGGTAGGTAAGAAAAGGGGACCCCATAAAATCCCACACGCGGTTAGGCACGCTCGTCAAGAGACACAATACCCGGAACTCGGGTCCTAGGTGACTCGAATGGAACAAAGCGCCGGGCGGGATAGCCTAGACCTTCCATCCTTCGTCGAATATAGTCAACATTTATAATAATCATATCATCCAAAACAATATAATTATGTGATAACCCAATCCAAGGAGCAACAGGATAACAGTTGATAAAATCCTAGCATGCATACTAAGAAGTGGCTAAGCAGCGAGAAATAGTAACATAGACGAACAAGGTTTGCTGGGATGTGGAGGACATGGCTGTTTGGGTTTATTTGAGAGGCATGAATATAAAATGGTAGGATCAAGCAACCGTTCTATCTTACACCTAGGCGCGAGTGAGCTGAATGTTATAAGCATGATATATGTTCCCCCTTACCTGATGAGAAGACGATCCAAAGGTGAAGTCAATCGCAAGCTCGTAACGTCTCCGAGAGGTACCCGCGGAAGCACACAAGAAGGAAACACTGGAAAAGGAAATCGACGAGCAAGCATCTTTTACTATGAAGAAATCACGAGCAAGCATCAACAAGAAGGCAACACGAGACAACGCACGACATCGCATCTATTGTCGAGAGCGGTTACTAACAGGTTAAGTGGAGTACTCGTTACACACGACGATACCGCACATTTAGAAGGGTTCAAGTTGTTTAGCTAGACAACATGAGAAAAGGTTGTTAACATGGCATCTCACTCAAGCATGGCATATCACACAAACATGGCAAGAGGTGTAGCATAAATAAACTATCTAATCTAGTCCCTTTAACTGGGGGGTAAAACCTATACATGGCAACTATTACGGACCCCACGATATTTATTGCATTTGGTACTATTCTTCCATAAACATAATTTTATTATATTTATTAGCAAACAAGAATAGCATATTCATAATCTACATGCAATTCTAGTCAATTTACATATAAAGAACATTTTAAACAGAGCAACGGTTAACAAGTTATGACAATTACAGTTAACAGGGGCACGACATGTAATTAGCAGGTAAACAGCATGTAAAAAAAGTCAAACATGGAAAAGTAGCACATTTTATTAATCTACACAAAATTCTAACCAACTTTCATGTTTAACGCGTCGCGATCCGAGCTACCGTTAAAAAGATACAGGCATCGCAAAAATAACTATTATAGTCTGCCAATTAATCTCCCGAGGAAAAAAAGCAAAGCAACATGCCGAATCTAGTGTTACTGGGCTTAACAGGACGGGCGAAAGATGATAAAAAGCGCTTGGGGCGCTACACAAAAATTGGGCCGGCCCAGCTATAGCAGCAGAAAAAAAGAAAAGAAAAAAAGGAAAAGGGAAAAAGGGAGGCTCACCTTGCTGGGCCTGGCCTAGTTCGGCGGGAGGCGAGGGATAGCGTTGCGTGCGCTCAGGCGGGAGGATGCAGCGGCTGGGGCGCTGGGCTGGGGCGCGCGGGAGTTGGTCCGCGAAGTCGTGCGGGGCCCACCTAGCCGGAACGGTTGGAGGCGGCCTCACTTTCGACAGATCGAGCGGCGACGACGTCGGTCAACGGTGGCAGGCCTCGCTGTCCGGTGACGGGAAGGCGCAACAGGCGAGGGGAGACCGGGACGACAGTGGCTGCCCAGATCCAGCGGGGTCCAAGGCACGTAGCAGTGACGAATGGCGGTGCGGGGCGAGAGCTCGGGCTCGGTTCCTTCGGGCCAAGGCGACTCCGGCGTCCTTCCCGGCGACCTGCGTGGAGGAGAGGAGGAGGGAAGGTGAGCAGAGGAGAAGGAAGGAAGGGGGAAAGGGAATGGCGAGGAGAGGAGGCGGCCGGCAGCGGCGACGGCGTGGCAGCCATAACTCGGCGGCGGCGGCGGTGAGGCAGGCCCGCGCGGCCCGGTGGCGGTGGATCCAGGCCCTGCAGGGCCCAGGGTGGCAGTAGAGCTGCGGTGGAGGCCTCCGGGGCGCGATCTGAGCCATCCGATCTGGATCTGACGGTCCAGATCGAGGGCTGAGGCTAGGGTTTTCTGCAAAAGTAGGCTAAATTGCGAAAATTGGGGCCATTTTTCTAGATCTGGGGCTGGTGGCTGCCTATTTGTCTTAGGGGGAATCCTAAGTGGGATGGTGGTCTATATATAGCCCAGGTGGCTGGCAGTTTGCAAAAACATCCCCGGTTTTTCTCTCGCGCTCGCGGTGTTTAGGTTTCTGACAGTCGGGAGTGCGCAGGACCTTCGATTCCGGTAAAACTTCGAATTTCGTGATCAGCGCGTCGAGCCGGCGGCGTTCACCTCGCGCAGGAACCATTCCCAGAACACTTTCTGGCGCGCTATAAAAATATCCCCTTTAGTTATTAAACGGGGTTTTTCGTTCCATTGGTTACGGCTGGTATTGCGGGTTTCGCGACGGTGATCGTGTGAATCTCGGCGTCGCAAAGTTCGAGTGTCAGGGTGGCAAGGGTCGGTCTCCGCCCGGTACGAGATAAGAGGGGGGGGGCAATAATCACCGATCGATAAATCGGGGATGCAAACACCGCAAACAAATCAGACAATCAAACAATTCACACCGAAAACAAAATTTTTAATTTTTGTGAAATCTGGGCTGTTACAAAGAACTTCCACAACATCTTTTGTCCTACCACCTCACTATGAACGGGGCCAAAAGGAACTTATGAGATTAAGGTGCTCCGGTTAAAGAGCACCGGAACAAAGTAATAAACTCAATGGATACATGAAATCCTCAAACTATGGACCATCCCCTTTGGTGTCCCAAGATGTCACGTTTGGGATTGCCGGTTCCGGACCATAATAGGTGCATAAAACTCATAGATAGGATCAAGAACATAAATATACTCATGAAAACACAAGTGGTCCAGATCTGAAAACATGGGACTCGGGCCCAAAGTGACAAGCATGAAGAGCAACAAGTTGTAGCAAAGATGATAAAAACCAAAGTATATGATAGGCAACATGGCCCCAACAATCTGACGTACTATTAAATGAGCAAACTCATCAAACCCTACCATCCCCATTGCCTACAGCAGGGAATTACTCACACATGAGAAGAGAAGTCATGGAGCGAGGATGTATTGGTGATGGTGATGACGATGGCGACGATCTCCCCTCTCCGGAGGCCAAATCAGCCTCCAGATTAGCCCTCCCGAAGAAGAATAGAGGGTGGCGGCGGCTTCGCGACGGAAACTGGAAAAGCGACTTCTGTTCTGGGGGTTTTCTCGGGGGGATTACTTATATCTAAGAGCCGGCAGAAGATAGGTCCTGGAGACTAGAGTCGGTTGACATGAGTCACCTCCATGAGTAGGTAGCCAAGTGACTCTCCTCACCATGAGTAGGAAACCAGGTGACTCTCCTCACCATGAGTAGGCAGCCAGGTGCCTCTCCTCACCATGAGTAGGCATCCAGGTGAATCTCCCCAACAGGAGTAGGCAGGCAGGGGACTCTCCTCCACAGGAGTCGGACACAGAGAAGGTGACTCTCCTCCACGGAGAAGGTGACTCTCCTCCATAGGAGTCGTCCACAGAGAAGGTGACTCTCCTCCACAGGAGTCGACCACAAAGAAGGTGACTCTCCTCCACAGGAGTCGGCCACGGAGAAGGTGACTCTCCTCCACAGGAGTCGGCCACGGAGAAGGTGACTCTCCTTTACAGGAGTAGGCCTGACGGGCACTCTCCTCTTCGGAGTCCACTTAACTTGAAAGATTACAAGACTTAGAGTAGGAATCGGATTGGTATCCGACTTGTAATACAAGACGACACTAGTTTGTATCAGACTACGACTCTACATGTAAGCCTCCCCCTTCCACCTTTATAAGGAGGGGTAGGGCGCCCATAGAGGCCAAGTCCGCCAGAGTAGGCTTCCGCTAAAGTAGGCTTCCGCCAAAGTAGGCTTCCGCCAAAGTAGGATTTCTCCATGAGAGTAGATTCTCGACATGAGAGTAGATTCTCGACATGAGAGTAGGCTTTCGCCATAAGAGTAGGATTTCTCCATGAGAGTAGGCTTTCACCATAAGAGTAGGCTTTCGCCATTTGAGTAGGCTTTCGCCATGAGAGTAGGCTTTCGCCTGAATAAAATTGTAAGAGAGTCGGCGACACGCCGGCAACTCCCTGTGAGCAAAGGAATAAGACGAGGCCACAAACAACATGTAGGGTCTTTACCGGACGGTGTTTCCCGGGGCCTGAAGCTGTATAAAATCGCGTTTTCATTCTCTGTGATGTTCTTCTTCTTCTTACACTCGTAGCAAAGGCCCCATAATCAATTTCTCTTATGAGGACATCTGACGTGTTTTTCCCATGATAGTTGGCGCCCACCGTGGGGCATACGCACAAGGGTGTGGTCATCTTCGAGTAAATCCTCACAGGGATCGAGAAACTCATGATCGTCCGGACGAAGAAGAACCGTCACGAACAAATCTACATCAACAAGTCGACGATCCGCCGACTCTAGCAGGACTCAATCCGACCCGGGTGCATTGCAACCTCGGTTTTTCCAACATCTACATCAAGATCTACATAAAGCTCATGGAAAAAAAAATAATAACTCAAGCGCGCAACTCGAAACTCGACTTCAACATTGAACCTCACGCGCAGCTCGCAGGACATAACAGACATCTGCATTGCGGACGCTCCAGGAGGCGACTCGGAACACATATTGAAGATCCCTTCGGTGAAAAGATTGGAAATTCTGTTGTTTACAAGATGTTAAAATTTCAGCCAATTCTGACGGCTAGATCTCACTGTCCTGCTCCTGCATTTAAGCACTATCCAAATCTGACAGAACTCCGCATGACTTCAGCGAAAAAAATTCCCGAGGTCGACTCGTACATCAATCCGAAGATCCCACCGGTGTAAAGCTGCGGGATATACTCCTTTACTACCCCAAAATAGTTTAGAAACTTCCAACGGGTAGATCTCCGTGACCGACTCCCGCACTAGAACGCGTTTTTGGATCAACGCAAGGTCGTGAAATTCAACCACAAATTTAGCTCAACCTATCACCGGTTTTCACTACGGACATTGGAACTACTACCGTTTGAGAAAAATTATCACATACATATGTGTCGGATTACAACCTCTTGGCCGTCGCTATCACCGTTTCGACATATTTGTCGGACGATCAACCACCAACTCCTATGAAGATCAGTCACAACCTCACCACGGTTACCTTCTATGGTTCTCGGGGTTTTTCTCTACATCATCAAATCAGTGCTTGTCTCTTTATCAAGCCACATACATGGAGTCCCTAGCCAACTCCTCGAGTCGACTCAAGACTCGGGGGCTACACCTCCTATAGGATCCATTGGACATTGAGATATATTAAGTTTCAATGACGGATCATAATTGACCATCACAAATTTTGGTCCATTGATTTCGATGGCAAAATTCCGGCTTAGATTCCGGTTCATTGAAAAAATTCTGGCTCTTCCATTGAGTCCCAAATCATCGGTAAAATCCCGGCTTAGATTCCGGTTCATTGAAAAAATTCCGGCTCCTTCATTGAGTTCTGGTGTATTGGAAAATCCCGGCTCCCTTCTTGAGTTATGGTTTCCAAAAATTCCGGCTCCTCGATGAGTTCCGGTTCATCGGAAATTCTGGATCCTTTCTGGATCCAGGAGCATTACAAATTACCGGCTTCACAAGAAATCTCGGTAAGACTCAGCACTTCTGGAACCCAGAATTTTTCACCTTATGCATTGCATATTGCATCATATTACATCACATTGCATATTGCATCATATTACATCACATTGCATATTGTATCATATCACATCGCATTACATATTGCATCACATTACATCACATTACATATTGCATCATATTACATTGCATACTGCATCAGTAAAATTCTCAGAGACCTGGGGGCTTGATCAACCCTCTACCGACTTTGGGCATGTATATTGATCAGGAAAATTGCGAGAGCACGATGATACTCATCGACTCTCACCAGAAAAGCCGGCATATATATGTAAAGACATGCATTTGTTTAACTAAGGATAAGGGGGGGGGGTCGATGGATCCGGTAAACCTTTACGTCTCGGCAATATCCTGGCATACACATGACTGGGCCACGCCACCTGTCTTGTACAGTATAGATCTTACTTGACTAACGCGCAACCGGTTGGTCTAAACTTTGAGGTTTACATAAACCATCTATCGGATTTAGTCCTAAGAGCCGGGCACGCTAGTTACTGTAAAGCCGGCTCTACAGAGATGTTCAACTTTTCAAACCAATAATCTCTCTCAACGCGAGAAGATGAGGTTTAAAGTTGACTTCTAGTAGCCTGCATTACATTGTGCATTCATAACATCATTGCATCTTTTGCATTCTTAAAGTCGACCTTCGATCGCAACCGGCTTTCTCCACAAGTAAAGTTGATCTTTGATCGCAACCGGTTTCGGCACAAATAAAGTCGATCTTCGATCACAACCGGCTTTCGCCACAAATAAAGTCGATCTTCGATCGCAAAACGGCACTCGCCATACATATAAGTTGATATCCATCGCAAACGGATCTCACCATATATCTAAAGTCGACACTTGTGGCACTGGGTCTCACCATATATCTATAGTCGACTTCTGTCGCACCGGCTCTTGCCATATATATAAGTCAACCTTCATCGCATCGGCTCTCGCCACATTCAGATGCTCATACCAACTTAGAGTTGGCACACATTATTCTGGGTTGCTGAAGGAAATATATACCAGCACTCGAAGGGACACTCTATTTGGAAGCTCGGAACACAATCCATCATATCATATCTACCAGATTCAGAAAATTCACATTCATTTGTTTTTATCAGCAAGCGAAACATTTGCCGGCTTCAACAAAAATTGCCGGCTTTGGCATATAATACTTGCCGACTTCAGAAAACAAGAAAGAAATTGTAAGTCCCAGGCTGCCATAGGCAAGACAACCCGGCACTTGGGGGCTACACTACTTCGAAGCAAATTTCACAAGAACAAGTCCCAGGTTGCTGCCGGCAAGACAACCCGACACTTGGGGGCTACACCAGAATGGCTATTTTATATACAAAACTCCAAGTCATCACGAGATGATAAACTCGGAGCTTGGTGGCTACAGGTGATACGGACATAAAATTGCCCGTAAATTTTTCCCGAGTCCTTTTGACAAGACACGGAAGAGCAAAAAGAAACATTGAACTCAAACGTGGAAGAGCTCAAAATTGAATCATATCGGGTACATTGACATGAATCAGTGGAGCAAGCCATCCTAATGGTTTCTCCTCCAGACCCGGTCTTTATCCTAAATATTCATTACACTGTAAGTTTACCATGGACGCACACCCAGCGTTCTCTTCTATGACAATCGCATAGCCAAGGACAAGAAAAGAAAAAATGAAGCCCACGCCAAGATTGCGTCCAAGCTAAACTTGGGGGCTACTTTCGGGGAGATTACTTACAGCTAAGACCCGGCAGAAGACAGGTCCTGGAGACTAGAGCCGGCAGAAGACAGATCCTGGAGACTAGAGTCGGTTGACATGAGTCACCTCCATGAGTAGGCAGCCAGGTGACTCTCCTCACCATGACTAGGCAACCAGGTGACTCTCCTCACCATGAGTAGGCAGCCAGCTGACTCTCCTCACCATGAGTATGCAGCCAGGTGACTCTCCTCAACTGGAGTAGGCAGCCAGGTGACTCTCCTCCACAAGAGTCGGCCACGGAGAAGCTGACTCTCCTCCACAGGAGTCGGGCATGGAGAAGGTGACTCTCTTCCACAGGAGTGGGCCACGGAAAAGGTGACTCTCCTCCACAGGATTCGGCCATGGAGAAGGTGACTCTCCTCCATAGGAGTCAGCCACGGAGAAGGTGACTCCTTTACAAGAGTAGGCCTGACGGAGACTCTCCTCTTCGGAGTCCACTTAACTTGGAAGATTGCAAGACTTAGAGTAGGAATCGGATTGGTATCCTACTTGTAATACAAGACGAGACTAGTTTGTATCAGAGTAGGACTCTACATGTAAGCCTCCCCCTTCCACCTATATAAGGAGGGGTAGGGCGCCCATAGAGGCCAAGTCCGCTAGAGTAGGCTTCCGCTAAAGTAGGCTTCCTCCAAAGTATGCTTCCGCCAAAGTAGGCTTTCGCCATGAGAGTAGATTCTCGACTTGAGAGTAGATTCTCGACATGAGAGTCGGCTTTCTCCATAAGAGTAGGATTTCGCCATGAGAGTAGGCTTTCGCCATAAGAGTAGGCTTTCTCCATTTGAGTAGGCTTTCGCCATGATAGTAGGCTTTCGCCTGAATAAAATTGTAAGAGATTCGTCGACACGCCGGCGACTCCCTGTGAGCAAAGGAATAAGACCTGGCCACAAAAAACATGTAATGGTCTTTACCGGACGGTGTTTCCCAGGGCCTAAAGCTGTATAAAATCATGCTTTCTCTGTGTGTGATGTTCTTCTTCCTTGTACACTCGTAGCAAAGGCCTGATAATCAAGTGCTCTTATGAGGACATCTGAAGTGTTTTCCCCCGACAGGTTTCCCATCACGAGAACAAATAGGGGCATCAGTAGGCCACCAGAGCAGGGGGAGGCCCCTAGGCGGCCTCCTGCCGCGGCCAGGGGTGGGGCCGCGGCAGCAGGGCGCCTGGAGCCCGTGTGGACGCCCTTTGGCCCCACTTTTTGCTCGTGGAATGTTCAGGTGAGTGGATTTTTCCTGAATTTTCCAGGAATTTTCCGAGATACCTAAAAATCCATTTTCCTACACACAGTAAAACCATACAGGGAGCTCTGCTGAAAACAGCGTCAGTCCGGGTTAGTTTAGTTCGAATCATGCAAGAATGAGGTCAAAACAATAGCAAAAGTGTTTGGAAAAGAAGATACGTTTGAGACGTATCAACTCCCCCAAGCTTAGCATATTGCTTGTCCTCAAGCAATTCATTTCAACAAACTGGACGCGCCAGAGAAAAATTTGACAGACTCTTTTGGTTCAATAGATGTATATAAGCATGTACTACGAAAATTGTTTAGCAAGCATTGAAACAATGCGATGAGGACAATGCACGAATCAATCCTTCTTTCAAGTGATCAATCACAAACAACCAAAAGTAAATAATATGCTGCCGAAAATCAGGACAAGATCACAATGCACATAGCTTGAACATACTAGAGTGGTATCTCGCTAGCCTCCATGAGTGAAGTAAAACATAAATGCAGAAACTCCTCCGGAGTTTTAAAGGAGACTAGAACTGAGAATTTCAGAACAAGCAATATCACAATCATGCAGAAGACAATGTGGTACTTCGGGACAACGCATGTTACACTAAGAATGAAAATTATGCTCTCAATAGTTGGTGCTTTGAGAAAGAAGGGGAGACTCTCGCACCGTGGCTTTTGATGGCAAGGTTGAAACCCCGTGGTTGGAAGCAAAGACTAACCATGTACCAGAGCTCTTGGTTTTGAAAAAAGATATAAAATTCTTTTGAGAAGTGCAACTTTCCTGTGAACGGTGAACGGTAAAGGTCTCTCAATATCTCCCATGCCAACCATATTAATTCTTTTTGCTTACACTTTTGTTCCCTTATCCATACATCATTTGACGGTCTATGGTGCCTTTTATTTTTCCTCAAGTATGGAAGGAAGTTTTCTCGTTCCATCCCATCATCAAGTATGGGGGAGGTGTAACTCTTTTTCTTATTTGACTAGTTAAAACTTCCGTCAAAATATTTTTGGCATGGTAGATACTGATTTTCCCTCACAGCACCATGATCTTGTACGGTTACAAAAGGGAAGCTTTTGAATAAGTTTTGAGATGGCACAAGAATGTCTAAGTTAGGGGTGGCTGGTAAATACCAGATATAGGAAGGTATGGTGGACTCAAGTGGAATAACTGGTTTGAAAAAGGAGTTTGGATACACAAGAAGAATTCCTCTTAGTGTGAGTAAAGGCTAGCAAAAGACTAGGAAGCGACCAACTAGAGAGCAATAATTGTCATAATCATGTAGAGCAACAAAGCAACATTGAATCGGGCATGAAAGTGATATAACTATTCTGAAATAAAAAGATCATCAAGGCATGATAGACATTTTAGTTATAAACATGTGTGAACATGTGCCAAGTCAATCTAAGAATTCTCCGAAGGGAAATACCACTTCAATATGCCTAACCATGAACAATGCAATGCATGTAAATCATTTCAACAACTCATTATGCACTCTATCTATTTGAGATCAGACACAAAGAAAGCATGAACACTGGGAAATCATTGTAAACATAGCACTATGTCGCTACAAGCTGGTCTCTAGATCATAAGTACATGCATATGTACAAAAGTAGAAACAAGAAGAGTTCATACCGGTTTTCCTTGTTGCTTCCCTTCCATCGATCTTCTTCATTACTGCCTTGTCAATTGCACGATCGAACGTGGGAAATATAATCAAATGCCATCACGGACTCAAGCTGAACTCTGAAAACAAAGCAAACTCAAGAGAGAAAGGAAAATCTTTTTGGGTTTTTCAAAGGTTTAACGAAAGAAAAGAAAAGATAAATCTTTTTGTTGTTTTTTCAAATTAAAAGAACAAAGAAGAACGGCAAAAACTTCGAAAATATCAAGGCAAACAAAATAAAATGGAAAATACAATGGAAAAGTGAGAAGGGCACGTACTCCCCCAAGCTTAGGCTTTTGGCCTAAGTTGGTAGCACCTACTGCCCCCAGGAGCCTCCTACTCCGGGGTGGTACGGTTAAGTCCATGAGTTGTACGAGCCCTCCGGTGCGTACACCGAAGTCCTTAGGTCCTCCCATGAGGAAGGATCCGCGCTGCAAGCAGAGGAAGACCCCTCACCATACTGGGTGACGGTCTCCCCCTGGAAAGGTGGGTACTCACCATGCTCCTCCTCGTCGGGCACAACCCCCGCCATGGGGTTATGCAACTGATACTGGGCCATGAATTCATCGAACTGGATATCATTGAAGTGGTGCAGGTAGACGGATCTCTCGAATAATAGTCTTTTCAAACCTCAAAATATAAACAAGGTTACCAAACTCGGAAGTCATGGTAACAAACTTATGCCTCTTCATAGCAACAAGATCAAGACTTGAGTAAGAAAAAGGAACATCATCAGGATGTGGGGTGCCATTAAGAGACTCAAGGATAAGTGTGGCGTAAACGCCAAAACATAAATCTCCCTTGATACCATTCATACCAAGGCGACGAGCAATTAAGGCACCCACATTATAATCACTCCTACCAGAGAGGGCGTTCGCATAGATAGAAAAATCTGGTGCAAAACTGTTGCTCGTGTTGTCACGAGCCAACACCCCTCTAGCAATAAAATACGCAAAATACCTGAGATGGGGGAATAAAATGCTGGAAATATTTGTACGCCGTATATCCCTCGTCTCCTGGCCACAAAGAGAATCGAAGAGAATCCTCAACTCGGAGGGCCGAGTGTTCATCTTTGCCATCTGACCAGCGTTCGACACACCTATTATATTACAAAATCTTGCCAAAGACATGGTAATAAGCTCATTGTAAATTTTAAACTCAATAACCCCATCATCATGATTATATCCGAAACTATTAATAAAACATGAGGTGAGCTTTTTATACTGTACCACACGGCATAGTGCTAGCCATGTCAAACCTGCATTGGCACAAAGGCCATAAAATTACTCCTTGATTCCTGCAGCTTCGAGAAAATCATCGTACAGATACATAATTGCGCATGCTGGACTTGTATTTTCCAACAACTCTAGGGGAACATGATCTTCATTGTAGCTCACCCTAGCATCCGAGGGTGAAGCTGCAGCTCTAGTAACTCGATCGAAGCGCTCGGGCTTCTTCTTCCCAAGCCACCCCTTTGCTTTTCCTAGAAAACTCATTTCTGATTGTTTTTGACAATTCACAAAAACAAGGATTTAAACAAAGTGAGTTGAGTTAAACTACTCTACTCACTTACCTAAGGCATAACCTTGCATCAAAACTTGGAAAATAAATTTCTACACATGCATGCAAGCTCATATGAACAACACCAAGAACTACTAAATACTCACAAATGAAGCCACCAATCAAAAATCTAATTGGAGGGGTGGAGGAGTCACATAGCAGGGAGTATTTGACCAAAATCTCAGCTCAAATGATGGGATGTAGAGAGAGATCAAAATTCTGGACGGAGAGCAGCAAGAACGCAAGTTCCAGGTGAAGAACTCGTGTTTTGGGGAAGAAAGGAAGTGAGAGAAGAAGACATACCTGGAGAGCTGACCAGGCGACCCGTGGGCGCGGCCAGGGGGAAGGACACGCCAGCTGGCCGGCCACTAGTGGCCCCCCTGGTCAGCCACAGGTGCCCCTGGGTCACTCTCGACAAGGAATTTTTTATTTTCATTTTTCTGGAATTTTTCCGAAAACTTCACTGTTGAAATTTTTTCAGAGTTCAAAATGCTGCAAAACTTTTTGAAAACTTGAAGCAGTGGTTAGAAATGTGAAGCTTAAAAAACATAAGAACTTGACACAGCAAGGAGAACAAAATCTAAAGCAAATGAAAACATAACAAGCTGCACTTTTTACCTATAGAAAACATGCTAGCTAGCAAGGTTGATCAAGTCTTACCAACGAACCGACGATATATATAGCAAAAAGTCTCATCTCTAATGAAGTGATCATTGCACCTTTACTTTTATGGACATTGTACCCACCATGATGGTTTTGTATTTGTGGTGCACATGTAGAGGACAATCCCATTCTCCAATCTTCATGGTCTCGATATTCTCTACAGAGTTAAGGCCATGTCTTTTGTCGATCTTCTTTGGAAACTACACTATGTGTTCTTTATCATCAACGTTGAAAGTAACCTTTCCTTTATTGCAATCAATGATAGCACATGCGGTGTTAAGAAAAGGTCTACCAAGAATAATGGACATGCTCCCATCCTCGGGCATGTCAAGCACAACAAAATCAGTAAGAATTAAGCAATTAGCAACTTCAACAGGAACATCCTCACAAATACCAATCGGGACGGCTGTTGACTTGTTAGCCATCTGAAGAGAGATATCTGTAGGGATTATCTTTTCTAAACATAGCGTCTTATAAAGAGAAAAAGGCATAACACTCACTCCTGCTCCGAGTTCACATAAATCAGTTTTGACATAATTATTCTTTATCGAGCAAGGAATGGTGGGTATACCTGGATCACCAAGCTTCTCAGGAATCTTGCCACTGAAAGAGTAGTTAGAAAGCATAGTAGATATTGCCTCATTAGGAAATTTTCTTTTATTAGTAACAATATCTTTCATATATTTGGAATAAGGAGGTAACTTAATAGCATCAGTCAAATAAATATGAAGAACAAGAGGGTTCATCCATTCACAAAATTTATTATAATGCTCTTCTTCTTTGGTTTTCAGAGACTTACCTGGAAATGGCATGGGTTTCTGTACCCATGGTTCTCTTTCCTTCCCATGTCTTCTTGCGATGAAGTCTTCTCTAGTATACTTCTTGCGTTATCGGGTGCTTCTTCTCGCACCTAAGGAGGATCATTCTTCTCCTTATCATTTTCAGGCTCAACACCGTCTTAAGTTTCAGCATCAGAAGGTAGATATGCTATTAGGGTCAACAGCGGGTTCTTCACTTATAATAGGATCATTGGAGTTGTCAGCTTCCTTGTGTTTCTTCTTCTTCTTTTTCTTCTTTTGAGAGCTAACAATCTCGTCTTCTACATGCACTTGAGAATCCTGCTCGATCCTCTTCGGATTCCCCTCGGGATAGAGAGGGTCCTGGGTGTGTGTACCACCCCTGGTATTTATACCATAAGCTTGTATATCCTGTTTGACATTATTAGTAAGAAAATCTTCTTTCACATTAGAAATTTGTTCAAGTTGAGTTTGAACCATATGAAAATGCTTAACAAGACATTTAACATCATGAACTGTTCTATCTAGAACATCAAGTAAACTTTTGATAGCAAGGAAATTATCATGCAACTGATTTTGTATCCTCTCATTAAAGTGGTTTTGCTTCATAATGAAATTATCAAGCTCATCTAAACATTGGCCAGGATGCTTACCTTTAGGGATGTCACTTTCATTGAAATCTAAAAGAGAGTGTACCTCTACCAAGGGAGGGTAAGTAGTAGGGTCACTCAACTTCTTGATAGGAGGTAGATTCTTCATGGCTTCGGCTTTAATGCCTTTCTCCTTTATAGACTTCTTTGCTTCTTGCATATCTTCGGGGCACAGGACAAGCATGCCCCCTCTTCTTCGGTCGTGGAGGAGGTTCTGGGACGGACCAATCTTCGTGGTTCTTGGAAATATTGCCCATTAGTTCTTCAACATCGTCTAGTGTTCTTTCCCTGAAAACACAACCAGCACAACTATCCAAATAGGATTTGGATTCATCGGTTAGACCATCATAAAATATATCAAGTAATTCATTCTTTGGGACTTCATGTTCCAGTCTAGCCCTAATTAAACCACAATACCTCCCCAAGCTTTAGGGAGGTGCTCATCCTGCAACTGTTTAAAGTTATAAATTCTTTGTAAAGCAGCATATTGCATATGAGAAGGGAAAATATTTATCAACAAAGAATTGAGCTAAGTCCTGATGATCTCCCCTCTCCGGAAGCCAAATCAGCCTCCAGATTAGCCCTCCCGAAGAAGAACAGAGGGTGGCGGCAGCTCCACAATGGAAACTGGAAAATCAACTTCTGTTCTGGGGATTTCCCATCACGAGAATAAATAGGGGCATCGGTAGGGCACTAGAGGAGGGGGGAGGCCCCCAGGCGGCCTCCTCGTGGAAGCTTCGGGTGCATGGATGTTTCTTGAATTTTCCTGGAATTTTCCGAGATACCTAAAAATCCATTTTACTGCACACAATAAAACCAGGCACCTCTTCTGAAAACAACGTCAGTCTGGGTTAGTTTAGTTCAAATCATGCAAGAATGAGGTCAAAACAATAGTAA
This sequence comes from Bromus sterilis, assembly GCA_950022295.1. NCBI lineage: Eukaryota > Viridiplantae > Streptophyta > Magnoliopsida > Poales > Poaceae > Bromus > Bromus sterilis. The sequence continues at coordinate 170,686,913 of OX465597.1, forward strand.
AAGTGTTTGGAAAAGTAGATACGTTTGAGAAGTATCAGGTGGGGACACCACCTGGTGCCCCCCTTCGGCCTATATTACCTCCTCGTCGGGAAAACCCTCAAGGAGAACCCCGCATCGCGAATTCCCTCTCTGTTCCGCCGCCTCCGCACTTCCAAGATCGGGAGCACCAGAAGACCTCTTCCCGGCACCTTGTCGGAGGGAGAATTGACCTCCAGGAGCTTCTCCACCACCATGGACGCTTCCCGGATGTGCCGTGAGTAGTCCCCCTTGGACCATGGGTCCATGACAATTAGCTATGTGATCTCTTATCTCCAATCTTGTGATTCAATTCTTAGACCTTGTGAGCTGCCCTACATGATCAAGGCACCTATGTAATTTTCCTGCTGTTTCTATGCTGTTTGCTGGGATCCGATGGATTATGAGATTATGTTCAGATCGTGATGAGTTATATATTTGGTTTACCTTTTATATTTTGTTCTCTAGTGATTCTTGCATGTTCTCCGTTACTTTTAATTGTTTTGGCCAAGTAGTAGATAGTAACTCCAAGAGGGAGCGTTATGCATGATTGTGGGTTCATGCCCCCTGATGTCTAGCTTGAATGACAGAAACATGAAACTAGGGGATGTGTTGTTGCCACTAGGGAGAAAACAACGATGCTTGTAACTGCGGTTGCAAGGATTGTTTACCTTACACAAAGTTTGTTAATGCAGTTGTCTAGTGCTTTGAGTTTACACTTTGGGTGGGGCTCGCAACTTAAAACCAGCGAGATGTTTTGGATATATATCTCAAGGTGGATGATTAGTGAGTAGATGCAGATGGATTTAGGTCTACTTGTCTTGGCGTATTGCCCATACTTTTGAGCCTCTAGCTTTGCAGTAGCATAATTAGCATTGCGGTGCGTTTATAATTTTTTCAATTGCCCAGCTGTAATTTGTTTACCTAGCTAGCAATTTTATCGTCTTTTGGGAGAGAGACACCACTAGTGAACATCATGGGACCTCGGTCCACGCTTCCACCACTATTTACACCTCCACTTTATTTACTGCTCTTACTTTTAGTTGCGATCACTATCATTATTATCCTCTTGCGTTTGATCCTTTGTAAAGTACAAAGCCGAAGGGATTGACAACCCCTATGTACTCGTTGGGAGCAAAGTTATTTACTTCACCACCTATTTGTTGATAAACCTTACAGCCACCGCGTAAGGGAAATTTTGCTGCTATGCTACATCTCAACTTTCCACTTGCGGTAGCCAACGAGGAGCACTACTTCAGTGCCATCAAGCTAAATTTCTGGCACCGTTGCCGTGGACTCCAATCTTCAAGATAGGGGAGTTGAACACTATCTTTTACCTTTGCTTCTTAGTCTTGTTAGTTTACTTTCCAGGTTTTGCTTTTGCTTGTGTGTCTTTATGAAAAACCAAAAAAATAGTTGCTACCTTTTTTCTTTGTCTTTCTCTGCCTTCTGATGCTATCTTTACCATGGGTGTGGAACCACCCAAATAGGGTAGGATGAACATGTTTCACTTGGATCATCTTCGATCAATTTGTTCTCGCGCTAAAAACCCAATCGACTTGGTTGAGAGAAAATCATTGAATGCGCATGCTCATTATACGTGGCATCGCCTATATCAGAAAGGGAAACACGTATGGGATCAAATACACGTTTCTTATTGCTATGATGAATCTTTGTGCCACATTTATGATTTCACGTGCTGTTCTAAAATAGATCGTAAACACCTTCCTTTCCAATGTGAGTTTATGAAAATAAGATCCTATCTTCTTATGCTAAAGGTCTTTATGATTACTTTGATGTTGAAAAGATTGAAGAGTTTGTTGTTTTTGAGGGTGCTTATGATATTTCTTCTTTGATTGAAAAGTATTACGATACTATTCACAAATCCGAAAACCTTGCAGTTCTAGCTTATTTCTTTGAGAATTATATTTGCAATGATTAGATCGAGGATTTTATAAAAAAATTGTTTGCTGCCCAAGAAGAGGCTAATGATTGCGATGATGAGGAATCCTATTATTCCGAGGACTCACTTGATACATCCCTTTCAGAAGATCTTGATACTTGATTTGTTGATGGCCATGATGCCAATATGGATTATGCCATCGAAGATGAACTTGTTATAGTTCCTTATGTTAAGCATGAAATTTTTGTTATTTCACCCACACTTGATTGTCCTATTATCTTTTTGAAATCTCCAACTCATATTCCGGAGAATTGTGCTCTTATTAAGGCTCAATGTGATGGGTTACATTTATCTTATGATCCTAAAAACCGTGTTGAAAACAATACATTTTTGATTGTAGGTCATGAACAATATGCTTTATGTGATAGTTATATTCTTTATGTTGTTCATGATGCTACTGAAAATTATTTTGAGAGAGGAAAGTTTGGTAGTAAAAACTTTCGTGTTACAAAACATAGGAAGTGGGTTAGGCTTAAATGTGTTTCATATTTTCTTCCTGATGCTCTCTATTGCTTAAAAATTCTTATTCTTATGTGAGCATCTTTTATAATCATCATGCCTAACTAAAAGGCATAAAAGAAAGAGCTTATTGGGAGGCAACCCAAAATGTTTTCACTTTGAGTATTAGTGGTCTTGATGCTTGTTACTACTTTAGCAACATCATTCTACCTATATTTTCAAGCTTTGTGCCAAGTTTTAGCCTCCGATTGCAAGAAAGTTCAAAAGTTGTGACATGCTGTCCAGAAACAGATTATGTCCCCTTGACGGAAAAATTAGCCAAAAATCACCAGATCATTTTTTTATCTGAATTTGTTTGACAGCATGCTCTATACAATTAGCTTTCATGCATCTGTTCTGAGTTTTTTTATTTGAGTTGCGTAAATACCCCAAAATAATTATTTACTACCTGCTGGTCTGTTTTTCACAGATTCTGCCACATTTTGCTTTTTCTTCGTTTTGCAAACCTTAAGCTTGCTTTTCCGTTGCAAAAACTTTTTGGCAATCGTGAGAAACAGTATATATTCAAGAATATGTTTATTTACAGTGGAGAAAAAATATTTTATCATGGGTACTGACCACTCTAATCAGCTTATGATGAGTTTTGTATGAAGGGAGTTTTCATGTATGCGAAGGAAGATGATGAAAGAAGATTCGGGAGTGTCAAGAGCTCAAGCTTGGGGATCCCTCCATGCACCCCCAAGAAATATCCAAGCAGACTCAAGCGTCCAAGATTTGGGATGCCCCCGTGCATCCCCTTCTCCATAAACAATCATCAGTTCCTCCTTCTCGATGCTATATTTTTATCACTTCATATGTTATGTGCTAAACTTGGAGCGCCTTGCTCTTTACTTTTTAATTTGTTTTAGTTTTTCTTGCTGTTCATAACAAGTTGGATCCTAGCCTTCATTGTTTGGGAGAGAAACACACTCCACTCCACCTTAGAACACAACATAGGCTTGCATGCTTATCTTTCTTTTTGTGTGTGTTCTTTATCTTTTCATAGCTGCTGCCATGCTTAGCTCTTAGTATTCATGCTTATCTTTTTAAGAGATTTTGTTTAGGGTGTTCTAGGAACTCTCTTGAGTTTTCATGCTTATCTTGTTTAGAGAGTTGGCTTGTTCCACTGAGTTGTGTGTCTTGCATGAGTAGGTAATTAAGTTTGCTATTACAAGTGTAGTAGTAACATGCAATAGTTTTGAGGTATTGATTTGAGTAATGTTTGGACATTACGGTGACAAGAGATTGAGCCTATTAGTGATAGGTGTCGTACTTTGGGCAACCGTGCTTATTTTCAAAAACTATAAAAATATAGTTGAGAACTCTAGCTACTAGATGGATCGCTAACCTCTGGAGGGGTTGGAATATATAGAGTACCCTCACGTACCATGGGTCGAGGATGTGCAAGGATAACCAAACCGCCATACACTCCTCCTCGGCATACTCGTCTCTTTGTGAACCTCCCGATTAGATAGAGAGTTACCGATAATAAGTGCATCAGTTCTTGGGACTAATGCAAGTATTCGATTGTTGGCACTTCCACCTTCCAGATCGTGCTAGCCTCTTCGGTACTGTGCATTGCCCTTTCTCATCTTGAGAGTTGGCGCATACTTCGCCGGTGCATCCAAACCCTTGGCATGATACGCTCTATCATCATAAACCTCCTTCTATCTTCCTCAAAACAGCCACCATACCTACCCATCAAGGAATTTCCATAGCCTTTCCGAGATACATTGCCATGCAACATCCACCATCTCATTATTTGATCTTCATATCATACATGATTTTTCTTGATCGAGGAGCCGCATGCTAGTTGGGACTTGGCCTTATTATTTCTACATGATGCGCTAGTATCATTGCATATCCTGCTACACTTACAGAGGCATACATTTTCATACATCATGATAGTTTTCATCTTTCTTTATGTTGATTACTTCTTGTAAAGTGTGAAGATCTTCTATATTCTTGTAAATATAGTGTTGCCCCTAAGCGAGGAAAAGATCCCAAAGATGAAAAATTAAAAGACCCAAAAGAGGAAAAAATGAGAGATAAATAGAAAGAGCCAAAGAGGCCACAAAAATACAAAAAAGAGAAAAATAAATAAAAAGAGAGAAGGGGCAACACTACTATTCCTTTTGAAAGATGCACACTCGTACTTCATTGTCATATTTGTACTCCATAGAGACTATATTTAATGCATAACTGTGTGGGGACCCTTACACTATAGAACTTGGCTTGCATATTCCAAGGATGAGCCTCCTCAAATGAGATCTAGGTCTTCATGAGCAAGCAAGTGTGATGCACCCCCACTAGTTCCATTGGAGAGCTTACCTTAGGTCATATGTGCATCCGTTGCATGGAAATCCCTACTCCTCACATTATATCTATCATTTGGCTTTCTCTCGCCTATGATTGTCCTCACTCATGTGAGCCTTTCACACCTTTTTGTCTTCCTTCCCCCACCATTTCTCTCTTTTCCATCCTAAGTGCCAACGTAGCTTGCTCGCTCTCATCCATTGCATGAGTGCTCAATGTCGAAAGGGAGAGGATCAGTTTGCCTTGTACCTGACTAGCGGTCTGGGTCTGAGTCAAAATAAGATCCCAAAGGATACCAAGTGTGAAACTTTAGTATATTGAGTTCTCAATTAAACTATATATTATTTTTATTCTCTAAGCCCATCTCCCACATCTTGCACGCAAACACCATTTGGAGACATTCGAGTCACGGACAACAAGAGCTCTTGCACCTTTAAGTTCATGCTTTGCTAGTTTCAATACTAGATATAGACTCTTGATTGTTATTACCTTGACTTTAATTGCACATCTTACTTGCTTTAATTTGAAGTTCTTATATGTGTGTTAGCACGTCACCACATAAATTATCTATGTTATTATTTACCTACTTGAGGACGAGCAGGAATTTAGCTTGGGGATTGATAAGGGGGTGACCCCACGATTCCCGCGTGTGAGGATACCTCGTGCATATGAAGACAGAAGGCCCGCTGGAAGCCTCGACAGGCCCACGACTGGCCCACTCAAGGCACCAACGTAGGAGTCCGCAACCAACATCGAAGTCAAGACTTGGCGTCCAAGGCAAAGCTAGATTAGGCAATCGTCCCTATAGCCTAAGTCGGACTCCCCGAGACCCAACCTAGTATATAAAGGCTGGGAGGGGTGACGGCTCAGGGAATCCAATCTTCAATCACCACCTCCGGTCTTGAGAGAACTGGCCTAGACCGCCACTATAATCGCCTCCAGCATAATTCAATCGAGAAAGAAGTATTGTCTCCTGTTAGCCGACGAGTATCGCCAACCTGCTCATCCTCAATACGATCTAACCCACGAACCCTGACCATGGGATTTGCCGAGGTCAATCCTCGTCAATTGGCGCCATCCGTGGGGACTACGCAGGTTGGAATCATGATCTCGGCGGTCCCGTCATCAGCAAGTCACAACTCAAGGACTCGAGCAAGATCCAATCCACTCGCAGAACTCAAGTTCATCGCAAACCTCTCCATCGTACCACCAAGATCGCTCGGCCCACAACTAGGCCAAGTTCGATCTTTTGGTGACTACCTGATGGTACGACTTAACGCCCCATCGTTGGTTACCCAAAGTGGAAGGTTGAGATGTACCGTAGCTGCAAATTTCCCTTAGCGAAGATGTTAAGGTTGAATTTCGAACCAATAGGACTCCAACAGATACAAGAAGGTGTTGAAGTGAAAAATGGCGCCGTTCACAACTTAAGGTTGCTTACTTCACCTGGACCTGCACACACAACAAATAACTTTGCTTCCCAACAAGTAAAGAGGAGTTGTCAATTCCTCCGGCCTTGTTGTTTACAAAGGATAAAACACACGGGATAATAATGATAGTGATAGCAACGGAAAAGAAAATAAATCAGTAAATTGATAGCGGGTGTAAACAGTGTTGGAAATATGGACAGGGTCCTATGATGTTCACTAGTGATGTCTCTCTCCCAAAAGACGATAAAATAGCCATGCGAGGTAATCAAATTACAGCTGGGCAATTGACAGGATTATGTGCGCAAACAAATGCTAACTATGCTATAAAGAAAGGAAGAGGCTCAAAAGCATGGGTTGTACGACAAGACAAGTAGACCGAAATCCATCTGCATCTACCTACTAATCATCCACCTTGAGATATCTATCCAGAACATCTCGCAGGTATTAAGTTGCGAATCCCACCCAAAGTGTAAACTCAAAGCAACGGACAACTGCATTAAAGAACTTTGCGTAAAGTAAACAATCCTCGCACCCGCAAGTACAAGCGCCGTTGTTTTCCCACTTGTGGCAACAACACATCCCCTAGACTCATGTTTCTGTCACTCAAGCTAGTCGTCAGGGGGCATGAACCCACAATCAAGCATAACGCTCCCTCTTGGAGTCACTACCTACCACTTGGCCAAAGCAATAAACAACAACGGAGAACATTCAAGAATTACTCTAAAACATAAATATAAAAGAGGAGAATCAAATATATTACTCAAACACAATCTGAACATAGTCTCATAATCCATCGGATCCCAGCAAACTCAGCATAGCAACAGCAGAAGGATTACATATGTGCCTCGATCATGTAGGGCAGCTCACGAGGTCTAATCCATGAAGAACAAAGAGTGGAGGAGAACATCATATAGCTACTGATCATAGACCCATGGTCCAAGGTGGACTACTCACGGTTCTTCCGGGAAGCATCCATGGTGGTGGAGAAGCTCCCGGAGGTGATTCCTCCCTCCAACAGGGTGCCGGGAAGAGGTCTTCTGGTGCTCCCGATCTTGGAAGTGCGGCGGCGGCGGAACATAGGAGAGATCACGAAAAAGGGTTCCCGTCACGGGGGTTTCACATCACGAGGGATATATAGGCGAAGGGGTGCAGCCAGGGGGGCCACCAGGGGTCCAGGCGGCCCCCTGACGCGGGCCCACCCTAGGGCGCGCCGGGAGGGCGCCTGGGGCCCTGGAGGTTCCCCACTGCCCCCCTCGGTGATTCCCGAAGCTTCTTCTGCGCTGATTTTTTATTGTATTTTCCCGAATTTTTGGAGCACTTTTAATATGGGGGAAACCTGAAATAGAAAAACAGCAGAAAACAGGAACTGGCACTGGGGTGCACTGAGTTAATAGGTTAGTCCAAATATGATCAAAATTGTATGAAAGTTCATCAATATCATAGCAATATCACACAAAAGAGGCAGGGAGCAAGCATAAATTATAGATACGTTTTGGAAGTATCAACATCCCCAAGATTAATTCCTGCTCGTCCTCGAGTACGTAAATGATAAATGCGTAATTTCTGTGGTGACATGCTAACAACCATATAAGAACTTTTAAGTAAAGAAATCAAGGCATGTAATTCAATTCAAGTCATAACAGGCAAGAGTCTATATTAGCATTGAAACAAGCAACATAAGAACATAAAGGTGCAAGAGCTCTCGCTGTCCGTTACTCGAATGTCTCCAAATGGTGTTTGCATGAAAGAAAGGGGATAGGGATATACGAGAGAAAGTATGTTTGTGTTGAGAACTCAATCTACTAAAGCTTCACACTTGGTTTTCTTTGGAATCTTATCTTGACTCATCCCCAGACCACTAGCCAGGTGCAAGTCAAAATGATCCACTCCTTTTCGACATTTTGAGCACTCATGCAATGGATGAGTGTAAGCAAGAAAGTTGACACTTAGGATGGCAAAGAGAGAATATGGTGGAGGAGGAAGACAAAAAGGTGTGAAAGTCTCACATCAATGAGGACAATCATAGGCAAGAGAAATCCAAATGAAGATATGATGTGAGGAGTAGGGATTTCCATGCAACAGATGCACATATGAGCTAAGGTAAGCTCTCCAATGCAACTAGTGGGGTGTATCCAACTTGCTTGCTCAAGAAGTCCTAGAGCTCATTTGAGGAGGCTCATCATTGGAATATACAAGCCAAGTTCTATAGTGTGAAGGTGCCCACATAGCTATATGCATAAATGATAATCTCTATGGAGTACAAGGTATAAGAGGGAGTACGAGTGTGGATCTCTCAAAAGGAATAGTAGTGTGCCCCCTTCTCTCTTTTTATTTCTTTTTCTCTTTTTTCTATTTTTTTTGGTGGCCTCAATGGCTCTTTCTATTTCTCTCATTTGACCTCTTTGGGATCTTTTAAGTTGTCCACTTTGGGATCTTTTCCTCACTTTAGGGGCAACACTCTATATATTACAAAAAGTATAGAAGATCTTTCACACTTTACAAGGTACTCAAATCATAAAGAAAATGTAACAATCATGATGTATGCAAATGTATGCCTCTGCCTGGGTAGCAGGATATGCAATGATACTAGCGCGTCATGTAGCAATGATTAGGGAAAGGCCCAACTAGCATGCGGCTCATCGATCAAGCAAGTAGCATGTATCACATGAAGATCAAGTCATGATAAGGTGGATGTTGCATGGCAATGTAACTCGGAAAGGCTATGGAAATGCCTTGATAGGTAGGTATGGTGGCTGTTTTGAGGAAGGATATAAGGAGGTTTATGATGATAGAGCGTATCGTGCCAAGGGTTTGGATGTACCGGCGAAGGTGGACGCCAACTCTCGGAGTGAGAAGAAAGCAATGCACGGCACATGAGAGGCTAGAAAAATATGGGAAGGTGGAAGTGTCAACTTTCGAATACTCACATTAGTCCAAAGAACTCATGCACTTATTATCGGTAATTCTCAATCTAATAAGGAGGTTTCACAAAGAGACAAGTACCCTGAGGAGGAGTGTATGAGGGTTTGGTTATCCTTGCGCATCCTCGACTCATGGTACGTGAGTGTACTCTAATATTCGACCCCTCAGAAGAGTAGTGATCCATCTAGTAGCTAAAGTTCTCAACTAATTTGTAAGTTTTGAAAATAAACACGGATTGCCCAAAATACGACATCTATCACTAATAGGATAAAGCTCTTGACACCAAAAGTCCAAACATTACTCAAAACAATACCTCAAAACTATTGCAAGTTACTACTACAAAAGAATAGCAACCTCAATTACCTACTTCAAGTCAAGACACACAACTCAGTGCAACAGGCAAACTCTCTAAACAAGATAAACATGAAAAATCAAGAGAGTTCTAGAAACAAACTAAACAAAAGCTCTTAAAAATATAAGCATGAAAACTAAGAGCTAAACATGACATTAGCTATGAAAAAGATAAAGAACACACACAACAAAGATAAGCATGAAAAATCCTATGTTGTGTTCTAGATTTTGAAAGTGGAGCGTGTTTCTCTCCGACACAAAGAAAGTTGGGTTCTAACTTGTGATGAACAGCAAGCAAAGCTAAAGAAAACTAAAAATAAAACCTAAGAGCGAGACGCTCCAAGCATAGCACATAATGCATGAAGTGATAAAAATATAATGAGACGAGAGACGAACTGATAATTGTTGATGGAGAATGGGATGCACGGGGGCATCCCCAAGCTTAGACGCTTGAGTCTCCTTGAATATTTATTGGGGATGCATGGGGGAATCCCCAAGCTTGAGCGCTTGACACTCCTGAATCTTCTTTCATCATCTTCCCTCGCACACTTGAAAACTCCCTTCATACATAACTCATCATAATCTGATTAGCGAGGTTAGTACCCATAAAAAAATAATTTTTTCTATACTGGAAATAAGGATATTATTGAAGAGCTACTGTTTATCAAGATTTCTAAAAAGTTTTTGCAAAGAAAAAGCAAGCTTAAGGTGTGAAAAACGAAGAAAAGGCAAAACAGGACAGAATCTGTGAAAAACAGACCTGCAGGTAGTAAAGAATTTTTTAGGGAGACTTCTGAAACTCAAATAAAAAAACTCAGAACATACGCAAGTTCAGTAATTGTATAGAGCATGCTTTGTAAAAAGTTCAGCTCAAAAATATGAACTGGGATTTTTCTATGATTTTTCTAGTCACGAGGACAGAATCTGTTTTCTGGACAGCATGGCACAACTTTCACTTCCCTTGTCATATGAGGCTATAAATGGCACAAAGCTTGAAAAGTAAAGATACAATGATGTTTCTACTGTAGTAACAAACATTAATACACAACAAAAGCAAAATAAACCTAATTCGTTGTGGGCTGCCTCCCAAAAGCGCTTTCTTTACCGCCTTTAAGATAGGCATAAAGATTATAGAAGATGCTCTCATGAGAATAAGAATTTGGAGCAAAAGGGAGCATCAAGAAGCAAATATGAGACACATTTAAGCCTAACCCACTTCCTATGCATAGGCTTCTTATAAGAAAATAAATCAAAGAAGCAAAAAGAAACCAGCATAGGAAGGTGGAACAAGAACATCTTCAAAACTTTCAACATAAAGAGAGGAGTTTTAGTAATATGGAAGTTTCTACAACCAAACTCCCCTCTCTCAAAATAGTTTTCAGTAGTATCAGGAACAACATCAATAATATTACTATCACATAAATCATGTTGTTCATGACCTACAAGCACACGTGTATAGTTTTCAACACGGTCTTTAGGATTATAAGATAAATGCAACCCCTCACATTGAGACTTGATAAGAGCACAATTCTCAGGAATATGAGTTGGAGATTTCAAAAGGATTATAGGACAATAAAGTGTGGGTGCAATAGCAAATATTTCATGCTTAATGTAAGGAACTATAGCAAGTTCATCTTCGTAAGCATCATCCATAGTGGCATCTTGGCCAAAAGTATAGAAGGCATCAACTTCATCAAAAAAGGATATTTAAAATGAATCCATAGGATCATAACATTCATATAAGGTACGAGTCAATGAGTTACTCTCATTAGAAGGTAGACATGGATGACACCATTCTTCCTCCTTTTGTTCGTCACTCTCCTCCTCTTTTTCATCCAAGGGGCTCCCAGGTTCAACAATTTCTTCTTCCATAGAGTCCTGTAAAACATTAATCTCTTCCTTTGGGGGAGAGATTCTCTCAAGATGATCAGTAATATAATAATTTGCATCGTAATTTTCCAAAAAATAGTTATGTATAGCAAGACTCTCAGATTTGTAAGGGGAATCATCAATATTTTTAATAAGAGAAGTAATTTCATAGGCACCCTTATGAGCAACAAATTCTTCTATTTGCTCTGCATCATCAAAATCATAATTTCTCTTAGCATAAGAAGCTAAGGTTTCATCATCATTGTACTCACATTGGAAAGCAAGGTATTTGTGCCTCATAAAGCAACAAGATTCATCCCTGCAGAAAGATATATTATATATTGAGCACAAGTTTCTAGCATACTCATTCAACTGGTGTATTTGTTTCCATAAGTGTATCCCCTTTTGATACAAGCGGTGTTCCTTGTACCACTTTTGTTGATCCTCGGTGAATCCTCCATGCCAATAAGATCTGGTTTCAAAGAAGTCAGACATTGATTGGAAAGTAAGGAACTAGACATACTATTTTTTTGGATTTTTGATAAAGGACACGAAGATAAAAACAGAAAGGTAAACAAACAAGAATAAAAAGTAAAGGTAAAGGATAGTGTGCAACTCCCCTATCTTGAAGAGTGGAGTCCCCGGCAACGGCGCCAGAAATTGCTTTTGATGGTATGAATTAACGCCCCCTCGTTGGTTACCCAAAGTGGAAGGTTGACATGTCGCGTAGCTACCAATTTCCCTTAGCGAAGATGCTAAAGTTGAATGTCGAACCAATAGGACTCCAACAGATACAAAAAGGTGGTGAAGTGAACAATGGCGCCGTTCACAACATAAGGTTGCTTACTTCACCTGGACATGCACACACAGCAAATAACTTTTCTTCCCAACGAGTACAGAGGAGTTGTCAATTCCTCCGGCCTTGTTGTTTACAAAGGATACAGCAAAATCAGTATGAAGGAAGAACAAAATCAGTATGAAGAAAGAAGACAAAGAATACACCTCATTCATCACACCCTATGGCGTATTCTGCTATAGGACAATGCCTTTCAGACTGAAAAACGTCGAAGCCACGTACCAGCGGATGATGCAATTATGCTTAAGAGACCAAATCGGCAGAAACGTCCAAGTCTGCGTCGACAACATCGTCATCAAAACTTACAGTGCGAGCAAGCTACTCGACGAACTCTGCGAAACCTTGGCAGCACTCAACAGATACAAAATCAAGCTCAACCCAAAAAAGTGCGTGTTCGGCGTCCCAGCCGGAAAACTGCTCGGATACATGGTCTTTGCCTGAGGAGTCGAAGCGAACCCGGAAAAAGTCCATGTACTCGCCAGGATGCAAGAGCCGGTGCACGTCAAAGGCGTACATCAACTCACAGGAAGACTCGCAGTACTGAGCCGCTTCATCAGCAGGCTGGGAGAAAGGACTCTACCATTCTACCAGTTGCTCAGAAAAGGAGGGAAATTCGAGTGGACTGAAGAAGCCCGAAACGCATTCGCGGACCTAAAAAAGAACCTCTCGACCCCACAAATCCTGGTGGTGCCCAAGGAGGGAGAACCTCTCTACCTCTACATAGCGGCATGCAACATCGTAGTCAGCACAACGCTCGTCGTCGAGCGCGCGGAAGAAGGAAAATCCCAGAACATACAAAGGCCAATCTACTACCTCAGTGAGGTCCTCAAAAAATCTCAGCTGCGGTACCCACACTACCAGAAGCTCGTATACGCCATCGTCATGACTTCAAGGAAAGTAACACATTCATTCGACGAGCACCTCATCACGGTTGTGAGCAGCGCACCACTTGCAAACATCCTTAACGACCCTGGAGCAGCGGGTCGAGTCACTGAGTGGAACATCGAGCTTAGCCCCCGCGACCTACAGTTCAAGCATCCAACGGCAATCAAAGCCCAAGTACTCCCAGATTTTCTGGCCGAGTGGATGGAGGTGGAAACACCTGGCCCTCCAGACCTCTCCAATTCATGGACAATGTTCTTAGATGGATCAAAAAGACATCAAGGAGCCGGAGCGGGCATCGTGTTAATCTCTCCCAAAGGAGATAAACTCAAATATGTGCTCCAGATCAACTTCAGCAAGGCATCAAACAACGAAGCAGAATATGAGGCACTACTCCATGGAATGCTGATGGCTTCTCGTCCCTCGTTGGTTACCCCAAGTGGAAGGTTTGAGATGCATTGAAGCAGCAAGTTTCCCTCGGTGAAGATACCAAGGTTATCGAACCAGTAGGACTCAGGAGATATAAGTAGGTGGCAACGTTGCCAGAAATTGCTTCCTAACTAGGGTGTTGTCGTGGACCTGCACACAGCAACAAATAACTTTTCTCCCAACGAGTACAGAGGAGTTGTCAATTCCTCCGGCCTTGTCGTTTACAAAGGATCAACGCAAGAGATAAAAGGTAAAAAGGAAAGTAAAAGCTGAAAGTAAATTGAGTGTGTGAACAATAATTTGAAGATGGACCGGGGTCCCGTGATTTTCACTAGTGATGTCTCTCTCCAAAAAGACGATAAAAGTGCTAGCGAGGTAAACAAATCACAGTTGGGAAATTGACAAGATTATGAAGGCACCGCAATGCTAACTATGCTGCAAAGAAAGGAAGGGCTCAAAAGAAATGGGCAGTACGCCAAGGTAAGTAGACCGAAATCCATCTGCATCTACTACGAATCATCCACCTTGAGATATCTATCCAGAACATCTCGCTGGTATTAAGTTGCGAATCCCACCCAAAGTGTAAACTCAAAGCAACAGACAACTGCATTAAAAGAACTTTGCGTAAAGTAAACAATCCTTGCACCCGCAAGTACAAGCACCGTTGTTTTATCCATGGTGGCAACAACACATCCCCTAGTCTCATGTTTCTGTCACTCAAGCTAGACATCAAGGGGCTGAACCCACAATCGAGCATAACGCTCTCTCTTGGAGTTGCAAAGAAAATACTTGGCAAAAGAAAATGCCGAAACGGAGAACATGCAAGAATTTACTCAAGAAGAAAATATAAAAGAGAAGAACCAAATATATTACTCACCACAATCTGAACATAGTCTCATAATCCATCAGATCCCAACAAACTCAGCATAGCAACAGCAGAAATTACATAGATGCCTCGATCATGTGAGGAAGCTCACGAGGACTCGAAAGTGGACGCACAAAAGGGGGAGAGATAGATCACATAGCTACTGGTCACGGACCCATGGTCCAAGGGAAACTACTCACGGTACATACGGGAGGCGTCCATGGCTATGGAGGGTCTGCCGGAGGGGGTAGCTTCTCCCGGCAGGGTGCCGGAGCAGCTTCTCCAGGCAGCCCCAATCTAGAAACGGCGACGGCAGCGGAACAGAGGCGAGATCGCGAAAGAGGAGTCCGTATTAGGGGTTTCCACCCTGAGGGGTAAATATAGGCGAAGGGGGCGTCGAGGGGACCCACGAGGCAGTCAGGAGGGTCCCTGGCGCGGCCCAGGGTGGGGCCGCGCCACCTGCCGTCCAGGCTGCCTGGTGGTGGCCCCCCTTCCCTCTCTTGGTGATTCCGGAAGCTTCTGTTGCGCTGATTTTTTATATATTTTTCCCGGAATTTTTGGAGCACTTTTAATGGCCGAAAAACCTGAAATAAAAAAACAGCAGAAAACATAAATTGGCAACTGGGTGCACTGAGTTAATAGGTTAGTCCAAATAGGCTCAAAAGTGTATGAAAGTTCAAGAAAAACATGGCAAAGTCACACAAAACATGCATGGAGCAAGCATAAATTATAGATACGTTTGGGACGTATCAACATCCCCAAGCTTAATTCCTGCTCGTCCTCGAGTAGGTAAATGATAAAAAGCATAATTTCTGTAGTGACATGCCACACAACAGTAAAAGGACTTTTAAGTAAAGCAATCAAAGCATGCAATTCAATTCAACTCTTAACAAGCAAGAGTCTATATTAGCATTGACACAAGCAACAAAAGAACAAAAGGTGCAAGAGCTCTCTCTGTCCGTGACTCGAATGTCTCTAGATGGTGTTTGCGTGCAAGCAAGGGATAGGGAAATACGAGAGGAAAAAGAAGGTTGTTGAGAACAATTATCTACTAAAGTTTCACACTTGGTCTCCTTTGGATTCTTATGTGGACTCGTCCCAGACCACTAACCAGGTACAAGTCAAACTGATCCACTCCCTTTCGATATTTTGAGCACTCATGCAATGGATGAGCGTGAGAAAGAAAGTTGTCTCCTAAAAGGCGAAACATAAAGAAGGTGGAGGAGGAAGACAAAAAGGTGTGAAAGGCTCACATCAATGAGGACAATCATAGGCGAGAGAAGGCCATATGATAGATATGATGTGAGGAGTAGGGATTGCCATACAACGGATGCACATGTGAGCTAAAAGCTCTCCAAGGGAACTAGTGGGGGTGCATCTAACTTGCTTGCTCAAGAAGACCTATAGCTCGTTTGAGGAGGCTCATCATTGGAATATACAAGCCAAGTTCTATAGTGTGAAGGGTCCCCACATAGCTATATGCATAATAATGATCTCTATGGAGTACAAGGGATATGAGATGAAGTACTAGTGTGGATCTCTCAAAAGGAATAGTAGTATGCCCCCTTCTCTCTTTTTATTTTTTTTTTCTCTTTTTCTCTTTTTTTATTTTTTTGGTGGCCTCAATGGCTCTTTCTATTTAACTCTCATTTTTCCTTTTTGGGATCTTTTGATTTTGTCCTCTTTGGGATCTTTTCCTCACTTTAGGGGCAATACTCTATATTTTACAAGAATATAGGAGATCTTTCACACTTTACAAAGGTACTCACATAAAGAAAATGTAACTATCATGATGCAAATGTATGCTTCTACCAGGATAGCAGGATATGCAATGATACTAGCGCGTCATGTAGAGATGATTAGGGCAAGGCCCAACTAGCATGCGGCTCATCGATCAAGCAAGTAGCATATATGACATGAACATCAAGTCATGAGAAGGTGGATGTTGCATGGCAATGTATCTCGGAAAGGCTATGGAAATGCCTTGTAGGTAGGTATGGTGGCTATTTTTAGGAAAGATATAAGGAGGCTTATGATGACAGAGCGTATCGTGCCAAGGGTTTGGATGCACCGGCGAAGTATGCGCCAACTCTCGAGGTGAGAAAGGGCAATGCAGGGTACCGAAGAGGCTAGAAAAAGTATAGGTGGGTGGAAGTGTCAACTTTCGAATACTCACATTAGTCCGAAGAACTCATGCACATATTATCGGTAACTCTAAATCTAATCAGGAGGTTCACAAAGAGACAGGTACCCCGAGGAGGAGTGTGTGGGGGTTTGGTTAGCCTTGCGCATCCTCGACTCATGGTACGTGAGTGTACTCTAATATTCGAACCCTCCAGAGGTTAGTGATCCATCTAGTAGCTAGAGTTCTCAACAGGGGTTTTTGGTTTTTGAAAAACACACGGATTGCCCAAAATACGACATCTATCACTAATAGGCAAGAGCTCTTGACACCATAAGTTCAAACATTACTCTAGTCAAGACCTCAAAACTATTGCAAGTTACTACTACAAAAAGAACGACAACTTTAACTACCTACTTTCAGTCAAGACATAGAACTCAGTGCAATAGGAAAACTCTCTAACAAGATAAAACATGCAACCTATAGAAAGTTCAACCTAAGACAAAAATAAAAGCTCTAGAAAAACTAAAGCACTACAACTAAACAGAACATCAGCTAAGAAAAGAAAAAGAACAGCTCACAGCTAAAAGAATAAGCATGCAAATCCTATGAGGAGTTCTAGTTCAAGCGGAGCGTGAATCTCTCCCACATAAAAGAGTAATTGGGGTCTAACTTGTTACTACAGCAAACAAAGGAAAATAAAACTAAAAACAAAACCTAAGAGCGAGACGCTCCAAGAATAGCACATAATGCATGAAGTGATAAAAATATAGTGCAACGAGAGATGAACTGATAATTGTTGATGAAGAAGGGGATGCACGGGGGCATCCCCAAGCTTAGACGCTTGAGTCTCCTTGAATATTTATTGGCGGTGCACTTGGGCATCCCCAAGATTGAGCGTTTGACCCTCCTGAATCTTCTTTCATCATCCTCCATCGCGCACTTGAAACTCCCTTCATACATAACTCATTGTAGCCTGATTAGAGAGGTTAGTACCCTAATAAAATAATTTTCCTCTACTACAAATAAAGATTTCCAGGAAGAGCTACTGTTTCCCAAGATTTCCAAAAGGTTTTTGCAAAGAAAAATCAAGCTTAAGGTTTGCAAAAGTGAAGAGAGACAAAACGTGGCAGAATCTGTGAAAAACAAAACAGCAGATAGAAACGAACTTTTTAGGGGTACTTCTGCAACTCAAATAGAAAAAACTCAGAACATACGGAAGTTTCGTAATTGTATAGGGCACGCTGTGTAAAAATTTCAGCTCAAAAAGATGAACTGGGATTTTTCTCTGATTTTTCTAGTCACGAGGACAGAATCTGTTTTCTGGACAGCATGTCACAACTTTCACTTCCCTTGCCGTATGATGCTAAACTTGGCACAAAGCTTGAAAAGTAAAGATAGAATGATGTTTCTACAGTAGTAACAATCATCAAAACCACTAAGAACAGAACAAAAGCAAAAGAAAAAGCTAAATTCGTTGCGGGCTGCCTCCCGAAAGCGCTTCTTTAGAGCCATTAGCTAGGCTTAAAGATTATAAAAGATGCTCTCATAATAATAAGGACTTTGAAGAAAAAAGAGAGCATCAAGAAGCAAATATGAAACACATTTAAGCCTAAACCAATTCCTATGCATAGGCATCTCGTAAGAAAATAAATCAAAGTAGCACAAAGTGACATGCATAGGAAGGTGGAACAAGAACAACTTCGAAAGTTTTTTAGAGAGAGGTGTTTTTGTCACATGGAAGTTTCTATAACCAAACTTTCCTCTCTCAAAGTAATTTTCAGTAGCATCATGAAAAACATCAAGAATATAAATATCACATAAATCATGTTGTTCATGACCTACAAGCACACGTGTATTGTTTTCAACACGGTTTTTAGGATGATAAGATAGATGCAATCCATCACATTGAGCCTTGATAAGAGAAAAATTCTACGGAATAGTTGGAGATTTCAAAAGGATAATAGGGCAATCAAGTGTGGGAGAAACAACAATAATTTCATTCTTAACATAAGGAACTATAGCAAGTTCATCTTAGTAGTCATCATGGCCATCAACAAAGCAAGTATCAAAATCATCAGAAAGGGAAGTATCAAGTGAGTCCTCGGAATCATAAGATTCCTCTTCATAGAAATCATTAGCCTCTTCTTGGGCAGCAAGCATTCTATTTTTAAATTCCTCAATATAAGAATTGAAAGTATAATTCTCAAAGCAATAAGCAAGAACAGCAAAGTTTTCAGACTTTTGAATAGTATCGTAATACTTTTCAATCAAAGAAGCAATCTCATAAGCACCTTTAAAAGCAACAAACTCTTCAATCTTTTTAACATCAAAGTAATCATAAAAACCTTTGGCATAAGAAGATAGGATATCATTTTCATTAAACTCACATTGGAAAGGAAGGTGTTTACGCTCTATATTAGAGCAGCAAGTAAAATCATAAATGTGGCATAAACACTCAGCATAGCAATAAGAAACTTGTATTTGATCCCATAAGTGTTTCCCTTTCTGAGATAGGCGGTGCCGCGTATAATGAGCATGCTCATCAAATGATTTTCCCTCAACCAAGTCGGTTGGGTTTTTAGCGCGAGCACAAATTGATCGAAGACGATCCAAGTGAAACATGTCCATCCTACCATATTTTGGTGGTTCCACACCCATGGTGAAGATAGCATCAGTAGGTATTTTTGGTATTTTTGATAAGGGACACAAAAGTAAAAACAGAAAGGTAAACTAATAAGACTAAAAAGCAAAGGTAAAATATAGTGTGCAACTCCCCTCTCTTTTAGACTTGAGTCACCGGCAACGGCGCTACAAATTTTCTTGATGGCTTCTCGCCCCTCGTTGGTTACCCCAAGTGGAAGGTTTGAGATGCAGTACAACAGCAAGTTTCCCTCGGTGAAGATACCAAGGTTATCGAACCAGTAGGACTCAGGAGATAAGAGTAGGTGGCAACGTTGCCAGAAATTGCTTCCTGACTAGGGTGTTGTCGTGGACCTGCACACAGCAACAAATAACTTTGCTCCCAACGAGTACAGAGGATTTGTCAATTCCCCCGGCCTTGTCGTTTACAAAGGATCAAAGCAAGAGATAAAAGGTGCAAAGGAAAGTAAAAGCTGAAAGTAAATTAAGGTTGTGACCAATAATGTGAAGATGGACCGGGCTCCCGTGATGACTCTCTCCCAAAAGACGATAAAAGTGCTAGCGAGGTAAACGAATCACAGTTGGGAAATTTAAAGGATTATGAAGGCACTGCCATGCTAACTATGCTGCAAAGAAAGGAAGGGCTCAAAAGAAATGGGCAGTACACCAAGGTAAGTAGACCGAAATCCATATGCATCTACTAAGAATCATCCACCTTGAGATATATATCCAGAACATCTCGCTGGTATTAAGTTGTGAATCCCACCCAAAGTGTAAACTCAAAGCAACAGACAACTGCATTAAAAGAACTTTGCGTAAAGTAAACAATCCTTGCACCCGCAGGTACAAGCACCGTTGTTTTATCCCCTAGTCTCATGTTTCTTTCACTCAAGCTAGACATCAAGGGGCCGAACCCACAATCGAGCATAACGCTCTCTCTTGGAGTTGCAAATAAAATACTTGGCCAAAGCAAATACCGCAACGGAGAACATGCAAGAATTTAATCAAGAGCAAAATATAAAAGAGAAGAACCAATTATATTACTCATCACAATCTGAACATAGTCTCATAATCCATCAGATCCCAACAAACTCAGCATAGCAACAACAGAAATTACATAGATGCCTCGATCACGTGAGGCAGCTCACGAGGACTCGAAAGTGGAAGCACAAAAGGGGGAGAGATAGATCACATAGCTACTGGTCACGGACCCATGGTCCAAGGGAAACTACTCACGGTACATACGGGAGGCGTCCATGGCTATGGAGGGTCTCCCGGAGGGGGTAGCTTCTCCCGGCAGGGTGTCGGAGCAGCTTCTCCAGGAAGCCCCAATCTAGAAACGGCAGTGGCGGCGGAACAGAGGCGAGATCGCGAAAGAGGAGTCCGTATTAGGGGTTTCCACCCCGAGGGGTAAATATAGGCGAAGGGGGGCATCGAGGGGACCCACGAGGCAGTCAGGAGGGTCCCTGGCGCGGCCCGGGGTGGGGCCGCGCCACCTGCCCTCCTGGCTGCCTGGTGGTGGCCCCCCTTCCCTCTCTTGGTGATTCCGGAAGCTTCTGTTGCGCTGATTTATTATATATTTTCCCGGAATTTTTGGAGCACTTTTAATGGCCGGAAAACCTGAAATACAAAAACAGTAGAAAACAGAAACTGGCAACTGGGTGCAGTGAGTTAATAGGTTAGTCCAAATAGGCTTAAAAGTGTATGAAAGTTCAAGCAAAACATGGCAAAGTCACACAAAACATGCATGGAGCGAGCAGAAATTATAGATACGTTTGGGACGTATCGCATGCGCAGGGCAAAAGCTTGCGGCGCCACCCGTCTCGTAATCTACGGCGACTCCAACCTTGTCGTCCAGCAAGAAATGAGGGACTGTGAAGTAGTCGCGGACAACATGATAGCATACCAGAAGCTCTACAACACTCTAGAAAGAGGATTCGACGGCTACGAGTTAAACTACGTCACCAGAGCAAATAACTCAGAAGCAGACGATCTCGCAAACATTGGCTCCACTCGAGGGCCAGTTCCCCCAGGCGTTTTCCTCGAGATTACCAGCCATAGATGAATCAAAACCAAGGAACTCGCGCCAGAAGCATCCGCAGAGGATGACAACACAAGTGAACCAGCGCAAGTGGTGGCAGCGAACTCAACCGCTGATGAAGAAGGCGACAATGCATTCAAGGAGGCAGAGCCAGCTGCACCCGAAGGCCCAGCTTGGACACGACCGTTCCTCATATTCCTAATACAAGGCACTTTGCCGCAAGACACTACGGAAGCCCGATGCATCAGTCGGCGATCTAATGCGTTCACAGTAATCAACGAACAGCTCTACAAGCGCAGCATTTCTCAGGTACTCCAAAAGTGCATCGAGGAAGAAGACGGCAAGGCCCTGTTGCTCGAGATCCACGAAGGCACCTTCGGGAACCACGCGTGCAGTCGTGCACTTGTGGCCAAAGCTTTTCGAGCAGGGTTCTACTTGCCAACCGAAATGCGAAACGCGGAAGACATCGTGCGACGCTGCATCGCCTGTAAAAAATTCGCCAGCAGGCCACACGCTCCAGCATCAGAACTCAAAACCATACCACTATCGTGTCCTTTTGCCACTTGGGGACTCTACATGGTGGGACCACTCAAGAAATCCCCAAAAGGAGGTCGAACACATCTCCTAGTAGCAGTGGACAAGTTAACATGGTGGATTGAGGCAGTACCAATCACCATCTCAACAGCCCTCACGGCAGTTAACTTCATTAAGTCCATCATCTTCCGATTCGGCGTACCACATAACATCATCACAGATAACGGTACAAACTTCACAGCAGCAGAATTTCTGAACTTCTGTCAAGAATAGGGCATCAAGATCAACTACGCATCGGTCGCGCACCCACAGTCCAACGGCCGGGTGGAAAAAGCAAACGGCTTAGTGTGCGGAGGAACAAAAAAGCGACTCCTCGCACCACTCGAACAGGCAGCAAGAAACTGGGTAGAAGAACTCCCCGCAGTCCTATGTAGTTTGCGCACCACCCCCAATGCCTCAACCCAGTACACACCTTTTTTTCATGGTATACGAGGCGGAAGCTGTGCTGCCACATGACCTAAAGTCCGGAGCTCCCTGAATCTCGGGATACAAAGAGGAAGAGGCAGAATAAGAACTCCAGGATGATAAAGACATCGCAGACGAAGCAAGCAACACAACTATAGCAAGGTCAGAAGGATACCAAGATAAACTACGCATGTACCAAAGCAGCCGCCTGCGGACAAGAACTTTCCGCAAAGGAGATCTTGTCCTGCGACTAATACAAGAAAAAGTCCACAAGCTTGCCCCGCAGTGGGAAGGAACGTTCATCGTCTCAGAGGTCATAGGAGGAGGAGCATACAGGCTAAACAACCCGAATACCAACGAAAACGTGGGAAATCCGTGGAACGTGGCAAACCTACGCCTGTTCTACCCATAGACTACCCATAGGCACTCTCGACCAGCAAAGCAGTATCGACAGCAGCACTGATCGGCAAATCGTGTAAAAACTCGAAGCAATAAATGAGGTGTTGCCCAAATAATACTACTTAAATCACTCGGGGGCTCGAGCGCAGACTCCCCCCGAGAGACGCTATTTCTCTTACGCGACGATACTTAAAGCACTCAGGGGCTCGAGCGCAGACTCCCCCCGAGAGACGCTATTACGCTTACGCGACGATATTTAAAGCACTCGGGGGCTCGAGCGTAGACTCCCCCCGAGAGACGCTATTTCGCTTACGCGACAATACTTAAAGCACTCGGGGGCTCAAGCGCAGACTCCCCCCGAGAGACGCTATTTCGTTTACACGACGAAATCTACAACACTCAGGGGCTCGAGCAAAGACTTCCCCCGAAGACATTACTTCGCCTGCATTGTTTTAAAAAGAAGCCCCACTTAAAGTTTTCGCATAAGCACAATCTATTTCCAAAAGATAAGGATAAAGCAGACATTAGACAGAGCAACTTTAAAGTCTTCATCGGATCAAAGTGATCACCTAAAGACTCGGGGGCTACTCCCGTCAGGAGCGCTACCGCGCACCTGATCAAATTTGGAACAAACAGTGCAGCCGCAAGAAGGGCCAGCACGGACGAATAAAGATCAAAGTCTACGTCCAACTCTACAAGTCGAACGTCGCCTCGGGGGCTACTCCCATCAGGAGCGATGCCACGCACCCGATAGCACTGCAAGGCACTCGAAGACAATTTTCATTAAACAAGGACCGAAGGCAGTTTCCATTAGAAAGGACTCGAAGATAAGTTCCATTACAAAGGACTCGAAGACAAGTTCCATTACAAAGGACACGAAGGCCGCACAAATTACATGTCAGAGTGATTCAAGACTCAGTACCATAAAAAAAGCCCTATTACACATCAGAGGACCACAAGACCAAACACCACCAAGAATTATGACTTCTACATGTACGCACATGCTGAGATAATTGGCACTTTGGTCCACATCTTGACGAACATCATCACAGACAAAGTAAGAACTAAGCCCGCGAAGAGCAACTCGCCTCCTTCCTGAGCCTGGTGACTTTGCCTACCGGAGCACCCGCATGGCTGGTGGCTTGACGTCCGAGTACTCCCTAGAACTAGAAGAGCAAGCACCACCAGTCGAGGAGTCGGGAGAAGAAGAAGTTGAAGCCGAAGCACCATTTGACTCTCCAGAACTAGTACTGCTCGAGTCTTCCCAGTACGGGTCCAGACGATTGCCGCCGACATCAAATGCACGGACGACAAGAGTAACTTCGCCATAAAAATGACAGCAAAGGCTATCTCCATCACGCAAATTCAGCCGTCAAGAAAATGACCTCCAGCCGGATCCAAAGAAAATCAGGAATGAGTTATCAACCTCCATCTCCACCCATGAGGGAGACCGAGCACACCCTTGCAGCTGGAGCCACAGATCCCTCAAATTGAGTTCAGAAACAATGGAGGCAAATGAAGATGGAAGAGGGATCCGAGTAGCGGTCTGGCTAAGAACACGAAGAAGAAAGTCGTAGAGCCAAACACCCTCCTCCACGTAAGAAGAGGGAAGTGATGTCGTAGCTACCTGACGTCCACCACGCGAACAACGAGGCGTCTGGCCACCACAGCCGCGCCGACCACGACCTCGGCCAACCACGCCACCAGAAGAGCTAACAGCAATTACTCCAGCACCACGCTTGGGCGCCATATCATGAAGAAGGAGAAGGAAAATATGAGAGAAGAACAGACGCCGAACCCAGGAAAATACCAACAAGTATTTATAGCACAGACCAGGGGCAAGCAAGAAAAACATGCAGAAACCCAGACGGCGCTATCATTAATTCAAGACCAACGCGCTTGGCCCTTCGAATTCCAAGACTAGATGCCTCTTCACATCAAGAACTATTCAATAAAGGACGCATCAAATCTCACATGTTTCCCATACACGCCTCGAAAGCCCAACGGGCAGCAGCATCGCAGGACTATAGTGCAACGTCCAAGTTGTCATTATGGCTGATAAGAAGATGTGACGGTTTGGAGACCAAGCGTTGTCATCACAATGGTCACCAAAAGAATTTTTACGATGCTTAGCCTCGCGACAGTCCAAGAAGGCTGATTCAAGATAAAAACAATTGGTAAAATCAAGCCCGGTAAAGATTCCCTGTCTCTTTGTGCCAATTTTTTTGACTTTGTTCAAAAAATCTTACTCCCATCGGGACCGCCTTGCCTTTGCTAAAAACAGAGAAAGTTTCATACGTCGAGAATGCGGGTGGCTATTCCCCCCTATCAAGAACAATTATATCAACAGAGTTCGGGTGCTCCCTCACCCAGAAGGCAAAGATGTGCTCGAGTGCTCACTCGCCCTAACAAAAAGTGATACATCTACAGAGTTCGGGTGCTCCCTCACCCAGAAGATAACGAAGCATTCGATTGGCTACTCACAAGACTCGACTAATACCAAGGAGGACAATCTTCCCACGCACTCGATGACTATCTGAGTGGGTCCATCTCTTATCGACTCCTCGCCTGAGCTCGCAAAGCTTCGCGGATGACTACTAATAGTCCACTTGATCTATTTATTCCAAGTGGGTGCATCTCTAATTAGGCTCCACGCCTCCATAAAAATGATGCCTGGGCGGCGACACACTGCAACCCAGATGCCGCGCAAGCTTAGCGCGTAGCTAAGACCCCGCTACGCAGTCGGCCGGGCCGGGACTTGCCACAACGCGACTTCACTCCTGATGTTTAACGTGCGCTTGCATGAAGAAAGATGATCCTATAACGGACGGGTTAAGGCTGTTTTCTGAGATCGGCGGCATTGATCCTGTAAGGCCTGCAGCGGCATGGAATTTGCTAGACACCGATCGTTTCCAAGTTCGTGTCGAGGGACACGGGCTTGATTGGGCTACTGAGGTATTTTCCACTAGAGCAATTCACCAAGGCTCGACTAGTCGACTACTTTGGGCCCTTTCGCTTATCATCCCTCGAATAAATATTTTTATGGCTAACAGCCAATGACTCGCAGCCACGCTGCACCTGTGAAGGTAGGCGATGACGGATTCGAGTCCCTGCGCGACTCTTCGAGTCCCCTAGGCACTCAGGGGCTACTGATGAGGGGGTGACCCCCACGACTCCTGCGTGTGAGGATACCTGGTGCATATGAAGACAGAAGGCCCGCTGGAAGCCTCGACAGGCCCACGACTGGCCCACTCAAGGCACCGACGTAGGATTCCACGACCAACATGGAAGTCAAGACATGGCGTCCAAGGCAAAGCTAGATTAGGCAATCGTCCCTGTAGCGTGACTCAGACTACCCGAGACCCAGCCTAGTATATAAAGGATGGGAGGGGTGACGGCTCAGGGCATCCAATCTTCAATCACCACCTCCGGTCTTGAGAGAACTCGCCTAGACCGCCACTATAATCGCCTCCAGCATAATTCAATCGAGCAGGAAGTACTGTCTCCTGTTAGCCGATGATTATCGACAACCTGCTCATCCTCTCTACGATATAACCCAGGGTCCCTGACCATGGGATTTGACGAGGTCAATCCTCGTCAGGGATGTTGATACGTCCCAAACGTATCTATAATTTCTTCTTGTTCCATGCCCTTTTATCAGACATTGCTACATGTTTTTCTACACTTTTAGACTAGTGGCAGTTTCTGTCTGCTGATGTATGTAAGTTGCAGGTATTTTTTCCCAATTTACATAACTCCAAAAATTCAAGAAAAATCAGAAAAAAATCAGCATGACGGAAGCTTCCAGAATCACCAAAGGGGAGCCAGAGGGGGCCACCCTCTCCCAGGCGGCCAGGTAGTGCGGCCCCACCCCTTGCCGCGCCACTAGGGCGCCTGGGAGGTGGGGACACCCCCTGGTGCCCCCCTTGGCCTATATTACCTCCTCGTCCCGAAAACCCTCGAGGAGAACCCCGCATCGCGAATTTCCTCTCTGTTTTGCTGCCGCAGCCCTTCCAAGATCGGGTGCACCAGAAGACCTCTTCCCGGCACCCTGACGGAGGGAGGATTGACCTCCGGGAGCTTCTCCACGACCATGGACGCTTCCCAGAGGTGCCGTGAGTAGTCCCCCTTGGACCATGGGTCCAAGACAATTAGCTATGTGATGTCTTCTCTCCAATCTTATGCTTAAATTCTCAGTCCTTGTGAGCTGCCCTACATGATCAAGGCACCTATGTAATTTTCCTGTTGTTGCTATGCTGTGTTTGCTGGGATCCGATGGATTATGAGATTATGTTCAGATCGTGATGAGTTATATATTTGGTTTAACTTTTATATTTTGTTCTTGAGTAATTCTTGCATGTTCTCCGTTAATTTTTATTGCTTTGGCCAATTAGTAGATAGTAACTCCAAGAGGGAGCATTATGCATGATTGTGGGTTCATGCACCCCGATGTCTAGCTTGAGTGACAGAAACATGAGGTTGCAAGGATTGTTTACTTTACGCAAAGTTTGTTATTGCAGTTGTTTGTTGCTTTGAGTTTACACTTTGGGTGGGGCTCGCAACTGAATACCAGCGATATGTTCTGGATAGATATCTGAAGGTGGATGATTAGTGAGTAGATGTAGATGGATTTCGGTCTACTTTTCTTGGCGTAATGACCATACTTTTGAGCCTCTAATTTTCTAGTAGCATAATTAGCATTGCGGTGCGTTTAAAATTTTGTCAGTTGCCCAGCTATAATTTTCTTACCAGCTAGCTATTTTATCTTTGTTTGGGTGAGAGACATCACAAGAGAAGATCATGGGACCCCGGTCCATACTTCCACCACTGTTTACACCTCCACTTTATTTACTTCTTTTACTTTCAGTTGCTATCACTATCATTATTATCCTCTTGCGTTCGATCCTTTGTAAACGACAAGGCCGGAGGGATTGACAACCCCTCTGTACTCGTTGGGAGCAAAGTTATTTACGTTTGTGTGCCGGTCCAGGTTAATTAAGTGATATTGAGTAAATGGCGCGTCACTTGCTTCACGACCTACTTGTCGATCCTTGGAGTCCTCCTGGATTCGATAAACCTTGCAGCCACCGCGTAAGGGAAATTTTCCTACTATGCTACATCTAAACCTTCCACTTGGGGTATCCAACGAGGAGCACTACTTCAAGGCCATCATGGTGATGATTGCAACGGAAAGGAAATAAAAGCGGTAAAGATGAACGGTGTAAACTATGATGGAAATATGGACCGGGGTCCCATGACTTTCACTAGTGATGTCTCTCTCCCAAAAGACGATAAATAACTATGTTGGGTGAAGAAATTACAGCTGGGCAATTGACATAATTATAAACGCACCTCAATGCTAATTATTCTACAAGAAAGCTAGAGGCTCAATCGTATGGACAGTACGCCAAGACGAGTAGACCATGTATTCATCAACATCTACTCACTAATCATCCACCTTGAGATGTATATAAAGAACATCTCACTGGTATTAAGTTGCGAACCCCAGACAAACGGTAGGATCAAAGTAACAGACAACTTCATTAACACACTATGCGTAAGGTTAGCAATCCATGCAACCATGGTTAAGGGCATCGTTGTTTTATCCCTGGTGGCAACAACATATCCCCTAGTCTGATGTTTCTGTCACTCAAGCTATACATCGGGGGGCATGAACCCATAATCATGCATAAAACTCCCTCTTGGACTTACTATCTACTACTTGGCCAAAGCAGTACAAAGCAACGGAGAATCTGCAAGAATACTCAAGAACTAATAATAAAAAGGTAAACGAAATATATTAATCATCACAATTTGAACATAAACTCATAATCCATCGGATCCCAGCAAACACAACATAGCAGCACATAAACTAATACATAAGTGAACTGATCATGTAGGGCAGCTCACAAGGTCTAAGAATTTAAGCACAAGGGTGGAGATAAAACATCATCTAGCTACTGATCATGGACCCATGGTTCAAGGGGGACTAATCACAACACATCTGGGACGTGCTCATGGTGGTGGAGAAGCTGTCGGAGATCAATCCTCCCTCCGGCAGGGTGCCGGGATGAGGTCTTCTAGCGATCCCAATCTCGGGATCGCGGTGGCAGCGGAACAGTGGTGAAAATCGCGTAACGGGGGGGGGGGCTCTCGAGGGTTTTCCCGTTGAGGGCTAAGTATAAGCGGAAGGGGGGCGCCAGGGGGCCCCCATCTGACCAGACGCCCAGGTGGTGTGAGCCCACCCTAGGCCGCGCCAGGAGGCCGTCTGGCCAGGGGGACTCCTGTAACACCCCCAGTGACTATAACAGTAATCACTTGTATTGTGGACTAATCACTGTTGCTAATCACTGTGCTGATCCTTGTCATGATCAACTTTGCTTTTGGTCACACTCAAATGCCTTTGGGTGGCTATCAAAATAATGTTGCAATTAAACTTTCTCCAAAAATTATGAAACCACTTTTATAAAACCCCAAATATTCACTAGACCCTACTAGTGTGGTGGTGAGTATTTATTGAGATATGGAAAATTGAAAACAATTCATACGAGTGCTAAAACAAAACTATTTGCCATTTGCAAATTCCAAATAAATATCAAAGGACTTTATAAAATTACAAATCTTTTGTGGGCTTCTGGTTGTATGCCATACTAATTATGGATCAACTTTCATGTCATACAAAAATGTCTAGACAAATAAAATAATTACCAACATAAAGCTCAGAAGAAAAGAATCAAATAAAAGCAATGTGGCTATATTATGCCCAGGGCACAAAACCCCCTCAGCCCACACACTGGCCCACCCCGGCCATTTTTTCCCACCCGTCCCCTGTTCTGCCCGTGGTCATGGCGCCGTGGACACTAGGCCGAGCTGCTCGTGCTCAACCCACTCGCCCTGCGGTCGCGACAGTGTTCTTGCGCCGAGAAATATCTCCCCCCCCCCCGTAGTTTTTGGATCGAGGACTCGCATATCTTTTCCCCTTTTCTCTTTTCTCCTCGGTCTTCTTCCTCCTCACGGCCGAGGACGCTGCGGTCGCCACGCCGACGAGCCGCGTGGCTAGTGACCACCCCGGCGCGGGAGAACATGTCCTGAGGCTCCGCCTGCCTCCTCTACGCCACCCCGCCGCATCAATCGCCACCGGACCGCCTCGAGCTCGCCGAATCAGGCGAGTTCCCCCGCCACGGCTGCGTCACCCCGACGTCAAATTCGCCGTGCTCTGCCCGCCTCGCTCCACCGGACAACGCCCACGAGCTTAGAGTGAGCTCTCCCGTCCGTTCCCATGTTTTTCCGCCGCTGAATCGGCGCCGTAGAGCCGCGGCCGTCGTGGGTCCGCCATGAATGAAGAGCTTGAGCTCCCGAGCTCTTCACTTCTCGCCGCCCCACCCCGATCTCTCCCCTGCACCCCCCTGTGAGCCTTGCTGGATTCCCCCTCCCCCGCACTTGTTTGTCGCCGGAGTACCTCCTCCCGCTGTGCTCCGTTGCCGGAGCCTCCATGGCCGGGCCGAGCCTTGCTCGCCCGTGGCCGCGCCATCCCGTGCTTCAGCACGCACCAACCACACGCCGCTCGCCTCCCTCTCCCGCTCAGGTGTGAGCGCACGTGAGCGAGGCTACTCACCCCGCCGTGCTCCCTGGCCGGAATGGTTCGCCACCAGCGAGCCCGTACGGGTGGCCACGGGTTGAACCCCCCGCCCTGATTAAAATGGTTTAGGGATTAATCCCCTATTAAACTGCTAATTAACTAAGTTAATTAACCCACTGCATATGACATGCGGGCCATCCCCTCTTAACCCCCCTGATAACTGTTAGTTAACTCTGTGCCACTGACAGCTGGGTCCCACTGCTTTTTGAATAAATTAAAATGTTTTAGAAAATGCACTGTCTATGACATGTGGGTCCAGTGAACTATTTATAATTGTAAATGAATTGTTTTAATAATAAGAGGCTGACAATTGGGCCCCACATGTCAGTACTTGTTTGGATAAGGTTCTGGATAAGGTTGGAATTAAAATAATTAAGGAAATTCTGGAAATTCATTTAAAATGTTTTAAACTTTGGAATTTAATACGTATCTTTTAAAGCGTAAGTCAGATTAAAAAACTTTATACATGAAACTTGATCAGAAAAATACAACGCATACGAATATGCTATCCGCATGTCAACCACCCCCCCTCTAACACAACGAACATCGACATCCCCCCTCCGGGCCGTTTGTCCGGTAATTGCCCGGAGCCAGTAAAATTGCCGGTTGAATTCCCGTTTCGTCTGCAACGTGTAGCACCACGTTAGTGCACCTCTAGCTTAACGTTTGCCATGTCTTGTATTTGTATTGCTATTATTGTCGTGTATTTATTGTTTCTCCCCCCTCTCTTATTGTCCGATAGTCTCGACGTCCGCTGCTGATGCCCTTGTGATCGACTACTTCGTCGACGACCGTACCTCTACCGTCGAGCTTCCAGGCAAGCAGAGCCATTCTCTTCCCCAGATATCGCCTATCTTTTCGTACTTTCCTTGCACTATGCATTGTTGCTGCTGCTACATTACAATCCTATCCAATTGCATAGCCTATCATTGTCACCCCTTGATGTACCTTCCTTTATCCTATGCTGCCTATTATATATATTATATGCAGCAGTTAGCCCTGCGCCTTGTTAGTCAATAGGATTAGATAGCGGGCTATGTTCACTCTGGGAGTGAATGCGGATACGATACATTACAACTGCTATAGGTACGGTTCAGAGCAGACACCGCTTCAGGCCCCTACCCCAGCTCTTCCGAGCCATCAAAAGTGTGAGCTATCGAGGAGTAATCCTTGTACTCCACTGGTTGCTGACTCTGTATAGCCGTCCTAGGGTACTGAACCACGGTTGTCCTTACAGGTAAGGAGTCGGGTGACCCAATGGTGCCCGCGCAGAGTATCTTAGCGGAACGACAGGTCAAGTGTATTCCACCGGTGTGCGGCGGGCCTGCTACTGTTCATGGCCGACAGATATCCTGTTGTACGAAAGTCGAGCTCTTCGGAGTAAACGCGAGACAAGGTAAGGAGACGGTTCACCTTGTTGGTAACCACACGAGTTGGTGGGACGACAGGGAAGGCACCGATGTTACTGGTGGACCTGGCTGCTGTCGTTGTCCGCGACTCACCCGAATAGGGGCAACGATAAGGGTTGTCCCGATAGAAAATAATAAAATAACTAACGGTTCAGGTGGATGACTTGAGAGTCTGCAAAGGCCTGTACGCACTACCTTCACGTGTGATAACGGTGTGGGCCATCCTCGTTGTGTTCTCGTTCGAAAGCTCTGAAAGACGTCCATTTCACCATTGTGGCACGGTCGGATCCGCATCCCAGAGGAGTTGCGTGGAATTCACCCTGTACACAATGACCCAGAGGGCGAGGGGCAACGGTCCAAGACCCCCTTGCGCTTAGGACTTTAGACCGGCGGGGACCTCTCTGATGAGCCATAGGATGGGCCTCGGCATGTCGGATAGCCTCGATGGGGTGTTCCCTAACAAGGTCTACGCCACCCTGGAGATCCGAGCGTGCAGCCTGAGCAGTAGTGCACCCCTGCAGGGAGTTTGATCTATTCGAATAGCCGTGTCCATGGTAACAGGACGCTTTATGCTGAAGACAGAGCCTACTACTACAAACTACTACTATTAAACTATTGGTTCCGGTTTCTCTTCCTCGCAGGGAAGTCGAAGAGGGTAACTCGGAGGCATTGATAATTATTAATAATTACAAATTACTATTATACAATGCTGCAACAACTTCTGCTGCATTGTTATTACATTCATGCTATTAAAATGTTGGCTATTCTCTTCTTGTGCTT
The DNA here is from genome assembly GCA_950022295.1 of Bromus sterilis. Classification (NCBI taxonomy): domain Eukaryota; kingdom Viridiplantae; phylum Streptophyta; class Magnoliopsida; order Poales; family Poaceae; genus Bromus; species Bromus sterilis. Next base: position 170,719,341 of record OX465597.1, read on the forward strand.
CAAGACTCTTCGGAAGATGCTAGTCTTCGATATGCCTAGCTTCTCATCCTTATTCATATTTCTACCTTGTAGTCCACTATATAAAGCCTCCCCTTTCAATTTGATAAAATTTCATAAATTCTTAGTAGTGGACGTAAGACTAGCGGGTATGCTAGATACTCGCCCTTGCTTTATTTCCTCCTTTTGTTTTGCTTGATCGGCCGCTGCAGTCGACGTTGGAGCCCAAGAGCTAGAGTACGCCGGAGGCGACTACTACGACGTCGAGTTCCCCCTTGGGCCAGGAGTAGTTCGGTGGTTCCCAGGCAGGAGGCCTCGCCTTTTTGATCTGTACCTCTGATGTTATTTGTGCTAGCCTTCTTAAGGCAAAACTAGACTAACTATGTCTGTACTCAGATATTATGATTGTTTAACTTATGTTTTCGGATCGTCGTGATACCTGGTTGTAATATCATTTTCATTCTATTTGTGTCTAGGGTTGTGTTGTGATATTATTATCGTGGCACCCTGATTTCAGTCGTGTACCCTGCGTGTATGATTACTGTACACGGCTTGATTTTGGGGGCGTCACAACTCCCCTCTGGCCCCTCTTCAGCCTTCTGGAGTCTTCTGATATGCTGATTTTTATTGGATTTTTCTGGATTTTTCTGAGCACTTTAATAATTGGTATTTTCTTGCAATGCACGGACAACAGCAGACAGAAAATGGCACTGGGCACTGAGTTAGTAGGTTAGTCCAAATATGTTGAAAAAACTATGAAAGTGTAGAAAAACATATATCAAAGTCACCAATATAAGCATGGAACAAGCAGAAATTATAGATACATTTGGGACGTATCATATGTCACCACAGAAGTTATCTTGGTTGTCATTTACCTACTTGAGGATGAGCAGGAATTAAGCTTGGGGATGTTTATATGTCCCAAATGTATCTATAATGTTTTCTCATGCCATACTTGTTTTGGTGACTTTGCTATATTTCTTGATGCACTTTTATATCTTTTTACATCATATTTGGGAACTAACCTACTAATGGTTGCAAAAGTTGGGAGAGATACATCACTAGTGAAAGTATTGACACCCCGGTCCATATTTCCATCATAGTTTACACCGTTCACTTTTACTGCCTTTATTTGCATTCCATTGCACCAAATATTATTTCCCCTTGTGTTTTGATCCTTTGTAGACAGCAAGGCCGGAGAGATTGACAACCTCTATAAACTCGTTTGGAGAAAGTTATTTGTGTTCTTGTGTGCAGATCTAGGTCAAGTATAAGCGGAGTTACAATCCGTCCGTTCCAATCCTTTCAACAGACAACTGCATTAACAAACTTTGTGTATAGTAAACAATCCTTGCAACCGCAGTTACAATCCAGTCGTTGCACACAAGAACACAAATAACTTTGCTCCCAATGAGTTTAGAGAGGTTGTCAATCTCTCCGTCCTTGCTGTTTACAAAGGATCAAAACACAAGGGGAAATAATATTTGGTGCAATGGAAAGGAAATAAAAGCAGTAAAAGTGAACGGTGTAAACTTTGATGGAAATATGGACCAGGGTGTCATGAATTTCACTAGTGATGTCTATCTCCCAAAAGACAGTAAACAACTATGCTGGGTGAACAAATTACAACTGGGCAATTGACAGAATTATAAACACACCGCAATGCTAAATATGCTACTAGAAAGTAAAGAGGCTCAATCGTATGAGCATTACACCAAAACAAGTAGACCGTTTATTCATCAGCATCTACTCAGTAATCATCCACCTTGAGATATCTATCCACAACATCTCGCTGGTATTAAGTTGCGAACCCCAACAAAATTGTAGGCTCAAGTCAATGCACAACTTCCTTAACACTCTATGTGTAATGTAAGTAATCCATGCAACCGCAGTTACAAGCACCACTGTTTTCTCCCTGGTGGCAACAACACATGCCCTAGTCTCATGTTTTTGTCACTCAAGCTAGATATTGGGGGGCATGAACCCACAACCAAGTATAACACTCCCTCTTGGAGTTGCAATCTACTACTTGGCCAAAGCAACAAATGCAATGGGGAACATGCAAGAATACTCAAGAATTTTTTTATAAAGGTAACTGATACGTCCCAAATGTATCTATAATGTATGCTTGCTCCATGCATGTTTTGGGTGACATTTCTATGACTTTGATGCACTTTCATACATTTTTTATCATATTTGAACTAACCTATTAACTCAGTGCACCACAGTGCCAGTTTCTATTTTTGCTGTTTATGTATTTCAGGTTCTCCCATTACTTAAAGTGCCCAAATAATTATGGGAAAAATATATAAAAAATCAGCGAGATGGAACATTCCAGATGCCCAAAGGAGGGGTCAGGGGGGCCCACCAGGCGTCCACGCGCCCTGGTGGCGCGGCCCCACCCTAGGAGGCGCCAGGGGGCCGCCTGGACTCCCTTGTCCACCTCTGGCTGCCCCCCTTCGCCTATATTTACCCCGCCTTCCGAAATCCTCGAGGACAGAACCCTTTTTCGCGATCTCCCCTATGTTAATGCAGCTGTCTATTGCTTTGAGTTTACACTTTGGGTGGGGCTCGCAACTTAATACTAGTGATATGTTCTGGATAGATATCTCAAGGTGGATGATTAGGGAGTAGATGCAGATGGATTTTGGTCTACTTATCTTGGAATACTGGCGATGCTTTTGAGCCTCTTACTTTCTTTTGTAGCATAGTTAGCATTGCGGTGTATTTTTAATCCTGTCAATTTCCCATCTGTAATTTGTTCACCTCGCATAGATGTTTATCCTCTTTTGGGAGAGACATCACTAGTGAACTTCAAGGGACCCCAGTCCATATTTCCACCACTGTTTAAAACCTCACTTTATTTTACTGCCTTTACTTTACTTCTCATTTATCATTATCACTACCATTATCTCTTGCGTTTGATCCTTTGTAAACGGCAAGGCCGGAGAGATTGACAACCTCTATGTACTCGTTGGGAGAAAAGTTATTTGTTGTGTGTGCAGGTCCAGGCAAAGCAAGTGATTATCAACGACGCATCACTTGCCAAACTCCCTACTTCTCGTTGTCGGAGTCCTACTAGAGACATAACCCTATCCTCTACGTTAGGGGAAATTACCGCTACGCTACATCTCAACCTTACACTTTGGGTAGCCAACGAAGATCACTACTTCAGTGCCATCAAGAGTAATTTCTGGCACCGTTGCCGGGGACTCCACTCTTCAAGATAGGGGAGTTGCACACTATCTTTTATCTTTGCTTTTTAGTCTTGTTAGTTTACCTTTTCGTTTTTTATCTTAGTGTCCTTTATCAAAAATCACAAAAAAAAAATCTTGTCTTGCCTTAAAACACCGGTACCTCTGAAAACACTAAGTTGTGTGACTTCACTAGTCACAACAACAATGAGTTTATCTCCACTTGTATTACTACACCTTCCACTTCAGCATCTTCTTATGAAATTAAACATGCTTTGCTTACTCTTGTTATGAAAGAACAATTCTCTAGTGCTGGAGATGATGCTTCTTTACACTTGAATAATTTTTTTGAGCTTTGTGATATGCAAAGGTATAAAGAAGTAGAATGTGATATTGTTAAGCTTAAGGTTTTTCCTTTCTCCTTGAGAGCAGGAGCTAACATTCGGTTTCAATCCTTGCCTAGGAATAGCATAGATTCTTGGGATAAGTGAAAGGATGCTTTTATTGGGAAGTACTACCCACCTGCTAAAATTATCCAATTGAGGAGTAATATTACGAATTTTAAGCAATTGGATAATGAACACGTTACCCAAGATTGGGAACGTGTGAAATCTCATGTTAAGAATTGCCCTACGCATGGTTTGACTAGTTGGATGGTATCCCAGACTTTTTATGCAGGCTTGAACTTTACCTCGCAGAACCTGTTAGATTCGGCCGTAGGAGGAACCTTTATGTCAACAACACTTGGTGCTGCCACAAAACTACTAGATGAGATGATGACCAACTATTCCCAATGGCACACCGAAAGAGCTCCAAAAGGTAGGAAGGTAAATTCTGTCGAGGAGATCTCCTCCCTAAATGAAAAGGTTAACTTGATCATGTCTTTACTTACCAAGCAAGCTCCTATTGATCCTCATGAAGTTCCTTTAAATTCCTTGGTTGTTGAAGAATGTAGCGACCCAATTCACACAGAATTGAAGTCTCTGTGCTCAAGTGCTAGTCCCTGGATCAAACTCGCTGGCACACACAGTATTATAGATGTATACCAAAGTACAAGTGCATCATTATTACAACGTATGATCCAGAATAAAAATAAATAACAAGTTGCATAGCTCAAGGCTAACTTATTCAACCTAAATATAGCGGAAGAAAAATCAAGTAACGTGGAGTCCATCAATAGCCACATGCGAACATGCTGAGTGTAGACTCGCAAGCCCTAAACGCACCTTACTGATCGTCTGAAAAACCTGCAACACCGAAGGTTACAGCCCGACAACGGGTCAGTACATCTGATTTGTACGGCAAGTGACACAGAAAAGTTTATATAAAGGACCTACAACTACATGCAAGGTAAGTCAAAGGAAAGGATTAAGGTTTTGTTTTGCAGAAAGCCAATTTTCTCCTGAACTAAACTAGTCAAAATTTTAAGTTGAACTTACTACTTAAGAACGAACTGGGCACACCAGTTCCAACACCACACCCTTATTTAATCTTGCCCACTCAAATTATTATGGTGATTCATATGTCAAGATCCTCCAGTAACAGTAATGTCTAGTAGCTCAAGGATGTCCATAACCGGGGACACGGCTAATCATGATTAGTTTTTACTCTGCAGAGGTTAGTACACTTTCCCCGCTGGACTCAACCCGAAGATTGAGACGAAGTCTTCCAGAGGAGTTCACCTACACCCAACGGCAAGCCGGTACCACCTATCACATATACATCTGCTAGCTTTGCACGGGAGAGGCTTCCCACATCATACTCAACTAAGCCAGAGCCCATATTGCTAGTGGCTGTACATGTAAGCTCCTAGTCACCAAGTATGTCTGATCTTTTTGAGCCTAGACGACGCCCACTTACGTTCAGAGGGTAGCACCATGACGTACTATCAACCACCAAACCAACCATTAGGGGTACAACTTGGTCTCGACCTTAGATAAGGAACGAGCCCCCATGAAGCACTCCCTGCCCGTCCAGAAGTGATTTCTATTTATTAAACAGTTGCTACACAAGTTATTAAATAGCTCACATGCACTCCATGAATTTACACAACCCAAACCCCGTCTGCAAAGCATAGAAATAAAGAAACAACACGGCTAGGTTGATCTATGGTAGACAAGTCAAGACATGTGGCTATCCTAACTGGTTTTGCAGCAACAGAATAATAAACTACCTATCATGCAATAGGGTGATATTTCTTAACGTAATACATATATAAAATATAGGTATGAGTATGGTCAAAAGCATCACTTGCCTTCTTGCTGGTCCTGACGGTCACAATCCTCACAAAATGAGGCGGCACACTCCGGACAATCTATACGAGCAAACATAGCACCAATCAATATATATTCATACACAAATATGCTCAAACAATAATAAACATTCAAAGAACAGTATCAAAACTTGCCTAACAGTAGCCAAACTTAAAGTACTTGTCAAAATAAAACTAACGCAAAAAGAAACCGCGCAAACGGGCGCACCGGTAAAAAGTTACGGCTGCCGGAAGTTCAAATTTGGATCAGCTTGGGATCCAAATTTAAAAACTTCAAACTTCTGTAAAACTTGGTCTACTGGATAGATAATTTCTACACGGTCGCAAAACAACTGGAATCGCCCTATTCCGAGTTACGGTTAAAAAGTAGTCGCAGAAACGGTATCGGGGTGACACCGGGTGTACCGGGGTGCTCTACTGTAAAAAGGACCCGGACGTAAATAAAAAAATTCTGAAAAACGTGATCGGGTCCCCAGGCGGTTTGGATCCAGATCTAGGTTTTTTTTTTGGAAAACTGATCTAAACCTTTTTTTTCTAACTTTTCTCTCTCTTTCACGCAGCACGGGGAGGAAGGCCACGAAGGCCATGGCTGCCGAGGTCGGCTCGGGCGAGCGCCGGCGAGGGCGGCAGGGGGCGGCGGCCAGGGGCGCGGCGGGGACGCGCCGGGGCGGGCGGCGGCCGTGGGCGTGCGAGGTCAGGGGCGCGTGCGCGGTGGCCAGGAGCTCGGGGCCATGGCGCGCGGGCGCGGGGCACCGAGGAGGCGGCGGCGCTCCGGCCGGCTGCTCCGGCGAGGGCGGCGGCGGGGCTAGGGCGGCTAGGCGGTGGGGTCGGCTCCGGGAGGCGTGGTGACGGCGGCTACTCGGCGGCTTCGGAAAAATTACCTCGAAAAACGGCGAAAAACGCAGTTCCGGCGAACTTCCGCGGTGGTCCGGCGAACTCCGGCGATGACGTCGTCGATGATGTCGGCGGCGGCGGGTCCCGCGGATTAGTTTATGCAGCCCTAAACCGCTAAGCGAAAAATAATTTATCCCTAATCGGGGCTATTTATAGCCAGCCCCTAATCTTCTTTTTTTTATCCGAGATAAATACAAAATCGGTCTGCGGAAAAAAAATAGAACAGGCCCATTAGGCCCAAAACAATAATAGAAAAATCACAGAAATTTATTTTTAAATTCCGTCTTCGCCAATATTTTTAGAATAATAAAATTGAATTTTTGGCTTGACCAAAATATAAATAAAAATAAAAGCTTTGCAACTTATTTTTAAATATTTTAAAATACTTTTCTGGCATTTTAAAAATACCGAAAACTCCGAAAATTGATTTAAAAACTTTTCCGGAGCATAAATAAATTCCAAATTTTTTTTTAGAAAATATTTATAACTCCAAAGTAAAATTTAAAAAGTCTCCCAAAAATCTTTTAAACTATTTCTCAACAAATTAAAATGGGGATAAGTCCTGTTATATCCTCTCCAGCGAGCTGCCATTTGTTAAAAAATGTTTCAAAATATTTTAAAACTCCAGAAAAATGCGGAAGCAGCATGAGATGCATATGATGATCTATTAACATCCAAATTTAGAAAATTGGGATGTCACAAACAACAAGTAGATGTGAACTTTATCTCTAGAAACAACTTCAACAACAATGCCTATAGGAGTAACTTTGGTAGAAATCCTAGACCGTTCCCATCCAACAACTATGGGAACAACAACACTTATCCCATCACAAAGAACTCCACTTCTGAATTAGAGAGCGTGCTTAAGGACTTTATCACTACCCAAAAAGCCTTCAACAAGAGTGTAGAAGAGAAAGTAGACAAATTAGATAGTCTCTCTTTGAAGGTAGACAACATAGCCCATGATGTTGAGATGCTCAAAAATAGAACTTCTACCCTAGAGGAGAGGAAGACCACTCCTATGATTGCTATTCAAGTGCAAATTAATGAAAACACTAGGATGTTGGCCAAACTTAAAGATAGATGGGCTAGAGAAAAGGAGGAAGAAGATAGAATTAAGAGCCTTACTACACACCATATCATTGCTACTGTCATGTTGTTGAGGATCTCAAAACTCTTAGCACCCATCACATCCCTAGTCCACCTAATGGACCCATCAATGGTGATGCTATTACCTCAACCGTAGAAGAAGAAAATCCTATGAACATAGAGGCTTTCAAACAAGTAAGCCTAAATGACATCACTACCACCTTACTTGATAGTAGTGACCTTGATATTGATAACTGTACCCTTCCTGAAGTTATTGTTTTCCTACATAAAATGTATAGAGATCCCCCACACTAGCACACTAAACCTTGCCTTCACGGAGCATATCACCAATGCTCTCATTAAAGCTAGGGAGGAGAAGCTTAGGTTAGAAGCCTCCATACCTAGAAAGATAGGATATGGTTGGGATCCTATGATCAAAATTAAATTGAATAACTTCTCTTGCTTTGCTCTTTGTGATGTTGGAACTAGTACCTCCGTTATGCCCAAAAGAATGTATGATATGTTTGAATTGAAACCTTTTGATCCTTGTTCTTTTGGTGTTCGTCTTGTTGATTCTTCCATAAAGAAACCTTTGGGGAAGATTGACGATGTTCTTATTATTGTCAATGATAATTATGTTCCCATTGATTTTACTATTATGGACATTGAGTGTGAACCCTCATGTCTAATTATTTTGGGACGACCTTTTCTTTGCACCGTTGATGCTGTCATTGATATGAATGAGGGGAATATAAGATTCCAATTCCATATCAAGAAGGGCATGGAACATTTCACTAGAAATAAGATTAAGTTACCTTTTTGCTATTCTCTTACACTTGATAAAACTTGATCTTTTTGCTTCATGCCTAGCCCAAAGGCGTAAAAGAAAGCGCTTGTTGGGAGGCAACCCAATTTTTTTTTCCTTCTTCTTTTTTAGTGGTCTTGATGATTTTTACTACTGTAGCAACATCATTGTCTCTTTATTTTCAAGCTTTGTGTCAAGTTTAGCCTCTGATTGCAAGAAAGTTCAAAAGTTGTGACATGCTGTCCAGAAAACAGATTCTGTCCCTTGACAGAAAAATTTGGCTAAAATCACCAGATCATCTTTTTGATTTAAATTATTTTGACAGAATGCTCTATACAATTAGCTTTCATGCATCTGTTCTGAGTTTTTTTATTTGGGTTGCAGAAGTACCCCAAAAAAATTATTTACTACCTGATGGTTTTTTTTCACAAATTATGCTCCGTTTTGCCTTTTCTTCGTTTTGCAAACCTTAAGCTTGCATTTTCTTTGCAAAAACTTTTTGGAAATCTTAAGAAATAGTAGCTCTTCAAGAATATCTTAATTTCCGATGGAGAAAAAATATTTTATTATGGGCACTAACCTCTCTAATCATCTTATGATGAGTTATGTATGAAGGGAGTTTTCAAGTGTGCGAAGGAAGATGATGAAAGAAGATTCGGGAGTGTCAAGCGCTCAAGCTTGGGGATGCCCCATGCACCCCCAAGAAATATCCAAGGATACTCAATCATCTAAGCTTGGGGATGCCCCCGTGCATCCCCTTCTCCATCAACAATTATCAGTTTGTCCTTCGTTCCACTATATTTTTATCACTTCATGCATTATGTGCTATGCTTGGAGCGTCTTGCTCTCTACTTTTTAGTTTTCTTTAGATTTGCTTGCTGTTCATAACAAGTTAGAACCCAGATTTCTTTGTGTGGGAGAGAAACACGCTCCACTTTAACCTAGAACACATCATAGGATTTTCATGCTTATCTTTGCTGTGTGTGTTCGTTATCCTTTGGTAGCTGTTGTCATGCTCAGCTCTTAGTTTTCATGCTTATATTTTTAAGATCTTTTTTTATGTTGTTGCTGGAACTCTCTTGAGTCTTCATGTTTATCTTGTTTAGAGAGTTGGCCTGTTGAACTGAGTTGTGTGTCTTGACTGGAAGTAGGTAATTGAGGTTGCTATTTAATTGTAGTAGTAACTTGCAACAGTTTTGAGGTATTGTCTTGAGTAATGTTTGAACTTTTGGTGTCAAGAGATTTAGCCTATTAGTGATATATGTCATATTTTGGGAAATCCGTGTTTATTTTTGAAAAACTACAAAAAAACTAGTTGAGGACTCTAGCTACTAGATGGATCACTAATCTTTGGAGGGATCGGATATTAGAGTACACTCACGTAACATGAGTCGAGGATGCGCAAGGATAACCAAAACCCCATACACTCCTCCCCGGGGTACTTGTCACTTTGTGAACCTCCTGATTAGATTGAGAGTTACCGATAATAAGTGCACGAGTTCTTCGGACTAATGTAAGTATTGAAAGTTGACACTTCCACCTCCTCATATTTGCTAGCCTCTTCATTATCGCGCATTGGCCTCGTCTCACTCCGAGAGTTCGCGTCCATCTCACCGGTGCATCCAAACCCTTGGCATGATACACTCTGTCATCATAAACCTCCTTATATCTTCCTCAAAACAGCCACCATACCTACCTACAAGGCATTTCCATAGCCTTTCAAAGATACATTGCCATGCAACTTCCACCTTCTGATGACTTGATATTCATGTCATACATGCTTTTGCTTGATCGTGGAGCCGCATGTTAGTTGGGCTTAGTCGTTATTATTGCTACATGACGCGCAAGTATCATTGCATATCCTGCTACACTGGAAAAGGCATACATTTTCATACATCATGACAACTTCATCTTCTTTACGCTGAGTACTTTTGTAAAGGGTGAAAGATCTTCTATACTTCTTGTAATATATAGAGTGTTGCCCCTAAATTGAGGAAGAGATCCCAAAGAGGACAAACCAAAAGATCCCAAAGAGGACAAATTAAAAGATACTAATGAGGACAAATGAGATTTAAATAGAAAGATCCATTGAGGCCACAAAAAATAAAAAATAAATAGAAAAAGAAAATAAAATGAGAGAAGGGGGCACACTACTATTCCTTTTGAGAGATCCACACTCGTACTCCCTCTTATATTTTGTACTCCATAGAGATCATCATACATGCATATAGCTATGTGGAGACCCTTACAGTATTGAACTTGGCTTGTATATTCCAATGATGAGCCTCCTCAAATGAGCTCTAGGTCTTCTTGAGCAAGCAAGTTGGATGCACCCCCACTAGTTCCATTGTAGATCTTTCCATAGCTCAGATGTCCCTCCGTTGCATGGAAATCCCTACTCCTCACATCATATCTATCATTTGGCTTTCTCTCGCCTATGATTGTCCTCATTGATGTGAGCCTTTCACACATCAATGAGGACAATCATAGGCGAGAGAAAGCCAAATGATAGATATGATGTGAGGAGTAGGGATTGCCATGCAACGGTTGCACATATGAGCTATGGGAAGCTCTCCAATGGAACTAGTGGGGGTGCATCCAACTTTCTTGCTCAAGAAGACCTGGAGCTCATTTGAGGAGGTTCATCATTGGAATATACAAGCCAAGTTCTATAGTGTAAGGATCCCCACATAGTTATGCATGAATGATATGCAACTCTCTATGTAGTACAAAAATTACTTTGGAGTACGAGTGTGGATATTTCAAAAGGAATAGTAGTGTTGCCCCCTTCTCTCTTTTTATTTATTTTTTTATTTCTCTTTTTTCTATTTTTGGTATTTTTGTGGCCTCAATGGCTCTTTATATTTATCTCTCAATTGTCCTCTCTTGGGATCTTTTCATTTTTCCTCTTTTGGGATCTTTTATTTGTGTCCTCTTTGGGATCTTTTGTTGGGAATGTGCCCTAGAGGAAAATAAAATATGTTTTATTGAGCATATTCCATTAGTTCATAATACGTTTTATACTATGCTATAACAGTATTAAGAGGAAACCTTAATACATGTGTGGTATACAAACAACCAGGTCCCTAGTCAACTCTAGTATACTAGTCCATTGGGAGATTGATGATCAAGATTTCCTGATCATGAGACAAATAAGTCTGTTAGCAATGGAGTCGTATCATTGGGATAATGATATGATGGACATACACCCACCAGAAGTTTTGCGATGTGATAAAGTCACATAGTTCGACATTGCGATAAATGTAACGTAGTGACCAGATCCTTTAACCGTAATGATCATACGTAATTTTCATCTATGAGGAGACTTTGATTTGTATCCCACCGCCTAACTGAAATATGCTGGCCATAACGGTGCACTTTGGGTATTCCGAAATAGATGGTTGATGAGTATGCAAATAGATCAAAAAGGGATTTTGTCGGGACCCGGGGTTAGCATATGTAATTCCAGTCATGATACAATCACATGGAGAGCCGAGAACCGTACCCACTTATCTAGGCAGACAAGGCCAAGCACAGAACGTTCTCGGTAAGCATCGAACGTGAGGGTTATCCCATTCAGGCCGGATGATCAACTGAGATGGGTCCTCGTCGCCCGCTCAGAAGTCTAAATGCTTATGGGTGGTGAATCCCATACTCATAGACAAGTCGCCTCAACCATGTTATCGATTGGATCCTAACTCTTACATAGACTTACTCCAGCCCGATCACTTAGTCGGGGTCTAGGGCGGGCTCGATCATACAACTAAGTGTGCACGTGACAGAGTCACGAGCAATCACATCGTGATGCCCCAAGCTGCGCACATCTAAGGGCCACTTGGTGTATAAAAGACCGCCAGCCAGATCACAACTAAGGTCTCGAAAACCCATACTAAGACATGCATGTTATAATCATACACGCAGCACACATGCCTAGTATGAACAGCAGGTATCATCACATAACTCTACAAAGTACTCTTTATTGATATACACATATAGCATACAAAAATCACATGTCTGTGATCAACATTACATCATACAACGGAAGCAAATTAGGTCTGAGTACAGACAAGTTTAACAAATGGCTTAGACAATCCTTGTAAAACCAACATGCCTTTCCACGAGGGACCAGACTGCTGTCTGGGACTATACTACCAAGGTCAACGTCGAGCTTCACGAAGGTGACTCCATCGGGGTCCGGGTTCTCATCTAAAACATAGAATAAGCAAACGTGAGTACAAAGTCGTACTCAGCAAGACTTACATCAGAACTAAACTACTCATGCTCAAGTATCAAGGTAAAGGAGGTGGGGTTCAACATGCAGAAGTGCCAGCTTTGACTTGGCTAGTCATATACTACGAGTACCAGACTTTGAGGTAAGAAGCGTACACGAGTCCACTACATCTCTAACAAATACACCACTATGGTTACTTCCTCGACTTCCCCACGAGGAGGCACACCATAGCACTCACGCTTATCTTGCGAGTTTTATAAGTATCCATTCAAGTTGTCTATGATCAAGTAGAGGTTTCCAAGTAGTCCATAACCGCGGACAGGGCTATTCGAATAGTTCATTAACCCTGCAGGGGTGTACATCTTCACACGCGTGTCATCACTTATCGCCTCGTTCTTGTCATCCTTCAAGCGGATGTCGGACGTGGATGAAACCAAGGCACTACCCTCACATCACCTTCTCTAATCCAGGAGTCGACTACCTGAGTTTTTCACCGCTCGAGAGTCCGGCCGATTCCACGAAACGGACTCAGATAATGTAAGGGACCGAGATGCCACCTTTGAAAGATGGTTTCACTGCCTCACAGGTCCACCCACATATCTATACATAAATCAAATGGAAAGCCCGAATCTAGTGTGACTCCTGGACTGGATCGGGTACGTAAAGAGGCCAAGCGGGGCTCCCATAAAACCCTACATGTGGTCATACTCTTTGTCTTGGATCACAAAACAGGAACTCGGGCCTAGGGCAGTGTTCAACGAGACAACCCACTGTGTACTCCTACACAACCTCTCATCGTTCACCTTTGTTTAGGGTGGATTCACCAACACGTTTACATCAGCATCACTGTGTTCATTCCATCCCGACTCACAATCAAAACATCCTCATTGTACCACTAAGCAGCAATAAGCAGTAACAGTTGCAGGGGACACATGCTCATCAATCAACTCCTAAATCTGCTAGGATTGTGGTTTGCTTAATACGGTGGCAAAATGATAGGTCATGCATTGGAATGGGTTCAACTATGCGAAGAACGTGTCTCGATGATCTCCTAAATATGCATAAGCGAGACTGAGAGGGAATTCGGATTTTATAGATATGATCAAAGGGGGTTTTGCTTGCCTTGCTGACGGTACACGGGTCTTAACGGTGGTCTTCTTCTTCGGGGTGATCACCGTCTCGGAGGCACTGTTACCGGCACAATCATCAACAAGAGGGGGACAACTTTCAAAATAAAAATGCACATCCACATGATAAGGTTGTCCATGATGTGAATGGTACCTGTTTGTAGAATATTCAATTTAATTGAAGTATATTGCATTTGAAATGCAAATTCAAACTCCAAATTCAATTTCAAATTAAGTCATATGCATGTTTTCTACTGTTCCCCCATTTTAAAATGGTCAAACATAAAAACAAATTGGATATTCTTAATCCTTGTATTTTTTTGATAATTTTTCATATATTATATGTTTTATTTGGAGTTCATATGAATTAGTTATGAATTTCCAAAGTTTAACTCATTTTCTGGATTTTTCTCTGTTTTAATTAATTCTTTTAAATTCTGGAATTTGGTTTATTGCGTCATGCTGACCTCAGCATGACGTGGGGGCTTCTGACCTGTGGGGCCCCTCTGTCAGCCTCAGGGGGTTAATCCCCTCTGTTAGTTTAACTAACAGTGGGTTAGTTGTGGCCTGGGTCCCACTTGTCATGGACTCGGGTGGGATTAAGCTGGGTCATTAGGTGCTAATGGCCTGGGCTGCCAGCGGCTCGACGCCGGCGTCACTGGACGCGGCGGCGCCTCGCCGGAGTGGAGATTCCGGGCACTGGAGAGCTTGCCGAGGCCACCAGAGTGACGCCCGAGGTCACCCGCGTCACCCAGTGCCCACGGGGAGGCTCGGGGGTGGCCGGAGCCTTGCCGGCGTCAACGTGGCGCGGCGGCCGTGGTACTGCTGCGACGGGGGAGAGGCTCCTGGCCTCCATTTGACTCGCACGAAGCACCAGGAGAGAGCCATTGCTCCCGCGCGTCCAGTGGGCCCATTGGGGGGTCACTGGCGTGCTCCAGAGCTCGGGAGCATCGACCATGGCGGCGGCCGAAACACTGCCTCGCCGGAATCCAGCCACGGGGTGCTAAAAGGCCAGCGGAGTGGGGGGAAAAGGAGAGCTCCTTACGCTGAACGCGACGGTGAGCTCGGGGTAGCCGGAGGAGGCGAGGTGGCGGTGGAATTCATGGAGACGAGCTCGGCGGCCGGCGATGAATTCTTGAAGCGGACGTCTTCTCCAGTGGCGCTTGGATCAAATTGACACGGCATCTTGATGGAGATGTGGACGGGGAGTTCAACGGACACGGCGGTGCGGCGAGGGGAGCAAGGTGGCCACGCGCTCTACGGCGGCGTGCTCCGCTAGGGCTACTGGTGGCGCTGGATTCACGGGGAAGAGAGATAGGGAGGAAGCCAGAGGAGGGGGAAAGGGTGCGGGGCTTCTGGGCGAGTTGCGTGGCGCGAGGAGGAGGCCTGGGGGGTTCCAGGCGAGCCTCGGTGGCGTCCACGGTGCTCGGCTCGCCACCGAGCTGCATGGAGGCGAGGGGAGGAAGACGACACGGCGAGCTGGGCTGGGCCGGCTACTGGGCCAGGTGGCCAGGGGGTGGGCTGGATTTCCTTTTGTTCTTTTTCTTTCTGTTTTTCCTTTTCTGTAAATATGTTTTGCCCTGAATAAAATAGCAAGGCATTTTATAAAATCATGAAAACTTTTATGTGGGCTTATAACATAAATAGTTAGCCACTCATAATTTTTGGTGACTTTTGAAATTCAAACAATTTGAATTTAAATTCAAATTGGAGTTAAATTTAATTTCCAAAGCACCTTTTGAATTTTTGAATATTCCATGGGCATGGGAAAATCCCCAAACCACTTTTGCAATGATCAGCATCATTTATAGGAATTTTCCAAATATTCAAATGATTTTTGGAAAAATATTTTTACCTGGCCATTTATTTAAATTCTCAGGGCTTTTCTTTTCCCCATTTTTGATTTTCTTTTTGAATTTTTCATGATGCAAAAGGGCACAAACAATCCTAGCACTTACCCTAGTTGGGGTTCTGACAGATTTGTCCATCCGAGTGACGGATAGGTACTCTGGGCCCACTCGGTGATATTGCATCATAAGGTTTGCGCAAACATGTGACTAGGTCACGGAGTTGTAACATCACGGGAACGAGTAAACATGTTTGTTGAGAACGAGGACGAACTAGGTATATTGGATACCGATGATCAAACCTCAGACAAGCAAAGTACCGTAGGACAAAGGGAACAGACACACGGTTAAAGAATCCAACAACGATTGAAGTTCATTCGATGGAAGCGTAGGGGCCATCTAGGATTGTAACCAGATCAGAACGATGGTCATTGATCAAGAAAGTGTCTTGTTCATGTCTGCTGTTTCCCGGACCGTAGGGTGTCACACTTAAGGGTATTCGACGCATTAGGATAGATTCGGGATAGCCGGAGAAATAAGAGAGAACTCCGAAATTGTTTCGGAGGGGAGACAGAACGGTTTCCGTAGTTCCGAATTGTTCGGAAAGTTATTTGAATAAGTTTTATTATTTAATTATATGAATTAAATATTAAAATATAATTTAAATAATTAATGAAATATTATTCTTTGTAGTTTTTGTTTTTTATTTAGAGAAAGAAAAAATAAAAAAGGATAAGAGAAAAAGATAAAAAAGGGGTGGGTGGCACATCGGCCATGCGGCCCATAGCCACCAAGGCTAGAAAAGGCCACTTGGCCACTTGGGCTATTGCGCCGCTGGCCATGGGAATGGCCACGACCACCATGCCATGTGCTAGCGCATGTGGTACAAATATTAGTACCACATCGTTAGTTGACAGGCATTTGCACCCCGGTTTCCCATATATATAGAAATTCCAGAAAAATACAGAGAAAATCTGTTTATCTCTCGCTCCCTCTTTCTCCCTTCTATGAGATAACTCTCCTTGTATGGAGTCGTAACTAGGTTGGTGGTTTCTACACTATACGCACGCCGTCGTGCTGCTTGGGATCCGAATCCATCTTCTTTCCACTGCTCGCCTGGTTCGGAGCCCGGAGGGACGTCGGGTACATCGTATGTGTGTAATTCCGCGAGGCACTACACTTGTGGTGCTACTTCATCGTCGTGGCCGCATCAATTATCCAATTTTTACCCTCGCACGTGTACTCGTTTAGCATTGCGGCAATGTCCTGATGAAGCGGCCCCGACCGACCTTACGCGTTTACGCGAGACTGGTTCCACGCTTGAAATATGGCTCGTACCATATAAGTGGCTGGGGGGCGTCTGTCTCTCTAACATATGCTTTGCGAAGACGTTTGCAACGGAGGGCCCCGACAGGGGTGTAATAGAGAAAATTGCGGGATTGGTTTTGTGGCTTGTTTTTGTAGGATAGAAACGGTTCTTTTCTCGAAACCCCTAGCAGCCACGTAAAACTTGCAAAAGATAAAGAAGAAAGGCGTTTTCAACTTTAATTTGCATGCCGGGGGGAATCATACCATGTATGATTTATTGTTTTACATCTTGTTTTGCTAATATGCTAGTTATAACGAAGGTAGCTGTCGGGACCCGGGGTTAGCGTATGCAAGACTCGCTACAACACAATCATATGGAGAGCCGAGAACCGTACCCACTTGTCTAAGCAGACAAGGCAAAGCACAGAACATTCTCGGAAAGCATCGAACGTGAGGGGCATCCCATCCAGGGCGGATGATCATATGAAATGGGTCCTCATCGTCCTCACACAAGTCTAAATGATATGGGTGGTGAACTCCCATACTCATAGACAAGTCTCCTCAACCATACTATTGATTGTATTATAACCCTTACATGGACTTACTCCAGCCCGATCACTTAGTCGGGGTCTAGGGCGGGCTCGATCATACATCAAAGTGTGCACGTGACAGAGTCACGAGCAATCGCATCGCGATGCCCCAAGCTGCACACATCTAAGGGCCACTTGGTGTATAAAAGACCGCCAGCCAGATCACAACTAAGGTCTCGAAAACCCATACTAAGACATGCATGTTATAATCATACACGCAACACACATGTCTAGTATTAACAGCAGGTATCAATGAAATTCTCTACAAAGTATACAACTTTATTGATAACTCTTACAGAGTGCACACAGAGATCACGAGACCGTGATCCAACATTACAACAAGCATGCGGAAGAAAAGTAGGTCTGAGTACAGACAAGTTTAACAAATGGCTTAGAGAAGCCTTATCTATAAACAAGCCCTTCCACGAGGGACCAGTCGTCTGACTGGGACTACACTAGCTTGATCGGTCGTCAAGCTCCAGGAAGAATCCACCTTCGGGGTCAGGGGGGTTCATCTAAAACATAGAATAAGCAAACGTGAGTACAAAGTCGTACTCAGCAAGACTTACGTAGGAACTATACTACTCATGCACATGTATCAAGGTAAAGGGAGGTGGGGTTCAAAAGCAGAAGTGCCAGCTTTGACTTGGCTAGTCCTGAACTACGAGTACCAGACTTGAGGTAAGAAGCGTACACGAGTCCACTACATCTCCAACCAATTACACCACTATGGGGCCTTCCTCGACTTCCCCACGAGAAAGCATGCCATAGCACTCAAGCTTATCTTGGTAAGTTTTATAAGTATGCAGTTCAACTTGTCTAATAATCAAGCTAAGCTTTCCAAGCAGTCCTTCACCACGGACGCGGCTATTCGAATAGTTTTGTTAACCCTGCAGGGGTGTACCTCTATACACACATGTCATCGCTTAGCGCCTTTTGCGTGTCACCGTTCAAGAGGTGACAGCGAGGATGCCACCACAACTGCTACCTCATAGCCGATCTAGTCCAAGAAAGCTGCCTACCTGGGTTGGCTACCACTATCGTGAAGCCGGCCGGTTTACCGAAGTGGACCCAGATCATGTGTGCATGGTGCATAAGCCGGTCTCGGCTGAGCCGTTCTCTCACTTAGCAGCCAGGCCACAAACCTACCAGAACTCCGAACTACTGTGACATTTGGACATCGAAATGTATGAGTTAAAAGGTTGAGAGGGGTCAGTGAGCCCAATGTGTGGTTGTACTCTTCATCTTGGATCACCACACAAGAACTCGGACTTAGGGCGGTGTTCAACGAGACAACCCACTGTGTACTCCTACACAGCCTCTCGTCTTTCACCTTGTATTAGGGTAGATTCACCAACACATTTCCACCATCATCAACATGATCACTACCATCCCGACTCACATAACAGTATCAACATTGTATCACTCTAAGCATGCAATAAGCAGTAACAATTGCAGGGGCCACATGATATCAATCAACTCCTACATTTGCTAGGATTGTGGTTTGCTTACTACTGTGACAAAAGATAGGTCATGTAAAGGAATGGGTTCATCTATGCGGTAGAAACGTAGCATGGAAATCATCCTATACAATGCATAAGCGAGACATGAGAGCGAAGTGGGATTTTATCGACATGATCAATGGGGGTTTTCTTGCCTTGCTGACGGGGTTCACACATGGTGTCTTCAACGAAGGGGGTGGTCTCCGGTTCTGGCTCCACTTCTATCCGGACAAACAAAGCATGATGTAGCAATCAATATGAATGCAATGCTCAAGCACATGATCAAATGTTATAACATGGTGTAAGGGGGGCTGATGTGTTGTCAATTCCATTTAAATGGAGTGTATTGCATTTGAGTTGCAAATTCAAACTCCATATGATTCATCGATGAATTTCAAATGCATTTGAATCCATGAATGTTCATTTGAAAAGGTTGATCATGAAGTGATGTTGTAAAGGTGAGGTAAAGTCTTTGATGTGTGGATGATTCCATCTAAAAGAAGTGTGTTGCAAAGTCATTTGCAAAATCACTCCAAATTTGAATTCAAATTAAATCCATATGGACATATGCCACTGTTCACCCAATTTAAATTGGTCAAACATGAAAACAAAGTCCATATTCAGAATCCTTGTATTTTTCTGATAATTTTAGACATCTTATTTGTCCAATTTGGAGTTAATATGAATTTTATATGATTTATTGAAGTTTAAATGATTTTCTGTGTTTTTCTGATTTCTTTTTAATCTGGAAATTGTTTATTGCGTCAGCATGATGTCATTGTGACATCAGGGGGGGCTGACTGGTGGGTCCCGCTTGTCAGTGTCACTGGTTAATTAATCCAGTGGATTAATTTAACAGGGGGGTTAGTGGCCTTGGGCCCACGTGTCAGTGTCACCAGGGTGATTAGTGGTGAGGGTTAGTGCTAACTAACCCGGCCACGCTGGCGGTTAGCCGCCGGTGGCCACGGCTACGGCGGAGGGGTCGCCGGAGGGGCTTTCCGGCTGCCATTTGGAGCGCCAGGGGCACGGGGAGGAAGCCCTTGAAGAGCCGCATCACATGCGCTATGCAGGGGTCACCGGGGAGGCCGCGTTCATCGTTGGCTCCAACCTTGGCGGCAGCCGGAGCCACGGGCACGGCGACGCGTCGACACAGAGCGCGAGACGACACGGGCATGGGCTCCTTGCCCTCCTGGAGACTCCAGGAACCTCACAGACAACAAAAGGAGGACAGAGGGGCACGGAGATGAGCTCTACGTCGGCCATGGCGGCGGTCATCGTCGGCTCTCATGGCGGTGCTAGATACGAGACGCAATCCGGGGCAAAAACATAGGGCTTTGGGTTGCCTTCTCACCAGGAGGTTGATGGAGTCGACGAAGAGCTCGGGGAGGACGTGGTGGTGACGGATTCAACGGCGAGCTCCCGCGGCTCCGGCGAGATGGCGAAGACGATGGCGGCGGGTATAGTGGCTACGAGATCGATTAATTGTGCACGGAGACGAATGTGACGCCCTCAAAATCAAGCCGTGTACAGTAATCATACACGCAGGGTACACGACCGAAATCAAGGACTCACGGTAAGGTAATCACACCACAACTCTATAAATAAAATAATAAAAGCTATATATTACAAGCCAGGGGCCACGAGGGCTCGAATACAATAGCTCAAGAGTACAAAGTTAGCGGAAGCAATAGTATCTGAGTACAGACACAAGAATTCAAGGTTGCCTTAAGAAGGCTAGCACAAAAACAACACGATCGAAAAGGCGAGGCCTCCTGCCTGGGAACCTCCAAACTACTCCTGGTCAAAGGGGAACTCGACGTCGTAGAAGGCATCGGGGATCTTCACGTTGCGGTGGTCGCCATCGGGGATCTCCTGCTCCTGGACTCCAAGGCTCCAACGTCGACTGCAGCGGCCGATCAGGCAAAACATAAAGGGGGAAATAAAGCAAAGGTGAGTATCTAGCATACCCGCGAGTCTTACGTCCGCTACTAAGCATTATGCATTTGTATCAATGGAAAGGGGAGGCTGTATATAGTGGACTGCAAGATAGAAATCATAATAAGGGTAAGAAGCTAGGCCTATCGAAGACTAGCATCTTCTAACGATGTCTTGCAGCATGAGGAGAGAAACAACCAACAGTTCAAATAAAGCAATAAAGTAACAACGGAGCAGAAGTTGCTGCAACAATGTATAATATAAGTTGTAATGATTAATAATAATAATGCCTCCGAGTTCCCCTCCTCGACTCCCTACGAGGAAGAAGACCCGGAACCATACAATTTAATAGTAATAGTTTCTAGTGGTAAGATCCAGGTTCAGCATAAAGCGTCCTGTTACCGTGGACACGGCTATTCGAATAGATTAAACTCCCTGCAGGGGTGCACTACTGTTCAGCCTGCACACTCGGATCTCCAGGGTGGCATGAACCTTGTTAGGGAACGCCCCACCGAGGCTATCCGACACGACGCAGCCCATCCTAGGCTCAGCAGAGAGGCCATCCGCCGGACTATATCCTATGCGCCAAGGGGTCTAGGTCCCTCACCCTTGCACGTTCCTGCACGGTGCGAGTCTCGCCGGTGAAGCAAAAGCAAATCCAAACACACCTGCTGCAGCAAAAAGACAAGACCACTTCCCGGCGATCAGGCCGCAGTACTGCTAACGTCTGAAGAGCTTTCGGACGAACTATGATGCGGAGGGCCCACACCGTAATCCCACGTGTAGGTAGTGCGTACAGACCAACGGGTCTCTCAAGTCATCCGCCGAACCATTTAGCATTTTAATATTATCTCGCAGACAACCGTTATCGCTGTCTGACTAACACCACAACGGACAACGAACAACAACAAGGACCACCGGTAACGTCGGGGCCTGCCCTGTCATCCCGTCAAAGCGCGCGGTTACCGACAAGGTGAACCGTCTCCTTACCTTGTCTCGCGTGTGCTCTTGGTAGAGCTCGACTTTTTCGTGGTTTGGTAACTCTCGCGAGATACGAGCAGGGGCCAAGCACGCCAGTAACGTCGGTCGTACCCTCTAGTCGCTCCCGACAATATACCACTCGCGGGCACCGTTGGGTCGCCCGACTCTTACCTTTAAGGACACCAGTTGATTCGAGTGCCTACCATTAAGTGAAACCAGGAGGAATCACCCTCCATGGCACACTTAAAGAGGTTTGACAGAGACATCAGCAGAATGAACTAAAGAGGTAAACCTCGTATCATCCCGGTGATGCTACGCTACTGAGCCGACGAGAGTGAAATACGAGTCCATTCCACTCGCAAGTCAAACTTGAAGCGACTCGGCAGAGTCTCGCCGTTGTAGGTTCCCTAGGGCGTCTGCATTGATCCGTACCTGTTGCAGTTGTATATATTCTTATATTCGCGTCACTCCCCTGAGTGGCCACGACCCGCTATCTAATCCTAGCTAACAATACGCAGGGCTCACTGATGAATATATTATATAGATATAACAGGCAGCATAGGATAAGGAAGGTACATAAAGGGGCGAGAAAATCAGGTTATGCAATTGAATAGGATTGTAACGTAGCAGCAGCAGTAACAATGCCTAGTGCAAGAAAGTACGGAAAGGTAGGCGATATCTGGGGAAGAGAATGGCTCTGCTTGCCTGTAAGCTCGGTAGTAGGGGTACGGTCGTCGACGAAGTAGTCGTACCCGGCAGCGGTGTAGTCGGCGGTAGCAGCGGGGTCTACCAGAGATTAAGGGGGGGAGGAAACAGTAAATACACAACAATAATATTCAAACATATGCATGACATGACAGATGAAATCTTTACGGGGTTCTAACGCAGTCCCATGTGTGATGCTCGGAGCGGGAATCCATCCGGTGATGAACTACCAGCTCCGGGTGATTACCGGACAGGGCGACCGGAGGGGGAAGGTATCATGCCGGAGGTGTCGTGGACATCCGACAAAGATAAGGGGGGTTTATCCATGTTAGTTGAACCGTTCCGGACAACTTTCGTGTTCGGGATAAATTCATCCGGATACTTTAACAGTACCGGAAAAATCATCGGTCAGACGGCCCGGAGGGGGGATGTCGATGTTCGTTGTGTTAGAGGGGTGTGGTGGGTATATGGATAGCGTATCCGTATTCGTTATATTTTCTGATCAATTTCGATGTATAAATTTTTTGAATCTGACTTACGATTTAAAAGATATTGAATTTCAAAGTTTTAAACATTTTAAAACATTTTCTGGAATTATTTTTATTAATAAAATCCAACATTATCCACAGGGAGTTGACTGGTCAACCTGACATGGGGTCCCACAAGTCATACACAGTGACATATAAATCATTCGATTTAATCTAAAATATCCAGCAGGGTCCACCTGTCATACACTAGCATTTAAATTAATCCTTATATTTATTTAATAACAAGTGGGGCAATTTGTCATTGTCTAATTGGGATTTTTCTGAAATATTGCTAAGTCTGAGAATCATTGTTTAAACATCATCTAGCTACCTTCGAGGGGCTACGGTTTATGGTTCGACTCCTCCGATGAAATTGTGCCCAACATCAACTGTCATTAGTTGCCAGTGATGTCGAATCTGGTACAGATGATATTTAGGTTAGGGATCATCTACTCAATTAAAACGTTGTCGGGAAAGTGATGCCCGACGTTAATTCTCAGAATTGTTAAAAGATGCAAAGTTCGTCTGATGATTGTCGTTGATCCGTAGCTCAGATTGAGATGCATCCAACACGTGTTTTGCGCTATAACATCTGTACAATCATGCCATGTCCTTCGATGGCATGATAGATACCTATAGCATGCACATCCACAACGTCAAAGTGGCCATCGAGCCAACTCCGTTTTGCGGTTTATTATAAATCCGCATTTTGTGATTTTTGTAGCATTTGATCCGTGCATTTGATGGAGTTGCTCCAGTGGTACAAAATGTACATTGGTACATCTAATTTCTGTCCATTCCATTTGTAGCTATGTTAAACTCGTTTTGTTCTCAATTTTGCTGCTATACAAAGTGCAAAAACCAACAGCAGTAGAAACTTAACAGACATAGCTGTAGTTAACAGTTCCAGTAGCAGACTTCAACAGAGGAAGTAGCTAGCACCTACAGACAGGGGGGCGCGGCCACAACCAGATGGGCGGGCGGCTGGGCACACCACAAGGGCAACGAGGTGCGCGGCCAGGGCGCGGCCGGAACACAACCAACACGGGGTGAGCACAGGCGTGACGCGGGCGACCGGAACGCGGGCTTGGGCCATGGTGGCCACGACGCACGGGACGACAGTGGAGGGGGCTACGACGGCAGATGCGGCAAGGAAATAGGGGGATTCGAGGCGGGTGTAACACCCTCAGATGCCTGTAACAGTAATCATCATCACTGTTGACTATCACTGTTTGTTAATCACCGTTATCCCCTGTCCTTAATCAAACTTTGCTTCTGCTCTTTTCAAACCATGCTAGTTGGGGATCAAATCCCCAAAGCCCAATGCATCTTGCTCATCATGAAATCAAACCCTAGTTGAAACTAATTTAAATGGAAATTAAAACAAATGTGCTCAAATAAAGTTGTTCCAAAAATCATGGAACTATTTTTGTAAATTGCCTAAAATCATTGAAATGATGTTGGACCAACTTTGGTAATTTTTGGAGTTGCAGAAAATTCCAAACAATTCAAACAGTAGGTTAAAACCCTTACTTGGGGCATTTAATAATTAAAGTAAATATCTAATGATTTTATTTTGCTTCAAAACTTTTTGTGGCACTGACATATCATGTTATACTAATATTGGGACACCTAACCCATTTTACAAAAATGCAAAAGGCACTAAATTAAAATACAAACAACAGGACAGTGAACAAAAAACCAGAAAATGGGAAAACTTTAAAACTCGCCTGGGGCGAAGCCCACCTCAGCCCAGGCCTACTCCCCCTTGTCTTCTTCCTGCTCCAACCACCCCCACCTGCCCGTACGGCGGCCGCCGTGGCCACGTCGCTGCCAGCCCGGCCCCGCCCTCCAACTGCTCCCGCGACGCCGACGGGATAAGGACGAAGCCCCCGACCCTCTGGACACCTCTGCACCTCCATTCCCCTCCTCCTCCTCTCTCACGCTTCGGGGAAAGTTTCCCGAGCGCCGCCGTCGCCATTGCTGTGGCCAGACGTGGCCAACGGGCACGGTCCGCCCCGACGTGGTGTCCAGAGGCTGCGCCGTTGTCATCTTCGTCGACCACAGCATCCAATCGAGCCCGGGGAGCACCACAAGCGCCGCCCGCGTCTTCTTCCCCCACCCCGTCCGCGGCCACCTCGACTTCGATTTCGGCCGCCTCAGCCCCTCATCGAGCCCGCTGCCACCTCCGTCGTGCTCCTGGTGAGCTTCCCGCTCGTCGCCAACTGGCCGTTGACGCCCGCTAGGTCCCCGTGCAGAAACCCCCTTTAGCTGCTCCGGCCGCCGCCGTTTGTCGTCGTGGACGTGCACACAAGCCGCCCCAGGCCACGCTTTTGGCATCGTTATACTCCCCGTGCTCCATAGAGTCAGTTCCACCCACTGGACCGCCCGGATTCGCCTCGCTGCACAAGTCGCCATTGGAGCCCGAGCGGCTGCTCCGCCATTTTTGAAGCAGAGCTCGACCTGGACCGCCCCCTCGCGCTCCCCTACCGTAGATCGAAGTGGCTCGTCTCCCTGAACCCGTAGCAACAAGCCGCGCCTCGTTTGGTGCTCGGAATCGAGCGCTAGCTCGAGTTCGCCGGAGTCTGCTCGCCGGCGAGCCGCCGGCGGGTCGCCTGTGCCACGGATACACCCCCCCTTATGTTGTTCCGGTAACTACGACACCTCCGGCTTGATCCTTCCCCCTCCGGACACCCTGTCCGGTAATCACCCGGAGCCGGTAGTTCATCCTCAGATGAATTCCCGCTCCGAGCATATTGCATTGCACTGCGATAGAACACCGATAACATTTCATCTATCATGTCATGCATGTGTTTGTATATTATTGCTGTGTATTTACTGTTTCCTTTCCCCCCTTAATCTTCGGTAGACCCCGCTGCTGCTGTCGACTACACCGCTGCTGAGTACGACTACGTCGTCGACGACCCTACTACTACCGTCGAGCTTGCAGGCAAGCAGAGCCATTCTCTTCCCCAGATACCGCCTATCTTTCCGTACATTTCTTGCACTAGGCATTGTTACTGCTGGTGCTACGATTACAATCCTATTCAACTGCATAGCCTGATTTTGTCGCCCCTTGATGTGCCTTCCTTTATCCTATGCTGCCTATTATTACTATTATGCATTATTCAGAAGTGGACCCTGCGCATTGTTAGCTAGGATTAGATAGAGGGCCGTGATCACTCAGGGAGTGAACGCGGATACAAATATTATAACTGCACAGGTACGGTACAATGCAGACACCGCCACAGGCCCTACCTGGGTTATGCCTAGTCACCTCAAGTGTGAGCTATCAAGGAGTAATTCTTTGTACTCCACTCGAGGCTGACTTTGTCTTACCGCCATAGGGCCGTGACAACGGTTGTCCTAAAGGTAAGAAGTCGGGCGACCCAACGGTGCCCGCGAGAGGTATTGCGACGGGACGACCGGGAGGGCACGACCAGTGTACCGGTGTGCTTGGCCCCTGATCGTTGGCCGCGAGAGTTACCAAACCACGAAAGTCGAGCTCCTCCAGGAGCACACGCGAGACAAGGTAAGCAGACGGTTCACCTTGTTGGTAACCGCAGTGACTTGGTGGGACGACAGGGCAGGCACCGATGTACTGGTGGTCCTGGCTGCTGTCGTTGACCGCGGGTCGGTTAAGTCGAGGCAATGATAACGGTTGTCTCGCAGGTTAATTAAAATGCTAAATGGTTCAGTGAATGTCTTGAGTTGGCTATATGCCATGTACGCACTACCTACCCGTGGGAACTACGAGTTATGGGCTCCTCTGCTTCTTAGTGTCGTCCGAGGACTCTTCAGACGTCAGCAGTACCGCGGGATGATTGCCGGGAAGTGGTGTTGTCTTATTTGCCGCGGCGTGTGATTTGTATTTGCTTTGATTTAACTTCACCGGCCAGCCATGCACCGTGCAGGAGTACGGTTGGGTTGGGGTCCAAGGCCCGGCGTACTTAGGATTTAGACCGGCGGATGACCTCTCTGTTGAGTTTGAAAGATGGGCTATGAAGTGTTGGATAGCCTCGGTGGAGCGTTCCCTAACAAGGTTCCCGCCACCCTGGAGATCCGTGCGTGTAGCGTAACACAAGTGCACCCCTGCAGGGAAGATTGATCTATCGATAGCCGTGTCCACGGTAACAGGACGCTTTATGCTGAAGCTGGATCCTACCACTAAAAACTATTATTAAACTGTATGGTTCCGGGTTCCCTTCCTCGCGGGGATGTCGAGGAGGTGAATTCGGAGGCATTGTTAATTATTACAACTTATTATTATTCAATGTTGCAGCAACTTCTGCTTCATTGTTACTTTACTGCTTTATATCAACTGTTGGCTGATTCTTACCTCATGCTGCAAGACATCGTCGGAAGATGCTAGTCTTCGTTAGGCCTAGCTCCTTACCCTTGCTCTGAACTTCTGTCTTCAGTCCACTATATACAGCCTCTTCATTCCGGTAATATCATGCATAATGCTTAGTAGCGGACGTAAGACTCGCGGGTATACTAGATACTCACCTGCTTTATTTCCTTTACTGTTTTTCCTGATTGGCCGCTGCAGCCGACGTTGGAGCCCAGGAGCAGGAGTACCCCGGAGGCGCCTACTACGACGTCGAGTTCCCCGTTGACCAGGAGTAGTACTGTGGATCCCAGGCAGGAGGCCTCGCCTTTTCGTTCTGTATCTCTGATTTGATTTGTGCTAGCCTTCTTAAGGCAAAAACTTACTAACTATGTCTGTACTCAGATATTATGGCTTGTATGACTTATATATTCGGGTCCGTGTGACCCCCTCTATTGTAATATATTTGTTTATCCTTTTGTGTTTAGTGTTGTGCTGTGATATTATCACCGTGGCACCCTAATCTCAGTCGTGTACCCTGTGTGTATGATTATTGTACACGGTCTGATATTGGGGGCGTCACAAGTTGGTATCAGAGCCGACTGCCTGTAGGAAGCCACCCCACCACTACCTGGTCGATGTTGAGTCTAGACTTTGAAAAAACTATTTTTCTAACTTAATATTTGGCTTACGGGCCCACATCGATGTCACTACGGTGGTATCTATGGTATTAGGATCCTTTTCTCCTTACCTATGCTCTGGGAATCTGCTCTCTTATCCTTGCTGGTAAGTTTTACAAAATCTGACATTAGGATCACATTCTCTTGATTCCATCCGGCGTTTTTTATGGTGCATCACCCATTGATCGAGTCGTGTTGCAGGAGTCGTACGCCAGTTCCCAGACCGCGGATCCCATTCTCATTCTGGGCAGGCCGCGCGTTCTCTGGCATCAACTCCTGTGGCCAATAGTTTTCTTGCGGCGTGATTGACATAGTGGAATCTATGTCGCGTCGTGTAATCCTTACCGCGGTCTGCGCGCCGCCTAGAGAGTCTTTTTCCTTAATTTCTACGACGTTACGCTGCCCGATTTTCGATTGACTCTGTGTGCAAATGTGTATGTCTTATGTGACTACTCCTGCATATATCTACGCCTTCTTTTCGTTGTCGATTACATCAGGCTTAATTTCGGTATCTCGTTAAATTTTCATCGTTGAAATACCCCTGTTAAATTCTAGCAGGATGGCTGGTCGTGGTCGTGGTCGCGGTCGTGCTGCCAACGACCCACCTCCGCCGCCGGATTATAGGGCCGCGATGATGCAGCAGTTCGAGATGAATCGTCAGTTCATGCAGAATATCATGGCTCAGTTCCCCCAGCCGAATCAGAATGGACACCACCATCAGCATGCCACCGTGACTCTGCACGACTTCACCCGCCTCAACCCCACTATGTTCCGCAACACTGTTCAGCCGCTGGATGCTGATGACTGGCTTCGCGACATCAATCACGAGCTGGAGTTTGCTAATGTCGATCCAGCCGACTATGTGAACTTTGCGTCTTATCATCTGAAAGGCGCCGCTGCTCAGTGGTGGAGCACCCACAAGCGTTCCCTGCCAGTCGAAGAAGTCATCACTTGGGATGAATTTCAGTCTGCTTTCCGCGCCCGCTACATTCCTCAGGGGATCATGGATCGCAAGGCGGAAGAATTCCGTGACCTCACTCAGGGCGATATGACTGTTGAAGCCTATCAGCGCGAGTTCCTCAACCTCTCTCGCTATGCGGAGGGAGAGATCACCACTGATGCTCGCAGGCAGCAGAAGTTCCGTCGTGGCCTCAACCCTGAACTCAGCCTCGCTCTTGCCGTTCATGATTTCGCTAACTTCGCCACCATGGTGAACAAGGCTATCACCGTCGAGACTGCCCAGATGGAGCACAGGAACTCTCTGAAGCGTTATCGTGACGTTGGCTCATCTTCGGGCGCAACGCAGAAGCGTCGTATCTGGCTCCCTACCAGTGTGACCCACGCAGCTGTCCCTGCTCCAAGGCCGTCTTATGCTGCACCCCGTCTGCCTCCTCCACCGCAGATGCCAAGAGCTCTGCCTGCACAACCCAATGCTACACCCCTTCGTCCTCAGGATGGATTATGCTTCACGTGCCGCCAACCAGGGCATTTTTCCAGGGAGTGCCCCCTGAAACAGAAGCAACTGGTAGTTCACCCCGCTGGCCGTGGAAATGGTCGTGGCAACAACCGGACCCCCAACTATAATACTGGGTCTGCTGCTTATGCCCGTGGACATGCTAACAACGTCAATGTGGAAGAAGCTCAGCAACAACCCGCCACCGTGATGGGTACCCTTCTCATTAATTCCGTACCTGCTACTGTTTTATTTGATACAGGAGCATCGCATTCATTCATGTCGGAAGCATTCGCATTGTCGCATAACATCACGCTAGAAAAGATGAACCCACCGATGGTTGTCCGCACCCCAATAGGCCAATGTCAAACCACCAAGATAGTGCCCGGAACCATCATTGGAATTGAAGGGATTGAATTCCTTGTTTCCCCCGTCGTTCTAAAGACTTCCACCATAGACCTAATTCTGGGCATGGATTGGTTGAAATTTCACGATGCCGCACTGTATTGTGGCACCAGCTCTGTCCGACTTTTACACCCCTCCGGCGAGATTGTTACCCACACCACCAGAGTAACCCGTAATGCTGAAACACAGATATTTATGATGAATGCTTTGAATGCCGCCCCCCTTGAAGGCATTGAGAACGTTCCGGTCGTTCGCGACTTTCCCGACGTCTTCCCAGAAGAACTGCCGGGAATACCCCCGATTAGAGAAGTTGAATTCGTCATCGACTTGAAGCCGGGCACTGTTCCTATTGCCAAGCGTCCTTACAAGATGCCGCCACATGAACTCCTTGAACTTAAGGAGGAAATCGACAAGGCACTTCAGAAAGGATTCATTCGCCCCAGTTCCTCAGCTTGGGGAGCACCTTCACTCTTTGTCAAGAAGAGCGATGGGACAAACCGATTGGTCCAAGATTATCGGCCCATTAACCAAGCCACCATCCAGAATAAATACCCACTTCCCCGGATCAACGATCTGTATGATCAACTTGCCGGATCCAAGGTGTTTTCTAAACTCGACTTGAGGTTGGGTTATCACCAAATCCGGGTCCGTGATGAGGACATTCCGAAGACTGCCTTCATTACTCGCTATGGTTCGTACGAGTACACCGTCATGTCCTTTGGCTTAACCAATGCTCCAGCCACCTTCTCCAGATTGATGAATTATATTTTCATGGACTACCTCGACCAGTTCGTCGTGGTTTATCTGGATGATATATTGATATATTCCAAGAATGAAGAAGAACATGCTGAACATCTTCGTCTTATACTGGAGAAGCTTCGAGAACACAAACTCTACGCTAAGTATTCTAAGTGTGAATTCTGGCTTCCCGAAGTAACCTACCTTGGGCATGTAATTTCCAAGGATGGCATTGCCGTCACCCCAGAACGTATCCAGGCTATTCTTGACTGGACTCCTCCCAAGACCGTCAAGCAAGTCTGCAGTTTTCTCGGGCTCGCTAGCTATTGCCGCCGTTTCGTCGAGAATTTTTCCAAGATAGCCAGGCCGCTGACTAATCTGCTTCACAAAGGCGTCAAGTTTGAGTGGACAGATAAATGTCAAGAAAGTTTTCAAGCCCTCAAGGACAAGCTAACTTCTCCCCCGGTGCTCGCTCCCCCTGATACTCATAAGGACTTCATGATATATTGCGACGCGTCTCGTCAAGGATTAGGCTGTGTCCTATTGCAAGAGCGCAAAGTGATTGCTTATGGCTCTCGTCAGTTGCGTGCTCACGAAGACAAATATCCAACACACGATCTCTAATTGGCAGCAGTAATTTATGCATTGAAGCTGTGGCGACATTACCTCGTTGGTAATCGTTGCGAGATCTACACCGACCACCAAAGCCTGAAGTACTTATTTACTCAGCCCGACCTGAATCTCCGCCAACAAAGATGGCTCGAGAAAATAGCCGATTTTAACATGGATATTCATTACACCCCTGGCAAGGCTAATGTGATGGCCGATGCCTTGAGCCGCAAAGCTTATTGTTCTGAACTGGAGGTTCAGGTGCAGCAACCCCTTCTGTATGAAGACTTTCAAAAGTTGAACCTCGAGATTGTTCCTCGAGGTTGTGCAAATAACCTGGTCATTGAACCGGATCTCGTCAAATCCGTTAAGTGTATACAGTTCTATGATGATTTCGTACACAAGATTAAGCGCGATATCGCCAAGGGGAGACCCTCACCCTTCACCCTTGATAGTAATGGTGCGGCGTTCTACGAGAACCGATTAGTGGTTACTCACAGCAAGGTCAGGCATGAGAACCTGGATATGACTCCGAAGGTCATGAAAGCGGCTCACGATACCCCATTGTCCATTCATCCTGGAAGCACCAAGATGTACCAAGACATCCGTCAACGATTCTGGTGGCCTAACATGAAGCAAGACATTGCCCGATATGTTTCTGAATGTGACGTTTGTCGTCGCGTCAAGGGGGAACATCAAAAACCCTCTGGAACTCTACAACCACCTGAAATCCCTGTATGGAAGTGGGACAAGGTTCAGATGGACTTCGTCACCGGTTTTCCCCGATCAAAGAAAGGTAACGATGCTATCTTTGTCGTCATCGACCGGTTCTCCAAGGTTGCTCACTTTATACCAGTCAAGGAGAAGATCACGGCGGCTCAGTTAGCGGAATTATATATCGCCCAGATCGTGTCGCTCCATGGTATTCCGTTGGAGATTAGTTCAGATCGTGGCAGCCTTTTCACCTCAAGATATTGGCGGAGTTTCCAAGAAGCTCTGGGGACTACTCTGCATCTCAGCACCGCTTATCACCCCCAGTCACAGGGCCAAGTCGAACGCGTCAATCAAGTACTTGAAGATATGCTTCGAGCTTGTGTCATCTCCTTCGGCAAGAAATGGGAGGAATCTCTTCCATTTGCTGAATTCTCGTACAAAAATAGCTATCACGCTAGTCTGAAGATGGCACCCTATGAAGTTCTCTATGGACGTAAGTGTCGGACCCCTCTGAGTTGGTCAGAAACTGGGAACGTGCACTCATTGGCCCGGATATTATTCAGCAAGCTGAAGACCAAGTTCACGTCATCCGTGAACATTTGAAGGCCGCTCAGTCCCGCCAGAAGAGCAACTATGACCGCAAACACCGTGAAATGGAGTATCAACCTGGTGAATACGCTTACCTTCGTGTCACTCCCATGAGGGGCACTCATCGCTTCGGTATCAAGGGCAAGTTGGCTCCTCGCTACATTGGCCCGTTCCGTATCCTTTCCAGGAGTGGACCCGTGGCATACCGGTTGGAATTGCCGCCGAACCTCTCCCAAGTCCACGATGTCTTCCACGTGTCGCAACTCCGTCGCTGCTTCAAGGATCCTATCCGCGAAGTGGAGCATGATATGATCGAGCTGCAACAAGACTTGACTTATCGAGAACATCCGAGCCGCATTCTCGATCAGTCTGAACGCCGAACCCGCTACAAGACCGTCAAGTTCCTCAAGGTTCAGTGGTCGAATCATTCTGAAGGTGAAGCCACTTGGGAACGCGAAGATCGCCTTCGCGATGAATACCCCGAACTTTTCCTTGCTACCACTTAAATTCTCGGGACGAGAATTCTTGTAGTGGGGGAGATTTGTAACACCCTCAGATGCCTGTAACAGTAATCATCATCACTGTTGACTATCACTGTTTGTTAATCACTGTTATCCCCTGTCCTTAATCAAACTTTGCTTCTGCTCTTTTCAAACCATGCTAGTTGGGGATCAAATCCCCAAAGCCCAATGCATCTTGCTCATCATGAAATCAAACCCTAGTTGAAACTACTTTAAATGGAAATTAAAACAAATGTGCTCAAATAAAGTTGTTCCAAAAATCATGGAACTATTTTTGTAAATTGCCTAAAATCATTGAAATGATGTTGGACCAACTTTGGTAATTTTTGGAGTTGCAGAAAATTCCAAACAATTCAAACAGTAGGTTAAAACCCTTACTTGGGGCATTTAATAATTAAAGTAAATATCTAATGATTTTATTTTGCTTCAAAACTTTTTGTGGCACTAACATATCATGTTATACTAATATTGGGACACCTAACCCATTTTACAAAAATGCAAAAGGCACTAAATTAAAATACAAACAACAGGACAGTGAACAAAAAACCAGAAAATGGGAAAACTTTAAAACTCGCCTGGGGCGAAGCCCACCTCAGCCCAGGCCCACTCCCCCTTGTCTTCTTCCTCCTCCAACCACCCCCACCTGCCCGTACGGCGGCCGCCGTGGCCACGTCGCTGCCAGCCCGACCCCGCCCTCCAACTGCTCCCCCGACGCCGACGGGATAAGGACGAAGCCCCCGACCCTCTGGACACCTCTGCACCTCCATTCCCCTCCTCCTCCTCTCTCACGCTTCGGGGAAAGTTTCCCGAGCGCCGCCGTCGCCATTGCCGTGGCCATACGTGGCCAACGGGCACGGTCCGCCCCGACGTGGTGTCCAGAGGCTGCGCCGTCGTCGTCTTCGTCGACCACAGCATCCAATCGAGCCCGGGGAGCACCACAGGCGCCGCCCGCGTCTTCTTCCCCCACCCCGGCTGCGGCCACCTCGACTTCGATTCCGGCCGCCTCAGCCCCTCATCGAGCCCGCTGCCACCTCCGTCGTGCTCCTGGTGAGCTTCCCGCTCGTCGCCAACTGGCCGTTGACGCCCGCTAGGTCCCCGTGCAGAAACCCCCTTTAGCTGCTCTGGCCGCCGCCGTTTGTCGTCGTGGACGTGCACACAAGCCGCCCCAGGCCACGCTTTTGGCATCGTTATACTCCCCGTGCTCCATAGATTCAGTTCCACCCACTGGACCGCCCGGATTCGCCTCGCTGCACAAGCCGCCATTGGAGCCCGAGCGGCTGCTCTGCCATTTTTGAAGCAGAGCTCGACCTGGACCGCCCCCTCGCTCTCCCCCACCGTAGATCGAAGCGGCTCGTCTCCCTGAACCCGTAGCAACAAGCCGCGCCTCGTTTGGTTCTCGGAATCGAGCGCTAGCTCGAGTTCGCCGGAGTCTGCTCGCCGGCGAGCCGCCGGCGGGTCGCCTGTGCCACTGACGTGTGGTCCCAAATGTCAGATGGGTCATTAGCAACCTGGTTAGGACTTAATCCGTCACTGACATGCGGGCCACCACCGGGAAATCTTTGTTAGGTAAATAAAATGGATTAGATGGATATGTTAGTATGACAGGTGAGCCTAGCCCCCTTAACCCAGTGTTAGTTTAAGCTAATGGTTAAATTAAAACCTGAGACACTTACACCTGGGCCCCCCTTGTCAGGTTTTTTTATTTATTAAAAGATTTTATTAAATTGAGTCACTAACATGTGGGTCCAGAGGCATTTTCTAATTTAATTAAATGTTTTATAAATAACAGAGGCTGACATGTGGGTCCCACATGTCAGCACTGTTCTGGATAATTTTTTGGATAATGTTTAATAAATAATAAAAGAAAATCCAGAAAATCATTTAAATTGATTTAAACTTTGAAATTCAATAACTTTTAAACCGTAACTCGGATTCAAAAACTTTATACATGCAAGTTGATCAGAAAATTATAACGAATACGAATAAGCTATCCGTATGTCTACCACACCCCTCTAACACAACGAACATCAAACATTCCCCTTCCGGGCCGTCTGTCCGATAAATTGTCCGGTACCGTTAGAGTGCCCGGATGAATTTATTCCGAACACGAAAGTTGTTCGGAATGGTTCAAATAGCACGGATACACCCCCCTTATGTTGTTCCGGTAACTACGACACCTCCGGATTGATCCTTCCCCCTCCGGACACCCTGTCCGGTAATCACCCGGAGCCGGTAGTTCATCCTCAGATGAATTCCCGCTCCGAGCATATTGCATTGCACTGCGATAGAACACCGATAACATTTCATCTATCATGTCATGCATGTGTTTGTATATTATTGTTGTGTATTTACTGTTTCCTTTCCCCCCTTAATCTTCGGTAGACCCCGCTGCTGCTGTCGACTACACCGCTGCTGAGTACGACTACGTCGTCGACGACCCTACTACTACCGTCGAGCTTGCAGGCAAGCAGAGCCATTCTCTTCCCCAGATACCGCCTATCTTTCTGTACATTTCTTGCACTAGGCATTGTTACTGCTGCTGCTACGATTACAATCCTATTCAACTGCATAGCCTGATTTTGTCGCCCCTTGATGTGCCTTCCTTTATCCTATGCTGCCTATTATTACTATTATGCATTATTCAGAAGTGGACCCTGCGCATTGTTAGCTAGGATTAGATAGAGGGCCGTGATCACTCAGGGAGTGAACGCGGATACAAATATTATAACTGCACAGGTACGGTACAATGCAGACACCGCCACAGGCCCTACCTGGGTTATGCCTAGTCACCTCAAGTGTGAGCTATCAAGGAGTAATTCTTTGTACTCCACTCGAGGCTGACTTTGTCTTACCGCCATAGGGCCGTGACAACGGTTGTCCTAAAGGTAAGAAGTCGGGCGACCCAACGGTGCCCGCGAGAGGTATTGCGACGGGACGACCGGGAGGGCACGACCAGTGTACCGGTGTGCTTGGCCCCTGATCGTTGGCCGCGAGAGTTACCAAACCACGAAAGTCGAGCTCCTCCAGGAGCACACGCGAGACAAGGTAAGCAGACGGTTCACCTTGTTGGTAACCGCAGTGACTTGGTGGGACGACAGGGCAGGCACCGATGTACTGGTGGTCCTGGCTGCTGTCGTTGACCGCGGGTCGGTTAAGTCGAGGCAACGATAACGGTTGTCTCGCAGGTTAATTAAAATGCTAAATGGTTCAGTGAATGTCTTGAGTTGGCTATATGCCATGTACGCACTACCTACCCGTGGGAACTACGAGTTATGGGCTCCTCTGCTTCTTAGTGTCGTCCGAGGACTCTTCAGACGTCAGCAGTACCGCGGGCTGATTGCCGGGAAGTGGTGTTGTCTTATTTGCCGCGGCGTGTGATTTGTATTTGCTTTGATTTAACTTCACCGGCCAGCCACGCACCGTGCAGGAGTACGGTTGGGTTGGGGTCCAAGGCCTGGCGTACTTAGGATTTAGACCGGCGGATGACCTCTCTGTTGAGTTTGAAAGATGGGCTATGAAGTGTCGGATAGCCTCGGTGGAGTGTTCCCTAACAAGGTTCCCGCCACCCTGGAGATCCGTGCGTGTAGCGTAACACAAGTGCACCCCTGCAGGGAAGATTCATCTATCGATAGCCGTGTCCACGGTAACAGGACGCTTTATGCTGAAGCTGGATCCTACCACTAGAAACTATTATTAAACTGTATGGTTCCGGGTTCCCTTCCTCGCGGGGATGTCGAGGAGGTGAATTCGGAGGCATTGTTAATTATTACAACTTATTATTATTCAATGTTGCAGCAACTTCTGCTTCATTGTTACTTTACTGCTTTATATCAACTGTTGGCTGATTCTTACCTCATGCTGCAAGACATCGTCGGAAGATGCTAGTCTTCGTTAGGCCTAGCTCCTTACCCTTGCTCTGAACTTCTATCTTCAGTCCACTATATACAGCCTCTTCATTCCGTTGATATCATGCATAATGCTTAGTAGCGGACGTAAGACTCGCGGGTATACTAGATACTCACCTGCTTTATTTCCTTTACTGTTTTGCCTGATTGGCCGCTGCAGCCGACGTTGGAGCCCAGGAGCAGGAGTACC
The DNA here is from genome assembly GCA_950022295.1 of Bromus sterilis. Lineage (NCBI taxonomy): Eukaryota > Viridiplantae > Streptophyta > Magnoliopsida > Poales > Poaceae > Bromus > Bromus sterilis. The sequence goes on from OX465597.1 coordinate 170,756,478, forward strand.
CCGGAGGCGCCTACTACGACGTCGAGTTCCCCGTTGACCAGGAGTAGTACTGTGGATCCCAGGCAGGAGGCCTCGCCTTTTCGTTCTGTATCTCTGATGTGATTTGTGCTGGCCTTCTTAAGGTAAAAACTTACTAACTATGTCTGTACTCAGATATTATGGCTTGTATGACTTATATATTCGGGTCCGTGTGACCCCCTCTATTGTAATATATTTGTTTATCCTTTTGTGTTTAGTGTTGTGCTGTGATATTATCACCGTGGCACCCTAATCTCAGTCGTGTACCCTCTGTGTATGATTACTGTACACGGTCTGATTTTGGGGGCGTCACAAGTTGGTATCAGAGCCGACTGCCTGTAGGAAGCCACCCCACCACTACCTGGTCGATGTTGAGTCTAGACTTTGAAAAAACTATTTTTCTAACTTAATATTTGGCTTACGGGCCCACATCGATGTCACTACGGTGGTATCTATGGTATTAGGATCCTTTTCTCCTTACCTATGCTCTGGGAATCTGCTCTCTTATCCTTGCTGGTAAGTTTTACAAAATCTGACATTAGGATCACGTTCTCTTGATTCCATCCGGCGTTTTTTATGGTGCATCACCCATTGATCGAGTCGTGTTGCAGGAGTCGTACGCCAGTTCCCAGACCGCGGATCCCATTCTCATTCTGGGCAGGCCGCGCGTTCTCTGGCATCAACTCCTGTGGCCAACAGTTTTCTTGCGGCGTGATTGACATAGTGGAATCTATGTCGCGTCGTGTAATCCTTACCGCGGTCTGCGCGCCGCCTAGAGAGTCTTTTTCCTTAATTTCTACGACGTTACGCTGCCCGATTTTCGATTGACTCTGTGTGCAAATGTGTATGTCTTATGTGACTACTCCTGCATATATCTACGCCTTCTTTTCATTGTCGATTACATCAGGCTTAATTTCGGTATCTCGTTAAATTTTCATCGCTGAAATACCCCTGTTAAATTCTAGCAGGATGGCTGGTCGTGGTCGTTGTCGCGGTCGTGCTGCCAACGACCCACCTCCGCCGCCGGATTATATGGCCGCGATGATGCAGCAGTTCGAGATGAATCGTCAGTTCATGCAGAATATCATGGCTCAGTTCCCCCAGCCGAATCAGAATGGACACCACCATCAGCATGCCACCGTGACTCTGCACGACTTCACCCGCCTCAACCCCACTATGTTCCGCAACACTGTTCAGCCGCTGGATGCTGATGACTGGCTTCGCGACATCACTCACGAGCTGGAGTTTGCTAATGTCGATCCAGCCGACTATGTGAACTTTGCGTCTTATCATCTGAAAGGCGCCGCTGCTCAGTGGTGGAGCACCCACAAGCGTTCCCTGCCAGTCGAAGAAGTCATCACTTGGGATGAATTTCAGTCTGCTTTCCGCGCCCGCTACATTCCTCAGGGGATCATGGATCGCAAGGCGGAAGAATTCCGTGACCTCACTCAGGGCGATATGACTGTTGAAGCCTATCAGCGCGAGTTCCTCAACCTCTCTCGCTATGCGGAGGGAGAGATCACCACTGATGCTCGCAGGCAGCAGAAGTTCCGTCGTGGCCTCAACCCTGAACTCAGCCTCGCTCTTGCCGTTCATGATTTCGCCAACTTCGCCACCATGGTGAACAAGGCTATCACCGTCGAGACTGCCCAGATGGAGCACAGGAACTCTCTGAAGCGTTATCGTGACGTTGGCTCATCTTCGGGCGCAACGCAGAAGCGTCGTATCTGGCTCCCTACCAGTGTGACCCACGCAGCTGTCCCTGCTCCAAGGCTGTCTTATGCTGCACCCCGTCTGCCTCCTCCACCGCAGATGCCAAGAGCTCTGCCTGCACCACCCAATGCTACACCCCTTCGTCCTCAGGATGGATTATGCTTCACGTGCCGCCAACCAGGGCATTTTTCCAGGGAGTGCCCCCTGAAATAGAAGCAACTGGTAGTTCACCCCGCTGGCCGTGGAAATGGTCGTGGAAACAACCGGACCCCCAACTATAATACTGGGTCTGCTGCTTATGCCCGTGGACATGCTAACAACGTCAATGTGGAAGAAGCTCAGCAACAACCCGCCACCGTGATGGGTACCCTTCTCGTTAATTCCGTACCTGCTACTGTTTTATTTGATACAGGAGCATCGCATTCATTCATGTCGGAAGCATTCGCATTGTCGCATAACTTCACGCTAGAAAAGATGAACCCACCGATGGTTGTCCGCACCCCAATAGGCCAATGTCAAACCACCAAGATAGTGCCCGGAACCATCATTGGAATTGAAGGGATTGAATTCCTTGTTTCCCCCATCGTTCTAAAGACTTCCACCATAGACCTAATTCTGGGCATGGATTGGTTGAAATTTCACGATGCCGCACTGTATTGTGGCACCAGCTCTGTCCGACTTTTACACCCCTCCGGCGAGATTGTTACCCACACCACCAGAGTAACCCGTAATGCTGAAACACAGATATTTATGATGAATGCTTTGAATGCCGCCCCCCTTGAAGGCATTGAGAACGTTCCGGTCGTTCGCGACTTTCCCGACGTCTTCCCAGAAGAACTGCCGGGAATACCCCCGATCAGAGAAGTTGAATTCGTCATCGACTTGAAGCCGGGCACTGTTCCTATTGCCAAGCGTCCTTACAAGATGCCGCCACATGAACTCCTTGAACTTAAGGAGGAAATCGACAAGGCACTTCAGAAAGGATTCATTCGCCCCAGTTCCTCAGCTTGGGGAGCACCTTCACTCTTTGTCAAGAAGAGCGATGGGACAAACCGATTGGTCCAAGATTATCGACCCATTAACCAAGCCACCATCCAGAATAAATACCCACTTCCCCGGATCAACGATCTGTATGATCAACTTGCCGGATCCAAGGTGTTTTCTAAACTCGACTTGAGGTTGGGTTATCACCAAATCCGGGTCCGTGATGAGGACATTCCGAAGACTGCCTTCATTACTCGCTATGGTTCGTACGAGTACACCGTCATATCAACTGTTGGCTGATTCTTACCTCATGCTGCAAGACATCGTCGGAAGATGCTAGTCTTCGTTAGGCCTAGCTCCTTACCCTTGCTCTGAACTTCTGTCTTCAGTCCACTATATACAGCCTCCTCATTCCGTTGATATCATGCATAATGCTTAGTAGCGGACGTAAGACTCGCGGGTATACTAGATACTCACCAGCTTTATTTCCTTTACTGTTTTGCCTGATTGGCCGCTGCGGCCGACGTTGGAGCCCAGGCGCAGGAGTACCCCGGAGGCGCCTACTACGACGTCGAGTTCCCCGTTGACCAGGAGTAGTACTGTGGATCCCAGGCAGGAGGCCTCGCCTTTTCGTTCTGTATCTCTGATGTGATTTGTGCTAGCCTTCTTAAGGCAAAAACTTACTAACTATGTCTGTACTCAGATATTATGGCTTGTATGACTTATATATTCGGGTCTGTGTGACCCCCTCTATTGTAATATATTTGTTTATCCTTTTGTGTTTAGTGTTGTGCTGTGATATTATCACCGTGGCACCCTAATCTCAGTCGTGTACCCAGTGTGTATGATTACTGTACACGGTCTGATTTTGGGGGCGTCACAGCGGGGCACGGCGGGAAGCTCACATCGAGCTGTCGGGCAGGCCAGGGCGGCCCGAGGAGGCACGGCGGCGATGGATTTGATGGCGGGGCTGGCGGTCGTGGGTGAGGACGATGACGACGACGGCGAGCTGGGTCGCGTCCCTGTCCGATTCGATGCGCGAGGACGGCCTGGAGGAGCTTGGCGGAGCCCCTGGACACGGGCTCGTGGCTCAGGGAGGTCGCCGGCCGCGACAACAACGTCGACGACGTTGCGACCATGGTGAGGCACCTAGGAGGATTGGGGGGGACAGGAGGAGGAAGGGGGCGCGAACTGGATCTCGATCCAGAGAGGGTGCGCGAAGGGGAAGGGAGGGGGAGGGTCTAGGGTTCGTAAGAGGGGTGGCGGCCTCTTATTCTCGTCGGGGTGCGGCCGGATGGCTGCCACGGCAGCACGGCGTGCTTCGTCGGGGGATGCCCTCCACGCACCCCCCATGAACAGGAGGAAGGAGGAGGGCGTCGGGTGGGCTGGGCCCAGGAGGAAAGAGTGGGCCAGGGTGGTGGTGGGATTTGCCCAGGGGTTAGATTAGGTTAGGTTGGTTTCTCCTTTTTATTTCTCTTTTCTTTTTCTGTTATTTATCTTTTGTAGTTAATTTCTTAGCTTAAGCATTTTTGTAAAATGTTTCATGGGACCCAAAATTAAGGTTTCAGCTAAGGTCAGTGCCACAAGAAGTTTTGGCAATATTAAAAGTCATTTAGTATTTGATTTAAATATTAAATGATTAATATGGGGGTTTTTAGCTGCTGTTGGATTTATTTGAATTAATTTATAGCTCATAAAAATACCCAAGTTGGGGGAGCATGGTCCACTGAATATTTGTGAGTTTATGAAAGTGGTTTCACAATTTTTGGAGAAGTTTATTTTTGCACTTTGGTTTTAATATACCACCAAAGGCATTATGAGCATTTGATTTGATTTTAATTCAAAGGCAATTGACTTGAGCTTGGACTTGTTTTGATTCCTGATGACCAAGGTTCATGATCACTTTGCTTTAACAACATCAAAAGGTATTTGAGTTTTAACTGAACCAAGTTTAATCAAAGCAAAGTTTTGGAACAGTAATGATCAACAGTAACCCTGATTACTGTTCACTGACAGTGAGAGTGTTACAAATCTCCTCCACTACAAGAATTCTCGTCCCGAGAATTAAAGGTGGTGTAGGGGTAGAGTTCCGGTTTCGTATCCTAACGATTCTTCGGGTGCTGGTTATCCTTCTCGAAGTAGTTGATCCTTTATGTTGTTGTCTTTATTTTTCCTGCTTCGGTGCATCTTGACAAGTTTTCATCCTCTCATCGGGGTCTTCATCGTACTTACGAATAGGCTAGGAGGAAAATTTAAGGGGGTCGGATGGGTACAAGGTTAATCAACCGGGGTTGTCCAAGGGAATGGGGTGCAACGTATCTCTCAAGCTTAAACTCAGAGAAATACATCGAGAGAAACAAGAGGAGGTATGAGAAGTTACAAGCAGACATGCATGCATTTGATGCCGATGACGGATGCTGAAAAAGGGGGGTCCAGCGCATTGGGCATAAGCACTGAGTCTGATATCAGACGGAATATCACAAGTTAGAGGACTGGTGAGCAGTATACGCGGTCAAGCAAGAGGATAACCTCGAGAACGGAAAGGTACAAGAGAGTCAGGTTTCGATCCTGTGGAACTGTGGGTTATGGGCCCACACTGAATAAGAAGGGTGGTGACAAACAATGCGATCAAGTTGCAAGGTAAGTCAGAGAAAAACTTGTCAACTATGTCGGCAATAACATCAGTACCAAGGGCGAGGGACGAAGAGAACCATTTTCCTGCTCGTTAAGACGAGGTGGACCAGTAGGCAAAGTTCTCATCCATTGGTGGTCACCAAAAAGTCATCAACAATAGTAACAGGTTGTACGAACCAAGTAGTACACTGAATTATTTGCATTTGCAGTGAATTATCACTGTTCAGATAAGACACATTACAAGAAAGGTTAAACAAACCAACGAAAGGGTTCTTTTTTTTCTGGTAGTTGTGATTATCTGATTAATCAGACCAATGGAAGGGAAAACGTGGTTGTCTGATCAAACAGACCAACGGAAAGGTAAGTGTCATTATCTGATCAACAGACCAATGGACGGGAAAAAGTGATGATACACAAGTATCACGTGTATAACCTTCCCAAGGGAAAGCAGAGCACGATATATATGATCAAGTTGTATTGGCACAGAGACAAGGGAGGTTGTCGACGATAACACAAATCATAGAGGGGCATGGAGGGTATTTCACATGATGAATCCAATTGACACATTGAATAAGCCATGTAAGAATAGTCGGATAGTAATCCACAAAAAGGTCGGAAGGTTCGCAAAGAATCCGATGTGAGTATGGGCACTCAACCAGAAGGGGAAAGAATGCTAAGGCATTGGGTGATTGAAGCACCAGAATAACTTGATGCTTAAGTACAAGGAAATTGTGATTTCCAGATCGGGAGGTGGATGCAATTATCCACACGGACTTATCGGTGGCATGGGATTGAAAAGGCGATGAACACGTAGGATCTCGGGAATTCATCGGAGAGTAATCGTCGAAATCTTCAGGTGGATCAGACGATCATCGAGAATGCAGAGCTCTCCAGGAGGAAGGAGGTACGTGAACCTAAGTCGGAGTTAGTAAAACTTTACCAGCAAGGATAAGAGAGTAGAGTCCCGGAGCATAGGTACGGAGAAAAAGATTCTAATACCAAAGATATCACACGGGGTGATAACAATGTGGGCCCGTAAGCCAAACATTAAGTTAGCAAAGTAGTTTTGCAAAGTCTAGACTCAACTTCGACCGAGGAGTGGTTAGGGGCTTCCTACAGGTAGTCGGCTCTGATACCAACTTGTGACGCCCTCAAAATCAAGCCGTGTACAGTAATCATACACGCAGGGTACACGACCGAAATCAAGGACTCACGGTAAGTTAATCACAACACAACTCTATAAATAAAATAATACAAGCTATATATTACAAGCCAGGGGCCACGAGGGCTCGAATACAATAGCTCAACAGCACAAAGTTAGTGGAAGCAATAGTATCTGAGTACAGACACAAGAATTCAAGGTTGCCTTAAGAAGGCTAGCACAAAAACAACACGATCGAAAAGGCGAGGCCTCCTGCCTGGGAACCTCCAAACTACTCCTGGTCAAAGGGGAACTCGACGTCGTAGAAGGCATCGGGGATCTTCACGTTGCGGTGGTCGGCATCGGGGATCTCCTGCTCCTGGACTCCAAGGCTCCAACGTCGACTGCAGCGGCCGATCAGGCAAAACATAAAGGGGGAAATAAAGCAAAGGTGAGTATCTAGCATACCCGCGAGTCTTACGTCCGCTACTAAGCATTATGCATTTGTATCAATGGAAAGAGGAGGCTGTATATAGTGGACTGGAAGATAGAAATCAGAATAAGGGTAAGAAGCTAGGCCTATCGAAGACTAGCATCTTCTGACGATGTCTTGCAGCATGAGGAGAGAAACAGGCAACAGTTCAAATAAAGCAATAAAGTAACAATGAAGAAGAAGATGCTGCAACAATGTATAATATAAGTTGTAATGATTAATAATAATACTGCCTCCGAGTTCCCCTCCTCGACTCCCTGCGAGGAAGAAGACCCGGAACCATACAGTTTAATAGTAATAGTTTCTAGTGGTAAGATCCAGCTTCACCATAAAGCGTCCTGTTACCGTGGAAACGGCTATTCGAATAGATTAAACTCCCTGCAGGGGTGCACTACTGTTCAGCCTGCACGCTCGGATCTCCAGGGTGGCGTGAACCTTGTTAGGGAACGCCCCACCGAGGCTATCCGACACGACGCAGCCCATCTTAGGCTCAGCAGAGAGGCCATCCGCCGGACTATATCCTATGCGCCGAGGGGTCTAGGTCCCTCACCCTTGCACGCTCCTGCACGGTGCGAGTCTGGACGGTGAAGCAAAAGCAAATACAAACACACTTGCTGCAGCAAAAAGACAAGACCACTTCCCGGCGATCAGGCCGCAGTACTGCTGACGTCTGAAGAGCTTTCGGACGAACTACGATGCGGAGGGCCCACACCGTAATCCCACGTGTAGGTAGTGCGTACAGACCAACGGGTCTCTCAAGTCATCTGCCGAACCATTTAACATTTTAATATTATCTCGCAGACAACCGTTATCGCTGTCTGAGTAACAACACAACGGACAACGAACAGCAACAAGGCCCACCGGTAACGTCGGGGCCTGCCCTGTGGTCCCGTCAAAGCTCGCGTTTATCGACAAGGTGAATCGTCTCCATACCTTGTCTCGCGTGTGCTCTTGGTAGAGCTCGACTTTTTCGTGGTTTGGTAACTCTCGCGAGATACGAGCAGGGGCCAAGCACGCCAGTAACGTCGGTCGTACCCTCCCTGTCGCTCCCGACAATATACCGCTCGCGGGCACCGTTGGGTCGCCCGACTCTTACCTTTAAGGACACCAGTTGATTCGAGTGCCTACCATTAAGTGAAACCAGGAGGAATCACCCTCGATGGCACACTTAAAGAGGTTTGACAAAGACATCAGCGGAATGAACTAAAGAGGTAAACCTCGTATCATCCCGGTGATGCTACGCTACTGAGCCGACGATAGTGAAATACGAGTCCATTCCACTCGCAAGTCAAACTTGAAGCGACTCAGCAGAGTCTCGCCGTTGTAGGTTCCCTAGGGCGTCTGCATTGATCCGTACTTGTTGAAGTTGTATATATTCTTATATCCGCGTCACTCCCCTGAGTGGCCACGGCCCTCTATCTAATCCTAGCTAACAATGCGCAGGGCTCACTGCTGAATATATTATATAGATATAGCAGGCAGCATAGGATAAGGAAGGTACATCAAGGGGCGACAAAATCAGGTTATGCAATTGAATAAGATTGTAACGTAGCAGCAGCAGTAACAATGCCTAGTGCAAGAAAGTACCGAAAGGTAGGCGATATCTGGGGAAGAGAATGGCTCTGCTTGCCTGTAAGCTCGGTAGTAGGGGTACGGTCGTCGACGAAGTAGTCATACCCGGCAGCGGTGTAGTCGGCGGTAGCAGCGGGGTTTACCGGAGATTAAGGGGGGGGGGAGGAAACAGTAAATACAAAACAATAATATTCAAACATATGCATGACATGACAGATGAAATCTTTACGGGGTTCTAACGCAGTGCCATGTGTGATATTCGGAGCGGGAATCCATCCGGGGATGAACTACCTGCTCCGGGTGATTACCGGACAGGGCGACCGGAGGGGGAAGGTATCATGCCGGAGGTGTCGCGGACATCCGACAAAGATAAGGGGGGTGTATCCGTGTTAGTTGAACCGTTCCGGACAACTTTCTTGTTCGGGATAAATTCATCCGGATACTTTACCAGTACCGGAAAAATCATCGCTCAGACGGCCCGGAGGGGGGGATGTCGATGTTCGTTGTGTTAGAGGGATGTGGTGGGTTTATGGATAGCGTATCCGTATTCGATATATTTTTCTGATCAATTTTGATGTATAAAGTTTTTGAATCTGACTTACGGTTTAAAAGATATTGAATTTCAAAGTTTTAAACATTTTAAAACATTTTCTGGAATTATTTTTATTAATAAAATCCAACATTATCCACAGGGAGTTGACTGGTCAACCTGACATGGGGTCCCACATGTCATACACAGTGACATGTAAATCATTTGATTTAATCTAAAATATCCAGTAGGGTCCACCTGTCATACACTGGCATTTAAATTAATCCTTATATTTATTTAATAACAAGTGGGGCAATTTGTCATTGTCTAAATAGGATTTTTCTGAAATATTGCTAAGTCTGAGAATCGTTGTTTAAACATCATCTAGCTACCTTCGAGGGGCTACGGTTTAGGGTTCGACTCCTCCGATGAAATTGTGCCCAACATCAACTGTCATTAGTTGCCAGTGATGTCGAATCTGGTACAGATGATATTTAGGTTAGGGCTCATCTACTCAATTAAAACGTTGTCGGGAAAGTGATGCCCGACGTTAATTCTCAGAATTGTTAAAAGATGCAAAGTTCGTCTGATGATTGTCGTTGATCCGTAGCTCAGATTGAGATGCCTCCAACACGTGTTTTGCGCTATAACATCTGTACAATCATGCCATGTCCTTCGATGGCATGATAGATACCTATAGCATGCACATCCACAACGTCAAAGTGGCCATCGAGCCAACTCCGTTTTGCGGTTTATTATAAATCCGCATTTTGTGATTTTTGTAGCATTTGATCCGTGCATTTGATGGAGTTGCTCCAGTGGTACAAAATGTACATTGGTACATCTAATTTATGTCCATTCCATTTGTAGCTATGTTAAACTCGTTTTGTTCTCAATTTTGCTGCTATACAACGTGCAAAAACCAACAGAAGTAGAAACTTAACAGACATAGCTGTAGTTAACAGTTCCAGTAGCAGACTTCAATAGAGGAAGTAGCTAGCACCTACAGGCAGGGGGGCGCGGCCACAGCCAGATGGGCGGGCGGCTGGGCACACCACAGGGGCAATGAGGTGCGCGGCCAGGGCGCGGCCGGAACACAACCAACACGGGGTGAGCATAGGCGTGACGCGGGCGAACGGAACGCAGGCTTGGGCCATGGTGGCCACGACGCACGGGACGACGGCGGAGGGGCTACGACGGAAGATGCGGCAAGGAAATAGGGGGATTCGAGGCGGGGAACGGCGGGAAGCTCACATCGAGCAGTCTGGCAGGCCAGGGCGGCCCGAGGAGGAACGGCAGCGATGGATTTGATGGCGGGGCCGGCGGCCGTGGGCGAGGACGATGACGACGACGGCGAGCTAGGCCACGTCCCTGTCCGATTCGATGCGCGAGGACGGCCTGGAGGAGCTTGGCGGAGCCCCTGGACACGGGCTCGTGGCTCAGGGAGGTCGCCGACCACGACAACGACGACGACGACGTCGCGACCATGGCGAGGCACCTAGGAGGATTGGGGGGGACAGGAGGAGGAAGGGGGCGCGAACTGGATCTTGATCCAGAGAGGGTGCGCGAAGGGGAATGGAGGGGGAGGGTATAGGGTTCGTAAGAGGGGTGGAGGCCTCTTATTCTCGTCGGGGTGCGGCCGGATGGCTGCCACGGCAGCACGGGGTGCTCCGTCGGGGGATGCCCTCCACGCATCCCCCATGAACAGGAGGAAGGAGGAGGGCGACGGGTGGGCTGGGCCCAGGAGGAAAGAGTGGGCCAGGGTGGTGGTGGGCTTCGCCCAGTGGTTAGATTAGGTTAGGTTGGTTTCTCCTTTTTATTTCTCTTTTCTTTTTCTGTTATTTATCTTTTGTACTTAATTTATTAGCTTAAGCATTTTTTTTAAATGTTTCATGTGACCCAAAATTAAGGTTTCAGCTAAGGTCAGTGCCACAAGAAGTTTTGGCAATATTAAAAGTCATTTAGTATTTGATTTAAATAATAAATAATTAAATACCAAACACAAGTATTCTACCAAAGTGTGAAACACCTGGAAGGTTCTCCCATATGGCCGACATTCCGTACATATCGGGTGTCACACATATTAAACGGAGTTCGCATGAGGTTGGGTTCGGCAAGCCTAGCATATGCAGATATAGCCTTGCTAAGCAGCATATAAGACTGAGGTCAATTTGGCGAGCCTAGCATATGCGGATATGGCCTCGGAATACTAGAGATCTAAAGATCAACCATGATTCATATAGATGATGTGATCGCACAAGTAGTTGTTTACCTTTGAAACTGATCCGTGGGCAGTGTGATATTCGAGGACAGACAGTGAATCTGGATCATGTAATCACTTAGTAAATTGAGGGATGTTTTACTAAGTGGGAGTTTTAGAATTAACTAAAATTGAACTCCACATATTATGAATTTAATCTTCATGTCTAAGCAAATATCATTGTAGATAATGTCATACCCAAAATGTTTATAACTAAGGCTCTTTAGCATTATGAAGAACTTAAGGTAGATGGGTCTTACTTCATTGATGTCTACCAGCACCATTAGAGACATACTCATTAGTAATGAATTGCTAAACGTAATATGAACTACTAGGAGATACACCTGATAACTCCGTAATTAAGGAAGATGATGATGAGTATCGTACTCACCGTCACTTATGAATGACTGTCCAATACACCATACTTCATTCTGTGAATCTGAATTGTGAATGCATGTTAACCAACACGTATGACATGCTAGGTGAACTTGAAAGAACTAGGTCAAAAATCAGAGTAATGGAATATGAGTATATGGACGGGGTTTCTTTCAACCATGGTGGAAGGAACAACCTGCTGAGAAAGTCACTTGGAAACTATATAAGATACATGAACACCTTGTGCATAACTTGGACTACTAAATGATTGGTTACTTTGCGATAGTTGGGGAGTTGCATCCGCTTCCTTCCAGCTACAAAGACCATGTCTAGACTATGTCATGAAGGAGAATTGTTCACCTGTCGTGAGGTCATGGTTAAAGTTAAGAACTTTAAGAGTAGAACCAATGCAGGAATAGTCATTGAGGGAGAAAGTATATTTGATATACGAGTTATAAATGTCTTTCCCCACAAAACACTAATTGTGGTTGATTAAGTATTTTATGCTTGAACATACTGCTTGAGAGTGGCTTGGAAGGGTTTAGGTGATAATGAGTGCTGACGATAATCAAGATAGTTGATGGTCGACAACACTCTCCCTCTACATCTATCAATTGATTAATATATGAATAAATTTATGACCGTTTGAATGTGAACTTTATTAGTGTGTCTTGCATCTTGCGAAGACAATTATTCATATTAGTGAGAAACAAGCAAGTTTTTCTTCTTTTATGAATGATATATTTTATGGTCACATTACGATTATGAATGAGTAATTCTTGTATTGATGATAGTAGTTTGATCATTTATAAGAAATATTCTAATGCCAAGAAAGTATCCAAACTTAATAATGACACTACAGCTTAAGTCATGAATGGTTTGATGAAGTCTTGGGATACTTGACCTCTTGACACATGCAAACCATGCCTCTTTAAGTGAGATGACTAAGACCTCGTGTTTTGGTAAAACAGAGTGTGTACTGATTGTTGAATATCATACATTGTGATGTATTGTAAATCAACATGTAGTGAATTTCATTATTTCGTGAAATTCGTATGTGGACTTAGATGAATATATGTATTCACTAATGAAACATGAGTCTGAAATGATTTGATATGATCAAAAGGGATTTAATCGTGAAGATGGATATTAAATTAACAAGAAAGACAAGTCTCTATGATGATCCAAGTGATAAATGTTTTGAGTTAGTCTTCGGCATACAGACTTTTGAAAGTTGCTTCACAAATTGCAATGTCTTGAGACACTTCAATATTGTTGATGTGCCTGAACATTGTAATCATACTCTATTGAATAGTGTATGGTCTAAGTTATCTCTTACCGGGTTACATTATTATTGTTTAGAGTTATTAATTTAATATGCAAACACTCACTTCGGTATAGGGAACCATCTGAGTTCGTGGAAACCAACACTATATATGTCATGGTGTGTTGTGGTTCCTAGGAAGCCTGATTTATATGAAAAATCATCTTTGTAGTGTATCGTTAGACAACTATCGATGCATCTCCCACAACTAGAACCAAAAGGAGCAAAACTTGTATTGCTAAGTTTGGTATTTGCCGAGAATTGTTCTTGATAAATGTGGTAATGGAAGAAAGTGAAAGCTCAACCAAGGTAATTGACCTTGCCTCCAAATGTCAGAGTAGCGCAACGGAATATGTTCCAGAAGAAAAACTCTACAATTAGATGAGAAACTAATGATAAATATCATGATGTTTCGATGGAAACTTTTACTGAGAAAAGTAGGATTCAAGAATACATATTTCCCCTTGTGCAAAATGATATTCATGATTCATGTGTCGAGATAATGGAACAAGACATACCTACGAACTACGAAGAAGCGATGGTGGACCTAAGTATGAGATATGACTATGAGTCATAAAATCCTATATTGAGTTACATTTAAGATTATTTGAATCGTATTGAGTAAACAAGTTACTTGATATTCTCAATAACTTCGGAGTTATAAGGAATAAATGTAAACATCAAAGAAGACATCAAGATTGATTTGTCACAAAGAATGTTTCTGACAAATTCAATAGGTTGACTACACTATTTAGCAATGCTTGAGTCAATGGGATATTCACTACGATTGATCCAAATTGTTATCAATACCGTGACTTCCTCAAATCCTGCATTTGAAGAAGTGTTGTAATTGGTACAAAAACAAGGTTTTCAAAAACATATGGATGCTGGTGTCTCGTGACAGGAATTCTCGATTTGATGAATGATCAAATGATTTTGGACTTAGAAAGAATATCGAGGAAGGATGCATTTGCATGAAACTGAGTGGGAGTAGAATAGTTCCCTGAAACTTAATATGTAGACAACATATTTTGAGTGGGAGCTATGGAAGTATTATCCTATCCTTATATGTAACTGACATATTTGAGTAGGATCCATGTGGTTAGTATCCTGAACTTAATATGTGTTTGACATATCTAAGTGGGAGCTATGTGGATGTTATCCATATCTTATATGTGACTGACATATTTGAGTGGGAGCTATATGAGTGTTATCCTAAACTTAATACGTGCTTGACATATTTGAGTGGGAACATGACAACATTCTCATATATGGATAACATATTGTGAATGGTGTAGCTGGTATTAATGATTATTTGAATCTTTCATAAATGAATATGAATAAGTATAAAACATTGAAATCTATTAAGATAGATCAATGTGTTTGATAAGCATTGAGTCGAAATACTTTCCTGGATAAGATTCTGAGGGAGTTTAGAATGGGACAAGTCAAGAAGTAGTTCTTACTTGTATATCCAAGAGAAGTATCGAGTTAATCTCAGTACAAGAACAATGGTTAATTAAATGAAAGAACTTGATGTGCTAGATCCTCTATGCCTTTGTCATAGGTTCTTTCATATAAAACTAGAGTTATGTACTCAACATAATGTGACCCAAGTTCTTAGTAGTAAGAACATGCTGTGATATGATTTATGAGTAAATCATTGAACAAAGATTTAAGTTTATCCTTCAGTATTCTGAGAGAACTGAGGATACATCTCTAATTTGTAAAGGATAGTGGACTTAACTATAAATGTTATGCTGGTTCAAGTTCTGACACTAACCTAGAAAATTGAGATATCATACTAATAAATGCCTAAGTTGAAAGAAACATGGTTAGACATCAAAGTTGCATACAATGCACTAAGGACTAAATCTACATTGATGTGGCTGCTTTAGAAGTAGCAAGAGTTATAATTTCGCTGGAGAAGTTCGACTTCTGACTAAGTGAGTTTTTTTAGTGTGCATGACTAAGTGAAGGTCCACGTGATCCAACGGACTTCATTGCTGAAACACAACGAACGCAGTTTCACTCTACCGCCAAAGAAAAATATACCTCATCATTATATTGGATAATGAAGAAATGTCAAACTAGGTGACCTTAAAGATTTGCAAAAGACATACGGATCTGAATGGTTCAGACCGTTGATACAACCTTTTCCACAAGCAAGGATGATCTATAATCATATACATGATATGGAGTTATGATCCATAGAAAAATGCAGCCAGATTAATTGTACTCTAGTGCAAGTGGGAGACTGTTGGGAATGCGCCCTAGAGGCAAATAAAGTATGTTTTATTGAGCATATTCCATTAGTTCATAATACGTTTTATACTATGCTATAACTGTATTAAGAGGAAACCTTAATACAGGTGTGGTATACAAACAACCAGGTCCCTAGTTAACTCTAGTATACTAGTCCATTGGGCGATTGATGATCAAAGGTTTCCTGATCATGAGACAAATAAGTCTATTAGCAATGGAGTCGTATCATTGGGATAATGATACGATGGATATACACCCACCAGAAGTGTTGCGATGTGATCAAGTCACATAGTTTGACATTGAGATAACTATAACGTAGTGACCAGATCCTTGGACCGTAATGATCATACGTAATTGTCATCTATGAGGAGACTTTGATTTGTGTATCACCGCCTGACTGAAATATGCTGGCCATAATGGTGCACTTTGGGTATTCCGAAATAGATGGTTGATGAGTATGCAAATAGGTCAGAGCGGGATTTGTCCATCCGAGTGACGGATAGGTACTCTGGGCCCACTCGGTGATATTGCATCATAAGGTTTGCGCAAACATGTGACTAGGTCACGGAGTTGTAATATCACGAGAACGAGTAAACTTGTTTGTTGAGAATGAGGATAAACTAGGTATATTGGATACCAATGATCAAACCTCGGAGAAGCAAAGTACCATAGGACAAAGGGAACATGCACACGGTAATCGGATCCAAAAGCGATTGAAGTTCATTCGTTGGAAGCGCAGGGGCCATCTAGGATTGTAAGCAGATCTGATCGATGGTCATTGATCAAGAAAGTGTATTGATCATGTCTGTTGTTTCCCGGACCGTAGGGTGTCAGACTTAAGGGTATTCGACGCATTAAGGATAGATTCGGCATCGCCGGAGAAATAAGAGAAAACTCCGAAATCGTTTCGGAGGAGAGACGAAAAGGTATTCGTAGTTCCGAATTGTTCGGAAAGTTATTTGAATATGTTTTATTATTTAACTATATTAATTAAATATTAAAATATAAATTAAATAATTAATGGAATATTATTATTTTTAGTATTTGTTTTTTCTTTAGAGAAAGAAGAAAAAAAAGGATAAGAGAAAAAAAGGGTGAGTGGCACATGGGCCATGGGGCCCATAGCCACCATGGCTAGCAAAGGCCACTTGGCCACTGTGCCTAGTGCGCCGCCGGCCATGGGCATGGCCACGACCACCATGCCATGTGCTAGCTCATGTGGTAGTAATATTAGTACCACATCGCTAGTTGACAGACATTTGCACCTAGGTTTTCCCTATATATAGATATGGAGGGTGCCCTTTTTGACACAGAAAATTGCAGAAAAATACAGATAAATTCTGTTGATCTCTCTCTCCCTCTTTCTCCCTCCTATGAGTGGACTCCCCTTGTATTGATTCTGCACTAGGTTGGAGGTTTCTCCACTATACGCACGCCGTTGTGCTGCTCGGGATTCGAATCCACCTTCTTTCCGCTGCTCACCTGGTTCGGAACCCGGAGGGACGTCGTGTACACCGTATGTGTGTAATCCCGCGAGGCACTACACTTGTGGTGCTACTTCATCGTCGTGGTCGTATCGTGGCGTCTTCACCGACAACGTTCCGACGGGAACGTAATCCCGACATCGGTCTCGAGGACCGGGTGGCTATCGGAGTCATCGTGGAGCTGCGCGACATTGGGAATTACTGTTACGACTACACCAACCACGTTCACGCGGGAACGTTTCCCTCTTAACGGACTACATACTGGTATGTGATCTATTTACATCCGTTACTTGCATCGCTATAACATATGTCTTGGGATTGGGTATCGTAGGTTATGAAAAAAATTTGTGTTTTCTGCCCCGAACCCCACTTCTTTTCATCACTTTGGATTTGGATGCACCGGTGAAGTTTGCACCGACTCTCAAGATGAGAAAGGGCAATGCACGGTATCGAGAGGCTAGCAAAATATGGATGGTGGAAGTGCCAACATTCGAATACTCGCATTAGTCAAAGGAACTCATTCACTTATTATCGGTAACTCTCTATCTAATCAGGAGATTCAAAAATAGACAAGTACCCATAGGAGGAGTGTATGGGGGCTTGGTTATCTGTGCGCATCCTCGACCCATGGTACTTGTGGGTACTCTATACATTACAACCCCTCTAGATGTTAGCGATCCATCTAGTAGCTAGAGTTCTCAACTAATTTTTTGTAGTTTTCGAAAATAAGCACTGGTTGCCCAAAATACGACACCTATCACTAATAGGCTTGAGCTCTTGACACACAGAATTTTAAAAATTACTCAAATCAATACCGCAAAACTATTGCAAGTTACTACTAAACTTATAATAGCAACCTCATTTACCTACTCAAGTCAAGACACATACTCAGTGCAACAGGCCAATCTTCTAAACAAGATAAGCATGAAAACTCAAGAGAGTTACAAAATTAACAACCTAAATAAAATCTCTTAAAAAGATAAGCATGAAAACAAGAGCTAAGCATGAAAT
The DNA here is from genome assembly GCA_950022295.1 of Bromus sterilis. Taxonomy (NCBI): domain Eukaryota; kingdom Viridiplantae; phylum Streptophyta; class Magnoliopsida; order Poales; family Poaceae; genus Bromus; species Bromus sterilis. Next base: position 170,774,281 of record OX465597.1, read on the forward strand.
CGACTATATATAAAACAGAACACTCAACAAAGATAGGCCTGAAAACTATGTGTGTTCTAGGTGAAAGTGGAGCCTGTTTCTCTCCCAAACGATGTAGGCTAGGGTCCAACTTGTTATGAACCGCAAACAAAACTATGTCTTAAGCAAAGGAAACTGAAAAGTAAATGCAAGACGATCCAAGCATTGCACATAACATATGAATTGATAAAAATATAGTGTGGAGAAGGACGAGCTAATGATTGTTGATGGAGAAAGGGATTCACGGGGGCATCCCCAAGCTTAGACGCTTGAGTCTCCTTGAATATTTCTTGGGGTGCATGGGGGCATCCCCAAGCTTGAGCTTTGGACACTCCCGAATCTTCTTTCATTATCTTCCTTCGCACACGTGAAAACTCACTTCATACGGAACTCTTCATAAGTTGATTGGAGGGGTTAGTGCCCATAATAAAATAATTTTCCTCTACTGGAAATAAATATTTTCTAGAAGAGATATTTTTTCTCAAGATTTCCAATGAGTTTTTGAAAAGAAAAAGCAAGTTTAAGATTTGCAAAATGGTTTAAATGAAAAATAGGGCAGAATCTAGGAAAACAGACCAGCAGGTAGTAAATATTTTTTTGGGGCACTTCTGCAATTCAAATAAAAAACTCAGAACAAATCGCAGAAAGTTAATTGTATAGAACATACTGTCAAAAACATTCATATCAAAAAGGTGATATGGTGATTTTTAAGAATTTTTCAATGGAGCATACAAATTCTGTTTTCTGGACAGCATGTCATCACTTTTGATTTTTCTTGCAACCGGAGTCTAAAACTTGGCACAAAGCTTTAAAATAAAGATACAATGATGTTTCTACAGTAGTAACAAACATCAAGACCACTAAAAACTTAAAGTAAAAACGTTTTGGCTTGCCTCCCAATAAGCGCTTTCTTTTATGTCTTTGAGCTACACATGAAGCAACAAGAAGAATCAAGGTTCAAAGAACTCATTATCAATAGGACCATCAAAATTTGCAACTTGCTCTTCAATGAGCTAATTCTTCTTTTTTCTAGGGAAGAGATACGTACCTTTGGATTTCCCATGAAAGTGTATTTTGCCTTTACCTATGTCAATGAAGCTCTTCATGGCTGGAGGGAAGTCTCTCCCAACCACTATGTTTCCTTGGCTGGTTGACTTCAAAATGATGAAGTGTAACATCCCAAAATTCTTCGAATTTTGGAATGTTAATATAATTAAATAGATAATGATTGTTTGCTTGGTGTGTTTGATTTTCTCTGGAATTTAAAAGTTTTGGTGTTGAAATGAATATTAAAGAGAGAGGGAATAAAATGACTTCCCCTAATATACACCGTTGGTGTTTTAGAATTTATTATTTTAAAATAAAACCAACAAAATAAAATGAGAGAAGGTAATATGACTCCTTCAACTTATTAAAAGTTTGGAAAAGGTTTTAAATCTTTATTGGAATTCTTTGGAATATTCAAAACATTTTTCAACTCAAGGAAATTCATTTGAGAGGATATAAAAGGACTTATCCCCATTTTTAATTTGTTGAAAATAGTTTAAAATATTTTTGGGAGACTTCTAATTTTACTTTGGAATTATAAATATTTTCTAAAATTATTTTGGGAATTTATTTATGCTCCGGAAAAGTTTTTAAATCAATTTTTGAAGTTTTCGGTATTTTTAAAATGCCACAAAAGTATTTAAAAATATATAAAAACAAGTTGCAAAGTTTTTATTTTATTTTAATATTTTGGTAAAGCCAAAAATTCAATTTTATTATTTTAAAAATATTGGCGAAGACGGAATTTTAAAATAAATTTTCGTGATTTTTCTAATATTGTTTTGGGCCTAATGGGCCTGGTTTGTTTTTTCTTCCGCAGACCGATTTCGTATTTATCTCGGATTTAAAAAAAAAGAGGATTAGGGGCTGGCTATAAATAGCCCCGATTAGGGCTAAATTATTTTCGCTTAGCGTTTTAGGGTTAGCCGACATCATCGACGACGTCATCGCCGGAGTTCGCCGGACCACCGCGGAAGTTCGCCGGAATTTCACCGGAGTTGCGTTTTTCGCGGTTTTTCGAGGTAACTTCGCGAGCCGCCGCCGCCTGCGCCCGACCCCGCGCCTCGCCGGAGCACCCCGCCGCCCCTAGGCCGCGCCCGCCGCCGCCGTGCGCCGTGCACCGCCGCCGCCGCCGCCGCGTGCAGCCGGCCGCCGCCCGCGCGCCGCGGCCCTGCGCCGCCCTGCCGGCCGCCCCTGCCGGCCGGAGGAGCCGAGGCCCCGAGCTCCGTGGCCGCTGGCCTCCTCTGCGTCCCCGTGCCCGTGCCCGTGCTGGAGGAAAAAAAAGTTAAACGCGTTTTCGATTTTTTTTTCCAAATCTGGATCCAAACCGCCCGGGGACCCGATCGCGTTTTTCAGAAAATTTTTATTTACGTACGGGTCCTTTTTGCAGTAGAACCCCCCGGTACCCCCCCCCCCCGGTGTCACCCCGATTTTCGCGACTACTTTTTAACCGTAACTCGGAATTGGGCGATTCCAGTTGCGTTGCGACCGTGTAGAAATTTTCTAGCCATTAGACCTAGTGTTACAGAAGTTTGAAGTTTTTAAACTTGGATCCCAAGCTGATCCAAATTTGGACTTCCGGCAGCCGTAACTTTTTACCGGTGCGCCCGTTTGCGCCGTTTCTTTTTGCGTTGGATCACTCGTTCCATGTACCTTCTGTTAATATCATGTGTAATTGAAAATTCACAAGTTTATTGATCTATTTAAGTTCAAATTCAATTCAATGTTGCAATTGCTATGACCTGTGTTGTAGTATTCCGTTTCACGTGATTCTTTTTGCATATTGGATCATATGACGCATCTTATCGGAAATATCCACATACCATTCATATTGCTATGATCTTTACCTTGATTTCATAATGCCTTGATCATACTCTTGTATCGACAACTCTTTATCCGTTTACTCTCTCGAGTTGACTTCCACCAATCACCTTCGAACACATCGACACCTTTGCACTTCAAAGCTTTTGTTTTATTACTAAAACCTTTGTGATTGTTTTGTTGATCTTATGTTTTGTCCTTGTGGTGTTATTGCTTATTGAGTTCTTTCGTTGAAGATAGATTGCTCGGAGTGTGACGAGTAGAGTTGACTGGAACGTGAGAGCAAAGATCTTCATCGAATGTATAAGGCAAGTGATGCTTTGACCATACTCATACCTATATTTTCTGTATGCATTATGTTAAGAAATATCACCCTATTGCATGATAGATCTTCATCATGGAGTGCTTGTGAGCTATTTAATAATTGGTGTAGCAACTGTTTAATAAATAGAAATCACCTCTGGACGGGCAGGAAGTGCTTCCTGGGGGCTCGTTCCTTATCTAAGGTCGAGACCAGGTTGTACCCCTAATTGGTTTGTTTGGTGGTTGAAACTGCGTCATGGCGAGTACCCTCTGACGTAGTGGGCGCCGTCCAGGCTCAAAAAGATCAGACATACTTGGTGACTAGAAGCTTACATGTACAGCCGCTGGCCATATGGGCTTTGGCTTAGTTGAGTATGATGTAGGAAGCCTCTCCCGTGCAAAGCTAGCAGATGTAGATGTGATAGGTGGTACCGGCTTGCCGTTGGTTACCTCTTCTGAAAGACTTCGTCTCAATCTTCGGGTTGAGTCCAGCGGGGAAAGTGTACTAACCTCTGCAGAGTAAAAACTAATCATGATTAGCCGTGTCCCCGGTTATGGACATCCTTGAGCTACTAGACATTACTGTTACTGGAGGATCTTGACACATGAATCACCTTAATAATTTGAGTGGGCAAGATTAAATAAAGGGTGTGGATTGAGACTGGTGTGCCCAGTTCAATCTTAAGTAGTAAGTTCAACTTAAAATTTTGACTAGTTTAGTCCAGGAGAAAATTGGCTTTCTGCAAAACTAAACCATAAGCCTTTCCTTTGACTTACCTTGCATGTAGTTTTAGGTCCTTTATATAAACTTTTCCGTGTCACTTGCCGTACAAATCAGATGTACTGACCCGTTGTCGGGCTGTAACCTTCGGTGTTGCAGGTTTTTCAGACGATCAGTAAGGTGCGTTTAGGGGTTGCGAGTCTACACTCAGCATGTTCGCATGAGGCTGTTGATGGGACTCCACGTTATTTGCTTCTGCTTCCGCTATATTTATATTGAATAAGCTAGCCTTGAGCTATGCAACTTGTTATTTATTTTACTCTGGATCATACGTTGTAATAATGATGCACTTGTACTTTGATATACATCTATAATACTGTGTGTGCCAGCGAGTTTGATCCAGGGACTGGCACTTGAGCACAGAGACTTCAATTCTGTGTGAATTGGGTCGCTACAGATGGTATCAGAGCAGTGTGTTGACTGTAGGTCGTGACCCTAGAAAATGGATAGGAAAAGCCATAGAAAAAAATATTTATCACTCTTTGATTACTTACTCTCTCCACTAGTATTTCACATCTATTATTCATCTTCTAAAACTTCTCATCTTGTTTTACTGTAAATACCCCTCTGAGTTGCTTACCCCTGAAGACAAGACATTTGAGAAGTACATCATCAACCTCGTGGATCAATTGATGTTACGTCTGCCAGAATTAGGAGGACTATCCTATGGATTCAATAAGGAAAAGCTTTGATGCTACGAGAGGATTTTAAGATCAGCTTAGCTGAGAAGGATGAAGCTTAGAATCTGACCACCACCTTTTAGGTGAAGTTAGAGGAACGAATTTCGTGTAGTATGATGAGATCGTATGTCTTGCACATATGACCTTACTCTAGGTGTTGTTTTTGTGTTTTGACTTTTGTGACTGTATTGGTTGTTGTTAGGTGTTACTGTCGAACGTAGGTGTTTTGCCGCTTTCTTGTTTGAGTGCATATGTTTGGTGTTATCTTTAGTTGTTGTCTGGTCGGTGTTATAGTTTTCCCCTAACCCTGGACGTATGGGTTTAATAGATGGAGTATCAAGTAGGACTCGCCTTTTCTGGGGCGATGTCGAGACTAAAGGTGGAGCAATGGATTCATAATATGGAGGAGCACATGGAGAATAACAAGGTTGGAAGTGAGGACATGGTCCCCTATGCTGTTAAGTACTTGGTAGAAGAGGCTTCTACTTGGTGGAGAATGCATCAAGAGATTGACGAATCGCAAAGAAAGATTACTTGGAAGGAGTTCACAAGGATTTTGTTGGGATCCCGCCTCGTCAACCCGATGCAAAGGACGGTAACCCTTAAGAGGGTACGTGCCTGTATAATTTGCGGAGAAACAGGACACTCCTATGAAGGACACCAAGATGGATGTCCCCATTGTGAGGAAATCCACTCGGGTGAAGAATGCCCCACTGCACAAGTCACATGTTTTACGTGTGAAGGAACTGATCATTATCCCGCTCAGTGTCAATTTTTCATCGTGACACAACAAGTGGTTCAACATCAAAAGGAAGAAATGAAGAAAGCTATCCAAGAATTGAAGGAAGCACCCGTGAAAAAGAAAAAGAAGGAAATTAGCCACATTCAGTGTTTCCGGTGCAGGAATATGGGACATTACGCCAACATGTGTCCAGAATTAAAGGAAGCACTCATGAGGAAGAAGATAAAGGACCTTAGCCAAATTGAGTGCTATCGGTGCAGGAACATGGGACACTCCAGCAATATGTGTCCAGAATTGAAGGGGAAGGAGAAGTTATGAACGTGGAAGCCAGGATGCTGACTCAAAGAAGCTTATGTTTTGCAATTGGAGAATAGAATAGTCGTGGTGTGCACCAGTGTATGGTGGTACCTTTTAATGTTAGTTGGAGATGTGTATCGATGCATGTTTTGCTATGGATTAACTAGATGTTTTATGTCATGATTGTTTTGTTAAGTTTTGCTTGTGGCCTTGACCCTGTTATGTCTTGTTTTGATTGATGTTGTGTGTGGCCCTTTGTGTTTCTTCTATGCGAGTAGAATAAGTTTACGTTTCATTTAGACCCTCATCTATTTAGTATGCTTCAAGACTAAAGAAGATACTACAAGAAGAAGAATAACTTGACGGTTGACTCAACGATATGAAGATTGTTTCGACATTTCAAAACTGAAGCTACCGGCATTGAAGACCTAAAGACTTGAAGACCTGGAAGATTCAAGATTTCTACCGTTAGGTCGTTTCTGTGAGCTGTTATTTCTTGCTTTACCGACAGCTACACATCAAAACTTGTATTTTCAAAACTAGTGTGATGTTTGTATGGGTATCTATACCTCTCTACCTTCTGTTCCCTCTCATCCTCATCCCTAAACTGAATAAGATACTACAATGGATGCAAATGTCAAGACTGGAATGAAGATGGATGCAACCGATGATGAGTTCAAAGTTAACCCCATTTGCCAGGATCTTACAACAAGCAAGCACAATCTTGCTGAAGGAAGAACCCTCGAAGAAGTGGTAGTCCACCAGTACACGTTTTATCGCTGGCTACGCAAACCTGAGTGTTGTGAAGAAACGATAAATGTTTTGTTGGCTTGCAGAACCATGGATTTATCTGAACCCAGTTCATGAATAAGAGGGATTTCTGCAATTCCTGTGAGGGTGACCGAGTGTTAGACGACGAGATTCGCTAAACCATATACAAGGTAATGATTTGGGTGTGAAATGGATTGATCACCATGACGACTACCCTTATTATTCGCTCTTGCTATGCGGGATAGTAAATCTTGAGTGACTTACCTATGTTTGCGAGACAACGATGTTAAAAAGCTTAAACCATAGAATGGTACGATGTGTGACCCCTGTAGGAGATTACCGTTTGTGTTATACGGTGAGTATGGACCAAGACCATTTGCTGCAGGTATCCCGTAGAAGTATTCTTGATGACCACCATAAGAAAATCGATAGTTGTTTGGTAGTGGCGTCTGACCTGTCAGCCATGAAGTCTCAGTACTTGGAAGACCACTCTCTTGCTATGGAATGGAAACCTCAAAGGAGGAATTCGTGAAACCTCAAAGACCGCAGGTGAAACCTGTACGGAGAGTTTCATTGATGGATTAAGATACTGGAAGCCCACACTTGTGATGAAGAATTCCATGCCCCAATGGAGTATGAAGATTATGTGTGAGGAGCTCGCTGAGGGAGCAAGCTTTTGAAGACTAAGTCGCTTTCCTTTTAAGGGTGGTAGCACCCTAGCTCATCGGAGGATCGATGGACTGTCATGACGACCCGAACACTAACCTTTCTCTCTAGCCTTCTCGAATCTCGAGGACGAGATTCCTTCTCGAATCTTCGAATTTTGGAATGTTAATATAACTAAATAGATAATGATTGTTTGCTTGGTGTGTTTGATTTTCTCTGAAATTTAAAACTTTTGGTGTTGAAATGAATATTAAAGAGAGAGGGAATAAAACGACTTTCCCTAATATTCACCGTTGGTGTTTTGGAATTTATTATTTTAAAACAAAACCAACAAAATAAATTGAGAAAAGGTAATATGACTCCTTCAACTTATTAAAAGTTTGGAAAAGGTTTTAAATCTTTATTGGAATTCTTTGGAATATTCAAACCATTTTTCAACTCAAGGAAATTCATTTGAGATGATATAAAAGGACTTATCCCCATTTTTAATTTGTTGAAAAATAGTTTAAACTATTTTTGGGAGACTTTTAATTTTACTTTGGAATTATAAATATTTTCTAAAATTATTTTGGGAATTTATTTACGCTCCGGAAAAGTTTTTAAATCAATTTTCGAAGTTTTCGGTATTTTTAAAATGCCAGAAAAGTATTTAAAAATATTTAAAAACAAGTTGCAAAGTTTTTCTTTTATTTTAATATTTTGGTAAAGCCAAAAATTGAATTTTATTATTTTAAAAATATTGGCGAAGACGGAATTTTAAAATAAATTTCCGTGATTTTTCTAATATTGTTTTGGGCCTAATGGGCCTGGTCTGTTTTTTTTCCGCGGACCGATTTTGTATTTATCTCGGATTTAAAAAAAAAGAGGATTAGGGGCTGGCTATAAATAACCCCAATTAGGGCTAAATTATTTTCGCTTAGCGTTTTAGGGTTAGCTCTAATTTAATCCACGGGACCCACCGCCGCCGACATCATCGACGACGTCATCGTCGGAGTTCGCCGGACCACCGCGGAAGTTCGCCGGAATTTCGCCGAAGCATCGCCGGAGTTGCGTTTTTCGCGGTTTTTCGAGGTAACTTCGCGAGCCGCCGCCGCTTGCGCCCGACCTCGCCGCCGCCGCGTGCAACCGGCCGCCGCTCGCGCGCCATGGCCGCCGCCCGCCCCGTGCGCCATGGACGCCGCCCGTGCGCCGCGCCCCTGGCCGCGCCCCTGTGCCGCCCTGCCGCGCTCGCCCCGCCGCCCCTGCCGGCCAGAGGAGCCGAGGCCCCGAGCTCCATGGCCGCTGGCCTCCTCTGCGTCCCCGTGCCCGTGCCCGTGCTGCGTGGTGGAGAAGAAGCACTAGAGGAAAAAAAGTTAAAATGCGTTTTTGATTTTTTTTTTCCAGATTTGGATCCAAACCGCCTGGGGACCCGATCGCGTTTTTCAGAATTTTTTTATTTACGTACGGGTCCTTTTTGCAGTAGAACCCCCCGGTACCCCCCCGGTGTCACCCCGATACCGTTTTCGCGAATACTTTTTAACCATAACTCGGAATTGGGCGATTCCAGTTGCGTTGCGACCGTGTAGAAATTTTATAGCCAGTATACCTAGTGTTACAGAAGTTTGAAGTTTTTAAATTTGGATCCCAAGCTGATCCAAATTTGGACTTCCGGCTGCCGTAACTTTTTACCGGTGTGCCCGTTTGCGCCGTTTCTTTTTGCGTTGGATCACTTGTTCCATGTACCTTCTGTTTATATCATGTCTACATGAAAATTCACAAGTTTATTGATCTGTTTAAGTTCAAATTCAATTCAATGTTGCAATTGCTATGACCTGCTTTGTAGTATTCCTTTTCACGTGATTCTTTGTGCATATTGGATCATATGAGACATCTTATCGGCAATATCCACATACCATTCATATTGCTATGATCTTTACCTTGATTTCATAATGCCTTGATCATACTCTTGTATCGACAACTCTTTATCCGTTGACTCTCTCGAGTTCACTTATACCGATCACCTTCGAACACATCGACACCTTTGCACTTCAAAGCTTTTGTTTTATTACTAAAACCTTTGTGATTGTTTTGTTGATCTTATGTTTTGTCCTTGTGGTGTGATTGATTATTGAGTTCTTTCGTTGACGATAGATTGCTCGGAGTGTGACGAGTAGAGTTGACTGGAACGTGAGAGCGAAGATCTTCATCGAATGTATAAGGAAAGTGATGCTTTGACCATACTCATACCTATATTTTCTGTATGCATTATGTTAAGAAATATCACCCTATTGCATGATAGGTAGTTTATTATTCTGTTGCTGCAAAACCAGTTAGGATAGCCATATGTCTTGACTTGTCTACCGTAGATCAACCTAGCCGTGTTGTTGTTTTATTGCTATGCTTTGTAGACGTGGTTTGGGTTGTGTAAATTCATGGAGTGCTTGTGAGCTATTTAATAATTGGTGTAGCAACTGTTTAATAAATAGAAATCACCTCTGGATGGGCAGGGAGTGCTTCCTGGGGGCTCGTTCCTTATCTAAGGTCGAGACCAGGTTGTACCCCTAATTGGTTTGTTTGGTGGTTGAAAGTGCGTCATGGCGAGTACCCTCTGACGTAGTGGGCGCCGTCCAGGCTCAAAAAGATCAGACATACTTGGTGACTAGAAGCTTACATGTACAGCCGCTGACCATATGGGCTCTGGCGTAGTTGAGTATGATGTAGGAAGCCTCTCCCGTGCAAAGCTAGCAGATGTAGATGTGATAGGTGGTACCGGCTTGCCGTTGGTTACCTCTTCTGAAAGACTTCGTCTCAATCTTCGGGGTGAGTCCAGCGGGGAAAGTGTACTAACCTCTGCAGAGTAAAAACTAATCATGATTAGCCGTGTCCCCGGTTATGGACATCCTTGAGCTACTAGACATTACTGTTACTGGGGGATCTTGACACATGAATCACCTTAATAATTTGAGTGGGCAAGATTAAATAAAGGTTGTGGATTGAGACTGGTGTGCTCAGTTCAATCTTAAGTAGTAAGTTCAACTTAAAATTTTGACTAGTTTAGTCCAGGAGAAAATTGGCTTTCTGCAAAACTAAACCATAAGCCTTTCCTTTGACTTACCTTGCATGTAGTTGTAGGTCCTTTATATAAACTTTTCCGTGTCACTTGCCGTACAAATCAGATGTACTGACCCGTTGTCGGGCTGTAACCTTCGGTGTTGCAGGTTTTTCAGACGATCAGTAAGGTGCGTTTAGGGGTTGCGAGTCTACACTCAGCATGTTCGCATGTGGCTGTTGATGGGATTCCACGTTATTTGCTTCTGCTTCCGCTATATTTATATTGAATAAGCTAGCCTTGAGCTATGCAACTTGTTATTTATGTTACTCTAGATCATACGTTGTAATAATGATGCACTTGTACTTTGATATACATCTATAATACTGTGTGTGCCAGCGAGTTCGATCCAGGGACTGGCACTTGAGCACAGAGACTTCAATTCTGTGTGAATTGGGTCGCTACGTGAAGTCAACTGCGGCATCTCTTTTTGCAAATCGAACATGGATGTTATTCACCTTCCCTTGAATCTCTGAAATATCACCATTAGCATGTTCAAGTTAATAGGGTAAATCAACCATACTTAAAAGCTTTAAAGAATTATAAACAGTTTTGGGCATAGTCGAAACCATGGATCCAACATCACAATAAGCAAGAAAGTCTTGGTTGAAGATGCCAATTCTAATAAAGGGTTCCCAATCATCATCTATCTCTGGCATCTCTTCTCTAATAGGTCTGGGTTTCTCTACTTCTCTCAAGTCCAAAGCATATATTTTCCTTTCAATAGTAGCAAGTCTATCTATGATAGCATCAATTCCAAGATCATAAACAAAGAAACTAGATAGACCATCTATAATATCAAGAGCTTTAGCCTCATCACACCTACGAAAAATTCTTCCAGCTAACAGGTCTAGAGAAAATTTACACCATTTAAAGGCCCCATGATAAAAAGTATCAAGTAAGATAATCGTAGATTTCTCAGGAGTAACTTGTTTATAAATTCTGAAAAGCCTATGCCAAGCATTTTTCAGATTTTCACCATTCTCCTGTCTAAAATTCTAAATTCAACATCAGGAGGACCACTAAAAATAGCAAGGTTGGATATACTGAGTACTACTTGAAGCAAGTTAAGAACAAAGTAACTAATTTTTTTGTGGTTTTTTGATATAAGACACATAAGAAAAAAACTAGAAAGTAAAATGACAAGACTAAGAAGCAAAGGTAAAGGGTAGTGTGTAACTCCCCTATCTTGTAGATCGAAGACCCCGGAAACGGCGCCAGAAATTACCTTGATGGAACCGGTTAGTGCTCCTCGTTGGCTACCCCAAGTAGAACGTTCAGAAGTAGACAACATCAAATTTCCCTTAGTGAAGATACCAAGGTTATCAATCCAGTAGGACTCCAAGTGCACCAAGAAGGTGGTGAAACGAGCAAGGCGTCGTTTGAGATAATTACTCACTTTACCTAGACCTGCACCCATACGCAAATAACTTTGCTCCCAACGAGTTCAGAGAGGTTGTCAATCTCTCCGGTCTTGTTGTTTACAAATGATCAAACACAAGGGTGGAAATTGTAGTGGTGATTGCAACGGAAAGGTAATAAAAGCGGTAAATATGAACGGTGTAAACTATGATGGAAATATGAACCGGGGTCCCATCACTTTTACTAGTGATGTCTCTCTCCCAAAAGACGATAAATCACTATGCTGGGTGAACAAATTACGGCTGGGAAATTGGCCGAATTATAAACGCACCGCAATGCTAATATGCTACAAGAAAGCTAGAGGCTCAATCGTATGGGCAGTACGCCAAGACTAGTAGACCGTTTATTCATAAGCATCTAGTCACTAATCATCCACCATGAGATATCTATCTAGAACCACTCGCTGGTGTTAAGTTGCGAACCCCTGCCAAACTGTAGGATCAAAGCAATAGACAACTGCATTTACAAACTATGCGTCAGGTAAGCTATCCTTGAAACCGCGGTTAAAGGAACCGTTCTTTTCTCCCTGGTGGCAACATCACATCCCCTAGTCTCATGTTTCTGTCACTCAAGCTAGACATCGGGGGGCATGAACCCACAATTATACATAACGCTCCCTCTTCGAGTTACTATCTACTACTTTTCCAAAGCAATACAAAGCAACGGAGACTATGCAAGAATACTCAAGAACAAATAATAAAAATGTAAACCAAATATATCACTCATCACAGTCTGAACATAATCTCATAATCCATCGGAGCCTAGCAAACACAACATAGCAACACAGAAACTAATACATAAGTCCCTTGATCATGTAGGGCAGCAAATAAGGGCTAAGAATTGAAGCACAAGGGTGGAGACAAAACATCATCTTGCTACTGATCATGGACCCATGGTCCAAGGGGACTACTCATGGCACATCCAGGAAGCGCTCATGGTGGTGGAGAAGCTCCTAGAGATCAATCCTCCCTCCGATATGGTGTCGAGATAGGGTCTGCCGGCGATCCCGGGCTCGGGATCGCTGCGGCGGCGGAACAATGGTGAAAATCACGTAACTGGGTCCTCTTGAGGGTTTTCTCGCTGATGGCTAAATATAGGCGGAAGGGGGCACTAGAGGGGCCCCACCTGACCAGGCGGCCAAGTGGCACGGCCCCACCCTAGGCCGCACTAGGAGGCCGTCTGGCCAGGGGGGAACTCCCCTAGCCCCCTCCGACCTTCTGGAGTCTTATGATATGCTGATTTCTATTTGATTTTTTCGAGCACTTTAATAATTGCTATTTTTTCCTGCAATGCATCGACAACAGCAGACAGAAACTGGCACTGAGGCACTGATTTAGTAGGTTAGTCAAAATATGTTTAAAAAGGCATGTAAGTGTAGCTAAACATATAACAAAGTCACCAATATAAGCATGGAACACGCAGAAATTATAGTTACGTTTGGGCCGTATCAGTTACTACGAAACTAGCATAGCATCCTTGATTACCTACTCAAAGTAAGAGTAATAGTCGACAGATTAGTTCTGATCAATTGGCCGATTTACGATTAATCCCTACCCGCTAGCTTACCGAGCAGTTACTGGTTACCGATTTCCTTAACATTGAGTGACATACACATTCAGTGCAACATGCCAACTCTCTAAACAAGATAAGCATGAAACTCAAGAGAGTACTAAAAACAATATCCTAAATAAAATCTCTTAAAGATAAACATGAAGAAACAAGAGCTAAACACAATAGAAACTATAACTAAGAACGAACACTAAACAAATATTGGAATGAAAACTATGAGTATTCTAGGCAAAAGTGGAGAGTGTTTCTCTCCCAAACAAGGCATGCTAGGGTCCAACTTGTTATGACCAGCAAACAAAACTAAACTAGAAAAATCAAAATAAAACGTAAATACAAGACGCTCCAAGCATAGCACATAACACACGAAGTGATAAAAATATAGTGTGGACAAGGAAGAACTGATGATTGTTGATGAAGAAGGGTATGCACGAGGGCATCCCCAAGCTTAGACAAAACAACATGTAGTAAATGATTTTTTCGCGGAACTTCTGTAACTCAAATCAAAAAACTCAAAACAAGAGGTCCTTAGTAAATTTTATAGAGCACACTGTCAAAACAATTTAGATAAAAAATATGATCTGGTGAGTTTATACGAATTTTTCCGTCAAGCAGACAAAATCTGTTTTTGGACAGCATGTCACAACTTTTGATTCACTTTCACCGGAGGCTAAAACTTGGCAGAAAGCTTGAAAATAAAGATACAATGATGTTCCACTAAAACTAAAAGTAAAAACATTTTGGGTTGCATCCCAATAAGATCTTTCTTTTATGCCTTTAAGCTAGGCATGAAGCAAGAAGATCAAGTTTTATTGATATCAAAAGAGTAACTTTCCCGTATAATGGAATCAAAAGGTAACTTTATATTCTTTCTAGGGAAATGTCCCACTCCCTTCTTGAGGGGAAATTGGAATCTTATAGTCCCCTCTTTCATGTCAATGACAGCACCAATGGTGCGATGAAAAGGTCTTTTCTAAATAATTGGACATGAAGGATCACACTCAATGTCCATGTCAAGAAAATCAACGGGAACATAATTATCATTGACAACAATAAGCACATCATCTATTCTCCCTAAAGGTTTCTTTACGGAAGAATCAACAAGACGAACACCAAAATAATAAGGATCAAAAGGTGTCAATTCAAGCATATTATACATTCTTTTGGGTAAAAAGGAGGCGCTAGCTCCAACATCACATAAAGCAAAGCAAAAAAATCTATTCAATTTGATCTTGACCATAGGATCCAAACCATCTTCTAGTTTTCTAGGAATAGAGATATATAACTTAAGTTTCTCCTCCCTAGTTTTGATAAGAGCATTAGTGATATGCTCGGTGAAGGCAATGTTAAGTGAACTAGTGTGGGGCTCTTTGACCATTCTTTGCAAGAGCTTAATAAATCTGGGAGGCTAAAATTGTCAAAGTAAAGTTCACTACCATTAATGAAAGTGGTAGTGATGTCATCTAGGTTTATTTTCCATTTGACATGTGACATCCTGGCTTAGTAGGAATGAAAGACTACACATATCAACAAGGTGCACCTTCTTTTTCGGGAGCCCAGATCCAAAGAACTCCAAAGTTAAGAGTGCTTGGCTTGGAGCGATTTGAGGATGGGTGACCGACCGGGAAGTTGTTCCCGGGTGCGCACGAGTGAGGAAAAAGTGCGCAGGAAAGACTAGTGTTGGTCTGTGGGGACAGTCTAGATCCCGCCAGGCGTAATGGCCGAGAATCGGTGTGTGACTAGGGTGTTACAATGGTATCAGAGCCGACCCTCGCGGTTACATGGGCGTGTGCGGGTCAGTGCACGAACATGGGTGAGCCATGTGTGGGTACTAGACGCACAGACGTGTGCCAAGAGGGAACGTTCCTGTGGGCCGACGAGGACGTCGGTTCCTTTGAGTGGGTGTGTGTGACATCCTGGCTTAGTAGGAATGAAAGACTAATCATATCAACAAGGTGCACCTTCTTTTTCGGGAGCCCAGATCCAAAGAACTCCAAAGTTAAGAGTGCTTGGCTTGGAGCGATTTGAGGATGGGTGACCGACCAGGAAGTTATTCCCGGGTGCGCACGAGTGAGGACAAAGTGCGCAGGAAAGACTAGTGTTGGTCTGTGGGGACAGTCTAGATCCCACCAGGCGTAAAGGCCGAGAATTGCTGTGTGACTGAGGTGTTACAAAACACTCTCCAAATTCAAGGGACTTCCTTGTCCTAAAGTTGTGGTTTTAGCATTACCATGGATGGGTTGTTGGCACTGATGTAGTGTTCCTCGTTGGCTACCTCTAGTGGAAGGTTGAGAAGTAGACAGCGGCAAATTTCCCTCGGTGAAGATAACAAGGTTATCGTACTAGGATGACTCCAAATTTTGCAAGTAGGTGTCAACGGCGCCAGATATTAAGTTTCCTAAAGGAGATGAGGTTGACGTGCACCTGCACGCAGAAAAAAATAATTTTTCTCCCAATGAGTACAGAGAGGTTGTCATTCTCTCCGCCCTTGCCATTTACAAAGGATCAAACACACGGTAGAAGTAGTGATGGTAATTGCAACTGAAAGCAAACAAAGCAGTAAAGATTTGAGGTGTAAGCAGTGGTGGAAATATGGACCGGGGTCTGATACGTCCCAAACGTATCCACAATTTCTGCTTGTTCGATGCTCATTTGGGTGACATTGCTATCTGTTTTTCTACACTTTCATACCTTTTTACACATATTTGGACTGACCTACTGATGGCACTGAAGTAGTGCTCCTCGTTAGTTACCCCAAGTGGAAGGTAGAGATGTAGCTAGTAGCTAATTTCCATTACACGCGGACAGTAAGGTTTATCGAACCGGGAGGACTCCTAGGATCGACAAGTAGGTGGCTCGGCAAGTGATGCACCATTTGAATGATAATCACTTGCTTTACCTGGATCTGCACATAGAAACAAATAACTTTCCTCCTAACGAGTACAGAGATGTTGTTAATATCTCCGTCCTTGTTGTTTACAAAGAGTCAAATGCAAGAGATAGTGATAGTGATAACTGCAAAAGTGAAGGTATAAACAGTGGTGGAAGTATAGACCCGGGTCCCATGATGTATAAACAGTGGTGGAAGTATAGACCCGGGTCCCATGATGTTCACTATTGATGTCTCTCTCCCAAAAGACGATAAATAACTAAGCTGGGTGAACAAATTAGAGCTGGGCAATTGACAGAATTGCTAATTATGCTACTGGAAAGTAAGAGGCTCAAAAGTATGGGCAGTACGTCAAGACAAGTAGACCAAAATCCATCTGCATCTACTAGTAATCATCCACCTTGATATATCTATCCATAACATCTCGCTGGTATTAAGTTGTGAGCTCCACCCAAAGTGTAATATCAAAGCAACAGAAGATTGCATTAACAATCTATGCATAAGGTAAACAATCCTTGCAACCGCGGTTACAAGCACCGTTGTTTTCTCCCTGTTGGCAACAACACATCCCCTAGTCTCATGTTTCTTTAACTCAAGCTAGACATCGGGGTTCATGAACCCACAATCATGCATAACGCTCCCTCTTGGAGTCACTATCTACTACTTGTCCAAAGCAATAAAAAGCAATGGAGAAGATGCAAGAATAACTCAAGAACAAAATATAAAAGCTAAACCAAATATATAACTCATCACGATCTGAACATAATCTCATTATCCATCGGATCCCAACAAACACAACATAGCAACATCAGGAAAATTACATAGGTGCCTTGACGCTGATTCTTATTCTGATTTTTCTGGAATTTCTCTGGCATTTTAAATTGGGGAAAATCATTGCAACTACAGACATCCGCATACATGAACTAGCATTGGGTGCACTGATGTAACGACCCAATTCACATAGAGTTGGAGTATCTGTGCTCAAGGGCTAGTCCCTGGATCGAACTCGCTAGCACACATAGTAATAGATGTATAACAAAGTACAAGTGCATCATTATTACATCGTATGATCCAGAATTCATAAAATAAACAAGTTGCATAGCTCAAGGCTAGCTTATTCAATAAAAATATAGTGGAAGTAGAAAATAGTAAATATCAAGGAGTCCCATCAACATCCACAAGCGACATGCTGAGTGAAGACCCACGACCCTAACGCACCTTACTGGTCGTCTGAAAAACCTGCAACACAAAGGTTACAGCCCGACAATGGGTCAGTACATCTGATTTGTACTGCAAGCCACACGAAAAAGGATATAACAGCCATGTTGCTGCGTGCAAAGTAAGTCAAAGGAAGGCTTATGGTTTTATTTTGCAGAAAGCTAATTTTTCCCTCAATCTACCTAAGGCAAAATTTTATTTTAACTTACTACATAAGGTTGAATTGGGCTACACAAATTCCAACCATACCCTTTATTAAATCTTCCCACTCAAGTTTTATTAAGGTGAGTCATCTGTGAAGATCCTCCAATAACAGTAATGACTAGTAGCTCAAGGTTGTCCATAACCGGGGACACAGCTAATCATGATTAGTTTGTATGCTCTGCAGAGGTTTGTACACTTTATCCACTGTTCTCAACCCGAAGATTGAGACAAAGTCTTTCAGAAGAGGTCACCTACACCCAACGGCAACCCGGTACACCTATGATATCTACATCTGCTAGCTTTGCACGGGAGAGGCTTCCTACAACGTACCCAACTAAGCCAGAGCCCATATGGCCAACGGCTATACATGGAAGCTTCTATTCACCAAGTATGTCTGATATTTTGAGCATAGACGGCGCCCACTTACGTTCAGAGGGTAGATACCATGACGTTCTTTAGGCCACCAATACCAATCATTAGGGACACAACCTGGTCTCGCCTTAGATAAGGTACGAGCCCCCAGGAAGCACTCCCTGCCCGTCCAGAGGTGAATTCTATTTAACCTTTGCTAGTCAAGTTATATTAAATCCTCACATAGCCCATTTTAATCTCAAACCAATCCCCGTCTACAAGCATAGCAATATATGACAAGTACATGCTAGGTTGTCTAAGAAAACAGGATAAGATCATATGGCTACCCTACCAGGTTTGCAGCAATAGAATATAGTATAGTAATTCCTACACATGCATAGAGTGATATTTGCTACATGCATAAGTAAAAAATATAGGTTGTGGTATGATCAAATTATGACTTGCCTTGTTCTTGTCCCTGACGATCACACTCTTCCCAGAACGAAGCGTTGCACTCCGGACAGTCTACACGATCAAGAAAGGTTGCATTCAATACACATTTAACACATAAACATCATAAAAATAAAAGAACCAAATGAACAGAAAAAACCCAACTAAACAGTAGCTAAACTATATCTACAAGTCACCATGCTCCCAACGCAACTAGAATCGACGAAAACGGATACACCGTATGAAAGATATGGTCCCCGGAAGTTTGAACTTGAATCTGTACAAAATTCTACATCAAAAAGTGTAACAGTGCAAAGTGCGTCCTACTGTCAAATAGACTTCACTACAGTCAGAATGCAAAAATAAACACCTAAAACGGATATACGGTTAAAAAGATATAGCTAATACCGTTCTAGGGTGAAAACTGTGAAAAAGGGCCTATTCGCGAATAAAGTAAAACTTCTGTCGCGATCGGGTCCCTGGCTACGGAGCGTTCGCTCCGGCGAACGTTCCAGCGAACGTTCGCTGAATAGAGAACCGTGGTTCACCGCGAAATATTAAAAACCCTAATTCGAAAAAACCCGATCCCAGATCCAGATCTGGATCGGGGCGATCTCGACCCTCCATTCCGGATCAGACGGATGGGGGCGGCTAGGTCTCTTCTCCGGTGGCGGGCGGCGCGCGGCGGCATTGCTGTGGCATGGCGAGCGGCGACGACGCTAGGGGAGGCGGCGCTAGGGCGGCGAGGCGCGGGCGCGTGGCGGCGGGGACTAACGACGGCGAGGTGGCGGCTTACCGGCGGCGGCGTTCCGGCGGCGGCGACGACGCTTCTCCAAGGCGGGTCCCGCGGGGACGAAATTAGGGGTTAAAAAAACAAAAATAGAAAAATGTTTTCTATATAGCCTGGAAAAAAATATTTTTTCCGAGTCCGGCCCGTATACTAATTTCGCTTCAGCGAGAAAAATAGATTGGGCCACCGGAAGACCCAAAACGGAAAATCTGTTTATTTTATTTTACTTTGGTCAATGAGCTACACAGAACATTTTTGAATAATAAAGCATTAATTTGAAAAATGTCTCAGCAATAAAATAAAATAATAAAAATAATTGTTTTTGCCGAAATTACTATTTCAGTTATTATGCAATTTTCATAAATACCTTTTATGCAATAAAATCCGTAACACATTTTCAGAACATCCAAGAATATTTTCAACACTTTTCAACTTTATTTAAAATGGGGGATAAGTCATTTTATATCTCTCCAATTGAATTTCCCCTAGTTGAAAAATGTTTAAAATATCTAGAAAATCAAAATAATACAAAACTCTAGCATGACATGCATATGATGATCTATTAACATACGAATTTAAAAAATTGGGATGTTACAACTGAGTTAGTAGGTTAGTCCAAATATGTGTATAATTATATAAAACTGTAGAAAAACATGTAGCAATGTCACATAAAAGTACATGGAACAAGCAAAAATTATAGATACGTTTGGGACGTATAAACATCCCCAAGTTTAATTCCTGCTCGTCCTCGAGTAGGTAAATGATAACACAGATAATTTTGGTGGTGACATGCTAACAACCACATATAAGAACTTCAAAGTAAAGAAAGTAAGATAAGCAATTCAAGCCAAGATAATAACAAGCAAGAGTCTAAGTATTAATTCTAGCAATGTATAAACATAAAGGTGCAATAGCTCTCGCTGTCCATGACTCGAATTTCTCCAAATGGTGTTTGCGTGCCAGCAATGGGAGATGGGATTAGAGATAAAAAATATAGTTTAATTGATAACTCAATCTACTAAAGTTTCACAATTTTACTCCTTCGGGATCTTATTTTGACTCATCCCCAGACCACTAGTCAGGTACAAGTCAAACTGATCCTCTCCCTTTCGACTTTGAGCACTCATGCAATGGATGAGCACGAGCAAGATACGTTAGCACTTAGGATGGCCAAGAAGAAATGATGGGGAAGGAAGAAAAAAAGGTGTGAAAGGCTCACATCAGTGAGGACAATCATAGGCGAGAGAAGGCGAAATGATAGATAAGATGTGAGGAGTAGGGATTGCCATGCAACAGATGTACATACGAGCTAAGGTAAGATCTCAAATGAAACTAGTGGGGGTGCATCCAACTTGCTTGCTCATGAAGACCTAGAGCTCATTTCAGGAGGCTCATCCTTGGAATATGCAAGCCAAGTTCTATAGTGTAGAGGTCCCCACATAGTTATGCATTATTGATAATCTCTATGCAGTACAAATATAGCAATGGAGTACGAGTGTGGATCTTTCAAAAGGAATAGTAGTGTGGCCCCCTTCTATCTTTTTATTTCTTTTTTGTATTTTGTATTTTTGTGGCCTATTTGGATCTTTCTATTTATCTCTCATTTGTCTTCTTTGGGATCTCTTAATTTGTCCTCTTTGGGATCTTTTCCTCACTTAAGGGCAACATTCTATATTTTACAAGAGTATAGAAGATCTTCACACTTTACAAGAAGTACTCAACATAAAGAATAATGAAAACTCTCATGATGTATGCAAATGTATACCTCTGCTAGTGTAGCAGGATATGAAATGATACTAGTGCGTCATGTAGCAATAATAACGGAAAATCCCAACTATCATGCGGCCCCTCGATCAAGCAAAAGCATGTATGACATGAAGATCAAGTCATGAGATGGTGGATGTTTCATGGCAATGTATCTCGGAAAGTCTAAGAAAATGCCTTCATAGGTAGGTATGGTGGCTGTTTTGAGGAAGATATAAGGAGGTTTATGATGACAGAGCGTATCGTGCCAAGGTTTTGGATGCACTGGCGAAATATGCGCCAACTCTCAAGGTGAGAAAGGGCCATGCACAATACCGAAGAGCCTAGCAAAATATGGGAAGGTGGAAGTGCCAACAATCGAATACTCGCATTAGTCCGAAGAACTCATGCACTTATTTCTCTATCTAATCGGGAGGTTCAGAAAGAGATGAGTACCCTGAGGAGGAGTGTATGGGGGTTTGGTTATCCTTGCACATCCTCGACCCATGGTACGTGAGGGTACTCTATATATTCCAACCTTTCCAGAGGTTAGCGATCCATCTAGTAACTAGAGTTCTCAACTAATTTTTGTAGTTTTTTAAAATAAGCACGGATTGCCCAAAATACGACAACTATCACTAATAGGCTCAAGATCTTCGCACCTTGATGTCCAAACATTACTCTAATCAATACCTCAAAACTATTGCAAGTTACTACTACACTTGTAATAGCAACCTTAATTAGCTACTTATGCAAGACACACAACTCAGTGCAACAAGCCAAAATCTAAACGAAAGCTCTAAAAAAGATAAGCATGAAAACTAAGAGCTAAGCATGACAACAGCTATATGAAAGATAAAGAACACACACAAAAAGGAAGATAATCATGCAAGACTATGTTGTGTTCTACAATGGAGTGGAGCGTGTTTCTCTCCCAAACAATGAAGGCTAGGATCCAACTTGTTGTGAAGATCAAGAAAAACTAAAACAAACTAAAAATTAAAGAGTGAGACGCTCCAAGTTTAGCACATAACATATGAAGCAATAAAAATATAGCATGGAGAAGGATGAACTGATGATTCTTTATGGCGAAGGGGATGCACGGGGACATCCCCAAGCTTAGACGCTTGAGTCTCCATGGATATTTCTTGGGGGTGCATGGGGGCATCCCCAAGCTTGAGCGCTTGACACTCCCGAATCTTCTTTCATCATCTTCCTTCGCATACTTGAAAACTCCCTTTATACGAAACTCATCATAAGCTTGTTAGAGTGGTTAGTACCCATGATAAAATAAATTTTCTCTACTGGAAATAAAGATATTATTGAAGATCTAATGTTTCTCAAGATTTCCAAAAAGTTTTTGCAAAGAAAAATAAAGCTTAAGGTTTGCAAAATGATGAAGACGCAAAACATGGCAGAATCTGTGAAAAACAGACCAGCAGGTAGTAAATAATTTTTTCGGGGTACTTCTGCAACTCAATTCAAAAAAACTCAGAACAGATGCACGAAAGCCAATTGTATAGAGCATGTTGTCAAAAAAAGATGAGATAAAAAAGATGATTTGGTGATTTTATTCGCATTTTTCCGTCAAGGGGATAGAATATCTTTCTGGACAGCATGTCACAACATTTGAACTTTCTTGCAACCAGAGGCTAAAACTTGGCACAAAGCTTGAAAATAAAGATACAATGATGTTGCTACAGTAGTAACAAGCAACAAGACCAGTAAAACTGAATTTAAAAACATGTTGGGTTTCCTCCCAACAAGCGCTTTCTTTTATGCCTTTTAGCAAGTCATGATACATAAGATCAAGTTGTAACAATTGAACCATCATCAAGATCATCAAAAAGCTCTTCAATAGTACAACTAGTCTTAAGAGGACTTTCGAGTAAAGGCCTAGTGATAACATTCCTAGGAATAAAAGCAAAGTTAGTGAGATCAATTGTAATTTCATTTCTAATTCTATTCAAGAGTGGTATCTCTTCCAAAGTCTTCACCATTTCCACACCCCTAACCACGAATTTATTTGTTTTGGGTTGAGGAACCTTGGTTACATAGAAGAACTTGGGTTCCTTCTTTGCGGGGGTTTATACCTTTTTAGTCTTGATGGAGGATAGAGTAGTTCCTAAATTTCCTAAAGTTTCAATAATATCCTCAATCTTGTCAATCCTAGAAGGGTCTAAATCATGGGATTTAAGGGTCTCCAAGGTGGTATAAATTTTGTGCATGGAGCTATCAAGCCTATTTAAATTCCCTTGAATCATACGATCTACTTCATTTATTATACCCAATCTTGGCATCTCTAGCTCTATTTTTTCAATTTATTCATAATGTGAGCTAAAGTAATGATCTCTTGTGTACTAACAATTGGGGGATTTCCAAAAAGATTTTCCATAACATTAAGAGCTTCCCAAGTTGGGGATTCTAGGAAATTTCCTTTGATAGCAGTATCTAAAACAAACCTATTCCAAGAATTAATACCAACATAAAAGTTTCTAATAAAGATAGTGGTGGATTGCTTCTTGGTGGCTCTATTTTGAGAATCATTAATTCTAATCCAAGCATCTTTCAAACTTTCTCCACCTCTTTGTTTGAAGGTGAGAATCTCCCCTTCGGGTGCAAAACCAAAGGCAAAGGATTTTGACATACTGAATAAACAAAGCAAGGTAAGTAATTTTCTTTTGGTTTTTGATAAAGGACACTAAGATAAAAACGATAAAGTAAACTAGCAAGACTACAATGCAAAGGTAAAAGATAGTGTGCAACTCCCCTATCTTGAAGAGTAGAGTCCCCGGAAATGGCGCCAGAAATTAGCTTGATGGAACTGAAGTAGTACTTCTCGTTGGTTACCGCAAGTGGAAGGTAGAGATGTCGATAGCAGCTAATTTCTGTTACACGAGGACAGTAAGGTTTATCGAAACAGGAGGACTCCTAGGATCGACAAATAGGTGGCTCCGCAAGTGATGCGCTATTTGAATGATAATCACTTCCTTTACCAGGACCTGCACACAGAAACAAATAACTTTGCTCCCAACAAGTACAGAGAGGTTGTCAATTTCTTCGGTCTTGTTGTTTACAAAGAGTCAGACTCAAGAGATAGTGATAGTTATAACTGCAACTGAAAGTAAAAACAGGAAACAAAAGTGAAGGAGTAAATAGTGGTGGAAGTATGGACCGGGGTCCCATGATGTTCACTAGTGATGTCTCTCTCCCAGAAGACAATAAACAACTAAGCTGGGTGAATAAATTACAGCTCGGCAATTGACAGAATTATAAACACACCGCAATGCTAATTATGCTACTGGAAAGTAAGAGGCTCAAAAGTATGGGCAGTACGCCAAGACAACTAGAACGAAATCCATCTGCATCTACTACTAATCATCCAACTTGAGATATCTATCCAGAATATCTCACTGGTATTAAGTTGCGAGCCCCACTCAAAGTGTAAACTCAAAGAAACAGACAATTGCATTAACAATCTATGCGTAAGGTAAACAATCCTTGCAACCGCGGTTACAAGCACCGTTGTTTTCTCCCTGGTGGCAATAGCACATCCCCTAGTCTCATGTTTCTGTCACTCAAGCTAGACATCGGGGGGCATGAACCCACCATCATGCATAACGCTCCCTCTTGAAGTTACTATCTACTACTTGTCAGGATTGACCCCCGGGAGCTTCTCCACCACCATGAGCACTTCTTGGATGTACCGTGAGTAGTCCCCCTTGGACCATGTGTCCATGACCATTAGCTATGTGATGTATTCTCTCCAATCTTGTGCTTCAATTTTTAGCCCTTGTGAGCTGCCCTACATGATCAAGGCACCTATGTAATTTTCCTGCTGTTGCTATGCTGTGTTTGCTGGGATCCGATGGATTATGAGATTATGTTCAGATTGTGATGATTTATATATTTGGTTCTCCTTTTATATTTTGTTCTTGAGTAATTCTTGCATGTTCTCCGATGATTTGTATTGTTTTTTTCAAGTAGTAGATATTAACTCCAAGAGGGAGCTTTATTCTTGATTTTGAGTGACAGAAACATGAGACTAGGGGATGTGCTATTGCCACCAGGGTGGAAAAAATGGTGCTTGTAACTACGGTTGCAAGGATTGTTTACCTTACGCAAAGTTTGTTAATGCAGTTGTCCGTTTCTTTGGGTTTAAAATTTGGGTGGGGCTCGCAACTTGATACCAACGATATGTTCTGGATAGTTATCTCAATGTGGATTATTAGTAAGTAGATGCTGATGGATAAACGGTCTACTTGTTTTTCCGTACTGCCCATACTTTTGAGCCTCTAACTTTCTTGTGGCATAATTAGCATTGTGGTGTGTTCTGTCAATTGCCCAACTGTAATTTGGGCACCCAACTTAGTTGTTTCATCGTCTTTTGGGAGAGAGACATCACTAGTGAACATCATGGGACACCAGTCCATATTTCCACCATTGTTTACACCTCAACTCTTTACTGCTTTTATTTCCTTTTAGTAGCAATCGCCATCACTATTTCCATAGTGTGTTTGATCCTTTGTAAACAACAAGACCGGAGAGATTTAGAACCTCTCTGAACTCGTTGGTAGAAAAGTTATTTGCTTTTGTGTGCAGGTCCAGGTCAAGTGATTAACTTATCTCAAATGACGCCTTGCTCGTTTGACCACCTTCTTGCAGTCCTTTGAGTCCTACAGTTCGATTAAACCTTGGTATCTTCACTGAGGGAAATTTTCTTCTTACTACATCTCAATCTTCCACTTGGGGTAACCAACAAGGGGCGAGAAGAAGATAATCTCTCGCTCCATGAAGAAAATGTTTGGCGCCGTTGCCGGGGACTCCAATCTTCAAGATAGGTGAGCTGCACACTATCTTTTACCTTTTCTTTTTAGTCTTGTTAGTTTACTTTCCAGTTTTTTATTTTGCTTTTGTATGTTATATGAAAAACCAAAAAAATAGTTGCTACCTTTTGTCTTTGTCTTTATCTACCTACTGATGCTATCTTTACCATGGGTGTGGAACCACCCAAATATGGTAGGATGGACGCATCAATTTGTGCTCGCGCTAAACACCCAACCGACTTGGTTGAGGGAAAAATCATTGGATGAGCATGCTCATTATACGAGACCGCCTATCTCAGAAAGGGAAACACTTGTGGGATCAAATACAAGTTTTTATTGCTATGCTGAATCTTCGTGCTGCATTTATTATTTCACTTGATGTTCTAAAATAGATCGTAAACACCTGCCTTTCTGTAAGTCCAAGTATGTGATCAGAGGGGGAGGGGGTGAATGATCACTTCATATTTTTGCATGAAACTATGAAGTGAAGCATAACTTAGCAGCAGAAGAGATTCAAAAGAAAGGTAAACATTGAAGCAGAACGGGATTGAAGCATAACATGGCGAATCAAAAGCATCAAATCAATTGCATTGAATCAAATCACTGAAGCAATTGTAAAACTGAATGTAAGTGCGGAAAGTAAAACGAACTCTTGACTCGGCGATGTTTGTTCGACCAGTTCACACTCTGCAAAGTGCTACGTCTGGTTGGAGGGACTTGTGATTGAACACAGGAGCTAACCTCTCTCCGTCCGTATCTCCACTGCACCAATCTCCTTGAGCTTGGTCAGTTCTTCACTCGTGGTTGATTATTGAGGGAATCACCAAAACCTTTGACAAACTGGACTTCGAGGCGACAATAACTCTTCGCTATCTGAAGAACAACGCTCTAACCGTCTAGGAGAATTGCAGTTCTCCAAGATAAAAAGGCTAGCAAACTTCTTCCTAAGTCATAATGAATAAACTCAGATCAATAGGACTTGTACTTCGGTGGATGGGATTTTTGGTCTGCTTCGGTGGGGTTGCTCTTTCTCTTCACTGTCAGGAAATATTCTTGGAGCAGCCACCAGCCAATGAGGGCGGGGGTGGAATAGGTGGCAATCCCTAGGTGCGAAATGTCTTAAATAACCCGATGCGATAGCTTGACACCTGTCCGAAACGGTCATATTTTCAATCAAAGCGCAACTTTGCTTGCGGTCCAAGTAAAGCTGACTCACGGACTTGGTTCTGCTTTAGGAGCCGAAAGAACGAAGTCTTCGCTTGTGAAGCATTACCTAGTGCACACGAGATTTCTCATCTCTGGCTTCTCACAGGTTTGGATTCGATCTGAGTCTTTTCACCAAAACCTTCAGAGTACATTTACTAAACCCCTCTTGATAGTACGGTTTTTCTTACGACTCAAAGAAGTGAAAAAGAACTACGCAAAAACTACAAGTCTTGCGCCATCTTGGTCATCTCCTTCGATGAGACGTGCTTCAGGATTCCTTATCTTTTTAGGGGTCGACATCCGTAATGAGCTTCACTCCAGAGGATATGCTTCGGTAAGTATGTAAATCTTCGTTGAAGCTTTATCACCGACCTATAACTTCAGGAACCTAACCATCTGTTTTACACTAGAAAACTTGTTAGTTCCTCTACTGTTTTGTCCAACAATATCCAAAACTCATGGGGGCATAACTTTTCTCTTACAATCTCCCCCTTTTTGGACTATTGTTGACAAAACATGCATCGATAAAAATATGGAATTTTGAGTTGAGTTGAGAGCAAAATCTAAGATATGAAGCTTTTGACTCCCCCTGAATGCAAGCATCAAAGATTTATATAATCGAAGTGAATGCTTGATGAAGAATATCTTTGATGGGAAGCCTAACACATATCTTAGTGAATCAATTGCATATAGACGATATTAGTCTTGAAGAATATGCAATCATCCAATGACCTATGAACTTATAGGTAAGAACCACCTGCAAGATAAAAGATACGAGAGCAAATTGCAAGCACGAGGGTTATTAACAAATAACATGTAGTAGTTTACAACCGAAGTAAAACTTAAGTTACAACCCAATCGAAGTGAATGGAAAGTTTGTTGTAACTTAACACACAAAAGATCGAATCGAATCCCTAAACCCCGGAGCGAATCTAAACTCAATCGATGCTACTTTCTCCCCCTTTTTGTCAATAATTGGACAAAAGGTTGAGAGGTAGATCAAGATTATTTACGCGTTTGCTGCAACCCGGGGACCCTGCTGATTGTCTTCGCCCGAAGAAGATGCATCTCCTGAAGTGTCTCCTTCTGTTGAAGCAGGCGACTCCAGTTCGTCAATGTCCATCGGCGCTTGAAGCAAATCAAGATCACTGTCGTTGAGAGGGTCATCTTCTTGCTTCGATTTGTGGGAGTCTTCCTCAGATAGGGTATCAGGGAGAATCTGTTCAGCTGGATTAACAAAGAGGACTTCATCAATCTTTTCCAGCGGCGGGATCTTTGGGTAGGGGCGGTCGATCGAATCATTTCTGGAGAAGTGGCGTTCAAGATGTGGATACTCCTTGAAAATCCGATCATCTTCAAGCTTCTTTACTGAGTTGAACTTCCTTAAACCTTTCCAAGAGTGGCACTTCAAAACCTTCAAGTACTGGTTGTTGTTTAAAGCAATGTTGCCAACTCTATTGGTCTCATCAGAAAGATGTTGCATTTGGCGTTGATTTCCTTCAATGAAATTTTCAAGCATCTGTTGGGTACGAATGCCAACTTCAAAGTGATAAACTTCTTTCGGGAATGACTTTGACATGTTGCGTTCATTGACATGTTGTTTGACTCTGACATATGTGGCAAATGGATCATTTGTCCTTCTGAAAATATTCATTGTATCACGCACAGGAGGACAGAACAGCTTCGGGTGATGCTTCGCAACGAAGTCTTCACGACGTCCATGGTTGCAAATGGATTGGAGCCAGGGAGCATATGGCCTCAATTGATGTACGAGTTCAGCAGCTTGGACCATATAGAGAATAAAACAATCCTCAAAGTCAAACACATGACCGTGAGTAAGCTTCAGCAAAGCATGACGTGTATGATAATGAATTTTGGACTCTTCATGTGCAGTGCTGAGTGGCATCAGTGAGTTGGACAAGATATAAAACCAAGTCTTCGATATGAATACCAGATGCTTCGGGCCAATGTTTTCTGGCATGTGGTCTCCAGTGACTTCGGGATCCAGAAGTGAAGCAAATTCAGCTTCAGTAGGATCAGGCAGCAAGTGAACCTTTGCAAGTTTTCTAGTGTGCCTTGGGATGTTCACAATATCCATGAGTTCATCAGAATGCATTCGAAAGACTTTTCCTTGAATCATCCATTCAAGTATCCAAGAGCTTGTGTCATCAGGATTTCCAGAGACATAGAGAGTGGCATAGAATTGCTTCACTAGCTCGGAACTGAATGGTGTTTCCATAGCAAACAGGCTGGTAAGATTCTGTGCTTCGATGGTTTCCATAATTTTCTGGAAGCACGTGGCTGAAGTTAAACTTCGCATATCCAAATACTTGTGCCTGAATAGAACACCCTTCTGGCAGTATAGCTTTGTGTTCAGAATCTGTTGCTCGGCTGTACAGAAGTGAAGGTCATCAGCAGTCCGGGGTGAATCATAAGGACTGGCTCGAAAGAAGCGTAGCTTCTGCCGATGAACTTCGAGGTCAAACTCAGGACCATGTCTTGAAGAAGAACCATCTCCCAAGAAAATAGGAAAAGTTTCACGTGGGTAGGAGTCCAGCTGTGTATCTTGCGCATGAATGCAGTGCGGAGCTTGCCTTCGAGCAACTATGGCTCGCTCTTGAGGTTGAGTCATAATTGCCAATTCATTGGCTTCGGCTGCATCGGCTTCAGGCTCTTCTGGAACAGGTTTTTCTTTGGCTTCGCCTTCTTGTTCTTCGGACTCATCAGCAGAGTGAGCCGAAGAATAATCCATTGAAGGAATTGGTATGTCTTGAGCTTGAGGGGAAGGTTCTGGCTCAAAGTTGTCGTGGGCTGATGGTTGAGGAGCGGATTGAGGAGGAGGTGGAGTAGGAGCACGGGGTGGAATGACTTTAGGAGCGGTTGGATTTGCAGTGGGGTTGGGAAGAGTAATAATCTTGCATCGAGGGGGCGATGCTTTTCTTGGGGCCTTCTTGGCCGGATGAGAGCTCACCTCATCGGCTTCGTCTGCATCTGTGATAAGACGGCACTTCCTTTGTTGGAGCTGGGGAAGGGGTGAAGCTAGTTGCTTGAGCATTGCTTCGCGCTTCTTTGAATCAAGAGCCATGACCGAAGCATTGTGCGTCTTGCAACATTCTTCAATGGCAGATTTGATCTTTCCTTGAAACACTTGAATATTTTGCTTTGTCTTTTCATTGACATCGGCAATTTTCTTCGAAGCAGCTTCGGCTTCGTTCTTGAAGTCTTTATCTGATTCAGCATCTGCTTTCTTCTTAAACTTCAGAATATTGGCAGATTCAGATCTTTCCCTAGCATGCAAATCCCTTAGCTGATTGTACAGGGTTTCAATCATGGCATAAAGAGTTGGTGAAATGTAAACATTCCCAACATCCACAGCTTTGGGATCAACATCTTCAGCAAGCTGGCAGAATGCCTGATTCAGGCTAAAACAGTCCCATAGCTCACCTTCTCTTGCATCTGGGAAGTTGTGGTGACTATGCTCAGCTTCTTCATGAGCTTCGGGGGCAGGGGCTGCGACTGGCTTCGGAGGGATATCCTTTGGTGCCATGTCTACATCAGCTTCCTTCTGAGCGGCTCTAGCATCTTTCTCTGCTTTCTTTGTGCGAATGATTTCAAGTTGAGCTTGGCGCTTGGCTTCATCTTCACTAAGCTATTTGGCTTCGGCAGCAGCCTTAGCCTCTTGATCTTTTGCTTCAGTGAGCTTGCTCTTTGCTTCAGCTTTCTGATTTGATTCAGCAAGATCTTTCCTTTGCTTCTCCAGCTGAGCAGCATCTCTATCTGCCTTTTCCTATGCTTTAGCTTCTTTATCAGCCTTTGCTTGGGCTTGTGCTTCAGTAGTTCAGCTTCAGCACGGTCTCTTTTGCGCATATCTGCTTCAGACAGCTTCTTGGTGCCGACCTGGGCATAAGACTGGCCAGGTTTGGCAACAGATGATTTCAGCTTCGAGGCTTTGACTAGTTCACGAGCTTTAGCTTCGGTCTTAGCAGCAGGCTTTGCGGCGAGGTGGCTTTGAAGCAAAAGGAGCCTCAACCACCAAGTTTGTCATATCAATTGTTGGTTTAGTAACAGGAGGATCCGTTGGATCTTGAATCCTAATGCCTTTTGGAGCAGGCGGTTTCTCTCCAGCCTTCTTCTTCAATGGCTTCCGAAGCTTTTGTCTCTTAGGACTAGGGGGAACAGGGGTGTGCTCAAACTCATCATCAGCATCATCTGTATCATCTGCAGGATCTTTAGGGAGAGAGGCTTTAGGCTGTGCGGCAGGTTCAACTTTGTCATCAGCGTCATTATCACTCTCCTCTTCAGAAATAGCAGGAGGCGGTGAAGCACTTAATTTTCTAAGCTTTCTCCTCTTAGGTTTCGAGGCACCAGCTTCAGCATGGACTTCAGCAGCAAGTGCTTTGTCCTTCTTCTTTTCTCTTATTCTCTTTTTCTCAGCCAATATGGCAAGTCTCTCTTGCTCATCAGGATAATCATCTGGCGTCTTGAGAGAATTGGGGTGAGGAACAGCTGGAGGCTTCGGGTAGTACTTTCTTCTGTTGGCTGTATTGTATTGGCCACACATGGCAGTAGTGTACCTATAAGGAGGGCTGAATGCAAACTGCATTGCCCACTTCCAGTCTGGAATGCTCTTGTACTTGTACCACCTTATGGCCCAGTAGCGTCGAATCTTTTGCAGTCGAATCTTTCGATCATGATCTGATTCTTCAGGAGGTGTGTCATAGCCCATTTTGAGTCGAATGGCTTCGGGAATGCCTCGGGCATTATTGACTTCCTTCGTCTTCCCACCTTTGCCTTTCTGCTTCGGGGGCTTAGGATAGTTCTCGAGTCCTTCAACAATAGGAGACTCATTCCCCATGGCTGCCTCTTCGTCAGACATCCTGTGACCAGAGGGATAAAAAAGAGGGAATAGGAAAGGGAATGAATAAGCACAGGCAAAAGTTTCGACCAAAACCAAATTTTGAAAAGAACCAAGAGAAAACCAAGATCAGATGCAAATCTGTCATTGGATAGGGCTAGAACTAGTTCAAGAACAAGACCTAACTCAGTCCAAACACAGAAAAAATCGAATCTCAATACTGATCTAAGTAGATGGGATTACTTTGATGCTACAAACAGTTTTCCCAAGGAGCAATGATCAACACGGATCAGAACAGTCCTATAAACATAAAACAAAACCCTAACAAATCTTAGATCCAAGCCCTAGATGAAGAACTCGCAGGAAAGATTGGATCCAAGGGAACTTGCGTACCCTAACTTGGTGACGCGAAGCAGCTACTGCGACGGAGTGCGGAGACGTGCTCTTCGTCGACGGGGAACGTCCACGGCGGCAGCGGTCCGGCAGTGAAGCGGCGCTGACGTCGTCGGGGAACGAGAGATCTGCGGCGTGCTCAAGGAGGGAGACGGGGAAATCGGGAGAGAATGAACGTGGGGAACGGTTCGCTGGAGGGTGTGCCTTATATAGGCCCGATCTGAAACGGTTGCCAGATCGTATCGGACGGCTTCCAGCGAGTGTCTCTTCCGATTCAACGGCTCAGATGAAGTGGCGGTTCGCGAGCGAATCTCAACGACCCGAGAAAGACGGGGACTCAACGGCCGAAGAATAAGTCTTGACCGAGAGAAAAAAACTTCGATAAAGTTGGAAGCATTTGATTCGGAACTCAATGACGTTCGAAGCAATATGCTTTCCGTTTCAAATGTGCTTAACCATTCAAGACATAATAGATTGGGAGCGAATCAGAATGGAGGGGTAGGGTCCGAAACTTATCACTTCGAAGAACAATAACAAATAATCTAAAAGTGATAAGTATAGGGGACAAAAGAAACGAATAAATAAGAACAACACATAACTGAAAGGAAATGGCGAACGAAGCTAAACACAGAAACTTGAACGAAGGAAAACTCAAACGAAACTAAATAAACTAAATACACAACGAAGGTGAGTCTAGGATGTCTAGCTCACATCTCAATGCACAAAACCTTTTCTCGTCCAATGGCTTCGTGAAGATATCTGCCAATTGATCTTCAGTTCTAACATGGCTGATCTCAATGTCTTCGCGTTGAACATGATCTCGAAGAAAATGGTGACGAATATCGATATGCTTCGTTCGAGAGTGTTGCACATGACTGTGTGCAATTTTGATAGCACTCTCATTATCACAAAGTAGAGGGATTTTCTTCACATAAATACCATAATCTTTCAGCGTCTGCTTAAGCCAAAGTATTTGAGTGTAGCATGAGCCAGCAACAATGTATTCAGCTTCAGCAGTAGATATTGAGACACAGTTCTGTTTTTTGAAGCGCAACACACAAGAGATCTACCAAGGAAATGACATCTGCCTGAGGTAGATTTCCTGTCAACTCTATCACCAGCCCAGTCTGAATCAGAATATCCAATCAAATCAAACTGAGTTCCTTTGGGATACCAAAGTCCCAAAGAAGGAGTATGTGCTAGATATCGAAGAATTCGCTTCACAGCAGTATGATGCGATTCCTTCGGATTGGCCTGAAAACGAGCACAAATACAAACTGGTAGCATAATATCAGGTGTAGATGCACATAAGTATAAGAGTGAACCTATCATAGACCGATACTTCTTTTGATCGAAGGGTTTCCCTTTCTCATCAGTATCAAGAAAACAATTTGTAGGCATGGGAGTCCTGATGGTCTTGCATTTAGCAAGATCAAATTTCTTCAGGCAATCCTTCAAGTATTACTCTTGTGAAATAAAGGTGCCATTCTTCTGTTGGCGAATCTGAAGTCCAAGGAAAAATTTCAATTCACCCATCATCGACATCTCATATTTCTTCGACATCATCCAAGAAAATTCTTCGCTGATTTCAGAGTTAGTGCAGCCAAAAATTATATCATCTACATATATCTGACACACAAATAGATCATTGTTATATGATCGAGTGAAAAGAGTGGGGTCAGTGGTTCCTGGTTTGAAGCCTTTCTTCAGGAGGAAATCCTTCAATGTTTCATACCAAGCACGGGGTGCTTGCTTCAGTCCATACAAAGCTTTGTGAAGCCTGTATACCATATCAGGATTCTTCGAGTCTTCAAAACCTGGTGGCTGCATAACATACACTTCTTCTTCTATCTCACCATTAAGAAAAGCACTTT
Source organism: Bromus sterilis (assembly GCA_950022295.1). NCBI lineage: Eukaryota > Viridiplantae > Streptophyta > Magnoliopsida > Poales > Poaceae > Bromus > Bromus sterilis. Next base: position 170,808,283 of record OX465597.1, read on the forward strand.
TGACATCCATTTGATATAGCAATATATTTTTGTGGTTAGAAAAAGCAAGCATGACACGAATGGATTCGAGACGGGCTACTGGAGCATAGGTTTCACCAAATTCAATGCCTTCGATTTGGGTGTAACCCTGTGCTACCAGTCTAGCCTTATTTTTTACCACAATACCAGCTTCATCTTGCTTGTTGCGAAAAATCCACTTTGTGCCAATAACATTATGCTTCGTGGGATCAGGCCTGTCAACAAGTGACCAAACCTTGTTTCTTTCAAACTGGTGAAGTTCTTCCATCATAGCCAATAACCAATCAGGGTCCTTCATGGCTTCATCATATTTTGAAGGCTCTAGCATGGAAACAAAAGAAAAACTTCCACAAAAGTTAGCCAAACAAGTACGAGATCGAGTAGTGGGACGACCTGGTTGATGAATATCTTCGAGAATCGAATCAACATCAACTATTCTTTGAACTCGTGAGAACGTAGTGTTATTTGCTTCAGGCTCAGCTTCTTCTTCAGGGTCTGCATCAGCTTCGGGATCTGCTTCACCTTCAGCTTTGGCATTTCCTTCAGGATTAGCATTTCCTTCGTTCCCTTGTCCTTCTTCGTCCTGTTCACCATTAGCTTCAGGATGTTGATCTCCAGCGCCCCGGGCTATGTGTGGGAGCATTGGACCATCATCATCCCTAACAACTTGACGAGGATTGGCTTCAATAGGGCGAATCTCTCCAATAGCCATGGACCTGATCACTTCATCAAGTTGAGGTTCATCTAGATCATGAGGCAAGTGCTCTTTTTGAGAGCCATTATTTTCATCAAACCTCACATTTACAGTTTCCATAACTTTCCCGAAGTGAGAGTTATACACTCTGTAAGTGTGAGAGTTTGAGCCATAACCTAAAACAAAACCTTCATGTGCCTTAGGGGCAAATTTGGAGCTATGATTCATATCTCTAATAAAGCATGGAGCACCAAATACCCTAAGGTATGAAACATTTCGTTTGTTACCAGTGATAAGCTCATGTGAAGTTTTCTTCAGAAACTTGTGAAGTTAAACCTTCTTGATGATGTGACATGCAGTGTTAATTGCTTCGGCCCAGAACGTAATAGGTGTTTTGTATTCAGCAAGCATAGTTCTGGCCATTTCGATAAGAGTTCTATTCTTCCTGTCAACCACACCATTCTGTTGAGGTGTATATGCAGCAGAGAACTCATGAGTAAAACCATGACAATCAAGAAAATCTTCAATATGAGTATTTTTGAATTCGGTTCCATTATCACTTCGAATATGCTTCAGAGATAATTCATATTCAGTTTGAGCTCTCTTAGCGAATGACTTGAAGATTTCAACAACTTTGCTCTTGTCATCCAAAAAGAAAACCCAAGTATAACGGGAGAAATCATCAACAATAACAAGACCATATTTGTTTCCTCCCAGGCTTGCATAATTTTGAGGACCAAAAATATCCATATGAAGCAATTCAAGAGGACGAGTGGTAGTCATGATAGTCCTCGCTGAATGATGTTTCTTCGTAATTTTACCAGCTTCACAAGCACTGCAGAGACGATCCTTATCGAATTTTACTTCGCTAAGGCCAATAACATGCTTCTTCTTCACCAGATTATGAAGATTTATCATCCCTGCATGACCAAGTCTTCGATGCCATAACCAACCAGATGAAGCTTTTGCCATTAAGCATGTGGATACAGCAGGGCCCGAAGAAAAATCAACAATGTATAAATCTCCCTTTCGGTAACCCTCGAAGACAAACGTATAGTCATCCTGTGAAAAGACAACACAACGCGAAGCAGAAAATAGAACAAGCATACCCATATCGCATAACTTCGAAATAGACATAAGATTATATCCAAGTGATTGGACTAGCATAACCTTGTCAATGTTCTTATCTTTCGATATGGCAACCTTACCCAAGCCTAACACTTTACCCTTGTTGTCATATGATTTGTACAACCACTATCCATGACCCATTCGGATCCACCGGAGACATAGCCCTGCAGAAGAATTAGTTCTTCTTAACCACCCATAAACGAGCAGGTGACTGAGAAGATGTTGAAGCACTGGTTGAAGCAATATTAAAGCGAACAGGAGTGTATTGCTTCGGTGTACCATCAAGCACACCATAAATGTAAGTCCTCTGTGAATGGTTAGCATAAGAATGAGCATAAGCAATCTTAGTATTGTTATCATGAGGACGATAAGTATAACGACCAGTGCGATAGTATTGCTTCTGCGGAACATTTGATTCGGGCATCAGTGAATCATTTCTCGTTTCTAGAGAATAGAAATGATTCGGTGATACCGAAGGCTTTCCCTGCATAGTATGATTAGTAGGCAGTTTTTCCACAAGTGCTTTCTGCACCCATATCTTCCTCTTATAGAAGCCATTCTTCGGTGGAGTACCTACATACTCAGCTGTAACTTTTCCTTGCTCATCCTTAATGAGTTTGTAGTCTGAATCAAGTGATTCATCCACAATGGCTTTGTTCATTTTGCAGTCGAAACCTGAAAGGTTAGCAATGTCAATGAGTTTCTCCTTCGCTAGAACCCAAACACTCTTAGGATACTTCTCAGGCTCCCAATAGGTGCCATCAGGGTTTATCTTTCTCTCGAAATAAACACCCTCATTTCTGTGATTCCTGTGAAGGAGACCCTTTCTCAGGATATCACAGAGATATTGGTGTCCTTGCACACTTTTGAACATGATGTTTTCGAATAAGTTTTTCAACCTGAGGAGTTCCTCGGTAACAGCAGGATTTTCCTCATCAGAGGCATTAGTATCATCAATAACAATAGGAGCTTTCCCTTTGGAATCAGTTTGCTTCGTTCCAAACAAGTTAAGCAAGGTGAATCAGTTTTATTATTTGCTTCAGAACCTTGTTGAGCCATGAGAGAGAGATTGAAATTTTCCAATTCTTCATGAGCCTCTTTCAGTCTTTCGAGAGCCATTTTCCTCTGAAGAAATTCATAGGTGAGCTGCTCATAATCAAATGAAAGAAGATCATGCCGAGAGGATAATTCTTCAAACTTCTCCTTCAGAGCAGCATGCTCATTAGTTAAAGTTTGACCTTTCTCTATCTCATCGATCAACAGAGTTTCTGATTTCTTAATGGTTTTGCTTAGAGAATCAAGTTCATCTTGTTGGATTGAAGCAATTTTAGCAAGTTTAGCATAGCTTATCTTCGAATCACTATCATATGAGGAACAATCAGAAGTATCATAGTTTCATTTGGATGAAGATACCTTCGCCTAGGCCATGAAGAAATATGCAGGAGTTTCATATTCACTACTATTGTTGGTGAAGAATGAGCTCGGAGCTTTGGTTGAAGCATCTGCCGAAGCGAAAGCCAAACCAGCAACACCATCTGATTCGGACCCATACACAGACCTTGAGCCTGATTCAGCTTTGGAACCAGAGGCTTCGTCTTCAGAGTTCATCTCCTTTCCCAGATAGGCCTTGGCACGGTGAGAGCTGCTTCGACGAGACGAGTGAGTCTTCGATGAAGAACCCTCACGCTTCTTATGATACTTCTTCCTCTTATCATCATCAGAATCTTTCTTCTTTTCTCTTCTCGAACTGGAATCATGTCTCTTTGACTCATAGCTTCTGGAGGATCTGTGGGACTTTGATGAGGAGTCTCTAAGCGAGTGCTTCGATTTGTTCTCAGCTTCCCACAGAGGGCAATCGGCAATGTAGTGACCTAGTTTCTTGCACTTGTAGCAGCAGTTGTCTTTCGATGGAGAGCTTCTTAAGGATGAACGGTGTGAAGAATGACTTGAGCTTCTTGAAGGATAACTCTTCTTGGGTGAAGAAAAACCTTTTCTCTGAAAGCGACTGAAGCGTCTCATGATCAATGCTAGATCTTTTCCAATGCTTGCAGGATCATCTGATTCGACACCTGAAGAAGAACTAACTTCGGGTGAAGAATAACGTGAAGCTTTTGCTTTCAAGGCATGAGATCTTCTTCGAGAACCATTTGTCTCACGTTTCTCTTCTTCTTCCATTTCAAAGGTATCGAGTCTCTCAAGAATATCAGCGGCAACAAGACGTCTGAAATCAGTCCTTTCCTTGATCATCAGCACAATGTGATCAAACGAATCATCCAATGAGCGAAGCAGAGTTCTAACAACTGAGTGAGGAGTGATGTCATCAGCACCAAGTGAAATCAACTCATTTGCAAGAGCAGTGAGTCTACTGTAAATGGAGCTGACTTTTTCACCTCCGTTTCTCTTGAATCGATAGAATTTGCTTCGAAGTGTGTCAATTCTGGCATCCTTCTGGGTAGAAACACCTTCACCAATCTTCTCAAAATAGTCCCAGAACCCTTTGGCAGAAGGAATATTCTTCACTTCATGATACTTCTCTCGTGTCAGATGATTGGTGATGAAAACCCAGACTTCAGAATCAAGATCGATCAGCTTCTCTTCTTCAAGAGTGATGGCATTCTTGTCTGCAACTGTAACTCCATATAAGAAAACTTGCCAGGCAGTTGAGTTGATAGCCATGATATTTCTCTTTATTTTGTCCGTCCAGTATGGATAGTCCTTTCCATTGAACACGGGTATGGGTTCGCCGGAGCGAATGGCTGCGAAGGACATACTTGCAAAACACTCTAGGAGGTTAATCCAAACAAAGAGTGACTAGCTCTGATACCAATTGTAAGTCCAAGTATGTGATCGGAGGGGGAGGGGGTGAATGATCACTTCAAATTTTTGCATGAAACTATGAAGTGAAGCATAACTTAGCAGCAGAAGAGATTCAACAGAAAGGTAAACATTGAAGCAGAACGGGATTGAAGCATAACATGGCGAATCAAAAGCATCGAATCAATTGCATTGAATCAAATCACTGAAGCAATTGTAAAACTGAATGTAAGTGCGGAAAGTAAAACGAACTCTTGACTCAGCGATGTTTGTTCGACCAGTTTACACTCTGCAAAGTGCTATGTCTAGATGGAGGGACTTTTGATTGAACACATGAGCTAACCTCTCTCCGTCCGTATCTCCACTGCACCAATCTCCTTGAGCTTGGTCAGTTCTTCACTCGTGGTTGATTATTGAGGGAATCACCGAAACCTTTGACAAACTGGACTTCGAGGCGACAATAGCTCTTCGCTTTCTGAAGAACAACGCTCTAACCGTCTAGGAGAATTGCAGTTCTCCAAGATAAAAAAGGCTAGCAAACTTCTTCCTAAGTCATAATGAATCAACTCAGATCAATAGGACTTGTACTTCGGTGGATGGGATTTTTGGTCTGCTTCGGTGGGGTTGTACTTTCTCTTCACTGTCAGGAAATATTCTTGGAGCAGCCACTAGCCAATGAGGGCGGGGGTGGCTATTTATAGGTGGCAATCCCTAGGTGCGAAATGTCTTAAATGACCCGATGCGACAGCTTGACACCTGTCCGCAACGGTCATATTTTCAATCAAAGCACAACTTTGCTTGCGGTCCAAGTAAAGCTGACTCACGGACTTGGTTCTGCTTCAGGAGCTGAAAGAACGAAGTCTTCGCTGGTGAAGCATTACCTAGTGCACATGAGATTTCTCAACTCTGGCTTCTCACAGGTTTGGATTCGATCTGAGTCTTTTCACCAAAACCTTCGGAGTACATTTACTAAACCCCTCTTGATAGTACGGTTTTTCCTACGACTCAAAGAAGTGAAACAGAACTACGCAAAAACTACAAGTCTTGCGCCATCTTGGTCATCTCCTTCGATGAGACGTGCTTCAGGATTCCTTATCTTTTTAGGGGTCTACATCTGTAATGAGCTTCACTCCAGAGGATATGCTTCGGTAAGTATGTAAATCTTCGTTGAAGCTTTATCACCGACCTATAACTTCAGGAACCTAACCATCTGTTTTACACTAGAAAACTTGTTAGTTCCTCTACTGTTTTGTCCAACAATATCCAAAACTCATGGGGGCATAACTTTGCTCTTACACTTTCCAATGTGAGTTTAATGAAAATGAGATCCTATGTTCTCATGCTAAAGGTGTTTATGATTACTTTGACGTTGAAAAGACTGAAGAATTTGTTGCTTTTAAGGCTGGTTATGAGATTGCTTCTTTGATTGAAAAGTATTACGATACTATTCACAAATCTGAAAACTTTGCAGTCCTTGCTTATTGCTTTGAGAATTATGTTTGCAATGATTATATTGATGATTTTAAAAACAAAATGTTTTCTTCCCAAGAAGAGGCCAATGGTTGTTTTGATGAGGAATCCTATGATTCTGAGGACTCACTTGATACATCCCTTTCTGAAGATCTTGATACTTGTTGTGTTTATGGCCAAGATGCCACTATGGATGATGCTTAAGAAGATGAACTTGCTATAGTTCCTTGTGTTAAGCATAAAATTGTTTCTATTGCGACCACACTTGATTGTCATATTATCCTTTTGAAATCTCCAAATCATATTCCGGAGAATTTTGCTCTTATTAAGGCTCATAGTAATGGGTTGCATTTATCTTATGCTCCTAAAAACCGTGTTGAAAACTATACACGTGTGCTTGTAGGTCATGAACAACATGCTTTATTTGATATTTATGTTGTTGAGTTTGTTCATGATACTACTAAAAATTATTTTTTGAGAGGAAAGTTTGGTTGTAGACACTTTCATGTTACAAAAACACCTCTCTTTATGATGAAAGTTTTGAAGTTGTTCTTCTTTTACCTTCCTATGTTTGTTCCTTTGTGCTTTCATGATTTATTTATTTACAAGGATCCTAGGCATAGGAAGTGGGTTAGGCTTAAATGTGTTCTTATTTGCTTCTTTATGCTCTCTTTTTCTTCCATTCTTATTCTCTTGTGAGCATCTTGTATAATCCTTATTCCTAGCTAAAAGGCATAAAAGAAAGCGCTTATTGGGAGGCAACCCAAATTTTTTTTACTTTCAATTGTAGTGGTCTTGATGTTTGTTACTACTATAGCAACATCATTGTATCTTTATTTTCAAGCTTTGTGCCAAGCTTTAGACTCTGATTGCAAGAAAGTTCAAAAGTTGTGGCATGTAGTCCAGAAACAGATTCTTTCTGCTTGACAGAAAAATTCATCATAAAGCACCAGATCATTTTTTTGATCCGAAATGTTTTGACAGTATTCTCTATATAATTAGCTTTTTGGCGTCTATTTCGAGTTTTCTGATTTGAGTTGCATAAGTACCCCAAAAAAATTATGTACTACCTTCTGGTCTGTTTTTCACATATTCTGCCACGTTTTTCATTTTATTTTTTTGCAATTTTTAAGCTTCTTTTTCCTTAAAAAATTTAGTTGGTGATCTTGAGAAACAGTAGCTCTTCATGAAAAATCTTTGGTTCCAGTGGAGAAAAAATATTTATTTACGGGTACTAACCACTCTAATCAGCTTCTAATGAGTTCCGTATGAAGGGGGTTTTCAAGTATGCGAAGAAAGAGGATGAAAGAAGATCCGGGAGTGTCAAAAGCTCAAGCTTGGGGATGAACCCATGCACCCCCAACAAACATTCAAGGAGACTAAAGCGTCTAAGCTTGGAGCTGCCCCCTGTGCATCCCCTTCTCCATCAACAATCATCAGTTCGTCCTTCTCCATGCTATATTTTTATCTCTTCATGTGTTACGTGCTATGCTTGGAGCGTCTCACTCTTTACTTTTTAGTTTGTTTTAGTTTTTCTTGCTGTTAATAACAAGTTGGACCCTAGCTTTCATTGTTTGGGAGGGAAACACGCTCCACTCCACCCTAGAACACAACATAGGTTTTCATGCTTATCTTTTTGTTTGTGTGTGTTCTTTATCTTTTCGTAGGTGTTGTCATGCTTAGTTCTTGTTTTCATGCTTATATTTTAAGAGCTTTATTTAGGTTGCTTATGGATCTCTCTTTAGTTTTCATGCTTATCTTGTTTAGAGAGTTAGTCTGTTGCACTGAGTTTGTGTCTTGCATGAGTAGGTAATTGAGGTTGCTATTATAAGTGTAGTAGTAACTTGCAATAGTTTTGAGGTATCGATTTGAGTAATGTTTGGCCTTTTGGTGCCAAGAGATTGAGCCTATTAGTGATAGGTGTCATATTTTGGGCAATCTGTGGTTATTTTCGAAAACTACAGAAAAATTAGTTGAGAAATCTAGCTACTAGATGGATTGCTAACCTCTGGAGGGGTTGGTGTTGGAATTATGCCGTAGAGGAAATAATAAATTGTATTATTATAATTCCAGGTTCATTATTAATGTTCATATTTCGGTGCTATAGCTGCAATGGCCTATGCGAAGGTTTGCCAAGTGCATGTTAAATGCCTTCGGAGGAAAACCCATATGCAGGTGTGGAGTATAAACACAAAGTGTTCTTAGTCTGCCTCTAGGGCTAACCTGTGTATTATGGATGTCATGTTTCCTGACATAGGGCATTGAATATGTCGGTAATACATGGGAGCACATTGTTACCAGAACAAGGGTACTGAACTGACCCAATTGTATGATTTGCTTCGAGATTTCATCAACATTGTATTATGAGTTAAATCATCAGACGAGTTGACATGTGCATATATCCTTATAGACCATGAGAATGTTAAGTACCTACATACCGGAGGGTGGGTTTTGACTCTGTCCAAACATCACCCGCAACAGGCGTGGCTATAAAGGCTTTGCTCACTCACACTCAAAAGTATGTCTAGGGACTTGATGATTCATGTTGGGATTTGCTCCTCCTATTTAGGAGTGATATTATTTGGGCCCTCTCGGTATTACGTATCCACCAACATCCGGCCGGATATTTTGTGAATAGATCACATGGGATACGGAATACCTGAACGAGAAAAAGAACAGAATCGATATGAGGATAATTGGTATAATGATTAATGAGTTGATCATGTGGATACCAATACAATCTCACCTCATGTTTTGTAAAGTATCGCGAAGCAAAGGGATTGGCATGTCAACTAGAGTTTCACTCGAATTCATATTCGTGGAGGTGCGGGAAATATTATGGGTGTCCATGGCTCCGCTATTGGTTATTGATCCGAAGAAAGTCAGTTTCTGGTTCATGCCCGTATTCTACCTAACCTATGGGGTCACACACTTAAGGGTGGTAGATTTGTTGAGTACTAGAGTGATAGGAGCACGACTATAACACACCGGAAAAGTTTCGGAGTGATTGAGATTTAATCGGAGAGAAAACCAGAATCGTTTTGGGGCACCGGTAAAGTACCGAGAAGAGTTTTGAGAAAACCGGGTAAAACCGGAGGGACGGAAAAGTTCCGAGATGGTCCAAATATGTTTAATATTTATTTATTGTGAATTCCTAAATTGTTTTGGAATTATTAAAATGAATATAATATCAATGGGCCCCCCTCTCACTTGGAAGACCCAAGTGGAGAGGAGCACATGGACCAAGGAGGCCCAAGTGGTGGAGGCGCCTAGGAGGAAGCTTCCTCCAAGTGGAGGAAGCTTCGTCCCCCCTTGTGGTGCACCCTAAGGGAGGGGAAACCCGAGGGCGCCCCCACTCGGGCTGCCCCCTCCTCCAAGATGGCCTCCCCTCCCATCCCTCTATAAATAGATGAGAAGGGGGCACCCCCAAGGATACACAAGTTTGCTCCTTTGCCTCAGGGATGTCGTCTTATCTCTTCTCCATTAGATCTAAACTCCACCTTACGCTGAAGGGCTGCTCCTCCCTCCTCTCTACTCCGGTGGCGCCGAGCTCTGGACGGCGGAGCCCCGTGCTGGATCTACTACACCGTACGTGTGGATCAACCGTAGAGAGATCGTACGTTCGATCTTCGTTCGAGGGACTTCTAGATCTGTTTGAGGGGTTTCTCTACGTCAAGCTTCCCCAACTCTCCATCAAATTCTTCCGCTGGGAGATAACTACCGTTGAACGGTTGTTAACGAAACAAGATCTCTACCATTGATTTCATCTATCTAGATCCTTTCTTGGGACTTGGTTTCGTAGTGCCGAAATTTTTTGTTTTCTACTCTGAATCCCAACAGTTGGAATATATAGAGTACCCTCACGTACCATGGGTTGAGGATGCGTAAGAGTAACCAAACCCACATACAATTATCCTCGGGGTAATCGTCTCTTTGTGAACCATCGATTAAATAGAGAGTTACCAATAATAAGTGGATGAGTTCAGAATAATGCGAGTATTCGATTGTTGGCACTTCCACCTTCCCATATTTTGCTAGCCTATTCGGTACTGTGCATTGCCCTTTCTCACCTTGAGAGTTGGCACATAATTCTCCAGTGAATCCAAACCCTTGGCACGATACGCTCTGTCATCATAAACCTCCTTATATCTTCAGACATTCCGAGATACATTGCCATGCAACATCCACCATCTCATGACTTGATCTTCATGTCATACATGCTTTTTCTTGACCGAGGAGCCGCATGATAGTTGGGCTTGTCCCTTATTATTGCTACATGATGCGCTAGTATCATTGCATATCCTTCTACACTGGCAGAGGCATACATTTGAATACATCATGATAGTTATTCATTTTCTTTATGTTGAGTACTTCTTGTAAAGTGTGAAGATCTTCTATATTCTTGTAAAATATAGAGTGTTGCCCTTAAGTGAGGAAAAGAACCCTAAGAGGATAAAATAAAGGTCCCAAAAGAGGACAAATTAAAAGACCCCAAAAAGGACAAATGAGAGATAAATAGAAAGATCCAATGAGGCCAAAAAATACAAAAAAGTAGAAAAAGAGAAAAAAGGAAATCAAAAGAGAGAAGGGGCAACACTACTATTCCTTTTGAAAGATCCACACTCGTACTCCATAGTCATATTTGTACTCCATAGAGATTATCATTCATGCATAACTATATGGGGATCCTTACACTATAGAAATTGGCTTGCATATTCCAAGGATGAGCCTCCTCAAATGAGCTCTAGGTCTTTATGAGCAAGCAAGTTGGATGAACCCCACTAGTTCCATTGGAGAGCTTACCTTAGCTCATATGTGCATCCGTTGCATGGCAATCCTTACTCCTCACAACATATGTATCATTTTGATTTCTCTCGCCTATGATTGTCCACATTGATGTGAGACTTTCACACATTTTTGTCTTCCTTCCCCATCATTTTTCTCTTTGCCATCCTAAGTGCCAACATATCTTTCCCACGCTCATCCATTGCATGAGTGCTCAAAGTCGAAAGGGAGAGGATCGGTTTGACTTGTACCTGACTTTTGGTCTAGGGACGAGTCAAAATAAGATTCCGAAGGAGACCAAGTGTGAAATTTTAGTAGATTGAGTTCTCAATTAAAACTATATAGTATTTTTATCATCTAAACCCATCTCCCACTTCTTGCACGCAAACACCATTTGGATACATTCAAGTCATCGACAACGAGAGCTCTTGCACCTTTATGTTCTTACTTTGCTAGTTTCAATACTAGATATAGACTCTTCCTTATTATTTTCTTGACTTGAATTGCATATCTTACTTGCTTTACTTGGAAGTTCTTATATGTGTGTTAGCATGTCACCACAAAAATTATCAGTGTTATTATTTACCTACTCAAGGACGGGCAGGAATTAAGCTTGTGGATGTTGATACGTCCCAAACATATCTATAATTTGTGCTTGTTCCATGCTCATTTGGATGACATTACTATGTGTTTTGCTACACTTTCATGCCTTTTTACACATATTTGGACTAACCTACTAACTCAGTGCACCCAGTGCAATTTTATGTCTGCTAATGTCTGTGATTTGCAGTTTTTAACCCATATTTATAGTTTCCAAAAAATTCCAAGAAAAATATATAGAAACAATCAGCATGACGGAAGCCTCCAGGATCACGAAGGAGAGCCAGAGGGGGGCCACCGCCTCCCAAGCGTCCTCCTGGCGCATCCAGGGGTGGGGTTGTGCCCACTGGCCTCCTGGGAGGTGAGCACCTCCCCTCGGTCCCCCTCCTTCCTATATTACCCCCTCGAGGCAGCAACCGGTCGGGTATATAAAACAAAGGGGGAAAATAAAGCAAGGGTGAGTATCTAGCATACCCGCTAGTCTGACGTCCGCTACTAAGAATTTATGTATTTGTATCAAATGGAAAGGGGAGGCTATATATAGTGGACTGAATGGCAGAAAGTCAGAATAAGGATGACAAGCTAGGCCTATCGAAGACTAGCATCTTCCGACGAGTCTTGCAGCACAAGAAGAGAACGACCAACAGTTCATATAAAGCATAAAGTAACAATGCAGCAGAAGTTGCTGCAACATTGTATAATAGTAAGTTGTAATTACTAACAATTATAAATGCCTCCGAGATCCCTTCCTCGAATTCCTTGCGAGGAAGACAAACCGGAATCAACTGTTTAATAGTAGTAGTTTGTAGTAGTAGGCTCTGGCTTCAACATAAAGCGTCATGTTACCGTGGACACGGCTATTCGAATAGAGCATCTTCCCTACAGGGGTGCACTACTGTTCATCCTGCACGCTAGAATCTCCAGGGTGGCGTACACCTTGTTAGGGAATGCCCCACCGAGGCTATCCGACATGTCGAGGCCCATCCTATGACTCATTAGAGAGGTCCCTGCCGGTCTAAAGTCCTAAGCGCAAGGGATCTTGGGCCGTCGCCCCTCGCTGTCCGGGACGGTGATAGGCGAGAGATCCGTACACCATAGGTGACGATCAGTCCCGGCCACAATGATGAACTTGAGGTCTTTCAGAGCTTTCGAACGAGACCACAACTAGTAGGGCCACACCGTAATCCCACGTGAAGGTAGTGCGTACAGGCCTTTGCGGCCTCCCAAGTCATCCACCTGAACCGTTATTCATTTTATTATTATCTCGCGGACAACCATTATCGTTGCCCGACTAGTCAAGACAACGGACAACGAACAGGAGCCGGGACTACCAGTACATCTGTGCCTGCCATGTCGTCCCGTCAAAGCTATGCATTTTCTCACAAGGTGAACCGTCTCCTTTCCTTGTCTCGCGTGTGCTCCTGGAGGAGCTCGACTTTCGTGGTTTGGTATCTCACGGCCAACGAGCAAGGACCAGGCCCACGATGGTTCCGCCTATCCTGCCGTCCTGATAAAATACCTCTCACGGGCACCGTAGGGTCACCCGACTACTTACCTTTAAGGACACCCGTTGATTCATGTGCCTACCATCAAGTGAAACAAGGAGGAATCACCATCGAATGTACACTTCAAGAGGTTCGACCGAGATATCCGCGGAATTACCTAAAGAGGAATATCCTCGTATCATCCCGGTGGTGCTACGCTACCGAGCCGGCGACGAAAGTGAAATACGAGTCAATCCACTCGTATGTCAAACTTGAAGCGACTCGGAGAGTCTCGCTGTTGTAGGTTCCCTTGGGCGCCTGCTCTGTACCATACCTGTTGCAGTTATAATAAATTGTATCCATGTCACTCCCCATAGTGATTACGACCCGCTATCTAATCCTAGTTTACTAGCAATGCGCAGGGTTCACTACTTGATATAATATATATATTTAATAGACAGCATAGGATAAAGGAAGGTACATCAAGAGGCGACAATGATAGGCTATGCAATTGAATAGGTAAGCAACGTAGAAGTAGAAGCAATTCCTAGTGCAAGAAATGTACGGAAAGATAGGCGATATCTGCGGAAGGAAAATGGTTCTTATTTCCTAGAAGCTCGACGGTAGAGGGACGGTCATCGACGAAGTAGTCGATCACAGGGGGCACCAGCAGCGGTCGTCGCGGCTGCCAGACAACAAGAGAGGGGGGAAGAAACAATAAATACACGAAAATAATAGCAATACAAATGCAATACATGGAAATACGTTATGCTAGGGATGAACTAACGCGGTACTGCACATTGCAGACGAAACGGGAATTTAACCATATGATTTACCATCTCTGAGTGATTACGGGACAAACGATCCGGAGGAGGAAAGTCTCATGTGCGGTATGTTAGAGGGGTGTGGTGGGTATACGGGTAGCGTATCCGTATTAATTGTATTTTTCTAAGCAATTTTCATGTATAAAGTTTTTCCATGGGAGTTACGGTTTAAAAGATATTAATTTCTAAAGTTTTAAATCATTTAAATCATTTTCTAGAATTTCTTTTATTAATAAATGTTAAAATTATCCAAAACAGTGTTGACATGGTGAACCCACATGTCATACACAAAAGCAATTTAAATAATCCAATTTAATTACATTACCAATGGGGTCCACATGTCATACTCACATTTTAACAAAAACCATTTAATTAATTAAACAGAAGGTGAGACCCAACTTTCATAGACTCTAGTTTTAATTAATGTTTTAATTAAACCAGAGAGTTAATTAAGGGGGGTTGGCCCCACATTTCATTCTCTTAGGGGTTATTAGTTTAACTACCCTTAAACAGGGGCTAGTTAAAAGGGGGTTAGTCCCTAAGCTTAATCGGCCATGGCCCACTGGCTAGTGGCAGAGGCCACCGCACGGGCACGCCTTCGGCGGTAGTACCACAGCGGTGAGGCCATTTCGGCCAGAGGGGCACGGCAAGGCGGGGAGGGCGTGGCCACGCGCGGCCGGCGCGCACGCTTGCACGCGCAGTGCAGGGGGTGGGGCACGCCACCAAGGAGGCGCGTGGCCGGCGAGCACGGCGGCAGCCGTAGTAGAGGCGCGGCGGCCAACAACGATAGAACGGCAACGGGGGCGAGGGGGAGACGACGCCGGCTCACAGTGGGTCTTAGGCGGTCGTGGGAAGGCTCGGGGAGGCCGGGGACACACGGGGGGGGGAGGGAATTCGTCGCCGGTTCCCATCGACAGGGCGGAGGGGAGCGGCGCGGTCCACGCGTCGTGGTGGCCAGCGGCGATGTCGAATGGGTCGGGGAGGCGAGGTTGGGGCCGGGGAGGCGGCCGGACAAGCTGGTGGTCGCCGGGGAGGGTGGCGTGCTCACAGATGAGCGAGGGTGACCTCGGGGAGGAGGATGGCGACGCGAGGGGAAAGGGGGCGGAGGATCTAGGGTTTGTGGAAGCAAGGGGTGAGGGGGGCTCTTGTCCCGCCGGCAGCGCCGTGGATGGCCGCTACGGCTCCACCGTGAGTAGTGGGAGGGGGGAGCTGGGCTTCTGGCTACATGGGTTGGGCTAGGGGGCACTGTGCACTTAGTGCACTGGGCCAGTGGGCTCGTTTCCTTTTACTTTTATTTTTCTTTCTGTCTTTTCTTTTTGTATTAGTTTTATTTGCTTAGACATTTTTGTAAAACATGAAACTTGTTTGTATATTTGTGTTGCACTATATAGAAGTGCCACAAAAAGTTTGGGACTTTTATAAATTCATTTGATATTTAATTTTGAACTAAAACTTGTAAATGGTGTTTTTCTAGTACTGGTTAGAATTGTTTTTTTTATTTAAAAGCTTAATAAATCCCCATATCCATATGGACATCATCCACTGAAAATTGTGCAATTTATAAAATTGGTTGCAAGGTTTTTGGACAAGATTTTATTTGACACAATATTTTTAATATCCACCAAAAGGCATGTTTGGATTCAAAGATGATCAGGTATGTTTTAACAACAATAATTCTCATTAGCAAAAGGATTTATGTTACATGACAGTGACAGTGTTACATGCATCAAAAGCATAGCAATGTCACCCAAAACATGCATGGAGCAAGCAGAAATTATAGATACGTTTGGGACGTATCAACATCCCCAAGCTTAATTCCTGCTCGTCCTCGAGTAGGTAAATGATAAAAAGCATAATTTTTGTGGTGACATGCTACCAACCATATAAGAACTTTTAAGTAAGGCTAGCAAGGCATGTAATTAATTCAAGTCATAACAAGAAAGAGTGTATATTAGCATTGAAACAAGCAACATAAGAAGATAAGGTGCAAGATCTCTCGCTGTCCGTGACTCGAATGTCTCCAAAAGGTGTTTGCGTGCAAGAAGTGGGAGATGGGTTTAGAGCAAAAAACATACTATTTATTTTGGTTGAGAACTCAATCTACTAAAGTTTCACACTTGGTATCCTTTGGAATCTTATCTTGACTTGTCCCCAGACCACTAGCCAGGTACAAGTCAAACTGATCCACTCCCTTTTGACTTTTTGAGCACTCATGCAATGGATGAGCTTAAGCAAGAAAGTTGACACTTAAACGGCGAAAGAGATTAATGATGGGGAAGGAAGACAAAAAGGTGTGAAAGGCTCACATCAATAAGGACAATCATAGGCGAGAGAAAGCCAAATGATAGATATGATGTGAGGAGCAGGGATGCACATGTGAGCTATGGAAAGCTCTCCAATGGAACTTGTGGGGTGCATCCAACTTGCTTGCTCATGAAGACCTAGAGCTCATTTGAGGAGGCTCATCATTCGAATATACAAGCCAAGTTCTATAGTGTAAGGGTCCCCACATAGCTATATGCATGTATGATGATCTCTATGGAGTACAAGATAGAAGAGCGAGTACGAGTGTGGATCTCTCGAAATGAATAGTAGTGTTCCCCCTTCTCTCTTTTTATTTTCTTTTTATATTTTTTCTAAATTTTTGTATTTTTTTATGGCCTCAATGTCTCTTTCTATTTATCTCTCCTTTGTCCTCTTTGGGATATCTTGGTTTGTCCTCTTTGGGATCTTTTCCTCACTTTAGGGGAAACACTCTATATATTACAAGAAGTATAGAAGATCTTTCACACTTTACAGAAGTACTGAGCATAAAGAAAATGAAGCTATCATGATGTATGAAAAATTATGCCTCTGCAAGTGTAGCGGGATATGCAATGATACTAGAACGTCATGTAGCAATTAGGTCAAGGCCCAACTAGCATGCGGCTCATCGATCCAGCAAAAGCATGTATGACATGAAAATCAAGTCATGAGAAGGTGGATGTTGCATGGCAATGTATCTCGGAAAGGCTATGGAAATACCTTGTAGGTAGGTATGGTGGTTATTTTGAGGAAAGATATAAGGAGGTTTATGATGACAGAGCGTATCATGCAAAGGGTTTGGATGCACCGGCGAAGTATGCGACAACTCTCGAGGTGAGAAAGGGCAATGCACGGTACCGAAGAGGCTAGAAAAATATGGGTGGTGGAAGTGTCAAGAATCGAATACTTACATTAGTTCGAAGAACTCATGCACTTATTATCGGTAACTCTCAATCTAATCAGGGGGTTCACAAAGAGACAAGTACCCCGAGGAGGAATGTATGGGGGTTTGGTTATCCTTGCGCATCCTCGACTCATGGTACATGAGTGTACTCTAATATTCGATCCCTCCAAAGATTGGTGACCCATCTGGTAGCTAGAGTTCTCAACTAGTTTTTTTTGTAGTTTTTACAAAATAAACACGGATTTCCCAAAATACGACATCTATCACTAATAGGCTAAAGCGCTTCACACCAAAAGTTCAAACATTACTAAGGACAATACCTCAAAACTATTGCAAGTTACTACTACAATTGAATAGCAACCTCAATTACCTACTTTACGTCAAGACACACAAATCAGTGCAACAGGACATCTCTCTAATCAATATAAACATGAAGACTCAAGAGAGTTCCAACAACAAACTAAACAAAAGCTCTTGAAAAGAAATAAACATGAAAGCACAAGAGCTAAACATCACAACAACTACGAAAAGATTAAGAACACACACAACAAAGATAAGCATGAAAATCCTATGATGTGTTTTAGGTTAAAGTGGAGCGTGTTTCTCTCTCACACAAAGAAATTTGGGTTCTAACTTGTTATGAGAAGAAAGAAAAGCTAAATAAAACTAAAGAGTAAAGAGCAAGACGCTCCAGCATAGCACATAACGCATGAAGTGATAAAAATATAGGGGAACGAAGGACGAACTGATAATTGTTGATGGAGAAGGGGACGCACGGGGAATCCCCAAGATTAGATGCTTCAGTCTCCTTGGATATTTCTTGGGGGTGCATGGGGGCGTCCCACAGCTTGAGCGTTTGACACTCCCCGATCTTCTTTCATCATCTTCCTTCGCACACTTGAAAACTCCCTTCATACATAACTCATCATAAGCTGATTAGAGAGGTTAGTACCCATAATAAAATATATTTTTCTCTACTGGAAATAAAGATAGTCTTGAAGATCTAGTGTTTCTCAAGATTGTCAAACAGATTTTTCAAAGAAAAAGCAATCTTAAGGTTTGCAAGAAAAGGCAAAACGTGACAGAATCTGTGAAAAACAGACCAGCAGGTAGTAAATAACTTTTTGGGGTACTTGTGCAACTAAAATCAAAAAAATCAGAACATACGCATGAAAGACAATTGTATAGAGCACGCTTTAAAAAAACTCAGATCAAAAAGATGATCTCGTGATTTATAGCCAATTTTTCCGTCAAGGGGACATAATCTGTTTATGCACAACACGTCACAACTTTTGAACTTTCTTGCAATTAGAAGCTAAACCTAGCACAAAGCTCGAAAATAAAGATACAATGATGTTGCAACAGTAGTAATAATCATCAAAACCACTAAAAACAGAATGAAAAACAAATTGGGTTGCCTCCCAACAAGCGCTTTCTTTTACGCCTTTGAGCTAGGCACGATATAAAAGAGGAATCAAAAGTCATAATAATTGTTGGAGTTATGAAACCCTTCAAATGGTTCCTCAAAAAGTTCATCCTTGTTTCTTTTGGTAAAGGGGTACGTACCTTTTTCCTTCCCATGTAAGCTTATGTGTCCCTTACCTATATCAATGAAACCCTTCACGGCTCGGAGGAAATCCATTCCAAGCACTATGTTTCCCGTGTTTGGCTCCATGATGAAGAAATCAACCATTGCAATCCTCTTATGGAATATAACTTGGACGTATTTTACCTTTCCCTGGATCTAAGAAATATCTCCATTAGCATGTTCATGATAGGATGAAAAATCGTCCAGGTTTAATTTGAAAGAATCATAAACTACTTTTGGCATTGTAGAAACCATGGATCCAATATCACAAAAACCAAGCAAGTCTTGGTTAGAGACGCTAATTCTAATAAAAGGCTCCTAGTCATTATCTATCTCCAAGATATCTTTCTTATTGGGCTTGGGTTTCTTTACTTTTCTCAAGTCTAGAGAATCCATTCTCCTCTCAATAGTTGCAAGTCTATCTCTAACAGTATCAAAACTATGATCATAAACAAAATAATATGATAGACCATGTATAATATCAAGAGCTCTAGCTTCATCACACTATAAGAAATCTCCTTTAGCTATAATATCAAGAGAATGTTTACACCATTTAAAAAGACCATGGTAAAAATTTGTAAGCATATTTTTATAGGTATACAAGGCATAATTCTCCTATGTGCATCAGAAATTTTCTCCCATGCCTTTTTCATATTCTCTCCATCCCTTTGATGGAAATCTAGAACTTCGGTTTCCCTCAAGGAACCAAGTCCTAACATACTTGACTAAAAAGGAAGGACTACTAAAAGCAAGGTATTTTTTGTGATTTTTGATAAAGGAAACAAAGTTAAAAACGATAAGGTAAACTAACAAGACTAAAAAGCAAAGATAAAAGATAGTGTGCAACTACCCGGCAACGGCGCCAGAAAATTAGCTTGATGGCACCGAAGTAGTGCTCCTCGTTGTTTACCCCAAGTGGAAGGTAGAGATGTAGATAGAGGCTAATTTCCCTTACACGAGAACTGTAAGGTTTATCGAACCAGGAGGACTCCAAGGATCGACAAGTAGGTGGTGCAGCAAGTGATGCACCGTTTGAATGATAATCACTTGCGTCACCTGGACCTGCACACAGAAACAAATAACTTTGCTCCCAACGAGTACAAAGAGGTTGTCAATCTCTCCGGCCTTGCCGTTTACAAAGGATCAAACATAAGAGATAATTATAATGGTAAATACGACTAGAAAGTAAATCAGGAAGTAAATTGAGGGTGTAAACAGTGATGGAAATATGGAAAGGGGACCCATGAAGTTCACTAGTGATGTCTCTCTCCAAAAATACGATAAATATCTATGCGAGAAGAACAAATTATAGGTGGGAAATTAACGGTATTAAAATGCACCGCAATGCTAACTATACTACAAAAGAAAGGAAGAGGATCAAAAGAATGGGCAGTATGCCAAGAAGATTAGACCGAAATCCATCTGCATCTACTCACTAATCATCCACCTTGAGATATCTATCCAGAACATCTCACTGGTATTAAGTTGCGAGCCCCACCCAAAGTGTAAATCCAAAGCAACAAACAACTGCATTAAAAGAACTTTGCGTAAAGTAAACAATCCTTGCACCCGCAGTACAAGAACTGTTGTTTTCCCCCTCATGGCAACAATGCATCCCCTAGACTCATGTTTCTGACACTCAAGCTAGTCATCGCGGGGCATGAACCCACAATCATGCAGAACACTCCCTCTGGGAGTTACGATCCATCACTTGGCCAAAGTAATAAAAAGAAACAGAGAACATGCAAAAATTACTCAAGAACATAAATATAAAAGGAGAAGAACCAAATATATTACTCATCACAATCTGAACATAATCTCATAATCCATCAGATCCCAGCAAACTCAACATATGTAACATCCCAAAATTTTCTAAATTTTGGAATGTTAATAAATTAATTATAATGATGATTGTTTGCTTGATACGTTTTATTTTCACTAGGATCTAAAACTTTCGGAGTTTATTGAATATTAAAATGAGAGGGAATAAAATGAATTTCCCTAATATTCGTTGATTGGTGTTTTCGAATTTATTATTTAAAACAAATCCAATAAATTAAAATGAGAGAAGGTAATATGACTCCTTCAATAGAAACGAAAATTGGAAATGTTTTAAATATTTTTATTTTTATTGGATTTATTTAAATAATTTTCCATTCAAAAAAAATTATAACATGAGAGAAGATAAAATGACTTCTTCAGGAAAATTGAGTGGAATCTTTTTAAATAATTATTTGAGATTTTTGGGAATTTCTAAAATATTTTATAACTAAATAAAGTCATTGAAAAATGTATTTATTTTTATTTACCCTTTTGGAAAATAGGTTCATTGCATAATTTTCTTTAGGTTATTTGATGAATTTAGGATTTTTTTTTCATATTTTTCTGATGTGTGGTTGATTTTTAATACTTTTTGGAAGTTGCTATTTTAGAAAGAAAAGAAAAACATGTACCGAGCTGGCCCAGAAATTCTTTCTCGCCGCGGGCGCATCTAGAGCCCAAGTCGCACCCGATTCGTTTTTTTTCTTTCCTCCAGGTCTATATATTTTTTTCGTCTTTCTTTTCTTTTTCTTATTTTTTTGGAAAGCCTAAGCAGCGGGTCCCGCTTCGCTGCCGCCGGGCCGTCGCCGGAGCTCCCCCATCGCCGCCCGGACCTCCTCCGCACCACCCCAACGGCCGACGCCGCTCGAGCCACGCACGGCTGCGCCGCCCGCGTTTTCCCGCACCCCGGGCCGCCACCGCCCCACCGTGAACCGGGCCGCGCGCCGCTCGCCGGATCCCGCCGGCCACCACGAGCGCCGCGGCGCCTCGCGCCCAGCCGGCCGCGCTGCCGCGCCGACCTAGACGCCCGTGCCACCGCACCGCGCCACCGTGCGCCGCGCCGTCGTCCCTCGGCCATCGCCGCCTCCCCGTCGGCCGGCCGACCCCGCTGGAGCCGCCGGACGCAGCCGCCGCTGCCAGGGACCTGATTGATTTTTGTAAAAAAATTTATTTGCGAACAAGTCCTATTGGCAGAAAAGTCCTCGGCGCCGTACTCGCAATATCTCCTCCACCGTTAGTCGGATTTCGGTGATTCTTGTTCCTACACGCTGGGTAGCCATATGATCTTATCATGTTAGCTTAGACAACCTAGCACGTGCTTGCTATATATTTTCTATGCTTGTAGACGTGGATTGGCTTGAGATTACATTGAGATATGTGAGAATTTAATGACTTGACTAGCAACCTTAAATAGAATTCACCTCTGGACGGACAGGGAGTGCTTCCTAGGGGCTCGTGCCTTATCTAAGGCGAGATCAGGTTGTACCCCTAATGGTTGGTTTTGGTGGTCGATAGAACGTCATGGTATCTTCCCTCTGAACGTAAGTGGGCGCCATCCAGGCTCAAAAAGATCAGACGTACTTGGTGACTAGAAGCTTCCATGTACAGCCGCTGGCCATATGGGCTCTGGCTTAGTTGAGTACGATGTAGGAAGCCTCTCCCATGTGATAGGTGGTACCGGCTTGCCGTTGGGTGGAGGTGACCTCTTCTGAAAGACTTCGTCTCAATCTTTGGGTTGAGTCCAGCGGGAAAAGTGTACTAACCTCTGCAGAGTAAAAACTAATCATGATTAGCCGTGTCCCCGGTTATGGACATCCTTCAACTACTAGACATTACTATTACTGGAGGATCTTGACAGATGAATCACCATAATAAACTTGAGTGGGAAAGATTTAATAAAGGGTGTGGATTGGAACTGGTGTGCCCAGTTCAATCTTAAGTAGTAAGTTAAATTAAAATTTTGACTAGGTAGATTGGGAAAAATCAGATTTCTGCAAAACAAAAACATCAGCCTTTCCTTTGACTTAACTTGCATGTAGATGTAGGTCTGCTATATACTTTTTCGTGTGACTTGCCGTACAAATCAGATGTACTGACCCGTTGTCGGGCTGTAACCTTCGGTGTTGCAGGATTGTATACGACGAGTAAGTGATGCGTTGTAGGGTTGCGATGTCTATACTCAACTGTGCCGGTGGAGTTGATGGACGCCACGAAGATTTTATTTGTAAGTTAGCTTTGAGCTATGCAGGTATGCTTTATTGTAATACTGGATCTTCGATGTAATATATATGAGATGTGGTTTATTCTTTATATTACATCTTGTACTGTGTGTGCTAGCTATTGATCCAGGGACTAGCACAGAATGCACAGAGACTTGGATTCTTAGTGAATTGGGTCGTTACAGCATAGCAACAGCAGAAGAATTACAAAGATGGCTTGATCATGTAGGGCAGCTCACAAGGGCTAAGGATTGTGGCACAAGATTGGAGACAAAACAACACATAGCTACTGATCATGGACCCATCGTCCAAGGTGGATTACTCACAGCTCATCCGAGAAGCGTCAATGGTGGTGGAGAAGCTCCCGGAGGTCAATCCTCCCTTCGGCAGATTGCCGGAACAGGGTCTCCTGGCAACCCCGATCTTGGAAGCGCGGCGGCGGCGGAACAAAAGGGAGATAGCGAAAAAGGGTTATGTCCCCGAGGGAGATACGGGGCAGAAAACACTAATTTTTCATACCTACGTTACCCGAACCCAAGATCTATGCTATGGCGATGTATAGAAACGGAGGGAATCGGAGTTCATACCTTCAAAGACCGAAAGAGGGAAACGTTCTTGCGAACATGGGTAGCGTAGACTCAAAACTACGACCTCCCTGTCGTGTTGAAAACCACCGGCGAGAGAGACTCCCGGTTGACCTCCGGCGATGAAGTAGCGCCATAGGTGTAGCGCCTCGAAGAGATTATACACGTACAGTACAATCGATGTTCCTACTCTGGCAGGCGAGTAGCCGAAGAAAGACGGATTCGGATCCCGACTCTGGCAGAGCTACGGACTGCTATGGTGGAGAACTCCAAACCAGGTACAGACTCCAAACAAGGGGAGTCCACTCTCTAGGTAGGAGAAGGAGAGGGAGAGAGATTTGTTGTGTCTTGGAAAAATGGGGGTGTACCCCTCCTTATATAGGCCAAGGGCGGTGCCATCCTCCTCCCCTCCCCGAGGTGGGACTAAACTCCCAAGGGAGGGGGTGCGCCGCCCAGGGAGTGGGGATGGGCCCCACCCTTGGCGCCAAACCCAAGGGGGGAAACCCCCTCCTCCCCTAATGGCCCACATGGCCATTAAGCCTTTTTCCACTTTTTTAATTAATTTAATTATATTATAATATTTAATTCAGATAATTAAATAATAAAACATTATTAAATACAATTAAAATTTATTTTGAACCTTTCAAAATATCCGGAACAACTTCCGTTCTCCCCTGAAACTATTCCGGTGATTTCTGCTATTTCACCGATGATCTTGACTCTATCCCAATGCTTCGACTGCACCTTGAGTGTAACACCCTACGGTCCGGGAAACAACAGACATGATCGATACATTCTCATTGACCAATGACTAGTCAGTTGGACCTGGTTACAATCCTTGACAGCCCATGCACTTCAATGGAATGAACTTCAGTCGCTTTTGGAAACCGTTAACGATACGACCTAATCCCTTTGTGTTGCGGTACTTTGTTTGTCCGAGGTTTGATCGTCGGTATCCAACATACCGGGTTGACATCTCGTTCACAAAAAAGAAGTTTACTCGTCTATGCCTATTACATCTCCTGTAACCTAGTCACTTTCTTGCAAGCTATTGATGCAATATCGCCGAGTGGGTTCAGAGTACCTGTCCGTCACCTGGACTGACAAATCCCGCTTTGATCTATTAACATACTCATCAACCATCTATTTTGGAATACCCAAAGTGCACCGTTATAGCCAGCATATTTCATTCAGGCGGTGGGATAGAAATAAAAGTCTCCTCATAGATGACAATTACGCATGACCATTACGGTCTAAGGACTAAGCCACATGTTACAAAGTCATCGCAATGCTGAACTATGTTACTCGATCACATTACAATGCTTTAGGTGGGTGGGTGTCCATCACATCATTCCCCAATGATATGACCTCATTGTCAATGGACTTAAGTGTTGCCATGATGAGGAAACCTTGATCAATCAATTTCCCAATGAGCTAGTATACCTGAGTTAAACTAGGGACTTGTGTTTTATACTACACGTGTATTAGTGTTTCCAAGTAATACAGTTCTTAGCCCAGTATAAAACGTATTATGAACAAAACGGATATGTGACAAATATCTTTATTAATTTGCCTCTAGGGAACATATCTAACAGTCTCCCACTTGAACTAGAGTACAAATTACACTAGTTTACATCAGGTATGTATCTAACACCAATAGTCATCCGGTCTGTTGCGTTCAGATCCGTCTGTATTTTGTGAATCCTAGTATGACCATCCCTGCTGTAGTCTCGCGTCACATGGAACTTTCAGAGAATGTGCTTGGCTGTAGAGTGAGTTCTTCGTTCTCTCACGTTAGCAATGGCGCCCGTGTTGTCGCATAATATTCCCATGGGGTCAGTGCAGCTGAGAAAGACACCAAGCTCGATCACGAACTTATTCAGCCAAAGCGCTTAGTTTGATGCTTTGCAAGCGGCAATATACTCCCACTCCATTGAATATTGGGCGACTACTAACTGTTTTCCGCTCCTCCAGCTAATTGCGGCACCGTTCAACATGAACACATATCCTGTCTGGGACTTCGAGTCATCTAGGTCAGATTTGAGGCTAGCGTCAACGTAACCTTTTACGGTGAGCTCCTCATAAATTCCTCCATAAACAAGAAAGAGATCCTTCTTCCTTCGTAAGTATTTCAGGATGTTTTTTACTGCGGTCCAATGGATCATTCCTGGATTATTCTGGTAATGGTTAGTAATACTAATTGCCAGCGCTAAATCCGGTCGGGTACACAACATAGCATAGTTGATAGAACCTATGTCCGAGGCATAGGGTTTTGAGGACATCTCCTCCTTTTCTGTTGCTTTTTCTGGACATTGAGTCACACTTAATTTGATACCTTTTATAACTGGCAAGGGACCTCTCTTGGCGTTATCCATACTGAACCTTTTGAATACTTTATGAATATAAGTCCTTTGACTCAAAGCCAATAGGCAATTAGGTCTATTCCTATAGATCTTAATCCCTAATATGTATGCAGCTTCACCTAGGTCTTTCATGGAAAATTTTCCATTCAGATATTCCTTCACTCCTTCTAAGAATTTTCTATCATTCCCTATCAGCAGTATGTCATCTACATACAACACAAGGAATGATATAGAGCTCCTACTCTTCTTCTTATAGACGCAGAACTCTTCGACGTTTTGGACAAATCCAAATACTTTGATGACCTCATCAAATCGAAGGTTCCAGCTCTGAGATGCTTTCTTCAACCCATAGATGGACCGTTGAAGCTTGTATACCTTACCAGCATTCCTGGGATCAATGAAACCTTCTGGTTGCATCATATACAACTCTTCCTCAATGTTGCCATTAAGGAACAAAGTTTTAACGTCCATCTGCCATATCTTGTAATAATGATATGCAGCTATTTCTAGTAGGATACGAATAGACTTGATCATCGCTACAGGAGAGAATGTCTCCTCGTAGTCAACTCCTTGAATTTGTCGGAACCCTTTCGTGACAAGTCGAGCCTTGTAGACAGAAACGTTTCCTTCCGCGTCAGTCTTTTTCTCGAATATCCATTTATTCTCGACGGCGTTGCGGTCATCGGGAATATCAACCAAAGTCCAAACTTTGTTGGTGTACATCGAGTCTATTTAGGATTTCATGGATTCTAGCCATTTCTCGGACTCGGGTCCCTCCATTGTTTCTTTGTAACTCGTAGGTTCGTCTGGCTCAATAGCCGAGACTCCATTCACAAGTTGTCCGTTAAACTCAGGAGCTTGACGGATTCTTGATGACCTAAGTGGAAAAATAGGTTCATCTTCATTCTCATCATGATAATCATGTATGTCATGATCTGTATGAATGTCGTCCTGGCCATTCTCTTCATCTCTCACTTTGGAAGATGGTTCCAGAACAATTTCTGTTGCCAGTTCTTCCATTTTGAGTGATTGGTCAGTCACTTCATCGAGCTCTATTTTCCTCCCACTCAACTCTTTCGAGAGAAACTCTTTCTCAAGAAAACGCCCAGTCTTGGCGACAAACGTTTTTCCCTCAGACTGATTGTAGAAGGTGTATCCACAAGTTTCCTTTTGATAGCCCACAAAGATGCACTTATCCGCCTTTGATTCGAGTTTGTCACGCTGTAGTTTCGTAACATTTGCCTCACAACCCCAAATCTTCAGGTGAGTCAACTTTGGTTTCGTGCCATGCCATTCCTCAAATGGTGTTGTCTTCACGGATTTGGATGGTGCCCTATTAAGAATCTAAGCGGCAGTTTCTAATGCATGCCCCCAGAATGTCATAGGTAAGTCGGTATGAGACATCATCGATCGCACACTATCCAATAGGGTTCGATTATGTTGTGGTACGATGCCACAAGACTTCAGATGATCGCCAAACTCAAGACTTAAATACTCACCAACTCAATCGGATCGAAGGTGCTTGATTTTCTTCCCGAGTTGATTCTCGACCTCACTCTGAAATTCCTTGAAATTTTCATAGGTTTCAAACTTGTGCTTCATCAAGTAAATATACCCATATCTACTCATGTCATTAGTAAAGGTCACGAAGTAACGAATACCATTGCGTGTGGAGATGTTTATGGGTTCACACACATCTGTATGTATGATCCCCAATAAGTCATCCGCACGCTCCATTATTCCATTGAATAGAGCCCTTGTCATTTTGCCCATGAGTCATGGTTCACATGTATCAAGGGATCCAAAATCCAAAGACTCAAGAAGTCCATATTTATGGAGCTTCTCCATGAGTTTTATACCAATATGACCAAGTCGACAATGCCACATCGTATGTGCTCTTCGCAACTACTCTTTAATCTTTTGGTCTCTATATTGTTGATGTGATACACGTCGCCATCGAGATCAAGTACGAATAAAACACGTTGCTCCGGTGCATGAACATAAAACACATCATCCTTATAAATCGAACAACCAATTGTATCAGACTTAAAAGAATAGTGGTATCGCTTCAAGCAAGAGCCACTAACGATGTTCACACTCAATGCGGGTACATGGTAGCATTTATTCAAAATCAAGACTAATCCCGCAGGGAGACTAAGATGCATCGTGACAACCGCCAATACTTCAACTTGAAAGCCGTTGCCCACTCGCATCGTCAATTCATCTCTCAGCAAGCGTCTCTTATTCCTTAGTCCCTGAACGAAATTAGAAATATGAGCGACAGATCCTGTATAAAGTATCTAGGATGTGTTCCCGGCGCTTGTTAAGAAAAGACCAACAATATGTATATCAAATATACCTTCGTCTCTCTTGGCAACCTTGCCAGCCTTCTTGTCCTTTAGGTACTTGGGGCAGTTGTGCTTCCAGTAACCTTCACCCTTGCAATAGAAGAACTCTACTCCGGGCTTGGTTTTAGGTGCCTTAGGATGAACGACAACTGACTTGCCATCCTTCTTAGGGTTGCCTTTCTTTCCCTTTTCCCATTTATTTGAATTCTTGAAGTCAGTTGTCTTGTTGACCATGAATACAACGTTCTCCTTCTTGATCTCAACCTCATCACTTGCGAACAACTCAAAAGGGGTCTTAGTCATCCCCTGCATGTTGTAGTTCAGCACAAAGCCTTTGTAGCTAGGGGGAAGCGACAACAACACCCTATCAACTGTAAGTTCATCTGGAATCTGACATTCTAGAGCATTCAAGCGTTGAACGTAGCCAGACATTTTTACCATGTGCTCACTCACACTATTGTGCTCGTGCATCTTGGCCGAGAAGAAGGCTTCAGAAGCCTCGTATCGTTCAGCCCTGTCTTGAGGTGCAAAGACTGCCTTGAGGTGGGTGATAATCTCATATGCACACATCCTCTCAAAACTCTTCTGCAACTCAGCCTCCATGGAGTAGAGCATGCCAATCTAGACAAGGTTGTAATAATCAGTCTTGGAGAGATAGATATTTTTCTCATCCTGACTGGAATCATCTATTGGTGCGTCACCTAACGCGGCCTCTAGTACGTATGCCATTTTGAGGGGAACAAGGAGAATCCTCAGAGTGTAGAACCAGTTGGTGAAGTTTGACCCATCAGTTTTCAGTTAATCTTTCTCTAGGAACGACCCTAAGTTGAACGAGGGGCGTGGTGCTGCCATCTACAATGGTGATTAAAAAATATAAATATTTAGACTTTTGTGCATAATGTGGAGTTTTCAATTTAATCTTCAAAATTCTAGAAAGCTCTCACTTAGATAAACACCTCTCAACTTAACTAAGTGATTACACAATCCCAAAACCCCCATACCTCCCCCGATCGTCACGGCCATCCGTATGTGGTTCAGGTAGGCCACTATGCCAATCACATCAGGTATGTAAATCGTGCTCGATCTTTCGATCTACTGTGTTCCAGGCCTGCATCTACATACATCAAGCCTGCCAATCCAACCTTGATGTTAGCTGTTCAGCAAGGCCATATCTGCATATGCCAGGCTTGATGAACCCAACCTCATGCGAACGCCATTTAATATGTGTGACACCCGATATGTACGGAATGTCAGCCATATGGGAGATCCTTCCAGGCGGTGCCCACCAAGGGAGAAAACAATGTTGGGTTTTTGAGAGATGGTCCTATTTATGCTACCGTCGATATATCTAGTACACTAGCAGAAACATGAAGTAAAACTGTAAATCATACAAGCTATGATCCCCCTTTATGCAGAGCAAAGTTAAACGCCTTTGTACTTTAGCTTATGCAAGTTTTACGTGGATGCTAGGGGTTTCGAGAAAGAACTGTTTCTATCCTACGAAAAATATGCCACAACACCGATTCCCCAATCGTCTCTATTACACCACTGTCGGGGCCCTCCGTTGCAAACATCTTCGCATCGCTAATGTTAGAGAGACAGACACCCCCAACCACTTATATGGTACAAGCCATATGTCAAGCGTGGAACCAGTCTCGCGTAAATGCGTAAGGTAGGTCGGGGCCGCTTCATCAGGACATTGCGGCAATGCTAAATGAGTACACGTGGGAGGGTAACGAATGAAGATTCCATACCCACATCCTAGATGTGTTCTACCCGTACAATACATCTACGTATAGCTAGCTCATGATACCACTGTTGGGATACGGGGCAGAAAACATAAATTTTTCATACCTACGTTACCCGAACCCAAGATCTATGATATGGCGATGTAAAGTAACAGAGGGAGTCGCAGTTCATAACTTTGAAGACCGAAAGAGAGAAACGTTCTTGCGAACTTGGCTGGCGTAGACTCGGAACTACGACCTCCCTATCGTGTTGAAGACCAGCAGCGAGAGAGACTCCCGGTTGACCTCCGGAGATGAAGTAGCGCCATAGGTGTAGCGCCTCAAAGAGATTATAAACGTACAATACAATCGATGTTCCCTCCGGGCCCCGAATCAGGTGAGCAGCAGAAGAAAGACGGATTCAGATCCCGACTCCGGCAGAGCGACGACCTGCTATGGTATAGAACTCCAAACCAGGTGCATACTCCAAACAAGGGGAGCCCACTCTCTAGGTAAGAGAAGGCGAGGGAGAGAGATTTGTTGTGTCTTGGAAAAAGGGGGTGTGTACCCCTCCTTATATAGGCCAAGGGGGGTGCCATCCTCCTCCCTTCCCTGAGGTGGGACTAAACTCCCAAGGGAGGGGGGTGTGCCGGCTAAGGAGGGGGGATGGGCCCCACCCTTGGCACCAAGCCCAAGGGGGGAAACCCCTTCCTCCCCTAATAGGCCCACATGACCCATTAAGCCTTTTTCCACTTTTTAAATTAATTTAATTATATTCTAATATTTAATTCAGATAATTAAATAATAAAACATTATTCAATACTATTAAACTTTATTTTGAACCTTTCAAAATATCCGGAACAACTTCCGTTCTCCCCCGGAACTATTCCGGTGATTTCTCCTATTTCACCGATGATCCCGAATCTATCCCAATGCATCGATTGCACGTTAAGTGTAACACCCTACGGTCCGGGAAACATCAGACATGATCGAGAAATTCTCATTGACCAATGACTAGTCAGTTGGACCTGGTTACAATCCTTGACAGCCCCTGCGCTTCCATCGAATGAACTTCAATCGCTTTTGGAAACCGTTAACGATACGACATAATTCCTTTGTGTTGCGGTACTTTGTTTTCCTGAGGTTTGATCGTCGGTATCCAACATACCGGGTTCACATCTCATTCACAACAAACTAGTTTACTTGTCTGTGCCTATTACATCTCCAGTGACCTAGTCACTTGCTTGCAAGCTATTGATGCAATATCACCTAGTAAGGCCAGAGTACTTGTCCGTCAGTTGGACTGAGAAATCCCGCTCTGATCTATTAAAATGCTCATCAACCATCTATTTCGAAATACCCAAATTGCACCATTGTAGCCAACATATTTCAATCAGGCGGTGGGATACAAATCAAAGTCTCCTCGTAGATGACAATTACGTATGATCATTACGGTCTAAGGACTAAGCCATATGTTGCAAAGTCATCGCAATGCTGAACTATGTTACTCGATCACATTACAATGCTTTAGGTGGGTGTGTGTCCATCACATCATTCCCCAATAATATGACCTCATTGTCAATGGACTTAAGTGTTTCCATGATCAGGAAACCTTGATCAATCAATTTCCCAATGAGCTAGTATACCTGAGTTAAACTAGGGACTTGTGTTTTATACTACACGTGTTTTAGTGTTTCCAAGTAATACAGTTCTTAGTACAGTATAAAATGCATTATGAATAAAACGGATATGTGACAAATATCTTTATTAATTTGCCTCGAGGGCACATATCCAACATTCATCCCGAGGAGTAAATATAGGCGAAGGGGGGCAGCCAGGGTTGGACAAGGGAGTCCAGGCGGCCCCTCGCCGCGGCCTAGGGTGGGGCCGCGCCACCAAGGCGCATGTACGCCTGGTGGGCCCCCTTTGGGAATCCAGAAGCTTCCGTCTCACTGATTTTTTTTTTATTTTTTCCCGGAAGTTTTTGGGCACTTTAAGTAATGGGAAAACCTGAAATACAAAAACAGCAGAAAACAGAAACTGGCACTGTGGTGCACTGAGTTAATAGGTTAGTCCAATTATGATCAAAAGTGTATGAAAGTGCATCAAAATCATCGCAATGTCACCCAAAACAAGCATGGAGCAAGGAGGAATTATAGATACGTTTGGGATGTATCACTTACGCATAGATTGTTAATGCAATTGTCGGTTGCTTTGAGTTTACACTTTGGGTGGGGCTCACAACTTAATACCAGCGAGATGTTCTTGATAGATATCTCAAGGTTGATGATTAGTGAATATATGCATATGGATTTCGGTCTACTTGCCTTGGCGTACTGCCCTTACTTTTGAGCCTCTTACTTTCAAGTAGCATAATTAGCATTGCGGTGCATTTATAATTCTGTCAACTGCCCAGCTGTAATTTGTTCACCCAGCTTAGCTGTTTATCGTCTTTTGGGAGAGAGACATCACTAGTGAACATCATGGGACCCCAGTACATATTTCCACCAATGTTTACACCTTCAATTTTATTTCGCGTTTTTATTTTCAGTCGCAATTATCACTATAACTATCCTCTTGCGTTTGACCCTTTGTAAACGACAAGGCTGGAGGCATTAACAGCCCCTTTGTACTCGTTGGGCGCAAAGTTATTTGTTTCTGTGTGCAGGTCCACGTCAACTTATCTCCTTTAGGAAACTTAATATCTGGCGCCGTTGACACCTACTTGCAGAATTCGGAGTCCTCCTGGTACGATAACCTTGGTATCTTCGCCGAGGGAAATTGGCTGCTAGCTACTTCAGTGCCATCCGCAGAACGCCAAAACAAGTAGACGGCTTATTCATCAACATCTAATTGCTAATCATCCACCTTGAGATATCTATCCAGTACATCTCGCTAGAATTAAGTTTCGAGTCCCACCCAAAGTGTAAACCCAAAGAAACAGACAACTACATTAACAAACTTTGCATAAGGTAAATAATCCTTGCAACAACGGTTACAAGCACCGTTGTTTTCTCCCTGGTGGCAATAGCACATACCCTAGTCTCATGTTTCTGTCTCTCAAGCTAGACATCGGGGGGCATGAACCCACAATCGAGCATAAACGCTCCTTCTTGGACTTACTATCTACTACTTGACCAAAGAAATAAAAAGAAATGGAGAACATGCAAGAATTACTCAAGAACAAAATATAAAAGGAGAACCAAATATATAACTCATCACGATGTGAACATGATCTCATAATCCGTCGGATCCCAGCAAACACATAATAGCAACAGAAGAAAGATTACATAAGTCCCTTGATCATGTAGGGCAGCTCACAAGGGCAAAGAATTGATGCACAAGATTGGAGAGAAGACATCAGATAGCTACTGGTCATGAAACAGTGGTCCAAGGGGGACTACTCAGGGAACATCTGGGAAGCGCTCATGGTGGTGGATAAGCTCCCAGAGATCAATACTCCCTCCGGTAGGGTGCCGGGACAAGGTCTTTTCGAGATCACGACCTCGGGATCACGGCGGCAGCGGAACAGTGGTGAAAAACGCGACGCGGGGGCTTTCTCAGGGTTTATGCATCGAGGAGGTAATATAGGCCGAAGGGGGACCTGAGACGAGGGCCCCACCTCTTAGACATCCTCCTGGCACCGCCAGGAGTGGGGCCGCACCCCCTGGCCGCCTGGTAGGGGGGTGGGCCCCCTAAGGCTGCCCTTCAGTGTTTTGGAAGCTTCCGTTATGCTGATTTTTATATATTTTTCCTAGAATTTTTTGGGCATTGTAAATATGGGAAAAAACTGCAATTCACAGACATCAGCAAACAGAAACTGGGACTGGGTGGATTGAGTTATGTAACAACCCAATTCACACAGAATTGAAGTCTCCGTGCTCAAGTGCCAGTCCCTGGATCGAACTCGCTGGCACACACAGTATTATAGATGTATATCAAAGTACAAGTGCATCATTATTACAACGTATGATCCAGAGTAAATAAATAACAAGTTGCATAGCTCAAGGCTAGCTTATTCAATTAAAATATAGCGGAAGCAAAAGCAAATAACGTGGAGTCCCATCAACAGCCACATGCAAACATGCTGAGTGTAGACTCGCAACCCCTAACGCACCTTACTGATCGTCTGAAAAACCTGCAACACCCAAGGTTACATGCTGAGTGTAGACAACGGGTCAGTACATCTGATTTGTACGGCAAGTGACACGGAAAAGTTTATATAAAGGACCTACAACTACATGCAAGGTAAGTCAAAGGAAAGGCTTATGGTTTAGTTTTGCAGAAAGCCAATTTTCTCCTGAACTAAACTAGTCAAAATTTTAAGTTGACCTTACTACTTAAGAACGAACTAGGCACACCAGTTCGAACACCACACCCTTATTTAATCTTGCCCACTCAATTTATTAAGGTGATTCATATGTCAAGATCCTCCAGTAACAATAATGTCTAGTAGCTCAAGGATGTCCATAACCGGGGACACGACTAATCATGATTAGTTTTTACTCTGCAGAGGTTAGTACACTTTCCCCGCTGGACTCAACCCGAAGATTGAGACGAAGTCTTTCAGAAGAGGTCACCTACACCCAACGGCAAGCCGGTACCACCTATCACATCTACATCTGCTAGCTTTGCACGGGAGAGGCTTCCTACATCATACTCAACTAAGCCAGAGCCCATATGGCCAGCGGCTGTACATGTAAGCTTCTAGTCACCAAGTATGTCTGATCTTTTTGAGCCTGGACGGCGCCCGCTGCGTCAGAGGGTACTGGCCATGACGTACTGTCAACCACCAAACCAACCATTAGGGGTACAACCTGGTATCAACCTTAGATAAGGAACGAGCCTCCAGGAAGCACTCCCTGCCCGTCCAGAGATGATTTCTATTTATTAAACAGTTACTACACAAATTATTAAATAGCTCACAGCACTCCATGAATTTACGCAACCCAAACCACGTCTACAAAGCATAGCAATAAAGAAACAACACGTCTAGGTTGATCTACGGTAGACAAGTCAAGACATATGGCTATCCTAACTGGTTTTGCAGCAACAGAATAATAAACTACCTATCATGCAATAGGGTGATATTTCTTAACATAATGCATATAGAAAATATAGGTATGAGTATGGTCACAGCATCACTTGCCTTCTTGCTGGTCCTGACGGTCACAATCCTCACAAAACGAGACGGCACACTCCGGACAATCTATACGAGCAAACATAGCACCAATAAATCATATATTCAATACAATTATGCACAAACAGTAATAAACATTCAAAGAACAGTATAAAAACTTGCCTAACAGTAGCTAAACTTAAAGTACTTGTCAAAATAAAATCAACGCAAAAAGAAACGGCGCAAAAGGGCGCACCGGTAAAAAGTTACGGTTGCCGGAAGTTCAAATTTGGATCAGCTTGGGATCCAAATTTAAAAACTTCAAACTTCTGTAACACTAGGTCTACTGGCTAGAAAATTTCTACACGGTCTCAACGCAACTGGAATCGCCCAATTCCGAGTTACGGTTAAAAAGTAGTTGCAAAAACGGTATCGGGGTGACACCGGGGGGTTCCGGGGTGCTCTACTGTAAAAAGGACCCGGACGCAAATAAAATTTTCCTGAAAAACGCGATCGGGTCCCCGGGCGTTTTGGATCCAGATCTGAAAAAATATATTTCGAAAACGCGTTTCTTCTACACGCGAGCACAGGCACGGGGCCAGCCATGGCCACGGGACAGAGCTCGGCCGGCTCGGGCTAGGCCGGCCCAGGAGCGGCTGGCGGGGGCTAACCCTAAAAACGCTAAGCGAAAATAATTTAGCCATAATCGGGGCTATTTATAGCCAACCCCTAATCCTTTTTTTAATCCGAGATAAAAACAAAATCGGTCTGCGGGACAAAAAACAGAACAGGCCCATTAGGCCCAAAACAATATTAGAAAAATCACGGAAATTTATTTTAAAATTCCGTCTTCGCCAATATTTTTAAAATAATAAAACCAAATTTTTGGCTTGACCAAAATATTAAAATAAAATAAAAACTTTGCAACTTATTTTTAAATATTTTAAAATACTTTCCCGGCATTTTAAAAATGCCGAAAACTCCGAAAATTTATTTAAAACTTTTCCGGAGCATAAAAAAATTCCAAAAATATTTTTAGAAAATATTTATAACTCCAAAGTAAAATTAAAAAGTCTCCCAAAAATATTTTAAACTATTTTTCAACAAATTAAAAATGGGGATAAGTCTCTTATATCCTTTCCAGCGAACTGCCTTGTGTTGAAAAATGTTTAAAAATCTTTTTAAAACTCCAGAAAAATGCGGAAGCAGCATGAGATGCATATGATGATCTATTAACATCAGAATTTCGAAAATTGGGATGTTACAAGTTAGTAGGTTAGTCCAAATATGTGTAAAAATGTATGAAAGTGTAGCAAAACAAACATAAATTATAGATACGTTTGGGACGTATCATCGGTGCATTAGCTGGACTAGGGATGTGATGGTGCTAAAAGTATTGAGGTCCTCAACAATATGTAAAGTAGCAAGTGTAGTGTGTGTAGGAAGGTTCTTAACTCTCTCTTCCTCTTCTTTCTGTCTATCCCATCTATCCTTAAGTTTGGCTAGCATTCTAATGTATTTATTTGCACTTGGATAACATTTAAAGGTGTTATTTTCTTCTCCTCAAGGGGAGAAGTCCTAATTTTAAGCAAATCAACATCATGGGCAATGTTATCAACCTTTAAAGTGAGACTATCAACTTTGTCTAATTTTTCCTCTACATTCTTATGTAAAGCTTTTTGAGAATTAATGAAGTCCTTAAGCACGCTCTCTAATTCAAAAGTAGAGTTTTTGGCACTAGGATAGGTGTTGTTGTTCCCATAAGAGTTGAATGAGGGGAATGGTCTAGGATTGTTGTTACCAAAATTACTCCTATAAGCATTATTGTTGAAGTTGTTCCTAGAAATAAAATTAACATCTATTTGCTCTTTTCTTGATCAACCAAAGAATTCAACGAAACATCATGATGGTCAATAGGAGCTTTCTTAGTAAGTAAAGACATAATAAATTCAACCTTATCATTTAAAGAGGACATCTCCTCAATAGAGTTTACCTCTCTACCTGTTGGAGATCGTTTGGTGTGCCAATGAGAGTAGTTTTTCATATAATCCTCCAATAGCTTTGTAGAAACACCAATTGTGGTTTAAATAAAGGTTCCTCTCGCGGCCGAGTCTAACAGATTCTGCGAGGTAAAGTTCAATCCTGCATAGAAATTCTATCTTGAAGACTATAATCCTCGGCAATTGCGCCAGAAATTTGCTTGATGGGTTGGGATAATACCTCCTCGTTGGTTACCGCAAGTTGAAGGTTATGATATAGACAGCAGCAAATTTCCCTCGGTGAAGATACCAAGGTTATCAATCCAGTAGGATTCCAAGAGAAACAAGAAGGTGAAAACGGCACCAGAGATCCACTGCTGGCGTGGAGTTGACGTGGACCTGAACACAAGAACGCAAATAACTTTGCTCCCAAGGAGTTCAGAGATGTTGCTAATCTCTCCAGACTTGTTGTTTACAAAGGACCAAAACACAAGGGGAATTAATATTTGATGGAAAAGAAAGGAAATAAAAGCAGTAAAAGTGAACAGTGTAAACTATGATGGAAATATGGACCGGGGTGTCATGAATTTCACGAGTGATGTATCTCTCCCAACAGATAGTAAACAACTATGGTGGGTGAAAAAATTACAACTGCGCAATTGACAGAATAATAAACACACCGCAATGCTAATTATGCTTAAAGAGGCTCAATCCTATGGGCATTACACAAAAATAAGTAGACTTTTTTTTCATCAACATCTACTCACTAATCATCCACCTTGAGATATTTATCCAGAACATCTCGTTGGTATTAACTTGCGAACCCCAACCAAATTGTAGGCTCAAAGCGACGGATAACTGGGTTAACACTTTGTGCGTAATGTAAGAAATCCTTGCAATCGCAGTTACAAGCACCATTATTTTCTCCCAGGTGGCAACATCACATCCACTAGTCTCATGTTTGTCACTCAAGCTAGACATCGGGGGGAATGATCCCACAATCAAGTATAACGCTCCCTCTGGGAGTTGCAATCTACTACTTGGAAAAAGCAACAAATGTAACGGGGAACATGCAAGAATACTCAAGAACAAAAATATAAAGGTAAACCAAATAAATTACTCAACACAAACTGAATATAATCTCATAATCCTTCAGACCCGAGCAAACACGGCATAGCAAAGACGGAATTAATTCATAGGTGCCTTGATCATGATAGGAAAATCACAAGGGTTAAACATTGAAGCACGATATTGGACAGAAGACATCATCTAGCTACTGATCATAGACCTACAGGCCAAGGGACACTACTCACGGCGCATCCCGGAGGGGAGCATGGTGATGGACAAGCCTCCGAAGGTCAATCCTCCCTCCGGCAGAGTGTCGGGACAGGTTCTTCTTGTGATTCCGAGATCAGAATCGCCGCAGTGGTGGAACAGTAGATGAAATCGCGTGACGGGGTGCGTCTCGAGGGTTTTCAGAGAGAGAGAGGTAAATATAGGCCAAAGGGGGGCCTATGGGTGTGTCCCCCCTGGCCCAGGCAGCCAGGTGGCGCGGCTACCCCCTGGCCCCGCCAGGGAGGCGCCTGGCCAGTGGGTGCCTCCTTCGGGCTTCTAGTTTCTTTTGACTAGGATATTTTTTTGGTATTTTTTTTGGAATTTCCTGAGCACTTTTATTTGTCCGATTGTTGCAATGCATGGACAATAACAAGCATAAATTGGCACTATGCACTGTATTAGTAGGTTAGTCCAAAATATGTTGTACAAGATATGAAAGTGCATCAAAACATATAGCAATATCAGCAAAAGAAGCACGGATCAAGCAAAAATTATAGATACATTTGGGACGTATCACCCGACACCCCTTCGGAGGGAGGATTGACCTCCAGGAGACTCTCCACCACCATGATCGCCTCCGGGATGCGTTGTGAGTAGTCCCCGGTTGACCATAGGTCCATGATCAGTAGCTAGATGATGTCTTCTCTCCAATCTTGTGCTTCAATATTTAGCCCTTGTGAGTTACCTATCATGATCAAGGCACTTGTGTATTAATTCATGCTTTTCTATGTTTTGTTTGCTGGGATCCGATGGATTATGAGATTATGTTCAGATTGTGATGAGTAATATAGTTGGATTACCTTTTTATTTTAGTTCTTCAGTAGTATTGCATGTTCTCCATTTCGTTTGTTGCTTTGGCCAAGTTGTAGATTGCAAGTCCAAGAAGGAGCGTTATTCTAGATAATGGATTCATGCCTCTTGATGTCCGGCTTAATTGACAGAAACATGGGACTAGGGAATGTATTGTTGCCATTAGGGGTAAAATAGCGGTGCTTATGACTGTGTGTCATAAGGATTGCTTACATTATGCATAGTGTGAAGGCAGTTGTTCGTTGCTTTGAACTTACAATTTGGTTGGGGTTCACAACTTAATACCAGCGAGATGTTCTGGATAGATATCTCAAGGTGGATTATTAGTGAGTAGATGATGATGAATAAACGATCTACTTGTCTTGCTGTAATGCCCGTACGATTGAGCCTCTTTGCTTTCAAGTATCATAATAAGCAACGTAGTGCATTCATAATTTTGTCAATTGCCCAGCTGTAATTTATTCACCCAACATAGTTATTTACTGTCTTTTGGGAGAGTGACATCACTAGTGAAAGTCATGGAACCCCGGTCCATATTCTCACCATAGTTTACACCCTCTCTTTTACTTCTTTATTTCCTTTCAATCGCACAATTATTATTCCACCTTGGTGTTTAATCCTTTGTAAACAGCAAGGCTGAAGAGATTGACACTACAAAATCGCCGATCTCTTTTGACAAAAATCGTCGTGACGGGAGGAAAAACATCATCGGAAACAATTTTTCTTGATGAGTCAGCAACCTTAATATCAACATGTAATTCCTTAAAGGGCTTATGGTGCTGATCCTTCTGCTTCCTAGAAGAATCAATATAAGGGGCAAAGTCTTTGCAAAAATCAACTAAAAGCTGGGAATCAAGATCAATCTTAGCACAAAAGGTATTGAAGTAATCAGTTTTCACAGAGCTCTCAACGTAATCATGCTCATATTTATAATTGGTTCACTACCTTTTCAATCTCCCAATCTTCAGTGTTCTTCTGGATCCTTTCAATTAGAACCCATCTATCTTCAACGCTTCTGTTTGGAAACACCCCGCTAGAGGAGGTATCAAGCATATCTCTATCTTGACGAGAAAGTTGTCGGGACCCGGAATATGCGTATGTAATTCTAGCCTCAATTCAACCATATGGAGAGCCGAGAGCCATACCCACTCATCATAACAGACATGGCCCGGTATATAACTCTCTCAGAAAACTCGAACGTGTGGGGCTTCCCATTCAGGTCGGGATTATCAACTGTAATGGGGTCCTCATCGTCCGCTCACAAGTATAAATGCTTATGGGTGATCAACTCCCATACTCATAGACAAGTCGCCTCAACCATATTGTCGATTGAACCTTAGAATTTACATAAACAAACTCCAGCCCGATTCACTTAGTCGTGGTCTCAAGCGGGCTCGATCGTACAACGAAGTGTGACATGTTATGGGATCAGATGAGGACATCTCCGTACACACAATCGCATCGCGATGCTCCGAGTTGCTCACAACTCAGGGCCACCTGGTTGTAATAAGGACTGCTAGCGAGAAGACAACCAAGTTGTCGAACCCCACACATGACATGCACAATATAAACATACACGCAACATGCATGTCAAGTGTATAACAATAGGTAACACAACATGAACTCTACAAACTCATAGACATTATTGCATCTGCTCGACTGAGCAGACATAGTAGTTGTATTACATGTAGAGATCACATGACTGTGATCCAACATTACATCAAACAACAACGAGAGAAAATTATGTGTTAGTAAAGACAAGTTTAAGAAAAATAGATTAAGAAGCCTGAAAGAAAATACAACGACCCTCCAAAGGAACCAGGCTGCTGTCTAGAACTATACGACTTAGTCGGCGTCGAGCTCGAGGTAGAGGCCACCATCAGGGTCAGTGGTCTCGTCTCTTAAACATGAAATAAGCAAACATGAGTACAAAGGCGTACTCAACAAGACTTACATCAGAACTACACTACTTATGCTCATGTGTCAAGGTAAAGGCTTGTGGGGTTTGTAATGCAGAAGTGCCAGCTTTGACTTGTCTAGCCTGAACTACGATTACCAGAGTTGAGGTGAGAAGCGCACACGAGTACAACTATCCAAGTCTCCCAATCAATACACCACTATGGATCCTTCCTCGACTTCCTACGAGAAAGCAAGCCATAGGAATCACACTTATCTTGTCAAGTTTTAGAGTAACCGTTGAAGTTGTCTAATAATCAAGTATAGGTCGCCAAGTAGTCCATTAGCGGGTGCGGCTATTCGAATAGTTTGTTAACCCTGCAGGTGTATACTTCTTCACATGTGTGTCATCACTTACCTCCTAGAAATCGTCGTCCTTCAAGCGGATGTCAGACGAAGATAATCACCAAGGCACTTACCTCGCATTAACTTCTCTAATCCAGGAGTCGACTATCTGAGTGGTTACCGCTCGAGATTCCGGCCGGTTCACGATACGGACCCGGGACAATGTAGGCAACTGAGAAGCCACACTAGAAGATTGTTTTACTGTCTCACAGGTCCACCCACATATCTAAATGATGCAACCTTTCATTCATTCGTTTTCTATGCCTATGCCAAATGGAAAGCCTGAACTAATGTGACCCCTGGACTTGATAGGGGTGAGTTAATAGGCCAAATGGGGCTCCCATAAACCCTACATGTGGTAGTAATCTTTTTCTTGGATCACAACACAAGAACTCGGGGCCTAGTGTAGTGTTCAATGAGACAACCCGCTGTGTACTCCTACACAGCCTCTCATCGTTCACCTTGTTTAGGTCAAATTCACCACACCCTTTTCATCACAAGTAACATGAACATGATTACTACCATCATCAATTCATCACCCAAGATGGACCAATGCTTCCAAAACTCTAAGCATAGCATAAGCATAACATGGATGAATGGCCACATGATGATCACAAGCAATTCCTAGATCTGCTAGGTTGAGGTTTGCTTAATACAGTGGCAGAAATGATAGGTCATGCAAAGGAATGGGTTCAACTAGCGGTACAACATATCATTTTATCAACCTAATCATGCATAAGCGAGATCGAGAGGGAAATGGGTTTTTA
This sequence comes from Bromus sterilis, assembly GCA_950022295.1. Classification (NCBI taxonomy): domain Eukaryota; kingdom Viridiplantae; phylum Streptophyta; class Magnoliopsida; order Poales; family Poaceae; genus Bromus; species Bromus sterilis. The sequence goes on from OX465597.1 coordinate 170,850,269, forward strand.
TAGACATGATCTATGAGCGTTTTCTTGCCTTGCTGACGATACACGGGTTATTGATCTTCTTCCACGGGGACGTAGTCCGGCTCGGAAACACTGTTATCGAAGCAATCACCAACAAATGAGAACACAATCAACGAATGTCCGATTCTCAAGCACATGATATGGTTGTGATAACATGATGTACATGGTGTTGTTGTGTTGACAATTCCATTTAAATGAAGTATATTGCAAAAGAATTGCAAATTCAAACTCCATATTTTAGTTCAAATAAATACATATGCTCATTTTCTACAATTTCCACACTGTACGTGGTTGAACATGAATTTTTTTTTGTATATTCATATTCCTTGGATTTTTCTGATGCTTTTTCATATATAAATTATTTCAATCTGAGTTGTGGTTTAAAAGTTATTGAATTTACAAGTTTTTGCCTTTTTCTGGAATATTTAAACACTTGAAAATGTTTGTTGCGCCAGCACTGCGTCATGATGACGTGGGGGGGGGGGCTGCCCAGATAAACCGACGAGAGGGGTCGGCTTGTCATAGACTGTAGGGCTAATCCTCGTTTAATTAAAGCTAACATGGGTTATTACGGGTCAGGGCCCCACCTGTCAGTGAGGGTTAAGGTGATTAGTGGCTAACCTAATCTGGCACGGCCGGAGTTACGTCGCCGGCGACCACGGCACACGGCTGAGGCACGCAGGAGTTGCTTCCCGGCAATGAGGAGGCTTGCTAAAGGCACCGTTCTTCTTCCCGTGGCCACGCGCACCCACTGGTGCCTGCCAAAGGACCACGGGGAGGCCGGAGAAGAGGTCGGCGTCAAGCCGCGCAGTGGCGGCGGACGGCCACGACGGGGAAGCGATTCCCAGTGCTAGAGCAAGCGGGGTTAGAGGGGAAACAAGAAGGAGGTCACCCTGAACGCGATGGTGAGGATGGGAGAGGCGGAGGAGCAACGAAGCCAGTGTATTCTGGCGAAGACTCCACGGTGACCGACGGCGAGTTGGAGACGATGGCGTTGGCTCTAGATCGTCTCGGCGTTGATTGAGAGGTCTGGAAGGCTAAGAAGAGGGCGGCGAACTCCTTGGGCACGGTGGTGCGTGGGCTTCTCAGCGTTGGCCGCGCGGGCTCACAGTGACCGGCGACGGCGAGCTACGGTTGGCTCGGGATATCTCGGGGGAGAGTGAAAGGAGAACAGGGAGATGAGGGAAGTGACGGGGGCGTCTTCTGGATGCCTCCATGCGCGACGATGTGGCCAGGGGTAGCAGGAGGTGGCGTCGGCAGCCGTCGAACACCCCCACCGAGCTACTTGGCGGGTTGGGCTTGGCTGGCTTCTGCTAGTTGGGCTCGAGCCAGGAAAGGCCTTCCTTCATTTTTATTTATTTCTGTTTCTTTTTCTGCTATTTTTAGTGATTTGTTTTAAATAGGAAATCATTTTATAAAATCCCTGACATAATTTATATGAACTTATGTGACTAATATTAAGTCAGCACCAAGTTTTCAGGAATTTTTTATTTCAAAATGTTTGAATCCAATTCAAATAGGATAAATTTTAATTTCCATGCTTCTGTTTGAGTTTTTGAAAATTCCATGAGCATTATATGCGACCCACAACACATGAAATGTGATCATACCCATTTATAGATATTTTCAAAAAGTTCAGAAGATTTTTGGAAAAAGATTTTTTTCTGGACTTTTATTTGATTTGATTTTGAGGCTTTTCAAAATTCCCCATTTCTTAATTAAAGGAATTTAAACATGATACATTAATTCTAGCAATAAAACCACATACAAAAACTACAGTTGTGACAAAAGTCTTGCATAAAAAATTGTAAGAATAATTTCCTTGGGGAGCTGATGATTGGGACATCTGAAAATTAGGGATTTCAATCTCCACCAAGCTTTGCTGATACTTTCTCCGTCACGAGAAAAAAGTTGTAGATATAGTTCCTGTCTCGATGAATTTCATGAAGAGGATAAAACTTTTCATAAAAGAGAGGGATAAGCTCTTGCCAATTTAATAAATGAGAATAATCGAGAAGCTTATACCAATCCAAAGCCTTATCTTTCAATGATAGAGAGAATAATTTTCTCATGACAAAATCCATGTATACACCTGCAAGCTTCAATAAGGAGCATAATTGTGAAAGATAGAGCAAGTGATCGCCTGGATGTCTATCTCCTACATAATGATTAGCTATGACATAATTGATAATACCAGTTGGTATTTTAAAAGGCACAATTTCAGTGGGCGGAAGAGCCTTCTCGACCACAATAGTAGTGGGCGGTTCCCCACAAGCAAAGAACCAAGAGCAGAAGTATCCATAAGGATAAAAAGCGGTAACAACAAAATAAAAACAACACGTACAGTGTGAAGGTCTCCTTACCAATTTCACTTACCAGTAGCGCTACACTCCCCGGCAACGGCACCAGAAAACGGTCTTGATGACCCACAAGTGCAGGGAATATATCGTAGCCTTTTCGATAAGTAAGAGTGTCGAGCCCAACGAGGAGTAGAAGGTACTGATAAGTGATCTTGACAAAGGAATAACTGCAAGTATTGAAAGGCAACTTTTTATGGGTTTTCTCATATAAGAAACTGATAACCCACAATTGTAGGGGATCGAGATAGTCTTCGCGTGTATGAATAACCCAATTTATAGATTCGAATCAAGGGGAGCCAAGGAATAATTACAAGCTTTAACAGTTGAGTTGTCAATTCGATCGCACCTGAAATACATTTGCTTGCAACAAAATATTAGTAGCAACGGCGATATGGAAGTGATGGTGGCAACAGAAATAGTGGCGGTGAAAAAGCAAAAGTAAAATAACAAAAGTAAACAACTAGTAACCAGCAGGATTGAACCACTTTAGGATAGGGAGATGGATGGTTGGGCACTTCTTGGATGAGAGTGAACATGTAATAGGTTCTAACACGAGGCAAGGCAAACAGAAAAGCAAGGATCATCTAGGAAATATCAAAAATTAGGCATGCATCCCAAGGTAGTTGTACATGCTTGAAATAAGAACTTGCACAACATCTTTTGTCCTACCATCCCGCTACGAACAGGGCCAAAAGGAACTTATGAAGATTAAAGTGCTCCTGTCAAAGAGCATCGGAACAAACCATTAATACTCAATGGATACATGAAATCCTCAAATTATAATCCATCCCCCTTGGTGTACCAAGCTGTCACCTTTGGGATCGCCGGTTCCGAACCATAATAGGTGCATACAACTCATAGATAGGATCAAGATTACAAATAAACTCATGAAAACACAAGTGGTTCAGATCTGAAATCATGGCACTCAGGCCCAAAGTGACAAGCATTAAGAGCAACAAGTTGTAGGAAAGAGGATAAACACCAAAGTAGATGATACGCAACATGCCCCCAACAATATGATGAACTATTACATGATCTAACTCATGCAATCCCTACCACCCCCTTTTGCCTACAGCAGGGAATTACTCACATATGAAAGGAGAAGCCATGGAGGGATGATGGAGTGGCGATGGTGATGACGATGGCGATGATCTCCCCTCACCGGAGGCCAAAACAGCCTCTAGATTAGCCCCCCGAAGAAGAACAAAGGGTGGCGGCGGCTCCGCGATGAGAATCAGAAAAGCGACTTCTGTTCTGGGGTTTTCTCGCGATGGGTAAAAATAGGGGCCAAGGTAGGTCACCAGAGGGGGTGGGACCCACCCAGGAGGCCTCCCGGCGCGGCCAAGGGGGTAGCCGCGCCTGCAGGGCGCCTGGGGTCCCTCTGGCTGCCCTCTGCCCCCCCTTCTGGTCCTGTGTCCCTCTGGGTGCGTGGATTTTTCATGATTTTTCGGGAATTTTCTGGGGTACCTAAAAATCCATATTCCTGCACACAAGAAAACCATACAGGCAGCTCTGCTGAAAACAACATCAGTCCGGGTGAGTTTCGTTCAAATCATGCAAGAATGAGGCCAAAACAATAGCAAAAGTGTTTGGAAAAGTAGATACGTTTGAGACGTATCAACTCCTCCAAGCTTAGCATATTGCTTGTCCTCAAGCAATCCAGTTCAAGGAACTAGATGCGACAAAGAAACTTTGACAAACTCTTTTCCTTCATTAGATGTATATAAGCAAACAATATGAAAAGAGTTTTGCAAGTATTGAAACAATGCTACAAGGACAATGCACGAAGCAATCCTTCTTTCATGTGATCAATCACAAACAACCAAGAGTAAATAATATGTTGCCGGAAATCAAGATAGGATCACAATGCACATAGCTTGAACATACTAGAGTGGTATCTCGCTAGCCTCCATGAGTGAAGAAAAACATAAATGCAGAAACTCCTCCGAAGTTTCAAAGGAGACTAGAACTAAAAATTTATGAACAAGTAATATCACAATCATGCAGAAGACAATGTGGTACTTTTGGACAATGCACATTACACTCAGAATGACAATTATGCTCTCAATAGTTGGTGCTTTGAAGAAAGAAGGTGGAGACTCTCGAACCGTGGCTTTTGATGGCAAGGTTGAAAACCCGTGGCTGGAAGAAAGGACTAAACATGTACTAGAGCTCATGGTTTTTAAAACAGAAATAAAATTCTTTTTGGGAAGTGCAACTTTCCAGTCAACGGTAGACGGTAAAGGTTTCTCAATATCTCCCATACCAACCACATTAATGGCGGTTACCATGCTTTTTTTTGCTTACACTTATGTTCCCTTGTCCATCTATCATTTGACGGTCTATGGTGCCTTTTGTTTTGCCTCAAGTATTGAAGGAAAATTTCGCATTCCATCTATCATTAGCATCACTTGGCCCACTTCATTCCATCATCAAGTATGGGGGAAGTGTAGTTTTTTATAAATTGTGAAACAAGTGAGAACTGGGCATTCTCCAGACCGGCCTGTGCCTCATAAATTTGACTAGTTAAAACTTTGTCAAGGAGTAAAACATTTTTTTCATGGAAGATACTGATTTTCCCTCATCGCACCATGAGCTTGTACGGTTACAAAAAGGAAACTTTTGAATGAATTTTGAGATGGTACAAGAAAGTCTTCGTTAGGTATGGTAGGTAAATACCATATATAGGAAGGTATTGTGGACTCATGTTGAATAACTGGTTTGAAAGGGTTTTGGATGCACAAATAGAATTCCTCTTAGTGCGAGCGAAGGCTAGCAAAAGACTGGGAAGCGACCAACTAGAGAGCAATAACGGTCATAATCACGCAGAGCGGCAAAGCAACATTGAATCACGCATGAAAGTGATATAACTATTCTAAAATAAAAAGATCATCAAGGCATGACAAACTTTTTAGTCTTAAACATGTGTGAACATGTGCCAAGTCAATCCAAGAATTCTCCGAAGGGAAATACCACTTCAATATGCCAAACCATGAACAATGCAATGCGTGTAAATCATTTCAACAACACATTATGGACCCTAGCTACTTGAGATTAGCCACAAGTAAGCATGAACCACTAGGAAAGCATTGTAAACATAGCACTATGTCGCTACAAGGTGGTCTCTAGTTCAAGTACATGCATATGTACAAAAGTAGAAACAAAAAGAGTTCATACCGGTTTTCCTTGTTGCATCCCTTCCATCGCTCTTCCTCATTACTGCCTTGTCACTTTGACGATCGAACGTAGGAAAAATATAATCAAGTGAAGATGCCATCATGGACTCGAGCTGAACTCTGCAAAAAAGCAAACTAAAGAGAGAAAGGAAATCTTTTTGGGGTTTTCAAAGGTTAAACGAAAGAAAAAGAAAGGATAAATATTTCTGTTGTTTTTGCAAATTAAGAGAGAACAAAGAAGAACAGGCAAAAACTTCGAAAAGATCAAAGCGAACAAAACAAAACTGATAATACAATGGAAAGGGGAGAAGGGCACGTACTCCCCCAAGCTTAGGCTTTTGGCCTGAGTTGGTACCGTCTACTGCGGTCCCCAGGAGCCTCCAGCTCCGGGGTGGTACTGGTGTGTCCACGGTGAAAGGACGTGGATGTCGCCTAGAGGCGGGCGAATAGGTGCTTAAAATAATTATGGTTTTTGCTTGAGCGAATGCGGAATAAAACTTAACTTTTAATTTGCCAAGCAAGAAACCTAAATAAGCTAGGCTCAACTTTCTGCACAAACAACTTATACTAAGCAAGATAAACAACTATGTGATAGCAAGATATATAACAAGATCACTAAGTCTATCACAAAGTAGGTGCACATGTAAACATGTTAATTAGATGAAAAACCTATGGGACAAGCAATGAACAATAATTTGAGCAAGCAAAAGATAAACAATGTAATAATCTTGCTCAAAGTAAAGGTAGAGAGAACCGCAAGTGGAGCCGATGGAGACAAGGATTTTCTACCGAAGTTCCTTCTCTTGCGAAAAGTACGTCTCCGTTTGGAGAGGGTGTGGAGCACAATGCTCACACGAAGCCAACGAGGGCCACCCTATTTCTCCTCACACTCTTACCAATGCAAGATGTTGTGATTCCACTATTAGAACACTTGATGGCGGTCACCGAACCCTTACAAATGGCGACCCTTGGGGGTGGTCATCGAACCCGTACAAATGCTCGGGGCTATCTCCACAACCGAATTGGAGGCTCCGGTAGCGTCCCGAAGCTTTCCACCACAATGATTGAGCTCCGCAATAACAAGCCTCTAGGCGCCAACGCACCCAAGAGGTACAAGCTCTAGAGTGCCAATGCACTCAAGAGTAGCAAACTTCTCAACTTCACTTCGTACAACGAATCCTCAGAGATAACAGAAACCGATGCACCAAATGCAATGGCAAGAGAACATGAAGTGCTCAAGTCCCCCACTCTCAAATCCCACCAAAGCAACAAAAGCTATGTAGGAATATGAGAGGAGGAACAAGGAGAACACAAAGAACTCCAAGATCTAGATCCACAAAGTTCCCCTCACTTAGAGGAGAGATGAATCGGTGGAGTATGTAGATCTAGATCCCCTATATCTATTCCCTCAAAAAGGAGCAAGAACCATAGGAGGGAAAGGGAGTAGGCAAGCTCAAAGGGGTCAACAATGGGGGGAAGAACTTACACAAAAACGGTGATTGCAAACGAAGAAGAAGACCCCCTTTTATAGTCCCCCACGAATCCAGTCGTTGGCAGTCCACCAACCACGGTACTACCGCTCGGAGAGCGGTACTACCGCCCCACGGTACTACCGAAGCCCAGTGTCGTGTGATCTCATGAGAGTTTACTTCTCTCCCCTCGTTGGTTTACCCAAAGTGGAAGGTTGAGATGTAGTGTAGCGGCAATTTCCCTTAGCGAAGATGCTAAGGTTTAAGTGTCGAACCAATAGGACTCCAAGATCGACAAGTAGGTGGTTCGGCAAGTGATGCGCCGTTGAATCACTTGCTTCTCCTGGACCTACAGACACAACAGATAGCTTTGCTCCCAAGGAGTACAAAGAGGTTGTCAATCCCTCCGGTCTTATTGTTTACAAAGGATAAAACACACGGGATAATAGTGCTAGCAATGGAAAAGTAAATAAAGAAGTAAATTGATAGCGGGTGTAAACAGTATTGGAAATATGGACCGGGGTCCTATGATGTTCACTAGTGATGTCTCTCTCCCGAAAGACAATAAATTAGCCATGCGAGGTAAACAAATTACAGATGGGAAATTGACAGGATTATGTGCGCAAACCAATGCTAACTATGCTACAAAGAAAGGAAGAGCCTCAAAAGCTTGGGCGGTACGCCAAATCAAGTAGATCGAAATCCATCTGCATCTACCTACGAATCATCCACATTGAGATATCTATCCAGAACATCTCGCTGGTATTAAGTTGCGAATCCCACCAAAAGTGTAAATTCAAAGCAACAGACAACTGCATTAAAGAACTTTGCGTAAAGTAAACAATCCTTTCACCCGCAAGTACAAGCACCGTTGTTTTCTCCCTTGTGGCAACATAACATCCCCTAGACTCATGTTTCTTTCACTCAAGCTAGTAATCGGGGGGCATGAACCCACAATCATGCATAACACTCCCTCTTGGAGTCACTACCTACTACTTGTCCAAAGCAATAAATAGCAACGGAGAACATGCAATAATTACTCTAGAACATAAATTTAAAAGAGGAGAATCAAATATATTACTCAAACACAATCTGAACATAATCTCGTAATCCATCGGATCCCAGAAACTCAGCATAGCAACAGCAAAAATATTACATATATGCCTCGATCATGTAGGGAAGCTCACGGGGTCTAATCCATGAAGAACAAAGAGGGGAGGAGAACATCACATAGCTACTGATCATAGACCCATGGTCCAAGGTGGACTACTCACGGTACATCCGGGAAGCATCCATGGTGGTGGAGAAGCTCCCGGAGGTGGTTCCTTCCTCCGGCAGGGTGCCGGGAAGAGGTCTTCTGGTGCTCCCGATCTTGGAAGCGCGGCGGCGGCGGAACAGAGGAGAGATCGCGAAAAAGGGTTCCCGTCACATGGGTTTCACGTCACGAGGAATATATGGGCGAAGGGGGTCAGCCAGGGGGGCCACCAAGGGTCCAGGCGGGTCCCCTCTGCCCCCCCCTCAGTGTTTCTCGAAGCTTTCGTATCGCTGATTTTTTATTTGTGTTTCCCGAATTTTTGGAGCACTTTTAATATGGGGGGAACCTGAAATAGAAAAACAGTAGAAAACAGGAACTGGAACTGGGGTGCACTGAGAGTTAATAGTTTAGTCCAAATACGATCAAAAGTGTATGGAAGTTCATCAATATCATAGCAATATCACACAAAAGAGGCATGGAGCAAGCAAAAATTATAGATACGTTTTGGACGTATCAACATCCCCAAGCTTAATTCCTGCTCGTCCTCGAGTAGGTAAAAGATAAAAGCATAATTTCTGTGGTGACATGCTACCAACCATATAAGAACTTTTAAGTAAAGCAATCAAGGCATGTAATTAAATTCAAGTCATAACAGGCAAGAGTCTATATTTAGCATTGAAACAAGCAACATAAGAACATAAAGGTGCAAGAGCTCTTGCTGTCCGTGACTCGAATGTCTCCAAATGGTGTTTGCGTGCAAGAAAGGTGATAGGGATATATGAGAAAAAGAATTTTTGTGTTGAGAACTCAATCTACTAAAGGTTCACACTTGGTCTTCTTTGTAATCTTATCTTGACTCATCCCCAGACCACTAGCCAGGTACAAGTCAAAATGATCCACTCCTTTTCGACATTTTGAGCACTCATGCAATGGATGAGCGTAAGCAAGAAAGTTGACACTTAGGATCCAAACTCTCTAAAAAAGATAAACATGAAAACTCAAGAGAGTTCCAGCAACAAACTAAACAAAAGCTCTTTAAAAGATAAGCATTAAAACTAAGAGCTAAACATCACAGTAGCTATGAAAAAGATAAAGAACACACACAGCAAAGATAAGCATGAAAAATCCTATGTTGTGTTCTAGATTTTGAAAGTGGATCGTGTTTATCTCCCACACAAAGAAAGCTGGGTTCTAACTTGTTATGAACAGAAAACAAAGCTAAGAAAACTAAAAATAAAACCTAAGAGCGAGACGCTCGAAGCATAGCACATAACGCATGAAGTGATAAAAATATAGTGAAACGAGAGACGAACTGATAATTGTTGATGGAGAAGGGGATGCACGGGGGCATCCCCAAGCTTAGACGCTTGAGTCTCCTTGAATATTTCTTGGGGATGCATGGGGGCATCCCCAGGCTTGAGCGCTTGACACTCATGAATCTTCTTTCATCATTTTCCTTCGCACACTTGAAAACTCCCTTCATACATAACTCATCATAATATGATTAGCGAGGTTAGTACCCATAATAAAATAATTTTTTCTCTACTGGAAATAAAAATATTCTTGAAGAGATACTGTTTTTAAAGATTTCCAAAAAAAAAATTTCAAAGAAAAAGCAAGCTTAAGGTTTGCAAAACGAAGAAGAGGCAAAGCAGGACAGAATCTGTGAAAAACAGACAAGCAGGTGGTAAAGATTTTTTTAGGGATACTTCTGCAACTCAAATAAAAAAACTCAGAACATAAGAAAGTTCAGTAATTGTATATAGCATGCTGTGTAAAAATTTCAGCTCAAAAAGATGAACCGGGATTTTTCTGTGATTTTTCTAGTCACGAGGACAGAATCTGTTTTCTAGACAGCATGTCACAACTTTCACTTCCCTTGTCATATGAGGCTATAAATGGCACAAAGATTGAAAAGTAAAGATATAATGATGTTGATACAGTAGTAACAATCATCAAGACCACTGAAAACAGAATAAAAAAACAAAAAGGAAATCCTAAATTCGTTGCGGTCTGCCACCCGAAAGCACTTCTTTATAGCCATTAGCTAGGCTTAATGCAAATAGATCAAGTTGTATCCACTGAACCATCAACAAGATCATCAAAAAGCTCTTCAATAGTACAACCACTGTGAAGAGGTCTCTCTAATAAAGGCCTAATAAAGATACTTCTAGGAACAAAACCAAAAGGCGGAAGATCAATTGGAGTCTCATTTATTCTATTAAAGAGATGTATCTCTTCCAAAGTCTTCACAGTTTCAGCCCCTTTGACAATAGATAGATTATTTTTGAAACAAGGAGACTTTGGAACGTAAACAAACCTATGTTCCCTCTTTGCCGAAATTTCTGCCTTTTTGGTTTTGATTGAGGAGAAAGTAGTTCCTAGAGTGTCCATGATTTCCTCAATCTTATCAATCCTAGAAGGATCCAAGTCATGGGATTTGATGGTCTCCAAGGTTTTGAAAATTTTATGCATGGAGCTATCAAGTCTATTCAAATTCCCTTGAACCTTACGATCCAACTCACTTATCTTATTAATGCTTGGCATCTCTAGCTCTATCTTTTCAATATTTTTCATAATGTGAGCTAGGTAATGTCCTCTTGAATGCTAGCAACAGGGAGATTTCCAACAAGATTTTCCAAAACACTAAGAGCTTCCCAAACTAGAAATTCTAGGAAATTCCCATTGATAGAAGTATCTAGAATAAACCTATTCCAAGAAGTAATTCCAACATAAAAGTTTCTAAGCAAGATAGTAGTGAATTGCTTCTTGGTGGCTCTTTTTTGAGAATCATTAATTCTATACCAGGCATCTTTCACCACCTCTTTGTTTAAAGGTGAGCACTTCTGCTTCACCAAAGGCAAAAGGACCAGAAATAATGACAACTACTAGCATGGTAACTATTTTTTTGATATTTGATAAAGGACACTAAAGCAAAAACTGAAAGGTAAACTAACAAGACTAAAAAGCAAAGATAAAAGATAGTGTGCAACTCCCCTATCTTGAAGAGTGGAGTCCCCGGCAACGGCGCCAGAAATTGCTTTGATATCACGAGAGTTTACTTCTCGCCCCTCGTTGGTTTACCCAAAGTGGAAGGTTGAGATGTAGCGTAGCGGGAATTTCCCTTAGCGAAGATGCTAAGGTTTAAGTGTCGAACCAATAGGACTCCAAGATCGACAACTAGGTGGTTCGGAAAGTGATGCGCCGTTGAATCACTTGCTTCTCCAGGACCTGCACACACAACATATAGCTTTGCTCCCAACGAGTACAGAGAGGTTGTCAATCCCTCCGGTCTTGTGGTTTACAAAGGATAAAACGCACGGGATAATAGTGATAGCAATGGAAAAGTAAATAAAGCAGTAAATTGATAGCGGGTGTAAACAGTATTGGAAATATGGACCGGGGTCCTATGATATTCACTAGTGATGTCTCTCTCCCAAAAGACGATAAATTAGCCATACGAGGTAAATAAATTACAGCAGGGCAATTGACAGGATTATGTGCGCAAACCAATGCTAACTATGCTACAAAGAAAGGAAGAGGCTCAAAAGCTTGGGCGGTAAGCCAAATCAAGTAGATCGAAATCCATCTGCATCTACCTACTAATCATCCACCTTGAGATATCTATCCAGAACATCTCGCTGGTATTAAGTTGTGAATCCCACCCAAAGTGTAAACTCAAAGCAACGGACAACTGCATTAAAGAACTTTGCGTAAAGTAAACAATTCTTGCACCCGCAAGTACAAGCACCGTTGTTTTCTCCCTTGTGGCAACAACACATCCCCTAGACTCATGTTTCTGTCGATCAAGCTAGTCATCGGGGGGCATGAACCCACAATCATGCATAACGCTCCCTCTTGGAGTCACTACCTACTAGTTGGCCAAAGCAATAAATATCAACGGAAAACATGCAAGAATTACTCTAGAACATAAATATAAAAGAGGAGAATCAAATATATTACTCAAACACAATCTGAACATAATCTCATAATCCATCGGATCCCAGCAAACTCAGCATAGCAACAGCAAAAATATTACATATGTGCCTCGATCATGTAGGGAAGCTCACGAGGTCTAATCCATGAAGAACAAAGAGGGGAGGAGAACATCACATAGCTACTGATCATATACCCATGGTCCAAGGTGGACTACTCACGGTTCATCCGGGAAGCTTCCATGGTGGTGGAGAAGCTCCCGGAGGTGGTTCCTCCCTCCGTCAGGTTGCTGGGAAGAGGTCTTCTGGTGCTCCCGATCTTGGAAGCGCGGCGACGGCGGAACAGAGGAGAGACCTCGAAAAAGGGTTCCCATCACGGGGGTTTCACGTCATGAGGAATATATGGGCGAAGGGGGCAGCCAGGGGGGCCACCAGGGGTCCAGGCGGCCCCCTGGCGTGGCCCCACCCTAGGGCGCGCCGGGAGGGCGCCTGGGGCCCTGGTGGGTCCCCTCTGCCCCCCCCTCGGTGTTTCTCGAAGCTTCCGTATCGCTAATTTTTATTGGATTTTTCCCGAATTTTTGGAGCACTTTTAATATGGGGGAAACCTGAAATAGAAAACCAGTAGAAAACATGAACTGGCACTGGGGTGCACTGAGTTAATAGGTTAGTCCAAACATGATCAAAAGTGTATGGAAGTTCATCAATATCATAGCAATATCTCACAAAAGAGGCATGGAGCTAGCAGAAATTATATATATGTTTTCGACGTATCACCGTGCCCACTACCGCAGAGTCCAGTGGACTTACGGTAGAGAGTGCGGTACTTACCCACGGTACTATCGTGGCACGGTACTACCGCACTGGGAGCGGTACTACCGCCCCACGGTACTACCGGGGGCCAATACCATTCCCACTACGGCAGAGTCCAGTGGACTTACAATAGAGAGTGCGGTACTCGCCCACGATACTACCTTGACGCGGTACTACCACTCCAAGAGCGGTACTACCGCCCTGGTACAGCCAGGAAGCCCATGCCACACAACAGATGAACTCCAAATGAAACAGGCAAACCCTGAACTGCCACAACTTCGGGAAATGAACTCCGATTATGGAAAACTCAAGCTTGATGCAAATATTTAGAAGTGGCAAGGGAGATATGCCAAAAAAATAGAGGTGTGAAACCTTTAACTGAGAAGAACCGGCAAATCTCCCACATCGAAAAACATAAGAGAAGGTGCATACGAAATCCATGTTCAATGAACACGAGCTTGTCATGAAGAAGACCACAAGCTCCGAAACTCACAAAGAGAAAATACAAACAAGAACCAATAAAGATAATGCCAAGGATGCAAAAGGTTTGAGCTCTCCCCGAACGACTCGGCCTAGCCTATAACACGGTCTCCTAACTACCACCAAGAGACTGGTAAACTAGACTCATATCTAGTCAAACCATTGTCTTGCGCATAATCCACTTGAGCTTGATGATGACAATCATGCCCTCCTCAAGTTGGAACCTCTTCCTTGATTCCGCCGGCTCGATGAAGACTATTAAATTTCACCCCCATACTCCATTATGGGTGAGCCTCTTTTAGGCATATCTTCACAAGACCATTATCAGAAAATGGTCGGCAAACTCCAAGCATATGATATCTTCGTGATGCTCCTCTTTAACTTGCACACATCAACTTGACCAATCTTTGGATAGCTCCATGAAGAACACCTTGGTCAACACATAATCTTCATCTTACAACCTTGAAGCCAACATATGATCTTCAAGCGTTGCATATGGACAAACCTTAAAGTATAACTCAAGGAAACCATTAGTCCATAAAGATTGTCATCAATTACCAAAACCAAACATAAGGGCACATGCCCTGTCACACGGGTTGTACGAGGCTTCAGGTGCGTACACCGAAGTCCTGGGATCCTCCCGTGAAGAAGGCTCCACGCTCCAAGCAGAAGAAGACCCTTCACCCCACTGGGTAACGGGCTCCTCCTCGTCAGGCACAACCCCCTCCATGGGGTTATGAAACTGGTGATGGGCCACGAACTCATCGAACTGGACAATGTTGAAGGACCATTTGTTCCTACGGGTAGAATCAAACAAAAGAGGTGCAAGTAGATGAATCTCTCGAATAGTGGTCAATCCTAACCTCATAATATAATTAAGGTTACCAAAATGGGAAGTCCTGGTAAAAAACTCATGCCTCTTCATGGCAACAAGGTCAAAGCTTATAAAAGAAAAAGGCTCATCATCAGGATGTGCGGTGTGCTCAAGAGACTCAATAATAAGTGTGGCATTAACGCCGACAAAGAGATCTCCCTTGTTGCCATTAGCAGTAAGGCGGCGAGCAATAAAGGCACCCACATTATACTTACTCTCCCCCGAGAGGGCGTTCTCCAGGATCGCAGCTTTCGGTGAAGAACTGTTGCTCGTGTTGTCACAAGCTAACACCCCTCTAGCAATAAAATATGCGAAATACCTGAGATGGAGAAACAACATGTTGTAAATCTTCGAACGTTGGATATACTTCGTGTCTTGGCTGCAAAGAGAGTTGAAGAGAGTTCTCAGCTCGGTGGGTTGAGAGTTCATCTTTGCCGTCTATCCCGCGTTCGGCACATCTATTATTTCATAGAATCTTGCCAAATGCATGGTCAAAAGATCATCATAAATTCTAAACTCAACAATACTAGCATCATGATTATATCTGAAACTATTAATAAAATAGGAGGTGAGTTTGCAATACCGAGAAACACAACATGTTGCAAGTCGTGTCAAACCTTCATTATCATAAAGGTTATAAACTCCTTCTTGATACCTGCGACTTCAAGAAAAACTTCGCATAGATATGTCATTCCACGTGTTGGACTTGTCTCTTCTAACAACTCTAGGGGCACATGATCTTCATTGTAGATCACCCTAGAAGTTGAGGATGAAGCTGCAGCTCTAGTAACTCAGTTGGTATGCTCGGGCTTCTTCTTCCCAAGCCATCCCTTTGCTTTTTTCTAACAAGCTCATTTCTGTAATTTTTGATAAATCAAAAAAACAAGGAATTAAGAAAAATTCGTTGAGGCAAACTACACTACTCACTTACCTAAGGCATAAACTTGCATCAAAACTTGGAAAATAAATTCCTACACATGCATAAAAGCACATATGAACATCACCAAGAACTACTAAATACTCACTAATGAAGCCACCAATAAAAAATCTAATTGGAGGGGTGGAAGAGTCACATACCAAGGAGTATTTTCTCAAAATTTCAGCTCAAACGATGGGCTGTAGAGAGATATCGAAATTCTGGGTGGAGAGCAGAAAGAACTCAGGTTCCAGCTGAAGAAGTCATGGTTTTGGTGCAAGGGAGAGAGAGAGAGGAAGAAGACTTACCAGCAAAGGGGACCTGGGGGGACCAGGCACCCTGTGGGCGCGGCCAGTGGGCAGGCCGCGCCATCTGGCCGCCTGGACCAGGGGTGGCCCCCCTAGTCAGCCCCAGGTGCATCTGGGTCACTTTTTCTGTTGAAAAATTGTTTTTTATTTTTGCGGAATTTTTCTGACAACTTCACTATTGAAATTTTTTCGAGGTTCCAAAAGCTACTAAACTTCCTGAAAACATATAACAGTGGTAAAAAATGTGAAGCTTCAAAATCATAAAACTTTGGTACAGCAAGGAGAAAAAAAGCTAAAGGAAATGAAAACATAAGAAGCTCCACTTTATACCTATATAAAACATACTAGCTAGCAAGGTTGATAGTGTCTTACTAACAAACCAGCGATATATAGAGCAGAAAGTCTCACCTCTTATAAAGTGATCATTGTACCTTTACTTTAATGGACATTCTCCCCACCATAATGGTTTTGTATTTATGGTGCACATGTAGAGGGCAATCCCAATCTCCAATCTTCACGGTCTCGATATTCTCTATAGAGTTATGCTCATGCCTTTTGTCGATCTTCTCCAGAAAATACACCGTGTGTTCCTTATCATCCACGTTGAAGGTAACCTTTCCTTTATTGCAATCAATGATAGCACATACGGTGTTAAGAAAAGGTCTACCAAGAATAATAGCCATGCTCGCATCCTCGGGTATGTCAAGTGTAACAGCCCAGTTTTCAGAAAATTTAAAAAATTTGTTTTCGGTGTGAATTGTTGGATTGTATGATTTGTTTGTGGTGTTTGCATCCCCGATTTATCGATCAGCGATTATTTTTCCGCCTCTTATCTCGTACCGGACGGAGACCGACCCTTGCCACCCTGAAAATCGACCTTGGCGACACCGGGTTTCACCCGATCATCGTCGCGAAAACCGCACGAGACCAGCCGCAACCAACGGAACGAAAACCACGTTTAATAACTAAACAGGATATTTTTATAGCGCGCCGGAAAGTGTTCTCGGAACGGTTCCAGTGCGAGGTGAACGCCTCCGGCTCGACATGCTTATCGCGCAGTTCGATGTTTTACCCGAATCGGAGGTACTGCGGACCCTCGGCGGTCAGAAACGTGTGCACCGCGCGCGAGAGAGAAAAACCGGGGATGTTTTTGCATACTTCCAGCCACCGGGGCTATATAAATACCACCACACTCCCACCCCTTTTCTAGGGTTTCCCCTAGCCAAAATTGCAGCCACCCCCCTCACAATAGCCCCAATTTTCGCAATTTTGCCCATTTTGTAAAAAACCTAGCCATCCTCAGATCTGGACCGTCGGATCGGCCGATCCGACGGCCCAGATGCGCCTGTCTTCCACCTCCCACCTCCTCTCTCTCCTCTCTCCACCACCCCGCTGCCAGCCCAAGGGCCACGCCGCCGCCATCTTCCTCCGGCCGCCGGAGCCGGCCAGTCGGGCACCACCTCACCGCGCCTCCTTCTTACCCTCTCCTTCCGCGCCTCCTTTCCCTCCTCACCCCCTCTGTCCCTCTCCCTGCAGGCACCGGCGCGGCCACGCCATGGAAGGCCGAGCCGCGAGCTCGAGCGCGCCGCCCGTGGAGGCTCCCGGGTTGCCGCCGCCTTGGAGCTCGCCCCTCCTCGAAGCCCCTCGCCACCAGCCGGCCCAAGCGCCTCCTCCTGGCCCAGCTCGGCCAGGGCCCAGCCGCCAGCCCTCCAGCGCAGCCGGCCTCGTGGGCCTCAGCCCATGGTGAGCGCCCATCCATCCCTCTTTTTTTTCTTTTAATGTTGTGCTGCCAGTGGGCTTGGCCCAATTACTTGTTTTTTTTCTCTAGGCTTATTATTTTGGCAGATTGTGTTGTTTTTTTTGCGATGTGCGTATCTTTTCACCCGTAGCTCGGATCGCGACGTGCAATACATGAAAATTGCTTAGTTTTTCGTGTAGTTTAATAAAATGTTTCTTGTTGCCATGTTTCACTTTGTTTACATGTCTTTTACCTGCTAATTACAACTGCTTGCCACTGTAAAAATTGTTTATTTAATAATTTTTTAACCCTTGCTCTGTTTCAAATGTTTCTTATATGTAACTTGACTAGAATTGCATGTAGATTGTGTTTATGCTGTTTTTTCTTTCTAAAAAAATAATAAAATATTGTTTAGGGAAAAACAGTACCAAATGCAATATTTATCGTGGGGTCCGTAATAGTTGGCATGTATAGGTTTTACCCCCCACTTAAAGTGATTAGATTAGATAGTTTATTTGTGCTTCACCTCTTGTAATGCTTGTGTGACATGCCATGCTTGAGTGATATGCCATGTTACAACCTTTTGCTCACCTTGTGTAGCTAAACGACTTGAACCACCGTAAATGTGCGGTATCGTCGTGTGTGACGAGTACTCCACTTAACCTGTTAGTAACCGCTCTCGACGGTAGGTGCGATGTCTCGTGTTGCTTCTTGTTGATGCTTGCTCGTGTTTGCTCCGTAGTAATATTGGTGCACCATTGATTGCTTTCCAGTGTTTCCTTCTTGTGTGCTTCCGCGGGTACCTCTCGGAGACGATGCGAGCTTGCGATCAACTACACCTTCGGAACCCGACTTATCAACAGGCAAGGACTATACATTACTTATGATCCATTCTATTTCAACCAGCGGTTTGCATGCTAGTCTAGGTTAGGTCGATGTTTGATCCTACCACATGTTTACAGCCTCTTTCAACCCGATACAGCCATGTCCCTTCCTAGCAAACCTTGTACTGCTATGTTACTATTGCTCGTTGCTCAGCCCCTGCTTAGTATGCATGCTTAGGATGCTACGATGTTACCCTGTTACTCCTTGGTTTGGGATATCACCTTATTATTATTGTTGTTGATGATATGATTATTATAATGTTGACTATATTCGACGAAGGATGGAAGGTCTAGGCTATCCCGCCCCGAGGCTTTGTTCCATTCGAGTCACCTAGGATCCGAGTTCCGGGTATTGGTTTTAAGACTGAGCGTGCCTAACCGCGTGCGGGATTTTATGGGGTCCCCTTTCCTTACCTATCTAGCTTCAAACATTTCTAGTGGTGGCCCGAGCGGATTTACCATTTGAAACCCCCTGTGTGTGTGCTTGGTGGATCCCCTCGCAATTTTTAAACAACTTGGGCCAGTGGAGACTTTGTTTCTCTGTTGGTCCACCTGATCAGCTAGGACCCGGTTTCCCATGTGTGATTACCGACAATCCGACCTGCGTCATACGGAAGAGTCCGATCCAAGAGCGTGGCCGGCTTTTGGATTGGGTGTCGACTCCCCGGGGGCCACCCGGATTTGTTCGTTGTTAGTTAGAGGGACCTGTCATTTCGGATCTCTTGGAACTAAATCATAAAATGGTTGCCTATGATGGGTAGCAACTGAGAGAGATGGACGTGCGTGCGGAGCCTTGTAATGGCAGTTGGTACACCCGTGCAGGATTAAATCTTTTTGAGAAGTCGTGTCCACGGTTATGGACGAGTTGAGACCTACTCCTTGTTCATAGACAACAACAACTGAGATAATCTTAATATAACATGATCAATATGTGTGTGTCTAGACTGCTTCTTCTTCGTCGGGATGCGAAGAGGAGGACAAGGATAGGATAGGTGTTATGTTTGCGTAAGTAGTTGATAGCAAGACTTGTTGGAGGCGATTCCTCATCGAATACTTGGCTTCTTATCTCACTCTCTAGATCGTTAGCCACTTCATAAATGCTAGTGCGGCAGCAACCTCACCACTTATCTCATCCTTACCGTAAACTACTAGTTGTCCTAGAATGACGAGTGATGAAGTCCTTGCTGGGTCAGTTGACCATTACAGTTGAATGCTGAGTACTTCTGTACTCATGATACTACCCCCAAACTCTTTTCAGGGTTTTTGATCGACAACGGGTATGGTGATCGACGTTTCGCGTGGAGACTCGACGACGACTAGTTAGGCGGATCCCGGTGGAGGGCCTGGACCCGTGTGGTTATGGGATCGATGTTTTTATCTTTGCTAGTAGGCATTTGATTGTAGTCTGTACTCAGACATGTACCTTCCGCTGTTGTATTGTATTTGAGGCAGTTGTATGCCGATTGTATGAGATGTTGTATCCTTGTATCTGTAATGTTGTGATATCATGTTGGAAATCGGGGCATATGACTTTGTGCTTCGTCCCCGGATCTGGGTGGAAACACCTAGATATGGAACAGTACCGCATCTCGGGCCTTACAACTTGGTATGAGAGCCTTAGCGACCGTAGGATCCCTTCTCTGGCCAAAGTCGAGTCTAGACAAAAATTATTTTGTAGTTACTAAGTTAGTTATCGGAGAGTAGGAATATTTTTACTCCTTACCCTTGCTCTGGTCAGGAAAAGCGTCGTAAGTGTTTTAATTCTTGTCTTATCCCCTTTCAACCTTTAGGATCTCGAGTAAGTGGAGTTTCGGAACCGTTACAATGCCTTGCTTGCAGCGTATTGTCTCGATTCCGATCTCTGGTGGGAATTCCTGTAGTACCTTTAGTTTCTCCGGTTTCGGATATCATCTGGGTCGTCCTTTTTCCTCCCTCCTTTTGCCCGGGGTTTTCACGACTTGCATCGAAAAGCACTATCCCTTTGATCTGGTTTTCGCGATCGTTCTTCCTCTTGTCACTGACGGTTTCGTTTTCCCGACGATGTCGTCTCTCTGCGGAAAGTTTCTTGACGGAAGCTCGACGTCGACATGGAGCAGAGTCCCTTGTTGGTGGTGTTGAAGATCGTTGTCTCTCTTTTCTCTTCCCCCCTCTCCCCCGGATCGCCCTGGATGTCGGGACGAGATCCCTTGTTGGTGGTGTTGTATTGTAACAACCCAGTTTTCACAAAAATTAATTTTTTTTTTCGGTGTGAATTGTTGGATTGTCTGATTTTTTGCGGTGTTTGCATCCCCGATTTATCGATCGGCGATTATTTTTCCCCCTCTTATCTCGTACCGGACGGAGACCGACCCTTGCCACCCTGACACTCAACCTTTGCGACACCGGGTTTCACCCGATCATCGTCGCGAAAACCGCACGAGACCAGCCGCAACCAACGGAACGAAAACCCCGTTTAATAACTAAACAGGATATTTTTATAGCGCGCCGGAAAGTTTTCTCGGAACGGTTCCAGTGCGAGGTGAACGCCTCCGGCTCGACACGCTGATCGCGCAGTTCAAAGTTTTACCCAAATCGGAGGTACTGCGGACCCCCAGCGGTCAAAAACGTGAGCACCGCGCACGAGAGAGAAAAACCGGGATGTTTTTGCATACTGCCAGCCACCGGGGCTATATAAATACCACCACACTCCCACCCCTTTTCTAGGGTTTCCCCAATCCAAAATTGCAGCCACCCCCCTCACAATAGCCCCAATTTTCGCAATTTTGCCCATTTTGTCAAAAACCTAGCCATCCTCAGATCTGGACCGTCGGATCGGCCGATCCGACGGCTCAGATGCGCCTGTCTTCCACCTTCCACCTCCTCTCTCTCCTCTCTCCACCACCCCGCCGCCAGCCCGAGTGCCACGCCGCCGCCATCTTCCTCCGGCCGCCGGAGCCGGCCAGTCGGGCACCACCTCACCGCGCCTCCTTCTTTCCCTCTCCTTCCGCACCTCCTTTCCCTCCTCACCCCCTCTATCCCTCTCCCTGCAGGCACCGGCGCGGCCACGCCATGGAAGGCCGAGCCGCGAGCTCGAGCGCGCCTCCCGTGGAGGCTCCCGGGTTGCCGCCGCCTTGGAGCTCGCCCCTCCTCGAAGCCCCTCGCCGTCGCCTCTGGATCCAGCAACGCTGTCGCTGGATCCGGCTCGCCAGGCCGCCTCTGCTCGTCGGAGGGAGCGCCACCGCTTCTTCCAGCCGACGGGAACGAGCACGCCCACTCGCCCGCTCGCGTTGACCCCGTACTCCACTCGTTGTTGACTCTGTATAGCCGTCCTAGGGTACTGAACCACGGTTGTCCTTGCAGGTCAGGTGTATTCCACCGGTGTGCGGCGGGCCAGGTACTGTTCGTGGCCGACGGATATCCTGTTGTATGAAAGTCGAGCCAGGTAAGGAGATTGTTCACCTTGTTGGTAACCACACGAGTTGGTGGGACGACAGGGCAGGCACCGACGTTACTGGTGGTCCTGGCTGCTGACGTTGACCGCGTCTCATTCAGTAAGGGACAACGATAACGGTTGCCTCGACAGAAAATTAATAAAATGCTTAACGGTTCAGGTGGA
Source organism: Bromus sterilis (assembly GCA_950022295.1). Lineage (NCBI taxonomy): Eukaryota > Viridiplantae > Streptophyta > Magnoliopsida > Poales > Poaceae > Bromus > Bromus sterilis. The sequence goes on from OX465597.1 coordinate 170,872,087, forward strand.
TGACTTGAGTGGGTCGACGTGCCCTATACGCACTACCTCCACGTGGGATTACGGCGTGGGACCTCCGCGTTGTGGTCTCGTTTGAAAGCTCTGAAATACATCCGGTTCAGCATTGTGGCAGGGACGGATCGCGTTGCGGCGCTAGAATTCACCCTCCTCACAACGACCCGGAGAGCGAGGGGTGATAGGCCCATGACCCCCTTGCCCTTAGGGCTGTAGACCGGCGGGGACCTCTTTGATGAGCCGTAGGATGGGCCTCGGCATGTCGGATAGCCTCGGTGGGGCATTCCCTAACAAGGTGTACGCCACCCTGGAGATCCGAGCGTGTAGGGTAACATAGTGCAGCCCCTGCAGGGAAGATAATCTATTCGAATAGCAGTGTCGACGGTAACAGGACGCTTTATGCTGAAGCCAGAGCATACTACTACAAACTACTACTTTTAAACTGTTGGTTCCGGTTTCTTTTCCTCGCATGGAGTCGAGGAAGGGAACTCAGAGGCATTATATTTATTAATCATTACAACTTACTATTATACAATGTTGCAGCAACTTTTGCTGCATTGTTATTACATTCATGCTATTGAACTGTTGGCTGTTCTCATCTTGTGCTGCAAGACTCGTCGGAAGATGCTAGTCTTCGATAGGCCTAGCTTCTCCTTCCTTATTCTGATTTCTACCTTGCAGTCCACTATATACAGCCTTCCCCTTCCATTTGATACAAATGCAGAAATGCTTAGTAGCGGACGTAAGACTCGCGGGTATGCTAGATACTCACCTTTGCTTTATTTCCCCTTTTCACTTTGCCTGATCAGCCGCTGCAGTCGACGTTGGAGCCCAGGAGCAGGAGATTCTAGGAGGATCCTACTACGACATCGAGTTCCCGTTGACCAGGAGTAGTTTGGTGCATCCCAGGCAGGAGGCCACGCCTTTTCGATCTGTACTCAGATATTATGTTTGTATGACTTATGTATTCGGGTCCGAGTGACCCCCCTTCATTGTAATATATTGGTTTATCCTTTTGTGTTTAGTGTTGTGCTGTGATATTCTCACCGTGGCACCTTGATCTCGATCATGTACCCTGCGTGTATGATTACTGTACATGATCGTAAATCGAGGGCGTCACAAGTTGGTATCAGAGCCGACTGCCTGTAGGAAGCCACCGAACCACTACCTGGTCGAAGTTGAGTCTAGACTTTGAAAAAACTATTTTTCTAACTTAATATTTGGCTTATGGGCCCACATCGATGTCACTACGTGTGATATCTATGGTATTAGGATCCTTTTCTCCGTACCTATGCTCTGGGAATCTGCTCTCTTATCCTTGCTGGTAAGTTTTACAAACTCTAACATTAAGATCACGTTCTCTTGATTTGACTCGGCGTTCTGGTGCTACCTCATTGATTGAGTCGTGTCGCAGGAGTTCTACCCCAGGTCCCGGACCGCGGATCCCATTCTCATTCTGGGCAGGCCGCGCGTCCTCTGGCATTAACTCCTGTGGCCAACAGTTTTCTTGCGGCGTGATTGACATAGTGGAATCTATGTCGCGTCGTGTAATCCTTACCACGGTCTGCGCACCGCCTACTGAGTCATTTTTCCTTAATTTCTACGACGTTACGCTGCCCGATTTTGACCGACTATGTGCAAAGATCTGTATGTCTTTATGACTACTATGGTGTATCTACTGCACTTATCATTCATTGTTCATACTGCATCATGTATGACTTCTTATCCTTGCAAATGCTTTGTCTGAACTAACCCCTGCTGTTCAGGCAGGATGGCTGACGATCCCCCACCTCCACCTTATATGGCCGCAATACTGCAACAGTTTGATCTGAACCGTCAGTTTATGGCCGGAGTAATGACCCAGCTTTCAACTCAGAATTCCCCAATAACTCTGCAAGAGTTCGTGCGCCTCAGCCCGTCCACCTTCCGCAGCTCCGCAAATCCTATGGATGCCGATAATTGGCTCTGTGATATTGATTTCCAGATGGAGTCAACTGCTGTTTCCCCTGCCAGTTACCTCACCTTTGCGACGTATCATCTGAGGGGTCCAGCTGCTCAGTGGTGGGAAAGCCACCGGCTTGCGCTGCCAGATGGAACTGTAACCACTTGGCAAGAATTCCAGCTAGCTTTCCGTGCATGGAACCTTCCTCCAGGTCTGATGGACCAGAAGAAGGAGGATTTCCACCAACTCCGTCAGGGCCAGACAACTGTTGATGAATATCATAGGAAATTCCTTGAGTTGTCCCGCTATGCTGAGAGAGACGTCGCCATCGACGCTCGCAAACAGGAGAAATTCAGAGAAGGACTACGTCCTGATATAGAGCTCGCACTTGTCATTCATGATTGTGCGGACTTGGCGACCCTTGTCAGCAAGGCTTTTCAAGTCGAAACTGCTCTGACTAAGCACCATGAGTCGCTCAAGCGTGCTCGAGATGATGGCCCATCTTCGAGTCAGCCCGTTCAGAAACTTCGAGTCTGTCTCCCGCACAATGTTTTTCACCAGCCTGCTCCAACGCCAAGGCCGTCTTATGCTGCACCTCGTCTGCCTCCGCCTCCGAGACAGCTAACAGTATCGGCTGAACAGCCCAATATTATGGCTCCTCCCCAGAACGATGGCTTATGTCGCCAGTGTGGACAGCCAGGTCACTGCGCACCTTGTCCTCCTGTTGGCAGAAAAAGAAGTTGTAGAAGCCGTCATTCCAGTAACCGCAACACCAAACAGTGTACTATGAGTTGTGCTCAGGTCACTCATGTCAAGATGGAAGAAGCTCGCGAGTCCCCAAAAATAGTGATGGGCACATTACTCGTCAATTCAACGCCTCTTCTGTTCTTTTTGATTCCGGGGCATCGCATTCCTTTATGTCCCAATCGTTTGCTCAGTTGCATGGAATAGCTAAGAAAGCCTTGGCCACTCCTTTAGCGGTAAATGTTGTTGGATCTCAGAGCCGTGCCACCATGATGAGCCCCGAAACCACCATTGCAATTGTGGGACTGTTGTTCCCTGCTCCTCTTATTGTCCTGAAGTCATCCAACATTGATGTCATACTCGGTATGGATTGGTTGGCGGCACATGATGCACGTATCCACTGTGCCATTAGGACAGTTCAACTCACGCACCCTTCTGGCAAAAAGATTATGTACTCGGCCCGTACAGCTCAGCATGCCGAAGGCCAGAATTATACCCTGAATGCTTTGAATACGTCACCTCTTGAAGGGATCGAGAACATTCCAGTTGTTCGCAATTTTCTCGACGTCTTCCCCGAAGAACTGCCGGGAATACCCCCGATCATAGATGTCGAATTTGTCATCGACTTGAAGCCTGGCACCGTCCCTATTGCTAAGCGCCCTTATAAGATGCCGCCTCACCACCTCCTTGAGCTGAAGAAGGAGATCGACACAGCACTTCAAAAGGGCTTCATCTGTCCAAGTTCCTCTGCTTGGGGAGCACCTCGCTCTTTGTCAAGAAGAGCGATGGAACGAACCGTTTGGTTCAAGACAACTTGACTTGAGGTATCCTCTTATCAACCAGGCAACAATACAAAACAAGTATCCGCTTCCTCGGATCAACGATCTATATGATCAACTTGCTGGATCTACGGTGTTCTCGAAACTCGACTTGAGGTTGGGTTACCATCAGATCCGGGTCCGTGAAGAGGACATTCCGAAGACCGCCTTCATTACTCGTTATGGTTCATATGAGTACACCGTCATGTCCTTTGGCCTGACCAATGCCCCCGCCACTTTCTCTCGGTTGATGAACTATATATTCATGGAATACCTCAACAAGTTCGTCGTGGTTTATCTGGATGATATCTTGGTATACTCCAAGAATGAAGAGGAACATGCTGAACACCTTCGTCTTATATTGGAAAAGATTCGAGAACACAAACTCTATGATAAGTATTCTAATTGTGAATTCTGGCTTCCCGAAGTAACCTACCTTGGTCATGTGATTTCCAAGGATGGCGTTGCCGTCACCCCAGAACGTATCCAGGCTATTCTTGACTGGACTCCTCCCAAGACCGTCAAGAAAGTCAGAAGTTTCCTCGGCCTCGCTAGCTATTGTCGCCGTTTCGTCGAGAACTTCTCCAAGATTGCCAAGCCTCTGACTAATCTGCTTCACAAAGGCGTCAAGTTTGAGTGGACAGACAAATGCCAGGAAAGTTTTCAAGCTCTCAAGGACAAGCTCACTTATGCCCTAGTGCTTGCTCCCCCTGATACCAAGAAGGACTTTGTGATATACTGCGATGCGTCTCGTCAAGGATTAGGCTGTGTCCTAATGCAAGAGCGCCGTGTGATTGCATATGGCTCTCGTCAGTTGCGTTCTCAAGAAGACAAGTATCCAACGCATGATCTTGAATTGGCAGTAGTAATTTATGCACTGAAGCTGTGGCGACACTACCTCGTCGGTAATCGTTGCGAGATCTACACCGACCACCAAAGTCTGAAGTACTTGTTTACTTAGCCAGACCTGAATCTCCGCCAACAAAGATGGCTCGAGACAATAGCCGATTTCAACATGGATATTCATTACACCCTGATGGCCAATACATTGAGCCGTAAAGCTTATTGTAGTGAACTTGAGGTTCAACTAGAACAACCACCTCTATATGAAGAGTTTCAAAAGCTGAACCTCGAGATTGTTCCTCAAGGTTATGTAAATAACCTGGTTATCGAACCGGATCTCATCAAATCCGTCAAGGGTATACAGTTTTATGATGATTTTGTGCAAAAGATTAAGCGCGATATCGCAAATGGAAGACCCTCAACCTTCACTATTAATAGCGAAGGTGCAGTGTTCTACCAGAACCGTTTAGTGGTTACTCACAGCAAGGGAAGGCATGAGAACCTGGATATGACCCCGAAGGTCATGAAACCGGCTCACGATACCCCGTTGTCCATTCATCCTGGTAGCAGCAAGATGTACCAAGACATTCGTCCGCAGTTCTGGTGGCCTAACATGAAGCAAGACATTGCCCGATATGTTTCTGAATGTGACATTTGTCGTCGCGTCAAGGGTGAACATAAAAAACCCGCTGGAGCTCTACAGCCACTTGAAATTCCAGAATGGAAGTGGGACAAAGTCCAGATGGACTTCGTCACCGGTTTTCCTAGATCACAGAAGGGAAACGATGCGATCTTTGTCGTCATCGTACGGTTTTCCAAGGTTGCTCACTTTATACCAGTCAAGGAGAAGATCACCTCTACTCAGTTGGCAGAATTGTACATCTCCCAAATTGTTTCACTCCACGGTATTCCGTTGGAGATCAGTTCAGATCGTGGCAGCATTTTCACCTCAAGATATTGGAGGAGTTTCCAAGAAGCTTTGGGGACTATTCTGCATCTCAGCACCGCTTATCACCCCCAGTCACAAGGCCAAGTTGAACGAGTCAATCAAGTGCTGGAAGACATGATTCGAGCTTGTGTTATTTACTTCGGTAAGAAATGGGAGGAATCTCTCCCGTTGGTCGAGTTCGCGTATAACAATAGCTACCACGCTAGTATGAAGATGGCACCCTACGAAGTTCTCTATGGGCGTAAGTGCCGAACCCCTCTGAATTGGTCAGAAACTGGGGAACGTACACACATTGGTCCAGATATTGTTCAGCAAGATGAAGATCAAGTTTGCGTCATTCGTGAACATTTGAAGGCTGCTCAGTCCCGCCAGAAGAGCAACTATGACCGCAAACACAGAGAAATGGTATATCAACCTGGTGAAAAAGCCTACCTCCGTGTCACTCCCATTAGGGGCACTCATCGCTTCGGGATCAAAGGCAAGTTGGCCCCTCGCTACATTGGCCTGTTCCGTATCCTGTCCAGAAGTGGACCAGTGGCATACCGATTGGAATTGCCGCCGAAGCTCTCCCAAGTCCACGATGTCTTTCACGTGTCGCAACTCCGACGCTGCTTCAAGGACCCTATTCGAGAAGTGGATAATGATATGATTGAGATGCAACAGGACTTGACTTATCAAGAATATCCGAGCCGCATTCTTGATCAGTCTGAAAGTCGAACTCGCAACAAGACGGTCAAGTTCCTCAAGGTTCAGTGGTCGAATCACTCTGAAGAGGAAGCCACCTGGGAACGCGAAGATCGTCTTCGCGATCAATACCCCGATCTTTTCCTCGCTACCACTTATATTCTCGGGACGAGAATTCTTGTAGTGGGGGGGGGGATTTGTAACACCCTTAGTGTCTTGTAACAGTAATCACTTTTGGCTAATGATAATTACTGTTGCTAATCTCACTTTGATCATCTTTGCATTTGATCACTCCAAAAACCCTTTTGGTTGATATTAAAAACAAAGTGATAAATAAAACTTTGTCCAAAAATTGTGCAACCAATTTTGTGAAATGCCTAAAAATAAGTGGACCATGTTAAACTAACATTAGGTATTTAAGGCAATACTTAAATATTGCAAACAATTCAAACTAGTGCTAAAATAGCCCCTTTCACTAGTTGCGTAATAAAAAGAAATATTAAATGAATTTCTTTTGCACCCAAAATTTTTGTGGCACTCTATTGATGTGGAATGTTAATTATGGGACAGGTTCCATATTTTATAAAAAGTCAAAATGCTAGCTAAGATAAAACTAAACAGAAAAGAAAAATAAAAGAAAAAGAAAACCTATCTACTGCATTGGGCAACAGAGGCCCACCCCGCCTTCCCCCCACTGGGCCAAGCCCACCCCAGCCCCTCCCTCCATCCCCTTCCCCGTACACAGAGGCGCTGTGGCACGCATCGCGCGGCCAGGACGCGGCCTCGCCGCAGGGGGATAAGTCCCCGAGGCCCCCGTCCCTCCCCTGGAACCCTAGCTCGCCCCCTCTTCTTCCCCATCGCGCCGCAGTTCTCTTTTGAAGCTCTGCCGTGCCCAAACGGGCGGCGCAGTCGCCACCAACGGAGCACCGACGCGGCCAACAACGACGGCAAGTCGCCCCGTGGTGTCCCGGCGCCCCCTCGGCCTTGCCCTCGCCTCCCCGTGCTGTTCATCGTCGCCGGAGGCCACCACAGCCGGCTAATCGCCGCCGCTCCCTCTGCCACGGCCACTGACTTTCGGCTTCGAATTCACTGCACGCCGACCTTCCCGGCCTCTTTCGCGCTCGCCATCGACCTCCCCACGGTGAGCCGCGCCCGTTACCTGTTTTCCCGCCGTTTTGCTCGCCGTAGCTCCTCCTGCCGCGTTCCGACGTCGAAGCCTCCACGGACGGAGCCCTGCTCCTCCGGCCCATGCGCACTGCTGCTGCTTGCTACATCTTGCTGCAGCCTCGGCCACGCGCGTCGGCCGCGCCACCACTGGAGCCCGCGTGCCTCCCTGGTTGTGCGCACGCTCGCTGTTGCTGTTGGCTGCGGTTGCGACCGCCACTGGCCATGGCCATGGCTGTGGCTCTGGCCGCCGCTTGACTCGCCTCGCCTGCGTGCGGCATCGCCTCGCCAGGTCGGCCTCCACCCACGGCAGCCCGAAACCCCCACCGCGGCCCCCTCGTCAGAACGGCCAGCGCTGGCGTGTCCTCTGGCCTTGGTCGCCGCCGTGCCCCGGGCGGCTCGGTCGTGTGGCTAGCCACTGACATTTGGCCCCCACAGATCTGATTAGCCACTAATTAAAACAATAAAAAGAAGTAGAAGAAACCCCCCTGTGTGTATGACTTGTGGGCCCAGCCCCTAATTAAGCTTTTAAATTAAATTAAACAGATTAGTTAAAAACCTGTAACACAGGGGGCCCACTGGGCTATTAGTTTAATTAATGTGCAATTTAAAATAATGAGTCAATGACATCTGGGCCCCACTACTGTTAGTTAAATTAAAATGTTTTTATTAAAATGTGTGGCTGACATGTGGGACCCACTGGTCAGTTGGTCCCACTTGTCAGTATTGACAGGTCAAACCTCCCGTGGATAATGTTAGGATTTAAATAATAAAAATAATTTAGAAAATGATTATTAAATGATTTAAACTTCAGAAAATCATATAAAATAAACCGTGTATCAGATGAAAAAACTCTATACATGAAAGTTGATCAAAAAATTATAACGAATACGGATACGCTACCCATACCCCCACCACACCCCCTCTAAGACAACGAACATCGAAATCCCCCCTCCGGGCCGTCTGTCCGATAATTGCCCGATACCGTAAAACTCTCCGGATGAATTTATTCTGAACACGAAAGTTCTTCAGAATGGTTCAACTAACACGGATACACCCTGCACCTGTTTTTCGGATGCCCATGACACCTCCGGCATGATACCTTCCCCCTCCGGACAACCTGTCCGGTAATCACCCGGAGCTGACAGTTCATCCACAGATGAATTCCCGCTCCGTACTACGGGTATCGTACAACGTTTGAGCATCGTTAACATTTCATATGTCATGTCTTGTATTTTTATTGCTATTATTGTTGTGTATTTATTGTTTTCTGCCCCGCCTCTTTTATTGTCTGGTAGTCTCGACGTCCGCTGCTGATGCCCCTGTGATCGACTACTTCGTCGACGACCGTACCTCTACCGTCGAGCTTACAGGCAAGCAGAGCCATTCTCTTCCCCAGATATCGCCTATCTTTCCGTACATTTCTTGCACTAGGCATTCCTGCTACTGCTACGTTACAATCCTATTCAATTGCATAGCTTGTCATTGTCACCCTTGATGTACCTTGCTTTATCCTATGTTGCCTATTATATATATTATATTCAGCAGTGAACCCTGCGCATTGTTAGTCAATAGGGTTAGATAGCGGGTCGTGTTCACTCTGGGAGTGAATGCGGATACGATAATTTACAACTGCTACAGGTACGGTTCAGAGCAGACACCGCTTCAGGCCCCTACCTCGGCTCTGCTGAGCCACCTCAAGTGTGAGCTATCGAGGAGTAATCCTTGTACTCCACTCGTTGCTGACTCTGTATAGCCGTCCTAGGGTACTGAACCATGGTTGTCCTTACAGGTAAGGAGTCGGGTAACCCCAAGGTGCCCGCGCAGGGTATCTTTGCGAAATGACAGGTCAGGTATATTCCACCGGTGTGCGGCAGGCCTGGTACTGTTCTTGGCCGACGGATATCCTGTTGTACGAAAGTCGAGCTCTTCGGAGCAAACGCGAGACAAGGTAAGGAGACGGTTCACCTTGTTGGTAACCGCACGAGTTGGTGGAACGACAAGGCAGGCACCGAAGTTACTGGTGGTCCTGGCTGCTGACGTTGACCGCGACTGATTCAATAAGGGACAACGATAACAGTTTTCTCGACAGAAAATTAATAAAATGCTTAACGGTTCAGGTGGATGACCTGAGTGGGTCGACGTGCCCTATACGCACTACCTCCACATGGGATTACGGTGTGGGACCTCCGCGCTATGGTCTCGTTTGAAAGCTCTGAAAGACATCCATTTCAGCATTGTGGCAGGGACGGATCGCATTGCGGCGCTGGAATTCACCCTCCTCACAACGACCCGGAGAGCGAGGGGTGATAGGCCCATGACCCCCTTGCCTTTGGGCTGTAGACCGGTGGGGACCTCTCTGATGAGCCGTAGGATGGGCCTCGGCGTGTCGGATAGCCTCGGTGGGGCATTCCCTAACAAGGTGTACGCCACCCTGGAGATCCGAGCGTGTAGTGTAACAGTAGTGCAGCCCCTGCAGGAAAGATAATCTATTCGAATAGCCGTGTCCACGGTAACAGGACGCTTTATGCTGTAGCCAGAGCCTACTACTACAAACTACTACTATTAAACTGTTGGTTCCGGTTTCTTTTCCTCGCAGGGAGTCGAGGAAGGGAACTCGGAGGCATTATATTTATTAATCATTACAACTTACTATTATACAATGCTGCAGGAACTTCTGTTGCATTGTTATTACATTCATGCTATTGAACTGTTGGCTGTTCTTATCTTGTGCTGCATAACTCGTCGGAAGATTCTAGTCTTCGATAGGCCTAGCTTCTCTTCCTTATTTTGATTTCTTCCTTGTAGTCCACTATATACAGCCTTCCCCTTCCATTTGATACAAATGCATAAATGCTTCGTAGCGGACGTAAGACTCGCGGGTATGCTAGATACTCACCTTTTCTTTATTTATCCTTTTCGCTTTGCCTGATCGGCCGCTGTAGTCGACGTTGGAGCCCAGGAGCAGGAGATTCCAGGAGGAGCCTACTACGACGTCGAGTTCCCGTTGACCAGGAGTAGTTCGGTGCATCCCAGGAAGGAGGCCTCTCCTTTTCGATCTGTACCTCTGATGTTATTTGTGCTAGCCTTCTTAAGGGAAAACTTGACTAACTATGTCTGTACTCAGATATTATGTTTGTATAACTTATGTATTCTAGTCCGGGTGACCCCCCCCCCTTCATTATAATATATTGGTTTATCCTTTTTTGTTTAGTGTTGTGTTGTGATATTCTCATCGTGGCACCTTGATCTCGATCATGTGCCATGCGTGTATGATTACTGTACATGATCGTAGATCGAGGGCGTCACAATACCGCACATTTAGAATGGTTCAAGTTGTTTAGCTATAGGTGATCAACAAAGGTTGTTAACATGGCAACTCAAGAAAGCATGGCATAGAACACAAACATGACAAGAGGTGAAGCATAAGGTAAACTATCTATGCTAGTCAATTTAAGTGAGGCACAACCTAAACATGGCATAACACGAAGTACCCCACAACAATTAAAGGAGTTGGTACTGTTCTGCCCTAAACCATATTTTAGGTTGGTTAACAGCAGCAAACAATAGCATAAACACAAAGTACATGAAATACTAATCAAGTTACATATAAAGAACACTCCAAACGGAGTTACTGATAAAAAGATATAAGCAAAACAAGTTTTGGAACACAATCTGCCAACATCAGGGAGCACACTTTAGAGCAACGCATAAATAGGATAATGAATGCAAACATGCTCACAAATGATATTCAACTAAAGTAGACATGGCAGGGAAGGCATTGAAAAAGGAATCATGCAAAAAGACATCATGAATCACTAGTTATGAGCAACACAAAAAGCTATAAAACATTCCTGGTCTAGGACTTAGTGAAAATCAAGAAAACACGGCATAAACTCTTATTTTTATGCTGTACAAACAGGAGTAAAACTATATGAAAAAGTGCAGGAACATGACATTGCAATACATGGGCATGAATTAGGCATGATGGTGATCAGGTACAAACAAGAATCACGGACATAGGCATCATAAATCAAAAGATATTAAGAATGCAACATGGCATCGGAAAGTTACAGACTTAGAGAAAAACAGAGGTGGCTATCAACAACAGCAGGATAGCAACTTTAGAGCTAAACATATCTATGACCAGGAATGTAAACATGACAATGCAATACGTATAATGAAAGTAGACATGATGCTTAACAGTATGCAACAAGAATCAATGCAATAGGCATCATGGATGTGTCATAATCATCAACCAAACTTGCAATAAAATAATAACAGCAACACTTAACAGGAATTAACAGTAGTTAACAGTCTGATGCCCACTTCAACAGTGATTAACAACATCAAGATGGCCTCAAATCAAAATGCTCACAAAATATGAACTGAATTACACACAATTCTAAACAATTTTCCTTTTGGGTGCAACGTCATCCGGGCTACGGTTTACTCGCAAATCTACTCGCAAAAACATAACAACAGCAATTATACACAGGACTTAGTAAAATTCGCAGGGACAAGGAAAAAATAAGACCTCGTGGCCGAGGCCCAATAGGCCGGTCTCAGCGGCGGGTAGACCTGCTCTCGCCCAGGGTGCGAGGGGAGGTGGGAGGAGAGAGAGGCTACGCGGCGCACTCCTGGCCGTTAGATCGGTCGATCTGACGGTCCAGATCCATTATGCTGGATCCCAGATCTGGGAGCTAGGTTTTGGATGAAAATGGGGGTGCTTTGGGGCTAGAGGGAAATTTTGGAGGAAGATCTGAGGGGGTGGCTGCAATTTTGGCTTAGGGGAAACCCTAGAAAGGGGTGGGAGAGTGGTGGTATTTATATAGCCCAGGTGGCTGGCAGTTTGCAAAATCATCCCCGATTTTTCTATAGCGCGCGCGGTGTTTACGTCTCTGACCGCCGGGGGTCCGCAGGACCTCCGATTCGGGTAAAGTTCGAACTGCGCGATCAGCGCGTCGAGCAGGCGGAGTTCACATCGCACTAGAACCGTTCCGAAAACACTTTCTGGCGCGCTATAAAAATAACCCGTTTAATTATTAAACGAGGTTTTCCGTTCCGTTGGCTGCAGCTTGTCTCGTGCGGTTTTTGCGACGGTGATCGGGTGAAACCCGGTGTCGCAAAGGTCGAGTGTCAGTGTGGCAATGGTCGGTCTCCTTCCGGTCCAAGATAAGAGCGGGGGGAATAATCGCCGATCGATAAATCGGGGATGGAAACACCACAAACAAATCAGACAACCAATCAATTCACACCGAATTTTTTTTTTTAATTTTTGTGAAAACTAGGCTGTTACAGAGTCGGGATGGTAGTGATCATGTGATTATGGTGTTAACGTGTTGGTGAACTTGACCTAAACAAGGTGAACGATGAGAGGCTGTGTAGGAGTACACAGTGGGTTGTCTCGCTGAACACCGCCTTAAGTCCGAGTTCTTGTATGGTAATCCTAGACAAAGAGTACAACCACACATTGGGTTCACTGACCCCTCTCGGCCTATTACCTCAATCCGTGTTGACGTCCACGAGTCACACTAGTTCGGGTTTTCCATTTGGCATGTGCATAAAGAAAAGAATGGATGAAAGGTTGTATCATATAGATATGTGGGTGGATCTGTGAGACAGTGAAACCATCTTCTCGGATGCCCTCTCGGTTGCCTACATTGTCTGAGTCCGCAACATTGATCCGGCCGGACTTTTGAGCGGGATATAACTCAGATAGTTGACTCCTGGAATAGACCGGTTGTGAGCGACGTGTCGTGGTGAACATCCTCGCCGAAACCCCTTGAATGGTGACGAGTACTTGGCGGTAACTGATGGTCATGTGTGTGTAGTTTACACCCCTGCAGGGTTAACAAAACTATTCGAACAGCCGCGTCCGCGGTAATGGACTACTTGGAGACCTATGCTTGATTATTAGACAAATTCAATGGTTACTCTAAAACTTTCCAAGATAAGTGTGAGTACTATGGTTTGCTTTCTCGTGGGAAGTCGAGGAAGGATCCATAGTGGTGTATTGTTTGGGAGACTTGCATAGTTGGACTCAAGTATACTCTTACCTCATTCTGGTATTCGTAGTAAAGGATTAGCCAAGTCAATGTTGGCACTTCTGCATAATAAACCCCACTTCCCTTTGCCATGAAACTTGAGCATGAGTAGTATAGTTCTGATGTAAGTCTTGCTGAGTACGAGTTTGTACTCACGTTTGCTTATTTATGTTTTTAGAGGAAACCACTGAACCCGATGGTGGATTCTTCCTGGAGCTCGACGTGGACTAAGCTAGTGTATTCCCAAACAGCAGTCTGGTCCCTCGTGGAAGGGCATGTATGTTTGAACAAGGCTTCTCTAAGCCATTTGTTAAACTTGTCTGTACTCAGACCTAAGTCAATAAAGATGTATACTTTGTAGAGTTCATGTGATGAGTACCTGCTGTTTATACTGGACATGTATGTTGCGTGTATGATTATAACGTGCATGTCTTAGTGTGGGGTTCGATAGCTTAGTTATGCTCTCGCCGGCAGTCTTTCTTACACCAAGTGGCCCTGAGATGTGCGCGGCTTGGGGCATCGCAACGTGATTGCTCGTAACTCCGTCACGTGGCACATTTCGTTGAACGATCGAGCCCGCCCGAGACCCCGACTAAGAGATCGGGCTGGAGTCTGTTTATGTACGTGTTATGATTCAATCGATAATATGGTTGAGGCGACTTTTCTATGAGTATGGGATTTCACCACCCATAAGCATTTAGACTTGTGAGCGGACGACGAGGACCCATCGCAGTTGATCAACCGGGCCTGAATGGGATGCCCCTCACGTTCGAGCTTTCCGAGAGTGTCTTGTACATGGCCTCGTCTGCTTAGACAAGTGGGTATGGCGCTCGGCTCTCCATATGATTGCATTGTGACAGGAATTACATATGCATATTCCGGGTCCCAACGCTTGTTTACATAATCAATAGCTAATAAAATGTGAGTGTGCTTGTGTGAAGGTGGAAAAGGGCCCATAAAATCAAAACCCCAGCAATCAAAAGCCTAATGACTAGAGAATAATTCAGAGGCATCTCATTTCTCCTACCAATGTTACCAACTCTCTGCTACTTATCACAAGATAAAACATATTTTCTAGTATCTTTAAAAAGAGTTGGCAAAAAAAAACGTGATTGATGAACCTTGTGCGCAATCCTGTCACCGGCATGATGTCCTCCATAAGGACTGTCATGACATTCCCTCAAGATATCCTTTTGCTCGTGATCTGATGTGTATCTTATCACAATTCCATCCGCACCTTCTCTATAAAGATGTGGGTCATCCCAGAAGTAATCCCTCAAGTCGTAGAAGAATTTATTCCTTTGATGGAATGTTAAACATGGAGGCAACAACTTTGCAACAATAAAATTAGCATAATCTTCAAACCAAGGATCAGAAAGAGATTGTACTTTCAAAACAGCTAGCTGCTCGTCAGGAAAGCTTGCATTCACCGGAATAGGTTCATGTGTTATGTTCTCCATCCTGGAGAGGTTTTCCTCCACAGGATTGTCTACTGCTTTCCTATCAACAATCTACAAATCAAATTCTTGAAGAAGGAGTAGCCATCTGATAAGCCTTGGTTTGGCATCCTTCTTCTCCATGTGATACTTAATGGAAGCATGGTCGGTGTGAATAATATCTTTGGAATCAACAATATAAGGTCTAAACTTATCCAAGCAAATACTACTACTAAAAACAGTAGTAGCATAATTCTCTTGAGCACAATGAAGGGTTTTTCTAGCATAATGTATGGCATTCAATTTCTTATCAACCCTTTGTCCTAGAACAGCTGCAACAGCAAAATCACTAGCATCACACATAATTTCAAAAGGCAGACTCGAAGCAGGTGGTTGAACTATAGGAGCAGTTGTTAAGACCTTCTTAAGTACTTCAAAGGCTTCCTTACAATCTTCATCAAAAACATAAGGAATATCCTTCTGGAGAAGATTAGTTAGGGGTCTTGAAGTCTTAGAAATGTCCTTAATAAATCTTCTATAGAAACCAGCATGACCGAGGAAACTACGAATACCTTTGATGTCCCTTGGATAGGGCATCCTCTCAATTGCTTCAATATTCGCTCTATCCACTTCGATTCCCCTTTCTGAAATCTTTTGACCAAGAACGATACCTTCGTTGACCATGAAGTTGCACTTCTCCCAATTAAGCACCAGGTTCGTCTCCTCACACTCTGCAAAAATTTATTAAAATTGTGGAGACAGTGGTCAAAGGAGGTTCAGTAGATGGAGAAATCGTCCATGAAAACCTCCACAATCTCCTCAAAAAAAACATGAAAGATAGTAGACATGCACCTTTGAAAAGTAGCAGGGGCATTGCATAAACCAAAAGGCATACGTCTATAAGCATAAGTACCATAAGGACAAGTAAAAGTAGTCTTCTTTTGATCAGCAGTTTTAGCATGAATTTGAGAGAAGCCGGAATACCCATCAAGATAACAAAAGTGAGTGTTTTTGGATAACCTTTCAAGCATTTTGTCGATGAACGGCAGCGGGTAGTGGTCCTTCTTGGTCACCTTGTTCAGTTTCTTGTAATCAATACACATTCTATGTCCAATAATAATTCTTTGAGGTATTAGTTAATTCTTATCATTAGTAACCATAGTCATACCTCCTTTCTTAGGAACACAATGTACGGGACTTGCCCACCTACTATCATCTATGGGGTAGATGATACCTGCGTTAAGAAGCTTGAGAACTTTGCTCCTAACCACATCTTTCATATTTGGGTTCAACCGTCATTGATGATCAACAATTGTTTTAGCATCAGGATCGAGATTAATAGTGTGCAGACAGATCGATGGACTAATCCCCTTGAGGTCGTCAAGGGTATAGAAAATAGCGCCTCGGTGTTTATGAAGGGTTTCCAATACTCGCTCTTTTTCATATCTTGCAAGGTTAGGATTGATAATAACATGGTATATTTTCTTTTCATCTAAATAAGCATACTTGAGCGTATCGGGAAGAGGTTTTAGATCAAACACTGGATCTTCTTTTGGTTGTGATAGAATTCCTAAAGGTTCAACCGGTAGGTTGTGCTTCAGGATAGAAGGCTGTCTTAAAAATATGTCATCTAGCTCGTTCCTTTCCTGCATATGAATGGCATTCTCGTGGTCCTCCATATATTGCTGCAACAGAGCGTTAGGATGAATAACAATAGAAGAAATATCTTCAATAATTTTATCATTACTAGGAAAATCAGTACCACGAGTTTGCTTGGAAAATTTAGAAAAGTTAAATTCATATGGCTCACCATTGAATTCAACAGATACTTTACCGATCTTGCAATCTATAATAGCTCCACAAGTTCTGAGGAAAGATCTACCGAAAATAATAGGGAAAAAACTATCTTGCACTTAACCAAGTACTAGAAAGTCGGTAGGATATTTTACCTTTCCACATAACACTTCAACATCTCGCACAATTCAAATAGGAGAGATATTTTCTTTATTTTCAAGATGGATAGTAACATTAATGTCTTCAATTTCACAAGGTAAAATCTCATTCATAATCTCTTGATAAAGTGAAAAAGGAATAGCACTGGATCCCAAATCACACAACCCATAATAATTATGATATCCCATTTTAACAGATAAAACTGGGGTACCTGAAATTGGGCCTTTATTCTTGGGTGTAACGAGGTTAGTGGAAGCAACACAAAATTTTATAGTGGAATCCTAAACATTACTAGTAAAAAGATACTTAACCAATGCAACATGAAGATCGGCCTTAATCAGTTCCTCATGCTCACCAGTCGTTCTTTCACTTTTATTCACTATCCCTGTGACAAAAGAATGTTCCCTTATCCTTGTGGGAAAAGGGGGCTTCTCATATAAAACTGCAGGTAAGATAGGGTCAGCAACATTAATATGAACATGTAATTCCTTGAAGGGCTTATGGTGCTGATTCTTCTTCTTCCTAGATGAATCAATATGAGAGGCAAAGTCTTTGAAAAAACCAACTAAAAGCTGGGAAAGACCAGTCTTAGCACAAAAGGTATTGAAGTAATCAGTTTTCACATAGCTCTCAATGTAATCATGCTCATAATTTATAATGGGTTCAATACCGTTGTCAATCTCCCAATCTTCAGTTTTCTTTTGGATCCTTTCAATTAGATCCCATCTATCTTCAACGCTTCTGTTTGGAAACACCCCGCTACGGGAGGCATCAAGCATATCTCTATCTTGACGAGAAAGTCTTGCATAAAAATTTGTAAGAATAATTTCCCTGGGGAGCTCATGATTTGGACATTTGAGCATTAAAGATTTCAATCTCCCCCAAGATTTGGTGATACTTTCTCCGTCACGAGACGAAAAGTTATAGATATAGTTCATGTATCAATGAATTTCATGAAGAGGATAAAACTTTGCATAAAAGAGAGGCATAAGCTCTTGCCAATTTAATAAAAGAGAGTTATCGAGAAACTTATACCAGTCCAAAGCCTTATCTTTCAATCATAGAGAGAATAATTTTCTCATGACAAAATACATGTGTACACCTGCAAGCTTAAATAAGGAACATAATTATGAAGGATAGATAAAGTGATCGCCTAGATGTCTTTATCTTGCATAACAATTAGCTGTGACATAATCGATAATACTAGTTGGTATTTTAAACGACACAGTTTCAGTGGGTGGAGGAGCCTTCTCAACCATAACAGCGGTGGGGTGGTTCCCCACAAACAAAAAACCAAGAGAAGAATTATCCGGAAGGATAAAAAGCGGTAACAACAAAATAAAAACAGCATGTAAAGTGTGAATGTTTCCTTACCAATTTCACTTACCAATAGTGTTACACTCCCCGGCAACGGCACCAGAAAAAGGTGTTGATGACCCACATGTGTAGGGGATATATCGTAGCCTTTTTGATAAGTATGAGTGTCTAACCCAACGAGGAGCAGAAGGTACTGACAAGTGATCTTGAGAAAGTAATAACTGCAAGTACTAAAAGGCAACTTTTTATGGGTTTTCTGGTATAAGCAACAAATAAATAAGAGAACGTAAAGAAAATGTGGCAAGGTGCAGCAAGGGCCCAATCCTTTTGAAGACAAAGGATAAGCCAAAGGATTAAACTTATAAAGACTAGTACTATGTTTTGTGTTGATAAGTGTTGTGTGGGTGGACCTATGTTAGCACACCGTCTAGGCTAAGACAAGTGCATTCTTATTATTAAACCTCTTACAAGCATCCGCAAATAAAAAAGAGAAATTAAGATAAAACCTAACCATAACAATCAACTCTAGGATCTAACACTGTCTCATGCAAAAATGTGCAAACTGGGGGTTCAAGTTTCTGTCTCTCCGGCAACCCACCGTAAGCATACTTTATACGCAATGCATTCCCTTAGATACTTAAAAAGACGAACTTTTATGTAGTCGATGTTCACATGAAGAATAACATCACAACTTAAATATTAACACATTTACGTCTTAAAACCTAAGGGGTCGCTAAACAGCCATAACGCTGTCGTACCACCTAATTGCTCCCTGAAAGCGACTGGTCTCAACTGTAGCGGCGCTGTAGCGGGAGAGAAAAGGGAAATCCCGATCGCAACGCACCTGCACTTCTCTTTCTCTCTTCCTCATTTCCTCCCTCGTTCGCGCCATCTCCTCTCCTCTTAATCTCTGATAGACCCCGCTGCTGTCGACTACACCGTTGTCGGGTACGACTACTTCCTCGACGACCCTGCCTCTACTACCGAGCTTCCAGGCAAGCAGAGCCATTCTCTTCCCCAGATATCGCCTACCTTTCCGTACATTTCTTGCACTAGGCATTGTTTTTGCTGCTGCTACGTTGCTTACCTATTCAATTGCATAGCCTGTTTTTGTCTCCCCTTGATGTACCTTCCTTTATCCTATGTTGCCTATAAATATATATTCTATTTAGAAGTGAACCCTGCGCATTGTTAGCTAGGGTTAGAATAGCGGGCCGTGATCACTCTGGTGAGTGAACGCGGATTACAAAATATTATAACTGCAACAGGTACGGATCAATGCAGACGCCCTAGGGAACCTACAACGGCGAGACTCTACCGAGTCGCTTCGAGTTTGACCTACGCGTGGACGAACTCGTATTTCACTCTCGTCGGCTCAGTAGCGTAGCATCATTGGGATGATACAAGGGTATTCCTCTTTAGTTCATTCCGCTGGTGTCTCGGCACCACCGGGCTGATTCCTCCTGGTTTCACTTGATGGTAGGCACTCAAATCAACTTGTGTCCTTACAGGTAAGGAGTCGGGTGACCCAACGGTGCCCGCGTAGGGTATCTTAGCGGAACGACGGGTCAGATGTATTTCACCGGTGTGCGTCGGGCCTGGTACTGTTCGTGGCCGACAGATATCCTGTTGTACGAAAGTCGAGCTCTTCGGAGCAAGCGCGAGACAAGGTAAGGAGACGGTTCACCTTGTTGGTAACCGCACGAGTTGGTGGGACGACAGGGCAGGCGGCCACTGGCTCTGGTAATGGGGGTGGACCTGACTGCTGCCGTTGTCCGCGACTCACCTAAATAAGGACAACGATAACGGTTGTTCCGACAAAAAATTAATAAAATGCTTAATGGGTTCGGCGGGTAACTTGAGTGGCTATATGCCTATACGCACTGCCTCCACGTGGGATTACGGTGTGGGCCCTCTGCGTTGTGGCCTCGTTCGAGGGATCTTCAGATGCCAGCTTTACTTCGGGCTGATTGTCGGGCTTGGACCTCTTACTCTGGTAGTGGGAAGTGGGTCTGCTTCACCGGCCAGTCGCGTACCGTGCAGGAGTACAAAGGACAGGGGTCCAAAGTTCCTTTGTACTTAGGATTTAGACCGGAGGATGGCCTCTCTGTTGAGATCGAAGGATGGACTTAGGCGTATCGGATAGCCTCGGTGGGGAATTCCCTCACAAGGTGTACGCCACCCTGGAGATCCGAGTGTGTAGGGTAACAGTAGTGCAGCCCCTGCAGGGATGATAATCTATTCAGATAGCCGTGTCCACGGTAACAAGACGCTTTATGCTGAAGCTAGACTCTACTACTACAAACTACTACTACTAAACTGATTGGTTCCGGGTTTTCATCCTCACAGGGAAGTCGAGGAGGGATTCTCGGAGGCATATATAATTGTTATATAATACAACTTACTGTTATACAATGCTGCAGCAACTTCTGCTGCATTGTTACTTTATGCTTTATTGAACTGTTGGATATTCTTTTCTCATGCTGCAAGACTCGTCGGAAGATGCTAGTCTTTGATAGGCCTAGCTTCTCATCCTTATTCTGATTCATACCTTGCAGTCCACTATATACAACCTCCCCTTTCTATTTGATACAAATGCATAAATGCTTAGTAGCGGACGTAAGACTCGCGGGTATGCTAGATACTCACCTTTGCTTTGTCCCCCTTTTTGTTTTGCCTAATCGGCCGCTGTAGTCGACGTTGGAGCCTTGGAGTCCAGGAGCAGGAGATCCCCGATGTCGACCACCGCAAGGAGAAAATCCCTGATGCGTTCTACGACGTCGAGTTCCAATTTGACCAGGAGTAGTTCGGAGGTTCCCAAGAAGGAGGCCTCACCTTTTCGATCGTTGTTGTTTTTGTGCTAGCCTTCTTAAGGAAAACTTGTACCTTGTGTCTGCACTCAGATACTATTGCTTCCGCTAACTTTGTGCTCTCGAGCTGTTGTATGCGAGCCCTCGTGCCCCCTGGCTTGTATTAAACAGCTTGTATTATTTTATTTGTAGTGTTGTGTTGTGATATCTCACCATGAGTCCCTGATCTCGATCGTGTACCTTGCGTGTATGATTATTGTACACGGTCTGATTTTGGGGGCGTCACAGTCATCACCATCACCAATCCATCATCCCTCCATGAATTCTCTTCACATGTGTGAGTAATTCCCTGCTGTAGGCAAAATGGAGGTAGGGATTGGATGAGTTAGATCATGTAATAGTTCGTCCGATTGTTGGGGGCATGTTGCCTATCATCTACTTTGGTGTTTATCATCTTTGGCCCAAAGTGAAGCTTTTGTTGTACATTTGTAATTATTATGGTCCTGGTAATAAAATACTTGGGGGGTACCTTACCCTTCAGTTTGAAAGCTTAAAAAAAATCTTTGCTACAACTTGTTGCTCTTAATGCTTGTCACTTTGGGCCCGAGTACCATGTTTTCAGATCTGAATCACTTGTGTTTTTATGAGTATATTTATGTTCTTGATCCTATCTATGAGTTGTATGGACCTATTATGGTCCGGAACCGGCGATCCCAAAGGTGACGACTTAGGACACCAAAGGGCTTGGACTATAATTTGAGGATTTCATGTATCCATTGAGTTTAATGCTTTGTTCCGGTGCTCTTAGATAGGAGCACCTTAATCTCCATAAGTTCCTTTTGGCCCCGCTCGTAGCAGGATGGTAGGACAAAACATGTTGTGCCCGTTCTTATTGCAAGCACACACAACTACCTACGGGATACATGTCTAATGGTTGATATTTTCCTAGATGATCCTTGCTTTTCTGTGTGCCTTTCCCCGTGTTAAAATCTATTACATGTTCACTCTCATCCAAGCAGGGCCCAACCATCCATCTCCCTAGCCTACAGTGTTTTAATCCTGGTGGTCACTAGTTGTTACTTTCGTTGTTTTTACTTTCGCCGTTTCCACTATAACTATCATATTATCGTTGCTATTAGAATTTTGTTGCAAGTAAGTATATTTCAGGTGCGGTTGAATTGACAACTCAACTGTTAAAGCTTATAAATATTCTTTGTCTCCCCTTGTGTCGAATAAATAAATTGGGTTATCTTACCCGCGATGACTATCTCGATACCCTACAGTTGAGGGTCATCAAGTACTCCCTCCGATCCATAATAAGTGTCGCTTATTTTGTACTAAGCTAGTACAAACTTTTTACTAGATGAGCGACACTTATTATGGATCGGAGGGAGTACTATTTTCTGGCGCCGTTGCCGGGGAGCATAGCTTTATTTACAAGTCTACTTGAAGTATTTTTCCTGCTGCGCTTTATCCACTATGGGTAAGAAAGGAGACCCCAAGGTTCCGATCTTACGATCCACTACAAGAAAAGGTATTGTTCTGAGCACTAGTGCTATGCTTGATTCACCTTCGGTCATAAGTAAGTTTGCTTCACCACCACCACCACATGCTACTTCTACTGAGTCTGTTACTATGTCTGATACTTTTGATGATGCTTCCACTACTCTTGATGATTTTGGTTCACTTGGTTACTCTCTTGAGAAACAGACCGCTGTTGCTTCTAAACAATCTGGAATGGAAATTCCTGTTACTCGCTACCCTATTGGTGCAACTTATGATTATCCTGACCTGAGTGACCTCAATAAGAGACTCCTTAATGATGATTATGTTATTCTTGATGATGATTTATGCAGGGAACTGATGACCCTCAACTGTAGGGGATCGTTGTCACAACCCCAAGTTAGGTATGTGCTAGGATTAGCAAGTCACTTTGCATCATGTTAAAAATTTCAAAAGAAATCAATTGAATTCAAACTCAAATGCAAAATGGGAGAAGGAACCCCCCCAGATGAATTAATTCAAAAGGCCAGAAATAAATCTTCTGAAAAATTCATGTTTGATTTTTGAAAAGTCTTATAAATGTGTGATCACATATCAAGTGATGTGGGACCCACCCCATGCTCATGGATTTTTCAAATATTCAAACAGGACCTTGGAATTAATCAAAAACCCCTATTTGATTTAAAATTCAAATATTTTGAATTTTAAAAAGTGCCAAACTTTACAAGTGGCTAGCCAAATATATTATGAGGCCATGTAATTTTTTTATCATTTAATAAAATGCCTAGCTTTTTTTAGCACAGAAAAACAAATTACAGAAAAGAAAAATAGAAAATAAAATAGAGAAAACCTTACCTGACGCCTACGCGAAGCCAGCCCATCTGGCCCAGCCGGCCCAAAGGGGCACATGGGTCTTCTTCCCCACCCCGCGCCTCCAAGCTTCTCGGTGGAATGCCACCGAGCTAGCCGAGCACGGCGACGTCCCTGCGGTCGCCACCTGCCCCTCTGGAGCCTCCTAGACGCGCCTCGCAGCTCCTGGAGACGCCGTGCGTCCATTCCCCTCTCCAGAGCCTCTCCCTCTCACTCCCGCGACGAACTCGACGACGAACCGAGCGCCACCGTTTCCATGGCGTGAAGCACGCGTGGCCAACGCAGTCCCCAAGCCGCGCCAAGGTGTCCATCGCCTCCGCCACCGTCGACTTCGTCAAGTTGCAGAAGGAATCGGACCGAGACGCCGTGTAGCCAATGCCCACTTCATCGTCTTCCACTCCGGCCGCCGCGAGTCGACCTCAAATTCCGGCGCCACCGTGACCTCCCCGGCCTCTCCGTCTCTTCCATCAGAACCAGGGTGAGCTCGTGCTCATTTCCCCTTACTTTTCAGCGCCCCACTCCCCTTCTAGACGAATCCGCCATGGGAGCCGAGCACAGCCTCCGCCATGGACGAGCTCGAGCTCGCTCTCGTGCTCCTTCTCCTGCACCGGGTTGCCCGTCGTCTTCCCCGTGCTCTTACACATCGTTTGCACCCACTGCTGCTTCTCCTCGTGCCCCGAATCGACGACTGCGTCTAGCCAGTGGCTCTTCCGCCGCTAAGTCTCAACGCTGGCGTCGTTCTGGTGACCCCCCGTGGCCCCGTTGTGCTCAAACAGATGCGGGCGCGCACGGGCTTCATCCTGGTGGTCGCGGCATGCCATTTGGTCGCCGGAGCCGCCATCCCGTGCGTCGCCGCCGCGTCGGGTTGCCACCGGCGACTAGCCGCCGGCGAGATGACGTGTACATCATTAGATTAGTGCTAATCCCACCCCCAGTGACGCTGACATGTGGGCCCTGCCCCCTGCTAATCACCAGTTTAGTTTAATTCAAAACAAAACGTTTTAATTAACCACATAGAGAATGACATGTGGGACCAAGTGGTCAGAGGCCCCCTAACGTCAGCATGACCTCATGCTGATGCAGTAAATGCTTTTCTAATTAAAACAATTTCAGAAATTGGTAGAAATTATTCCAAACTTTGAAAATTCATATTAACTCCAAATTTAACATATAATATATGAAAAATGATCAGGAGAAAATAATCTATCCAAATATACAACTTTCAACTATGTTTGAGTTGAATTTAAAATGGGACCAGTAGAATTTTCTATTTGGTTTAATTGTAATTTAATCAAATTAAATTCAAATGCTTTTACAATTTGAACCTTAGCAACATACCCCAATTCACTTGAACATCAGAGGCATATCATAAACATGTCAAGATGAATTACATTGATCAAACAATAGCATTTATAACTTGGCTAAAATGAATTCAAATTGGAGTTTGAATTTGCAATTTCATTTGCAATATACTCCATTTAAATGGATTTGCCTCACACATCAGAAGAATATACATCAAGTTTCAACCTTCAACCATGTGATTGTGCATTGTACTTATTGTGCTCCCTTGCTTGTTGTTTGTCGAGTAGAGTTGGAACCGGAACAGGAGGCATCCCCCTTCGTTGAAGATCCCGAGACTGAACCTCGTCAGCAAGGCAAGAAAAACCCCATTGATCATGTCGATAAAATCCCACTTCCCTCTCATGTTTCGCTTATGCATTGTATAGGATGATTACCATGCTACGTTTCTACCGCATAGATGAACCCATTGCTTTGAATGACCTATCATTTGTCACAGTAGTAAGCAAACCACAATGCTAGCAAATGTAGGAGGTTGTTGATATCATGTGGCCCCTGCAATTTTTACTGCTTATTGCATGCTTAGAGTGTTAAAATGTTGTCACTGTTATGTGAGTCGGGATGATAGTGATCATGTGGAAGATGGTGGAAATGTGTTGGTGAATCTACCCTAATACAAGGTGAACGATGAGAGGCTGTGTAGGAGTACACAGTGGGTTGTATCGTTGAACACCACCCTAAGTCCGAGTTCTTGTGTGGTGATCCAAGATGAAGAGTACAACCACACATTGGGCTCACTAACACCTCTCAACCTATTAACTCATCCCTTTCGATGTCCAGATGTCGCAGTAGTTCGGAGTTCTGGTAGGTTTGTGGCCTGGCTGCTAAGTGAGAGAACGGCTCAACCGAGACCGGCTTATGCACCACGCACACATCATCTGGGTCCACTTCGGTAAACCGGACGGGTTCACGATAGTGGTAGCCAACCCAGGTAGGCGGCTTTCTTGGACTAGATCGGCTATGAGGTAACAGTTGTGGTGAGCATACTCGCCGACACTTCTTGAACGGTGTCGAGTACAAAGGCGTAAACTGATGATCATGTGTGTGTAGAAGTACACCCCTGCAGGGTTAACAAAACTATTCGAATAGCCGTGTCCGCGGTTAAGGACTTCTTGGAAAGCTTAGCTTGATTATTAGAAAACTTGAACTGGATACTTATAAAACTTACCAAGATAAGCGTGAGTGCTATGGCGTGCTTTCTCGTGGGAAAGTCGAGGAAGTTACCATAGTGGTGTAATTGATTGGAGATGTAGTGGACTCGTGTACGCTTCTTACCTCAAGTCTGGTACTCGTAGTTGAGGACTAGCCAAGTCAAAGCTGGCACTTCTACAATTGAACCCCACCTCCCTTTACCTTGATACATGTGCATGAGTAGTATAGCTCCTATGTAAGTCTTGCTGAGTACGACTTTGTACTCACGTTTGCTTATTCTATGTTTTAGATGAACCCACTGACCCCGAAGGTGGATTCTTCCTCGAGCTCGACGACTGAAGACCAAGCTAGTGTAGTCCCAGTCAGCAGACTGGTTCCCTCGTGGAGGGCTTGTGTTTAAATAAGGCTTCTTAAGCCATTTGTTAAACTTGTCTGTACTTAGACCTACTCTGCTTCTGTTGAATGTTGTACTGTTGGATCACATACTTGTGATCTCTGTGTGCACTCTGTGAGAGTTATCAATAAAATGTATACTTTGTAGAGAATTGCAATGATACCTGCTGTTCATACAAGGCATGTGTGCTGCGTGTATGTTTAGAACGTGCATGTCTTTGTATGGGTTTTCGAGACCTTAGTTGTGATCTGGCTGGCGGTCTTTTATACACCAAGTGGCCCTTAGATGTGCGCAGCTTGGGGCATCACGATGCGATTGCTCGAGACTCTGTCTCGTGCACACTTTGTTGTATTATCGAGCCCGCCCTAGACCCCGACTAAGTGATCGGGCTAGAGTAAGTCTATGTAAGAGTTATGAGATAGTCGATAGTATGGTTGAGGCGACTTGTCTGTGAATATGGGAGTTCATCACCCATATCATTTAGACTTGTGTGCGGACGATGAGGACCTATATCAGTTGATCATCTGGCCTGGATGGGATGCCCCTCACGTGATTCTTTCCGAGAACGTTCTGTGCTTGGCCTTGTCTGCTTAGACACGTGGGTACGGTTCTCGGCTCTCCATATGACTATGTCGTAGCGGGACTAGCATACGCTAACCCCGGGTCCCGACAATCGTTTATAACGTTTTTGATAAATAAGAGTGTCGAACCCAACGAGGATCAGAAGGTATTGGAAAGTGACTTTGGTAAAGAAATAGCTGCACGAAATGAAAGATAACTTTTTAGGAGTTTTCGATATAAGAAACAAAAAAGTAAAAGCGAGCAAAATGAAAGGCACTGAGGAGTAACAAGTGGCCCAATCCTTTCGAGCAAAGGATAGGTCTAGCAACTGAACTTATAAAGGCTAAAGTGTTCTTGAGGACGAACGTGAGAAATAGTCACGTGCTTTCGCCATAATCCATATCGGTACTATGTGATGTGTTGATAAGTGTTGAGTGGGTGGATCTATTCTAGTGCACCCTCTAGACTAAGATAAGTGCACTCTTATGATTAAAGACCTTGCGAGCATCCGCAAATACAAGATAGTATTTAAGTTAAAAGCCTAACCATAGCAATACGATCGATAATCCATTTTTCCCTTGTGAAAAAGCGTGCGAACTGGGGTTCAGGTTTCTGTCACTCCGGAAACCCACCGTAAGCATTATTTATACACAATGCATTCCCCTAGGTCCTTAATAAGGAGATGTGTTGAGTGTTCGACTCACACAACACCACTAGGAAAATAAAAACACAACTTAAATATCAAAAAACACATATTACTTCAACATCATACGACTACTAACAACTATACTTCTATCATGTCCTCAAGAACTAAAGTAACTACTCACAAGACATAAAAGAGATCATGATCAGAGGGGATCAATAGATGATACACAATATGGACACAATGAAATTTCTCGAACAAAACTCAATAGCATTCATCACACGGTAGTAATCAACACAGGTAGAGTAGAGAGGATAGAAAGTACGGATTACAACAGAAGTTGAACTTATGAGGTGAGATTGGATGAAGATGAAGATGGTGCTGATGTTGATGATGATCTCGATGATACCCGTGACGATGGTGATGACGATGGCGACGATCTCCCGTTCCGGGAGGTGTTCTCCTCGGAGAAATCTACCCGCCGGAGATGTCTTTTCTCCTCTATAGGTTTCCGCCACGGAGCGGCGGCGGAACTCGCGAAAATCTACCCTCTTTAGGGTTTTTGGATGATGTATGATATATAGGCCAGAGGGGGGAGCCGGGAGTGTCCCCAGGGGTCCAGGCGCCCTCCTGGTGTGGCCAGGGTGAGGGCCGTGCTAGGTGGCCGCCTGGGTACCCTGTGGCCCCCTCTGGCCCCTCTTCGGCGTGTCTTCGCCATTCTTCTAAAAAACACCCTCCATCGATTTTCAGGTAATTTGGAGGTGTTCTTCTTCAGCAACTCAGTGTCCCCTTTTTACCGCTGAATCCTGCGTATGCTGCTTCGGCATCGGAAAGTTGCAAACTATGTAAATTAAGCCAAAACAACATAAGAATAGAATCATATCATGCAATATATCAATGAATAAGAAAGAATTACTATATAAAATAGTGATGCATTTTGGACATATCAACTCCCCCAAGCTTAGACCTCGCTTGTCCTCAAGCGAATACTGAGCTCGGTAAACCTTTCCACAATTTTAGAGAGTGAAGCGTCGATAAATAGAATACGGACAAGAAGAATCAAGGTGTCTTCATCAAACTCAAGCATCCTCAACAGCAACCTCAACTCATAAGGTCCTTATGAGAAAGTAATAACAATTATAATCAAAAGTAAGGCTGAGAAAACTCATCAAATTATGGAAAACATATCCTTGGTCAAAGGACAACTGATAACTTTTTACTTTTTCTCTTTCTAATTATAATGAAACAATTTGAAGATTTGAAAGAACATGTTATTAGTCATGAAGTGCAAATGCTAACACAACGGAAGATGTTTGCTTGGCAAAAGCTTTCGCAAACAACTTACTTATCAAAAGATAATGTCAACAATGATGTGGCATGGCAAAACTTAATGCAGCATTATATGAATGAATCCCATCAGCATTAGGTGTCTGTTCTCTTTGAGAACAGGAAGAAGTAGGAAAACTGACTCAACATAAAAGTAAAGGAAAGGCCTTGTTAAAGGAAAGCAGGGAAAACTCATGTGCTATCCTTAAATCAAACAGAATGAAAATAAATTTTGGGGGGTGCATAGTTTTTCAACGAATGCTAATAGATAGCTCAATTACTTCTCAAGATGGACAAGTTTCGAGGAACGACTCCCAAGTGGGGACGATCACATCCCCTTAATCTCCATTTTTTATCACTGCCAAAGTTTCTGATTTCTCATAGACCAAGCGTGAAGGAGGGTTTCTTTGTTATATTATCTTTCGAGCTGGGCGCACTCATGCTAGTTCTCCTCGTATTATGGGTTTGCAGATTAGACATGCAATCCCGGGGTAAAACTTGTCCAACTTAAGAAGATCATGAATTACCTACTACTTCCTCATGAGGTAAACAAGAGGCACAAAACAGAAGATTTTGAACATTTAAGGATAACACGTAAATTCTATACTTCTAGGTGTGGTAGGGAAATACCACGAATAGGTAGGTATGGTGGACTCAAATGGAAGATATTGGTTTCAGGGTATGGATGCACAAGCAGAAATCTGCTAGGCAAAGGGTTTGACTAGCAAAGGCTTTGAGAGAACAGACAATTGATGCTAATTTAGACACAAAACATATAAAGCATAAACATGAAGGTAAGCATAACACATAAAATTGTCTTCCTTGTCAACATGAAACTTCAAGCATAATAACATAAAGCTTTTGGCTATGTCTCTACTTGGAAAAACATGCATGTTGTCAAGACCAAAGCTGTAAGGCCCGATATGCGGTACTATTCTAGATCTAGATGTTTCCATCCAGATCCGGGGACGAAGCACATATCGGTCCCACCGCGACATATGACGAAGTCATATGCCCCGGATTTCCAACATGATATCACAACATTACAGATACAAGGATACAACATCTCATACAATCGGCATACAACTGCCTTAATATAATACAACAGCGGAAGATACATGTCTGAGTACAGACTACAATCAAATGCCTAGTGGGAAAGAGAAAATCATCGATCCCCATAACCACATGGGTCCAGGCCCTCCGCCGGGATCCGCCTAACTAGTCGTCGTCGAGTCTCCACGTGAAACGTCGATCACCATACCTGTTGTCGATCAAGAACCCTGAAAAGAGTTTGGGGGTAGTATCATGAGTACATAAGTACTCAACATCCAACTGTAGTGGTCATCTGACCCAGCAAGGACTTCATCACTCGTCATTATGGGACAACTAGTAGTTTACGGTAAGGATGGGGTAAGTGGTGAGGTTGCTGTCCCACTAGCATTTCTGAAGTGGCTAACGATCTAGAGAGTAAGATAAGAAGCCAAGCATTCGATGAGGAATCGCCTCCAACAAGTCTTGCTATCAACTACTTACGCAAACATAACACCTATCATATCCTTGTCCTCCTCTTCGCATCCCGACGAAGAAGAAGCAGTCAAGGCACACACACGTTGATAAAGTTATATTAAGATTATTTCAGTTGTTGTTGTCTATGAACAAGGAGTAGGTCTCAATTCGTCCATAACCGTGGACACGGCTTCTCGAAAAGATTTAACCATGCAGGGGTGTACCGACTTCCCATTACAATGCTCCGCACGCACGCCCATCTCTCTCAGTTGCGACCCATCATAGGCAACCATTTTATGATTTAGTTCCGAGAGATCCGAAACGACAGGTCCCTCTAGCTAACAACGAACAAATCCGGGTGTCCCCCGGGGAGTCGACACCCAATCCAAAAGATGGCCACGCTCTCGGATCGGACTCTTCCGTCTGGCCAAGGTCGGGTTTAGTCTCACCTATATAACAGGGGACTTCCCTAGCTCACCAGTGTGGACCAACAGAGAAACCATGTCTCCGCTGTCCTGGTTTGTTTAAAAACTGCGAGGGGATCCACCAAGCACACACACGGGGTTTCAAATGATAAATCAGATCGGGCCACCACTAGCAATGTTTGAAGCTAGGTAGGTAAGAAAAGGGGACCCTATAAAATCCCACACTCGGTTAGGCACGCTCAGTCTTAAAACCAATACCCGGAACTCGGATCCTAGGTGACTCGAATGGAACAAAGCGTCAGGGCGAGATAGCCTAGACCTTCCATCCTTCGTCGAATATAGTCAACATTATAATAATCATATCATCAACAACAATATAATAATGTGATATCCCGAACCAAGGAGTAACAGGGTAACATCGTAGCATCCTAAGCATGCATACTAAGAAGGGGCTGAGCAACGAGCAATAGTAACATAGCAGTACATGGTTTGCTGGGAGAGGACATGGCTGTATCGGTTTGAAAGAGGTTGTAAGCATGTGGTAGGATCAAACATCGAACCTATCCTATACTAGCATGCAAACCGCTGGTTGAAATAGAATTGATCATAAGTAATGTATAGTCCTTGCCTGTTGATAAGTCGGGTTCCGAAGGTGTAGTTGATCGCAAGCTCACAACGTCTCCGAAGGTACCCGCGGAAGCACACAAGACGGTAAACACTGGAAAGCAATCAACGAGAAAGCATCTATTACTACGAATAAAACACGATCAAGCATCAACAAGAAGCAACACAATACATCGCACCTACCGTCGAGAGCAGTTACTAACAATTTAAGTGGAGTACTCGTCACACACGACGATACCGCACGCTTACGGTGGTTCAAGTTGTTTAGCTACAGGTGATCAACAAAGGTTGTTAACATGGCATATCACTCAAGCATGGCATAGCACACAAACATGGAAAGAGGTGAAGCATAAGATAAACTATCTATTCTAGTCAATTTAAGTGAGGCACAACCTAAACATGGCATACACTAAGTGTCGCACGACAATTGAAACATTTGGTACTGTTCTGTCCTAAACCATATTTTAGGTTGGTTAACAACAGAAAACAATAGCATAAACACAAAGTACACGAAAAACTAAGCAAGTTATATATAAAGAACACTCCAAACGGAGTTACGGTTAAAAAGATACAAGCAAAACAAGTTTGGAACACAATCTGCCAACATCAGGAAGCACACTTTAGAGCAAGGAATAAACAGGATAATGAATGCAAACATTCTCACAAATGATATGAAAATAAAGTAGACATGGCAGGGAAGGCAAGGCAAAAGGAATCATGGTCATAGACATAACAGATCAAAAGATATTAAGCATGCAACATGGCATCGGAACGTCACAGCAGCATATAAACTTTGGATCTAAAAATAACTATGACCAGTAATGCAAACATGACAATGCAATACATATAATGGAAGTAGACATGATGCTTAACAGTATGCAAAAAGAATCAATGCAATAGGCCTCATGGATGTGTCACAATCATCAACCAAAGTTGCAATCAAATAACAGCAGCACCACACTAACAGGAAATAATAGCAATTAACAGTCTGATGCCCACTTCAACACAGATTATCAACATCAAGATGGCCTCAAATCAAAAATCTCACAAAAGGTGAACTGAAGTACACACAATTCTAAACAATTTTCCTTTTGGGCGCATCGTGATACGGGCTACGGATTAATCGCAATCTACGTCGCAAAAACGTAACAGCAGAAAAAATACACAGATTTAGAAAAAAAATCACAGGGCTATCCAACAGAAAAAAATAAAGGGGCCTCGCCCCAAACGGGCTCGGCCCAACTGGCCAGGCGGCTGGGAGGATGGGCTGGATCTGGCGGCCTGGGCTGCGGAGGCCAGGTGGGCCAATGGGCTGCGTCGGGCCCAGTAGCAGGAGGCGGTGGAGGCGCTGGATTGGGGATCCTCCCGATCCCGATCGAACGGGCGCGGCGGCGGCCGTCGCCGGACTCCGGCGAGGTCCGGGCGTGGCCAGGCGGTGTGGGTCGACGGGGAGGACGGGATCCGTCGGATTCGGCGTCTGGGAGGGTCAGGAGCGGCGCGGTGGGTGGATCCGGCGTCTGCACGAGCTCAGAGCTCGAGCTCCAGCCGTCCATGGCGCGGGCGGAGGCCTGGTGGCGCGACCCTGCAAGGTGAGGAGGTAGGTGAGGGAGAGGATAAGAGAGGGGGTGCGCGCGGGGTGCTCACCGGCTGCTGGTGCGGCGAGGTGCGGCGGCCCGGGCGCGGCGGCGCCCTCGTGAGGAGAGAGAGAGGTGGAGGTGGGAGAAGAGAGAGGGCTACGTGGCGCACTCCTGGCCGTCAGATCGGCCGATCTGACGGTCCAGATCCATTTGGCTGGATCCCAGATCTGGGAGCTAGGTTTTGG
Organism: Bromus sterilis; assembly: GCA_950022295.1. Taxonomy (NCBI): domain Eukaryota; kingdom Viridiplantae; phylum Streptophyta; class Magnoliopsida; order Poales; family Poaceae; genus Bromus; species Bromus sterilis. The sequence continues at coordinate 170,904,982 of OX465597.1, forward strand.
ACGAAAATGGGGGTGTTGGGGGCAATTTTTAGGCTAGGGAAACCCTAGAAAGGGGTGGGAGTGTGGTGGTCTTTATATAGCCCAGGTGGCTGGCAGTTTGTAAAAACATCCCTGGTTTCTCTCTCGCGTGTGCGGTGTCTACGTTTCGGACCGCCGGGGGTCCACAGGACCTCTTATTCGGGTAAAACTTCGAACTGCGCGATCAGCGCGTCGAGCCGGAGGCATTCACCTCTCGCTGGAACCGTACCGAGAAAACTTTCCGGCGCCCTAGAAAATATCCCGTTTAGTTATTAAACGGGGTTTTCATTCCGTTGGCTGCGTCTGGTCTCGTGGGATTTTCGCGATGGTGATCGGGCGAAACCCGGTGTCGCAAATGTCGATTGTCAGGGTGGAAAGGGTCGGTCTCCGTCCGATACGAGATAAGAGGGGGAAAAATAATCGCCGATCGATAAATCGGGGTTGCAAACACCGCAAACAAATCAGACAATCAAACAATTCACACCGAAAACAAAAATTTTAATTTTTGTGAAATCTGGGCTGTTACAAAAGCTATGTTTGCCAAAATTAAATAAAGTTTTCAAAGCCTTACATGATATAAGGTCAATAATCCCCATAATAATCATCATATAAGGTCGATTGCATGAAGAGAATACCGAGTGCAGCGAAGAAACCAATAGACTTCTCATTAATATTCCATCATAGACGACTCCACACTCACGGATACAAACTCTCCACAGAAGGAGTGATAGACCTCAATGCAAACACCTATTTCATATAATAACTTCCCTAGACATGATACGACTCTACTTGACTCTAGAAGACTGAGATAAAGATAAAGATACGGGGCACTACCCCAAGCTTGGAACAAGCTGAGGGGGTGCCATTACCCGAGGAGATTTACTCCTCATTTTTTGTTGTTGTTGTTGTTGTTGTTGTTGTTGATTCTTCAAATCCCTGATGACACGGCGAAGGGTTCGGTTTTCCGATTCCAAGACCTCCACTTCTACCTTCAGTACACGGAAATCTTCACAGAGTTGATTGGTGATGCAGTAAGCCTCGGAGATGGTGTAGATCATACGTTGATCTTCAAGTGAAGTAGGAGGCTCTGAAAGGTTAAGAGAAAGATCATATTGAGGTTGGACAGATCCCACCATGATGGGATTGCTTGGACCTCCTTGTTGTTGGGAAGTGATAATCTTGACTTCCTCTCTCACGGAGCGCTCCATCTCCGCTTGTCTTGCGTCAATTTCTTCTGTAGCCCAATCAACGTGCTTCCCTTGGTTTAGATCCTGCTGGACTTGGCGTAGATGTCGGCCCAAAAAGTCTTCTCCGCTCGAACCAGAAAAAGACATCTCTAAAAATAGATTTTTGTCCAGGCAGAAACAGCTAAAAAAGAAAACACTCGAAATCGCGAGATACGGTGTCGGGACTATCCGGGAAAATATATAGCAAAAATTTCTGCAACAATAGGAAGGTAACGAGCCAAAGTTGAGTCGGAGACGGGCTCCGGGGTGCCCAGGCGGCCACCTGATACGTCTCAAACGTATCTACTTTTCCAAACACTTTTGCTATTGTTTTGACTTCATTCTTGCATGATTTGGACGAAACTAACCCGGACTGATGTTGTTTTCAGCAGAGCTGCCAGTGCTGTTTTATATTGTGCAGGTTTATGGATATTTAGGTACGCTGGAAAAATCCAAAAAAATTAAATAAAAAATCAGCGTTCCCGAAGCTTCGATGATGCCAAAGGGGGGCCACAGGAAAGCCAGGGGGCACCAAGAAGGGTGTGGGGCGCGGCCCAGCCCCTGGCCGCGCCACCTGCCCTCCTGGGTGGGTCTCACATCCCCTGGTGCCCTACCTTTGCCCTATTTATTCCCTCGGCGAGGAAACTCCAGAAAAGAAGTCGCTCTTTCGATCTACATCGCGGAGCCGCCGCCAACCTTTCTTCTTCTCCGGGAGAGCTAATCTGGAGGCCGCTTTGGCCTCTGGTGAGGGGAAATCACCACTATTATCATCACCACTACCACTTCCATACTACCATTGCTACTAATACCTTTGTGCAAGCAAGTGTTTATTTCAGGTGCGATTGAATTGACAACTCAATTGTCAAATCCTATACGTATTCTTTGGCTCCCCAAGTGTCGAATCAATAAATTGGGTTATCTTACCCGCGAAGACTATCTCGATCCCCTATAGTTGAGGGTTATCAAGTACTCCCTCCGATCCATAATAAGTGTCATTCATTTTGTACTAAGCTAGTATAAACTTTGTACTAGATGAGCGACACTTATTATGGATCGGAGGGAGTACTGTTTTCTGGCGCCGTTGCCGGGGAGCATAGCTTTATTTACAGGTCTACTTGAAGTATCCTACCTGCTGCACGTTATCTACTATGGGTAAGAAAGCAGACCCCAAGGTTCCGATCTTACCACCCCGTAAAAGACGAGGTACCACTCTTAGCACTAGTGCTAAACTTGATTCACCTTCAGTTATGAGTAAGTTTGATTCACCTCAGTTACATGCTACTTCTGCTGAGTCTGGCAATATGTTAGACACTTTTGATGATGCTTGTACTACCTTTGAAACTACTGGTTCACTTGGTTCTTCTATTGAAGAACATATTTCTACTGCTGCCCGATTCTCGGGAGTTGAAATTCCTGTTACCAAAACCCCTATTGGAAAAACTCATGATTTTACTGGCCTTAAGGAGAAACTCCTTGAGGACAATTATGTTATACTTGATGATGATTTATGCAGGGAGCTTAATGAATGTGCTGATTCCGACCCTGGCACTATAAAGAAGTTGCTTGCAAAGCACTCCTTGAAGAACAAGTTTACTCCTGATCCTACTTTTGATAGATATCCTATATGCATCACTGATCCTGATTATGATTTCTCAGTTGACCTTTCACTTATATCCATAGTTGAAGCTGATCCCTTTTATGGTAGAGAAAATGATGATGCTATCGAGCACGTGACCAAACTCACAGAGTTGGGTAGCTTGTTTACCACTAATGAAAGGATCCGAAAATTTTATGTGACCAAGCTTCTTCCTTTCTCTTTGAAAGGAGATGCTAGAGCATGGTATGATGCACTAACATGTGGTTCCATTCAAAGTCCTCAAGATATGGCTATATCTTTCGTTGATAAGTATTTTCCTGCTCATATGCAACATGCTGCTTTACAAAGAATTTACAACTTTAAACAGTTGCAGGATGAGCATCTCCCTAAAGCTTGGGGGGAGGTTTTGCAGTCCGCTCAAGGCTAGACCAGGACATGAGATCCCTAAGAATGAATTACTTGATATGTTTTATGCTAGTCTAACCGATGAATCTAGATCCTATCTAGATAGTTGTGCTGGTTGTGTTTTCAGGGAAAGAACACCGGACGATGCAGAATAATTGATGGGAAAGATTGCCAAGAAACACGAAGATTGGTTCGTCCCTAAACTACCTCCACCACTAAAGAAGAGGGGCATGCTTGTCCTAAGCCCTGAAGATATGCAAGAAGCAAAGAAGTCTATAAAAGAGAAAGGTATTAAAGCTAAAGACTTGAAGAATCTACCTCCAATTGAAAAGCTGTGTGAGCCTACTACTCACCCACCTATGGTACAGGTACACTCTCTTTTAGATTTCAATGAGATGACATACCTAAAGATAAGCCTCCTGATCAATTTTTAGATGAGCTTGATAATTTTATTATGAAGCAAAGTCACTTCAATGAAAAGATACAAGGTTAGTTGCATGATAATACTCGTTCTATCGAAAGTTTGCTTGATGTTCTAGGAAGAACAGTTAATGATGTTAAATGTCTTGTGAAGCATTTTCATATGGTTCAAACTCAGCTTGAACAAATCTCTAATGTGCAAAAAGATTTGCTTGCTAACAATGCCAAACAAGACAATTTACAGGCCTATGGTATAAAGACCCGGGGTGTAACACACACCCAGGACCCTCTTTATCCAGAGGGGCATCCGAAGAGGATCGAGCAAGATTCTCAAGTACAGGAAGAAGAGATTGTCAACTCTCTAAAGAAGAAGAACAAGAAAAAGAACACAAGGAAGTTGTCAATTCCAATGATCCTATAGAAGAAGAAGAACATGGTGTTGATCCAAACATCATATCTACCTCCGATGCTGAGACTGAAGACGGTGCTGAACCTGAAAAAGCTGCTGAAAAAATGACCCACCTGAGGTTCGAGAAGAGGAAACACCTGATAAGCGCAAGAAGTACACTAGAGAAGACTTCATCGCAAGAAGACATGGGAAGGAACGAGAACCATGGGTACAGAAATCCAAGCCCTTTCCAAGTAAGTCTGTCAAAACCAAAGAAGAAGAGCACTACAACAAGTTTTGTGAGTGGATGAAACCTCTTTTTGTTCAGATTCCTTTGACTGATGCTATTAAGTTACCTCCTTACTTTAAATATATGAAAGATATTGTTACTAATTAAAGAAAAGTTCCTACTATGCTTGCTAACTACTCTTTCAGTGGAAAGATTCCTGAGAAGCTCGGTGATCCAGGTATACCCACCATTCCTTGCTCCATAAAGAATAATTATGTTAGAATTGGTTTATGTGATCTTGGTGCAGGAGTGAGTGTTATGCCCGTTTCTCTCTACAGAAGGCTTTGTTTCGAGAAACTAATTCCTACATATATTTCCCTTCAGATGGCTGACAAGTCAACGGTCGTCCCGATCGGTATTTGTGAGGATGTTCCTGTTGAAGTTGCCAATTTCTTAATACTTACTGATTTTTTTTTTCTTGACATGCCCGAGGATGGGAGGATGTCCATTATTCTTTGTAGACCTTTTCTTAACACCGCAGGTGCAATTATTGATTGCAATAAATGGAAGGTTACCTTCTACGTGAATGACAAAGAACACAGGGTATATTTTCCAAAGAACACCGACAAAAGGCATGCCCTTAACACCATTGAGAATATCGAGACCGTGAAGATTGGAGAATGGGATTGTCCACTACAAGTATACCACAAATACAAAACAATTATGGTGGGGACAATGTCCATCAAAGTGAGAATGCAATGATCACTTCATAAGAGGCGAGACTTTCTGCTCTATATATCACCGGTTTGTTGGTAAGACTTGATCAACCTTGCTAACTAGCATGTTTTATATAGGTAAAAAGTTGAGCTTGTTATGTTTTCATTTCCTTTAGCTTTTATTCTCCTTGTTGTACCTAAGTTTTCGTGTTTAAAGCTTCACTTGTTCTAACTTTTGCCCCAAGTTCACGAAAGTTTTTGCAGCCTTTTGAACTTTGAAAAAATTCTCCACAGTGAAGTTGTCCAGAAAATTCAAAATAAAAATTTCCAGGTAAAAAGCCATCGGGGGACACCTGAGGCTGACCAGGGGGGTCCATCCCCTGGCCACGCCACACACCCTCCTGGGGCCCACAAGTACCCCCTGCTAGCATCTCTTCGTCCACTCTCTCTCTTTCTCATCAAAAACTCGTGTTCTTGCTCTAGTTTCGTGTTCTTGCTGTTCTTGAGTAAGGAACTTCGATCCCTCTACATCCACTCGTTTGAGTTGAAATTTGGAACACACACTCCTTGGTATGTGACTCCCTCACCCCTCCAATTAGTTTTCTTGTTGGTGTCTTCATTAGTGAGTATTTAGTAGTTCTTGGTGCTGTTTATTTGAGCTTAAATGTATGCGTAGAAATTTATTTTCCAAGTTTTGTTGCTAGTTTGAGCCTTGGTAAAGTAAGTAGAATGTTTTGCTCAAACTAGTTTTTCTTAAACCTCCGTTTTTGTGATTCGTCAAAAATTTCAGAAATGGATAGGCTAGGAAGATGGCTTGGGAAGAAGAAACCCGAGCGCTCTAGCCGTGTTAAGCGGTCCACATCTTCACCTTCGGCTATGAGGGTGAGCTACAACGAAGAAATCGTACCCTTGGAGCTGTTGGACGCATCACCCGCAAAGGCCATGGAATTTCCATGCAGAGATTTCATGGCGGATGCCGACATACAGGAGGAGACCGTCGCCCCATGGGATGGAGGGTCTTCCTCTAGTTGGGATGAGGGACCTTCCTCATCGGAGGATCCGAGGACTTCAGTGTATGCACCGGAGGGCTCATACAACCCTTGGTATTACATTACCCCGGAGCGGGAGGCTCTGCGGGACCGCAGTAGACGAGCCCAACTTAGGCCAAAAGCCTAAGCTTAGGGGAGTACGTACTCTCCTCCCCTTCCATTGTATCTTCCATTTTGTTCGCTTTGATATTTTTGAAGTCTTTGCCTGTTCTTATTTGTTCTTTTATTTTTCAAAAACAACAAAAATATTTCTCTTTTCTTTTTCTTTTATTTATCCTTAAAAAAACCCCAAAAAGATTTTCTTTCTCTCTTTAGTTTGCTTTGTTTTCAGAGTTCAGCTCGAGTCCGTGATGATTATATTTTCCTACGTTCGATTGTGCAAATGACAAGGCAGTAATGACGAGGATCGATGGAAGGGATGTAACAAGGAAAGCCGGTATGAACTCTTTTTGTTTCTACTCTTGTACATATGCCTGTACTTATGATTAGAGACCAGCTTGTAGCGACATAGTGCTATGTTTACAATGCTTTCCCAGTGGTTCATGCTTTCTTTGTGGTTAGTCTCAAATAGCTAGAGTTCATAATGTGTTGGTTGAAATGATTGACATGAATTGCATTGTTCATGGTTTGGCGTATTGAAGTTGTCTTTCCCTTCGGTGAATTCTTGGATCGACTTGACACATGTTCACGCATGTTAAGACTAAAAAGTTTGTTCTGCCTTGATGATCTTTTTACTTCAGAGTGGGTAATATCACTTTCATGCCCGATTCAATGTTGATTTGTCGCTCTGCATGATTATGAAAAGTATTGCTCTCTAGTTGGTCGCTTCCCAGTCTTTTGCTAGCCTTCACTCGCACTAAGCGGAATTCTGCTTGTGCATCCAAACTCCTTTTCAACCCAGTTGTTCCATTTGAGTCCACCATACCTACCTATATGTGGTATTTACCGGCCACTCCTAACTTAGACTTTCTTGTGCCATCTTGAAATTTATTCAAGAGCTTCCCTTTTGTAACCGTACAAGCTAATGGCGCGGTGAGAAAAAATCAGTATCTGTCATGCCAAAATTATTTTGGCGGAAGGTTTAACTAGTCAATAAAAATATATATGAGAGTTACACCTCCCCCATACTTGATGATGGACTGAAATGGACCAAATGCTGCTAATGAGAGGTGGAACGATACCCTCCTTCCATCCTTGAGGCAAAATAAAAGGTTCCGTAGACCATCAAAGGATCTATGGATAAGGGAATATGTGTAAGCAAAAGGCATTAATATGGTTGGCATGGGAGATATTGAGAGACCATTACCGTTCACCGTTGACTGGAAGTTGCACTTCTCAAAAAAACTTTGTCTCTGTTTTCAAAACTAAGAGCTCTGGCACATGTTTAGTCTTTGCTTCCTTTCACGGGTTTTCAACCCGTCCTTCAAAAATCCACGGTTCGAGAGTCTTCACGTTCTTTCTCCAAAGAACCAACTATTGAGAGCATAATTGTCATTCTTAGTGCAACATGCATTTCCCAAAGTACCACATTGTCTTCTGGATGATTGTGATGTTTCTTACTTTGAGTTCTTAGTTCTAGTCTCCTTTAAAACTCCGGAAGAGTTTCTGCATTTATGTTTTGATTCACTCATGGAGGCTAGCGAGATACCACTCTAGTAGGTTCATGCTATGTGCATTGTGATCTTGAATTGATTTTCAGCAGCATATTATTTACTTTTTTTTGTTTGTGACTGATCACATGAAAGAAGGATTGCTTCGTGCATTGTCTTTGTAGCATTGTGTCAAAACTTGCTAAACTCTTTCATAGTACATGCTTATATACATCTGTTTAATCAAAAGAGTTTGTCAAAGTTTTCTTTGTCGCATCTATTTCGTTGAACTGAATTGCTTGAGGAAAAGCAATAGCTAAGCTTGGGGGAGTTGATACGTCTCAAACGTATCTACTTTTCCAAACACTTTTTCTATTGTTTTGACTTCATTCTAGCATGATTTGGACGAAACTAACCCGGACTGACACTGTTTTCATCAGAGCTGCCAGTGCTGTTTTATATTGTATAGGTTTCTGGATATTTAGGTACGCAGGAAAAATCCACAAAAACTAAATAATAAATCAGCGTTCCCGAAGCTTCGATGATGCCAAAGGGGGGCCACAGGGAAGCCAGGGGGCATCTAGAAGGGTGTGGGGCGCGGCCCAGCCCCTGGCCGTGCCACCTTCCCTCCTGGGTGGGTCCCACACCCCCTGGTGCCCTACCTTGGCCCTATTTATTCACTCGGCGAGGAAACTCCAGAAAATAAGTCGCTTTTTTCAATCTACGTCGCGGAGCCGCCGCCAACCTCTGTTCTTCTCCGGGAGAGCTAATCTGGAGGCTGCTTTGGCCTCCGGTGAGGGGCAATCACCACTATTATCATCACCACAACCAGTTTATTTCAGGTGCGATCTAATTGACAACTCAACTGTCAAAGCATGTACGTATTCATTGGCTCCCCAAGTGTCGAACCAATAAATTGGGTTATCCTACCCGCGAAGACTATCTCGATCCCCTACAGTTGAGGGTTATCACCAACCGGCGCGTCCAGGAGGTAGGCCGCGCCAGGCCCCCCTGGAGCTCCTCTCCGGCTCCAATTAGGCTCTGAATTTTCTATATTTTTCAAAAACTCATAATCTGGAACTTTTATGGCGGTTTCGCGATGTTTCCTTACCGTAATACATACCTTTCCTTATTCTGCTTTTGCTGGAGTCTGAAACGGGGCTGCAACATATTCTTCATGAGTTGTTGTGTGTATTATATTTACATCAACGTTGTCTGGGTCTCCCGCCATGTAATGCTTGAGTCTTTGCCAATTCACAACTTGAGGGTTGGTGCCATCAAAATTATTAGTCTTGATTGCACCTGACCGGTAAACTTCTGGGATACGAAATGGCCCTTTCTATCTGGAAAGTAATTTACCCGGAGAAAACCTGAAACGAGATCTAAACAAAAAAACTTTATCACCTGATCCTCCCGCACACGATGTTGGAGATCTAGAAGATGTTGAACAACACATAACCAAAGACGATGATATGCAAACACTGATAGCTTCAGCCGTGCGGGACCCTCATCTCAAAGAGCTGCTTCTAAAGAAGACGACTAACTGCAGATCTGCTAGTATAGAGCAAGCTAAGTTGGCACAACTGGAGGTAGACTCGAATACTCCGTTGTATCCAGGTTGTGGATCGGAAGACTCTCGCTTGAAAGTAGCGCTCGATGTTCTCGAAATGAAGGAAAAACACAAATGGACGGACATAAGCGTCGACGCTAGCCTGCAATACAGGCAGAGTAAACTTCTGGAGGGCAACTCGTGTCCTACAAGTTGTGATGAGGCCAAGAAAGTCGTGTGGCCCTTTGATTTACCGCATGAAAAATACCACGTGTGCATCAATGATTGCTACATTTATCGAAAAGAGGACGCAGACATGATCACATGTCTGGTGTGCAATGCCGATCGATACAAGAAAGGGAAGAAAGAACCTCAGAAAGTTGTGTGGTACTTTCCTCTCATTCCCCGTTTGCAGTGGTATTTCACGGACTACAAGGAAGCCAAGCTCATGCGGTGGCACGCGGACAGAAAAAATGTAGTATTGAAAGATCCAAAACGGTGTGAAAAGGCAGTTGTGACACACCCTTCGGACGCAAGCCAGTGGAGAGCATTAGACGGCGTAGATGCAAGTTTCGCGGCAGATCCGAGGAACCGCAAGTTGGGTGTGAGCACCGACGGAGTGAATCCATACAGCAACCAGAGCAGCAAACATAGCACTTGGCCCGTGTTCGTATGGATATACAACCTCCCCCCTGGTTTTAGCATGAAGAGTAAGTACATACACATGTGGATGCTAATTCAAGGACCAAAACAACCTGGCAACGATATCAGTCTGTATCTAAATCTATTCAAGGACCAAAACAACCTGGCAACAACATCAATCTGTATCTAAAGCTACTGAAAGATGAGATAGACACGTTATGGGAAGGGGTGAACACATGGGACGCTGTCGCAGAAGAATATTTCCCTATGAGAGCCGCCTTGCTTTGTACGGTGAACGACTATCTCGGCCACGGATAGGTCGCAGGCCAGGTTTGCCACGGACATTGGGGAGGTATGAGGTGCAGGGATGATCCAAAGTTTATGCAGCTTAAGAAAGATCCTAGGTCTTCAAAAACTGTCTACACGGGGCATTGAAGGTGGTTACACAAGGATGACCCGTGGAGAAGGCGTGGAGAAGTTTTCAATGGTAAAGATGAGCTCCGGGGACCTCCACGTAAGAGGTGCGGTGAAGAAATATATGAGTTGCTGAATGATTGGGATCAGTGCCCTAAGCCAGGAAAGAAGCAAAAGGCACCAAAACCGCTCCTAGATGTATGGAAGACGAGGTCCATGTTTTGGGACTTGAAGTACTGGCCCGTTCTCGATATGCCTCATGCCTTGGTCTAATGCATATCACGAAGAATGTGTTCGAGAGTTTGTTTGCCACTCTTCTCAACATGCCAGAAAAAACCAAAGATGGGACGAAAGGAAGAAATGACCTGATACATCTAGGTATCATGGAAGATCTTCACGGGGGAATTGAGTCATCGGATGAGGAGACAAACCGACACAAGGAAAAAAGGTTAAGAAAAATGACTATCACTGCCCCCATCCTGTTTCACTCAAAGTGAGAACGAGCTTCAACAATTAATCAAGTGCCTTCTAGGAGTCAAAACCCCTTTCGGTTACTGTGGGCTGATAAGCAGATATCTAGACCAGCAGAAACAAAGGTTCAGCGGGATGAAGTCTCATGACTGTCATGTGATGATGAAGCAAATATGTCCGGTTGCGATTCGAAGGATAATGGACAAGCACGTACGTGAAACCCTTTTTGGTTTTTGTAACTTTTTCGACGTGATCTCTCGAAAGTCGATTACACGGAAGCAACTCTCAAGGTTGCAGGAAGAGATCGTTGTGATATTATGCGAACTTGAGATTTACTTTCCAACCGCATTCTTTGACATTTGTGTGCATCTGTTGGTCCATATCGTGGAAGATATCATCCACCTCGGACCGGCGTTCCTGCACAACATGATGCCGTTCGAAAGGATGAATGGAGTCATCAAAGGATTAGTTCGTAACAGGGCCCGTCCGGAAGGAAGCATCAGTTAGGGCTATCTCACCGTAGAGTGCATCTCTTTCTGCACGAATCTCCTGGGCGAAGTCGATGACCCTGTTGGCCTGCCCAGAAACAGGCACCTTGGCAGGCTCGACGGAGTAGGCCAAAAGAATGGCCAGAGGGAATTGCATGTAGACTTTGAAAAATGACGCGTCGACTTTAACAGGGCGAACTTGGTAGCTCTACAACCCTTGAAATGGTCGATCCCTGGTGCAAAGAGCACGAAAACATCATTAGGAAAAAGTACACTGACCAGGGTAGGGAAAGGACAGATGGGGAAGTAATCAGAGAGCACAACTCCACTTTCTTGCGTTGGTTCAAAGAACGCCTTATCGCTAATCCACCGATGGATTGTCCAGATGGAAGACTCTTATATGCTTTGTCACATGGTCCCTCACCCAACCTTGCGAGGTTGCAGGCATATGATATAAATGGGTTCACATTCTACAAGGAAGAAAAGGATAAAAGTTCTGCGTATCAAAACTCAGGAGTAACGATGGTATCCTCAATCAGTAATGAAAATTTACGATACTACGGAAGGATCGAGGAGATATGGGAGCTTGACTACTCTGGAGAGAAGGTGCCGATGTTTCGTGTAAGATGGGATAGGAGATCAACCGTCATGAAAGAAAACAAATACTTCACCACCATGGTTATACCCGAAGTCGGCAGCACTTCATCAAGCATGAACGTCACTGCGCAAAATGAGCCATGGGTATTGGCTAGGCACGTGTCCCAATGCTTCTTCATATTAGAACCCTGTAGGCCTAGCCACGTGGTCGTGAGGAGAGGCAAAAGAAACATCATAGGAATGGCCGACGAAGAAGACTTCGACATGTTCGACGACCCAAATATCGAAGATGATGAAGATGACGACGATAAGGCAAAATACACCACAAGAAGGAGTGGAACGACGCTACCTAGGTCAGGTCGTCCGTTCAAAAGAAGTAGTCACGATGTCGGGCTAAATTATGCAACTACGACAAAAAAGGCAAGAAAATTACCAAACGCTGAGAAAGACACGCAATATGTACCTCTCTTTTGTAATATAAATCCTTGACTACTTGCAATTCTTTTATTAAGTCATACATTTTTTGACAATTTTTATATGAAAACAATCCTTTTAATAAAATAGAAAGAAAATCAAATAAAAGAATAGAAAAAAGAAGCAAATACAAAAAAAACTTCTCTAGCGGACGGCCCATCTATACTTGCAATTATTTTTGACTTACAATTATTTTATTAAGTCATACATTTTTTCACCATTTTTATATGAAAACAACCTTTTTAATAAAATAGAGAGAAAAAAAATACAAGAATAGAAAAAAAAATACAAAAAAAAAATACAAAAAAAGAAGCTCTGGCGGCCCATCCTGTCGTACGCCAGTGGTAGGGTCACCTCTGGCGGACTCTTGCCTACCGACCGCCAGAGAAAAAAAGTACCACTTGCGGACGCCGGTGTCTGTCCGCCAGCTGTACTTGGGTACCTATTGACTATGCCATGCCCACCCACCCCGTGCATCTCTCCTCCACTCCTCTCTGTTTCCCCTCCCAACTGCAAGCGGCGGCGGTGGCGCACCAAGTATCTCACCCCTCCACTGGCGCTCTCTACACACCTCCCTCCACCGGCTGTCCGTGCTAGTGTGAGGGTCCACCCCCCTCCAGGCGCTCGCCCGCAGCCGTGCTAGGGTTCTTCGCCGTCGTCTCGGCGCTAGGGTTCGGGGACACCGCCGTCTCCGGCCTCAGGTTGCTCGAATCCTCCTCACCTCCTCCTCGCTAGTCAGCCTCTTCGTCCCCTGCACCTCCTCCTCTGCTTCGGCTATAGAGAACGAAGGTGAGCTCCCCATCTCCCGGTAATTGTTAATTGATAGGATATTGTTAGTTGTTGCTAGCTAGAATAGGTTGCTAGTATTGATTTGTTAGTTCCTAGCAGACAGCAAAGTGCAATGGGGTGCTACAATATCCTAAGTACAATGGGATTTTGTTAATATGGCTCAATATCCTAACTGCAATTTGTATTTGTTTCCTCTTGTTCCTGTGCTATATGCATCTAAAAATCTGGGCATTCCCAACTTTTTTATTGTTTTGTGCTGCTGTTTGGTCTATATATGTGTTGCTGGGTGCAGCGTGTGCTATATCTGTGAGTTTGCAGGTACCCATGAGGCCTTCAGATTGCCGGAATGTTGATTAACTTCCGTTCTGGCAAATTCGGGTACTCCATATGTCCTATTTTCAGCAAAGTTCATGCCAAAATTTTCCGTGAATTTTGGCATGACTTATGCTAAAAACAGGACATGCTAAAAATAATGAAAATGGAATATTTGTTAATAATTATGTAGAAAAAAATTAAATGGAATAGTTATTGACTGTGGTAAAACCATCAAAAGAAAGTAAGGAAGCAAGGGTTCAATTCTGATGACTAAATATCCAAATGTAGTTGCGTCGCCTTGAATTAGTCATATCATATGTGTTGTTGTCAGTCATTCTGATGATTACATCCTCTTGTTAAAATTCACCCCTGGTGTTGTTCAAGTATTCCAGTTAGGTTAGTCATAAAGTGTTCTGTTAATAATGTGTCTAGAAACAGGGGAGGTTTGACATCCTATCAGTTAATTCAGTTTACTGGTTATGGCCTCACACTTGACAAGTGATGAAGTTACATTTGGGACTAGTATGGATTAGTTGAGTTTTCAATATTCCTATGTTGCTGTGTACAACACAACTCCCTTCTACATTAGGTGTTACAGTACTGTGTTGAAAAATAAATAAAACATTTTGAGTTTTATTTTTCCAGTAATGATATTGGAGTTACATTGGTAAACCTTTTGTTCAGTTGAATTTTTTGTGAAGCCTACTGTTAACATGAGTAAATCATCTTGGGAAGACTAACTTAGAGAAAAACTTTTGGAATGGATGTGCTAACTTTTGTTTCCCCTTTGCAATCAAAATGAATATAGTCCACAAATTACTGAGAATAGCTCTCTTCTGTCTGAAAGGTTGGTGATGAAAAGGTGCAAGGGTTGTATGTTGCAAATCTTACGCGCTCATTCTGCAGGTCATCACATGTTGAACACAAATCTTAGCAGAATGAACCAATAGCTTTAGAGCCATGATATTGATTGGGTCATCAAGAACTAGAGCGAAAACCAATGAAAAAAAACCAATGCAAATTTCTCTTTAGTATTTTTAGTGATATATTGTTCTATAGGTAAATGTAAATTTATTCGGCACTTCATGTTCTGTTTAGGTAAATGGTTATCTATTTAGCTATAATACTAAATTTTGTTGGATCTGAACTGAAATTATTTATCTATAGCACTTAGCACTATATTTACAAGGTCTGGAGTATAGTTGGTAAAGAATTTTGAACTTTTCTGAACTTAACTGAACATTTTTGAGATCACATCGAGCTCCACCTAAGAAGTTGCTATGAATCCTTACTTTTAGAACTTTGAACTTGATGGATATATCCTCTGTGATTTTCTGTTGATTAGAGATTGCAATTGCATCCATATCCTAGAGGCAGTAAGCATGATGCATAAACACATGCTACTTTTCTATAACTCATTTTACACCAACCTATCCCACTTACGAGTAGTATTTTTAAATGGTGATAATAGATGTCAAACGAGGAAGCCGGTTGTTCTCGGGTACCTGTCGATCCCGTAGAGGATTATCCTTATTTCTCAATGCTTGCGCCTCAACAGCTTGACGATCAACATGATGAAGGCGGGGATGCAGGCAACAAGAGCACTACTAGTGGTTTCGGGGATGGCAACGAGAGCACTACTAGTGGTGCCGGGGATGGAAATGCGACATTTGGTCGCGATGCCAAGCAGCAGCGTAGGGAAAGGGGCCCAAACAAGTTCCGCACCATCCGGGAAGAATTTACGGAGGTGGACCCTGCTACCGGTTTGCCTACACAGCCGACTCATGTTGCAAAAGGGTACGACATCAGCATTGGATGCATCCTTCGAGAACTCATCAACATCAATGAAGAGGACATTAGGGAAAAAAACAAGGAACATGTAGCCACCCTCCTCATTCAGAGGCTGCACGCGCGATACAAGTTCTCGGAACCCTATGATAACCTTGATATCGAGAAAAATCTGGTGAATACATTTTCCCTAGGATGGTTCAACAAAGCCTTGTCCAGTTGGAAAGGGTATGTGAGGCAGGAGCTTGATGCGGGTTACGATTTTGATAAGATCCAAAGCCACCGGACGTCAATTTCGGAAGAGGACTTCAATGTTTTCAAGGCCAACTATGACTTACCTGCAACAAAGGCGCTTAGGTAGTGGGGGAAAGATATGCACGAGAAGAACGTAGCTCCCCACAATCTCGGAAGCTGTGGTTACCCCGGAAAGGAGCCAGTTTGGGATAAGGAGGACGCGGAAAGGAAAGGGTTGGACCCCTACACGAAGTTTAAAAACCCTCTCGGAAATCGAATTGTGCAGGCCCGATACAAGGAAAATCCCAAAACGAAGGAGCTATGCACGAACGAGAGGGTCAGGGAGATTGAGAAAAAATTCGGGACGAAGAAGAATTAGCTCAATCTCAAGGATCCTCAACCCAGGTGCCGTATGACGCCTCTTTTGAAAGGGCGCTAAACAAGGTAAAGAAATTTCCGGTGTCAGCGCCACCGCATCGTGGCCGTGTGGTCGGGGTCAGACTCAATCACAAGCATTCATTTTACTACCCCGAGACCAAGGAGGCACGAAAGGAGAGGAAGAGGAAAGAGGAGAAGAATGTTCGGGAAGAATTGGAGACCGTGAAAGCTGACATGCCCAACATAATCAATGCGCAAGTGACACATACTTTCAACAACCTCCTTCCTACCATGATGAAGTCGATTGCGGATTGGATCGTCAGAGGCCGACAAGGGCCTCTGCCCACGATCACCTTAGGTGCCAGCAACTCGAATAATGAGCCGCCTATTGTGAAGATCAATACGACGGCGGCCGACAACACACCACAAGGTGTGAGGGATGAATCTCCGGCCGGCACCGCGCCTCGTAGCAGCCCTTCCATCTCTTACACGCCGGCGGCCGTCCGCGGTTCTTCGTCATTTGACGAGCTCAACGCCCTGACGGTAAATAAGCGCCGCAAAAGTCTCGACTAGTTTAATTGGCGCTTGCTTGCCCTCTTTAATGCCTTACATGTTTTCGCAGGCCGACGAGGTGGGATGCACATTTCTATTACAAGTCAACAATTGTGACGCCCCCAAAATCAGACCGTGTACAGTAATCATACACGCAAGGTACACGATCGAGATTAGGGACTCACGTTGAGATATCACAACACAACTCTACAAATAAAATAATACAAGTTGTTTAATACAAGCCAGGGGCCACGAGGGCTCGAATACAACAGCTCGAGAGAACAAAGTTAGCGGAAGCAATAGTATCTGAGTACAGACACAAGAATACAAGGTTGCCTTAACAAGGCTAGCACAAATAACAACAGATCGAAAAGGCGAGGCCTCCTGCCTGGGAACCTCCAAACTACTCCTGGTCAACGGTGCCTGGCCTGTCGTCCCACCGTTGGGTCGCTCGACTTCTTACCTTAAGGACAACCGTTTCTCAGGTACCTAGAGCAGCTATACAGAGTCAGTAACAAGTAGAGTACAAGGATTACTCCTTGATAGCTCACACTTGATGGTGGCTCGGCAGAGCCGAGCCAGGGGGCCTTAGCCGGTGTCTGCATTGTACCGTACCTGTGCAGTTGTATATATTGTATCTGTGTTCACTCCCTTCAGTGGTCACGACCTGCTATCTAATCCTAGCTATCAATGCGCAGGGCTCACTGCTGAATATAAAACATAATTAAAGTAGGCAGCATAGGATAAAAGGAAGGTACATCAAGGGGCGACAAAATCAGGTTATGCAATTGAATAGGATTGTAACGTAGCAGCAGCAGTAATTCCTAGTGCATGAAATGTACGAAAAGATAGGCAATATCCGGGGAAGAGAATGGCTCTACTTGCCTGGAAGCTCGACGGTAGGGGCAGGGTCGTCGACGAAGTAGTCGTACCCGGCAGCGGTGTAATCGGCGGCAGTGGGGTCTATCGGAGAACAAGGGGGAAGTAAACATAGTAAATACAAAGAAATCATAGCAAATAGATGCAAGACATGACCGATGCAATGTTAACGGTGTTCTAACGCAGTGCAAGGTGTATTTCTCGGAGCGGGAATTCATCCGGGGATGAACTACCGGCTCCGGGTGATTATCGACAAACGGCCCGGAGGGGGAAGGTTCCACGTCGGTAGTGTCGTGAATATCTGATAGACATGTCGATAGTGTATCCGTGCTCGTTGATGCATTCCGATCAACTTTTATGTTCGGAGCATTTCCATCCGGAAAGTTTTACTGGTACCGGGTAATTACCAGACAGACGATCCAGAGGGGGAAAGTCTCGGGTTCGGTATCTTAGAGGGGTGCGGTGGGTATGCGGGTAGCGTATTGGTATTCGTTATATTTTTTGATTAATTTTGATTCATAAAGTTTTTCGATCCGAGTTACGGATTAAAAGATATTGATTTTCCAAGTTTTAATCATTTTAAAAGAATTCCTGAATTCCTTTTAATATTAAATAGACATTATCCGGAACAGTACTGGTTGACCAGTCAACTGACATGTGGGACCGACATGTCAGCCTCTGGTTATTAAAACAATTGATTTTCTATTTTAAATAATGCACATGACCCACATGTCATACTCTAATGATTATATAAATTCATTTTAATTAATTCCAAAAGCTATGGGACCCATTTGTCAGTGGGACATGCTTAATTTTAACAGATTAATTAATCCAGAGGGTTATTTAGAGACTGGGACCCACATGTAAGTCTAACAGGGTTATTTATCTTAACAGTTTTTCGTTTTAACTTAATCCTAATGGCCTTGGGCCCACTTGTTATCTACACAGGTGGGGTGGATTAGTCCACGGTTTGAGCCAGCCAGCGCTGGCGGCAAGCCGAGCACGGCGGGAACCCAACGGAGACCAACGGGGCGCGGAGGGGACTAGTGGGTACCCCTCGCGCCTGCGCACGCACTGGGACACTCCATCGATGACGGGCAGCTCCAGGGCGGCGGTGACGGTCACCGAGGCGGCGGACGGAACTCTTTCGAGAGGGGGACGACGACCGGGGCACGGGGAGAAGCACTGGTTGAGGGAAAGAAGCGGCTTCTCACAGGGAATTGGATGGCGCCGTAGACGTGGACGAAAGGAGCTTGGCGGTGGCGCAATTCCGTCGGGACCCCCGACGGCCGGAGGCGAAGGGGTCGGACTGATTCAGTTGTTGTAGCGCACCCCGGCCCGAATTGGCTGCATAGGGAGCCGCAGTCGTAGGCGGGGAGGCGTCTGGACAAGCTGGAGCTGCTTGAGAGGGTTGATAGCCATGACGACGGCGACCTGGCGGCGACGAGGAGCTCGGGGCCGAGGGGAAATGGCGCAAGGAGAGGGGAGGGAGAAGAGAGTGGCAGTGTGGGAGCTAGCGGGGGAACGTGCTAGGGTTTGAGAGGTGCCGGGGCCTCTTATCCCTGCCGGCGAGCCGCCGGATTGCTGCCACGGCGGCCCGGCGCGGTTCGGCCGGGGGATGCCCGCCACGCACCACCCGTGAACAGGAGAGAGAAGGAGGCGCCAGGGTGGTTTGGGCCGACAGGTGGGCCTGGGGTACGTTGGCCTTTGCGTTAGATTAGGTTTGCTATTTCTTTTTCTTTTTCAGTTTTCTAATTTTTATTTTTTATTTGTTTTATCCACAAAATAATTTTGTTAAATGGGCGACCTGTTGCATAATTAGTGTCACACCATACACTGTTACCACAAAAAGTTTGAGGCAAGAATAAAATCATTTAATATTTCTTTTATAAATTCAACTGAAAATTGGTACTGTTTTGCTGCTGGTTTGGATTGTTTGCAATATTTAGAAATTGCAATAAATGCTCAATGCAGCTTTATCATGGTCCATCGGGTTTTTAGGGATTTTACAAAATTTGTTCCACAATTTTTGGACAAAGTTTTATTATCACATGTTTCTGGAATTTTGATTGAGTTGATTTTTTTAGCAAGCCATGGGAAAGGGTGATCATCACATGCCTAATCATGGTGACTTGGCAACAGTAAAAGCGCTTACTTTAGTGTGACACCCGGGGTGTTACAAATCTCCCTCACTACAAATAATTCTCGTCCCGAGAATTAAAAGGTTGTGGAATGGATAAAGCTTTGGTTTCATATTCTAACGGATCTTCCGGTTCTTGTTGTCCTTCTCGAAGAAGTTAATCCTTCACGTTGATGTCTTCATTTCTCTGCATCAGTGCATCTCGATGGGTTGTCATGCTTTCGGGGCTGCATCATACCTACGAATAGGCTAGGAGAATAACTCAAGGGGTGTTGGATCGGTACAAGGTTAATCAACCGAGATGGTCGTAGGGAATGGGGTACAAAGTATCTCTCGAGTTTAAACTCAGAGAAATACATCGAGAGAAACAAAAGGTGGTATGAGAAGTTTCAAGCGGACATGCATGCATTCGATGCCGATAACGGATGAAAAAAAGGGTTACAAAGCATCGGGCATAAGAATGATATCAGGCCGAATATCGCAAGGTAGATGACAAGAGTCAGGTTCTGATCCTGTGGAACTGTAGTTAGGGTGGACCAACAATAGGGATGGTGGTGACATATTATGCGATCACGACGGAAGGTTTGTCAAAGAACAGCTCGTCAGTTATCTCGGCAACAACGTCGGTACCAAGGCCAGTGGACATTGAGAACCATTTTCCTGCTTGTTAAGACGGGGCGGACCAATTGGCAAAGTTCTCGTCCATCGGTGGTTACCGAAATGTTAGAAACAGTAGTAACAGGTTGTACGGATCAAGTGGGACACCGAAGTGTTTACATCAGCAGGGAATTATGACTTCTCAGATAAGTTATATCACAAGAAAGATTAAACAGACCAATGGAAAGGACATTCTGATGATACACAAGTATCAGGCGTAAATCTTTCCCGAGGGAAAACAGGGAAAGATATACATGACCAAGTTTGTATTGGCAGGGAGTCAAAGGAGGTTGTCGATTATAACACAAATCATCGAGGGGCAAGGATGGTAATTCTCACCATGGTTTCCATTAACATTTGGGAGCTGTCAAAATGTCGATGATGACCATGACACATCATGTCAAAAGGTTTCAAGAAAATACAATCGAACAACGGCGACACAAAGAAAAAGGAATGGTGAAGCAAAAGTATTCAGTGTTCCCGGTTGATGACAACCCAGAACCATGAAATGGCTCTGACAGGGAGAGGCATTGTTTTATCACAATTCCTAAGATGTAGTGCAAAGGCATGATATCCTCGAGATACCAGGGGTAATACTCGAAGGTAGAATGGTTGATCATAGGTGTAGAAGGATTTATACCAAGGGGGTTATTTATCTTTACGAGAAGCTTTCATGATAAGTTCTACATAGTATCCATGGGCATGAACACAAAGGTTCAGGGTCGACTCCCACTTCTTCAATGCATAGCCACTCATTCAGTTCTCGCTGTCGATGAATATGTAGCATTCAAAAGTTTATCTGGCATAACCCCAGTAGAGTAAGACCCGTAGAAGTTCATGGGTACACACAGATGGATGTAGCATAGATACAACCCATAGGGACATTTTACGAATTTATACGACAAACAACAGGAACAAGAGATACAAGTTTGAAATAAGAAGGCTGATGACACTGAGATGATGATACCGTTCGCCAAAGGCATTTCTTATGAGGGGAAGCTCGTCAATGATTTAGTACACAAGGGGACGACATGTAGTAATCCACCAAAAAGGTCAGGCAGGGGTACCGAGAGTCTGGTGTGAGTATTGGTACTCAACCATAAGAAGAAAGAATGCCAAAGCACTGGAGATAGAAGCATCAGAATAATTCGATGCTTAAGTACAAAGGAATTATGACTTCCATATCGATGTATCAGATCCAGATACATCGATCAAACATGAATATGTTGAATAGAAGCTTGACGCTTAGTCAACTAAGGTTTGATTTACCGAGAACCAGCTCATGTTCGGAATGACGTCTGAGCCGGAAGAATGGATTCAAAGGGATCAATTGATGATTGCGTGCATTCGCGCACACGAAGATTCAACAGATCGGAATGGCAATGCCAAGGGTGGGCATCGAAGACCATAAGACAAACATGATTAATCATAATGCGAACAGGCAAGAAGAATCTCCAAAGCAGTAGTCTGCCGAGGATTGGCGCGAGATCGGTTAGTATTTCAAACTATTATGGGAATCACATGAACCACTGAGGATGAACGGATTCTCAATAAATGGGAGGAGTTATCCGCAGGGTGAAAAGAAGCTTCAAGGATGTAGGCTCAAAGGATTCCCGAAACAATGGAAACTATTATGATGCATCTTGTGAAGAAAAGAGCAACTGGGATTGAATGGATGAATGAAACATGTATGTGGTTATACATACGGATTTATCGGTGGAAGTGAACTGTAAAGGTGATCGACACATATGGTCTCGGGAATTTTATCGGAGAGTAATCTTCGGCATCTTCTCGTGAAGAAGGCGATCATCTGAAATGAGTGGCTCTCCGGGAGGAAGTAGTCAAGAGAACCTAAAGTCAGAGTTAGCAAAATCTTTAACCCGAAAGGAAGACAGAGCAGAGTCCCAGAGTAAAGGTGAGGAGAAAAAGATCCTAATACCACCCAGTTTTGCGATGTGGGACGATAAGCCACACGACATTGTTAGTAAAGTAGTTTTGCAACGAATAGACTCGACTTCGACCAAGGAGTTGGAAGGGGGTGTACTACAGGCATTCGGCTCTGATACCAACTTGTGACACCCCCAATATCAGACCGTGTAAGTAATCATACACGCAAGGTACACGATCGAGATTAGGGACTCACGATGAGATATCACAACACAACTCTACAAATAAAATAATACAAGTTGTTTAATACAAGCCAGGGGCCACGAGGGCTCGAATACAACAGCTCAAGAGCACATAGTTAGCGGAAGCAATAGTATATGAGTACAAACACAAGAATACAAGGTTTCCTTAAGAAGGCTAGCACAAATAACAACAGATCGAAAAGGCAAGGCCTCCTCCCTGGGAACCTCCAAACTACTCCTGGTCAATGGGGAACTCGACGTCGTAGAAGGCATCGGGGATCTTCATGTTGCGGTGGTCGGCATCGGGGATCTCCTGCTCCTGTACTCCAAGGCTCCAACGTCGACTGCAGCGGCCGATTAGGCAAAACATAAAGGGGGAAGTAAAGCAAGGGTGAGTATCTAGCATACCCGCGAGTCTTACCTCCGCTGCTAAGCATTTATGCATTTGTATCAAATGGAAAGGGGATGTTGTATATAGTGGACTGCAAGGTACAAATCAGAATAAGGGTAAGAAGCTAGGCCTATCGAAGACTAGCATCTTTTGACGTGTCTTGCAGCATGAGAAGAATAACATGAATGTAATAACAATGCAGCAGAATTTGCTGAAGCGTTGTATAATAGTAAGTTGTAATAATTAATAATAATAATTCCTCCAATTTCCCTTCCTCGACTCTCTGCGAGGAAGAAGACCCGGAACCATACAGTTTAATAGTAGTAGTTTGTAGTGGTAAGATCCAGCTTCAACATAAAGCGTCCTGTTACCGCGGACACGGCTATTCTAATAGATTTATCTTCCTTGCAGGGGTGCACTGGCGTGACTCTACAACGCTCGGATCTCCAGGGTGGCGTACACCCTGTTAGGGAACACCCCACCGAAGCTATCCGACACAAAGTAGCCCATCCTTCGGCAATCAACAGAGAGGTCAATCCGATGGACTATATCCTATGTACGCCGGGCTTTGGACCCTAACCCGAACGTACTCCTGCACGATACGTGACTGGCCGGTGAAGCAAAATCAAAGCAAATACAAATACACCGCTCGAGCAAGAGAAGATAATACCACTTCCCGGCAATCAGCCCGCGATACTGCTGACGTCTGAAGACCCTCGAACAAGACTACGATGCAGGGGAGCCCATACTCCTCATCCCACGTGTAGGTAGTGCGTACAAGCCAAAAGGCTACTCAAGACATCCGCCGAACCATTTATCATTTTAATTAACCTGCGTGACAACCGTTATCGTTGCCTCGACTTAACTGACCCGTGGAAAACGACAGCAGTCAGGACAACCAGTACATCGGTGCCTTCCCTGTCTTCCCACCAAGTCTCTACGGTTACCAAAAAGGTGAACTGACTCATTACCTTATCTCGCGTGTGCTCTTGGTAGAGCTCCACTTTTGTGGTTTGGTAACTCTCGCGAGATACGAGCAGGGGCCAAGCACGCCAGTAACGTCGGTCGTACCCTCCCTGTCGTTTCCGACGCAATACCGCTCGCGGGCACCGTTGGGTCGCCCGACTTCTTACCTTAAGAACAACCGTTGCTCAGGTACCTAGAGTGGCTATACAGAGTCAGTAACGAGTGGAGTACAAGGATTACTCCTTGATAGCTCACACTTGATGGTGGGGCCTTTGGCGGTGTCTCCATTGTACCGTACCTGTGCAGTTGCATATATTGTATCCATGTTCACTCCCCTGAGTGGTCACGGCCTGCTATCTAATCCTAGCTAACAATGCGCAGGGCTCACTGCTGAATATAAAACATAATTAAAGTAGGAAGCATAGGATAAAGGAAGGTACATCAAGGGGCAACAAAATCAGGCTATGCAATTGAATAGGATTGTAACATAGCAGCAGCAGTAATGCCTAGTGCAAGAAATTTACGGAAAGATAGGCGATATCTGGGGTAGAGAATGGCTCTTCTTGCCTGG
The DNA here is from genome assembly GCA_950022295.1 of Bromus sterilis. Lineage (NCBI taxonomy): Eukaryota > Viridiplantae > Streptophyta > Magnoliopsida > Poales > Poaceae > Bromus > Bromus sterilis. The sequence goes on from OX465597.1 coordinate 170,929,043, forward strand.
AAGCTCGACAGTAGGGGCAGGGTCGTCGACGAAGTAGTCGTACCCGGCAGCGGTGTAATCGGCCGCAGCGTGGTCTACCGGAGAACAATGGGGAAGTAAAAACAGTAAATACAAAGAAATCATAGAAAACAGATGCAAGACATGACCGGTGCAATGTTAACGGTGTTCTAACGCAGTGCAAGGTGTATTGCTCGGAGCGGGAATTCATCCGGGGATGAACTACCGGCTCCGGGTGATTATCGACAGACGGCCCGGAGGGGGAAGGTTCCACGTCTGTAGTGTCATGAATATCTTACAGACATGTGGATAGTGTATCCGTGCTCGTTGATGCATTCCGATCAACTTTTATGTTCGGAACATTTCCATCCAGAAAGTTTTACCGGTACCGGGTAATTACCGGACAAACGATCCGGAGGGGGAAAGTCTCGGGTTCGGTATGTTAGAGGGTTGCAGTGGGTATGCGGGTAGCGTATTGGTATTCGTTATATATTTTTGATTAATTTTGATGAATAAAGTTTTTCGATCCGAGTTACAGGTTAAAAGATATTGATTTTCAAAGTTTTAATCATTTTAAAAGAATTTCTGAATTCCTTTTAATTATAAATAGACATTATCCAGAACAGTACTGGTTGACCAGTCAACTGACAGGTGGGACCCACATGTCATCCTCTGGTTATGAAAACAATTTATTTTCTATTTTAAATAATGCACAGGACCCATATTTCATACTCTAATGATTATATAAATTCATTTTAATTAATTCCAAAAGCTGTGGGACCCATCTGTTAGTGAGACATGCTTAATTTGAACAGCTTAATTAATCCAGAGGGTTATTTAGAGACTGGGACCCACATGCAAGTCTAACAGGGTTATTTATCATAACAGTTTTTCTTTTTAACTTAATCCTAATGGCCTTGGGCCCACTTGTCATCTACACAAGGGGGGGGTGGATTAGTCAACGATTTGAGCCAGCCTGCACCGACGGCGAGCCGAGCACGACGGCGACCCACCGGAGATGGGTTACGGCAACCAACGGGGCGGCGGAGGGGACTAGTGGGCACCCCTCACTCCTGCGCACGCACTGGGGCACTCCATCGTCGACGGGGAGCTCCAGGACGGCGGTGACGGTCACCGAGGCGGCGACCGGACCTCTGTCGAGAGGGGGACGATGACCGGGGCACGGGGAGAAACACGGGTTAAGGGAAATAAGCGGCTGCTCAAAGGGAATTGGATGGCGCCGCAGACGTGGACGAAGGGAGCTCGGCGGTGCACTACTATGGAATGCCCTTTTAGTGGCGTCCTTTTTTCTGTTTAGTTTTAAAACCCGGGTGAAGAGGGAAATTATTGAAAAGAACAAAACCTGGGAGGAGCTCAAGGAGAAAGAGCCATTGATCGCCGAAGCTACCTACAACCTTTTCAAGGCTAGGTGTGAGTCCGAGCAAGCCAAGGCCGCGAGTGCAAAGGGAAAGGCCATGCGGTCGCAGGTCATAGGTAACCACCGTCTCGGAGCCGGTGGTTACAGAAGTTCCAAGCCTAAATGGGACAAGGAGGATGCCGAGTACGCCGCTGCGGGCATACCTAACCCCTTCCAGCAATACAAAGATGATCTGCAGACCGAATTCTTTGTGAGGGCCCGGAGCTATAAGGACAAAGCAACCTCGAAAATAATTATAGATCCTAAGATTGAGGAGTTTACGACTGCCGTGGTAAGTAGTTTACCACGCGACCTTGTCGATTGAATTCTCGAGTGAAGTTCACAATTTCTTAACATGTCACATTCTTTTTGCAGCAAGCGGAAATGAAAATCGCCTCATCGCAGGAGTCATCGGTTAAGCCGGCCGGCCCGTGGGACAACGCCTTTAATAGGGCGTTGAACAAGGTTAAGAAGGTTGACGACGTGACGGCGAAGCCATCGTCAGCCGGCCATGTGATCGGCTTTGGTGCGGACCTAAATTGGTCCGAATATTATGGAAAACCGGCGGAGCAGTCCGGTTCGAGGGGGCGCAAGGCGAGAAGGACCGAAGAAGACACCGCTTATGTTCGTGGACTAGAGGAGAAGGTGACAATGCTTCCGCAGCTTGTCCAAGACGAAGTGGCGAAGACGATGAACGCTCTCCTTCCAGATATGATGCAGTCACTCGCGAATTGGCAAGCGCGTTGTGGACAAGGGCCCATACCAGTCCCTAGCATGGTCGGAAGCAACTCGGGAGCCGCGGCGCCTGCAGTACCGACTCCCGCCGTAGTGGTGGCTTCCGCACCGACTCCCGACATATTGGTGATTCCAGCCGCCAACACCGCGGTGGCGGCACCGGACGTGATGGTAACTCCTCCAGCCACGATCGAGCAACCGGGGCATAACAATAATTTACCCGGCGGCAGCGCAAATAGGGATAATGACGCCACGGGAGGCAGCGCGCCCTCCGTCTCTTGCATGCCCGCTGTCATCTGCAGGGTCTCTTCACTAGCCGACCTCGATGCCCTTAAGGTAACTATAAGCGTCTACAACTCAAACGAGGACTTCATCTCCTTGCCTTTTTTAGTGGAATCTCTCTGATGCCCTACATGCATATATCTCTTTCACAGGAGGACACTCCATACATTCTATTATAAGTCATGGACGGCGAGTTGAAGGATGTTGCCAAAGGTAAAATCATTCAACCACAAAATCGAATCATGCACAATATGCCGATGGAACCGGAGATGCATAGGTTTCAAATATCTCTCGTGATTTCGGGCTACGAGAGGGTTGAACCTCCCATTCAACCCCCCGGATACAGTGAGGACAAGCCGGCAGTCCTCAGTGAATGTTTCGGCCAAACATGCCTATGGCCGAAGAGAGAAATGCGTTTAATGACAGTGGAAAGGGGCACCACACCTAGGACAACACCGCTAGTCATCGTGTCGGCGCCACATGATCCCATTGGCGCACAACAAGAAGACGATGATCTTGATGATGATATCAGCGCCGACTAGTTCATCAATACTTTGTATGATGCTGATGACTTACTCATGCCTCCTGCTGAAGGAGTCTATCAGCATGAAGAGGAAGCTCGTGGTCCAGCTGATCCTGCGGCGAAGCCTGCTTACTCTACGCGTCTCTTCGCTTCTTCTCTGGAGATGTCTCCAGCAGCTTGCGCCTTCACCGAGCCTCAAGCAGATGCCACAAGGAGATCTATTCTCAGCCTGTCCACACTCCATAAGGTGGCCACTGAGCAGATAAAGGCCGGCGACTGCTCGAAATCAGAAAAGAAGAAGGGACGGAAAATAAAGAAGAGCATCACTTCGAGTAGCCAACCTTCGATGCTGATCCGGGCTCAGGACGGGACACCAAGACCCAAATATCTCTCGTTTGAAATCCATGTGGCTGGTAGGGCGATGCTACCTAAGGACATGCTCGACCTTCCAACTTCAGATATGCAGAATGTGCATCACAGTATTATGGCATTATAGAAGATTCTTCTTCGAGAAGATAATCCCTCATACTCGGTTTTCATCGCCAAGGTGCCACTCAACATGGGATTCATCAACACTATCCCCGCGGATATGATAATCCTATGGTTTTCGGAGATCTACAATTTGTACCATCTCAAGCGGCTGGACCATAGCCTTATCCATCTGTTCTCGCTCAGCGTTTCTATGAGTATCAGGAGAGATAAGACCCTGAGTGTCGCGATATTGGACCCCTTCTACATGCGTGAAAGCATCTTGATGGACGACAGGGACGCGACTCTCTCGGCGGGGTACATCACAGACTTCATGCTACAGAACGCCGACAAGGATTCATTTCTTACGACCTACTCTCCCAAGTAAGTCACTCGCTCGCCGCCGTAGCATATATGCTTTCTTAGCTTTCCATTGTCCTCTTCCAACATTCCTTTTGGATTGTTTTAATTATGCAGTGAGGATCAAGACTGCGTGCTCATCTGCTTTTCACCGAAACACTCGCATGTCGTGTATTTAGACTCGGGGAGTGTGAAAAAGAAAGATTACAAGTATATCATGAGAGTTTTGGATGATGCTCTCGCCGGCTACATAAAAGCAAGAGGCAAGATGGTGAAGCACAAGTTTAGGAAGAATCAGCCTGACGTGAACGTGTTCAGCCACATAACGCAGTTCCCGTGTGTCAAGCAGCCGGCTGGCAGTGTGAGGGATGCGTACTACGCCCTTCATAACATTAGGGCGATTGTACATGAACAACGCAACCTTACACTGCCAAGTCATCTCAAAGTCTGGGCCGCAAGGAAGGTGGAAATCGCCGATGAAAATCTTAAGGAGGAGTTCTTTCGCATCCAAGCACAGATGGCGACTATCATCCGTCATGAAGTACAAATGAGGGGGTCAATCTTCCACTCGAACATTGGACCATCCAATGGGGAGATAGAAGTCCGCCTAAAGGCCTTGCGTGACACAACGCCTTTCATGACGAAAGAAGGATGCCGCCCATTCCCCGAGCCGAGTCAGAACAATTGAACAATTTATGTTATATATGGCAGTCGTTTGCTGAATGTGTGCCCTACATGTAATTTGGATGTACTCTTTGTGTAGTAGATGGTAGTGTCAAATACTCTTGGTGCTCTTTGTGTATAAAGGTCATTGCATATGCATTTTTATGCATATGTGCATGCTCCTCGCCATTGATCGACTTGCTTTATGTTGTTGATAAGAATAGATTGTACATTGCGTTGTTGTCCTTTTGTATGAATTCATATGGATGTGACCTCTAAAGCTTTGTTTTGTGCAGGTTGAAGAGCAAACAAGAGATGATGACGAAAGTAGCTTTCTGTTTTCAATAATTGTTGGACTCATTGTAATATTGTGATGGATGTAATCTTGTGAATCTTGTTGGCCTCTAAACCTTTGTAAATCTTTGTAATAAGAATTATAATGCAATTCTTTTGTATCAATAATTGTTGGGCTCATTGTAATATTCTATTTTGCATTTTTGTAATATAATAAAAATATCTGTAATGTTTTTATTCTTTTCCACGTGGCACAATTCCGTCGGGAGCCCCGGCAGCCGGAGGCGAAGGGGGCGGCCTGATTCGGTTGTTGTAGCGCACCCCGGCCAGAATTGGCTGCACAGGGAGCCGCAGTCGTAGGCAGGGAGGCGTCTGGATAAGCTGGAGCTGCTTGAGGGGGTTGATGGCCGCGACGACGGCGACCTCGCGGCGACGAGGAGCGCGGGGCCGAGGGGAGATGGCGCAAGGAGAGGGGAGGGAGAAGAGAGTGGCGGTGTGGGAGCTAGCGGGGGAACGCGCTAGGGTTTACGAGGTGCGGGGGTCTCTTATCCCTGCGGGCGAGCCGCCGGATGGCTGCCACGGTGGCCCGGCGCGGCTCGGCCGGGGGATGCCCGCCACACACCACCCGTGAATAGGAGGGAGAAGGAGGGCGCCAGGGTGGTTTGGTCCGACAGGTGGGCCTGGGGTACGTTGGCCTGGGCGTTAGATTAGGTTTGCTACTTCTTTTTTTTTCTTTTTTCTATTTTTTTATTTTTTTATTTGTTTTATCCACAAAAGAATTTTGTTAAATGGGGGACCTGTTGCATAATTAGTGTAACACCATACACTGCTACCACAAAAAGTTTGAGGCAAGAATAAAATCATTTAATATTTATATTATCAATGCAACTGAAAACTATGGCTGTTTTTCTAATGGTTTGGATTGGTTGCAATATTTAGAAATTGCAATAAATTCTTAATGCAGCTTTATCATGGTCCACCGGGTTTTTAGGGATTTTACAAAATTCGTTCCACAATTTTTGGACAAAGTTTTATTGTCACATGTTTCTGGAATTTTGATTGAGTTGATTTTTTTAAAAAGCCATGGGAAAGGGTGATCATCACCTGCCTAAGCATGGTGACTTGGCAACAGTAAAAGTGATTATTGTAGTGTGGCACCCGGGGTGTTACAACAATGAGTTGAAGGACGTGGCAAAGGCACGTATCGTGACACCACTTAACCATGTGTTCCACACAGTGCCTATGGCCGATACCATGTTTAGGGTTACATTGGACCAGGTGTTCCCGGGTTGCGCAAATTTGGATCCTCCGACTCAACCCCCCGAAGCCGATAGCGAGTTGAACCTCTAATAATGCTTGTCTTGGCCAATGCTATGGCCTAAAGATCTGATTCGTCTAGACCCTTCTTTCATCACCCCAGAGCAAAATGAGGCTTTTGCTGAACCTGCGGATCATCACGACGACAATGATGTTCGTGCCGAAGACTTCCTCGTTGATGACCACGACTTACCTGCTGCCAGCCAGGGTCCTCTTGATGATACACAAGTCGCCGGTCCCAGCCAGGGTCCTCCCCGTCGACGAGGCGTCTATTCTCTTCTCAAGGAGCGCCAAAAGCAGCCCCCTTCAGCCCTTGTGATCCAGCTGGTCTCAGCCAAGACACACTCCAAGAGGCGCTCCAAGATTCATTTGTGCAGCCTGCTAGAAGGAAGATGACGGGCGGAAAAGATCGAAGAAACGTTCCTTTGACTCCAGCAGCCAGCCGGTGGAGGGGTGTAGGATGCCGATCCGGGTCCAAGACAAGGTACCCATCATAAATTGGCATGAGATCCGTGAGTTGGGTAAACCGATGTTGCCGCCAATTTTTTTAGAAATCGTCACTTCGGATATGAGGAACCTCCATAATGCTATTCTTTATGTGGAGACAAATCTTGCCAAAGATGACAATGCAACATACCCGCTTTACATAGGAAAGGTACCGGAGGGCTCGGGCTTTGTGGATAAATACCCAGGGGACTTGTTCTTCTTGAGATTTAATGATATCTTTGACATGTTCCACATGAAAGCGCTCCACCCATCCATGGTCCGCCTGGCTACGCTAAGCTTGCCTCAATAGCTCATCAAAGAGAATACCCCGAACATCGCTATAATGGACCCCTTCTACATGCAACAAAAGTTCTTGAACAACCCTAAGGGTAAGATAGCGGCAATGAAGTACATCAAAGATTTCTTCGTGGATCATCCTTCCAAGAACATCTTTCTCATGCCTTACTTCCCTGGGAAAGTCATTCTCCTTGCAGCCGTTACATTCTTTCGCCATCGTTAAACTAATCTGAGGCTGATGATCTCTTTGAACTACAAACTATTTTGTGTAGCAACCAATACGGCACCCTCATCGCTCTGGAGCCGAAAGACTCGCTTGCCATATATCTCGACTCGGGGATTCATCAGAAGTACAAAGACTACAAGTTAATCAAGGATGTTCTGGATGATGCTCTCACTGGCTACTCTTATAGGGAGGGCATCATAAAAAGAAAAAACCAAAGGCGAGGAAATTACACATTCATCCATAAAACGGACTTCGCCTGCATCAAGCAGGCGCCAGGCAGTACGAGGGAGGCCTGGTACGCCATCTATCATATGCACGAGTAGTAAAGGATGAACAAAGACTACAATATCAATCGTCTCTCGCAAAATGGTGCGGAACCTTGGCGGGGTCCTCCGATGCCGAAGTAAGACAAGAGTTCGGCCGAATCCAGCAAATGATCGCGCGAACAATCTCCAGGGATATCAGACATAGCGATGGGGTGTTCTTCTACAGTCATCGTCCACTACCTAACGCTGACATAGAAGCCCGCTTACATCAACATGGTGATGACATACCATTGAACTCATTGCAAGGTTATCTCCCGTTCCCTCCGCTGAAGCTGAAGCCAAAGTCGAAGCCGAAGCCAACCAAGAAGTTAGAGGGTGTGTTCTCTATGCATGTAGCTAGTTTTTCTCGAACAATTGATGAACATGTGTTGTAAACTTTATCTCATGTTGAACTTGTGTACGTACTACATGATGCATGAACTAAGTCTTCTTTTATGCATGATGAACATGTTGCTAGTATTACATTGAACTAAGTCTTCTTTTATAATGTATGATTGTACACACATCTTCCTCTTTAACTATCTTGGTTAATATTTTTATATGTCGTTTATACTTCATAGGTGAAGAAGTGGTATGTGGTGTATCAAGGTAGCATTCCCGGAGTCTATGAGCACTAGGAAGACTGCTTCAAGCAAGTGAACAAGTTCAAGGGCAACAACTACAAGAGCTACAAGAGTAAAGCGGAGGCGGAAGCTCGGTACTTGAACTACCGGCAAGGGCAAGAGAGGAAGAACCACCGGATGAAGTCCAACTTCATCATGATCCCCTTCTTGATCATCTTCTTTACCATTCTCTTGTATGTGATTGTAGTTATTATATGAAACTACCAATTCGATCGAGACGTATTTGTGTGTGATACAATGTAGGTGACGAAACTCCCAACTTGTCTATTTTTATATTTGTGATCTATGTGTGATACAAAATGTGTAATGCCATTACAACTTGTCTATTTTGGTTAGTAATGTGATGTAACAATATTTCATCACTCTTCTATATTTGAACCTATGTATGATGTGTATTTGTGCTGTTGGCATGTTCCTAAAAATATTTGATCTTTGTATTTGTCGTGGATATAATCCTGACAATAGAGTGAGGGGTATGAACGGAGCATGATCTATCAAAATGCAAACGGGTGGACGCAGGCGATTTTATCGAGTTCGGGACTCTCACGGAGGAGATAAAATCCCTACGTCTCGCTCCCCGGAGGGTTTCCTTTATCTGTGTAAGAACACGAAGAACATGGCATTACATGGGATAAGATCCCGTGAGAGAGGAGGATGAAGAGGAGAGTCGCCTGTAGTGGTGGTGGGGGTGGCTTATATAAAGTGCGCCACCTCCACCTCACTCAAATTACATAAATGAGGGATTAATGCCTATTAGTGCTAGAATAAAGCTTCTAATTAAAACATAGAAACTCCTCCATTAAGTCGTATTATAATGGGTGAAGCAGGATGCTTGGCTGTATAGCTTCGGTGACTGTTGACTATCGTCTTGTCCGAGTTGCCCGTTACTCGGTAGCTTCATGTCCGAGTAGCATGCCACCCCGAGTTAATTGTTACTCGGAAGCGTAATCATACTTTGATCATCGAGTAACACCTGACTCGGTTATATGTCAATCTTATTCTTATTATCTCGTTAAGGGTACCCCATGATATGCGATACTTAAGGGTATGCCTTAGGTATGACCACAACAGTATCCCCCAAGGCTCCGAGCAACTTCTTGAAGTTACTCGGAGTCTTTTTGATTAGAGAATTTTCGTATAAATCCTTCCAGTGGGAGCACTTCTTAGTGCACCCACTGGGTGTAGCCCCCAAGGCTCCGAGTAACTTCTTGAATTACTCGGAGTCTTTTGATTGCAGACTTTTTATTAATTGAGATAATTGATTTCATCAATGGAGAATGCTCTTCCTATTGAAGTGCTTTTGGGTTCTCGTAATTGAGGTAATTGACGTCATCAGAGAAGTGTATCCTTTTTCTATTGATGGCGGGTTCAAGAGGTATATGAAGATTAAACTCAATAAGAGGCCCGGAAGGGATTTACTGAAATTTTAACTTTTATCTCGAATATAAGTCGGGCAAGTTAATGGAGAAATCTGGCGACACTCAAGCGTCTCTCGGAAGAGGTGGACTGAGGCCCCGGAGGGCGTGTCTCATGGTAATAGGCCTTAAACTCCATATTAACCAGATTTGTAAAGTTTGATATTCTAAAGCATCATAAAATGAGCTTGAGATCATACCGCGTGGGATATCAATTCTTTACCCCCTGCACCTTATCATACTAGTAATCTGGCAATCTACGTCGAAGACGGATTACTAGAGAATTAACTACTCGGAACTTTTCTCGAATAGCTAATGAAAACAAGTTTTTCCATTTGCTGTGTATTCTGAAATATGGCTGCATTCATGCATGTCACTTAGTCTCGAGTATTATCGCATTCGAAACTGTTTCATGCTTGAGAAATAGCCTCTTTCAAAAATACTCCGACTGATGACTTACTCGGTTTTGTTGAGTATCCAAGTGGCGACTTACTCGGTACGTTGTTCTTCCGAGTGAAGATCTTCTCGGGATAAATTTTCCTTCCAGTGGGAGAACGATCAGTGCACCCACTTGGTGTAGCCCCCAAGGCTCCGACTAACTATTGGTAGTTAGTTGGAGTCTTTTACTGAAGCTATACAAAATTGTTTCATCGTGCGTGGACACGGAACATTTTCTTGAGTGTTGTTTCTTGAAGGAATTTGGAATCTCGTTGTGCGCGGGCACGGAATGAAACCAAAGATATTTCCTTCATTGATCTGAGATAAAATGAAAACAGATAGAGAATGAAAGTATTATAGTATTCATACCTAGAAAGCTGAGTGAAAATGCAACACTTCAAACTTTGCAGATAATAAAAGTGTAGAACGTAAACTTTACAGATAATCTATTTGACTTGGTTTATTTGTTTTCTCGTGTTTAGCCATTTAGCGAGCCGGCAGACCATTAACTTTTTCTCTTGCCAACCAGACAGTCAGGTTGCAACTGGGTTGGAGACGAAGAGTAAGCGTTTAGGTACCGAGCATGTATTGGCGTTTCACGAAAAATAAGAGAAAATCAAGTAAGCAACTTGCCGACTGGTGGCGCAATTAATGGGTGGATCAAAGAGCCACCAGCAAAGGTAAATCTGGTTCTAATCTAAGTTGTAGCCCCCGGGTGTGGCGTAGCCCCCGAGTGCGTTACAACCTTCGACGGCGGACCTATCGGAATATGGGGAATGTGATTTGTGTTTCATCGAGGTGAACTCGGATAAAGGCGAGAAGTGATTCCCGGATGAAGCTCGGGAGAGACATACTCGCTAAAATGTCTAAAGTACATAATTAGTTGTACGAGAAACTTAGCTGTTCCACATTGGTGATGTAGTCGATGTCGGTGAAGCCGTGGAACTTCGAAGATACATCCTCATAGGAATACGAGGCCGTGTAGTGACGGATGTTGTCGTCGAAGGAGTGTGTAGCTCATCCGAGTCGCGACCGAGTTGGAGCAGTGCAGAGTCGCGGAAGGATCGTGTTGTTCTTTCAAGTCGTCGTCGATGTGAGCGGCCATCTGAGTCGAACTGTCGTGGATATAATCCTGACAATAGAGTGAGGGGTATGAACGAAGCATGATCTATCAAAATGCAAACAGGTGGACGCAGGCGATTTTATTGAGTTCGGGACTCTCACGGAGGAGATAAAATCCCTACGTCTCGCTCCCCGGAGGGTTTCCTTTATCTTTGTAAGAATACGAAGAACATGGCATTACATGGGATAAGATCCCGTGAGAGAGGAGGAAGAAGAGGAGAGTCGCCTATAGTGGTGGTGGGGTGGCTTATATAAAGTGCGCCACCTCCACCTCACTCAAATTACATAAATGATGGATTAATACCTATTAGTGCTAGAATAAAGCTTCTAATTAAAACATAGAAACTCCTCCATTAAGTCGTATTATAATGGGTGAAGCAGGATGCTTGGCTGTATAGCTTCGGTGACTGTTGACTATCGTCTTGTTCGAGTTGCCCGTTACTCGGTAGCTTCATGTCCGAGTAGCATGCCACCCCGAGTTATTTGTTACTCGGAAGCGTAATCATACTTTGATCATCGAGTAACACCTGACTCGGTTATATGTCAATCTTATTCTTATTATCTCGTTAAGGGTACCCCATGATATGCGATACTTAAGGGTATGCCTTAGGTATGACCACGACAGTATTGCTGGAATATAACAAGTTTCAGCAAAAAATATAATACCAGAAAACATATTGCTGCCGTACAGAAACATTTCTGCTGGCGGACAGAACCCACTCTAGAAAAAATACTACTAGCGGACATATTCATTACCACTGGCGGTCACACCTGAACGCCAGAGGCACATGATGATATGTCTGGTCGGCAGAAGCTCTGTACGCCAACGGTAACGGCAGATATCTCTGGCGTACAAATTTTTTGCTAGCGGTACCTGTTCCCACTTGCGTCACATCGCTGGCATACGCCTGCCCGCCAGTGGTAGCAAACTTCTGTACGCCAGTAGTAGGCTATTTCCTACTAGTGATGAAGACGCCTATCTGGGATGATTTCCACATTCGTAACCCGGCCGGTTTACCGAAGTGGTCCCAGAAGATGTGTGCAGGGCCCCAAGCCGGTCTCGGTTGAGCCGTTCTCTCACTTAGCATGCCATGCCACAAACCTACCAGAACTCCGAACTACTGCGACTCATTGAACTGAGAAGGGTTGAGTTAGTAGGTTGAGCGGGGGTCCATTTGCCCAACATGTGGTAGTACTCTTTGTCTTGGATCACCACACAAGAACTCGGTTTAAGGCGGTGTTCAACGAGACAACCCACTGTGTACTCCTACACATCCTCTCATCGTTCACCAACACATTGTATTAGGGTAGATTCACCAACACATTTCCACCATCATCATCATGATCACTACCATTTCGACTCACATAAAAGTATCAACATTGTATCACTCTAATACAAGGTATCACGGGGGCGTCTCTGGCCACACCGGCGTCGAAGAAGGCGGCGGCCTTGGTTCTGTTTTGAAGAGGAGGTCGCTAGCGTGCACCAAATTGAGAACTGAGAGGGGCGCTGCGTTCCTGGAGCGTGCAGAAGCCAAATGGGTGCTCTGGCTTGGTCTTGGGAGCATGGGAGCGCGCGTAGCATCGTCCATGGCGGAGACAGAGCTATACTCCCATGGCGGAACAAGCTAGGAGGGAAGCGGGGCACTGCAGGCTTATGGGAAACGATCACCAGACCAAGGGGAACTCGACGAGGCAGTCGACGGAGTCGGGGAGGTCACGGCGGCGGAGAATTTAACGACGAACTCCACGGCGGCCGGCGAGGTCTGGGCGATGCGTACGTCTGCTCGGGGGAGTCCGGTCTCTCGATCTGTTTCAGGCTGGGAAGACGATGTCGAGGAACACGTTGGACAAGGTCTCGACGGCTAGTTCGGGCTCGGGCTCGGGCTCGGGCTGCGACTTTCCATCACCATGGACTGCGGTGCTCTCGGGGTGCTTCACGGGAGAGCTGGAGAGGGGAGGATAGGCACTTGGAGGAGGGGGAATGGAGACACGGCTGCTCCAGCGTCTCTGTGGTGCTTCTAGGAGGGTCGGGAGGGCAGGTGGAGGCCTGGGAGGCGTCGAGGTGCGTTGGCGGCTCAGGTGGCTTTCCACCAAGCACCTTGGGGGCGCGGGTAGGAAGACACCAAGGAGAAAGACTGCTGGGCTGGGCCTGGCTTGGCTAGCTGTACCTCTTCGTGTAAGTCTCTCTGCTCTGCTCTTTTCTGTTTTTCTTTTATTATTTTCTGCATATTTGTTTTACCTTGCTAAAAAAAATAGCAAAGTATTTTTATAAATTCTCAAACTTTTTATATTGACTTACATGACAAGTAGCTAGTCATTCCCAACTTTTGAACATTTTTGAAATTTAAATATTTTAATTCAAATTCAAATAGGGGTATTTATTTAACTCCATGCTCCTATTTTAATATTTAAAAAATCCATGAGCATGGGATTGGTCCCACATCACTTGATATGTGATCACACACATTTATGGGAGTTTTCAAAAATGCAAAAGGAATTTTTGGATCAAATTTTTATTGTGTCCATTTGAATTAAATTCATCTGCGGGGTGTTCTCTCTCCCATTTCAATTTCAATTTGACATTTTTAACATGATGCAAAGTTACTTGCTAACCCTAGAACATACCTAACAGAGGGTTCTGACACCTATTAACTCAGTGCACCCAGTTGCCAGTTTCCGTTTTCTGCTGTTTTTATATTTCAGGTTTTCGGCCATTAAAAGTGCCAAATAAATCCCGGAAAAATTATATAAAAAGTCAGCGTCCCGGAAGCATTCCGAAGAACCAAGAAGGAAGGGAGTGGCACCACCAGGGCCCCAGGAGGGTCCCTGGCGTGGCCCCACCCTAAGGCGCGCCAGGAGGCCTCCTGGCTGCCCAGTGGCCCCTCTCGGTGCCCCCTTTGGCCTATATTTAGCCCCTGCGGAGGAAACCCCTAATATCATTCTTCTATTCCCGTTCTCCTCTCCGTACCTCCGCCGCTGCCATTTCAAGATCGGAGCTGCTGCCCCGGCAACCTGCCGGAAGGAGGAACCCCCTCTGGGAGACCATCCATCACCATGGACGCCTCCCGGATGTGCTGTGAGTAGGTCCTCTTGGACCATGGGTCCATGACCAGTAGCTATGTGATGTTCTCTTCCCCTCTTTGTGCTTCCACTTTCGAGACCTCGTGAGCTGCCTCACATGATCGAGGCACCTTTGTAATTTTCTGTGTTGCTATGCTGAGTTTGCTGGGATCTTATGGATTATGAGACTATGTTCAGATTGTGATGAGTAATATATTTGGTTCTCTTTTATATTTGTGTTCTTTAGTTAATTCTTTCATGTTCTCCATTGCCGTATTTTGCTTTGGCCAAGTGATTGGTTGCAACTCCAAGAGGGTGCTTTATGCTTGATTGTGGGTTCAGCCCCCTGATGTCTAGCTTGAGTGACATAAACATGAGACTAGGGGATGTGCTGTTGCCACCAGGGATAAAACAACAGTGCTTGTACCTGCGGGTGCAAGGATTGTTTAGTTTATGCATAGTTCTTTTAATGAAGTTGTCTATTGCTTTGAGTTTACACTTTGGGTGATATTCGCAACTTAATACCAGCGAGATGTTCTGGATAGATATCTCAAGGTGGATGATTCGTAGTAGATGCAGATGGATTTCTGTCTACTTACCTTGGCATACTGCCCATTGCTTTTGAGCCTCTTCCTTTCTTTTGTAGCATAGTTAGCATTGCGGTGCGTTTATAATCCTATCAATTGCCCAACTGTGATTTATTTACCTCGCTAGCACTTTTATCGTCTTTTGGGAGAGAGACATCACTAGTGAACATCATGGGACCCCGGTCCATATTTCCACCATTGTTTTCACCATCAATTTACTTCCAGTCTTTACTTTCAGTTGCCACTATTATTATCTCTTGCGTTGATCCTTTGTAAACAGCAAGGCCAAAGGAATTGGAAACTCCTCTGTACTCGTTGGGAGCAAAGTTATTTGCTGTATGTGCAGGTCTAGGTGAAGTAAGCAATCTTGGATTGTCAACGACGCCATTTTTCACTTTACGACCTACTTGTCGATCTTGGAGTCCTACTGGTCAATCCTCCACCTTAGAATTTTCGCTAAGGGAAATTTGCTGCTACGCTACATCTCACCTTCCACTTGGGGTAACCAACGAGAAGTGAGAGAACTATCTTCCTCACCGTATCAAGCAATTTCTGGCGCCGTTGTCGGGGACTCCAGTCTACAAGATAGGGGAGTTGCACACTATCTTTTATCTTTGCTTTTTAGTCTTGTTAGTTTATCTTTCAGTTTTTACTTTTGTGTCCCTTATAAAATAATACCAAAAATGCCTGTTACCTTTCTCGTGTGGTCAAGTATATTAGGAGATGGTACTATGAGGGAATCTGAGATCTTGGATTTCCATCAAAGGAACGGGGAAAATATGAAGAAGGCATGGGACAAAATTTCTGAAGCACATAAGGCAAGTATGCCTTGGTTACCTATAAGAATTGTGCTTAGAAATTTTTACTTTGGCCTTTTTAAGTGGTGTAAGCACTCTCTTGATCTTATAGCTGAAGGAGACTTTTTATAGTGTGATGAAGCTAGAGCTCTTGAAAAGAGCGTAGAAATTGACTTTGCCATCATGAAGACCAAACGAGGAAATATAGTGCTTGGAAGGGACTTCCTTCGAGCCAGGAAAGGCTTCATTGATATATGTAAAGGAAAAATACGCTTGCGTGGTAAGGCAAAAGGTACGTACCTCTTCCCTCAGAAGAACAAGGATGAGCTTATTGAAAACCCTTTTGAAGTTCTTGGTGATTCTGATGATTTTGGAGAGCCTTGATCTTTTGCTTTGTGCCTAGCTTAAAGGCGTAAAAGAAAGCGCTTGTTGGGAGGAAACCCAAGATGTTTTCCTTCTGTTTGTAGTGGTCTTGATGATAGTTACTACTGTAGCAACATCATTGTATCTTTATTTTTCAAGCTTTGTGCCAATTATAGCCTCATATGACAAGGAAAGTGAAAGTTGTGACATGCTATCCAGAAAACAGATTCTGTCCTCGTGACGGAAAAAATCATAGTAAATCACCAGTTCATCTTTTTGAGCTGAATTATTTACACAAAGTGCTCTATACAATCACGGAACTTTCGTATCTTCTGAGTATTTTTATTTGTGTTGCAGAAGTACCTCTAAAAAATTCTTTACTACCTGCTGTTCTATTTTTCACAGATTCTGCCACGTTTTGTCTCTCCTATCTTTTGAAAACCTTAAGCTTTATTTTTCTTTGCAAAATCCTTTTTTAAATCTTGAGAAACAGTAGCCCTTCCTGAAAATCCTTATTTTCAGAAGAGGAAAATTATTTTAATAGGGTACTAACCTCTCTAATCAGTTTACAATGAGGTATGTATGAAGGGAGTTTCCAAGTGTGCGATGGAAGATGATGAAAGAAGATCCTGGAGTGTCAAACGCTCAAGCTTGGGGATGCCCATGTGCACCCCCAATAAATATACAAGGAGACTCAAGCGTCTAAGCTTGGGGATGCCCCCATGCATCCCCTTCTTCATCAAAAATTATTAGTTCGTCCCTGGTTGCACTATATTTTTATCACTTCATGCGTTATGTGCTATGCTTGGAGCGTCTCGCTCTTTACTTTTCTTAGGTTTTTTTTGATTTGTTTTCTGTAGTAACAAGTTAGACCTCAGCTTTCTTTTGTGTGGGAGACAAACACGCTCCGTTTAAACTAGAACTCCTCATAGGTTGTTCATGCTTATTTCCTTAGTTGTGAGTTTTTTTTCTTTTCTTAGCTGCTGACCTGTTTAGTTGCAGTGCTTTAGTTTTCTTCTAGAGCTATTCTTTTGTCTCAGTTGAACTTTCTATAGGTTGATGTTTATCTTGTTTAGAGAGTTTTCCTGTTGCACTGAGTTTTGTGTCTTGACTAGAAAGTAGGTAGTTGAAGTTGCGATTCTCTTTGTAGTAGTAACTTGCAATAGTTTTGAGGTAGTGACTAGAGTAATGTTTGAACTTATGGTGTCAAGAGCTTTAGCCTGTGTGATTTTCGAAAACCAAAACCCCTGTTGAGAACTCTAGCTACTTGATGGATCACTAACCTCTGGAGGGTTTGAATATTAGAGTATACTCACGTACCATGAGTCGAGGATGCGCAAGGATAACCAAACCCCCATACATTCCTCCTCGGGGTACTTGGCTCTTTGTGAACCTCCTGATTAGATTGAGAGTTACCGATAATAAGTGCATGAGTTCTTCGGACTAATGTGAGTATTCGAAAGTTGACACTTCCACCTCCCATATTTTGCTAACCTCTCCTGTGTCGTGCATTGCCTCTTTCTCACTCCGAGAGTTGGCGTCCACCTTCGCAGGTACATCCAAACCCTTGGCATGATACACTCTATCAACATAAACCACCTTATATCTTTCCTCAAAACAGCCACCATACCTACCTATCAAGGCATTTCCATAGCCTTTCCGAGATACATTGCCATGCAACATCCACCTTCTCATGACTTGATCTTCATGTCATAGATTCTACTTGCTTGATCCATGAGTCGCATGCTAGTTTGGCCTTGCCCTAATCATTGCTACATGACGCGCTAGTATCATTGCATATCCTGCTATCCTGGCAGAAGCATACATTTGCATCATGATAGTACATCTTATTTATGTAAGTGCCCTTGTAAAGTGTGAAAGTTCTCCTATATTCTTGTAAAATATAGAGTGTTGCCCCTAAAGTGAGGAAAAGATCCCAAAGAGGACAAAATCAAAATATCCCAAAGAGGACAAATGAGAGAAATAGAAAGAGCCATTGAGGCCACCAAAAAAATAAAAAAAAGAGAAAAAAGAGAAAAAAAGAGAGAAGGGGGCACACTACTATTCCTTTTGAGAGATCCACACTAGTACTTCATCCTCTATACCTTGTACTCCATAGAGATCATCATACATGCATATACCTATGTGGGTACCCTTCACACTATAGAACTTGGCTTGTATATTCCAATGATGAGCCTCCTCAAACGAGCTCTAGGTCTTCTTGAGCAAGCAAGTTGGATGCACCCCCACTAGTTACCTTGGAGAGATTTTAGCTCACATGTGCATCCGTTGAATGGCAATCCCTACTCCTCACATCATAATTATCATATGGCCTTCTCTCGCCTATGTTTGTTCTCATTGATGTGAGCCTTTCACACCTTTTTATCTTCCTCCTCCACCTTCTTTCTGTTTCGCCTTTTAGGTGTCAACTTTCTTGCTCACGCTCATCCATTGCATGAGTGCTCAAAATATCGAAAGGGAGTGGATCAGTTTGACCTGTACCTGGCTAGTGGTCTGGGGACGAGTCAAGATAAGAATCCAAAGGAGACTAAGTGTGAAACTTTAGTAGATAGTACTCCCTCCGATCCATAAATAGTGTCGCTCATTTTGTACTAAGCTAGTACAATCTTTGTACTAAGGGGGTGACACTTTTTATGGATCGGAGGGAGTAGTTCTCACCAACCTTTTTTCTCTCTTTTTCCCAATCCCCTGCTTGCACGCAAACACCATCTGGAGACATTCGAGTCACGGACAGCGAGAGCTCTTGCACCCGCTGTTCTTTTGTTGCTTATGTCAATGCTAATATAGACTCTTTCTTGTTAAGACTTGAATTGAATTGCATGTTTTGATTGCTTTACTTTAAAGTCCTTATATGGTTGTGTGGCATGTCGCCACAGAAATTATGCTTGTTATCATTTCCCTACTCGAGGAAGAGCAGGAATTAAGCTTGGGGATGTTGATACGTCCGAAACGTATCTATAATTTCTTCTTGCTCCATGCATGATTTGTGTGACTTTGCCAAGTTTTGCTTGAATTTCATACACTTTTATTCATATTTGGACTAACCTATTAACTCAGTGCACCCAGTTGGAAGTTCCTATTTTCTGTTGTTTTTATATTTCATGTTTTCCGGCCATTAAAAGTGCCAAATAAATTCCGAAAAAATTATATAAAAACTCAGCGTCCCGGAAGCTTCCCGAATAACCAAGGAAGGAAGGTAGTGGACCCACCAGGGCACCAGGAGGGTCCGTGGCGCGGCCCCACCCTAGGGCGCGCTAGGAGGCCTCCTGGCTGCCCTGTGGCCCCTCTCGGTGCCCCCTTTGGCCTATATTTAGCCCCCGCGGAGGAAACCCATAATATCGATCTGCTATTCCCGTTCTCCTCTCTGTACCGCCGCCGCCGCCGTTTCAAGATCGAGGCTACTAGGAGAAGCTGCCCCGGCACCTTGCTAGAAGGAGGAACCGCCTCCGGGAGACCATCCATCACCATGGACGCCTCTCGGATGTGCTGTGAGTAGTACCTCTTGGACCATGGGTCCATGACCAGTAGCTATGTGATGTTCTCCTCCCCTATTTGTGCTTCCACTTTCGAGACCTCGTGAGCTTCCTCACATGATCGAGGCACCTTTGTAATTTTTTGTGTTGCTACGCTGAGTTTGATGGGATCTGATGGATTATGAGACTATGCTTAGATTGTGATGAGTAATATATTTGGTTCTCTTTTATATTTGTGTTCTTTAGTTAATTATTGCATGTTCTTCGTTGCCGTATTTTTCTTTGGCCAAGTGATTTGTTGCAACTCCAAGAGGGAGCGTTATGCTTGATTGTGGGTTTAGCCCCCCTGATGTCTAGCTTCAGTGACATAAACATGAGACTAGGGGATGTGTTGTTGCCACCAGGGATAAAACAACGGTGCTTGTACCTGCGGGTGCAAGGATTGTTTAGTTTATGCATAGTTCTTTTAATGCAGTTGTCTGTTGCTTTGAGTTTACACTTTGGGTGGGATTCGCAACTTAATACCAGCGAGATGTTCTGGATAGATATCTCAAGGTGGATGAATCGTAGTACATGCAAATGGATTTTGGTTTACTTACCTTGGCGTACTGCCCATTTCTTTTGAGCCTCTTCCTTTCTGTTGTAGCATAGTTAGCATTGCGGTGCGTTTATAATCCTGTCTATTTCCCAGCTGTGACTTGTTTACCTCGTAGCACTTTTATCGTCTTTTGGGAGAGAGACATCACTAGTGAATGTCATGGGACCCCGGTCCATATTTCAACCATTGTTTTCACCATCAATTTACTTCCAGTCTTTACTTTTAGTTGCCACTATTATTATCTCTTGCGTTGATCCTTTGTAAACAGCAAGGCTGGAGGAATTGACAACTCCTCTGTACTCATTGGGAGCAAAGTTATTTGCTGTGTGTGCAGGTCCAGGTGAAGTAAGAAATCTTGGATTGTCAACGGCGCGATTGTTCACTTTACCACGTACTTATCGACCTTGGAGTCCTACTGGTCGATCCTCAACCTTAGCATTTTCGCTAAGGGAAATTTGCTGCTATGCTACATCTCACCTTCCACTTGGGGTAACCAACGAGAAGTGAGAGAACTATCTTCCTCACCGTATCACTCTCACAATTCCATAGAGAGAGATAGTTTCTTTGTTTGCTAGATAAATAGTAACATCAACTTCTTCAAGTTCACAGGGTGAAATCTCACCCATGATCTCCTGATAGAGTGAATAAGGAATAGCGCTAGCACTGGACCCCAGATCGCAAAGCCCGTAATAGTTGAGATCTCCTATTTTGACGGATACAACTGGTGTACCTGAAATTGGGCTCTTATTCTTGGCTTTAACAATGTCAGTTGAAACAACCCAAAAATTTATCTTGGAATCCGAAACATCATTATTATATAAATCTTTAACCATCGCAACTTGAGAATCGACCTTTATCAGCTCCTCAGGTTCGTCAGTTCTTCTCCCACTTTTATTTATTATTCCAATCACAAGAGAGTGCTCCCTCATCCTTGTAGGAAAACGAGGATTTTCATTAAAAACTGCAGGCAGAATAGGGTCAGCAACATGAATATCAACATGTAACTATTTAAAGGGTTTATGATACTGATTCTTCTCCTTCTTAGAAGAGTCAACATGAGAGGCAAAGTTCTTATGAAAATCAATCATAAGCTGGAAATCAAGACCAATCTTAAAATAAAAGGTATTAACATAATCAGTTTTCACATAGCTCTCAATGTAGTCATGCTCATAATTTATAGCAGGTTCAATACCTTTATCGATTTCCTAGTCTTCATTATTCTTCTGGATCCTCTCAATGAGATCCCACTTTTCTTCGACGCTTCTTGTTTGGAATACCCCGCTAGAGGAGGCATCCAACATCCCCTTATCTTGACGAGAAAGCCTGGCATAAAAATTTGTAATTATAATATCTTTGGGGAATTCATCGATAGGACATTTGAACATTAGGGATTTAAGTCTCCCCCAAGCCTGAGCGATGCTCTCTCCGTCGCGAGACCAAAAGTTGTTGATGTAATTCTTGTCTCGATGAATTTCATGAAGAGGGTAAAACTTTGTATAAAAGAGAGACATAAGCTCTTCCCAATTAAGTAGATGTGAGTTATCAAGGAGCTTATACCAATCTAAAGGTTTACCTATAAGTGATATGGAGAATAATTTCTTCATGATGAATTCCAGCGACACACCTGCAAGCTTAAATAATGAACATAGTTGTGTTAAATATAACAAGAGTTCACCTGGATGTCTATCTCCTGCATAATGATTAGATAAGACATAATTGATAATACCAGTCGGTATTTTGTAAGGCACAATTTCAGTAGGGGTAGGAGTGACCACCACAGTCGTGAGGCGTTTCCCCATAAACAACGATCCAAGAGTACATGTGTCCATAAGGACAAAAGCAACAACGACAAAAGAAAAACTGAAATATAAAAACTTCCTTACCAGTTTCACTTACTAATAGCTCTACGCTCTCCGGCAACGGCGCCAGAAAAGAGTACTTGATGACCCTCAACTGTAGGGGATCATTTGTAGCTTTTTCGATAAATAAGAGTGTCGAACCCAACGAGCAGCAGAAGGTATTGTCAAATGACGTTGGTAAAGAAATAGCTGCAGGAACTGAAAGATAACTTCTTAGGAGTTTTCGATATAAGCAACAAAAAGGTAAAAGCGAGCAAAGTGAAAGGCACTGAGGAGTAACAAGTGGCCCAATCCTTTCGAGCAATGGATAGTCCTAGCAACTGAACTTATAAAGCGTAAAGAGTTCTTGAGGATGCACGGGAGCAATAGTCACGTACTTTCGCCATAATCCATATCGGTACTATGTGCTGTGTTGATAAGTGTTGTGTGGCTGGATCTATGCTAGTGCACCCTCTAGACTAAGATAAGTGCAATCTTATGATTAAACACCTTGCAAGCATCCGCAAATACAAGATAGTATTTAAGGTAAAATCCTAACCATAGCAATACGATCGATGATCCATTGTTCCCTTGTCCAAAAGCGTGCAAACTGGGGTTCAGGTTTCTGTCACTCCGGCAACCCACCGTAAGCATTCTTTATACACAATGCATTCCCCTAGTTCCTTAATAAGGCGAAGTGTTGAGTGTTCGACTCACACAACACCACTAGGAAAATAACAACACAACTTAAATATCAAACAACACATATTACTTCAACATCATATGACTACTAACAACTAGACTGCTCCCATGTCCTCAAGAACTAAAGTAACTACTCACAAGACATAAAAGAAATCATGATCAGAGGGGATAAATAGATGATAAACAATCTGGACACAATGATATTTCTCCAACAAAACTCAATAGCATTCATTACACGGTAGTAATCAACACCAGTAGAGTAGAGAGGATAGAGAGTATGGATTACAACGCAAGTTGAACTTGTGAGGTGAGATTGGATGAAGATGAAGATGGTGCTGATGTTGGGATGATCTCGATGATGCCCATGAAGATGGTGATGACGATGGCGACGATCTCCCCTTCCGGGAGGTTTCTCCCCAGCGGAATCTACCCTCCGGAGATGTCTTTTCTCCTCTGTAGGTTTCCGCCACGGAGCGGCGGCGGAACTCTCGAAACTCTCCCCTCTTTAGGGTTTTTGGAAATGTGTGATATATAGGCCAGAGGGGGGAGCCGCGAGTGGCCCCAGGTGTCCCGGCGCCCTCCCGGCGCGGCCAGGGTGGGGGCCACGCCAGGTGGCCGCCTGGGCACCCTGTGGCCCCCCTCTGGCCCCTCTTCGGCATGTCTTCGTCATTCTTCTGAAAAACACCCTCCGTCGATTTTGAGGGAATTTGGAGGTGTTATTCTTCAGCAACTCAGCGTCCCCTTTTTACCGTTGAATCCTGTGTATGCTGCTTCG
This sequence comes from Bromus sterilis, assembly GCA_950022295.1. Taxonomy (NCBI): domain Eukaryota; kingdom Viridiplantae; phylum Streptophyta; class Magnoliopsida; order Poales; family Poaceae; genus Bromus; species Bromus sterilis. Next base: position 170,952,249 of record OX465597.1, read on the forward strand.
GCATCGGAAAGTTGAAAACTGTATAATTTAATCCAAAACAACATAAGAATAGCATCATATCATGAAATATATTTATGAGTAAGAAAGTATTACTATATAAAATAGTTATGCATTTTGGACGTATCAGGAAACAACAGTGTGCCGACTCTGACCCTGGTGCTATTAGGAAGCTTCTTGAAAAGCACTCTATGAAGAACAAGATTACTCCTGATCCTAAATTTTCTACATCTCCTATATACATCACTGATCCTGATTATGATTTCTCTGTTGATATTTCACTTATATCTACAGTTGAAGCTGGCCCCTTTTATGGCAGAGAAAATTATGATGCTTTAGCACACTTGACGGAACTCACCGAGTTAGGTGACTTGTTTACTACTGATGAGAGGATACGAAACTTCTATGTGGCTAAGCTTTTCCTTTTTCTTTGAAGGAAGACGCTAAAGCATGGTATAAAGCACTACCCTATGGTTCCATTAAGAGTCCTCGGGACTTAGCTCAATCTTTTGTTGATAAATATTTTCCTACTCATATGCAACATGCCTCTTTACGAAGAATTTATAGCTTTAAACAGTTGCAGGATGAGCACCTCCCTAAAGCTTGGGGGAGGTATTGCAGTTTAATTAAGGCTAGACCGGGACATGAAGTCCCAAAGAATGAATTACTTGATATATTTTATGATGTTTTAACCGATGAATCTATATCCTATCTGGATAGTTGTGCTGGTTGTGTTTTTAGGGAAAGAACGCCGGACGATGCTGAAGAATTATTGGTTAAGATTTCCAAGAAGCACGAAGATTGGTCCGTCCCTGATCCACCTCCACCACCAAAGAAGAGGGGCATGCTTGTCCTCAGCCCCGAAGATATGCAAGAAGAAAAGAAGTCTATAAAGGAGAAAGTAATTAAAGCCGAAGACGTGAAGAATCTACCTCCTATTGACAAGTTGTGTGAGCCTAATACTCACCCTTCCTTGGTAGAGGTACACTCTCTTTTAGATTTCAATGAAAGTAACAACCCTAAAGGTAAGCCTCCTGATCAATGTTTAGATGAGCTTGATAAAAAATTATGAAACAAAACCATTTTAATATGAGGATAAAAAATCAGTTGCATGATGATTCCATTGCTATCAAAAGTTTACTTGATGTTCTAGGTAGAACAGTTAATGATGTTAAATGTCTTGTTAAGCATTTTCATATGGTTCAAAGTCATCTTGAAATAAATTCTAATGTGTAAAAATATTTGCTTGCTAATAATGCCAAACAGGATATACAGGCTTATGGTATAAATACTAGGGGTGGAACACACACCCAGGACCCTCTCTATCCCAAGGGGCATCCGAACAAGATCGAGCAAGATTCTCAAGTGCAGGTAGAAGACGAGATTGTTAGCTCTCAAAAGAATAAAAATAAGAAGAAGAAACATAAGGAAGCTGACAACTCCAATGATCCTATTACAAGTGAAGAACCCGCTGTTGATCCTAACATCATGTCTACCTCCGATGCTGAAACTGAAGACGATGCTGAGCCCGAAAAGGATAAGGAGAAGTATGATCCTCCCGAGGTGCGAGAAGAAGAAGCACCCGACAAATGCAAGAAGTATACCAGAGAAGACTTCATCGCAAGAAGACGTACATGGGAAATAAAGAGAACCATGGGTACAGAAACCCATGCCCTTTATAGGTAAGTCTCTCAAAACCAAAGAAGAAGAGCATTATAATTAATTTTGTGAATGGATGAAATCTCATTTTCTTCAAATTCCTTTGACTGATGCTATTAAGTTACCTGCTTATTCCAAATATATGAAAGATATTGTTACTAATAAAAGAAAAGTCCCTAATGAGGCAATATCTACTATGCTTGCTAACTACTCTTTCAGTGGCAAGATTCCTGAAAAGCTTTGTGATCCAGGTATACCCACCATTCCTTGATCCATAAAGAATAATTATGTCAAAAAACCTTTTTGTGATATTGGAACAGGAGTGAGTGTTATGCCTTTTTCTCTTTACAAGAGGCTACGTTTAGAAAAACTAATCCCGAAAAATAGCTCTCTTCAGATGGTTGACAAGTCAACACCCGTCCCGATTGGTATTTGTGAGGATGTTCCTGTTGAAGTTATTAATTGATTAGTTCTTACAGATTTTGTTGTGCTTGACATGCCCGAGGATGGGAGCATGTCCATTATTCTAGGTAGAACTTTTCCTAACACCGAAGGTGCTATTATTGATTATAATAAAGGAAAGGTTACTTTCAACGTTGATGATAAAGAACACATGATGTATTTTCCAAAGAAGATCGATAAAAAGCATGGCCTTAGCTCTATAGAGAATATCGAGACCATGAAGATTGGAGAATGGAATTGCCCTCTACATGTGCACCAGAAATACAAAACCATAATGGTGGGGACAATTCCCATTAAAGTAAAGGTGCAATGATCACTTCATAAGAGGTGAGACTTTCTGCTCTATATATCGCAAGTTTGTTGGTAAGACTTGATCAACCTTGCTAGCTAGCATGTTTTATATAGGTAAAAAAGTGGAGGTTGTTATGTTTTCATTTTCTTTAGCTTTTGTTCTCCTTGTTGTACCAAGTTTATATGTTTTTGAAGCTTCACATCTCTAACCACTGCTTCAAATTTTCAGAAAGTTTCGCAGCTTTTTGAATTTCAAAAAATTTTCAACAGTGAAGTTTTCAGAAAAAATCCAGAAAAAAAAAAAAAATTTCCACGTAAAAAGTGACCCAGGGGTACCTGGGGCTGACCAGGGGGGCCACCAGTGGCCCAGGCGTCCAGCTGGCGCGACCTGCCCCCTGGCCGCGCCCACAGGGCGCCTGGGGCCCACAGGCCAGCTTCCTAGGTATGTCTTCTTCCTTCCTCTCCCTTTCTCCCAAAAAACACGAGTTCTTCACCTGGACTTGCGTTCTTGCTGTTCTTTGAGGAGATTTTCGATCTATCTCTAAAACCCGTCATTTGAGCTGAGATTTTGAGACAATATTCCCTGGTATATGACTCCTCCACCCCTCCAATTAGATTTTTGATTGGTGGCTTCGTTTGTGAGTATTTAGTAGTTCTTGGTGATGTTTATATGAGCTTCTATGCATGTGTAGAAATTTATTTTCCTAGTTTTGTTGCAAGTTTATGCCTTAGGTAAGTGAGTAGAGTAGTTTGCCTCAACTCACTTTGCTTAAATCCTTGTTTTTGTGAATTGTCAAAAAAGTTCAGAAATGAGTTGGCTAGGAAAAACAAAGGGGTGGATTGGGAAGAAGAAGCCCGAGCGCTCCGGTCGAGTTACTAGAGCTCCAACTTCACCCTCGGCTGCTAGGGTGAGCTATAATGAAGATCATGTGCACCGAGAGTTGTTGGAAGACACGAGTTCAACACGCGCAATGACGTATCCGTGCGATGCTTTCCTTGAAGCTGCAGGAATTAAGGAGGAATTCTAAGGCCTTTGCGCTAATGCAGGTTTGACACGGCTAGCAACATGCCGTGTTACTCAGTATCATAAACTCACCTCCTATTTTATTAATAGCTTCGAATATAATCATTATGCTAGAATTGTTGAGTTTAAAATTTACAATGATCACTACTGGAATTCTCTTGTTTGCCGTCTGCCATGGCAGACGGCGAACACACCTTTAGCTGTCGTCAAAGAGCTTTGCCGTCTGTCCCCGGACGACACAGCTCTTGTCAGCCATTTCTTCGGCAAAGAGGTTCTTTGCCATCTGCATATAATCGACAGACGGAGAATACCTTTGCCGACCTTATACTGGCAAGTAGACGACAACGAGAGCCTGACGACAAAAAGATTACAAACCCCTCCGTCAGGCCGTTAACGGCGAGGTGTGCTGTCTACCGACAGACGACAAAGAAAAGGTGACATCATCAGGATTTCACCTCTCTTCAGATCTTTGCCGTCTGTCGGACAGATGGCATAGTAATGCTCTTTTCCGTCTGCTAGATATATGCAGACGACATACTGACCAAATGGCACCCAGTCTCTTGCCAGATTGCACAGCTGGGTGCCACGTGTCACCTTTGCCGACCACCAGTAGACGGCGAAGCCGTTTGCCGACTGCCTACAGACGGCAAAGAGCCTATATTGTCTCTGTTTCTTCTTCTTTTCTTTTAATCCCTGCATTGGATAGAAAATGTAGCAATATATAAATATACATATACATGTTCTCAACAGAAGTATAAGCACCCAAACATTTTGATCAACCAAATCTATGCATATATTTTCATCAATCCCATACTCTCATATATAGTCTCAAACACACAAGTGATCTTCTCCCAACACAATATATACATAGTACATCATAGCACTCCATCATAGCACAATATCAAACACACAAGTGACAAACACAATTTATAAAACTAAGCTACAAGTCCAAATGCACCACTCCATCATAGCATGACTCCCTTCAAGAAAATCTGCAAAACTGAGGCTAAGAAAGTTATAAGAAGAACAAGTAGAAGAAGAAGTAAAATGAGAAGAAGAAGAAGAAGAAGAAGGAGAAGTCAAATGAGAAGAGGGAGAAGAGGGAGAAGAAGAAGAAGAAGAAGAAGTAAAATGAAAAAGTAAAATGAGAAGAAGAAGAAGAAAAAGAGGAAGAAGGAGAAGAAGAAAAGATCATGTCCTTCTTCTGTTTTCTTCTTCTTTTGAGCAAAAAAATCTAACATAAGCAATAGTGATCGATTTGAGCTAGATTTAGCATATTTTGAGGAAATTGAGCTAACTTCAGCATTTTTAAGCAACTAAGCAAACTTTAACAATTGGTGAGCCTAGCTTTAGCATTTTTTGACCCAATTAAGATAACTTTGAGATTTTGTGAGCAAACTAAGTTGACTATGTTAGTTTTGGAACTAAGTAAGTTAACTATGTCCTTTTTTGTGTAAAATAGGCAAAGTATGGCATTTTTTGAATAAATATAGGATTTCAGAAGATAAATATGCATTTTGAAACTAACTAAGCATTTATAAAGCAAAATATAGAACAGAAATTACCGGAGTGTAGCCGTCAAGGTTGAGGTGGCTGAGAAGCATCAGTCGGGTTGCCCGAGGATGACGGGGGAGAAGGGTCATGGGATTCAGCCCGAGAGTTATGCTGCACGAAAAGATCAACTAGCGGTTAGCACTACGCCACTCAATAAGGTATTGATGATCATTGAAAGATACTCACCGTACCCATAGGAGAAAGATCGGCATCGGTGGAGCGGCCTGGCCACTCTTCTCGCACATAGTATACACATTTGTTTTCCACCAGTCAATCATATTAGTTCCTAATACAAACAAACATTATAGCATGCATTCTTTGGGTGAATATGAACAAGTAAATTATCATGATGACCTCGTACAAGGCCCAGTTCGATGCATCGTGGCGTGTCGCGCCCTCCTCAAGAGCCTTCGGCCGTCCTCTCCTCCTCCAACCGCTCTCTCTATTGTCTTCTCTTCCGCAAACCGCTCCTTCTCCTCGAGTAGCCGCTGGGTATTCTGTCGCTCTCTATCAAGAGCTTCCCGCAACCCCACTCCTATAGTTAGCACTGTAATATTCAATGAGAGAACACAAGAATGCAAGAGTCCTTATGGCTAACCTCGATAGCGAGATCGACTGGACGCACACGAGTCCTTATAGCAGGAGAAGAGCTCGTTTGGCGCGCCTTGATCTCAGGAAGAGTCCTATTGCACCGAATCATCTTATCTCTAATGGCCATGGCGCCATGGCGCCTTCCGCCACCAGAGATCATCACCAGCTCCGGGTCAATAGGCTTCCCAACCGGGGTATAATCCTGCTCGTGCTTCCCCTTCGCCACCTCAGTATAAGCCTTCATCTTACCGTAGGCGGCAACGTTGGTGAAAGTCGACGGAGTGGCAATATCCGACTCTAAGAGTGTTGGAAATATGCCCTAGAGGCAATAATAAAATGTTATTATATATATTTCCACGTTCGTAATTAATGTTTATATTTCTGTGCTATAATTGCAATGACCCTGACTGTGAGATTCAGAAGAAAACTCATTTGCATGTGTGGAAATGTAAACACAAAGAGTTCCTGGTTTAGCCTCTAAGACCAGCTGATGTGCTAACTGATGATTACGTTTTCTTAATCATGGACATTGTTCTTGTAACAAGGATGTCAGTAGCAATGGGAACATATTGTTAGCAGAACAATGATGTTGAACCGACCCCAGTATTGAATGATATACTTAGAGATCACATCGTAACTACGTTATAAGTCATATCATGAAATGTTATCATATACGTAATTCCATAGACCATGAGAGTATCGAGTTGCTTCACACAGGAACACATGCTTTGGTTCTTAGATGAATCCTCCCGTAAATGGGAAGTAGTAAAATAAGTTCTGGGTATGTCAGATGGTGTGGCTAGTGACTGTGATAGTTCAAGAATGGGATTTGCTCCTTCACGATGAAGAAGATATTCACTTCGGGCCCACTCGGTATGACGGTATCCATTATAGTCTGGCCAGACGCATTGTGATTCAGTCACGGGGATACCGGAATATGATAACGAGAAAAGGGACAAACGAGCAAAGAGGATAACGAGTGGCTTGTGTACAATAGTTGTTACACATGGGTGCCAAACTTCTCTCCTCTAACTTTGTCATATATCGCGAAGCAAAGGGAATGGTACATGAATAAACATAATGGTTCACTCGAAGTTTCTTCGTGTATGTGCGGGAGTCAACATGGGTGTCCATGGCTCCGCTGTTGATTATTGGCTATTGACAAAAGGCTGTTGACCTATGTCCGGAAGATGTTCTGAGTCATGTCCGCATTATACCGAACCTATTGGGTCACACACTTAACGAGCAGTAGTCTGTTAGAATACTAGAATGGTAGAAGGTTTAGTGGAAGCAAAGCAGAATAGTTCATACGGGTACCGGAAGTAGTTCCGGGGATTTATGAAATAGTTCATAAGGGCACCAAAAGTAGTTTTGGGTATTTAAGGATATGTCCGGATCACTCTGGAGTAGTCCCAGGTGGTTCCGGAACATATGAAAATGGTAATGGGAAAGTTTACGATCAACCGGAATAGTTTTGGTGATCGGTGGACAGCTTAAACAATATGTTGTGTTCACTGGACATAATAACCTTTGTCCGGATGGCTCCGAAACCCATTTAGATGGCTCCGGAACATTCGTTAGAGGTTCCGGAAGGTATTGGAAGTGCTCCAAAAGTGTCCGGAATGTCCCGAAACAGTCCCGGTAGGTCCCGGAAGGTCCTGGAAGCTTCTAGAAGGTTCCGGAAGGTTCCGGGCAGTACCACCCACTGCCCTGCGCCCCTGGCCTTGGGGAGCAAGCCACCTAGGCTGCCCTGGCCGGCCAGGTGGTGGGGGCGCACCAAAAAGGGGTGGGAGATCCTCCAGGTGGGATTTCCAAATACCATTATGGAAGGTTTCCGGTGGGAAGGTATGTGTAGGTTTGGAAGGCTTGGGAGTCCAAGTTGGACTCCCAAACCTCCTTGAGCTGCGCCCTAGGCCCCTTGGCCACCTATATAAGGTGAGCCAAGGGTGGGGGAAGAGACACACAATCAGTCCCCATGGCCTATGCGCCACCCTCCCTCCTCTAAACCCCGTTGCTCCACAATTAGACCCCGGTTTAGACGTTGTTCTAGATCGGAATCCATTAGGGTTTTCTCCCTCTAGTTTTCTCGGTGGCGTTCATCTCTGGACGGAGGAGCGCTGCTGGATTGCTTCTACGGGATGTGTGGATACTAATGGAGGGGTCGTACCTTCGACCCTTCTTCGAGGAGCTTGTTCATGGGACTTGTCCGTGGGACTAGATCGCGGGACTTGTTCGTGGGATTGATCGAGGGACTGTTCGTGGGAGAACTTGCGAGATCTACTTCCACTACGTCCACGAGCTTCACCAACTCTACTTCCGCTACATCGGTTGGTGAGCCATGACCTAAAACCTTGTATGCAATCTTCTTGGATGATCTTGGGTTCTTGATTCGTAGGCCGAAATTTTTTGTTTTCTACTACGTTTCCCAACAGAGAGTGCCTTGGCCTTCTTGTACGACGTTGTATGGGCCATGCCATAATTTTCGAACACCCGAAGCGGATTTGTTTTATTATGCTCTACCTAAAAGACAAAGCAAAGCACAATATTAGCAAACGGCTAAGTTGTGGGCGCGTGAAAGACAATATTAGCAAAGCACACATACCCATTTTTGCCAGTAACCAGCTAAGTTGCGTCTTCCTTGATGGTGTGGCACACCAACCATCTGGGCGCGCCTGTCCTTGGCATTGTTGTGGGCGGCCAACCAGGCTTCTGAGCACCACTGGTCCACAATGACCTCCCAACAATCCATCTTATCCGCACACCATCTCGGTGGCGCCTAAGTTAGTAAACAGGAAGATTAGCTATCATAGGCCTAGCTAGCTAGGAATCAAATCAAGGAAACTAAAAGACGCAAGAAGGGGTTACCTTCATGTAATGGTCCCTCATCAAATACTTCTTTCGGCATTCCGACTTGCTACGCTTAAGGCCACGCTTGGCGCAGTAGTCACGGACCGCCTGCACTCGCATCTCGTGCCTTGTGTTCTGCAAGAGGCGCCTGCACTCTTGGATGAGCACCTTTCCCGCCTCCTCCTCCATGGACTCTTCGACCTTTAATAGACCTGCAATTAATAGCACGAGACAACACTGATGAGTGGACCAACTACCTAGCTATTCTCAAGTTCTCAATGTGTGAAAGAGAAATTACCCAAAAGCCATTCAACACCATGTCCGCTTTGGTGTGGCATTCGACCCCGTTGACAGTCATATTTGACGGGGCCTCGGCAGCTATATAGTCCTCCCAAAAGAGTCCAGGCTGCGGAGGAAAATCATCATCGGGCAACTGAACCAACCCCGGGAAATTCTGCCTGATGAGCACCACAAGGATGCCGTTGGGATTGCGGACACCCGAGGCGTATGCCTAACCCCTGCAATACAAAAAATTAAAAAAGCCATCAGATATTTGCATAAACCTCGGCATACTGAAATAAAGTAATTAAGTGCACTTACGTCTCTCCATCAGCCGTAATCAACGACCTATGGGAGGGAGTCACCGACTCAGCCGAGAGCCGTGTACCCCCACGCTGGTACACGGTGTTACCCTCAACCCCCTCAGCCTCATCATCAGTGGGAACCGCCTCCTCTTCACCAACCTCCCCCTCGGGCATCTCCACCTCTCGCCCTCCATATCTGCCACTAACCTGCCAGAAAGCATAGTAAACAAAATTAGTACAAATGAGAAAAAGAAATAATACTACTACAAAAGAAAAAAGTAATTACTACAATGAGAATATATATATACATATATTTAATTAAAGTTGGGATTCATACAACTAACAATAGTCGGGATCATCTGTCTCTTCTCCGGGATCAATTGATGGATCATCATCACTATCACGCGTGTCGTCGTAAATGACGGCATCATCGGGTTCAACAACACCAACATTTGGAAAGCCTTTCTCTAAACGGTCAAGCATTGACAAGTCATCTGGAGCAGTAACCTCTTCTTCTTTAGGAGGCTCTTTCACATCATTGGTATGGTATTCTTCCTCATCATCGGTATCGGGTTCACTCTCATTGTCTTGTTCCATGTTCTCGGGTTGTGTAGAGCGGTTCCAGAAACGTTTTTGAGGCTCTGGTTTCTTGGAAGAATTCTCTTTCATATGTCTCCGGGTTAATGTGAGACTCATAATCATCTTCATTGCGGGGAGGTAGTCTAAGATGTGGCGGCAAATCATAAACGACATCCCAACCTTTCAGGTTTTCAACTGTTTGGCAGGGGTAGGATAGATAGAAAATCTGGGTGGCATGTTGAGCCGTAATATAGACATCGTGGACATTTAAATGTGTGTCTTGTCAAATTTCGACTAGACCTACATGTTCATGAGTCCTTCTAGTCTCTGATGGAAGAAACCAATGACATTTGAAGACAACGACGTTCGTAGGATTTTCACCATATAATAGAAGTTCGTATATTGCTTCAACTCTTCCATAATTTTCGATACCTCCTTCGCCAAGAGCCGACACACCCGAATTTGTAGATGTTTGATCGGGCATTATTTTTTCTTTGCCAACGGTATGAAAGCGATACCCGTTGATGTCGTATTTCTCAAATGTACGGACCTTAAAGTCAAAACCATTAGCGACTTGTCTCAATTCGGCGTCCATAGGCTCGTCAGGTGAATTTGCCTATAAGTTTAATAGGAAGAGATTGGTATATTAGTCGGAAATATGTCCAACAAATGAAACCATTTATGAAGGGTAGTTACCATTCGTTTGAACCAAGAGATGAAACCGGGATTGGCGTCTCCATGTTTGGCGAGAAGCTCGTACTCTGCGATGGAATCCCATTCAATAACCTCTCCATTCTAGTATTGGGCGTCGTATCGACTGTACCAATTGATTTGAATAAGACACCAGAATTATAAGAAGTAGCAAAACATTTTACATACCGACCACTTACTGGATGTACGGACCCACTTGTGTTAGGTTGGTGAAGATATACAACGTAAGGGTCCTCCATATTTCGAGATCCAAAATCATATTTCTCGACGCACCAACAGATCCAAGATTCCCTTTGAATAGGTTGAGATTCGATTGACGTCGTTCGGGGTCGACAGTATTGTATCGAGGCTTTGGATTATGCAAATGGCGATTTTTGGCTTCATAGTGTGTCGTCACGAAGTTTTCCGCATCCTTGGTAATGAATGCCTCGGCCATGGATGCTTCAATTCTACGTTTATTTTTCCATTTTGCTCGAAGCGTCTTCTGCATTCTCTCGGTTGAATAGCACCAAAAGTTTTGCACAGGGCCTCCCAATCTTGCCTCGGTCGGGAGATGCAATATCAAATGCTGCATCGGATTAAAAAAACCCGGTGGAAAGATCTTTTCTAACTTGCAGAGCAACTCCGCCGCCGTCTCTTCCATGTCTTCTAGCACGCCATCGGATAGTTCTTTAGCACAAAGAACACAGAAGAAATAACTCAGTTCTGCCTGTACTAGCCATTCTTCCTCGGTGATGTAGCCGCGCAACATCACCGGCATTACCCTCTCAAGCCATATGTGCCAATCATGACTCTTGAGCCCAAATATTTTCATTTTTTCTGGGCTATCTCCCCTCCTCAGATTCGCTGCGTACCCATCGGGGAACATCAAACGGTTTTATACCCACAAGAGAATTTCCCTCATAAGCCCCCTTTCAAGATTGAACTAGGCCCTTGGCTTCGACCAATTCTTCCTTCCTTCCGGCTGTCGCATGTTCTGTAAAGGTCTATCACATAGAGTCTCCTGGTCGACTCTAGTTTTAGGACTATCCTTTGACTTCCCATATATGCCGAAAAATGTACCAAATAGGGCCTCACCGATATTATTTTCAGTGTGCATCACATCAATGTTGTGTGGAAGTTCGAAGTCTTTGAAGTAGGGGAGATTCCAGAAGCATGTCTTGTGAGTCCGTGTTTGTTCCGAATTATATCCCTTGAAATACCCGGGACGTTCTGGATCAGGCTCGAGAGAGTTCAACTGAGCCAGGACCTATTCACCCGTCATCGTAGGTGCTGCCAGGTTTTTGACAGCTTTTCCGTTGATGAAGTTCTTCCTGTCTCTTCTGAAAGGATGCTTAGGTGGCAGAAACTATCTATGCAAGTCGAAGCAGGAATACTTGCCACCCTCCTTCATCCAATGAAACTGAAGAGCAGCCTTGCACGTTGGGCATGCAAACCTTCCATGAACACACATGCCAGAGAAAAGCACATACGCCGGCATGTCATGCATCGAGTACTGGTACCACATATGCATTATGAAGGTCTTTTTGCTAGCTGCATCGTATGTCTTGAACCCTTCATCCCAAGCTTGTTGCAATTCCTCCTTAAGCGGCTTCATGTACACATCCATATTCTTCCCCGGAAATTTGGGCCCTAGTATTATGAATGTCAAGAAAATGTCCTTCCTTTTCATAATCTCTGAGGGGGGGAGATTGAGTGGCATGAAAAATACAGGCCAACAACTATATGAGGCTACCATCAGACCTAAAGGATTGAACCCATTCGTGCAGACGATGATTCGTCAATTCTTTGGCTCCTTAGATTTTTGCCAATGTTTTTCATCGAAGTGCTTCCATGCTAAACCATCTGATGGGTGAGTCAACATCGGCCTCCCATCTGCATCAAATTCCGTTCTCTTCCCATATTTGTGCCATGTCATCTGTCTGGCTGTCTCTTCCATCATGTAAAGGCGTTGAGTTCTTGGTATCACTGGAACATACCGAAGAACATTTACGGCTATTTTGGTCTGTGTCTTCTCACCTTGACCATTGTCTACCACAACATACCTGGATGACTTGCATTTGGGACAATAGTTTTCCTGCACATACTCTTTCCTAAATAAAGAACATCCATTCTCACAAGCATGTATCTGCTCATACGACACCTTAAGTACCTTGAGGATCTTATCCGATTGGTACAGGTTTGCTGGCATAACATGATCTTTTGGTAGAAACCGCCCAAATAGGGTCATGATCGCATTGTAGCATTCTGTTCTAAAGTTGAATTGTGCCTTCAGAGCCATCACTTGTGCGATGGAAACGAGCTGACAAAGCTCAGTGTGAGCATGGAGAGGACGTTTTGAAGACTCCAACATCTCATAGAAGGCCTTTGCAGTTTCCTCCATCTCGTCGTCCTCATCCCGTGCATCGTCAAAGTCCTGCACCATGTCTTCGATCCCGGTTCCGTACTCGTCCGTGCTTTGGCGGACCACCTCCTATCTCCTGCGTCCGGCAGACTCACCATGGAAGATCCACACCGTATAATCAAGCTTAAAACCCCACTTCTCTAACTGTTTACCCATATCCACCTCTGTCGCCTTTTTATAGTTGTCGCACCTAACACAGGGGCTCCAGGTTTTTCTCTGACCATTTGCAAACGCCACTCTCAAAAACTCCTTGGTTTTCATTGCCCATTTAGTGGTCATCTCTTTCTGATTAGGGCGACCGGTGTACATCCAGGCACGATCATCGCTCATCTTGTCACTAGCTAGCTACTAAACAACAAATATACAAGTTTGTCAATTTTATTACGTCCACTTTTTATTGCTTTTATCATTCATAGCTACGTCATATGCAATTAATTAATCTACACACTAATACGTAAAGATAGGTCCTAATCCCACCCGAGTATGTGTAGATTGGGTTCGTTTTCCCATGCTCTGCTCCCGACCTGACGCGGAATTTCGGCAGTACCTCCCCGCTGTTCTCCTAATACACGTCTCGACAACAAGCCGAGAGGTTGTTTATCCGGAGAACAACAGGGAGGCGCTGACGAAATTCCACGTCAGATCAGGAACAGAGCATGGAAAAACGACTCAATCTACACATACTCGGGCTGTCCATGGATAACGTTGCACAATTCGAAAGAATCACTATTATAAATATGCAAATGAATGCATATTTATAAATGTAACCCTTTTGAACGGGAGACGCATACTGGTTACACGACTGTATTTACCTAGCTAGTGTCATCGACACGAAGGCCGGAACAGAGCAAATGAAGGGGGAAGAGGATATAGGACATTTTTTGCTCACCCTCGAACGTAGGGGAGGTCGTCGAACACGAGACCCTCGACGACAGTGCTCAAGGTGAAAGGGAAACAACTGCACATTAAAATGCAGAAAATCAACACAAATTACTAGTACCGGTAATTATGCCAAGTAATACTAACATCTAATTACTAAATTTATCTACTTTCTTACTCTTTATTTTCTTTTCTTTTCTTTCTTTTTCTTCTTTTTCTTCTCATTCTTCTTTTATTATTTTTATTCTTCCTCTATTCCTTATTCTTCTTCTATTTTTTCTTCTCTTTCTTTCTCTCTTCCTCCTCCACCTTCCTCTTCTTTCTCCTCCACCTTCCTCTTCTTCTTCCTCTATTCCTTATTCTTCTTCTATTTCTTGTTCTCTCTTCCTCCTTCTTCTTTTTTACTTTTCTTCTACTTCTCTTTATATCCTTTTATTCTTCTTTTCTTTTCTTGTTTTCTTTTTCTAAAAACTAAAATCCTAAAAATCCTAACTAATTAAAAACTAGCATCCCTACTCCAATAGATAGCTAAATCTAGAATCTAAAATCCTAACACTACCATCCTAACCATTGCATCTTTTCCTTTTCTTTTTTTCTTTACATTTAATCCTTATTATCCTTTATATTTTTAGCATATTGCAATATACTAGCAACTAACAGAACTAAAATTCTAACTAAAACTAAATACAACTAACTAAAACAGATAAATAAAATCTAATATCTAAAATTCTAACTAAAACTAACTAACCTAACTAAACTAACTGGGGAGGGAAATGACGGAGCGGGCGCGGGGCAGGGCGGCGTCGGCAGCGGTGAGTAAGGAGAGAGATGGATGCATGGGAGAGTGGAGAGAGAGAGAGGAAGGTGGGGGAAGGTCGTACCCGGTTAACAGTACCATGGATTTGCCGTCTGTCGCCAGACGACAAAGGGTTTTCTGCCGTCTATGGGCAGACGGCAAAGCCCTTGCCGTTAACCGCCACTCATAACACGGCCTGGGCGGGCCCACCGTCGTCTGTGCCGTCTGCAGACTGACGGCAACCAACCTCTTTGCCGTCTGCCTATGCAAACCAGACGGCATACAAAAAGTTTGCCATATGTCAGGTGTTTGCCGTCTGCATTTAGGGTAGCAGACGGCAACCAACCTCTTAGTCGTCTGCCCCGATGGAATGCAGACGGCAAAGACGATGACACATGGCAAACTACAGGTTTCCAGTAGTGGATCTTTTGACCATGTCTTTGGCAAGATTTTGGGAAATAATAGGTGTGCCGAAAGCTGGACTGACGGCAAAGATGAACTCTCGGCCTTTTGGGCTGAGAACCCTTTAACTCTCTTTGCAGCCAGGAGACGAGGGATATTCAACGTTCAAAGATTTCGAAAATCTTATTTTATTGCTAGAGGGGTGTTAGCTCGTGACAACACGAACATCAGTTATACACCGGATATTGCTATCCTGGCAAACACCCTCTCAGGGGAGAGTGAGTATAATGTGGGTAGCTTAATTGCTCGACGCCTTGCTACGAATGGTAACAAGGGTGATTTATTTGGTGGCGTTTACGCCACACTTATCCTTGAGTCTCTTAATGGCACCCCACACCCTGATGATAAGCCTTTTACTTATTTAAGTTTTGATCTTGCTGCTATGAAGAGGCATGAGTTTGTTACCATGACTTCCGAGTTTGGTAACCTTGTTTATATCTTGCATTTCGGATGATCCGCGAAACGTGAGATCCGTCTACATGCACTGCTTTTGTTAGATTTTTTTCGCAGAACGGATGGTCCTTTGATGTTATCAAGTTTGATGAGTTCGAGGTCCAGTATCAGTTTCATAACCCCATGGAGGGGGTTGTTCCCGACGAGGAGGAGCACGGTGAGTTTCCACCTTTCTAGGGGGAAACCGTCACCTAGTTTGGTGAAGCGTCTTCCTCTGCTTGGAGCGCGAATCCTTCTTCGTGGGAGATCCGAGGACGTCGGTGTATGCACAGGAAGCCTCAAACGACCCTTGGACTCACCCATACCACCCCGGAGTAGGAGGCTCCTGGGGGCAGTAGCTGTTACCAACTGAGGCCAAAAGCCTAAGCTTGGGGGCGTACGTTCCCTTCTCCCTTTTCCATTATATTATGCCTTTAATTCGCTTTGCTCTTTTCAAACTTTTTGCTTGTTCTTCTTTGTTCTTTAAATTTGAAAAAACAATAAAAAAAAATTCCATTTTACTTTTTCTTTCGTTAAACCTTTAAAAAAACACAAAAATATTTTCCTTCTCTCTTTACTTTGCTTTATTTTCAGAGTTCAGCTCGAGTCCGTGATGACATTTGATTACATTTCCCACGTTCGATCGTGCAAGTGATAAGGCAGTAATGACGAAGATCGACGGAAGGGAAGCAACAAGGAAAACCGGTGATGTGCGAGAGATGATAATGGCTTCTCACCCTTCGTTGGTTACCCCAAGTGGAAGGTGAGATGTAGGACAACATCAAATTTACCCTATGTAGAGGATAGGGTTTGTCTCCCGTAGGACTCCGAGAGCAGCAAGTAGGTGACAACGGCGCTAGAAATTCAGCGGTTGACGTGGACCTGCACACAGACACAAATAACTTTGCTCCCAACAAAGTTCAGAGAATTTACCAATCTCTCGGGTCTTGTTGTTTACAAAGGATCAAACACAAGGGATAATGATAATAGCTATTGGTAAGTAAAAGAAAGGAAATAAATTGAGCGTGTAAACAGTGATGAGAATATGGACTGGGTCCCGTGATGTTCACTAGTGATGTCTCTCTTACTAAAGACAATAAAACTGCTATACGAGGTAAACAAATCACAGCTGGGAAATTGACAAGATTAAAAATGCGTCGCAATGCTAACTATGCTACAAAGAAAGGAAGAGGCTCAAAAGCATGGGCGGTACGCCAAAATAAGTAGACCGAAATCCAACTTCATCTACTACTAATCATCCACCTTGAGATATCTATCCACAACATCTCGCTGGTATTAAGTTGCAAGCCCCACCCAAAGTGTAAACCCAAAGCAATAGACAACTGCATTAAAGGAACTTTGCGTAAAGTAAACAATCCTTTCAACCGCGGTTACAAGCACCGTTGTATTCCCCCTTGTGGAAACAACACATCCCCTAGACTCATCTTTCTATCACTCAAGCCAGTCATCAGGGGGCATGAACCCACAATCGAGCATAACGTTCCCTCTTGGGGTCACTACCTACTACTTGGCCAAAGCAATAAACAACAACGAAGAACATGCAAAAATTACTCAAGAACAAAAATGTAAAAGATAATAACCAAATATATTACTCTATCACAAACTGAACATAGTCTCATAATCCATCAGATCCCAGCAAACTCAGCATAGCAATAGCAGAAAGAATTACATATGTGCCTTGATCATGTAGGGCAGCTAACAAGGTCTAATCCATGAAGAACCAAGAGGGGAGGAGAACATCACATAGCTACTGATCACGGACACATGGTCCAAGGTAGACTACTCAGAGATCATCCGGGAAGCGTCCATTGTAGAGGGGAAGCTCCCAGAGGTCAATCCTCCCTCCTGCATGGTGCCGAGAAAAGTTCTGTTGGCGCTCCTGATCTTGGAAGCGTGGTAGCGGCGGAACAGAGGCGAGATCGAGAAAAGGGTTCTGTCTCGGAAGAATACCGTCACGAAGAATATATAGGCGAAGGGGGGCAGCCAGAGGGGCCACCAGGTGCCTAGGCGGCCACCTGGCGCGGCCACACCCTAGGGTGCGCCACCGGGGCGCCTGGGCCCCTGGTGGTGGCCCTCTGGGCCCCACCTAGGTGTTTCCGGAAGCTTCCGGTACGCTGATTATTTATATGATTTTTCCTAAATTTTTGGAGCACTTTTAATATGGGGGAAACTTGAAATATAAAAACAGCAGAAAACAGGAACTGACACTGGGATGCATTGAGTTAATAGGTTAGTCCAAATATGATCAAAAGTGTTTTTAAGTGTATCTAGATCACAGCAATATCACACAAAACATGCATGGAGCAAGCAGAAATTATAGATACGTTTGGGACGTATCAACTAGTATGAACTCTTTTTGTGTCTACTTTCGTACATATGCATGTACTTATGATCTAGAGACCATCTTGTAGCGACATAGTGCTATGTTTATAATGCTTTCCCAGTAGTTCATGCTTTCCTTGTGACTGATCTCAAATAGCTAGAGTGCATAATGTGTTGTTGAAATGATTTACATGCATTGCATTGTTCATGGTTTTGAATATTGAAGTGGTATTTCCCTTCGGATAATTCTTGGATTTACTTGGCATATGTTCGCACATTTTATGACTAAAAAGTCTATCATGCCTTGATGATCTTTTTATTTTAGAATAGTTATATCACATTCATGCCCGAGTCAATGTTGCTTTGACGCTCTGAATGATTATGACCATTATTGCTCTCTAGTTGGTCGCTTCCCAGTCTTTTGCTAGCCTTCACTCGCACCAAGAGGAATTCTGCTTGTGCATCCAAACTCCTTTTCAAACCAGTTATTCCACTTGGGTCCACCATACCTTCCTATATATGGTATTTACCGGCCATCCCTAACTTAGACTTTCTTGTGCCATCTCGAAATTTATTCAAAATCTTCCCTTTTGTAACCATACAAGTTCATGGTGCGGTGAGGGAAGATCAGTATATTCCATGCCAAAAATATTTTGATGGAAGTTTTAACTAGTCAAAATTGAAAAAAAGAGTTACACCTCCCCCATACTTGATGATGGAATGAAATGGACCAAATGCTCCTAATGATAGATGGAACGAGAAAACTTCCTTCCATACTTGAGGCAAAATAAAAAGGCACCATAGACCGTCAAATGATGTATGGATAAGGGAACAAAGTGTAAGCAAAAAGCATTAATATACTTTGTATGGGAGATATTGAGAGACCTTTACCTTTCACCGTTGACTGGTAAGTTGCACTTCTCAAAAAGAATTTTATCTTTGTTTTCAAAACCAAGAGCTCTGGTACATGTTTAGTCTTTGCTTCCAACCACGGGTTTTCAACCTTGCCATCAAAAATCCACGGTTCGAGAGTCTCCCCTTCTTTCTTCAAAGCACTAACTATTGGGAGCATAATTGTCATTCTTAGTGTAACATGCATTGTCCCAAAGTACCACATTGTCTTCTACATGATTGTGATATTGAATGTTCTGAAATTCTTAGTTCTAGTCTCTTTTAAAACTCCGCAGGAGTTTCTGCATTTATGTTTTTATTCACTCAAGGAGGCTAGAGAGATACCACTCTAGTATGTTGAAGCTATGTGCATTGTGATCTTGTCTTTATTTTCAGCAGCATATTATTTACTTTTGCTTCATTGTGATTGATCACTTGAAAGAAGGATTGCTTTGTGCATTGTCCTCATAGCATTGTTTCATTACTTGCTGGACTCTTTTCGTAGTACATGCTTATATACATCTTATGAAGCAAAAAGAGTTTGTCAAAGTTTTCTTTGTCGCATCTAGTTCGTTGAAATGAACTTCTTGAGGTCAAGCAATATGCTAAGCTTGGGGGAGTTTATAAGTCTCAAACGTATCTACTTTTCCAAACACTTTTGCTATTGTTTTGCCCTCATTCTTGCATGATTTAAACTAAACTAACCCGGACTGACGTTGTTTTCAGAAGAGCTATCTATATGATTTTATTGTGTGCGGGATTATGGATTTTAAGGTGTCTCATAAAAGTCCGGGAAAATTCATAGAAAATCCACGCACAAGAAGCTTCCATGAGCCAGAAGTGGGGCCAGAGGCGCCCCAGACGCCCTGTTGGCGTGACCTCCCCCTGGCCGCGCCGGGAGGCCGCCTGGGGGGGTCCCACCTCCTCTGGTGCCTTACCTGGCCCCCTATTTATTCCCTTGGCGAGAAAACCATAGAATAGAGGTCGTTTTCCCAGTTTCCGTCGCGGAGGCGCCGCCACCCTCTATTCTTCTTCGGGAGGGCTAATCTGGAGGCTGTTTGGCCTCCGGTGAGCGGAGATCATCGCCATCGTCATCACCATCACCAATCCATCATCCCTCCATGACTTCTCTTCACATATGTGAGTAATTCCCTGCTGTAGGCAAAGTGGATGGTAGGGATTGGATGATTTAGATCAAGTAATAGTTCGTCAGATTGTTGGGGGCATGTTGCATATCATCTACTTTGGTGTTTATCATCTTTGCTACAACTTGTTGCTCTTAATGCTTGTCACTTTGGGCCCGAGTGCCATCTTTTCAGATCTGAACCACTTGTGTTTTCATTAGTATATTTATGTTCTTGATCCTATCTATGAGTTTTATGCACCTATTATGGTCCGGAACCGACGATCCCAAAGGTGACAGCTTAGGACACCAAATGGGATGGACGATAATTTGAGGATTTCATGTATCCATTGAGTTTAATGCTTTGTTCTGGTGCTCTTTGACAGGAGCACCTTAATCTCCATAAGTTCCTTTTGGCCCGGTTCGTAGCGGGATAGTAGGACAAAAGATGTTGTGCAAGTTCTTATTGCAAGCACGCACAACTACCTAAGGGATACATGCCTAATGTTTGATATTTTCCTAGATGATCCTTGCTTTTCTGTGTGCCTTTCCCCGTGTTAAAATCTAGTACATGTTCACTCTCATACAAGCAGCGCCCAACCATCCATCTCCCTAGACTATAGAGTTTTAATCATGCAGGTCACTAGTTGTTACTTTCGTCGTTTTTACTTTCGCCATTGCCACTCTCACTATCATATCACCGTTGCTATTAACATTTTTTTGCAAGCAAGTATATTTCAGGTGCGGTTGAATTGACAACTCAACTGTTAAAGCTTATAAATATTCTTTGGCTACCCTTGTCTCAAATAAATAAATCGGGTTATGTTACCCGCGAAGACTATCTTGATCCCCTATAGTTGAGGGTCATCAATTAGTGAGGGATCATCCTATAATGCTACCATCGTATATCTAACATATTAGAAAAACCGGATGCAACAATATAAATCATACTAACTATGATGACCCCTTAGAAATTAAAGTTTAGACGCCTCAACATTATCTTTTGCAAGTTTTACGTGGCTGCTAGGGCTTTTAAGATAAAACAGTTTCTATACCTACGAACATAAAACCACAACAACTCAGCAATTGTCTCTATTACACCCCTGTCGGGCCCTTCTATTGCAAATGTCTTCGCATCGCTAATGTTAGAGAGACAAACACCCCCAACCACTTATATGGTACAAGCCATATGTCAAGCGTGGAACTAGTCTCGCGTCAACGCGTAAGGTCGGTCGGGGACGCTTCATCAGAACATTGCCGCAATGCTAAACGAGTACACGTGAGAGGGTAACAATTGGAGAATGATGCCCACATACTAGATGTGTTCTATACGTACAATAAATCTATACATAGCCTTGCTCATGATACCACTGTTGGGGTTCGGGGCAGAAAACAATAAGTTTTCATAACCAATGAGAAACAATCCCAATACCTATTCTATGGAGACGCAAGTAACGGATGTAAATAGATCACATACCAGTATGCAGTCCGTTAAGCGGGAAACGTTCTCGCGTGAACTTGGTTGATGTAGTCGTAATGGCAATCCCCGATGCCGTGCATATCCACGATGGCTCCATTAGCCACCCCGTCCTCGTAGACCGATGACGTGATTGCGTCCCTGTCGGTACGTAGTCGGTGAAGACGCCGCGATACGGCCACGACGATGAAGTACCACCACAAGTGTAGCGCCTCGCGGGATTACACACATACGATGTACCCAACGTCCCTCCGGGCTCCAAACCAGAAGAGCAGCGGAAAGAAGATGGATTCGGATCCCGATTCCAGCAGCACGACGGCGTCCGTATGGTGGAGAAAGCCCCAACCCAGTGCAGACTCCAAACAAGGGGAGTCCGCTCAAAGGCAGGAGAAAGAGAGAGAGAAGAGAACTTGTCTCAAAAATTGATCATGAAAAAGGGCACCCTACCCCTCCTTATATAGGGCAAGGAGGGGGGAAACCTCCCTCAACTTCCCATGTGGGACTAATCCCAAGGGAGGGGGAAGGTGCACCAATAAGGGGGTGGGCCCCTTCATAGCGCCATGGCCCATGGGGGAAGACTCCCTCTTCCCCTAATGGGCCCTATGAGGCTCATCTGCCTTTATTTCATTATTTAATTATTTTAATCAGAGTTTTTAAAATTTAATTCATTAATTAAATACTAAAACATATTAAATAATATTTTGAACAATTCAAAATCCCCAGAACTATTTCTGGCCTCCACCGGAACAATTCTGGTGTTCTCTCTTATTTCTCCAATGATCCTGAATCTATCCATAATGCGTCGAATACCCTTAAGTGTGACGCCATACGGTTCGGGAAACAACAAACATGAATAGACACTGTCTGACCAATGACTAATCAATTAGACCTGGTTATAATCCTTGATAGCCCTTGCGCTTCCATCGAATGAAACTTCATCGATGTTGGATCTGTTAACGTTGAGCATGTTCCCTTTTTCCTATGGTACTTTGTTTGTCCAAGGTTTGATCGTCGGTATCCAATATACGTAGTTCATCCTCGTTACTGACAAAAACCTGGTGACCTAGTCACATGATTGCGATATTTATGATGTAATATCACCTTGTGGGCCTAGAGTACCTATCCGTCAGTCGGATGGACAAATCCCTCTTTGATCTAATTGAATATTCATTAACGTATCTACTTCGGAATACCTGAAGTATACATTTATGTCCAACATATTTCAGTCAGGCGGTGGATGAAAATCAAGGCATCCTAATAGATAGTAATTATGTATGATCATTACGGTCAAAGGATCTGGTCACTACGTTATAGTTATCGCAATGTTGAACTTCTGTGACTCAATCACATTACAACACTTCTGGTGGGTGTATGTCCATCATATCATTCTCCCAATGATACGACTCCATTGTCAATAGGCGATTATGTCCTCATGATTAGGAAACCTTGATCATCCGATTGACAATGAACTAGTATACTAGAGTTAACTAGGGACCTGATTGTTTTACACCACACGTGTATTAATGTTTCCGCTTAATACAGTTATAACACAGTATAAAAATTATTATGAACTAATGGAATATGCCAATAAACATATTTTACTTGCCTCTAGGGCACATTCCCAACACTCTGTGCATGAAGAAAGTTCCCAGCCTGATGTTGAAGCTGAGGCAGAACACAAGACCAATGTTGATCCTCAGGATCCCGACACCTCAAAGAAAATCTCAGCAGACAAGCATGCTACCTCACCTCCTCCTTATCCTGAAGCATCACTGAAACCTGGCCCTGATACTGCAGCGAAAGCTGAGGCAACTACTCAAGATGCTCCTATGCCTCAGGCTTCACCTATGAAGAAAGCACATGTTGCTAGTTCTTCACACTTCCCACCGTGCCCCAAACAGAAGATGCCTTTATACTGAAACATTCCAGCTGATTAACGAACTCAGTTCAATGTTGAGGACTTCTACACAAGCATGAGTTAGTGATGTCTACACATGCTTCTATTTGTGCAGACTATGTTGGGCATCCAAGCGCAGAGGTTTGTAGGACAACAACAATTTCCCTCAAGTAGATGACCAGGTTTATCGAATTCAGTGAAGTAGAGGTTGAAGATGGTCTCTCTCAACCAACTCTGCAATTAAGATACTAGAAGTCTCTTGTGTCCCCAACAAAACTTATACAATGGAAAATTGTATAGTTGCACTAGTTCGTCAAGGAGATGGTAAAATATGGGTGATTGGTGCGGCAAAACGAACTAATATAAATCTGTGATAAAAATTACAGCAATAACACAAGTAGTAAACATGAGCAAAAATGGTATTTCAATGGTGCAAACAAGGCCTAGGCTTCATACTTTCACTAGTGGAAACTCCCAACAACATGAACATAATTAAAACACATGATATTTCCACCAAAAACATGCAAGGAAGACGTAACTTAGAGATCGATCTTTCCGTGGATCAAGAGAGGATGAGAATTGTGTAGGGCTACAAATGCACACCTTAGAGTTTGTATTCCACATCTATGGACACCCCACACTGTCACTGAGAGAATCCAATGATAGTACTAACAAACACGACAACATATCTCAAGAGTATTCTCTTTCTAATATGACAAATCACCCATCCTGTCACCGAAGCACTATGAAAATATACTCAAGACAAGTATCAAGAAACTCTCAAAGCCATGATCCAATCGAACAAGAAGAACAAATCGCATGATCAATATCACCATAATAATGGAGTCCTACGCGTCACCATGGACTTCGTAAATATCACCAAAGGAGTACATCAATTCAATACATAGAAGATGGGGAAACATCATTGGAGACAACTAGATTAACATAGACAATGATCACAATCAAGATCACATCATGGGAGAGAGAATTAACCACATAACACTGGTAGAAACCTCAGCCCTGAGGAGGAACTACTCCCGAATCATGGAGGGAGGAAGGAACGTCGATGGAGGTCAATCCGGGGGCACTTCCCCGTACCGACAGGGTGCCCTAAAAGGAACTTCTGGTCCCCCGAAGCTTTTGGCGATGGCGGCAGAGATCGGAATTTCTTCTGCAAAAGGCGTCTAGATTTTTAGGGTTTATGCGTCGGGGGTAAAAATAGGATCTAAAGGGGGCCAGAGAGATGGGACCATCCACCCAGGCGACTTGAAGGTGCGGCCCCACCCCTGGGCGTGCCCTATGGCTTCCTGGGGGCTGGGTGCACCCCAAGAGCTAATCATCCGGCTAGAGAGCTCTTCCGGTGAATAAGAATTTTGGTAAATTTTTGGGAATTTCCGTTCACTTTGATTTTTCACCTTTTTCTACAATGCACGGACAAAAATAGTCAGAAACTAGCACTGGGCACTAGGTTAATAGGTTAGTCCCAAATATGTTGTACAAGGATATGAAAGTGCATCAAAACATATAGCAAAGTCACCAAAACAAGCATGGAACAAGCAAAAATTATAGATTCATTTGGGACGTATCAACATCCTCAAGCTTAATTGCTGCTCGTCCTCGAGTAGGTAAATGACAACCAAGATAAATTTTATGGTGACAACCTATCAACATAAGTTCAGGAAGCAAGAGATGCAATTCAAGTCAATATAATAACAAGCACGAGTCTATATCTAGTATTGAAACTAGTAAAGTAAGAACACAAAGGTGCAAGACCTCTTGCTGTCCGTGACTCGAATGTCTATAATCGGTGTTCCCATGCAGAAACTCTGAGATGGGTTTAGAGCATAAAAATAGTGAATAGTTGTTGAGAACTCAATCTACTAAATTTCACACTTGGTCTCTTTTGTAATCTTATTATGACTCATCCCCAGACCATCGTCCAGGTACAAGTCCGAAACGTATCTATAATTTCTTCTTATTCCATGCTTATATGGGTGACATTGCTATGTGTTTTCCTACACTTTCATACCTTTGTCAACATATTTGGACTAACCTACTAACTCAGTGCACCCAGTGCCAGGGTCTTTCTGCTGATGTTTGTGCATTGAAGGTTTATACCCATATTTCGCTCGGAAAATTCCATAAAAATATATAAAAAATCAGCGTTCCAGAAGACTCTGGATGCCCGAAGGAGAGACGGAGGGGGACCACCCCCCTCCTGGGCGGACAGGAGGCGTGGCCCAACCCTAGGCCGCGACAGGAGGCCGCCCTGAGGGGTGGGACCTCCCCTCGAGCCCCCCTTTGGAATATATTTAGCGCTTGTTCCGTCTACCCTTGGGAGGCACTCCGTATCACGAAATTCACCACTGTTTCGCCGCCGCCGCGATCCTGAGATCGAGATCGCCAGAAGACATTGTCCCGGAACCCCTGTCAGAGGGAGGATCGATCTTCGGGAGCTTCTCCACCACCATGAGCGCTTCCCGGATGTGCCGTGCGTAGTCCTCCTTGGACCTTGGGTCCATGACCAGTAACTATGTGATGTATTCTCTCTAGTCTTGTACTTCAATACTTCGCCCTTGTGAGCTGACCTACATGATCAATGCATCTATGTCATACTTTCTGTGTTGCTATGTTGTGTTTGCTGGGATCTGATGATTATGAGATTATTTTTAGATTGTGATGAGTTATATATTTGGTTACCCTTTTATATATTTGTGCTTGATTAATTCTTGCATGTTCTCTGTTGACTTTTATTGTTTTGTACAAGTAGTAGATTGGAACTCCAAGAGGGAGCGTTATGCATGATTGTGGGTTCACGCCCCTCGATGTCTGGCTTGAGTGAAAGAAACATCATACTAGAGGATATTTGTTGTTTCCACTAGGGAGAAAACAACGGTGCTTGTAACTGCGGTTGCAAGGATTGTTTACCTTATGCATATTTTGTTAATGCAGTTGTCTGTTGCTTTGAGTTTACACATTGGGTGGGGCTCCCAACTGAATACCAGCGAGATGTTCTGGATAGATATCTCAAGGTGGATGATTAATGATTAGATGTTGATGAATAAAAGGTCTACTTGTCTTGGCGTACTTCCCATACGATTGAGCCTCTAACTTTCTTGTAGCATAATTAGCATTTTTGTGCGTTTATAATTCTGACAATTTCCTAGCAATAATTTTTTCACCCACGACAGTTGTTTTATCATCTTTTCGGAGAGACACATCACTAGTGAACATCATGGGACCCCATCAATATTTCCACAATTGTTTACACCTCCATCATTTACTGCTTTTATTTCCTTTCCGTTGCAATCACCACTACTATTCCCGCTTGTGTTTTGATCCATTGTAAACAACAAGACTGGAGATTTTGACAACCTCTCTGAACTCGTTGGGAGCAAAGTTATTGGCTTTTGTGTGCAGGTCCAGATCAATTAAGCAACCTTGGTTGTAAACGGCGCCATTGTTTTCTTGCCACCTACTTGAAGAACTTGGAGTCCTACTAGAGACATAAACCTTGGGGAAATTTGCTACTATCTACTTCTTAACCGAGGGAAATTTGCTACTTCTTAACCGAGGGAAATTTGTCATTCTTCACCAAGGGAAATTTTCTACTATCTACTTCTTAACCTTCCACTTGGGGTAACCAACGAGGGGCGAGAAGCCACCAAGACTAATTTCTGGTGCCGTTTCCGGGGAAGCAAACAGAACTACACCCATCAACTCTCGCGCCATCAGGGACCTGCCCTATGGCCGCCTGGAGGCTGGGAGCTGATATGTCCCAAACGTATCTATAATTTATGCTTGTTCCATGCTCATTTGGGTGACATTGCTATGTGTTTCGCTACACTTTCATACCTTTTCATACATATTTGGAATAACCTACTAACTCAGTGCACCAAGTGCCAGTTTCTGTATGTTGATGTCCGTGAATTGCAGGTTCTTACCCATATTTATAGAGCCCAAATAATTCCAATAAAAAATATAAAAAATCAGCGTGACGGAAGCTTCCAGGGTACCAAAGGAGGGCTAGAGGGGGCCAACCCCCCTCCCAGGCGGCCAGCTGGCGCGGGCCTCCTCTTGGCTGCACCAGCAGGGCGCCAGGGGGGAGGGGCCACCCCTGGTGCTCCCCTTCAGCCTATATTTACACCCCGTTCAAGAAACCCTCAAGAGGAACCCCGCATCGTGATTTTCACTTCTGTTCCGCCTGTGCCTCGCTTCCAAGATTGGGAGCACCAGGAGACCTCTTCCCAGCACCCTGTCGGAGGAGGATTGTCCTCCGGGAGCTTCTCCACCACCATGAGCGCTTCCCGGATGTGCCATGAGTAGTCCTCCTTGGACTATGGGTTCATGACCAGTAGCTATGTGATGTCTCCTCTCCAATCTTGTGCTTCAATTCTTAGCCCTTGGGATCTGCCCTACATGATCAAGGCATCTATTTAATTTTTCTGTTGTTGCTATATTGTGTTTGCTGGGAACTGATGGATTATGAGATTATGATCAGATCGTGATGACTTATATATTTGGTTATCCTTTTATATTTTGTTCTTGAGTAATTCTTGCATGTTCTCCGTTTCTTCTTATTACTTTGGACAAGTAGTAGATTGGAACTCAAAGAGGGAGCTTTTATGCTTGATTGTGGGTTCATGCCCCCCGATGCCAAGCTCTAGTGACAGATACATGAGACTAGGGGGTGTGTTGTTGCCACCAGGGAGAAAACAACGGTGCTTGTAACCGCGGTAGCAAGGATTCTTTACCTAACGCAAAGTTTGTTAATTTAGTTGTTTGTTTCTTTCGGTTTACACTTTGGGTGGGGCTCGCAACTTAATACCAGTGAGATGTTCTAGATAGATATATCGAGGTGGATGATTAGTGAGTAGATGCATCTAGATTACGGTATATTTGTCTTGGCGTACCACCCATACTTTTGAGCCTCTAAATTTCTTGCAGCATAATTAGCATTGCAGTGCATTTATAATTCTGTCCGTTGACCAGCTCTAATTTTTTAACCCATCTTATTTGTTTTATCGTGTTTCGGGAGATAGACATCACTAGTGAACATCATGGGACCCCTATCCATATTTACACCTCTGTTTACACCTCAACCATTTAATACTTTATTTCCTTTCAGTTGCAGTCTCCACTATTATTTCCCTCTTGTGTTTGATCCTTTGTAAACCACAAGGCCGGAGAGATTGAAAACCTCTCTGAACTCGTTGGGAGCAAAGTTATTTTTTTATGTGCAGGTCCACGTCAAGCTCAAACCAATCTGGTAACTTAATCTCTGGCGCCATTGACACCTACTTGTAGAATTCGGAGTCCTACCGGTTCGATAACCTTGGTATCTTCATCGAGGGAAATTTGCTGCTAGGCTACATCTCAACCTTCCACTTAGGGTAACCAACGAGGAGCGAGAAGCCATCAAGACAATTTCTCGCACCGTTGTTGTGGAACGAAGCTCAACAAAAGATTAACCACGACAATTTTCTCGCGAGCAATCAAGACAATTTCTGGCGCCTTTGCCGGGGACTCCAATCTTCAAGATAGGGGAGTTGCACACTATCTCTTACCTTTGCTTTTTAGTCTTGTTAGTTTACTTTCTAGTTTTTGCTTTACACTCTTATACCAGAAACCACAAAAAAAATAGTTGCTTTCTTCTTGCTTGCTGATGTTACTATGGGTTCCACTGAAAACACCAAGTTGGGTTGACTTCACTAGTCACAACAACAATGATTTTATTAGCACTCATATTGCTCCACCTGCCACTTCATCACCTTCTTATGAAATCAAACCTACTTTGCATAATCTTGTTATGAAAGAACAATTCTCCGGTGCTGGAGATGATGCTGCTTTGCACTTAAATAAATTTGTTGAGCTTTGTGATATTCAAAAGTACAAAGAAGTAGATGGTGACATTGCTTACTTAAGCTTTTTCCTTTCTCCTTTAGAGGAGGATCTAAGGTGTGGCTTCAATCCTTGCCTAGGAATAGCATAGGTTCTTGGGATAACTGGAACGATGCTTTTATTGGGAAGTACTACCCACCTGCTACCATTATCCAGTTGAGAAGTAACATTATGAATTTTAAACAATTGGATAATGAACACGTTGCCCATTCTTGGGAATGTATGAAATCTCTTGTTAAGAATTGTCCTACACATGGTTTCACTACTTGTATGGTTATCCATACTTTCTATGCAGGCTTGAACTTTACCTCGTGGAATCTGTTGGACTCGGCCACGGGAGGAACCTTCATGTCAACAACACTTGGTGCCGCCAAGAAGCTATTGGAAGAGATGATGACAAATTATTCTCAATGGCACATCGAAAGATCTCCAACATGTAGGAAGGTAAACTCTGTTG
The DNA here is from genome assembly GCA_950022295.1 of Bromus sterilis. Taxonomy (NCBI): domain Eukaryota; kingdom Viridiplantae; phylum Streptophyta; class Magnoliopsida; order Poales; family Poaceae; genus Bromus; species Bromus sterilis. The sequence continues at coordinate 170,981,610 of OX465597.1, forward strand.
AGGATATCTCCTCTTTAAATGAAAAGGTTGACATGATCATGTCTTTACTTACTAAGCAAGCTCCCATTAATCATCATGATGTTCCTTTGAATTCTTTGGTTGCTCAAGAAAGAGAGAAAGTTGATATTAATTTTATTTCTAGGAACAACCTTAATAATAATGCTTATAGGAGTAATTTTGGTAGCAACAATCCTAGGCCATTCCCATCCAACAACTATGGGAACAACAACACTTATCCTAGCACCAAAAACTTTACTTCTAGATTAGAGAGCATGCAAAAAGGGCCAGTTCTTTTCGGTGATTCTCCCAGAATCGTCATTTTCCCCAGCTTCTGTCAGAATCGCCCCCATCCATCACTCCATATTTTTTTTACAATCCTATCTAATTAAAGTCCAATTAGGTAGAATTGTAAAAAAAATTGGAGTGGCGATTCTGGGAGAAGCTGGGGAGGAGGGCGATTCTGGGAGAATCGCCCAGAATCGCCGAAAAGAACTAGCTCTAAGGATTTTATCACTTCTCAAAAAGCCATCAATAAGAGTGTAGAAGAGAAACTAGAGAAATTAGAAATCCTCTCTTTGAAGATATACAACATAGCTCATGATGTAGAGATGCTTAAAATTAGAACTTCTCCCCTTGAGGAAAGGAAAACTACACCTATGAATGCCACTACTAGGAAAATGCCTTATGGTGGCATCATTTTTCTGCCTTTAGTGGCGCATATCAAATGCGCCACTAATGACAAGCCACTAATAAGGCCTTAATAGTGGCGCATTTCAAATGCGCCACCCCTAAGACTCTTATGAGTGGTGCATTTCACACCCCTAAGGTTCCTTAGGGGTGGCGCATTCCTGGTGAGCCACTACCTGTACAAAATATGTGCCACTAAATCTATATTATAGAAACAAAAAAATAAATTTACAGAAAAAGAAAACAAAATACAAAAAAAATTACATAAATAGAAGCATTACAGAACTAGAGAAAGCATTACATGTCTTCGAGTATTTCTTACAAGTATCGAATAAAAGTTATTACTAATGAAATAAAAGAAAAACCTAAAACTAATCTTCGAGTGTTGTTTTCTTCACTCCGTCTTGATAATGTTGATCATTTTGATCTATCTGTTGCAGCAAACAAGTGAGTGTGAATGAAAATGGCATCAATGACCAAATTTATTGTTTAAGCATATAGGAAGATACACACAACACAACTTCAATAAGAACCGATCAACTAAACTAATAGCATACACAAAATGATGCATGATACAATTATGCAAAGATGGAAAAGTGTTTGTTCGAGAGATAAAGTTATTTAGAACACAAATCATCAATATTGTTCGGAACTAACAACTCTAAGCATGAAACAATGTAGCATGAAATTTAGATCGATCGTCATCACTTGTGACTCGGCTGAGGGAATGGGCGGCATCCTTATTTTGTCATGAAAGGCCTTGTGTCACGCAAGGCCTTTAGGCAGGCTTCTATATCCCCAATGGATGGTGCAATGTTGAAGTGGAAGATCGACACCTTCACCTGTACTTCATGACAGATGATATTCGCCATCTCCCCTTGGATGTGAAAGAACTCCTGCCTAAGACTTTCATTGGCGATTGTCACCTTCCTTTCGGCCCACACTTTGAGATGACTTGGCAGCGTAAGTTTGCGCTCTTCCTCTACAATTTCCCGCATGTGATGGAGGGCGTAGTACACATCCCTCACACTGCCAGCCGGCGGCTTCACACATGGGAACTGCGTTACGTGGTTGAACACGCTCACGCCAGGATGATGCTTCCTGAACTTGTCCTTCACGTTCTTGCCTCCGGCTTCTTTGTTGCGGGCGAGAGCATAATCCAAACCTTTCATGTTATACATATAATCTTTCTTCTTCACACTCCCCTAGTCTAAATACACGACAAGCGAGTGTTGCGGTGAAAATCAGATGAGCACGCAGTTTTGATCCTCACTGCATAATTAAAACAATCCAAAAGGAATGTTGGAAGAGGACAATGGCAGAAAGCAAAGAAAGCATATATGCTACAGCGGAGAGCGAATGACTTACTTGGGAGAGTAGGTCGTGAGAAATGAATCCTTGCTGTCGTTCTCTAGCATGAAGTCTTTGATGTACCCAGCCGCGAGAGTCATGTCCCCGGCGTCCATCAAGATTCTATCACGCATGTAGAAGGGGTCCAATATCGCAATTCTCGGGGTCTTATCTCTCCTGATACTCATAGAAAGGTTTAGCGAGAATAGACGGATAAGCCTATGGTCCAGCCGCTTGAGATGAAACAAATTTAAGATCTCTGAAAACCGCAGGATTATCATATCCGCGGGGACATTGTTGATGAAGCCCATGTTGAGTGGCACCTTGGCCATGAAAACTGGGCAGGAGGGATTCTTTTCTCGAAGAAGCATCTTCTCTAAAGCCATAACACTATGATGCACACTCCGCATATCCGAAGTTGCAAGGTCGAGCATGTTATTAGGTAGCATCGCCCTACCCTCCACATGGATTTCAAACAAGAGATCCTTGAGTCTTGGTGGCCTGTCCTGAGCCCGGATCGGCATCGGAGGTTGGCTGCTCGAAGCACTCTTCTTTCTTTTCCGTCCCTTCTTCTTTTCTGATTTTCAGCAGTCACCGGCCTTTATCTGCTCAGTGTCCGCCTTATGGAGTGTGGACGGGCTGAGAATAGATCTCATTGTGGCATCTTCTTGAGGCTCGGTGAAGGCGCAAGCTTCTTGAGACATCTCCTAAGAAGCAGCGAAGAGACACGTGGAGCAAGCAGGTTTCGCCGCAGGATCAGCTGGACCGCGAGCTTCCTCGTCATGCTGATAGGCTCCTTCATCTGGAGGCATGAATAAGTCATCATCTTCAAACAAAGTGTTGATGAAAAGGTCGGCGTCGATATCATCATCAAGATCATCGTCTTCATGTTGTGCGCCGATGGGATCATGTGGCGCCGGAGCGAAGACTATCGGTGTTGTCCTTGGTGTGGTGCCCCCTCCCCCCGTCATCAAACGCATTTGAGTCTTCGGCTAAAGGCATATTTGGCCGAAACAATCATTGAGGACTGCCGGCTCATCCTCATCATATCAGGGGGATTGAATGGGAGGTTCAACTCTCTCGTAGACCGAAATCGCAAGAGATATTTGAACCCTAAGCATCTCCGGTGCCATCGGCCTATTGTGCATCATTCGATTTTGGGGTTGAAGGATGTTACCTTTGGTAGCATCCTTCAACTCGCCGTCCACGACTTGTAGTAGAATGCATGGAGTTTCCTCCTGTGAAAGAGATATATGCATGTAGGGATCAGAGAGATGCCAGTAATAAAAGGCAAGGAGATGAGGTCCTCGTTTGAGTTGCACACACTTATAGTTACCTTGAGTGCGTCGAGGTTTGCCAATGAAGAGACCCCGCCGATGACGGAGGGCATGCAAGAGACAGAGGGTGCTCTGCCTCCCGTGGCGTCGGTCGCCATTTTTTCACTACTGTCGGGTGCATTATTATTATGCCCCGGTTGCTCGATCGTGGATGGAGGAGTCACCATCACATCCGGCGCCACCGCCGCGGTGTTGGCGGACGGAGTAACCAATAAGGCGGGAGTCGGTGCGGGAGCCACCAATACGGTGAGAGTCGGGACTGCGGCTGCCGTGGTGCCCGAGTTGCTGCCGACCATGCTGGGGACCGGTCTGGGACCTTGTCCACCACGCGCTTGCAAATTTGCGAGTGACTGCATCATATCAGGAAGGAGGGCGCTCATCGTCTTGGCCACTTCGTCCTGGACAAGCTGCAGAAGCGCGTTCATTTTCTCCTCCAGTCCAGGAACATAAGCGACGTCATCTTCGGTCCTTCTCGCCTTGCGCCCCCTCGAACCCGACTGCTCCGGTTTTCCATAATATGGAGACCAGTTTAAGCAGCACCAAAGCCGACCACACGGCCGGCTGACGATGGCTTCGCCGACCCGTTCTCAACCTTCTTGACCTTGTTCATCGCCCTGTTAAAAGAGGTGTCCCATGGGCCGGCCGGCTTAATGGACGACCCCTGCGATGAGGCCGCGTCGAATTCCTCTTCCCGCGGAAAGAATGTGACACACTAAGAAGTTGAACTTCATGAACTAGAATTCAATCGACAAGGCAGTCGCGTGGTAAGCTAGTTACCACGGCAGTCGTAAACTCCTGAACCTTAGGATCGAGGACTATTTTTAAGGTTTCTTTGTCCTTATACCTCCGGGCCCTCACAAAGAATTCAGTCTATGGATCAGCTTTGTTTTTCTCAGAGGGATTAGGTAGGCCCGTAGCGGCGTACTCGGCATCTTCCTTGTCCCATTTAAGCTTGGGATTTCTGTAACCGCCGGCTCCGAGACGGTGGTTACCTATGAACTGCGCCCGCATCGCCTTGCCCTTTGCACTGGCGTCCTTGGACTCACACCTAGCTTTGAAAAGGTCGTAGGTAGTTTCGTTGATCATAGACTCTTTCTCCTTGAGCTCCTCCAGGATTTGTCGTGCTCTGTAATTGCCTCCTTCACCCGGGTTGTCCAACTGGACAAGGCTTTTCTCATCCTCCTGAGGGCCCATTTGTTTACCTTGTTCCCTTTGAGGTTTTTGTTATTGTACAGGTCCGGGAACTTGTATCGTCTGTGCATCTTGTCGAGAAGGAGGTGACAATAATGAGTGTTGTCACAACTCCTTAGGTTTATTGTGGTGATCGGGACGGTTTTCCGGAGGATCGTCGCGACTTGACGGTCGTACCCTTCCAAAAAACGTTAGGGCTCGGGTAGGAATCCCAATGGAGGTCACGACGGTAAACTCTTTCCTGATGCTGCCGACCTTGGTTGGTTTCCGATTCCGCTTCCTCGACTGGCTACCATCTGTGTTTGAGCCGACGACATCATCCTCGTCGGCGGAGTTCCTCTCCCCTTTTGTATCCTCCTCCTCCATGTCATCATCCGATGAGTCAGAATCCGACTCTATCTCCTACTCATACTCCTCCTCGCCCGGAGGTACTTCCTCTTCTCTGTGCTCCTCGAGCTCCTCCTGGGAGTATTCCCAAAATTTCTTCCTTTTTTTCCCGGCTGAGAAAAAGGACCGGCCTCGGCTCCGGTCGACATGTTTGCACTAGTACAATATTAAGAAATGCAACTACTTAATTAATTAGCACAATAAATAAATGCAACTACTCTCATGTTAAGAAAAATAGCAAAGGTCATGCACCAATTCACGAAAAAATTCGGCATGACCTTTGCTATATTTCTTAATTTGAGAGTGCCCCATTCTCACCCGAAACGGAAGTTAATCAACATTTCGGGAGAAAGGGGATAATGATTTGTACCTGCACGAAACAAATGCCTACATGTAGGCACAACCAACACATATATAGTGTAGAACAATGCACTAAAAGAGATATTCAAATAGCATATATATAGGTAAATTTCATATGGTAAACAATGCATTGCAAATTATGTATACTTGCAAGTTCTACTTTGCATCACCTAAAAAACTGAAAATTTGGACCTATAGGGCATAGTCAAGAACTCAGAAAATTCCTAGTTGGCCTCAATGATGAGATAAAACAGTGGATAAACACTTGGCTTGACAAGAAAAGAGCTTGACTAATACAGTGGACAAACATGATGAGATCATGTAACAATGGCACATCAAAATATAAAACTATCGAAGAACAAATTCTACACTTGCTTGGGTTTTTTCATATGGTAAACAAGGTATTTTGTACACAGAGGACACACACACACAACACACTTGCTTGGGTTTTTTCATATGGTAACAAAATTAATTTTATTAGTAAGCAAGGTGTTGGTTTCATCATTATGTTCATAAGAACAAATGCTTACCTGCTGGTTTTTCTCCTCTCTCTTTTAATTCTGTTAATAACAAATTCTACACTTGCTTTGGTTTTTTCATATGGTAAACAAGGTATTTTGTACAGCAGTTAAACACAGGGGATGTTTTTCATATCAAATTGCTTTGCTAGTTATTTAACACTACTTATAACAGTTTCTGGAGTTCTTCCCATGAAATAAGAGAGGAAATTTTTTTGCACTACAATATAAAATAAGATCAGTAGATCTTCCCAAAATTTCATATGCATCCATTTATCTAGAAAAGTTTTCATTAAGCAATAAACTTCATTTGATGGAAGTAACTTTAGAAATTTTTCTAAAGCATATAAGAGTCAAACCATATTAGAAATTTTACCTTTGTTACAATATCTACAACCTATTTTGTCTGAATTTATCTATACTTGCAATTTCTAGTTTGGAAAACCTAAAAAACAGAAAATTTGGACATAGGGGATTGTCAAGAACTCAGAAAATTTGGACCTAGGGCACTGTCAAGAACACACAAGTTAAGAACACACATATCTTTACACATATAGCAGGAATGGAGCACAAAAGTGAAGAACAGGGGCACTAGCTCTGAATTTAGTAGCATACTACACCAGAATTTAGTAGCACTAGCTCTGAACAGTGGCGCCGCGGCGGCTTCTGTGGCGGCGGATCCTCCAATGGCGCGGGGGCGGTTCCGGTGGCGCGGCTCCTCCAGTGGCGCGGGGGCGGCTCCGTAGGTGAGGGCTCCTCCAGTGGCGCGGGGGCGGTTCCGGTGGTGAGGGCTCCTCCGGTGGCGCGGCTGCAGCGGCGACAGCGGCTCCGGTGCGGCGACGGGGGCGGGTAGGGTTAGAGAGAGAGATCGAGGGGGGAATGGCTACTGTGCGGGATGGGGTGGATAAGTCAAGTCCTAGGGGTGGCTCATTCTGTGGAAATGCGCCACCAAGTTGTTCCTTATGCGTGGCGCATTTTTTCAGAATGCGCCACGCATAAGAATCAACTTGGTGGCGCATTTCTTCAGAATGCGCCATGCATAAGAATCAACTTGGTGGCGCATTTGCACAGAATGCGCCTCCCTTAAGCACACTTAGTGGCACATTTATACAGAATGCGCAACCCCTAAGAGGTTTTTAAAATAATTTTTGAAATAATTGTCCTAGCTATCTATCTGGGTATTTTATCGCTACTAGTTTTTTTTATCACAACTAAATATCTATCTAGCCCGTCAATTATTTCACTCGTTCCAAATGGTCCAAGATACTAACATGGTTAGCGAGGTCATGGCCTTCCTTCCCATCGGTGTGTTACCCATCCTATCGATCCACCATGCCTTGACCGTGTCAGCGCCGAACGGCGCCGAACCAAGCTCCATAAACGCAAGGTGTAGCGGAATTTGGAAACATAAGAATGTGATATTCGATTAGAAAGTGCATATTAAATCCATGCATACACAAAGTGATCATAAATTTCAAAATATTTTATTAAATTTGGAGCTAGCTATTGAGCTAGCGTTTCCTCACAATCTTCTCATTTACCTTCTTTGTCCTAGTTGAATAACTTAGGCCCAGGACGCCTTCACTTTTCCTATTGAACAGGAGACTTTTCTTCGGTAGGGTTGTGGTGTATGTATCCTGAGCGGCGTAGTCATCTTCCATCTTCGGCTCGCCCTACTTGTCAAAGTCTTGCTCGTTGGCGACTCCATCCATTCCGATGATGTTTCTTTTGCCTCTCCTCACTACAACGCGGCTCGGATTTGATGGGTTGGTAATAAAGAAGCATTGGTCCACTTGGCTAGCCAGTACACATGGCTCATTTTTTGCGGTGACGTTTGCGCCCGCAGACTTGGATTTGGCTTCGAGTATAACCATGGTGGTGAAGTACCGGTCTTCTTTTACGACGCTCTTTGCCCATCTCACACGGAACATCGGCACCTTCTCTCCACAGTAGTCGAGCTCCCATATGTCCTCGATCCTTCCGTAGAATCTTTCCTTGACGTCATCGGTGTAGAATATCCCCGTTACCCCTGAGTTCTGGTAATCACAGTTATTGTCCTTTTCATCCGTCAAGAATGTGTAGCCGTTGATATCATACACTTGATAGGTCATCAGGTTGCGTGCGACACCCTGTGACAAGGTGAATATCATCTTTTCATCCTCGGAAGCATTCCTTCGCGGGGGATTAACACGAAGCTCGTCCCTGAACCAAGTCATGAAACCGGAGTTGTGCTCTTTGATTAGCCGTGGATATCAGTCTGTTATCTGCAGGCCCTGGTCACTGTACTTCTTCCTGATTACATCCTTGTGCTTTATTATCCAAGGATAGACCAGCTGGATGTGTTGTAGCGGGACTAGCCTTGCTCTTTCAAATTTGATGTCTTGACCCTCGAAATTGACATGCATTGCGCGGCTTCCCTCGTGGTGACCACACACATCGATCCTGCCAAAGTGCTTGTTGAAGGGCAGACCAACATGGTTCTCGGTGTTGAGATAATTCGTGCAAAAAGAGATGCACTCTTCGGTTAGAAAGCCCTTCGCTATGCTTCCATCTGGACGGGGCCTGTTACGAACGTATTTTTTGATGGGTCCATTCATCCTTTCGAACGGCATCATGCTGCGCAGAAACGCAGGCCCGAGTTGGGCGATATCATCCACGACATGGATCAACAGATGCACCATAATTTCGAAGAACGCGGGTAGGAAGTAGATATCAAGCTCGCATAGTATGACCACGATCTCCTCCTGTTGCCTTTTGAGTTGCGTAGCGCAAATCGACTTCCGAGAGATGACATCAAAAAAGTTGGAAAGGCCAAACAATGTTTTACGGAAGTGCTCGTCCATTATCCCTCAGATCGCAACCTGAAGAATCCACGTCATCAGCATGGCACAGTCGTGAGATTTCATCCCGCTGAAACGCTACTTCACGTCGTCTAGGTATCTGCTTATCTTCCCCGCGTAATCGTTCGAAAATTTTACTCCTATGAGGCAGTGGATAAACCGCTTGATCTCCTCCTCGCACAGAGTGAAGCATGTCGGCGGGCAGTGATCAATACCGGTCTTCTTCTTGGTCGCCATTTTTGTTTGCGAGAGTTTTGTGTTTCCATATCCTCCTCGTCCTCCGGCTCATCATCGTCGTCACTAGGGGGTGAAGTTCCCTCCTATTGCCCATAAATTTCAAGTCATTCCTTGCGTTCAGTATTCCAAATCCTAGAAAACAGACCTCACTTTCCATACCCTCATCAACGGATGAGTCTTATTTATTATCTTTCCCGGCGCTGGGCACTCTTTCCAAGTTTTCAACAAGTTGTCGATTTCTTTGCCGCTCCTTCGAGCTGGGGGTGCCCGGAGCTCCTCGCTTCTATCAAACAGATGTCCAAGTTTTCTCCATGCGTGTTTCTTGGGAAGCCACCTCCGAGACCCCTAGAGCATGGTTTTCGAAGATCCGGGATCTTTCGCTAGCTGGCGGTACATTTTATTATCCATGCAGCTAACGCATGCACATAATCCTTGGACCACCTCACCTGAGAAATATCTGTATCCGAGATAGTCGTGCAACGTCGTGATCACCACGGCTTTCATTGGGAAATATTCTTTTGCGGTGGCATCCCACGTATTGACTCCGTCTTTCCATAACGTTTCTAGCTCCTCTTTCAACAACTGGTGCTACAGATTGAGGTCCGTACCTGGTTGTTTCGGCCCTTGAACTAGCATACACATTGTTATGTACTTTTTCTTCATGCACTTCCAGGGGGGAAGGTTGTATATGCATACAAACACGGGCCAGGTACTGTGTGTGCTGCTCTAGCCGCCAAACGGATTGACTCCATCAGCGCTCACACAAATCATGAGGTTCCTTGGTTCTTTCCCAAAATCTGGGTATTCGAGGTCCAACGCAGTCCATTGGCTACCATCTGAAGGGTGCCTCAGCATGTCCTCCTTTTCCGGATCCGGGTTCGGGTCATCCTCTTTTAGCTTCTTTCTATCTGCGTGCCAATCATGAGCTTTGCTTCCTCGGGATCTACGAAATACCTCTGCAGACGAGGAGTGATCGGAAAGTAGCATACCACTTTTCAGGAACTTTCTTCCCTCTCTTTTATCGACTAACACTGCACACCGAACATGTGGTTTTCTCTGCGTCCTCACCGTGATTGATCATGCAATCATTTATGAAGACGTGGTATTTAACGTATGGAAGATCGAGAGGGCACAAGACTTTCTTGGCCTCAGCGATACTAGTTGGGCACGTGTTGCCCTTCGGAAAACGATCGTGCCAGAATGCCATGTTATCATCGAAGCTTTCATCGGTCCATTTGTGTTTTACCTTTATCTCCATAGCCCCAAGTGTTACATTCAAGAGGGTATCCCCGTCGTTGCATCCTTCATACAACTTCATAACAGTGTCTTTCTCGAGTTGCGCCAGCTTGGCTTTCTCTCTAGTTGCACCTCTTGCGTTCAATGCCTCTTTGACAAGAAGCGCTTGAACATGAGGGTCCCGCACCCATCTTGAATCCTCATGTCCGGCATCTTGATCTTCATGTCCGGCATCTTGATCTACATGATCTGCTTGGGCATCTTCTTCATGATCATGTACGGGATGCTCTTCTTCTTCTCGCCCGCCATTGTTGTCGGGTTGCCATTCCTCATTTACTGGCGCCCCACGATTGACGTCCTCCTCACCAACTTCATCACTTATCCATCATGTGTAACCATCCATCAAACCATTACACTTCAGGTGTCTTTCCAATATTCCGGAATTAGGCTCGGTCACGCACTGCAGTTTGCATCTCTGACACGAACATCTTATATCCATCCTATTATTCTGTAGCATGTCGTTTGTCACACATTGCATCCACCTAGTCACGGTGATATTGCTCAGCATCTCACGGACCATGATTTTCTGCGTGCACGGAGAGAGCAACCCAATTTTATATCACGGTCGTCGCCCGAAAAATTTAGCATGACCTTCCCTAATAATGCATGGGAGCATGAAGAGAGTGCGCCAGAAATTTGCCGAAACGGAAATTAATCAACATTTCGGAAAACATTGGCAACTCAAGATTCACATATACATCAAACTACCATTAGCTTCACATATACATCAAACCACAATAAGCTTCACATATACACTTCACATATACATCAAAACACCACAAGCTTCACATATACACTTCACATATACATCAAAACCACCACAAGCTTCACATATAGATCAAACCACCACAAGCTTCACATATACACTCCAAATATACATCAAACCACCACAAGCTTCACATATACACTTCACATATACATCAAAACCCAAGCTTCACATATACATCAAACCCCAAGCTAATAGAGGAAGGTATGGGTGATAAATGGAAGAAAGGAGTTGGGCAGGAGGTCCACTTAATTTAATATGAAACAAAGTAGATTTAAAGCCAAGTATGGATGGATAGATGGAAGAAATGAGGTGGGGAAGAGGAGAAAACCGAATAGATCTAGGGTGAGAAGAGTAGATCTAGTATAGAAGTGTGTGGAGTAAATGAGAGGTTGTAGGTGGGGTGAAGTAGATAAGGGAAGCTCCACGTATTTAGTGGCGCGTTTTTCATCTCAGTGGTGGCGCATCCCAAAATGTGCCACCCCTAAGTTCTTAGGGGTGCCGCATTCCAAATATGCGCCACCCCTAAGAGCTTAGGGGTGGCACATTCTCAATATGCACCACCCATAAGCTCTTAGGGGTGGCGCATTTCCAGAATGCGCCACCTATAAGGTTCTTAGGGGTGGCACATTTCTCCAAATGTGCCATGTTTAAGAGGATCCAGGGCTGGAATTTTGAACCAGTGCGCCACCCCTTACAACATAGTGGCACATTACAAATAAAATGCGCCACTAATGATAATTCCATGTATAGCCTTTTCTCTAGTAGTGTGCTATTCAAGTGCAAATTAATGAGAAATTTAGAGTTCTAGCCAAACTTAAGGATACATGGGCTAGAGAGAAGGAAGAGGAAGATAGAATTAAGAGCTTTCCTACACACACTACAATTGCCACTATACAAGTTGTTGAGGATCTCAAAACTTTTAGCACCCAGCACATCCCTAGTCCCATTTGACCTATTAATGGTGATGCTAATACCTCAACTTTAGGACAAGAAGGTCCCATGAATTTAGAGACTCCCAAGAGAATGAACTTATATGACATCACCACCACTTTAATTAATGGTAGTGTCCTTGATTTTGATAATTTTAGTCTTTCTGAAGTTATCACCTTTTTGCAAAGAATTGCTAAAGACCCCCAAACTAGTACACTTAACATTGCCTTCACCGAGCATATTACCCACTGTTCCAGATATCTTCCGATATTCTGATAAGTCGTACGATTTATCCCTTCTTGGTGTCTCACCGATAAGATAAATTGGTCGATAAATGTTCCGATATGCCAATTAATGACCCGATATACCGATAAATCGTCCATTTATCCCTGATCTTGGGTCGACCGATAAGTTCCCGATAAGCGATATCACCAACGTTGATATTACCAATGCTCTTATCAAAGCTAAGGAGGAGAAACTCAAGTTAGAGACTTCTATTCCTAGAAAACTAGAAGATGGTTGGGATCCTATGGTCAAAATTAAATTGAATAATAATTTCTCTTTCTTTGCTTTATGTGATGTTGGAGCTAGTGCCTCCGTTCTACCCAAAAGAATGTATGATATAATTGAATTGAAACCTTCTGATCCTTGTTCGATTGGTGTTCGTCCTATTGATTTTTCCGTAAAGAAATCTTTAGGGAGGATTGATGATGTTCTTATTGTTGTCAATGATAATTATGTTCCCGTTGATTTTCTTGTTATGGACATTGAGTGTCATCCCTCATGTCCAATTATTTGGGGACGTCCTTTTCTCCGCACCGTTGGTGCTATCATTGACATTAAATAAGGGACCATTAAATTCCAAATGCCCCTCAAAAAGGGAATGGAACACTTCCCTCGAAAGAAGATAAAGTTACCTCTTGATTCCTTTACACGGGCAAGTTATTTTGTTGGCGTTGATAACACCTGATCTTTTTTGCATCATGCCTAGTTAAAAGGCATAAAAGATAGCGCTTATTGGGAGTCAACCAAATTTTTTTTTACTTTCAGTTTTAGTGGTCTTGATGCTTTTCACTACTGAAGCAACATCATTGTATCTTTATTTTCTTGCTTTGTGCCAAGTTTTAGCCCCCGATTGCAATAAAGTTCAAAAGTTGTGACATGCTGTCCAGAAACAGATTATGTCTGCTTGGCAGAAAAATTAGCCAAAAATCACCTGATCATATTTTTGGTCTGAATATTTTTGAAAGTATTCTCTATACAATTATCTTTCTGGCGTCTATTTTGAGTTTTTTATTTGAGTTGCAGAAGTACCCCAAAAAATTATTTACTACCTATTGGTCTGTTTTTCACGGATTCTACCACGTTTTTCATTTTCACCGTTTGGAAAATCTTAAGCTTGCTTTTTCTTTGCAAAAACTTCTTTGGCAATCTTGAGAAACAGTATCTCTTCATTAAAATCTTTATTTCCAGTGGAGAAATTATTTTATTATGGGTACTAACCACCCGAATCAGCTTATGATGAGTTTCGTATGAATGGACTTTTCAAGTATACGATAGAAGATGATGAAAGAAGACCCGGGAGTGTAAAAATTCCCAAATAAATCCCCCATACCCTTGACACCATTTCTAGCCAAAATCTCCAAAAACATTGCATGGCACAAGTGGATTTTTCCTCAAGAGAAATTCATTTGTCTGTGGGGGCAGAATGGCACTTTGTGAAGGAAGTGTTATTTATCCTTATCCATTGCTAGTGAAATTGTTTTTTCATACTCTTGTGGTCATATCATGTGGCTATGGCAAGTTTCAGCCTGAGTGGACAAGCCAAGGTCCATACTAGAATTCCCAAAGTTGGTATGAAACAAGGGGGGATTGTGAAGCAAGTGCATGATAGGGGAACCCATTTGCCTTGAAACTTTTTTGTGCCTATTCCCTCAGCCAAATGACTCCACTAAACCCAATTTGAGCCAAACCCAACCACCCATGTGAGCACACCCTCAAGATCAAGTTTTTGGCCAGTGGGGTATCTTGTGAAGCAATTACTAGCTAGGAACATCCAATGGCCATGAAACTTTGCACACTTGGGAACACCACCAAATAACCTCACCACACAAAATTTCAGCCAAATCCACCAAGCCTATGAGATGCTAGATTCAACACAAGTTTTTGATCCATTTGGACACTTACAAAGGAAGTGCATTATTTCCTTGTCCATTTGAGCTCAAATTGCACAGGATTCTAGTCCTTTGTACCCTGTGACCATGTGACAACACCACACACACCCTCCTGTTCACCTTTTGACCATGGCTTCTGCTCCAACTTTGCTGCTGCAATGTTTGCAGTCAAGCCATGACCACCACAGTACCCCATTTGTCCACCCAAGCCCACACTGATGCTCAGTGTTGAGAAGAGAAGCCTCTAGACAAACTTGGCCACGCCCCTGGCATGCTCTGGGCACGCCCCGAGGCCGCCCGACGCGTCGCCCTCGCTCTGTAGTGCGCATTTGGCCCCTCCTCCGTGTCAAACCGCACCGCAAGGCTTTCCAGGCCACGCGTGCCCCCTATTCCCCTCGCAGCCTCGCCAAAATCCCGCCGGCAGCCCAACTCAACACAGAACGCCATGAGAACAGAGTCGCCGTCCCGTCGCTGTCGCCATGACTTTCCCCTCTGCTCCTTGCGCCGCACGATATGCCCGTGACCTCCCAGCACTACCTGGAACCCTCTCGAACACGCCAGCTTGCCCAAGCATCTTGCCGGCGTTTGACTCGTCTTCTTGTCGCCGCTTGGACCCTAGCATCGTCACCAGCCTCTCCTGCCTGCACCAGTCACCTCCCCCTCCTCCCTAGCGCACCCTTTCAAAAGGAATCGACCCATGGGGGCCATCTTCCTCAACTCCGGCCACCTGCGTTGCCGCTCAGTTGCAGCACACTCCCCCTCACCTCTTTGCCCCTCCGGACAAATTGACCACACCAGTAGGATCCCCTAGTCCTTGTGGACCTCTCCAGCTTGTCCCCGAGCAACTCCTCGCCGGAATCGACGCCGGCGTCGATGACCTTGTCGGAGCTGTGACCAGCCGCCGCGGAGTAGACCCGTACCTCGTTGTCCGGCCTACTCCCGGTGAGCCACTGGTAAGGGCGTGGTCGCCACCGTGCTCCCGATCTACCTACGTGCTCTCCACCCCGAACGTGCCCTCTCGACGGAGCTCTCACTCCGGTGAGGCTCGCCGTCCCCGGTCTCATCTCTCTCTCCAAGCCTGACGCCTCGACACCACCTTCCATTGACCCCAGCCCCATCCCAAATCGTTTTAAGTGAAGGCGCATTCGCAAAATCCACCTTCGACGTCACCCCACCCCTCCAGGATATTCCAAAAATGATTTAAATCCATTTGAAATCATTTATTTTGGTCAAACCTTTGACCAGTGATATCTTTTATCCACATGTCCAATTGAGTTGAAACATTTTGCATTCGTTTGTCTTGAACTCCTCTTCATTTTGGCATAGGTTTCATGCCATGATGTTTTGTTAATTCTTGTTGATCAAAAGAAAACCTTTATGTGAAAAATTCCTTTTTTCTATTTAAATATATTTTTCAGGGCTTGAGGTATATTGAATCCCAGGAATATTTCACGCTCCTCTGGTGAAAGGAAAGCCAAGCTTCTTTTGCACCCTCGTACAACTTTGACTGGTTTATCATCGTGCTTTACTTTCGGATAAGATGATGACGTTGTTTTGAATCATTATGATCATGCCACGTTTATGTTACGCTTGTGTGCATCATATCCTAGTTAGGTTTATGATCCATCCTGGTTGCACGATAATCATTTTTACATGACTAAGTTAATTAACCAATGATAATGTGTATTATGATATGATCGTAACCGTACTTTGGATTGTTCTGCATGCATTGATAATCTTATGACCTATCGATTGTCATGTTGCATCTGATGCTTGATTATGCATTAGAATATATGCTTGGTGTCAAGTTTGTCAGGTGCCAACGAACCGAACTTATCACTCCACCCAACATTGCCTATATGGGAAGGCCTTGATTCAGTCTATTGGTGGGCTCCCTTATGCGTATCACCAAAGAGGGAAGGGTATGCGAGCGCGATACCCTGGCCTGGTAGGCGGCGATACTCTTGAGAGCCGGTTTTTTTATTGGGCCCATCCCTGATTGGGACAAATGTTGACTACCCGATTGGGACTGTTGTACCCCGGTTGGGACAACATTGTTTGCCATGTGATGGCTGGTGTGTCTGGAGGACACGAGGCTAGCCAAGGCATGGTTTGCGAAGCATGTCGGTGATACGGAAAGGGAGACACGCAGTAGAACAGTCTCGTTAGAGAGTCCTATTCCACTCCTATAGTACGAGTTCCGAGGTTCCCGTGGGACAAGTTCCAAGGTACTGGATGGAGGAAAAGCTCCATAGCGTGGGTAAAGTGCACAAACTCTGCAGAGTCAAAATCTATTTGAATAGACGCGTGCACGGTTATGGATAGTTCGTACTAGGTCACACCATGAGTCAACGTGAGTCTGGTCTGGTGAACGTGCTAAGTGGATAGTCGTGCAATGACCCTTTTAAGTTGGGTAGTCATGCGATGACTATACCCGTTGAATGGTCATGCGATGACCGGATTGATTGGGTGGTAACATAAGGACACCCAATCCGTTGATGGTCGTACAACGACCCGTGCAAGTTGAGTGGTCATGCGATGACCCGGTGCTTGAGTCGGTAATGAATCCAAGGTAAGCCGTATGATCAGGCGATGACCATACATGGTCCATGTGACCTTAAATGATGATTTCCATGTGTTTTGCCTTGGTGCCTTGGATATTGTGAGCTTGCAAGTACATTCAATGTACTGACCTGGCGCGTCATGCCAGACTTGCAGACGATGTCGTGATTGCATAGGACGACGTTCCCGGAGTTAGCGAGCTAGAAGGTACCCAGTCAGTGTCCCTGTGGAATGGAGTTCATCACCGTCGCCATTGTTCCATCGCTAAGAGTATTCCGCTTCTTTATAGTTATCTTGCTGCTTGGTGTAGAGCTGCAGCTAGCATTAGGAGCAGGATGTCTGCTATCTTGCTCCGCTGGCCTTGTAATAGACCCCTTGTACCCATATTCTCCTTAATAAAGTTGGTTTAGTTCTATATCAAGAAGTGCCGAGTTCCAGAAGACATGATCTCTGGGCTGGAGCACCGGGTGTTCCGGTATTCTGAGCCGGGGTGCCACATTCTTGAAAAGATTTAACCATGCAGGGGTGTACACCCTGCCCATTATAAGCTCTACATGTATGCCGACTCTCTAGGTCGGGACCGCTAAAGACACTCATTGAAGAGTTGTTACGAGAGATACAGATGTCATAATACCTCTAACTAACAATGAACAAATTCGGGTGGCCCCCGGTGAATCGACATCCAATTCAAAAGCCGGTCGCGCTCTCGAATCGGTCTCTACCATTTGTCGCAGGTTTGGACTGACGGTTAATTCTCACACGAGGCCGGGTCATTAGCCGGACAGGTTGGACCAATAGGATATACCATCCCACTGGCCCAGGTTGTTTACAATATGCTGGTCGCGGACCAGTCACACACACGGGTTGGCAAATGGTAAATCACACACACGGATCAGCCACCACTAGAAATGTTTGGAGCTAGGTAGGTAAGAAGAAGGCACCCCATAGAATCCCACACGCGGTTAGGCACGCTCGCTAAGAGACACAATACCCAGAACTCAGCTTCTCGATGACTCGAATGGAACAAAGCCTCGGGGCGCGATAGCCTAGACCTTCCATCCTTCGTCGAGTATAGTCAACATTATAATAATCACATCATCCACAATAATATAATAGTGTGATAGCCCAATCCAAGGAGTAACAAGGGAACAGTTGTAGCATCCTAAGCATGCATACTAAGCAATGATTAAGCAAGCAAGGTACATGGCCAAACAAAGGTTTGCTGGGATGTGGAGGACATGGCTGTTTGGGTTTATTTAAGAGGCATGAATATGAGGTGGTGGGATCAAGCAATCATTCTATCCTATACCTAGGCAAGTGAGTGGAAAGTTATAAGCATGATATATGCTCCCCCTTACCTGATGAGAAGACGAAGCCGAAGGGGTAGTTGATCGCAACCTCACATCGTCTCCGAGAGTAACCACGGAAGCACACAAGAAGGAAAAACTAGAAAAGCAATCGACGAGCAAGCATCTATTACTACGAAGCAATCACGAGTAAGCAACAACTAGAAGGCAACACGAGGCAACGCACTTCGATATCGCATCTATCGTCGAGAGCGGTTACCAACAGGTTAAGTGAAATATCGGTCCCACACGACGATACAACACATTTATCATCAGTTCAAGTTGTTTAGCTGCACAACATGAGAAGAGGTTGTTAACATGGCATGTAACATCCCAAAATTTTCTATATTTTGGAATGTTAATAAATTAATTATAATAGTTATCGTTTACTTGATATGTTTGATTTACACTAGGATTTGAAACCGTAGAGTTATTGAATATTAAAATGAGAGGGAATAAAATGACTTTCCCTAATATTCATTGTGGTGTTTTGGATTTAATAATTAAAACAAATCCAACAAATTAAAATGAGAGAAGTTAATATGACTCCTTCAATAAAAAAGAAAGTTGGAAATGTTTTAAATATGATTTTATTTTAATTCGAGTTTATTTAAATAATTTTCCATTCAAAAAGAATAATAACTTGAGGAAAGATAAAATGACTTCTTCACAAAAATGAATTGGAAATTATTTGAGATTTTTGTTGATTTTTAAAATATGTTTATAACTAAATAAATTCATTAGGAAAATTTCATTATTTTTATTTGTCATTTTGGTCAACATATTCACTGCATTATTTTCTTTAGATTACTTTATGAATTTCAAAATTTACTTTTATTTTTCTAATGTTTATTTCATTTTATAAAATTGTTTGAAGCTCGGATTTATTAATTTTTTTAAATGTAACCAGCCGGCCAAGAAGGTATTTGTCGCCGCAACCGCAGTCGTGCCGAGTCGGAAAAAAAAAGACCGAGCCAGATCCAAACAGAAAATATTTTTTTGGGCTATATATATGTATATATTTTATAAATTTTATTTTTCTCTTTTTAGAAAACCCTAAATCGACCCAGCAGGACCCGTGCCTTGATTTCTACGCTGCCACCGCCAAACCACGCGATCCGCGCTACTGACGAACCTCGGTTTCCACGCGCGCTGCCGCCTCGATTTCCGTTCTGGCGACCTCAGTTTCCCTGTGGCGAACCTTGATTTTCATGCCGCCGGCGAACCTCAAAGTCCGTGCCGCCGCCGCCTCGGTTTTCCGTGCCATTGCCACATCACCGGTAGGCCATTGTTTCGTCCTGTAGCAAAAAAAGACCTGTTCGCGATTCAAAGTTTAATTTATTTACCGTTGTGCCTTTTTTCACAGATTGCACCCTACAATGGTATTGGATATATGTTTTAAACCGTGTATCCGTTTTAGGTGATTCTTTTTGTGTTGCGACCGTAGTGAAGTGTAATTTACAATAGGATACACTTTTCACTGTTTCACTTTCTGAATATGAATTTTGTGCAGATTCAAGTTCAAACTTCCGGTGACCGTATCTTTCATACGGTGTACCCGTTTTCATTGATTCCAGTTGCGTTGGGATCCTAGTGACTTGTAGATACCGTTTAGCTATTGTTTAGTGGTTTTCCTTGCTGTTTATTTTTGTCTTTTAATGTTGTATTGTTGATGTGTTGAGTGTGATATTGAATGCTACATGTTTCATCGTGTAGACTGCCTGGAGTGTAACGCAACTTTCTGTGAAGAGTGTGATCCTTAGGGACATGAGCAAGGCAAGTTTCACTGTTGGTTATGCACATCCTATGTTTCTATGCATGTGAAATATTACTACCTTATGTTGAAACCTGGTAGGATAGCCATATGTTTCATTTGATCATAATATTCAACGTTGTCATTCTTGGTATTCTTGTGTTATGTAGTTGTGTTCTTAGTGTTGTTATGATAGACATGGGGTGAACTTTGTGTTATTCAAATGGGTTGTGATAACATTAATATTTAAATAGTAGCTTGCAATTGAGGTACTTTAGAGTGGTATTGCATCTTGAGGGCTCTGCAATAGTCACGTATGATTGTGTTGTGTAGCATTGCATCTTGAGGCCTCTGCAATGTTTACAGTGTGCCTAAGTAGTGGCACTGTATCCTTAGGGCTCTACAGTGTTCACGTTGATATTGCATTCTGAGGTCTCTGCAATATTCATGAGTTTTTTTCATAGGGTGATATTGCATCCCGAGGGCTCTGCAATATTCAAGTTGTTTGTATAGGGTGATGTTGTATCCCGAGGGCTCTTCAATATTCACGTTGTTTGTATAGGGTGGAATTACATCCTGAGGGCTCTTCAATATTCACGAATTTGTATATAGTGATATCTTATCTTGAGGGCTCTACGATGTTCACGAGTATGTGGTAGGGGTGATATTGTATCTTAACGGCTCTAAAGTACTCACTAAACCATGATCCTGAGGGCGATCATGGCTACCACTACTAATCCTATGATCCTGAGGGCTCTCATAGGCATTTTGGTTAGTTGTGATCCATGTTGGTCAGATTTGAATTTTTCCACAAGGAAGGTTTTGACTAGTAAGTGGAAATTGATTATTACCAGCTATATGTAAAACAAACTAAGCTTGTTTCATGATCTTGATCTGAATTAGATGTAGGGTTTTCTATATCACTTGTGTTACTTGCCGTACATTCAAATGTACTGGCCCGTGTTCGGGCTGTAACCTTCGTGTTGCAGGTTTCTCAGAAGATTAGTATGGTATGATAGGTTTGCGACTCTACACTTAGCGTGTCGCTTGTGGATGTTGATGGGACTCATTACTGTTTGCTACTACTTCCGCTATGGTTATATCGAATAAGATAGCCTTGAGCTATGTAAGTTTTTTATTATTATTGAATTCTGGATCATACGATGAAATAATGATGCACTTGTACTTTGATATTCATCTACACTGTGTGTGCTAGCGAGTTCGATCCAGGGACTAGCACTTGAGCACATAGACTCCGATTCTATGTCAATCGGGTTGTTCTAGATGGTATCACAGCAGTTTGTTGACTGTAGGTCGTGACCATAGAAAATGGATAGGAAAATCCATAAGAACAAACAATATTAGTTTATCATTCTTTGATTACTTACTCTCTCCACTTTTATCTCTCATCTATTATTCATCTTCTAAACTCCTTCCCTTGTTTTAGAGGATCTTTAAGATCAGCTTCACTGAGAAGGATGAAGCTTAGTTTCAGACCACCACTGTTATGCTAAGTTAGATAACCGATTTTCACATAGTATGATGAGATCATATGTCTTGTACATATGACCTTACTGTAGGTTTTTTTGTGGTGTGCTTTGTATGTGGTTTATTGGTTGTAGTTGTGTGTTGTCTTTTCTGTTCTTCCGTGAGTAGAATAAATTTACGTTGCCTTAGACCCCATCTAATTAGTATGCTTCAAGACTAAATGAGATGCAACAAGAATAAGTTGAAAGGTGACTCGAAGATATGAATATTGCTTCGACAACGTGAAACTGAAGCTATCGACTTTGAAGACTTGAAGACTTGTAAGATTAAATGTTTCTACTGCTAGATGATTGCCGTGAGCTCTCATTCTTGTGTTTTACTGACAACTACGCATCAAAACTTATTTTCAAAACTAGTGTGATGTTTGTATGGGTATATATCTCTCTCTACATGCTATTCCCACTCATCCTCATCCTAAACTAAAGGATATACTACAATGGCTGATAATGACACGACTGGAATAAAGATGGATGCAACTTAATGCCGAGTTCAAAGGTCACCCAATATGCCAGGAACTTACAAGAAGCAAGCACAATCTTGTTGAAGGAACAACCCTAGAGGAAGTTGTAGTTCACCAATGCATGTTTTATAATGGTTTGTGCAAACCTCAGTGTTGATGAAACGATAGATGTTTTGTTTTGTCTTGCAGAACCAATCGATTTATCTAAACCCAGTTCATGAACAAGAGGAACTTCTTCAATGCTTGTGAGGATGTCCGAGTGCTAGATTGCGAGAGTCGCTAAACCATATACAAGGTAATGATTTGGGTGCGGAATGGATTGATCACCATGCCGACTACTCTTATTATTTTCTCTTGCTATGCGGGATAGTAAATCTTGAATGACATATCTATAGTAGAGAGGCGATGATGTTAAGCCTAAACCATAGAATGGTAAGATGTTCGACCCCTGTAGAAGATTCCCGTTGATAAGGTTATACCGTGAGTATAGACCAAGACCATTTCTTGCTGGTATTCCGTAAAGGTATTCTTGATGACCACCATGAGGGAATCGATAGTTACTTAGAGTTGACACTTGACCTGCCAACCAATAAGGTTCGGTATACGGAAGACTCCTCTTTTGGTAAGGATTCAAGACCTCAAAGGAGTTGGTGAAATCTCTATGAAGGATGTCATGGATGGGTGAATATTCTTGAAGACCACATCACATTCCTCTTTAAGGGTGGTAGTACCCTAGATCATCGGAAGATCGGTGGATTGTCACGAAGATCCAATCCTTAAGCTTTTCTTTCTAGCCTTTTCGAATCTCGAGGACGAGATCCTTTTTAAGGGTGGTAGTGTGTAACATCCCAAAATTTTCTAAAATTTGGAATGTTAATAAATTAATTATAATAGTTATGTTTGCTTGATATGTTTCATTTTCACTAGGATTTGAAACTGTTGAGTTATTGAATATTGAAATGAGAGGGAATAAAAGAATTTTCCCTAATATTCATTGTGGTATTTTGGAATTTAATAATTAAAACAAATCCAACAAATTAAAATGAGAGAAGGTAATATGACTCCTTCAATATAAAAGAAAGTTGGAAATATTTTAAATATGATTTTATTTTAATTGGAGTTTATTTAAATAATTTTCCATTCAAAAATAATAATAACTAGAGGGAAGATAAAATGACTTCTTCAGAAAAATGAATTGGAAATTATTTAAATAATTATTTGAGATTTTTGTTGATTTTTAAAATATGTTTATAACTAAATAAAGTCATTGGGAAAATGTCATTATTTTTATTTGTCATTTTGGTCAATATATTCATTGCATAATTTTCTTTAGATTACTTTATGAATTTAGAAATTTGCTTTTTATTTTTCTGATGTTTATTTGATTTTATAAATCTGTTTTAAGTTCGGGTTTATTTTTATAAATAATAATGTAACCAGCCGGCCCAGGAGGTATTTGTCGCCGCAGCCAAAGTCGTGCCGAGTCGAAAAAAAAAGACAGGGCCAGATCCAAAAAAAATTATTTTTTGGGCTATATATATATTTCAGAAAAATTATTTTTCTCTTTTAGAAATCCCTTAATCGCCCCAGCGGGACCCGCTGATGTCTACGCACGCTTCTATTCTTGTAGACTATGTTGGGCCTCCAAGTGCAGAGGTTTGTAGGACAACATCAATTTATCGAACTCAGGGAAGTAAGCCAAGCAAGGCATGTAATTTAATTCAAGTCATAACAGGCAAGAGTCTATCTTGGCATTGAAACAAGCAACATAAGAACATTAAGGTGCAAGAGCTCTCGCTGTCCGTGACTCGAATGTCTCCAAATTGTGTTTGCGTGCAAGAAGTGGGAGATGGGAATCCAAGAAAAAATATTTATTTGTTGAGAACTCAATCTACTAAAGTTTCACACTTAGTCTTCTTTGAAATCTTATCTTGACTCGTTCCCAGACCACTAGCCAGGTACAAGTCAATTTGATGCACTCCCTTTTGATATTTTGAGCACTTATGCAATGGATGAGCATAAGCACGGGAGTTGACACTTAGGATGACAAAGAGAGAGATATGGTGGAGGAGGAAGACAAAAATGGTATCAACGGCTCACATCAATGAGTACAATCATAGGCGAGAAGGCCAAATAATACATATGATGTGAGGAGTAGGGTTTGCCATGCAATGGATGCACATATGAGCTAATAAAAGCTCTCCAATGGAACTAGTGGGGCTGCATCCAACTTGCTCGCTCAAGAAGACCTAGAGTTCGTTTGAGGAGGCTCATCATTGGAATATACAAGCCAAGTTCTATAATGTGAAGGTCCCCATATAGCTATATGCATATATGATCATCTCTATGGAGTACAAGATATAGAGGAAGTACGAGTGTGGATCTTTCAAAAGGAATAGTAGTGTTGCCCCCTTCTCTCTTTTTATTTTCTTTATCTCTTTTTTCTTTTTTTGTATTTTTTGGTGGCCTCCATGGCTCTTTCTATTTAACTCTCAACTTTCCTCTTTGGGATCTTTTAATTTGTCCTCTTTGGGATCATTTCCTCACTTTAGGGGCAACACCCTATTTTACAAGGAGTATAGAAGATCTTTTACACTTTACAAAAGTACTAAGCATAAAGAAGATGTAGCTATCATGATGTATGCAAATGTATGCCTCTGACAGTGTAGCAGGAACATGTATGACATGAAGATCAAGTCATGAGAAGGTGGATGTTGCATGGCAATGTATCTCGGAAAGGCTATGGAAATGCCTTGATAGGTAGGTATGGTGCCTGTTTTGAGGAAAGATATAAGGAGGTTTATGATGCCAAGGGTTTGGATGTACCGGCAAGGTAGACGCCAACTCTCGGAGTGAGAAGAGGGCAATGCACGGTACCGAAGAGGCTAGCAAATATGGGAAGGTGGAAGTGTCAACTTTCAATACTGACATTAGTCTGAAGAACTCATGCACTTATTATCGGTAACTCTCAATCTAATAAGGAGGTTCACAAAGAAACAAGTACCCCGAGGAGGAGTGTATGTGGGTTTGGTTACCCTTGCCCATCCTCGACTCATGGTACGTGAGTGTACTCTAATATCCGATCTCTCCAAAGATTAGTGATCCATCTAGTAGCTAGAGTTCTCAACTAGTTTTTGTAGTTTTTGAAAATAAACACGGATTGCCCAAAATACGACATCTATCACTAATAGGCTAGAGCTCTTGACACCAAAAGTTCAAACATTACTTACAAAAATACCTCAAAACTATTCCAAGTTACTACTACAATTGAATAGCAACCTCAATTACCTACTTAAAGACAAGACACAACTCATTGCAACAACCAACTCTCTTAACAAGATAAACATGAAAACTAAAGAGAGTTCCAGCAACAAACTAAACTAAAGCTCTTGTAAAATATAAACATGAAAACTAAGAGCTAAACATGACAACACCTAAGAAAAGATAAAGAATAGACAACAAAAGAAAGATAAGCATGACAATCACATGATGTGTTCTAGTTTCAAGTGGATAGTTTTTCTCTCCCACACAAAGAAATTTGGTTCTAACTTGTTCTGAACAGCAAACAAAGCAAAAGAAAATTAAAAAGTAAAGAGCAAGACGCTCCAAGCACAGCACATAACGCATGAAGTGATAAAAATATAGTGAGACGAAGGACGAACTGATGATTGTTAATGGTTAAGGGGATGCACGGGGGCGTCCCCAATCTTAGACGCTTGAGTCTCCTTGGATATTTATTGGAGATGCACGGGGGCATCCCTAAGGTTGAGCGTTTGACACTCCTGGATCTTCTTTCATCAGCTTCACTCGCACACTTGAAAACTCACTTCATACATAACTCATCATAATCTTATTAGAGAGGTTAGTACCCACAAATAAACAATTTTCCTCTACTGAAAATAAACATTTTCTTGAAGGGCTACTGTTTCTCAAGACCACCAAAAAAATTTTGCAAAGAAAAATCTAGCGCAAGACTTGCAAAACTGAGGAAAGGCAAAATGTGGCAGAATCTGTGAAAAACGGACCAGAAGGTAGTAAATAATTTTTTTGGGGTACTTCTGCAACTCAAATAAAAAAACTCAGAACATACGCCCGAAAGCTAATTGTATAGAGCATGCTGTCAAAACAATTCAGATCAAAAAGATGATCTGGTGATTTATCATGAATTTTTCTGTCCAAGGAGAGAATCTGTTTTCATGACAGCATGTCACAACTTTTGAACTTTCTTGCAATCGAAGGCTAAACTTGGTACAGAGATTGAAAAAAGATACAATCATGTTGCTACAGTAGTAATAATCATCAAGACCACTAAAACTGAAAGTAAAAACTCAAAGTAAATATAACAAGGGTTGTCTCCCTAGAGCTCTTTCTTTATAGCAATAAAGATAGGCTTAAGATTTTAATGATGCTCTCATAGGAATAAGAGTTAAAGAACAAAAGAGAGCACCAAGAAGAAAATATCAAACACATTTAAGTCTAACATGCTTCCTATGCATATGAATATTGCTATAGAATAATTCATTGAAGCACAAAGCAATAAGCATAGGAAGGAAAAACAAGTGCAACTTCAAATCCTTCAACATAAAGAGAGAACTTGAAATTATCGAAATATATATAATCATATGTTCCCCTCTCATAATAATTTTCAGTGAGATCATGAATAAACTCAACAATATAAGTATCACATAAAAATTTCTTATCATGATCCACAAGCATAGAAAATTTATTGCTCCCCTCATAAGAAAAAACATGAATAGTAGTGGGAGCAAACTCAACAAAATAGCTATCACATGAATCATTCTTATCATGATCCACTTGCAAAAATTTATTCTTTATAGCGTAAGTGTCATCACAATAATCATCATAGATAGGAGGCAAAGTATCATCAAAATAAATTTCGTCATCAAAACTTTGGGGGCTAAAAAGATCATCTTCATCAAACGTAGCATCCCCAAGCTTATAACTTTGCATATCATTAGCATCAAAAATATTCAAAGAAGTCATACTAGTAACATTGCAATAATGAAGAGTATGCAAATAAAGTTCCATAGGTTTTTTTATTTCCTCTTCAAACACTTCGTGACCCAATTCAAGGTAGAGCTCATAAAACTCTCTCATTTTTTTCTTGTTTTCCATAATCCTAACTAGTGAAAATAAAAACAATAAACGAAAAGATTTAATTGCAAGATCTAAACTTATACCTTCAAACCTTATCTCCCCGGCAACGGCGCCAGAAATAGCTTGATGTCTACGCACGCTTCTATTCTTGTAGACTATGTTGGGCCTCCAAGCGCAGAGGTTTGTAGGACATCATCAATTTCCCTCAAGTGGATGACCTAAGGTTTATCGAACTCAGAGATGTAGAGGTTGAAGATGGTCTCTCTCAAGCAACCCTGCAATTAAGATACAAGAAGTCTTTTGTGTCCCCAACACACCTAATACAATTAGGAGTTGTATTGGTTCCCTAGTTCGGCGAAGAGATGGTAAAATATTGGTGATAGGTGTGGAAAAAAAAGTAATATAAATCTGTAATAAAAAGTGCCGCAAGAAAACAAGTGGTAAACGTGAGCACAAACGGTATTGCAATGGTGGAAACAAGGCCTAGGCTTCATACTTTCACTAGTGGCAACTCCCAACAACATTGACATAGTCAAATCACATGATATTTGCACTAAAACATGCACTGGAGACGTACTCAGAGGTCATTCCTTTGTGGTCAAGAGAGGACGAGAATTATGTAGGGATATAAAATCACACCTCAGAGTTTGTAGTTCTCCATCTATGGATTTCCCAATGTCACCGCGGCCATCCAATGAGAGTACCACAATCACTACAACATATCTCAAGGATAGTCAAAGACAAGTACCAAGAGACTCTCAATCTTCAATCAACACACGAAAAAGGAAATTACTCATGGAAATATTCTTCTAATCTATGTACAATAGACCACTTTCACCTTGGTTCCGGAGATTATATAGATATAGACAAGTTAGTACATCAAATCCAATACATAGAAGAAGGGGAAACATCATGGGATCACTCTAGATTAACATAGCCTATGATCACAATCAAGATCACATCATGGGAGAGAGAGATAACCACATAGATCAAGATACGACCCTTAGACCCGAGGGGGAACTACTCACACATGCACATGATGAGAGAGAGAGAGAGTTGTTGATGGAGAGGTGCAGCTCGGAGGAGATGAAGGAGAAGGCGACAGCCACGGCGACGCCCACGGCCACGACGGTGGCCAAGGCCCTTGGGGCAGCGGCCCTTGGCGCCCTTCTTCTTCCTTGGAGATGGTGCTACTGTGGAGATTGATCTCCCCCTCAAGAAGACTGCCAAGGGGGAGGAAATTTCGTGGTGGCCTTTGACCTAGGTTTCCTCTCTTTATAAAGACTCTCGGATTTCCGTCATCCAGATTACGTCTTCGGTATTTCGGGGCTCCAGGGAGCTTCCAAACTCTGATTGGGCCAAATGTTATGTCAAGTTCCATCAGAAAAAATTATCTACAACTTTGTAGTTTTAAGTTTTTTCTTTTGAGGTCGTCTTCTAGCGTTTCTGAGGCGATCTTTAAAACCTGTCTGGTGGGGATAAATTTCGGGAGAGTTAGAGTTCAACTCCTACAAGGCTCCTTTCTTGTGATTTTTCCTTTATCCAAGTAATTCGTACACATAAAGTACAAAAACAAGAACTTGTGCACACTTGAAACAATTAATAGGTTAGTTCCAAAATATGTTATAAAAATATATGAAAATGTATCAAAAGCATAGAAATATCGCACAAAACATGCATGGAGCAAGGAGAAATTACAGATACATTTGGGACGTATCACCCACGCCTTGATCTCCGCGCCGCTACCGCCGATCCTCGCAATCCGCGACGCCAATCCTCGCAATCCGCGCCACCGACAAACCTCGGTTTCTGTGCCGCCACTGCTTCAATTTCCGTGCCGGCGACCTCGGTTTCCCTGCTGTCGAACCTCGATTTCTGCACTATCGGCAAACTTCGAAGTCCGTGCCACTGCTGCCTCAGTTTCCGTGCCATTGCCACGTCACCAGTATGCCACTATTTTGTCCTGTAGAGAAAAGGACCTGTTCGCGATTCAAAGTTTAATTTATTTATGGTTGTGCCTTTTTTCACAGATTGCACCCTACAACGGTATTAGATATATCTTTTGAACCGTGTATCCGTTTTAGGTGATTCTTTTTCTGTTGCAACCGTAGTGAAGTGTAGTTTACAATATGATACACTTTGCACTGTTGCACTTTCTGAATTAGATTCTTGTGTAGATTCAATTTCAAACTTCCGGTGACCATATCTTTCATACGGTGTAGCCGTTTGCACTGATTCCAGTTGCGTTGGGATCCTAGAGACTCGTAGTTACCGTTTAGATACTGTTTAGTGGTTTTCCTTGCTGTTTATTTGGATCTTTTAATGTTGTATTGTTTATGTGTTGAGTGTGATATTGAATGCTACATTGTTTGATCATGTAGACTGTCCGGAGTGCAATGCAACTTTCTATGAAGAGTGTGATCTTCAGGGAAATGATCAAGGAAAGTTTCACTTTTGGTTATGCACATCCTATGTTTCTATGCTGAAACCTAGTAGGATAGCCATATGTTTCATTTGATCATAATATTTAACGTTGTCATTCTTGGTATTCTTCTGTTATGTGATTGTGTGCTTAGTGTTGTTATGATAGACATGGGGTGAACTTTGTGTTATTCAAATGGGTTGTGACAACATCAATAGTTAAATAGTAGCGTGCAATTGAGGTACTTTAGAGTGGTATTGCATCCTCAGGGCTCTGCAATATTCACATATGATTGTGTTGTGTGGCATTGCATCATGAGGGCTCTGCAATGTTTACAGTGTGCCTAGGTAGTGGGACTGTATCGTGAGGGCTCTACAATATTCATGTTAGAGTGATATTGCATCCTGAGGGCTCTTCAATATTCACGAGTTGTTTACATAGGGTGATATTGCATCCCGAGAGCTCTGCAATATTCACGTTGTTTGTATAGGGTGATGTTGAATTCCGAGGGCTCTACAATATTCACGTTCTTTGCATAAGGTGGAATTTCTTGCTGAGGGCTCTTCAATGTTCACGAATTTGTATATAGTGACATCGTATCCTGAGGGCTCTACGATGTTCACGAGTATGTGGTAGGGGTGATATTGTATCCTGAGGGATCTACAATACTCACTGAACCATGATCCTGAGGGCTCTCATGGCTTCCACTACTAATCCTATGATCTTGAGGGCTCTCATAGGCGTTTTGTTTAGTTGTGATCCATGTTGGTCAGCTATGAATTTTTGGATGAGGAAGGTTTTGACTAGTAAGTGGAAATTGATTATTACCAGCTATATGTAAAACAAAATAAGCTTGTTTCATGTTCTTGATCTGAATTAGATGTAGGGTTTGCTATATCACTTGTGTTACTTACCGTATATTCAAATGTACTGACCCGTGTTCTAGCTGTAACATTCGTCTTGCAGGTTTCTCAGAAGATTAGTACGGTATGATAGGGTTGCGAGTCTACACTCAGCATGTCGCTTGTGGATGTTGATGGGACTCATTACTGTTTTCTACTACTTCCGCTATGGTTATATCGAATAAGCTAGCCTTGATCTATGTAAGTTGTTTATTTGTATTCAATTATGGATCATATGATGTAATAATGATGCACTTGTACTTTGATATTCATCTACACTTTGTGTGCTAGCGAGTTCGATCCAGACTAGCACTTGGTCACAGAGACTACGATTCTGTGTCAATCGGGTCGTTACAAGGCATCTCACACAAGCATGGCATGTCACACAAACATGGCAATAGTTGAAGAATAAAGTAAGCTATCTATGCTAGTCAATTTAAGTGAGGCACAATCCTAACCATGGCATATCACTAAGTACCTGACGACAATTAGATCATTGGTATTTTTCTGACCTAAACCATATTTTATATTGGTTAACAATAGAAAATAATATCACAAACACAATCTACATGAAATTATAGTCAAGTTACATATAAAGAACCCCCCAAACGGAGTTACGATTAAAAAGATACAAGCATCACAAGTTATGGGCATAATCTGCCAACATCAGGTAGCACATTTGATCGCAATGAAACAACATGATACAGATTGCAAACATGTACAAAAATGATAAGCATTTATAGTAGACATGACACGAAAAGCATGTCATAAAGGTTTCATGTACAGGAGCATCAAGAATAAATAATTATAACCCATGCAAAAAGATAATTTATGCTACTCGTTTAGGACTTAGTGAAATCAGGAAAACATGGCAAAAGGTTAATAACATGCTTAATTTTTAGCAGGTAAAGAAATATAAAAAATTACCAAATTGACCATGCAATATATCAACATCAAGCCTACATGATGCACATGAGTTCATACATTATGCTTATGCTCAAAGGAACCATGGATCAACATGTAACAAGGATGCAAGAGAGCTACATCAGATTACAGACTTAGTGCAAAACAGGAATCATGGAAAATTGTTATTATCATGCTCTATAAACAGTAGCAAAGGTGATAGCAATACTACAGAAATATGACAATTAAATACATGGACATGGAGTCTACATGATGCTAAACAGTTCATACATAGCACTTGTGGTCAAAAGACCCATGGATAAATATGTAACAAGCATGCAAGACAGGTAATTTACATTCCAGACTTTGCAGAAATCAGGGTAGTTGACAAAAAACAACAAGTAGCCACTTTGGGAGCAGAAGAACTATATGAACAGGGACGATATCATGGAATAGCAATGCATGGAATGAAATTATACATGACAAGGAGATATTCATCCCATTGTGGTCAAATCATATGAGGCATGGATCAATAAATGCAAGCCTAGCAAGATGCAACAAAATGTAACCAGGAATGACAGATTAACAAGTGCACCACTTTGGAACAATATAAGTGCAACCTACAGGCAGATATCATGAAAAGTGAATACATGGTATTAATGTAGACATTATGCTGAGAAATTCATATCAAAGAAGCATATGCAAAAGATGCACGAATGCGAGGCAATCATCAACCAAACATCGCTAAAAATAATAGTCTCCAATAGTTAACAACAAGTAGCAGTATCAATCAAGCAATTGCATCACCCAAATGACCTCAAATGACTAAACTTCCTAAAGCAATATTGCAGAGCACATCAAAGACAACAATTTTCATTTTGGGGTCGTCTCCATACGAACTACGGATCTATCGCAATCATCTACGCAACAGAGTAACAACAAGCAGGGGGAAATAACTTAGCAAAAATTACAGAGGGAAAAAGGGGGAAAAATAGGCACAGGCCCTCACCATGGGCTGAGGCCCAGCTGCGGATGGGCGAGGGTTAGTGCATCATCACTTGGGGTGGAGGATGGTTGGCTGGCCGAATTGGCGAGGTGGACCGCGGTCTCCGCTGGCGGCCCATGGAGGCGGCGGAGGCCTGGTTCGGGGAGGCCGAGCTCCTCCCGAGCGGGATGACGGTGGTGGCGGCCATTGACGCCGGCGAGGAGCGGTACGGCGACGGGGAGGCTCGTTGGCGGTGGAAGGGCCGCGGTGGCTGACATCTCGCTGGATCCAGTCGACGGCTTGTCCCAGGGGCGACGCAACGACGAAGGACGTTGGCGGCTCAGGCCAAGGTAGTCCATGGAGGCGGCGGCACGGCGGAGGTCTCCCTGGATAGAGAAGGAGGGAGGAGGTGAGGGGGGGGGGGGAGGAGCAGAGGATGCGGCGGCGCTCACCGGGGCGGCTCAGGCTGCCGACAGCGAGGCGGCGGCGTCCATGGGCTGGCGCAGCCCGGTTCAACGAAAGGCAGGCCGGCGGCGGCGGTCTCGGGCCCGTGGGGCTCGGATCAGCAGGAAGTGGTTGTGCTTCCTTGGAGATGACATGGCGCGCCCGTAGCCCTCTTATTTCAGATCCGATGGATGTGGTGCACCCAGATCTAGTGTTTCGGGAAAGAGAGGGGCTTAGGGGCTGATCTGGAATATTTTGGAGGGGGCTGCAAAAATGAACTAGGGGGAACCCTAAAATGGATGGGAGAGAGTGGCGGTCTATTTATAGGCTGGTTGGCTGGCAGGTTTACACAAACGCCCCCGGTTTCTCTCTTTCGCGTCTCATGTTTATGTTTCTGACCGCCAGGAGTCCATACGACCTCCGATTCGGGCGAAATATCGAACCATACGCTCAGTGCAGCGAGCCGGTCACTTCTACCTCACTTTGATACCTTTCCGAGAACATTTTCCGGCGCCCAATAAAATAGTATGTTTATTAAATAAACGGGGTTTTCGTTCCGATGGTGATGGCAGGTGTTATGCCGGAAGTTGAGATGGTGCTCTGGTGAAACCCGGGGTCGCAAAGGTCGTGTGCCATGGTGGAGAGGCTCGGTCAAGCATTCAGGTATGAGAAGGAGGGGAAATATATTCACCAATTAATAAATTGGCGAAACAAATACTGCAAACAATTCTAACAATCAACAAAATAAAGAAACAAGCAAATTTTTTAATTAGGGTCGAAATCCCGGGCTATTACAGCCCCCATACACCCCAAGAAATATCCAAGGAGACTCAAGCTTCTAATCTTGTGGATGCCCCCCGTGCATCCCCTTCTCCATGAACAATCATCAGTTCGTCCTTCCGCATGCTATATTTTTATCTCTTCGTGTGTTATGGGCTATGCTTCCAGCGTCTCGCTTTTTAGTTTGTCTTAGTTTTTTTTGCTGTTCATAACAAGTTGGACCCTGGCCTTCATTGTTTGGGAGAGAAACACGCTCCACTTCACCCTAGAACACAATATAGGTTTGCATGCTTATCTTTTTGTGTGTTCTTTATCTTTTCGTAGTTGTTGTCATGCTTAACTCTTATTTTTCATGCTTATATTTTGAAGACCTTTTATTTAGGTTGCTTTTAGAACTCTCTTAAGTTATCATCCTTATCTTGTTTAGAGAGTTGGCTTGTTTCACTGAGTTGTGTGTCTTGCATGAGTAGGTAATTAAGGTTGCTATTACAAGTGTAGTAGTAACTTGAAATAGTTTTGAGGTATTGATTTGAGTAATGTTTGTACTTTTTTCGCCAAGAGCTTGAGCCTATTAGCGATAGGTGTCTTATTTTGGGAAATCCATGTTTGTTTTCAAAAACTACAAAAATTAGTTGAGAACTCTAGCTACTAGATGGATCGCTAACCTCTGGAGGGGTTGGAATATATAGAGTACACTCACGTACCATGGGTCAAGGATGCGCAAGGATAACCAAATCCACATACACTTCTTCTCGGGGTACTTATCTCTTTGTGAACCTCCTGACTAGATAGTGAGTTACCGATAATAAGTCCATGAGTTCTTCGAACTAATGCGAGTATTCGGTTGTTGGCACTTCCACCTTCCATATTTTGCTAGCCTCTTCGGTACCGTGCATTTCCCTTTCTCATCTTCAGAGTTGGTGCATACTTCGCCGGTGCATCCAAACCATTGGAATGCACTACTAGAAAAAAGGCCTTTAATGGCGCACATAAGGTGCGCCATTACTACCACTCCACTACTAGAACTTAGTAATGGCGCACATTTTGTGTGCCATTACTATCCCTGACATTAGTGGCGCACCAGGAGTGTGACATTACTACGACCGAAAGTGCGCCATTGCTACGAGGGCAGTAATGGCGCACTTCTAAGTGCGCCATTGACATAACTGGTCCCACCACATTACTTCTTTTGTGTTCTGGTCCCTAATGGCGCACTTTTAGATAGTGCTCTATTGGTATGTTTCACTACATGAACTAGTAAAGTGCACAATGTGCGCCATTACTATGTTTATTAATATATATTTTTATTTTTATTTTATGTATTTGCAGCGGTTACAAAATACATTAGGTACAACACATATATAAATAGCACAACATATAAACAACAGATTTATCGAATACAACAGAAGATTAGTCTCCGAATACAATTCATCATATTAGTCTTCGAATTCAAAATACCGAACAAATTAGTTAGAACATTACAAGTCTCGAGTAGAGAGTTAATTTGTCTTCACATTAAAAGTCGATATCTAAACAACCATGACATTGAAGAAGAGGGTGGCGGTCAGGATGAGCATCATCGTGACCAAAGTGATCTTCATCCAGTTCCTCCTCTGCTCCCTCCTCTCCCCCACAACATAGCGCGTGTATCTAGCTTCCGCCTCCTCCCTTTTGGGGTACCCTTTGTAACTATTACCGATAAAACGGTGAACCTGTCTCCGATTATCCTCCCGGTCTTCGTACACTCCGGGAATCCTACCAATGTACACGACATATGACGGCATCTGCTTTATGCACTAGACAAACAAAACATTAAGAGCAACTCACAGATAATATTTATGTAGTACATACGTATACAACAAAATTGAAGACCAAAGCAAGAGAAAAAGCAACACACATTAGTAGCACAAAGCACGCGGTTCATGGTCCTAGTAATAAATAGCATCAACTACATATAAGTTGAATGACGGCTGTTTAAACTCACACTTATGTACGTCCAAGTTCATAGAAGTTTATACATAACACGAGCTCTCGTTAATAGTCTAGAACTATGTAGCTAGACGTGTTGGGAATGTGCCTGGAGGCAAATAAAATATGTTTATTGACGTATTCCATTAGTTCATAATAAGTTTTATATTGTTCTATAACTATATTAAGCGGAAACATTAATACACGTGTGGTATACAAACAACCAGGTCCCTAGTTAACTCTAGTAAACTAGTCCATTGGGCAATTGATGATCAAGGTTTACTGATCATGAGATGTGAACAGTCTATTGACAATGGGGTCGTGTCATTGGGAGAATGACATGATGGACACACACCCACCAGAAGTGTTGCAATGTGATCCAGTCAGATAGTTCAACATTGCGATAACTATAAACGTAGAGACCCGATCCTTAAGACCGTGATGATCATACATAATTGCTATCTACCAGGATGTTTTGAGTGCATTAACCGTTACACTAAAACATGGTAACCATAAAGGTGTATCTTGGGTATTACGAAGTAGATATGTTGATGAGTATGCAAATAGATCAAAACGGGATTTGTCCATCCGAGTGACGGATAGGTACTCTGGGCCCACTCGATGATATTACATCATAAAGATTACGCAATCATGTGACTAGGTCACGGGGTTGTAATATCACGAGAACGAGTAAACATTTTTGTCGGTAACGAGAATGAACTAGGTATATTGGATACCGACGATCAAACCTCGGACAAACAAAGTACCGTATGACAAAGGGATCAAGACTCAACGTTAACGGTTCAAACGATGAAGTTAATTCGATGGAAGCGCAGGGGCTCATCAAGGATTGCAACCAGATCCCACATGATGGTCATTGGTCAGAGAGTGTCTGATCATGTTTGTTGTTTCCCGAACCGTAGGGTGTCACGCTTAAGGGTATTCGACGCAATAAGGATTGATTCGGGATTATCGGTGAAATAAGAGAGAACAGCGGAATTGTTCCGGGAGGTGCCGGAAGTTGTTCTGGATATTTTGAAAGGTTCAAAATAATGTTTAATAATGTTTAAATATGTTTTATTATTTAATTAACAGAATTAAATATTAAAATATGATTAAATATAATTAAAAATGAATTAAGAGGCATATGGGCCTAAAGAGGCCCATTAGGGGAAGGAGGGAGCTCCCCCTTGGGCCAAGGCGCCAAGGGAGGGAGCCCACCTCCCCTAGCCGCACCAAACCCCCCACCCCTCCCTAGGGGTTAGTCCCACATGGGAAGGGGAGGGAGGGTGGCACCCCTCCTTGGCCTATATAAGGACGGGTGGGGGTGCCTTTTTCTTCAGACAATTTGATTTGAGACAAGTTTCTCAGATCTCTCTTCTCTCTCTTTATCCCTCCTCGAGTGGACTCCCCTTGTTTGGAGTCTACACTTCGTTGGGGTTTCTCCACCATACGCACGCCGTCGTGCTGCTGGAATCGGGATCCGAATCCATCTTCTTTCCGCTGCTCTTCTGGTTCGGAGCCCGGAGGGAACGTTGGGTACATCGTATGTGTGTAATCCCACGAGGCGCTACACTTGTGGTGCTCCTTCATCATTGAGGCCGTGTCGCGACGTCTTCAACGACAACGTTCCGACGGGGACGTAATCCCGTCATTGATCTTCAATGACCGGGTGGCCTCAGGAGTCATCATGGATCTGCGCGGCATCGGGGATTGCCGGTACGACTACATCAACCACGTTCACGCGGGAACGTTTCCCGCTTAATGGCTACATACTGGTATGTGACAAATTCCCTCTGTTACTTACATGGCCATAGCATAGGTTTTGGGTTCGGGACGCGTAGGTCATGAAAAATTATTGTTTTCTGCCCCGTTCCCCAACAGTGGTATCATGAGAAAGGTTATGCGTAGATGTATTGTACGGATAGAACACATCTAGTATGTGGCATCAATTCTCCAAGTTTTACCCTCCCACGTGTACTCGTTTAGCATTGCGGAAATGTCCTGATGAAGTGGCCCCGACCGACCTTACGCGTTTACGCGAGACAGGTTCCAGGCTTGACATATGGCTTGTACCATATAAGTGGCTGGGGGGTGTCTGTCTCTCTAACATTAGCGATGCGAAGACGTTTGCAATGGAGGGCCCCGACAGGGGTGTAATAGAGACAATTGCGGGATTGGTGTTGTGGTTGTATGTTCGTAGGCATAGAAACGGTTTTATCTCGAAAGCCCTATCAGCCACGTAAAACTTGCAAAAGATAAAGTAGAGGCGTCTAAACTTTAATTTGCAGGGGGCATCATAGTTAGTATGATTTATACTGTTGCATCCTGTTTTGCTTGTATTAGATATACGACGATAGCATTATAGGATGACCCCTTACTAATCCAACAAAGTGTCCTTCCTTAGTGAAGCACCATCTGGAAAGATCTCCATTATGGAGGCATCACGTGTCACGCGGGTGTCAAACATATTAGCGTTCAAATGAGATGGGTGGAGAAATCCTAGCATGTCCAGAAACGTGGCCTTGCATACGCGGCATATAATCACTAAGGTTATTGTGGCGAGCCTGGCATATGCAGATATGGCCTCGGGACACAATGATCGAAAGATCGAGCATGAGTCACATGGATGATGTGATTGGCATGATGGCCTACCTTGAGAATATACTGATGGTCGTGTCACACGGAGGAGGTATAGTTCTCAAGGATCGTGTAATCACTTAGAATAAACTATGAGGGATGCTTGTCTGAGTGGGAGTTCCAGAATTGTTTTAAAAAACATGAACTCCTATTATGAACTTAATCTTTAGGTCTTAGCAAATATCACTGTAGATAATGTCATACCCAATGTTTATAAATATGGCTCTTTTATGCGTGCTGAAGAACTTAAGGTAGACGGGTCTTACTACATTGATTGGTACCAACACCATTAGAGACATACTCATTAATAATGACTTGCTAAATGTAATACGAGAACTGCTAGGAGATGCACCAGATAACTCCGTAATTAAGGAAGATGATGATGAGTATCGTACTCACCGTCACTTATGAATGACTGTCTAATACACCATACTTCATTCTATGAAATCTGAATTATGAATGCATGTTAACGACACCAACACGTATGACGTGCTAGGTGTATTTAAAAGCACTAAGTCGCAAATCAGAGTAATGAAGAATGAGTATATGGACGGGGTTTCTTTCAACCATGGTGGAAGGAACAACCTGCTGAGAAAGTCACATGGAAAATGTATAAGATACATGAACACCTTGTGTATAACTTGGACTACTGAATGACCGGTTCTTTTGCGATAACTGGGGAGTTTCATCCGCTTCCTCCCACCTACAAAGACCGTGTCTAGACTATGTCATGAAGGAGAATCGTTCACCTGTCATGAGGTCATGGTTAAAGTTGTGAACTTTAAAGGTAGAACCAATGCAGGAATAGTCATCGACGGAGAAAGTATATTTGATATACGGGTTATAAATGTCTTTCCCCACAAAACACTAATTGCGGATGATTAAGTATTCGATACTTGAACTTACTGCTTAAAGAGTGGCTTGGAAGGGATGAGGTGACAATGTGTGCTGACGATAATCAAGATAGTTGATGGTCGACAACACTCTCCCTCTACATCTACCATTTGATTAATATATGAATAAATTTATGATCGGTTGAGTGTGGACTTTATTAGTGTGTCTTGCATCTCGCGAAGACAATTATTCATATTAGTGAGAAACAAGTCAGTTGTTCTCCTTTTATGAATGATATCTTTTATGGTCACATTACGATTATGAATGAGTTATTCTTATATTGATGGTAGTAGTTTGATCATTTATAAGAAATATTGTAATGCCATGAATTATCCAAACTTAATTATGATTGTTGAATATCATACATAATGATGTATCATGTTTCAACATGTAGTGAACTTCATTATTTTGTGAACTTCATATGTGGACTTAGATGAATACGTGTATTCATTAATGAAACTTAAGTCTGAAATTTTTTGATGTGATCAACGGAATTTCAGAATGAATACAGGTATTAAATTGACAAAAAAAACAAGTCCCTATGATTTGATCAAACAGACAAATGTTTTGAGTTAGCCTTGGGCATACGGATTGTGTGAAAGTTGTTTCACAGATTACAATATTGAGACACTTTAATATTGTTGATGTGCCTGAACATTATAATCATACTCTATTGAATAGTGTATGGTATAAGTTATCTCTTACC
Organism: Bromus sterilis; assembly: GCA_950022295.1. Classification (NCBI taxonomy): domain Eukaryota; kingdom Viridiplantae; phylum Streptophyta; class Magnoliopsida; order Poales; family Poaceae; genus Bromus; species Bromus sterilis. The sequence continues at coordinate 171,021,117 of OX465597.1, forward strand.
GAGTTACGTTATTATAGTTTAGAGTTATTAATTTAATATGAAAACACTCACTTCAGAATAGGAAACCATCTGAGTTCGTGGAAACCAACACCATATGAGCCATGGTGAATCGTGGTTTCTAGGAAAATGATTTATGTGATAAATTATCTTTGTAGTGTATCCTTAGTCAATTATGGATACATCTTCCACAACTAGAACCAAAGAGCAAAACTTGTGATGCTAAGTTTGGTGTTTGTCAAGAAGTGTTCTTGATAAATTTGTTAATGGAAGAAAGTGAAAGTTCAACCAAGGTAATTGACCTTGCCTCCATATGTCAGAGTAGCGCAACGGAATGTGTTCTAGAACCAAAGCGCTACAGTTAGAGGAGAAAATCATATAATGACATGGTGTTTCGCTTGAAACTTTTACTAAATAAAGTTGGATTCAAGAATACATGTTTTCCCCTTGTGCAAAGTAATATTCATGATTCACTTGTCATGTTGATGGAACAAGACATACCTACGGACTACGAAGAAGCGATGGTGGACCTGAGTACGAGAAATTACTTTGAGTCATGAAATCCTATATTGAGTTACATTTAAGATTACTTGAATCTTATCGAGTAAAAAGGTTACTTGATATTCTAAATAACTTCAAGGTTATAAGGATTAAATGTGAACATCAAAGGAAGACATCAAGATCGATTTGTCATGAAGGATGTTTCTGACAAATTCAAAAAGGTTGACTACAATATGTAGCGATGCTTGAGTCAATGGGATATCCACTATGCTTGAGTCAATACCGTGCCTTCCTCAAATCCTGTATTTGAAGAAGTGTTGTAATTGGTACAACAAGAAGGTTTTGGAAAACATATGGATGCTAGTGTCTCGTAACCGGAATTCTCAATTTGATGGATGATCAAAGTGATTTTCGACTTAGCCAAAATATTGAGAAACATGCATCTGCATGAAACTAAGTGGGAGCTGAATAGTTTCCTAAACTTAATATGTGGACGACATATTTTGAGTGGGAGCTATGGGAGTGTTATCCTAGTCTTATATGTGGCTGACATATTTGAGTGGGAGCATGACAACATTCTCATATATAACATATTGTGAATGGTGTAGTTGGTCTTAATGATTATTGATATCTTTCATGAATGAAGTTAAGCATTGAAAATCTATTAAGATAGATTAATACGTTTAATAACATTGAGTCGAAATAGTTTAAGAAGTTGAGAATGGGACAAGTCAAGAAGGTAGTTCTTACTTGTATATCCAAGAGAATTTTCGAGTTAATCACAGTACAAGAACAATGGTTAAATGAAAGAAATGGATGTGCTACATCGTTTATGCCCCTGTCATAGGTTCTTTCATATAAAACCAAAGTTTTGTACTCGACGTAATGTGACCCAAGTTCTTAGTAAGAAGAACATGTTGTGATATGATTTATGAGTAAATCATGGAACAAAGAGTTAAGTTTCTCCTTCAGTGTCTGGAGAGAACTTAGGATACATCTCTAATTTGTAAAGGATAGTGAACTTGACCATAAAAGTTATGCTGGTTCAAGTTCTGACACTAACCTAGAAAATTGAGACATCATGCTAATAAATGCCTAAGTTGAAAGAAACATGGTTAGACATCAAAGTTGCATACAATGCACTAAGGATTAAATCTACAATGATATGGCCGCTTTAGAAGTGGCAAGAGTTATATTCTGGCTTAAGAAGTTTGACTTCTGACTGAGTGAGTTTTAGTGTGCATGACTAAGGGAAAGTCCGCGAGACCCAACGGATGTCATTGCGGAAACAAAACAAACGAAGTCTCACTCTACCGCCAAATATATACCTCATCATTATAATGGATAATGAAAGTAATGTCAAACTAGGTGACATTAATGATTTGCAAAAGACATATGGATTTGAATGGTACCCAGACCGTTGATACAACCTTTTCCACAAGCAAGCATGATCTATGAGCATATAGATGATATGGAGTTATGATCCACAGAAAAATGCAACTAGATTATTTGTACTCTAGTGCAAGTGGGAGACTGTTGCGAATGTGCCCTAGAGGCAAATAAAATATGTTTATTGGCGTATTCCATTAGTTCATAATAAGTTTTATACTGTGCTATAACTGCATTAAGTGGAAACATTAATACACGTGTGGTATACAAACAACCAGGTCCCTAGTTAACTCTAGTAAACTAGTCCATTGGGCAATTGATGATCAAGATTTCCTGATCATGAGATGTGAACATTCTATTGACAATGGGGTCATGTCATTGGGAGAATGACATGATGGACACACACCCACCAGAAGTGTTGCAATGTGATCCAGTCACATAGTTCAATATTGCAATAACTATAAACGTAGTGACCCGATCCTTAAGACCGTGATGATCATACATAATTGCTATCTACCAGGATGCTTTGAGTGCATTAACCGTTACACTGAAACATGGTAACCATAAAGGTGTATCTTGGGTATTCGAAAGTAGATATGTTGATGAGTATGAAAATAGATCAAAACGGGATTTGTCCATCCGAGTGACGGATAGGTACTCTAGGCCCACTCGATGATATTACATCATAAAGATTGCGCAATCATGTGACTAGGTCACGGGGTTCTAATATCACGGGAACGAGGAAACATGTTTCTTGGTAACGAGAATGAACTAGGTATATTAGATACCGACGATCAAACCTCAGACAAACAAAGTACCACATGACAAAGGGATCAGGACTCAACGTCAATGGTTCAAACGATGAAGTTAATTCAATGGAAGCGCAGGGGCTCATCAAGGATTGTAACCAGATCACACATGATGGTCATTGGTCAGAGAGTGTCTGATCATGTCTGTTGTTTCCCGAACCGTAGGGTGTCACGCTTAAGGGTATTCGACGCAATAAGGCTTGATTCAGGATCATCGATGAAATAAGAGAGAACACCAGAATTGTTCCGGGAGGTGCCGGAAGTTGTTCTTCATATTTTGAAAGGTTAAAAATAATGTTTAATAATGTGTAATATGTTTTATTATTTAATTAACAGAATTAAATATTAAAATATGATTAAATATAATTAAAAATGAATTAAAAGGCATATGGGCCTAAAGAGGCCCATTAGGGGGTGGGAGCTCCCCCTTGGGCCAAGGCGCCAAGGGAGGGAGCCCACCTCCCCTAGCCGCACCAAACCCCTCCCCCCCTCCCTAGGGTTTAGTCCCACATGGGAAGGGGAGGGAGGGTGGCACCCCTCCTTGGCCTATATAAGGAGGGGTGGGGGTGCCTTTTTCTTCACACAATTTGATTTGAGACAAGTTTCTCAGATCTCTCTTCTCTCTCTTTCTCCCTCCTCGAGTGGACTCCCCTTGTTTGGAGTCTACAATTGGTTGGGGTTTCTCCACCATACGCACGCCGTCGTGCTGCTGGAATCGGGATCCGAATCCATCTTCTTTCCGCTGCTCTACTGGTTCAGAGCCCGGAGGGAATGTCGGGTACACCGTATGCGTGTAATCCCGCGAGGCGCTACACTTGTGGTGCTCCTTCATCATTGAGGCCGTGTCGCGACGCCTTCACCGACAACGTTCCGACGGGGACGTAATCCCGCCATCGATTTTCAATGTCCGGGTGGCCTCAGGAGTCATCGTGGATCTGCGCGGCATCGGGGATTGCTGGTTCGACTACATCAACCACGTTGACGCGGGAACGTTTCCCGCTTAACGGCTACATACTGGTATGTGACAAATTCCCTCCGTTACTTGCATCTCCATAGCATAGGTCTTGGGTTCGGGACGCGTAGTTCATGAAAAATTATTGTTTTCTGCCCCGTTCCCCAACAAGATGCACGGGTATCAATAATTTTGGCTCCGCTCACGGGCCAGAGCGTGGATGAAGCCACCCTCTTTAGTGATGGTCACGAAAGTGCGATTGTCGTCGGCCTGCAATCTTAGTATTGTATCTATTTCACTGTTGGAAGATTGGTTGTTGAGGTAGAACTCCCCCGTGCTACGAAGGTCATCTTCAGATGTGATTCCTTCCAAGTCCGACTGGATGCGAAAGAATTCTTGTCTGAGGTCGGCGTCTTGGATTTCCGACAAGCGTGCGACCCAGTCTTTGAGATGATTTGGTAGCGTATGCTGCTGCTCGTCCCATAAAAAAGCCCACATGTGATTAAGGGCGTAGTAGGCATCCTTGTGACCGCCAGGCGGCTGCTTGACGCAGGCAAACTTTATTGAGTGTGTGAACAGGTGCGCGCCGTACCTAACAACTTCCTTCCTGAAGATGCCTCAAGATTTGGAGTAGCACGAGTGAACCTCATCGAGAACTTTCTTGATATTTTTGTAGTCTTTGTTCGACTTACGGTCCAGCTCGAAATACGTGGCCATGGACCATTTCGGGCTCAGACCGATGAGTAAGCACTTTGTTTCATCATTGAACACAACATGGATGTTTGGAGGAAAATAACGATCTAAGCAACCTAATGTGCACTATGGGGAATTGAGGGGATGACTTACTCGGAAAAGTAAGGCACAAGGAAGTTGTCCTTATCCTTGTTCGCCATAATGACGCCTTCGAGGTAATCACTAGCTAGTCGCCGGTCCCCGGGGCTGGTCAAGAGCTTGGCACGCATGTAGAAGGGGTCTACTATAATGATGTGCCGGGTCTTGTCTCTACTGATCCGCATCTCCATACTGAGCAAAAATAGCTGAATGAATGTGTAGTGAAGTGGAAAAAGGTGATACATAGCGAAGCTGTCATCAAACCGCAGGAAGATCACATGTCCGATGTCGCAAGCAACAAACTGGGTATGCCACATCATTCTATCTGAGACGTCGCCTCTCTATATTCAGAACAATGTCATGCGGTCTCTTCATAGCACCGGTTGCAGCATCATCATTGCAGCAGATAGCATTGGCTTACCCGCCACATGCACACTCGACATGATTCCGTCGGGTCTTGGTGTCCCGTCTTGAGCACAGATCGTCGGTGCCTGCTGGCTCGCAGTAGTGGGACCCTTCTTCCTTCTTGTCCGTCCCTTCTTCTTTGGTTTCTCCTTTAATGGGACCTTTACCTGCTTAGAGACCGCTTTCCTGAGTGTGTTGGGGCAGATAATATTTCGCGCCTCGGACGTGTCATCCTCGGTGAAAGCGAAGCTAGAGGCGTCTCTTGAGAACTGAACAGTCGACGCTTATTGTTGTAATTCATCTCCGCGCTACGAGATGGGTGGTGAGAGTCTTCTGCACCAAGGTTGGGTTCTTGAGAAGCAGGCGGGAAAAGATCGTCCATGTTGCACCCACCATGTTCTTCGAAGAACTCATCGACACGGGAAATAGTGTGTTGGTGTTGGTGTTGCTCCGATCTTGTGCCACATCCATGTCCGTGGGGTGGTGGCTCGGATCAGCCGACGGCACGACTGGCGGTGGGGTGGAGTAGTTCCCCACCCCCAAACGAATATAGCACTTTGGCCAAAGCAAGTTCCAACTCCAGCAGCCGCGGAGGTCCATCACTTCTTTGTCTTCGGATCCAGGGGATCGATAGGGAGGTAACAATTCGTCGTAGCCATCCATCACCCGAACCAGTTCAACCCTATACAGTTTTGTTGGCCGGTTGAATGATTTTTCCCGAGGCAACATCGACCAACTCCTCGTCCACGAAGTGAAGGAGAGTGCATGGAACATTGGCGTCGCCCTGCGAAAACATGTAGGGCGTCAAAGATGCTCAGTCAAAGGCAAAAAGAGATGAAGTCATCAGTCGAGGCTTAGTTACCGTGATGGAATCGAGCCCGGAAAATGTCGATGGACCGCTAACGGCGGGCAGGCATGTGACGGAGGGGGCGCTTTCTCCTGAGGTGTCGGGCGTTGGTGTTTTACGCTCCACTACTTGCGCCGCCGCCGGGGTCACAAACGCATCCGCCGCTGGGGACACCAACGCGGCCAAAACCGGGAACACCACTGCGGCCGCAGCCTGGGACACCGCCGGGGACACCAACACGGCCGCCGTCGGAGACACTGCTGCGGCCGTTGCCGTCGCGTTGGAGTTGCTTCCGGTGAAGCTGGGAATCGGGGGCAACCTCTGTTGACCCCTCGCAAGTCAGTCTCGCATCATCAAAAAGAAGGAAGGCATCATGTTGTAGAGCGCCTTTCCAACTTGTTGTTCGACAATGCGTGGAATCTCCTCCATTTTTTCCTTGAGTTGTGCCTCCGTCTGGTTCGCCGTGCTCCAAAACTACAAAACTAATTTTTGGAAGGATCGGATATTAGAGTACACTCACGTACCATGAGTCAAGGATGCGCAAGGATAACCAAACCCCCATACAGTCCTCCTCGGGGTACTTGTCTCTTTTTGAACCTCCTTATTAGATTGAGATTTACCGATAATAAGTGCATGAGTTCTTCGGACTAATGTAAGTATTGAAAGTTGACACTTCCACCTCCTCATATTTGCTAGCCTCTTCGGTACCGTGCATTGCCCACTTCTCACTCCGAGAGTTGGCTTCCACCTCGCCAGTGCATCCAAACCCTTGGCATGATACGCTCTGTCATCATAAACCTGTTTATATCTTTCCTCAAAACAACCACCATACCTACCTATCAAGGAATTTCCATAGCCTTTCCGAGATATATTGCCATGCAACATCCACCTCTTCATGACTTGATCTTCATGTCATACATGTTCCTGCTACACTGGCAGAGGCATACATTTTCATACATCATGATAGCTACATCTTCTATATGTTGAGTACCTTGTAAAGTGTGAAGATCTTCTATACTTCTTGTAAAATAGAGTGTTGCCCTTAAGTGAGAAAAAAATCCCAAAGATGAAAATTTAAAAGATCCCAAAGAGGACAAATGAGAGTAAAATAGAAAGAGCCATTGAGGCCACAAAAAAATACAAAAAATAGAAAAAGAGAGAAAGGGGCAACACTACTACTCCTTTTGAAAGATCCACACCCGTACTCCCTCTATATCTTGTACTCCATAGAGATGATCATATATGCATATAGCTATGTGGGGACCTTCACACTATAGAACTTGGCTTGCATATTCCAAGGACGAGCTTCCTCAAACGAGCTCTAGGTCTTCTTGACCGAGCAAGTTGGATGCACCCCCACTAGTTCTATTAGAGAGCTTTTATTAGCTCATATGTGCATCCGTTGCATGGCAATCCCTACTCCTCACATCATATCTATCATTTGGCCTTCTCTCCTATGATTTTCCTCATTGATGTGAGCCTTTCTCACCCTTTTTGTCTTCCTCCTCCACCATATCTCTCTCTCTTTGCCATCCTAATTGTCAACTCTCGTGCTTACGCTCATCCATTGCATGAGTGCTCAAAATATCAAAAGGGAGTGGATCAAATTGACTTGTACCTGGCTAGTGGTCTGGGGACGAGTCAAGATAAGATTCCAAAGAATACTAAGTTTGAAACTTTAGTAGATTGAGTTCTCAACAAATACATATTTTTTTATCGTATTCCCATCTCCCACTTCTTTCACGCAAACACCATCTGAAGACGTTTGAGTCACGGACAGCAAGATCTCTTGCACCTTTATGTTCTTCTGTTGCTTGTTTCAATGCTAATATAGACTCTTGCCTGTTATGACTTGAATTAAATTACATACCTTGATTGCTTTACTTTCAAAGTTCTTATATGTTTGTTAGCATGTCACCATAGAAATTATGCTTTTCATCATTTACCTACTCGAGGACAAGCAAGAATTAAGCTTGAAGATGTTGATACGTCCCAAACGTATCTATAATTTCTGTTTTCTCCATGCATGTTTTGTGTGATATTTCTATGATCTAGTTACACTTTCATACACTTTTGATCGTATTTGGACTAACCTATTAACTCAGTGCACCCCAATGCCAGTTCATGTTTTCTGCTGTTTTTCTATTTCAGGTTTCCCCCATATTAAAAGTGCTCCAAAAATTCGAGAAAAATCCAATAAAAAATCAGTGTACCGGAAGCTTTCGGAATCACCAAGGTGGGGCCAGAGGGCCACCAGCAGGGCCCCAGGAACCCTCCCGGCACGCCCTAGGGTGGGGCCGCGCCAGGATGCCGCTTGGACTCCTCCTGGCCCTCCTAGCTGCCCCCCTTCGCTTATATATTCTCCGTGACGAGGACATCCTAAAGGAGAACCCTTTTTCGCGATCTCGCCTCTGTTCCGCCGCCGCCGCGCTTCCAAGATCGGGAGCGCCAGCAGACCTGTTCCCGGCACCCTGTCGGAGTGAGGATTGACCTCCCGGAGCTTCTCCTCCACCATGGATGCTTCCCGGATGATCTGTGAGTAGTCTACCTTGGACCATGGGTCCGTGATCTATATCTATGTGATGTTCTCCTCCCCTCTTTGTTCTTCATGGATTAGACCTTGTGAGCTGGCCTCCATGATCAAGGCACATATGTAATTCTTTCTGCTGTTGCAATGCTGAGTTTGCTGGGATCTGATGGATTATGAGACTATGTTCAGATTGTGATTGAGTAATATATTTGGTTCTTATCTTTTATAATTTTGTTCTTGAGTAATTCTTGCATGTTCTCGGTTGATGTTTATTTCTTTGGCCAAGTAGTAAGTAGTGACTCCAAGAGGGAACGTTATGCTCGATTGTGGGTTCATGCCCCCTGATGACTAGCTTGAGTGACAGAAACATGAGTCTAGGGGATGTGTTGTTGCCACAAGGGGGAAAACGGTTCTTGTAACTGCGGTTGCAAGGATTGTTTACTTTACGCAAAGTTTTTTTAATGCAGTTGTCTGTTGCTTTGGGTTTACACTTTGGGTGGGGCCCGCAACTTAATACCAGCGAGATGTTCTGGATAGATATCTCAAGGTGGATGATTAGTAGTAGATGCAGTTGGATTTCGGTCTACTTATTTTGGCGTACCGCCCATGCTTTTGAGCATCTTCCTTTCTTTGTAGCATAGTTAGCATTGCGGTGCATTTTTAATCCTGTCAATTGCCAGCTGTGATTTGTTTACCTCGCATAGCAGTTTTATTGTCTTTTGGGAGAGAGACATCACTAGTGAACATCATGGGACCCCCGTCCATATTCTCATCACTGTTTACACACTCAATTATTTCCTGCTTTTACTTTCCAGTTGCAGTTACTATTATCCTTTATCCCTTGCGTTTGATCCTTTGTAAACAACAAGGCCGGAGAGATTGACAACCTCTCTGAACTTCGTTGGGAGGAAAGTTATTTGTGTCTGTGTGCAGGTCCATGTCAACCGCCTAATTTCTAGCGCTGTTGTCACCTACTTGTCGCTTTCAGATTCCTACGGGATACATACTGTGACGCCCCCAAAATCGAGTCGTGTATAGTAATCATACACGCAAGGTACACGATCGAGATCAGGGACTCACGGTGAGATATCACAACACAACTCTACAAATAAAAAATACAAGCTGTTTAATACAAGCCAGGGGCCTCGAGGGCTCGAATACAACAGCTCAAGATCACAAAGTCAGCGGAAGCAATAGTATCTGAGTACAGACACAAGGATACAAGGTTGCCTTAAGAAGGCTGGCCGAAAATCAACACGATCGAAAAGGAGAGGCCTCCTGCCTGGGAACCTCCAAACTACTCCTTGTCAAAGGGAACGACATCGTAGAAGGCATCGGGGATCTTCACGTTGCGGTGGTCGGCATCTGGGATCACCTGCTCCTGGGCTCCAACGTCGACTGCAGCGGCCGATCAGGCAAAACAAAAAGGGGGAAATAAAGCAAAAGTGAGTATCTAGCATACCCGCGAGTCTTACGTCCGCTACTAAGCAATTATGCATTTGTATCAAATGGAAAGGGGAGGTTGTATATAGTGGACTGCAAGGTAGAAATCAGAATGAAGATGAGAAGCTAGGCCTATCGAAGACTAGCATCTTCACGCGGTTCTTGCAGCATGAGAAAAGAATAGCCAAGAGTTCAATAGCATGAATGTAGTAACAATGCAGCAGAAGTTGCTGCAACATTGTATAATAGTAAGTTGTAATAATTAATAATAATATATGCCTCCGAGATCCCCTCCTCGACTTCCCTGCGAGGAAGAGAAACCGGAACCAACAGTTTAATAGTAGTAGTTTTTAGTAGTAGGCTCTGGCTTCAGCATAAAGCGTCCTGTTACCGTGGACACGGCTATCCGAATAGATTATCATCCCTGCAGGGGCTGCACTACTGTTACCCTGCACGCTCGGATCTCCAGGGTGGCTTACAACTTGTTAGGGAATGCCCCACCGAGGCTATCCGACACGCCGAGGCCCATCCTACGGCTCATCAGAGAGGTCCCCGCCGGTCTACAGTCCTAAGCGCAAGAGCTTCATGGGCCATCACCCCTCGCACTCCGGGTCGTTGTGCGCCAAGTGGATCCAGTGCCGCAGCATGATCCGACCCAACCACAATGCTGAAACTGGATGTCTTTCAGAGCTTTCGAACGAGACCACAACGCGGAGTGCCCATACCGTAATCCCACGTGGAGGTAGTGCGTATAGGGCACGTCGACCCACTCAAGTCATCCACCTGAACCGTTAGTCATTTTATTATTTTCTGTCAGGACAACCGTTATCGTTGCCCCTATCCAGGTGAGTCGCGGACAACGACAGCAGTCAGGACCACCAGTAACGTCGGCGCCTGCCTGTCGTCCCAACAACTCGTGCGGTTTCCAACAAGGTGAACCGTCTCCTTACCTTGTGTCGCGTTTGCTCTTGGTAGAGCTCGACTTTTCGTACAACAGGATACCTCTCGGCCACGAACAGTACCAGGGCTGCCGCACACCTGTCGAATACACCTGACCTATCGTTCCGCTAAGATACCCTGCGCGGGCACCGTTGGGTCACCCGACTCCTTACCTGCAAGGACACCAGTTGATTCGAGTTCCTACCATCAAGTGAAACCAGGAGGAATCACCCTCGATGGTACACTTAAAGAGGTTCGACAGAGACATCATCGGAATGAACTAAAGAGGAATATTCTCGTATCACCCCGGTGGTGCCGAAAAACCAGCGGAATGAACTAAAGAGGAATACCCTCGTATCATCCGAGTGATGCTACGCTACTGAGCCGACGAGAGTGAAATACGAGTCCGTCCACTCGTAAGTCAAACTCGAAGCGACTCGGCAGAGTCTCGCCGTTGTAGGTTCCCTAGGGCGTCTGCATTGATCCGTACCTGTTGCAGTTATAATATTAGGAAATCCGCGTTCACTCGCCAGAGTGATCACGGCCCGCTATTCTAAACCTAGCTAACAATGCGCAGGGTTTACTGCTGATTATTTTATATATTTATAAGGAAGCATAGGACAAGGAAAGGTACATCAAGGGGCGACAAAAACATGCTATGCAATTTAATAGGATTGTAACGTAGCAGCAGCAGTAACCATGCCTAGTGCAAGAAAAGTACGGAAAGGTAGGTGATATCTGGGGAAGGAAAATGGCTCTGCTTGCCTGGAAGCTCGACGGTAGAGGTACGGTCGTCGTCGACGTAGTCGATCACAGGGGCATTAGCAGAGGACGTCGAGACTACCGGACAATAAGAGAGGGGGAAGAAACAATAAATGCACCGCAATAATAGCAATACAAATACAAGACATGGAAAATGCGGTGTTAGGGGTGAACTAACGCAGTGCTACACGTTGCAGACGAAACGGGAATATAACCGGAAATTTTACCGGCTCCGGGTGATTACCAGACAGTGCGAAGGGGGGAATGTCCCATATTCGGTATGTTAGAGGGGTGTGGTGAGAGTATGGGTAGCGTATCCGGGTTCGTTGTATTTTTCTGAGCAACTTTCATGTAGAAAGTATTTTGATCTGAGCTGTGGTTTATTTAATACGATTTTTTAAAGTTTAATTGATTTTTAGAATTCCTTTTGTTATTTAAAAATGCAACATTATCCAAAAGCTTATCCAGAATAGTAACCTGACAAGGGGGGACCCACATGTAATAGACATATTTTAATAAACATGGATTAATCTAATTAAGTAGGGGTTTATCAGAGGTGTGTCCCATATGTCTTAGCCATGTTCCGAGATTGCTATGAAATTTGGCTAAGTGGCTAAGTCTGGGGGACTCCGGTTTTACCATCCATTGGCGTTTTCGGACGGCTATGGTTTTGGGTTCGGCTCATCCGCCGAGTTAGTGTCTTATATCAAATTTAAACAGTTTTCTGTTATCTACAATCCGGTACGGGTGGCAAATTTATTAGAGTTCATTCAGTTAATTAAAACTTGGTACGAAAAGTGCTACTCGAGGTTAATTCCAGAAATTTTCAAAATGTGCAAAGTTTGCTACATAATTATGATTGATCCATAGCTCGAATGGATATGTTTCCAACACATGTTTTGCTCTACATCATGTGTACTATCATGCTATGACCTCAGATGGCATGACAGATACCTACAACAAGTTCATCCACAGCGCCAAATTGGCCATCAAGTAAACTCTGTTTTGCGGCTTAACATAAATTCGCATTTTGCGAATTTGGTAGGAATTAATCCATGCATCGAATGGACTTGGTCCAATGGCGAAAACCGAAGCTCGTTAGGTGTACTACATGTCTACATAAGTTTTATTCATGTTAAATTTTGTTCTCCTTTTATATTTTGTTCTTGAGTAATTCTTTCATGTTCTCCGTTTCTTGTTATTTCTTTGGGCAAGTAGTAGATATTAACTCCAAGAGGGAGCGTTTATGCTTGATTGTGGGTTCATGCCCCCCGATGTCTATCTTGAGTGACAGAAACATGAGACTAGGGGATGTGCTGTTTCCACCAGGGAGGAAACAACGGTGCTTGTAACAGCGGTTGCAGGGATTTTTTACATTGCGCAAAGTTTGTTAATGCAGTTGTTTGTTGCTTTGGGTTTACACTTTGGGTAGGGCTCTCAACTTAATACCAGTGAGATGTTCTGGATAGATATCTCAAGGTGGAAGATTAGAGAGAATATGTAGTTGGATTACGGTCTACTTTTCTTGACGTACTGCACATACTTTTGAGCCTTTACCTTTCTTGTGGCATAAGTAGCATTGCGGTGCGTTTATAATTCTGCCAATTTCCTAGCTGTAATTTGTTCACCCAGCTATGAGAAATCACTAGTGAATATCATGGGGCCCCAGTCCATATTTCCACCATTATTTACACCTCAACCATTTACTGCTCTATTTCCTTTCTTTTGCAATCACCACTATTATTTCCCTCTTGTGTTTGATCCTTTGTAAACGATAAGGCTGGAGAGATTGACAACCTCTCTGAACTCGTTGGGAGCAAAGTTATTTGTTGTGTGTGCAGGTCCACGTCAACCTAGAACCAATCCGACATATTAATCTCTGGCGTCGTTGACACCTACTTGTATAATTCAGAGTCCTGTCGGTTCGATAACCTTGGTATCTTCACCGAGGGAACTTTCTGCTAGGCTACATCTTAACATTCCACTTGGGGTAACCAACGAGGGGAGATAAGCCATCAGGGGCCACCCCAGAGCTCATCCTTTGGTTGGAGGTCTCTTCCGGTGAATAAGAATTTTTGTCATTTTTTCTAATTTTCCAAGCACTTTGATTTATCACCTTTTTCTGCAATGCACGGACAAAAATAGACAGAAAGTGGCACTGGGAACTAGGTTAATAGGTTAGTCCCAAATATGTTGTAAAAGGATATGAAAGTGCATCAAAACATATAGCAAAGTCACCAAAACAAGAAGGGAATAAGAAAAAATTATAGATACATTTGGGACGTATCAGTTACTTAGAAGGCATACAAAATCCTTATCACACTGCTCCGCCTCCCAACATCCTCGGGTTATGGACTAGGATGCAGAAGAACTACTATGCTTTAGTCCTCTACAAGCAGAACAAGCTATTTCCTCATAAGCACATTCCTCACCTGGACATGGAGGATATTCCTTGCTTCAACAATGTTCTTCGGGATCTTCATCATACTAAGTTGCTCCAGTTCTGCTCTGAATGCATTGATTGGAACGAAGAACTTGTGCTTCAATTTTATGCCATGCTATATGTCTCAGGTGATCATAAGGATGTCAACACTTGGGTTTCGGAATGGATGACTGAACATAAGCATCATTCAGATACTGCATCAGAAATCATTGACATTCTTCAACTCCTTCTTCCTCCCGCATCAATTTCTAGCACCTATGCCTCAAATCCTCTTCGTGATGACCTGATGAACATGTTGATGCAACCACGACCTATTGATGAACCTCCTCGCATGAAGTTTTTGGTCTGCGATTTGCAGTATCTGCCTGGCAACCTATACCGCATTTTGGCCAAAACCTTTTGTCCAATAAAAGGTTATGAATCTGATGCTGAAGAAATTGTCGGCTGCATGAGGAACATCCTCTTCAATATTTTCATGTCTTCACCAATTAACATTCCAGACTTCTTCCTCAGAACTATGATTGATATTGCTGAGAGTTCTCATACCCTGAATCCATATGCTCCATGTATCATGAATCTCATCCGTGCAAAAACATGCTTCCATTACTTAACAGATCAGGTAAATCATTGGGTCTATCTCCCACCTATTGAGGTACTCCCCAGCACCATTGCCTTAGTTGATGCAAAAGGAAAAGGCAAAGGCTGCATTTACGAGCCTGAGAAGTCTCTGGATGGCAACATTCGTCATGCTCAATCCCGCACTGAAGCTACTGGCACCAATGCCTCAACTGAGGACACTGCCCAACCAAGCGTGATGACGGACCATGAACTACTCCTCAGCTTTCATCGGAAGGTGGATCGCAATCATGACTAGACCAAGCGCAAAATTTCTAAGATTCTTCGATATCTTTCTCAGATGCACACTAATAAGAAGAAAAATCATCAGTATGTCCATCATACATATCAGCGTGTTGATGCTATACTTGAAGCCAAAATTACTCCTGAAGACATCAAGCAGATTGACCTCCGCGAAGCTCCTCTTGCTGTTATCCGGCCACCTCACCAATTTTGTCGATGCCCAACTCAAGCCATGGCAGTCCACTCCTATTGCTCGGATCAAGAAATTTCTCGTGAGGAAGCTGAAGACACTTTAGGTTGTCCTAATAATTCAACGACCGGCATCAATCCTGATGCTCCTCCATCCTGAAGCAAATCATTCGGGGTGTTAGTCTCTGTTTCTTCACCTTTTTTCCATTCAATGAAAAAGGGGGAGAAATATGAGTTAGTATTCAAGCGGGAAAATATATTTTTTTTGGGATTTTTTCATCTTAAGTTACAACTCTCGTTCTTTAGTCAATTTCTATAATGATTTGTAAATGTAACTTCTGCATGGTTGACTGACACTTTGATCTCTCTTAATTCCTCATGCATATTCCTCAAGTTAATTCTATATGCATGATGCTTTTCTTCAACGACCACTTTACTCAATGCATTGTGTTAGTTCCCCAAGTATGTTACTTCAATGCATTCTCTAGATATTCCTTGATATAGGGGGAGTTCTCCACAATTATATCCTGACATGTGTATGTGCAATCAAAATAAAATTCATCAAATATGCACATCTTAAGGGGGGGGGGCTTCTTCTATATCCTGGAATTGGAATTATTCAAATCTGTACTTCAAAGCATCATATTTAATTTCGTTGAAGCTTTAACCTTATTGTCATCAAATTACCAAAAAGGGGGAGATTGTAAGTGCATCTAGTGCCCTCTTTGAGGTTTTGGACAATTGATGAAAAAACACTTAGGGGACTAATGTGTTGGTGAGTATACACAGGAGAAAAGTCCTTGATGTATTGGTTTAACCAACATTGTCGACCCCCCCCCCCACCCTAAATGTTGAGGAACATTGAAGAAACTGGTGTCTCCCCTGAAGAAGACGAAGCTATTTCCTGAGGAGTCTGTACTGTCGAATGGAAACACCGTATTGTGGGAGGGGTCGAGGAAAATGAGTTCTGGAGTTTCAGAGGAAATTTCTCAATAGGAAAACCTAAAGAATATCCGAGATAAATCTCCTGCGGTAGAATTTCAGTTCCTTTGGTGTATGAGACGTGGTTCTTAAGGACATTGAGGAATATGTCTTCGGTTGAGGAGTGTGGAAACTATCAGTGCAGTTCTCCTAAAGAGAGAGAAACCGAGTGATATCCGACCGTGCCAAGTGTCGTGTGGAGAGGTGTTTGAACCTGTCCAGCCAATGGTCTGGACGAGAGGGCATTTATATTCTTTCATACATGGGCATTAATGTCCTTTCACAGCGGGTTGCTCCGTGGCTATAAATAGCCGCACCCAGCCCCTTCGTGGGTTTTCTACTCCATGTTTCTGACCACCGGGAGTCCATACGACCTCCGATTCAGACGAAATATGGAACCACGCGCTCTGCACGGCGAGCCTGTCGATTCTACCTCACTTAGATAATTTTCCGAGAACATTTTTCTGGCACCCAGTAAAATAACCCGTTTATTAAATAACTGGGTTTTTCGTTCCGATAGCGATGGCTAGTCCTATGCCAGAAGTTGCGACGGTGCTCGGGTAGAACCCGGTGTCGCAAAAGGTCGTGTGCCATGGTGGAAAGGCTCGGTCGCGCATGACGGTACGAGAAGGAGGGGGAAATATATTCAACAATTAATAAATTGGCGAAGCAAATACTGCAAACAATTCTAACAATCAACAAAATAAAGCAACAAACAAATTTTTTAATTTGGGTGAAAATCTCAGGTTGTTACAATACAACACCACCAACAAGGGATCTTGTCCCGAGATCCTGGAAGATCCGGGGGAGAGGAGGGGAGAGAAAAAGAGTCGACGATCTTCAACACCACCAACAAGGGACTCTGCTCCATGTCGACAACGTACTTTCGTCAAGAAAACTTTCCGCAGAGAGATGGCGACATCGAAGAACAGAACCATCAAGAGATCAAGAAGAACAAGAACAACGAGAACCGGATCAAAAGTATCGTGTTCCTACTCAAGACCGTGAAGACACTAGGCAAGAGGATGGAGGGCAAGGAATGAACAGGATGTGCACCCGAGTCGGAGAAGCTAAAGGTACTACAGGATTTTCCAAACCTAAGATCGGAATCGAGACAATACGCTCACTACTATGGAAATAGCTATACAAGGAAACCTTATTAGTGGCGCATATATTAAGCCATGCACCACCATCTGTTAGGGGTGGCGCACTGCTTCAGAATGCGCCACCAATAAGCCCTAAGGGGTGGCGCATTATTTTCCAGTGCGCCACCCCTAAGAGTGGGCCAGCATGGATGAGCTTATACGTGGCGCATTTGGTGAAATGCGCCACCCCGAAGAACCTTATAGGTGGCGCATTCTGCAAATGCGCCACCCCTAAGAGCTTATGGGTGGCGCATATTGGGAATGCGCCACCTATAAGGTTCTTAGGGGTGGCGCATTCCCAATATGCACCACCCATGAGCTCTTATGGGTGGCGCATTTGCAGAATGCGCCACCACCGAGATGCAATATGCGCCACTAAATACCTTGAGCTGCCCTTATCTACTCCACCCCACCTACCACCTCTCATTCACTCCATACACTTCTCAAACTAGATCCACTCTTCTAACCCTAGATCTATTCGGTTTTCTCCTCCTCCCCACCTCATTTCTTCCATTATACATATGCAATATGTATATGTGAAGCTAGTGGTGGTTTGATGTATACGTGAAGCTTATAGTAGTTTGATGTATATGTGAAGCTTATGGTGTTTTGATGTAAATGTGAATCTTTAGTTGCCAATGTTTTTCCGAAATGTCGATTCATTTCCGTTTTGGAAAATTTATGGCGCACTCTCCGCATGCTCCCATGCATTATTAGGGAAGGTCATGCCAAATTTTTCCGGCGACGACTGTGATATATAATTGTGTTGCTCTCTCTGTGCACGCAGGCGATCGATCATGGTTCGCGAGATGCTGAGCGATATCACCGTGGTTAGGTGGATGCAGTGTGCGACAAACGTCATGCTAAGGAATAATAGGACGGATATATGATGTCCGTGTCGGAGATGCAAACTGAAGTGCATGACCGAGCCTGATTCCGGAATATTGCAAAGACACCTGAAGCGTAATGGTTTGATGGATGGCTACACACGATGGATAAGTGATGAAGCTGGTGAGGAGGAGGACGTCAATGGTGGGGCGCCAGTAAATGAGGAAGGGCAACTAGACAACAGCGGTGGGCGAGAAGACGAAGAGTATCCCGTACATGATCATGAAGAAGATGCCGAAGAAGATCATGTAGATCAAGATGCCGGACATGAAGATCAAGATCTCGGACATGAGGATTCAAGCTGGGTGCGGGACCCTCATGTTCAAGAGCTGCTTGTCAAAGAGGCGTTGAATGCAAGAGGTGCAGCTAGAGAGAAATCCAAGATGGCGCAACTCGAGAAAGACGCGGTTACGAAGTTGTATGAAGGATGCAACGACGGGGATACCCACTTGAATGTAACACTTTGGGCTATGGAGATGAAGGAAAACACAAATGCACCGACGAAGGCATCGATGATAACATGGCATTCTGGCACGATCATCTTCTGAAGGGCAACACGTGCCCAACTAGTATCGCTGAGGCCAAGAAAGTCATGTGCCCTCTCGATCTTCCGCACGTTAAATACCACGTCTGCATAAATGATTGCATGATCTATCGGGGTGAGGACGAAGATAAAACCACATGCTCGGTGTGCGGTGTTAGTCGATACAAGAGAGAGAAGAAAGTTCCTAGAAAAGTGGTATGGTACTTTCCGATCACTCCTCGTCTACAGAGTTATTTCGTAGATCCCGAGGAAACAAAGCTCATGACCTGGCACGCAGATAGAAAGAAGCTAAAAGAGGATGACCCGAACCGGAATCCGGAAAAAGAGGACATGCTGAGGCACCCTTCAGATGGTAGCCAATGGACTGCGTTAGACCTCGAATACACAGATTTTGGGGAAGAACCAAGGAACCTCAGTATTGGTGTGAGCGCCGATGGAGTCAATCCGTTTGGTGGCCAGAGCAGCACACACAGTGAGGGAACTTCAGCTCCCTAGTGACGACGATGATGAGCCGGAGGAGGAAGAGGATATAGAAACGCAAAACTCTCGCAAACGAAAAAGGGTGACCAAAAAGAAGACCGGTATTTATCACTGCCCCCGGCATGCTTCACTTTGTGCGAGGAGGAGATCAGGCGGTTTATCCACTGCCTCGTAGGAGTAAAATTTCCGAACGGATACGCGGGGAAGATAAGCAGATACCTAGACGAGGCGAAGCAGCATTTCAACGGGATGAAATCTCACGACTGTGCCGTGCTGATGACGCAGATTCTCCCAGTTGCGATCCGAGGGATAATGGACGAGTACATCCATAAAACGTTGTTTGGCCTTTGCAAAAATTTTGATGTCATCTCCCGGATGTCGATTTGCGCTACACAACTCGAAAGGCTACAGGAGGAGATCGTGCTCATACTATGAGAGCTTGAGATCTATTTCCCGCCCGCGTTCTTCAACATTATGGTGCATCTGCTGATCCATGTCGTGGAGGATATCATCCAACTCGGGCCTGCGTTTCTGCGTAGCATGATGCCGTTTGAAAGGATAAATGCACACATCAAAAAATATGTCTGTAACAGGTCCCGTCCAGATGCAAGCATAGCGAAGGGCTTTCTAACCGAAGAGTGCATCTCTTTTTGCACGAATTATCTCAACACCGAGAACCCTGTTTGTCTGGCCGTCAACAAGCACTTTGGCAGGACCGATGGGTGTGGTCACCACGAGGGAAGCCGCGTAATGCATGTAAACTTTGAGGATCGAGACATCGACTTTGAAAGAGCAAGCCTAGTCGCGCTAAAACACATCCAACTGGTCGATCCTGGGATAGTAAAGCACAAGGATGTAATTAGGAAGAAGTACAGCGACCAGGGCGTGCAGATAACATACCGAGATCCACGGCTAATCAAAGAGCACAACTCCGGTTTCATGACTTGGTTCAGGGACGAGCTTCGTGCTAATCCCCCGCGAAGGAACGCTTCTGAGGATGAAAAGATGATACTTGTCACAGGGTGCCACACGCAACCTGATGACCTATCAAGCATATGATATCAACTTCTACACATTCTACACGGAGGAAAAGGACAATAACTGTGATTACCAAAACTCAGGGGTGACAGGGATATTCTACACAGATGACGTCCAGGAAAGATTCTACAGAAGGATCGAGGACATATGGGAGCTCGACTACTATGGAGAGAAGGTGTCGATGTTCCGTTTGAGATGGGCCAAGAGCGTCGTAAAGGAAGACCGCTACTTCACCACCATGGTTATACCCGAAGCCAAATCCAAGTCTGCGGGCGTATACGTCACCGTGAAAATGAGCCATGGGTACTGGCTAGCCAAGTGGACCAATGCTTCTTCATTACCGACCCATCAAAGCCGAGCCGCGTTGTAGTGAGGAGAGGCAAAAGAAACATCACGGGAATGGATGGAGTCGCCAACGAGCAAGACTTTGACAAGTATGGCGACCCGAAGATGGAAGATGACTACGCCGCTCAGGATACATACACCACAATCCTACCGAAGAAAGGTCTCTCGTTCAAGAGGAAAAGTGAAGGCGTCCCGGGCATAAATTATTCAACCACAACAAAGAAGAGCAAGAAGAAGATCGTGAGGAAACGATAGCTAGCTCCAAATTTAAGAAAATATTTTGTAATTTATGATCACATTCTTATGTTGGATCATAGTTTGAAGTGTATGAACTTCGACGATACACAATCGAAGCACCATGCCTAAATCCCTAAAAATGATTCTTTGCTATTTATCTATTTTAGGGGGTATTTGGTTCGCGTAATGCATTGAGTGTCATGATTCCATTCCACTAGAATGCATGGATCATTTTTGTCTTTTTATTTAGTACGAATAGTTCGAAGGAATGGAATGGTTAGCCCGCAATAAAGATGAAATGGATGAAATGGTCAGCCCGCAAATAAATTGAAATGGTTACACTTTAACTTTAAAAAAATGAAATGGTGCTTATGGGTGGCGCATTCAGCAGAAATGAGCAACTAAGGGTGCTTAGGGGGGCGCATTTTGACAATATGCGCCACCAAACCGTTCGTTATGTGTGGCGCATATTGACGAAATGCGCCACGCATAAGGAAAAGTTTGGTGGCGCATATTGACGAAATGAGCCACCCATAAGACTTGACCTATCCAACTACCCTCTCCCCTACCCGCACAGTACCCATTCCCCCCACCCCCACTACTCCTCTAGCTGCCGCCGTACCGCACCGGAGCCCTCACCCGCCACCCTCAACACCGCCGGAGTCGGCCTCGACGCCGCCGGAGTTGCCCTTGGCGCCACCGGACGCCGCCCTCGACGCCACTAGAGCCTCCTCTGCGCCCCCATCTAAGGACGCCGTCGTCCTCACCGCCGGCCCCGACCCGACCCCACGACCTAGGCTACCTAGGTGACCCCGGATCCGCCGCCCTCGACGCCGAAGAGCCCCTCTTGACTCAGGTGATCCCCTCCTCCCCCTAATTTTTCATGATGAGCCCTAGCCGCTGTCCTCCACCCATTTTTTTGAAGCACAATAGAAACTTGGCAATTAAATGAAGTTTAGGCTCCTTGTTCTTCTAATTTCAAAAGTAAAAATTAGTTCTAGTAGTACTCTGTATTAGGATTGTAGTGGTAGCAACAGATACTATGCTGCTGTCCCAGTTAATTTTATGAGAACAATTGCTATGCTTAGCTGGTTTTACTTAATTTTATGAGAACAATTGTTTTAGGAAATTGCATAGCATATGTTCTTATTAAATAATTGCTTCTGGACTCCCTTTGACAGCCCCAAAACCCCAACAAAAAAAGATCCAAAATAAGAAAACTTTCTATGGGCCTAAAGTAGACATAACAAGCTACAATTTGTTTCGTTGAACCAACTCCATTAGTGTCACAACCCCAAGTTAGGTATGTGCTACGATCAAGTCTCACATTGCATCATGTTAAAAATTTCAAAAGAAATTGAAATGGGAGAGAGAACACCCCCCAGATGAATTTAATTCAAATGGACAGAATAAAATTTGCTCCAAAAATTCCTTTTGCATTTTTGAAAAGTCTTATAAATGAGTGTGATCACATATAAAGTGATTTGGATTCAAACCCATGCTCATAGATTTTTTCAAATATTCAAACAGGAGCATGGAATTAAATTTAAACCCCTATTTTATTTAAAGTTCAAATTATTTGGATTTTTAAAGTGCCCAAACTTTATAAGTGGCTAGCTAGATATATTGTGAGGCCATATAAAAATTTGGTGCATTTTATAAAATGCCTAGCTATTTATTTGCTAAGCTGAACAAAAATGCAGAAAAGAAAAGCAGAGAAGATAAGGAATAAAAGAAAGCAACGCAAACCTCACTGGCCTCGGGCCCAACTAGACGCACCCGGCCCAAGCCCGCTACCCCCGTGTCGTCTTCCTCCCCACAGGCCGAAGCAGCTCGCTGTCGAGCATGCCCCGGCCGGCGACCGCCACCCTGACGCCCTGCCCTCCAGGTGCCCCCCCCCCCCCGAGCCTCCTAGACGTGCCAAGACGACGCTGGAGACGTCGTCCGCCTTTCCCCCCCCCTTCTCCAGAGCTTCTCCCCTTCTCTCCCTCGCCATTTTTGTCACCACCCGAGCGCAACGGAGCGCGCCGTGCTGCGCATGCGCGGCCAAAGAGCTCCTTGAGCCCAGCAGACATGTCCAACGCACTCCTCGACATCTTCTTCTTCTCCGTGCCAGAGGAATCGGCCCCGGGAGCCCGGAGCACGCCATCCCCTTCGTCTTCTCCTCGCCGGAACCGCAAGCTTCCACCGACGAATTCGTCACCGTCTCGTTCCCTCCGGCCTCCCAGTCCTCTCCAGTGCATCCAGGGTGAGCGGCCTCTTCGAAACCCCCCTCTCCGCGCTCTTTTCTGTTGCCCCAAACGCCGTTGCACCATGGCCAGGCTACGGCCGCCGCCGCACCTCGTCGCCGGCATGGCTTCGGCCATCCCCGAGCTCCCTCAAGTGCAATAACTGATGCGCACGGGGAGGGGCATCCTTTTGCTGCAAACCGCGGACCATACGGCACCCTGCACCGCCGTCCCGAGCGTGCGCCGCCGCGCTCTAACCACCGGCGGCTAAACGCCGGCAGCAAGCTGACGTGGCCGGCGTGGTTAGACACTAATTAACCTAGTCCTGGGCCACTGACATGTGGGCCCAGTCTGCTAATCACCCCTGGTTAGTTTAAGTTAAAAGAGTTAATTAACTAACCCCACTGACATGCTGGCCCCACCAGTCAGGCCCCCCCCACGTCAGCATGACGCAATAAGTCATTTTCCAAATTAAAAGAATAATCCAGAAAATCTAGAAAATGAATTAAACTTCGGAAATTCATAACTAATTCATTTTAACTCCAAATTAAACATATAATATATGTAAACTTATCAGAAAAATGCAAGGATTCTGAATATGCACTTTGTTTTCATGTTTGACCATTTTAAAATGGGAGAACAGAGAGAACAATGCATATAAATTCCTTTTAAATTCAAATTGGAGTTTGAATTTGCAAAACCTTTGCAATGTACTTCATTTAAAAGGAAACCCTCACACATCAGAAGCATATACATCAAGTTGCAACCTTATACATGTGATTGTGCATTGTACTTTATGTTGATCCTATGATTGTCATGTTGTTCTTAGAAGTGGAACCAGAACCGGAAGGCACCCCCTTCGTTGAAGACCCCGTGACTGAACCTCGTCAGCAAGGCAAGAATACCCCCATTGATCATGTCGATAAAATCCCACTTCCCTCTCAGTCTCGCTTATGCATGAAATAGGATGATCACCTTGTTATCGATTCTACCGCATAGTTGAACCATATCCTTTGCATGACCTATCATTTTATAACAGTAGTAAGCAAACCACACTCCTAGCAGATGTAGGAGTTGTTTGTTATCATGTATCCCCTGCAACTGTTACTGCTTATTGCATGCTTAGAGTTACAATGAGGTTACTCTTTTGTGAGTTGGGATGGTAGTGATCATGTTGATGATGGTGAAACTGTGTTGGGGAATCTACCCTAATAAAGGGTGAACGATGAGAGGCTATGTAGGAGTACACAGTGGGTTGTCTCGTTGAACACTGCCTTAAGTCCGAGTTCTTGTGTGGTGATCCAATAAGAAGAGTGAAACCACACATTGGGCTCGCTGACCCCTCTCATCCTAGTATCTCACCCCGTTCGAACCCCAGAAGTCGCAGTAGTTCGGAGTTCTGTTAGGGATGTGGCATGGTCTACGAAGTGGATGAACGGCTTTTCAAGACCGAATTGGGACCCTGCACACATCGTTTGAGGCTGTACTGGAACCTCGGCCGGATTTCCATACGGATCCCCCTCAGATAGGCGACTCTCTAGACTAGAACGGAGCTCCGGGAGAAGTGTTGTGGTGGCATCCTTGCTGTGACCTCTTGAATGGTGACACGCAAAAGGCGGTAAGTGATGACACGTGTGTGTAGTAGTATACCCCTGCAGGGTTAACAAAACTATTCGAATAGCCGCGTCCGTGGTTATGGACTGCTTGAAAAGCTTAGCTTGATTATTAGACAACTTGAACTGGATACTTATAAAACTTGCCAAGATAAGTGTGAGTGCTATGTCGTGCTTTCTCGTGGGGAAGTCGAGGAAGGCACCATAGTGGTGTAATTGGTTGGAGACATGTAGTGGACTCGTGTAGGCTTCTTATCTCATGTCTGGTACTCATAGTTCAGGACTAGGCAATTCAAAGCTGGCACTTCTGCATTGAAACCCCACCTCCCTTTACCTTCATACATGTGCATGAGTAGTATGGTTCCTACGTAAGACTTGCTGAGTACGACTTTGTACTCACGTTTTCTTATTCTATGTTTTAGATGAACCCGCTTACCCCGAAGGTGGATTCTTCCTCGAGCTCGACGACTGAAGACCAAGCTAGTGTAGTCCCAGTCAGACGATTGGTCCCTCGTGGAAGGGCTTGTTTATAGATAAGGCTTCTCTAAGCCATTTTTTAAACTTCTCTGTACCCAGACATAATTTTCTTCCGCATGCTTGTTGTAATGTTGGATCACGGTCTCGTGATCTCTGTGTGCACTCTGTAAGAGTTATCAATAAAGTTGTACACTTTATAGAGAATTGCAATGATACCTGCTGTTCATACTAGACATGTGAGCTGCGTGTATGATTATAACATGCATGTCTTAATATGGGTTTTCGAGACCTTAGTTGTGATCTGGCTGGCGGTCTTTTATACACCAAGTGGCCCTTCGATGTGAGCATCTTCGGGCATCGCGATGCGATTGTTCGTGACTTCGTCACGGCCACACTTTGATGTATGATCGAGCCCTCCCTAGACCCCGACTAAACGATCGGGCTGGAGTAAGTCTATGTAAGGGTTATAATACAATCGATAGTATGGTTGAGGCGACTTGTCTATGAGTATGAGAATTCACCACCCATATCATTTAGAACTGTGTGCGGACGACGAGGACCCATCTCAGTTGATCATCCGGCCTAGATGGAATGCCCCTCACGTTCGATGCTTTCCGAGAAAGTTCTGTGCTTGGCCTTGTATGCTTAGACAAGTGGGTACGGTTCTCGGCTCTCCATATGATTGTGGTGTAGCGAGTCTTGCATATGCTAACCCCGGGTCTCGACAAACTTGGTATCAGAGCAGGACTGACAGTAGGATTATCAGCCTTGGCCGAAGTTGAGTCTAGCTTGCTATAGTTATATAGTTACTCTGGGTATATAAGGGAACAACGTAAGGCTTCTTTTTCCTCCTTACCCTCATCATTCTGAGTTCGCAGTCACCCTCATCTTGTTCTACGGGAAGATTGGACTAGGATCATCTATGTCTTACTAGAACATCTCGTTGTTTGCTTCCTTGTAACCGTACGAAAGTTGTGTTCGGTTTGCTATAGATGTTGTGCTTCCTGATTTCTTACAACGTATGTAAGTGTTGTTTTCATGTTGTAAGAAATTGTCTTTTCTTGCAATTACAGTCGTTATGCTGTCCGAGTCATTCCAGGTTTCTTCATAATCTGATGCATTTGCAAATCATTCCCTCTATTTCGGTTGTCCTTCTAGAAGAATTGTTAGGTGGCATTCCCAGCAACTCCATAGTGTTTGATGTAGGTTTTATTCTAGAAACCTATACTGAATCATTTTCACCTCTTCCTCCCACTTTAGATGTCTTCTAGAAAGAAGATCCACACTAACCATTGGGTTGGGGTAGTTTGCTACTCTGACACATCTGTTGTAGCCCCTAGTAAACCTTGGTCATCCTCTAGGAAGCTATCCAGAGATCCAACCCCTTAAACCATGGCACCCGACAGATGTGTAGAGTTCATAGTGGATCTTATGCCAGGAACCACACCAATTTCCAGACGCCCATACAAAATGGCCCCACGTGAGTTAGCTGAGCTTAAAATCCAACTTGAAGCTTTGTTGGAAAAAGGCTTCATCCGCCCTAGCTCATCGCCATGGGGTTGCCCCGTTCTGTTCGTAAAGAAGAAAGATGGAACAGAAAGGATGTGCGTGGATTATCGCCCGCTAAATTTAGAGACGATAAAGAACAAGTACCCACTGCCCAGGATCAATGATCTATATGATCAACTTGCTGGATCCTCTGTCTTCTCCAAGATGGATTTGAGATTAGGTTATCATCAAATCAAAATCAGAAACGAGGACATTCCCAAAACGGCTTTCACTACTCTTTATGGTCTTTAAGAGTACACCTTCATGTCCTTCGGTTTAACCAGTGCCCCCGCCACTTTCTCGCGCATGATGAATTCGAACTTCATGGAGTACTTGGATAAATTTGTTGTAGTTTACCTTGATGACATTCTCATCTACTCGAAGAACGAAGAACAACATGCCTAACATCTCAGGCTAGTATTGATGAAACTTCGAGAGCACCGCCTTTATGCCAAGTTCTCCAAGTGTGAATTATGGCTACCAGAAGTGACCTACTTAGGCCACGTGATTTCTGCAAAAGGCATTGCTGTGAATCCCGAGAGAGTTCAGGTCGTCCTTGACTGGGCTCCACCTGAATCGGTTAAGCAAGTTAGGAGTTTTCTTGGCTTAGCAAGCTATTGCCGGCGCTTCGTCGAGAACTTCTCTAAAGTTGCAAAGCCTCTAACTGAACTCCTCAAGAAAGATATGAAATTCCTATGGACTCCCAAGTACGAGGAAAGCTTTCAAGAGCTAAAAAGAAGATTGACTTCTGCACCCGTACTTGCGCCTCCAGACACCAAAAAGGATTTCGAGATCTTTTGTGACGCCTCACAGCAAGGGTTAGGATGCATACTTATGCAATATAGACATGTGGTAGCTTAAGCTTCACGCCAGTTACGTCCACATGAAGAGAACTATCCTACCCATGATCTTGAACTCGCTGCCGTAGTTCATGCCCGGGCAACTTGGCGACATTACCTCCTTGGTAATCGTTGTGAGATCTTTTCCGAACGCCAAAGCCTCAAATACATATTCACCCAGCCAAATCTTAATCTCAGGCAAAGACGCTGGATAGAGTTGATAAAATATTATGACTTAGGAATTTCTTACACCCTAGGCAAAGCCAATGTCATGGTTGATGCACTAAGTCGTAAGTCGTATTGTAACAACCTCATGTTACAACAGTGTCAACCAGTTCTTCATGAGGAATTTCGAAAGCTCAATCTCGAGATTGTTCCGCATGGATCTCTTTTCCACTTGGTGGAGAAACCAACACTTGAGGATCGAATCATAGTTGCCCAAAGGCGTGCACGAGGTGTTCGCCGGATCAAGGAGAACATTGATAGCGGAGTTGCTAAATGTTTCTCCACAGATAGCAAAGGAACGGTATTCTTTGGAAATCGTTTGGTAGTACCTAAGAATAGAGATCTAAGGCAATTCATCCTCAAAGAAGCCCATGACACACCCCTCTCGATTCATCCCAGTAGCACAAAGATGTACCGAGATCTACGCCAGAGATTTTGGTGGACTAGGATGAAGAGAGACATTGCTCGACTTGTTGCCGAATGTGATGTTTGTCGTTGCATTAAGGCAGAACATCAAAGACCTGCTGGTACACTTCAACCTTTGCCTATTCCAGAGTGAAATGGGACAAAGTCGATATGGACTTCATCACCGGCTTTCCAAAAACCCAGAAAGGAAATGATGCCATCTTCGTTGTTGCTGATAGGCTTTCCAAAGTTGCTCACTTCCTTCCCGTTCAAGAGTCCATAACTGCGAGCCAGTTAGCGGACTTGTATGTTTCTAGAATTGTGTCTCTTCATGGTGTTCCTTTGGAAATCAATTCTGATCGTGGTAACCTTTTCACCTCTAGATTCTGGGGAAGCTTCCAGAATGCTATGGGATCTCATCTCTCCTTTAGTACATCTTTCCATCCTCAGTCTAGTGGTCATGTCGAAAGGGTTAACAAAATTCTTGAAGACATGCTCAGAGCTTGTGTTATCTCATTCGGAAAGAATTGGGAGAAGTCTCTTCCATTCGCCGAATTCCCTTATAACAATAGCTTCCAATCTAGTCTGAACATGGCTCCTTTTGAACTCCTCTATGGACGAAAATGTCGAACACCCCTTAACTGGTCAGAAACCGGTGAAAGAAAATTATTTGGACTGGATATGATCATGGAAGCAGAAGAGCAAGTTCGCATTGTTCGTGATCAATTGAAAGCCGCCCAGTCTCGTCAGAAAAGCTACTATGATCGTCATCATAGAAAGAGAGCTACAATCTGGACGAGAAGGCTTACCTTCGAGTTACTCTATGAAGGGAACCCAACGCTTCGGTATCAAAGGCAAGTTGGCCCCACGTTACATTGGACCTTTCCGCATTCTTGCTAATCGTGGAGAAGTTGCCTACCAACTTGAACTACCCCCGCACCTTTCCCCAGTACATGATGTATTCCATGTGTCACAACTCAGGCGTTGCTTCAAGGACCCCATCCGCGAAGTCGACCATGAAACGCTTGATCTCCAAGATGACCTTTCTTATCGAGAATACCCTGTTCGTATTCTTGATTCCGCAGAGCGTATCACTCTCCGAAAGAAGATCAAGTTTCTAAAAGTTCAATGGTCACACCACTCTGAGAAAGAAGCTACGTGGGAAAGAGAAGATCGTCTCAGTGTCCAGTACCCCTCCTTCCTCCCATAGAATTCTGAATCTCGGGACGAGATTCTTTTGAGTGGGGGCGAGTTGTCACAACCCCAAGTTAGGTATGTGCTCGGATCAAGTCTCACATTGCATTCATGTTAAAAATTTCAAAAGAAATTGAAATGGGAGAGAGAACACCCCTAGGTGAATTTAATTCAAATGGCCAGAATAAAAGTTGCTCCAAAAATTCCTTTTGCATTTTTGAAAAGTCTCATAAATGAGTGTGATCACATATAAAGTGATTTGGATTCAAACCCATGCTCATAGATTTTTCAAATATTCAAACAGGAGCATGGAATTAAATTTAAACCCCTATTTGATTTAAATTTCAAATTATTTGGATTTTAAAAGTGCCCAAACTTTATAAGTTGCTAGCTAGATATATTGTGAGGCCATATAAAAATTTGGGGCATTTTATAAAATGGCTAGCTATTTATTTGCTAAGCTAAACATAAATGCAGAAAAGAAAAGCAGAGAAGAAAAGGAATAAAATAAAGCAACGCAAACCTCACTGGCCTCGGGCCCAACTAGACGCTCCCGGCCCAAGCCCACTACCCCCGTGTCGTCTTCCTCCCCGCAGGCCGAAGCAGCTCGTTGTCGAGCATGCCCCGGCCGGCGACAGCCACCGCGACGCCCTGTCCTCCAGGTGCCCCCCCCCGAGCCTCCTAGATGTGCCATGATGACGCTGGAGAGGTCGTCCGCCTTTCCCCCCCCCTCCTCCAGAGCTTCTCCCCTTCTCTCCCTCGCCATTTTCGTTGCCACCCGAGCGCGCCGCCGTGCGCATGCGCGGCCAGAGAGCTCCTTGAGCCCAGCAGACTTGTCCAACACACTCCTCGACGTCGTCTTCTTCGCCGTGCCAAAGGAATCGGCCCCGGGAGCCCGGAGCACGCCATCCCCTTCGTCTTCTCCTCGCCGGAACCTCAAGCTTCCGCCGCCGAATTCGTCACCGTCTCGCTCCCTCCGGCCTCCTAGTCCTCTCCAGTGCATCCAGGGTGAGCAGCCGCTTCGAAACCCCCCTCTCCGCGCTCTTTTCCGTGGCCCCAAACTCCGTTGCTCCATGGCTAGGCTACGGCCGCCGCTGCACCTCGTCGCCGGCATGGCTCCGGCCATCCCCGAGCTCGCTCGAGTGCAGCAACTGATGTCCACGGGGAGGGGCATCCTTTTGCTGCAAACCGCGCACCAAACGGCGCCCTGCGCTGCCGTCCCGAGCGTGCGCCGCCGCGCTCTAACCACCGGCGGCTAAACGCCGGCAGCGAGCTGACGTGGCCGGCGTGGTTAGACGCTAATTAACCTAGCCCTGGGCCACTGACATGTGGGCCCAGGCTGCTAATCACCCCGGGTTAGTTTAAGTTAAAAGAGTTAATTAACTAACCCCACTGACATGCTGGCCCCACCAGCCAGCCCCCCCCCCCCCACGTCAGCATGACGCAACAGTGACGCAATAAGTCATTTTCCAAATTAAATGAATAATCTAGAAAATCCAAAAAATGAATTAAACTTTGGAAATTCATAACTACTTCATTTTAACTCCAAATTAAACATATAATATATCTAAAATTATCAGAAAAATGCAAGGATTTTGAATATGCACTTTGTTTTCATGTTTGACCATTTTAAAATGGGGGAACAGAGAGAACAATGCATATAAATTCCTTTTAAATTCAAATTGGAGTTTGAATTTGCAAAATCTTTGCAATGTACTTCATTTAAATGGAAACCCTCACACATCAGAAGCATATACATCAAGTTGCAACCTTATGCATGTGATTGTGCATTGTACTTTATGTTGATCCTATGATTGCCATGTTGTTCTTAGAAGTGGAACCGGAACCCGAAGGCACCCCCTTCGTTGAAGACCCCGTGACTGAACCTCAACAGCAAGGAAAGCAAACCCCCATTGATCATGTCGATAAAATCCCACTTCCCTCTCAGTCTCTCTTATGCATGAAATAGGATGATCACCTTGTTATCAATTCTACCGCATAGTTGAACCATATCCTTTGCATGACCTATCATTTTGTCACAGTAGTAAGCAAACCACACTCCTAGCAGATGCCCCTGCAACTGTTACTGCTTATTGCATGCTTAGAGTTACAATGAGATTACTCTTTTGTGGGTCGGGATGGTAGTGATCATGTTTATGATGGTGAAACTGTGTTGGTGAATCTACCCTAATACAAGGTGAACGATGAGAAGTTGTGTAGGAGTACACAGTGGGTTGTCTCGTTGAACACCTCCTTAAGTCCGAGTTCTTGTGTGGTCATCCAAGAAGAAGAGTGCAACCACACATTGGGTTCACTGACCCCTCTCATCCTAGTACCTCACCCCGTTCGAACCCTAGAAGTCGCAGTAGTTCGGAGTTCTGGTAGGGCTGTGGCACGGTTTGCGAAGTGGATGAACGGCTTTTCAAGACCGGCTTGGGACCCTGCACACATTGTTTGAGGATGTACTGGAACCTTGGCCGGACTTCCATACGGATCCCCCTCAGATAGGCGACTTTCTGGACTAGAACGGAGCTGTGGGCGAAGTGTTGTGGTGGCATCCTCGTTGTCACCTCTTGAACGGGG
This sequence comes from Bromus sterilis, assembly GCA_950022295.1. Classification (NCBI taxonomy): domain Eukaryota; kingdom Viridiplantae; phylum Streptophyta; class Magnoliopsida; order Poales; family Poaceae; genus Bromus; species Bromus sterilis. The sequence continues at coordinate 171,052,782 of OX465597.1, forward strand.
ACACGCAAAAGGCGGTACGTGATGACACGTGTGTGTAGTAGTACACCCCTGCAGGGTTAACAAAACTATTCGAATAGCCGCGTCCGCGGTTATGGACTGCTTGAAAAGCTTATCTTGATTATTAGACAACTTGAACTGGATACTTATAAAACTTGCCAAGATAAGCGTGAGTGCTATGGCGTGCTTTCTCGTGGGGAAGTCGAGGAAGGCACCATATTGGTGTAATTGGTTGGAGACATGTAGTGGACTCGTGTAGGCTTCTTATCTCAAGTCTGGTACTCGTAGTTCAGGACTAGCCAAGTCAAAGCTGCCACTTCTGCATTGAAACCCCACCTCCCTTTACCTTGATACATGTGGATGAGTAGTATAGTTCCTACGTAAGTCTTGCTGAGTACGACTTTGTACTCAAGTTTGCTTATTCTATGTTTTAGATGAACCCACTGACCCCGAAGGTGGATTCTTCCTCGAGCTCGACGACTGAAGACCAAGCTAGTGTAGTCCCAGTCAGACGACTGGTCCCTCGTGGAAGGGCTTGTTTATAGATAAGGCTTCTCTAAGCCATTTGTTAAACTTGTTTGTACCCAGATATAATTTGCTTCCGCATGCTTGTTGTACTGTTGGATCACGGTCTCGTGATTTCTGTGTGCACTCTGTAAGAGTTATCAATAAAGTTGTACACTTTGTAGAGAATTGCAATGATACCTGTTGTTCATACTAGACATGTGTGCTGCGTGTAAGATTATAACATGCATATCTTAGTATGGGTTTTCGAGACCTTAGTTGTGATCTGGCTGGCGGTCTTTTATACACCAAGTGGCCCTTAGATGTGCGCTGCTTGGGGCATCGCGATGCGATTGTTCGTGACTCCGTCACGGGCACACTTGGAGAGCCGAGAACCGTACCCCGCGATGCGATTATAGTGTAGCGAGTCTTGCATACGCTAACCCCGGGTCCCGACAATTAGATGCAAGGATTAAATCCTATGAAATTCACAAAATTAAGATTTCTATTAACAAAATAAATGACAGAAAGCAGATTAATTTCGTAATTACTTTGGAGAAAGTTTTGTAGCTACTTTAGTGTGTTAGATGTTAGCTTTCTTTTATCTTAGATTAAATAATAACACTATAATCTTTTTTAACAAGAATCCAATGAACTGTTGCCCACAATGGCTAAGCAATGAATAATAAACTTTCTGTTATGTTGCTTTCAGAGCAAGTTTACTCCATGCAAAATCTCTAAAGTAGCTAGGGAACCAATGGAGTACTAGAAAACATGAAAACAAGAGTGCTATATATCTACAGTGCTATCCTCGGAAAGATTATTGCTAAATGTTCATTGCTAGTAATAGACATGTTCATCATATCTAAATTGCCACGGTGCTCTCCAAAACAGAGAGATGAAACCAGCAAGTGTAGAACATAATGATGAAACTAGTAGGTAAGCATTTGTTCTTATGAACATAATGATGAAACCAACAAGTGTAGAATATGTTCTTCGATAGTTTTATATTTTGATGTGCCATTGTTACATGATCTCATCAGGTTCATCTCATCATGTTTGTCCACTGTTTTAGTCAAGCTCATATTTTATTCACTTGCCTGATCTTTTTTACCATATGAAATTTACCTATATATATGTTGTTTGAATATCTAATGTTTGAATATATATTTTAGTGCATTGTTCTACACTATATATGTGTTGGTTATGCCTAAATGTAGGCATTTGTTTTGTGCAGGTACAAATCATTATCCCCTGTCTCCCTAAATGTTGATTAACTTCCGTTTCGGTTGAGAATGGGGCACTCTCATGTTAAGAAAAATAGCAAAGGTCATGCCGAACTTTTCCGTGAATTCGTGTATGACCTACCTTTGCTATTTTTTTAACATGAGAGTAGTTGCATTTATTTATTGTGGTAATTAATTAAGTAGTTTCATTTCTTAATATTGTACTAGTGCAAACATGTCGACTGGAGCCGACGCCGGTCCTTCTTCTCAGCCGGGAAAAAAAAGGAAGCAATTTTTGGAATACTCCTAGGAGGAGGTCAAGGAGCAGAGAGAAGAGGAAGTACATCCGGGCGAGGAGAAGTATGAGGAGGAGATAGAGTCGGAGTCCGACTCATCGGATGATGACATGGAGGAGGTCGGTACGACAGATGGCGAGAGGAACACCGGCGAGGATGATGGGACTAGTGGCTCCAAGACAGATGGTACCCAGTAAAAGAAGCGGAATCGGAAACCGACCAAGGTCGACACTATAAGGCAAGAGTTTACTGTCGTGACCGCCGTCGGGATTCCTAAACAGCCCGAACGTTTTTCGGAAGGGTACGGCCGTCAAGTCGCGGCGATCCTCCGCAACACCGTGCCGATCACCACGATTAACCTCAGGAGTCGTGAGAATATTCATTATTGTCAGCTTCTTATCAACAAGCTGCACGGACGATACAAGTTCCCGGAGCCATACGATAACACCAAACTCAAAGGGAACAAAGTAAACACATGGGCCCTCAGGAAGATGAGCAAGGCCTTTCTAGTTGTAAAACCCGGATGAAGGAGGCAATTATTGAAAAGAACAAAACCTGGGAGGAGCTCAAGGAGAAAGAGTTTTTGATCGACGAAGCTACTTACAACCTTTTCAAGGATAGGTGTGAGTCCAAGCCAGCCATGGCCGCGAGTGCAAAGGGCAAGGCCATGCGGTCGCAGGTCATAGGTAACCACCATCTCGGAGCCGGTGGTTACAGAAGTTCCAAGCCTAAATGGGACAAGGAGGATGCCGAGTACGCCGTTGCGGGCATACCTAACCCCTTCGAGCAATTTAAAGGTGATCCGCAGACCGAATACTTTGTGAGGGCCTGGAGCTATAAGGACAAAGCATCCTCAAAAATATTTATCGATCCTAAGATTTAGGAGTTTAAGACTATCGTGGTAAGTAGTTTACCACGCGACCTTGTCGATTGAATTCTCCAATGAAGTTCACAATTTCTTAACGTTTCACATTCTTTCTGAAGCAAGCGGAAATGAAAATCACCTCATCGCAGGAGTCGTCGATTCAGCCGGCCGGCCCGTGGGACAACGCCTTTAACAGGGCGTTGAACAAGGTCAAGAAGGTTGACGACGTGACGGCGAAGCCATCGTGAGCTGGTCGTGTGGTCGGCTTTGGTGCGGACCTAAATTGGTCTGAATATTATGGAAAACCGGCGGAGCTGTCTGGTTCGAGGGGGCGCAAGGCGAGAAGGACCAAAGTAGACGCCGCTTATGTTCGTTGACTGGAGGAGAAGGTGAACATGCTTCCGCAGCTTGTCCAGGACGAAGTGGCGAAGACGATGAACGCCCTCCTTCCAGATATGATGCAGTCACTTGCGAATTGGCAAGCGTGTGGTGGACAAGGGCCCATACCTGTCCCCAGCATGATCGGCAGCAACTCGGGCACCGCGGCGCCTGCAGTCCCGACTCCCGCCGTAGTGGTGGCTCCCGCACCGACTCCCGTCTTATTGGTGACTCCGGCCGCCAACACCGTGGTGGCGGCGCCGGACATGATGGTAACTCCCCCAACCACGATCGAGCAACTGGGGCATAACAATAATGCACCCGGCGGCAGCCCAAATAGGGCGACCGACGCCACGCGAGGCAGCGCGCCCTCCGTCTCTTGCATGCCCACCGTCATCGGCGGGGTCTCTTCATTGGCCGACCTCGATTCCCTCAAGTTTACTATAAGTGTCTGCAAGTCAAACGAGGACTTCATCTCCTTGCCTTTTTTTAGTGGAATCTCTCTGATGCCCTACATTCATATATCTCTTTCGCAGGAGGACACTCCCTGCATTCTATTACAAGTCATGGACGGCGAGTTGAAGGATGTTGACAAAGGTAAAATCCTTCAACCACAAAATGGAATCATGCACAATATGTCGATGGCACCGGAGATTCATAGGGTTCAAAGTTCTCTCGTGATTTCGGGCTATGAGAGAGTTGAACTTCCCATTCAACCCCCCGGATAAGATGAGGACGAGCCGGCAGTCCTCAGTGATTGTTTCGGCCAAATATTCCTATGGACGAAGACCCAAATGCGTTTAATTACGGGGGAAAGGGGCACCACACCTACGACAACACCGGTAGTCGTCGTGCCGGCACCACATGATCCCATCGGCGCACAACAAGAAAACGACGATGATGATGATATCAACGCCGACGGGTTCATCAACACTCTTTTTGATGAAGGTAATGATGACTTATTCATGCCTCCTGTTGAAGGAGCCTACCAGCATAACGAGGAAGCTCGCGGTCTAGCTGATCCTGCGGCGAAACCTGCTTGCTCCACGCGTCTCTTTGCTGCTTCTCAGGAGATGTCTCCAACAACTTGCGCCTTCACCGAGCCTCAAGAAGATTCCACAAGGAGATCTATTCTCAGCCCTTCTACACTCCATAAGGCGGCCACAGAGCAGATAAAGGCTGGTGACTGCTCGAAAGAAGAAAATAAGAAGGGACGGAAAAGAAAGAAGAGCATCACTTCGAGCAGCCAACCTTCGATGTCGATCCTGGCTCAGGACGGTCCACCAAGACCCAAGGATCTCTCGTTTGAAATCCATGTGGCGGGTAGGGCGATGCTACCTAAGGACATGCTCGACCTTGCAACTTCGGATATGAAGAGTGTGCATCATAGTATTATGGCATTAGAGAAGATGTTTCTTTGAGAAGAGAATCCCTCGTACCCGGTTTTCGTGGCCAAGGTGCCACTCAACATGGGCTTCATCAACACTATCCCCGCGAATATGATAATCCTGCAGTTTTCGGAGATCTTCAATTTGTACCATCTCAAGCGGCTGGACCATATCCTTATCGGTCTGTTCTCGCTCATCCTTTCTATGAGTATCACGAGAGATAAGACCCCGAGCATCGCGATATTGGACCCCTTCTACATGCGTGAAAGCATCTTGATGGACGACGGGGACGCCGCTCTCGTGGCGGGGTACATCAGAGAATTCATGCTAGAGAATGCCGGCAAGGATTCATTTCTTATGACCTACTCTCCCAAGTAAGTCATTCGCTCGCCGCCGTAGCATATATTCTTTCTTAGCTTTCCATTGTCCTCTTCCAACATTCCTTTTGGATTTTTTTAATTATGCAGTGACGATCAAGACTGTGTGCTCATCTGCTTTTCACCACAACACTCGCATGCCGTGTATTTAGACTCGGGGAGTGTGATGAAGAAATATTACAAGTATGCCATGAGAGTTTTGGATGATGCTCTCGCCGGCTACATAAAAGCTGGAGGCAAGATCGTGAAGCACAAGTATAGGAAGAATCAGCCTAGCGTGAGCGTGTTCAACCACGTAACTCAGTTCCCGTGCGTCAAGCAGCCGGCTGGCAGTGTGAGGGATGCGTACTACGCCCTCCATCACATGCGGGCGATTGTACAAGAACAACGCAACCTTACGCTTCCAAGTCATCCCAAAGCGTGGGCTGAAAGGAAGGCGGAAATCGCCGATGCAAATCTTAAGGAGGAGTTCTTTCACATCCAAGCGCAGATGGTGACTATCATCCATCATGAAGTTCAAATGAAGGGGTCAATCTTCCACTCCAACATTTCTCCATCCAATGGGGAGATAGAAGTCCGCCTAAAGGCCTTGCGTGACACTAGGCCTTTCATGACGAAAGAAGGATGCCGCCCATTCCCCGACCCGAGTCAGAACAATTGACCAATTTATGTTATCTATGGCAGTCGTTTGATGAATGTGTGCCCTACATGTAATTTGGATGTACTCTTTGTGTAGTAGATGGTAGTGTCAAATACTCTTGGTGCTCTTTGTGTATAAAGGTCACTACATATGCATTTTTATGCATATGTGCATGCTCCTGACCATTGATCGACTTGCTTTATGTTGTTGATAAGAATAGATGTTGTATTGCGTTGTTTTCCTTTTCTATGAATTCATACGGATGTGACCTCTAAATCTTTATTTTGTGCAGGTTGAAGAGCAAACAATGATGAAGAAAGTAGCTTTCTGTTTTGAATAATTGTAGGACTCATTGTAATATTGTGATGGATGTAATCTTGTGAATCTTGTTGGCCTCTAAACCTTAGACGATGATGGATGTAATCTTGAAAATCTTTGTAATATGATTTATAATGAAATTCTTTTGTATCAATAATTGTTGGGCTCATTGTAATATTGTCTTTTGAATTTGTGTAATATGATAAAAATACCTGTAATGGTTGTAATTCTGTATTGTTTTATTCTTTTCTGTATTTCTTTTTTTTTTGTTTTTTGTACTGATTTAGTGGCGCATTATGTCTGGATTTAGTGGCGCACTAGGAATGCGCCACCCCTAAGGACCCTTAGGCGTGGCGCATTTCGGAATGAGCCACCCCTAAGAGCTTATCGGTGGCACATTCTAAATGCACCACGCCTAAGGGCCTTATTAGTGGCTTGTGGTTAGTGGCGCATCCCTAATGCGCCACTAAAGGCCTAAAAAGGACGCCACTAAAAGGGTATTCCCTAGTAGTGGCTGCAAGCAAGGCATTGTAACGGTTCCGAAACTCCACTCACTCGAGATCCTAGAGTTTGAAAGGTGATAAGGAGAGAGTAAAACACTTATGAAAATTATCCTCACCGGCGATCCCAAAGGTGACAGCTTGGGACACCAAAGGGGATGGTCCATAATTTGAGGATTCCATGTATCAATTGAGTTTATTGCTTTGTTCCGGTGCTCTTTGACAGGAGCACCTTAATCTCCATAAGTTCCTTTTGGCCCCGTTCATAGCGGGATGGTAGGACAAAAGATGTTGTGCAAGTTCTTATTGGAAGCACGCACAACTAGTTCTTATGGTAGGACATAATTTTTTATATATTATTTGTTAATTAAAGCAGCATCTTTATCAGCCTTTTCCTTTGCTTTAGCTTCTTTATAATCCTTAGGTTGGGCTTGTGCTTCAGAATGAAGTCGTTCAGCTTCAGCACGGTCTCTCTTGCGCATTTCAGCTTCAGATAGTTTCTTGGTGCCGACCTGGGCATAAGATTGGCCAGGCTTGGCAACTGAGGATTTCATCTTTGAATCTTTGGCTTTCTCTGGAGCTTTAGCTTTGGGCTGACCAACAGGCTTTGCCTTCGGGTCATGCCTTTCCTTCGTTCTCTGTTCAGCATGAACTAGGCGGCGAGGGGGCTTTGAAGCCAATGGAGCCTCAACCACCAAGTTGGTTAAATCGATCCTGGGTTTAGGAGCAGGGGGACTAGATGGATCTTGAATCGATGGATCTTGAATCCTAACGCCTCTCGAAGCAGGCGGTTTTTCTCCAGCCTTCTTCAAAGGCTTCCGAGGCTTTTGTCTCTTTGGACTAGGGGGAACAGGGGAGTGCTCGGACTCATCATCTACGTCTTCAGCAGGATCTTCACCGAGAGAGTCTTCAAGCTGTGCAGCAGCATCAGCTTCATCATCGGCTTCATGATCAGCTTCAGGACCACTCTCTTCTTCAGAAAGAGCAGGAGGAGGTGAAGCACTAAATTTTCTAAGCCTTCGCTTCTTAGGTTTCGAAGCTCCAGCTTCAGCATGGCCTTCAGCAGCTAATGCTTTGGCCTTCTTCTCTTCTCTGATTCTCTTCTTTTCAGCTAAAATAGCAAGTCTATTTTGTTCTTTAGGGTAATCATCTGGTGTCTTGAGAGTATTCGGGTGAGGAACAGCAGGAGGCTTCGGGTAGTATTTTCTTCGATTGGCTGCGTTGTACTGTGCACAAAGAGCAGTTGTGTATCGATATGGTGGGCTGAAAGCAAACTGCATAGCACACTTCCAGTTCGGAATGCTCTTATACTTGTACCACCTTACAGCCCAGTAGCGTCGAATCTTTTGGAGCCGAATCTTTCTATCGTGGTCAGTTTCTTCAGGAGGTGTGTCATAGCCCATCTTGATGCGAATGGCTTCGGGAATACCACGTGCATTATTTACTTCTTTTGTCTTGCCACCTTTGTCTTTATGCTTCGGGGGCTCAGGATAATTCTCAAGCCCTTCAACAATAGGTGACTCATTCCCAATGGCTGCTTCTTCGTCAGATATCTTGTGAAAAGAAGGATAGAAAAGAGGGAATAGGAAGGGGAATGAATAAGCATAGGCAAAAGTTTTGACCAAATCCAAATTTTGACAAGAACCCAGAGCAAATTAAGATCAGATGCACATCTGTCATTGGATTCGGCTAGAACTAGTTCAAGAACAAGACCTAACTCAGTCCAAACTCAAAATAGATCTAATCTCAATGCTGACCTGAGTAGATGGGATTACTTTGATGCTACAGACAGTTTTCCCAAAGAGCAAGGATCAACAAGGATCAGAACAGCCCTATAAGCATAAATCAAAACCCTAGAACTTAGATCCAACTTCACAGGATAAGAACACGGAGGGAAGTTGGATCGAAGAGCTCAGCGTACCCTAGCTTCGTGACGCGAAGCGGCTATGGCGACGGAGTGCGGAGAAGTGCTCTTCGTCGGCGGGGAACGTCCACGGCGGCGACTGTCCGGAAGTTAAGTGGCGCGGTCGACGTCGGAGACGAGAGCTCTGCGGCGTGCTTGAGGTGGAAGACGGGGAAAGCGGGAGAGAATGAATCGTGGGGGAACGGTTCGCTGGTGGATGTGCCTTATATAGGCCCGATCTAAAACAGCTGCCAGATCGTATCTAACGGCTGCCAGCGAGTGTGTCTTCCGATTCAAGGGCCAAGATGAAGTGGAGGTTCGCGAGAGAATCTCAACGACCGGAGAAAGACGGGGACTCAACGGCCGAAGAATAAGTCTTGACCGAGAGCAAAAACTTCGATAAAGTTGGAAGCATTTGATTCGGAACTTCAATGACGTTCGAAGCAATATGCTTTCCGTTTCAAATGTGCTTAGCCATTCAAGATAGAATGGATTGGGAGAGAATCAGAATGGAGGGGATAGGGTCCGAAACTTATCACTTCGAAGAAAAACAACAACGATGCTAAAAGTGATAAGTACAGGGGACAAACGAAACGAATAAAAACAACGTAAAACTAAAGCAAAACTAAACACACACACAACGAAGGTGAATATGTACAAGGAAAAAATTTCGATCTTACTGAACATTGTGTGAGTCTAGGATGTTCAGCTCACATCTCAATGCACAGAACCTTTTCTCGTCCAATGGCGTCGTGAATATATCTTCCAATTGATCTTCAGTTCTAACATGGCTGATCTCAATGTCTTCGCGCTGAACATGATCTCGAAGAAAATGATGACGAATATCGATGTGCTTCGTTCGAGAGTGTTGCTTAGGATTGTGTGCAATTTTGATAGCACTCTCATTATCACAAAGCAAAGGGATTTTCTTCACATAAATACCGTAATCTTTCAGCGTCTGCTTAAGCCAAAGTATCTGAGTGCAGCATGAGCCAGTAGTAATGTATTCGGCTTCAACAGTAGATATTGAGACACAGTTTTGTTTCTTTGAAGCCCAACACACCAGGGATCTACCAAGAAAATGAAAAGTGCCTGAGGTAGATTTCCTTTCAACTCTATCACCAGCCCAGTCTAAGTCAGAATATCCAATTAAATCAAATTGAGTTCCTTTGGGATACCAAAGTCCCAATTAAGGAGTATGTGCTAGATATCGAAGAATTCGCTTTACTACAGTATGATGTGATTCCTTCGCATTGGCCTGAAAACGAGCACAAATACAAACTGATAGCATAATATCAGGTCTAGATGCACATAAGTATAAGAGTGAACCTATCATAGACCGATATTTCTTCTGATCGAAGGGTTTCCCTTTTTCATCAGCATCAAGAAAACCATTGGTTGGCATAGGTGTTCTGATAGTCTTGCATTCAGTGAGATAAAATTTCTTCACGCAACCCTTCAAATATTTTTCTTGTGAAATAAAGTTGCCATTCTTCTATTGGCGAATCTGAAGTCCAAGGAAAAACTTCAATTCACCCATCATGGACATCTCGTATTTCTTCAACATCATCCTTGCAAATTCTTCGCTGATTTCAGTGTTAGTGCAGCCAAAAATAATATCATCTACATATATCTGACACACAAATAGATCATTTTTATATGATCGAGTGAAAAGAGTGGGGTCAATTGTTCCAGGTTTGAAGCCTTTCTTCAGGAGGAAATCCTTCAATGTTTCATACCAAGCACGAGGTGCTTGCTTCAGTCCATACAAAGCTTTGTGAAGCCTATACACCATATCAGGATTCTTCGAGTCTTCAAAACCTGGAGGCTGCATAACATACACTTCTTCTTCTATCTCACCATTAAGAAAACCACTTTTGACATCGATTTGATATAGCAATATATTTTTGTGGTTAGCAAAAGCAAGCATTACACGAATGGATTCGAGACGGGCTACTGGTGCATAGGCTTCACCAAAATCAATGCCTTCAATTTGGGTGTACCCTTGTGCTACCCGTCTAGCCTTATTTCTTACCACAATACCATCTTCATCTTGCTTGTTGCGGAATATCCACTTAGTGCCAATAATATTGTGCTTCGTGGGATCAGGCCTGTCAACAAGTGACCAAACTTTGTTTCTTTCAAACTGGTAAAGTTCTTCCATCATAGCCAATAACCAATCAGGGTCCTTCATGGCTTCATCAAACTTTGAAGGCTCTAGCATGGAAACAAAAGAAAAACTTCCACAAAAGTTAGCCAAACGAGTACGAGATCGAGTAGTGGTACGACCTGGTTGATGAATATCTTCGAGAATCGAATCAACATCAACTCTTCTTCGAACTCGTGATAATGTAGTATCATTTGCTTCAGGCTCAGCTTCTGCTTCAGCTTCAGGATCTGCATCAGCTTCGGGATTTGCTTCACCTTCAGCTTCAGCATTTCCTTCAGGATTATCATTTCCTTCGTTCCCTTGTCCTTCTTCGTCCTATTCACCATTAACTTCAGGATGTTGATCTCCAGCGCCCCGGGCTATGTGTGGGAACATTTGACCATCATCATCCCTAACAGCTTGATGAGGATTGGCTTCAACAGGGTGAATCTCTCCAATAGCCATGGACCTGATCACTTCATCAAGTGGAGGTTCATCTAGATCATGAAGCAAATGCTCTTTTTGAGAGCCATTAGTTTCATCAAACCTCACATTTAAAGTTTCCATAACTTTCCCAAAGTGAGAGTTATACACTCTGTAAGTGTGATAGTTTGAGCCATAACCTAAAAGAAAACCTTCATGTGCCTTAGGGGCAAATTTGGAGCTATGATTCATATCTCTAATAAAGAAAGGAGCACCAAATACCCTAAGATACGAAACATTTGGTTTGATACCAGTGATGAGTTCATGTGAAGTTTTCTTCAGGAACTTGTGAAGGTAAACCTTGTTGATGATGTGACATGCTGTGTTAATTGCTTCGGCCCAGAACCTAATGGGAGTCTTGTATTCAGCAAGCATAGTTCTGGCCATTTCAATAAGAGTTCTATTCTTCCTTTCAACTACACCATTCTGTTGAGGTGTATATGTAGCAGAGAACTCATGAGTAAAACCATGATCATCAAGAAAACCTTCAATATCAGTATTTTTGAATTCAGTTCCATTATCACTTCGAATATGCTTCAGAGATAATTCATATTCTGTTTGAGCTCTCTTAGCGAATGACTTGAAGATTTCAACAACTTTGCTCTTGTCATCCAAAAAGAAAACCCAAGTATAACGAGAGAAATCATCAACAATAACAAGACCATGTTTGTTTCCTCCCAGGCTTGCATAATTTTGAGGACCAAAAAGATCCATATGAAGCAATTCAAGAGGAAGAGTGGTAGTCATGATAGTCTTCGCTGAATGATTTTTCTTCGTGATTTTACCAGCTTCACAAGAACTGTAGAGACGATCCTTATCGAATTTTACTTCGCTAAGGCCAATAACATGCTTCTTCTTCACTAGATTATGAAGATTTCTCATCCCCGCATTCCCAAGTCTTCGATGCCATAACCAACCAAATGAAGCTTTTGCCATTTAGCATGTGGATACAGCTGGTCCCGAAGAAAAACCAACAATGTATAAATCTCCTTTTCGGTAACCCTCGAAGACAAACGTATATTCATCCTGTGAAAAGACAACACAACGCGAAGCAGAAAATAGAACAAGCATACCCATATCGCATAACTTAGAAATAGACATAAGATTATATCCAAGTGATTGGACTAGCATAACCTTCTCAATGTGCTTATCTTTCGATATGGAAACCTTACCCAAGCCTAAAACTTTACCCTTGTTGTTATCACCGAAGGTAATGTACTTCTGAGAAGATTGAGATAGTTTTTCTTCGGTGAATAACTCCTTGTCTCCGGTCATATGATTTGTACAACCACTATCCATGATCCATTCGGATCCACCGGAGACATAGCCCTGCAGATGAATTAGTTCTTCTAAACCACCCACAAACGAGCAGGTGACTGAGAAGAGGTTGAAGCACTAGTTGAAGCAATATTAAAGAGAACAGGAGTGTATTGCTTTGGTGCACCATCAAGCACACCATAAATGTAAGTCCGCTGCGAATGGTTAGGATAAGAATGAGCATATGCAATCTTAGTATTTTTATCATGAGGACGATAAGTATAACGACTAGTGCGATAGTATTGCTTCTGCGGAACATTTGATTCGGGCACCAGTGAATTATTTCTCGTTTCTAGAGAATAGAAATGATTCGGTGGTACCGAAGGCTTTCCCTGCATAGTATGGTTAGCAGGCAGTTTTTCCACAAGTGCTTTCTGCACCCATATCTGCCTCTTATAGAAGCCATTCTTCGGAGGAGTTCCTACATACTAAGCTGTAACCTTTCCCTGTTCATATTTGCTGAGTTTGTAGTCTGAATCAAGCGATTCATCCACAATGGCTTTGTTCATTTTGCAATCAAAACCTGAAAGGTTAGCAATATCAATGGGTTTCTCCTTCGCTAGGACCCAAACAGTCTTAGGATACTGCTCATGTTCCCAATAGGTGCCATCAGGGTTCATCTTTCTCTCGAAACCAACACCCTCATTCATGGGATTCCTGTGAAGGAGAGCCTTCCTCAGGATATCACAGAGATATTGGTGTCCTTGCACACTTTTGAACATGCATGTTTCAAATAAGTTTTTCAACCTGAGGAGTTCCTCGGTAACAGCAGGATTTTCCTCATTAGAGGCATTAGTATCATCAATAACAATAGGAGCTTTGCCTTTGGAATCAGTTTTGCTTCGTTCCAGACAGGTTAAGCAAAGTGAATCAATTTTATTATTTGCTTCAGAACCTTGTTGAGCCATAAGAGAGAGATTGACATTTTCCAATTCTTCATGAGCCTCTTTCAGTCTTTCGAGAGCCATTTTCCTCTGAAGAAATTCATAGGTGAGCTTCTAATACTCAACTGAAAGAAGATCATGCCGAGAGGATAATTCTTCAAACTTCTCCTTCAGAGCAGCATGCTCATTAGTTAAAGTTTGACCTTTCTCTATCTCATCGATCAACGGAATTTCTGATTTCTTAATGGTTTTGCTTAGTGAATCAAGTTCATCTTGTTGGATTGAAGCAATTTTAGCAAGTTTAGCATAGCTTATTTTCGAATCACTATCATATGAGGAACAATCAGAAGTATCATAATTTGATTTGGATGAAGATACCTTCGCCTTGGCCATGAAGCAATATGCAGGAGTTTCATCTTCACTACTGGTGTTGGTGAAGAATGAGCTCGAAGCTTTGGTTGAAGCATCTGCTGAAGCGAAAGGCAAACCAACAACACCATCTCATCCAGATCCAGACCCAGACCTTGAGCCTGATTCAGCTTCGGAACCAGAGGCTTCGTCTTTTGAGTTCATCTCCTTTCCCGGATAGGCCTTGGCACGGTGAGTGCTGCTTCGACAAGACGAATGAGTCTTCGATGAAGAGCCCTCACGCTTCTTATGATACTTCTTCCTCTTATCATCATCAGAATCTTTCTTCTTTTCTCTTCTCGAACTGGAATCATGTCTCTTGGACTCATGGCTTCTGTAGGATCTGTGGGACTTTGTTGAGGAGTCTCTGAGCGAATGCTTCGATTTGTTCTCAGCTTCCCACAGAGGGCAGTCAGCTATGTAGTGACCTGGTTTCTTGCACTTGTAGCAGCAGTTATCCTTCGATGGAGAGCTTCTTGAGGATGAGCCGTGAGCGGAGTGACTTGAGCTTCTTGAAGAATAACTCTTCTTAGGTGAAGAAAAACCTTTTCTTTGGAAGCGGTTGAAACGTCTCATGATCAATGCTAAATCTTTCCCAATGCTTGCAGGATCATCAGATTCGACACCTGAAGCAGAACTGACTTCGGGTGAAGAATGACGCGAAGCTTTTGCTTTACAAGCATGAGATCTTCTTCGAGAACCATTTATGTCAATTTTCTCATCTTCTTCCATTTCAAAAGTATTGAGTCTCTCAAGAATATCAGCGGTAACAAGACGTCTGAAGTCATTCCTTTCCTTGATCATCAGCACAATGTGATCAAACGAATCATCTAATGAGCGAAGCAGAGTTCTAACAACTGAGTGGGGAGTAATGTCATCAGCACCGAGGGAAATCAACTCATTTGCAAGAGCAGTAAGTCTGCTGTAAATGGAGCTGACTTTTTCACCCTCGTTTCTCTTGAAGCGATAGAATTTTCTTCGACGTGTGTCAATTCTAGCATCCTTCTGGGTAGAAACACCTTCACCAATCTTTTCAAGATAGTCCCAGACACCTTTGGCAGATGGAATATTCTTCACTTCATGATACTTCTCTGGTGTCAGATGATTGGTGATGAATACCCAAACTTCAGAATCAAGGTCAATTAGCTTCGCTTCTTCAGGAGTGATGGCATTCTTGTCAGCAACTGTAACTCCATACAAGACAACTTGCCAGGCAGTCGAGTTGATAGCCATGATATTTCTTTTCATTTTGTCCTTCCAGTATGGGTAGTCCTTTCCATTGAACGCGGGTATGGGTTCGCTGGAGCGAATGGCTGCGAAAGACATACTTCCAAAACACTCGAGGAGGTTAATCCAAACAAAGAGTGACTAGCTCTGATACCAATTGTAAGTCTAACTATGTGATCAGAGGGGGAGGGGGTGAAGGATCACTTCAAATTTTGCATGAAACTATGAAGTGAAGCATAACTTAGCAGCAGAAGAAATTCAAAAGAAAGGTAAACAGTGAAGCAGAACTGGATTGAAGCACAACATAGCGAATCAAAAGCATCGAATCAATTGCGTTGAATCAAATCACTGAAGCAATTGCTAAACTGAATGTAAGTGCGGAAAGTAAAACGAACTCTTGACTCGGTGATGTTTGTTCGACCAGTTCACACTCTGCAAAGTACTACTTCTGGTTGGAGGGACTTGTGATTGAACAGAGGAGCTAACCTCTCTCCGTCCGTATCTCCACTGCACCAATCTCCTTGAGCTTGGTCAGTTCTTCACTCGTGGTTGATTATTGAGGAAATCGCCGAAACCTTTGACAAACTGGACTTCGAGGCAACAATAACTCTTCGCTCTCTGAAGAAAAACTCTCTAACCGTCTAGGAGAATTGCAGTTCTCCAAGATAAAAAAGGCTAGCAAACTTCTTCCTAAGTCATAGTGAATCAACTCAGATCAATAGGACTTATGCTTCGGTGGATGGGTTTTTGGTTTGCTTTGGTGGGGTTGCTCTCTTCCATCACCGTCAGAAAATATTCTTGTAGCAGCAACCCACCAATGAGGGCGGGGGTGGCGTATTTATAGGTGGCGATCCCTAGGACCGAAATGTCTTAAATGAACCGATGCGACAACTTGACACCTGTCTGCAATGGTCGGATTTCCAATCAAAGCGCAACTTTACTTGAGGAACAAGTAAAGATGACTCACGGACATGGTTATGCTTCAGGAGCCGAAAGAACAAAGTCTTCGCTGGTGAAGCATTACCTAGTGCACATGAGATTTCTCATCTCTAGCTTCTCACAGGTTTGGATTCGATCTGAGTCTTTTCACCAAAACCTTCGGAGTACATTTACTAAACCCCTCTTGATAGTACGGTTTTTCCTACGACTCAAAGAAGTGAAAAAGAACTACACAAAAACTACTAAGTCTTGCGCCATCTTGGTCATCTCCTTCGATGAGATGTGCTTCAGGATTCCTTATCTTTTTGGGGGTCGACATCCGTGATGAGCTTCACTCCAGAGGATGTGCTTCAGTAAATATGTAAATCTTAGTTGAAGGTTTATCACCAACCTATAACTTCAAGAACCTAACCATCTGTTTTACACTAGAAAACTTGTTAGTTCATCTACTGTTTTGTCCAACAATATCAAAAACTCATGGGGGCAAAACTTTGCTCTTACAACCTCACTGCTACCCGCCAAGGCACGCACGCGACTCGGATTCCGCCAGGTATGGTAGGGCAAGCGCTTTTCCAAAGTCTACAGTAGGAAACTACCCCGCCAGGTTTCACACCTCCGCTAGAGCCGGTTAGGTTTCACACGCCGCCTAGCCACTACAATGATCCCATGGAGAACGTCTTGGCTGCGACACACTATTTGACCAACATCCCCATTCATGGAAACACCTCCGCGGACCTCACCACGCGAGAAGCAGTGGCAATGCTTAAAACTTTAGTCGCCCAAAAGGCGCAATACTCTGAAGGCTTCTCGTATATACAATGGACCCCTTATCAAAGTATAAGTCGGCAAGCAAAATCACCCTCTCCTTCAGCTTCCAGCTGCCATCATTAGCAGAGAACACAACCGCGCCTCGAGCCATAGCAGATAGTCAGACTTGCCAGCCATCGTCCCCGAACGTAACCGGGAGCCGGCGGTCCAGCCCCCAGCTCAGGATGAAGATACGGCGTTCTCCAGCCTTTCAATCGGAATCCGATGTTTGGTTCCGACTCTGTGAAACACTCGTCTCCCACCAGGTTTCAATGGAACCCGCAAGATCCCGAACTACATGGAAGAAATGGACACAATGGCATGGATCGAGAGCTATGACCTAGCAATGGATATGCTACAAGTCAGCAACGGGGCTTGTGCCAGATACGTCACAATGGTGATGGAAGGGCCGGCTCGCTCCTGGCTCAAGAACCTCCCCGAAAACTAAATCCATTCTTGGTCAGAGTTAAAAGAGAAGTTCATAAAAAAAATCCAAGGCACATGCCGACGCACCACCACCATCGTTGATTTGGAGCACTGTGTTCCTAAGGAAGGGGAGTCGGCCCATCACTGGGCACGACGAGTCGCCGAAATGATCCACTCTTCGGACAGCATCACCGCCTAGACTGTCGTTTTGGTCCTAGAGAAGAACTGCAAAGTTCAGCATCTAATCCATAAACTCGATCGTATCAAAAAAAAGGTCAGAGATATGGGAGAACTCATGGATGCAGTCACTAAATACGCCGAGTCTGACAAGACCAAAGACGGCGACTCTAATGAGTAAAAAAGCCGGCCAGGGGAAGAAGAAAGACGGAAAAGGACAGCAAAGTGTTGGAAATAAAAATCAGCAGAACAAACGCCGACTTGATAAGAATGCTTCTGACTTGGTCGCCAATACAAATGTTGGTTTCCAAAGGCAGAAGCAGGGGGCAACTATCGAAAGTCAGGGAGAAATTCTGTCTGAACAGTTATGAACAAGCTATTAAAGGACCATGCCCGAGCCATAGCAAACCCGGTCGACCAGCCAATCACTCATGGGAAGGTTGTTTCTTCATGCAGGAGTTTAAATGACAAGGAGGCAATGGTGTAGGACACCAAGGACCCCCCCCCCTCGGTCAAGAGGAGGAGCCGGCTACAAAAGTGGCAATCATCAATCCGGCCAGCAAGGAGCCAACACAGCACCTCAGAATCAAGGACCGGGAGGAGGGCAACAGATGCAACCAGGGCTTTCCGGATTCCAAGAAAACCCGAAGAAACTCAATGCCCATGGAGCATACCATGTTTTCACCACCAACAGTTGTCGGAGAGACAAAAAACTCCCGCAGCGAAATGCCATGTATGTGGCTACGACACCGGCTTGCCCCAGATGGCTTAATTGGTCTGAGAAACCTATAACCTGGACAAGAGCCGACCACACTCTGGTGGTAGATAACCCGAGGGATCTAGTTCTCATAGTGGCACCACAAATTGGAGGGTACACACTGTACAAGGTACTCATGGACGGAGGAAGCAGCATCAACATCCTTTACTATGAGACCTTTTGGAGGATGGCTCTCACTCATAAACAGCTGCAACCCTCCAACACTGTTTTCCATGGAATTGTCCCAGTCAAGTCGACACGATCCATAGGAAAGGTGTATCTTAAGACGGCTTTCCAAAATTCTGAGAACTTTTAATCAGAAATTATACATTTCGAAGTGGTCAAACTCGAGAGCCCATACCACGCCATCTTGGGAAGGCCAGCCTACGCTCGATTCATGGCCCGCTCGTGCTACATCTATATGAAGCTCAAAATGCCGACTCCGAACGGTCCAATCACAGTCGAGGGAAGCCGGTCCATGGCAATTGAGTGCGAGGAACAGCATGTCAAGTACGCTGAGTCGGCTTGCGCTAAACAGGATTTTTCGGCGTATCAAGAGAAAGTAGACCCGGCTGATCCCAAGATTTTGAAAAAGCCAACTCTTGACTCCAGTCCAAAGTTACAACCGGCTCAAGATAGTAAGAAGGTCGACTTTGTCCCTGGTGAATCTTGACAACAGTTCACCATTGGGACATGACTTTCTGATAAATAGGAAAGCGCGCTCATCGAGTTCCTCCGTGAGAATCGAGACATCTTTGCATGGAATCCTTTTGACATGCCAGGTGTACCAAGGGCACCACCTTAATATAGATCCAAATCTGAAGTCGGTAAAGCAATTCCTTTGCCGTTTCAACGATGAAATAACAGATGCTATCGGAGAAGAGATAGCCCGACTCCTTGCTCCAGGGTTCATCATGGAGGTCTTCCATCCTGAATGGTTAGCAAACCCGGTCCTCGTTTTGAAAAAAGAATGGGACTTGGCATACGTGCATTGACTACACTTACGTAAATAAGACTTTCCCAAAGGATCCATTCTCTCTACCTCGCATTGACCAGATCATAGACTCAACTCCAGGGTGCGAGCACCTATATTTTCTCGATGCTTAATCTAGATACCATGAAATTAAGATGGCCATTGAGGACCAGGAGAAGATAGCTTTCATCACACCCTTTGGTGCTTTCTGCTACACTTCTATGCCTTTTGGTTTGAAGAACTCAGGAGCTACTTATCAACGAATGATGCAGAATTGCCTCAAGGAACAGATTGGGCGCAATGTGCATGCTTATGTGGATGACATAGTGATAAATTCCAAGCTGGCCGACTCACTGATCAGCGATCTACATGAAACTTTCAAGAATCTGCGTACCTACCAGATGAAGCTAAACCCGGCAAAATATACTTTTGGAGTCCCCGCGGGAAAGATCCTTGGATACATTGTATCTGAGAGAGTTACCGAGGCGAATCCATAAAAATCAATGCTATCATGACACTCCAGAAGTCGGCTTCTGTCAAAGGGGTTCAGCGACTCACGGGGTGTGTTTCCTCCCTAAGACGGTTTATAAGACGGCTCGGTCAAAATGTTATCCCGTTGTATCGACTCTTGAGAAATACGGAGAGATTTGTTTGGGATGAAGAGGTTGATGAGGCGCTTGATTCATTGAAGAAACAATTGTCCCAGGCACCCATCTTGGCGACTCCCAAGCCAATGGAACATATCCTCCTCTACATTTCGGCTAACAATCGGGTTGTAGTGCTGCAGTTGTTGTCAAACGCAAGGAAGAGGGCAAGGAACATCCATTGCAGCATGTTTACTATGTCAGCAAAGTCTTGACATCATTCAAGCAACGCTACCCTCAATGGCAGAAGTTGGCCCTGGGAGTGTTTATGGCGTGCCGGAAACTGAAACACTATTTTCAAGAGCACCCTATCACAGTGGTGAGCTCAGCACCGCTCTCAGATATCATCCAGAATCAGGAGGCCATTGGAAGAATTGCTAAATGGGTTGTTGAACTGGGAGCTTATCACATCAAGTATGAGCCACGCACAGCTATAAAGTCCCAGGCCCTGGTCGAATTTATCAATGATTGGACGAAACTCCAGGAACCCCCGGACAAACCGACTACCAAGTACTGGATGATGCATTTTGATGGGATTCGGCGGCTCCAGGGATCAGGAGCTGGTGTGGTCCTCACCTCACCAAAAGGAGATAATTTCTTCTACGTCTTGTAGTTACAATTCACTTGCACCAATAACGCTGCAGAATACGAAGCTCTACTCCACGGCATGCGGTTGGCACGAGAGATGAACATAAGCCGGATTCAGTGTTTCTGTTACTCTGATCTTGCTTCTCAACAAGTGTTAGGAACATGGGATTCCAAAGACCCCATCATGGCAGCTTACAAGCGAGAAGTTTCGAGGCAAGCCGGGTTCTTCACGGGCTATCAAGTGGACCACATTTACCGTAGACAGAATGAGGTTGTTGATGCTCTTTCCTGACTTGGCTCACAACGAAGGTTGGTTCCTCCAAATGTCTTCCTTGATGTTTTGTTGCAGCCATCTGTGGAGCCCCCTATGGAGCAAGACATAGAAGTGCCAGACCCGGAAATGCCTTAGTAGCTGCAATACATGCCACTCCCTCATTGGTCGCACCCTATTTTGACTACAAAACCCGGGGTATCCTCCCAATAGATGAAGTATTGGCCAGGCAAATCATCAGACATAGAATGTCCTTTGTGTTAATCAATAGCGAGCTGCATCAGCTCAGTCCCACATAAGTTTTCAAGTGATGTGTCTCACCAGAAGAAGGGCGAGCCATATTGAATGAGATACACTCTGGAGATTATGGTCATCATGTCGTCTCTCGCTCTCTTGTGGCCATAGCCTACCGTCATGGATTCTATTGGACCACGGCTCACGTAGATGCGGAGGACATAGTAAGGAAGTGTGATGGCTACCAGCATTATGCCAAACAGGATCATGTGCCGGCTTAGGAACTCAGGATGATTCTGATCACTTGTCCTTTCGCGGTCTGGTGGCTCGATATGGCGGGACCTTTCAGACGTTTCAAATGTGGGAACACTCACCTCCTAGTCGCAGTTGATAAATTCACTAAGTGGGTCAAGGAAGAGCTGGCAAGCAAATGCGACGCGGAAACAACACTCAAATTCTTTAATAAAATCATCATCAGATTCGGTTAACCCCACAACATCATCACTGAAAATGGAAGTAACCTGTCATAAGATATCATGCGACGTTTCTATGAGAAGGAGCATATTCCGCTTGACCTTGCGTGTATGGCTCACCCGCAGTCCAATGGAAAGGTCGAGAGAGCTAACCAGGAATTATTGCGTGGCATCAAACCTTGACTTCGCGTTCCTTTACTAAGAATGTCGGGTTGTTGGGTTGAGGAGGTACCCTCTATTCTTTTGAGTATCAGGACTACACCCAACAGGTCGATTGGTTATACGCCTTTCTTCCTCGTCTATGGAGCTGAACGAGACTTAGCAGCCCCCAATTCAGCTATCTATCAGTGATACGTCCCAAACGTATCTATAATTTCTGCTTTCTCCATGCATGTGTTTGGATGATATTGCTATGCTTTTGATACACTTTCATACATTTTTGATCATATTTGGACTAACCTATTAACTCAGTGCACCCCAGTGCCAGTTTCTTCTTTCTACTATCTTTTTATTTCAGGTTTTCCCATTACGTAAAATGCCAGAAAAATTCTGGGAAAAAAATATAAAAAATCAGCGCAACGGAAGCTTCTAGAGTCCCGAAGGGGGACCAGAGGGGACCCACCAGAGCTCTAGGCACCCTGTGGGCGCGGCCTAGGGTGGAGTCGCACCAGGGGGCCTCCTGGACCCCTAGTGGCCCCATGGCTTCCCCCCTTCACCTATATATTTCCTTCGTCCCGAAAACCCCGAGGACAGAACCCTTTTACACGATCTCGCCTCTGTTCCGCCGCCACCGCGCTTCCAAGATCGGGAGCACCAGAAGACCTCTTCCCGGCACCGTGCCCTAGGGAGGATTGACCTCCGGGAGCTTCTCCACCAACAAGTACGATTCCCGGATGAACCGGGAGTAGTCCACCTTGGACCATGGGTCCATGATCAGTAGCTATGTGATGTCCTCCCCCCCTCTTTGTTCTTCATCGATTAGACCTACATGATCAAGGCACATATGTAATTCTTTCTGCTATTTTTATGTTGAGTTTGCTAGGATCTGATGGATTATGAGATTATGTTCAGATTTTGATGAGTAATATATTTGGTTCTTCTCCTTTTATATTTGTGTTCTTGAGTAATTCTTGCATGTTCTCTGTTGTTGTTTATTGCTTTGGCCAAGTAGTAGGTACTGACTCCAAAAGGGAGTGTTATGCATCATTGTGGGTTCATGCCCCCTGATGTCTAGCTTGAGTGACAGAAACATGAGTCTAGGGGATGTGTTGTTGCCACAAGGGGGAAAACAACGGTGCTTGTTACCGCGGTTGCAAGGATTGCTTACTTTATGCATAGTTCTTTTGTTGAAGTTGTTTATTGCTTTGGGTTTACACTTTGGGTGGGGCTCGCAAGTTAATACCAGCGAGATGTTCTGGATAGATATCTCAAGGTGGATGATTAGTGAGTAGATGCAGATGGATTTCGGTCTGCTTGTTTTGGCGTACAGCCCATGCTTTTGAGCCTCTTCCTTTCTTTTGTAGCATAGTTAGCATTGGTTTGCGCCCGTAATCCTGTCAATTTCCATGCTGTAAATTTTTTACCTCGCATAGCTATTTATCGTCTTTTGGGAGGGAGACATCACTAGTGAACATCATGGGACCCCGGTCCATATTTCCACCACTGTTTACACCCTCAATTTACTTCCTGTTTTACTTTCTAGTTGCAATTATCACTACTATTATCTGTTGCGTTTGATCCTTTTTAAACGGCAAGGCCGGAGAGATTGACAACCTCTCTGTACTCGTTGGCAGCAAAGTTATTTGTTGTCTGTGTAGGTCCAGGTAAAGAAAGTGATTTTCAACGGCGCATCACTTGCAGAACCACCTAATTGTCGTCGTGAGAGTCCTACGGGAGACGATCTTTCAACCTTGGTATTTTCGCCAAGGGAAATCTTGCTGCTACGCTACATCTCAACCTTCCACTTGGGGTAACCAACAAGGGGCGAGTATCACTTCCTCGCTAGCATCAAGAAATTTCTGGCGCCGTTGCCGGGGAATCCACTCTACAAGATATGGGAGTTCCATGTTATATTTTATCTTTGCTTTTTAGTCTTGTTAGTTTACCCTTCAGTTTTTATCTTTGTATCCTTTATCAAAAATCACAAAAAAATTATTTACCTTGCTAGTAGTTGTCATTATGTCTGGTCCTTTTTCCTTTGTTGAGACAGAGTGCTCACCTTTAAACAAAGAGGTGGTGAAAGTTTAAAAGATGCTTGGTATAGAATTAATGATTCTCAAAAAGAGCTACCAAGAAGCAATCCATTACTATCCTGCTTAGAAGTTTTTATGTTGGATTACTCCTTGGAATAGGTTCGTCATAGATTTTGATATCAACGGGAATTTCCTAGAAGCCCCAATTTGGGAATCTCTTAATGTTATTGAAAATCTTGTTGGGAATCTCCCTTTTGCTAGCATTCAAGAGGACATCACTCAATTTCACATTATGAAAAAACTTGAAAAGATAGAGCTAGAAATACCAAGAATCAATAAGATAAATGAGTTGGATTGTAAGATTCAAGGGAATTTGAATAGACTGGATAGCTCCATGCATAATATTATGAAAACTTTGGAGACCATCAAATCCCATGATCTGGATCCTTCTAGGATAGATAAGATTGAGGAAACCATTGACACTTTAGGAACTACTTTCTCCTCAATCAAAACAAAAAAGTTAGAAACTCCGGAAAAGAAGGAACCTAAGTTCACTTATGTCCCTAAGGTTCCTCGACCCAAAAACAATCCACTTATTGCCACGGGAGTTGAAACTGTGAAAACTTTGGAAGAAATACCTCTCTTGGATAGATTTATAAATGAAACTCCAATTAATTTTCCGTCTTTTTCTTTTATCACTAGAAGTATCTTCATTAGACCCTTATTTGAAAGACCTCTTAAAAAAAGTTGTATAATTGAAGAGCTTTTTGATGATTTTGATGATGGTTCAATTGATACAACATGATTCTTCTTTTTTTCTTCTTGCCTAGCTTAAAGGCGTAAAAGAAGCACTTGTTGGGAGGCAACCCAACATGTTTTTACTTCTGTTTAGTGGTCTTCATGATTGTTACTACTTTAGCAACATCATTGTATCTTTATTTTCAAGCTTTCTGCAAAGTTTATCCTCCGATTGCAAGAAAGTTCAAAAGTTGTGACATGTTGTACAGAAAACATATTATGTCCTTGGACGGAAAAATTCATGATAAATCACCAGATCATCTTTTTGATCTGAATTGTTTTGACAATGTGCTCTATAAAATTAGCTTTCGGGCATCTGTTCTGAGTTTTTTGATTTGAGTCGCAGAAGTACACAAAAAAATTATTTACTACCTCTGGTCTGTTTTTCACAGATTCTGCCACGTTTTTCCTTTCCTCAATTTTGCAAGTCTTGCTCTAGCTTTTTATTTGCAAAAACTTACTGGCAATCTTGAGAAACAGTAGCCCTTCAAGAAAATCTTTATTTCCTGTAGAGGCAAATTGTTTTATTGCGGGTATTAACCTCTCTAATCAGCTTATGATGAGTTATGTATGAACGGAGTTTTCAAGTGTGCGAGGAAAGATGATGAAAGAAGATCCTGGAGTGTAAAATGCACAAGCTTAGGGATGCCCCCATGCACCCCCAAGAAATATTCAAGGAGACCCAAGCGTCTAAGCTTGGGGATGCCCCCGTGCATCGCCTTCTTCATAAACATTTATCATTTCGTCTTTCGTTCCACTATATTTTAATCACTTCATGCGTTATGTGCTACGATTGGAGCGTCTTGCTCTTTTCTTTTTAGTTTTCTTTAGCTTTGCTTAGTTAGAACCCAGCTTTCTTCGTGTGGGAGAGAAACATGCTCCACTTTAAACTAGAACACATCATAGGATTTTCATGCTTATCTTAATTTTGTTGTGTGTTGTTTACCTTTTCGTAGATGTTGTCATGTTTAGCTCTTTTGCTTTCATGTTTATTTGTTTTCAAGAGATTTTTTTTAGTTTGTTGCTGGAACTCTCTTGAGTCTTCATGTTTATATTGTTTAGAGATATGTCCTCTTGCACTGAGTTGTGTGTCTTGACGTAAAGTAGGTAATTGAGGTTGCTATTCAATTGTAGTAGTAACTTGCAATAGTTTTGAGGTATTGTCTTGAGTAATGTTTGAACTTTTGGTGTGAAGAGCTTTGGCCTATTAGTGATAGATATCATATTTTGGGAAATCCATGTTTATTTTCTAAAAACTACAAAAAAAACTAGTTGAGAACTATAGCTACTAGATGGATCACCAATCTTTGGAGGGATCGAATATTAGAGTACACTCATGTACCATGAGTCGAGATGCACAATGATAACCAAACCCTCATACACTCCTCCTCGGGGTACTTGTCTCTTTGTGAAGCTCCTGATTAGATTGAGAGTAACCGGTAATAATGCATGAGTTCTTCGGACTAATGTAAGTATTGAAAGTTGACACTTCCACCTCCTCATATTTGCTAGCATCTTCGGTACCGTGCGTTGCCTTTTCTCACTCCAAGAGTTGGCGCCTACCTCGCCGGTGCATCCAAACCCTTGGCATGATACGCTCTGTCATGATAAACCTCCTTATATCTTTTCTCAAAACAACCACCATACCTACCTATCAAGGAATTTCCATAGCCTTTCCAAGATACATTTCCATGCAACATTGTAAAACCCTCAGTGTCAGGCATCAGTAAAACTTTTGCTAATGATTAAACCTTTGTGATTAGCAAGTCTCTAATCACCTTGATCATGCCTTGTTCATCTTTGATTCCAAACAAACTAAAATTGCCTTTGGATGAATATTAAAAATAAGTAGAAATAAAACTTGGTCCAAAAAATGTGAAAGCAATTTTGTAAAATGACTAAAAATTAGTGGATCACATCCATATGGTTTTGTGGATTTATTAAGCAATAAAATAAGTCCAAAAAATAAAAGTAGTAGCCTAAAGTCCCCTTTTATCAATGGCATAATTAAAACAAATGCAAAAGAATTTATAAAAACTCCCAATCTTTTTGTGCCACTCTATCAATTTACAATACTAATTGTTGGACATGTTTCACAATTTTCAAAATTCAAATGGTAGGCAAAATAGAATAAAACAGAAAGTAGAAGACAGTAAATAAAAGAAATACAGAAAATAAAAAGAAAAGGGCTTCTCCCTCGCTCTGGGCGTAGCCCACCACCTTGGCCCACCCCGGCCCAACCGAGCCCCCATCACTCATCTTCAACCTACCGTACAGGGGTATCGTGGAGGGCATCCACGGCGAGCTCGCCGCGCCCGTCGGCGTATCGCACATCCCCCGCCCGCCTGGCGGATAAGAACACCCCCCCATGCCCTCGCCCCCTGGAAACCCTAGAACCCCCCTTGAGCCGCCGTTCTTCCCCTCCCTTGCGCCATTTTCCCGTGGTCTGAGTTCCGCCATGGGCGCCGCCGCGCACCACCGTGGCTAGCGGCCACCCGGGACCTCACCGCCGTGTCCTAGAGGTGCGCAGTCGTCGTCTTCGTCGTCCGGAGCCGTAATTGAAGCCGGGGGCCTCTACAACAGCCGCTACGCCGCCGTTCCCCTTCTGCCCCGCCGCCGCGTCGTCGATGAATTGCCACACCGTCCAGCCCTCACCACGCACGCTGCCACCACCGTCGCACTCTCTGTGAGCTCGTCATCCTTTCCCATGTGCCCCCTTCCCCTCCGCGTCACTGTACCGGTCGTCGCCATGAGGGCTATGCTCCGCCGCCGCGCGCATTGGCCATACCGTGGTCCCAGTGCGCCATTTTGCCTGCCAGTGGCATGCTTAGGTTCGTGGTGCTCCCCGCGTTGTTTGGGATACTAGCCGGCCAAGGTCCCGCACTGAAGATGTCGAAGTCGCTGTCGCCCTTCTCTGTCTGCTGCCCGCGCTCGCCGTTCCCCCTGTCTCCGGCCGCCCCAGCCTCCGCCGCCTCCTCCACACGATGCGCGCTCCCCGCCTCGTTCCATTCCGCCCAGTGTCGCTCCATTTGGTCGCCGGAGCTAACTGGCAGCCTCGCCGGCGTGCCACGACCGTTGTCGGCGTACCCAGGCCATGGCTTGTGCCACTGACCTCTGGGACCCACCCAGAGGGGTTAACCCTTAAACCCCCTTAATAAAAACTCTTAGAGAAATATACCCCCCTGGGGACATTGACATGTGGGCCCTTGGCCCTTTAATTTAATTAAAATGATTAATTAACCACTGTGTCAATGACACATGGTCCCACCTATAAGCTAATTAATTAACTTATTTAATTTATTCTGTTAGTATGACATGTGGGACCCCACTGTTATTAAATTTAATTAATTGTTTTATTAGCAAGGTGAGGCTGACTAGTGGGACCCACTGGTCAGGTTTGACCATGTCAACCCCCTTGTGGATAATGTTTAATTAAATAATAAATGAAAATCCAAAAATTGATTTAATTGATTTAAAACTTTAAAATTCAATATCTTTTAAACCGTAAGTCTGATTCAAAAACTTTATACATCAAAATTGATCAAAAAAATACAACGAATAAGAATACACTTTCTGTGTGTCCACCCGCCCCCCCCTCCCCACGTCTAACATACCGAACATCGAACCATCCCCCTCCGGTATCACTGACCGATGATTGCCCGATACCAATAAACTATCCGGATGAAATTATTCTGAACACGAAAGTTGTACGGATTGTTTCAACTAGCACGGTTACACCATCCACACGTTTGTCAGATGTCCATGATGAAGGGAATATGCCCGAGAGGCAATAATAAAGTGGTTATTATCTTATTCCATGTTTATGATAAATGTTTATTTTCATGCTATAATTGTGTTAACCGGAAACGTTAATACATGTGTGTTTAATAAACAGAGAAAAGGTTCCTAGTAATGCCTCTCTTTATACTAGCTTGTTGATTAACGGATGATCAAGGTTTCCTGATCATGAACATTGGATGTTGTTAATAACAAGGTCATGTCATTGGAGAATGATGTGATGAACATACACCCACAGTAGTTATAGCAATACGATCATGTCATCAAGTTTCTATTGCTGTATCAAACTTTCACGAAGTAACCCTAATCCTTAGACCATGAGATCACGTCAATCACTGACACCGGAAGAGTACTTTGATTCCATCAAACGTCACACTGTAACAGGGTGATTATAAAGGTGTCGTTGGGTACTTGGAAAGTGTTAGTTGAGGCTCGTGGATCAAGAGTGGGATTTGTCCATCCAGATGACGGAGAGATATACTCTGGGCCCTCTCGGTGATATCACATTGACATCGCTTGCAAGCACGTGACTGGCTCACGAAGATGTTATATCACGGAACGAGTAAAGAGTACTTGTCGGTAACGAGATCGAACTAGGTATGGATGATACCAAATGATCGGATCTCGGACAAGTAAAATATCGCGAGACAAAAGGAATTGGTTACGGAGTTTTGGTTCACACGATCACTAGTTCATCGTTGAGTAAGTGGGAGTCATCATGGATCTCCAGATCCCGCTGATGATTATTGATCAGAGAAGAGTCTCTGTCATGTCCATTTTATTCACGAACCGTAGGGTGACACACTTAAGGATTCGTTGACGCGTTTGAGTGGATACGGAACGCCAGAGAATATACTGGACAGCACATGGACTGTTTTGATAAAACTGCTGGAATAGTTTCGGTATATCAAAATAGTGCAAGGGGATAATTGTTAATGTGTTCATTGAATGAAGTGTTCATCAATGAAGTACTCATTGAATGAAGTGTTCATTAATTTGAGTGACATTAAACAAGATAATTAAAAGTGTTTTAATGTGATAAACTCTTGGAATTTTGAGTGGAGAATTATGGAAGTTATGGGAATAATGTGTGACCCTTTGTTTTTGTGAGTGGGGAGTCCACCAACATGATGAGGGGAGAGTTGGGGGCACCTCATGGGGCGTGCTACCCCTTGGGGGCTGCCTCCCCCTCCTATATATAGATGGGTGGAGACCCCTCTACACACCAATTCCTCCATCTCTCATATGCCCTTTGGTTGGCATCTTCCTCCCCTTGCTAGCTGATCCAGTTTCACGAGTACGGTGCTTAGGCGAAGCCCTGCTCAAGATCTTCTCTACCACCACCACCACTATGTTGTAGTGCTGCTGGAGTTCCCGAGGATCCACTACTTCCGCTGCCCAACTGGAGCAAGGGGCGGAGGTCGTCGCTGATCCATACGTGTGACCGATTACGGAGGCGCTGCCCGTTTGTGGCGCCCATCTTCATCACGACCTTGAGGTCGGCAAGTGATCGACTACATCACCCACGAGAATCGTTCTCGTTAAAGCTTTTTGGTCTTCGAGGGTGAGTCCTTCTCAAATCGTTACAAGTTATCTCCTAGATGTGATCTTGGCAGTTGCAATCGTAGGAAAATTTTTGTTTTCTATGCAACGAACCCTTCAGTGGTATCAGAGCCTCGTCTATGCGTAGATGCTTTGTACGGTTAGAACACATAGAGATGTGGGCGTTGATCCTCTAGTTGTTACCCTCTTTTGTGCACTTGTTCATATTGCGGCAATGTTGGATTGAAGCGGCCCTAAGCGCAGATTGCGTGTCACGCTTGACATACGGCTTGTACCGTATAAAGTGGCTTTGGGGGTGTCAGTTTCTCTAACATTAGTGATATGGCATTTGCAACGGAGGGCCCTGGAAAGGGATGAAAAGAAACAACTAGCGAATCAACGTTGTGGTTCTTGTCCGTAGGTAAGATCGGTTCTTTCCTAGGAAGCCCAAAACCACGTAAAATTTGCAAAGATAATTTAGAAGCGTCTAACTTGTTTTTGCAGGGCATGTGATGTGATATGGTCATTGTTACAAAATTGTTGTATGAAATGAGATTTATTGTAAACAACCGGCAGGAGCCATATGGTTGTGTTTTTCCTTTTTAAGGCCTGCGTGCTGTAGATATATCCATGAGATATATTGTAATGGAGAAGGACGACCATGGTGGTGGCGCCATGGACCTTGGTGCCGCACCGGTGGCATGATGGAGATCATACCAAGACGCACAAAGATGGAGATCTATTGCGAGAAGGACCATATCATATCACATTATCCATGCATGTGATGTTTATCCTTTTATGCATCTTATTTTGCTTAGTTACGATCATGATCGCTGCGGTAGCATTATAAGATGATCCCTCTCACTTAATATCAAGGATCATTATATGTTCTTCCTTAGTATGCACCGTTAAGAAAGTTCGTCGTTTCGAGACACCACGTGATGATCGGGTGTGATAGACTCTACGTTCGCATACAACGGGTGTTTTCAAGCCTAGCATGTACAGACATGGCCTTGAAACACATGCAAATACTAAGGTTCTACTTGGCGAGCCTAGCATGTACAGACATGGCCTCGGAACATGGACCGAAAGGTTAAGCACGAGTCATATGGATGATATGATGAACCATATTGAGATGCTCGCCATTGCAGCTACACCGCCTCACGTGATGATCGGTCGTGGTGTAGTGAATTTGGTTCGTGTAATCACCAAAGACGACTCGAGGGATGTTGTTTTTGAGTGGGAGTTAGATGAACTCATTTTATCATGAACTAAATCAAAGTGAATTTGCATAGTTCGTTGTAGTCATTGGCATTTGTTTACTACCTTTGCGCTTAGCTATAATTGAGATAATAGAACTATAGAATTCTGGATATTTAACTTTACGGACTGGTACCGTATTGTTTGAGTGTCAATCTAAAGTTTAAAGTCTTATTGCAAACTTTAGCAAACCTTGCTTACTCCATGAAGTTTAATAATGTGTATTAAATCGAGAGTAACAATTCCAGTGTTAGTGTCTAAGTATCACACTTGCCTCCATGATCCTTGATTTTCAAATGTTGTTTGTTATTATCAAGGTTATCTAGGAGCTGAAAGGATTGTTTCAGAAACTATCATGTGTGGAAGATATAGCGATATCTGAAACAAATTTAGCTGCAATGTGATAGAGTAAAATTTAGTAAGAAACATGTTCTCATATTGTATGAGAATTTGTGAAGGTTGGAGACACTATGTGTCCTAATCTCCCAAAAAGGTTTTGGGAACTAATATTGTACTCATAGTTTGTCCCAATGAGCTATGGTAGTTTTGTCATGAAAGTTGTCATGATAGGATGAATGGAAGATGTAGGTAAAATGTTTACTACACTATAAGATTACTAAAGAATGGAATTTTGGAGAACACCAAACATTTGATGACGGTGATCTACATCAAAGTGAGAATCAAAGGGTGTTAGTATTTGACTAACACACTTTGGATTATGTGTCATTTGAATGGTGCCACAAGTGATGTTGATAAATTCTTCTAAAAAGGAAAGGAATTGCTGAAAGAGGATCTGAAAAATATTTTGGCGAAAAGAAAAAGGAAAAGACTGGAAATGTCCAGCTCGGGTATATAGATGATATACATGTTATGGGTATATTCATTGCTTGTTAAACAGTGTGATTCTTGAGTATTGGATATTGATTGGTTGGTATGAAGTGTCATACGGAACAACGCAATACAAGAGTTGCAATGGCCTGAGTAACTAGCAAATGAATATGGGATGATTCTCATCAAGAACAAAATAAAGTGTTATTGTGTTTATCGTTGGAATTAAACCTAGCCTTCAAGATTTATTTGAATAATTGTTATTCTGTTCTGGTGTTATACGAACAATAGTTGTTCAAATTATCACCATATTCATAGAAGATGGATGAACTCTATAAATCTTGTTGGAGAAATCACATCCATAATAAGTGATGCTAAACATGTCGCAAGACAAATGATTAGAAGATCACTTATGAGTGACACCACCGTTTGAATCATATTGGAAAGAAACACATGAAGAAACTCCATGGTGATGGAATTTTTGAGTCTTTTGATTTTGAATCAATTGACGGTTGTGAGAAATTTCTAGAGATGATTGAAACACCGTTTAAATCATATTGGAAAGATAACATGAAGAAACTCCATGTTGGTGGAATTTTGGAGTCTTTTGATTTTGAATCAACTGACGCTTGTAAGAATTTCCTAGAAATGATTGAAACTCCGTTCATAGGCCAAAGAAGGACGGACGACTAACTTATTGGACATTATACATGTTGATGTGTATAGTTCATTATGTGTAGCCGTGTGTGGTGGGTCTTATAACTTCATATACTTTAACCGAGGATTTGAGTGAATATATGTGTATATTTACTTGATAAGGAAGAAGTATGAAATGTTTGAAAATGTTCAAATAAATTTCAAGATGAAGTGAAAATCATTGTAACGAGAAAATAAGAGTTTATGATTGGATCATAAAAGAAGATTTTTGAGTTAAAAGTTTAGCAAATGCCTGAGAGTTTAGGAATCGTTCCAAAACTTGCATTTCCCGAAACACCATAGGAGTATGGAGTGTTCGAGAGATGTAATCAAACCATGTTTGACATGGTAAGGATCAAAGGTGTTATTTATAAAAATTGCCATTATATTTTAAGGATTAAGCTTTAGAGACTACCGCTTTTCACTGAAAAGAGCGCCATCGAGATCCGTTGAAATGACACCATATGAGTTATGGAATGGGATAAAACCCAATTTGTCTTTTCTTAAATTTTGGTATGCAAGGCATATGTAAAATGTTTACAACCAAAGTCGGATAAAGTACGTCTTTGTAGGTTATCCCAAAGTAACCGTTGGGTATTCCTCCATAACACTAAAGAAAAAAAAATTGTGGCTAAGAGCATCAAGTTTCTTGAGAAGGAATTTTTGCGAAAAGTTAAGTGGGAGGACAGTAGAACTTCGATTAGGTTGTTGAACCTAAGCTTTATGTGCTAAGTGGCGCAGCGCCGGAAAGTGTCCCGGAAGCGGCCGCAATGCTCTTGGCTCCCGTTTCCCAAAGGTTGTGGTCACGGCGATCTAAGTTCCTATTGAACTGCGTAGTTCGGATAATCGATCAAATAGTAAGATTTGAGATTGAATCATTGTTATTTGATAATAATGGACCGACTACATGCAAAGAAGCGATGATGGGCCCTGACTCCGGCAAAATGGCTAGAAGCTATAAAATCCGTGATAGTTCCATACACGAGAAACCAAGTTTCTGAACTTGGAAGACCCTCTAGATACCGTGTTTGGATCTATAAAGAAACAGACGTGGATGTTCTCACATCTATGAAATATTCGACATATCGTTAAAATGGTTTACGATTATGTTCAAAGAATTGGCTATGACAAGATTTGATCTTTCATAACGATATTTAGTCTGGACGGATTATTGTAGCAATCACTACATATGCTAGTTTTTGTATATGGTAGTTGAACAAACGGAACAACGTTCTTCTAATAGAATGGTTACCTAGGACGTGTACAGGACATGGTCCAAAGGGTTCTGTTAATTCAAAGGATGCTAAAATAGCATGCAAATTTCAATGGTTGAAATAAGCATTCGCGGAGTTGGAATCTTCATCATGATGAAATTGTTAAAACGTTTAGTTTCATCAGAGACGGTGAAGATGCTTGCTTTTGCAAGAAATTAAGTGGGAGTGCTGAGACATATTTCTAATACATTATGTAGAAGACATATTGTTGATTGGAAATGATGTATATTTTATTGACACGGGTGAAGTTTCATTGAAAATTTGATTTTAATGGAAGATTTGGGCAAAACCAGTATATTGGGCTAATATGGTCTATATAGATAGATTGAGGTGCTAATATGGTTGGGCCGAAGTACATATATGAAATATTGAATAAGTTCAATATGGAAACGACGAGAAAAGTTCTTGCCGCATGGAAAAGGTTGAAGCGAGATTCAAGTGTTTTGACACTTGATGAGTAAAATCACATGAATGATTTGATCAATCATGTACACCATGATATGTACAATTCCAAGAATGTCCTATGCTCTAAATGTTATGAGCATATACCAGAATGATTCATAAGATGATCATTGGACAATAGTAAAGATATCCTTACGTGCTTTGGAAGGACTAAGAATATATATTATGTATGTTGGACAATAGTTCATTGTAAAGTGTTACATTGATACTAGTTTTGTCGCAAGATACAATCTAAATTTATCTCAATTTTGGCGGTATGTTAAGGTGGCAAAATGTAATGGAAGAAAGTTCCATGATAGATTTGGAATAGTTCCAAATGGATTTGGATGAGTTCCAAAGTTAAGACATTATAACGAATACTACAAGGAAAGGCTAAGTATATGACTGCTCTAGCAGCAGCAAAGGAGGGCATTTGTGTCAAGAAGTTTGTTTGACAAACTAGGTGTAGTTCCAAGCGAGCTAATACTATGAAGATCTATTGTACGACAATAGATTCAACATGTTTTGAGCTCAAGGGACTAAGGTCTCACCGGAGGACCAAATTTATGCAATGCCATCTCATTAGTGAATGAGTGATGCGTAGAGACGCAAAGAAATGCAAATACACACGGACCTGAAGTGTCAGATCTGGAGATTAGGTTTACCACTAGCAATGCGTATGGATAACAACTGAATGCCATAGGTGTTGGATGCGCAAGTACCAAACTAGATTATTGACTCTAGTGCAAGTGGGAGACTGAAGGGAATATGCCCGAGAGGAAATAATAAAGTGGTTATTATCTTATTCCATGTTTATGATAAATGTTTATTTTCATGCTATAATTGTGTTAACCGGAAACGTTATTACATGTGTGTTTAATAAACAGAGAAAAGGTTCCTAGTAATGCCTCTCTTTATACTAGCTTGTTGATTAACGGATGATCAAGGTTTCCTGATCATGAACATTGGATGTTGTTAATAACAAGGTCATGTCATTGGAGAATGATGTGATGAACATACACCCACAGTAGTTATAGCAATACGATCATGTCATCAAGTTTCTATTGCTGTATCACACTTTCACGAAGTAACCCTAATCCTTAGACCATGATATCACGTCAATCACCGACACCGGAAGAGTACTTTGATTCCATCAAACGTCACACCGTAACAGGGTGATTATAAAGGTGTCGTTGGGTACTTGGAAAGTGTTAGTTGAGGCTCGTGGACCAAGAGTGGGATTTGTCCATCCAGATGACGGAGAGATATACTCTGGGCCCTCTCGGTGATATCACATTGACATCGCTTGCAAGCACGTGACTGGCTCACGAGGATGTTATATCACGGAACGAGTAAAGAGTACTTGTCGGTAACGAGATCGAACTAGGTATGGATGATACCAAATGATCGGATCTCGGACAAGTAAAATATCGCGAGACAAAAGGAATTGGTTACGGAGTTTTGGTTCACACGATCACTAGTTCATCGTTGAATAAGTGGGAGTCATCATGGATCTCCAGATCCCGCTGATGATTATTGATCAGAGAAGAGTCTCTGTCATGTCCATTTTATTCACGAACCGTAGGGTGACACACTTAAGGATTCGTTGACGCGTTTGAGTGGATACGGAACGCTAGAGAATATACTGGACAGCACATGGACTGTTTTGATAAAACTGCTGGAATAGTTTCGGTATATCAAAATAGTGCAAGGGGATAATTGTTAATGTGTTCATTGAATGAAGTGTTCATCAATGAAGTACTCATTGAATGAAGTGTTCATTAATTTGAGTGACATTAAAAAAGATAATTAAAAGTGTTTTAATGTGATAAATTCTTGGAATTTTGAGTGGAGAATTATGGAAGTTATGGGAATAATGTGTGACCCTTTGTTTTTGTGAGTGGGGAGTCCACCAACATGATGAGGGGAGAGTTGGGGGCACCTCATGGGGCGTGCTACCCCTTGGGGGCTGCCTCCCCCTCCTATATATAGATGGGTGGAGACCCCTCTACACACCAATTCCTCCATCTCTCATATGCCCTTTGGTTGGCATCTTCCTCCCCTTGCTAGCTGATCCAGTTTCACGAGTACGGTGCTTAGGCGAAGCCCTGCTCAAGATCTTCTCTACCACCACCACCACTATGTTGTAGTGCTGCTGGAGTTCCCGAGGATCCACTACTTCCGCTGCCCAACTGGAGCAAGGGGCGGAGGTCGTCGCTGATCCGTACGTGTGACCGATTACGGAGGCGCTGCCCGTTTGTGGCGCCCATCTTCATCACGACCTTGAGGTCGGCAAGTGATCGACTACATCACCCACGAGAATCGTTCTCGTTAAAGCTTTTTGGTCTTCGAGGGTGAGTCCTTCTCAAACCGTTACAAGTTATCTCCTAGATGTGATCTTGGCAGTTGCAATCGTAGGAAAAATTTTGTTTTCTATGCAACGAACCCTTCAGTGGTATCAGAGCCTCGTCTATGCGTAGATGCTTTGTACGGTTAGAACACATAGAGATGTGGGCGTTGATCCTCTAGTTGTTACCCTCTTTTGTGCACTTGTTCATATTGCGGCAATGTTGGATTGAAGCGGCCCTAAGCGCAGATTGCGTGTCACGCTTGACATACGGCTTGTACCGTATAAAGTGGCTTTGGGGGTGTCAGTTTCTCTAACATTAGTGATATGGCATTTGCAACGGAGGGCCCTGGAAAGGGATGAAAAGAAACAACTAGCGAATCAACGTTGTGGTTCTTGTCCGTAGGTAAGATCGGTTCTTTCCTAGGAAGCCCAAAACCACGTAAAATTTGCAAAGATAATTTAGAAGCGTCTAACTTGTTTTTGCAGGGCATGTGATGTGATATGGTCATTGTTACAAAATTGTTGTATGAAATGAGATTTATTGTAAACAACCGGCAGGAGCCATATGGTTGTGTTTTTCCTTTTTAAGGCCTGCGTGCTGTAGATATATCCATGAGATATATTGTAATGGAGAAGGACGACCATGGTGGTGGCGCCATGGACCTTGGTGCCGCGCCGGTGGCATGATGGAGATCATACCAAGACGCACAAAGATGGAGATCTATTGCGAGAAGGACCATATCATATCACATTATCCATGCATGTGATGTTTATCCTTTTATGCATCTTATTTTGCTTAGTTACGATCATGATCGCTGCGGTAGCATTATAAGGTGATCCCTCTCACTTAATATCAAGGATCATTATATGTTCTTCCTTAGTATGCACCGTTAAGAAAGTTCGTCGTTTCGAGACACCACGTGATGATCGGGTGTGATAGACTCTACGTTCGCATACAACGGGTGTTTTCAAGCCTAGCATGTACAGACATGGCCTTGAAACACATGCAAATACTAAGGTTCTACTTGGCGAGCCTAGCATGTACAGACATGGCCTCGGAACATGGACCGAAAGGTTAAGCACGAGTCATATGGATGATATGATGAACCATATTGAGATGCTCGCCATTGCAGCTACACCGCCTCACGTGATGATCGGTCGTGGTGTAGTGAATTTGGTTCGTGTAATCACCAAAGACGACTCGAGGGATGTTGTTTTTGAGTGGGAGTTAGATGAACTCATTTTATCATGAACTAAATCAAAGTGAATTTGCATAGTTCGTTGTAGTCATTGGCATTTGTTTACTACCTTTGCGCTTAGCTATAATTGAGATAATAGAACTATAGAATTCTGGATATTTAACTTTACGGACTGGTACCGTATTGTTTGAGTGTCAATCTAAAGTTTAAAGTCTTATTGCAAACTTTAGAAAACCTTGCTTACTCCATGAAGTTTAATAATGTGTATTAAATCGAGAGTAACAATTCCAGTGTTAGTGTCTAAGTATCACACTTGCCTCCATGATCCTTGATTTTCAAATGTTGTTTGTTATTATCAAGGTTATCTAGGAGCTGAAAGGATTGTTTCAGAAACTATCATGTGTGGAAGATATAGCGATATCTGAAACAAATTTAGCTGCAATGTGATAGAGTAAAATTTAGTAAGAAACATGTTCTCATATTGTATGAGAATTTGTGAAGGTTGGAGACACTATGTGTCCTAATCTCCCAAAAAGGTTTTGGGAACTAATATTGTACTCATAGTTTGTCCCAATGAGCTATGGTAGTTTTGTCATGAAAGTTGTCATGATAGGATGAATGGAAGATGTAGGTAAAATGTTTACTACACTATAAGATTACTAAAGAATGGAATTTTGGAGAACACCAAACATTTGATGACGGTGATCTAATTCAAAGTGAGAATCAAAGGGTGTTAGTATTTGACTAACACACTTTGGATTATGTGTCATTTGAATGGTGCCACAAGTGATGTTGATAAATTCTTCTAAAAAGGAAAGGAATTGCTGAAAGAGGATCTGAAAAATATTTTGGCGAAAAGAAAAAGGAAAAGACTGGAAATGTCCAGCTCGGGTATATAGATGATATACATGTTATGGGTATATTCATTGCTTGTTAAACAGTGTGATTCTTGAGTATTGGATATTGATTGGTTGGTATGAAGTGTCATACGGAACAACGCAATACAAGAGTTGCAATGGCCTGAGTAACTAGCAAATGAATATGGGATGATTCTCATCAAGAACAAAATAAAGTGTTATTGTGTTTATCGTTGGAATTAAACCTAGCCTTCAAGATTTATTTGAATAATTGTTATTCTGTTCTGGTGTTATACGAACAATAGTTGTTCAAATTATCACCATATTCATAGAAGATGGATGAACTCTATAAATCTTGTTGGAGAAATCACATCCATAATAAGTGATGCTAAACATGTCGCAAGACAAATGATTAGAAGATCACTTATGAGTGACACCACCGTTTGAATCATATTGGAAAGAAACACATGAAGAAACTCCATGGTGATGGAATTTTTGAGTCTTTTGATTTTGAATCAATTGACGGTTGTGAGAAATTTCTAGAGATGATTGAAACACCGTTTAAATCATATTGGAAAGATAACATGAAGAAACTCCATGTTGGTGGAATTTTGGAGTCTTTTGATTTTGAATCAACTGACGCTTGTAAGAATTTCCTAGAAATGATTGAAACTCCGTTCATAGGCCAAAGAAGGACGGACGACTAACTTATTGGACATTATACATGTTGATGTGTATAGTTCATTATGTGTAGCCGTGTGTGGTGGGTCTTATAACTTCATATACTTTAACCGAGGATTTGAGTGAATATATGTGTATATTTACTTGATAAGGAAGAAGTATGAAATGTTTGAAAATGTTCAAATAAATTTCAAGATGAAGTGAAAATCATTGTAACGAGAAAATAAGAGTTTATGATTGGATCATAAAAGAAGATTTTTGAGTTAAAAGTTTAGCAAATGCCTGAGAGTTTAGGAATCG
This sequence comes from Bromus sterilis, assembly GCA_950022295.1. NCBI lineage: Eukaryota > Viridiplantae > Streptophyta > Magnoliopsida > Poales > Poaceae > Bromus > Bromus sterilis. The sequence continues at coordinate 171,092,147 of OX465597.1, forward strand.
TTCCAAAACTTGCATTTCCCGAAACACCATAGGAGTATGGAGTGTTCGAGAGATGTAATCAAACCATGTTTGACATGGTAAGGATCAAAGGTGTTATTTATAAAAATTGCCATTATATTTTAAGGATTAAGCTTTAGAGACTACCGCTTTTCACTGAAAAGAGCGCCATCGAGATCCGTTGAAATGACACCATATGAGTTATGGAATGGGATAAAACCCAATTTGTCTTTTCTTAAATTTTGGTATGCAAGGCATATGTAAAATGTTTACAACCAAAGTCGGATAAAGTACGTCTTTGTAGGTTATCCCAAAGTAACCGTTGGGTATTCCTCCATAACACTAAAGAAAAAAAAATTGTGGCTAAGAGCATCAAGTTTCTTGAGAAGGAATTTTTGCGAAAAGTTAAGTGGGAGGACAGTAGAACTTCGATTAGGTTGTTGAACCTAAGCTTTATGTGCTAAGTGGCGCAGCGCCGGAAAGTGTCCCGGAAGCGGCCGCAATGCTCTTGGCTCCCGTTTCCCAAAGGTTGTGGTCACGGCGATCTAAGTTCCTATTGAACTGCGTAGTTCGGATAATCGATCAAATAGTAAGATTTGAGATTGAATCATTGTTATTTGATAATAATGGACCGACTACATGCAAAGAAGCGATGATGGGCCCTGACTCCGGCAAAATGGCTAGAAGCTATAAAATCCGTGATAGTTCCATACACGAGAAAACAAGTTTCTGAACTTGGAAGACCCTCTAGATACCGTGTTTGGATCTATAAAGAAACAGACGTGGATGTTCTCACATCTATGAAATATTCGACATATCGTTAAAATGGTTTACGATTATGTTCAAAGAGTTGGCTATGACAAGATTTGATCTTTCATAACGATATTTAGTCTGGACGGATTATTGTAGCAATCACTACATATGCTAGTTTTTGTATATGGTAGTTGAACAAACGGAACAACGTTCTTCTAATAGAATGGTTACCTAGGACGTGTACAGGACATGGTCCAAAGGGTTCTGTTAATTCAAAGGATGCTAAAATAGCATGCAAATTTCAATGGTTGAAATAAGCATTCGCGGAGTTGGAATCTTCATCATGATGAAATTGTTAAAACGTTTAGTTTCATCAGATACGGTGAAGATGCTTGCTTTTGCAAGAAATTAAGTGGGAGTGCTGAGACATATTTCTAATACATTATGTAGAAGACATATTGTTGATTGGAAATGATGTATATTTTATTGACACGGGTGAAGTTTCATTGAAAATTTGATTTTAATGGAAGATTTGGGCAAAACCAGTATATTGGGCTAATATGGTCTATATAGATAGATTGAGGTGCTAATATGGTTGGGCCGAAGTACATATATGAAATATTGAATAAGTTCAATATGGAAACGACGAGAAAAGTTCTTGCCGCATGGAAAAGGTTGAAGCGAGATTCAAGTGTTTTGACACTTGATGAGTAAAATCACATGAATGATTTGATCAATCATGTACACCATGATATGTACAATTCCAAGAATGTCCTATGCTCTAAATGTTATGAGCATATACCAGAATGATTCATAAGATGATCATTGGACAATAGTAAAGATATCCTTACGTGCTTTGGAAGGACTAAGAATATATATTATGTATGTTGGACAATAGTTCATTGTAAAGTGTTACATTGATACTAGTTTTGTCGCAAGATACAATCTAAATTTATCTCAATTTTGGCGGTATGTTAAGGTGGCAAAATGTAATGGAAGAAAGTTCCATGATAGATTTGGAATAGTTCCAAATGGATTTGGATGAGTTCCAAAGTTAAGACATTATAACGAATACTACAAGGAAAGGCTAAGTATATGACTGCTCTAGCAGCAGCAAAGGAGGGCATTTGTGTCAAGAAGTTTGTTTGACAAACTAGGTGTAGTTCCAAGCGAGCTAATACTATGAAGATCTATTGTACGACAATAGATTCAACATGTTTTGAGCTCAAGGGACTAAGGTCTCACCGGAGGACCAAATTTATGCAATGCCATCTCATTAGTGAATGAGTGATGCGTAGAGACGCAAAGAAATGCAAATACACACGGACCTGAAGTGTCAGATCTGGAGATTAGGTTTACCACTAGCAATGCGTATGGATAACAACTGAATGCCATAGGTGTTGGATGCGCAAGTACCAAACTAGATTATTGACTCTAGTGCAAGTGGGAGACTGAAGGGAATATGCCCGAGAGGAAATAATAAAGTGGTTATTATCTTATTCCATGTTTATGATAAATGTTTATTTTCATGCTATAATTGTGTTAACCGGAAACGTTATTACATGTGTGTTTAATAAACAGAGAAAAGGTTCCTAGTAATGCCTCTCTTTATACTAGCTTGTTGATTAACGGATGATCAAGGTTTCCTGATCATGAACATTGGATGTTGTTAATAACAAGGTCATGTCATTGGAGAATGATGTGATGAACATACACCCACAGTAGTTATAGCAATACGATCATGTCATCAAGTTTCTATTGCTGTATCACACTTTCACGAAGTAACCCTAATCCTTAGACCATGAGATCACGTCAATCACCGACACCGGAAGAGTACTTTGATTCCATCAAACGTCAAACCGTAACAGGGTGATTATAAAGGTGTCGTTGGGTACTTGGAAAGTGTTAGTTGAGGCTCGTGGACCAAGAGTGGGATTTGTCCATCCAGATGACGGAGAGATATACTCTGGGCCCTCTCGGTGATATCACATTGACATCGCTTGCAAGCACGTGACTGGCTCACGAGGATGTTATATCACGGAACGAGTAAAGAGTACTTGTCGGTAACGAGATCGAACTAGGTATGGATGATACCAAATGATCGGATCTCGGACAAGTAAAATATCGCGAGACAAAAGGAATTGGTTACGGAGTTTTGGTTCACACGATCACTAGTTCATCGTTGAATAAGTGGGAGTCATCATGGATCTCCAGATCCCGCTGATGATTATTGATCAGAGAAGAGTCTCTGTCATGTCCATTTTATTCACGAACCGTAGGGTGACACACTTAAGGATTCGTTGACGCGTTTGAGTGGATACGGAACGCTAGAGAATATACTGGACAGCACATGGACTGTTTTGATAAAACTGCTGGAATAGTTTCGGTATATCAAAATAGTGCAAGGGGATAATTGTTAATGTGTTCATTGAATGAAGTGTTCATCAATGAAGTACTCATTGAATGAAGTGTTCATTAATTTGAGTGACATTAAACAAGATAATTAAAAGTGTTTTAATGTGATAAACTCTTGGAATTTTGAGTGGAGAATTATGGAAGTTATGGGAATAATGTGTGACCCTTTGTTTTTGTGAGTGGGGAGTCCACCCACATGATGAGGGGAGAGGTGGGGGCACCTCATGGGGCGTGCTACCCCTTGGGGGCTGCCTCCCCCTCCTATATATAGATGGGTGGAGACCCCTCTACACACCAATTCCTCCATCTCTCATATGCCCTTTGGTTGGCATCTTCCTCCCCTTGCTAGTTGATCCAGTTTCACGAGTACGGTGCTTAGGCGAAGCCCTGCTCAAGATCTTCTCTACCAACACCACCACTATGTTGTAGTGCTGCTGGAGTTCCCGAGGATCCACTACTTCCGCTGCCCAACTGGAGCAAGGGGCGGAGGTCGTCGCTGATCCGTACGTGTGACCGATTACGGAGGCGCTTCCCGTTTGTGGCGCCCATCTTCATCACGACCTTGAGGTCGGCAAGTGATCGACTACATCACCCACGAGAATCGTTCTCGTTAAAGCTTTTTGGTCTTCGAGGGTGAGTCCTTCTCAAACCGTTACAAGTTATCTCCTAGATGTGATCTTGGCAGTTGCAATCGTAGGAAAAATTTTGTTTTCTATGCAACGAACCCTTCACATGACACCTCCGGCATGATCCCTTCCCCCTCCGGACACCCTGTCCGGTAATCACTCGGAGCCGGCTTTTCATCTCCGGATAAATTCCCACTCCGAGCAACGTGAATTGCACTGCGTTAGAACACCGTTAACTTTGCATATGTCATGTCATGCATTTTTTGTTATGTTTACTTTGTATTTACTGTTTCTTCCCCCCCTTTATTCTCCGGTAGACCCCGCTGCTACCGCCGACTACAGTGCTACCGGGTACGACTACTTCGTCGATGACCCTGCGCCTACCCGCGAGCTTCCAGGAAAGCAGAGCCATTCTCTTCCCCAGATATCGCCTATCTTTTCCGTACTTTCTTCCACTAGGCATTGTTACTGCTTCTGCTACGTTACAATCGTATTCAATTGCATAGCCTATTTTTTCGCCCTTTGATGTACCTCCTTTATCCTATGTTGCCTATTATAAATATGTTATATTCAGCAGTGAGCCCTGCGCATTGTTAGCTAGGACTAGATAGCGGGCCGTGAACACTCAGGGGAGTGAACACGGATACAATATATATATAACTGCACAGGTACGGTACAATGCAGACACCGCCTAAGGCCCCCTAGATCAGCTCTGCCGAGTCACCCTCAAGTGTGAGCTATGAAGGAGTAATCCTTGTACTCCACTCATTGCTGACTCTGTATAGCCGCTCTAGGTACCTGAGCAACGGTTGTCCTTAAGGTAAGAAGTCGGGCGACCCAACGGTGCCCACGAGCGGTATGGCGTCGGGAACAATAGGGAGGGTACGACCGACGTTACTGGCGTGCTTGGCCCCTGCTCGTATCTCGCGAGAGTTACCAAACTACGAAAAGTCGACCTCTACCAAGAGCACACGCGAGGTAAGGTAAGGAGACGGTTCACCTTGTTGGTAACCGCAGAGACTTGGTGGGACGACAGGGCAGACACCGATGTACTGGTGGTCCTGACTGCTGTCGTTGACCGCGGGTCAGTTAACTCGAGGCAACGATAACGGTTGTCACGCAGGATAATTAAAATGCTAAATGGTTCGGCGGATGACTTGAGAGGCCGCAAAGGCCTGTACACACTACCTTCACGTGGGATAAGGAGTTATGGGCTCCCCTGCGTCGTAGTTTGTCCGAAAGCTCCTCAGACGTCAGCAGTACCGCGACCTGCGCTGGGAAGTTGTGTCTTCTTCGCTGGAGCGGTGTGTATTTGGATTTTCTTTTTCTTCACCGGCCAGCCACGCACCATGCAGGAGCGTGCAAGGGTGAGGGACCTAGACCCCTTGGCGCATAGGATATAGTCCGGTGGATGGCTGCTTTGTTGAGCCTAGGATGGGTTGTGTTGTTTCGGATAGCTTTGGTGGAGCGTTCACTGACAAGGTTCCCTCCACCCTAGAGATCCGAGCGTGCAGGCTGAACAGTAGTGCACCCCTGCAGGGAGTTTAATCTATTCGAATAGCCGTGTCCACGGTAACAGGATGCTTTATGCTGAAGCTGGATCTTACCACTACAAACTACTACTATTAAACTGTATGGTTCCGGGTCTTCTTCCTCGCAGGGAGTCGAGGAAGGGAACTCGGAGGCATTATTATTATTAATCATTACAACTTACTATTATACAATGCTGCAGCAACGTCTGCTGCATTGTTATTACATTCATGCTTTTGAATTGTTGGTTGTTTCTCTTCTCATGCTGCAAGACACGTTAGAAGATGCTAGTCTTCGATAGGCCTAGCTCTTACCCTTATTCTGATTTCTACCTTGCAGTCCACTATATTCAGCCTTCCCATTCCATTTGATACAAATGCATAAATGCTTAGTAGATGACGTAAGACTCGAGGGTATGCTAGATACTCACCTTTGCTTTATTTCCCCCTTTATGTTTTGCCTGATCGACCGCTGCAATCGACGTTGGAGCCTATGAGCAGGAGTACCCCGGAGGCGGTTACTACTACGTTGAGACCCCCGCTAACCAGGACCAGGAGTAGTTTCGGAGGCTCCCAGGCAGGAGGCCTTGCCTTTTTGATCTTTATCTCTGATGTTATTTGTGCTAGCCTTCTTAAGGCAAAACTTGACTAACTATGTCTGTACTCAGATATTATGGCTTGTATAACTTATGTATTCGGGTCTTCGCAACCCCCCCCCCTTTATTGTAATATATTGGTTTATCCTTTTGTGTTTAGTGTTGTGCTATGATATTCTCACCGTGGCACTCTAATCTCAGCCGTGTACACTGCGTGTATGATTACTTTACATGGATTGATTTTAGGGGCGTCACAAACATCCACCTTCTAATGACTTGATCTTCATGTCATACATGTTCCTGCTACACTGGCAGAGGCATACATTTGCATACATCATGACAGCTTCTTATTTATGTTGATTAGTTTTGTAAAGTGTGAAAGATCTCCTATAATCCTTGTAAAATAGAATGTTGCCCCTAAGTGAGGAAAAGATCCCAAAGAGTACAAATTAAAAGGTCCCAAAGAGGACAAATGAGAGTTAAATAGAAAGAGCCATTGCGGCCACCAAAAAATACAAAAAAAATAGAAAAAAGGAGAAAAATAAATAAAAAGAGAGAAGGGGGAACACTACTATTCCTTTTGAGAGATCCACACTCGTACTCTATCTTGTACTCCATAGAGATGATCATATATGCATATAGCTATGTGCAGACCTTCACACTATAGAACTTGTCTTGTATATTCCAATGATGAACCTCCTCAAATGAGCTCTAGGTCTTTGCGAGCAAGAAAGTTGGATGCACCCCCACTAGTTCCATTGGAGAGCTTTCCATACCTCATATGTGCATCTGTTGCATGGCAATCCCTACTCCTCACATCATATCTACCATTTGGCTCTCTCTCTCGCCTATGATTGTCCTCATCGATGTGGGCCTTTCACACACTTTTGTCTTCCTCCACCACCATATCTTTCTCTATCTTTGCCATCCTAAGTGTCAATTTTCTTCCTTACGCTCATCCAATGCATGAGTGCTCAAAATGTCGAAAGGGAGAGGATGAAGTTGACTTGTACCTGGCTAGTGGTCTGGGGACGAGTCAAGATAAGATTCCAAAGAAGACTAATTGTGAAACTTTAGTAGATTGAGTTCTGAACAAATAACTATGTTTTCTCTCTCGTATTACCATCCCCCACTTCTTGCACGCAAACACCATTTGGAGACATTCGAGTCACGGACAGCGAGAGCTCTTGCACCTTTATGTTCTTATGTTGCTTGTTTCAATGCTAATATAGACTCTTGCCTATTATGATTGAATTGAATTACATGCATTGATTGCTTTACTTAAAATTTCTTATATGGTTGGTAGCATGTCACCACGGAAATTATGCTTGTTATCATTTACCTAGTCGAGGACGAGCATGAATTAAGCTTGGGGATGTTGATACGTCCCAAACGTATCTATAATTTCTGCTTGCTTCATGCATGTTTTTGGTGATATCGATATGCTTTTGATACACTTTCATACACTTTTGATCATATTTGGACTAACCTATTAATTCAGTGCACCTAGTGCCAGTTTCTGTTTTCTGCTGTCTTTTTATTTCAGGTTTTCCCATAATGTAAAATGCCAGAAACATTTCGGGAAAAATATATAAAAAATCAGCGGAACGGAAGCTTCCAGAGTCCCGAAGGGGGGCCAGGGGGACCCACCAGGGCTCCAGGCACCCTATGGGTGCGACCCCCTGGTGGCCCCCTTGGCTTCCCCCTTAGCCTATATATTTCATTCGTCCTGAAACCCCCGAGGACAAAACCTTTTTCGCGATCTCGCCTCTGTTCTGCCGCCGCCGTGCTTCAAAGATCGGGAGCACCAGACGACCTCTTCCTGGCACCCTCCGGAGGGAGGATGGACCTCCGGGAGTTTCTCCACCACCATGGACGCTTCCCGGATGAACCATGAGTAGTCAACCTTGGACCATGGGTCCATGATCAATAGCTATGTGATGTCCTCTCCCCCCCTCTTTGTTCTTCATGGATTTGACCTTGTGAGCTTCCCTACATGATCAAGGCACATATGTAATTCTTTCTGTTGTTGCTATGTTGAGTTTGTTGGGATCTGATGGATTATGAGACTATGTTCAGATTGTGATGAGCAATATATTTGGTTCTTCTCCTTTTATATTTGTGTTCTTTAGTAATTCTTGCATGTTCTCCGTTGCTGTTTATTGCTTTGGCCAAGTAGTAGGTAGTGACTCCAAGAGGGAGCAATATGCATGATTGTGGGTTCATGACCCCTGATGACTAGCTTGAGTGACGGAAACATGAGTCTAGGGGATGTGTTGTTGCCACAAGGGGAAAAACTATGATGCTTGTAATCGCAGTTGCAAGGATGGTTTACTTTACGCAAATTCTTTTAATGTAGTTGGCTGTTGCTTTTGGTTTACACATTGGGTGGGGCTTGCAACTTAATACCAGCGAGATGTTTTGGATAGATATCTCAAGGTGGATGATTAGTGAGTAGATGCAGATGGATTTTGGTCTACTTGTTTTGGCGTACTGCCCATGCTTTTGAGCCTCTTCCTTTATTTTGTAGCATAGTTAGCATTGGTTTGCGTCCGTAATCCTGTCAATTGCCTAGCTATAATTTGTTTACTGCGCGCAGTTGTTTATCGTATTTAGGGAGAGATACATCACTAGTGAACATCAACGGAGCATCACTTGTCGAACCACCTACTTGTTGTCATCGGAGTCCTACGGGAGACGATCTTTCAACCTTGGTATCTTCGCCAAGGGAAATCTTGCTGCTACGCTACATCTCAAGCTTCCACTTGGGGTAACCAACAAGGGGCGAGTATCACTTCCTCGCTAGCATCAATCAGCAAGACCTGCGACATTATCATAGTCGCAGCATCAAAAGTCGAAGTTTCAGGAAGGGGACTTAGTGCTCTGCCTAATACAGAAAAGGAAAGGTATGCACAAGTTATTCCCACCTTCGGAAGGACCGTTTGTGGTAAGCAAGTGTAACATCCCAAAATTTTAAATTTTGGAATGTTATAATAATTAGATAATTATGATTGTCTTATTTGATTTGAGTGTAATTGATCTGAGTGAGATAGACTAGGATCTGAAACTTATGAAGTTTAAATGAATATTAAAATGAGAGGGAATAAAAAGACTTTCCCTAATATTCATTTTTGTTCTTTTACATTTATTATTTAAAACAAATCCAACAAATGAAAATAGAGAGAAAGTAATATGATTTCTTCAATAAATAAATAAAAGTTGGGAAAGTGTTTAAATAAAAGTTTTCATTTTATTTGCATCTTATTTTGAATAATTTTGAAAAATTAATTAAATGAGAGAAGATAACATGACTTCTTCAATTTCATTAGAATATGATTTAAATCCTTGCTTTGGGTTTTATTTGGATTTATTGGAAAATGTTATTTTAGTTTTTTATTTTGTATAAAAATTCATTGAAAATTTATTTATATAAGTCTAAGATTTTAGAATTTTTTTGCGAAATCTTTAGAGTTGCAAATTATTTTATAAAACTCTCCGATGTTGTGTTATAAATAAGTAAATAAATAAATATATTTTAATTTTTTATTTTATTTTAAAAAATTGCGTTATTTTTTTGGATTTATTTTATTATTTTAAAAATATCTCTATAGTCGGTTTTGAAAGAAAAAAAGGGGCGTGCCAGCCAGGCCGAAGCCGGCCCAGCCAGCCATCCGAGCGCGCACAGGCCAAACGGCCCTGCGCCCCTCCTGTTCGTCTTCTCCACGTAACGAACAGAGGAGAGACCAGGAGGGACACGACCATGGTGCTGCTCGTCTTGTCCGCCACAGACTCCTCTCCATTTACCTTTTGCCCCAGACAACATGTATCATAAATACCCCACGTCCCTCTCCACCGATTTCTCACAAAATTTCGCCCCACACCTCCCCAAATCGAGCCAATTTCGAGGTAGATCTCGCCGGAAAATTTCGACTTTGCCGATAGATCCCGTCGTCGGTGAGCCTCCCCTTGACCCCAAATTTTTCATATGGACTTCTTTCTTCGTTGTGCATCTAATGGACATCTTTTCCCTCTTTCTTGTTTTGCGCAAGATTGATCTCCAAGTTTTGCGCACGCCACGGGAGTTCATCGGAGCGGCTCGGTTCATCACGTCTCTACGCCTGTACGGACGACGTTGGGGATCATCACCACCACCGTTGTGATCTCCTCAGCAAGCTCTACACGCTAGACGACTTCTTTGTCGCCGGAGATCACCGGAACCGTCGTCTTTTTCGCGTCAAGTCTACCCGCCGCGGTTAGTAAAAACGTTGTAATCTTTTAACCGTTCTCTGTTTTAGATGAAACTAGCGGTCAATTGGTTGTTTCTAAACCCTCTACACATTAGGTACCGTAGATCCAAGTTTTGATAAAAAAAATCGTTCGATCAAAAAGATTTCTAAATCCTATGTAGATTTCGTTCTTGTAATAACTTTTTAACCGTAGATCTGTTTTAGGTGATTCCTAAGCCCACGGTTTTCTTTTGAAGCCCTCTATCCAGTACAACTCTAAAGATTTATTTAGTATTTTCTAAAAGTTTAATTCTGGACAGATTTAAATTTTATCTTCCTTTGATCTTATCTTTTGTTTTATAAACTATTTTAATAGATTCTTTTTTCAAACAGGAACCCTAGCTAAACCCTAGCTTCTAGACACTTTATAACCCACTTTTACCTCAATAGTGATCTGTTTTCAATAACCTTATTGTTTCGGTTCTTCTTGGAGTTTCAAAATTTTGTTTGCCTTCTTTTGAATAGTTGATTTATTGTGTGCAACCTTGTTTGCTTGGTTACGATAGATTGCTCGGAGTGTGACGAGTAGAATTGTCGGAATTGTGAGCGCGAATAACTTCATCAAGATTCAAGGCAAGTCAATCTTTGATCATACTCCCTATTACCTATGTTTTCAATGCATTAGTTCTTCTTCTTTAGATTGCATGATAGGTTATGCTATTCTATTACACCCAGTAGTTCATTGAGGTAGGTCTGATCCTTAGAACATTGGCACCATCGTGTACCATGATATTGCTATGCTAAGTAGACGTGGATTGGTATGTGAATGATTATGAGGTATGAGTGATAATGTAGTAATTAGGACCAAGATAAAGTTAATGAACTACCTGGGTGGGATGATTGCGAGTATCTTGGAGATGTCCAATGATGAGTGCGGAAAGCCACCCAAGCTCAAAGGGACTAATTATGTTGTCATACCTAGAAGCTTACGTGTGCAGCCACAAGGTATTATAGGCTCTGGCTTAGTTGAGTAGGTTGTGTGACCTCTTTCCGAGATAGACTAGCAGATGAAGATTTTTATAGGTGTACCGATTTATCCAGCGGTTAAGGGGAAACACTTCTGAAAGACCATGTCTCGATCTTCCAGTTGTCATACACCATGCAGTGTGACGAACTACAAAGGAGGCGATCGAGTCTTGTGGGGAAAAGTGCACAAACCTCTGCAGAGTGTAACACTAATCGATTAGTCGTGTCCCCATTTATGGACAATTTGAGTTAATAGATGTGGTAATATTGATTTGTCTCATCATATTTAATTAATTTAATGGTTTAATCACTTTGGGATAGATTGAGTGGAATATTCCATATTAATCCTATGCTATTGTAGAACTTAGTTATTATTATTCTATAGGGAAAATTAGCTTTTTGCAAAAATAAATGTCGAAGCTCCACTAGCCAAATTGCATGTATTGTAGGAAATTTTACTTCTTTCTGGGATATGATTCGCCGTACATTCAAATGTACTGACCCGTTGTCGGGATGTAACCTTCGGTGTTGCAGGATTATATACGACGAGTAAGTGATACGATATAGGGTCGTGAAGTCTACACTCAACTTTGCCGTTGGCGTTGATGGGACTCCACTTATATATTGATTCTCAAAAAATAGCTACCAAGAAGCAATCCACTACTATCCTACTTAGAAGCTTTTATGTTGGAATTACTCCTTGGAATAGCTTCGTCATAGATACTGCTATCAATGGGAATTTCCTAGAAGCCCCAATTTGGGAATCTCTTAATGTTATTGAAAATCTTGTTGGGAATCTCCCTGTTGCTAGCATTCAAGAGGACATCACTCAAGTTCACATTATGAAAAAACTTGAAAAGATAGAGCTAGAAATACCAAGAATCAATAAGATAAATGAGTTGGATTGTAAGATTCAAGGGAATTTGAATAGACTGGATAGCTCCATGCATAAAATTATGAAAACTTTGGAGACCATCAAATCCCATGATCTGGATCCTTCTAGGATAGATAAGATTGAGGAAACCATTGACACTTTAGGAACTACTTTCTCCTCAATCAAAACCAAAAAGTTCGAAACTCCGGAAAAGAAGGACCTAAGTTCACTTATGTCCCTAAGGTTCCTCGACCCAAAAACAATCCACTTATTGCCAAGGGAGTTGAAATTGTGAAAACTTTGGAAGAAATACCTCTCTTGGATAGATTTAAAAATGAAGCTCCAATTACTTTTCCTCCTTTTTCTTTTATCACTAGAAGTATCTTCATTAGAACCTTATTTGAAAGACCTCTTAAAACAAGTTGTACAATTGAAGAGCTTTTTGATGATTTTGATGATGGTTCAATTGATACAACTTGATTCTTCTTTTTGCTTCTTGCCTAGCTTAAAGGCGGAAAAGAAAGCGCTTGTTGGGAGGAAACCCAACATGTTTTTACTTCTGTTTTTAGTGGTCTTCATGATTTTTACTACTGTAGCAACATCATTGTATCTTTATTTTCTAGCTTTGTGCCAAGTTTAGCCTCCGATTGCAAGAAAGTTCAAAAGTTGTGACATCCTGTCCAGAAATCATATTATGTCCTTGGGCGGAAAAATTTATGATAAATCACCAGATCATCTTTTTGATCTGAATTGTTTTGAAAATGTGCTCTATAAAATTAGCTTTCGGGTGTTTGTTCTGAGTTTTTTGATTTGAGTCGCAGAACTACACCAAAAAAATTATTTACTACCTTCTGGTCTGTTTTTCACAGATTCTGCCACGTTTTTCCTTTCCTAAATTTTGCAAGTATTGCGCTAGCTTTTTCTTTGGAAAAACTTATTGGAAATCTTGAGAAACAGTAGCCCTTCAAGAAAATCTTTATTTCCAGTAGAGGCAAATTGTTTTATTGTGGGTACTAACCTCTCTAACCAGCTTCTGATGAGTTATGTATGAAGGGAGTTTTCAAGTGTGCAAGGGAAGATGATGAAAGAAGATCCGGGAGTGTAAAATGCTCAAGCTTAGGGATGCCCCCATGCACCCCTAAGAAATATTCAAGGAGACTCAAGCATCTAAGCTTGGGGATGCCCCCGTGCATCCCCTTCTTCATCAACAATTATCATTTCGTCTTTCGTTCCACTATATTTTAATCACTTCATGCGTTATGTGCTATGCTTGGAGTGTCTTGCTCTTTTATTTTTAGTTTTCTTTAGCTTTGCTTGCTGTTAATAACAAGTTAGAACCCAGCTTTCTTCGTGTGGCAGAGAAACACGCTCCACTTTAAACTAGAACACATCATAGGATTTTCATGCTTATCTTAATTTTGTTGTGTGTTCTTTATCTTTTCGTAGCTGTTGTCATGTTTAGCTCTTTTGATTTCATGTTTATTTATTTTCAAGAGCTTTTTTTTAGTTTGTAGCTGGAACTCTCTTGAGTCTTCATGTTTATATTTTTTAGAGAGATGTCCTCTTGCACTGAGTTGTGTGTCTTGACGTAAAGTAGGTAATTGAGGTTGCTATTCAATTGTAGTAGTAACTTGCAATAGTTTTGAGGTATTGTCTTGAGTAATGTTTGAACTTTTGGTGTGAAGAGCTTTGGCCTATTAGTGATAGATGTCACATTTTGGGCAATCCGTGTTTATTTTCTAAAAACTACAAAAAAAACTAGTTGAGAACTATAGCTACTAGATGGATCACCAATCTTTGGAGGGATCGAATATTAGAGTACACTCATGTACCATGAGTCGAGGATGCGCAAGGATAACCAAACCCTCATACACTCCTCCTCGGGGTACTTGTCTCTTTGTGAATCTCCTTATTAGATTGAGAGTTACTGGTAATAAGTGCATGAGTTCTTCGGACTAATGTAAGTATTGAAAGTTGACACTTCCACCTCCTCATATTTCCTAGCCTCTTCCGTACCATGTGTTGCCTTTTCTCACTCCGAGAGTTGGGCCTACCTCGCTGGTGCATCCAAACCCTTGGCATGATACGCTCTGTCATCATAAACCTCCTTATATCTTTCCTCAAAACAGCCACCATACCTACCTATCAAGTCATTTCCATAGCCTTTCCGACATACATTTCCATGCAACATCCACCTTCTCATGACTTGATCTTCATATCATACATGTTCCTGCTACACTGGCAGAGGCATACATTTGCATACATCATGATAGCTTCTTATTTATGTTGATTACTTTTGTAAAGTGTGAAAGATCTCCTATACTCCTTTTAAAATAGAATGTTGCCCCTAAGTGAGGAAAAGATCCCAAAGAGTACAAATTAAAAGATCCCAAAGAGGACAAATGAGTGTTAAATAGAAAGAGCCATTGAGGCCACCAAAAAATACAAAAAATAGAAAAAGGGGAAAAATAAAATAAAAAGAGAGAAGGGGGAACACTACTATTCCTTTTGAGAGATCCACACTCGTACTCTATCTTGTACTCCATAGAGATGATCATATATGCATATAGCTATGTGGGGACCTTCGCACTATAGAACTCGGCTTGTATATTCCAATAATGAGCCTCCTCAAATGAGCTCTAGGTCTTCGCGAGCAAGCAAGTTGGATGCACCCCACTAGTTCCATTGGAGAGCTTTCCATACCTCATATGTGCATCCGTTGCATGGCAATCCCTACTCCTCACATCATATCTATCCTTTGGCTCTCTCTCGCCTATGATTGTCCTCATCGAGGTGGGCCTTTCACACATTTTTGTCTTCCTCCACCACCATATCTTTCTCTCTCTTTGCTATCCTAAGTGTCAATTTTCTTCCTTACGCTCATCCATTGCATGAGTGCTCAAAATGTCGAAAGGGAGAGGATCAAGTTGACTTGTACCTGGCTAGTGGTCTGGGGAAGAGTCAAGATAAGATTCCAAAGAGGACTAATTGTGAAACTTTAGTAGATTGAGTTCTCGACAAATAACTATGTTTTCTCTCATGTATTACCATCCCCCAATTCTTGCACGCAAACACCATTTGGAGACATTCGAGTCATAGACATCGAGAGCCCTTGCACATTTATGTTCTTATGTTGCTTGTTTCAATTCTTTATGTTTTCTGCTGTCTTTTTATTTCAGGTTTTCCCATTCTGTAAAATGCCAGAAAAATTTCGGGAAAAAATATAAAAAATCAGCGCACCGGAAGCTTCCAGAGTCCCGAAGGGGGCCCAGGGGGGACCCACCAGGGCTCCAGGCGCCCTATGGGTGCGACCCCCTGGTGGCCCCCCTGGTTGCACCCTTCGCCTATATATTTCATTCGTCCTGAAACCCCCGAGGACAAAACATTTTTCACGATCTCGCATCTGTTCTTCCGCCACCGTGCTTCCAAGATCTTGAGCACCAGAAGACCTCTTGCTGGCACCCTCCGGAAGGATGATGGACCTCCCGGAGCTTCTCCACCACCATGGACGCTTCCCTGATGAACCGTGAGTAGTTCACCTGGGACCATGGGTCCATGATCAATAGCTATGTGATGTCCTCTCCCCCACTTTGTTCTTCATGGATTTGACCTTGTGAGCTACCCTACATGATCAAGGCACATATGTAATTCTTTCTGTTGTTGCTATGTTGAGTTTGTTGGGATCTGATGGATTATGAGACTATGTTCAGATTGTGATGAGCAATATATTTGGTTCTTCTCCTTTTATATTTATGTTCTTTAGTAATTCTTGCATGTTCTCCGTGGTTGTTTATTGCTTTGTCCAAGTAGTAGGTAGTGACTCCAAGAGGGAGAAATATGCATGATTGCGGGTTCATGCCCCCTGATGACTAGCTTGAGTGACAGAAACATGAGTTTAGGGGATGTGTTGTTGGCACAAGGGGGAAAACTATGATGCTTGTAACCGCAGTTTCAAGGATTGTTTACTTTACGCAAATTCTTTTCATGTAGTTGTCTGTTGCTTTTGGTTTACACATTGGGTGGGGCTCGCAACTTAATACCAGTGAGATTTTTTGGATAGATATCTCAAGGTGGATGATTAGTGAGTAGATGCAGATGGATTTTGGTCTACTTGTTTCATATCACAAGAAGAAAAGTCAAAACCTAGAATAAGAGGATGACTCAAGATTCATAGAAGAAGCCTTACACCCCGGAGAACACCGGTTATGGTAAATTCAACAAGAACAGAAAGGAGAAGAATGCATCAGAGAGTCCCAAGGAAAATGATGAAAGAAGTGTGTATCTGCAGAAGAACCCAATTTCTGCAAAGAAGGATCTAAGTAAACTCATATGTTGCGTAGGGAGACATGTCACTACCCCAACGGTTGCCCCAGACGGAAGCCAAATACTCAAGGAGCTTAAGTAATCACAATGAGACCTCGAGACTGGAAAGGAGTAATCTGTTTTGCTGCAACGAGGCAGACCACCTTATCCAAGAATATCGCAATGGATAGAAGTCTTATGCTGAGATATTAGTTGTGAAGCATGAAATAAGAGTAGGAGGAAATATTTTGTAAAATAGAAACGTCGGATGGATATGTGTAATTCTATGAGATTGCAATGATCAATTTGAGAATCAATGAAGCTAGTATGTGCCTTTGGTCAGAAAATAAACCACTCGTGGGAATTGGATGTTTATGAGTAGTAACACTACAAGCAAGGAGAAGTGATTCACAAGCTAATGTAAGGATAAGGAAGATACCCTGGATTTTCATTTTTAAGCATGGTAGTATCTCGTATTATTATCCAAAGAATAATGGAAGTGTTAACTACATCGGACCTCATAATGGAGTTTTGACAAGTAAATCGTGAGTCCGTTTGAAGATGTGATTGTATGTATTAAGATATTCAGGAAGAAGTATAGTTGGATTTTAAGAATGAGAAGCAAGACTTATGTTTGAGATGGAGAATATTTGCAACCCAAGGAGGATTTACGATTTGCAATAGATGAGGTGGGCCATAACCCCCAAGCCGCAGGATTGGATAAGAAGCAAGCACGCTCTTGCGAAAAGAATAACCCTGAGGAAAGTTACAATTTTATGAACCGACGATCTTATAGGAGTATAGGAAAAACCTGAGAGTTGTGAAGAAACGATAGTTGTTTTGTTTGGCATGCAGAAACCATGGAAACTAAGTTCGAGGAGAAGATAATGTTTGCAGTTCTTGTGAGGATGCCCGAGTGTTAGAATGCAAGATTCGCTAAACCATATACAAGGTAATGATTTGGGTGTAGGATTGATTGATCACCATACTTTCTACTCTTATTATTCTCTTTGCTATGTGGGATGGTAGATCTAGAGCGACTTACCTATAACAGAGAGATGACGATGACGTTAAGCCAAAAACTTTAGAATGGTACGATGTTGACCCTGCACATTGCAACCCTCACGAATCATAAGTAATACGGTGATGATAAACCAAGACCCATGTTCTGCAAGAAACCCTCTTGTTGACCACCATGAGAGTACCCATATTTGTTTGTATTGGCGTTTGACCTGTCATTCATGAAGGTTCAGTATATGGAAGACCGATCATTTTGATAAAGGATTCAATACCTCAAATGAGTAGGGGTATATGTAATAAGGAAGCCATCGAAGGAGTGGTATTCTTGAAGAACTGGTATTTTGTTTTAAGGGTGGTAGCACCCTAGAGCTTCGTAGGATCAGTGGATTTCAGAGACGAAAGACCCCAAACCTAACCTTTTCTTTCTAGCCTCTTCGAATCTCGAGGATGAGATTCATTTTAAGGGTGGTAGATTTGTAACATCCCAAAATTCTAAATTTTGGAATGTTATAACAATTAGATAATTATGATTGTCTTGTTCTATTTGTGTGTAATTGATCTGAGTGAGATAAACTAGGATCTGAAACTTTTGGAGTTTAAATGAATATTAAAATGAGAGGAAATACAAGGACTTTCCCTAATATTCATTTTTGTTCTTTTACATTTATTACTTAAAACAAATCCAACAAATAAAATTAGAGAGAAAGTAATATGACTCCTTCAATAAATAAATAAAAGTTGGGAAAGTGTTTAAATAAAAGTTTTCATTTTATTTGGATTTTATTTTGAATACTCTTGAAAAATTAATTAAATGAGGGAAGATAACATGACTTCTTCAATTTCATTAGAAAATGATTTAAAACCTTGCTTTGGGTTTTATTTGGATTTATTGAAAAATGTTATTTTAATTTTTTTTATTTTGTATAAAAATTCATTGAAAATTTATTTATATAATTCTAAGATTTTAGAAATTTATTTGGGAATTTTTGGAGTTGTAAATTATTTTATAAAACTGTTTGAAGTTGTGTTAAAAATAAGTAAATAAATATATTTTTTTATTTTTTTAATATTGCGTTATTTTTTTGAGTTATTTTATTATTTTAAAAATATCTCCATAGTCGGTTTTGAAAAAAAAGGGGGCGCGCCAGCCAGGCCGAAGCCGGCCCAGCCAGCCACGCCACCACAGACGGGCGGAATGGCCCAGCCGCCCTGAGCGACCAGCCAGGCCGCCCCGCGCAAGGCCCAGCGCCCCTCTTGTTCGTCTTCTCCACGTAACGAACAGAGGAGAGACTAGGAGGGACACGACCATGGTGCTGCTCGTCTTGTCCGCCATGGACTCCTCTCCGTTTACCTTTTGCCCAAGAAATCTTGTCTCATAAATACCCCCACGTCCCTCTCCGCCGATTTCTCACAAAATTTCGCCCCACACCGCCCCAAATCGAGCCAATTTCGAGGTAGATCTCGCCGGGATATTTCAACTTTGCCGGTAGATCCCGTCGTCGGTGAGCCTCCCCTTCACCCCAAATTTTGCATACCAACTTCTTTCTTCGTTGTGCATCTAATGGACATCTTTTTCCTCTTTATTTTTTTGCGCAAGATTGATCTCTAAGTTTTGCGTGCGCCATGGGAGTTCATCGGAGCGCGCTCGGTTCATCGCGTCTCTACGCCCGTACGTAATCTCCTAGTCAAGATCTACATGCTAGACGACTTCTTTGTCGTCGGAGATCGTCGGAACCGTCGTCTTCTTTGCGTCAAGTCTACCCGCCAAGGTTAGTACAAATATCGTAATCTTTTAAATTTTGCTTCATTTTAGATGAAACTAGCGGCCAATTGGTTTTTTGTAAACCCTCTACACATTAGGTGCCGTAGATCCATGTTTTGAGAAAAAATATTTTTCGTTTGATCAAAAAGATTTCTAAATCCTATGTAGATTTCGTTCTTGTAATAACTTTTTAACCGTAGATCCGTTTTAGGTGATTCCAAATCCCACAGTTTTCTTTTGAAGCCCTCTATCCATTACAACTCTAAAGATTTATTTAGTATTTTCTAAAACTTTAATTCTGGACAGATTCAAATTTGATCTTCTTTTGATCTTATGTGTTGTTTTATAGACTATTTTAATAGATTCTTTTTTCAAATAGGAACCCAAGCTAAACCCTAGCTTCTAGACACTTTATAACCCACTTTTACCTAAATAGTGATCTGTTTTTGATAACCTTTTTTTTTGGTTCTTCTTGGAGTTTCAAAATGTTGTTTGCCTTCTTTTAAATTGTTGATTTATTGTGTGCAACCTTGTTTTCTTGGTTACGATAGATTGCTCAGAGTGTGACGAGTAGAATTGTTGGAATTGTGAGCGCGAATAACTTCATCAAGATTAAAGCCAAGTCATATATTTGCTCATACTCCCTATTACCTATGTTTTCAATGCATTAGTTCTTCTTCTTTAGATTGCATGATAGGTTATGCTATGCTATTACACCCAGTAGTTCATTGAGGTAGGTCTGATCCTTACAACATTGTCACCATCGTGTACTATGATATCGCTATGCTAAGTAGACGTGGATTGGGAAATGAATCATTATGAGGTATGAGTTATAATGTAGTAATTAGGACCAAGATAAAGTTAATGAACTACCTGGGTGGGATGGTTGTGAGTATCTTGGAGATGGCCAATGATGACTGCGGAAAGCCACCCAGGCTCAAAGGGACTAATTATGTTGTCATACCTAGAAGCTTACACGTGTAGCCACAAGCTATTATGGGCTCTGGCTTAGTTGAATAGGTTGTGTGACCTCATTCCCGAATAGACTAGTAGATGTAGATTTTTATAGGTGTACCGGTTTATCCAGCGGTTAAGGGGAAACACTTCTGAAAGACCATGTCATGATCTTCCAGTTGTTATACACCATGCAGTGTGACGAACTACAAAGGCGGCGATCGAGTCTTGTGGGGAAAAGTGCACAAACCTCTATAGAGTGTAAAACTAATCGATTAGCCGTGTCCCCGGTTATGGACAATTTGAGCGACTAGATATGGCGATATTTATTTGTCTCTAGAATTTTCGGAATTGTGAGCGCGAATAACTTCATCAAGATTCAAGGCAAGTCGTATCTTTGATCGTACTCCCTATTACCTATGTTTTCAATGCATTAGTTCTTATTCTTTAGATTACATGATAGGTTATGCTATGCTATTACACCATGTAGATCATTGAGGTAGGTCTGATACTTACAACATTGTCACCATCGTGTACTATGATATTCCTATGCTAATAGACGTGGATTGGTAAGTGAATCATTATGAGGTATGAGTGATAATGTAGTAATTAGGACCAAGATAAAGTTAATGAACTACCTGGGTGGGATGGTTGCGAGTATCTTGGAGATGGCCTATGTGGACCGCGGAAAGACACCCAGGCTCAAAGGGACTAATTATGTTGTCATACCTAGAATCTTATGTGTGCAGCCACAAGCTATTATGGGCTCTGGCTTAGTTGAGTAGGTTGTGTGACCTCTTTTCGGGATAGACTAGCAGATGTAGATTTTTATAGGTGTACCTGTTTATCCAGCGATTAAGGGGAAACACTTGTAAAAGACCATGTATCGATCCTCCAGTTGTCATACACCATGCAATGGGACGAACTACAAAGGAGGCGATCGAGTCTTGTGGGGAAAAGTTCACAAACCTCTATAGAGTGTAAAACTAATCGATTAGCCGTGTCCCCGATTATGGACAATTTGAGCAACTAGATTTGGTAATATTTATTTGTCTCATCATCTTTATTTAATTTATTGGTTTAATCACTTTGGAATAGATTGAGTGGAATTTTCCATCTCAGTCGTATGCTATTGTAGAACTTAGTTATTATTATTCTATAGGGAAAATTAGATTTTTGAAAAAATAAATGTAGAAGCTCCACTAGCCAAATTGCATGTATTGTAGGAAATTTTACTTCTTTCTGGGATAAAATTTGACGTACATTCAAATGTAAAGACCCGTTGTCGGGCTGTAACCTTCGGTGTTGCAGGATTATATACAACGAGTAAGTAATACGATATAGGGTTGTGAAGTCTACACTCAACATTGCTGTTGGCGTTGATAGGACTCCACTTATATATTGATTGTTCGGCTGTGTATTCTATCCAAAGGGCTGTAAGGTAATAAATACCATGTATTTACGTTAATTTATGACATGTGATACTATGGTATTTCATTGAGTACTGTGTGTGCTAGCATACTGATCCGGGGATAGCACAGAAGGAAAGTAGACTTGATTCCCTTCGGGACCGGGTCGCTACAGCAAGAATTTATACAATGGGTTCTACTACCTTTTTTTGATATATGAGAGCCTAGGTCATGGAATATTGCTCAGCTCCGTCCATATTACACTTGAGTAGATCAGGAATATTCTTGTACACCCGTTTTAAGACATCAGTAATAGTATAAAAGTCGGTTGTTTCGTGCCGACTTCTTCCTTTTTTGTTTTTTAAATTTATTTTTAATCGTTCGTCTTTAATTGCATTACATTCTTGCATTTAATTATCTGGAGACCTCGAGGGCTTGATCACCCCTCTTATTCGTACCAGGCGTATATATGACTTTATTAAGGGAACCTGGGGGCTTGATATTCTTTAAAATCAGCTCTTTATTTGGCGACTCGGCATATATATGTAATTGGCCTATTATGGAATTATTTTGGCATGTATAGCTGATAGAAAATCAAACTCATATGACCCTAGTGCCCTATTTTTGACTCATGCATCCGCTGACTATATAAGATGTTTGCTGAGACTGGCTCTTCAACAGGGAACACTAGAATAAGTCATGTGATTCCTGCTTACTGAGAAGTTTCGACCTACACGCAAAAAAAGACGAACAATCCTTTTTTTTTGTAAGTCAATCAGAAGCCTCCTATTAAGGAGCCGTCTGATACTGGATTTGTATGATTAAAGTATGTTGTATAATTCACGTGCACGGCCGGCTTCTATATGAGCTTTTACATTTTTTGCATACATAAACATATTTTTTAAGCACATATTGCATCATGTCTTTCTCTTATACCATAAGCATGTTGATATTCCAGTATTTAGGTTTTTACTTATCTCCAACTGCCCGCTTCTATATACATCATCAAGTGCACTAAAATTTGGTACTTGGGGGCTACATATTTGCTCTACTATGAGTCGGCATGACATAAATTGTTCATACCGACACATGAGGGCTACATATTTTCTCTACTATGAGTCGGCATAACATAAATTGTCCATACCGACTCATGGGGGCTACATATTTGCTCTACTATGAATCGGAATGACATACAATTGTATATACCGACTCATGGGGGCTACATATGGTGAAGAGACTGACTTCTCACAAACTAGCTTTTCGACATTTTAGTCGGTTACAGAAGCCGGCTAACTGGCATTTTGGAAAATGAAAATTTTACAAGCCACCAAACAAATTTCTTACAGACCAAAGAGAAAGATCGCCAAATATTCAGATAGCCCTTTTTAAGTTTATGCCTCCATAAGATAAACATTACAATCAGGGCCAATGTTTGGAAGAAAACTACTTTGGAAAATGAAGCGTTCAAGATGATCATGGCTTGATCTCATCAATTTCATCATCACTGCTGGAGACACCATCGCTGTCAGTTGATGAGGAACTATGGGATTTGGCCGTCCCATTGTAAAATTCGCTATCACTGCTACTGGAGCTCTCCATGCAGCACTTCACGTGATCCCCGTTAGAATCAAAACATCTTGCCCACAGGGTTTGATCTCCGTCATACCTGAAGACAATGCTATCCCACTTTTTAAGGTTGCGAGAGTAGATGATTGTTTTTCAACCTTTCTCCAAGAACATGGAGCCATTGATGGAGAAGCTTGTGGTCACCCAGACAGGCTCGTGAGGATAGCCATAACACCGAAGCCACATCCCTGGGGCTTGGATTTTCCCATGATTTGATCAAAGGAGTTGGGGAGATGAACCCATCGGCGAGGTTTTGAGCGGAGTTTTATAAGGAACTTGTGACTAAACTCTCCCTCATGAGTAGCAACACAAGTGGAAGAAGAAGATAATCCCCGCGGGCTCCATGCCCTTGTGCACCACGTCAACCTCTACCACCTCGACCTCGACCATGGCCGCCATGGGAACCAGCACCTCCGCGGGTGATGGGATTCGTCCCATCCATGGACGCGGATTCACGGTTGCGGAGCCATGAGAAGGACAACTTACGAAATGAGAAGGATGAAATAAGAAGGGGGTATACGGTTCATTTAGCACCAAGGTCAGTTATATATTGATGAGAGGTGGTGTAGTTAAAGCAATATCATTATAGCATTGCAGATTACCCATGACAGGCGGCATTAAAGAGAAAGACTCTTCGATTTCCGCCATGGCATGACTAGGACATTTAATGTCGATACTTTGTTTTCTGAAGGCATTTCATAAAGATGTATCACCTAAAATAGTTGTGACCTTTCGATTCCCACTGTGGTGAAAAAATTTGTTGACTGGAAAATAGATTCGTAAGGAAAGTCGGCTCATCAGAAGATCTGGTCTATATTATGAAGATGAAGCTATGAAGCCTGTTTTTTCGGAAGAATATCTGCAAAGAAAATCACAAGAATCGGCTCTGATTTTCTATAAGAGTCGGCATCGATATTTGTAAAAGAATCTAGGAAGATTGTCGTGAAGCTAAAGCATCGTGCCAATCTTGGGGGCTAATGTCGGGGGGCGGGGGTGGTTCAAGACCAAAACCCGGCATACTGATAACTCAGGCCAACTCGTCAGAGGAGGGCCCAGAAAGAGACCCGGCGATGGGTCGGGTCATGCCAAGCGTGAAGACCGAAGGCTTTAGAAGGAAGTTATCTTACCTTGAAGAACAAGGAAACTACATGTAATTAGACTAGGACTCTATTTCGGGTAGGAGTCGGATTGTGTAAACCCTAGGACTCGGCATCTATATAAGCTGGCGCCTTGGGACATCAAACACTACTGCAAAGAGGGGCTAATACGATGCTCCTTTCCCCGTCCCTTGTACGAAACTGTTTGCGATGCTATCAACGCAAACGGTACAAAGAAAACGTTTGGGAGAAACTGAACTGTCTGGGAAACATACCCAAAAGGCCACAATTCTAAAAATTATTGTGTGGGTGATGTAGGACTGACGGGTCTTGGAAAATCGGTCTGGGATGTTTACAGCGAAAACCCACGGTTGGATATAAAGGACCGCCAGCCTGTCTACGCAAACGTTCATTGTAACTGAAATGTTTGGAATGCCTAATCTATCAGGCACGCTTCTGAAAATACTTTCGTGTGTGAAATAAGGACTGGCGATTCGTTCAAACAACCGTCCGCATGACCAGCTAGAACACCCATGGTTGCAAAGAATGAACCGCTAGCCCAATCTTCACAATCATTTGTATTTACTGAAACGCGTGGGATGTGTAATCCATCAGGCACGTTTCTGTAAATCTTAGTGTTGTTCATGAACGCACACAGTTCCTACAATCAAGTGTTTGGTATTTCTCCTTAGAACATCAACGGTTCTAAAAAATGAATCGCTACCTTAGTAAAACAAACGTTCTGAATTAAAACATGGTGTGCGAAGTAAAAGATATCAGAAACGTTTCAGAAAATCTAAGGGTTGGTGATGCACGGCACACAGTTCGTACAATAAACTATGGGTTATAATAGTCGCCTGGTCATGCGGTATTTTTCGTGGTCAACTCCCTTATCTTCTATGCGAGCCGCGCATTGCTACTCCTACTACACAGTAGGCGTGCCGTTGGCCGGCGACCGTGATCTATTGAGAAGTTCCTCCTCTCTTCTACAAAAGCTGCCATTCCACTTCCACCACTCCAGCTCTCTCTCTCTCTCTCTCTCTCTTTCTCTCTCTGCGCATCCGGCCATCCAGACCTCGATCCACAGTTCGTCACCCCAAGGCCATGGCTTCTTCAACCCCCCCCCCCCCCCCCGCTAAGCATGTTAGGTATAGTGGTTTCCACCTCCGTTCTATTCTATTACTCTATCTCCTTTTTTGTGAGTAAATCATTCTCTTTTATGCTCCAATCTCTCTTTTCACATCGTTGTTTTATTCACATCGACATACAGGTCCGGCGGATCTGATTGCCCGGAATATCACCTGGACATCATCCATGAGTTATGCCAAGCGTTTGACAGGAGTAAATTGAATGTCATGATTTCCATCAAGGTGGCTGAAGAGAACATGGGTGACGCCATTGCCGCCAGGGAGCGGCTGCTGAAGCAAGTGGATGATTCGCTTGCAACACTTTGGACCTTGCATGAGGATTTGAAGAAGACGGTGGACATCAACATCGACCTTGCGCATAAAAATGCGAGCCTGGAGCTGGAGCTCAATCGAGCGTGCAGGGAAACATTGGTCCTTCGCGCGGAAGCCCTGACGAAGAAAAATGCAGAGATGCAGAGGATCATCCAGAGGGCCAAGGCAAATGGAGCCATGGAATAACTTTGTTTCTATTTTAGTTATCAAAATAAAAGACTATGTTTATGTAGATCAGGACGTGTGTTTCTTCTTATGTTGCTCTTAACTAAGAACTTCTCTGGTCGATCTCTAGCCAATGAATGAGTAATTCCAGTCATGTTGTGTGTGTGTATAATGCAATTTTTAGATTCCTTCTTATTGATCAGAAAGATAAATCTCATCAAATTTGTTTTTGCGGCTCACCTGCAAACTTAAAGAATCCTTATAGAGGGTTCTTCTAAAGGAGATGTTACTCAGGCTCAAGCCAAATGCCTTAGCAACAGACATGTTTTTTGTTGAAGCAAAGATCAAATAATCTAGGGTAGGAAACTATAAGAGGTTCATTATCACGACATAGGCCCTCTCAAAACATCTGGTATTGCAGCCTTCTCCTACAGGTTTCCTACAGTTGTCATATAAGAGGTTTTCAACAGCCAACAAACTTCTCCAAAAGTTTGAATCACTAGCTTTGATGCATATTTCCATTGTTGGAACATTAATTTCAGTATTGATCATATACCCTAATCAGTAATCAACATATGGATGA
The DNA here is from genome assembly GCA_950022295.1 of Bromus sterilis. Taxonomy (NCBI): domain Eukaryota; kingdom Viridiplantae; phylum Streptophyta; class Magnoliopsida; order Poales; family Poaceae; genus Bromus; species Bromus sterilis. The sequence goes on from OX465597.1 coordinate 171,118,567, forward strand.
TCACTGAAAAGATTGAATAGATATTTAAAATATATATATAGTAACTACTTGATGATAACAATAACGATCATAGTGTATCAGGGTAACGATCGCAACACATAAGTTTTAATACATATATTGGGTATCAGTCTTCATCACCAACAACAACCAAAAGACATAGCGTATATATAGCCGGGGGAGGAAGAGGCAGCGCGCACGTGCAGCCAAGTAGAGCGCATCCTGGTCGGTACTTCTTCGACGTCTTAAGGAAGAGTAGCAGGCGGCTGGAGGAAGAAGGGAACATTTCCCATCACGTACTTCTCGAGGAAGACGCCGAAGGCTGCATGTCTTGCCTTCTTTGCCGGGTTCGCTCCTTTCCGCTGGGATTTGGCAGCGCTCTTGGAATGCATGATCAGGCTGTCCAAGTCTCTCGCAGCCTTCTTCCTATGACAGAATGGGCATTGAATGTTCCCATACGCCCCGTCATCGCGGTAGCTAATCTCCCCATTCAGCAGCTTGCGGAGGATGTGGCGGCTCTTGTTTTCCCTGCTTTCCTTGTCAGAATCGACATAGTCGAAACCTACCTGTGAAATATTAAACACATAAGAACAATCATGTTTAGAAGATAACTATCAACAACCTACAAAATAAAGGGCTGGGAAGAAACCATGATAGATAGCATAATTAAAGGCGGATCGGTAGTTGTTCATGGCGGATGGAGTACATATATTCAAAGACACCCAAATTTTCAGTACAAATTTTTTTCCATCTATATATTGCAGCATGAGTTACACAACTATCTGCACCTTCACACATCTCATCGGCACCACGTAATTAGCATTCTTCTTGCACATTATTTTCGGAGATGGTACTGTGTATACTCATGGACTCATGGCTATAACATGTTGAGGCTTTGACTAGGGTTTGAGGCAACAAAACATATCACTGTGGGTGCTCTAATAAAGGGGGGCTAGGGTTTCATCTACATGAACAATTTAGATGTTTCAATGCCAAAAAAATGAAATGAAATCCTGGATCCGCCACTAATCGTAATGAGAGTATGAAACCAGAGATAGAGTAAACTGTACCCTATACCCATTAAAACAAGAACTATCCAGAACTAAACCCTACACCTTGGTAGCACGAGATTACAAGACCAATCAAATGACATGCATGGAAAATAACTTTGATCTTCGAACCAACTGGCCATATGGTGCAGGAAGAAAACCCCAAAGTAAAGAAAGAAGACTGTACAATCGAAATATACCTCAGGGTCCTCGTCGCTGACCTCCTCGGCGAACACGACAGCCTCCCGTTCATTGTCTTTGAAGTCGTCGTTGGCGGCATCGTCGTACATTGCGTCTATCTCGGCGAGGATGTCTGAGTGGATGGCTGTGACGCTCCCAAAATCAGACCGTGTACAGTAATCATACACGCAAGGTACACGATCGAGATCAGGGACTCACGGTAAGATATCACAGCACAACTCTACAAATAAAGTAATACAAGTTGTATAATACAAGCCAGGGGCCACGAGGGCTCGAATACAACACCTCAAAAGAACAAAGTTAGCAGAAGCAATAGTATCTGAGTACATACACAAGGGTACAAGGTTTCCTTAAGAAGGTTAGCACAAAAACAACAATGATCGAAAAGGCGAGGCCTCCTGCCTGGGAACCTCCAAACTACTCCTGGTTAAAGGGGAACTCAACGTCGTAGAAGGCATCGGAGATCTTCACATTGCAGTGGTCGGCATCGGGGATCTCCTACTCCTGGACTCCAACGTCGACTGCAGCGGCCGATCAGGCAAAGAGAAAAGGGGGAAATAAAGCAAAGGGGAGTATCTAGCATACCCGCGAGTCTTACGTCCGCTACTAAGCATTTATGCATTGTATCAAATGGAAAGGGGAGGCTATATATGGTGGACTGCAAGATAGAAATCAGAATAAGGGTTAATAAGCTAGGCCTATCGAAGACTAGCGTCTTCTAACGAGTCTTGCATCATGAGGAGAGAATAGCCAACAGTTTATATAAAGCATAAAGTAACAATGCAGCAGAAGTTGCTGTAGCATTGTATAATAGTAAGTTTTAATAATTAGCAATGCCTCCGAGTTCCCTTCCTCGACAACCCAGCCAGGAAGAAAACTTGGAATCATACAGTTTAATAATAATAGTTTGTAGTGGTAAGATTCAGCTTCAGCATAAAGCGTCCTGTTACTGTGGACACGGCTATTCGAATAGATTAATCTTCCCTGCATGGGTTCAGTTGTGTTACACTACACACACGGATCTCCAAGTGGCGTACACCTTGTTAGGGAATGCCCCACCGAGGCTATCCGACACTCCATAGCCCATTTTCAAACTCAACAGAGAGGTCATCCGCCGGACTATATCCTATGTACGGGGGGCTTTGGACCCTAACCCCGACGTACTCCTGCACGGTGCGAGGCTGGCCGGTGAAGTTAAAGCAAATCCAAATAAGACACCACCGCGCGAGAAAATAAGACAACACCACTTCCCGGCGCAGGCCGCGGTACTGCTGACGTTTGATGAGTCCTCGGACGAGACTACGAAGCAGAGGAGCCCATAACTGGTAATTCCCACATGTAGGCAGCGCGTATAATCCAAAAGGCTACTCAAGTCATCCACCGAACCAATTAGCATTTTAATTAACCTCCGTGACAACCGTTATCATTGCCTCGACTTAACTGACCCGCGGACAACGACAGCAGTTAGGACCACCAGTACATCGGTGCCTACCCTATCGTCCCACCAAGTCTCTGCGGTTACCAACAAGGTGAACCATCTCCTTACCTTGTCTCGCGTGTGCTCCCGAAGGAGCTCGACTTTCGTGGTTTGGTAACTCTCGCGGCCAAAAATCAGGGGCCAAGCACACCGGTACACTGGTCGTACCCTCCCTGTCGTCCCGTCGCAATACCACTCACGGGCACCGTTAGGTCGCCCGACTTCTTACCTGAAGGACAACCGTTGTTCAGGTACCTAGAGCGGCTATACAGAGTCAGCAACGAGTGGAGTACAAGGATTACTCCTCAATAGCTCCACTTGATGTGGCTCTACAGAGCCGAGGTAGGGGCCTGAGGCGGTGTCTGCATTGTACCGTACCTGTGCAGTTATAATCATCGTATCCGCATTCACTCCCTAGAATGATCACGGCCCGCTATCTAATCCTAGTTGACTAATAATGCGCAGTGTTTACTGCTGAATAACATATATATTATAATAGGCAGCATAGGATAAAGGAAGGTACATCAAGGGGTGACAAAAACAGGCTATGCAATGGAATAGGATTATAACGTAGCAGCAGCAGTAACAATTCCTAGTGCAAGAAATGTATGGAAAAAATAGGCGATATCCGGGGAAGAGAATGGCTCTGCTTGCATGGAAGCTCGGCTGTAGAGGCAGGGTCGTCGACGTAGTAGTCGTACCCGGCAGCGGTGTAGTCGGCGACAGCAGCAGGATCTACCGGAGATTAAGGGGGGAAGAAACAGTAAATACAAAGCAAGCATATACAAACAGATGCATGACATGACAGATGCAATGCTAACTGTGTTCTAACGCAGTGCAATGCACATTTCTCGGAGCGGGAACTCATCCGGGGATGAACTGCCAGCTCCGGGTGATTATCTAACAGGGTGTCCGAAGGGGGAAGGTACCATGCCGGAGGTGACATGGACATCCGACAAACAAGTGTAATGTGTATCCGTGTTAGTTGATCCATTCTGAACAACTTTCGTGTTCATAATAAATTCATCCGGATAGTTTAACGGTATCAGGCAATCATCCGACAGTCGGTCCGGAGGTCCTCATCGGAGTTACGGATTAAAAGATATTGATTTTCAAAGTTTTATTCAATTTAAAAGAGTTTCGGAATTTCTTTTATTATTTTAAATGCAACATTATCCACAACCTTATCCATAACTGTGCTGTCATGTGGGCTCCACGTGTCAGCCTCACTTTTTAATAATTCAATTTATTAATCTAATTATTCAGTGGGGCCTACATGTCATACCCACATTTCTATAAAATCTTTTAATTAATTAAACAACAGTGGGGCCCAGGTGTCATACACTGCTATTTAGTCTAATTCATTTTAATTAAGATTATAAACAGGGGGCATTTTAACTTAATAGATTATTTATCTTAAACTAATTGGCCTAGGGTCCACTTGTAAGCCACATAGGGGGGTTATCTAAACTGTTTAACAGGGGGTTTAACCTCACCGGGGTACCTAGTTGGGCACGCCGTCGAGGAAGACCACGGCGAGGCCGGTGTCCAGCACCGGTGAGGGAGCCGCGGCGGCCCAGGGGCAGCTCGGCGGGCCAGTGGCGAGTGGCGGGGGAATGGACGCAGCCGCAGCTCGCAGCGGCAGAGAAGCGCGCGAGGAGCAGGGGAGCTCGAGGTCGCGACCCCGTCAATGGCGGCCCGGGAGGGGATCGGTCCTACGGCGGCAGAACGACGAGGGAGAGAGGAGGAATCGGTGCAGCTCACCGAGGGAAGGAGGATGGCGAGCTCAGGGAGGCGCGAGGAGGTCCGGGGCGAACTGGAGAGCTCGGGGTGGAGCAGGACGAGTGGCGGCCGTCAGCGAGGGGAGGAAGACGACGACGTCAGTAGCGACTCCAGGCCCCAATCCAATGATGTGGGCGATGAAGGGGGTCACGGGCGAACTTCAGGACACGGTGGGGTGGCTGGGCATGGCCGGTGGCCACGATGGCGACCGCAGCTTGGCTACGGCCATGGCGGGCTCAGTGAGGTGGGGAAGATGCAGGGGAGAGAGGGGGGATGGCGATTTGCCTCGATCCAGAAAACGCGGGGGCCAACCTTATCGCCAAGGGGGAGTAGGTGAGGCAGGTGAGGGGGGAGGGGCCGGCCGAGCAGTGGCCATGGGGCCCTGTCGCCGTGCAAGTGGGGGGTGGGGGAACAGTGAGAGGTAGCGGATGGGGTAGGTGGGCTGTGGTTGGGCCGCTGCCCATAGGCGTAGAATAGGGATTTTTATTTTCTTTTTGTTTTTTGTTCTTTTTCTTTTCTGTTTTATTTAGTTTATCCACTAAATGGGTTTTTGTAAAATGTGCAACTGGACAAAACAATTACTTTGCAATATTCAGAGATGGTACAAAAAGATTGGGGCCAAAATAAATCAATTTAGCATTTTTTTTAATTATTCTATTGATGAAAAGGGATTTTTGGCTACTCTTTTTAATTGTTGTATTTATTTTAAAGCTTGATAAATTCCCAAAACCACAAGGACATGATCAAGTGATCATTGTGCATTTTACAAAATTGGTTTCACCATTTTTGGGAAAAGTTTTGATTGTCGCCTATTTTTGATATCCATCAAAAAGGGAAATTTGACTTTGTAGTGGTCCAAGATTATCATGGTTGATCAAAGCAGTAATTTTGGAACATTAACCTTTGATTAACAAGATGATTACTGTTGACTGACAGTGAGGGTGTTACAAATCTCCCCCACTACAAAGAATTCTCGTCCCGAGAATTAAAAGGTAGTGGAAGGGGTAAAGCTTTGGTTTCGTATTCTAACAAATCTTCTGGGTCTTGTTTACCTTCTCGAAGCAGTTAATCCTTCTCGTTGACGTCTTCATTTCTCTGCATCAGTGCATCTCGACGTGTTGTCATCCTTCAGCCAGGGTCTCCATCATACCTACGGATAGGGTAGGAGGGGAAAACTTAGGGGTCGGATCGATACCAGGTTAATCAACCAAGGCTAACCAAGGGAAAAGGGTACAGAGTATCTCACGAGTTAAACTCAGGGAGATACATCGATAGAAACAAAATAAGGCATGAGAATTTTTCAAACGGATATGCAAGCATTTGACGATGATAACGGAGGATGAAAAGGGGTCCAAAGCATCAGGCATAAGCACTGAGTCTGATATCGAACTGAATATCATAAGGTAGAGGACTTGTGAGTTGCATACGAGGTCAAATAAGAGGAATAACCTTAAGAACAGAAAGGTACAAGAGAGTCAGGTTTCAATCCTGTGGAACTGTGGGTTATGGGCCCACATTGAATAAGAAGGGTGGCGACAAACAATGCGATCGAGTTGCAAAGTAAGTCAGAGAACAGCTTGCCAACTATGTCGGCAACAACATCAGTGCCAAGGGCAAGAGACGAAGAGAACCATTTTCCTGCTCGTTAAGACGAGGCGGACCAATTGGCAAGGTTCTTGTCCATCGGTGATCACCGAATTGTTATCAACAGTAGTAAAAGGTTGTACGGACAAAGTAGTACACCAATGTGTTTACATCAGCAGGGAATTTTCACTGCTCGGATAATTTATATTCAAAGAAAGGTTAAACAGACCAATGGAAAGGAAAAGGTGATGATACACAAGTATCAGGTGTATATCTTTCCGAAGGGAAAGAAGAACACAATATACATGACCAAGTTTGTACTGGCAGGGAGTCAAAGGATGTTGTTGATGTTAACACAAATCATCGAGGGCAAGGATGGTATTTCTCACCATGAATTCAATAGACACATGGATGAAGCAAAAATGTTGATGATGACCACGACACTTTATGTCGAGAGGTTTCAAGAGAATGTAATCGAATAGCAACATCACCAAATAAAAGGGGTGGTGGAGAAAAAGGTAAGTGGTGTTCTCGATTGACGACAACCCAGAACCCATGGAGTGGTTACGACAGGGAAAGGTATTGTTTCATCAAAATTCTTAAGATGTAGTGCAATGGTATGATATCCTCGAGAAGCCAGGGTAACACTCGAAGGTAGAATGGTGGATCATAGGTGTAGAGACCAAGGGGGTTAATTATCTTTACGAGAAGCTTTCATGATAAGTTCTACATAGTATCCATGGGCATGAACACAAGTTCAAGGTCGACTCCCACTTCTTCAATGCATAGCCTTCATTCACTTCTCGCTTTCGGGGAGCTGGTAGGACTGAAAGCTCATCTGACGGGAGGCCAGCAGAGTATAACCCGCATAAAGTTTGGGTTATACAGTTTAGGGGAAGCATAGGGTTAACCCATCGGGGCATTTTGAAACCCATACAACAAACATCATAAGTGAGGGATACCAGATCGAAAGTAGAAGGCTGACGACACCGAGTAGATGATATCATTCGCCAGAGGCATCTGATATCAGGGAAAATTCATGAACGACTTAGGACACAAGGGGACGGTAGGTAGTAATCCACCAAAAGGTCAGGCGGCGTACAGAGAGTCTGGGGCGAGTGTCGGTACTCAACCATAAGAAGAAAGAATTCCATAGCATTGGAGATATAAGCATTGGAATAATTTGATGCTTAAGTACAAAGGAATTATGACTTCCATATCGGTGTATCAGATTCAGATACATCGATCAAACATGAATAAGTTGAATAAAAGCTTGACGGTTAATAACTTAAGGTTTGATTTACTGAGAACCAGCTCATGTACGGAATGACGTCTGAGCCAGAAGAATTGATTCCTAGGGATCAACTAATGATTGTGTACACTAGCACACACGATGATTCAACAAATCAGAATGACAATGCCAAGGGAGGTCATCGAAGACCACAAGACAACCGGGATTAATCATAGTGCAAGTAGGGAAGAAGAATCTCCAAAGTAGTAGGCTGCCGAGGATTGTCGCGAGATCGAATAGTATTTCGAAGTATTTTGGGAATCACAGGAACCACTTAAGATGAACGGATCCTGGATAAAGGTTAGGAATTATACACAGGGTGAAAAGAAGCTATAAGGCAGTAGACTCAAAGGATTCCCGAAATAACGGAAAGTATTTTGATGCATCTTGAGAACACAAGAGCAACTGAGATTGAATGGATGAACGTAATGTGTATGTGGTTATACAGACGGACTTATCAGTGGCAGGGAATTTTCAAGGTATCGGCACGTATGGTCTCGGGAATTTTATCGGAGAGTAACCTTTGGAATCTTCTCGTGAAGAAAGCGATCATCTGTAATGAGGGGCTCTCTGGGAGGAAGTAGTCACGAGAACCTAATGTCAGAGTTAGTAAAATCTTTAACCCGAAAGAGAAGAGAGATCAGAGTCCCAGAGTAAAGGTACGGAGATAAAAGATCCTAATACCACCCAGTTGGCGACGTGGGCCGATAAGCCACACGACACTTTAGTAAAGTAGTTTTCCAAAGACTAGACTCAACTTCGACCAAGGAGATGGAAGGGGTGTCCTACAGGCAGTCGACTCCGATACCAACTTGTGACGCCCCCAAAATCAGACTGTGTACAGTAATCATACACGCAAGGTACACGGTCGAGATCAGGGACTCACGGTAAGATATCACAACACAACTCTACAAATAAAGTAATACAAGCTGTATATTACAAGCCAGGGGCCACGAGGGCTCGAATACAACAACTCGAAAGCACAAAGTTAGCGGAAGCAATAGTATCTTAGTACAGACACAAGGGTACAAGGTTGCCTTAAGAAAGCTAGCACAAAAACAACAACGATCGAAAAGGCGAGGCCTCCTGCATGGGAACCTCCAAACTACTCCTAGTGAAAGGGGAACTCGACGTTGTAGAAGGTATCGGGGATCTTCACGTTGCGGTGGTCGGCATCGGGGATCTCCTGCTCCTGGACTCCAACGTCGGCTGCAGCGGCCGACCAACCAAAGCAAAAAGGGGGAAATAAAGAAAACGTGAGTATCTAGCATACCCGCGAGTCTTACGTCCGCTACTAAGCATTTATGCATTGTATCAAATTGAAAGGGGAGGCTATATATAGTGGACTGCAAGATAGAAATCAGAATAAGGGTAAGAAGCTAGGTCTATCGAAGACTAGCGTCTTCCAACGAGTCTTGCAGCATGAGGAGAGAATAGCCAACAGTTTATATAAAGCATAAAGTAACAATGCAGCAGAAGTTGCTGCAACATTTTATAATAGTAAGTTTTAATAATTAGGAATGCCTCCGAGTTCCCTTCCTCGACAAACCAGCGAGGAAGAAAACACAGAATCATACAGTTTAATAATAATAGTTTGGATTGGTAAGATCCAGCTTCAGCATAAAGCATCCTGTTACCGTGGACACGGCTATTCGAATAGATTAATCTTCCCTGCAGGGGTGGACTTGTGTTACACTACACGCACGGATCTCCAGGGTGGCGTACACCTTGTTAGGGAATGCCCCACCGAGGCTATCCGACACTCCGTAGCCCATCTTTCAAACTCAACAGAGAGGTCATCCGCCGGACTATATCCTATGTACGCGGAGCTTTGGACCCTAACCCCAACTTACTCCTGCACGGTGGGAGGCTGGCCGGTGAAGTTAAAGAAAATCCAAATAAGACACCACCGTGCGAGCAAATAAGACAACACCACTTCCCGGCGCAAGTCGCGGTACTGCTGACGTCTGAAGAGTCCTCGGACGACACTACGAAGCAGAGGAGCCCATAACTGGTAATTCCCACGTGTAGGAAGCGCGTATAAGCCAAAAGGCTACTCAAGTCATCCGCCGAACCAATTAGCATTTTAATTAACCTCTGTGACAACAGTTATCGTTTCCTCGACTTAAGTGACCCGCGGACGACGACAGCGGTCAGGACCACCAATACATCGGTGCCTACCCTGTCGTCCCACCAAGTCTCTGCGGTTACCAACAAGGTGAACCGTCTCCTTACCTTGTCTCACGTGTGCTCCCGGAGGAGCTCGACTTTCGTGGTTTGGTAACTCTCGCGGCCAACGATCAGGGGACAAGCACACCTGTACACTGGTCGTACCCTCCCTGTCGTCCCGTCGTCCCGTCGCAATACCACTCTCGGGCACCGTTGGGTCGCCCGACTTCTTACCTGAAGGACAATCGTTGCGCTGGTACCTAGAGCGGCTATACAGAGTCAGCAACGAGTGGAGTACAAGGATTACTCCTCGATAGCTCCACTTGATGTGACTCGACAGAGCCGAGCTAGGGGCCTAAGGCGGTGTCTGCATTGTACCGTACATTTGTAGTTATAATCATCGTGTCCGCATTCACTCCCCAGAGTGATCACGGCCCTCTATCTAATCCTAATTGACTAATCATAGGATAAAGGAAGGTACATCAAGGGGCGACAAAAACAGGCGATGCAATGGAATAGGATTGTAACGTAGCAGCAGCAGTAACAATGCCTAGTGCAAGAAATGTACGGAAAAGATAGGCGATACCTGGGGAAGAGAATGCCTCTGCTTTCCTGGAAGCTCGGCAGTAGAGGCAGGGTCGTCGACATAGTAGTCGTACCCTGCAGCAGTGTAGTCGGCGACAACAGCGGGGTCTATCGGATTAAGGGGGGAAGAAACAGTAAATACAAAGCAAGCATATACAAACAGATGCATGACATGACAGATGCAATGCTAACGGTGTTCTAACGCAGTGCAATGCACGTTGCTCGGAGCGGGAATTCATCCGGGGATGAACTGCCAGCTCCAGGTGATTATCGGACAGGGTGTCCGAAGGGGGAAGGTACCATGCCGGAGGTGTCGTGGACATCCGACAAACAAGTGCAATGTGTATCCGTGTTAGTTGATCCATTTTGAACAACTTTCGTGTTCAGAATAAATTCATCCGGATAGTTTAACGTTATCAGGCAATCATCGGACAGTCGGTCCGGCGGGGGACGGTTCGATGTTCGGTGTCTTAGAGGGGTGTGTTTTGTATACGGATAGTGTATCCGTATTCGTGGCATTTTTCCGATCAAGTTTGATATATAAATTATCCTCATCGGAGTTACGAATTAAAAGATATTGATTTTCAAAGTTTTATTCAATTTAAAAGAATTTCTGGATTTTCTTTTATTATTTTAAATGCAACATTATCCACAACCTTATCCATAATTGTGCTGTCATGTGGAATCCACGTGTCAGCCTCACTTTTTACTAATTCAATTTATTAATCTAATTATTCAGTGGGGCCTACATGTCATACCCACATTTCTATAAAAGCTTTCAATTAATTAAACAACAGTGGGGCCCAGGTGTCATACACTGCTATTTAGTCTAATTCATTTTAATTAAGTTAATAAACAGGGGGCCCACATGTAAGTGTCTCAAGGGGCATTTTAACTTAACAGATTATTTATCTTAAACTAATTGGCCTAGGGTCCATTTGTAAGCCACATAGGGGGGGGGGGGGTTATCTAAACTGTTTAACAGGGGGTTTAACCTCACCGGGGTACCTAGCCGGGCACGCCGTCGAGGCAGACCACGGCGAGGCCGGTGTCCAGCACCGGTGAGGGAGCCGCGATGGCCCAGGGGCAGCGCGGCGGGCCAGTGGCGAGTGGCGGGGGAAGGGATGCGGCCGCAGCGCGCAGCGGCAGAGAAGCGCGCGAGGAGCAGGGGAGCTCGAGCTCACGACCCCGTCAATGGCGGCCCGGGCGGGGCTCGGTCCTACGGTGGCAGAACGACAAGGGAGAGAGGAGGAATCGGTGAGGCTCACCGAGGGAAGTAGGATGGCGAGCTTAGGGAGGCGCGAGGAGGTCCGGGGCGAACTGGAGAGCTCGGGGTGGAGCAGGACGAGCGGCGGCCGTCAGCGAGGGGAGGAAGACGACGACGTCAGTAGCGACTCCAGGCCCCAATCCAATGATGTGGGCGACGAAGGGGGTAACGGGCGACCTTCATGACACGGTGGGGTGGCTGGGCATGGCCGGTGGCCACGATGGCGACAGCAGCTTGGCTACGGACATGGCGGGCTCAGTGAGAAGGGGAAGATGTAGGGGAGAGAGGTGGGGAATGGCGACTTGCCTCGATCCAGAAAACGCGGGGGCCAACCTTATCGCCAAGGGGGAGTAGGTGAGGCAGGTGAGGGGGGAGGGGCCGGCCGAGCAGTGGCCATGGCGCCCTGTCGCCGTGCAAGTGGGGGGTGGGGGGAACTGTGAGAGGTAGCGGATGGGGTAGGTGGGCTGGGGTTGGGCCGCTGCCCATAGGCGTAGAATAGGGATTTTTATTTTATTTTTGTTTTCTGTTCTTTTTCTTTTCTGTTTTATTTATTTTATCCACTAAATGGGTTTTTTGTAAAATGTGCAACTGGACAAAACAATTACTTTGCAATATTCAGAGATGGTACAAAAAGATTGGGGCCAAAGTAAATCCATTTAGCATTTGTTTTAATTATTCTATTGATGAAAAGGGATTTTTGGCTACTCTTTTTATTTGTTGCATTTATTTTAAAGCTTGATAAATTCCCAAAACCACAAGGACATGATCAAGTGATCATTGTGCATTTTACAAAATTGGTTTCACCATTTTTGGGCAAAGTTTTAATTGTCGCCTATTTTTAATATTCATCAAACAGGGAAATTTGACTTTGTAGTGGTCCAAGATTATCATGGTTGATCAAAGCATCAATTTTGGAACATTAACCTTTGATTAACAAGATGATTACTGTTCACTGACAGTGAGGGTGTTACAATTGCGCCCAGCTTCTCCTCCACTAGCTCGCAACCGATGGCGGGCGGAGTGGGTATAAAAACTGGCGCAGCGTCAGGCGTCGTCCCCGAAGGTGTGATGGAGGTCAGAGAAGGCGCGAAGAATGGCGCAGCATCGGTGGTTCCCATCATGGAGGAGGAGTGCACCACAAGTGGGCCATCAGGATTCATCTTGGGACTTTGGGAGCTAGGGAGGGGAGCCGTGGGAGGAAGAGAGTTGGAGCTAGCTAGGGAGGGAGGGGTGGGGGTCGGATGAAAAGATTGAACTGCGCTGGCTCTCATTCCTCTACACCCCGGAACCAGCCCACTGAATAGAGATCACTGACGTGTGGGCCATGTTGCTTCCGGAACCACAAGGCCGCCACTCAAGTCGTAGTCTCATCCCTGCCCCACGGGTAGATGTTATGGAAAGCGTGGTAAATTGGAATGGAAAGAAAATGTGGAAGGGAAGTGGCGAGAAATTCAATGGGGTGGCAGTCCGATGGGACGGCTAACCACCGCAGCATTGAAGCAAGGCGTCCTCTACCATCCGGGTGCTTGACCGTCATGGTGAACGAGAAGCCAACCCACGCCCTCTCTGTAAAGGATAACGTGTCGGGTGGAGAAGTTATTCACTGATGTAGTTGTCACACCACTTTAAAGTCAAGAAGTACAAAACAACCCTGTTGTACACACGACGCCACACACACACACGATTTGGGTGGGGTGGATGAGGCTGGATATGTGTATGAGCCATGCATACAATGCGGGACTGGAGGTCAGGTGACTTTGGGTGCATGTGATGTGGGTCCAACAGGTGGCCGGCCCACATGTCACACACCCAAAGGCAGGTGGCGTCACGTCACTAGCACCTGGTTCATCGATCGTTGGATATGGGTGTTGGCTGCATGTCGTGTGTGAAGTGTCGTCTACATAGCAATTACGTAGAAAAAATGTTAATTTCTACTGATGGACGCGTCAAAGCGTGACAGTATTGCGTGTGGGATGGCATCTTCTCATCACTGCCTCCCTGGCACTGCGAGAGGTCTAGTCCTAGCTAGCTTGTAAAAATATATTACTAGCTGCTTCTGCTACTACTATACTCCACCGGCCACATAGAACATCATGACTGCCCGTTTGCTTTGATCAGCCTTAGAAATAATTGAGTACCCCGTTTCATTGCTAGCTTCTTGCCCTATACATATGTATACCTCTCTCGCGCGGAACCGAATCCTCTGTCTTACTGCACCTGACTTTGGGGTCACTGACATGTGGGCCAATTTTCTCACCGGCCCACATGTCAGTCACCCAAAGTCAGGTATAGTACTGCAGGTGAGTCTCGTCTCTCTCGCACACCCAAATCCTGCTTCTCCCTCCCTCTCCTCGCGCAACCGCCTCCTCCTCGCAATGGTCGACAGTGATTCCGACTCGTCGTCACCAGTTCAGCTGGCCACCCGGGTACTCCATGAGATGAGAGCGGCTAAAAATCTAGTGTGGGATGATGCCATTTGTGGTGATATACATCAGCATGATAAGACTAAGATAGCACCATTGTACATGCCCTTAAAATCTTACAAACTACTACAACCCTGAAAAAGAAACACAAATGCAACATAAAATAAATTATTTAACTACTAATACTACTAATACTACTACTAATACTACTATTACTACTACTACTACTAGCACTACTACTAATTTAAATCTCATCCTCCTACGCTCCCTCTTCTTAATCCATTCCTCTTTGCTTCGCGGCGGCCTGCCAACGCTCTGGGCGAGGGCCTCCTCCGCCTCCTCGGCATCCTTGACATGTTAATCAGCAACGCGCCGGCGCTCCTCGGCCACAAGCTTATCGTATTTGGTTGGAGCATACAAGATCTCATTCTCCGTGGAAATGTACACCTTTGCTTGGTACCTCCATGCGGCGACGATGTGTCTGGCGCCTTTGGCCTTCTTGTAGATAAACACGGCCTCCTCCTCCACCCGTACGGAATGCTCGACGGCCTTCCGCCACAGCACTTCCTCCCAGCGCGCCACTCTGGCCTGGCGCTCGGCTTCCTTCCCCTTCGCCTCCTCCTTCTCAGCCAGCTGCTTGGCTTTTACCTCCGGCGGCACCATCTCTTCTAGGTGTCGATCATACTCCGCCCACAGCTCCTCCATGGTTGGGGGCGCAGCGACGGGAGGCACGGCTGAACATGGGCTGACTGGCGGCACCATTCTTGCAGGTTGGAGCATGTGCGCGCGGTGAGGGGGTGTGCGTGGGGATCTAATGAAGCATTTTCGCAATGGCAGGTGTAGTAGTTATAGGCGGCTAGACGGAATCAGGGGCGCAATCCACTCATCTCCGCATTGATAACATGCATTACTTGTTCCTCGCAAAAGATCTGAGACGGCGAATAGATTCGAAAATAAACATTAAAGATAATTCCAAACTACAAGATACGTCACATCCATCGGAGTTCATTGGGTTACATCATCCACTTCCACTGCATTTTTATTTTTGCCACAAACTAGCATAAAACTAAATTGGCCAATATGCGGTGGGTGTCTCCGGCGGCTTCTCACGGCTTGGGTATGAGCTGCTCGGATGCCACATTGTACTCGTCGTACGCGAGGTCGTACGCCGCCTTGGCCTCGGTGTAGCGAAAGCCTCCGCCCTCTTTAGTGCCTGCTACCGCCGCGTTGGCGGCTTGGAGAGCCGTCTCAGCGGCACGAAGCTTGGAGGTAGCAGGCGCAACGTGTTCGCTCAGTTGGAGGAAGACCAGCCATGAGCGGTCCCCACAGTCGCCGCCGTCTCCGCCGCCGCCGATGGGGATGACTAGTGAGCTGGTGGAACTACCTGCCCGAGCATCGGGAGGGCCTCCGCAGATGGCCCCATTTCGTCGAGCGCTCCCAACATCGCGTGTACCACTTGCCATGGGAATAGCTCGCTAGAGCTAGAGGAAATAAAACGAAGAAAGGTTTCGAGATAACGCTCATGGCGAAGTACATATAGGCGGTTCGAAGGTATTCCACACCATGTAATAAAAATAACCGTTGCAATGCAAAGAATAGATTAATCCATGCAAAACATTATGTGCATTTCCTAGGCATTAAATGGATTAAAATTCAGTTTAGCATTGCGAACGACTAAACCAGTGCACGAAAATGGTTTGAAAAATCAACATGTGGTTCATCGGTGCATTGGTAAATGTTTTGCAAAGAATGTGATGGCATTTCAAAGATCTAAGCGGCAATATCCAACCGTGAATGCGTTATTCATTCGTTTAAAAATTCCAGAAAATTTTTATTAGGTTTGAAAAAATTTAAACTTGGCAGGGTGCCATCAAATCACTTCAGTATGCCGGCGAAAATTATGATACGATTGTACAACTTGTATGTTGTACACCCTTTAGAAACTAAACTATCCCCAAAGAAGAGTCGTGGTTTCAAGGATGGAATGAATCATATTCGAATTTATGTTCTCATTTGCTTTATCTTTTGACCTTGAGTTTTTGTTAAAGTGACCATAGACCCAACCAGCTCACGTGCTATAATATGAATTTTTTGCTGGATAGTTTGCTATTTTTAATGCATTACGTGCATTCCTAGGCATTATATGGATTAAAATTCAGATTATCATTGCGAATGAGTAAAACAGTGCACGAAAAAGGTTTGAAAAATCAACATGTGGTTCCTCAGTGCATTGCTGAGTGTTTTGCAGCCAATGGGATCGCATTTCAAAGATCTAAGTGGCGATATCCAACCGTGAACGCGACATTCATTTGTTTAAAAATTCTAGAAAAAATTTATTAGGTCTGAAAAAAATGAAACTTGGCAGGTGTCTTCAAATCACTTCAATACGCCGGGGAAAAAATATGATAGGATTGTACAACTTGTATGATGTACACCCTTTAGAAACCGAACTATCCCCAAAGAAGAGTCGTGGTTTCAAAGATGGAATGAATCATATTCGAATGTATGTTATCATTTGCTTCATCTTTTGACCTTGAGTTTTTTTCTACAGTGACCACAGACCCAACCATCACACGTGCTACAATATGATTTTTTGCTGGATAATTTGCTATTTTTAACGCATTACGAACGACTAAAAAAGTGCACGAAAGTGGTTTGAAAAATTAATATGTGGTTCCTCAGTGCATTGCTAAGTGTTTTTCGGCGAATGGGATGGCATTTCAAAGATCTAAGCGACGATATCCAACCGTGAACGCGGCATTCATTCGTTTAAAATTACAGAAAAAATTTATTAGGTCTAAAAAATTTGAAACTTGGCAGGGTGTCATAAAATCACTTAAGTATGCAGGGGAAAAAATATGATACGATTGTACAACTTGTATGATGTACACCCTTTAGAAACAGAACTATCCCCGAAAAGAGTCGTGCTTTCAAGGATGGCATGAATCATATTCGAATGTATGTTCTCATTTGCTTCATCTTTTGACCTTGAGTTTTTTTCTACAGTGACCATAGACCCAACAATCTCACGTGCTACAATATGAATTTTTTTCTAGATAATTTGCTATTTTTAACGCATTACGTGCATTCCTAGGCATTAAATGAATTAAAATTCAGATTAGCATTGTGAACAACTAAAACAATACACGAAAATGGTTTGAAAAATCAACATGTGGTTCCTCAATGCATTGTTAAGTGTTTTGAAGTGAATGGGATGGCATTTGAAAGATCTAAGCGGCGATATCCAACCATGAAAGCGACATTCATTTGTTTAAAAATTCCAGAAAATTTTTATTAGGTCTGAAAAATTTGAAACTTGGCAGGGTGTCATCAAATCACTTAAGTATGCCGGGGAAAAAATTTCATACGATTGTACAACTTGTATGATGTACACCCTTTAGAATCCACTATCCCCGAAGAAGAGTCATGGTTTCAAAGATGGAATGAATCATATTCGAATGTATGTTCTCATTTGCTTCATCTTTTGACCTTGAGTTTTTTTTCTACAGTGACCATAGACCCAAACATCTCACGTGCTACAATATGTATTTTTTGTTGGATAGTTTTCTATTTTTGGTGGACCACGGGGCGGCGGTGGTTGTACAGACCGCCACAGCAGCAGCTGAGACGGCGGTTGCAGCTGCCGCTCGTTCTCGAGCAGCCGCCCAGAGAGCGGCCCCAGCCGCCGAGAGTGCGTCGGGGGCTGCCAGCAGGGCGGCGGCGACTGAGGAGAGGGCGGCGGCATCCGAGACGGCGTATGCACGTGCCGTAACTGCTAGAGAATTCGCTGACGCCGTGGCCTTGGCCCTTGGCCAGATCGACCCAGTTGGCGTACAGATCGGGACGGTCTCCACGGACTCCAGTCTGCACCCCACGTCCGAAGAGTTGGCCGGTGCGACGGCCGAGATGCTCTCCGACGAAGCGTCTATAGAAGCCATGGTTCCCCTTACCCACGAAATCGCTGAAAGCGAGTACGAGCATCAGCTGGAGAAGGAGGAAGACCTCCTATGGGTCATGGAAGAATCGGCAATGGCGCACCAAAAGGATCTTTGGAGCGTCCACAACTGCGAGCATTACTGCGAACTGGTCGACCACGATGGATACGGCGACCTCGGCATCGCACCATCAGCGTCCGAGAGCGCTACCGACGCTGACACCGACGACACCGAGATGTCGTCCTCAGTAGTCGTCAATTTCTCCTCCGACGACGATGCTTAGGTCCGCCGGATCCCTGGGCCGCCGGCCGTGGTCTTTGTTTAATAACTGATAGTAGTAAAGCCCCTGTCTATTGTTAATGTTAATGCTAGCTCCTTTTAAGACTGATTCCAATGCAAAGGTGCTAAGTGAGGTGTTAAGTGTATTAACTATTAAATGAGTTCAGCAACTATACTTCACAATGCATTGGTGCTTAGTTTGTTGTTGCTAAGGTTGCATCATTAAATTGTTTATCAACTAATGTGTTTCATGCATTGGCTAGTTTCCTGCATTTTTTGCGATGATTTTTGGATTTGCGATGATCACAATCAATTATTAAAGATAGAAGCATTTGCGATGATTTTGGGATATGAGATGATCACAATCAATTATTAAGATAGAAGAGTGTGCCAGGATTTTGTTTGGCGGCACTTTACCCGCGCATATAGCGAAAAGTTTCGCCAACCGCGCAAATCTAGAGCCTTCCCCCTTCTTTTTCCTCTCTCTTCAGCACACATTCCCCCTTCCTTGTTCAAACACCCCCACCCCCTGCACATTTCCCCGGCCTCCTCGACGACGACACCCCTACCATGTTCTCACCCCAAGATCCAACACAACCCTCTTCGTCCACACCCATGCCACGACCGCCGGCCCGCCACGTCCCATCCAAATCACCACCACCACTTCCCACAAGCCACAGGCCCCGCCATTCGCCATAGTCTAGGCGCCATGGCCTGGAGCTCAAGGAGCACTTGGCCGTGGAGAGAAAAATCGCGGCCGCACTTGCTGACGCGGCCGCGGTGGCGTCTATGCTCACACCCTAAGATCCTCGAGGAGAACATGGCCGTCGAGGCCACCTTCAACGCGTCGCGCATCGACGCTGCCTCAAGGTTGTCAGCTTTGCTTAGCAGCTCATGGTGTTTTTTCGCGGGCACTGTCAGTGCCTACGACGAACCCTACGCTGTGTTTTCTCAGCGTGCTCGTGCTTAAATGAACAATAGATCCAACAGGTTGGTGATGCGCGAGAGATGATAATGGCTTCTCGCCCTTCGTTGGTTACCCCAAGTGGAAGGTGAGATGTAGGATAGCAGCAAATTTCCCCTATGTAGAGGATAGGGTTTGTCTCCCGTAGGACTCCGAAAGCGACAAGTAGGTGGCAAGGAAACAATGGCACCGTTTTAGAAAAAAGTTGCTTCCTTAACCTGGACCTGCACACGACACAAATAACTTTGCTCCCAACAAAGTTCAGAGAGGTTGTCAGTCTCTCCGGCCTTGTTGTTTACAAAGGATCAAACGCAAGGGCTAAAGGATAATAGTGATTGCAACTAGAAAGTAAAAGCAGGAAATAATTTGAGCATGTAAACAATGATGAGAATATGGACCGGGGTCCCATGATGTTCACTAGTGATGTCTCTCTCCCAAAAGACGATAAACTTGCTATGCGAGGTAAACAAATCACAGCTGGGAAATTGACAGGATTAAAAACGCACCGCAATGCTAATTATGCTACAAAGAAAGTAAGAGGCTCAAAAGCATAGGCAGTACGCCAAAATAAGTAGACCGAAATCCAACTGCATCTAATACTAATCATCCACCTTGAGATATCTATCCAGAACATCTCGCCAGTATTAAGTTGCGAGCCCCACCCAAAGTGTAAACCCAAAGCAACAGACAACTACATTAAAATAACTTTGCGTAAAGTAAACAATCCTTGCAACCGCGGTTACAAGCACCATTTTTTCCCCCTTATGGAAAAAGCACATCACCTAGACTCATGTTTCTGTCACTCAAGCTAGTCATCACGGGGCATGAACCCACAATCGAGCATAATGTTCCCTCTTGGAGTCACTACCTACTACTTGGCCAAACAAATAAACAGCAACAGAGAACATGCAAGAATTACTCAAGAACAAAAATATAAAAAATAAGAACCAAATATATTACTCAATCACAAACTGAACATAGTCTCATAATCCATCAGATCCCAGCAAACTCAGCATATCAACAGAAGAGAGAATTACTCAAGAACAAAGAGGGGAGGAGAACATCACATAGCTACTGATCATGGACCCATGGTCCAAGGTAGACTACTCACGGATCATCCGGGAAGCGTCCATGGTGGAGGAGAAGCTCCCGGACGTCAATCCTACGTCTGACAGGGTGCCGGGAAGAGGTCTGCTGGTGCTCCCGATCTTAAAAGCTCGGCGACCGCGGAACAAAGGCGAGATCGCGAAAAAGGGTTTTGTCTTCCGAGGTTTCCCGTCACGGAGAATACATAGCCTAAGGGGGGCAGCTGGTGGGCCACCAGCGGTCCAGCGGCCCCCTGGCACGGCCACACCCTTGGCTGCGCCGGAAGGGCGCCTAGGGCCCTGGGGTTGGCCCTCTGTCCCCACTTTGGTTCTTCCGGAAGCTTTCGGTACGCTGATTTTTATTGAATTTTTCAGAATTTTTGGAGCATTTTTAATATGGAGGAAACCTGAAATAGAAAAACAGCAGAAAACAGGAACTGGCACTGGGGTGCAATAAGTTAATAAGTTATTCCAAATATGATCAAAAGTGTATATAAAACATAGAAATATCACAAGAAACATGCATGGAGCAAGAAGAAATTATAGATACGTTTGGGACGTATCATTTGTTGAACCACACAGACCACCAGCAGGGCACCCACGATGTGCACATCTCACCCTCTTCCAAGGGGAAAGAGACCATCATAATCTCTAATGACAACGAGCAGTAGCTCGTTTCAGCTTATCTAATGCCTATGTTAACCTAGCAAGCTTAAGCTTATTTCATTATATTCGGTTTCCCTTTGCAATGTAATGCCACTATGTAATATGCTCTTCAATAACAGTTACACAAGCAATGTGATGTCAGGTCAGAGATGTAACATAGTGTTTATTTTCGCTCTTTATTTCGTGCAATTCTTCAAGAATAAAGGGGCTCTGAGCAATCTATTGTGATTAACTATTCTCCGGTTTCTGATCTGATCTCAAGAATGGAAGAGGCTAGGCAGGATTAAAAAAATGGGATTCCCGTAGAGGATGGAGAAATAGAGCAATCTGCAAATCAAGTAAGAAAACTGACTACTCCGCTGCCATGCTACAACTAGATGTTTACTTATTCCTGGACGTTCGTGGCTATCTCAGGTGTGACATATAGAAAGCGGTTCAGCCCTCCTATATATATGTCAGTGTGCTTACTCTGCCATTATAGGGTTGTAGGTGCAAGAAAGCTTTGTCCATTCGCCATTGATTTCAAAGTCCTAACAGTAGATATAGTTGCTCTCTTTTGTTGCAACACAAATTTGAAGAACTAAACCGCATTGTATCTGACAATCAGTCATCAATATTACTCTTGTCGCGGGGTAATTTGAGCAGCTATGATATCGACGATCACATCATATATTGAACTAGAAGAACATCCCGCGTGATGCAGCGTAAATTTCTATTGGAAGTGTGACACCCTAGTTTTTGGCCCCTTTTATTTGCAAACTCTTTTTGCTGATTTCTAGATTTGCATTTCAGTTGCCTGGTGTTTTTCAACTCTTTTGGCCTTGATCACTTGGACCTAAATTTTTCCCCTAGGCCAAGTGACCTCAAAACCCATCTCCCTCCTGACCTAGATTAAGCTTTGATCTTCTATCCCCTTGCCACATTTTTATTCCACAAAATATTCCTTTTTTATTAAAGGAATAAGCCATTTTCTCCCATGTTTTTGAAGCAATCATCTCTTCTGTTGATCCAAATGCTTTGAAACTTTTTGTGCTGAACTCTAGGATCATGCCTCATGATTCTATGGAAAAAGATAAACAAGTTCAGTACAACTTTTCTTCTCTAGAAATTCTTGTTCAAATCTGGACAGAGGAGCACTTTGTGAAGGAAGTACCCTGTACACTGGTCAATTGGCTCTGGAATTTTTACCACTTGAGAACCTTCCTAAACCATGCATGCACACAAAAATTCAGCTCAAAACTCTCACCCATTTCTCCTCCAGAAATTCTCAAAGTTTCCAGCAGAAACATGTTATTGAAACTGGCATCCACACCACCCCCCTCCAAGCCACCCATGACCACCTTTGGGCTACTGGACGTTCACTACGCACCTTGGACATGATGGACACGCCCTGGCTGCCCTCGGTGCACGCGTGCACAGGGTGAGCACGTGTGCTGCCTGCGGGTACGTACGTGCTCCCCGTCGTCTCCTCCGTCCTCTGGTGCCGTGACGCGCCGCCATCAGGGCCTCAACGACAGCGAACTCCCTCGCTGGAGTCGTCGGGCTCTGTTTCCCTCTCTCTCTCTCTCAGTTGAACTGACTGGCAGGCCCCACCTGCAGTGACCCATTCCCCTCCGAACCGTTTTCCAGTGGAGGCACCCTCCAAGGAATACGCCTTCGACGTGGCCTCTTCTGGAATTTCCTAAAAAATCATTTAAATCAGTTTAAAATGGATATTTTGACCAGACTTTGACCACTAATAAATTTTATTCTATAAGGCCAAATGAGTTGATTCTTTTTGTTAAATTTTTGTCTTGATCCCCTCTTTAATATGGCAAAGTTTGGTAGCTTTTCTCTCTGTCTAGATGTGCTGGACAGAAGAAGTGTTCATTTGACTTATTTTGTTTTGCTATTTGAATTTATTTATAGAGGACAACAACTTGCATGCTGAGAACCAGGAGTTCAGTGACACTTTATAACAGCCCAGATTTCACAAAAATTAAAAATGTTGTTTTCTGCATGAATCGTTTGATTGTCTTATTTGTTTGAGGTGTTTGCATCCCTGATTTATCGATCGGCGATTATTTTCCCCCTCTTATCTCATACCGGAAGGAGACTGGCCCATGCCTACCTGACACTCGACCTTTGCGACACTAGGTTTTGCCCGATCACCGTCGCAAAAACCGCACGAGACCAGCCGCAACCAACGGAACAAAAAAACCCGTTTAATAAGTAAACGGGATATTTTATAGCGCGCCGGAAAGTGTTCTCGGAACGGTTCAAGCGAGAGGTGATCGCGCAGTTTGAAGTTTTACCCGAATCGGAGGTCCTGCGGACCCCCCGGCGGCCAGGAACGTAAGCCCTGTGCGTGCGAGAGAAAAACCGGGGATGTTTTTGCAAACTGCCAGCCACCTAGCCACCCCTTTCTAGGGTTTCCCCTAGATAAAATTGCAGCCACACCCCCAGTTTTGCTCAATTTTCACCCAAAAAAACCCCTCCACCTCGAAACCCTAGCCTCCAGGGCATTCAGGACCGTCAGATCTGCGATCGGAGGGTCCTGGAGAGGCCACGTAGCCCCAACCGCCTGCTCCAGCCATCCGAGCCCTGCAGGGCCTAGCCGCCGCCGTCGCGGGCCCGCCTTAGCGCCGCCTCCGCCCGAGCCACTCCGCCGCCGCCCTGCCGCGCTCCGGCGACCAGTAGGCCAGCCACCTCTTCTCCCTCGCGCTACTCCCTTCCCCCTCTATCCTCATCGCCACCTCCCCTCCTTCCCGCAGGAGGCCGCCGCCGACCAGAGCACCTTCGCCGCCGCCGCGCCATCGACCTATGGCACGAGCTTGCCGGCCAGGAGGTCCAGCCGTCGGCCTAGGACCTCGCCACCGCCTGGATCCGTCTCCCCGCGCCCGGATCCTCCCCTCCTTGACGCCTCCGTGCCGCCCCTCTCTGCCCGGCGCCGCCGCCGTCCATCGGCCGAACGGGATCGGCCCGAGCCGCCACTGCCACCCTGGGCCGGCCCAGCACCACCAGCCCACAGCCAGCCCCCTGGCCCAGTAACGCCACGGCCCGGGCGCCCCCAGCCCAGCCGCCAGGCCTTCCAGCTGCGAGTGGGCCTCGGCCCATTAGGTGATGCCTTCTTGTTATTCTTTTTTTGTTTTTTTTCCTTGCTGATATTTTTTTTCTAAGTCTGAGTAATTTTGCTGCTGATTCAATTTTCGCGTATAGTGTTGCGAGTGAACCGTAGCTCGGATAACGTTACGCCCAAAAGGAAAATTGTTTAGTTTTGTGTGTACTTCAATCCATCTTTTTTGAGCATTTTGATTTGAGGCCATCTTGATGTTGTTAATCTGTGTTGAAGTGGACACCAGACTGTTAATTGTTGCTAATTTCTGTCAAGTGTTGTTGTTGTTATTTTATTGCAAGTTTGATTGATGATTGTGAGACATCCATGAGGCCTATGCTATTAATTCCTGTTGCATACTGTTAAGCATCATGTCTACTTCAATCCTATGCAATCACTTGTCATGTTTTCCTGTTGTAGCTATATTACTTCTTGCTCCAAAGTGGTGACCCATATGACATGTGCTACTGTTTATATAAAGTTGCTACTTTGCTACCCTATATCTTTTGAACCATGCATCCTATTGAGCATTGCAATATGTCATTTTCATCTATGCCATGTCTACTTCCATTATATGTATTGCATTGTCATGTTTACATTTCTGGTCATAGTTATGTTTAGCTCCAAAGTTGCTATGCCACTGTTTTTGACAGCCACCTCTGTTTTTCACTAAGTCTGTAACTTTCCGATGCCATGTTGCTTGCTTAATACTCCCTCCATTCCTAAATGTAAGGTGTATAGTTTCTTTCAAAAAGTCAAACTTAGTTAACTTTGACCAGATTTGTAGATAAATATATCAATATAAATTATACCAAAATGGTATCATTAGATTCAACTTGAAACATATTTTCATATCGTATTTATCAAATATTATAGATGTTGATACTTTTTGCTATAAATTTGGTCAAAATTAAATTTTTTTTGACTTTTTTAAGAAAACTATACACCTTATATCAAGGAACGGAGGGAGTATCTTTTGATCTGTGATGCCTATGACCTTCATTCTTGTTTTTACCTGATCACCATCATGTCTACTTAATGCCCATGTATTGCTATGTCATGTTGCTTCATATTTGCATATAGTTTTTCTCCTGTTTATACAGCATGAAAATAATAGTTTCTGTCTTGTTTTCCTTATTTTCACTAACTCCTTGACCAGTAATGTTTTATAGCTTTTTGTGTTGCTTATAACTAGTGAATCATGATGCCTATTTTCATGATTCCTTTTGCTATGCCTTCCCTTCCATGTCTACTTTAGTTGCATATCATTTGTGAGCATGTTTGCATTCATTATCATGTTTATGCATTGCTCTAAAGTGTGCTCCCTGATGTTAATAGCATGTGTGCATAACTTGTTTTGCTTATATCTTTTTAACCGTAACTCCGTTTGGAGTGTTCTTTATATGTATCTTGATTAGAATTTCATGTACTTTGTGTTTATGCTATTTTTTGTTGTTCTTAACCAACCTAAAATGTGGTTTAGCAAAGAACAGTACCAAATGCTTTAATCATCGTGGGGCCCATAGTGTTATGCCATGTTTAGGTTGTGCCTCACTTAAATTGACTAGCATAGATAGTTTACCTTATGCTTCACCTCTTCTCATGTTTGTGTGTTATGCCATTCTTGAGTGAGTTGCCATGTTAATAACCTCTGCTCACCTTGTGTAGCTAAACAACTCGAACCCTTCTAAATGTGCGGTATCGTCGTGTGTGACGAGCACTCCACTTAACCTGTTAGTAACTGCTCTCGACGATAGAAGTGATATCGTGTTGCGATGTCTCGTGTTTCCTTCTTGTTGATGCTTTCTCGTGATTGCTTCGTAGTAATATATGCTTGCTCATTGATTGCTTTCCAGTGTTTACCGACTTGTGTGCTTCCGCGGGTACCTTCGGAGACGATGCGAGCTTGCGATTACTACACCTTCAGAACCCGACTTATCAACAGGCAAGGACTATACATTACTTATGATCCATTCTATTTCAACCAGCGGTTTTCATGCTAGTCTAGGTTAGGTTCGATGTTTGATCCTACCACATGTTTACAGCCTCTTTCAAACCGATACAGCCATGTCCCCTCACAGGAAACCATGTACTGCTATGTTACTATTGCTTGTTGCTCAGCCCTGCTTAGTATGCATGCTTAGGATGCTACGAAGTTACCCTGTTACTCCTTGGTTTTGGCTATCACATTATTATATTGTTGTTGATGATATGATTATGATAATGTTGACTATATTCGACGAAGGATGGAAGGTCTAGGCTATCCCGCCCCGACGCTTTGTTCCATTCGAGTCACCTAGGACCCGAGTTCCGGGTATTGTGTCTCTTGACGAGCGTGCCTAACCGTGTGTGGGATACTATGGGGTCCCCTTTTCTTACCCACTTAGCTTCAAACATTTCTAGTGGTGGCCCAAGCTGATTTTACCATTTGAAAACCATGCATATATGTCTGTCGGGTAGCTCCTAGCAGATATCCTTTAAAACAACCTGGGCCAGCGGGGACATGGTATCCTTGTTGGTCCAACTTGGCCGGTTGAGGACCCGGACTCATGTGAGAATTCACCGGTTATCCAAACCCGAGTCATACGGTAGAGACCAGATCGAGAGAGTGGCCGGCTCCTGTGATGGATGTCGACTCAACGGAGGCCACCCGGATTTGTTCGTTGTTAGCTAGAGGGACCTGTCGTTTCGGACCTCTCGGGACTAAATCATAAAATGTCTGCCTGTGATGGGTAGAAACTGAGAGAGATGGGTGTGTGTGCGGAGCCTAGTAAAGGGAAGTTGGTACACCCTTGCAGGGTTAAATCTTTTCGAGAAGACGTGTCCACGGTTATGGACGACTTGAGACCTACTCCTTGTTCATAGACAACAACAACTGAGATAATCTTAATATAACTTGATCAACATGTGTGTGCCTTGACTGCTTCCTCTTCGTCGGGATGCGAAGAGGAGGACAAGGATAGGATAGGTGTTATGTTTGCGTAGTAGGTGGATAACAGACTTGTTGGAGGCGATTCCTCATTGAATGCTTGGCTTATTATCTTACTCTCTAGATCGTTAGCCACTTCATAAATGCTAGTGAGGCAGCAACCTCACCACTTACCCCATCCTTACAGTAAACTACTAGTTGTCCTAGAATGACGAGTGATTAAGTCCTTGCTGGGTCAGTTGACCACTACAGTTGGATGATGAGTACTTCTGTACTCATGATACTACCCCCAAACTCTTTTCAGGGTTCTTGATCGACAACAGGTATGGTGATCGACGTTTCACGTGGAGACTCGACGACGACTAGTTAGGCGGATCCCGACGGAGGTTCTGGACCCGTGTGGTTATGGGGATCGATGATTTTACCTTTGCCACTAGGCATTTGATTGTAGTCTGTACTCAGACATGTATCTTCCGCTGTTGAATTATATCAAGGCAGTTGTATGCCGATTGTATGAGATGTTGTATCCTTGTATCTTTAATGTTGTGATATCATGTTAGAAATCCGGGGCATATAGCATTTTCATATGTCGCGGTGGGACCGATATGTGCTTCGTCCCGGATCTGGATGGAAACATCTAGATCTGGAACAGTACCGCATATCGGTCCTTACACACTCCACTTGACCAAGGCAAGCCACAACATACACTTCATGAGGGTCTTGTGTTATGACATTTTGAATATTGCCTTGCTCTTTGGATTTGAGTTTAACTTCAAACGATTTCATATAATCATGATAATTATACCATGTTTAATTGATGGGATATAACCATGCCATGTCTACTGGTCATTTACATGCTGATCAAAATTTATATCATGTTCATGTTATCATGCTCATGCTAGTACTTCGTATGTGTTGATCCTTATTCATGCTTTGATGACCATGCTTTGTTGTGTTCATGCTACACCATGTTAGTTGCTGCACTTGTTTGGTGGTAATATAATGTTCATATCATTGTTATCATGTTAAGTTCATGACTTGGTATCATGCTGCAAGGATTATGGTTAAAACTTAAAGAACATAAATTAACAGTTGACCGGGTGCCACCGAACCGAACTTATTTCGTGCAGCCACATTTTCCTGTATGGGCAGGCCTTAGCTTGGGTTATCGGTGTGCCTTTTACGGGTGCCATCAAAGAGGGGAGGTTATGCATTGCACGCTACCCTGATCAGGTAGGTGGTGATAATCTCAAGATCCGGAGTTGATATGTTACCCGGAAGTCCCCGATTGGGACAATGTGATAGACCACGCGATGGTCAGTTGCCATGCGATGTCGGTGGTACCGTAGAAAGTTTATGCGGTAGGCAAGTTTCGTTGGAGTAGTCCTAGTCCATTGGGCAAGGAGCTCCATAGTGTGGATAAAGTGCACAACCTCTGTAGAGTGTTACAAATCTATTCGAATAGCCGATGGTATTGGACACAGTTAGTACTAGGTCACACTATGGGTCAACACAAACCGGTAAAATGATGATGTTCAGTTGTTGGTCATGCGATGACTCCCAACCGTTGAGTGGTCGTGCGACGACCCGTCAGAATTGTTGGTCATGCGATGACCCGGATGTTGAGTAAGGATAGACTCGGAGGTAAGCTGCATGATCATGAGCAATGATTGTTACTGAACTAATCTTAACCATGATATCATGCTATGCTCATCATGTTGTTTGCATTGTTGTTATCATTTTATTGTTTACCCTCATGAATTGGTTGTTGTGAGCTTGCAAGTACATTCGATGAACTGACCTGGCGTGTCATGCCAGATGCAGGAGAAGTTGTGCCTAAAGATTCCAGTGTGTCGTACTTTGCGAACTAGGCCGTGTCCCAGCAGTTTCCCCGTGGAGTGGAGCTCCATCACCCCGTTATTCCACTGCCATAGAGTATCTCGTCGATCGTATTGAGGCCCCGTGGTTTGACATAAATAATGTAGATATTGTTGTCACACGAGATGTGCCGCCATGCCTCGTAGTAGTTTGTATCTCGAACCTATGTACCTGTATAATTATTAATGAAGCGGTTATTTCTGTACCAATATGTCGTGCATTGCGAGAAGACATGATCTCTGGGCTGGCAATGTGAGGCAAACCGGTTGCTCTGAGCCGGGGTGCCACAGGAAGTCTATAATCTAAATTGAAAGGGTATAAAATGGATGTAAATAAACTCAGTGACATGGACAAATGGTTGGCTAAAATAGTATGCACTAATGTATCGTAGTGAGGTTTTGTTAGTGGATGACATGCACAAATTATTGGCTATAATAGTTGGTGAGGTAGATAGCTTGCATATTGAGATAAACACTATTAATGCATCTTAGTGGGATTCATTTATTATATGTTTTTGCGATCATATAACTTCTCAAAGTACCCACGACGAGAGTAATATTGATGAATGTTGTGAATTTACGATGGTGTTTACGTCTTCCAAAGTTATTACAACAAAATAGATTAACTATATTTATGAACAGAACTTTGGATTCAATTAATGGTTTGTAAAATCTTTCATTTACAGCTCCACTATACCTAGTCCTTCTACTTATATGAATGAGTCATACTTGACTAACGATACTCGCAGATGATGCTAATTTTGCTGACAGTAAATCACTTTATGCTACCGATCGCCGATGAAGCTTAAGCCAGTTGGATGAAGAAATTTTCATTCTTTAAAGTACCTCAGCTGATCTTCTACCTCATTCATCATCCACCCAAGGTTGTTTGCTTCCTCATATCTATTACTTCTTTCGTTAAAACCAAAATATGATGTTCTTATAATGCAGCTTCTACATATGTTATGTTGTGTCACTTATGAGTTATTCCTTATTTTGCAAGGAACACACTGAGAGGGGATCACAGGAAGCAAGAATTCTGGCACAATGATATCAACTTTATAGAAGGCAATTGTGTTGAAAGTAAAGCACTTCATGCTTCCAGCAGCCCATGAAGTTTAAGCCACCAGCAGCCCATGAAGTTTAAGCTACCTCTTTCCTCACCCCCTGTGGTAAATTATTTGCATCCTCTGGCTCATATATCCGCCTCGGCTGCAGGTTGCAGGGTGGTGTTATGTCTGAAAATTGGTGTAATATGGTGATCTTTCCATGAATTCCATTATGCCAGAGAGGTAGAAGGACCAAATTTGATGGTTGAGCTCAACAAAGCGCCGGATGATACGTGTGAAAATTGATTTTGTAGATCAATTCACTGTCACTGTAAGATACAGTACTCCCACATATGTGACATTCTGCAAAAAAATAATAGCTGCAAGTTTATTCTACTTATCTTAACGCTATGAACAGAACCTTGGAAAAAGAGGTACTCCCTCCGATCCATATTAATTGACGCACACTTAATACAACTCTAGTACAAAGTTGTACTAAGTGTGTGTCAATTAATTTGGATCGGAGGGAGTAGTATTTTTTATTGGAACTATGCCCTATAGGAAATAATAAAATGTATTATATATATTATTCCACGTTCGTAATTAATTTTTATATTTCTGTGCTATAATTGCAATGACCCTGACTGTGAGATTCAGAAGAAAATCATTTGCATGTGTGGAAATGTAAACACCAAGAGTTCCTGGTTTAGCCTCTAAGACCAGCTTATGTGCTAACTGATGATTACATTTTCTTAATCATGGACATTTTTCTTGAAACAAGGATGTCAGTAGCAATGAAAACATATTGTTAGCAGAACAATGATGTTGAACCGACCCAAGTTTTGAATGATATACTTAGAGATCACATCGTAACAACGTTATAAGTCATATCATGAAATGTTATCATATATGTAATTCCTTAGACCATGAGAGTATCGAGTTGCTTCACACAGGAAGATATACTTTGGTTCTTAGATGAATCTTACAGTTACTGGGAAGTAGTAAAATCAGTTTTGGGTACATCGGATAGTGTGTCTAGTAATTGCAATAGTTCAAGATTGGGATTTGCTCCTTCATGATGAAGAAGATATTCACGATGAAGAAGATTTGGATTTGCTCCTTCACGATGAAGAAGATATTCACTTAGGGCCCACTTGGTATGACGGTATCCATTATAGTCTAGCCAGACGCATTTTGATTTAGTCACAGGGATACCGGAATACGATAACGAGAAAAAGGGGAAAACGAGGAAAGAGGATAACGAGTGGCTTGTGTTCAAGAAGTTGTTACACATGGGTGCCAAACTTATCTCCTCTGACTTTGTCATATATCACGAAGCAAAGGGAATGGTACATGACTAAACATAAAGGTTCACTCGAAGTTTATTCGTGTATGTGCGGGAGTCAACATGGGTGTCCATGGCTCCGTTGTTGCTTATTGGCTATTGACAAATGGTTGTTGACCTATGTCCGGAAGATTTTCTAAGTCATGTCCGCATAATACCGAACCTATTGGGTCACACACTTAACGAGTAGTAATCTGTTAGAGAACTAGGAGATGAAAACAGAAAGTGTACCGGAATTGTTCCGGGTGGAACCGGAAGTGTTCTAGGTAGCACTAGAAGTGTTCTAAGTGGTGCCGAATGGTTTCAGAATATTCGAGAACAGTTTCGGATGATTTCGGAACATTCAAGAAGAGTCTTCAAGTGGTCACAAGTCATCCGTGATAGTCTCGGAAGGTTTTTCAACATTCGGTAATAGTTGTGGAAAGGTTACGAAACATCGGGAAATTGTTCCGAGACTTCTAGAAATGTTCCTGGAGGTTCTCGGGAGCTTATGGAAGTATCCAGAGGGTTATGGAACTTTCCAAGATGCGGAAACCTAAGCTAGACAAAGTAGGAAGGTCCACAAGGTCGTAGGTCGGCGGAAAAAGGACTTCCCTTGGGGGGCAAGCCCAGACGCCAGGGTACGTGGAGTTTTTCCCATGGACGCCGTAGTCCACGGCGTTTCGTACTGGAATCCGTGTTGTACTCCTCCTGGTGGCCAAAACCGAATTTGGGGAGAACCCTCACCCAAGTTGCGACCCCAGGCTTCCACCTATATATACGGGGGCAGGGGTAGCCCAAAAGACACACCAGAAAAGCCCCAAGGCTGCCCCAGCTAAATCCCACGGGCCTCTAATTCTCTTCGGGCTAGATCGTTCTAGTCCGGATGCCGCTAGGCTCTTCTCCCTCTAGTTTCCCTCGGTGGTGTTCTTCTGTGGACGGCGGAGAGCTGCTAGATTGCTACATCGGGATGTGTGGATACCGGTAGAGTGATCATACCTTTGATCCTTCTTCGAGGTCCTTCTTCTTCATCGGAGATCTAGTTCGAGGGACTTGTTTGTGGGACTTTATCGCGGGAAGGATCGCAGAACGGTTCGCGGGACGGATGACGCAACGGATCGTGGGACGGTACGCGGGATCGATATCCTCGCGGTTGGGAGGTCATTGAAATTCCTAGCTGTGGGGATCTGCACCAACGGTCTTCACCAACTCTACTTCAGCTACATCGTTTGGTGAGCCATGACCCAAAACCTTGTATGCAATCTTCATAGATAATCTTGGGTGATTGCTACGTAGGCCGAAAGTTTTTGTTTTCTACTGCGTTTCCCAACAATGGTATCAGAGCGATCTATAAGTAGATGCATGTTTAGGTCTAGATCATATGTTGATATGAGGCATTGATTTTCTTGTTGCTTCCCTGTCATCTGATTTTTTCTGTGCTTGATGGCAAGTTGAGTTTTTTCTACAAGGATTGAGTTTTCCATCGATCCCTCTATGTTGCTTTCAGTATGTTGGTTGGCTTGATCATGGTCTACGTCAAACTCCTTGGATCTCATCTTAATCTCGCAATAGAAGATTTAACATGGAGGGGCTTGTGAATTTTATGAATTCAAATCCACACGGGGGTCACGCGTTGAACGAAGTTTGGCTTGTGGCATTAGTTGCTACGCGCACCCTGAACATTAAACTAGCAACATTGAAGTATCGTGTTTGGTTTGTATAGGGAACAACGTTTGCATGTAACCTGCTAATCAACCGCGATAAAATTTGCAACAACCCATATAGATGGTGATCTAACTTATTTTTGCAGAGTATTCTTGTCATGCGGTATAGCCTTCAAGATTTGCAATGTGTTTGTATGAGATGCTATATGATGTAATATTTATTCGCGACCTGCGTGTCGTGGTACGGTATGATGACTGGAGTCATATGATTGTCACTTAATTATGGCCTGCGTGCCAGAACTGTTTATTAGCTCGAGGAAACGCAATAGATAGATGCAAGGTGATGATCTATGATGCGGAGGTGGACCCCGACGCACATGTCGGAAGCCGTGGTGAGGGTCCCGGCGCCAAGGACAAGTTTGTGGACACAATGACTTCTACCACGACGACGTGAAGACAAATAAGACTTCACGAAGCAAAGGGCTATACTATATAACATAATTTTATGAACTGCATATGATGTTTATCCCTTCGATGCACCCTTGTTTGATGCGCGGTAGTCGTATTTTATTAGGGTGATCTCTCTCATGACAATATCAAGTTGATAGTGTTCTTACAACTGTAGCACCATCTATACTATGTTTCACACCGGAGCAGGTCATGTCACATGGGTGCACACATGTGTGACACATAAAAGGCGGGTGTGTTAAGCAATTACACTTGGCGTCTTGATGGTTTGGATAAAAGTTTTCTACCAGAACACGCCCATCGAAAGATGAACAAGAATCACCTTTGGCGTGATTGGCAAGTTGGCCTACCGGTCCAGTCTAAGTCATTAGTGATGTCACATCAATGGCGGACGATTGGGTTGGATCTTGAATCACTCCAGCATCAATTATGAGAGATATTAACCTGAGTGGGAGCGCACTTAGTAATGAAATTGATTAATCACAAGTGCAACTTAATTATGAACAAAGTCTTAGTATTTTCATTATCGTTATAGAATAATGGCTCACGTTACCACCTTCCTGATTGATTTCGATTAACTGTATTATCTGGTAAAAACTTTACGATTGGTACCCTATTGTGAGGACTATCCTCAATAGTGCCGAGAAGGACCATGTCCTATTGCAAATTTTTATGCTCTCCCTCTAATCTATGGATGATGTGACTTATGTCCATAAATCTAAAAGGCTAGAATTCCACCACAGATAAGTGTATTTTCTTAATCACCATTAAACCCGAACTTCGAAACGTTTGGGATAGTTATGTTATTTGCATGGAACTGGAAATTTTTTTTCAGTGATAAGAAAATTGATGTAGGATCTAAGATATCTAGTACAATGTATGATTGTAAGCATTAGTGAAAATGTTCATTGTGCTCAAACAAAACTGATAAGTGTGGGATCCAGAAGAACACCGATCATATGATGATGGGAATTAAGGGAAAGGAAGTTCAGAAGAGTGTTAGTAACACTTAAACGCCGGAAAGTCCATGGCCTGCGCCACCCTTGATCATGTGTGATCTTCTGTGAGTAGGACTGACATTGGGAATAGAAATATGATACGTATAAAGGAAAAACGAAAGAAGACTGGAATATCCAGCTCAAAAATGAAAGTCATACGAAGTTATAGATGAATTAATTGCTGGTCAAAAGATGTAATTCTTGGGAATCATGATTAAGTAGTTAATTGTTGATTCTACGTATTGTGATTATTCAAGTTGATCACTAGAATATCAATTCGATTGCATATTCTTGCAACTCGATGCAAGAAATACGATGGCCTTTATGACTAGCTGATGATGAGTTTTGACACACACAGGAACACTGTGAAAGGTTTACTAAATTGTTTGTTTACTCTATGATTATCTTAATAATTCATTTGAGTTGAGTAAATTGTTACTACACTTTAGCCTTGTTGCATAACACCATTTTGAATCATGTTTGTTGCAAGAAAGTTGTTCAAAGTTATGAATAACATAAAGACCATACATCTATTGTGAATAGATTGTATGTTATGAATCTTGATAATAATACTAAAACATCCATAACACTGACGCTAAACGTCGCAAGACTGACAAAAATACCACATATGTGTGGCACTGCAGTTTATCACAATTGACATAACATGCATGAAGAATTTTCATAAGTGATGGACTTTCGAGTCATATGATTATGAGTCACTTGACTCTTGCGAACTTTGTCTCGAAGTAATGTGACTAAAAACATCGTTGATAGGCCATACATGAACAGGCAACTAAACCATTGGAAATCATACATGCTGATGTGTGTTGTCCAATAAGTCTAGTTGTGTGCAGTGGATTTTCTATCTTCACTCATGATTTGAAGTAGATATAAGGATATCTGTTCAATGAACACCTACGCCTGAAACATTTGAAACGTTCAAGGAATTTTAGAATGAAATAGAAATTCATTGTAACAAGAAAATAATGCTTATGCAAATTAGATTGTGGAAAGTAATATTTGACTT
Source organism: Bromus sterilis (assembly GCA_950022295.1). Taxonomy (NCBI): domain Eukaryota; kingdom Viridiplantae; phylum Streptophyta; class Magnoliopsida; order Poales; family Poaceae; genus Bromus; species Bromus sterilis. Next base: position 171,153,751 of record OX465597.1, read on the forward strand.
ACAAGTTTAGCGAACGTCTGATGAGTTGTGAAGAAGTGTCATAACTTGCGTCGACCGGAACACCACTATGAGTAAAGTGTTCGAGAGACATAATCAAGCCATGTATGACACGGTGAGATCAAATAAGACGTTTATCAATTTGCCATTATACTTATTAAAGTTATGCGTTAGTGACTACAGCTTTTACACTGTAAAGAGCACCATCAAATCTGTTGAAATGACACCATATTAGATGTGGTATGGAATGTTAAAACCATGTTGTCTTTTCTTAAAATTTTGGTACATGAGGAATATGTTTGACATACTCAAAACCCCAAATCAGGTAAGTGCTATTTTGTTAAGATTATGCCAAAAGTTTTGGTATTCCTCTATCACTACACAAAAGCAAAATTGTTTCTTGTTAAGAACGGTGTGTTTTGAAGCAAATAGTTTCTTGCAAAAGAGTGAGGGGGAGGACAATGCAACATTTCAAGATTGTTGAATCTTCAGAGAAGTACGCAGCTGAACCACACGGGTTAGGCAAAACTCGTACAAACATTTTGATATGTAAACGAGATATTTTTGTTCGACAATGATAAACCTGTGATATACAAAGAAGCGTTGATGGGCCCTGACTCCGGGATTTGGCTAAATGCCAAATAATCCGAGATAGTGTCCATGGAAGTATGTCAAGTTTTGAACTTGTTAGACACTCCGAAAGACTAAGAGTCTGAAGAATATATAAATGGATGTATAATTGATTCAGATGAAATTGTTTTATCCATAAAGCTCAATTCGTTGGACAGATCTTTTCTAGCAAGCTCAAAGGTTGACTACCGCGAACTAGTCTCGACCGTTGAGATTATTTAGTCAGTTCGGGTTATACTAGCAATTACGACATATCTCATTTATAGGATATGGTAGAATGAACGTCAAAACAAAGTTCCTACACGGAAATATAAGAAAGTACGTATATCTGATACGACCGGAATGTTTTTTCTATTCAAAGGTTGCTAGAAGAGATGCAAGCCTTGGATATCCAGTAATGGACTGAAGCTAGCATAATGGAGTTGGAATTTTCGTTGTGATGAAATTGCAAAAAGAGTTTCTTTTCATCAGGAATAACGGAGATGCTTGAATATTCAACAAAGTAAGTGGGAGCTGAATAATATTTATAAAACATTATGTAGATGACATATTGTTGATTAGAAATAATATAAATTTCTTGACACGAATAAGAACTTCACTAAAAATAGTTTCCATCTGAAGTACTTGGGCTAATATAGCATTAGTATTGAGCACAGTGATCTATGTAGATAGTAAGTGCCTGATCATGCTAAAGCCAACATTACATGTTGACATGATACTAAACTAGTTTAGTATGAACACTCTAAGAAGGATGTTCTTGCCGAGGTCATGGTGAAAAGTTGTTTGAGAAAATCGGTGTTCATGAACATAGATAAGAAAAACACATGATTTGAATTTCACTCACATGTGTGTTTGGATTAATCATGTACACCATAATATGTAAAACGACCAGATATGTCCACTGCACTAAAAGGTTGTGAGCAAGATACCAAAATGATCAATATGTTGATTGTTGGACAAACAGTGAAAAGGTAAACTTATGATAGATAAGATATGTTTCTCAGAAAATGGAGACGATGAAGAGCTTGTTGTAATGAGTTACACTAGCTGAATTTTGGTGTAAACAGTTACACCAATTCAGTCTTCATACTTACTCCAACCGATTTTTGATTTTAATTGGGATTGTGTGTTTCACACGTAAGGGTGGTGCGGTATGGAGGAACTGTGTCAAGTTAGATACTGTGGAAAATTCCATAACAAAGGCTAAGTATATTGTTGCTTAAAGAAGTAACAAGGGAGGGTATTTTGAATCATAAATTCATTTCGAATGTGGTATGGTTTCCTAGATGCTTGAAGCTCATGGAACATTGATGAATGATTTCATGACTTATTCTAAGGAACTAAGGTCCTGCCAAATGATTCAAACATATACAAAGCTAAACTGATAAAATTAGTGAATTTTATGATAGCGTGAAAAACGCGAAGATATGCAAGATACAAACGGGCCTGAAACGTCATATCTAAAGATGAAGTCTATACCACAAATGAAGCATGAATTACATCGGTATGCCATCGATGCAAAGGGCTCAATGTAATATCCCAATTTTTCTAAATTCGGATGTTAATAGATCATCATATGCATCTCATGCTGCTTCTGCATTTTTCTGGAGTTTTAAAATATTTTTAAACATTTTTCAACACATGGCAGTTCGCTGTAGAGGATATAAAAGGACTTATCCCCATTTTTAAATTGTTGGAAAATAGTTTAAAATATTTTTGGAGACTTTTCAAATTTACTTTGGGGTTATAAATAATTTCTAAAAATATTTTGGGAATTTATTTATGCTCCGGAAAAGTTTTAAAATCAATTTCGGAGTTTTTCGGTATTTTTAAAATGCCAGAAAAGTATTTAAAAATATTTAAAAATAAATTGCAAAGTTTTTATTTTTATTTAATATTTTGGTAAAGCCAAAAATTCAGTTTTATTATTTTAAAAATATTGGCGAAGACGGAAACTAAAAATAATATTCCGTGATTTTTCTAAAATTATTTTGGGCCTAATGGGTCGTTCTGTTTATTTTTCCGCCGGACTGAATTTGTGTTTATTTCGGATTTTTTTTTAAGTTCGCGGAGCGGGTTATAAAAACCCGCGGACCCGCGGGGAGTTAGGGTTTCCCGACACGATCCGCCGCCGCCGATCCGAACCGCGAGCGCCGCCGGCCGGAGTTCGCCGCCCGTCGTCGTCGCCTCGTCGCCGGGGTAAGCACCGTCGCGCGCCGGGCAGCCGCGCGCTAGCCGCGCCGCCGCCGCCCGCCGGCCGGGATTCCGGCGAGATCCGTTTTTGGATTCGCGGAGGGACCCGATCGCTTTTTTAAGTTATTTTATTTACGGTTGGGTCCTTTTCGCAGTATAGACCCCGATTTTCGCCCGGTACCGTTTTCGCGAGTACTTTTTAACCGTAACTCGGAATTGAGTGATTCCAGTTGCGTTGCGGCCGTGACAAAAATTTCTAACCATTAGACAAAGTCTTACAGAAGTTTGAAGTTTTAAAATTTGAATCCCAAGCAGATCCAAATTTGAACTTTCGGTAGCCGTAACTTTTTAACGGTGCGTCCGTTTGCGCCGTTTCTTTTTGCGTTGGTTTTATTTTGACAAGTACTTTAAGTTTAGCTACTGTTAGGAAAGTTTTGCTACTGTTATTTGAATGTTTATTAATGTTTGTGCATAATTGTGTCGAATATATGTTGATTGGTGCAATGTTTGCTCGTATAGATTGTCCGGAGTGCGCCGCCTCGTTTTGTGAGGATTGTGATCATCAGGAACAGGAAGAAGGAAAGTGATGCTTTGACCATACTCATACCTATATTTTCTATATGCGTTATGTTAAGAATATCACCCTATTGCATGATAGGTAGTTTACTTTACTGTTGCTGCAAACCAGTTAGGATAGCCACATGTCTTGACTTGTATTTGTAGATCAACCTAGCCCGTGTTGTTACTTTATTGTTATACTTTATAGACATGGTTTGGGTTGTGATAATTCATGGAGTACATGTGAGCTATTTAATAAATTTTGTAGCAACTTTATAATAAATAGAAATCACTTCTGGACGGGCGGGTTGCATCCCGGTGGCTGTGCCTTGTCTAAGGACAGTGCCGGGGTTAAATGCACCCAATGGTTGTTGTGGTGGTAAACCGGGTGCGACATGGTCGGTACTGTTGATGAATGATCTTGACAAATGAACACTGAATAATAATTTGGTGGGAAAGATTAGCATGGGTTGCTGTGTGTTTCAGGTAGAATTCAACTTAAAATTTTGACTAGTTTAGTTCAGGAGAAAATTGGCTTTCTACAAAACAAAACCATAAGCCTTTCCTTTGACTCACCTTGCATGTATTTGTAGGTCCTTTATATAAATTTTTCCGTGTCACTTGCCGTACAAATCAGATGTACTGACCCGTTGTCGGGCTGTAACCTTCGGTGTTGCAGGTTTCTCAGACGACCAGTAAGGTGCGTTTAGAGTTGCGGGTCTACACTCAGCATGTTCTCATGTGGTTGTTGATCGGACTCCATGCTACTTGTTTTTGTTTCCTCTATATTTATATTGAATAAGCTAGCCTTGAGCTATGCAACTTGTTATTTATTTCATTATGGATCATACGTTGTAATAATGATGCACTTGTACTTTGATATACATCTATGATACTGTGTGTGCCAGCGAGTTCGATCCAGGGACTGGCACTTGATTACAGAGACTTCAATTCTATGTGAATTGGGTCGTTACACTCAAGCACTGACAATATTATTGACTCAAGTGCAAGTGGGAGACTGTTGGAAATATGCCCTAGAGGCAATAATAAAATGTTATTATATATATAATTCCACGTTCATAATTAATGTTTATATTTCTATGCTATAATTGAAATGACCCTAACTGTGAGATTCAGAAGAAAACTCATTTGCATGTGTGGAAATGTAAACACAAAGAGTTCATGGTTTAGCCTCTAAGACCAGCTTATATGCTAACTAATGATTATGTTTTCTTAATCATGGACATTGTTCTTGTAACAAGGATGTCAGTAGCAATGAGAACATATTGTTAGCAGAAAAATGATGTTGAACCGACCCATTATTGAATTATATACTTAGAGATCACATCGTAACAACGGTATAAGTCATATCATGAAATGTTATCATATACGTAATTCCTTAGACCATGAGAGTATCGAGTTGCTTCACACAGGAAGATATACTTTGGTTATTAGATGAATCTACCCGTTATTGGGAAGTTGTAAAATAAGTTATGGGTACATCGGATAGTCTGTCTAGTAATTGTGATAGGTCAAGATTGGGATTTGCTCCTTCACGATGAAGAAGATATTCACTTCGGGCCCACTCGGTATGACGGTATCCATTATAGTTTGGCCAAACGCATTGTGATTTAGTCACATGGATACCGGAGGATAACGAGTGGCTTGTGTTCAAGAAGTTGTTACACATGGGTGCCAAACTTCTCTCCTCTGACTTTGTCATATATCGTGAAGCAAAGGGAATGGTACATGACTAAACATAAAGGTTCACTCGAAGATTATTCGTGTATGTGCGGGAGTCAACATGGGTGTCCATGGCTCCGTTGTTGATTATTGGCTATTGACAAATGGTTGTTGACCTATGTCCGGAAGATGATCTGAGTCATGTCCGCATAATACCGAACCTATTGGGTCACACACTTAATGAGTAGTAATCTGTTAGAGAACTAGGTGATGAAAAGAGAACGGGTACCTGAATTGTTTCGGGTGGAACCGGAAGTGTTCTTGGTAGCACTAGCAGTGTTCTAAGTGCTGCCGAATGGTTTCAGAATATTCGAGAACGGTCTCAGATGATTCCGGAACATTCAAGAAGAGTCTTGAAGTTGTCACAAGACATCCGTGATAGTCTCGGAAGGTTTTGCAACATTCGGTAATAAGAGACATTAAAGTGAGTGAGGAGAATTCTAAAAAAATCATGCAATGGCTTCTGAAAGAATGAGGAAGAACTCCATTTCCTCACTGCATGCTCCTGGTAGTTTTGTTCTCACTGATCATGAGCAGATGGCCAACTTGCTGTGGAGTTGTTACAGAGAGAGAATGGGGGTTTCTCAAGGTATCCAAATGGAGTTCAATCTCTCTGAATTAAGCAACGTAGTGGAGGGATTACATGATCTGGCCTCTCCTTTCACACAGACTGAGATCAATGAGGTTCTTAAAGATATCCCTGTGGATAGAGCTCCTGGGCCTGATGGCTTCAATGGATTGTTCCTAAAGAAATGTTGGCCCATTATTCAATATGACTTTATGAGTCCGATTTCTCAGTTTGCTGATGGAACTCTCAAGTTGGAATGTCTCAATGGTTCTTTAATTGCCTTGATTCCAAAAATGATAGTTCCTGTTTTCCCTGATGATTTTAGGCATATATCACTGACCAACACATGTCTAAAATTTCTCACAAAGTTACTTGCTAATAGACTTCAGAAGGTTATTCTTCAGTGTATACACTTGAATCAATATGGCTTCCTTCAGTCAAGATCCATTCAGGATTGCGTAGCATGGGCTTTTGAGTACATCCACCAATGCAAACAATCTAAAAGCCATTGCTAATTCTGAAGTTGGATTTTGCAAAGGCTTTTGACACCATTGAGCATGATGATGTCCTTTAGGTTCTGGAGCACGAGGGGTTTTGTCAAAAATTGATCAGATGGATTAAAGAGATTTTAGGCTCTCGATCTTCATCTATCCTTTTGAATGGAGTAATTGGTAAGCAGTTCTACTGTAAAAGAGAGGTTAGACAAGGGGATCCTTTTTCTCCTATTTTGTTTGTACTGGCTGCTGATCTTCTATAGTCAGTTGTTAATAAAATGCTCCATGATCAAGTCTTGACACTGCCTATTCCTTCACATGATCTCAATTACCCCATCATTTAGTATGCTGATGACACTATCATGGTGATCCATGCTGATGAATCTCAGCTTTTGGCTATCAACGATATGCTTATTAGGTTCCATGCTTCCACTGGTCTCAAAGTCAATTTCAACAAATCATCTCTAATCCCCCTGAATGTTGATGAAGCTATGACTGCTCAGCTGGCTGAAGTTTTTGATTTCTCCATTGGCCAAATGCCTTTCACTTACCTTGGTTTACCTCTTGGTACTACCAGGCCAAAAATTCAGGATCTTATGCCTTTGGTGGACAGGGTGGAAAGAAGACTCTCTGCTAGTTCTGCTATGTTGAACCAAGGGGCCAGGCTGCAGTTATTAAACTCAGTCCTATCCTCCATGCATATTTATCGCCTTTGTAGTCTTGTTATTCCTCAGGGCATCTTCAAACAGCTAGAGAGAATTCAGAGACAATGCCTCTGGAGAGGTAATTCAGATACTCCAAGACAATCTCTTGCTGCTTGGTAGTTAGTTTGCAGGCCTAAGAAGAAAGGTGGGTTGGGTATCATCAACTTGCAAGTGCAAAACAAAGCTCTACTTCTGAAGCATTTGCACAAGTTTTATAATAAGGATAATGTTCCTTGGGTCTCTCTTATTTGGAACACTTATTACATTGGCAATGTCCCCCATGCAACTATATTTTGTGGATCCTTTTGGTGGAGGGGTGTTTTCATGCTGAATGACCTATATAGACCAGTGGCATCTGTCATGGTCAATGCTGGAGACTCTGCTCTTTTTTGGTCTGATGGGTGGCACATCAATGGCTCATTTAGACCTCTGAGGGATAGATTGACTCATATCTTCTCTTTTGTGAAAGATGACAAACTATCTGTTCATGATTTTTGAGCCTAGAGGATGAAGATATTTTGTTTTTACTTGCCACTCTCACAAATAGTTGTATCTTAGTTATTCATTCTCAAGGATTGTCTAGCTAATCTCCAAAGAAATCCTTAGGCTGCTGATTCTTGGCACTGGCCTGGTAAGCATGGTTATACTACCAAGGGGTTTTAAAATCTTATGCCTTCCAATATGCCAACTGATCAGTGTGGTGCCTGGATCTGGAGGAGTAAGTGTACCATGAAGATCAAAGTTTTTGGTTGGCTCCTGATGTATGACAGATTAAATACTAAAGACCTGCTAGTCAGGAGGCATTGGAGATCACCCACTGAGGATAATTTTTGTGTGCTTTGTCACACACATGTTCTGGAAGACAGATTGCATCTCTTCTTCTCTTGAAACTTCAATTGTAGATTTTGGAACTACCTGCAAATTATCTGGGGGCCACTGGATCCTTGCATTCCTGCTTACAGCAAGCCTGTGATTCATTTGGTCAGACTTTTTTCATGGAAGTCATGCTTACAGCTGCCTGGTGTATTTGGATAGTCAGAAATGGGAAGACCTTCAGGAATGAGAGACCCTCTTTTCATTCCTGGAGAAGGCACTTTGTGCATTATATCACCCTGCTTTCACATAGATTGTAGGGAGATCATAAAACTAGGTTGCTTTCTTGGATTAATTCTTTGCACTAGATTAAGGTAGGTTTATCTTACTTCGTGTCTTTACTTTTCCTGCTTATGTTATCTTGTAATATTCTTTCAGAACTCTTGGTTCTCCCATGCAATAAAATACTGTGGAGCTCATGCTTCACAGTCTTAAAATTCAAAAAAAAATCCACCTCGTGGGAAAGGCCCCATGTTAAGTCCTCCAATGAGGACATCTGTCGTGACTTTCCCACGACAAGTAGTCCCCCATGTACCATAGGTCCTTGATCAGTAGCTAGATGATGTCTTCTCTCCAATCTTGTGCTTCAATGTTTAGCCCTTGTGAGCTGCCTATCATGATCAAGGCACCTATGTATTAATTCCTTCTTTGCTATGTTGTGTTTGCTGGGATTCGATGGATTATGAGATTATGTTCTGATTGTGATCAATAATATATTTGGTTTACCTTTTTATTTCAGATCTTGAGTAGTCTTGCATGTTCTCCGTTGCGTTTGTTGCTTTGGACAAGTAGTAGATTGCAACTCCAAGAGGATGCGCTATGCTAGATAATGGGTTTTTGCCTCCTGATGTCCGGCTTGAGTGACAGAAATATGGGACTAAGGATTGTGTTGTTGCCAGTAGGGGTAAAACAGCGGTGCTTATGGCTGTGTGTTATAAGGATTGCTTACGTTATGCATAGAGTGTTAAGGTAGTTGTCCGTTTCTTTGAGCTTACAATTTGGTTGGGGTTCGCAACTTCATACCAACGAGATGTTCTCGATAGATATCTCAAGGTGGATGAATAGTGAGTAGATGCTGATGAATAAATGATCTAATTGTCTTGGTGTAATGCCCATATGATTGAGCATCTTTGCTTTCAAGTAGCATAATTATCATTGTGGTGCATTCATAATTTTTTCAATTGCCCAGCTGTAATTTGTTCACCCAGCATAGTTTTTTACTGTCTTTTGGGAGAGAGACATCACTAGTGAAAGTCATGGCAGCCCGGTCCATATGGTCACCAAAATTTACACCGTTACTTTTACTGCTTTATTTCCTTTCAGTCGCACTACTCTTATTTCCACCTGCGTTTTGATCCTTTGTAAACAGCAAGGCCGGAGAGATTGACAACCTCTCTGAACTCATTGGGAGCAAAGTTATTTGTGTTCTTGTGTGCAGGTACACGTAAACTCACCATCACCTAAATCTCTGGCGCCATTGTCATATTCGGAATCCTACTGGAGACAAACCTTGGTATCTTCATCACGGGAAATTTACCGTTGTCTGCATCATAACCTTCCACTTGGGGTAATCAACGAGAAGGTGTTATCGGCACCCATCAAGCTAAATTTCTGGAGCCGTTGTAGACGATTCCAAGTCTCAATATAGGGGGGTTGCACACTACCTTTTACCTTTGCTTTTTAATATTATTAGTTTACTTTTCAGTTTTTATCTTTGCTTGTGTGTCTTATAACAAAAAATACCAAAAAAAATTAGTTGCTTTGTTCTTGCTTGCTGCTGTTACTACGGGTTCTGTTGAAAACACTAAGCTTTGTGACTTCACAAGTCACAAAAATATTGACTTTATTTGCACTCCTATTGCTCCACCTCGGTGCCTTCTTATGAAATCAAACCAGCTTTGCTCAATCTTGTTATGAAAGAACAATTCTCCGGTGCTGGAGATGATGCTGCTTTGCATTTAAATAATTTTGTCGAGCTTTGTGATATGAAAAAGTATAAATAATTAGATGTTGATATTATTAAGCTTAAGATTTTTTCCATTCTTCGAGAGGAATAGCTAAGGAGTGTCTCCAATCCTTACCTAGGCATAGCATAGATTCTTGGGATAAATGTAAGAATGCTTTTATTGCGAAGTACTACCCACCTGCTAAGATTATTCACTGGAGGAGTAACATTATGAATTTTAGATAACTTGATAATGAACATGTTTCTCAAGCTTGAAAACGTATGAAATCTCTTGTTAAGAATTTCCCTACTCATGGGTTGACTACTTGGATGGTTATCCAGAATTTCTATGCAGGATTGAACTTTGCCTTGCAGAATCTGTTAGACTTGGCCGCAGGAGGAACCTTTATGTCAACTACACTTTTTGTCACTACAAATTTATTAGATAATATGATGACAAACTACTCTCAATTACACATCGAACAATATCTAAGAGGTAGAAAGGAAAACTCTGTTCAGGAGGTCTCCTCTTTAAATGAAAGGTTGACTTGATTATGTCTTTACTTACTAAGCAAGCTAAGGTTGATCCTCGTGATGTTCCTTTAAATTCTTTGGTTGCTCAAGAGAAATACAAAATAGATGTTAATTTTATTTCTAGGAAAAACTTCAATAATAATGCTTATAGGAGTAACTTTGGTAACAACAATCCTAGATCGTTCCCTTCCAACAACTCTTATGGGAACAACAACACTTATCGTAGTACCAAAAACTCCACTTTTGAATTAAAGAGCATGCTTAAGGACTTTATTACCTCTCAAAAAGAGTTCAATAAAAATGTAGAGGAAAAACTAGACAAACTTGATAGTCTCTCTTTAAAGGTTGGTAATATTGCTCATGATGTTCAGATTCTTAAAATTATGACTTCTCCCCTAGAGGAAAAGAAGACTACACCTTTAAATGATATTCAAGTGAAAATTGATGATAACATTAGGATGCTAGACAAACTTAAGGATAGATGGGCTAGAGAGACACAAGAGGAAGAGAGAGTTAAGAACCTTTACACATACTACACTTGCTACTTTACATGTGGTTGAAGATTTTAATACTTTTAGCACCCATCACAACCCTAGTCCAACCAATGGACCTATCAATGGTAATGCTAAAACCTCAACCATAGGACAAGAAAGTTCCATTAACTTGGAGGTTGTCAAAGATAAAACAAACTTAGATAATAGCATTCCCCCTTTAATTAGTGGTAGTGATCTGGACTTTGACAATTCAATCTCTCCGATGTTATTAAGTTCTTACAAAAGATGGCCAAAGACACCCACACTAGTTCACTTAACATTGCCTTCACCGAGCATATCACTAATGCTCTTATCAAAGCTAGGGAGGAAAAACTTAGACTAGAAGTTTCTATTCCTAGAAAACTAGAAGATGGTTGGGATCCTATGGTCAAGATCAAATTGAATAACTTTGCTTGCTTTTCTGTATGTGATGTTGGAGCTAATGCCTCCGTTATTCCCAAAAGGATGTGTGATATGCTTGAATTGAAACCTTTTTATCCTTGTTCTTTGGGTGCTCGCCTTGTTGATTCTTCCGCAAAGAAACCTTTAGGATGAATAGATGATGTTCTTATGTTGGTTAATGATAATTATGTTCCCATTGATTTTCTTGTCATGGATATTGAGTGTGATCCCTCATGTCCTATTATTTTGGGACGACCTTATTTCTCATCGTTGGTGCTATCATTGACATTAAAGAAGGGATTATAAGATTCTGATTTCCCCTCAAGAAGGGCATGGAACATTTCCTTATGAAAAAGACAAAATTGCCTTTTGAGTCTGTTATACGGGCAAGCTATGCTTTTGATATTGATAAAACTTGATCTTGTTGCTTCATGCCTACCTAATGGCATAAAAGAAAGCGCTTATTAGGAGGCAACCCAAAATGTTTTTTACTTTTAGTTTTAGTGGTCTTGATGCTTTGTTACTACTGTAGCAACATCATTGTGTCTTTATTTTCAAGCTTTGTGCCAAGTTTTAGCCTCTGGTGACAAGTGAACCAAAAGTTGTGACATGTTGTCCAGAAAACAGATACTGTCTACTCGACGAAAAAAATTGTATAAATCACAGGATCATCTTTTCGATCTGAATTTTTTTACAGTATGCTCTATACAATTTTGAAACTTCCACCAGTTCCGAGTTTTTTTTATTTGAGCTACAGAATGAATAAATGAATTACTACATGTTGTTCTGTTTTTCCCAGATTCTGCCCTGATTTGCGCTTTTTCAGTTTTGCAATTCGTGCGCATGATTTTTCTTTGAAAAAACCTTTTGGCGATCTTGAGAAAAAGTAGCCACTATTGAAAATCTTTGTTCCCAACAAAAGGTAAGTAGAATTAATATATTATAGGCACTAACCTCTCTAATCAGTTATGATGAGTTTCGTATGAAGGGAATTTTCAAGTGTGCGAAGGAAGATGATGAAAAAAGATTCAGGAGTGCCGAGAGCTTAAACTTGGGGATCCCCCCGGAACCCCCAAGAAATATTCAAGGAGACTCAAGCGTCTAAGCTTGGGGATGCCCCCGTGAATTCCTTTCTTCATCAACAATTATCAGTTTGTCATTCTCCACACTATAATTCTATCACTTCATATGTTATGTTCTTTGCGTGGAGCGCCTTCCGATTTACTTTTAAGTTTTGCTTAGTTTAGGTTAGTTTTTTTTGCTGGTCATAACAAGTTTGATCCTATCCTGCCTTGCTTGGGAGAAAAACACGCTCCACTTTTGCCTAGAATGCTCATAGTTTTCACTTCAATCTTTGTTGAGTGTTCTTTCTTTGTTCTAGATGTTGTCATGTTTAGCTCTTGTGCTTCATGTTTATTTCTTTCCTAAGAGCTGAGAATTAGAATTGTTAGGACTCTCTTGAGTTGCATGTTTATCTTGTTTAGAAATTTGGCCTGTTGCACTGAGTGTGTGTCTTACTTTGAGTAGGTAATCAAGGTTTCTATTCTAAGTTTAGTAGTAACTTGCAATAGTTTTGAGGTGTTGTTTCAAGTAATGTTTGGAATTTTGTGTGTCAAGAGCTTAATCCTATTAGTGATAGGTGTCGTATTTTGGTTCGACGTGCTTATTATCGAAAACTACAAAACAATAGTTCAGAACTCTAGCTACTAGAAAGATCACTAACCTCTGTGGGGTTGTAAAAGAGTACCCTCATGTATCATGGGTCGAGGATGCGCAAGGATAACTGATACGTCCCAAACGTATCTATAATTTTTTGATTGCTTCATGCATGTTTTGGGTAATATTGCTATGCTTTTGATACATTTCCATACACTTTTGATCATATTTGGACTAACCTATTAACTCGGTGCACCTGATACGTCCCAAACGTATCAACAATTTCTGCTTGCTCCATGCATGTTTTGTGTGATATTGCTATGCTTTTGATACACTTTCATACACTTTTGATAATATTTGGACTAACCTATTAACTCAGTGCACCCCAGTGCCAGTTCATGTTTTCTGTTGTCTTTTTATTTCAGATTTCCCCCTTATTAAAAGTGCTCCAAAAATTCTGCAAAAATCCAATAAAAATCAGCATACGGGAACCTTCCAGAGCCCCGAAAGTGACCCAGGGGGGCCACCCTGGTGCCTAGGCGGCCAGGGGGCGCGGCCCCACCCTAGGTCGCGCCAGGGGGGTGCCTGCACTCCCGGGTGGCCCCCCGGCTACCCCCTTTGCCTATATATTTGTCTCGTCCCGAAACCTCCAAAGACAGAACCCTTTTTCTCGATCTTTCCTCTGCTCCGCTGCCGCCGCGCTTCCAAGATCGGAGCGCCAGAAGACCTCTTCCCGACACCCTATCGGAGGGAGGGTTGACCTCTGGGAGCTTCTCCACCACCATGGACGCTTCCAGGATGATCCGTGAGTACTCCACCTTGGACCATGGGTCCATGATCAGTAGGTATTTGATGTTCTACTCCCCTCTTTGTTCTTCATGGATTAGGCCTTGTGAGATGCCCTACATGATCAAGGCACATATGTAATTCTTTCTGCTATTGCTATGTTGAGTTTGCTAGGATCAGATGGATTATGAGACTGTTCATATTGTGATGAGTAATATATTTGGTTCATCTCCTTTTATATTTGTGTTATTGAGTAATTCCTGCATGTTATCCGTTGCTATTTATTTCTTTGGTCAAGTAGTAGATTGCCACAAGGGGGAAAACAATGGTGCTTGAACCACAGTTGCAATGATTGTTTACTTTACGCAAAGTTCTTTTAGTGCAGTTGTCTGTTGCTTTGGGTTTACACTTTGGGTGGGGCTCGCAACTTAATACCAGCGAGACGTTCTGGATAGATATATCAAGGTGGATGATTAGTAGTAGATGCAGATGGATTTCGGTCTACTTATCTTGGCGTACTGCCCATGCTTTTGAGCCTCTTCCTTTCTTTTGTAGCATAGTTAGCATTGGTTTGCGCCCGTAATCCTGTCAATTTCCCAGTTGTAATTTGTTTACCTTGCATAGGATTTTTATCGTCTTTTGGGAGAGAGACATCACTAGTGAACATAATCGGACCTTGGTCCATATTTCCACCATTTTTACACCCTCAATTTACTTCTTGCTTTTACTTTTTAGTTGCAATTATCACTATCTTTTATCTCTTGCGTTTGACCCTTTGTAAACAACAAGACCGGAGAGATTGACAACCTCTTTATACTCGATGGGAGCAAAGTTATATGTTGTTGTGTGCAGGTCCACGTCAACTCGTGCTAGATTCTAGCGCCGTTGTCACCTACTTGGTGTTTTTGGAGTCCTACTGGAGACATAAACCTTGGTATCTTCACTAAGGGAAACTTGCTGCTGTGTCGCATCTCAAACCTTCCACTTTGGGTAACCAACGAGGGGAGAGAAGCTATCAAAGCAATTTCTGGTGACGTTGCCGGGGACTCCAATCTTCAAGATAGGGAGTTGCACACTATCTTTTATCTTTTCTTTTTAGTCTTGTTAGTTTACCTTTCAGTTTTTGCTTTTGTGTCTTATACCAAAAAAAACCCAAAAAATAGTATGTCTAGTTCCTTGCTTACCATCAATGCCTAACTTCTGTGAAACCAGATCCTATTGTCATGGAGGATTCACTAAGGATCAACAAGAATATTACAAGGAACACCGCTTGTTTCAAAAGGGGATAAACTTAGGGAGACAAATACATCATTTGTATGAGTATGCTAGAAACTTGTGCTCAATATATAATATATCTTTCTGCAGGGATGAATCTTGTTGCTTTATGAGGCATAAACACCTTGCTTTCCAATGTGAGCACAATGATGATGAAACCATAGCTTCTTATGCTAAGAGAAATTATGACTTTTATGATGCAGAGCAAATAGAAGAATTTGTTGCTTTTAAGGGTGCTTATGAAATTACTTCTCTTCTTAAAAATATTGATGATGCCCCTTACAAATCTGAGAACCTTGCTATAATTAACTATTGCCTTGAAGATTACGATGCAAATTATTATATTACTGATTCACTTGAGAGAATCTCTCCCCCAAAGGAAGAGACTAATGTTTTGCAGGACTCTATGGAAGAAGAAATTGCTGAAATTGAAAGCTCCTTGGATGAAAAAGAGGAGGAGAGTGACGAACAAAAGGAGGAAGAATGGAGCCATCCATGTCTACCTTCTAATGAGAGTAACTCTTTGAATCATACCTTATATGAGTGTATGATCATATGGATTCTTTTGAAATATCCCTTTTTGATGAAGTTGATGCCTTCTATACTTGTGGCCATGATGCCATTATGAATGATGCTTATGGTCATGAACTTGCTATAGTTCCTCATGTTAAGAATGAAATTGTTGTTATTTCACCCACACTTGATTTCCCTGTTATCCTTTTGAAATCTCCAACTCATATTCCGGAGAAGTTTGCTCTTATCAAGGCTCACTGTGATGGGTTGCATTTATCTTATGATCCTAAAGACCGTGTTGAAAACTATACACGTGTGCTTCTAGGTCATGAACAACATGATTTATGTGATGGTTATATTCTTGATGTTGTTCATGATACTACTAAAAATTATTTTGAGAGAGGGAAGTTTGGTTGTAGAAACTTCCATATTACTAAAACTCCTCTCTTTATGTTGAAAGTTTTGAAGTTTTTCTTTTTCCACCTTCCTATGCATGTCACTTTGTGCTTCTTTGATTTACCTCCCCTTCTCCTTCCTCGCCGTGCTCATCCTCTGACTCTCGGGTCACCTCCCCTTCTCCTTCCTCGCCGGAGCGTGCTGCCGCGCTAGCGTGGCCATCGACGCCGAGCCGTCCAGCAACCATGTCCAGAAGGACCTCCGTGGTCTACTTCCTCTCCTCCGGCTAGGAATCGACAGGTCGACGCCCGTAGCCGACGACCGCATCACCCTTCTCCGCCATGTTTGCCGTGAAATCTTTCCGGATTGCGCTGCCTACTGTGCCTCCCCGTCGTATCCATCGACTCCATCGACTCTGGGGTGAGCTCCTCTTCATTTCGCCCCTTCCCGACTACTTCTCGGCCGAGCTCCGGCCGCAGTGCGAGCTCGCCGTCGACGAGGTTCCGGTGCTCCCCCGTGAAGCTGCGGTGCTCAGGGTGAAGCGTGCATCCACGGGAAGTAGTTTGGTGTTCGTGGCGCTCGTTTTGCTGCACGGAGTCGTCGTCCCCGTGTGCGCCGCCGCACTGGACGACACTGGCGGCTAGCCGCCGGCGAGGGCCGACCTGGCAGGTGATTAGGGAACTAATCCCCCTCTAATTGACCCCATGGGTCAATGACAGGTGGGGCCCCAGCCCCCTAAAGCCCCTATTAACTTAATTTAAATCAGGGATTAACCCACTAAGGCTGACAGCCTGGCCCCACTGGTCAGCCTCTGTTGATGTCATGTTGAGGCAAGGCTAACGCAGTAATTCACTTTATGTTTAAAAGAAATCAGAGAAAATCCAGAAAAGACAAAAAATCATTTAAACTTTGAAAAATCATAGAAAATTCATATTAAATCCAAATTGGAGAAATAATATAAGAAAAATTATCAGAAAAATGCAAAGATTAACAAAGTGCACTTTGTTTTCAAGTTTGACCATTTTAAAATGGGTGAACAGTGAAAAAGGTGCATATGGACCCTTTTTGAATTCAAATTTGGAGTTGAATTTGCAAATCCTTTGCAATACACTTCAATTAAATTGAATTGTCAACAAACCAGTACCATATACATCATGGAAAACCTTATCATGTGCTTGTGCATTTTTTTCAATGTTGTCCCCCCTTTGTTGATGATTGTTCCGCTAACAGTGTTTCCGAGACGGAGGCCATCCCCGAAGCAGAAGACCGGTAAACCCGTGTATCGTCAGCAAGGAAAGCAAACCCCCATTGATCATGTCTATAAAAACCCAATTCCCTCTCAGTCTCGCTTATGCATGTTTAGGATATCACCATGTTACGCTCTACCACATAGTTGAACACATTCCGATGCATGACCTATCATTTTGTCACCGTATTAAGCAAACCACAATCCTAGCAGATTTAGGAGTTGTATGTTGATCTTGTGGCCCCTGCAACTGTTACTTCTTATTGCTGCTTAGTGTTACAGTGAGGTTACTTTGTTGTGATTCGGGATGGAATGATCATGTGAATGCTGGTGTAACGTGTTGGTGAATTTGACCTAAACAGAGGTGGACGATGAGAGGCTATGTAGGAGTACACAGTGGGTTGTCTCGTTCAACACTGCCCTAGGCCCCGAGTTCTTGTGTTGTGATCCAAGACAAAGATTACTACCACATGTAGGGTTTATGGGAGCCTCGTTTGGCCTATTAACTCACCTCCGATCAAGTCCAGGAATCACACTATTTTGGGCTTTCCATTTGGCATATGCATAGAAAAAGAATGAATGAAAGGTTGCATCATTTAGATATGTGGGTGGACCTGTGAGACAGTAAAACCATCTTCCAGGGTGGCGTCTCGGCCGCCTGCATTGTCTGGGTCCGTATCGTGAACCGACCAGACTCTCGAGCGGGGTCTAACTCAGATAGTCGACTCCTGGATTAGAGAAGGTAAGGTGAGGTAAGTGCCTTGGTGATTATCCTCGTCCGACATCCGCTTGAAGGATGACGATTCCTGGGCGGTAAGTGATGACACGCATGTGAAGAACTACACCCCTGCAGGGCTAACAAACTATTTCAATAGCTGTGTCCGCGGTCATGGACTACTTGGAAAGTTGTACCTGATTATTAGACAACTTGAATGGATACTCTAAAACTTGCCAAGATAAGTGTGAGTGATATGGCGTGCTTTCTCGTGGGGAAGTCGAGGAAGTATCCATAGTGGTGTATTGGTTGGAGACTTGGTAGTGGACTCGTGTACGCTTCTTACCTCAAGTCCGGTACTCGTAGTACAGGACTAGCCAAGTCAAATCCGGCACATCTGCATGTTGAAACACCACCTCCCTTTACCTTGAAACTTGAGCATGAGTAGTATAGTTCTGATGTAAGTCTTGCTGAGTACGACTTTGTAATCACGTTTGCTTATTCTATGTTTTAGATGAGACCCAAACCCCGATGGAGACACCTTCCCGAAGCTCGACGTTGACTAAGCTAGTATAGTTCCAGACAGCAGTCTAGTCCCTCGTGGAAGGGCATGTATGTTAAACAAGGCTTCTCTAAGCCATTTGTTAATCTTGTCTGTACTTAGACCTAATTTTCTTCCGTTGTTTGATGTAATGATGGATCATAGTCATATGATATTTGTGTACTCTATGTAATTCAATAATGATATACTTTGTAGAGTTCATGTGATGAGTACCTGTTGTTTACACTAGACATGTATGCTACGTGTATGTTTATAATGTGCATGTCTTAGTGTGGGGTTCGATAGCCTAGTTGAGTTCATGCCGGCGGTCTTTTATACACCAAGTGGCCCTTAGATGTGCACAGCTTGGGGCATCGCGATGCGATTTCTTGTGACTCTGTCACATGGCACACTTTTTTGTATGATTGAGCCCGCCCGAGACCCCGACTAAGTGATCGAGCCGGAGTCTGTTTATGTAAGTGTTATAATTCAATCGATAATATGGTTGAGGCTACTTGTCTATGAGTCTGGGATTTCACCACCCATAATCATTTAGGCTTGTGAGTGGGCGATGAGGACCCATCTCAGTTGATCATCCGGCCTGGATGGGATGCCCCTCACGTACGATGCTTTCCGAGAGTGTTATGTGCTTGGCTTTGTCTGCTTAGACAAGTGGGCGCGACTCTCGGCTCTCCATATGATTGAGTTGTGACTGAAATTACAAACGCAAACTCCGGGTCCCGACGGACTTGGTATCAGAGCAGGACTGTCTATAGGATTATCAAACCCTTGGTCGAAGTCGAGCCTAGCATTATATAGTTATATAGTTACTTGGGTACAAAGGGAACAACGTAAGGCTTCTTTTTTTTCCTTACCCTCATCGATCTGAGTTCTGAGTCACCCTCATATTTTCTACGGGAAGATAGTACTAGGCTCATCTATGTCTTTCTAGAACATCTCGTTGTTTGCTTCCTTGTAGCCGTAGGAAAGTTGTGGTTGGTTGTCTAGAGTCGTTGTGCTTCATGTTTTGAACTTCTTATGTAAGTGTTGTTGAAATGTTGTGAGGATTTCCACTTCTCTTGCAATTACAGCCGTTATGCTATCCGAGTCATTCCAGGTTTCTTCATAATCTGATGCATTTGCAAAATCCTTCTTTCTATTTCGATTGTCTTTCCATAAGAATTGCTCGGTGGCATACCTGACAGTTCCATAGAGTTTGTTGTAAGTTTTATTCTAGAAACCTATATTGATGCATTTGCAGTTCTTCCTCCCAGTTTAGATGTCATCTAGCCAGAATAACCACACTAACCATCATGTTAGGGTGCTTTGCTACTCTGACATATCTGTTGTAACCGTTAGTAGGCCATGGTCATCCTCTAGAAAACAATCCAGTAACCCAACTCCTTAAACCTAGTCACCCGACAGATGTGTAGAATTCATCGTAGATCTTATGCCAGGCACCGCCCCAATTTCCAGGCGCCCTAATAAATGGCCCCACATGAGTTAGCTGAGATGTAAAATCCAACTCGAAGCTTTGTTGGCAAAAGGCTTCATCCGCCCTAGCTCATCGCCATGGGGTTGCCCCGTTCTGTTCGTAACGAAGAAAGATGGAACAGGAAGGATGTGTGTAGACTATCGCCCGCTAAATATAGCAACGATAAAGAACAAGTACCCACTGCCCAGGATCAATGATCTTTATGATCAACTTGTTGGATGCTCTGTCTTCTCCAAGATAGATTTGAGATTAGGCTAGCATCAAATAAAAATCCAAAACGAGGACGTTCCCAAAACGGTTTTCACTACTCGTTATGGTCTTTACGAGTATAGCATCATGTCCTTCGGTTTAACGAATGCCCCCGCACATTCTCGCGCATGATGAATTCGATCTTCATGGAGTATTTGGACAACTTCGTTGTGGTTTACCTTGATGACATCCTTATATACTCTAAGAATGAAGAAGAACATGACGAACATCTTAGGATGGTATTGATGAAACTTCGAGAGCATCTCCTTTATGCCAAGTTCTCTAAGTGCGAATTTTGGCTACCAGAAGTGACCTATTTTGGCCACGTGATCTCTGCAAAGGCATTGTTGTCAATCCCGAGAGAGTTCAGGACGTCCTTGACTGGTCTCCACCTGAATCTGTTAAGCAAGTTAGGAGTTTTCTTGGCCTATCAAGCTATTGTCGCCGCTTCGTTGAGAACTTCTCCAAAGTTTCAAAGCCTCTAACTGAACTCCTCAAGAAATATACGAAATTCCAATGGACCCCCAAGTGCAAGGAAATATTTCAAGAGCTAAAAAGAAGATTGACTTCTGCACCTGTACTAGCACCTCCAGACACAAAAAGGGATTTCGATATCTATTGTGATGCTTCACGGCAAGGGTTAGGATGCATACTTATGCAAGATCGATATGTGGTAGCATACGCTTCACGCCAGTTGC
The DNA here is from genome assembly GCA_950022295.1 of Bromus sterilis. Classification (NCBI taxonomy): domain Eukaryota; kingdom Viridiplantae; phylum Streptophyta; class Magnoliopsida; order Poales; family Poaceae; genus Bromus; species Bromus sterilis. Next base: position 171,174,495 of record OX465597.1, read on the forward strand.
GTCCACATGAAGAAAACTATCCTACCCATGATCTTGAACTCGCTGCCATAGTTCATGCCCTGACGACTTGGCGACATTACCTCCTCGGTAATCACTGCCAGATTTATTCTGATCACCAAAGCCTCAGATACATATTCACCCAGCCAGATCTTAATCTCAGGCAAAGACGTTGGATAGAGTTGATAAAATATTACGACGTAGGAATATCATACACCCCAGGCAAAGCCAATGTCATGGCTGATGCACTAAGTCGTAAGTCATATTGTAACAACCACATGTTACAACAGTATCAACCACTTCTTCATGAGGAATTTCTCAAGCTCAATCTCGAGATAGTTCCTCATGGCTTTCTATCTACCTTGGTGGCGAAACCAACTCTTGAGGATCAAATCATAGTTGCCCAAAGGCGTGCACGAGGTGTTCGCCGGTTCAAGGAGAACATTGCTAGCGGAGTTGCTAAATGTTTATCCACAAATAGCAAAGCAACGGTATTCTTTGAAAATCGTTTGGTAGTACCTAAGAATAGGGATCTAAGGCAACTCATCCTTAAAGAAGCCCATGACACTCCCCTCTCGATTCATCCCGGTAGCAAAAAATGTACCAAGACCTACGCCACAGATTTTGGTGGACTAGGATGAAACGACAAATTGCTCAGTTCATTGTTGAATGTGATGTTTGTCGTCGCATTAAGGCAGAACATCAAAGACCTGCTGGTACTCTTCAACCTTTGCCAATTCCCAAGTGGAAATGGGACAAAGTCGGTATGGACTTAATCACCGGCTTTCCAAAACCCAGAAAGGAAATGGTGCCATCTTCGTGGTCATTGATCGACTTTCTAAAGTAGCTCACTTCCTTCCAGTTCGCGAGTCTATAACTGCTAGCCAGTTAGCGGACTTGTATGTATCTAGAATTGTGTCTCTTAATGGTGTTCCTTTGGAAATCAATTCTGATCGTGGTAGCCTTTTCACCTCTAGATTCTAGGAAAGTTTTCAAAATTCTATGGGAACTCGTCTCTCCTTTAGTATAGCTTTTCATCCTCAGTCTAGCGGTCAAGTTGAAAGGGTTAACCAAATTCTCGAAGACATGCTCAGAGCTTGTGTTATCTCTTTCGGAAATAATTGGGAGACGTCTCTTCCATTCGCCGAATTTTCTTATAACAACAGTTTCCAATCTAGTCTGAACATGGCTCATTTTGAACTCCTCTATGGACGACGATGTCGAACACCCCTAAACTGGTCAAAAACCGGTGAAAGACAATTCTTTGGACCGGATATGATCAAGGAAGCGGAAGAGAAAGTTCGCATTGTTCGTGATCAATTGAAAGCAGCCCAGTCTCGTCAGAAAATCTACTATGATCATCATCATAGGCAAGAAAGCTACAATCTGGATGAGAAGGCTTACCTTCAGGTTACTCCTCTGAAGGAAACCCAACGATTCGATCTCAAAGGCAAGTTGGCCCCACATTACATCGGACCTTTCCGCATTCTCGCTAAACGTGGAGAAGTTGTCTACCAACTTGAACTACCCCCACACCTTTCCCGAGTACATGATGTATTCCACGTGTCACAAATCAGGTGTTGCTTCAAGGACCCCATCTGCGAAGTCGACCATGAAACGCTTGATCTCCAAGATGACCTTTCTTATCGAGAGTACCCTGTTCGTATTCTTGATTCCACATAACGTGTCACTCGTCGTCAGAAGATCAAGTTTTTGAAAGTGCAATGGTCATACCACTCCGAGAAAGAAGCTACATGGGAAAGAGAAGACCGCCTCCATGCCGAGTATCCCACCTTCCTCCCGACGACTTCTGAATCTCGGGACGAGATTCTTTTGAGCGGGGGCGAGTTTTCACAACCCGAAGTTAGGTATGTGCTAGGGTTAGCAAGCAAATTTGCATCATGCAAAAAATTTCAAAAGAAATCCAATTGGGGAAAAAGAAGAGCCCTAAAGAATTTAATTAAATGTCCAGATAAAAATTGCTTCCAAAAATTACTCTGGTATTTTTGAAAAGTCTTATAAATATGCATGATCACATAGAAAGTGAAGTGGGTCCCACTGCATGCTCCAAGATTTCTCAAAAATACCATAAGTGCCTTGGAATTTAAATAATACCCCTATTTGATTTGAAATTCCAAATATTTTAATTTAAAAAATATCCAAAACTTGTGAGTGGCTACCTATATGTCTCCTAAGCCCACATCAAAGTTTTAAAGATTTTATAAAATGCTGAGCTATTTTATTTCAAAGCAAAACAAATTAACAGGAAAAAAAGACAAAAAGAACTAATAAAATAGGGCTTCCATTGGAAGAAGTCCAACTTACCCCCAAGCCTCCAGGCCGGCCCAGCCTAGCCCACCGTGTGCTTGTCGTCTACCTCAAGAACCTCGGTGGCGAGCTGGGAGCGCTCGGTCGACGCCACCGCGACGCCAGCGACGTTCTAGGCCTCCCCACGCCCTGCCTCCTCGCCACGTTAGCGCCAGAAGCCCCCCGTGCTCATCCTCTCACTCTCGGGTCACCTCCCCTTCTCCTTCCTCGCCATTCTCGTGCAGCCGATAGCTCGCCGAGCGTGCTGCCGCGCCAGCGTGGCCATCGATGTTGAGCCGTCCAGCAACCATGTCCAGAAGGACCGTCGTGGTGTACTTACTCTCCTCCGGAAAGAAATAGACAGGTCGACGCCAGTAGCCGACGACCGCATCACCCTTCTCCGCCACGGTCGCCGTGAAATCTCGCCGGATTGCGCTGCCTCCAGTGCCTCCCCGCCGTATCCATCGACTCCATCGACTCCGGGGGTAGCTCCTCTTCATTTCGCCCCTTCCCGCGCTCGATTCCATGCCCCCAATCCCCGACTGCTTCTCGTCCGAGCTCCGGCCGCCGCACGAGCTCTCCGTCGACGAGATTTCGGTGCTCCCCCATGACGTTGTGGTGCTCGGGGTGAAGCACGCATCCACGGGCAGTAGTTTGGTGTTCGTGGCGCTCGTTTTGCTACACGGAGTCGTCGTCCCCATGTGCGCCGCCGCACTGGACGACGCCGGCGGCTAGCCGCCGGCGAGGGCCGACGTGGCAGGTGATTAGGCGACTAATCCCCCCCTAATTGACCCCATGGGTCAATGACAGGTGGGGCCCCAGCCCGCTAAACCCCCCTTTTAACTTAATTTAAATCGGGTATTAACCCACTGAGGCTGACAGCCTGGCCCCACTAGTCAGCCTCTGCTGATGTCATGTTGAGGCAAGGCTGACGAAGTAATTCAATTTCTGTTTAAAAGAAATCAGAGAAAATCCAGAAAAGACAAAAAATCATTTAAACTTTGAAACATCATAGAAAATTCATATTAACTCCAAATTGGACAAATAATATATGAAAAATTATCAGAAAAATTCAAAGATTAATAATATGCACTTTGTTTTCATGTTTGACCATTTTAAAATGGGTGAACAGTGAAAAAGGTGCATATGGACCCTTTTTGAATTCAAATTTGGAGTTGAATTTGCAAATCCTTTGCAATACACTTCAATTAAATTGAATTGTCAACAAACCAGTAATACATCATGGACAACCTTATCATGTGCTTGTGCATTTTATTTCAATGGTGTCCCCCCTTTGTTGGTTATGGTTCCGATAACAGTGTTACCGAGACGGAGGTCATCCCCGAAGCAGAAGACCGGTAAACCCGTGTATCGTCAGCAAGGCAAGCAAAACCCCATTGATCATGTCTATAAAAACCCAATTCCCTCTCAGTATCTCTTATGCATGTTTAGGAGATCACCATGTTACGTTCTACCGCATAGTTGAACACATTCCGATGCATGACCTATCATTTTGTCACTGTATTAAGCAAACCACAATCCTAGCAGATTTAGGAGTTGTATGTTCATCTTGTGGCCCCTGCAACTGTTACTGCTTATTGCTGCTTAGTGTTACAGTGAGGTTACTTTGTTGTGAGTTGGGATGGAATGATCATCTGAATGCTGGTGTAACATGTTGGTGAATTTGACCTAAACAGAGCTGAACGAAGAGAGGCTATGTAGGAGTACACAATGGGTTGTCTCGTTGAACATTGCCCTAGGCCCCGAGTTCTTGTGTTGTGATCCGAGACAAAGATTACTACAACATGTAGGGTTTATGGGAGCCCCGTTTGGCCTATTAACTCACCACCGATCAAGTCCAGGAGTCACACTAGTTCGGGCTTTCCATTTGGCATATGCATAGAAAAAGAATGAATGAAAGGTTGCATCATTTAGATATGTGGGTGGACCTGTGAGACAGTAAAACCATCTTCCATGGTGGCGTCTCGGTCGCCTACATTGTCTGGGTCCGTATAGTGAACCGGCCGGACTCTCGAGCGGGGCCTAACTCAGATAGTCGACTCCTGGATTAGAGAAGGTTAGGTGACGTAAGTGCCTTGGTGATTATCCTCGTCCGACATCCGCTTGAAGGATAACGATTCCTGTGCGGTAAGTGATGACACGCATGTGAATAAGTACACCCCTGTAGGGTTAACAAACTATTCTAATAGCCGCGTCCGCGGTCATGGACTACTTGGAAAGTTGTACCTGATTATTAGACAACTTGAATGGATACTCTAAAACTTGCCAAGATAAGTGTGAGTGCTATGGCGTGCTTTCTCGTGGGGAAGTCGAGGAAGTATCCATAGTGGTGTATTGGTTGGAGACTTGGTAGTGGACTCGTGTACGCTTCTTACCTCAAGTCTGGTACTCGTAGTACAGGACTAGCCAAGTCAAACCTGGCACTTCTGCATGTTGAAACCCCACCTCCCTTTACCTTGAAACTTGAGCATGAGTAGTATAGTTCTGATGTAAGTCTTGTTGAGTACGACTTTGTACTCACGTTTCATTATTCTATGTTTTAGATGAGACCCAGACCCCGATGGAGACACCTTCCTGAAGCTCGACGTTGACTAAGCTAGTATAGTTCCAGACAGCAGTCTGGTCCCTCATGGAAGGGCATGTATGTTCAACAAGGCTTCTCTAAGCCATTTGTTAATCTTGTCTCTACTCAGACCTAATTTGCTTTCGTTGTTTAATGTAATGATGGATCATATTCATATGATCTTTGTGTACTCTATGTAAGTCAATAAAGATATACTTTGTAGAGTTCATGTGATGAGTACCTGCTGTTTACACTAGACATGTATGATGCATGTATGTTTATAACGTGCATGTCTTAGTGTGGGGTTCGATAGCTTAGTTGAGTTCTTGCTGGCGGTCTTTTATACACCAAGTGGCCCTTAGATGTGCGCATCTTGGGGCATCGCGATGCGATTGCTCGTGACTCTGTCACGTGGCACACTTTGTTTGTATGATTGAGCCTGCCCGAGACCCCGACTAAGTGATCGGGCCGGAGTCTGTTTATGTAAGTGTTATAATTCAATGGATAATACGGTTGAGGCGACTTGTCTATGAGTATGGGATTTCACCACCCATAATCATTTAGACTTGTGAGCGGGCGATGAGGGCCCATCTCAGTTGATCATCCGGCCTGGATGGGATGCCCCTCACGTACGATGCTTTCCGAGAGTGTTCTGTGCTTGGCCTTGTCTGCTTAGACAAGTGGGCGTGACTCTCGACTATCCATATGATTGAGTTGTGACTGGAATTACATACGCAAAACCCTGGGTCCCCACAAGCTTTCTTTATGTGGGAGAGAAACACGCTCCACTTAAACTAGAACACATCATAGGATTTTCATGCTTATCTTTCTTTTGTTGTGTGTTCTTTATCTTTTCATAGCTGTTGTCATGTTTAGCTCTTAGTTTTCATGTTTATCTTTTTAAAGAGCTTTAGTTTAGTTTTGTTGATGGAACTCTCTTGAGTTTTCATGTTTATCTTGTTTAGAGAGTTGGCTCGTTGCATTGAGTTATGTCTTGACTTGAAGTAGGTAATTGAGGTTGCTATTCAATTGTAGTAGTAACTTGAAATAGTTTTGAGGTATTGTTGTGAGTAATGTTTGAACTTTTGATGTCAAGAGCTCTAGCCTATTAGTGATAGATGTCGTATTTTTGGAAATCCGTGTTTATTTTCAAAAACTACAAAAACTAGTTGAGAATTCTAGCTACTAGATGGATCACTAATATTTGGAGGGATCGGATATTAGAGTACACTCACATACCATGAGTCGAGGATGCGCAAGGATAACCAAACCCCCATACACTCCTCCTCGGGGTACTTATCTCTTTGTGAACCTCCTGATTAGATTGAGAGTTACCGATAATAAGTGCATGAGTTCTTCGTACTAATGTAAGTATTGAAAGTTGACACTTCCACCTCCTCATATTTGCTAGCTGTAACACCCTTAGATGCCTGTAACAGTAATCATCATCACTGTTGACTATCACTGTTTGTTAATCACTGTTATCCCCTGTCCTTAATCAAACTTTTCTTCTGCTCTTTTCAAACCATGCTAGTTGGGGATCAAATCCCCAAGGCCCAATGCATCTTGCTCATCATGAAATCAAACCCTAGTTGAAACTACTTTAAATGGAAATTAAAACAAATGTGCTCAAATAAAGTTGTTCCAAAAATCATGGAACTATTTTTGTAAATTGCCTAAAATCATTGAAATGATGTTGGACCAACTTTGGTAATTTTTGGAGTTGCAGAAAATTCCAAACAATTCAAACAGTAGGTTATAACCCTTACTTGGGGCATTTAATAATTAAAGTAAATATCTAATGATTTTATTTTGCTTCAAAACTTTTTGTGGCACTGACATATCATGTTATACTAATATTGGGACACCTAACCCATTTTACAAAAATGCAAAAGGCACTAAATTAAAATACAAACAACAGGACAGTGAACAAAAAACCAGAAAATGGGAAAACTTTAAAACTCGCCTGGGGCGAAGCCCACCTCAGCCCAGGCCCACTCCCCCTTGTCTTCTTCCTCCTCCAACCACCCCCACCTGCCCGTACGGCGGCCGCCGTGGCCACGTCGCTGCCAGCCCGGCCCCGCCCTCCAACTGCTTCCCCCCCGACGCCGACGGGATAAGGACGAAGCCCCCGACCCCCTGGACACCTCTGCACCTCCATTCCCCTCCTCCTCCTCTCTCACGCTTCGGGGAAAGTTTCCCGAGCGCCGCCGTCGCCATTGCCGTGGCCAGACGTGGCCAACGGGCACGGTCCGCCCCGACGTGGTGTCCAGAGGCTGCGCCGTCGTCGTCTTCGTCGACCACAGCATCCAATCGAGCCCGGGGAGCACCACAGGAGCCGCCCGCGTCTTCTTCCCCCACCCCGGCCGCGGCCACCTCGACTTCGATTCCGGCCGCCTCAGCCCCTCATCGAGCCCGCTGCCACCTCCGTCGTGCTCCTGGTGAGCTTCCCGCTCGTCGCCAACTGGCCGTTGACGCCCGCTAGGTCCCCGTGCAGAAACCCCCTTTAGCTGCTCCGGCCGCCGCCGTTTGCCGTCGTAGTCGAGCACACAAGCCGCCCCAGGCCACGCGTTTGGCACCGTTAAACTCCCCGTGCTCCGTAGGGTTAGTTCCACCCACTGGCCCGCCCGTTTTCGACTCGTGGACGCGTTCGCCATTGGAGCCCGACGACCTTCGCCGCCATGGTTGAAGCTGCGCTCCCCTTCGTGCGTCCCAGCCCGCGAGACCACTCCAGATCGACGCGGTTTTGAGCTCTCCGTCGACTGCCACCAGCGGCGCCTCAAACGGCGCTCGGAATCATGGGCTAGCTCGACCTCGCCGCCGGCGAGCCTCCGGTGAGGTTCCGGTGAGGCTGCCAAGTGGGACCCCGGTGTCAGCCAGTTGCTTAGGGGTTAATCTCGCCCCTAATGGGCCACTGACAGTGGACCCCCCCCCCCCCCGACTAATTACCCTGTTAGGTTAACTGTGTAGATTAACAGAAAATAAACCCCCCTTAGGCACTGACTTGTGGGTCCCCTAGCCATTTAGTTTAATTAAACATGTTTAATCAGCTCTGGAGTCTATGACACCTCGGCCCCACTTGTCATTTTGTTTATTAAAAGGTTTATTAAAAATCCAGAGACTTACATGTGGGTCCAGAGGCATTTTCTAATTTAATTAAATGTTTTATAAATAACAGAGGCTGACATGTGGGTCCCACATGTCAGCACTGTTCTGGATAATGTTGTGGATAATGTTTTGGATAATGTTTAAATGTATTATAAAAGAAATCCAGAAAATCATTTAAATTGGTTTAAACTTTGAAATTCAATAACTTTTAAACCGTAACTCGGATTCAAAAACTTTATACATGAAAGTTGATCAGAAAGATACAACGAATACGAATACGCTATCCGTATGTCTACCACCCCCCTCTAACACAACGAACATCGAACATTTCCCCTCCGGACCGTCTGCCCGATAAATTGTCCGGTACCGTTAGAGTGCCCGGATGAATTTATTCCGAACACGAAAGTTGTCCGGAATGGTTCAAATAGCACGGATACACCCCCCCTTATGTTGTTCCGGTAACTAAGAGACCTCCGGCTTGATCCTTCCCCTCCGGACACCCTGTCCGATAATCACCCGGAGCCGGTAGTTCATCCTCAGATGAATTTCCGCTCCGAGCATATTGCATTACACTGCGTTAGAACACCGATAACATTTCATCTATCATGTCATGCATATGTTTGTATATTATTGCTGTGTATTTACTGCTTCCCCCCCCTTAATCTTCGGTAGACCCCGCTGCTGCCGTCGACTACACCGCTGCTGAGTACGACTACGTCGTCGACGACCCTACTACTACCGTCGAGCTTGCAGGCAAGCAGAGCCATTCTCTTCCCCAGATACCGCCTATCTTTCCGTACATTTCTTGCACTAGGCATTGTTACTGCTGCTGCTACGATTACAATCCTATTCAACTGCATAGCCTGATTTTGTCGCCCCTTGATGTGCCTTCCTTTATCCTATGCTGCCTATTATTACTATTATGCATTATTCAGCAGTGGACCCTGCGCATTGTTAGCTAGGATTAGATAGAGGGCCGTGATCACTCAGGGAGTGAACGCGGATACAAATATTATAACTGCACAGGTACGGTACAATGCAGACACCGCCACAGGCCCTACCTGGGTTATGCCTAGTCACCTCAAGTGTGAGCTATCAAGGAGTAATCTTTGTACTCCACTCGAGGCTGACTTTGTCTTACCGCCATAGGGTTTAGAGTAACGGTTGTCCTAAAGGTAAGCAGTCGGGCGACCCAACGGTGCCCGCGAGAGGTATTGCGACGGGACGACAGGGAGGGCACGACCAGTGTACCGGTGTGCTTGGCCCTTGATCGTTGGCCACGAGAGTTACCAAACCACGAAAGTCGAGCTCCTCCAGGAGCACACGCGAGACAAGGTAAGGAGACGGTTCACCTTGTTGGTAACCGCAGTGACTTGGTGGGACGATAGGGCAGGCACCGATGTACTGGTGGTCCTGGCTGTTGTCGTTGTCCGCGGGTCGGTTAAGTCGAGGCAACGATAACGGGTGTCACGCAGGTTAATTAAAAATGCTAAATGGTTCAGTGAATGTCTTGAGTTGGCTATATGCCATGTACGCACTACCTACCCGTGGGATTACGAGTATGGGCTCCTCTGCTTCTTAGTGTCGTCCGAGGAATCTTCAGACGTCAGCAGTACCGCGGGCTGATTGCCGGGAAGTGGTGTTGTCTTATTTGCCGCGGCGTGTGATTTGTATTTGCTTTGATTTAACTTCACCGGCCAGCCACGCACCGTGCAGGAGTACGTTTGGGTTGGGGTCCAAGGCCCGGCGTACTTAGGATTTAGACCGGCGGATGACCTCTCTGTTGAGTTTGAAAGATGGGCTATGAAGTGTCGGATAGCCTCGGTGGAGCGTTCCCTAACAAGGTTCCCGCCACCCTGGAGATCCGTGCGTGTAGCGTAACACAAGTGCACCCCTGCAGGGAAGATTAATCTATTCGGATAGCCGTGTCCACGGTAACAGGACGCTTTATGCTGAAGCTGGATCCTACCACTAGAAACTATTATTAAACTGTATGGTTCCGGGTTCCCTTCCTCGCGGGGATGTCGAGGAGGTGAATTCGGAGGCATTGTTAATTATTACAACTTATTATTATTCAATGTTGCAGCAACTTCTGCTTCATTGTTACTTTACTGCTTTATATCAACTGTTGGCTGATTCTTACCTCATGCTGCAAGACATCGTCGGAAGATGCTAGGCTTCGTTAGGCCTAGCTCCTTACCCTTGCTCTGAACTTCTGTCTTCAGTCCACTATATACAGCCTCTTCATTCCGTTGATATCATGCATAATGCTTAGTAGCGGACGTAAGACTCGCGGGTATACTAGATACTCACCTGTTTATTTCCTTTACTGTTTTGCCTGATTGGCCGCTGCAGCCGACGTTGGAGCCCAGGAGCAGGAGTACCCCGGAGGCGCCTACTATGACGTCAAGTTCCCCGTTGACCAGGAGTAGTACTGTGGATCCCAGGCAGGAGGCCTCGCCTTTTCGTTCTGTATCTCTGATGTGATTTGTGCTAGCCTTCTTAAGGCAAAAAACTTACTTACTATGTCTGTACTCAGATATTATGGCTTGTATGACTTATATATTCGGGTCCGTGTGACCCCCTCTATTGTAATATATTTGTTTATCCTTTTGTGTTTAGTGTTGTGCTGTGATATTATCATCTTGGCACCCTAATCTCAGTCGTGTACCCTGTGTGTATGATTACTGTACACGGTCTGATTTTGGGGGCGTCACAAGTTGGTATCAGAGCCGACTGCCTGTAGGAAGCCACCCCACCACCACCTGGTCGATGTTGAGTCTAGACTTTGAAAAAACTATTTTGCTAACTTAATATTTGGCTTACGGGCCCACATCGATGTCACTACGCGTGATATCTATGGTATTAGGATCCTTTTCTCCTTCCCTATGCTCTGGGGATCTACTCTCGTATCCTTGCTGGTAAGTTTTACAAAAGCTGACATTAGGATCACGTTCTCTTGAGTCCACCCGGCGTTTTTGGTGCTTCCCCCCATTGATTGAGTCGTGTCGCAGGCGTCGTACGCCAGATCCCAGACCGCGGATCCCATTCTCATTCTCGGCAGGCCGCGCGTTCTCTGGCATCAACTCCTGTGGCCAACAGTTTTTCTTGCGGCGTGATTGACATAGTGGAATCTATGTCGCGTCGTGTAATCCTTACCGCGGTCTGCGCGCCGCCTAGAGAGTCTTTTTCCTTAATTTCTACGACGTTACGCTGCCCGATTTTCGATTGACTCTGTGTGCAAATGTGTATGTCTTATGTGACTACTCCTGCATATATCTACGCCTTCTTTTCGTTGTCGATTACATCAGGCTTAATTTCGGTATCTCGTAAATTTTCATCGCTGAAATACCCCTGTTAAATTCTAGCAGGATGGCTGGTCGTGGTCGTGGTCGCGGTCGTGCTGCCAACGACCCACCTCCGCCGCCGAATTATATGGCCGCGATGATGCAGCAGTTCGAGATGAATCGTCAGTTCATGCAGAATATCATGGCTCAGTTCCCCCAGCCGAATCAGAATGGACACCACCATCAGCATGCCACCGTGACTCTGCACGACTTCACCCGCCTCAACCCCACTATGTTCCGCAACACTGTTCAGCCGCTGGATGCTGATGACTGGCTTCGCGACATCACTCACGAGCTGGAGTCTGCTAATGTCGATCCAGCCGACTATGTGAACTTTGCGTCTTACCATCTGAAAGGCGCCGCTGCTCAGTGGTGGAGCACCCACAAGCGTTCCCTGCCAGTTGAAGAAGCCATCACTTGGGATGAATTTCAGTCTGCCTTCCACGCCCGCTATATTCCTCAGGGGATCATGGCTCGTAAGGCGGAAGAATTCCGTAACCTCACTCAGGGCGATATGACTGTTCAAGCCTATCAGCGCGAGTTCCTTAACCTCTCTCGCTATGCGGAAGAAGAGGTCGCCACTGATGCTCGCAGGCAGCAGAAGTTCCGTCGTGGCCTCAACCCTGAACTCAGGCTCGCTCTTGCCGTTCATGATTTCGCCAACTTCGCCACCATGGTGAACAAGGCTATCACCGTCGAGACTGCCCAGATGGAGCACAAGAACTCTCTGAAGCGTTATCGTGACGTTGGCTCATCTTCGGGCGCAACGCAGAAGCGTCGTATCTGGCTCCCTACCAGTGTGACCCACGCAGCTGTCCCTGCTCCAAGGCCGTCTTATGTTGCACCCCGTCTGCCTCCTCCACCGCAGATGCCAAGAGCTCTGCCTGCACCACCCAATGCTACACCCCTTCGTCCTCAGGATGGATTATGCTTCACGTGCCGCCAACCAGGGCATTTTTCCAGGGAGTGCCCCCTGAAACAGAAGCAACTGGTAGTTCACCCCGCTGGCCGTGGAAATGGTCGTGGCAACAACCGGATCCCCAACTATAATACTGGGTCTGCTGCTTATGCCCGTGGACATGCTAACAACGTCAATGTTGAAGAAGCTCAGCAACAACCCGCTACCGTGATGGGTACCCTTCTCGTTAATTCCGTACCTGCTACTGTTTTATTTGATACAGGAGCATCGCATTCATTCATGTCGGAAGCATTCGCATTGTCGCATAACTTCACGCTAGAAAAGATGAACCCACCGATGGTTGTCCGCACCCCAATAGGCCAATGTCAAACCACCAAGATCGTGCCCGGAACCATCATTGAAATTGAAGGGGTTGAATTCCTTGTTTCCCCCATCGTTCTAAAGACTTCCACCATAGACCTAATTCTGGGCATGGATTGGTTGAAATTTCACGATGCCGCACTGTATTGTGGCACCAGCTCTGTCCGACTTTTACACCCCTCCGGCGAGATTGTTACCCACACCACCAGAGTAACCCGTAATGCTGAAACACAGATATTTATGATGAATGCTTTGAATGCCGCCCCCCTTGAAGGCATTTAGACCGTTCCAGTCGTTCGCGATTTTCCCGACGTCTTCCCAGAAGAACTGCCGGGAATACCCCCGATCAGAGAAGTTGAATTTGTCATCGACTTGAAGCCGGGCACTGTTCCTATTGCCAAGCGTCCTTACAAGATGCCGCCACATGAACTCCTTGAACTTAAAGCGGAAATCGACAAGGCACTTCAGAAAGGATTCATTCGCCCCAATTCCTCAGCTTGGGGAGCACCTTCACTCTTTGTCAAGAAGAGCGATGGGACAAACCGATTGGTCCAAGATTATCGGCCCATTAACCAAGCCACCATCCAGAATAAATACCCACTTCCCCGGATCAACGATCTGTATGATCAACTTGCCGGATCCAAGGTGTTTTCTAAACTCTACTTGAGGTTGGGTTATCACCAAATCCGAGTCCGTGATGAGGACATTCCGAAGACTGCCTTCATTACTCGCTATGGTTCGTACGAGTACACCGTCATGTCCTTTGGCTTAACCAATGCTCCAGCCACCTTCTCCAGATTGATGAATTATATTTTCATGGAGTACCTCGACCAGTTCGTCGTGGTTTATCTGGATGATATATTGATATATTCCAAGAATGAAGAAGAACATGCTGAACATCTTCGTCTTATACTGGAGAAGCTTCGAGAACACAAACTCTACGCTAAGTATTCTAAGTGTGAATTCTGGCTTCCCGAAGTAACCTACCTTGGGCATGTAATTTCCAAGGATGGCATTGCCGTCACCCCAGAACGTATCCAGGCTATTCTTGACTGGACTCCTCCCAAGACCGTCAAGCAAGTCCGCAGTTTTCTCGGGCTCGCTAGCTATTGCCGCCGTTTCGTCGAGAATTTTTCCAAGATAGCCAGGCCGCTGACTAATCTGCTTCACAAAGGCGTCAAGTTTGAGTGGACAGATAAATGTCAAGAAAGTTTTCAAGCCCTCAAGGACAAGCTAACTTCTCCCCCGGTGCTCGCTCCCCCTGATACTCAGAAGGACTTCGTGATATATTGCGACGCGTCTCGTCAAGGATTAGGCTGTGTCCTATTGCAAGAGCGCAAAGTGATTTCTTATGGCTCTCGTCAGTTGCGTGCTCACGAAGACAAATATCCAACACACGATCTCGAATTGGCAGCAGTAATTTATGCATTGAAGCTGTGGCGACATTACCTCGTTGGTAATCGTTGCGAGATCTACACCGACCACCAAAGCCTAAAGTACTTGTTTACTCAGCCCGACCTGAATCTCCGCCAACAAAGATGGCTCGAGACAATAGCCGATTTTAACATGGATATTCATTACACCCCTGGCAAGGCTAATGTGATGGCCGATGCCTTGAGCCGCAAAGCTTATTGTTCTGAACTGGAGGTTCAGGTGCAGCAACCCCTTCTGTATGAAGACTTTCAAAAGTTGAACCTCGAGATTGTTCCTCAAGGTTGTGCAAATAACCTGGTCATTGAACCGGATCTCGTCAAATCCGTTAAGTGTATACAGTTCTATGATGATTTCGTACACAAGATTAAGCGCGATATCGCCAAGGGGAGACCCTCACCCTTCACCCTTGATAGTAATGGTGCGGCGTTCTACCAGAACCGATTAGTGGTTACTCACAGCAAGGGCAGGCATGAGAACCTGGATATGACTCCGAAGGTCATGAAAGCGGCTCACGATACCCCATTGTCCATTCATCCTGGAAGCACCAAGATGTACCAAGACATCCGTCAACGATTCTGGTGGCCTAACATGAAGCAAGACATTGCCCGATATGTTTCTGAATGTGACGTTTGTCGTCGCGTCAAGGGGGAACATCAAAAACCCTCTGGAACTCTACAACCACCTGAAATCCCAGTATGGAAGTGGGACAAGGTTCAGATGGACTTCGTCACCGGTTTTCCCCGATCACAGAAAGGTAACGATGCTATCTTTGTCGTCATCGACCGGTTCTCCAAGGTTGCTCACTTTATACCAGTCAAGGAGAAGATCACGGCGGCTCAGTTAGCGGAATTATATATCGCCCAGATCGTGTCGCTCCACGGTATTCCGTTGGAGATTAGTTCAGATCGTGGCAGCCTTTTCGCCTCAAGATATTGGCGGAGTTTCCAAGAAGCTCTGGGGACTACTCTGCATCTCAGCACCGCTTATCACCCCCAGTCACAGGGCCAAGTCGAACGCGTCAATCAAGTACTTGAAGATATGCTTCGAGCTTGTGTCATCTCCTTCGGCAAGAAATGGGAGGAATCTCTTCCATTTGCTGAATTCTCGTACAACAATAGCTATCACGCTACTCTGAAGATGGCACCCTATGAAGTTCTCTATGGACGTAAGTGTCGGACCCCTCTGAGTTGGTCAGAAACTGGGGAACGTGCACTCATTGGCCCGGATATTATTCAGCAAGCTGAAGACCAAGTTCACGTCATCCGTGAACATTTGAAGGCCGCTCAGTCCCGCCAGAAGAGCAACTATGACCGCAAACACCGTGAAATGGAGTATCAACCTGGTGAATACGCTTACCTTCGTGTCACTCCCATGAGGGGCACTCATCGCTTCGGTATCAAGGGCAAGTTGGCTCCTCGCTACATTGTCCCGTTCCGTATCCTTTCCAGGAGTGGACCCGTGGCATACCGGTTGGAATTGCCGCCGAACCTCTCCCAAGTCCACGATGTCTTCCACGTGTCGCAACTCCGTCGCTGCTTCAAGGATCCTATCCGCGAAGTGGAGCATGATATGATCGAGCTGCAACAAGACTTGACTTATCGAGAACATCCGAGCCGCATTCTCGATCAGTCTGAGCGTCGAACCCGCAACAAGACCGTCAACTTCCTCAAGGTTCAGTGGTCGAATCATTCTGAAGATGAAGCCACTTGGGAACGCGAAGATCGCCTTCGCGATGAATACCCCGATCTTTTCCTCGCTACCACTTAAATTCTCGGGACGAGAATTCTTGTAGTGGGGGAGATTTGTAACACCCTCAGATGCCTGTAATAGTAATCATCATCACTGTTGACTATCACTGTTTGTTAATCACTGTTATCCCCTGTCCTTAATCAAACTTTGCTTCTGCTCTTTTCAAACCATGCTAGTT
The DNA here is from genome assembly GCA_950022295.1 of Bromus sterilis. Lineage (NCBI taxonomy): Eukaryota > Viridiplantae > Streptophyta > Magnoliopsida > Poales > Poaceae > Bromus > Bromus sterilis. The sequence goes on from OX465597.1 coordinate 171,190,478, forward strand.
GGGGATCAAATCCCCAAGGCCCAATGCATCTTGCTCATCATGAAATCAAACCCTAGTTGAAACTACTTTAAATGGAAATTAAAACAAATGTGCTCAAATAAAGTTGTTCCAAAAATCATGGAACTATTTTTGTAAATTGCCTAAAATCATTGAAATGATGTTGGACCAACTTTGGTAATTTTTGGAGTTGCAGAAAATTCCAAACAATTCAAACAGTAGGTTAAAACCCTTACTTGGGGCATTTAATAATTAAAGTAAATATCTAATGATTTTATTTTGCTTCAAAACTTTTTGTGGCACTGACATATCATGTTATACTAATATTGGGACACCTAACCCATTTTACAAAAATGCAAAAGGCCTTAAATTAAAATACAAACAACAGGACAGTGAACAAAAAACCAGAAAATGGGAAAACTTTAAAACTCGCCTGGGGCGAAGCCCACCTCAGCCCAGGCCCACTCCCCCTTGTCTTCTTCCTCCTCCAACCACCCCCACCTGCCCGTACGGCGGCCGCCGTGGCCACGTCGCTGCCAGCCCGGCCCCGCCCTCCAACTGCTTCCCCCCCGACGCCGACGGGATAAGGACGAAGCCCCCGACCCCCTGGACACCTCTGCACCTCCATTCCCCTCCTCCTCCTCTCTCACGCTTCGGGGAAAGTTTCCCGAGCGCCGCCGTCGCCATTGCCGTGGCCAGACGTGGCCAACGGGCACGGTCCGCCCCGATGTGGTGTCCAGAGGCTGCGCCGTCGTCGTCTTCGTCGACCACAGCATCCAATCGAGCCCGGGGAGCACCACAGGCGCCGCCCGCGTCTTCTTCCCCCACCTCGGCCGCGGCCACCTCGACTTCGATTCCGGCCGCCTCAGCCCCTCATCGAGCCCGCTGCCACCTCCGTCGTGCTCCTGGTGAGCTTCCCGCTCGTCGCCAACTGGCCGTTGACGCCCGCTAGGTCCCCGTGCAGAAACCCCCTTTAGCTGCTCCGGCCGCCGCCGTTTGCCGTCGTAGTCGAGCACACAAGCCTCCCCAGGCCACGCGTTTGGCACCGTTAAACTCCCCGTGCTCCGTAGGGTTAGTTCCACCCACTGGCCCGCCCGTTTTCGACTCGTGGACGCGTTCGCCATTGGAGCCCGACGACCTTCGCCGCCATGGTTGAAGCTGCGCTCACCTCCGTGCGTCCCAGCCCGCGAGACCACTCCAGATCGACGCGGTTTCGAGCTCTCCGTCGACTGCCACCAGCGGCGCCTCAAACGGCGCTCGGAATCATGGGCTAGCTCGACCTCGCCGCCGGCGAGCCTCCGGTGAGGTTCCGGTGAGGCTGCCAAGTGGGACCCCGGTGTCAGCCAGTTGCTTAGGGGTTAATCTCGCCCCTAATGGGCCACTGACAGTGGACCCCCCCCCCCCGACTAATTACCCTGTTAGGTTAACTGTGTAGATTAACAGAAAATAAACCCCCCTTAGGCACTGACTTGTGGGTCCCCTAGCCATTTAGTTTAATTAAACATGTTTAATCAGCTCTGGAGTCTATGACACCTCGGCCCCACCTGTCATTTTGTTTATTAAAAGGTTTATTAAAAATCCAGAGACTTACATGTGGGTCCAGAGGCATTTTCTAATTTAATTAAATGTTTTATAAATAACAGAGGCTGACATGTGGGTCCCACATGTCAGCACTGTTCTGGATAATGTTGTGGATAATGTTTTGGATAATGTTTAAATGTATTATAAAAGAAATCCAGAAAATCATTTAAATTGGTTTAAACTTTGAAATTCAATAACTTTTAAACCGTAACTCGGATTCAAAAACTTTATACATGAAAGTTGATCAGAAAGATACAACGAATACGAATACGCTATCCGTATATCTACCAACCCCCTCTAACACAACGAACATCGAACATTTCCCCTCCGGACCGTCTGCCCGATAAATTGTCCGGTACCGTTAGAGTGCCCGGATGAATTTATTCCGAACACGAAAGTTGTCCGGAATGGTTCAAATAGCATGGATACACCCCCCCCTTATGTTGTTCCGGTAACTAAGACACCTTCGGCTTGATCCTTCCCCTCCGGACACCCTGTCCGATAATCACCCGGAGCCGGTAGTTCATCCTCAGATGAATTTCCGCTCCGAGCATATTGCATTACACTGCGTTAGAACACCGATAACATTTCATCTATCATGTCATGCATATGTTTGTATATTATTGCTGTGTATTTACTGCTTCCCCCCCCTTAATCTTCGGTAGACCCCGCTGCTGCCGTCGACTACACCGCTGGTGAGTACGACTACGTCGTCGACGACCCTACTACTACCGTCGAGCTTGCAGGCAAGCAGAGCCATTCTCTTCCCCAGATACCGCCTATCTTTCCGTACATTTCTTGCACTAGGCATTGTTACTGCTGCTGCTACGATTACAATCCTATTCAACTGCATAGCCTGATTTTGTCGCCCCTTGATGTGCCTTCCTTTATCCTATGCTGCCTATTATTACTATTATGCATTATTCAGCAGTGGACCCTGCGCATTGTTAGCTAGGATTAGATAGAGGGCCGTGATCACTCAGGGAGTGAACGCGGATACAAATATTATAACTGCACAGGTACGGTACAATGCAGACACCGCCACAGGCCCTACCTGGGTTATGCCTAGTCACCTCAAGTGTGAGCTATCAAGGAGTAATCTTTGTACTCCACTCGAGGCTGACTTTGTCTTACCGCCATAGGGTTTAGATTAACGGTTGTCCTAAAGGTAAGCAGTCGGGCGACCCAACGGTGCCCGCGAGAGGTATTGCGACGGGACGACAGGGAGGGCACGACCAGTGTACCGGTGTGCTTGGCCCCTGATCGTTGGCCACGAGAGTTACCAAACCACGAAAGTCGAGCTCCTCCAGGAGCACACGCGAGACAAGGTAAGGAGACGGTTCACCTTGTTGGTAACCGCAGTGACTTGGTGGGACGATAGGGCAGGCACCGATGTACTGGTGGTCCTGGCTGTTGTCGTTGTCCGCGGGTCGGTTAAGTCGAGGCAACGATAACGGGTGTCACGCAGGTTAATTAAAAATGCTAAATGGTTCAGTGAATGTCTTGAGTTGGCTATATGCCATGTACGCACTACCTACCCGTGGGATTACGAGTATGGGCTCCTCTGCTTCTTAGTGTCGTCCGAGGACTCTTCAGACGTCAGCAGTACCGCGGGCTGATTGCCGGGAAGTGGTGTTGTCTTATTTGCCGCGGCGTGTGATTTGTATTTGCTTTGATTTAACTTCACCGGCCAGCCACGCACCGTGCAGGAGTACGTTTGGGTTGGGGTCCAAGGCCCGGCGTACTTAGGATTTAGACCGGCGGATGACCTCTCTGTTGAGTTTGAAAGCTGGGCTATGAAGTGTCGGATAGCCTCGGTGGAGCGTTCCCTAACAAGGTTCCCGCCACCCTGGAGATCTGTGCGTGTAGCGTAACACAAGTGCACCCCTGCAGGGAAGATTAATCTATTCGGATAGCCGTGTCCACGGTAACAGGACGCTTTATGCTGAAGCTGGATCCTACCACTAGAAACTATTATTAAACTGTATGGTTCCGGGTTCCCTTCCTCGCGGGGATGTCGAGGAGGTGAATTCGGAGGCATTGTTAATTATTACAACTTATTATTATTCAATGTTGCAGCAACTTCTGCTTCATTGTTACTTTACTGCTTTATATCAACTGTTGGCTGATTCTTACCTCATGCTGCAAGACATCGTCGGAAGATGCTAGGCTTCGTTAGGCCTAGCTCCTTACCCTTGCTCTGAACTTCTGTCTTCAGTCCACTATATACAGCCTCTTCATTCCGTTGATATCATGCATAATGCTTAGTAGCGGACGTAAGACTCGCGGGTATACTAGATACTCACATGCTTTATTTCCTTTACTGTTTTGCCTGATTGGCCGCTGCAGCCGACGTTGGATCCCAGGAGCAGGAGTACCCCGGAGGCGCCTACTACGACGTCGAGTTCCCCGTTGACCAGGAGTAGTACTGTGGATCCCAGGCAGGAGGCCTCGCCTTTTCGTTCTGTATCTCTGATGTGATTTGTGCTAGCCTTCTTAAGGCAAAAAACTTACTAACTATGTCTGTACTCAGATATTATGGCTTGTATGACTTATATATTCGGGTCCGTGTGACCCCCTCTATTGTAATATATTTGTTTATCCTTTTGTGTTTAGTGTTGTGCTGTGATATTATCACCGTGGCACCCTAATCTCAGTCGTGTACCCTGTGTGTATGATTACTATACACGGTCTGATTTTGGGGGCGTCACACTAGCCTCTTCGGTACCGTGCGTTGCCCTCTTCTCACTCCGAGAGTTGGCGTCCACCTCGCCGGTGCATCCAAACCTTTGGCATGATACGCTCTGTCATCATAAACCTCCTTACATCTTTCCTCAAAAAAGCCACCATATACGTACCTATCAAGGCATTTCCATAGCCTTTCCGAGATATATTGCCATGCAACATCAACCTTCTCATGACTTGATATTCATGTCATACATGTTCTTGTTATACTGGCAGAGGCATACATTTTCATACATCATGATAGCTACATCCTCCTTATGATGAGTACTTTTGTAAAGTGTGAAAGATCTCCTATACTCCTTGTAAACTAGAATGTTTCCCCTAAGTGAGGAAAAGATACCAAAGAGGAAAAATTTAAAAGATCCCAAAGAGGAAAAATGAGAGTTAAATAGAAAGAGCCATGGAGGCCACCAAAAAAATAAAAATAAAATAGAAAAAAGAGAAAAAGAAATAAAAAAGAGAGAAGGGGCAACACTACTATTCCTTTTGAGAGATCCACACTCATACTCTCTCTTATACCTTGTGCTCCATAGAGATGATCATATATCATATAGCTATGTGGGGACCTTCACACTATAGAACTTGGCTTGTATATTCCAATGATGAGCCTCCTCAAATGAGCTCTAGGTCTTCTTGAGGACGCAAGTTGGATGCACCCCCACTAGTTCCATTGGAGAGCTTACCTTAGCTCATATGTGCATCTGTTGCATGGCAATCACTACTCCTCACATCATATCTATCATTTGGCTTTCTCTTGCCTATGATTTTCCTCATTGATGTGAGCCTTTCACACCTTTTTTGTCTTCCTCCTCCACCATATCTCTCTCTTTGCCATCCTAAGTGTCAATTTTCTTGCTTACACTTATCCATTGCATGAGTGCTCAAAATAACGAAAGGGAGTGGATCAAGTTGACTTGTACTCTGCTAGTGGTCTGGGGACGAGTCAAGATAATATTCCAAAGAAGACGAAGTGTGAAAATTTAGCAGATTGAGTTCTCAACAAATAAAAAAATGTCTCCCTGGTATTCCCATCTCCCACTTCTTGCATGCAAACACCATTTGGAGACATACGAGTCACGGACAGCGAGAGCTCTTGCACCTTTATGTTCTTATGTTGCTTGTTTCAATGCTAATATAGAGTCTTGCGTGTTATGGCTTGAATTGAATTACATGCCTTGGTTGCTTTACTTAAAATTTATTATATGGTTGGTAGCATGTCACCATAGAAATTGTGCTTGTTATCATTTACCTACTCGAGGATGAGAAGGAATTAAGCTTGGGGATGTTGATACGTCTCAAACCTATCTATAATTTCTGCTTGCTCCATGCATGTTTTGTGTGATATTGTTATGCTTTTGATACACTTTCATACACCTTTTTATCATATTTGGACTAACTTATTAACTCAGTGCACCCCAGTGCCAGTTCCTGTTTTCTGCTATCTTTTTATTTCAGGTTTCCCCCTTATTACAAGTGCTCCAAAAATTCTGGAAAAATCCAATAAAAACAGCGTACGGGAACCTTACAGAGCTCCAAAGGAGAGCCAGGGGCCACACTGGTGCCTTCTCCTATATATTTGTCTCGCCACGAAACCTCCGAAGACAGAACCATTTTTTGGGATCTCGCCTCTGTTTCGCCTCCGCCGCGCTTCCAAGATCAGGAGCGCCGGAAGACCTCTTCCCAACACCCTGCCGGAGGGAGGGTTGACCTCCGGGAGCTTCTCCACCACCATGGACGCTTCCCAGATTATCCGTGAGTAGTCCACCTTGGACCATGGGTCCATGATCAGTAGATATGTAATGTTCTCCTCCCCTCTTTGTTCTTCATGGATTAGACCTTGTGAGCTGCCCTAGATGATCAAGGCACATATGTAATTATTTCTGTTGTTGCTATGTTGAGTTTGCTGGATTCTGATGGATTATGAGACTATGTTCAGATTGTGATGAGTAATATATTTGGTACATCTCCTTTGATATTTGTGTTCTTGAGTAATTCTTTCATGTTCTCCGTTGTTGTTTATTCCTTTGGCCAAGTAGTAGGTAGTGACTCCAAGAGGGAGTGTTATGCATGACTGTGGGTTCATGCCCCCTGATGACTAGCTTGAGTGACAGAAACATGAGTCTAGGGGATGTGATGTTGCCACAATGGGGGAAACAAGGTTCTTATAACCACGGTTGCAAAGATTGTTTACTTTACACAAAGTTCTTTTAATGCAGTTGTCTATTGCTTTGGGTTTACACTTTGGGTGGGGCTCGCAACTTAATACCAACGGGATGTTCTGGATAGATATCTCAAGGTGGATGATTAGTGAGTAGATGCAGACGGATTTTGGTCTACTTGTTTTGGCGTATTTCCCATGTTTTTGAGCCTCTTCTTTTCTTTTGTAGCATAGTTAGCACTGGTTTGCGCCCGTAATCTTGTCAATTGCCCAGCTATAATTTTTTTACCTCGCATAGTTGTTTATCATCTTTTGGGAGAGAGACATCACTAGTGAACATCATGGGACCCCGGTCCATATTTCCACCACTGTTTACACCCTCAATTTACTTCCTGTTTTACTTTCTAGTTGCAATTATCACTACTATTATCTGTTGTGTTTGATCCTATGTAAACGGCAAGGCTGGAGAGATTGACAACCTCTCTATACTCGTTAGGAGTAAAGTTAATTTTTGTGTGTGCAGGTCCAGGTAAAGAAAGTAATTTTCAACGGCGCATCACTTGTCGAACCACCTACTTGTCGTCACCGGAGTCCTACGGGAGACGATCTTTCAACCTAGGTATCTTCGCCAAGGGAAATCTTGCTGCTACGCTACATCTCAACCTTCCACTTAGGGTAACAAACGAGGGGTGAGTATCACTTCCTCGCTAGCATCAATAACCAAGCCCACAAACACTCCTCTTAGGGTGCTCGTTTCTTTGTGAAACTCCTACATAGAGAGTTACCGATAATAAGTGGATGAGTTCCTTTGACTAATGCGAGTATTTGATTCTTTCCAATTCCACTAGCCACATTTTGCTAGTCTCTTCGGTACCGTCCATTGCCCTTTCTCACCTCGAGAGTCGGTGCAAACTTTGCTGGTGCATGAAAATCCTTTGCATGATATGCTCTGTCATCATAAACCTCATTATATCTTCCTCAAAACATCCACCATACCTACCTATCAAGGCATTTCCATAGCCTTTCCGAGATATATTGCCATGCAACATCCATTTTATCATAACTTGATCTTTAATTATCATACATGGTTTTGCTTGATCGTAGAGCCACATGATAGTTGGGCTTTCCCCTCATAATTGCTACATGACGCGCTAGTATCATTGCACATCCTGCTACACTGGTAGAGGCATACATTTGCATACATCATGATATAGTTTCAGTTTTATGTTGAGTACCTTGTAAAAGTGTGTTAATCTTCTTCATCCTTATAATATATAGAGTGTTGCCCTTAAAGTGAGGAAAAGATCCCAATGAGGACACAAATAAAAGATCCAAAAGGAGGGCGCATGAAAAGATCCCAAAGAGGACAAATGAGAGATAAATAAAAAGAGCGAAAGAGGCCACAAAAAAAGAGAGAAAAAAAGTTAGAAGGGAGGCAAAGGATACTAAGTGTGAAAGTTAGTAGATTGAGTTCTCAACCACTATTAAGTATTTTTGTGCTCTAAACCCATCTCCCACTTTCTGCATGGGAACACCGATTGGAGACATTCGAGTCACGGACAGCGAGAGCTCTTGCACCTTTATGTTACTTTGCTAGTTTCAAGACTCAATATAGACTCTTGCTTGTTATCATATTGACTTGAATTGCATCTTTTATTTTCTATAGTTTGAAGTTCAAATCTTTGTTGGTAGATTTTCACCACACAAATTATCTTGGTTGTCATTTACCTACTCGAGGACGAGAAGGAATTAAGCTTGGGGATGCTGATACGTCCCAAAGTATCTATAATTTTTGCTTGTTCCGCGCTTGTTTTGGGGATAAGATATATGTTTTGATGCACTTTCATATAATTCACATTTTTTGGGACTAACCTACTAACTAAGTGCCCAGTGCCAGTTTCTGTTTGTTTTTGTCCGTGCATCGTAGAAAAAGGTGAAAAATAAAAGTGCTCGGAAAAATCCACAAAAATTGCTAAAAAAATATCCAAGTCGGAAGGCTCCAGATACCCGAAGAAGGGCCGGAGGGGGGAAACGCCCTGCCCAGGCGCCTGCCTAGCATGGCCAGAGCGGTGGCCGCGCCACCTGGTCGCCTGGGTCAGGGTGGCACCTCTGATACACCTTTGATAAGCATGAAAACTATGAGCATTCTAGGAAAAAGCGGAGTGTGTTTCTTTCCCAAACATGGTATGCTACGATACAACTTATTATAAAAAGAAAAAAAATCTAAAACTAAGCAAAGCAAACTGAAACGTAAAGAGCGGGACGCTCCAAGCATAGCACTAACATATGAATTGATAAAAATATAGTGTAGAGAAGGACGAACTGATGATTGTTGACAGAGAAGGGGATACACGAGTGCATCCCCAAGCTTAGATGCTTGAGTCTACTTGAATATTCCTTGGGGTGCAAGGGGGCATCCCCAAGCTTGAGCTTTTGACACTCCCGGATCTTCTTTCATCATCTTCCTTCGCACACTTGAAAACTCCCTTCATACGAAACTCATCATAAGCTGATTAGAGTGGTTAGTAACCATAATAAAAAAAATTGCCTCTACTATAAATAAGGATTTTCAACAAGGGCTGCTGTTTCTCAAGATTGCCAAGAAGTTTTTGCAAGGAAAAAGTATGCAAAAGATTTACAAAACTGGGAAAATGTAAAACAGGGCAGAATCTGGGAAAAATAGACCAGCAGGTAGTAAATATATTTTTAGGGGCACTTCTGCAAGTCAAAGCAAAAAACTCATAAAAGGTGGCAGGTAGTCAATTAGATAGAGCATGATGTAAAAAGAATTCAGATAAAAAAGATGATCTGGTGATTTTTAAAGATTTTTGCAATGAAGCAAACAGAATCTGTTTTCTGGACAGCATGTCACATCTTTTGATCTACTTGCCACCGGAGGCTAAAACCTGGCACAAAGCTTGAAAATATAGATACAATGATGTTGCTACAGTAGTAACAAACATCAAGACCACTAAAACTGAAAGTAAAAACATTTTGGCTTGCCTCCCAATAAGCGCTTTCTTTTATGCCTTTGAGCTAGGCATGAAGCAACAAGATGAACCAAGGTTCAAAGAAAGCATCATCAATACAGTCATCAAAATTTGCAACTTGCTCTTCATTGAGCTCATCCTTATTGTTCCAAGGGTAGAGATACATACCTTTGTCTTTCCCACATGAACATTTTTTTATTTTAAAACTGCAAGGCAAATCCTCATGGGATTTATTGAAAATTAAAACAGGAGAGAATACAAGGAGGAGGATACTTACAAAGGATGTAAGAGATGGCTGGTTGAGATAACCATACCAAACTAGGTTAGGGTAGAGATCTAATCCAAGTTAATAAAGCTTCCTTGAATTTACATTCGATCGTATGAGAAATAAGGGTAATGTCATGAATGAAATTGTGCCTCCACGTATTGAAAGCAACCCTCTCATTTCTAAAGATTTTGGCATTTCTGATAGTCCAGATATTCCAAGAAGCAGTGAAAACTACATCAATGAAGAAAGGGAAACCAAAATCCCTCATAGTCCTCATGGTCAACTGATAGGTGCTGAGATCTTGTCCATGAGACCAGTTTATTGTTTGGATGAAATTGCATGTTAAAAATAAGTGTAACCTATCTTCCAACATAACAGAGTTGCAGAGAGAACATATATCATCCTCTACATTCCAATGCCTTCTTTTCATCATATCTCTGGTGTTCAATCAGTCCATCGACAAGAGCCAGCCAAAAACCTTACGTTTGAGGATACAGGAGCATTTCCAGATCCATTTCAGTGTTGGGCCCACCTGAATATGAGAGTGTGCTCTATCATATACATTTTTGTTCTTGAAAACACCCTTATTATGGGGCCATATCCACTTGTCAATTGTATCAGAAAGCTGGACAGTACTGAGAAGAGATTGCATGCCAAGAAACTCAGTATGAGCTTCAGCTGAGAGTGGCAGGTGGAAAGCATAGAAGAGATCGTCCATCTTAGGAAATTCATGAACATTGGCAAACTGATCGATAGAAAATGAGTGAAGGTGAGGGAACCTGACAACCAACTTACCAGCCTCATCATTGTTCTAGTAGTCATCCCACAGGTAGATATCCTCCCACATCCAATCTTGGGCACAACCAATGCACAATATTGTTCAGCAGTTTTGAAGACATCCTTCCACTAAAAGGATCCACAAGGCTAAGTTTTATGTGGGATCTGATGGTAGTAGTATGCATCCCAGATCAGACAGACCCAAGGCGCATCTTCATGATTGTAGAACTTGTGGAGATGTTTCATTATCAAGGCTACATTATGAATACTGATATTCAGTACTCCCAGACCACCTTGTCCTTTGGCCTGCAAACCAGATCCCAAGTAGCAATAGTTTATCTAGGAGAATCACTGTTACCTCTCCAAAGACATTGCCTCTGAATTCTCTCAATTTGCATGATAATTCCTTTGGGAATATCCAAGGTACATAGGTGGTATATAGGCATGGATGTTAAAACAGATTGCAGGAGATGAAGTCTGCACCCTGATTGAGATAGCATGAAGCAGAACACAATCTCCTCGCAATTCTGTGCACCAAAGGAGAAAGATCACTGGCAGAGGGTTGGGTGGTCCCCATAGAGAGGCCTAAATATGTGAAAGGTAAACTTCCAATTGTGCATCCCAAAGTGGCAGGTAAACTTGAAACAATATGATCAGGCACATTCAATGGTATCAACAATGATTTACTGTAGTTGACATGTAGGCCAGTAGATTCAGCAAAAGTCTTAAGCATCTGCTTGAGGGTAATAAGCTGATCTTCACAAGCAGGTAGAACCACTAAGGTGTCATCAGCATATTGGAAAATGGGGAACTCAGGATTGTTGCAAGGGATGGGAAGTGTGAGTTGCCCATTTCTGCAAATGTTGTTAACAGCTGACTGGAGTAAGTCATCTTCCAATGGAAAGAGTAAAGGTGACAAAGGGTCACCCTGTCTGACACACCTCCTACATTTAAAGTGATTACCAGGTATGCCATTGAGAAGGACAGAGGATGTACCAGAAGAAAAAAGCATTTTGACCCAACCAATCCATCTGTCATCAAAACCTTTGCATTTCAAAATCTGGATAATAATGTCATGCTCAATGGTATCAAAAGCCTTGGCAAAATCCAGTTTAAGCAACACTATTGGCCTTTTGTAAGTCTGGCACTAGTGGATATATTCATAACACCAAGCTAAGCAGTCATTTATTGATCTTCATTTTAGAAAATCATATTGATTTTTATGTATGCACCTGAGAATCACGGTTTGTAATCTGTTGGCCAGCAACTTTGTCAAAAAACTCAGACATGTATTTGTGAGGGATATAGGTCTATAGTCATTGTCTAGTTCAGCCCCCAGCTTCTTGGGGATAAGAGTGATTAAGGAGGTATTGAGACATTCAATGTCCAGATCACCATTGAAGAAAACTTTTACCAAGGTCAAGAAGTCCTCCTTAATAATTCCCCAACATTTTTTTATGAAAAGACCAGTAAAACCATCAATTCCAGGGGCTCTATCAGTTGGCATGTCCTTGATTACAGTCTCAACCTCTTTGTCGGAGAAAGGAGCAGAAAGATCCTGTAAACCATCCACAGATGGAATTAAAGCATTCAGATCAAAACCAAGCTGGATCCCATTAGAAGTGCCCATCCTGCTAGTAAAATCCGACCATATATATCATACACTGCATTGTGTGGTGGTCATAAACCAAATCACCATTGATATCTTTGAGGCTAGATATTGCATTTCTCCTATATCTCTCAGTGGCCATGTATTGAAAACAATTAGAGTTCTCCTCCCCAACTCTTATATTCCTGATAGTGCATCTCTGCTTCGAGTAGATGTATTGCAATTTCAGAATTTCCTCCGGGTGGAGCTTAACTATTCTTCTGAAGTTCTATCCTCCTCTAAGGAGTCCAACAACAGGATCACCTTATTGCAATCAGCAATTAGGGTTTTGACTGTGGAGATATTGATGTGCCAGGATTTAAGAGCCCCTCTCAAATGTTTAAACTTAGCAGAGATTCTTTTGGCAATGTTATCTATATCAGGTCTTATTCCAAGAATGTTCCACATAGTCCATGAAACCAGGAAGATTTGCCCATAATTTTCAAATCTAACGATTTGAGATTTTGGTATGGTAGTTTCAATGGAAACAACACATGGGACATGATCCGATGCAGTTCTGGCCAAAGGGAAATCCATAGTCTGGGATACAAAATGGTCCATTCAATGGAGGTAAAAACCCAATCAAACTGCTCAAGTAAAGGCTCATTTTTCATATTAGACCAGCTATATTGTCTTCCCTTCAGGGGTAATTCAACTAGTCCAATGATGGCCAATAATATCACTGAAGAGAAAGATGTCATTAATATTACCACCATGTAGATTCCTATTTTCAAAGCATTTGATGAAGTTAAAATAACCAAGAGGTAACCATTTATCCCCAAAAGGAATTTGAAGATCATGAGCCATTGAACAAAATCATCTCTAACTAGGCCATCACAAGGGCCATAAACATTAACTAAAGTCCAGCTCTAAGAGTTGTGAACATAAGTAAATTGAACAATCATGCCAAAAGAATGAGATTGTTTAAGCACTCCAGTGAAAACGGCAGAATTCCAGGTTATGATAATTCCCCCAGAAGCTCCATTTGAGGGGACATACGTAAAGTTTTCAAATCTTCTAGGGAAAAATTTCCTGATCAATATTTGGTCAAAAGCCCACATTTAGTCTCTTGCGGGCAAATAATAGTGCATCCACTTTCATTAATTTTATGTTTCACTGCAAGTTTCCTAGATTCAGAGTTAAGGTCCCTAACATTCCAACACAACACCTTCCAATTTCTATTAGTTGAGCAATTCATAGGAACATAAATATAAGAAGGCAAAAGCACTAGGCATGTAATGTCTAGTAAAAACACTTGTCCCATAATAAGAATAGGATATCACCAAAAGACCCAGTTTAAAATGACTGAGATGATGTTTACAAGGGCACACCACCAGCCCAAAATTGAGGTAAAGATAAAAATCATTGGGAAACTAAAGACTTTGGACCAGCAGGAAGATCATCCATAAGATGGTCTTGGGAGAGCTTGGATGGAGCAATGCCTAGTCGAGTTCCAATGGACTGCATGAACTTGATAGGTGTTGGAGGAGGTGGAGTCTTGGAAAACTATTCTCCTTTGTAGGGGCAGCCTTAGGGGTCTTCTTTCTCTTCTTCTGAACCTAGCCACCATTGGACTGCTCCAATGATGCAGCATGCTTGAAACCATTGTTAATAGCAGACAACCTTGCACTTCTCCACCACTGGTTTATTTTGTCTCCTAGCTTTCACCCTTATCTGTGTCTGAAAAATCACAGGATTTTCCATCATACAGGAGGGCATTGCATGACCCAAAGCACCAGGAGAAGGTGGATCATCCTCAAACATGATCTTCCTAGCAACTGGCTTGCAAGGTGACTTGGCCTTGAACTTGCGGGGTAAAACAGGTGACAGACAAGAAACTCTGAGAGTAATATCTGCAGAGAAAGCCACGCCACATTCCAGGAACACTTGGATATTGCAAAAAAAATGATCTGTTGCAAAGGGAGAAAACGTGGGTTGTGTGAAACCCACTGGTAGGGGAACTGGTTCTGAAAACACCGACTCCATTACATCTCAGGGGGAAGCACAGGGCCAAACACAGTGAGGACCCTTCCAATGTGCAAAGGTGGTTGTTGTACCTGATGCAGTTGAGGTTCCACGAGAGCCACTTGACCAACTTCATCGTGATTCGGAGGGTTGTTGACAGAATTGTCTGAGTTATTAGAGACTTCTAGCATAACAGATACTTGAGACTGAACTGGTTTAGGATTTGGCTGCTCCTCGTTACCAGGTTCCACCTACTGGTGTGGCTCGGCTTTAGGGAGAAACTTTTGGTGAAAGTTAACTGGGTGATCTTGCTGCACATGAGGGGGGATTTCATTCCATCCCAATTCAGGGAATTCAGGTAGTTCAACATCCGGCATTGCATCTCCCATGTGTCCTGGCAGAGAGTGAGGATTCCCATTGAGAGGCATTGGGTCTTCATCATGAGACAGAGCATCAGCAAAGTCTGAATTCAGCACATAAACTGCAGCCGTCCATGAAATCCGCACACCACCAAAATCTGAATATTCCCGATACACCACATCACGTGGCACTTGCGCGGCAGCAGGATAAGCAACATAAACTAGGGACGTAACCAGGCGGGGATCATCCTGATACTAGATTAAGAATCTCCCAAAGGTACTGGCAGCATCTGCTAAATAAGCAGTGCGGCGATAGTCTAGGGGGACACCAAGAAGCATTATCCATCCCCTACGGAAACCATGAGTAGCTCTGTGATTTATGCCAGTGTCATGTGCAATGAGTCGCACAAAACGGTCATTGCCAAGATCAAACGGGGGGTGATCAATCAGAACTTTCCTAGAAACCATACTGTGAAACTCAAGAAGCCCTACTCCTGAATCCATGGCTGAGCTGACAAAACTTCCCGATTAAGCTACTTAACCAGAAAATCACTCACCATACTATGGAAGATGAGCTTATCTTCAGGCAATGTCTCTTGTTCAATAATGACAATAAAAAAATTCTCTCTGGTGTTCCCATCCCCGACTTCTCGCACGCAAACACCATTTGGAGACATTCGAGTCACGAACAACGAGAGATCTTGCACCTTTATGTTCTTATGTTGCTTGTTTCAATGCTAATATAGACTCTTGACTGTTATGACTTGAATTGAATTACATACATTTATTGCTTTACTTACAAAGTTCTTATATGGTTGTTAGCATGTCACCATAGAAATTATGCTTGTTTTCATTTACCTACTCGAGGACGAGAAGGAATTAAGCTTGGGGTTGTTGATACGTCCCAAACGTATATATAATGTATGCTTTCTCCATGCATGTTTTGTGTGATATTGCTATGTTTTATATACACTTTCATACACTTTTGATCATATTTGGTCTAACTTATTAACTCAGTGCACCCCAGTGCCAGTTCCTGTTTTCTGCTGTTTTTCTATTTCAGGCTTCCCCCGTATTAAAAATTCTCCAAAAATTCTGGGAAAATACAATAAAAAAATCAGCGCTTCGAAAGCTTCGGGAATCACCGAGGAGGGGCCAGAGGGGACCCACCAGGGCCCCAGGCGACCTCCCGGTGGGGCCAGGAGTGGGGCCGCGCCAGGGGGGCGCCTGGACCCCTGGTGGCCCCCCTCGCTGCCCCCCTTTGCCTATTTATTCTCTGTCATGGGAAACCACCGAAAAGAGAACCCTTTTCCGCGATCTCGCCTTTGTTCCTCCGCGGCCGCGCTTCCAAGATCGGGAGCGACACCATACCTCTTACCGGCACCCTGTCGGAGGGAGGATTGACCTCCGGGAGCTTCTCCTCCATCATGGATGCTTCCCGAATGATCCGTGAGTAGTCCACCTTGGACCATGGGTCCATGATCAGTAGCTATGTGATGTTCTCCTCCCCTCTTTGTTCTTCATGGATTAGACCTTGTGAGCTTCCTTACATGATCAAGGCACATATGTAATTTTTTTTGATGTTCCTATGCTGACTTTGGTGGGATCTGATGGATTATGAGACTATGTTCAGATTGTTATTGAGTAATATATTTGGTTCTTATCTTTTTGTTCTTGAGTAATTCTTGCATGTTCTCCGTTGCTGCTTATTGCTTTGGCCAAGTAGTAGGTAGTGACTCCAAGAGGGAGCATTATGCTTAATTGTGGGTTCATTCCCCCTGATGACTAGCTTGAGTGACAGAAACATGAGTCTAGGGGATGTGTTGTTGCCACAAGGGGGAAAACAACGGTGCTTGTGACCGCGGTTGCAATAATTGTTTACTTTACGCAAAGTTCTTTTAATGCAGTTGTTTGTTTCTTTGGGTTTACACTTTGGGTGGGGCTCGCAACTTAATACCAGCGAGATGTTCTGGATAGATATCTCAAGGTGGATGATTAGTAGTAGATGCATATGGATTTCGGTCTACTTATTTTGGCGTACCGCCCATGCTTTTGAGCATCTTCCTTTCTTTTTAGCATAGTTAGCATTGGTTTTCCCCCCTTAATCCTGTCAATTGCCCAGCTGTGATTTGTTTACCTCGCATAGCAGTTTTATCGTATTTTGGGACAGAGACATCACTAGTGAACGTCATGGGGGCCGGTCTATATTTTCATCACTGTTACACGCTCAATTTATTTCCTGTTTTTACTTTCCAGTTTGTAACAGCCCAAGAGGAATTCTTGTAATCATCATGTAATTTTTCTTTGTCATGTGACTTCCAAACTTGACATGGTTTTAGATGTTGCAAAGTCATGTGATGATTTAAAATTCCAAAAGGTTTTCTTCTTTTATTCTGGAGGCAGAGGACCTGCCAGGCCCAGCCCAGCAGGCCTCGCCCCACTTCCCGCAGCCCACCTGGCCCCATCTAGCGAAGCAGTACGCGGGATCTCTCTGCGCCGTTCGATCTTGATCCGAGGGGCGTAGATCGTCTCCTTTCCACCGTGGAGAGGTCCCCTCTTCCTCCTCTCTCACACCGGCGGGAGGCATCGACGTTGACGCCGTCGACGTGGCCAGGAGCCCTCTCCTTTATATCCAGCGCCACTGATCCATCCTGGAACCCTAGAGGACTCGTTCCACCTCAGGTTTCCGCCGCCGCCGTCCTGTTTGACCCCGCAGGTTCTCCCCTGACCTACCATGGCCGCCAGCCAAATTCCTTCAAATTCGCCGCCGTGCGCCCGAATCCTTGGACATGCGTGTGCACGCACCTTCTCCTGTGATGTTTTGACCCGTTCCCGGTCGCAGGTAGCGGAGGGGTGCACAGATTCTTTGCAGAGTCGTGGACGTCGCCTTGGAGCCACTGCACTGCGTCATCGTCCCCGAGCTCGTCTTCTTCCTCTATGGCAAGGCTGGGGCACGCGACGTGACCCACAAGGTGAGCACGAGCCCTTCCATTTTGCCCGTAGTTCTGCGTAGCTCCAGGTCCGCGGTAGCCGTAGGTTTTCTGCCGCGCAGCTCATCGCCGGCAAGGTGTACGTGGTCACCGTGCCATGGTGCGTCAGGGACGGCCCCCTGTGTGCTCTAGGAGCGCTCAGGGAGTGCTTTTGGTGCCCAAGGGGCTCCCTTACCCGTGTAGCTAGGTGGAGACGCCCGCGTCTGAAGGTGTGCACGACTGTCCGTCGGAGCCGCCGTGAAGTTCAGGCGAGCCTGGCCTCCCCTCCGGTGAGGTCCAGGTCGGGGTCAGGGCACCCACGCGTCCGTGGAGCTTCCCTCTGTCGTTTGCAAGAAAATCCATGGTTGGAGCCGTCGTGTGCTCGATGCCTGGGTCGCCTGAAGTTGTGTGCGTTGTGCGGTGTCTGAAGTTGCAGGCGTGCTCGTCGCCGTTCTGTTCCCGTCCGGATTCCGGCGAAGCAGAGGCGATCTGGTGACCGTGACCTGTGTGCCCGTGTAGAGGGTGGTGACAGCTCGAGCTTCCCCTTGATGGTTTGCTCTGAGCGTGGCTGCAGGCGAGGCTATGCTCGCCGGAACTGTCGCAGGCGTCGGGGTTCAGACCTCTGTCAGAGTGCAGTGGTCGCCAGGGATATGCTAACTTGTTGCCTTCCCCCTTTCGTTCAAGAAATGTTGCATAGCTCAGTGGCAAGGGGCTGTGGAGACAAGCAGCGCGGCGTGGGTTCAGTCCCAGCCGGCGCGCCCCTTTTTCTTTTGTTTCCCTGGCTGACACCCATGTCCCACAGGTCAGTGGGCTAGGCCACTAGGTGGGCTGGGCAGAGCTGGTGGCTGGGCTGTGCTGTGGGCTGCGCCCACTGGCTGATTTGGAGCTCGGCTAGATTGCCCGAAACCAGCCCAGCAAGGGGTTTCCCCCTTTTTCTTTTTCTGTCTTTTCTGTTTGAATTTGAATTTGAAATCAAATTCAAATTTCCCCCTGGTTTGCATGTTTAAGTGACCCCTAAACATTTTGGGCATCCCATATATGTTTTTGGGGTAGCAGAAGCTACTGATCATCATGGAGAGGTCAGATCAGAGGTTTGAGCAACTTAGAAATGAACATGTTGGTCATCCCCAATTTGTTGCTTATTTCTTTCTTTTCTTTTCTTTTTCTTTTCCTTGTGAACTCATTTGTGGTTCCACCACAAGTGTTTAGCGAATGGAAAGTCAAAGAGGTTGCATGGGGCCCAGGTGTGTTTGACAACACATGTGGCAAGGTGTAGATGTTTTCCATGCAGAATCTTTTCTTTTCCTTCTCTTTTCATCCTTGATACTTCTCTGGGGTGTCAACCCTTGTCGACACCTTTCAGTCTCCGGAATCGATAGATTTATTTCACGATGCACTTATCTTTGTTAACTTGTTATTGTTGTTCATGCCATGCCATGTTGCCATGTTATTTACACCAAAATTAAGGCTATGACCAAAGCCAGAAAAATATTAATAATTGCATATGGAGTTTGTTGACGTGTCATCAACACCTTCATTTAAATTTGACTAGATAGGCTCACATCATGCCTGTTAAACTTGATCATCCCATCCATGCTTGAGCATTTTTGGTCTCGATGTTTACTTGTGTGCTTTTCCTTGCCGGTACCTTATGTTAGCACCTAAGACTGCCGAGGAGACTTTCGTGGAGATTTCCGACACCGAGCCCGAGGACCCTGCTACGTCTACTCCGTTGACTGATTACCCAGGCAAGGGGGTTTATATATGATTCTTTATAGCTTTTAGCTCGCTTGCCTAGCTGTATTTAGAATGATTGCTTGATCCTACCACCATATAATTTGCCTCACAAATTAAACCCAAACAGCCATGCCCCCACATCCTAGCAAAACCTTGTTTGGCTATGTACCTTGCTTGCTTAACCATTGCTTAGTATGTGTAGGCCCTTAACATGTTTCTTATACCCATTGTTGCTTGGTGGAATATCATGCTATTATCAGAAATTGGTTGATATTTATCATTATGATGTTAATTTATATTTGACGAAGGATGGGAGACCGGGATGTTCCCGCCAGGTGTTTTGTTCCATTCGAGTCACCTAGGTCCCGAGTTCCGGGTATTGTGTTTCTTGACGAGCGTGCCTAATCGTGTGTGGGATTCTATGGGGTCCCCTTGTCTTACCTGCCTAGCTTCAAACAGTTCTAGTGGTGGCCCGAGCTGATTTACTATTTGCAACCGTGTGTGTTCTGATGGCTTCTCGCCCCTTCGTTGGTTACCCCAAGTGGAAGGTTGAGATGTAGTGCAGCAGCAGTTTTCCCTCGGTGAAGATACCAAGGTTTGTCTCCAGCAGGACTCCAGAGATGATAAGTAGGTGTCAGCGGCGCAACTGGAGCGGACCTCCACACAGACACAGATAACTTTGTTCCCAACGAAGTTCAGAGAGGTTGTCAATCTCTCCGGTCTTGTTGTTCACAAGGATAAAATACAAGGGATAATGATAGCAAGTAAAAGTAGTAAAGTAAATATAGCGTGGAAACAATAATGAGGATATGGACTGGGATACGTGATGTTCGCTAGTGATGTCTCTCTCCCAAAAGACGATAAAATTGCTATGTGAGGTAAACAAATTACAGAAAGGCAATTGACGGGATTATGAACGCGCCGCAATGCTAACTATGCTACAAAAGAAAGGACGAGGTTCAAAAGCATAGGAAGTACGCCAAGATAAGTAGATCGAAATCCATCTGCATCACTACTAATCATCCACCTTGAGATATCTATCCAGAACATCTCGCTGGTATTAAGTTGCGAGCCCCACCCAAAGTGTAAACCCAAAGCAA
Source organism: Bromus sterilis (assembly GCA_950022295.1). NCBI lineage: Eukaryota > Viridiplantae > Streptophyta > Magnoliopsida > Poales > Poaceae > Bromus > Bromus sterilis. Next base: position 171,210,772 of record OX465597.1, read on the forward strand.
CAAACAACTGCATTAAAAAGAACTCTGCGTAAAGTAAACAATCCTTTTGACCGCGGTCACAAGCACCGTTGTTTTCCCCCTTGTGGCAACAGCACATCCCCTAGACTCATGTTTCTGTCACACAAGCGTGTCATCGGGGGGCATGAACCCACAATCTAGCACAACGTTCCCTCTTGAAGTCACTACCTACTACTTGGCCAAAGCAATAAACAGCAATGGAGAACATGCAAGAATTACTTAGGAACAAAAATATAAGAGATAAAAACCAAATATATTACTCTATCACAATCTGAACATAATCTCATAATCCATCAGATCCTATCAAACTCAACATAGCAATAGCATAAATATTACAAAGGTGCGTCGATCATGTAGGGCAGCTCACGAGGTCTAAACAATGAAGATCAAAGAGGGGAGGAGAACATCACATAGCAACTGATCACGGACCCATGGTCCAAGGAAAACTACTCACTATACATCCGGGGAGCATCCATGGTGGACAGGAGACTCCCGGAGGTCAATCCTCCCTCCGGCAGGGTGCCGGGAAGAGGTCTTCTGGTGCTCCCGATCTTCGGAAGCGCGGCGGCGGCGGAACAGAGGCGAGTTCGCGGAATAGGGTTCCTCTTCTGGAGTTTTCCCGTGACGGAGAATAAATAGGTGAAGGGGGGCAGCCAGAGGTAGACCAGCGGCCCTAGGCGCCCCCCTGGCACGGCCAGGGGTGGGGCCGCGCCGGGTGGCCTCCTGGGCCCCCCTGGCTCCCCTCTGGCCCCTCCTGGGCTCTTCGCGAAGCTTCCTCCACGCTGATTTTTTATCTGAATTTTCCCGAATTTTTCTGGCACTTTTTATATGGGGGAAAACTAAAATAGAAAAACAGCAGAAAACAGGAACTGGCACTGGGGTGCACTGAGTTAATAGGTTAGTCCAAATATGATCAAAAATGTATGAAAGTGTATCTAGAACATAGCAATATCACACAAAACATGCATGGAGCAAGCAGAAATTATAGATACGTTTTGGACGTATCATGTGCTTGGTTGGTACCCCGGCAGTTTTCAAAACAAACCGGGCCAGCGGGGACATGGTTCCCTTGTTGGTCCACCTAATCAGCTAGGACCCGGCCTCATGTGAGAATTACGGGCAATACGACCTGCGTCATACGGTAGAGTCCAATTCGAGAGTGTGGCATGTTCTTGGGTTGGGTGTCGACTCCCTGGGGGGCACCCGGAATTGAGCGTTGTTAGTTGGAGGGACTCTGACGTTCCGGAGATTCAGGCGTTTACCCAGCCAAGTGGAAACCGGGCGTACATGCGAAGCCTATGATGGGCAGTTGGTACACCCCTGCAGGGTTAGTCCTTTTCGAAAAGTCGTGTCCGCGGTTATGGACGACTTGAGACCTACTCCTTGTTCATAGAATAACATCAACTTAATCATGCTTTAAAAGTTGCCAACGTGTGAGTTGCCTTGATTGCTCTTCTTCGTCCGGGGCGACAAAGAGGGGACAAGGTTGTGTTATGTTTTGTGTAAGTAGGTGGATAGAGACCTATTGATGCGGTCATCAACGAGTTCTTCGATCTTCCCGTACTGTAATAGTTTGTTAGCCACTCATATATGCTAGCGCGGCTACAACCTCAACCACTACCTTTCCTTAACGTGAGAAGTTAGTTATATTGTATTGATATATTCTCACCTCTTGCTTTTCTTTTCCCTTTTATGTTTTGCATGATCGGCCGCTGCAGTTGATTACTACCTCGACCCGAGCAGCGGACGCTACTTCGTGGAGGTGCCACCGGAGGAGGACGATGAGGAGGACTTCGCCCATTAGATCCTATAGTTGGGTTCCGACGTTTCGTGGGTGGACATGTTTATGTGCAGCCCTCTTTAGGGCCATTTGGATTTTGGCCGTACTCGGTCGTGTGTGTCTTCCGCATGATGTTATGAAGTACTGTTGGATCTTATGATCTATGAGATGATGTAATAAATACCAGCGGCGAGTGTATGCCCTGGACTCATATATATTTATGTCTTAGTTTTTCATGTTTCATTTACCTGTTGTCGAGAATCCGATAGCGATACGACTGCGAGTATCGTGCGTCGGTGACCACTTATGCGCTTCTATCTCAGGTGGGACGCGAAAGCGACTAACTCGAGATAGTACTGCATCGGGGGCCTTACACAGTTCTAGTTATCACTATCTATTATCTGTTGCGTTGATCCTTTGTAAACGTCAAGGCCGGAGAGATTGACAACCTCTTTGTACTCGTTGGGAGCAAAGTTATTTGTATTTGTGTGCAGGTCCAGGCAAAGCAAGTGATTCTTTTCAGACGGCGCATCACTTGCCGAACCACCTACTTGAAGTTATCGGAGTCCTACGGGAGACAAACTTAAACCTTGGTATCTTTGCCAAGGGAAATCTTGCTGCTACACTACATCTAACCTTCCACTTGGGGTAACCAACGAGGAGTTAGTATCAGGGCACCAGAGGAGGCCCCACCTGACCATACGGCTAGGTGGCATGGCCCCCCCTCTGGTCGCCCCAGGAGGGCGCCTGGTCAAGGGGTGGGTCCCCTCTGTCCCCCCTCCAGGCTTCTAGAGTCTTCCGGACTGCTTTTTATATGATTTTTCTGGATTTTTCTGAGCACTTTAATATTTGACATTTTCCTGCAGTGCACGGACAACAGCACACAGAAACTGGGACTGGGGCACTGAGTTAGGTTAGTCCAAATATGTTGTAAAAGGTATGAAAGTGTAGAAAACCATATAGCAATATCACCAATATAAGCATGGAACAAGCAAAAATTATATTGGGATCCTAGTAAAGTTAAAGCAAATAAATTTGAGTGACATGCCTTACGTGATCTTGGAGCTAGTGCTTCCATTATGCCAAAGAGACTTTATGATATGCTTGAATTGATATCTATTGATTCTTGCTCTTTAGGTGTTCGTCTTGTTGATTCTTCAATTAAGAAACATGTTGGAAAAGTAGATTATATACTTATTGTTGTCAATGATAATTATGTTCCCTTTGATTTTCTTGTTATGGACATTGAATGTGACCCATCATGTCCAATTATTTTGGGAAGACCTTTTCTTCACAACATTGGTGCTATCATTGACATGAAAGAAGGATTATAAGATTCTAGTTTCCCCTCCAGAAGGGAATGAAACATTTCACAAGAAGGAAGATGAAGTTACCCTTTGAGTCTGTTATACGGGCTAGCTAATTATGGTACTGAAGTAGTGCTCCTCGTTGGCTACCAAAGTGGAAGGTTGAGAAGTAGTCAGCACCAAGTTTCCCTCAGCAAAGATACCAAGGTTTAATCGACTAGTAGGACTCCAAGAGATACAAGTAGGTGTCAACGGCGCCAAAAGTTTGTCGGATGGAGATAAGGTTAACGTGGACCTGCACACAGCAACAAATAACTTTGCTCCCAACGAGTACAGAGACGTTGTCAATCTCTCCGGCCTTGTCGTTTACAAAGGATCAAAACACAAGCGGGAATAATAATGGTGATTGCAACAGAAAGGAAATAAAAGCAGTAAATTGTAGCAGTGTAAACTATGGTGGAAATATGGACTGGGGTCCCATCATCTTCGCTAGTGACATCTCTCGCCCAAAAGACGATAAATAACAATGTTGGGTGAACGAATTACAACTGGGCAATTGAAAGAATTATAAACGCACCGCAATGCTAGTTATGCTACAAGAAAGCTAGAGGCTCAATCATATGGGTAGTACGCTAAGACAAGTAGACCGTTTATTCATCAGCATCTACTCACTAATCATCCACCTTGAGATATCTATCCAGAACATCTCGTTGGTATTAAGTTGTGAGCCCCACCCAAAGTGTAAATTCAAAGCAACATACAACTGCATTAACAAACTATGTGTAAGGTAAACAATCCTTGCAACCAAAGTTATAAGCACCGTTCTTTTCTCCCTAGTGGAAACAGCACATCCCCTAGTCTCATGTTTCTGTCACTCAAGCTAGACATCGGGGGGCATGAACCCACAATCATGCACAAGGCTCCCTCTTGGAGTTCCGATCTACTACTTTGCCAAAGCAATAAATATCAACGAACAACATGCAATAATACTCAAGAACTAAAACATAAAAGGTAAACCAAATAAATTACTCATCAGAAGCTGAACATAATCTCATAATCCATCGAATCCCAGCAAACACAGCATAACAACAACAAAACTAATACAAAGATGCCTTGATCATGTAGGGCAGCTCACAAGGGCTAAGAATTGAGGCACAAGATTGGAGAGAAAACATCACATAGATACTGGTCATGTACCCATGGTCCAAGGTGGACTACTTGTTGTGGGAAAGTCACGGCAGATGTCCAAAGAGTCGAATTTAACATGGGAACTTTGCTGCGAGGCGATTTTGTGGAGAGAGTCGACATAGACAAGAGACTCGGTGATTTACCCAGGTTTCAGCCCCTCTTTGTGTCGAGGTAAAAGCCTACTCCTGCTTCCTCTTATTATGAGTTTCGACTCTCAAAAGAAGAGTCGGTTCGATCAATTACAAGAGAGTCGGTCGTAAACTTAGTCTCGATGAGATCTAGGTTACGTCGACAAGTGTCTAGTCCTATATTATGCCAAGATTATTCTCTGGCCCTGGATCCCGTGGACCCCAACTTATAAAGGCGTCGGGTCCCGGGATTCCGCGTGTCCGACTCCGACACGAGGTGGAGTCCTATTCTAATTTACAAATATGTTATCTACTATACAGGGTAAGTCGAATTCCTTCTACGGCTTCGATCTTCTTTCCTTGGAACAGCCGTCCCCTGGCCGGGTCTTCTCTTGTGGGCCTTCTGTAGGCGGGTAGGCCCATATACCTAATGTCGGTTCATAGGCTTGGTCTATCCCCCCGACATTAGTCCCTAGGATTGGTGTGATGATTTAGTCTTCGCAGCAATCTTCTTGTCACCATCGTGGTTGCCGACTCCCTGATTCAAATAGACCGACTCTTACCTCTTTTGAGTTTTATAAAGAGTTGGTATCTATCTTCTCTTCATCTCTTTGTTTCATCTCCCAACTTTAAAATTTCTTTTGAATTTTTTAGTCAAAGATCCTTTATGGTATTTATGGCCACACTTCCCGCGCCGGCTGGAGGCATTGACGTTGTAGTGGGAATCGAGGAGTCTTTCCATAAATGTTATCTACCGTGGGTTGTTCACCTATGTTATTTATGGTATTGATTGATCTTCTCCTCGAATCTACTATAAATAATTATCGGGTAGCTTTATCCTTCAAGTGCCCGCATCTTCTTCTTCCTCTTCTTCCTCTACTAGTTTTCCCCATGGCACCCAAGCTAGAACCTCATGCTCCTTTGGCAGCCAACGAGCCCGGCTCTAGTGCAGGTGCTCGTGGTCGAGGCCGGGGCCGTGGTCGTGGCCGTGGGCGAGGTCGTGGTTGTGGCAGAGGTAGGGGAAGAAGTGCTCGTGAAGCTTCTCCATCTGAATCTCCCCCTTCTTCTCCTGAAAGGGGTGAGTTTTTTATTCATATCCGAACGATTCGTTGTTGGATCAAGCTTCCTGAGTCTTTTGCTCAGCTTGTGATTGAATCAAGGCCTTTGGGTCTTTGGATCCGTGTCCTCATGGGCCTGTCTGAGTGGCTGCTAGATTTTCTAGCCATTACACTATGTTCTTTGAGAAAGGTTCGAAAACTTTTCTTCGCTCCAGGAACATCTCAAGAGGAGACACCATTGTCTTCAGATTTGATGGTGAAGATACCTTGTGGGCTAGGATCTTTGACTCGGATGGTGACCGAGCCTGTTGCTGCATGGAGAGTTCCAGCAGTAGTGATGAAGAATTCCCCAATAAGGAAGAGGAAGTCCATATTTCTTCAACTGAAGATGAAGCGGACTCTGAAGATGATGACTGAAGTTGTAGCTTTTTCACAGTAGTATTTTGCCGAGTTTGGTCTTTTACTTTCCTGTAAGGTTGCCTCTTTTGATATAATACTCGGCTGTTTGATGAATGAAAGTTATGAATTTCCATCGAGTTCATAAGTCAGTTTTATTCCTGACTTTGAATGTTTTTGTGCATGATGTATGAGAGCCGATATTTTTTTCTAGTTGATAATGTTTGTATCTGTAGCCCCCTGAGTCGATTTAGAGTAGTTTTGTATCGGTAATCGACTCGTAGGATAGATCGACTTGTAGCCCCCATGAGTTTGTGTGGTCACGTTTGCGTGTCGTACCGAGTCAAAACTGCTGGAGAAGAAATTTTTCGAAGTGCTATTCCCCAAGAGTTGGTGTATGCATCTCGGTGCTATACCGAGTCTTTGCTTGAGAAGAAACTTTCGAAGTGTAGTCCCCAAGAGCCGGCATGAACTTCATTGTGTCATGTCGGGTCTTTGAGAAGAGAGATTATTCTAAGTGTAGTCCCCATGAGTCGGTGTATGCACCTGAGTGTTTGTGCCGAATCACATAGGTCTAACTTTTATTTGTGAGAGAAAAATTATGATTATGCATGATGCTGTAAATGTAAGTAATGTAAAGGCTAGTAGAAGTTGACTTATACCTCATCTTCTCACGTTGAGAGAGATTATTGGTTAAAAAGTCGAAACATCTCTTTAGAGCCGGATGTCCAGTAACTAGCATGCCCGGCTCTTAGGACTAAATTCGATGGGTGGTTTATTTAAACCTCGAAGTTTAGACCAACCGGTTGCGCGTTAGTTATGGAAGCTCTAAACTGTACAGGCCGGTCGGCGTGGCCAATTTCATGTGTATGCCAGGATATCTTCGGTATGTAAGAGTTGATGGGAGCCATCGAACCCCCCCCCCCTTTATCCCTTATCAAAATAAACACATGTGAAGTTTTTACATGTATATGCCGGATTTTCTGGTAGGAGTCGATGAGTGTCATCAAGTCCATATGCCCGGATGTTATCAAAGCAATATACATGCCCAGAGCCGATAGAGGGTTGATCAAGCCCCCAGGTCTTTGAGAATTATGAGAGTTATGATGCAATATGCAATGTGATTTATGATGCAATATGCAATGTAATGTGATGCAATATGTATGAAAATTTATTTTATGCATAAGTGTGGCGAGAGCCAGTGCGACAAAGTTGACTTTATGGCGATAGCCTGTTTGCGACCAGAGTCGACTTTAATATGGCGATGGCCTAAATGCGACACAAGATCGACTTTATTAATTTGACTGAGAGTCGGTTTGCGATGAAAATCGACTTTATTATGCGGCGGTGCCGGTTGCGAAAAATGACGGTCTATTCTGACATCAATGTCAGAATAACTATTCTGACAACGTTCTGAACTGCAGTATTTTCGCAAAGAGAACCGCACTGCTGAATTCGGAGCACTGCAGCTCGGGTAAAAACAAACCGCATGAAGTATTTTCGCGATAACTTTTTAACCGTTGGTCGGAATTGAGCGTATGATACACCGTTGGATTCGTATGGAAAAGGAGCATTATCCGTATGTTGAAAACTTCCCCGATTCTTCACGGATTAAGAGCAGTTTTGAAAATGGTGCGACGACCCACTTTCACTTCTGCAGTTTTTTCGCGATTTCTCCTAAACCGTTCATCGGAATTATGCAAATGATATACCGTTGGAAAGATATCGATCAGGCTCTCCATCCATATGTAGAACACTTTGTCTAATTCACTACGGATTGGAGACAAATCTAGCCGCAAAAAAACGCAGCAACTCTGTTTTTCGTTTTCGGATCTTGTAGAGAGTAGAACTTTTTAACCGCTTGTCCGATCGATGCGTATGATACACCGTTGGATTCGTCTGGAGTAGTAGATTAATCCATATGATGAAAAAATTTCCATATTCCAGACGGTTTTGAAGTAATTTGAAAAACAGTGTTGCTGCCCTCTTTTGGACAGCGTGAGCTTTTGCTTAAATTTGTTTGATTCGTTCGTCCGATCGATACAATTGATACACCGTTGGATAGCTATCGTCGAGGCGCTCCATTTTCATGTAACACACATCCTCTAATTCCTTACGGTTTAAAAGTTCTGTCAATTTTAGTAAATCGCGGAACTTCGTTCTTCACGGACCCGGAATCAACGACGTGAACTGCATTCGCCGGGGCAACCGCACTGCATCCGACGGGAAAGCGCATTGCATTATCGCTAAACAGAAACGAACGCATTTTTCTCTGATCCGGGATCGGCCAAGTGAGTGAACCGTATCCGACTGTTAACCGCACTGCATTTCGGCTTCACAATTGAGCTTCCTCTTTTTCCTCTTGTTCTCGTAATTCACATATACGGTAAATATTATCCCCTAATTTGCATCGGAATGATGCTTAAGAGAAAGGATGGAAGATTGGACGAAGGTATCTACCTAGCAGGATAAGGAACAGTACTTAGGACCAATTCTTTTGGCAGCTTAAAATATAAGCTGCCTCCTCCCTGTTATGATGCAACTTATCTATTTTGAATAGCCCATGAGGCATATATATATTACACAAAACTTGGGGAACAAGGGAGATAGACATAGACCAATAAATCAGGTCTATCTCTATCTCCCTTGCATCCACGAGCAGCAGCCAGGCCTGATCTGGGATGTGGTACGGCTGAATCGTGCCCTATCTGGACACAAGGTTCAGGCGCAAGAGGCCAGCTGCGGCAGTCTTCGCAGGAGGCAGAGACGGAGTTGGGAGGCCGCCGGAACTAGCAGCCGGACGGGCAACAATCAGCGAAGCAGCACCACGTGAGACCTGGTGGCCTGCGCGCGAGTCTCAAATCTAGGGCTGGAACGAAGATAACAACTGCCAAATCTCCAACCCACGCGGGCGGTGGGTCAAACAGATCTTGCAGACGAACGAGACAAGAGTCTAGCGACGGTTGGCTTGTCAGCAGATTACAAGAGCAGACGGGAAGCAGCGGACGGATCGAACGGGCGGGCAGACACGCGATGGAGAAACAGCAACGACCGGCGAAAGAAATCATCGGCGGCGCTGGAGGAGAGTGGATCGGGAGGGCGAGTTGTGGCGCCCGAAAAAATCTCTAAACCTAGGCTCATGATACCATGTTATGATGCAACTTATCTATATTGAATAGCCGATGTATATATATATATATATATATATATATATATATAGACGGTCTATTCTGGCATCAATGTCAGAATAACTATTCTGACAACGTTCCGAACTGCAGTATTTTCGCAAAGATAACCGCACTGCTGAATTCGGAGCACTGCAGGTCGGGTAAAAACAAACCGCATGAAGTATTTTCGCGATAACTTTTTACCCGTTGGTCGGAATTGAGCGTATGATACACCGTTGGATTCGTATGGAAAAGGATCATTATCCGTATGTTGAACACTTCCCCGATTCTTCACGGATTAAGAGCAGTTTCGAAAATTGTGCGGCGACCCACTTTCACAGCTGCAGTTTTTTCGCGATTTCTCCTAAACCGTTCATCGGAATTATGCAAATGATATACCGTTGGAAAGATATCGATCAGGCTCTCCATCCATATGTAGAACACTTTGTCTAATTCACTACGGATTGGAGACAAATCTAGCCGCAAAAAAACGCAGGAACTCTGTTTTTCGTTTTCGGATCTTGTAGAGAGTAGAACTTTTTAACCGCTTGTCCGATCGATGCGTATGATACACCGTTGGATTCGTCTGGAGTAGTAGATTAATCCATATGCTGAACATTTTTCCATATTCCACACGGTTTTGAAGTAATTTGAAAAACAGTGTTGCTGCCCTCTTTTGGACAGCGTGAGTTTTTGCTTAAATTTGTTTGATTCGTTCGTCCGATCGATACAATTGATACACCGTTGGATAGCTATCGTCGAGGCGCTCCATTTTCATGTAACACACATCCTCTAATTCCTTACGGTTTAAAAGTTCTGTCAATTTTAGTAAATCGCGGAACTTCGTTCTTCACGGACCCGGAATCAACGACGTGAACTGCATTCGCCGGGGCAACCGCACCGCATCCGACGGGAAAGCGCACTGCATTATCGCTAAACAGAAACGCACGCATTTTTCTCTGATCCGGGATCGGCCAAGTGAGTGAACCGCATCCGACTGTTAACCGCACTGCATTTTGGCTTCACAATTGAGCATCCTCTTTTTCCTCTTGTTCTCGTAATTCACATATACGGTAAATATTATCCCATAATTTGCATCGGAACACTAAGCGCACTGCAATTTTATTCAATGAATTGCATCAAAACACCAAGCGCACTGCAATGTTAATAACATTTTTTTGATGAAACTTTTTGAAGACGTATTTTTGTATCATATGGTAAACTGCATTAAAATTTTCAACATATATGTATAAACGAACTACCGCACTGCATCAAATAAAAATCAATAGCACAAAACTGGAAAAAAATCACATACATACAAGTGAACCGCATCAGGTTTATTCAATAGTTACAAATATTTTTTTCTTTTTTCACTCAAAAACGCTGAAAAACATAGACACGAGAGCAAGTGAACCACATTTAACAAAAAAGGAACCACAAGATGAATTTAAGTGAACCTTATGATTCTTTCTGTCATTTCGAACAAACCATATTTTTTGTTCTTCTCTGCAAATACAAAAGTGAACAAAGAGGCTTTTTTGCAGTGCACGTTTGATTTTCCCATGGACCAAAATCAAAAACAGTGAACTGCAGAAATTCATAACACAAATATTCCACATTCTTTCGTTTGTAGGGACAGAAATTCAAAACTCTGAACTGCAAGTCCCTCAATCAATAGCAAAAAAAAATAATACTCCAAAACAGAGCATCACAGGATCGGAGGTTGCACAACCCCTGTCGCGGCGAATGTTGTTGTTGAAGCTTCCCATGTCCCTGTCGTTTGATTTGTTTGAGGAGATGGTGGCACATCTGGGCGGAGGAAACGAACGAACTGCGCCCTGTTGCGTCCGCGCGATCTCAGATCCCATCGAGGCGGCGGTGGCGCGTCTCCGGGCGGCGGTCACGGTAGGGCACAGCGACGACGTGTGGCGGCCCTGCTCAGAGGCCACATGAGGTGTCTCTTCTTCGGCCGGTGAGGCGCGTTTTCCCAGCGCGGAAATTACGGGTCGTCGCAGTGGACCTCGTCCATGAGAGGGCATGGTGGCACGGCGCCCACAGCAGGCCTCGGTCGCCGGCAGCGGTGTAGCTCCCGTGCGGGAGGAAGGTGGGTTGCAGGCGGTGTAGCACCCGGATCCGCCGCGGGGCTGCCTATCAGGGGGAGAGGCGCTGGTCCGGGTCGCCGGCGGGGAGTTGCACCGGTGCGCCGGCCCTGATCTTCCGCGGTGAGGCGCGCTGCCTCAGTGGACGGTCTGGATCCGGCGCAGGCTTGAGACGAAGGAGGCCGGGGTGATTTGGCGGCTCTGGCGGTGGAGGAAGGAGGCCGTGGTGGAGGAAGGTGGTTTGGAGGGGATCGAGCGTGGGAGGAAGGTGGTTTGGAGGGGATCTAGAGTGAGAGGAAGGAGGTCGGAGGTGGAGGAGGTGGTTGTGAGGTGGGGGCGAGCGTGGGAGGTGGGAGGAGGTGGGGCACGATTGAAGTTCGTTGGCTGCGGGAGGGGGTAGATGCGGGATCGAACGAGAGCTATGTGTATAGGGTGTTGTTAGAATAAGGATTAGTTATTAGAATAAAGTCTTAAGGGGTGTTGTTAGAATAGACCCACCCTATATATATATGTGTGTGTGTGTGTGGCGAAAGCCGGTGCGAGGAATGTCGACTTTGTACAATAGTTTCCTACTCTACTCATGTGTAATATGGACCGAGTTGTGTGATGTTCCACGGCCTGGGAGTCTCCTCCATCGAGGTACGTGATTTTTCCTTCTCGCGTATATCAACCAAGTAGTAGTATCCATTGTATAGGTTTTTTCTAACCACAAATGGTCCTTCCCTTGGAGAATACAACTTGTGCATTCCATCCTTCTTCTGGATGAGGCGAAGCACCAAGTCACCTTCCTGGAAAGTCTGGCTTTTGATGCGACGGCTATGATATCGTCGCAGATTTTGTTGGTAGATAGTCGATTGAGCCGCAGCTAGTTTGTGCTTTTCATCGAGAACGTCTAAGGCGTCTTGCCTGGCTTTCTCATTATTGGCTTCCACATAAGCGGTGACTCGTGGTGAGTCGTGACGGATGTCACTTGGGAGAACGGCTTCGGCTCCATAGACCAGCAAGAAGGGCGTATAGCCTGTTGACCTATTAGGAGTCGTCTTGATACTCCACAATACTGAGGGCAATTCTTCCTCCCAGCAACCCGGCGTCCTCTCCAAAGGAACGAAGAGTCGAGGTTTGATGCCTCGAAGCAACTCTTGGTTGGCTCTCTCGGCTTGTCCGTTGGTTTGTTGGTGAGCTACTGACGCAAGGTCGAGTCGGATGTGCTCTTTTTGACAGAATCTCTGCATGACCCCCTCTGATAGGTTAGACCCGTTATCAGCGATGACGCTATGGGGGTAGCCGAATCTGTATATTGTCTTTTTCGGGAATTTCAGTGCCTTCTCTGCATCGCACTTGCTAACCGGCTCTGCCTCAACCCACTTGATGAATTTTTCGACCGCCACCAGTAAATGTGTATTCTTGTTAGGTGACCTTTTGAAAGGTCCCACCATATCAAGCCCCCATACCGCAAAGGGCCAAGTGATCGTGATCATCCTGAGTTCTTGGGCAGGCACGTGTGCTTGCTTTGCGTAGCGTTGGCATCCATCACGCTTCCTGACTATATCCTCTGCATCTGCATGAGCTGTGGGCCAGTAAAATCCGTGTCTATAGGCTTTAGATACCAGTGAAAAAGAGCCGGCATGATGCCCGCAGTCTCCAGAGTGTATCTCATTGAGGATTGGTCTGCCTTCTTCTGGTGATACGCATCTTTGAAAAACGTCTGCAGGGCTTCGCCGATGTAGCTCACCGTTGAGGATCACAAAATATTTGCTTCTTCTGACGATTTGTCTGGCTTCTACCTCATCAGCTGGTAGGATTCCCCGGGTCTTGAAGTCCAAATATGGCACAACCCATGATGGGGTAGCACGTATTGCAGCCACCAGAGCCGGTTCTGGATCCGGTTCTGCTATGTCTTGCTCTGTTGGTATTTGCACGGACGGCTTTGTTAGGACGTCGAGGAAGAAATTTGGTGGAACCGGCTTTTGTTGAGAGCCGAGCCGGGACAGAGCATCCGCAGCCTCGTTTAGCTTGCGTTCCACGTAGTCCACTTGATACCCAACAAATAAACCGGCTTGCTTTTCCACCTCACGCCGATAGGCTGCCATGGTAGCATCTTTGGAGTTCCACCTTCCTCACACTTGCTGAGAAACAAGGTCGGAATCGCCATAGCATCGTATCCGACTTATATTCATCTCACGGGCCAACCGCAGTCCATGGAGTAGAGCCTCATATTCTGCCGCGTTGTTGGTGCAAGTGAACTGTAGCTGCAAGACATAGCAGAATTGTTCTCATTTGGGGGAGGTAAGCACCACGCCGGCTCCTGATCCTTGGAGCTTCCAACTCCCATCGAAGTGCATCGTCCAGTATTTGGTTATCGGCTTCTCTGGACGTGCTTGGATTTCGGTCCAATCTTTGATGAAGTCAACTAGTGCTTGGGACTTGATGGTCGTGTGTGGTTCGTACTTGATGTGATAATCCCCCAACTCTATAGCCCACTTTGCAATCCTTCCTGTGGCCTCACAGTTTTGGATGATATCTGCGAGCGGTGCTGAGTTGACGACAGTTATGGGGTGCTCCTAGAAGTAATGATTGAGCTTCCGGCTCGCCATGAACACACCAAGAATAAACTTCTGCTAATGAGGGTAGCGCTGCTTCGATGAAGTCAAGACCTCACTGACATATTATACCGGTCTCTGCAAAGGGTGCTCTTTGTCAGCTTCCATATGTTCGACCACAACTACCGCACTGACTGCTCGGTTGTTGGATGAAATATAGAGTAGCATCGACTCTTTTGGCTTGGGAGCCGCGAGGATAGGGGCCTAGGATAGTTGCTTCTTTAGTACTTCCAAGGATTGATCGGCTTCATCATCCCATACAAATTTTTCCGACTTTCGCAAGAGTCAGTACAAGGGTATTGCCTTTTCCCCAAGCCGGCTGATAAACCGACTTAGGGCAGCTACACATCATGTAATTCATTGGACTCCATTCACGGAGGCCGGCTTCTGGAGAGCCATGATGGCATTGATTTTCTCCGGGTTTGCCTCATTGCCTCTTTCTGACACTATGTACCCTAGGAGCTTTCCTGCAGGGACCCCAAAGGTGCACTTGGCTGGGTTTAGCTTCATCTGGTACTTGCGCAGATTCTTGAAGGTCTCTTGAAGGTCACTGATGAGTGAGTCGGCCACCTATGACTTGATGACTATATCATCCACGTAGGCGTGCACATTGCGTCTGATTTGCCCTTTGAGGCAATTTTGCACCATTCACTGATATGTAGCCCCTGCATTTTTCAAGACGAAAGGCATAGAAGTATAGCAGTATATCCCGAAAGGAGTAATGAAAGTTGTTTTCTCCTGGTCTTCTAGAGCCATCTTGATCTGATAATAACCAGAGTAGGCATCGAGAAAACACATGAGCTCGCATCCTGCAGTAGACTCGATAATCTGATCGATGCAAGGTAGTGCAAAGGGATCCTTCGGGCAAGCCTTGTTTAAGTCAGTGTAATCAATGCACATACGCCAGGTCCCGTTCTTTTTCAACACGAGGACCGGGTTTGCAAGCCACTCCGGATAGAAAACTTCCAGGATGAACCCGGCGGCAAGGAGCCGGGCTATCTCTTCCCCAATGTTGTTCCTCCTTTCATCATTGAAGCGACGAAGGAATTTCTTGACTGGCTTTAGTTTAGGATCAATATTTAGGTGGTGCTCAGCGAGTTCCTTCGGGACACCTGGCATGTCAGAGGTCTCCATGCAAAGATGTCCCGATTCTCATGGAGGAACTCGATGAGCGCGCTTTCCTATTTGTCAGATAGCTCTGTCCCAATGATGAACTGTTTGGAAGTGTCACCAGGGACAAAGTCGACCTTCTTCGTGTCTTGAGCCGGTTGGAACTTCGGGTTGTTGTCAGGAGTCGGTTTCTTCAGGATGGTCGTATCTGCCGGGTCTACCTTCTCCTGGAATTCTCATAGATCCTCTTTGGCGCAGGCCGACTATGCGAACTTGATGTGTTGCTCATCACACTCCGTGGCTCTAGACCGGCTCGCGTCTACTTTGATTGGGCCGAAGGGACCCGGCATTTTTAGTTTCAAGTAAACATAGCACGGGCGAGCCATGAACCTTGCATAAGCCGGTCTGCCAAGGATGGCATGGTATGGACTCTCGAGCTTCACCACCTCGTAAGGTATGATTTCGGATTGAAAGTTCTCAGGAGTTCCGAAGGCTGTCTCCAGGTATATCTTGCCTATAGGTTGTGCCGACTTTCCTGGGACTATTCCTTGGAACACGGTTTGCATCTGTTTGTGGGTCAGTCTCATCCTACGGAATTTCTCGTAGTAAAGGATGTTGATGCTTCTTCCTCCGTCCATGAGTACTTTATCCAATGTGTAGCATCCAATTTGTGGTGAAACTACCAAGGCTAGAGAA
Source organism: Bromus sterilis (assembly GCA_950022295.1). Classification (NCBI taxonomy): domain Eukaryota; kingdom Viridiplantae; phylum Streptophyta; class Magnoliopsida; order Poales; family Poaceae; genus Bromus; species Bromus sterilis. The sequence continues at coordinate 171,226,319 of OX465597.1, forward strand.
CCCGGGTTTTCTATCACGGGAGGATGATCATCCCTTGTTCAGGTGATTGGCTGATCAGACCAGTTAAGCCACCTGGGACAAGCCGGTTCCGTGGCCACAGACATGGCGGCTCTCTGCCGTAGCTTCCTGTCTCTCCGGCAGATGGTGGTGGTGAATACATGGTAAGATGAGTGGTCCTGAAGCTGCTTCGGGTTTGGTTGGAATCCAGCTCGCCCTGATTGGTTTTGTTGTCCTCCTCCCAAATTGGGGCTTCTAGGAAATTCCCATTGATAGCAGTATCTAATATGAACCTATTCCAAGGAGTAATCCCAACATAAAAATTTCTAAGCAGGATAGTAGTGGGTTGCTTCTTGGTGTCTCTTTTTTTAGAATCATTAATTCTATACCAAGCATCTTTTAAACTTTCACCACCTTTTTGTTTAAAGGTGAGAACCTCTGTCTCAACAAAGGCAAAAGGACCAGACATAATGACATCTTCTAGCAAGATAAATAATAAAAAAAATTGTGATTTGATATAAGACACAAAGATAAAAACAGAAAGGTAAACTAAAAAGACTAAAAAGTAAAGGTAAAGGATAGTGGGCAACTCCCCTATCTTATCACTCGGAGTCCCCGGCAACGGCGCCAGAAATTTTCTTGATGGCGTGGAAGTGGTAATGGCTTCTCGCCCTTCATTGGTTACCCCAAGTGGAAGGTGAGATGTAGGATTGCCGAAAATTTCCCCTATGTACATGATAGGGTTTGTCTCCCGTAGGACTCCGGCAATGATAAGTAGGTGGTGAAGCGAGCAACGCGCCGTTTGAGATATTGCTCTCTTAACCTGGACCTGCACACAATACAACTAACTTTGCTCCCAACGAAGTTCAGAGAGGTTGTTAATCTCTCTGGTCTTGTTGTTTACAAAGGATCAAACACACAAGGGATAATGAAAATGATAGCAACTGAAAGTAAATGCGAGAAATAAATGAGCTTCACAACAGTCATGATAATATGGACCGGGGTCCCGTGATGTTCACTATTGATGTCTCTCTCCCAAAATACGATAAAACTGCTATGCGAGGTAAACAAATTACAGATGGGCAAATGACAGGATTATAAACGCACTGCAATGCTAACTATGATACAAAAGAAAAGAAGAGGCTCATAAGCATGGGCAGTACGCCAAAATAAGTAGACTGAAATCCATCTGCATCTACTACTAATCATCCACCTTGAGATATCTAACCAGAACATCTCGCTGGTATTAAGTTGCGAGCCCGCCCAAAGTGTAAACCCAAAGCAACAAACAACTGCATTAAAAAGAACTTTGCGTAAAGTAAACATTCCTTGCAACCGCGGTTACAAGCACCGTCGTTTTCCCCCTTATGGCCACATCCCCTAGACTCATGTTTATGTCACTCAAGCGTGTCATCAGGGGGCATGTACCCACAATCGAGCATAATGTTCCCTCTTGGAGTCACTACCTACCACTTGGCCAAAGCAATAAACAACAATGGAGAACATGCAAGAATTACTTAGGAACGAAAATATAAGAGATCAAAACCAAATATATTACTCTATCACGATCTGAACATAATCTCACAATCCATCAGATCCCATCAAACTCAGCATAGCAACAGTAGAAGAATAACATAAGTGCCTCGATTATGTAGGGCAACTCACGAGGTCTAAACCATGAAGAACAAAGAGGGGAGGAGAACATCACATAGCTACTGATCACGGACCCATGGTCCAAGGTAGACTACTCACGACACATCCGGGAAGCGTCCATGGTGGAGGGTAAGCTCTCGGAGGTCGATCCTCCCTCCGGCAGGGTGCCGGGAGGAAGTCTGCTGGCGCGCCCGATCTTGGAAGCGCGACGGCGGCGGAACAGAGGCTAGATCGCGAAAAAGGGTTCTGTCTTCGGGGGTTTCGCGTTACGGGGAATAAATAGGAGAAGGGGGTAGCCAGAGGGCCACCAGGTGTCTAGGCGGCCACCCGGCGCGGCCCTACCCTGGGCCGCGCCACCTGGCCGCCTAGGCACCAGGTGGGGCCCCTCCGACCCTCCTTCAGGACTCTGGAAGCTTTCGTTACAGTGATTTTTTATCTGATTTTTCCCGGATTTTTGGAACACTTTTAATACGGGGGAAAACTGAAATAGAAAAACAGCAGAAAATAGAAACTGGCACTAGGGTGCACTGAGTAAATAGGTTACTCCAAATATGATCAAAAGTGTATGAAAGTGTATCTAGATGATAGCAATATCACACAAAACATGCATGGAGCAAGCAGAAATTCTAGATACGTTTGGAACGTATCAACATACCCAAGCTTAATTCATGCTCATCCTTGAGTAGGTAAATGATAACAAGCTTAATTTCAGTGGTGACATGCTAGCAACCATATAAGAACTTTAAAAAGTAAAGCAATCAAGGGATGTGATTCAATTCAAGTCATAACATGCAAGAATCTATATTAGCATTGAAACAAGCAACGAAAGAACATTAGGTGCAAGAGCCCTCGCTGTCCGTGACTAGAATGTCTCCAAATGGTGTTTGCGTACAAGAAGGGTGATAGGGAATACAAGAAAAAAAGTATTTTTGTTGAGAACTCAATCTACTAAAGTTTGACACTTGGTCTTCTTTGGAATCTTATCTTGACTCATCCCCAGACTACTAGCCAGGTACAAGTCAATTTGATCCACTCCTTTTCGATATTTTGAGCACCCATGCAATGGATGAGCATAAGCACGAGAGGATGGAAAAAAGAGAAATATGGTGGAGGAGGAAGACAAAAAGGTGAGAAAGGCTCACATCAATGAGGACAATAATAGGCGAGAAGGCCAAATGATAGATATGATGTGAGGAGTAGGGATTGCCATGCAACGGATGCACATATGAGCTAAAAAGCTCTCCAATGGAACTAGTGGGGTGCATCTAACTTTCTCGCTCATGAAGACCTAGAGATATTTTGAGGAGGCTCATCCTTGGAATATGCAAGCCAAGTTCTATAGTGTGAAGATCCCCACATAGCTATATGCATGAATGATCATCTCTGTGGAGTACACGGATAAGAGGGAGTACTAGTGTGGATCTTTCAAAAGGATAGTAGTGTTGCCCCTTTCTCTTCTTTTATTTATTTTTCTCTTTTTTCTATTTTTTTGGTGGCCTCAATGGCTCTTTCTATTTAACTCTCATTTGTCCTCTTTGGGATCTTTTATTTTGTCCACTTTGGGATCTTTTCCTCACTTAAGGGCAACACTCTAATTTACAAGAGAGTACAGAAGATCTTTCACACTTTACAAGTTACCCAAAACATAAAGAAGATGTAGCTAACATGATGTATGCAATGTATGCCTCTACCAGTGTAGCAGGAACATGTATGAAATGAAGATCAAGTCATGAAGAGGTGGATGTTGCATGGCAATATATCTCGGAAAGGCTATGGAAATGCCTTGATAGGTAGGTATGGTGGCTGTTTTGAGGAAAGATATAAGGAGGTTTATGATAACAGAGCGTATCATGCCAAGGGTTTGGAAGTACCGGCGAAGGTGGAAGCCAACTCTTAGAGTGAGAAGAAGGCAATGCACGGCATGTGAGAGGCTAGCAAATATGAGGAGGTGGAAATGTCAACTTTCAATACTTACATTAGTCTGAAGAACTCATGCACTTATTATCGGTAACTCTCAATCTAATAAGGAGGTTCACAAAGATACAAGTACCCCGAGAAGGAGTGTATGGGGGTTTGGTTATCCTTGCGCATCCTATACTCATGGTCCATGAGTGTACTCTAATATCCGATCCCTCCAAAGATTAGCGATCCATCTAGTAGCTAGAGTTCTCAACTAGTTTTGTAGGTTTCGAAAATAAACACGGATTTACCAAAATACGACAACTATCACTAATAGGCTAGAGCTCTTGACACCAAAAGTTCAAACACTACTCACATCAATACCTCAAAACTATTGCAAGTTACTACTACAATTAAATAGCAACCTCAATTACCTACTTTCAAGACAAGACACAACTGAGTGCGACAACCAACTCTCTTAACAAGATAAACATGAAAACTAACGAGAGTTCTAGAAACAAACTGAACAAAAGGCAAGGCTCTTGCTAAAGACAAACTAAAACTAAAACTAAACATGGTAGTAGCTACGAAAAGATAAAGAACACACAACAACAAAAAGATAAGCATGAAAAATCCTATGATGTGTTCTAGATTGGAGTGGAGCTTGTTTCTCTCCCACACAAAGTAAGATGGGTTCTCACTTGTTATGAACAACAAGAAAAGCTAAAGAAAATTAAAAAGTAAACCTAAGAGCGAGAAGTGATAAAAATATAGTGAGACGAAGGACGAACTGATGATTGTTGATGGAGAAGGGGATGCACGGGGGCATTCCCAAACTCAGACGCTTGAGTCTCCTTGAATATTTATTAGGGATGCATGGGGGCATCCCCAAGCTTGAGCGCTTGACACTCCCTGATCTTCTTTCATCATCTTCCATCGCACACTTGAAAAGTCCCTTCATACATACTCATCATAAGCTGATTAGAGATGTTAGTACCCTTAATAAAATAAATTTTCCCCACTGGATATAACGATATTCTTGAAGATCTACTGTTTCTCAAGATTGCCAAAAGGTTTTTGGAAAGAAAAATCAAGCTTAAGGTTTGCAAAAGTAAGGAAAGGCAAAACGTGGCAGAATCTGTGAAAAACAGAACAACATGCTGTAGAGAATTTTTTCGGGTACTTCTGCAACTCAAATCAAAAAACTCAGAACATACGAAAGTTTCACAATTGTATAGAGCGTGTTTTGTAAAACATTCAGCTCAAAAAGATGAATTGGTGATTTGTTCCGATTTTTTCCGTCAAGAAGACAGAATCTGTTTTCTCGACAGCATGTCACAACTTTTGCTTCCCTTATCATAAGAGGCTATAACTTTGCACAAAGCTTGAAAATAAAGATACAATGATGTTGCTACAGTAGTAACAATCATCAAGACCACTAAAAACTGAAGTAAAAACATCTTGGGTTGCCTCCCAACAAGCGCTTTCTTTTACGCCTTTAAGCTAGGCATAAGGCAAAAGAAGAATCAAGTTTTATCAAGAGAAAGAGAATAGCTAGCCCGTGTAACGGACACAAATGGTAACTTGATTTTCTTTCTAGGGAAGTGTTCCATCCCCTTTTTGAGAGGGAATTGAAATTTTATATTCCCCTCTTTCATGTCAATAACGGCACCAACGGTGCAAAGAAAAGGACGTCCCAAAATAATTGGACATAAAGGTTCACACTCTATATCCATAATAATAAAATCAACCGGAACATAGTTGTCATTAACAATGATAAGAACATCGTAGATCTTCCCCAAAGGTTTCTTTATGGAAGAATCAACAGTACGAACACCAAAAGAACAAGAATCGAAAGGTTTCAATTCAAACATATCATACATTCTTTTGGGCATGATGGAGGTACTAGCTCCAACGTCAAATAAAGCATAGCAAGAGAAGTTATTTAATTTAATTTTTATCATAGGGTCCCAACCATCATCTAGCTTCCTAGGTATGGAGGCTTCTAACCTAAGCTTCTCCTCCCTAGCTTTGATGAGAGCATTTGTGATATCCTCTGTGAAGGAAAGGTTAAGTGAATTGGTGATTTGATCCGATTTTTTCCGTCACGAAGACAGAATCTGTTTTCTGGACAGCATGTCACAACTTGTGCTTCCCTTATCATAAGAGGCTATAACTTGGCACAAAGCTTGAAAATAAAGATACAATGGTGTTGATACAGTAGTAACAATCATCAAGACCACTTAAAACAGAAGTAAAAACATCTTGGGTTGCCTCCCAACAAGCGCTTTCTTTTATTCCTGTAAGCTAGGCATAAAGCAAAGAAGGATCAAGTTTTATCAAAAGAAAGAGAATAGCTAGCCCGTGTAACGGACTCAAAAGGTAACTTGATTTTCTTTCTAGGGAAGTGTTCCATCCCTTTTTTGAGAGGGAATTGAAATTTTATATTCCCCTCTTTCATGTCAATAACTGCACCAACGGTGCGAAGAAAGGGACGTCCCAAAATAATTGGACATAAAGGTTCACATTCTATATCCATAATAATAAAATCAACGGGAACATAGTTGTCATTGACAATGATAAGAACATCATCGATCTTCCCCAAAGGTTTCTTTACGGAAGAATCAACGATACGAACACCAAAAGAATAAGAATCAAAAGGTTTCAATTCAAACATATCATACATTCTTTTGGGCATGATGGAGGTACTAGCTCCAACGTCACATAAAGCATAGCAAGAGAAGTTATTTAATTTAATTTTGATCATAGGGTCCCAACCACCATCTAGCTTCCTAGGTATGGAGGCTTCTATCCTAAGCTTCTCCTCCCTAGCTTTGATGAGAGCATTTGTGATATGCTCCGTGAAGGCAAGTTTAAGTGTGCCAGTGTGAGGGTCTCTAGACATTTTGTGTAACAAACTAATAACTTCTAAGAGGGTGCAACTATCAAAATCAATATCACTACTATCAAAGGTGGCAGTAGTGTCATCTAGGCTCACTTGTTTGACACTCTCTATGTTCATAGGAGTTTCTTCTTCTACGGTTGAGGTATTAGCATCACCATTAATAGGTCCAATGGGACCAAGAGTGCATTGGGTTCTAATAGTTTCGGTATCCTCAACAATTTGGATAGTGGAAACTGTGTGGTGTGTAGGAAGGCTCTTAATTCTATCCTCTTCCTCTTTTTCTCTAGCCCATCTTTCTTTAAGTTTAGCCATCATCCTAATATTTTCATTAATTTTAATTGGATAGCATTAATACGAGTGGCCTTCCTCTCCTCATGGGGAGAGGTTCTAATTTTCAGCATCTCAACATCAAGGGCTAAGCTATCTACCTTCAAAGAGAGATTATCTAACTTGGCTAATTTCTCTTCTACATTCTTGTTGAAGGCTTTTTGGGTAGTGATAAAGTCTCTAAGTATACTTTGTTCCCATAGTTGGATGGAAACGGTCTAGGATTGCTAGCAAAATTGCCCTATAAGCATTGTTGTTGAAGTTGTTTCTAGCAATAAAGTTCACATCTACTTGTTCCTGAGCAGCGAAAGTATTTAAAGGAACATCATGGGGATCAATAGGGGGTTGCTTGGTAAGTAGATACGTAATTAAGTCAACTTTTTCATTTAGGGAGGTAATCTCCTCGATAGAGTTTACCTTCCTACCTGTTGGAGCGCGTTCGGTGTGCCAGTGGGAATAGTTGGTCATCATCTCATCGAGAAGTTTTGTAACAGCACCAAGTGTAGTTGACATAAAGGTTCCTCCCGCGGCCGAATCTAACAGGTTCCGCGAGGTAAAGTTCAAACCTGCATAAAAAGTCTGGATAACCATCCAGGTAGTCAAACCATGTGTAGGGCATTTCTTAACAAGAGATTTCACACGTTCCCAAGCTTGGGCAACGTGTTCATTATCTTATTGCTTAAAATTCATAATGTTACTTTTCAATTGGATAATTTTAGCAGGTGGGTAGTACTTCCCAATAAAAGCATCTTTGCACTTATCCCAAGAATCTATGCTATTCCTAGGCAAAGATTGCAACCAGATTTTAGCTCCTTCCCTCAAAGAGAAAGGAAAAATCTTGAGCTTAACAACATCACCTTTTACTTCTTTATACTTTTGCATATCACATAATTCAACAAAATTATTCAAGTGTAAAGCAGCATCATCTCCAGCACCAGAGAATTGATCTCTCATAACAAGGTTTAGCAAAGCAGGTTTAATTTCATAAGAGTGTAACAGCCCACATGTGATAAGCTATCAAACACCATGTAATTGTAATTCCTCTGTTGGACTTGTAACTTGTCATGGTGGATGTTATTGAGATTTCATGTGATGATCTTAATTGGCTTTGGGATTGGAGCATTTTGGGCTGGTTTCCTTTGCATCCAAAATGGTTCAAGAAGGACATTGATGGAATTTTCCTTGTTTCATGCTCACTCCTCTTGACACCTAGGTTGGCCTAGCCTTTTCAAATGCTATTGCAAGGGTTTTAAAATCCTCAAGGTATTTTTGACTTCATCAAAAACAGAAGCTCTAATTCAAAGTGATTTTGAAATTCAAAATGAGCTCACACTTTTGTTGTTGTCAAAAATTCCCAAACCATTTTTAGAAATTGAGGAATAAAGCAAGGATGATTTTACATATTTTTGTGTATTTTTCTCACTTGTATTTAATCTAGAAAAACCCTGTACACTTTTCTGTTTATATTAAATGGAAAGGGGATCCAGCAGGCTGTTTTTCTCCTTTTCTCCACGACTTGCTGGAGGCCCAGCCCGGCAACCCTTAGCGCCGCAGCCCACTTGGAGGTCCGTCCAGCGAAGCGGCACGCGGGATCTTTCCTGGCCGCCCGATCTCGATCGCTTGTCCCTTCGTCGTCGCCTTTCCACGCTGGAGAGGTCCCCGCCGGAGTCCCTCTCACAGCCGGCCGGGGCGTCGACGTCGATGACGGCCAGCGTGGCTGGGGGCATCCCCCCTTTATAAGCCGGCCCCGAGCGCGTCCGGGAACCCTAGGAGCCCCTTTCCTCCCCCCAATTTCCGCCACCGCCGCCGGGTTTGTTCTCCGGGACCTCCCCTGTTCCGCCGGAGTCGAGTTCAATTCGCCGGCGTATTCGCGTGTTCGTGACCGCGCAGGCTTTCCTATCCGTCTCTAGCGACTCACCGTTCCGTTCCCGTCGTGCAGGAGGAGCGGGACATCTCGAATCGGACCCGCAGCGTTGCACACCTGCGTCGGGACGTCATCTTCCCCGACGACGGTGCCGTGGGCTTCTTCTGTTCGAGCGGTGCGCGTCGTCTTCGAGCTCCCCGAGGTGAGCCTCTGGTGCCGCCCCCATCCCTTGCGAGTGTGCGAGTAGCATGGTCGTCGTGTCTCGTAGTTGCCAGCCGTCGTGCCATGGACCCCGGCCGTGTCGGGTGCTCGCAGTGGCCTCGCGATGCTGAGGCGCGTGCGGACGTGCACTGAGCACGTCCAGGGCGTGCGTATAGCTTCAAGGAGGAATCTTTGCGCGTGTTGGGGTTCGCGGGTCTCGGAGTCTGAAGCACGCACTGGAACTGGTCGCCGCAGTGAAGTTCAGGTCGTCGTCTCGTCGCCGTCGTACGCCTAGGACCTCGATCTGGAGTTGGGTTGCGAAGAGGAGTGTGCCAGCTCCGCGTTGCACCTCAGGGTGTGGCCGGAGTCGAACTGTACGCGACGCTAGCCTCACCGGTTTGTCGCCGAAGTGGAGCAGCGTCAGGGTCTTCAGGCTGCACCACCGCGGCTTTGAACCCGTGCAGTTTCCGGTGCGGGCAGAAGAGGAGCTCGAGCCTGGAGTGCTCAGAGACGTAGTGGGGACTCCCCTCTCGCGGTTACCCTTGGTGGCACGGCCGGAGTTGGCCGGAGCTCGACGCTAGGGTCGCCGGAGTAGCCAGGACTGCGGGGCACTGACGGTTGTTTGCCGGGTTCAGTTAACAGGACAGGGTACGTGTTACCTTTTTTTTAGCCCTATGAGGTTCAGAACTCGCGTCGTAGCGCAGTGGTAGCGAGGCGTGAGAGGCAACGGGAGGCGCGGGTTCGAGTCCCGCAGGGAGCACCTTGCCCCCTTTTTTTTTGAGTTTAATCCGGAGGCTGACAGCTGGGGCCCTCACGTCAGTGAGTGGGCTGCCCAGTGGCCAGCAGGCCGAGTCCAGCCGGGCCGGGGAATGGAGTTGGGCCCCGAGCGCCCGAGGATGGCCCATGCGGCCAAGTCCTCTCCCTTTTCTTTTTTTTTTCTTTTCTGTTTAAATTCAAATTTGAATTTGCTTCAAATTCAAATCTGATTTGAACATCTTTTACTTTCATGGGCATGCCTTATATGATTTTGGGGTAGCTTGAGCTACTGACCAACCTGGTGAGGTCCACTTTTGCATTTGACCCTTTCTAATAATTGAAGTGTGGTTATTTTGCAAATAAGCCCTTTTTCATTTCTTTGTTTTTGCCAAGTTTGTTCAAAACTTCAATTGCCCATGGCATATATGGTTTTTGGGTAGTTTTGCACAAGGAGTTGCATGGTGATTATGATTTAGTCATTTGAACCTTTTTCAAAATTCATGTGGTGCAATTTTGCACTCAGCCCCCTAAACTTCAGTTGAATTTGCAACTGCCCTTGCAAATTCAAATGGGGACATATCATATATGTTTTTGGGGTGCTTTTCTGCAAGGATTTCAGTGGTGAAGTTTTCATGGTGTTTTGTTCAAACTCATGAGGTCAAGGTGTGATCACCTGATCCAGGAGCTTTCCAATTCTTCTGCATGCAACATTTCAACTTCAGTGCATTTGAAATGTTGATCATCTGATCTTTTCACTCTTGTTTCACGTCATCTTCTTCTTCCATTCAGCCCCTAACATATTGTCATATGTAATGTGGCTGGGTTCCAACCTTTGTTGCACCTTCCTTGTGTCAAGTTCACCGACACTACTCCGTCTCCGGAATCATTATTTTAATTTCATGTTATTTAAATTCCTGTAATGCTTTGTTGATCATGGCATGCTACTTACACCTAAATTAAGGCTTGGACCAAAGCCATTACCATGTAAAAATAATGCATGTGAAAGTGATGACTTGTCGTCATCACCTTCATTTAAACTTGACTAGACAGGGTCATATCATGTAAATAAACCCTGAACGTGCCATCCTTGTTTGAGTCTGCATCAGTTGCTTACTTGTGTGTTTTCCTTGCCGGTATCGTATGTTAGCACCCGAGACTGACGAGGAGACATACGTGGAGCTGTCCGACACCGAGCCCGAGGGTACCGTGGGTGCTGCTTCGACTACCTTACCAGCCAAGGGGGAGAAACTATGTCATTACTTTATAACTTTCTGCTCATGCCTAGCTGTAGAACTAGAACGTTGTTGCTTGATCCTATCTACCTTATATGCCATGTTTTAAACCCATACAGCCATGATCCCCACATCCCAGCAAACCATTGTACGGCTAAGTTACCGCTGTACAGCCATTGCTTAGTATGGATAGAAAACTTGCTGCTTACCCTATGTATTTATGGTTGGGATATCATGCTATAAAAGAAGTTGGTTGATATTTATTATTGTTAAATGATGTTAATTTATATTCGACGAAAGGTGGAAGGCTGGACTATTCCCGTCTGGTGCTTTGTTCCATTTGAGTCACATAGGACCCAAGTTCCGGGTATTGTGTTTCTTGACGAGCGTGCCTAATCGTGTGTGGGGTTTTATGGGGCCCCCTTGTCTTACCTACCTAGCTTCGTATAACTCTAGTGGTGGCCCGAGCTGATTTACATTTGCAACGGCGTGTGTGTTGGTAGGTACCCCAGCTGTTTTCGAAACAACCCGGGCCAGCGGAGACATGGTTTCTCTCGTTGGTCCACACTTGGCGAGCTAGGGGCCCCCTGAATATTCAGGTGTGGCTTACCGACCTTGGCCAGACGGTAGAGACCGATTCGAGAGCGTGACCAGCTTTTGAGTTGGGTGTCGACTCACCGGGGGCCACCCGGAGTTGTGCGTTGTTAGTTAGAGGGACTCTGACATTCCGGAGTTTCAGGCGCTTACCTAGCCAAGTGGAAACCGGGCGTACATGCGACGTCTATAATGGACAGTTGGTACACCCCTGCAGGGTAAATCTTTTCGAAAAGCCGTGTCCACGGTTAAGGACGACTTCAGACCTACTCCTTGTTCATAGAATAACATCAACTATAACCATGCTATAAAACTTGACAAACCGTGTGCGTGCCTTGGTTGTCTTTCTTCGTCCAGGGGGACCGAGAGAGAAATGAGGGTGTGTTATGTTTGCGTAAGTAGGTGAATAGCCGACTTATGACACGTTGTCAACGTAACTTCTGGGATCTCATCTCTATTCTGATAGAACGAGTAGCCACCATATATGCTAGTACGGCTGCAACCTGTCTCTACCTTTACTTTTCCTGTAGCGTTAGTTATTCCGTAATGACATGTTCTCACCCCCGTTTACATTTCTGTCTTTACTGATTTGCCTGATCGGCCGCTGCAGTGGACTACTACCTCGACCCCAGCACCGGACGTTACTTCATGGAGGTGCCCCCGGAGGATGACGACGAGTACGAGTACCTCGACCAGTAGGATCTTATAGTTGGGCTCAGACGTTCCCGTGGGTGGATAGTTATGTGTAGCCCTCTCTAGGGCAATTTGGATCTTGACCGTACTCGGTCCCATTATGCTTCCGCTTGATGTATTGATGGATTGTACTCATGATGTTGTATTATTAGACAGTGGCGTTGTATGCCCTGCTCTATCTATCTATCTATATGTATTTCTATCTTATAGAGTTATGCTTTATATACCTGTTGTCGAGAATCCGGCAGCGACACGAGTGCGAGTGTCGTGCGCCGGTGGCGTTTGATGCGCTTCTAACTCCGACCGGACGCGAAAGCGACTAGTTAGAGTTAGTACCGCATCAGGGGCCTTACAACTTGGTATCAGAGCAGGACTGACTGTAGGACCCTTTACTGGCCGAAGTTGAGTCTAGAAACTATTTTGGTAGTTATATAGGAAAAATTTCGGAGAGTAGGACCTCTTTCTGTTTTCTCCTTATCCCACCCTCCCACCCCTTTTTCTGTGAGGAAGTGAAACGATGTTTTGTCTCTGCAACTTATCCCCTTTCAAAACAATCTAGGTTCTCGTTTACATGAGGCTCCGATTCCTCTATAATTTTTGCTAGCGACGAGATGTGTTGGCGTCTTTGAGACCACTGAGCCGCCACTTGGGGTTGACTGCTCTACCTCGCTTACGGCGTACCCCAGGTGAAACGTCCATACAGGATTGGCGGGCATCCTATGGTAATATGGATGTGGTGTCTTTCCCCTGTGGACGACCGTGATGGCGGGCCGCTCAGGGCAGATGTCTCATTGTTCAAGTTTCCAACCGCTCGTATATATTGTTGTGTGCTCGCTAGCAGATTATTATCTTGGATTCGGATGATCTTGGTTTGGGAATTCCAGTAGCACCTAGCTATCGACTTTCCGGGTTAACCTTGGTGGAATTTCAGCCTTCGGCTTTCTCATACCTCGTGAGGAAGTTTTGTTGTCAATATTGCTTTAACTTCTGGTTACTTCAATGATTCGGTCATGTTCTCATAAGTGTTCCTGTGTACAGGATGCCAAGAGCGAACATGCCGCCGCCAGAGAACCCTATCCTTGGGGAGGCTGTAGCTGCAGTGGCTCAGGGCACAGCTGCGATCCTTCATATGCTGCAGAACCAGGGTGCTCAGAGGAAAGATCGTCCACAGTACACCACACTGCAGCAGTTCCTTGCGATCAGCCCCCCCAGGTTCTCCGAGGCTCGAGACCCGCTGGAGGCGGATGACTGGATCGCAGAGATCAGGAAGCACTTCAATGCCAACACCGTCAGACCCGTCGACTACGTCACCTTCGCCTCCTTCCAGCTTCAGGGTGCCGCAGGCAGTTGGTTCTTGACGTACAAGGCCAACAAGGGTGATGCAGAGATCACGTGGGAGGACTTCGTCAGGGATTTCAGAGGTGCTCATATTCCCAGTGGACTGATCGAGAGGAAGCGCGAGGAGTTCTTAGCTCTGAGGCAGGGGGACAGGTCTGTGCAGGAGTATAACCTAGCCTTCGTCAGGCTTGCCAGGTATTCTCCAGAGGAGGTCTCGTCAGAGGCCAAGCGCATTGCCAGGTTCCGCGGTGGTCTTGCCACGGACATCAAGTATGCGCTCACCTTGTCCACGCCACGCCTGTTCTCAGAGTTCGTCGACCAGGCTATCAGACAGGAGTCAGCTGAGGCAGAGCGTTCCGCAGAGAAGAGGAAGCAGAGAGAGCACAGTTCAGCAGTGATGGTTCACAAGAAGGCCAAGTCCTGGGTTACAGAGCCACAGCCTCAGCCGCATCGCCAGCAGTTTCAGCAGAGGGGGGCAGTTGTCCGCACTTTTTCCCGCCCTCCCGTCCCAGTGCAGCACGGACATCGCTCTACTCCACCCTCCGCGAGGCCGCCTGCTCCACAGGGCCAGCCCAGACCTGAGATCACGTGCTTCAAGTGTGGCAAGCCGGGGCACAAGTCTCCGCAGTGCACCGACCCTCGTTACGCCAGGCTACCTCCGCCTCCACCTCGCTCTACACCGAGCAACGCGATGGTGCGGGCTCAGCCACGAGCGCTCCGTGTGAACAACGTCACCTTGGCAGATGCCCAGCAGTCGTCTGAGATTGTGCTTGGTAGGTTGTTTGTATGTTTGGTTCCAGCGACAGTTTTGTTCGATTCCGGAGCTTCTCATTCTTTCATGTCCAAGTCCTTTGCTCGTTTTCATGGTCTTCAGTCAAAGATGATGGATTCACCTTTGGCTATTTCTGCCCCGGGTTCCAAGATGAGCTCAGCTGTCAGAATTCCTGATGTGCAGATTCAGATTCAGGGTCTTCTTTTCTCAGCATCCTTGATCTTGCTTCCGAGTTCCGACATCGATGTCATTTTGGGCATGGATTGGCTTGTCAAGTACAAGGCCAAGATTGATTGTCCATCCAAGACCGTGTTGCTGACGCACGATTCAGGCGCAGAGATTTGGTACAATTGTGGCTCGACAGCGGGATCAGCACAGTTGTACGCTCTGAACGCTGGAGTTGCTCCATTGATCGAGGAGGTCAGAGTTGTTCGAGAGTTTCCAGATGTCTTTCCGGAGGAGATTCCAGGTATTCCACCCGTGCGTGCTATTGAGTTCGTGATCAAGCTAGAACCTGGTACACAGCCGATATCTCGGCAGCCTTACAAGATGTGTCCGGAAGAGCTGATTGAGTTGAAAGAGCAGCTGGTGAAGCTTGAGAAGGATGGGCTCATTCGTCCGAGCACTTCCCCTTGGGGTGCCCCGTGTCTTTTTGTGAAGAAGAAAGATGGTACTAGCCGGTTGGTCCAAGACTACCGTGGTATCAACAAGAAGACAATAAAAAACAAATACCCTTTGCCCAACATCAATGACCTTTTTGAACAGTTGCATGGAGCAAAGGTGTTTTCAAAGCTTGATTTAAAGATGGGGTACCACCAGATTCGTGTCCGTGAGGAGGACATTCCAAAGACAGCTTTCCGCACTCGTTATGGACTGTACGAGTTTACGGTCATGACGTTTGGCTTTTCAAACGCACCTCTGACGTTCATGAGAGCCATGAACTATCTGTTCCAAGAATGGCTAGACGTGTTCGTACTTCTCTACCTCGACGACATCCTTGTCTTTTCCAAGTCAGAGGCTGAGCATGAGGAGCATCTCAGATTGGTGTTGCAGAAGTTGAGAGATCACCAGTTTTATGCCAAGTTCTCCAAGTGTGAGTTTTGGATCAATAAGGTCAACTTCCTGGGCCATGTCATTTCCTCAGAGGGCATTGTCGTTGATCCAGACAGAGTCCGGACGATTCAAGATTGGACTCCGCCGAAGAATGTCAAGCAGCTGAGGAGTTTTCTCGGACTTGCCAGCTATTGCAGGAAGCTTGTCGAGAATTTCTCCAAGATAGGAAAGCCGATGACCGAGTTGTTGTGCAAGGGCAAAAAGTACATCTGGTCACAGGCTTGCCAGGCAGCTTTTGATGAGTTGAAGCTAAGGCTGACCACAGCTCCGATCCTTACACCGCCAGATGAGTCACAGCCGTTTCAAGTTTTCTGTGACGCCTCGTTAAATGGCCTTGGCGGAGTGTTGATGCAGGGAAAGAGTATTGTGGCTTACACCTCAAGACAGTTGAAGAAGGCTGAGAGGAACTATCCGACCCACGATCTTGAGCTGGCTGCAGTGATTCATGCGTTGGTTACTTGGCGACACCTCCTCCTAGGGAGGAAGGTTGATGTGTTCACCGATCACAAAAGCTTAAAGTACTTGTTCACGCAGCCTAACCTGAACTTGAGGCAAAGGAGGTGGCTCGAGACGATTACTGAGTACTCCGTGGATATTCAGTATACGCCTGGCAAGGCGAATGTCATAGCCGATGCGTTGAGCCGCAAGGGTGATTGCAACAGTGTCCAGGTGCAGAAGATACACCCTGATTTGTGTGAGGCCTTTCGAAGGCTCAATCTCGAGCTAGTTCCAGCAGGCTATCTGACCAACCTTGTGGTAGAGCCCACTATCCGTGAGAAGATTCGTGAGGCTCAGTCTGATAGCTTGATGATTCAGAAAGTCAAGCAGGGTATTGCCGCCTCAGTTCCGAAGTACGGTTGCTTTTCAGTGCATAATGACGGCACCGTGATGTTCGAGGAGCGAGTTGTTGTTCCCAATGAAGGGGGTTTCAGAGAGGTCATTTTGAAAGAAGCCCATGACTCAAAGCTGTCTATCCACCCTGGTAGCACCAAGATGTATCACGACCTCAAGCAGAGCTTTTGGTGGACTCGTATGAAGCGGGATGTTGCCCGTTTTGTCTCCCAGTGTGATGTGTGCAGGAGAGTGAAAGCACAGCATCAGAAGCCTGCAGGGCTACTTCAGCCAATTGATATTCCGGAGTGGAAATGGGATCACATTGAGATGGATTTCATAACGGGTTTTCCTCTGTCGCAGAAGAAGAACAATGCCATCTTTGTCGTCATTGACAATCTCTCCAAAGTTGCCCACTTCTTTCCAGTGAAGGACTCCATTTCGGCAGCTCAGTTGGCGGAGTTGTACACCGCAAGAGTTGTATCTTTGCATGGCATTCCCAAGAAGATCAGTTCAGATAGAGGCAGCCTTTTCACCTCTAAGTTCTGGCAGGCTTTTCAAAAGGCGATTGGTACGACAGTGTTGTTCAGTACCGCTTATCACCCTCAGACCAGTGGGCAGGTTGAGCGTGTGAATCAAATTCTCGAGGACATGTTGAGGGCATGTGTGATCTCGTTTGGCATGAAGTGGGAAGAGTGCTTGCCGTATGCTGAGTTCTCTTACAACAACAGCTATCAGGCAAGTCTGCAAGCAGCGCCGTTTGAAGTCTTGTATGGCCGCAAGTGCAGGACACCTTTGAACTGGTCCGAGACGGGTGAGAGGCAGCTGTTCGGTCCAGATGTGATACAAGAGGCGGAGGACAGAGTGAAGATTGTCCGGGAGAACCTAAAGGCAGCACAGTCTAGGCAGAAGGCCTATTATGACAAGAAGCACCGTGGTGTTGACTTCAAAGTTGGTGACTTCGCATACCTCAAAGTGTCTCCACTTCGGGGCACTCACCGCTTTGGGATCAAAGGCAAGTTGGCTCCCAGGTTCGTTGGTCCGTTCCGCATCCTCGAGACTCGGGGACCTCTCGTGTTCCGCCTTGAGCTTCCAGGCAGCTTGGCTATGGTGCATGATGTGTTCCACCTATCTCGGTTGAAGAAGTGTTTCAAGCAGCCAGAGCAGGCAGTGGACTTGGGCGAGATCCAGCTCAGTGCGGATCTTTCTTACTCAGAGCGTCCAGTCCGTGTTCTTGATTTGTCCGAGCGCAAGACTCGCAACAAGACCGCCAAGTTCCTCAAGGTGCAGTGGGAATATCACTCGGAGAAGGAAGCAATGTGGGAGCGTGAAGGTCATCTCCGTTCTGAGTATCCCGAGCTTTTCTTGCTTAGATCTCGGGACGAGATCCTATGTTGGTAGGGGAGAGCTGTAACAGCCCACATGTGATAAGCTATCAAACACCATGTAATTGTAATTCCTCTGTTGGACTTGTAACTTGTCATGGTGGATGTTATTGAGATTTCATGTGATGATCTTAATTGGCTTTGGGATTGGAGCATTTTGGGTTGGTTTCCTTTGCATCCAAAATGGTTCAAGAAGGACATTGATGGAATTTTCCTTGTTTCATGCTCACTCCTCTTGACACCTAGGTTGGCCTAGCCTTTTCAAATGCTATTGCAAGGGTTTTAAAATCCTCAAGGTATTTTTGACTTCATCAAAAACAGAAGCTCTAATTCAAAGTGATTTTGAAATTCAAAATGAGCTCACACTTTTGTTGTTGTCAAAAATGCCCAAACCATTTTTAGAAATTGAGGAATAAAGCAAGGATGATTTTACATATTTTTGTGTATTTTTCTCACTTGTATTTAATCTAGAAAAACCCTGTACACTTTTCTGTTTATATTAAATGGAAAAGGGATCCAGCAGGCTGTTTTTCTCCTTTTCTCCAGGACTTGTTGGAGGCCCAGCCCGGCAACCCTCAGCGCCGCAGCCCACTTGGAGGTCCGTCCAGCGAAGCGGTACAAGGGATCTTTCCTGGCCGCCCGATCTCGATCGCTCGTCCCTCCGTCGTCGCCTTTCCACGCTAGAGAGGTCCCCGCCGGAGTCCCTCTCACAGCCGGCCGGGGCGTCGACGTCGATGACGGCCAGCGTGGCTGGGGGCATCCCCCCTTTATAAGCCGGCCCCGAGCGCGTCCGGGAACCCTAGGAGCCCCTTTCCTCCCCCCAATTTCCGCCGCCGCCGCCGGGTTTGTTCTCCAGGACCTCCCCTGTTCCGCCGGACTCGAGTTCAATTCGCCGGCGTATTCGCGTGTTCGTGACCGCGCAGGCTTTCCTATCCGTCTCCAGTGACTCACCGTTCCGTTCCCGTCGTGCAGGAGGAGCGGGACATCTCGAATCGGACCCGCAGCGTTGCACACCTGCGTCGGGACGTCATCTTCCCCGACGACGGTGCCGTGGGCTTCTTCTGTTCGAGCGGTGCGCGTCGACTTCGAGCTCCCCGAGGTGAGCCTCTGGTGCCGCCCCCATCCCTTGCGAGTGTGCGAGTAGCATGGTCGTCGTGTCTCGTAGTTGCCGGCCGCCGTGCCACGGACCCCGGCCATGTCGGGTGCTCGCCGTGGCCTGGCGATGCTGAGGCGCGTGCGGACGTGCACTCAGCACGTCCAGGGCGTGCGTATAGCTTCAAGGAGGAGTCTTTGCGCGTGTTGGGGTTCGCGGGTCTCGGAGTCTGAAGCACGCACTGGAACTGGTCGCCGCAGTGATGTTCAGGTCGTCGTCTCGTCGCCGTCGTACGCCTAGGACCTCGATCTGGAGTTGGGTTGCGAAGAGGAGTGTGCCAGCTCCGCGTTGCACCTCAGGGTGTGGCCGGAGTCGAACTGTACGCGACGCTAGCCTCACCGGTTTGTCGCCGAAGTGGAGCAGCGTCAGGGTCTTCAGGCTGCACCACCGCGGCTTTGAACCCGTGCAGTTTCCGGTGCGGGCAGAAGAGGAGCTCGAGCCTGGAGTGCTCAGAGACGTAGTGGGGACTCCCCTCTCGCGGTTACCCTTGGTGGCACGGCCGGAGTTGGCCGGAGCTCGACGCTAGGGTCGCCGGAGTAGCCAGGACTGCGGGGCACTGACGGTTGTTTGCCGGGTTCAGTTAACAGGACAGGGTACGTGTTACCTTTTTTTTAGCCCTATGAGGTTCAGAACTCGCGTCGTAGCGCAGTGGTAGCGAGGCGTGAGAGGCAACGGGAGGCGCGGGTTCGAGTCCCGCAGGGAGCACCTTGCCCCCTTTTTTTTTGAGTTTAATCCGGAGGCTGACAGCTGGGGCCCTCACGTCAGTGAGTGGGCTGCCCAGTGGCCAGCAGGCCGAGTCCAGCCGGGCCGGGGAATGGAGTTGGGCCCCGAGCGCCCGAGGATGGCCCATGCGGCCAAGTCCTCTCCCTTTTCTTTTTTTTTTCTTTTCTGTTTAAATTCAAATTTGAATTTGCTTCAAATTCAAATCTGATTTGAACATCTTTTACTTTCATGGGCATGCCTTATATGATTTTGGGGTAGCTTGAGCTACTGACCAACCTGGTGAGGTCCACTTTTGCATTTGACCCTTTCTAATAATTGAAGTGTGGTTATTTTGCAAATAAGCCCTTTTTCATTTCTTTGTTTTTGCCAAGTTTGTTCAAAACTTCAATTGCCCATGCCATATATGGTTTTTGGGTAGTTTTGCACAAGAAGTTGCATGGTGATTATGATTTAGTCATTTGAACCTTTTTCAAAATTCATGTGGTGCAATTTTGCACTCAGCCCCCTGAACTTCAGTTGAATTTGCAACTGCCCTTGCAAATTCAAATGGGGACATATCATATATGTTTTTGGGGTGCTTTTCTGCAAGGATTTCAGTGGTGAAGTTTTCATGGTGTTTTGTTCAAACTCATGAGGTCAAGGTGTGATCACCTGATCCAGGAGCTTTCCAATTCTTCTGCATGCAACATTTCAACTTCAGTGCATTTGAAATGTTGATCATCTGATCTTTTCACTCTTGTTTCACGTCATCTTCTTCTTCCATTCAGCCCCTAACATATTGTC
Organism: Bromus sterilis; assembly: GCA_950022295.1. Taxonomy (NCBI): domain Eukaryota; kingdom Viridiplantae; phylum Streptophyta; class Magnoliopsida; order Poales; family Poaceae; genus Bromus; species Bromus sterilis. Next base: position 171,246,538 of record OX465597.1, read on the forward strand.
ATATGTAATGTGGCTGGGTTCCAACCTTTGTTGCACCTTCCTTGTGTCAAGTTCACCGACACTACTCCGTCTCCAGAATCATTATTTTAATTTCATGTTATTTAAATTCCTGTAATGCTTTGTTGATCATGTCATGCTACTTACACCTAAATTAAGGCTTGGACCAAAGCCATTACCATGTAAAAATAATGCATGTGAAAGTGATGACTTGTCATCATCACCTTCATTTAAACTTGACTAGACAGGGTCATATCATGTAAATAAACCCTGAACGTGCCATCCTTGTTTGAGTCTGCATCAGTTGCTTACTTGTGTGTTTTCCTTGCCGGTATCGTACGTTAGCACCCGAGACTGACGAGGAGACTTACGTGGAGTTGTCCGACACCGAGCCCGAGGGTACCGTGGGTGCTGCTTCGACTACCTTACCAGGTAAGGGGGAGAAACTGTGTCATTACTTTATAACTTTCTGCTCATGCCTAGCTGTAGAACTAGAACATTGTTGCTTGATCCTATCTACCTTATATGCCATGTTTTAAACCCATACAGCCATGATCCCCACATCCCAGCAAACCATTGTACGGCTAAGTTACCGTTGTACATCCATTGCTTAGTATGGATAGAAAACTTGCTGCTTACCCTATGTATTTATGGTTGGGATATCATGCTATAAAAGAAGTTGGTTGATATTTATTATTGTTAAATGATGTTAATTTATATTCGACGAAAGGTGGAAGGCTGGACTATTCCCGTCTGGTGCTTTGTTCCATTTGAGTCACATAGGACCCGAGTTCCGGGTATTGTGTTTCTTGACGAGCGTGCCTAATCGTGTGTGGGGTTTTATGGGGCCCCCTTGTCTTACCTACCTAGCTTCGTATAACTCTAGTGGTGGCCTGAGCTGATTTACATTTGCAATGGCGTGTGTGTTGGTAGGTACCCCAGCTGTTTTCGAAACAACCCGGGCCAGCGGAGACATGGTTTCTCTCGTTGGTCCACACTTGGCGAGCTAGGGGCCCCCTGAATATTCAGGTGTGGCTTACCGACCTTGGCCAGACGGTAGAGACCGATTCGAGAGCGTGGCCAACTTTTGAGTTGGGTGTCGACTCACCGGGGGCCACCCGGAGTTGTGCGTTGTTGGTTAGAGGGACTCTGACGTTCCGGAGTTTCAGGCGCTTACCTAGCCAAGTGGAAACCGGGCGTACATGCGACGTCTATAATGGACAGTTGGTACACCCCTGCAGGGTAAATCTTTTCGAAAAGTCGTGTCCACAGTTAAGGACGACTTGAGACCTACTCCTTGTTCATAGAATAACATCAACTACAACCATGCTATAAAACTTGACAAACCGTGTGCGTGCCTTGGTTGTCTTTCTTCGTCCAGGGGGACCGAGAGAGAAACGAGGGTGTGTTATGTTTGCGTAAGTAGGTGAATAGCCGACTTATGACACGTAGTCAACGTAACTTCTGGGATCTCATCTCTCTTCTGATAGAACGAGTAGCCACCATATATGCTAGTACGGCTGCAACCTGTCTCTACCTTTACTTTTCCTGTAGCGTTAGTTATTCCATAATGACATGTTCTCACCCCCGTTTACATTTCTGTCTTTACCGCTTTGCCTGATCGGCCGCTGCAGTGGACTACTACCTCGACCCCAGCACCGGACGTTACTTCGTGGAGGTGCCCCCGGAGGATGACGACGAGTACGAGTACCTCGACCAGTAGGATCTTATAGTTGGGCTCAGACGTTCCCGTGGGTGGATAGTTATGTGTAGCCCTCTCTAGGGCAATTTGGATCTTGACCGTACTCGGTCCCATTATGCTTCCGCTTGATGTATTGATGGATTGTACTCATGATGTTGTATTATTAGACAGTGGCGTTGTATGCCCTGCTCTATCTATCTATCTATATGTATTTCTATCTTATAGAGTTATGCTTTATATACCTGTTGTCGAGAATCCGGCAGCGACACGAGTGCGAGTGTCGTGCGCCGGTGGCGTTTGATGCGCTTCTAACTCCGACCGGACGCGAAAGCGACTAGTTAGAGTTAGTACCGCATCAGGGGCCTTACAAAGAGGTAGCTGAAGTGGAAGGTGTGGCAATAGGAGTGAAGATAAAGTCTTTGTTGTTGTGACTAGTGAAGTCACACAACTTGATGTTTTAAGTGGAACCCATAGTAGCAGCAAGTGTGGCAGATTTTTTTGTAATTTTTTATATAAGACACAAAGACAAAAGCTGAAAGGTAAACTAACAAGACTAAAAAATCAAAGGTAAAAGGTAGTGGGAAACTCCCCTATCTTAGCCCTCGGAGTCCCCGTCAACGACGCCAGAAATTTGCTTGATACGCGAGATATGATAATTGCTTCTCGCACTTTGTTGGTTACCCCAAGTTGAAGGTGAGATGCAGCGTAGCGGCAAGTTTCCCTTGGTGCAGATACTAAGGTTGAGAGTATCGACCAGTAGGACTCCGACAATGATAAGTAGGTGGCAAGGAAACAATGGCACCGTGGGTTCCTTCCTTGACCTGGACCTGTACACAGACAACAAATTACTTTGCTCCCAATGAACTTCAGAGAGATTGTTAATCTCTCCGGTCTTGTTGTTTACAATAGATCAAATGCAAGGGATAATGATAATTATAGAAACTGAAAGTAAAAGCAAGAAAGTAAATGAGCGTGTAAACAGTGATGAGAATATGGACCGGGGTCCCGTGATGTTCACTAGTGATGTCTCTCTCCCAGAAGACGATAAAACTGCTATGCGAGGTAAACAAATTACAGATGGGAAATTGACAGGATTATAAATACACCGCAATGCTAACTATGCTACAACGAAAGGAAGAGGCTCAAAAGCATGGGAAGTACGCCAAAATAAGTAGACCGAAATCCAACTGCATCTACCACTAATCATCCACCTTGAGATATCTATCCAGAACATCTCGCTGGTATTCAGTTGCGAGCCCCACCCAAAGTGTAAACCCAAAGAACCAGACAACAGCATTAAAAAGAGCTTTGCGTAAAGTAAACAATCCTTGCAACCGCGGTTACAAGCACCGTTGTTTTCCCCCCTGTGGCAACAACCCATCCCCTAGACTCATGTTTCTGTCACTCAAGCATGTCATCAGGGGGCATGAACCCACAATCGAGTATAACGTTCCCTCTTGGAAGTACTACCTACTACTTGGCCAAAGCAATAAACAACAACGGAGAACATGCAAGAATTACTTAGGAACAAAAATATAAAAGATAAGAACCAAATATATTACTCTATCACAATCTGAACATAATATCATAATCCATCAGATCCCATCAAACTCATCATAGCAATAGCAGAAAGATTACATATGTGCCTCGATCATGTAGGGCAGCTCACGAGGTCTAAACCATGAAGAACAAAGAGGGGAGGAGAACATCACATATCTACTGATCACGGACCCATGGTCCAAAGGAAGCTACTCACGGCACATCCGGGAAGCGTCCATGGTGAAGGGGAAGCTCCTGGAGGTCGATCCTCCCTCCGGTAGGGTGCCGGCAGGAAGTCTGCTGGCGCTCCCGATCTTGGAAGCGCGGCAGCGGCGGAACAGAGGCGAGATCACGAAAAAGGGTTCTGTCTTCTGGGGTTTCACGTCACGGGGAATAAATAAGCGAAGGGGGGCAGCCAGGGGGGCCACCCGGCGCGGCCCCACCCTGGGCCGCGCCACCTGGCCGCCTGGGCACCAGGTGGGGCCCCTCCGGCCCTCCTTCGGGACTCTGGAAGCTTCCGTTACGCTGATTTTTTATCTGATTTTTCCCATATTTTTGGAGCACTTTTAATATGGGGGGAAACTGAAATAGAAAAACAGCAGAAAACAGAAACTGACACTGGGGTGCACTGAGTTAATAGGTTAGGCCAAATATGATCAAAAGTTTATGAAAGTGTATCTAGATCATAGCAATATCACACAAAACATGCATGGAGCAAGCAGAAATTATAGATACGTTTGGGACGTATCATGGTGCTACGCTACCGAGCCGGCGACGAGAGTGAAATACGAGTCCATCCACTCGTAAGTTAAACTTGAAGCGACTCAGCAAAGTCTCGCCGTTGTAGGTTCCCTTGGGCGTCTGCTCTCTACCGTACCTGTTGCACTTATAATAATTTATACCCGCGTTCACTCCCCAGAGCGATCATGGCCCGCTATCTAATCCTAGTAGACTAACATGGCGCAGGGATAACTGCTGAATATTGCATAATTATAATAGGCAGAATAGGTTAAAGGAAGGTACATTAAGGGGCGAGAAAAACATGCTATGCAATGAATAGGAATGTAACGTAGCAGCCGCAGCAAATGCCAAGTGCAAGAAATGTACGGAAAAGATAGGCGATATCTGGGGAAGGAAAATGGTTTTTCTTGCCTGGAAGCTCGGTAGTAGGGGTACGGTCGTCGACGTAGTAGTCGTACTTGGCAACAGTGTCGTCAACGGCAGCAACTGGGTCTACCGGAGAATAAAGGGGGGAGAAACAGTAAATACAATGCACACAATGCAAACAAAGAAAATGACATGGCAATTGAATTGTACACGATGTTCTAACGCAGTGTTAAGTATTTCAGGCGGAGTGGGGATTTATCTAGGGATGACTCATAAGTATCGGTTGATTACCGGAGAGATGATCCGGAGAGGAAGGTTCCATGTCTGCAGTGTTAGAGACATCTCACAGACATGTGGATAGTGTATCCATGCTCGTTAATCCATTCTGAATAACTTTCATATTCCGAACATTTTCATCCAAAAAGTTTACCTTCTTCGGTCGTCTAACAGATGAACCGGAGGAGAAATGTTCCATGTTCGGTAGGTTAGAGGGGTGCGGTGGGTATACTGGTAGCGTATTCGGATTCGTGATATTTTTCTGAGCAATTTTCATGTATAAAGTTTTTCCATCTGATACACGAATTAAAAGAATAAATAATCTAAGTTTTATTCAATTAAAAAGGATTTCTGGATTTTCTTTTATTATTAAATTCAGCATTATCCACAACCTTATCCAAAACAATACACTAACAGGATGGACCCACATGTCATACATAGAGGCATTTAAATCTATTTATTTAATTAAAAAGAAGATGGGCCCACATGTCATACACTGGAATTTTATAAAAAACATTTTATTTAATTTAGCTAATAGTGAGGCCCAACTGTCATAGAGACAGTGGCTTAGTTAACTATTTTAACTTAACCAGGGAGTTATTTAGGGGTCGGGATCCACATGTAAGCCTAACAAGGGTATTCCTATTTATTTAAACTCTTGTTAATTAACAGGGGGGTGAGGGCCCACTGGTTAGTGGGGGGTTAGCCCACTGGCCAACCGTGCGTGCACACGCCGTGCACGCCGGCGGCGAGGACCACGGCGGCGAGGGGAGAGGCACCGGAGCGGTGGTGCGGGCGCGGGTGCGAGGGCATGCGCGCGTGGACGTGCTGCGTTGGGCAGGGTGGGAGCGGCCAAGGAGGAAGGCCGGTGCGCCTCGGCCACGGCGGATGGCGGCTGCGGCACAGCAGCAGGCGAGTTGCACGCACGCAGGGAGGCGCACGGCGGGTCTATGGCATGCGCTGGGCGCTGCTAGGGACGGCTAGAGCGCAGCCAGCGCAAGGATAGCGCAGGTGCGGCGGCACGGGTCTACGGCGACGTGCGGTGGCTCCCGGAGCCATGACGGCGACGAGGAAGGGCCTACAACGGTTATTTCGTGCGGTGGGGAGGTGGGAATCGAACGAGGGCTCACAGCGGAGCGCGATTGATGGCTCGCAGTGGCCAGGGGAGCTTCATCGGCGATGAATTTCTCGGCGTGATGCGGCAGGCGGCGGCAAAAGAGGCGGCCGATTCCGGCGGTGCAGAGGATGGCGACATCGGTGGACTACTTGGGGAGGTGTGGTCGTCAACGAGGAATCTCATGGACTTCTTCTCGTGGCTCGGGGAGGCGATCGGCCGCGTCGGCGACGATGCCACGGCCACGGACACGACGACTGTTCGCAGTGGTGTGGTGCCGTAGGCGAGAACGAGCGGGGGAAAATGAGGATGGGCTCGATCTAGGGTTCCAAGGGGGTCCTGGGGATGCTCTTATCCATGTCGGGTACTATAGCGGCGCAACACGACGGGGTTTGACGGTGACGTCGCGCGTGTCGGGTGCACTGTCGCCATGGCCTGGATCGGGGCAACAGTGAGGGGAAGGGGAGGAGAGAGGAAGTGGGCTGGGGTGGGTTGGGCCATGATGGGGCTGCACTGAGCGTAGTATAGGTCTTTTTTCTTTTTTTCTTTTCTGCACTGTGTTTCTAGTCTGTTCCAATTTGTTTAGCCAGCAAAAAGGTTTTTGTAAAATATGTCACTTGTCTTATAACATGTGTTGCACACCAAAGTGATGTCACAAACAGTTTGGCTAAAGAATAAAATCATTTGCATTTTTTTTTAAATGGGATTAAATGCCACTGATTTGACACTGTTTGATTTGATTAAATTAGTAAAACATTTTAATAAACTCCTATTTCATTTTTAATAAGACCTACTGATTATTAGGCATTTCATAAAATTGGTTCCACAATTTTTGGTTGAACATTAATTGCCACATTGTTTTGGAATTTTTTTTTAATTGGGTTGAATTTGAACAAGCCATGATCAAGGGGGACCATTATTAGCATAATCATGATGACTTGGCATTAGATAAGGTCATCATTGTAGCGTGACACCCGGGGTGTTACACACGGGCTCCAGGCGCCCTCTGGGCGCGGCCAGGGGGACCCACGCCGGGAGGTCGCCTGGGTGACCTGCCACCCCCCCCCCTCGGTCTCCCCTTTGGCCCTATTTATACCCCCCGACGCAAAAAACCAAGATATCAAACTCCTTTTTCCAGCAGCGCTCCCAGTCTCCGCCACCATCGAAACCTAGCTTCGGGGGTCACCAGGATCCTGCTCCGGCACCCTGCCGGAGAGGGCCTTGGCCCCCGGGGCCATCTTCATCAACTCTTCTCCACCCCATGATGGATCGTGAGTAGTTTCTCCTTGGACTACGGGTTCTTGGCAGTAGCTATGTGGTATCTTCTCCCCCTATATCTTCAATACAAAGTTCTCATGAGATGCCCTACATGATTGAGATCCATATGATGTAATTGGTGTTGTGTTTGTTGGGATCCGATGAATTGTTACCTTGTTCAGTCCTAAGAGGTTTATGAATTATTGTTGGTGCAATTTTGTTGTTCTTAATGCTTGTTACTAGTGCACGAGTAGCATGATTTCAGATCTGAGCACGTTATGGTTGCATGATTATAATTGTTGTTCTAGATCTTATCTACGGTTGTATGCACTTGTTACAGTCCGGAACCGGCGATCCCAATGGTGCCAGCTTGGGACACCAAAGGGGATGGGCTATAATTTGAGGATCACATGTGTTCATAGAGTGTTAATGCTTTGTTTCGGTGCTCTTTGACAGGAGCACCTTAATCTCCATAAGTTCCTTTTTGCCTCATTTGTAGAGGGATGGTAGGACAAAAGATGTTGTGCAAGTTCATATGGCAAGCAGATACAACTACATACGGAACACATGCCTATGTTTGGTTCTTAGACAAGGATGCTCTAGTTTGTTCTTTGGCTAGAGTTAGTGCAATTTTGTCAATTGCCCAACTGTAATTTGTTCACCCAACACCTTGTTCTTTTGCTTGGAGAGGTGCCACTAGTGAAACCTTGAACCCCGGTCCATCTTTCATCTTCATTGCCTTTGTTGTTACTTTTGCTCTCATTATTGCTGCTACTACTTTGTTACTACTTTGTGGTGTTGGTGATTTGAGAAGTCTTAAATACTACACCCTTCAACACATCGTTGCTACTAAATATCTTGTCTAGTGCTTTTTCAGGTGTGGTTGAATTGACAAATCAACTGTTAAGGCTTATAAGTATTATTTGGCTCCCCTTGTGTCGAATCAATAAATTGGGTTATACCTACCCGCGAAGACTGTTGCGATCCCCTACACTTCTGGGTTATTAACAGGTTACCAACACATAATTTCACTTTACATAACAAGCAAGAGTCTATATCTAGTATTGAAACTAGCAAAGTAAGAACATAAAGGTGCAAGAGCTCTCGCTTTCCGTGACTCGAATGTCTCCAAATGGTGTTTTCTTGCAAAAAGTGGGAGATGGGTTTAGAGCATAAAAATACTATATAGTTTAGTTGAGAACTCAATCTACTAAAACTTCACACTTGGTCTCATTCGAAATCTTATTGTGACTCGTCCCCAGACCACTAGTCAGGCACAAGTCAAACCGATCCTCTCCCTTCCGACTTTGAGCATTCATGCAATGAATGAGCGCAAGCAAGATATGTTGGCACTTAGGATGGCAAATAGAATAATGATGCGGAAGGAAGACAAAAAAGGTGTGAAAGGCTCACATCAATGAGGACAATCATAGGCGAGGGAAAGCAAAATGATAGATATGATGTGAGGAGTAGGGATTGCCATGCAACAGATGCACATGTGAGCTATGGAAAGCTCTCCAATGGAACTAGTGGGGTGCATCCAACTCGCTTTCTCACGAAGACCTAGAGCTCATTTGAGGAGGCTCATCATTGGAATATACAAGCCAAGTTCTATAGTGTAAGGATCCCCACAGAGTTATGCATGAACGGTATGAAACTCTCTATGTAGTACAAATATTACTTTGGAGTACGAGTGTGGATCTTTCAATAGGAATTGTAGTGTTGCCCCCTTCTCTCTTTTTTTCTTCTTTTTCCTATTTTTTTTATTTTTGTGGCCTCATTAGCTCTTTCTATTTATCTCTCATTTGTCCTCTTTGGGATCTTTTAATTTGTCCTCTTTTGGGATCTTTTATTTTGTCCTCTTTGAGATCTTTTCCTCACTTTAAGGGCAACACTATATTTTACAAGGATGTAGAAGATCACACACTTTATAAGAAGTACTCAACATAAAGAAATCTGAAAGCTATCATGATGAATGCAAATGTATGCCTCTGCTAGTGTAGAAGGATGTGCTATGATACTAGCACGCCATGTAGCATTTATAAGGGAAAGTCCCAACTAACATGCGGCTCCTTGATCAAGCAAAAGCATGTATGACATGAAGATCAAGTCATGAGATGATGGATGTTGCATGGCAATGTATCTCGGAAAGGCTATGGAAATGCCTTGATAGGTAGGTATGGTGGCTATTTTGAGGAAGGATATAATGAGGTTTATGATGACAGTGTGTATCATTCCAAGGGTTTGGATGCACCGGTGAAGTTTGCACCAACTCTTAAGATGAGAAAGGTAAATGCACAGTACCAAAGAGGCTAGCAAAATATGGATGGTGGAAGTGCCAACAATCAAATGCTCACATTAGTCAAAGGAACTCATTCACTTATTATCGGTAACTCTCTATCTAACCAGGAGGTTCAAAAAGAGACAACTACCCAGAAGAGGAGTGTATGGGGGTTTGGTTATCCTTGCGCATCCTTTACACATGGTACGTGAGGGTACTCTATATATTACAACCCCTCCAGAGGTTAGCGATCCATCTAGTAGCTAGAGTTCTCAACTAAGTTTTTTTGTAGTTTTCAAAAATAAACATGGATTTCCCAAAATACGACACCTATCACTAATAGGATCGATATCTTGACACATAGAAATCCAAAATTACTCCAATTAATACCTCAAAACTATTGCAAGTTACTACTATACTTAAATAGCAACCTCAATTACCTACTCAAGTTAAGACACAAAACTCAGTGCAACAGGCCAACTCTGTAAACAAAATAAGCATGAAAAACTCAAGTGTGTTCCAAAAGAAACAACCTAATTAAAAGCTCTTAAAAAGATAAGCATGAAAATAAGAGCTAAACATGATAGCAGCTATGAAAACATAAAGAACACAAAACAAGGATAAGCATGAAAAGTATGTTGTGTTCTAGGGTGAAGTGGAGCGGGTTTTCTCTCCCAAACAATGAAGGCTAGGGTCCAACTTGTTATGAAAAGCAAGAAAAACTAAACAACCTAAAAAGTAAAGAGCGAGATGCTCCAAGCATAGCACATAACATATGAAGTGATAAAAATATAGCGTGGAGAAGAACGAACTGATGATTGTTGATGTACAAGGGGATGCACGGGGCATCTCAAAGCTTAGACGCTTGATTATCCTTGAATGTTTATTGGGGGTGCATGGGGGCATCCCCAAGCTTGAGCTTTTGACACTCTCGGATCTTCTTTCATCATCTTCCTTCGCACACCTGAAAACTCCCTTCATACGAAACTCATCATAAGCTGATTAGAGTGGTTAGTACCCATAATAAAATAATTTTCCTCTACTGGAAATAAATATTTTCATGAAGAGATACTGTTTATGAAGATTTCCAAAATGTTTTTGCAAATAAAAAGCAAGCTTAAGATTTGCAAAACGGTGAAAACGCAAAACATGGCAGAATCTGGGAAAAACTATCAGCAGGTAGTAAATAATTTTTAAGGGGACCTTCTGCAACTCAAATCAAAAAACTCATAACAGATGGCATAAATTCAATTGTATAGAGCATACTTTCAAAACAATTCAGATCGGAAAGATGATCTGGTGCTTTTAGGCGAATTTTTTCGTCATGCAGATAGAATCTGTTTTCTAGACAACATGTCACAACTTTTGATTTTTCTTGCAATCGGAGGCTAAACTTGGCACAAAGCTTGAAAATAAAGATACAATGATGTTGCTACAGTAGTACCAAACATCAAAACCACTAAAAATTGAAAGTATAAACATTTTGGGTTGCCTCCCAATAAGCTCTTTCTTTTATGCCTTTTAGCTAGGCATGATGCAAGAAGATCAAGTTTTATCAATTTCAAAATCATAGCTTGCCTGTGTAACATACTCAAATGGTAACTTCATCTTCTTTCTAGGGAAATGTTCCATGCCCTTCTTGAGAGGAAATTGGAATCTAATAGTCCCTTCTTTCATATCAATGATAGCACCAACGGTGCGGAGAAAAGGACGTCCCAAAATAATTGGACATGAGGGATCACACTCAATGTCCATGACAAGAAAATCAACGGGGACATAATTATCATTGACAACAATAAGCACGTCATCAATCCTTCCCAAAGGTTTCTTTATGGTAGAATCAACGAGGCGAACACCAAAAGAACATGGATCAAAAGGTTTCAATTCAAGCATATCATACATTATTTTGGGTAGAACTGAGGCGCTAGCTCCAACATCACATAAAGCAAAGCAAGAAAAATTATTCATATTCATTTTCACCATAGGATCCCAACCATCTTCTAGTTTTCTAGGAATAGAAAACTCTAATTTATGCTTCTCCTCCCTAGCTTTGATAAGAGCATTGGTGATATGCTCGGTGAAGGCAATGTTAAGTGAACTAGTGTGGGGTCTTTAGCCATTCTTTGCAAAAATGTGATTACTTTGTAAAGACTACAATTATCAAAATCAAGTTCACTACCATTAATTAAAGGTGTAGTAATGTCATCTAAGCTCATTATCTTGGTAGTCTCTAAGTTCATGGGACCTTCTTGTCCTAAAGTTGAGGTATTAGCATCACCATTGATAGGTCCATTAGGTGGACTAGGGATGTAATGGGTGCTAAAGATTTTGAGATCCTCAACAACATGTAAAGTGGCAAGTGTGGTGTGTGTAGGAAGGCTCTTAATTCTATCTTCCTCTTCTAGAGACAAAACCACTTCGGGTTTGGCTGCCATTTGATTTATCAAAGTATCCTGGGTGTGAGACATATTGGAGACTTGGGTTTTAGTGGTGGTGAGCCTAGTATGGAGATTAGAAATCTCACTATTCAAGCTCTCAAGTTGTCTTCCAATGTTTTGCAAAATAGAAGAATGCTCATCTAATTGTCTAGAGAAGGCCTTATTTTGTTCATATTGAGTGTGCATGTAATTCTTTTTAGCCTTCTATATTTCTAAAAGTTTTTCATAACTAGGCATTCTTCTATCATTAGGAGTGTAATTATAGGAGTTGTTGTTCCCATAGTTGTTGGATGGGAACGATCTAGGATTGTTACCAAAGTTATTCCTATAAGCATTATTGTTGAAGTTGTTCCTATAAACAAAATTAAAATCTACTTGTTCTTGAGCAACCAAAGAATTTAAAGGAACATCATGAGGATCAATAGGAGCTTCTTTAGTAAGTAGAGACATGATCAAGTCAACCGTTTCATGTAAAGATGAGATCTCCTCAACAGAATTTACCTTCCTACCTGTTGGAGATCTTTTGGTGTGCCATTGAGAATAATTTTCCATCATCTCGTCCAATAGCTTCATGGCAGCACCAAGTGTAGTTTACATGAAGGTTCCTCCCACGACCGAGTCCAACAGATTCCGCGAGGTAAAGTTCAATCCTGCATAGAAAGTCATGATAACCATCCAAGTAGTCAAACCATGTGTAGGTCAATTCTTAATAAGAGATTTCATACGTTCCCATGCTTGGGCAACGTGTTCATTATCCAGTTGTCTAAAATTCATAATGTTACTTCTCAACTGGATAATCTTAGCAGGTGGGTAGTACTTCCCAATAAAAGCATCCTTGCACTTATCCCAAGAATCTATGCTATTCCTATTCAAGGATTGCAGCCACTCCTTAGCTCTTCCTCTCAAAGAAAAAGAAAAACTTTTGCATACCAATAAGCCCAAAAAAATTATTCAAATGCAAAGCAGCAGCATCTCCAGCACCTGAGAATAGTTCTTTCATAACAAGATTTAACAAAGCAGGTTTGATTTCATATGAAGGTGTTGAAGTGGCAGGTGGAGCAATAGGAGTGCTAATAAAGTCATTGTTGTTGTGACTAGTGAAGTCACACAACTTAGTGTTTTCATTGGAACCCATAATAACAACAAGCAAGAGAAAAGTAATTATTTTTCTTGTGGTTTTTGGTATAAGACTCTAAAGAAAAACTAGAAAGTAAACTAAAAAGACTAAAAAGCAAAGGTAAAAGATAGTGTGCAACTCCCTTATCTTGTAGACAAGAGTACCCGGCAATGGCGCCAGAAATTTTCTTGATGGCACTGAAGTAGTGCTCCTCCTTGTCTACCCCAAGTGGAAAGTTGATAAATAGTCAGCAACAAGTTTCCCTCAGCAAAGATACCAAGGTTTAATCGACCAGTAGGACTCCAAGAGATACAAGTAGGTGTCAACGGCGCCAGAAGTTTGCCGGATGGAGATAAGGTTGACGTGGACCTGCACACAACAACAAATAACTTTTCTCCCAACGAGTACAGAGTTTGTAAATCTCTCCGGCCATGTCGTTTACAAAGGATCAAAACACAAGCGGGAATATTAATGGTGATTGCAACAGAAAGGAAATAAAAGAAGTAAATTGTAGCAATGTAAACTATGGTGGAAATAAGGAACGGGGTCCCATGATCTTCACTAGTGATGTCTCCCTCCCAAAAGACGATAAATAACTATGTTGGGTGAACGAATCACAGTTGGGCGATTGACAGAATTATAAACGCACCGCAATGCTAATTATGCTACAAGAAAGCTAGAAGCTAAATCGTATGGACAGTACGCCAAGACAAGTAGACTGTTTATTCATCAGCATCTACTCACTAATCATCCACCTTGAGATATCTATCCAGAACATCTCGTTGGTATTAAGTTGCGAGCCCCACACAAAGTGTAAACTCAAAGCAACAGACAATTGAATTAACAAACTATGAGTAAGGTAAACAATAATTGCAACCGCGGTTACAAGCACCGTTGTTTTATCCCCGGTGTCAACATGTGACGGCCCCAAAATCAAGCCGTGTACAGTAATCATACACGCGGGGTACACGAGCGAAATCAGGGAGACACGGTGAGAATATCACAACACATCACTATACACAAATAAGATAAAGATCTGATATACAAACGAGGGATCACGAGGATCCAAATACATAAGTTATACAAACCATAATATCTGAGAACAGACATAGTTAGTCAAGTTTTGCCTTAAGAAGGCTAGCACAAATAACATCAGAGATACAGATCGAAAAGGCAAGGCCTCCTGCCTCGGAACCTCTGAAACTACTCCTAGTCCTGGTCAGCGGGGGTCTCGACGTAGTAGTATCCGCCTCCGGGGTACTCCTGTTCCTGGGCTCCGACGTCTGATTGCAGCAATCCGGGTATATAAAACAAAGGGGGGAAATAAAGCAAGGGTTTGTATCTAGCATACCCTCGAGTCTTACGTCCGCTACTAAGCATTTATGCATTTGTATGAAATGGAAAGGGGGGCTATATATAATGGATTGAATGGTAGAAAGTCATAATAAGGATGAGAAGCTAGGCCTATCGAAGACTAGCATCTTCTGACGAGTCTTGATGCACGAAAAGAGAACAACCAACAGTTTAAACACTTATAATAACATGGATGTAATAACAATGCAACATAAGGTGATGCAGCATTGTATAATAGTAAGTTATATTAGATAACAATTATCAATGCCTTCGAGGTCCCTTCCTCGACTTCCGTGCGAGGAAGGAAACCCGGAACCATACAGTTTAATGGTCGAAGTTTGTAGTGATAAGATTCGGCTTCAGCATAAAGTGTCCTATTACCGTGGACACGGCTATACCTTGTTAGGGAACACCTCACCGAAGCTATCCGACACGCCGCAACCCATGCTAGGCTCAATAGAGAGGTCATCCGCCAGACTAAATCCTATGCGCTCAGGGGTATAGGTCCCTCACCCTTCCACGCTCCTGCATGGTGCGAGTCTGGCCGGGGAAGCAAAAGCAAATACCGCTCGCGCGAGCAAAAAAGACACCACTTCCCGGCAATCAGGCAGTGACATTACTGACATCTGAAGAGCTTTTGGATGAACTACGACGTGGAAGGCCCACATCGTAATCCCACGTGTAGGTAGTGCGTACATCCCTTTGCGGCCTCTCAAGTCATCCACAGAACCATTAGTCATTTTATTATTTTCTCGCAGGCAACTGTTATCGTTGCTTGACTAATTCACACAACGAACTACAAACACCAGTCAGGACCACCCGTACATCGATGCCTGCCCTGTCGTCCCGTCAGAGCACGCGGTTACCAGAAAGGTGAATCATCTCCTTACCTTATGTTGCGTGTGCTCTTGGAAGAGCTCGACTTTCGTGGTTTTGGTAACTCTCGCGGAATACGAGCACGGGCCAAGCACGCTAGTACGTCGGTCGTACCCTCCCTGTCGTTACCGTCGCAATATCGCTCGCGGGAACCATTGGGTCGCCCGACTTCTTACCTTAAGGACTACCGTGGTTCAGGACCCTAGGGCGGCTATACAGATTCAACAACGAGTGGAGTACGAGGATTACTCCTCGATAGCTCACACTTGATGTGGCTCGGCAGAGCCAAGGTAGGGGCCTTAGGCGGTGTCTGCAATGTACCTTACCTGTGCGGTTATATATATTTTGTATCCCCGTTCACTCCCCAGAGTGATCACGGCCCGCTATCTAGTCCTATTCGACTAACAATGCGCAGGGCTCACTGCTGAATATAATATATACTTATAATAGGCAGCATACGATAAAGGAAGGTACATCAAGGGGCGACAATGACATGCTATGCAATGAATAGGAATTAACGTCATAGCAGCAACAATGCCTAGTGCAAGAAATGTACGGAAAATATAGGCGATATCTGGGGAAGGAAAATCGCTCTGCTTGCCTGGAAGCTCGACGGTAGGGGTACGGTCATCGACGACGTAGTCGTACTCAGCAGCGGTGTAGTCGACAACAGTCGCGGGGTCTACCGGAGATTAAGGGGGGAGAAACAGTAAATACCAAGTAGTTGTAGCAAACAAATGCATGGCATGAAAAATGCAATGTTAACGGTGTTCCTAATGCAGTACTAGGTGATTGCTCGGAGCGGGAATTCATCCGAGGATGAACTGCCAGCTCCGGGTGATTATCGGCAGTGCAATCGGAGGGGGAAGGTTCCATTTTCGGTATGTTAGAGGGGTGTGGTGGGGGTATGGCTAGCGTATCCGTATTCGTTGTATTTTTCTGATCAATTTTCATGTATAAAGTTTTTCCATCTGAGCTACGATTTAAAAATATTAATTTCTAAAGTTTTAAATCATTTCAAAAGAATTCCTGAATTTTCTTTATTATTAGATTAGAAACATTATCTAAAACCTTATCCAAAACAGTACTGACAGGATGGACCGACATGTCATAGACAGTGTCATTTAAATTATTTTATTTAATTTAATAAAACAGAGTCGAGCCCACATGTCATATAGAGAACTGATTAATAATCCATTTTATTTATCAAACAGATAGTGAGGCCCAGGTGGCATTCTAATAGAGACAAACTAACATTTATTTAATTTATCTCACAGTTAGGGCCCACCTGTCATAGACAGTGGGGTTAAATCTAATAGTTTTCTATTTCTTTTTAATCACAACTTAATTAACAAGATAGGGCCCACATGTCAGTGGGGATTAGCACTAATCTAATCCCTTGACCATGGGGGCCCACGTGTCGGAGACGGTGGCAGCTCACCGGCGACGAGGAGCCAAGGTCAGTGACTGTGTGCTCGCCTCCGGGCACGGGAGCACGTGAGATCTGTCGCGTTCGATAGAGAGGACCGAGTCGCGTCATTTGAAAGCAGTCACGGCAGCTGGGTTGGCCAGGTCATCGGCGGCGTCAACTTGGGCGGCGGGCGGCATCGGGCTTCGATGTCAACCCGCGCTGCATAACCAAATTGAGCGACGTGTTGGGTTGGTTTGAGCCTATGGTGCACGGGGAACACGCTGGTGCCAAAAGCGTCAGCTAGGGAGCACTGGGTCGAGCTCACGGTCATCCATGGTGGAGACGGAGCTCGGCGTCAATGGCGGGGCGGCCTACGGTGCAAAGGAGGGGGCGAGAGAGCTTGGGGACGACATCCTCACTCACATAGAGCCTGCAGAGGTGCTCAGACTGCGCGGGGAGGGCTCGGTGCGGCGGGAATTCGTCTGCGATCCCCGGCAGCCCGAGGTTGAAGACAACGGCGATGGCTTGCGTGTAGGGCGTCCTAGCTCGGCTTCTTCTACAGGTTGACGAAGACGTCGATGGCAAACACGCAGGACAAGACGACGAGGCGGGTGGAGCTCGTTTGCCGCGTGTGGTCACGATAATGGCGTCGGCGGCACGGGCGTGGTTACTCCCCGGTGAAAGCGAGGCGAGGAGGAGGGGAAAAGCGAGGGATCTCGATCCACAATGCGCGGGGAAGATATTTTATCGCGTCCACGGCGACTGTAGCGGCGCAGAACGTGGCACGGCTCGAAGGGGACGACGACTTGTCGGATGCGCCATGGCGAACGAGTGGTGATCAGTGACGAGGGAGAAAGGGGAGTTGGGCTGGGCCGGCTCGAGTTGCACAGGGCGAGGGATAAGCCTTTCTATTTTTTTTGCTTTCCTTTTCTGTTTTCCTTTCTGTTTGTATTTATTTTATTAGCTTTGGCATTTTTGTAAAACATGAAACTTGTTCCATAATTTGTGTTGCACATTACCAGAGTGCCACAAAAATCTTGGGGCAAAGATAAAACCATTTAATATTTCCTTTGAATATGCAACTAGCAAATGGGACTGTTTTAGTACTGGTTTTAATTGTTTGCAATATTTAAATATTGCAATAAATATCCATTGTTGGTTTAACATGGTCCACTGAATTTTAGGGATTTAACAAAATTGGTTGCATAATTTTTGGACAAGTTTTATTTATCACTTTGTTTTTAATTCAACCAAAAGGCATTTTGAGTTTGTTTGGATTCAAAGATGATTATGGCATGATTAGTAATAGTAATTGTCATTAAGAAAAGTGATTCCTGTTACATGACATTGAGGGTGTTCCAAATCTCCCCCACTACAGGAATTCTTCTCCCGAGAATCTAAGCGGTAGAGGGGAACAGATCGGGGTATTCTTCACAAAGACGATTGATACGTCCCAAACGTATCTATATTTTCTTCTTGCTCCATGCATGTTTTGTGTGACTTTGCCATGATTTGCTTGAACTTTCATACACTTTTGAGCATATCTGGACTAATCTATTAACCCAGTGCACCCAGCTACCAATTGTTGTTTTCTGTTGTTTTTGTATTTCAGGTTTTCCGGCCATTAAAAGTGCTCCCCAAAATCCGGAAAATCAGATAAAAAATCAGCGACACGGAAGCTTCCGGAAACACCAAAGGAGGGAAGGGGGGCCACAACAGGGACTCCAGAAGGGTCCCTGGCGCGGCCCCACCCTAGGTCGCGCCAGGGAGCCTCCTGGCTGCCCTATGGCCCCTCTCGGTGCCCCCCTTCGCCTATATTTACCCCCCGTGACGGAAACCCCTAAGACGAATCCCTTTCCCGCGATCTCGCCTCTGTACCGCCGCCACCATCGTTTCTAGATCGGGGCTGCCTGGAGAAGCTGCTCCGGCACCCTGCCGGGAGAAGCTACCCCCTCCGGGAGACCATCCATAGCCATGGACGCCTCCCGTATGTACCGTGAGTAGTTCTCCTTGGACCATGGGTCCGAGACCAGTAGCTATGTGTTCTATCTCTCCCTTCTTTCTGCCTCCACTTTCAAGACTTCGTGAGCTGCCTCACATGATCGAGGCACCTTTGTAATTTTCTGCCGTTGCTATGCTGAGTTTGTTGGGATCTGATGGATTATGAGACTATATTCAAATTGTGATGAGTAATATATTTGGTTCTTCTCTTTTATATTTTGTTCTTGAGTAAATTCTTGCATGTTCTCCGTTGTCGTATTTTACTTTGGCCAAGTGATTCATTGCAACTCCAAGAGGGAGCGTTATGCTTGATTGTGGGTTCAGCCCATTGATGTCTAGCTTGAGTGACAGAAACATGAGAATAGGGGATGTGTTGTTGCCACCAGGGATAAAACAACGGTGCTTGTATCCGCGGATGCAAGGATTGTTTACTTTACGCAAAGTTCTTTTAATGCAGTTGGCTGTTGCTTTGGATTTACACTTTGGGTGGGATTCGCAACTTAATACCAGCGAGATGTTCTGGATAGATATCTCAAGGTGGATGATTCGTAGTAGATGCAGATGGATTTCGGTCTACTTACCTTGGCGTACTGCCCATTGCTTTTGAGCCCTTCCTTTCTTTGCAGCATAGTTAGCATTGCGGTGCCTTCATAATCCTGTCAATTGCCCAACTGTTATTTGTTTACCTCGCTAGCACTTTTATCGTCTTTTGGGAGAGAGACATCACTAGTGAAAATCACGTGACCCCGGTCCATCTTCATATCACTGTTTACATCCTTAGTTTACTTTTCAGTTGCTATCACTATCATTATCTCTTGTGTTAATCCTTTGTAAACAGCAAGGCCGGAGGAATTGACAACTCCTCTGTACTCGTTGGGAGCAAAGTTATTTGTATCTGTGTGCAGGTCCAGGTGAAGTTAGCAACCCTCGGTTGTGAACGGCGCCATTGTTCACTTTACCACCTTCTTGTATCTCTGCGAGTCCTACGGGAGACAAACCCTATCCTCTATATAGGGAAAATATGTTGCTACGCTACATCTCACCTTCCACTTGGGGTAACCAGCGAGGAGTGAGAGATCCTCACCGTATCAAGCCAATTTATGGCGTCGTTGCCGGGGACACCAGTCTACAAGATAGGGGAGTTGCACACTATCTTTTATCTTTGCTTTTTAGTCTTGTTAGTTTACCTTTTAGTTTTTACTTTTGTGTCCCTTATCAAAAATACCAAAAATACATGTTACCTTTCTTGTGTGGTCAAGTATGTTAGGAGTTGGTACTATGAGGGAATCCGAGGTCTTGGATTTCCACCAAAGGAACGGGGAAAATATGAAGAAGGCATGGGACAGAATTTCTGAAGCACATAAGGCAAACATGCCTTGGTTACCTATAAGAATTGTGCTTAGAAATTTTTACTTTGGACTTTTTAAGTGGTGTAAGCACTCTCTTGATCTTATAGCTGAAGGAGACTTTATAGAGTGTGATGAAGCTAGAGCTCTTGAAATTATACATGGTTTATCTAGATATTTTGTTTATGATGGTCTTGATACTGTTATAGATAGAATTGCTGCTATTGAGAAAAAACTTGATGCTCTAGACTTAAAAGTAGTAGAAAAACCAAATCCTCCTAGAGAGGAGATTTTGGAAATAGAAAATGACTGGGAGCCTTTTGTTAGGATTGTTATCTCTAATCAAATCTTCCTTGCTTTTTGTGACATTGGACCTACAGTTTCTATAATGCCTAGCTTTATTTATGATTCTTTGTACCTTGCAAGCATGGAAAAATTTCCATCTTTCCATGAGCATTCTAATGGTGATATTTCTGAGATCCAGGGAAGATTGAAAGATGTCCAGGTCATGTTTCTAAAGAGGAGTGTGGAGATTGACTTCTCCATCATGAATGCCAATCAAGGAAATATAGTGCTTGGAAGGGACTTCCTCCGAGCCATGAAAGGCTTCATTGATATAGGTAAAGGACAAATACGTTTGCGTGGTAAAGCAAAAGGTACGTACCTTTTCCCTCGGAATAAAAAGGATGAGCTTATTGAAAACCCTTTTGAGATCCTTGGTGAACCTTCCGATGATTTTGGGGAACTTTGATCTTTTGCATTAAGCCTAGCTAATGGCTTTAAAGAAGCGCTTTCGGGAGGCAGCCCGCAACGAATTTAGGTTTTTCTTTTTGCTTTTCTTCTATTCTTAGTGGTCTTGATGATTGTTACTACTGTAGCAACATCATTGTATCTTTACTTTTCAAGCTTTGTGCCTTTTATAGCCTCATACGACAAGGGAAGTGAAAGTTGTGACATGCTGTCCAGGAAACAGATTCTGTCCTCGTGACTAGAAAAATCATGGAAAATACCAGTTCATCTTTTTGAGCTGATTTTTTTACACAGCATGATCTATACAATTACGAAACTTGCGTATGTTCTAAGTTTTTTTATTTGAGTTGCAGAAGTACCCCTAAAAAATTCGTTTCTACCTGTTGTTCTGTTTTTCACAGATTCTTCCACGTTTTGTCTCTCTTCACTTTTGCAAACCTTAAGCTTACTTATTCTTTGCAAAAACTTTTTGGCAATCTTGGGAAACAGTAGCTCTTCAATTTTATCTTTATTTCCAGTAAGAGAAAAATTATTTTATTAGGGTACTAACCTCTCTAATCAGTCTACAATGAGTTATGTATGAAGGGAGTTTTCAAGTGTGCGATGGAAGATGATGAAAGAAGATCTTGGAGTGTCAAACGCTCAAGCTTGGGGATGCCCATGTGCACCCCCAATAAATATTCAAGGAGACTCAAGCGTCTAAGCTTGGGGATGCCCGCGTGCATCCCCTTCTTCATCAACAATTATCAGTTCGTCTCTCGTTGCACTATATTTTTATCACTTCATGCGTTATGTGCTATTCTTGGAGCGTCCCGCTCTTAGGTTTTGTTTTTAGTTTTATTTTGATTTGTTTGCTGTAGTAACAAGTTAGATCCCAGCTTACTTTCTTTTGTTTGGGAGAGTTACACGCTCCGCTTGAACTAGAACTCCTCATAGGATTTGCATGCTTATTCTTTTAGCTGTGAGTTGTTCCTTTTCTTTTCTTAGCTGTTGCTCTGTTCAGTTGTAGTGCTTTAGTTTTTCTAGAGCTTTTATTTTTGTTTTAGGTTGAACTTTCTATAGGTTGCATGTTTTATCTTGTTAGAGAGTTTGTCTGTTGCACTGAGTTTTGTGTCTTGACTAGAAGTAGGTAGTTGAAGTTGCTTTTCTCTTTGTAGTAGTAACTTGCAATAGTTTTGAGGTATTGACTAGAGTAATGTTTGAACTTTTGGTGTCAAGAGCTCGAGCCTATTAGTGATATATGTCGTATTTTGGGAAATCCGTGTGTTTTTTGAAAACCAAAAACCCCTGTTGAGAACTCTAGCTACTAGATGGATCACTAACCTCTGGAAGGTTCGAATATTAGAGAACACTCACGTACCATGAGTCGAGGATGCGCAAGGATAACCAAACCCCCATACACTCCTCCTCGGGGTACTTGTCTCTTTGAACCTCCTGATTAGATTGAGAGTTATCGATAATAAGTGCATGAGTTCTTCGGACTAATGTGAGTATTCGAAAGTTGACACTTCCACCCACCTATACTTTTTCTAGCCTCTTCGGTACCGTGCATTGCCCTTTCTCACCTTGAGAGTTGGCGCATACTTCGCCGGTGCATCCAAACCCTTGGCACAATGCGCTCCGTCATCATAAGCCTCCTTATATCATTCCTCAAAACAGCCACCATACCTACCTACAAGGCATTTCCATAGCCTTTTCGAGATACATTGCCATGCAACATCCATCTTCTCATGACTTGATCCTCATGTCATACCTTTGCATCATGATAGTTATATCTTCTTTATGTGAGTACCTTTGTAAAGTGTGAAAGATCTCCTATATTCTTGTAAAATATAGAGTGTTGCCCCTAAGTGAGGAAAAGATCCCAAAGAGGACAAAATCAAAAGATCCCAAAGAGGACAAATGAGAGTTAAATAGAAAGAGCCATTGAGGCCACCGAAAAATAGAAAAAAAGAGAAAAAAGAGAAAAAGAAAAATAAAAAGAGAGAAGGGGGCACACTACTATTCCTTTTGAGAGATCCACACTAGTACTTCAACCTCTATCCCTTGTACTCCATAGAGATCCTCATCATGCATATAGCTATGTGGGGACCTTCACACTATAGAACTTGGCTTGTGTATTCCAATGATGAGCCTCCTCAAACGAGCTCTAGGTCTTCTTGATCAAGCAAGTTAGATGCACCCCCACTAGTTCCCTTGGAGAGCTTTTTAGCACACATGTGCATCCGTTGTATGGCAATCCCTACTCCTCACATCATATCTATCATATGGCCTTCTCTCGCCTATGATTGTCCTCATTGATGTGAGCCTTTTACACCTTTTTTGTCTTCCTCCTCCACCTTCTTTCCGTTTTTCCTTTTAGGTTTCAACTTTCTTGCTCATGCTCATCCATTGCATGAGTGCTCAAAATATCGAAAGGGAGTGGATCAGTTTGACTTGTACCTGTCTAGTGGTCTGGGGACGAGTCAAGATAAGAATCCAAAGGAGACTAAGTGTGAAACTTTAGTAGATAGTTGTTCTCAACAACCTTTTTTCTCTCTTTTTTCCAGTCCCCTACTTGCACGCAAACACCATCTGGAGACATTCGAGTCACAGACAACGAGAGCTCTTGCACCTTTTGTTTTTTTGTTTCTTGTGTCAATGCTAATATAGACTCTTGCTTGTTAAGACTTGAATTGAATTGCATGCTTTGATTGCTTTACTTAAAAGTCCTTTTATGGTTCTGTGGCATGTCACCACAGAAATTATGCTTGTTATCATTTACCTACTCGAGGACGAGCAGGAATTAAGCTTGGGGATGTTGATACGTCCCAAACGTATCTATAATTTCTGCTTGCTCCATGCATGTTTTGTGTGACTTTGCCATGATTTGCTTGAACTTTGATACACTTTTGAGCATATTTGGACTACTCTATTAACCCAGTGCACCCAGCTGCCAGTTGTAGTTTTCTGCTGTTTTTGTATTTCAGGTTTTCCGGCCATTAAAAGTGCTCCAAAAAATCCAGAAAAAATAGATAAAAAATCTGCGACACGGAAGCTTCCGGAAACACCAAAGGAGGGAAGGGGGCCACCACAGGGACTCTAGAAGGGTCCCTGGCGCGGCCCCACCCTAGGTCGCGCCAGGGAGCCTCCTGGCTTCCCTGTGGCCCCTCTCGGTGCCCCCCTTCGCCTATATTTACCCCCCGTGACGGAAACCCCTAAGACGAATCCCTTTTCCGCGATCTCGCCTCTGTACCGCCGCCACCGCCATTTCTAGATCGGGGCTGCCTAGAGAAGCTTCTTCGGCACCCTGCCGGGAGAAGCTACCCCCTCCGGGAGACCATCCATAGCCATGGACGCCTCCCATATGTACCGTGAGTAGTTCTTGGACCATGGGTCCGTGACCAGTAGCTATGTGATCTATCTCTCCCTTCTTTGTGCCTCCACTTTCAAGACTTCGTGAGCTGCCTCACATGATCGAGGCACCTTTGTAATTTTCTGCCGTTGCTATGCTGAGTTTGTTCAGATTGTGATGAGTAATATATTTGGTTCTTCTCTTTTATATTTTGTTCTTGAGTAAATTCTTGCATGTTCTCTGTTGCCGTATTTTACTTTGGCCAAGTGATTTGTGGCAACTCCAAGAGGGAGCGTTATGCTTGATTGTGGGTTCAGCCCCTTGATGTTTAGCTTCAGTGACAGAAACATGAGACTAGGGGATGTGTTGTTGCCACCAGGAATAAAACAACGGTGCTTGTATCCGCGGATGCAAGGATTGTTTACTTTACGCAAAGTTCTTTTAATGCAGTTGTCTGTTGCTTTGGATTTACACTTTGGGTGGGGTTCGCAACTTAATACCAGCGAGATGTTCTGGATAGATATCTCAAAGTGGATGATTTGTAGTAGATGCAGATGGATTTCGGTGTACTTACCTTGGCGTACTGCCCATTGCTTTTGAGCCCTTCCTTTCTTTGCAGCATAGTTAGCATTGCGGTGCCTTCATAATCCTGTCAATTGCCCAACTGTTATTTGTTTACCTCGCTAGCACTTTTATCGTCTTTTGGGAGAGAGACATCACTAGTGAAAATCACGTGACCCCGGTCCATCTTCATATCACTGTTTACATCCTTAGTTTACTTTTCAGTTGCTATCACTATCATTATCTCTTGCGTTAATCCTTTGTAAACAGCAAGGCCGGAGGAATTGACAACTCCTCTGTACTCGTTGGGAGCAAAGTTATTTGTATCTGTGTGCAGGTCCAGGTGAAGTTAGCAACCCTCGGTTGTGAACGGCGCCATTGTTCACTTTACCACCTTCTTGTATCTCTGCGAGTCCTACGGGAGACAAACCCTATCCTCTATATAGGGAAAATATGTTGCTACGCTACATCTCACCTTCCACTTGGGGTAACCAGCGAGGAGTGAGAGATCCTCACCGTATCAAGCCAATTTATGGCGTCGTTGCCGGGGACACCAGTCTACAAGATAGGGGAGTTGCACACTATCTTTTATCTTTGCTTTTTAGTCTTGTTAGTTTACCTTTTAGTTTTTACTTTTGTGTCCCTTATCAAAAATACCAAAAATACATGTTACCTTTCTTGTGTGGTCAAGTATGTTAGGAGTTGGTACTATGAGGGAATCCGAGGTCTTGGATTTCCACCAAAGGAACGGGGAAAATATGAAGAAGGCATGGGACAGAATTTCTGAAGCACATAAGGCAAACATGCCTTGGTTACCTATAAGAATTGTGCTTAGAAATTTTTACTTTGGACTTTTTAAGTGGTGTAAGCACTCTCTTGATCTTATAGCTGAAGGAGACTTTATAGAGTGTGATGAAGCTAGAGCTCTTGAAATTATACATGGTTTATCTAGATATTTTGTTTATGATGGTCTTGATACTGTTATAGATAGAATTGCTGCTATTGAGAAAAAACTTGATGCTCTAGACTTAAAAGTAGTAGAAAAACCAAATCCTCCTAGAGAGGAGATTTTGGAAATAGAAAATGACTGGGAGCCTTTTGTTAGGATTGTTATCTCTAATCAAATCTTCCTTGCTTTTTGTGACATTGGACCTACAGTTTCTATAATGCCTAGCTTTATTTATGATTCTTTGTACCTTGCAAGCATGGAAAAATTTCCATCTTTCCATGAGCATTCTAATGGTGATATTTCTGAGATCCAGGGAAGATTGAAAGATGTCCAGGTCATGTTTCTAAAGAGGAGTGTGGAGATTGACTTCTCCATCATGAATGCCAATCAAGGAAATATAGTGCTTGGAAGGGACTTCCTCCGAGCCATGAAAGGCTTCATTGATATAGGTAAAGGACAAATACGTTTGCGTGGTAAAGCAAAAGGTACGTACCTTTTCCCTCGGAATAAAAAGGATGAGCTTATTGAAAACCCTTTTGAGATCCTTGGTGAACCTTCCGATGATTTTGGGGAACTTTGATCTTTTGCATTAAGCCTAGCTAATGGCTTTAAAGAAGCGCTTTCGGGAGGCAGCCCGCAACGAATTTAGGTTTTTCTTTTTGCTTTTCTTCTATTCTTAGTGGTCTTGATGATTGTTACTACTGTAGCAACATCATTGTATCTTTACTTTTCAAGCTTTGTGCCTTTTATAGCCTCATACGACAAGGGAAGTGAAAGTTGTGACATGCTGTCCAGGAAACAGATTCTGTCCTCGTGACTAGAAAAATCATGGAAAATACCAGTTCATCTTTTTGAGCTGATTTTTTTACACAGCATGATCTATACAATTACGAAACTTGCGTATGTTCTAAGTTTTTTTATTTGAGTTGCAGAAGTACCCCTAAAAAATTCGTTTCTACCTGTTGTTCTGTTTTTCACAGATTCTTCCACGTTTTGTCTCTCTTCACTTTTGCAAACCTTAAGCTTACTTATTCTTTGCAAAAACTTTTTGGCAATCTTGGGAAACAGTAGCTCTTCAATTTTATCTTTATTTCCAGTAAGAGAAAAATTATTTTATTAGGGTACTAACCTCTCTAATCAGTCTACAATGAGTTATGTATGAAGGGAGTTTTCAAGTGTGCGATGGAAGATGATGAAAGAAGATCTTGGAGTGTCAAACGCTCAAGCTTGGGGATGCCCATGTGCACCCCCAATAAATATTCAAGGAGACTCAAGCGTCTAAGCTTGGGGATGCCCGCGTGCATCCCCTTCTTCATCAACAATTATCAGTTCGTCTCTCGTTGCACTATATTTTTATCACTTCATGCGTTATGTGCTATTCTTGGAGCGTCCCGCTCTTAGGTTTTGTTTTTAGTTTTATTTTGATTTGTTTGCTGTAGTAACAAGTTAGATCCCAGCTTACTTTCTTTTGTTTGGGAGAGTTACACGCTCCGCTTGAACTAGAACTCCTCATAGGATTTGCATGCTTATTCTTTTAGCTGTGAGTTGTTCCTTTTCTTTTCTTAGCTGTTGCTCTGTTCAGTTGTAGTGCTTTAGTTTTTCTAGAGCTTTTATTTTTGTTTTAGGTTGAACTTTCTATAGGTTGCATGTTTTATCTTGTTAGAGAGTTTGTCTGTTGCACTGAGTTTTGTGTCTTGACTAGAAGTAGGTAGTTGAAGTTGCTTTTCTCTTTGTAGTAGTAACTTGCAATAGTTTTGAGGTATTGACTAGAGTAATGTTTGAACTTTTGGTGTCAAGAGCTCGAGCCTATTAGTGATATATGTCGTATTTTGGGAAATCCGTGTGTTTTTTGAAAACCAAAAACCCCTGTTGAGAACTCTAGCTACTAGATGGATCACTAACCTCTGGAAGGTTCGAATATTAGAGAACACTCACGTACCATGAGTCGAGGATGCGCAAGGATAACCAAACCCCCATACACTCCTCCTCGGGGTACTTGTCTCTTTGAACCTCCTGATTAGATTGAGAGTTATCGATAATAAGTGCATGAGTTCTTCGGACTAATGTGAGTATTCGAAAGTTGACACTTCCACCCACCTATACTTTTTCTAGCCTCTTCGGTACCGTGCATTGCCCTTTCTCACCTTGAGAGTTGGCGCATACTTCGCCGGTGCATCCAAACCCTTGGCACAATGCGCTCCGTCATCATAAGCCTCCTTATATCATTCCTCAAAACAGCCACCATACCTACCTACAAGGCATTTCCATAGCCTTTTCGAGATACATTGCCATGCAACATCCATCTTCTCATGACTTGATCCTCATGTCATACCTTTGCATCATGATAGTTATATCTTCTTTATGTGAGTACCTTTGTAAAGTGTGAAAGATCTCCTATATTCTTGTAAAATATAGAGTGTTGCCCCTAAGTGAGGAAAAGATCCCAAAGAGGACAAAATCAAAAGATCCCAAAGAGGACAAATGAGAGTTAAATAGAAAGAGCCATTGAGGCCACCGAAAAATAGAAAAAAAGAGAAAAAAGAGAAAAAGAAAAATAAAAAGAGAGAAGGGGGCACACTACTATTCCTTTTGAGAGATCCACACTAGTACTTCAACCTCTATCCCTTGTACTCCATAGAGATCCTCATCATGCATATAGCTATGTGGGGACCTTCACACTATAGAACTTGGCTTGTGTATTCCAATGATGAGCCTCCTCAAACGAGCTCTAGGTCTTCTTGATCAAGCAAGTTAGATGCACCCCCACTAGTTCCCTTGGAGAGCTTTTTAGCACACATGTGCATCCGTTGTATGGCAATCCCTACTCCTCACATCATATCTATCATATGGCCTTCTCTCGCCTATGATTGTCCTCATTGATGTGAGCCTTTTACACCTTTTTTGTCTTCCTCCTCCACCTTCTTTCCGTTTTTCCTTTTAGGTTTCAACTTTCTTGCTCATGCTCATCCATTGCATGAGTGCTCAAAATATCGAAAGGGAGTGGATCAGTTTGACTTGTACCTGTCTAGTGGTCTGGGGACGAGTCAAGATAAGAATCCAAAGGAGACTAAGTGTGAAACTTTAGTAGATAGTTGTTCTCAACAACCTTTTTTCTCTCTTTTTTCCAGTCCCCTACTTGCACGCAAACACCATCTGGAGACATTCGAGTCACAGACAACGAGAGCTCTTGCACCTTTTGTTTTTTTGTTTCTTGTGTCAATGCTAATATAGACTCTTGCTTGTTAAGACTTGAATTGAATTGCATGCTTTGATTGCTTTACTTAAAAGTCCTTTTATGGTTCTGTGGCATGTCACCACAGAAATTATGCTTGTTATCATTTACCTACTCGAGGACGAGCAGGAATTAAGCTTGGGGATGTTGATACGTCCCAAACGTATCTATAATTTCTGCTTGCTCCATGCATGTTTTGTGTGACTTTGCCATGATTTGCTTGAACTTTGATACACTTTTGAGCATATTTGGACTACTCTATTAACCCAGTGCACCCAGCTGCCAGTTGTAGTTTTCTGCTGTTTTTGTATTTCAGGTTTTCCGGCCATTAAAAGTGCTCCAAAAAATCCAGAAAAAATAGATAAAAAATCTGCGACACGGAAGCTTCCGGAAACACCAAAGGAGGGAAGGGGGCCACCACAGGGACTCTAGAAGGGTCCCTGGCGCGGCCCCACCCTAGGTCGCGCCAGGGAGCCTCCTGGCTTCCCTGTGGCCCCTCTCGGTGCCCCCCTTCGCCTATATTTACCCCCCGTGACGGAAACCCCTAAGACGAATCCCTTTTCCGCGATCTCGCCTCTGTACCGCCGCCACCGCCATTTCTAGATCGGGGCTGCCTAGAGAAGCTTCTTCGGCACCCTGCCGGGAGAAGCTACCCCCTCCGGGAGACCATCCATAGCCATGGACGCCTCCCATATGTACCGTGAGTAGTTCTCCTTGGACCATGGGTCCGTGACCAGTAGCTATGTGATCTATCTCTCCCTTCTTTGTGCCTCCACTTTCAAGACTTCGTGAGCTGCCTCACATGATCGAGGCACCTTTGTAATTTTCTGCCGTTGCTATGCTGAGTTTGTTCAGATTGTGATGAGTAATATATTTGGTTCTTCTCTTTTATATTTTGTTCTTGAGTAAATTCTTGCATGTTCTCTGTTGCCGTATTTTACTTTGGCCAAGTGATTTGTGGCAACTCCAAGAGGGAGCGTTATGCTTGATTGTGGGTTCAGCCCCTTGATGTTTAGCTTCAGTGACAGAAACATGAGACTAGGGGATGTGTTGTTGCCACCAGGAATAAAACAACGGTGCTTGTATCCGCGGATGCAAGGATTGTTTACTTTACGCAAAGTTCTTTTAATGCAGTTGTCTGTTGCTTTGGATTTACACTTTGGGTGGGGTTCGCAACTTAATACCAGCGAGATGTTCTGGATAGATATCTCAAAGTGGATGATTTGTAGTAGATGCAGATGGATTTAGGTGTACTTACCTTGGCGTACTGCCCATTGCTTTTGAGCCCTTCCTTTCTTTGCAGCATAGTTAGCATTGCGGTGCCTTCATAATCCTGTCAATTGCCCAACTGTTATTTGTTTACCTCGCTAGCACTTTTATCGTCTTTTTGGAGAGAGACATCACTAGTGAAAATCACGTGACCCCGGTCCATCTTCATATCACTGTTTACATCCTTAGTTTACTTTTCAGTTGCTATCACTATCATTATCTCTTGCGTTAATCCTTTGTAAACAGCAAGGCCGGAGGAATTGACAGCTCCTCTGTACTTGTTGGGAGCAAAGTTATTTGTATCTGTGTGCAGGTCCAGGTGAAGTTAGAAACCCTCGGTTGTGAACGACGTCGTTGTTCACTTTACCACCTTCTTGTATCTCTGCAAGTCCTACAGGAGACAAACCCTATCCTCTATATAGGGGAAATTTGCTGCTACGCTACATATCACCTTCCACTTGGGGTAACCAACGAGGAGGGAGAGATCCGCACCGTATCAACGATCTTCGTGTTCCCAAGTGGCTTCATATGCAGATTATTTGACCACTTAACTTTGAGGAACTTGATTGTCTTGTTGAGGGTTCGACGTTTAGACTGATCAAGAATGTGGCTCGAATGTTCTTGATAACACAAGTCTTGTTGCAGTTCCAGCATTCCATGATCCACTGATCGAATAGGATCCTTGAAGCAGCGACGGAGTTGCGACACGTGAAAGACATCGTGGACTTGGGAGAGGTTTGACAGCAACTCCAATCGATAAGCCATCGGTCCACTTCTGGAGAGGATACGGAACGGGCCAATGTAGCGAGGAGCCAACTTGCCTTTGATCCCGAAACGATGAGTTCCCCTCAAGGGAGTGACACAAAGGTAAGCTTGTTCGTCGGGTTGATAGACCATTTATTTGTGCTTTCGGTCATAGTTCCTCTTCTGGCGGGACTGAGCAGTCTTCAAATGTTCACGAATAACGCGAACCTGATCTTCAGCATGTTGGATAATGTCCGGACCAATGAGCGTTCGTTCCCTAGTTTCTGACCAATTCAAAGGGGTTCGACACCTACGTCCATAAAGAACCTCAAAGGGTGCCATCTGCAGACTACCTTGATAGTTGTTGTTGTACGAGAATTCAGCAAACGGAAGAGATTCCTCCCATTTCTTACCGAATGAAATGAAACAAGCGTGAAGCATGTCTTCAAGCACTCTATTGACTCGTTCAACTTGTCCTTGCGACTGGGGGTGATAAGAGGTAATGAAGTTTAGGTGAGTGCCCATAGCTTCTTGGAAACTATCCCAAAATCTTGAGGTGAAAATGCTGCCACGGTCTGAACTGATCTCTGACGGAATACCGTGGAGGGACACAATTCTGGAAACATACAAGTCTGCTAACTGACTAGTAGAGATCGTCTCCTTGATTGGAAGAAAGTGATCACCCTTGGAGAGCATGTCAATGACGACAAATATAGCATCATGACCCTTCTGTGATCGGGGAAATCCGGTGACGAAGTCCCTTTCGATCTTGTCCCACTTCCATTCAGGAATAGAAAGGGGTTGCAGAGTTCCAGCAGGTCTTTGATGTTCGGCTTGACGCGACGACAAACGTCACACTCATCAACATAACGAGCAATGTCTTGTTTCATGTTAGACCACCCGTACCGCTTACGAATGTCTTGGTACATCTTGATACTACCAGGGTGGATCAACAAGGGTGTATCATGAGCTGCCTTCATGACATCAAGGGCGTAGTTCAGGTTGGCCTTGGCTACCGGAACCACTAAACGACCTTTGAAGTACAACATACCAAAATCATCATCGTCATCCTTAACAATAGTGAAAAAATAGGGCCTTCCACTTGCGAGATAGCTCATGATCTTCAGTATGTCAGAGTCACAATGTTGTACAAACTTCATGCGGGATTCGAGGTCTGGTTCGACAAGCAGGGAATTCACATATCCCTGCGGAACAATTTCGATGTTCAGCTTGCGGAGCTCTTCATACATGAGTGGTTGTTGTACCTCAACCTCAAGTTCACTACAGTAGGATTTGCGTCTCAAGGCATCAGCCATCACATTTGCTTTTCCAGGGGTGTAAGAAATTCCCATGTTGTAGTCGTCTATTGTCTCGAGCCATCTCTGCTGGAAGAGATTCAGGTCGGGCTGAGTAAACAGGTACTTCAGGCTTTGGTGGTCGGTGTAGATCTCGCAACGATTACCGATGAGGTAATGTCGCCACAGCTTCAATGCATAAATTACTGCCGCTAATTCGATATCATGTGTTGGATAGTTATCTTCATGAGAATGCAACTGACGAGATCCATAAGCAATCACGCGGCGCTCTTGCATTAGGACACAGCCTAATCCTTGACGAGACGCGTCACAGTATATCACAAAGTCCTTCTGAGTATCAGGGGGAGCAAGCACTGGGGAGACGTGAGCTTGTCCTTTAGAGCTTTAAAACTTTCCTGACATTTGTCTGTCCACTCAAACTTGACGCCTTTTTGAAGTAGATTAGTCAAAGGCTTGGCAATCTTGGAGAAGTTCTTGACGAAACGGCGGCAATAGCTAGCAAGGCTGAGGAAACTTCTGAATTGCTTGACAGTCCTGGGCAGATTCCAATCAAGAATAGCCTGAATACGTTCTAGGTTGGCGGGAACACCATCCTTGGAAATCACATGACCAAGGTAGGTTACTTCGGGAAGCCAGAACTCACACTTAGAATACTTAGAATATAGTTTGTGTTCTCGAAGATTTTCCAGCACAAGACGAAGATGTACGGCATGCTCTTCATCATTCTTGGAGTAAATCAATATATCATCCAGATAAACCATGACAAACTTGTCGAGTTATTCCATGAATATATAGTTCATCAATCGAGAGAAGGTGGCCAGAGCATTAGTCATGCCAAAAGACATAACGGTGTACTCGTATGAACCATAGAGAGTAATGAAAGCGGTCTTCGTGATGTCCTCTTCGTGGACCCGGATCTGATGGTAACCCAACCTCAAGTCGAGTTTAGATCACACCATGGATCCAACAAGTTGATAGTAAAGATCATTGATCCGAGGAACTGGGTACTTGTTCTGTATTGTGGCCTGCTTGATAGGTCGGTAATCTTGGACCAAACGGTTCGTTCCATAGCTCTTCTTGACAAAGAGCGAAGGTGCTCCCCAAGCAGAGTAACTTGGACGGATAAAACCTTTGTCGAGTGCCATGTCGATCTCCTTCTTCAGCTTAAGAAGGTGATGAGGCAGCATCTTATATGGGCGCTTAGCAATAGGGACGGTGTCGGGCTTCAAGTCTATGACGAATTCAACTTCTCTGATCGGGGGTATCCCCGACGGTTCTTCTGGGAAGACGTCGGTAAAATCACAAATGATTAGAAATTTCTCAATTCCTTCAAGAGGTGCGACATTCAAAGAATTCATCATATAGATCTGCGTTTTAGCATCTCGGGTAATTCGGGCGGTGTGGTTCACAATTTTGCCTCAGGGGTGAAAGAGTTGGACGGCTTTGTTACCACAAAAGAGTGCAACATCGTGATCTTTCAACCAATCCACGCCAAGGATAAGGTCGATGGTTGACGTCTTCAGAATGTGTGGAGAAACAATGAATTTGAATCCTTCGATCTCGACGGTGAGGTTAGGTGCAACCAGTCAACACGACACTGGGTACCGGGAGTCCGGACTATTAAGGGGGTATGCATCTTTTCGTGTTGTATGCCATAATTGAATGCAAATTCTCCAGACATGAATGAATGTGATGCTCCTGAATCAAATAAAACAGTAGCAGGTATTGAGTTAACGAGGAGAGTACCCATCACTGTAGCGGGCTGTAAGGCCCGATATGCGGTACTGTTCCAGATCTAGATGTTTCCATCCAGATCCGGGGACGAAGCAC
Source organism: Bromus sterilis (assembly GCA_950022295.1). Classification (NCBI taxonomy): domain Eukaryota; kingdom Viridiplantae; phylum Streptophyta; class Magnoliopsida; order Poales; family Poaceae; genus Bromus; species Bromus sterilis. The sequence goes on from OX465597.1 coordinate 171,280,338, forward strand.
ATATCGGTCCCACCGCGACATACGACAATGTCATATGCCCCGGATTTCCAACGTGATATCACAACATTACAGGTACAAGGATACAACATCTCATACAATCGGCATACAACTGCCTTAATACAGTACATCAGCGGAGGATACATGTCTGAGTACAGACTACAGTCAAATGCCTACTGGCAAAGAGAAAAACATCGATCCCCATAACCACACGGGTCCAGGCCCTCCGCCGGGATCCTCCTAACTAGTCGTCGTCGAGTCTCCACGTGAAACATCGATCACCATACCTGTTGTCGATCGAGAACCTTGAAAAGAGTTTCGTGGTAGTATCATGAGTACAGAAGTACTCAGCATCCAACTGTAGTGGTCAACTGACCCAGAAAGGACTTAATCACTCGTCATTCTAGGACAACTAGTAGTTTACGGTAAGGATGGGGTAAGTGGTGAGGTTGTTGCCGCACTAGCATTTATGAAGTGGCTAACGATCTATAGAGTAAGATAAGAAGCCAAGCATTCGATGAGGAATCGCCTCCAACAAGTCTTGCTATCAGCTACTTACGCAAACATAACACCTATCATATCCTTGTCCTCCTCTTCGCATCCCGACGAAGAAGAAGCAGTCAAGGCACACACACACGTTGATCAAGTTATATTAAGATTATCTCAGTTGTTGTTATCTATGAACAGGGCTTAGGTCTCAAGTCGTCCATAACCGTGGACACGGCTTCTCGAAAAGATTTAACCCTGCAGGGGTGTACCAACTGCCCATTACAAGGCTCCGCACGCACCCCCATCACTCTTAGTTGCTACCCATGATAGGCAACCATTTTATGATTTAGTCCCAAGAGATCCGGAACGACAGGTCCCTCTAACTAACAACGCACAAATCCGGGTGGCCCCGGTGAGTCGACATCCAACTCAAAATCCGGCCGCGCTCTTGAATCGGCCTCTACCTTCTGGACGAGGTCAGGTTAGCTACCCAAACAGATGTGGGCAGCCCCCTAGCTTCCAGGTGTGGACCAACAAAGAAACCATGTCTCCGCTGGCCCAAGTTGTTTTAAAAAATATCTGCTAGGAGGTACCCGACAGACACACACACGGTTTTCAAATGGTAAATCATCTTGGGCCACCACTAGAAATGTTTGAAGCTAGATAGGTAAGAAAAGGGGACCCCATAAAATCCCACACGCGGTTAGGCACGCTCAGTCTTAAAACCAATACCCGGAACTCGGATCCTAGGTGACTCGAATGGAACAAAGCGTCGGGGCGGGATACCCTAGACCTTCCATCCTTCGTCGAATATAGTCAACATTTATAATAATCATATCATCAACAACAATATAATAATGTGATATCCCAAGCCAAGGAGTAACAGGGTAACATCGTAGCATCCTAAGCATGCATACTAAGCAGGGGCTGAGCAACGAGAAATAGTAACATAGCAGTACATGGTTTTCTGGGAGGGGACATGGCTGTATCGGTTTGAAAGATGTTGTATACATGTGGTAGGATCAAACATCGAACCTATCCTAGACTAGCATGAAAACCGCTGGTTGAAATTGAATGGATCATAAGTAATGTATAGTCCTTGCTTGTTGATAAGTCGGGTTCCGAAGGTGTAGTTGATCGCAAGCTCGCATCATCTCCGAGAGGTACCCGCGGAAGCACACAAGACGGTAAACACTGGAAAGCAATCAACGAGCAAGCATCTATTACTACGAAGCAAACACGAGAAAGCATCAACAAGAAGGAAACACGAGAAAAACGCACTACGGTAGCGCATCTATCGTCGAGAGCGATTACTAACAGGTTAAGTGGAGTACTCGTCACACACGACGATACCGCATGTTTACGATGGTTCAAGTTGTTTAGCTACACAAGGTGAGCAAAGTTGTTAACATGGCATCTCACTCAAGCATGGCATAGCACACAAACATGGCAAGAGGTGAAGCACAAAGTAAACTATCTATGCTAGTCAATTTAAGTGGGGGTAAAACCTGTGCATGACAACTATTACGGACCCCACGATAAAATTGGAATTTGGTACTGTTTTTCCCTAAACAATATTTTATTATTTTTATTAGCAAGCAAGAGAAGCATAAACACAATCTACATGCAATTCTAGTCAAGTTACATATAAAGAACATTTTAATCAGAGCAACGGTTAAAAAGTTATTAAATAAATAGTTTACAGTGGCAAGCAGTTGTAATTAGCAGGTAAACAACATGTAAACAAAGTCAAACATGGAAAAGAAGCACATTCTATTAATCTACACAAAATTCTAAGCAAGTTTCATGTTTTACGTGTTGCGATCTGAGCTACCGTTAAAAAGATACGGGCACCGCAAAAAAATAACACAATCTGCAAATTTTATTAAACCAGAAAAAAAAATGTCTAACGGGTCGAAAGCTACTGGGCCCAACAGTGCAGCAGCAGCAATTACAAAAAAAAAAAAGGAAAGGGGGCGCCTGCCTCATCTAGCGGGCCTGGCCCAGGTCGGCAGTGGCGGCGGAGGTTAGCGGTTGCTCGCCCGCCGCGAGGCTTAGCGCTGTTGAGGACGTGGCTGGGCTGGGCCACTGAGGCTGGGCCTCGGTTGTGCGGCTGGGCCGCGAGGCGCGCCTGTCCCACGCGAGGCGAGCAGCTCATCTTCGTTCCCGCACGAGCGGCGTGCACAGGAGGCCGGCGGCGGCTATCCGCGTGCTCCAGCGGAAGGCGGGGTCGGGGAGGAGCGAGGACGTGCGGGGATGGGCGGATCCGGCTGGCTAGGGGCGACGCCGGCGCGTTCCAGGGTGCTGCAGTGGCCGGCCGCGGGAAGCTTTGGCCCGACCTCTTCACGGCGGCAGCCATGGCCTGCGGGAGAAGACAGAGAGGAGAGGTGAGGGAAGAAATGAAGGGAGATAGAGGAAAAGGAGAGAGGGAGGAGGAGGCGTCCCGGGGCGGCTCACCGGGGTTGGCCGGAGCGCGGCGGCGGCTGCCGGAACGAGGCGGCGGCGCGTCGACGTCCACGGGCGGGCTGGAGGCGTGGAGGTTGGTGGAGGAGAGAGGAGGTGACGTGGCAGCCTCTGGGCCGTCGGATCGCGAGATCTGACGGTCCAGAGCGCTTGGGGGGGGATTTTTCAGATCTGGGCTAGGGTTTGGACGAAAATGGGGCTGTTTTGGGGCAAAAACAGGGGGTGGCTACAATTTTGTGGCTAGGGAAACCCTAGAAAGAGGTGGGAGTGTGGTGGTCTTTATATAGCCCAGGTGGCTCGCAGTTTGCAACAACATCCCCGGTTTTTCTCTCACGCGCACGGTGTTTATGTTTCTGACCGTCGGGGGTCCGCAGGACCTCCGATTCGGGTAAAACTTCGAACTGCGCGATCAGCGCGTCGAGCCGACGTCGTTCACCTCACGCTGGAACCATTTCGAGAACATTTTCAGGCGCGCTATAAAAATATCCCGTTTACTTATTAAATGGGGTTTTAATTCCGTTGGTTGCGGCTGGTCTCGTGCGGTTTTTGCGACGGTGATCGGGTGAAACCTGGTGTCGCAAAGGTCGAGTGTCAGAGTGGCAAGGGTCGGTCTCCGTCCGGTACGAGATAAGAGGGGGGAAAATAATCGTCGATCGATAAATCGAGGATGCAAACACCGCAACAAATCATACAATTAAACAATTCACACCGAAAACAAAAAAAATTATTTTTTGTGAAATCTGGGCTGTTACACGGGTTGTTCCTGAGTTTCATCAACATCAATGTGGTAAGCATGACCACGAGCATGAGCAGCAGACCCAGTATTATAGTTTGGGTCCAGTTGTTGCCATGGCCATTTCCGCGGCCAGCAGGGTGAACTACCAGTTGATTCTGTCGCTGGAGGCAGTCTCTGGAAAAGTGACCTGGCTGGCTGCACTTGAAGCACAGTCCATCTTGAGGACGGAGGGGTGCAGCATTAGGCGGAGCAGTCTCAGCCTTAGGTTGTCTCGGGGGTGGCGGAGGCAGACAGGGTGCAGCATAAAACGACCTTGGTGCAGGGGCAGGTGGACGATACACGCTGTGCGGAATCCAGAAGCGTTGCTTCTGCGCTGCGCCCGAAGATGAGCCAGCGTCACGGTAGCGCTTCTGCGAACCCTTGAACTTAGACTGAGCGGTCTCAAGAGTGATAGTCTGGTTCACCATAGTGGAGAAGTCGGGGAAGACATGCAGGGCCAGAGGAAGCTGGAGATCTGAGTTGAGTCCATCACGGAACTTCTCTTGCCTTCTTGCATTATCTGGGAGGTCACTTGCAGCATAGCGGGAGAGGTGGAGGAATTCCCTCTGATATGCCTCGACGGTTTTGTTGCCCTAAACGAGTTTGCGGAACTCGGCCTTCATGCGGTTCATAACCGCCTGGGGGACATAACGAGCACGGAAGGCAGTCCTGAATTCATTCCAGGTGATGACAGTCCCTTCAGCTAGCGAGCTCTTGTGGGTGTCCCACCACTGAGCAGCGGGGCCACGCAAAAAATAGGTCGCGAAGGTGACGTAATCAGCAACGTGCACCCTAGCAAACTCCAACTGACGAGTGATGTCACAAAGCCATCATCGGCATCCAGCGGCAGTTCAGGTTGGTGGAAGGTAGGGGGATTGAGACGCATGAAATCCCATAGAGAAACCACAGGAGGTTGGTTCTGGTTCTGGTTCTGGAGCCGATCTATGACTCCTTGCATAAACACTTGGTTCATCTGAAACAACTGCATCATCGAGGCCATGTAGTCTGGCGGCGGAGGTGGATCGTTGGCACAACGACCACGACCATCATGACCAGCCATCCTGTTAAAATTTAACAGGGGTATTTAAGCGATGACAATTTAGGGAGATACTGGAAACAAGAATGAGGTAATGCGACAACAAAGAAACAGTGGATCGGATATATAGGGGCAGTCATTTAAGACATACAAATCCACACACAGAGTCGGTCAAAATCGGACAGCATAATGTCGTAGAAATTAAGGAAAAAGGACTCACTAGGTGGCGCGCAGACTGCGGTAGGAATACATGACGCGACATAGCAAAGGCTATGTCAATCACGCCACAAGAAAACTGTTGGCAACGGGAATTGTGCCAGAGAACGCGCAGACTGCCGTAAATGAGAAAGGGGATCCGCGGTCCGGGATCTGGATCAGAATTCCTGCGACACGACTCAATAGAGCGTTTAGAAGAAGAATGTTGGGTGGAATCAACGAGCACGTGATCCTAATGTCAGAGTTAGCAAAATTTCCCGAAAGGATAAGAGAGTAGAATCCCAGAGTAAAGGTACGAAGAAAAGGATCCTAATACCACTCATTGTGCGATGTGGGCCCGTAAGCCACAACTTCAAGTTAGCAAAATATTTTTGCAAAGACTAGACTCAACTTCGACCAAGGAGTGGGTAGGGGGTTTCCTACAGACAGTCGGCTCTGATACCAACTTGTGACGCCCCCAAAATCAAGCCGTGTACAGTAATCATACACGCAGGGTACACGACCAAAATCAGGGTGCCACGGTGAGAATATCACAGCACAACACTAGACACAAATAAGATAAAGATCTGATATACAAACCATGGATCACGAGGATCCAAATATATAAGTTATACAAACCATAATATCTGAGTACAGACATAGTTAGTCAAGTTTTGCCATAAAAAGGCTGCCACAAATAACATCAGAGATACAAATCAAAAAGGCAAGGCCTCCTGCCTGGGAACCTCCGAAACTACTCATGGTCCTGGTTAGCGGGGGTCTCGACGTAGTAGTATCCGCCTCTGGGGTACTCCTGCTCCTGGGCTCCGACGTCTGATTGCAGCAGTCCGGGTATATAAAACAAAGGGGGGAAATAAAGCAAGGGTGAGTATCTAGCATACCCGTGAGTCTTACGTCTACTACTAAGCATTTATGCATTTGTTTAAAATGTAAAGGGGATGCTATATATAGTGGACTGAATGGTAGAAAGTCAGAACAAGGATGAGAAGCTAGGCCTATCGAAGACTAGCATCTTCCAACGAGTCTTGCAGCACAAGAAGAGAACAACCAACAATTTAAACATTTATAATAATATGAATGTAATAACAATGTAGCATAAGGTGATGCAACATTGTATAATAGTAAGTTGTATTAGATAACAATTATCAATGCCTCCGAGATCCCTTCCTCGACTTCCCTGCGAGGAAGGAAACCCGGAACCATACAGTTTAATGGTAGAAGTTTGTAGTGGTAAGATTCGGCTTCAGCATAAAGCGTCCTGTTACCATGGACACGGCTATTCAAATAGATTAAACTCCCTGCAGGGGTGCACTACTGTTCAACCTGCACGCTCGAATCTCCAGGGTGGCGTATACCTTGTTAGGGAACACCCCAACGAAGCCATCCGACACGCCGCAACCCATCCTAGGCTCAACAGAGAGGTTATCCGCCGGACTAAAACCTATGCGCTCAGGGGTCTAGGTCCCCCACCCTTCCACGCTCCTGCACGGTGCGAGTCTGACCGGGGAAGGTAAAGCAAATACCACTCACGCGAGCAAAGAAGACACCACTTCCCGGCAATCAGGCCACGACACTGATGACGTCTAAAGATCTTTCGAACGAACTATGACGCGAAGGGCCCACACCGTAATCCCACGCGTAGGTAGTGCGTATAGGCCTTTGAGGCCTCTCAAGTCATCCACCGAACCATTAGTCATTTTATTATTTTCTCGCAGGCAACCATTATCGTTGCCTGACTAATTCACACAACAAACAACGAACAGCAGACAGGACCACCAGTACATCGGTGCGTGCCCTCTCGACTGTCGTCCCGTCAGAGCACGCGGTTACCAGCAAGGTGAACCGTATCCTTACCTTATCTCGCATGTGATCTTGGAAGAGCTCGATTTTCGTGGTTTGGTAACTCTTGCAGAATACGAGTAGGGGCCCAGTACACCAGTACATCGGTCGTACCCTCCCTGTCGTTCCCGTCGCAATACCGCTCGCGGGCACCATTGGTTCGCCCGACTTCTTACCTTGAGGACAACCGTGGTTCAGAACACTAGGGCGGCTATACAGAGTCAACAACGAGTGGAGTACGAGGATTACTCCTCGATAGCTCACACTTGATGTGGCTCGGCAAAGCCGAGGTAGGGGCCTTAGGCGTTATCTGCAATGTACCGTACTTGTGCAGTTATATATATTTTGTATCCGCGTTCACTCCCCAGAGTGATCACGACCTGCTATCTAGTCCTATTCGACTAACAATGCGCAGGGCTCAGTGTTGAATATAATATATACTTATAATAGGTAGCATAGGATAAAGGAAGGTACATCAAGGGGCGACAATGACAGACTATGCAATGAATAGGAATTAACGTAATAGCAGCAACAGCAATGCCTAGTGCAAGAAATGTACGGAAAAGGCAGGCGATATTTGGGGAAGAAAAATAGCTCTGCTTGCTTGGAAGCTCGACGGTAGGGGTACGGTCGTCGACGACGTAGCCGTACTCAGCAGCGATGTAGTCGGAAAAAGTAGCAGGGTCTATCGAAGATTAAGGGGGGAGAGAAACAATAAATACCAAGTAATCATAGCAAACAGATGCATGGCATGACAAATGCAATGTTAACGGTGTTCTTAATGCAGTCTAGGTGATTGCTCGGAGCGGGAATTCATCCGGGGATGAACCGCCAGCTTCGGGTGATTATCGGCAGTGAAACCGGAGGGGGAGGTTCCATGTTCGGTATGTTAGAGGGGTGTGGTGGGGGTATGTGTAGCGTATCCATATTCGTTGTATTTTTTTGATAAATTTACATGTATAAAGTTTTTCCATCTGAGCTACGGTTTAAAATATATTGATTTCTGAAGTTTTAAATCATTTCAAAAGAATTCCTGGATTTTCTTTATTACTAGATTATCAATATTATCTAAAACCTTATCCTAAACAGTACTGACAGGGTGGACCCACATGTCATAGACAGTGGCATTTAAATCATTTTATTTAATTTAATAAAACAGAGAGGGCCCACATGTCATAGATAGAATTGATTAATGATCCATTTTATTTATTAAACTGATAGTGGGGCCCATGTGTCATTCTAACAAAGACAAACTAACAGTTATTTTATTTATCTAACATCTAGGGCCCACCTGTCTTAGACTGTGGGGTTAAATCTAACAGTTTTCTATTTCTTTTTAATCACAGCTTAATTAACAGGACAAGGCCCACATGTCAGTGGGGATTAGCACTAATCTAATCCCCTGACCACGGGGGCCCACCTGTCGGCGACGGTGGAAGCTAGCCGGCGACGAGGAGCCACGGCCAGTGACCGTGTGCTCGCCTCCAGTCACGGGAGCACGCGAGATCGGTCACGTTTGAAAGAGGGGATCGAGCCACGTCATTTGGTAGCAGGCACGACAGCTAGGGTGGACGAGGTCGTCGGCGGCGTCAACTTGGACGGCGGGCAGCGTCGGGCTTCGATGACAACCCACGCTGCGTGACCAAATCAAGCGACGTGTTGAGTTGGTTCAAGTGTACGGTGCACGGGGAACACGCTGGTGCCAAAAGCGTGAGCTAGGGAGCACTGGGTCGAGCTCACGGTCATACATGGCGGAGACGGAGCTCGGCGTCAATGGAGAGGCGGCCTACGGTGCAAAGTAGGGGGTGAGAGAGGTTGGGAACGACGGCCTGACTCACAGAGAGCCTGCAGAGGTGCTCAGACTGCACGTGGAGGGCTCGGTGCGGCGGCAATTCGTCTGCGATCCCCGGCGGCCTGAGGTTGAAGACAACAGCGATGGCTCGCATGTAGGGCGTCCCGGCTCGGCTTCTTATGCAGGTTGACGAAGACGTCGATGGAGAACTCACAGTACATGATGGCGAGGCGGGTGGAGCTCGTTGGCCGCATGTGGTCACGGCAATGGCGCAGGCGGCACGGGCGTGGTTACTCCCCGGCGAGAGTGAGGCGAGGAGGAGGGGAAAAGCGAGGGATCTCGATCCACAATGAGGGGGGCAGATATTTTATCATGTCAACGATTACTATAGCGGCGCAGGACGTGGCACGGCTCGACAGGGACGACGTCTCGTCGGGTGCGCCATGGCTACCGAGGGGTGAGCAGTGAAGAGGGAGAAAGGGGAGTTGGGCTGGGCCAGCTCGAGTTGCACATGGCGAGGCATAAGCCTTTCTATTTTGTTTGCTTTCCTTTTCTGTTTTCCTTTCTGTTTGTATTTATTTTATAAGCTTTGGCATTTTTGCAAAACATGAAACTAACAACACATCCCTAGTCTCATGTTTCTGTCACTCAAGCTAGACATCAGGGGCATGAACCCACAATCATGCATAATGCTCCCTCTTGGAGTTCCAATCTACTACTTGGTCAAAGCAATAAATAGCAATAGAAAACATGCAAGAATACTCAAGAACTAAAACATAAAAGGTAAACCAAATATATTACTCATCACAATCTGAACATAATCTCATAATCCATCGGATCCCAGCAAACACAGCATAGCAACAACAGAACTAATACAAAGATGCCTTGATCATGTAGGGCAGCTCACAAGGGCTAAGAATTGAGCCACAAGATTGGAGAGAAAACATCACATACCTACTGGCCATGGACCCATGGTCCAAGGTGGACTACTCACGGCTCATTCGGGAAGCGCTCCTGGTGGTGGAGAAGCTCCCGAAGATCAATCCTCCCTTCGGCAGGGTGCCGTGACAGGGTCTTCTGGCGATCCCGATCTCGGGATAGCGTCAGCAGCAGAACAGTAGGGTAAATCATGTAACGGAGGACCTCTCGGGTGTTTTTAGGTCGAGGGGTAAATATAGGCGGAAGGAAGGCATCGAGGGAGGCCTGGACCCACCAAGCGGGTCCCTGGCGCGGCCTCCCCCTGGCCCGTGCTAGGTGGCCGCCTGGGAGGGGGCCCACCCCCTCCTGCTCTCCTTTGGTCTTCTGGATGCTTCCGGACTGCTGATTTTTTAATATATTTTTTCTGGATTTTGCCGAGCACTTTAAATATTGGGAAATACCTGCAATGCATGGACAACAGTAGACAGAAACTGGCACTGTGCACTGAGTTAGTAGGTTAGTACAAATATGTGAAAAAGGTAAGAAACTGTAGCAAAACATGCAGCAAAGTCACCCATATAAACATGGAACAAGCAGAAATTATAGATACATTTGGGACGTATCAGCTATGCTTTTGAAATTGATAAGACTTGATCTTTTGTATCATGTCTAGCTAAAAAGGCATTAAAGAAAGCATTTATTGGGAGGTAACCCATTTTTTCTTACTTTCAGTTTTCTTTTTTGATTTAGTTGTGTCTTGGGGTTTGTTACTACTGTAGCAACTCATTGTATCTTTATTTTCAATTTGTGTGCCGAGTTTTAGCCTCTAATGCTGTGGAAAGTGAAAGTTATGGTGTGTTGTCCAGAAACAGATTAGTACGCTCCAATGCAGGAATTCCTAAAAATCTCAGTCCATCTGTGTGACCTGAATTTTTTACACAACAACCATTATGCTTTTTTCCACCTTATCTCGTATCGGACGGAGACCAACCCTTGCCACCCTGAAACTCGACCTTTGCGACACCGGGTTTCACCCGATCACCGTCGTGAAAACCGCACGAGACCAGCCGCAGCCAACGGAACGAAAAACCCCGTTTAATAATTAAACGGGTTATTTTTATAGCGCACCGGAAAGTATTCTCGGAATGGTTCCAGCGCTAGGTGAACACCGCCGGCTCAACGCGCTGATCACGCAGTTCGAAGTTTTACCCGAATCGGAGGTCCTGCGGACCCCCGGCGGTCAGAAACGTAAACACCTCGCGCGCGAGAGAAAACAGGGGATGTTTTTGCAAACTGCCAGCCCCCTGAGCTATACAAATACCAGCACACTCCCACCCCTTTCTAGGGTTTCCCTGAGCCAAAATTGCAGCCACACCCCCAGATCTGCTCCAAATTTTTGTCCAAACACCCCCAAATCCCGAAACCCTAGATCAGGGGCGTTCCCAGTCCTCGGATCTGTGATCCGACGGCCCTCGTTGCTCCACGTCAGCGCACTGGACTCCCCACCTAGCTCTCTCTCTCTCCTCTCACCTCCTGCCCGTGGAGCCGTCGCCGCACTGATGGCTTCTCGCCCCTCGTTGGTTACCCCAAGTGGAAGGTTGAGATGCAGTGCAGCAGCAAGTTTCCCTCGGTGAAGATACCAAGGTTATCGAACCAGTAGGACTCAGGAGATACAAGTAGGTGACAACGTCGCCAGAAATTGCTTCCTGACTAGGGTGTTGTCGTGGACCTGCACACAGCAACAAATAACTTTGCTCCCAACGAGTACAGAGGAGTTGTCAATTCCTTCGGCCTTGTCGTTTACAAAGGATCAACGCAAGAGATAAAAGGTGCAAAGGAAAGTAAAAGGTGAAAGTAAATTGAGGGTGTGAACAATAATGTGAAGATGGACCAGGGTCCCGTGATTTTCACTAGTGATGTCTCTCTCCCAAAAGACGATAAAAGTGCTAGCGAGGTAAACAAATCACAGTTGGGCAATTGACAGGATTATGAAGGCACCGCAATGCTAACTATGTTGCAAAGAAATGAAGGGCTCAAAAGAAATGGGCAGTACGCCAAGGTAAGTAGACCGAAATCCATCTGCATCTACTACGAATCATCCACCTTGAGATATCTATCCAGAACAGCTCGCTGGTATTAAGTTGCGAATCCCACCCAAAGTGTAAACTCAAAGCAACAGACAACTGCATTAAAAGAACTTTGCGTAAAGTAAACAATCCTTGCACCCGCAGGTACAAGCACCGTTGTTTTATCCCTGGTGGCAACAGCACATCCCCTAGTCTCATGTTTCTGTCACTCAAGCTAGACATCAAGGGGCTGAACCCACAATCGAGCATAACGCTCTCTCTTGGAGTTGCAAATAAAATACTTGGCGAAAGCAAATACTGCAACGGAGAACATGCAAGAATTTACTCAAGAACAAAATATAAAAGAGAAGAACCAAATATATTACTCATCACAATCTGAACATAGTCTCATAATCCATCAGATCCCAACAAGCTCAGCATAGCAACAGCAGAAATTACATAGATGCCTCGATCATGTGAGGCAGCTCACGAGGACTCGAAAGTGTAAGCACAAAAGGAGGAGAGATAGATCACATAGCTACTGGTCACCGACCCATGGTCCAAGGGAAACTACTCACGGTACATACGGGAGGCGTCCATGTCTATGGAGGGTCTCCCGGAGGGGGTAGCTTCTCTCGGAAGGGTGCCGGAGCAGCTTCTCTAGGCAGCCCCGATCTAGAAACGGCGGCGGCGGCGAAACACAGGCGAGATCGCGAAAAAGGAGTCCGTATTAGGGGTTTCCACCCCGAGGGGTAAATATAGGCGAAGGGGGGCGTCAAGGGGACCCACGAGGCAGTCAGGAGGGTCCATGGCGCGGCCTAGGGTGGGGCCGCGCCACCTTCCCTCCTGGCTGCCTGGTGGTGGGCCCCCTTCCCTCTCTTGGTGATTCCGAAAGCTTCTGTTGCGCTGATTTTTTATATATTTTTCCCGGAATTTTTGGAGCACTTTTAATGGCCGGAAAACCTGAAATACAAAAACATCAGAAAACAGAAACTGGCAACTGGGTGCACTGAGTTAATAGGTTAGTCCAAATAGGTTCAAAAGTGTATGAAAGTTCAAGAAAAACATGGCAAAGTCACACAAAACATGCATGGATCAAGCGGAAATTATAGATACGTTTGGGACGTATCACGCACCCGAGGCCTCCGGCCGCCGCGCCTCCGGTGAGCAGTTCCCTGCCAAGGCCACCTCTTCCCTCTCCTCTTCCTCACCTCCTCCGCCTCCCCTTGCAGCAGGTTGCCACACCGGCCACCAGTGAACCGGAAGGACGCCGCGCCGCCGAGCTCCATGCGCCGCCCAGCTCCATGGTCGGCGTACCGAAGTTCACCGCGCCCCTGTGGCTTCCTCGTCACGCCGCCTAGCCAGATCCGGCAGCCGATAGCCGGATCCGCTCCATGCCCGCCTCCGTCGGTCCTCCCGGACCTGCCCGCGCCCGCCACCGGCCGGCAAGGCCGCCGCCGTCGCCGCCGGGTTCCGTCCAACTCGGGACGAGGCGGCCGGCCAGGCCAACCGCCGATGTGGGCCGGCCTGCCCCCATCGCGGCCCAGCTCCCCGTCGGCCCGCAGCCGGCCTATGCACCGGCCTCTCTAGCCACCGCAGATGGGCCGAGCCCATGGGTGAGGCCCGACCCTTTTTTTTTACTTTCTGTTTTTTTTATTATTATTTTTTCTGCAAAGTATGAAAAAAAATTGTGTGCTGTTTCAATTTTGCGCCGTAATTTGCGAGTAATCTATAGCCCGGATCACGATGCGCCCAAAAGGAAAATTGTTTAGAATTATGTGTACTTCAATCCATCTTTTGTGAGCATTTTTATTTGAGGTCATATTGATGGTGCAAACCTGTGTTGAAGTGGGCATCAGGCCGTTAACTGCTACTAATTTCTGTTATGTGATGTTGCTGTTATTTTATTGCAACTTTGGTTGATGATTGTGACACATCCATGAGGCCTATTGCTTTGATTCTTTTTGCATACTGTGAAGCATCATGTCTACTTCCATTATATGTATTGCATTGTCATGATATGCTTGCTGGTCATCTAGTTATTGAGCTCCAAAGTTGCTATGCTGCTGTTTTTGACAGCCACCTCTGTTTTTCTCTAAGTCTGTAACGTTCCGATGCCATGTTGTTTGCTTAATATCTTTTGATATGTGATGCCTATGACCTTGATTCTTTTTTGTACCTGATCATCATCATGTCTACTTCATGCCCATATATTGCTATGTCATGTTGCTGCACTTTTGCATATAGCTTTGCTCCTGTTTATAAAGCATAAAAATAACAGTTTCTGCCATGTTTTCCTGATTTTCACCAAGTCCTTGACCAGTAATGTTTTATTGCATTTTGCATGAGCTATAATTAGTTGTTCATGATGCCTATTTGCATAATTCTTTTTGTCATGCCTTCCCTACCATGTCCACTTTAATTGCATGTCATTTGTGAGCATGTTTGCATTCATTATCCTGTTTATGCATTGCTCTAAAGTGTGCTTCCTGATGTTGGTAGATTGTGCCCGTAACTTGTTTTGCTTGTATCTTTTTAACCGTAATTCCGTTTGGAGTGTTCTTTATATGTAACTTGATTAGTTTTTCGTGTACTTTGTGTTTATGCTATTGTTTGCTGCTGTTAACCAACCTAAAATACGGTTTAGGGCAGAACAATACCAAATGCCTTAATCATCGTGAGGCACTTAGTGATATTCCATGTCTAGGTTGTGCCTCGCTTAAACTGACTAGCATAGATAGTTTACTTTATGCTTCAACTCTTGCCATGTGTGTGTGCTATTCCATGCTTGAGTGATATGCCATGTTAACAACCTTTGTTGATCACCTGTAGCTAAACAACTCGAACCTTTCCAAATGTGCGGTATCGTCGTGTGTGACGAGTACTCAACTTAACCTGTTAGTGACCGCTCTCGACGGTAGGTGTGATTTCTCGTGTTGCCTTCTTGTTGATGCTTGCTCGTGTTTGCCTCGTAGTAATAGATGCTTACTCGTTGATTGCTTTCCAGTGTTTACCGTCTTGTGTGCTTCTGCGGGTACCTTCCGAGACGATGCGAGCTTGCGATCAACTACACCTTCGGAACCCGACTTATCAACAGGCAAGGACTATGCATTACTTATGATCCATTCTATTTCAACCAGCGGTTTGCATGCTAGTATAGGATAGGTTCGATGTTTGATTCTACCACATGTTTACAGCCTCTTTCAAACCGATACAGCCATGTCCCCTCCCAGCAAACCATGTACTGCTATGTTACTATTGCTCGTTGCTCAGCCCCTGCTTAGGATGCTACGATGTTACCCCCTGTTACTCCTTGGTTTGGGATATCACATTATAATATTGTTGTTGATGATATGATTATTATAATGTTGACTATATTCGACGAAGGATGGAAGGTCTAGGCTATCCCTCCCCGACGCTTTGTTCCATTCGAGTCACCTAAGACCCGAGTTCCGGGTATTGGTTTTAAGACTGAGCGTGCCTAACCGCGTGTTGGATTTTATGGGGTCCCCTTTTCTTACCTACCTAGCTCCAAACATTTCTAGAGGTGGCCCAAGATGATTTACCATTTGAAACCGTGTGTGTGCTTGGTTGGGCCCCCAGCTGTTTTAAAACAACTCGGGACAGCGGAGACAGAGCTCCTCTGTTGGTCCACACTGGTGAGCTAGGGAAGTCCCCTGTTATATAGGTGAGACTAACCCCGACCTTAGCCATACGGAAGAGTCCGATCCGAGGGCGCGACCGGCTCTTGGATTGGGTGTCGACTCCCCGGGGGCGACCCGGATATGTGTGTTGTTAGTTAGAGGGACATGTCGTTTTGGATCTCTCAGAACTAAATCATAAAATGGTTGCATATGATGGGTAGCAACTGAGAGAGAAGGGCGTGCGTGCGGAGCCTTGTAATGGGCAGTTGGTACACCCCTGCAGGGTTAAATCTTTTCGAGAAGCCGTGTCCACGGTTATGGACGACTTGAGACCTACTCCTTGTTCATAGACAACAACAACTGAGATAATCTTAATATAACTTGATCAACGTATGTGTGTGCCTTGACTGCTTCTTCTTCGTTGGGATGCGAAGCGGAGGACAAGGATAGGATAGGTGTTATGTTTGCGTAAGTAGTTGATAGCAAGACTTGTTGGAGGCGATTCCTCATCGAATGCTTGGCTTCTTATCTTACTCTCTAGATCGTTAGCCACTTCATAAATGCTAGTGCGGCAGAAACCTCACCACTTACCCCATCCTTACCGTAAACTACTAGTTGTCCTAGAATGACGAGCGATGAAGTCCTTGCTGGGTCAGTTGACCACTACAGTTGGATGCTGAGTACTTCTATACTCATGATACTACCCCCAAACTCTTTTCAGGGTTCTTGATCGACAACAGGTATGGTGATCGACGTTTCACGTGGAGACTCGACGACGACTAGTTAGGCGGATCCCGGCGGAGAGCCTGGACCCGTGTGGTTATGGGGATCGATGTTTTTCTCTTTGCCAGTAGGCATTTGATTGTAGTCTGTACCCAGACATGTACCTTCCGCTGATGTATTGTATTTAAGGCAGTTGTATGCACGATTGTATGAGATGTTATATCCTTGTATCTGTAATGTTGTGATATCATGTTCGAAATCCGGGCCATATGGCTATGTCATATGTCGCAGTGGGACCGATATGTGCTTCGTCCTCGGATCTGGATGGAAACATCTAGATCTGGAACAGTACCGCATATCGGGCCTTACAACTTGGTATCAGAGCCTTACCGATCGTAGGATCCCTTTTTTGGCCGAAGTCGAGTCTAGACAAAAACTATTTTGTAGTTACTAAGTTAGTTGTCGGAGAGTAGGAATCTTTTTACTCCTTACCCATGCTCTGGTCAGGACAAGTGTCGTAAGTGTTTTACTCTCGCCTTATCCTCTTCAAACTCTAGGGTCTCGAGTGTGTGGAGTTTTGGAACCGTTACAATGCCTTGCTTGCAGCGTATTGTCTCAATTCCGATCTCAGGTTTGGGAAATCCTGTAGTACCTTTAGACTTCCAACTCTGGTGTACATCTGGGTCGTCCTTTGCCCTCCCTCCTTTTGCCCGGTGTTTTCACGACTTGCGTCGAAATGCACTATCCTTTGATCCAGCTTTCATTGTCGTTCTTCCTCTTGAAACTGATGGTTTCGTTTTTCGACGTTGTCGTCTCTCTGCGGAAATTTGTCTCGACAGAAGTTCGACGTCGACATGGAGCAGAGTCCCTTGTTGGTGGTGTTGAAGATCGTTGTCTCTCTTTTCTCACTCCCCTCACCCCTGGATCGTCCTGGATCTCGGGATGAGATCCCTTGTTGGTGGTGTTGTATTGTAACATCCCAAATTTCACAAAAATTAAAAAATTTGTTTTCGGTGTGAATTGTTTGATTGTATGGTTTGTTTGCAGTGTTTGCATCCCCGATTTATCGATCGGCGATTATTTTCCCCCCTCTTATCTCGTATCGGACGGAGACCGACCCTTGCCACCCTGACACTCGACCTTTGCGACACCGGGTTTCACCCGATCACCGTCGCGAAAACCGCACGAGACCAGCCGCAGCCAACGGAACGAAAAACCCCCCATTTAATAATTAAACGGGTTATTTTATAGCGCGGCGGAAAGTGTTCTCGGAATGGTTCCAGCGCTAGGTGAACGCCGCCGGCTCGACGCGCTGATCGCGCAGTTCGAAGTTTTACCCGAATCGGAGGTCTTGCGGACCCCCGGCGGTCAGAAACGTAAACACCACGCGCGCGAGAGAAAAACCGGGGATGTTTTTGCAAACTGCCAGCCACCTGGGCTATATAAAGACCACCACACTCCCACCCCTTTCTAGGGTTTCCCTGAGCCAAAATTTCAGCCACACCCCCAGATCTGCTCCAAATTTTCGTCCAAAAGCCCCCAAATCCCGAAACCCTAGATCAGGGGCGTTCCCAGCCCTCGGATCTGAGATCCGATGACCCTCGTTGCGCCACGTCAGCGCCCTGGACTCCCCACCTAGCTCTCTCTCTCCTCTCACCTCCTGCCCGTGGAGCCGCCGCCGCACCCGAGCCCTCCGGCCGCCGCGCCTCCGGTGAACAGCTCCCTGCCACGGCCACCTCTTCCTCACCTCCTCCGCATCCCCTTGCAGCGGGTTGCCGCGCCGGCCACCAGTCCACCGGAAGGACGCCGCGCCGCCGAGCTCCATGGTCGGCGAACCGAAGTTCACCGCACCCATGTGGCTTCCTCGTCACGCCGCCTAGCCAGATCCGGCAGCCGGCAACCGGATCCGCTCCCTGCCCGCCTCCGTCGGTCCTCACGGACCTGCCCGCGCCCGCCACCGGCCGGCAAGCCCGCCGCCGTCGCCACCGGGTTCCGTCCAGGTCGGGACGAGGCGACCGGCCAGGCGAACCGCCGCTGTGGGTCGGCCTGCCCCCAGCGCGACCCAGCTCCCCGTCGGCCCGCAGCCGGCCTGTGCCCCGACCTCTCTAGCCACCGCAGATGGGCCGAGCCCATGGGTGAGGCCCGACCCTTTTTTTTACTTTCTATTTTTTTCATTTATTATTTTTTCTGCTAAGTCTGGAAAAAAATTATGTGTTGTTTCAATTTTGCGCCGTAATTTGCGAGTAATCTGTAGCCCGGATCACGATGCGCCCAAAAGGAAAATTGTTTAGAATTGTGTGTACTTCAATCCATCTTTTGTGAGCATTTTGATTTGAGGTCATATTGATGGTGCAAACCTGTGTTGAAGTGGGCATCAGGCCGTTAACTGCTACTAATTTCTGTTATGTGTTGTTGTTATTTTATTGCAACTTTGGTTGATGATTGTGACACATCCATGAGGCCTATTGCTTTGATTCTTTTTGCATACTGTGAAGCATCATGTCTACTTCCATTATATGTATTGCATTGTCATGATATGCTTGCTGGTCATCTAGTTATTGAGCTCCAAAGTTGCTATGCTGCTGTTTTTGACAGCCACCTCTGTTTTTCTCTAAGTCTGTAACGTTCCGATGCCATGTTGTTTGCTTAATATCTTTTGATCTGTGATGCCTATGACCTTGATTCTTTTTTGTACCTGATCATCATCATGTCTACTTCATGCCCATATATTGCTATGTCATGTTGCTTCACTTTTGCATATAGCTTTGCTCCTGTTTATACAGCATAAAAATAACAGTTTCTGCCATGTTTTCCTGATTTTCACCAAGTCCTTGACCAGTAATGTTTTATTGCATTTTGCATGAGCTATAATTAGTTGTTCATGATGCCTATTTGCGTGATTCTTTTTGTCATGCCTTCCCTGCCATGTCTACTTTAATTGCATGTCATTTGTGAGCATGTTTGCATTCATTATCCTGTTTATGCATTGCTCTAAAGTGTGCTTCCTAATGTTGGCAGATTGTGCCCGTAACTTGTTTTGCTTGTATCGTTTTAACCGTAACTCTGTTTGGAGTGTTCTTTATATGTAACTTCATTAGTTTTTCGTGTACTTTGTGTTTATGATATTGTATGCTGCTGTTAACCAACCTAAAATACGGTTTAGGTCAGAACAGTACCAAATGCCTTAATCATCGTGAGGCACTTAGTGATATTCCATGTCTAGGTTGTGCCTCACTTAAACTGACTAGCATAGATAGTTTACTTTTGTAACAGCCCAGTTTTCACAAAAATTAAAAATTTTGTTTTCGGTGTGAATTGTTTGATTGTCTGATTTGTTTGCGGTGTTTGCATCCCCGATTTATTGATCGGCGATTATTTTGCCCCCTCTTATCTCGTATCGGACGGAGACCGACCCTTGCCACCCTGACACTCGACTTTTGCGACACCGGGTTTCATCCGATCACCGTCGCGAAAACCGCACGAGACCAGCCGCAGCCAACGGAACAAAAACCCCGTTTAATAATTAAACGGGATACTTTATAGCGCATCGGAAAGTGTTTTCGGAACGGTTCAGCGTGAGGTGAACACCGCCGGCTCGACACGCTGATCGCGCAGTTCGAAGTTTTACCCGAATCGGAGGTACTGCGGACCCCCGGCGGTCAGAAACGTGAGCACCGTGCACACGAGAGAAAACCGGTGATGTTTTTGCAAACTGCCAGCCACCCTGGCTATAAATAGACCACCCCACCACTTAGGGTTTTGCCTAACCACCTAGCCAGCCCTCAGATCCAGATTTGCCCCCAAAATAGCCCATTTTCGTAACCCTAGATCCAGAATATTTCGGGCCGTCGGATTTCACGATCGGAGGGCCTGGGATCATCCACGTCAACCTCCAACCTCTCCCTCTCTCTCTCTCCTCCAACTCCCTCCTCCTCCCATGCCCGAGGCAGCCGCCGCCGCCCTGTTCCGGCCATTGCCGGCGAGCCGTGCCCACCCAGGTCATGCCCCTCACCGCGCCCCCTTTCTCTCTTCCCTCTTCTCTCTTCTCTAACCTCTCCTCTCTTCCCCGTTCATGCCGCAAGGACACCCACACAGGAGCCGCGCCATGGTTGCCCACGTGGGAGCTCGCCGCGCCGTCCCCAGATGCTCGCCGCCACCTGCCGGATCCGGGCCCTCCTCCGCATGCGCCCCCTCCTGGTCCTCCTCCGGCCTCCACGCTCGCCGCTCCACCCCGCTCCGGTTGCCGGAGACCAAGCCGCTGCCGCTGGTCGTCGAGAAGACGAGGCCGAGCGCTCCTGCGCGTGGACGAGCACGAACCGTGCAGCCCCACCTGGGCCGGCGCCTCCCCTCGGCCCACCTCACCAGCCCAGCTCGCCCCAGCCAGGCCGCAGCCCCCTCACCAGGCCACTTGGGCCTCGGCCCGAGAGGTGAGCTGCCCCTTTTTTTCTTTTTTATTTATTTAGTTCTTGCTGTTGGGCCCAATAGGACTAGTTTCGGCCCGTTTAGTTTTTTTCTGCTAGGTTTTTTTATTAATTTAGGCAGATTGTATTGTTAATTTTGCGAGGCCCGTATCTTTTCACCGGTAGCTCCGATGGAGATGCTTTCTACATGAAAGTTGCTCCGTTTTGCGCGAAGATTATTAAAATGTTGCTTGTTGCCATGTTTGACTTTGTTTACATGTTGTTTACTGCTAATTACACTGTCTGCCACTGTAAACTGTAACTGCTATAACTTTTTAACCGTTGCTCTGTTTAAAATGTTCTTTTTATGTAACTTGACTAGAATTGCATGTAGATTGTGTTTATGTTGTTCTTGCTTGCTAATAAAAATAATAAAATGTTGTTTAGGTAAAAACAGTACCAAATGCAATAAATATCGTGGGGTCCGCAATAGTTTGCCATGTCTAGGATTTCACCCCACTTAAATTGACTAGCTTAGGTAGTTTATTTATGCTTCACCTCTTGCCATGTTTGTGTGCTATGCCATGCTTGAGTGAGATGCCATGTTAACAACCTTTCTAATCTGTAGCTAAACAACATGAACCTTGCTAAACGTGTGGTATCGCCGTGTGTGACGAGTACTCCACTTAACCTGTTAGTAACCGCTCTCGACGGTAGGTGCGATGTCTCGTGTTGCCATCTTGTTGATGCTTGCTCGTGATTGCTTCGTAGTAATAGAGTGCTTGCTCGTTGGTTGCTTTCCAGTGTTTACCTTCTTCTGTGCTCCCGCGGATACCTTCGGAGACGATGCGAGCTTGCGATCGGCTACACCTTCGGAACCCGACTTATCAACAGGCAAGGACTATACATTACTTATGATCCATTCTATTTCAACCAGCGGTTTGCATGCTAGTCTAGGATAGGTTCGATGTTTGATCCTACCACATGTTTACAACCTCTTTCAAACCGATACAGCCATGTCCCTTCCCAGCAAACCTTGTACTGCTATGTTACTATTACTCGTTGCTCAGCCCTTGCTTAGTATGCATGCTTAGGATGCTACGAGATTACCCTGTTACTCCTTGGTTTGGGATATCACATTATTATATTGTTGTTGATGATATTGATTATTATAATGTTGACTATATTCGACGAAGGATGGAAGGTCTAGGCTATCCCGCCCCGACGATTTGTTCCATTCGATTCACCTAGGATCCGAGTTCCGGGTATTGGTTTTAAGACTGAGCGTGCCTAACCGCGTGTGGGATTTTATGGGGTCCCCATTTCTTACCTATCTAGCTTCAAACATTTCTAGTGGTGGCCCAAGATGATTTACCATTTGAAACCGTGTGTGTGCTGGTCAGTTGCCAGTATTTCTCAAACCAACCTGGACCAGTGAGGACATAGTTCCCTTGCTGGCCCACCTTGTTTGGCTGAGGACCCGGTTTCCCATGTGTGATTAACCGGCTATCCAAACCCGAGACAGACGGTAGAGACCGATTCGAGAGCGCGGCCGGCTTTTGAGTTGGGTGTCGACTCACCGGGGGCCACCCGGATTTGTTCGTTGTTAGTTAGAGGGACCTGTCGTTTCGGATCTCTCGGAACTAAATCATAAAATGGTTGCCTATAATGGGTAGCAACTAAGAGAGATGGGCGTGCGTGCGGAGCCTCGTAATGGGTAGTTGGTACACCCCTCCAGGGTTAAATCTTTTCGAGAAGCCGTGTACACGGTTATGGACGACTTGAGACCTACTCCTTGTTCATAGACAACAACAACTAAGATCATCTTAATGTAATTTGATCAACGCGTGTGTGTGCCTTGACTGCTTCTTCTTCGTCGGGATGCGAAGAGGAGGACAAGGCTAGGATAGGTGTTATGCTTGCGAAGTAGGTTTTAGCAAGACTTGTTGGAGGCGATTGCCTCATCGAATGCTTGGCTCCTTACTTACTCTCTAGATCGTTAGCCACTTCATAAATGCTAGTGCGGCAGCAACCTCACCAGTTACCCCTTCCTTACCGTAAACTACTAGTTGTCCTAGAATGACGAGTGATGAAGTCCTTGCTGGGTCAGATGACCTCTACAGTTGGATGCTGAGTACCTCTGTACTCATGATACTACCCCCAAACTCTTTTCAGGGTTCTTGATCGACAACAGGTATGGTGATCGACGTTTCTCGTGGAGACTCGACGACGACAAGTTAGGCGGATCCCGGCGGAGGGCCTGGACCCGTGTGGCTATGGGATCGATGTTTTTCTCTTTGCCACTAGGCATTTGCTTGTAGTCTGTACTCAGACATGTACCTTCAGCTGTTGTGGTTTATTTGAGGCAGTTGTATGCCGATTGTATGAGATGTTGTATCCTTGTATCTGTAATGTTGTGATGTCATGTTGGAAATTCGGGGCATATGACTTCGTCATACGTCGCGGTGGGACCGATATGTGCTTCGTCCCCGGATCTGGATGGAAACATCTAGATATGGACCAGTACCGCATATCGGGCCTTACAACTTGGTATCAGAGCCATACCGACCGTAGGATCCCCTCTCTGGCCGAAGTCGAGTCTAGACAAAAACTATTTTGTAGTTACTAAGCTAGTTGTCGGAGAGTAGGATTCTTTTTACTCCTTATATTTTCTCTGGTCAGGACAAGTGTCGTAAGTGTAATATTCTCGACTTATCCCTTTCAAACTTTAGGATCTCGAGTGTGTGGAGTGTCGAATTTCACGATCGGAGGGCCTGGGATCGTCCACGTCACCCTCCAACCTCTCCCTCTCTCTCTCTCTCCTCCAACTCCCTCCTCCTCCCGTGCCCGATGCAGCCGCCGCCGCCCTGCTCCGGCCATTGCCGGCGAGCCATGCCCACCCAGGTCATGCCCCTCACCGCGCCCCCTTTCTCTCTTCCCTCTTCTCTCTTCTCTAACCTCTCCTCTCTTCCCCGTTCATGCCGCAAGGACACCACACAGGAGCCGCGCCATGGTTGCCCACGTGGGAGCTCGCCGCGTCGTCCCCTGATGCTCGCCGCCACCTGCCGGATCCGGGCCCTCCTCCGCCTGCGCCCCCTCTTGGTCCTCCTCCGGCCTCCACGCTCGCCGCTCCGCCCCGCTCCGGTGGCCGGAGACCAAGCTGCCGCCGCTGGTCGTCGGGAAGACGAGGCCGAGCGCTCCTGCGCGTGGACGAGCATGAACCGTGCAGCCCCACCTGGGTCGGCGCCTCCCCTCGGCCCACCTCACCAGCCCAGCTCGCCCCAGCCAGGCCGCAGCCCCCTCACCAGGCCACTTGGGCCTCGGCCCGAGAGGTGAGCTGTCCCTTTTTTTCTTTTTTTTATTTATTTCTTGCTGTTGGGCCCAATAGGACTAGTTTCGGCCCGTTTAGTTTTTTTCTGCTAGGTTTTTTTTATTAATTTAGGCAGATTGTATTGTAAATTTTGCGAGGCCCGTATCTTTTCACCGGTAGCTCCGATGGAGACGCTTTCTACATGAAAGTTGCTCCGTTTTGCGCGTAAATTATTAAAATGTTGCTTGTTGCCATGTTTGACTTTGTTTACATGCTGTTTACCAGCTAATTACACTGTCCGCCACTGTAAACTGTAACTGCTATAACTTTTTAACCGTTGCACTGTTTAAAATGTTCTTTATATGTAACTTGACTAGAATTGCATGTAGATTGTGTTTATGCTGTTCTTGCTTGCTAATAAAAATAATAAAATGTTGTTTAGGTAAAAAAGTACCAAATGCAATAAATATCGTGGGGTCCGCAATAGTTTGCCATGTCTAGGATTTCACCCCACTTAAATTGACTAGCTTAGGTAGTTTATTTATGCTTCACCTCTTGCCATGTTTGTGTGATATGCCATGCTTGAGTGAGATGCCATGTTAACAACCTTGCTCACCTGTAGCTAAACAACGTGAACCTTGCTAAACGTGCGGTATCGTCGTGTGTGACGAGTACTCCACTTAACCTGTTAGTAACCGCTCTCGACGGTAGGTGCGATGTCTTGTGTTGCCTTCTTGTTGATGCTTGCTCGTGATTGCTTCGTAGTAATAGAGTGCTTGCTCGTTGGTTGCTTTCCAGTCTTTACCTTCTTGTGTGCTCCTGTGGATACCTTCGGAGACGATGCGAGCTTGCGATCGGCTACACCTTCGGAACCCGACTTATCAACACACAAGGACTATACATTACTTATGATCCATTCTATTTCAACCAACGGTTTGCATGCTAGTCTAGGATAGGTTCGATGTTTGATCCTACCACATGTTTACAGCCTCTTTCAAACCGATACAACCATGTCCCTTTCCCAGCAAACCTTGTACTGCTATGTTACTATTACTCGTTGCTCAGCCCCTGCTTAGTATGCATGCTTAGGATGCTACGATGTTACCCTGTTACTCCTTGGTTTGGGATATCACATTATTATATTGTTGTTGATGATATTGATTATTATAATGTTGACTATATTCGACGAAGGATGGAAGGTCTAGGCTATCCCGCCCCGACGATTTGTTCCATTCGAGTCACCTAGGATCCGAGTTCCGGGTATTGGTTTTAAGACTGAGCGTGCCTAACCACGTGTGGGATTTTATGGGGTCCCCTTTTCTTACCTATCTAGCTTCAAACATTTCTAGTGGTGGCCCAAGCTGATTTACCATTTGAAACCGTGTGTGTGCTGGTCAGCTGCCAGTAGTTCTCAAACCAACCTGGACCAGTGAGGACATAGTTCCCTTGTTGGCCCACCTTGTTCGGCTGAGGACCCGGTTTCCCATGTGTGATTAACCGGCTATCCAAACCCGAGACAGGCGGTAGAGACCGATTCGAGAGCGCGGCCTGCTTTTGAGTTGGGTGTCGACTCACCGGGGGCCACCCTGATTTGTTCGTTGTTAGTTAGAGGGACCTGTCGTTTCGGATCTGAAAGCTCAAGAATGATCAGAGGGGGAGGGGGTGAATGATCACTTCTAAAAATTCTAAGGAACTTAGAAGGAAATCATGCAAACCGCATAGGACTAATGACATCTCGAAGGAAATACAGTATCGAAAGTAATGTAAGGCTCGAAAGGATTGGGAGCGAAGGAAAACATCAAAGGCAAACAGGCTACGAGTAAATACTTGAAGTACATGCTAGAAGGAAAACGAGGCTCACACAGCGATGTTTGGTAAACCAGTTCACACTCTGCAAAGTGCTACGTCTGGTTGGAGGGACTGGTGATTGAACACCTGGAGCAAAACTCTCTCCGTCCTATTCTCCACTGCAACAAACTCCTCGAGCTTGTCCAGTTTTCACTCGTGGTAGATGATTCAGGACATCTCCGAGACCTTTACAAACTTCCTTCAGCAGTGACAATTACTCTTCGACTGCTTGACAGGCGACGCCTAACCGTCTAGGAGACTTGCAGTTCTCCAAGATAAAAAGATCGGCTAATTTCGACCTAAGTCATAGTGAATTGCTCAACTCAGCTCAGACTTGGGATTTGGTTTTCTCTCGATGAATCTCTCTTGGGATGCTCACAGACTTCTGTCTTAGAATCGTCAGTGGAGCAGCCAACCCGAAATTGCGGGTAGGTGCGCGGTATTTATAGTTGGCGATCCCGATGGTTAAAATGACTGAAGTGACCCGATGCAACCGCTTGACGCGTGTCCACAACGATCGGATTCCAATCACTGCGCAACATTACTTGAGGAACAAGTAAGCTGACTCACCGAACGAGTTCTCCCTCGAAGGCACGAAGTGCGATGACTTTGCCTTCGAGCTATTCGCTCGACTCGGTAAGATTTCTCTCGGTAGGCTTTTGAGGGTTTTGGTTGAGCAGAGCAAATTCACTTCAACAAAGATCTCAACTAGCAAACCCCTCTTAATAGTACGGTTTTTCCTACGACTCAAGAAATAAAGAGAAACTAGAAAAAAGACTAAGTCTTCGACCAGCTTCATCTTTCTCCTCGTTGCGCTTTTGCTCGAGAGAAACATCTCCTTCCACGACATTTTTAGGGGTCGACTTCCTTCAAAGGTTTCGGTAGATATCTGCAGTTTCACCGCAGCGAGTTGTGCTTCGACCTTCTAAATACAAACTCCATTCTCTTGGAACCTAAGTATCTGTTTATACTCGAAAACAATATTAGTTCCACTTCTGCTTTGTCCAACAATGTCCAAAACCTTCGGGGGCAAAACTTGCTCTTACAATCTCCCCCTTTTTGGACGATTCTTGACAAAACAGGCATCGATAAATAATTTGAAAAAGTTTGAGTTTTCGATGATAAACCAGTGCTAAGGATTGATGAAGAACTCCCCCTTTATGTATGCACGTAAGATAAAGATTTCCTGTGAAGTGCATATTTGACAAGTAGAGTCGAGGGAAAAACATCAATAATCTTAGCGAGTGAAATTGCATTCCAGATAGTGTCCAAAGAGAAATATGCAATCTCCTTGAATGACCTGTGAACTTATGGGATAGATAACTTCCTGCAAAAAGGTTAAGTATTGCAAGCAGCAGATAGATATCTTACGAAAAGAGTAGCAGTTCACAGTCCTACTTTGAGTTAGTTACAACCAGATCGAATATGAATCGAGAGTTTGTTGAAACTACTCAGAAACCTCAAAATCAAAAGTTTATCGAATGAAAAGCAAAGCCCTAAACCCCGTAGGCAAACTAATTTCTTCGATGCCACTACATCTCCCCCTTTTTGTCACAACGTACAAAAAGTCGAGAGGATAGGGTCGAGAGAAATCCCTACTCGCGAGGCTGGCTCCGGCGACGACGAGAAGATTCGGCAAGCGTTGGAGCACGACGAATCGGACGAGCGCCGGGAGGAGTGATCTTCGTGCGGAAGGAGTGCTGATCTCCAGAAGATTCCAGCTGCGATTCTGGCGGAGTCCGGGGGCTTCGAGGATGTGGCGAGTAAACTCTTGGTTGACGTTGAGGAGGGGCTTCTTCTTGCTCGGAGTCGGAGGAGAGGGTGTCCATAGTGATGTCATAATAGTCGTCGACATTGAGCACATCTCTGTTCTTCGGCAGACGAGGGATATTGGGATCCGGGCGATCTACTCGATCATCATTTGTCCAATTTCTGTTCAGATGGGGAGGATATTCTTCGAACCCGCATCGTTGAAGTTGACCGAGGGAATTGAACTTCCTTAGACCTTTCCAATCACGGCGAAGGCATTCACGCAGCATCTGATTATTGTTCATGGTAATGTTACGTAGGTGATTGATCTCGTCCATCATAGCTTGCTTCTGAATGAAATCTTGATCAATGTGATGTTGAAGCATTTGCTGGGACCGAAGAGAAACTTCCATATGATGCACTGGCTTTATAAACTTCGAGCGAATATTTCGCTCTGTTAAGTGGGCGCGGATGCCAGTGTGCTCAGCAAAAGGATCGTTGGGTCGAGCAACAACCTGCAATACTTCACGAACAGGAGGAGTGAAAATTTTCGGGTAAATGGACACGGGGAATGGCACGTCCCGAGAGTAATTGCAGATTGCCATCAGCCATGGTGCATATGGCTTGTGAGAATTGTGGTCATCAGCACAAGATACCAAAGTTCTGAGGAAGTAGTCTTCAAAGTCGAAGGGATGACCGTGGACTAACTTCAACAGAGCAAGTTGCACATCATTTGGAATGGGAAAATCATCGTGCACATCGAGCATTGGCATCAAAGTCTTCGATAGAATATAAAACCATGCCTTTGCTTCAAATACCAAGTGTCTTGGCTTTGGCTCAGTGGGGTAGTGATCTCCTACGACATCTGGATCCATAAGCGTAGAGAATTCAGCTGGAGTTGCAGCAGGTAAGTCATGGAGCTTGTGAGGTAATCCTTCGAAACGAGGTAAATTGATGATGGCCAGAAATTGATCGACTGTCATATGAAAGACTTGGCCTTGAATCATATAATCAAATTTCCATGTCTTCGAGTTCTCCGGGTCTCCAGAGACATAAAGCGTTGCATAAAACTGCTTGATAAGCTCGGCATTGTAACCACAATCGAGAGCAAACATCTTGTGAGCATGCAGACTATCAATTGTTTCGGCAACATTCTCGAAACAAGTAGTGGAGTACACCGAAGGCATATCAAGGTATTGATGCTGGAAAACTCTTGCCTTGTTGTACAGCACACGAGTATAGTAGATAGCTTGTTCTTGGGTCCAAAACCGAAGAGAATATGCACTTCAGGGCTTCTCGTAGGGATTGGTACCGAAGAAAAAAGGTTTGTGTTCGCGTCTTTTGAAGATAGGACCTCCACGAGGAACATCTGAGCGAAACAGAGGTAGCATTTCTCTCGGATGAGCAGAGTGAAGCAGCTCATCAACTGGAAAAACTTCAGCAGCATTATCTGGCATCTGGAATACAGGTTCAGCAGGTCGAGTGATGGATGATGGAATGTTTACGATATCCTGAGTCGGAATGACTGCAGGAGCATTCTCTTCGGGCTGAGATACGACGGCATCTCCTTCGTCGGTTTGAGCATTTTGTGCGGCCTCTTCATTTTCCATGGCCTCCAAGTCTTCATCTAGTTGTGCAAAAGCATCAACCATTTCTTCGTTCGAGAAACTTGAAGCGGAGGAGGAAGAATTATCACTTGAACTATCATCTCCAGAACAATTGCCTTCAACAGGGTCCTGTCGAGAAGAAACTGTCGTGATGTCAACATCAGCATCTTCTCCTTCATGTAGAGTCTGGGCAGAAGAATAATCTTTCTGGGCAGATGAAATGGGGACTTGTATTTCTTGCTCGACCTGAGCAACTTGCTCGGTCTCAGCATGGACTTGGGTTTCGATGACTGGGGTGGTCGATGGAATGACGTGAGGTGGTGATGGTGGGTTTGGAGGTGGTGAGGGTTGACGGGGTGGAGGTGGTGGTGTTTGTTGTCGGGGTGGAGGAGTGGCTTGGTGAGGGGGTGGAGTTGTTTGTCGAGGAGGTGATGGTGTTTTCTTGCGGGTGGGGTTTGGTTCAGTTTCTTGTCGTGCTGTGGCAGCAACGACCTCGGTGGTCTTGGACTTCTTGGTGGTTTTCTCGATTTCCGGCGTCCCACGCACAGAAGTTGGGGCAGCAGACTTTCTCTTTCGAGATTGTCTATGGAACAAGGCATCATTATGCTCTTTGCAAACAGCAGACACAACTTGTTTAACCTTGTCAAACACAGCAGTTAAATTTTCTTTCTGAGCCCTCCTGGAGGCTTCAGCCGAAGCAATCTTGGATCTGAAAAATGTTCGGGACTCAGCGTCCTCAGTTTCTTCTTGAAGTTGCCTGGTGTAAAACCTCACTTGTTCCTTATCCTTTTTATCCTGGGTGATATAATCTTCCCAGCGAATCATGTATCGAGCAACATGCTCTTGGATTTCAGCAGGAACATCGTCCTCGGCAGTGACTCTGCTCGGAGTGGTAGCCATCTTCCAGAGAATGTGTGAAATATGTGCAGCATCCCATGGAGCATTTGCATTTGATTCTCCTTCGTTAGAGCTCTCTTCATCGGCACGAGGGCCGGAATCAATTGGTGCAATAGGAGCAGGAGCTGGGGCAGTTCAAGGAACTGGAGCAGCTTGCGCCTTCTGTCTAGCCTCCTTGGCTTTCTTTTCGGCTTCCTTGGTGGCCTTGACAGTAGCAATGGGCTTTGAGGCCACTGCTTTATCCTTCGAGGCACTAGGGGCCTCAGCATTCTTCTTCGCAGCACTTGGGGCTACAACCTTTTCCTTCGGGTTTGTAGGTATAGTGCCTTCAGAAATCTGGCGTCGATATTTTTCACTGACCAAATGGAGAATACCAAGTTGTTGAGCAACCAGAGCCTTTTTATGCTCGGGCTGACTGTGAAAGTTCAGGAGTTTGGAATTAATCAAGTCTTTTGCCTCTTGTTCCTTTTGTTTTGCCAGCCTTTCTTTACGTTGAACAAGAGTTTCTTCATCCTCAGAAACTTGAGCTTGCTTTCCCTTCGTTGTGACCGAAGGTTTTGGTTGGCGAACAGGAACAGGTGGAGCAGAAGAAATGGGCGGATCAGTGACCAAATTTGTCAAGTCAATATTTCCTCGAGGAGCCTGTGGAGCTGGCTCCTGGATCCTTATGCCTTTACTGCTCGGCTTTTTCTTCAGAGGTATGTCCTCGACATCAGCCTCAGTACCAGGGTCTTGATCATCTGAGTTAGCTTCTCCTTCGGAGCTTGCATCAGGAGGTGATACAATTACAACTTTTTTCTGTCGCTTGGCTGACTTCTTGCCACCCTTTGATTTGGCACTAGGGCCAACTTCTACGGTACCTTCAGCAGCAGCAGCTTCCTTTCGTGCTTTGGCTTCTTTTCTCTTCTGTGCTCGAGCTTCTCGAGCTTCAACAAGCTCTTTAAAATCATCAGGTGTTTTGAGAGCTGTAGGGTGAGCATCAGCAGTAGGAGGTGGTCGATTATCCTTCGTCCACTTTGGCCTTAACGATTTGACATCAGACCAAGGATTTTTCATAGCAAAAAGCCTCTCCCAGCGTGGCATAAGAGACTTGTACTCATACCACCGAAGAGCTTGAAGCCTTCGTATCTCTTGCAGACGATTTTCTCTCGTACGTTCATCCTCAGATCCTGAAGGTGTCCTCAAGTTCTTCTCTATGATCAAATCCTCAGATAAACCTTCAGAATTGTTGGTGATTCTAGTTCTGCCTCCCACACGCTTGGGTGCTCTAATATTTCCTTCGTTGCCAGACATTTTCCTGCGAAAAAGGAAGGTACGAGGGAATATAGGGAAGTTGTGAACAAGTACCAGCAATTACGAGGAAAAACATCTTGAAAGCAGCAATCATATCGAGAGATTTGTCTTATCGCAAGTTTTCATGAAAGTGCTAGGCTAGATTTTCATCGGGTGGAAATCTAACGAAGAACTTGTATGAATTAATCGCACAAGTATAAGTCTATCGATACGATACTGAAGGATTGCCTAAGTGAGAGAATCCGAGTGATTTCTTACCAAGGTCAGATGGGGAATCGACAGAAAAGGATACAAACAGATTTCCCAAGTTTCAAATATCCAATCGGATCAAACAGTCCTAAAAGAAATCACAGAAAATCAACACAGAAACTGGAAACGATGAACAGATGAGATAGAATCCAATCCAGAGCCACACATACCCTAACTTGGTGGTGTGAGGCGACTACGTCGACGCAGATGAAGATCTTTGTCGACGGGAACGTCTCCAGCGGCTTCCTTCCGGCAGCTCAGCGGCGAGGGAGTCGACGGCGACGAGGCAGCACGGCGGCGTGCGAGAGAGAGCTTCTGGAGGCGAAGAGACGAAGTCGAAGGAATAGCGATGTCTAAGCCGGTGGGGTGGATCAGTATTTATAAGGGGGGTCTGAACGAGCTGTCAGATCTGATCCAACGGCGCAGATTTCGCGTCTCTCCGCATTCAATGGACGGATTGTGTGGCGGTAATCGCGGGAAATCCCAACGAACCGAAAGATAGTTGCTCCACGTCCGAGACCAAACTCATCGAACATCGAGTATAAAAGAAGATAAAACTTCGATAGATTTTCCTTCGGAATCAATGACATTCGAAGGGAATCTTGATCGAGTACAATATGTACATGTTCACGAGAGAAAAGCACAGAATAGGTAGAGATAGAATAGAGGGAAAACAGGGTCCGATACTTAGTCAATCCGAGAAAAAAAAAAGAAAAAAAAGAGCGATAAGACTCGGACTGATAAGTGTATAGGACAACACCAAACGAACAAAAATAAACGAAAAAGAAACACGATAGAAAATTAACGTAAGCAATCAACAATGAAAACTAATGATACATAGTACCGATGGTTATGATCTTACTGCACATTTCGTGAGTCTAAGATGTTCAACTCACACCTCAGTGTACAGAACCTCTTTTCATCCAAGGGCTTTGTGAATATATCAGCCAATTGATCTTCGGTGCGAACATGACTGATAACAATATCTTCTCGCTGAACGTGATCTCGAAGAAAATGATGACGAATATCAATATGCTTCGTTCGAGAGTGTTGCACTGGATTATGGGCAATTTTGATAGCACTCTCGTTATCACTGAGCAATGGAATTTTCTTCACAAGAATACCATAGTCTTTCAGCGTTTGCTTGAGCCACAGAATCTGAGTACAGCATGAACCGGCAGCAATATACTCGGCTTCAGCCGTAGAAATAGATACACAATTCTGTTTCTTCGAAGCCCAACAGACAAGAGATCTACCGAGAAAATGACATGTGCCTGAGGTAGATTTCCTGTCGACTCGATCACCAGCCCAGTCGGAATCAGAGTAACCAACGAGATCAAACTGGGCACCCTTGGGATACCAAAGACCCAAGGTTGGTGTGTGAGCCAGATATCGAAGGATTCGCTTGACAGCAATATGATGAGATTCCTTCGGATTTGCCTGAAAACGAGCACACATACAAACTGATAGCATAATGTCAGGTCTAGATGCACAAAGGTAAAGAAGCGAAGCGATCATCGAGCGATATTTCTTCTGATCGAAAGGTTTGCCCTTCTCATCTGCATCTAGATGAACATTCGTAGGCATTGGAGTCTTGATAGTTTTGCAACTGACAAGATCAAACTTCTTCAGGCAATCTCTGAGATACTTCTCTTGAGAAATGAAAGTACCATTTTTCTGTTGACGGATTTGAAGTCCGAGAAAGAACTTCAATTCTCCCATCATTGACATTTCATATTTCTTCGACATCATGCGAGCAAATTCTTCGCTAATATCAGGGTTAGTACAGCCAAAAATAATATCATCGACATAAATTTGACACACAAAAAGGTCATTTTTGTATGCACGAGTAAAAAGAGTCGGATCGGTTGTTCCTGGTTTGAAGCCCTTCTTTAGAAGAAAATCCTTCAGTGTTTCATACCAAGCACGAGGTGCTTGCTTTAACCCATATAGGGCCTTGTGCAATCTGTACACCTTATCAGGATTCTTCGGGTCTTCAAAACCTGGTGGCTGCATAACATACACTTCTTCTTCGATTTCACCGTTAAGAAATGCACTTTTGACATCCATTTGATATAGCAATATACCAATGTAATTGGCAAAAGCAAGCATGACACGAATGGATTCAAGACGAGCAACTGGGGCATAAGTCTCACCAAAATCAATACCTTCGATTTGGGTGTATCCTTGAGCAACCAATCGAGCTTTATTCCTTACCACTATGCCATATTCATCTTGCTTGTTGCGAAAGATCCACTTCGTACCAATGATATTATGCTTTGTGGGATCAGGTCTATCGACAAGGGACCAGACTTTATTTCTCTCGAACTGGTTAAGTTCTTCGAGCATAGCAGTCATCCAGTCTGAGTCCTTCATGGCTTCATCGAATTTTGATGGTTCTAGCATGGATACAAACGAAAAATTTCCACAGAAGTTAGCTAATCGAGTACAAGAACGAGTGGTGGGTCGACCTGGTAAACGAATCTCTTCGAGAATTGAGTCGACATCCACTCTTCTTCGAACACGAGGAAAAGTTTCTTCATCTTGTGGATCAGGATGATCTTCGGGTTCAGCTTCTCCTTCGGGATGAGCTTGTCCTTCGTTTATGCGTTCTCCTTCGACCTGTGCATCAATTTCTTCAGGATGTTGATCTCCAGCGCCCCGGGCTATGTGTGGGAACATTGGACCATCATCATCCCTGTTTGCTTGACGTGCATTCCCATCGACAGGTCGAATATCTCCAATAGCCATGTACCTGATAACTTCATCCAATGGTGGTTCATCCAGGTTAAGAGGTAATTGCTCCTTTTGAGAGCCGTTAGATTCATCAAATCGAACATTTACAGTTTCTACAACTTTGCCAAGATGTGAGTTGTAAACTCTGTAAGTGTGAGAATTTGAACCATAACCTAGGAGAAAACCTTCGTGTGCCTTTGGGGCAAACTTGGAGCTGTGATTCATATCTCTGATGTAACATGCAGCACCAAAAACCCTGAGATAAGACACATTGGGCTTTTTACCAGTGATGAGTTCATGTGAAGTTTTCTTCAGAAATTTGTGCAGATAAACCTTGTTGATGATATGACATGCAGTGTTGATAGCTTCAGCCCAGAACCTGATAGGTGTCTAGTATTCAGCGAGCATTGTTCTGGCCATTTCAATAAGTGTTCGATTCTTTCTCTCGACCACACCATTTTGTTGCGGTGTATAAGCAGCCGAGAATTCATGAGTAAAGCCATATTCATCAAGAAATTCTTCGATATGAGTATTTTTGAATTCTGTACCATTATCACTTCTGATATGCTTGAGAGATAATTCATATTCAGTTTGAGCTCTCTTTGCGAAGGTTTTAAAAATTTCAACAACCTTGCTCTTGTCATCAAGAAAGAAAACCCAGGTATATCGAGAGAAATCATCAACAATAACCAGACCATACTTGTTACCTCCAAGACTAGCATAATTTTGAGGACCGAATAAATCCATATGAAGTAATTCAAGAGGACGAGTAGTAGTCATGACGGTTTTTGCTGAGTGATGTTTCTTGGCAATCTTTCCAGCTTCACAGGCACTGCATAGACGATCTTTATCGAATTTCACATTATCAATTCCAACGATGTTCTTCTTCGAGATAAGAGTTTGAAGATTTTTCATCCCTGCATGACCAAGTCTTCGGTGCCATAACCAACCAGACGTGGCTTTTGCCATCAAACATGTGGACACTGCAGGTCCCGAAGAAAAATCAACGACGTAAAGATCACCCTTACGATATCCTTCGAACACGAAGGAATAATCATCCTGTGAAAAGACAACACAACGAGACGCAGAAAACAGTACAAGCATACCCATATCACAAAGTTTCGATATAGACATAAGATTATATCCTAGAGATTGTACAAGCAAAACCTTATCAATATGCTTGTCTTTCTATATCGCAACCTTACCCAAACCAAGTACTTTTCCTTTGTTTTTGTCACCGAAGGTAATGTATTTCTGTGAAGATTCAGACAGATTTGCTTCGGTGAACAACTCTTTGTCTCCGGTCATATGATTTGTACATCCACTATCCATGACCCATTCAGATCCACCGGAGACATAGCCCTGCAGAAGAATTAGTTCTTCTTAACCACCCACAAGCGAGCAGGTGACTTAGAAGGCATGGTAGAGCAAGATGGGGCAGCAAAATTATAGCGAACAGGATTGCATTGTCGATCAGGACCATCAAGCACACCATAAATATAATTCCTCGATGAGGGGTTAGAGTACTGATGAGTAACAACAACTTTGGTGTTATCATTTCGATGACGATAAACATTTCTATCGACACGATAGTATTCCTTCTGGGGAACATTTGAAGCAGGCACCAAGGGTTCATTTCTATCCTCGAGAGAATAGTAGTGATTCGATGGTACCGAGGATTTTCCCTGCATAGAATGATTAGGGGGCAGTTTTTCTACGAGATATTTGCGAACCCAAATATGTCGCTTACAGAAACCATTCTTCGGAGGAGTACCAACGAATTCAGCTGACACTTTTCCTTCCTGATCTTTGACAAGCTTGTAGTCAGAATCAAGTGATTCGTCAACAATAGATTTGTCAATTTTGCAACTGAAACCTGAAAGGTTAGCAATATCAATGGGCTTTTCTTTCGCAAGAACCCAGACAGTCTTAGGATACTGCTCGGGTTCCCAGTAGGTTCCATCAGAATTGATTTTCCTTTCGACGCCAACTCCTTCGTTTCGGGGATTTCTGTGAAGAAGAGCCTTTCGTAGGATATCACATAAGTACTGGTGTCCCTGCACACTTTTGAACATGCCTGTTTCAAATAAAATTTTTAACCCGAGGAGTTCCTCGGTAATGGTTTCCTCGTTCGAGGGGTTAGCATCATCAATAACAATAGGTTGCTTTCCTTTCGATCTCTCGGAAATAGAGTCAATTTTACTTCGTTCCAAACAAGTCAAGCAAGGTGGAATAGATTCATTTTTATCTTCTGAGCCCTGTTGAGCCATGAGAGTGAGATTGAAACTTTCCAACTCTTCATTAGCCTCTCTCAGTTTCTCGAGAGCCATTTTCCCTTGAAGTAATTCATAGGTTAGCTTCTCGTAGTCCACTGAGAGAAGATCATGCCGAGAGGAAAGTTCATCATACTTTTCTTTCAGAGATGCGTGCTCGTTAGTCAAAGTTTGACCCTTCTCAATCTCATTGATCAATAGAGTCTCAGATTTTTGAATAGTTTCACTTAGAGAATCTAGTTCATCTTGTTGGCTAGAAGCAATTTTAGCAAGTTTAGCATAGCTTATCCTAGAGTCACTTTCGTAAGCAGATCCATCAGAAGTATCGTAGGATTTCTTAGATGAAGATACCTTAGCCTTGGCCATGAAGCAGTAAGCAGGAGATTCATCTTCACTGCTCTGGTTGGAGAAGAATGAACTTGAATTCTTGTTTGAGGTGAATGCTATCCCAGCAATACCATCAGATTCAGAACCAGAACCAGAACCTGATCTTGACTTTGATCCTGCTTCAGAACCGGAAGCTTCATCTTCAGAGTTCATCTCTTTACCCAGATAGGCTTTGGCTCGGTGTGAATTCTGTCGACGAGAGGAATGTGATTTCGAGGAAGAACTCTCTCGATGCTTGTGATACTTCTTCTTCTTGTCATCATCAGAACCATCTTTCTTGTCTTTTCTGGACCTTGAGTCATATTTCTTCGAATCGTGGTTTTTGCTCGATCTGTAAGACTTGCTCGAAGAGCTGCTATGAGAGTGCTTTGATTTATGTTCAATTTCCCAGAGAGGACAATCAGCAATGAAGTGACCTGGCTTCTTGCACTTATAGCAACAGTTATCTTTCACTGAAGAGTTTCTGGATGATGATCGATGCTGTGATGAATTGCTAGGCTGTCTTGAAGGATAGTTTTTCTTCGGTGAAGAGGAGTTCCTTTTCTGAAAGCGGTTGAATCTTCTCATTATCAGTGCAAGATCTTTCCCAATGTTCTCGGGGTCATCAGATGCACCAGCAGATTCAGAACTAGCTTCAGGAGAGGAGTGACGTGAAGCTCTGGCCTTGAGTGCATGAGATTTCTTTCGACTCCCATTGACATCACGTTTCTCATCTTCTTCCATCTCGAAAGTATTAATCCTTTCAAGAATATCAG
The DNA here is from genome assembly GCA_950022295.1 of Bromus sterilis. Lineage (NCBI taxonomy): Eukaryota > Viridiplantae > Streptophyta > Magnoliopsida > Poales > Poaceae > Bromus > Bromus sterilis. Next base: position 171,317,800 of record OX465597.1, read on the forward strand.
CGGCAACCATATCTTTGAAATCAGTTCTTTCCTTAATCATCAGCACAATGTGATCGAAGGAATCATCAAGAGAACGAAGCAAAGTTCTGACAATAATCCGATTGGTAATGTCATCTGCATCGAGGGAAATTAGTTCATTTGACAGCGCAGTGAGTCTGTTGTATATGGAACAAACTTTTTCTCCCTCGTGCCTCTTGAACCGATAGAACTTGCTTCGAAGGGTGTCAATTCGAGCATCTTTCTGAGTAGAGACACCTTCACCAATCTTCTCGAGATAATCCCAAACACCTTTGGCCGAAGGAATATTCTTGACCTCATGATATTTTTCAGGAATCAGATGATTTGTGATGAATACCCAGACTTCAGCATCTAGCTCTATCTTCTTTGTCTCTTCAGGAGTAATGGCATCAGTGTCCTTGACAGTTACACCATTCTTGACAACTTCCCAAGCGGCAGAGTTGATAGCCATGATATTCCTCTTCATTTTGTCCTTCCAATAGGAATAGTCCTTCCCATTGAAAATAGGGATTGGTTCCCCCGAGCGAACAGCTGCAAACGACATTCTTGACAACACTCCAGGTTGTTAGACCAAAATACGCAGAGCGTAGGGAGTGCCTAGCTCTGATACCAATTGAAAGCTCAAGAATGATCAGAGGCGGAGGGGGTGAATGATCACTTCTAAAAATTCTAAGGAACTTAGAAGGAAATCATGCAAACAGCATAGGACTAATGACATCTCGAAGGAAATACAGTATCGAAATTAATGTAAGGCTCGAAAGGATTGGGAGCGAAGGAAAACATCAAAGGCAAACAGGCTACGAGTAAATACTTGAAGTACATGCTAGAAGGAAAACGAGGCTCACACAGCGATGTTTGGTAAACCAGTTCACACTCTGCAAAGTGCTACGTCTGGTTGGAGGGACTGGTGATTGAACACCTGGAGCAAAACTCTCTCCGTCCTATTCTCCACTGCAACAAACTCCTCGAGCTTGTCCAGCTTTCACTCGTGGTAGATGATTCAGGACATCTCCGAGACCTTTACAAACTTCCTTCAGCAGTGACAATTACTCTTCGACTGCTTGACAGGCGACGCCTAACCATCTAGGAGACTTGCAGTTCTCCAAGATAAAAAGATCGGCTAATTTCGACCTAAGTCATAGTGAATTTCTCAACTCAGCTCAGACTTGGGATTTGGTTTTCTCTCGATGAATCTCTCTTGGGATGCTCACAGACTTCTGTCTTAGAATCTTCAGTGGAGCAGCAAACCCGAAATGGCGGGTAGGTGCGGGGTATTTATAGTTGGCGATCCCGATGGGTAAAATGACTGAAGTGACCCGATGCAACCGCTTGACGCGTGTCCACAACGGTCGGATTCCAATCACTGCGCAACATTACTTGAGGAACAAGTAAGCTGACTCACCGAACGAGTTCTCCCTCGAAGGCACGAAGTGCGATGACTTTGCCTTCGAGCTATTCGCTCGACTCGGTAAGATTTCTCTCGGTAGGCTTTTGAGGGTTTTGGTTGAGCAGAGCAAATTCACTTCGACAAAGATCTCAACTAGCAAACCCCTCTTAATAGTACGGTTTTTCCTACGACTCAAGAAATAAAGAGAAACTAGCAAAAAGACTAAGTCTTCGACTAGCTTCAGCTTTCTCCTCGTTGCGCTTTTGCTCGAGAGAAACATCTCCTTCCACGACATTTTTAGGGGTCGACTTCCTTCAAAGGTTTCAGATATCTGCAGTTTCACCGCAGCGAGTTGTCCTTCGACCTTCTAAATACAAACTCCATTCTCTCGGAACCTAAGTATCTGTTTATACTCGAAAACAATATTAGTTCCACTTCTGCTTTGTCCAACAATGTCCAAAACCTTCGGGGGCAAAACTTGCTCTTACAGGATCTCTCGGAACTAAATCATAAAATGGTTTCCTATAATGGGTAGCAACTGAGAGAGATGGGCGTGCGTGCGGAGCCTCGTAATGGGCAGTTGGTACACCCCTGCAGGGTTAAATCTTTTCGAGAAGCCGTGTCCACGGTTATGGACGACTTGAGACCTACTCCTTGTTCATAGACAACAACAACTGAGATAATCTTAATGTAATTTGATCAACGCGTGTGTGTGCCTTGACTGCTTCTTCTTCGTCGGGATGCGAAGAGGAGGACAAGGCTAGGATAGGTGTTATGCTTGCGAAGTAGCTTTTAGCAAGACTTGTTGGAGGCGATTTCCTCATCGAATGCTTGGCTCCTTATCTTACTCTCTAGATCGTTAGCCACTTCATAAATGCTAGTGCGGCAACAACCTCACCACTTACCCCTTCCTTACCGTAAACTACTAGTTGTCCTAGAATGACGAGTGATGAAGTCCTTGCTGGGTCGGATGACCACTACAGTTGGATGCTGAGTACCTCTGTACTCATGATACTACCCCCAAACTCTTTTCAGGGTTCTTGATCGACAACAGGTATGGTGATCGACGTTTCGCGTGGAGACTCGACGACGACTAGTTAGGCGGATCCCGGCGGAGGGCCTCGACCCGTGTGGTTATGGGATCGATGTTTTTCTCTTTTCCACTAGGCATTTGCTTGTAGTCTGTACTCAGACATGTACCTTCCGTTGTTGTATTGTATTTGAGGCAGTTGTATGCCGATTGTATGAGATGTTGTATCCTTGTATCTGTAATGTTGTGATATCATGTTGGAAATCCGGGGCATATGACTTCGTCATATGTCGCGGTGGGACTGATATGTGCTTCGTCCCCGGATCTGTATGGAAACATCTAGATCTGGAACAGTACCGCATATCGTGCCTTACAACTTTATGCTTCAACTCTTGCCATGTTTGTGTGCTATTCCATGCATGAGTGATATGCCATGTTAACAACCTTTGTTGATCACCTATAGCTAAACAACTCGAACCTTTCCAAACGTGCGGTATCGTTGTGTGTGACGAGTACTCCACTTAACCTGTTAGTGACCGCTATCGACGGTAGGTGCGATGTCTCGTGTTGCCTTCTTGTTGATGCTTTATCGTGTTTGCCTCGTAGTAATAGATGCTTGCTCGTTGATTGCTTTCCAGTGTTTACCGTCTTGTGTGCTTCCGCGGGTACCTTCGGAGACGATGCGAGCTTGCGATCAACTACACCTTCGAAACCCGACTTATCAACAGGCAAGGACTATGCATTACTTATGATCCATTCTATTTCAACCAGCGGTTTGCATGCTAGTATAGGATAGGTTCGATGTTTGATCCTACCACAATTTTACAGCCTCTTTCAAACCGATACAGCCATGTCCCCTCCCAGCAAACCATGTACTGCTATGTTACTATTGCTCGTTGCTCAGCCCCTGCTTAGTATGCATGCTTAGGATGCTACGATGTTACCCCCTGTTACTCCTTGGTTTGGGATATCACATTATTATATTGTTGTTGATGATATGATTATTATAATGTTGACTATATTCGACGAAGAATGGAAGGTCTAGGCTATCCCGCCCCGACGCTTTGTTCCATTCGAGTCACCTAGGACCCGAGTTCCGGGTATTGGTTTTAAGACTGAGCGTGCCTAACCGCGTGTGGGATTTTATGGGGTCCCGTTTTCTTACCTACCTAGCTCCAAACATTTCTAGAGGTGACCCAAGCTGATTTACCATTTGAAACCGTGTGTGTGCTTGGTTGGGCCCCCAGCTGTTTTAAAACAACTCGGGCCAGCGGAGACAGAGTTCCTCTGTTGGTCCACACTGGTGAGCTAGGGAAGTCCCCTGTTATATAGGTGAGACTAACCCCGACCTTAGCCATACGGAAGAGTCCGATCCGAGGGCGTGGCCGGCTCTTGGATTGGGTGTCGACTCCCCGGGGGCCACCCGGATTTGTGCGTTGTTAGTTAGAGGGACGTGTCATTTTGGATCTCTCGGAACTAAATCATAAAATGGTTGCCTATGATTTCTAGCAACTGAGAGAGAAGGGCGTGCGTGCGGAGCCTTGTAATGGGCAGTTGGTACACCTCTGCAGGGTTAAATCTTTTCGAGAAGCCGTGTCCACGGTTATGGACGACTTGAGACCTACTCCTTGTTCATAGACAACAACAACTGAGATAATCTTAATATAACTAGATCAACGTGTGTGTGTGCCTTGACTACTTCTTCTTCGTTGGGATGCGAAGAGGAGGACAAGGATAGGATAGGTGTTATGTTTGCGTAAGTAGTTGATAGCAAGACTTGTTGGAGGTGATTCCTCATCGAATGCTTGGCTTCTTATCTTACTCTCTAGATCGTTAGCCACTTCATAAATGCTAGTGCGGCAGCAACCTCACCACTTACCCATCCTTACCGTAAACTACTAGTTGTCCTAAAATGACGAGTGATGAAGTCCTTGCTGGGTCAGTTGACCGCTACAGTTGGATGCTGAGTACTTCTGTACTCATGATACTACCCCCAAACTCTTTTCAGGGTTCTTGATCGACAACAGGTATGGTGATCGACGTTTCACGTGGAGACTCGACGACGACTAGTTAGACGGATCCCGGCGGAGAGCCTGGACCCGTGTGGTTATGGGGATCGATGTTTTTCTCTTTGCCAGTAGGAATTTGATTGTAGTCTGTACCCAGACATGTACCTTCCGCTGATGTATTGTATTTAAGGCAGTTGTATGCCGATTGTATGAGATGTTGTATCCTTGTATCTGTAATGTTGTGATATCATGTCGGAAATCCAGGGCATATGGCTATGTCATATGTCGCGGTGGGACCGATATGTGCTTCGTCCCCGGATCTGGATGGAAACATCTAGATCTGGAACAGTACCGCATATCGGGCCTTACACTGATCAACAGCCAAGGACTATGCATTACTTATGATCCATTCTATTTCAACCAGCGGTTTGCATGCTAGTCTAGGATAGGTTCGATGTTTGATCCTACCACATGTTTACAGCCTCTTTCAAACCGGTACAGCCATGTCCCCTCCCAGCAAACCACGTACTGCTATCTTACTATTGCTCGTTGCTCAGCCCCTGCTTAGTATGCATGCTAAGGATGCTACGAATGTTACCCTGTTTACTCCTTGGTTTGGGCTATCACATTATTATATTTTTGTTGATGATATGATTATTATAAATGTTGACTATATTCGACGAAGGATGGAAGGTCTAGGCTATCCCGCCCCGACGCTTTGTTCCATTCGAGTCACCTAGGATCCGAGTTCCGGGTATTGGTTCTAAGACTGAGCGTGGCTAACCGCGTGTGGGATTTTATGGGGTCCCCTCTTCTTACCTACCTAGCTTCAAACATTTCCAGTGGTGGCCCAAGCTGATTTACCATTTGAAACCGTGTGTGTGCTGGTCGGCCGCCAGTAGTTTTCCAACCAACCCGGACCAGTGAGGACATAGTTCGCTTGCTGGCCCACCTTGTCCGGCTGAGGACCCGGTTTCCCATGTGTGATTAACCGGCTATCCAAACCTGCGACAGACGATAGAGACCGATTCGAGAGCGCGGCCGGCTTTTGAGTTGGGTGTCGACTCAACGGGGGCCACCCGGATTTGTTCGTTGTTAGCTAGAGGGACCTGTCGTTTCGAATCTCTTGGAACTAAATCATAAAATGGTTGCCTATAATGGGTAGCAACTGAGAGAGATGGGCGTGCGTGCGGAGCCTTGTAATGGGCAGTTGGTACACCCCTGCAGGGTTAAACCTTTTCGGGTAGCCGTGTCCACGGTTATGGCGACTTGGAACCTACGTCTTGTTCATATATAACATCAACTGAATCATAACTATAACTTGATCAACGTGTGCGTGCCTTGACTGCTTCTTCTTCGTCGGGATGCGAAGAGGAGGACAAGGATAGGATAGGTGTTATGATTGCGTAAGTAGTTGATAGCAAGACTTGTTGGAGGCAATTCCTCATCGAATGCTTGGCTTCTTACCTTACTCTCTAGATCGTTAGCCACTTCATAAATGCTAGTGCGGCAACAACCTCACCACTTACCCCATCCTTACCGTAAACTACTAGTTTTCCTAGAATGACGAGTGATGAAGTCCTTGCTGGGTCAGTTGACCACTAAAGTTGGATGTTGAGTACTTCTGTACTCATGATACTACCCCCAAACTCTTTTCAGGGTTATTGATCGACAACAGGTACGGTGATCGACGTTTCATGTGGAGACTCGAAGACGACTAGATAGGCGGATCCCGACGGAGGGCCTGGACCCGTGTGGTTATGGGGATCGATGTTTTTCTCTTTGCGAGTAGGCATTTGATTGTAGTCTGTACGCAGACATATACCTTCCGTTGATGTATTGTATTTAAGGCAGTTGTATGCCCATTGTATGAGATGTTGTATCCTTGTATCTGTAATGTTGTGATATCATGTTGGAAATCCGAGGCATATGACTTCTTCATATGTCGCGGTGTGACCGATATGTGCTTCGTCCCCGGATCTGGATGGAAACATCTAGATTTGCAACAGTACCGCATATCGGGCCTTACAACTTGGTATCAGAGCTTTACCGACCGTAGGATCCCTTTTCTGGCCAAAGTCGAGTCTAGACAAAAAACTATTTTTTAGTTACTAAGTTAGTTATCGAAGAGTAGGATCTTTTTACTCCTTACCTTTGCTATGGTCAGGACAAGTGTCGTAAGTGTTTTATTCTCGCCTTACCTCTTCAAACTTTAGGATCTCGAGTGTGTGGAGTTTCGGAACCGTTATAATGCCTTGCTTGCAGCGTATTGTCTCGATTCCGATCTCAGGTTTGGGAAATCCTGTAGTACCTTTAGTTCTCCGACTCCGGATAATATCTTGGTCGTCCGTTGACTTCATTCCTCTTGACTAGTATCCTCATGATTTGCGTGAGAGTACTTCCTTGATCATCGCTTTGAATTATCGTTCTTCCTCTTGACACTGATGGTTTCATTTTCCGACGTTGCCGTCTCTCTGCGGAAATTTATCTCGACAGAAGTTCGACGTCGACATGGAGCTGAGTCCCTTGATGGTGGTGTTGAAGATTGTCGACTCTATTTTCTCTCTCCCCTCTCCCCTGGATCGTCCTGGATCTCGGGACGAGATCCCTTGTTGGTGGTGTTGTATTGTAACAGCCCAGATTTCACAAAAATTTAAATTTTTTGTTTTCGGTGTGAATTGTTTGGTTGTCTGATTTGTTTGAGGTGCTTGCATCCCCGATTTATCGATCGGCGATTATTTTTCCCCTTTTATCTCGTATCGAACAGAGACCGACCCTTGCCACCCTAACACTCGACCTTTGCGACACCGGGTTTCACCCGATCACCGTCGCAAAACCGCACGAGACCAGCCGCAGCCAACGGAACGAAAAAACCCGTTTAATAATTAAAAGGGAAAATTTTAAAGCGCCGGAAAGTGTTCTCGGAACGGTTCGAGCGCGAAGTGAATGCTGCCGGCTCGACACGCTGATCGCGCGGTTCGAAGTTTTACCCGAATCGGAGGTCCTGCGGACCCCCGACGGTCAGAAACGTAAACACCACGCGCGCGAGAGAAAAACCGGGGATGTTTTTGCAAACTGCCGGCCACCTAGGCTATATAAATACCACCACTCCCCCACCTCTTTCTAGGTTTTCCCTAAGCCAAAATTGCAGCCACCCCCTCATATTTTGCCCTAAAACACCCCCATTTTCGCACCAAACCCTAACTCCAGATCTAAGATCCAGCCCAATGGGTTCTAGACCATCAGATCGGCCGATCTGACGGCCAGGAGTGCACCACGTCAACCCGAGCTCCTCCCCGCACCCGAGCCACCATGCCCGAGTCGCCCGTGCTCGTCCGCCTCGCCTCCAGCCAGCAGGCCCCGTCGCTGTTGAGCCGCCACCCCGCAGGTCACGGCCGCACCACCCCTTCCTCCTCTTCCGCCTCCCTACCTCTCCTCATCTCCTCTCTCTCTGTGTAGTCGCGACCGCCATGAATGGCCAGAAGCCGCCGAGCTCGAAGCTCCTCGCCGCCCCTGGACGCAGCCCCCCGCCAGATCCACGCAACCCTGGACGGATCCGGCTACCACCGCCCCGTTCCCGGCCGCCCCGTCGCCTTCGCCACCCTGCCTCGCCGGCGACCTGCGCCGCCGCGCTAGAAGCCGCCGCCGCCAGGTCCTGTCCAGGTCGGGACGAGGACGAGGACGCTCCAACCCCCCCGATCGCGTCCACCCGCCTGGGCCGGCGCGCTCCTCTAGCGGCCCACCAACGCCCCCGCCTGGCTCCCAGCCCAGCCAGCCGGCCTGTCCTGCGCGTCCTCCGCAGATGGGCTCGGCCCAAGGTGAGGCGCCCTCGTTTTTTCTTTTTTATTATTTTCATTTTTTTGCTGCGCTGCGTAGTTGGGCCGGCCCACGATGTAATTCTCGCCCGGTGCGTTGTTTAGTTAAATAGCGCCCACCTCTCAACAGTAGCAGATTCGGCCCAGTGCATGGTTTAGTTTTTTTCCGAATAGATTAAAATTGCAGATTGTTTTATTTTTTGCGTTGCCCGTATCTTTTAAACCGTAGCTCCGATCGCGACGCGTAAAACATGAAACTTGCTTAGAATTTTGTGTAGATTAATAAAATGTGCTCTTTTGCTATGTTTGACTTTGTTTACATGTTGTTTTACTGCTAATTACTACCTTGCCATTGTAAACTGTAATTGCAATAACTTTTTATCCGTTGCTCCAATAAAAATGTTTCTTATATGTAACTTGACTAGAATTGCGTGTAGGTTGTGTTTATGCTGTTCTTGCTTGCTAATAAAAGTAATAAAATATTTTTTAGGGGAAAACAGTACCAAACATAATTATTTTGCAGGGTAAATAGCGATATGCCATGTGTAGGAATTTTTACCCACTTAACTTGACTAGTATAGGTAGATTATTTATGTTTCACCTCTTGAAATGTTTGTGTGCTATGCCATGCTTCTGTGCTTGCCATGTTAACAACTTTGTTGACCACCTGTAGCTAAACAACTTGAACCTTTCCAAGTGTGCGGTATCGTCGTGTGTGACGAGTACTCCACTTAACCTGTTAGTAACTGCTCTAGACGGTAGGTGCGATGTCTCGTGTTGCCTTCTTGTTGATGCTTGCTCGTGTTTGCTTCGTGGTAATAGAGTGCTTGCTCGTTGATTGCTTTCCAATGTTTACCGTCTTGTGTGCTTCCGCGGATACCTCTCAGAGACGATGCGAGCTTGCGATCAACTACACCTTCGGAACCCGACTTATCAACAGGCAAGGACTATGCATTACTTATGATCTATTCTATTTTAACCAGCGGTTTGCATGCTAGTCTAGGATAGGTTTGATGTTTGATCCTACCACATGTTTACAGCCTCTTTCAAACCGATACAGCCATGTCCCCTCCCAGCAAACCATGTACTGCTATGTTATTATTGCTCGTTGCTCAGCCCCTGCTTAGTATGCATGCTCAGGATGCTAAGAATGTTACCCCGTTACTCCTTGGTTTGGGCTATCACATTATTATATTTTTGTTGATGATATGATTATTATAAATGTTGACTATATTCGACGAAGGATGGAAGGTCTAGGCTATCCCGCCCCGACGCTTTGTTCCATTCGAGTCACCTAGGATCCGAGTTCCGGGTATTGGTTCTAAGACTGAGCGTGCCTAACCGCGTGTGGGATTTTATGGGGTCCCCTCTTCTTACCTACCTAGCTTCAAACATTTCCAGTGGTGGCCCAAGCTGATTTACCATTTGAAACCGTGTGTGTGCTGGTCGGCCGCCAGTAGTTTTCCAACTAACCCGGACCAGTGAGGACATAGTTCCCTTGCTGGCCCACCTTGTCCGGCTGAGGACCCGTTTTCCCATGTGTGATTAACCGGCTATCCAAACCTGCGACAGACGGTAGAGACCGATTCGAGAGCGCGGTCGGCTTTTGAGTTGGGTGTCGACTCACCGGGGGCCACCCGGATTTGTTCGTTGTTAGCTAGAGGGACCTGTCGTTTCGGATCTCTTGGAACTAAACCATAAAATGGTTGCCTATTGTAACGCCCCGGTTTTCACCAATAGTAATCACTTTTGGTTAATGCCGAGTTACCTTGATCGCATGTGATGATCACTCTTGATCATGATCTTGTTCAGATTCAACCGAAATAAAAATTCCCCGAATAAAAATCCCAACACAATGTGGAAATCAAACTTTTAAGGATGATAAATCTGAAGGTCCATAACCTTGCAAATACCTCACTTGCTATTATAGAATTTAAATCAATATGTTAGCATTACTAAATTGTCCTAAGAAAATTAAATAAAACTGATGTATAAAAGTTGCAGGAAAATATATGGAAAATAATTATAAAATCTCTAATAATCAATGGGTCATGCTAAAATAGGAAAAGGAATTTATTAAAAGGTGTAGATAATTTAAATAAATAATAACAATGCTAGACAACCCCATATAAGCCTTTTAAAATAAATAACCATATTCAAATGGTTTTATTTTTATACCAAACTTTTTCTAGCAATGTAATATAATGCAATACAAATACTGGTGCAAGTTTCACTGTTGAATAAATTCAAATATTATCTAAAAAAATTATAAACAGAAAGGAAAGGAATAATAAAACAGAAAATAACTGCAAATATAAAAAAGGGGTAAAACCCGCCTAGGGCAACCCCCCATCCGGCCCAGCCCAAGCCAGCCCCCCCTCTCTCTCTCTCCTTCTTTCACCTGCTCCCTGCCCCCACCCCACGACGCCATGGCCATGGCCATGCCGGCCCCTCCCCCTGACCTGCCCCCCTCACTTGCCCCCTCCCTCACCTGCTCCCTCATGGAGACAAGGTCGACCACCTGCCCCCTTGACCCCCTGCTCACTCCTCTCCCCCTCCCCACGCTCCTTCCCTCCTCTCCCGCGCGGCACCGAGTGTTGCCGTGGCTGCCCCGCCGTGGTTCCCGCGGCCAACGGCGACGAGGAGGCCAGCCACCGTGTCCTAGGGCCCCGTCGGCTTCATCTTCGTCGTCCGCCACAAGGAATTGAGCCGGGGTGCCCCCTGTCGCTCGAGCCGCGTTCGTCTTCTACCTCCAGTCACCATCTCCATTGACGGCGATTCGCGCGCTCCGAGCTCCCCCGAGCCCGCTGCCAACCCCCTGCAACCCGCCGTGAGCACCCCCTTTGAATCCCCCTAACCCCTGCTCGTTTTCCACTGTGGTTCGTCTTTCCCGCGCATCGCTTGCTCCGGCCACCGCCCGACTCGACGCATCCGTCGTCCTGGTCCATCCCAGCTCACGCCAATGGCAGGGTTGGGTGCAGCGCGTCATGCTGGTCCCGTAGAAGAAAACGGCGCATGGTTTGGTCCCCTGTTTGGAGCAAACGCCCCTCGCCGGTGCCTCCCCTGTTCACCGTCGACGGCGAGGTCTTGGCGGGCTTCTAGCCAGTGGAGTGCCCGCTGACATGTGGGTCCCCCCCCCCCGGTTTTAGTTAGCACTAACCCCCCTCTAATAGTTGTTGTTTATAAATAAACTCAGATTAACCTTTGTGCCTATGACAAGTGGACCCTAGCACTTAGGTTAATTACTAGATTGAATAAAAGCTTAATAATACTGCAGTGTATGACACCTGGGCCCCACCTGTAAGTATTTTAATAAAATGGATTTATAATAATAACAGTGTATGACATGTGGGCCCTCTGCTCTTTTAAAATAAATAGAAATTATTTTAATTATCCAGAGGCTGACATGTGGGTCCCCCATGTCAGGAACTGTTCTGGATAATGTTTTGGATAATGTTGATATAATAATAAAAAGAAATTCAGAAATTCTTTTCAAATGATTTAAACTTTGAATTTGAATATCTGTTAAACCGTAACTCAGATTCAAAAACTTTATACATCAAAATTGATCAGAAAAATATAACGAATACGAATACGCTAACCGTACAACCACCACATCCTCTAACATAACGCACACGGGGTATTCCCCCTCCGATTGCACTGTCCGGTAATCACCCGGAGCCGGTAAAACTTTCCGGATGAATTTATTCTGAACACGAAAGTTGTTCAGAATGGATCAACTAGCACGAATACACCTTTCACATGTTTGTCGGATGTCCACGACACCTCCGGCATGATACCTTCCCCCTCCAGACACCCTGTCCGATAATCACCCGGAGCTGGCAGTTCATCCCCGGATGAATTCCCGCCCCGAGCATAATACATTGCACTACGTTAGAACACCGCCAACACTGCGTTTGCCATGTCTTGAATTTGTATTGCTATTATTGCCGTGTATTTATTGTTTCTTCCCCTCTCTCTTATTGTCCGATAGTCTCGACGTCCGCTGTCGATGCCCCTGTGATCGACTACTTCGTCGACGACCGTACCTCTACCGTCGAGCTACCAGGCAAGCAGAGCCATTCTCTTCCCCAGATATCGCCTACCTTTCCGTACTTTCTTGCACTAGGCATTGTTACTGCTGCTGCTACGTTACAATCCTATTCAATTGTATATCCTGATTTTGTCGCCCCTTGTTGTACCTTCCTTATCCTATGCTGCCTGCTATATATATATATATATTATACTAGCAGGAAAAAGGCGCGGCGACACGCCGCGCCCGTGTGAAAGCCCGTGTGAGCACTTGGTGTTACTCAAGACTATCACTTATGATGTAAGAAGACAACACACATGGACTATATGCATCAGCCAAGACCAGATATATTAATTCACATATTGTGTGATAAATATGCTTTCTTCTAATTTTACATCTTTATGTGTTGTTATCTAATTTGACTTGTATACATTAAGTGTTTTGATGGCAATGGAAGGACGCAAGCGTTGCGATGGCAACTCATGTGAACAATTGATATATCATTACAAAGAATTTTCTTAATGTAGTGGCAATCATTTTCAGATTTTGTTGTTAGCATGCATGGCCTTTCTTTCTTGAACTCTTTTTAGTATTTATGTTTTTAATGATACCAATAGACCTTCTTGGCTTATGTTAAACAAAATAGGTCATGGAACACTCATATCACCAATAGACCATTTTTGGAGCAGGCAATTATGCTTTCCTTGCTAAAAATATCATTCAACATAATAGTTCTCCATTAACAAAAGAGGAAAAGAAGTGAGCGTGCATAAGTGCTAGCTACATCGTACTTTTTATAAGATGATCATCTACATAGTACCAATATATGCTATTTGAAACAGACCATATGCGGCATGCAGTAAGTCCAGCAGTTGAGTAGAAATGGAAGAGATCAAGTAAGGTAAAACCATCAAACTTCATGACAACAGCTAAGTGATTGAAAAAATTTGTTCTTTGTTTGTCCTATCAATAAGAGGAGAGCATATGAAAAAAGTTATCCATTCTTTCCTTTATTTAGCTCAGTGGCCATCCGTTGGCAGTTTCAATCTTAATACTGACACTAGAGCAACAAATCCAATAAATATATCTGTAATGGTTGATGTTTTATTTTTTGTAGAAGGAGTGTGTGCGAGTTGAGTTAACCATTTATAGAAGAGACAAAAAAGTATGAATAACTTATAACAAAGCATAAAAATCCACTATCTTTTGGAACAAAACCTCAATGTATGTTTAGTCAAGCTAGCAACAACTCGAGATCTTGAACTAAAAAAGTTTACATGCGTGCTTCCTCCATGTTACTAATAAGAAAAATAACACACCTTAATGTGTGGTTAAGAGGAAATCACCATTTGGTTGTGTGATAGTAAAAGTTATATTAATCCAATATGTACCACAAGATGAAGGAATATAAGAGATCTAAGAGATTCTAAATAGAATTAAAACCATTTGTGATTTATTTTAACATCGAATATTTGGTTGTATGAGAATAGAAAATGTACAAATCAAATTATATACCACACGTTTAAGGAAAATAATAGAGTGTATGAGAACCTAGATAGTATAAAACTTAATTGTGATTTGTTTGAATACTAAGAAAAATAATAACTAAAAATCTGCCAATTGTTTTTTCCTCCGAATGTAAAAGAAGGCTTGGAGGTGGCATGGCTATTGAAACTTGCATCTTTGATTATTAAGAAAAGATAATAAGATTCTCCTAAAAACCACTAATCGTCTCTCATGTTTAGTCACCGATATTTATTATCAATTTACTACCAAGAGCTTCTTTTGTTTGCTGTTTTTAACAATAGCACCCAAGGTTTAGAAAATCAGAAGTGGACAGGATTCTATCTGGGAAAAAACCACAAAGAAGTATATTTTTTGTTTATCAAATAATTCAAACCGTCAAATAGTGCTTGTTGAAGACCTTTATGCCGATTCTATAATTTATAAGAGAAGCATACTTCTATTTTTTAGTTAAGTGGACATGTAATGAACTAAAGCATCTATAAAAGAGAAAAGTTAAGAATTATTTTGATCTTTTAATTTATAAAATGAGTGATAAAAATATCTATGCAAATTTAGTATTCGGAGAAAATAAAATTAAATCAAGAGTAGTTCTTCCATATAAAAGATGTTGCTGCTTGGCCTCCTGACCAATTCTTTTGGGCTTTTTTGTTTCAGAAACGATTGGCATCAACCGACCGGCCGAAGCATTGGTCGGTTGTCTCGCACACGCTAGCGATCATTTTGGCTGCAATTGGGTGACGACGGGAGCTGCAATCATGACACTAAGATGTTATTATTGCTATAATTGTGATATTAAAATACTACTACCTCCAATCCATATTACATGTCGCTTAAATGGATGTATCTAGATGTATTTAATGTTATATACATCCATATGAGTGCGTGGATGTAAATATGCTACTACCTTATAGCGCTCAAACAAAATGTATCTAGATGTAATTTAGAGCTAAATATATACATTTGTGACAACATGGCCGTCGTCGACGACGCCCATATTTTTGTTGCAAACAAAGATGTTGAAGCGTGGTTGGCGATGATGGGCTGCAAATTTCTGCAAACTGCGATGAGAAAGTTACCATCGATGACTAAATGTTTTGCCACCAGGCGGTGTCGAGTGTGCCCTGCGATGACGGTGTCACGATTTTTGCTGCAATAACACTAAAATTTGTAAAAAAAACATTTTTTGCAGCGGATAGTTTGATTTGCTACAATAGTAATCAATTTTCTCTTAGAATATCCTTTCTTATTTTATTCACTAAAATTTAGGATTTTGGCCAGCATCAATAAATTGTACCTTGTATATCGGTTGATAGGTTAAAGGAATCAGATTAGTGATACAGGGATTAAAAATTATGTTTTTCTACATAATTAGCTATATTAATCACACGTGTCAGTGTAGGAAAGAGTCGGTTCAAAACTTTAAACAGAGTGGTCACGCGCACTGAGTTAGATGGTTAAAAAAGAGAAATAAGGATGGCACGTGTCAGCTAGGAGAAGACTCACGCCTAACACTACGAACGCATACCTTGAAAGAAAGCTTAGCCACCTTGTATAAGTAGTATATTCAGCAGTGAGCCCTGCGCATTGTTAGCCAGGTTTAGAATAGCGGGTCGTGATCACTCTGGTGAGTGAATGCGGATTACAAAATATTATAACTGCAATAGATACGGATCAATGCAGACGCCCTAGGGAACCTACAACGGCGAGACTCTGCCGAGTCGCTTCGAGTTTGACTTACGAGTGGACGGACTCATATTTCACTCTCGTCGGCTCAATAGCGTAGCATCACTGGGATGATACGAGGGTATTCCTCTTTAGTTTATTCCGCTAGTGTCTCGGCACCACCGGGGTGATACGAGAGTATTCCTCTTCAGTTCATTCCGCTGATGTCTCTGTCGAACCTCTTCAAGTGTACCATCGAGGGTGATTCCTCCTGGTTTCACTTGATGGTAGGCACTCGAATCAACTGGTGTCCTAACAGGTAAGGAGTCGGGTGACCCCACGGTGCCCGCGCATGGTATCTTAGCGGAACGACAGGTCAGGTGTATTCCACCGGTGTGCGGCGGGCCTGGTACTGTTCGTAGCCGACAGGTATCCTGTTGTACGAAAGTCGAGCTCTTCGGAGCAAACGCGAGACAAGGTAAGGAGACGGTTCACCTTGTTGGTAACCGCACGAGTTGGTGGGACGTCAGGGCAGGCACCGATGTTACTGGTGGTCCTGACTGCTGTCGTTGTCCGCGACTCATTCAATAAGGGGCAACGACAACGGTTGTCTCGACAGAAAATTAATAAAATGCTTAACGGGTTCGGCAGATGACTTGTGTAGCCTTTTGGCTTGTACGCACTACCTATACGTGGGATTACGATGTGGGCCCTCCGCGTTGTGGTCTCGTTCGAAAGCTCTGAAAGACATCAAGTTCAGCATTGTGGCGCGGTCGGATCCGCATCCATGATAGAGTTGCGTGGTATCCACCGTCCTCACAACGACCCGGAGAGCGAGGGGTGATAGGCCCATGACCCCCTTGCACTTAGGGTAGTAGACCGGCGGGGACCTCTCTGATGAGCCGTAGGATGGGCCTCGGTGGGGTGTTCCCTAACAAGGTGTACGCCACCCTGGAGATCCGAGCATGTAGTATGACACCAGTGCACCCCTGCAGGGAGTTTAATCTATTCGAATAGCCGTGTCCACGGTAACAGGACGCTTTATGCTGAAGCCAGATTCTACCACTACAAACTACTACTATTAAACTGTTGGTTCCGATTTCTCTTCCTCGCAGGGAAGTCGAGGAGGGGATCTCGGAGGCATATATATTTGATATCTAATACAACTTATTATTATACAATGCTGCAGCAACTTCTGCTGCATTGTTACTTTCATTACTGTTATATTAAACTGTTGGCTGATTCTTACCTCATGCTGCAAGACTCGTCGGAAGATGCTAGTCTTCGTTAGGCCTAGCTTCTTATCCTTGCTCTGACTTTCTATCTTGCAGTCCACTATATACAGCCTCCCTTTTCCGTTTGATACAAATGCATAAATGCTTAGTAGCGGACGTAAGACTCGCGGGTATGCTAGATACTCACCTGCTTTATTTCCCCCTTTTTATTGTTTTGCCTGATCGGCCGCTGCAGTCGACGTTGGAGTCCAGGAGCAGGAGATCCCCGATGCCGACCACCGCAACGTGAAGACCCCCGATGCCTTCTACGACGTCGAGTTCCCCTTTGACCAGGAGTAGTTTGGAGGTTCCCAGGCAGGAGGCCTCGCCTTTTCGATCGAGTGTTGATTTTGTGCTATCCTTCTTAAGGCAACCTTGTATTCTTGTGTTTGTACTCTGATACTATTGCTTCCGCTAACTTTGTGCTCTCGAGCTGTTGTATTCGAGCCCTCGTGGCCCCTGGCTTGTATTAAACAGTTTGTATTATTTTATTTGTAGAGTTGTGTTGTGATATCTCACCGCGAGTCCCTGATCTCGATCGTGTACCTTGCGTGTATGATTACTATACACGGTCTGATTTTGGGGGCGTCACACCTATAATTGGTAACAACTGAGAGAGATGGGCGTGCGTGCGGAGCCTTGTAATGGGCAGTTGGTACACCCCTGCAGGGTTAAATCTTTTCGAGAAGCCGTGTCCACGGTTATGGACGACTTGGAACCTATGTCTTGTTCATAGATAACATCAACTGAATCATAACTATAACTTGATCAACGTGTGCGTGCCTTGACTGCTTCTTCTTCGTCGGGATGCGAAGAGGAGGACAAGGATAGGATATGTGTTATGATTGCGTAAGTAGTTGATAGCAAGACTTGTTGGAGGCGATTCCTCATCGAATGCTTGGCTCCTTATCTTACTCTCTAGATCGTTAGCCACTTCATAAATGCTAGTGCGGCAGCAACCTCACCACTTACCCCATCCTTACCGTAAACTACTAGTTGTCCTAGAATGACGAGTGATGAAGTCCTTGCTGGGTCAGTTGACCACTATAGTTGGATGCTGAGTACTTCTGTACTCATGATACTACCCCCAAACTCTTTTCAGGGTTCTTGATGGACAACAGGTACGGTGATCGACGTTTCACGTGGAGACTCGACGACGACTAGTTAGGCGGATCCCGGCGGAGGGCCTGGACCCGTGTGGTTATGGGGATCGATGTTTTTCTCTTTGCCAGTAGGCATTTGATTGTAGTCTGTACGCAGACATATACCTTCTGCTGATGTATTGTATTTAAGGCAGTTGTATGCCGATTGAATGAGATGTTGTATCCTTGTATCTGTAATGTTGTGATATCATGTTGGAAATCCGGGGCATATGACTTCGTCATATGTCGCGGTGGGACCGATATGTGCTTCGTCACCGGATCTGGATGAAAACATCTAGATCTGGAACAGTACCGCATATCGGGCCTTACTGATATGCTCTTTAGGTTGATGAGGAGGCTTTTAGTTAATAATGATGTGGTTTGATTTGATCATGTATAAGTGTTTAATTGCGCTTTATTTTGATCAAACTTAATTGTTTCTGGATCTGAACTATTGTTTAAATGATATGAACTTTTGGATATGAAGTATTGTATGGTATTTGATTGCTTTCGTAAACTTTAGTTCATATGAAGATGAAAACGAAAATAAGAATAAAAACTTTTTCAGTATTGCGAGGGTCGAGGCAGAACAAATCCCGATACGAGTTTTGTTCTATCCCGACCCTTCGATATGAAAAAATGTTTTCAATTCGACTATAAAAGAGGTTTACAGGACGTGGATTTACGGCATCAGCTAAAAATGTTCAGGGTTCTTGATGGACAACAGGTACGGTGATCGACGTTTCACGTGGAGACTCGACGACGACTAGTTAGGCGGATCCCGGCGGAGGGCCTGGACCCGTGTGGTTATGGGGATCGATGTTTTTCTCTTTGCCAGTAGGCATTTGATTGTAGTCTGTACGCAGACATATACCTTCCGCTGATGTATTGTATTTAAGGCAGTTGTATGCCGATTGAATGAGATGTTGTATCCTTGTATCTGTAATGTTGTGATATCATGTTGGAAATCCGGGGCATATGACTTCGTCATATGTCGCGGTGGGACCGATATGTGCTTCGTCACCGGATCTGGATGAAAACATCTAGATCTGGAACAGTACCGCATATCGGGCCTTACTGATATGCTCTTTAGGTTGATGAGGAGGCTTTTAGTTAATAATGATGTGGTTTGATTTGATCATGTATAAGTGTTTAATTGCGCTTTATTTTGATCAAACTTAATTGTTTCTGGATCTGAACTATTGTTTAAATGATATGAACTTTTGGATATGAAGTATTGTATGGTATTTGATTGCTTTCGTAAACTTTAGTTCATATGAAGATGAAAACGAAAATAAGAATAAAAACTTTTTCAGTATTGCGAGGGTCGAGGCAGAACAAATCCCGATACGAGTTTTATTCTATCCCGACCCTTCGATATGAAAAAATGTTTTCAATTCGACTATAAAAGAGGTTTACAGGACGTGGATTTACGGCATCAGCTAAAAATGCTCTTACATCCTGTTTATTTGGATTTATGATCCAGTTTTACATTTTTTTATATTGGATTTAAAAACCAATTTTTTTAAAGTTTTTTATTTATATTTTCGTTTATATAATCATACAAGAATATTTATTTATAAATAAAAATTAAAAGTTAAAAGTATCTATTTAAATAAAAATAAAAATTTATAAAAACTAAAATAAAACATAAATCCAAACAAACAGGTATTTAGTGTGCCGGCCCGTTCGCCAGGTTTGCTCGGGCGCTGCGCACCACACAAGGGGCCCGGGATCTCTCACAAGCAAGCTGAGGTCGGCACGACCTTCTTACTTGTTGTGATGAAGACGGTTGATAAATTCTCCACCACATCCCCCCCAAGCGCAAGCGCGAACCCCTCCCGGATCTGCAACTATCCGCCTTCCGATCCCTCTCGCCGCTGCCGGCGACCCCGCTGCCACCACCGCCACAGCCGAGATCCTTCTCACGGTGAGAGCGAAGATGTACTCGTGGGAGATGCTCTCGTTCAACATCCACGATGGGTTCCTGGAGGCAATCGTGCGGGGGAACCGCTCGGGCCTCCTCACCCGTGCCGATTACAACAATCTCTGCCAGTGCGAGACCCTTGACGACATCAAGATGCACCTCTCCGCCACCGAGTACGGCCCATACCTCCAGAACGGTATGGACTCCTCTCACCTTAGCTCCCATCTTTTTTCTTCTTTGGATTGGGTAGGATGCCGCTTGCTCGTTCTGCGTTTTTAGGGATTCGTGATTACCGATCCCGCCCGTGCGAATTGCGATCTCGATTTGCCCAATTTGAGATCTAGAGTTAATACGGCTGCACCGTGCTCAGAGTTGGAATGCCCGTGCATGCATTGTTATTGTTTTTTGCTTTATCGATCTCAGGAGGGAAGCTCGTAAGCTAGGCCTACCTTCTCCCAATTTTCTCTTGCTCTTTGGGAACCGTTGGGAACAGGCGTGATGAGCAACCAAACGGGCAGTTTTTGTTGTATTTCCCATAGCCCACATGTCATCGCAACTCTGTAGTATATGTAAGCGTGCTCGCTACCCTTGTTTATCCTTGTTTATCCATCGGACGGAAGAGATTGCTGTTCATCGCCCGACAATCACTCCCCCTCCTTTACTTACTTTTCACCTGCTCGGCAGTGTAATGGCTGTAAGGCCTGCATTTCTAGTTGATTTGGGACATCGTTATGTAATTGGGTTGCAAACCCTAGCTGCCGGTGGTGTGCTACTATTGCTTTCCCCTCTTTTATAGTACAGTCCAGGTTGGCACTACCCTCTCCTCTGATTTTAGCCGCATCCGTCTTAAAATCAGTTAGTTCTTAGCTTGTTCCTTACAATTGGTATCTAGAGCCAGGCGATCCTTGAAGACGTTTGAATCTAGAGCTTTGTAGAGGTTCGGTTCTCTCGTAAAATCCATCTTCAAAGTCGGTTTCCGGTGGCGGAGTGGATAACTAAAGGTGGTGGCCAGAGTGGTGATAATTCGGCTGTAGTGGGGAGTTTAGCCTGGTTACTGAAGGATCCTCCTTCAGAATCCTAGCATCTAAACGACCCAGTGTACATCATCGGTGGCGGGAGGCAAAGGTGTCGGTGATCGGTGGCGGGGGAAGGGCAGATCAAGGAGGGTGGTTCAATTCCCACACAACCCAGATCAGGTTTTGGAAGGGTTAACGATAAGCAACTTAATATTATTAGGAGGCCAAAGCTAGCATATATACATGTCCAAAAGGATGCCAAAAGGCTAGAAGGCCAAAGGCCATCATCAATATAACTAACACCCCCCCTCCCCCCCCTCCTCTCAAACTCATGGTGGATCCACAACACTGAGTTTGGAAAGGTGAAATCCATGTTGCACTCTGGTTGGCCTTCGTGAAGAAGTCTGCTAGCTATAAGCCTATAACTCGGAAGGCACATACTGAAGAACAATAACATGATCCTGAACAGCAACACGCACAAAAGAAGTTCCAACACCAATATGGTTGGTAAGCTCACGCTTCACAGGTTCCCGTGCAATACTGATAGCTCATGTACTATGTGGCAAGAGGGTGGCAGGTGTAGTAACAGAAACACCAAAATCCTCCATTAACCATCATAACCAAGTTATCTCTACCGTCAGAAGAGCCATAGTTCGCAACTCGGCCTCTACACTCAAACGAGAAACTGCAGTCTGTTTCTTCGTCTTCTAGGCAATGAGAGAACCACCAAGAAAAACACAGTAGGAAGAAAGTGAACGGCGATCCGAAGGATCACTAGCCAATGTAACATCTGAATAGGCCTAGAGCTGTAACCGGAAAAAATAGACGATGAGAGGTTGTGCCCTGAAGATATCGTAGTACACGAAGAAGGTGCCTTTAGTGAACTGAAGTGGGAGCAGATACAAATTGACTCAGAATATGGACATGATAGGAGATATCTGGACGAGTGAGAGCAAGATAGACAATACTCCCAACAAGATGACAATAACGCGTTGGATCAGACAAGGGCTCACCATCAGAAGCGCGAATGTGAACATTGAGCTCCATAGGAGTCTCAACAGTGCGCTCATCACTAAAAGCCGCACGAGCAAGAAGATCCTGGATATATGTTTCTTGGAAAAATATAAAAACCATTAGAGGTGGAGTAAACCTCAATCCCAAGAAAGTAACAAAGAGGACCAATATCGAACATAAGGAACCGCTCACTGAGGCGGCCTTGACAAAGGCAATGTACTTAAGAATTGTCGTCAGTGATGATAATGTCGTCAACATAAAGAAGAAGAGTGCGACCACGAGCAGGAAGGTGGACAAACAACGCTAGGTCATGAGCACTAGGTGAAAAACCAACTAAAGTGATCACAGAGGCAAAGGCTCAATCCAAGAGCGGGGGGGTTGCTTAAGGCCATAGAGAGAGCGACGACGGCAAACCATGCCATCAGGAACCGAATACCTAGGTGGTGCTATATAAACCTCCTCACACGAGCAAATGTCTCATTGTAATCACGACCATGCTACTGCTGAAAACCACAAGCCACAAGATGAGCTTTATAACGCTCAAGAGAACCATCCGAGCGACTCTTAATCTTATAGACCCACTTACAAGTGATGGGATGAACACGGGGAGGAAGAGAAACCAGATCCCACGTGCTGGTGTGCTCGAGTGCAGCAATCTCCTTTGCCATCGCAAGCTGCCATTCAGGTTCACACAGATACCACGTGCTGGTGCACTCATGTGGACAACGTGCTGGTTGATTAAGTGGGTCAATATGCCACGAGAAGTACCCACTTGGGAGGACTCGAGTTCACACAGAAGATCATTTTGGAATTTCAGTGTACTCTCATTCCTACTTACCGGTTCGCCAGCTGGAGTGCTCGCTAGCCTTGTGTGTCCATCAGGCGTCGCACACGTGCAGAGAGCTTGCTCTTCATCGCCCGACAACCACTCCCCCTCCTTTACTTACTTTTGACCTACTCGGCACTGTAATAGCTATAAAACCTGCATTTCTAGTTGATTTGGGACATCTTTATGTAATTAGGTTGTAAACCCTAGCTGCCGGTGGCGTGGTACTACTGCTTTCTCCTCTTTCATAATACACTAATACAATTCAGATCGGGATGATGGTCTGCTCTGATTTTAGCCGTGTTCATCTTGAAATTCAGTTAGTTCTTAGCTCGTTCCTGACACGTGCCCCCCCCCCCCCCCCCCCCACACACACACACTTGATGAACTTTGCCGCTGCTGTGCAATAAGGTTCCTATAATCTTTCATAAAAACATTTCCTATAATCCTCATTCCTCCATTCCCCCCTTCCGTTTTCAGCCATCTGTCATGTGTTCCAAGTCGAGTTCACCCAAATTATAACATCAGTTTTGTTCGTAAAGAAATATATTATTTTCTCATCTGTTAGGTCACACCGTATAGTGTTAACTGCCGTCTTCCATTAATGCGCTGTTGTGCTATGGTGTGATATATTTGCCGTGTATGCTTGTTCTATGTGTTTCTTCCGATGCTGCTGTATTGTGATCTTATTTCTGATTAATTGCAGAACCTTCTCCTTTGCACACAACAACAATTGTAGAGAAGTGCACTCTTAAGCTGGTTGATGAATACAAACACATGTTGTGCCAGGCGAATGAACCTTTATCTACATTCCTACAGTACATAACGTAAGTAATGAAGCACTGCTAGGATGCTGTTTATTTCTGCTTCGTTTCTACAAGCCACATATCAAACTAGCGCAGGGCAGAGTTCAATCTGATCCTAGCGGGATAATGTTTTCCACAGGTATGGACACATGATTGATAATGTTGTCCTTATTGTTACTGGGACATTGCATGAAAGAGATGTTAATGAACTGTTGGAGAAATGCCATCCATTAGGCATGTTTGACAGGTATTGTTGTTGTTTCTTTCTCGTTTCTGTTAATTGGAGATGTAGCAAATACTGACTGTTCATTTTTTTCCTGTCAATCAACAGCATTGCATCACTTGCAGTAGCTCAAAATATGCGTGAGCTTTACAGGCTGGTTCTAGTTGATACACCCTTAGCACCATATTTCTCAGAGTGCATTACATCTGAGGTAAAAACTTTGCTGTCCATTTCTGTTGAAACAGTTAAGTATACCTTGGTATGTCATGGGAGCTTTATGTTTATTGTGTAGGATCTGGATGACATGAATATTGAGATCATGAGGAACACACTCTACAAAGCGTATCTTGAGGATTTTTACAAATTTTGCGCGGTATGTACTACTCAAATATGGTGACTTGTACAATTCTGACTGAAAATGTTGTTTTGCTTAATTTTATTTGGTTTCTAAGTAACTTATTCACAACAGAAATTAGGTGGTGCGACAGCTGAGATCATGTGCAATCTCCTTTCATTTGAAGCTGACAGAAGAGCTGTAAACATTACAATAAACAGGTAAAGCACTAAACATTTCATTCTTTTGTGTGTGACAGATCTCCTTGTTCGCAATTACATTCACTGACATCTGACTGGTAATTGCCTTGTCATGCTTTTCAGTATTGGAACTGAGCTGACTAGAGATGACCGCCGGAAGCTGTACTCCAACTTCGGTTTATTGTAGGTTTCGATTGGATGTAGCACTAACACTACTTTTAGTTAAAATATGTCTCTTTTGCATGTGGTTATAGTAGTCTGATGTTTTCAGGTTTCCGTATGGTCATGAAGAGTTGGCTGTCTGTGAAGATGTTGACCAGGTTTATCTCAGTTCTGCTTTTAAGCTCAATGCCGGTCATTCTGCTACATAAATATATTCAGTTGTTTAAACACGAATTATAATGCCGTGAACTGGTTCATTTCATTACCTAACTTAGTGCATATTGCTTGGTATTTCAGGCTTAAGTTCTGTTAATATAGTTATTTAATCACAAAATGTCTGTGTCAAGTGTTTGTGATAGGACCATTGATAATAATTGATCCCTCATGATGTCTTTCAAACATACCATGTGCCGTGGGCTGAACCCTTCCTCCTTAAGAATGGAGAAGCTTCATAGTTACTAGTCACCAGAGCCAAGGAATGGGGTTACCTCTCTCGGGTGGCTTAAAATGAGATTAAAGAAAAGGGGGGGGGGGGGGTAGGAATGGGAGGTTTGTGGAGTGACACTTTGCTTTGATAGTACCAACAGTCCATTTTATGTGTTGATAGTTGATTGGCAAAAGCCATTGGTGTACAACTTGTTGATGGTGTGAACAGCCAGATAAGCCTCCATGAATTTGCCTGCAAGTTTCATGTTCCTATCCTTCCATTACGGCCAATTTATCCTGAGTGAGGGGACATGGCATCAACCTGTGTTCCTGGCTTATCTGAGAGGCGTTGTATTTCATGGGAGATGGTTTGGTGGCATATATTTTCTGTGTGATGGGCATACGTCAGACTTGGCTTAATGTCTCCTCTTGTATATCAACTGCAGTATGACTGTTTTGTTTGGCCAACAGGCAATGCAGTCATTGTATCATTCTAATATCACATGGTTCTTTCCTCGCATGAAGATTGATAC
This sequence comes from Bromus sterilis, assembly GCA_950022295.1. Classification (NCBI taxonomy): domain Eukaryota; kingdom Viridiplantae; phylum Streptophyta; class Magnoliopsida; order Poales; family Poaceae; genus Bromus; species Bromus sterilis. The sequence continues at coordinate 171,343,164 of OX465597.1, forward strand.
ACATTTTCTTTTTTATGAAAATTTCCCTATGTGGGATACTTATCCTGCAAGCATGTGCCAGACTATCTGTTTCTTTCTTTGTGTATCATCGGCATTTGTGAAGCTAACATTTTAGCTAAAGTAACACACATTTATAGATTATCCTTATTTGTTTGCTTCTTATTATGGATAAGTAGTTTTTCTGTTCTGATCTATGCTCTCTGTGATGTATTGTGGTTTTGAGTGTGATCTACATTTGGTAGCTCTGGCTTGAAAGTTAAATGTGTGTGTTTTGTTGTGGAGAAGAAAATAAAAAGAGCATAGGAAAATCTTGACAAGCCTGTATTATTTCAAGGGGGGCTGCATCTAAGTTATACTGGAACTTAGACCAGTGCTCTCTTCATAAAAGTGAGATCTGTGCCCACACATTAATTATTCTGACTGCCGTTAGTACTTTTTTCGTGCTCATCCTGCAGGTGCGTGGTGTAATGGAGAAGTACCCCCCATACCAGTCTATTTTTGCCAAGATATCATATGGCGAAAGCCAGATGTTGGACAAGGCCTTTTATGAGGAGGAAGTAAAGAGACTGTGCTTGTCATTCGAACAACAGGTACAATTTTTTAGATTTATCTTATATGTAGGTTTACACAAGTTACTTTATACTCTGTAAACTAATATAAGATGTTTTAGATAGCTAAACTAGTGATCTAGAACATCTTATATTAGTTTACGGAGGGAGTATGAACTATCTGACTGGAATAGCGACAGATGGTCAAAATGTAAGTTCAGAAGCGTCCTGTAGCCTGACCAGGCTGAACATACAGTGCGTCGTCCAGAAAGCATTGCCCGTTGTAACACACGCGTATACTAAAAACAGAAGCGTTGGTCAATTCTGTCGACGAACTAGTACGTGAAGCAACCAATTTCTTTCCTGTTAAGTTCAGATTTATGTACACGAAGCAGGCTGCTCTGCCTTGATCGATTCTTCCGACAGCTGGTTGTTGTTGGATGACCATGTGAGAGGCTACATAGGGGGAGATTTGTCTGGTTTTGTAGAGTTGAGAGGGCTAGATACCCGGTTTTATAGATGAAGTTGAGGGGGTTAAGTGGTCCATTTGTGAAACCTCAGGGGGTATGACTTATTTTGTTACCGATTATACACCCAATAAAGTTCAATGGTAAACTAGAACTATTTGGTAGACTGATTCAGTCAGAGTCTACAACACGCCCAGCCACATGCTTGTAAATACTCCCTCCGTAAACTAATATAAGATGTTTTAGATCACTAGTTTAGTTATCTAAAACATCTTATATTAGTTTACAGACGGAGTATGTGCTAACAAGACACAGCATTGCACATGATTCTATTTATCAATCGTAAGTCATAACTCTATTTAAACAACTTGTGAGCGCTATGCTCAGCCCACCAGGACCTCCTGTGGTGCTTGTAGTTCTTCTGAAGAATTGCCATAAGTACTAGTGCGTGTTGATGAGTTTTTTGTTTGAGGAAACATGCAAGCTCTGTGTGCCACTATTTCAGACCTGACTTTAGAATTGAAGGTGGGAGCTATAATGTTCTCTTATTTGTGCAGTTCCATTATGCTGTTTTCTTCGCGTACATGAGGCTACGGGAGCAGGAGATAAGAAACTTGATGTGGATCTCCGAATGCGTCGCCCAGAACCAGAAGAGCAGGGTCCACGACAGTGTGGTGGAGATCTTTTGATCTCCCACTATGACTGCGTATGGTTGTACAAAAGGCCTGCTTTGATCATGGTACTATCGATTGCACTTGTTACGACTTCAGGATTTGTTATTCCTCCTGTCCTCTCTACGCTAGCAGAAAAGCTAGACCTGGAGTAGTGTATCATTATTTGTTTATTGTATAAAATAAAAGGCGCAATTGTACGGTAAACTAAATAAATGTTGCCTATTTTCGCAGTCGGTTGGCCTATTTGTGCAGTTTGTTGGCAATGTACATCAAGATATCAAATGGTTTCTTGGCAAGATCCTACTTTCATCTTTTGGTGCGTTGCATTCTGTCAACTTCTACTCTTGGTATGTTGGAACTTGTGCAAAGTTGAAAATTGTCCAGGCGGAAGGTAACAGAGGAAGTGGACAGCTTGTGATACGGACACCAAATGTGTTCTCGTTTCGTCTTAAGTCGCCAAACGAACCTGTCTGCTCTTAACAAGTGCTTGCACCCAACGAGGGTGACCCAATTGGTCCATGAGGCCATTACTATCTTTAATTATGTCATGTTCATAGGCGCATAAATTATGATTATTTGGATACAATGAATACATATTGTAGTACATACAGTTTACAATGAATACATATTGTAGTACATACAGTTTACAACAAGTTATATCAAATCATATAGTTTAGAAACAATACATTGTACCAAGTTATATAGTTTACAAACCATTAAATTGTAGCACATATAGTTTTCTAAATCATTACGGATTTTTTTATGTAAGTCCATGTATGCTTAACCATATCATTTTATAGTTGCACGATCACGCTTATCATGATGAAATTGGAGGAAATGTGCATATGGTATCGCTTCCCCTTGCTCCTGTTTGAGGCATAACATTGCCACCCTGTTAATCCCACCCTTGATCGTAGATACTATCATCATGCATGTTCTCTATGATCATGTTGTGCATGATCAAACATGCATTCATCACATCCTCCAAAGTTTCAACATTGTGAGAACCTACTACGCCAAAAAAGTGTTAAATTCAAATATCTTGATATGCCACAACCTCGAGGATCACAGTGCAACCATCAACATGTCCCTTGTATTGCCCTATCAAGCAAATGGATAGTTTTTCCACTCCCAATGCATACAATCTATGCTTTCAAGCATCCCTCGAAAGCCTCTCGCATCATTCATCTCCAACAACCGGACTGTATCCTCAGCATTTATAGACTTAAGTACTCCAGACCAAACACTTGAACCACATCCCTGTAGAATCAACATTTATAGACTTAAGTACTCTAGACCAAACACTTGAACCACATCCCTGTAGAATCTGTACATTGACTCTAGATAAGTAGACTCGCTCATGTGCACATATTCATCAATGAAATCACCGAAAACTTCATATGCAAACATCTGAACAGTTGTTGTGCATTTCTGATAAGAGGAGAACCCAACCTCGCCAATAGCACACTTGCCTTTGAAATAACCATCATAAGCTATCACTCCCCTCCCGAATACGATTGAACAACGATCTACACATCCGAAAGTGTCTCCGAAAAAGATTGGGAGAGGGAAAAGTGGCACCTGATGAAAGTAGTCATCATAGAGCTGGAGATGACCACGTTCTCTGTTTCGATTCAACTCAGGAGCATGCTCGATTATTAAACCTTGGAACTTTGGTCGCTGCCTTGAAATGTGATCATTAACGAGTAGCGTAGCAACCAAAACATCGGCATCTTCATGATTTTCTCGGCCGATGATGACTCCATGAAATCTACATCTCTTATAGAGATAAACCCCACTAAGATACATTTATGGTGTCTATCTCAACATGCAAGCTATCCACATCACCCATTATTGTAGCCAATCATTTGTCCATGTCATCCACTAAGAAATCTCCATTAAGATGCATGTATGATATCTATCACAACATGCAAGCTATCCACACCCCCAATATATTAGCTAATCATTTGCCCATGTCATCCACTTTCATTTACATGCACCTTATACCCTTTCAATTTATATTGTAGAGTTTTCTATAGAGATTTCCGCTGCAACACACGGGGTATTCTTCTAGTTGATGTAAAAAATCATCCCACACTATCAGCCAAGGTAGAATTCGTACCTCACACGGGGTGGGAAATTGACCAAGCACCTTGTGGTCAGCGGTCCTTAATGAAGAGGTCGAGGCTCGGCCAGCGTGCTTGGGGCAGCGGAAGCATGGTCGTCGACCGCAACGTTCTCCGAGTCGTAGTGGTGGAGGTACAACTCATGACAGTGGACTCCTTCCTCCGATTGTAGCTGACGGTGGCCTTCTTGAAAGTCCAAGTATGTGATCAGAGGGGGAGGGGGTGAATGATCACTTCAAATTTTCGACTGAAACTATGAAGTGAAGCATAAGTAAAGCGGAACAACGAAGTAAAACTGGAAGCGAAACTAAATGCAGTGAATCAAAACACATTGAAGCATAACTGCGAAGCAAATGCAATACAGAAGGTAATGCTTGAAGTAAAACGAACTGAGACTCGGCGATGTTTGTTCGACCAGTTCACGCTCTGCAAAGCGCTACGTCTGGTTGGAGGGACTGGTGATTGAACACCTGGAGAAAATCTCTCTCCGTCCGTTGATCCACTTCACCAAACTCCTTGAGCTTGGTCAGTTCTTCACTCGTGGTTGATTATTAAGGAAATCACCGAAACCTTTGACAAACTGGACTTCGAGGCGACAATTACTCTTCGCTCTCTGAAGAACAACACTCTAACCGTCTAGGAGAATTGCAGTTATCCAAGATAAAAAGGCTAGTAGGCTTACACCTAAGTCATCTCGAATCTACTCACTAAGTCATCTCGAATCTACTCAGATCAATGGGACTTAGGCTTCAGTATTCTTGGTTTTCGGTTTTGCTTCGGTGGAGTTCTTGGGGTGCTCTCTTTTCAATCTCTCTCAGGAATATTCTCAGAGCAGCCACCCGCAAATGGAGGACGGGGCGGCGTATTTATAGTTGGCGATCCCGAGGCGCGGAATGACCAAATTGACCCGATGTGACAGCTTGACACGTGTCCACAACAGTCAGATTTTTCATCACTGCGCAACTTTACTTGCGGAACAATTAAAGCTGACTCACGGACTTAGTTCTGTTTCAGAAGCCAAAGAATGAAGTCTTTGCTACTGAAGCTTAACTTAGTGCACATGAGATTTCTTCGCTCTGGCTTCTCACTTGGTGTGGATTTGATCTGAGCATTTTCTCAATAACTTCGGTGTCCACAAACTAAAGGCCCCTCTTGATAGTACGGTTTGTCCTATGACTCAAAGAACAGAAAAAGAACTACACAAAAACATCTAAGTCTTGCGCCGTCTTCTTCATTTCCTTCAATGAGTTGAGCTTCAGGACACCTTCATTTTTGGGGGTCATCCTCCGTGATTAAGCTTCACTCAGGGGGTAATGCTTCGATAACTTGAAAACCTTCCCTGAAGCTTTATCACCTAGCTTGTCCTTCAGGAACCTATTCAACTGTTTACACTAGAAAACATTGTTAGTTCCTCTACTGTCTTGTCCAATAATATTCAAAACACACGGGGGAAAAACTTTGCTCTTACAATCTCCCCCTTTTTGTACTATTGTTGACAAAACAGACATCGATAAAAGATATTGAAGTTTTTGTGATGTGATGGGACAAACTCTAAGATATGAAGTTTTTGGCTCCCCCTGAATGCAAGCATCGAAGATTTATATAATCGAAGTTAAATGCTTGAAAGAAATTTCTTCGGTGGAGAGCAAAACAAATATCTTAGCGAATACAATTGCATTTGAAGATATATATCCAGGAATGTATGCAATTGCTTCCAATGACCTGTGACTTAGAAAATAATAACCACATGCAAGATAGAAGATACGAAGCAATACTTGCAAGCAAAGGGGTTATTAAAACTTAAGCGTAGCATAGGAGTAGCAAGACCGAAGTTTAAACTTAAGTTACAACCCAATCGAAGTGAATGGAATGTTTGTTGTAACATAACCAAGTGAAGCAAAAGCAAATAGCAAAAGCCCTTTCCCCGATGCAAATCATCTAACTCATCGATGCCCTCATTCTCCCCCTTTTTGTCAATGATTGGACAAAAGGTTGGGAAGAGTTTCGAGAGATCTATAGCGCGACATCAGCACCCTGGGAACCCGACGAAGCTGAGCTTGACGAAGACTCATCCGACGAAGATTGATCGCCAGAGGATTCTTCTTCGGAAGAAGACGAAGGAATGGCTTCGTGGCGCGTCTGGGTGATGAGGTTGATGTCGAGGTCGCTGTCGTCGAGGCCTTCGTCGTCCTTTGATGTGATGGAGTCGTTCTCAGAGACGGTGTCATGCCTGATGGGTTCTGGTTCGTTGACGAAGAAGACTTCATCAATCTTGTGCAGGAGAGGGATCTTTTGATTTGGGCGGTCCACCGTATCATCACGGGAAAAGTTTCGCTGGAGGTGCTCATATTCTGTGTAAATGCGATCTTTACAAAGGCCTTTTACAGAGTTGAATTTCCGGAGCCCCTTCCAGGAATGACGTTTGAGAACACGTAGATACTGATTGTTATTGAGCGCAATGTTGCCAACTCGGTTGATCTCATCAGCAAGACATTGCATCTGGCGCTGATTGGCTTCAATGAAGTTCTCAAGCATTTGCTGCGACCGAAGATTAACTTCAAAGTGGTGGCAGTATTTCTGGAATTTCTTGGATAAGTTTTGCTCATTAACTTCATGGCGCACACCAACATATGTGGAAAAAGGATCATTGGGTTTCCTCAGGAATTCCAAATTGTCACGCACAGGTGGGAGGAAAAGCTTTGGATGATGGCGAGCCACAAATTCTTCATTCCTACCATAGTCGCATACAACTTGCAGCCAGGGAGCATAGGGTTTCAGTGTGAATGGCAGCTCTGCTGCATGGACCAAGTTCCGAAGAAAGCAGTCTTCAAAGTCAAAGATGAGACCATGAGTGAGCTTCATAATGGCATGCCTTGTATCTGGATAAATGTTCGATTCTTCCGAAGCAGTACTCAAAGGAATCAAGGATTGGGACAAAATGTAGAACCAAGTCCTGGAGATGAAGTTCAAATGCTTCGGGCGAATGTTTTCAGGATTTGCAGTTACTTCAGTATCCAGCAGGGTAGCAAATTGTTCTTCAGCCAGATCAGGTTCTAAGTGAATCTTTTCTTGAACTCCAGAATGCCTTGGAATATTGACTATCTCCATGAATCCGGCTGAAGACATTATGAAGATTTGACCTTGGATCATCCATTCCAGCGTCCATGAGATGGGTTCATTTGCATCACCAGAAACATATAGAGTGGCGTAGAATTGCTTGATGAGTTCAGAATTGAAGGGAGTGCGTAAAGCAAACAGTCTTGTCAGATTCTGATTCTCAATGGTTTCGGTGATGTTCTGGAAGCAAGTGGCGGCTGAAAGACTTCGCATATCCAGATATTTGTGGCTAAACAGAACACCTTGCCGACAGAAAACTTTGGTGTATAAAATTTGTTGCTCTGCAGTCCAGAAGCGAAGATCATTTGCAGTTCGATCTGAAGCATAAGAACTGACACCAAAGAAACGGTGACGCTTCTGATGTTGTTCTAAGCTGAAATCCGGACCATGCCTTGAAGAATAACCAGCGCCCTTGAAAATGGGAAATGTTTCACGAGGTTAATTTGAGTCAAGCTGGGTGTCTTGGCAGGGGCGCGAATGAGCGCGAAACCTTTGCGGAGGAGCTATTTGAGTGGCTCTAGAAGGGCCAGCAGTTTGAGAGACTATCAGCGCTTGCTCTTGCGAAAGATTCAATATCTGAACTTTCTCATTTTCATCTTCATGTGCTTCGACGCGAGGCACATTTGATTCGGACTCTTGAGCGGTTCTGGCATGGGAATAGTCTCGGGTGCCACGGGTTCTGGAGTGGGTTGGAGAGGGTATATTTGCTTCATGGGGAGGTGATGGAGGTGGTGCGGGAGAAAATGGTGGTGTGGGAGTCCTTTGCGGTGCGGGGGTTGGAGCACGGATGGGTGTGGGTGCACGGGGTGGAATGGGTGCGGGAGTTGGAGCAGGGGTTGGAGTGGGGTTAGGAATTCTCTTGGGGGTAGGAGCTTTTTGCGGTGTAGTTGGTTTGGGAGTGGATCTAGTAGGAGGAGGTGTGGGGGTTTTGGTGGGTGGAGCTGAAGCTTTTGGTATAAGCTGGGCAGGCTTTGGCTTCGGAGAAGGAGTGGGAACTGCTTCAAGCATTTCCTTCGGCTGCTTATCACTAGTGTTCATGTCGGCAGCTGAGGCCAAAGTGATCTTCCGCTTCTTGGTAGATTTCTTCTTAGGAGATGGGTCTGAAGCCTTTGAAGCAGTAGGCTTGGCAGCAACTGGATTTGCAACAGCTGGTTCAACTTCTTGCGGAGCCTTGCGCTTCCGCGAATCTCTTTCCATAATGGATGCATTATGAGTCTTCACCATTTCATCGACAGCGGCTTTAATCTTGCCCCTGAATATTTTTATGTTATCCTTGGTGCTGGTGTTGACATCTGTCACTTGCTGAAGCAATTTCAATGCGTGCTTTTTGAATTCTTCATCGGGTTCAGTTTCAGCGCGCTTCTGATAGTTGTGAATCTTTGAAACTTCAAATCTATCTCTTGAATGCAAATCCTTCAGCTGACTAATCATTGTGGAGATCATTGATTCGATGGAGCTTGATATATAAACTTCACCTAGATCAACAGCTTCAGGCTCTTCAGCAGCACATTTCTCCCAAAGGGCTTCAGTGATGCCCAATTGATCCCATAGTTCGCCTTCACGAGGGTCAGGGAACTGATGTTCACTATGGCGATCAGCTTCAGTTTGAGCTTCAGGAAAAGATATGCCTTTCTGCTTCGGTGGAATAGCTTCAGTGGAGGGAGTCATATCAACAACAGACTTTTTCTGAACTGCCCTAGCAGCCTTCTCAGCTTTCTTTGTCCTGAGGCCTTCTAGAGAGGCCTTGCGTTTAGCTTCGTGCTCAGCCAGCTGTTTGGCTTCTGCGGCAGCTTTCTCTTCATTATTTTAGGCTTCGGCGAGCTTGCGCTTAGTCTCAGCCTTTTCTGCAGCCAGTCTAGCGGAGTCTAACTCCTTTTGCTTTCTTGCGGCTTCCTCATTTGCCTTCTGCTTTTCAGCAAAGCTTCTAGCAAGAATGTTTCGCTCAAGTGCCTCTGCGAGGTATTTCTGTTTTAATTCTTCTTCAGTGAGCTTTCGCTTCGCTGAAGGGTTTGGTGGGGCAGACTGCTTGGGCTTCGCTGGTGCAGCAGCCTTTGCAGATTGTTGTTTGGCAGGGTCATGCCTCTGCTTCGATCGCCTCTCAGTGTTGAGAGCATCAGCCGGTGGCTTGGAGGCCAAGGGCTTCGCAACCACCAAGTTTGATAGGTCAATGGTGGGGCGAGCAGAGGGCTTGTCCTTGGGATCTTGAATCTTTATTCCTTTGGTAGCAGGTTTTTCTCCTGGCTTCTTCTTCAAAGGAATCCGAAGCCTTTGCTTTTTGGGGGGAGGAGGATCTGATTCATCATCTGCTTCAGATTCAGATTCGTTATCAGCAGCAACATTTGATTCGTCCAAAATTGAATCTTCCAGAGCTGCTTGATCCAGTCCGGCTTGCTCTTCATCATCTGTGGAAGCATGAGGAGGAGAAGCTGATTTCTTCTTAAGTTTCTTTTTCTTCTTCGAGCTAGCCCCAACATCATGGGCTTCATCTTCAGCTAACTTGGCAGCTTTCTTAGCTTCCTTGAGTCTCTTTTTCTCAGCAGCGATTCTCAATCACTCTTGCTCATCAGGGTAGTCATCTAGAGTCTTGAGAGTATTGGGGTGAGGGACCTTGGGTGGAACTGGGTAGTAAAAATGTCGATTTTCTTTGGTGTACTGACTGCACATGGCAGAAGTGTATTGATAGGGTGTACTGAAGGCAAATTGCATAGCCCACTTCCAGTCAGGGATGCTTTTGTACTTGTACCATCTGACAACCCAGTAACTGTTAGGAAACGTAGTAGAAAACAAAAATTTTCGGCCTACGAATCAAGAACCCAAGATCATCCAAGAAGATTGCATACAAGGTTTTAAGTCATGGCTCACCAACCGATGTAGCGGAAGTAGAGTTGGTGAAGCTCGTGGACGTAGTGGAAGTAGATCTCGCAAGTTCTCCCACGAACAGTCCCTCGATCAATCCCACGAACAAGTCCCGCGATCTAGTCCCACGGACAAGTCCCATGAACAAGCTCCTCGAAGAAGGGTCGAAGGTACGACCCCTCCATTAGTATCCACACATCCCGTAGCAGCAATCCAGCAGCGCTCCGCCGTCCAGAGATGAACGCCACCGAGAAAACTAGAGGGAGAAAACCCTAACGGATTCCGATCTAGAACAGCGTCTAAACCGGGGTCTAAAAGTGGAGCAACGGGGTTTAGAGGAGGGAGGGTGGCGCATAGACCTTGGGGACAAGTTGTCTTGCTCTCCCTCTCCCCCTGGCTCACCTTATATAGGTGGCCAAGAGGCCTAGGGCGCAGCTCAAGGAGGATTGGGAGTCCAACTTGGACTCCCAAGCCTTCCAAACCTTCCCACACCTTCCCACCGGAAACCTGCCATAATGTGATTTGGTAATTCCACCTGGAGGAGGATTCCTTCCCCTTGGTGCGCCCCCACCCCTTGGCCGGCCAGGGCAGCCTAGGTGGCTTTCCCCCCAAGGCTAGGGGCGCAGGGGAGTGGGTGGTACTACCCGGAACCTTCCGGAACCTTCCATGACCTTCTAGAAGCTTCCAGGACCTTCCGGGACATACCGGGACCGTTTCGGGACATTCCGGACACTTCTGGAGCACTTCCAGCACCTTCCGAGACCGTTCTCGGACGTTCCGGAGTCATCCGGATAGTTGCCAAGACCATCCGAGTTACAGTTTAAGCCACCCGATGACCGCGAAGGTTGTCGGGACGCCCAGCGATTATCCGGAAACTATTCCGGTTGATCCAGGACTTCCCCAGTACCATTCTCATATGTTCCGGAACCACCTGGGACTACTCCAGAGTGATCCGGACATAACCTTAAATACCCAGAACTACTTCTGGTGCCCTTATGAACAATTCCATAAATCTCCGGAACTACTTCCGGTACCCGTATGAACTATTCTGCTTTGCTTCCACTAAACCTTCTACCATACTAGTATTCTAACAGACTACTGCTCGTTAAGTGTGTGACCCAATAGGTTCGGTATAATGCGGACATGACTCAGAACATCTTCCGGACATAGGTCAACAGCCTTTCGTCAATAGCCAATAATCAACAGCGGAGCCATGGACACCCACGTTGACTCCCGCACATACACGAAGAAACTTCGAGTGAACCATTATGTTTATTCACGTACCATTCCCTTTGCTTCGTGATATATGACAAAGTTAGAGGAGAGATGTTTGGCACCCATGTGTAACAACTTCTTGAACACAAGCCACTCGTTATCCTCTTTGCTCGTTTGTCCATTTTCTCGTTATCGTATTCCGGTATCCCCGTGACTGAATCACAATGCGTCTGGCCAGACTATAATGGATACCGTCATACCGAGTGGGCCCAAAGTCAATATCTCTTCATCGTGAAGGAGCAAATCCCATTCTTGAACTATCACAGTCACTAGCCACACCATCTGACATACCCAGAACTTATTTTACTACTTCCCATTTACGGGAGGATTCATCTAAGAACCAAAGCATGTCTTCCTGTGTGAAGCAACTCGATACTCTCATGGTCTAAGGAATTACGTATATGATAACATTTCATGATATGACTTATAACGTTGTTACGATGTGATCTCTAAGTATATCATTCAATACTGGGGTCGGTTCAACATCATTGTTCTGCTAACAATATGTTCCCATTGCTACTGACATCCTTGTTACAAGAACAATGTCCATGATTAAGAAAACGTAATCATCAGTTAGCACATGAGCTGGTCTTAGAGGCTAAACCAGGAACTCTTGGTGTTTACATTTCCACACATGCAAATGAGTTTTCTTATGAATCTCACAGTCAGGGTCATTGCAATTATAGCACAGAAATATAAACATTAATTACGAACGTGGAAATATATATAATAACATTTTATTATTGCCTCTAGGGCATATTTCCAACAGTAACGACGAATGTTTTGCAGGCGAATCTTGCACTGATCTTTGGTTTCTCCAGGAGGCGTATCATATCCAAGCCCAATGCGAATGGATTCGGGGATGCCTCGAGCATTGTTGGTTTCCTTGGTTCCGCCACCTTTCTTCTTCGGAGCAGCTTGTTCTGCTTCGTTGATGTGATCAAGATTTGGGGACTCATTCCAGAAACCTAAATCCTCAGATATCCTGTGAAAAGCATAAGGTTGCGAGGGAAAGAGGCAAGTATGGAATGAGCACCAGCAAAAGTTTCGACCACAAAGAAAAAAGGTTTTGATAAGAGATTCAGTGATGAATAAGGGTGATGATTCTAGTCAGTTCTGAGCTAGACTTAACCTCATCCATGATGAACTGTAACCCTAACACAGAACATATAGCCACAAACCCTAACTTCTAACCTGAATCACGATGGGAAGCAAGTTTCCCAACGGAGCAACGATCCAAAGGATCAAAGAATCCTAAGAGAATCATCCCAACATCAATATTAAGAACTCGGATCCAATCTAGAATCGGATGAACAGAGAGAGACAGAGATTGGATCGAGGGCTCGGCGTACCCTAACTCGGTGGCGTCGAGCAGCTACGGCGGAGATGAGAGGAGAGGAAGTGCTCGTCGACGGCGTGAAGTCCACGGCGGCGCTCTTCCGGCAGTGAAGCGGCGAGAACGGCGACGGAGACGAGGAGCTCGGCGGCGCGCTCGGGAGCGATGGGGTTCCAGAGAGATGTGAATGAGGAGGTGAGATGGAATCGCTGGGGAAGAATGCCTTATATAGGCTGGTCTGACAGGAGTTGTCAGATCAGATCGGACGGCTCCAAGCGTCCGTCTCTCCAGATTCTACGGCGAGGATTTTGTGGAGAATCGCGAGAAAATCTCAACGACCCGGATTTGATGGGATCTCAACGAACGAAGAATATGTCTTCGACTTGAGTAAAACTTCGATAAAAATTGGAAGCATTTGATTCGGAACTCAATGACGTTCGAAGCAAAATACTTTCCGTTTCAATTGTGCTCAACCACTTTGGACAGATAGAATAAGAAAGAAGAAGAACCGAAGGGGTAGGGTCCGAAACTTATCACCTCGAAGAAAAACCAAACGAAGCAAAAGGTGATAAGAATTGAGGACTAAATCCAAGAAAAATAAAATTGAAGCAAAAACAAGTAACGAAACCAAATGATAAAACACGAAGTAAATGAATATATACAAGGAGGTAAAGGTTCGGTCTTACAGTACATTGTGTGAGTCCAATATATTGAGCTCACACCTTAGCGCATAGAACCTTTTCTCATCCAATGGTTTCGTGAAAATGTCAGCTAATTGATCTTTAGTTCTGACATGACTTATCACAATATCTTCACGCTGAACATGATCACGAAGAAAATGATGGCGAATGTCAATATGCTTCGTGCGAGAATGCTGCACAGGATTGTGAGCAATTTTGATTGCACTCTCATTATCACATAGAAGGGGAATTTTCTTCGCATGAATACCATAATCCTTCAGCGTTTGCTTCAACCACATAATCTGAGTACAACATGACCCAACGACAATGTATTCGGCTTCAGCTGTAGATATTGATACACAGTTTTTCTTCTTAGAAGCCCAACACACAAGTGATCTTCCAAGGAAATGACAAGTCCCTGAAGTTGATTTCCTATCCACACGATCGCCAGCCCAGTCTGAATTAGAATAGCCAATGAGATCAAACCGATCTCCCTTGGGATACCACAAGCCCAAGGTTGGTGTGTGAGCAAGATACCGAAGAATTCGCTTTACAACAGTATGATGTGATTCCTTTGGATTGGCCTGAAATCGAGCACAAATACATACTGAAAGCATAATGTCAGGTCTAGATGCACAAAGATATAAAAGAGATCCAATCATAGACCGATATTTCTTCTGATCGAAGGCTTTGCCCTTATCGTCTGCATCTAAGAAGCCATTGGTAGGAATTGGAGTCTTAATAGTTTTGCAATCAGTAAGACCAAACTTCTTCAGGCAATCCTTGAGATATTTTCTTGAGAAATAAAGGTGCCATTCTTCTGTTGACGGATTTGAAGTCCAAGGAAAAACTTCAATTCACCCATCATTGACATCTCATATTTCTTCGACATCATTTTGGCAAATTCTTCGCTGATTTCAGTGTTAGTGCAGCCAAAAATAATATCATCTACATATATTTGACATACAAACAAATCACCATTATAAGATCGAGTGAAAAGAGTTGGGTCAGTTGTTCCTGGTTTGAAGCCTTTCTTCAGAAGTAAGTCCTTCAGTGTGTCGTACCAAGCACGAGGTGCTTGCTTCAACCCATAGAGGGCCTTGTGCAACCTGTACACCATGTCAGGTTTCTTTGGGTCTTCAAAACCTGGAGGCTGCATAACATACACTTCTTCTTCGATTTCTCCGTTAAGAAAAGAACTTTTCACATCCATTTGATAAAGTATAATACCATTGAAATTTGCAAAAGCAAGCATACCACGAATGGATTCGAGACGAGCAACCGGAGCATAAGTTTCGCCGAAATCGATACCTTCGATTTGGGTGTATCCTTGTACTACCAGTCGTGCTTTGTTTCTTACCACTATACCATCTTCATCTTGCTTGTTGCGAAAAATCTACTTTGTACCAACGATATTGTGCTTCGTGGGATCAGGTCTATCAACTAAGGACCAGACTTTGTTTCTCTCGAACTGGTTAAGTTCTTCGAGCATAGAAGTTAACCAATCTGGATCCTTCATGGATTCATCAAACTTTGAAGGTTCTAGCATGGAGATAAACGAAAAGTTTCCACAAAAGTTAGCCAAACGAACGAGAACGAGTTGTGGGACGACCTGGTTGAGGAATTTCTTCAAGGATCGAATCAACATCAACTCTTCTTCGAACTCGCGATAAAGATGAATCATTTGCTTCAGGCTCAACTTCTGCTTCAGGATCTGCTTCACCTTCAGGGTATGCTTCACCTTCAGCTTCAGGATCTGCTTCACCTTCAGCTTCAGTATTTCCTTCAGGATTAGCATTTCCTTCGTTCCCTTGCTCTTCTTCGTCCTGTTCATCATTAGCTTCAGGATGTTGATCTCCAGCGCCCCGGGTTATGTGTGGGAACATTGGACCATCATCATCCCTATTAGCTTGATGAGGATTAGCTTCAACAGGGCGAATATCTCCAATAGCCATGGACCTGATCACTTCATCAAGTGGAGGTTCATCTAGATCATGAGGCAAATGCTCTTTTTGAGAGCCATTTGTTTCATCAAACCTCACATTTACAGTTTCCATAACTTTCCCAAAGTGAGAGTTATACACCCTGTAAGTGTGAGAATTTGAACCATATCCTAGAAGAGAACCTTCATGTGCCTTAGGGGCAAATTTGGAGCTATGATTCATATCTTTAATAAAGCAAGGAGCACCAAATACCCTAAGATACGAAACATTTGGTTTGTTACGAGTGATAAGCTCATGTGAAGTTTTCTTCAGAAATTTGTGAAGGTAAACCTTGTTGATGATGTGACATGCAGTGTTAATTGCTTCCGACCAGAACCTGATAGGTGTCTTGTATTCAGCAAGCATGGTTCTGGCCATTTCAATAAGAGTTCTATTCTTCCTTTCAACAACACCATTCCGTTGAGGTCTATAATCAGCAGAGAACTCATGTGTAAAGCCATGATCATCAAGAAATTCTTCAATATGAGTATTTTTGAATTCAGTTCCATTATCACTTCGGATATGCTTCAGAGATAATTCATATTCATTTTGAGCTCTCTTAGCGAATGACTTGAAGATTTCAACAACTTTTCTCTTGTCATCCAGAAAGAAAACCTAAGTATATCAAGAAAAATCATCAACAATAACAAGACCATATTTGTTTCCTCCCAGACTTGCATCATTTTGAGGACCGAAAAGATCCATATGAAGCAATTCAAGAGGACGAGTAGTAGTCATGATAGTCTTCGCTGAATGATGTTTCTTCGTAATTTTACCAGCTTCACAAGCACTGCAGAGACGATCGTTATCGAATTTTACTTCGCTAAGGCCAATAACATGCTTCTTATTCACTAGATTATGAAGATTTCTCATCCCTGCATGACCAAGTCTTCGATGCCATAACCAACCAGATGAAGCTTTTGCCATTCAGCATGTGGATGCGGCAGGGCCCGAAGAAAAATCAACAATGTATAAATCTCCTTTTCGGTATCCCTCGAAGACAAATGTATAGTCATCCTGTGAAAACACAACACAACGCGAAGCAGAAAATAGAACAAGCATACCCATAACGCATAACTTTGAAATAGACATAAGATTATATCCAAGAGATTGGACTAGCATAACCTTGTCAATGTGCTTATCTTTCGATATGGAAACCTTACCCAAACCTAAAACTTTACCCTTGTTATTATCACCAAAGGTAATGTACTTCTGAGAGGATTGAGATAGTTTTTATTCAGTGAATAACTCCTTGTCTCCGGTCATATGATTTGTGCAACCACTATCCATGACCTATTCGGATCCACCGGAGACATAGCCCTGCAGAAGAATTAGTTCTTCTTAACCACCCAGAAACGAGCAGGTGACTGAGAAGATGTTGAAGCACTGGTTGAAGCAATATTAAAGCGAACAGGAGTGTATTGCTTCGGTGTACCATCAAGTACACCATAAATGTAAGTCCTCTGCGAATGGTTAGGATAAGAATGAGCATATGCAATCTTAGTATTGTTATCATGAGGACGATAAGTATAACGACCAGTGCGATAGTATTGCTTCTGCGGAACATTTGATTCGGGCACCAGTGAATCATTTCTCGTTTCTAGAGAATAGAAATGATTCGGTGGTACCGAAGGCTTTCCCTGCATAGTATGGTTAGCAGGCAGTTTTTCCACGAGTGCTTTCTGCACCCATATCTGCCTCTTATAGAAGCCATTCTTAGGAGGAGTACCAACATACTCAGCAGTAACCGTTCCCTGTTCATCTTTAATGAGCTTGTAGTCTGAATCAAGTGATTCATCCACAATAGCTTTGTTCATTTTGCAGTCGAAACCTGAAAGGTTAGCAATATCAATAGGTTTCTCCTTCGCTAGGACCCAACCAGTCTTAGGATACTGCTCAGGTTCCCAATAGGTGCCATCAGGGTTTATCTTTCTCTCGAAACCAACACCTTCATTCCTGGGATTCCTGTGAAGGAGAGCCTTCCTCAGGATGACCTTGCATACTTTTGAACATGCCTGTTTCAAATAAGTTTTTCAACCTGAGGAGTTCCTCGGTAACAGCAGGATTTTCCTCATCCGAGGCATTAGTATCATCAATAATAATAGGAGCTTTGCCTTTGGAATCAGTTTTTCTTCGTTCCAGACAAGTTAAGCAAGGTGAATCAGTTTTATGATTTTCTTCAGAACCTTGTTGAGCCATGAGAGAGAGATTGACATTTTCCAACTCTTCATGAGCCTCTTTCTGTCTTTTGATAGCCATTTTCCTTTGAATAAATCCATAGGTAAGCTTCTCATAATCACTTGAAAGAAGATCATGCCTAGAGGATAATTCTTCAAACTTTTCCTTCAGAGCTGCATGCTCATTAGTTAAAGTTTGACCTTTCTCTATCTCATCGATCAACAAAGTTTCTGATTTCTTAATGGTTTTGCTTAGCGAATCAAGTTCATCTTGTTGGATTGAAGCAATTTTAGCAAGTTTAGCATAACTTATCTTCGAATCACTATCATATGAGGAACAATCAGAAGTATCATAGTTAGATTTGGATGAAGATACCTTCGCCTTGGCCATGAAGCAATATGCAGGAGTTTCATCTTCACTACTGTTGTTGGTGAAGAATGAGCTCGAAGCTTTGGTTGAAGAATCTGCTGAAGCGAATTCCAAACCAGCAAAACCATCTGATTCGGACCCAGACCCAGACCTTGAGCCTGATTCAGCTTCGGACCCAGAGGCTTCGTCTTCAGAGTTCATCTCCTTTCCCAGATAGGCCTTGGAACGGTGAGAGATGCTTCGCCGAGACGAGTGAGTCTTCGATGAAGAACCCTCACGCTTCTTATGATACTTCTTCCTCTTGTCATCATCAGAATATTTCTTCTTTTCTCTTCTCGAACTGGAATCATGTCTCTTGGATTCATAGCTTCTGGAGGATTTGTGGGACTTGGTTGAGGAGTCTCTGAATGAATGCTTTGATTTGTTCTCAGCTTCCCACAGAGGGCAATCATCAATGTAGTGACCTGGTTTTTTGCACTTGTATCAGCAGTTGTCCTTCGATGGAGAGCTTCTTGAGGATGAGCGGTGAGATGAGTGACTAGAGCTTCTTGAAGAATAACTCTTCTTGGGTGAAGAAAACCCTTTTCTTTGGAAGCGGTTCAAGCGTCTCATGATCAATGCTAAATCCTTCCCAATGCTTGCAGGATCATCTGATTCGACACCTGAAGCAGAACTAACTTCGGGTGAAGAATGACGCGAAGCTTTTGCTTTCAAAGCATGTGATCTTCTTTGAGAGCCATTTATGTCACGTTTCTCATCTTCTTCCATTTCAAAAGTATTGAGTCTCTCAAGAATATCAGCGGCAACAAGACGTCTGAAATCAGTCCTTTCCTTGATCATCAGCACAATGTGATCAAACGAATCATCCAATGAGCGAAGCAAAATTCTTACAACTGAGTGAGGCGTAATGTCATTAGCACCGAGGGAAATCAACTCATTAGCAAGAGCAGTGAGTCTGCTGTAAATGGAGCTGACTTTTTCACCCTCGTTTCTCTTGAATCGATAAAATTTGCTTCGGAGTGTGTCAATTCTGGCATCCTTCTGGGTAGAAACACCTTCACAAATCTTTTCAAGATAGTCCCAGACACCTTTGGCAGATGGAATATTCTTCACTTCATGATACTTTTCTGGTGTGAGATGATTGGTGATGAAAACCCAAACTTCAGAATCAAGACCAATCAGTTTTGCTTCTTCAGGAGTGATAGCCTTCTCATCGGCGACTGTGACTCCATACAAGACAACTTGCCAGGCAACAGAATTGATAGCCATGATATTTCTCTTCATTTTGTCCTTCCAGTACGGGTAGTCCTTCCCATTGAAAACAGGAATAGGTTCGCCGGAGCGAATAGCTGCGAAAGACATACTTGAAGACACTCCAGGAGGTTAATCCAAAACACATAGTGTAGGGAGTGACTAGCTCTGATACCAACTGGAAGTCCAAGTATGTGACCAGAGGGGGAGGGGGTGAATGATCACTTCAAATTTTCGACTGAAACTATGAAGTGAAGCATAAGTAAAGCGGAACAGCGAAGTAAAACTGGAAGCGAAACTAAATGCAGTGAATCAAAACACATTGAAGCATAACTGCGAAGCAAATGCAATACAGAAGGTAATGCTTGAAGTAAAACGAACTGAGACTCGACGATGTTTGTTCGACCAGTTCACGCTCTGCAAAGCGCTACGTCTGGTTGGAGGGACTGGTGATTGAACACCTGGAGCAAATCTCTATCCGTCCGTTGCTCCACTGCACCAAACTCCTTGAGCTTGGTCAGTTCTTCACTCGTGGTTGATTATTAAGGAAATCACCGAAACCTTTGACAAACTGGACTTCGAGGCGACAATTACTCTTCGCTCTCTAAAGAACAACACTCGAACCGTCTAGGAGAATTGCAGTTCTCCAAGATAAAAAGGCTAGTAAGATTTCACCTAAGTCATCTCGAATCTAATCAGATTAATGGGACTTAGGCTTCAGTATTCTTGGTTTTGGGTTTTGCTTCGGTGGAGTTCTTGGGGTGCTCTCTTTTCAATCTCTCTCAGGAATATTCTCAGAGTAGCCACCCGCAAATGGAGGACGGGGCGGCGTATTTATAGTTGGCGATCCCGAGGTGCGGAATGACCAAATTGACCCGATGTGACAGCTTGACACGTGTCCACAACGGTCGGATTTTTCATCACTGCGCAACTTTACTTGCGTAACAAGTAAAGCTGACTCACGGACTTAGTTCTGCTTCAGAAGCCAAAGAACGAAGTCTTTGCTACTGAAGCTTAACTTAGTGCACATGAGATTTCTTCGCTCTGGCTTCTCACTTGGTGTGCATTTGATCTGAGCATTTTCTCAATAACTTCGGTGTCCACAAACTAAAGACCCCTCTTGATAGTACGGTTTGTCCTATGACTCAAAGAACAGAAAAAGAACTACACAAAAACATCTATGTCTTGCGCCGTCTTCTTCATTTCCTTCAATGAGTTGAGCTTCAGGACACCTTCATTTTTGGGGGTCATCCTCCGTGATTAAGCTTCGCTCAGGGGGTAATGCTTCGATAACTTGAAAACCTTCCCTGAAGCTTTATCACCTAGCTTGTCCTTCAGGAACCTATTCAACTGTTTACACTAGAAAACATTGTTAGTTCCTCTACTGTCTTGTCCAACAATATCCAAAATACACGAGGGAAAAACTTTGCTCTTACACTTCTCCCTCCAGCTGCGCTGGGTTGGCGGTCGAACTAAGCGCGGGAGTTGTGGCCGCTGTTGGCTAGTGAGTAGAGGGGTAGTGGTGGGGACGAGGTGAAAACGGGGTAGGCGACGGGGGTGATACCGGTGGCGACGAATAGGGGAGGTCGAAGTCGGGGGCGCCTGAAAGGACGTGGATGTTGCCTAGAAGGGGGGGGGGTGAATAGGCGCTTAAAATAATTACGGTTTAGGCTTGAACAAATGCAAAATAAAACTTAACGTTTAATTTGCCAAGAAAGAAACCTAAATAAGCTAGGCTCAACTATGTGCACCAACAACTTATACTAAGCAAGATAAACAACTATGTGATAGCAAGATATATAACAAGAGCACTATGGCTATCACAAAGTCGGTGCACAAGTAAATAGGTTGATTAGATGTGCAACAAGGTGAACAACCGATGGGACAAGAAATGCAACAATAATATGAGCAAGCACAAGATAAACAAGGTAATAAGCTTGCTCAAAGTAAAGGTAGAGATAACCGCAAGTGGAGCTGAAGGAGACAAAGATTTTTACCAAAGTTCCTTGTCTTGCGAGAAGTACGTCTTTGTTTGGAGACGGTGTGGAACACAATGCTCACAAGAAACCAATGAGTGCCACCCTATTTCTCCTCACGCTCTCATCAATGCAAGATGCTGTGATTCCACTATAGGACACTTGAGGGCGGTCAAAAAACACGTACAAATGGCGACCCTTGGGGGCGGTCACCAAACCCGTACAAATGTCAGGGCTATCTCCACCACCGAATTGGAGGCTCCCGTAGCGTCCCGAGGATTTACACCACAATGATTGAGCTCCGCAACAATAAGCCTCTAGGGGCCAACACACCCAAGAGGAACAAGCTCTAGAGTGCCAATGCACTCAAGAGTACAAGCTCAAGAGTGACAATTGATGTCTACGCACGCTTCTATTCTTGTAGACTATGTTGGGCCTCCAAGCGCAGAGGTATGTAGGACTAAAACAATTTCCCTCAAGTGGATTACCTTAGGTTTATCGAACTCAGGCAAGTAGAGGTTGAAGATAGTCTCTCTCAAGCAACCCTGCAATTAATATACAAGAAGTCTCTTGTGTCCCCAACACACCTAATACAATGGTAAGTTGTATAGGTGCACTAGTTCGGCGAAGAGATGGTAAAATATGGGTGATAGGTGTGGCAAAGCAAGGTAATATAAATCTGTAATAAAAAGTGCAGCAAGCAAACAAGTGGTAAACATGAGCACAAACGGTATTGCAATGGTGGAAACAAGGCCTAGGCTTCATACTTTCACTAGTGGCAACTCCCAACGACATTAACATAGTCTAATCACATGATATTTCCACTAAAACATGCATTGGAGACGTACTCGGAGGTCATTCCTTTGTGATCAAGAGAGGACGAGAATTATGTAGGGCTACAAAAGCACACCTCAGAGTTCGTAGTTCTCATCTATGGATTTCCCAATGTCACCACGGCCATCCAAAGAGAGTACCACAATCACCACAACATATCTCAAGAATAGTCAAAGACAAGAACCAAGAGACTCTCAATCTTCAATCAATTCACAAAAGAGGAAATCACTCATTAATATGTCTTCTAACCCATGTCCAATAGACCGCTGTCACCATGGTCTCGGTGATTATACTAGATAAGATCAAGTGAGTACATCAATCCAATACATAGAAGAAGGGGAAACATCATGGGATCATCCTAGATTAACATAGTCTATGATCACAATAAAGATCACATCATGAGGAGGAACTACTCCCGCTTCATGGAGGGAGGAAGCAACGTCGATGGAGACGAATCCGGGGGCACTTACCCGTCCCGGCAGGGTGCCTGCACATGAATTCTGGTCCCCTGAAGCTTGTTGGCGATGGCGGCGGAGATTGGAATTGCTTCTGGAGAAAAGGGTTCTGGAATCAGGGTTTTCACGACGGGAGAATAAATAGGAGCCAAAGGGGGCAGCCAGGGAGTCCAGGCGGCCTCCCGGCGCAGCCAACCCTAGGCCGCACCACCTGGCCCCTAGACTCCTGGTGGGCCCCCTCTGGCCCCCCTTCGGGCTTTTGGAAGCTTCCGGTACGCTGATTATTTATATATTTTCCTGGAATTTTTCTGGCCCTTAAGTAATGGGAAAACCTGAAATACAAAAACAGCAGAAAACAGAAACTAGCACTGGGGTGCACCGAGTTAATAGGTTAGTCCAAATATGATCAAAAGTGTATGAAAGTGTATCTAAAACATAGCAATATCACACAAAACATGCTTGGAGCAAACAAAAATTATAGATACGTTTGGGACGTATCAACATCCCCAAGCTTAATTCCATCTCATCCTCGAGTAGGTAAATGATAACAAGCATAATTTCTGTGGTGACATGCTACCAACCATATAAGAACTTTTAAGTAAAGCAATCAAGGTATGTAATTCAATTCAAGTCATAACAAGCAAGAGTCTATATTGGAATTGAAACAAGCAACATAAGAACATTAAGGTGCAAGAGCTCTCGCTGTCCGTGACTCGAATGTCTCCATACGGTGTATGTGTGCAAGAAGTGGGGGATGGGAATACGAGAGAGAAAAATATTTATTTGTTGAGAACTTATTCTACTAAAGTTTCACACTTAGTATTCTTTGGAATCTTATCTTAACTCGTCCCCAGACCACTAGCCAGGTACAAGTCAATTTGATCCACTCCCTTTCGATATTTTGAGCACTCATGCAATGGATGAGCGTAAGCACGAGAGTTGAAACTTAGGATGGAAAAGAGAAAGATGTTGGAGGAGGAAGCAAAAAAGGAGTGAAAGGCTCACATGAATGAGGACAATCATAGGCGAGAGAAAACCAAATGATAGATATGATGTGAGGAGTAGGAATTGTCATGCAACGGATGAACACACGAGCTAGAAAAGCTCTCCAATGGAACTAGTGGGGGTGCATCCAAATTGCTCGCTCAAGAAGACCTAGAGCTTGTTTGAGGAGGCTCATCATTGGAATATACAAGCCAAGTTCTATAGTGTGAAGGTCCCCACGTAGCTATATGCATATATGATCATCTCTATGGAGTTCAAGGTATAAGAAGGAGTATGAGTGTGGATCTTTCAAAAGGAATAGTAGTGTTGCCCCCTTCTCTCTTTTTATTTCCTTTTTCTCCTTTTTCTCTTTTTTTGTATTTTTTTGGTGGCCTCAATGGCTCTTTCTATTTAACTCTCATTTGTCCTCTTTGGGATCTTTTAAATTTGTCCTCTTCGGGATCTTTTACTCACTTAAGGGCACCACTCTATTTTACAAGAAGTATAGAAGATCTTCACACTTTACAAGGTACTCAACATAAAGAAGATGTAGCTATCATGATGTATGCAAATGGATGCCTCTGCCAGTGTAGCAGGAACATGTATGACATGAAGATAAAGTCATGAGAAGGTGGATGTGTTGGATATGTGCCCTAGAGACAAATTAATAAAGATATTTGTCACATATACGTTTTGTTCATAACATGTTTTATACTGTGCTATAACTGTATTACTTGGAAATACTAATACAGGTGTAGTATAAAACATGGTCCGTAGTTTAACTCGGGAAAACTATCTCATTGGGCAATTGATTGATCAAGCTTTCCTGATCATGGTGACACTTAAGTCACTTGACAATAAGGTCATATCATTAGGGGAATGATGTGATGGACGGACACCCACCTAAAGTAATGCAATGTGATCGATTCACATAGTTCAGCGTTGCTATGACTTTGTAACATATGACTTAGTCCTTAGACCGCAATGATCATACGTAATTGTCATCTATGAGGAGACTTTGATTTGTATACCACCGCCTGACTGAAATATGCTGGCTATAACGGTGCACTTTGGGTATTCCGAAATAGATGGTTGATGAGTATGTGAATAGATCAGAGCGGGATTTGTCAGTCCTTGTGACAGGACAGGTACTCTGGGCCCACTCGGTGATATTGCATCAACAACTTGCAAGCAGGTGACTAGGTCACAAGAGATGCAATGATCATGGACGAGTAAACTTGTTTGTTGTGAACGAGATGTGGACACGGTATGTAGGATACCGACGATCAAACCTCGGACAAAAAAAGTACCGCAGCACAAAGGGATTACGTCGTATCGTTAACGGTTTC
Source organism: Bromus sterilis (assembly GCA_950022295.1). Classification (NCBI taxonomy): domain Eukaryota; kingdom Viridiplantae; phylum Streptophyta; class Magnoliopsida; order Poales; family Poaceae; genus Bromus; species Bromus sterilis. The sequence goes on from OX465597.1 coordinate 171,367,621, forward strand.
CAAAAGTGATCGAAGTTCATTCGATGGAAGCGCAGGGGCTGTCAAGGATTGTAACCAGGTCCAACTGACTAGTCATTGGTCAATGAGAAGAGTCTCGACCATGTCTGCTGTTTCCCGGACCGTTAGGGTGTCACACTTAAGGGGCAATCGATGCTAGGACAGATTCGGGATCATCGGTGAAATAGGAGAAAGCACCGGAATAGTTTCGGGAGAGAACGGAAGTTGTTCCGGACATTTTGAATAGTTCAAAATAAAGTTTAATTGTTTTACTAATGTTTTTATTATTTAATTATCTGAATTAAATATTTAAAACTTATTAAATAATTAAAATTAATGGAAAAAGGCTATATGGGCCCTTGGGGCCCATTAGGGGAGGAGGGGGTTCCCCCCCTTGGGCTTGGCGCCAAGGGTGGGGCCCATCCCCCCCTATGGCCGGTGCCCTCCCCCCCCTTGGGGGTTTAGTCCCACATGGGGGAGGGAAGAGGGATCACACCCCCCTTGGCCTTTATAAGGAGGGGTAGACCCCCCTTTTTCCATCATCTCATTGAGTTCTCTCTCTCTCTTTCTCCATTTCTGGAAGTGGACTCCCCTTGTTAGGAGTCTGCACCAGGATTGGAGTTCTCCACCATAAGGCAGGCCGTCGCTCTGCCGGAGTCAGGATCCGAATCCGTCTTCTTTCCGCTGCTCGCCTGGTTCGGAGCCCGGAGGGAACATCAGTTGCACTGTACGTGTGTAATCTCTTCGAGGCACTACACCTGTTGTGCTACTTCGTCGCTGGAGGTTTACCGGGAGTCATCCTCGCTGGTGGTGGTCTTCTACACGACAGGGAGGTCGTAGTTCTGAGTCTACGCCAACCACGTTCGCAAGAACGTTTCCCTCTTTCGGTCTTCAAAGGTATGAACACCGATTCCCTCCGTTACCTTACATCGCCATAGCATAGATCTTGGGTTCGGGTACCGTAGGTATGAAAAATTTGTGTTTTCTGCCCCGTATCCCAACAGTGGTATCATGAGCTAGCTATGCGTAGATGTATTGTACGGATAGAACACATCTAGGATGTGGGCATCGAATCTTCATTCGTTACCCTCCCACGTGTACTCATTGAGCATTGCGGCAATGTTTGATGAAGCGGCCCCCGACCGACCTTACGCGTTTACGTGAGACTGGTTCCACGCTTGACATATGGCTTGTACCATATAAAGTGGCTGGGGGGTGTCTGTCTCTCTGCATTACCGATGCGAAGATGTTTGCAACGGAGGGCCCCGACAGGGGTGTAATAGAGACGATTGGGGATCGGTGTTGTGGCATGTTTTCGCAGGATAGAAATCGGTTCTCTCTCTCGAAACCCCTAGCAGCCACGTAAAACTTGCACAAGCTAAAGTAGAAAAGCGTTTTAACTTTGCTTTGCATGAAGGGGGATCATAGGTTGTATGATTTACAGTTTTACTTCCTGTTTTATGCTAGTATGCTAGATATATCGACGGTAGCACGAAACAGGACCATCTCTCGCTAAAACCAACATAGTGTCCTTACCCTAGTGAGCACCACCTAGAAAGTTCTACATTATGGAGGCATCACGTGTCACACGGATGCCAAACATTTTTTCGTTCACAAGAGGTGGGTGTAGCAAGCCTAGCATGGCCTTGTATGACACAGCAACAAATCACATAGGGTGTGGTGGCGAGCCTGGCATGTGCAGACATGGCCTCGGGACACAAGAGACCGAAAGGTCGAGCATGAGTCACATGGATGATGTGATTGGCATGATGGCCTACCTTGAACAATATACTGATGGTCGTGTCACACGGGGGAGGTATGGTGTTCTAGGATCATGTAATCACTTAGCAAAATTGAGAGATGTTTTCCTAAGGGGGAGTTTTAGAATTAATTGTAATTGAACTCCACATTATGAACAAAAGTCTAAATATGTATCTTTGTGAATCAACCTTGTAGATGACAGAACCACACCCCTCGTTCAACTTAGGATCATTCCTAGAGAAAGATAAACTGAAAACTAATGGGTCAAACTTCACCCCCTGGTTCCGCACCCTGAGGATTCTCCTCGTTCCCCTCAAAATGTCCTACGTACTTGAGACTGCATTAGGAGATGCACCAGCAACTACCGCTACTCCGGCTGAGAAGAAAGTCTATCTCATTAAGTCGAATGATTCCTCCCTTGTCAAGAAGGGTATGCTCCATGCCATGGAGGCTGAACTGCAGAAACGGTTCGAGAGCTTCAGTGCTTATGAGATAATCACTGACCTCAAGACCGTCTTTTCACCTCAAGCCAAGGTTGAGAGAAATGAAGTTTGTGAAGCTTTCTTCTCTGCAAAGATGGAAGAGCACACCAGCATGACTGAGCACGTAGTCAAAATGTCTGACCACGTTCAACGCCTAAATGATCTAGAATTTAAGATTCCAGAGGAAGTGGCGATTGATAGGGTGTTGCGGTCGCTACCCCCTAGCTATGAGAGTTTTGTGTTGAAGTACAACATGCAAGGAATGGTTGAGACCCTTTCTGAATTGTTCACAATACTCAAAATTGCTGAGATGGAAATCAAGAAGGAGCACAGCTGCACCAAGTACCTAGAAGATAAGAAGGCCGGCAAGGTTGCCGGAAGAGACATGGATATATGTGATATACATGTTCTTGATGTTTTCCTGACAAGTGCTCGGAGCAACGTCTGGATATTTGATACCGGATCAGTTGCTCACATCTGCAACTCCCAGGAGGGGATGCAGAATAAACGACTCTTGCGGAAGGATGAAGTGACGATGCGCGTTGGGAACGGTGCCAAGGTTGAAGTAATGTCAATTGGCACGCTTCGTCTTAGTCTCCCTTCGGGATTGATTCTTGTCTTGAATAATTGCTATTATGTACCCGCTTTGAGTATGAACATTGTGAGTGGCTGTTGCTTGATGCGAGACCAGTATTCTTTTAAATCCGAAACAACTGGTTGTTCGATTTATAAGAATAATGTCTTCTATGTTCATGCACCGGTGCGTAATGGTTTATTCTTAATGGATCTCGAATATCATGACTCCCACATCAATAACGTAGAGGCCAAAAGATTAAAACCTAGTAACGAAGAACACATGATGATGTGGCATTGTCGACTTGGTCATATTGGTGTAAAGCGCATGGAGGAACTCCATAAAGATGGACTTCTGGAGTCATTGGATTTTGGATCCCTTGACACATGTGAACCATGCCTAATGGGCAAAATGACAAGGACTCCATTCAATGGAACAATGGAGCGTGCAGTGGACTTATTAGGGATCATACATACTGATGTATGCGGACCAATGAATGTCACCGCACGCAATGGTTTTCGTTACTTCGTGACCTTCACGGATGACTTAAGTAGATACGGGTATATCTATTTAATGAAACACAAGTCTGAAACCTTAGAAAAGTTCAAGGAATTTCAGAGTGAGGTCGAGAATCAACTCGGGAAGAAAATCAAGCACCTTCGATCTGATCGAGGAGGCGAGTATTTAAGTCACGAGTTTGGCACTCATATGAAGACTTGTGGTATTGTACCACAACTTACGCCAGCTGGAACACCTCAGCGAAACGGTGTATCCGAGCGACGTAATCGAACACTATTGGATAGTGTACGATCAATGATGTCTCATACCGACTTACCTACATCATTCTGGGGGTATGCATTAGAAACTGCCGCTTACGTTCTTAATAGGGTACCATCCAAATCCGTGAAGACAACACCGTTTGAAGAATGGTTTGGCAAGAAACCAATGTTGTCTTACCTGAAGATTTGGGGTTGTGAGGGTTATGTTAGGAAACTTCAGCCTGACAAACTCGAATCTAAGGCGGAGAAATGCATCTTTGTAGGATATCCAAAGGAAACTGTTGGATACACCTTCTACAACCAATCTGAGGGCAAAACGTTTGTCGCCAAGACTGGACACTTTCTTGAGAAAGAGTTTCTCTCGAAAGAATTGAGTGGGAGGGAAATAGACCTCGATGAAGTAACTGACCAATCACTCCAAATGGAAGAACCGGCAACAGAAATTGTTCTGGAACCTTCTTCCACAGTGGGAGCTGAAGAGAATGGCCAGGAAGACATTCATAACGATCATGACATACATGATGATCATGATGAGAATGAAGAGGAACCTATTTTGCCCCGTAGGTCATCAAGAGTCCGTCAACCTACCGAGTTTTACAGACAGCTTGTGAATGCAATCTCGGCTGATGAGTCGGATGAACCTACGAGTTACAAAGAAGCAATGGAGGGACCCGAGTCCGAGAAATGGCTAGAAGCCATGAAATCCGAAATAGACTCCATGTACACCAACAAAGTTTGGACATTGGTGGATATTCCCGAGGACCGCAAGGCCGTCGAGAATAAATGGATTTTCAAGAAAAAGACTGACGCAGACGGAAACGTATCTGTCTACAAAGCTCGACTTGTCGCGAAGGGGTTCCGACAAATTCAAGGAGTTGACTACGAGGAGACGTTCTCTCCTGTAGCGATGATAAAGTCTATTCGGATCCTACTAGCAATAGCTACCTATCATGATTACGAGATATGGCAGATGGATGTGAAAACTGCGTTCCTTAATGGCAACATTGAGGAAGAGTTGTATATGATGCAACCAGAGGGGTTTATCGATCCAAGGAATGCTGGTAAGGTGTGCAAGCTTCAACGGTCCATCTATGGGTTGAAGCAAGCATCTCGGAGCTGGAATCTTCGATTTGATGAGGTCATTAAAGCTTTTGGATTTTTCCAAAACGTCGAAGAGTTCTGCGTCTATAAGAAACTGAGTGGGAGCTCTGTAGCATTCCTTGTGTTATATGTGGATGACATATTACTAATAGGGAACGATAAGAAATTCTTAGAGGGAGTAAAGGAATATCTGAATGGACAATTTTCCATGAAGGACCTAGGTGAAGCTGCGTACATATTGGGGATTAAGATCTATAGAGATAGACCTAATCGAAGGTTGGCCTTGAGTCAGAACACTTATATTGACAAGATATTGAAAAGGTTCAGTATGGATAACTCCAAGAGAGGCCTCTTGCCAGTTATAAAAGGTTTCAAATTAAGCGTGACTCAATGCCCAACCACAGCAAAAGAGAAGGAGGAAATGTCCTCAAAGCCCTATGCCTCAGCCATAGGTTCTCTCATGTATGCTATGTTATGTACCAGACCGGATTTAGCGCTGGCCATTAGTATGACTAATCGCTACCAGAGTAACCCGGGAATGGCTCACTGGACAACAGTAAAGAACATCCTTAAGTACTTGAGAAGAACCAAGGATCTCTTTCTCGTTTATGGAGGAGTTGATGAGGAGCTCACCGTAAAGGGTTACGTTGACGCAAGCCTCGACTCAGATCTAGATGACTCGAAATCCCAGACGGGATATGTTTTCATGTTGAACGGTGGCGCGATTAGCTGGAGGAGCGGCAAACAGTCAGTCGTCGCTCAATCTTCAATGGAGTCGGAGTATATTGCCGCTTGCGAAGCGTCAAACGAGGCGCTGTGGCTGAAGAAGTTCGTGATCGAGCTTGGCATCTTTCCCAGTTGCACTGACCCCGTGGGGATTTTCTGCGACAACACGGGTGCCATTGCTAACGCGAAGGAGCCAAGAACTCACTCTACAGCCAAGCACATCCTCCGAAAGTTCCATGTGACGCGAGACTACGTCAGGGATGGACACACTAGGATTCACAAGATACATACGGATCTGAACGCAGCAGACCCGATGACTAAACCTCTTCCACAGGGCAAGTTTGAAGAACAACGAGAAACCATTGGTGTTAGATACATACCTGATGTAAACTAGTGTAATTTGTACTCTGGTGCAAGTGGGAGACTGTTGGATATGTGCCCTAGAGACAAATTAATAAAGATATTTGTCACATATCCGTTTTGTTCATAACACGTTTCATACTGTGCTATAACCGTATTACTTGGAAATACTAATACAGGTGTAGTATAAAACATGGTCCGTAGTTTAACTCGGGAAAACTATCTCATTGGGCAATTGATTGATCAAGCTTTCCTGATCATGGTGACACTTAAGTCCATTGACAATGAGGTCATATCATTAGGGGAATGATGTGATGGACGGACACCCACCTAAAGTAATGCAATGTGATCGAGTCACATAGTTCAGCGTTGCTATGACTTTGTAACATATGACTTAGTCCTTAGACCGCAATGATCATACATAATTGTCATCTATGAGGAGACTTTGATTTGTATCCCACCGCCTGACTGAAATATGCTGGCTATAACGGTGCACTTTGGGTATTCCGAAATAGATGGTTGATGAGTATGTGAATAGATCAGAGCGGGATTTGTCAGTCCTTGTGACAGGAGAGGTACTCTCGGCCCACTCGGTGATATTGCATCAACAGCTTGCAAGCAGGTGACTAGGTCACAAGAGATGCAATGATCATGGACGAGTAAACTTGTTTGTTGTGAACGAGATGTGGACACGGTATGTAGGATACCGACGATCAAACCTCGGACAAACAAAGTACCGCAGCACAAAGGGATTACGTCGTATCGTTAACGGTTTCCAAAAGTGATCGAAGTTCATTCGATGGAAGCGCAGGGGCTGTCAAGGATTGTAACCAGGTCCAACTGACTAGTCATTGGTCAATGAGAAGAGTCTCGACCATGTCTTCTATTTCCCGGACCGTTAGGGTGTCACACTTAAGGGGCAATCGATGCTAGGACAGATTCGGGATCATCGGTGAAATAGGAGAAAGCACCGGAATAGTTCCGGGAGAGAACGGAAGTTGTTCCGGACATTTTGAATAGTTCAAAATAAATTTTAATTGTTTTAATAATGTTTTTATTATTTAATTATCTGAATTAAATATTTAAAACTTATTAAATAATTAAAATTAATGGAAAAAGGCTATATGGGCCCTTGGGGCCCATTAGGGGAGGAGGGGGTTCCCCCCCTTGGGCTTGGCGCCAAGGGTGGGGCCCATCCCCCCCTATGGCCGGCGCCCTCCCCCCCTTGGGGGTTTAGTGCCACATGGGGGAGGGAAGAGGGATCACACCCCCCCTTGGCATTTATAAGGAGGGGTAGACCCCCCTTTTTCCATCATCTCATTGAGTTCTCTCTCTCTCTTTCTCCATTTCTGGAAGTGGACTCCCCTTGTTAGGAGTCTGCACCAGGATTGGAGTTCTCCACCATAAGGCAGGCCGTCGCTCTGCCGGAGTCGGGATCCGAATCCGTCTTCTTTCCGCTGCTCGCCTGGTTCGGAGCCCGGAGGGAACATCGGTTGCACTGTACGTGTGTAATCTCTTCGAGGCACTACACCTGTGGTGCTACTTCGTCGCTGGAGGTTTACCGGGAGTCATCCTCGCCGGTGGTGGTGTTCTACACGACAGGGAGGTCGTAGTTCTGAGTCTACGCCAACCACGTTCGCAAGAACGTTTCCCTCTTTCGGTCTTCAAAGGTATGAACACCGATTCCCTCCGTTACCTTACATCGCCATAGCATAGATCTTGGGTTCGGGTACCGTAGGTATGAAAAATTTGTGTTTTCTGCCCCGTATCTCAACAGGATGTTGCATGGCAATGTATCTCAGAAAGGCTATGGAAATGCCTTGATAGGTAGGTATGGTGGCTGTTTTGAGGAAAGATATAAGGAGGTTTATGATGACAGAGCGTATCATGCCAAGGGTTTGGATGCACCGGCGAGGTGGACGCCAACTCTCGGAGTGAGAAGAGGGCAATGCGCGGTACCGAAGTGGCTAGGAAATATGAGGAGGTGGAAGTGTCAACTTTCAATACTTAGATTAGTCCGAAGAACTCATGCACTTATTATCGGTAACTCTCAGTCTAATAAGGAGGTTCACAAAGAGACAAGGACCCCGAGGAGGAGTGTATGGGGTTTTTGTTATCCTTGCGCATCCTCGACTCATGGTACGTGAGTGTACTCTAATATCCGATCCCTCCAAAGATTAGTGATCCATCTAGTAGCTAGATTTCTCAACTAGTTTTTGTAGTTCTTGAAAATAAACACGGATTTCCCAAAATACGACACCTATCACTAATAGGCTAGAGCTCTTGACACCAAAAGTTCAAACATTACTCACAACAATACCTCAAAACTATTGCAAGTTACTACTACAATTAAATAGCAACCTCAATTACCTACTTAAAGTTAAGACACAACTCAGTCCAATAACCAACTCTTTTAACAAGATAAACATGAAAACTAAAGAGAGTTCCAGCAAAAAACTAAACTAAAGCTCTTCAAAAAGATAAACATGAAAACTAAGAGCTAAACATGATAGCAGCTACGAAAAGATAAAGAACACACAACAAAAGAAAGATAAGCATGAAAAACCTATGATGTGTTCTAGTTTGAAGAGGAGTGTGTTTCTCTCCCACACAAAGAAAGCTGGGTTCTAACTTGTTATGAACAACAAGCAAAGCTAAAGAAAACTAAAAAGTAAATTAAAGAGCGAGACGCTCCAAGCATAGCACATAACGCATGAAGTGATAAAATATAGTGAGACGAATGACGAACTGATAATTGTTAATGAAGAAGGGGATGCACGGGGGCATCCCCATGCTTAGACGCTTGAGTCTCCTTGAATATTTCTTGGGGGTGCATGGGGGCATCCCCAAGCTTGAATGTTTGACACTCCCGGATCTTCTTTCATCATCTTCCCTCGCACACTTGAAAACTCCCTTCATACATAACTCATCATAATCTGATTAGAGAGGTTAGTACCCACAATAAAACAATTTTCCTCTACTGGAAATAAAGCTTTTCTTGATGGGCTACTGTTTCTCATGACCGCCAAAAAGTTTTTGCAAAGAAAAAGCTAGCACAAGACTTGAAAAAGTGAGGAAAGGCAAAATGTGGCAGAATCAGTGAAAAACAGACCAGCAGGTAGTAAATAATTTTTTTGGGATACTTCTGCAAGTCAAATAAAAAACTCAGAACAGACGCCCAAAAGCTAATTGTATAGAGCATGCTGTCAAAAAAATCAGATCAAATAGATGATCTGGTGATTTATCGTGAATTTTTCCGTCCGAGGACAGAATCTGTTTTCTGGACAACATGTCGCAACTCTTGAACTTTTTTTCAATCGGAGGCTAAACTTGGCACAAAGCTTGAAAATAAAGATACAATGATGTTGCTATAGTAGTAACAATCATCAAGACCACTTAAAACTGAAAGTAAAAACTCAAAGTAAAGATAACAAGGGTTGTCTCCCTAGAGCTCTTTCTTTATAGCCATAAAGATAGGCTTAAGATTTTAATGATGCTCTCGTAGGAAAAAGAGTTGAAGAACGAAAGAGAGCATCAAGAAGCAAATACCAAACACATTTAAGTCTAACATGCTTCCTATGCATAGGAATATTTCAATAGAATAATTCATTTAAGCACAAAGCAATAAGCATAGAAAGGCAAAACAAGTGAAGCTCCAAAACCTTCAACATAAAGAGAGGGAACATGATATTATTAAAATATCTATAAGCATATGTTCCCTTCTCATAATAATTTTCAGTGGGATCATGAATAAAATCAACAATATAAGTATCACATAAGGCATTGTTACCATGATCCACATGCAAAAGGGTACTCTTACTCTCCACATAAGCATAATCTTTCTCATTGGTAATAGTGGGAGTAGGACTATCATAAACAACTTGAACACTATAGATTAATTGTGTATTAGGAAGATGGTGTTCAGCAAGGGAGTAATTCCCTCCATGATTATGAAAAGTTTCATAAGGATAATTTCTCCTTATGTCATAGGAACCTTTACAATCACTATAGATAGGAGTTATAACATCATCATAGTAGAGAAGAGCATTATCATTGCTAACAACTATATTTGTAAACATGTTGTCTTTATTCTTACTAGCAAAAGAATTATCAATTACCACATCACTAATGGGTAAAGGACTTGCAATCCTATCATCCCCAAGCTTAGAGCTTTCCATATCATCACTCTCAGAGTTGGTACCAAAAAGATTTTCAAGATCATAAGTAGCATTATCATCATTTTCCCAATCACAAAAAGTAACATGCATATCGTAATCAAAATTATCTTCAATAGTGCCTATGGACTTAACATCAGGATAATAATGAATGCAATCAAGCTCACCATCCTCCAAAAATTTATGCCTGTTAGGATAAAAATTGATGTGAGGAATATGCTCAGGCCAGGTTGATACCCATTCTTCTTCCTTCTTGCTCCTTTTCCTCCTCCTCTTGTTTTTCTTCTTCTTTACCTTAGGAGGGAGTGGTTGGAGATGAAGTTTCTCCACATATCCTGGTTTATCATTAGAAACAACAGGGGAAACTTGGGAGAAACTCTCCTTTTTATTAGTAGAAATATAAGATACATTTTTATACTTTGGTAAAGTTCCCTCCTTTCTAATCTTACTTATGTAATCATTTTCATGGCAATTAACAACACAATAGAGATGGCAATTTTTCAAAGTGTTGTTTATTCCTAAGGCATTAACATCTAGCCAAGAAGTATTTTCTGATAACTCTTCACACATAAAAAATAACATAAGTTCATCATAAAGACCAGGGGTGATCATGTTATCACACAATCGCCTAACAGTTATGTATTGAAAGTGCATGCATTGAAAATTAAAGTGACCCTCGATACATCAAAGTTCACAAGTAAAAGGATAAAGGTCACACAATTCTCTAGCAATTTAATTTAAATCTTTGACCCAAGTGATTGTTCTTTCATGCTTATGTTGCTTACAATACTTCTCTTATTCAATCATAGGCCTTTCACAAAGTCTATCCACTCCATAAAAATTAACATGCTTACATAAACTTCATTTTCAGGAATTGGATCATGCATGTTGCAATCATCATGAACAATTTAATATTCTTTGCAAATCTCTTTAAAAGGTTCATGATGCTTGATCCAATTCTCCTTAGGCATATTAATATGTGAAGCAAAAGATTTGAGGAAATCAACAAGGAGTTGAGAATCAAGCCCAAACTTAGCACTAAACTTATTAAAACTTGCAGTTTCAACAAAGGACTTAATGCGATCATACTCATAAGTTATACCTGACTCTTTACCTTTGTCGATCTCCCAATCTTCAGTATTGCATTGAATTATTTCAGGGAGTTCCCATTTAGCATCAATCTTTTCGTTTGTGAAAGAACCCATAAAGGAAGCATCGAGAAAGTCTTTATACTGTCGAGAGAGCATCGCATAGAAATTAGTAATAATTACATCTTTCGGGAGCCCATGGTTAGGACATTTTAGCATTAAATTTTTCAGTCTTCCCCAAGCTTGAGCTAGGCTCTCTCCGTCATGAGGATAGAAATTATTCATGAGGATAGAAATTATAAACATAATTCCTATTCTCATGGACTTCATGAAGAGGATAAAACTTGGAGTAAAAGAGAGACTGGATCTCTTCCCAATCCCGTAGGTGAGAATCATCTAGTAGCCTATACAAATACAATGCTTTTCCTTTCAGTGACCAGGCAAATAATTTCTTCATCACTCCACCTCTTGTCAAACCTGAAATCTTAAATAACTCATAAAGTTCTGTAAGTTTCAACAAGTGAATACTAGGATTAACTGTCCCATCATAACAATCATTCCTAATTATTTCAATTATCCCAAGTGGTATTTTGAATAGGATACATTCAGTAGGTGGAGGAGACTTCTCTACCACGGGTGTGGTAAAGCGGCCTTCCACAAGAAACGAACTAAGAGTGCAGTTTTCCATAAACATAACTAGTGAAAATAAAAACAAGAAACGAAAAGATTTAATTGCAAGATATAAAGATATACCTTCAAACCTTACCTCCCCGCTAACGGCGCCAGAAATAGCTTGATGTCTACGCACGCTTCTATTCTTGTAGACTATGTTGGGCCTCCAAGCGCAGAGGTTTGTAGGACAATAACAATTTCTCTCAAGTGATGACCTTAGGTTTATCGAACTCAGGGAAGTAGAGGTTGAAGATGCTCTCTCTCAAGCAACCCTGCAATTAATACACAAGAAGTCTCTTGTGTCCCCAACACACCTAATACAATGGTAAATTGTATAGGTTCACTAGTTCGGCGAAGAGATGGTAAAATATGGGCGATAGGGGTGGCTAACCAAGGTAATATATATCTGTAATAAAAAGTGCAGCAAGCAAACAAGTGGTAAACGTGAGCACAAACGGTATTGCAATGGTGGAAACAAGGCCTAGGCTTCATACTTTCACTAGTGGAAACTTCCAACGACATTAAGATAGTCTAATCACATGATATTTCCACTAAAACTTGCATTGGAGACGTACTCGGAGGTCATTCCTTTGTGATGAAGAGAGGAAGAGAATTATGTAGGGCAACAAAAGCACACATCAGAGTTCATAGTTCTCATCTATGGATTTCGCAATGTCACCGCGGCCATCCAAAGAGATTACCACAATCACCACAACATATCTCAAGGATAGTCAAAGACAAGCACCAAGAGACTCTCAATCTTCAATCAATTCACAAAAGAGGAAATCACTCATGAAAATATTCTTGTAACCCATGTCCAATAGACCACTGTCACCATGGTCTCGGGGATTATACTAGATAAGATCAAGTGAGTACATCAACCCAATACATAGAAGAAGGGGAAACATCATGGGATCATCCTAGATTAGCATAGCGTATGATCACAATAAAGATCACATCATTGGAGAGATAAGAACACATAACTACTGGTAGAAAACTCAGCCCTGAGGAGGAACTACTCCCGCTTCATGAAGGGAGGAAGCAACATCGATGGCGATGAATCCGGGGGTACTTCCCCGTCCCGGCAGGTCGCCGACACATGAATTCTGGTCCCCCGAAGCTTGGTGGCGATGGTGGCGGAGATCGGAATTGCTTCTGGAGAAAAGGGTTCTGGAATCAGGGTTTTCACGAAGGGAGAATAAATAGGAGCCAAAGGGGGCAGCCAGGGGGCCACCAGGGAGTCCAGGCGGCTTCCCGGCGCGGCCCCACCCTAGGCCGCTCCACCTGGCCTCCTAGACTCCTGGTGGGGCCCCTCTGGCCCCCCTTCGGGCTTCTAGAAGCTTCCGGTACGCTGATTTTTTATATATTTTTCCCAGATTTTTTCTGGCACTTTAAGTAATGGGAAAACCTGAAATACAAAAACAACACAAAACAGAAACTGGCACTGGGGTGCACTGAGTTAATAGGTTAGTCCAAAAATTATCAGAACTGTATGAAAGTGTATCTAAAACATAGTAATATCACACAAATCATGCATGGAGCAAGAGGAAATTATAGATGCGTTTGGGATGTATCACCAATGCACTCAAGAGTAACAATCTTCTCAACTTCACTTACTACAACGAATCCTCGGAGAAAACTCAAACCGATGCACCAAATGCAATGGCAAGAGTACACGAAGTGCTCAAGTCCCCCACTCCCAAATCCCACAAAAGAAACAAAAGCTATGGAGGAATATGAGAGGAAGAACAAGGAGAACACCAAAGAACTCCAAGATCTGGATCCACTAGATTCCCCTCACTTAGAGGAGAGATGACTTGGTGGAGAATGTAGATCTATATCTCCTCTCTGTTTTCCCTCAAAAAGGAGCAAGAATCATGGGAGGAATAGAGATAAAGCATGCTCAAAGAGGTCAACAATGAGGGGAAGAACTTGCACAAAACCGGTAGTGACAAAGGAGGAAGAAGACCCCCTTTTATAGGTCCCCACGAAAACAGCCGTTGGCAGCCCACCAACCACGGTACTACAGCTCTGCGAGCGGTACTACCGCCCCATGGTACAACCAAATGCCTAGTGTCGCGCTACCACCATCGAGTCCAGAAAGATTACGGTAGTAGGCATGGTACTAGCCTACGGTACTATCATGGCGCGGTACTACCGTTCTGTGCGCGGTACTATCGCCCCACGGTACTACCGAAGGCCTAGTACCGCGCTACCACCGTAGGAGTCAAGAAGGTTTACGGTAGTAGGCGCGGTACTGATGGCCCTGAAGTAGTGCTCCTCGTTGGTTACTGATACATCCCAAACGTATCGATAATTTCTGCTTGCTCCATGCATGTTTTGTGTGATATTGCTATGATCTAGATAAACTTTCATACACTTTTGATCATATTTGGACTAACCTATTAACTCAGTGCACCCCAGTGACAGTTTCTGTTTTCTGCTGTTTTTTTATTCCAGGTTTCCCCCATATTAAAAGTGCTCCAAAAATTCGGGAAAATCGGATAAAAATCAGCGCATCAGAAGCCTTAAGAACCCCGAAGGAGGGCCGGGGGGCCACCACCAGGTGCTCAGGAGGCCACCTGGCGCAGCCTAGGGCTTCGCCGTGCCAGGGGGGCGCCTGGACCCATGGTGGCCCCCTGGCTGCCGCCTTCGCTTATATATTCCCCGTGACGTGAAACTTCCGAAAAGAGAACCCCTTTTCGCGGTCTCGCCTCTGTTCCGCCGCCGTCACGCTTCCAAGATCGGGAGCGCTAGCAGACTTCTTCCGGGCACCCTGCTGGAGGGAGTGTCGACCTCCGGGAGCTTGCCCTTCACCATGGACGCTTCCCGGATGTGCCGTGAGTAGTTTCCTTTGATCATGGGTCCGTGATCAGTAGCTATGTGATGTTCTCCTCCCCTCTTTGTTCTTCATGGTTTAGACCTCGTGAGCTGCCCTACATGATCGAGGAACATATGTAATCTTTCTGCTGTTGCTATGCCGAGTTTGATGGGATCTGATGGATTATGAGATTATGTTCAGTTTGTGATAGAGTAATATATTTGGTTCTTATCTCTTATATTTTTGTTCTAAGTAATTCTTGCATGTTCTCCGTTGCTGTTTATTTCTTTGGCCAAGTAGTAGGTAGTAACTCCAAGAGGGAACGCTATGCTCGATTGTGGGTTCATGCCTCCTGATGACACGCTTGAGTGGAAGAAATATGAGTCTAGGGGATGTGCTGTTGCCACAAGGGGGAAAACAACGGTGCTTGTAACCGCGGTTGCAAGGATTGTTTACTTTACGCAAAGAGCTTTTTAATTCATTTCTCTGTTTCTTTGGGTTTACACTTTGGGTGGGACTCGCAACTTAATACCAGCGAGATGTTCGGGATAGATATCTCAAGGTGGATCATTATTAGTAGATGCAGTTGGATTTTGGTCTACTTATTTTGGCGTACTGCCCATGCTTTTATGCCTCTTCCTTTCTTTTGTAGCATAGTTAGCATTGCAGTGTGTTTATAATCTTGTCAATTTCTAATCTGTAATTTGTTTACCTCGCGTAGAAGTTTTATCGTCTTTTGGGAGAGAGACATCACTAGTGAACATCACGGGACCCCGGTCCATATTCTCATCATTGTTTACACACTCATTTACTTTTCTGCTTTTACTTTCAGTTGCTATCATCATTATCATTATCCCTTGTGTTTTGATCCTTTGTAAACAACAAGACCGGAGAGATTGACAACCTCTCTGAACTTCGTTGAGAGAAAAGTTATTTGTGTCTGTGTGCAGGTCCAGGTCAAGGAAGCAACTTTTCTCTAAAACGGTGCCATTGTTTCCTTGCCACCTACTTATCATTGCCGGAGTCCTACGGGAGACAATCTTAAAACCTCGGTATCTTCACCGAGGGAAACTTGCCGCTATGCTGCATCTCACCTTCCACTTGGGGTAACCAACGAAGGGCAAGAAGCAATTATCATCTCTCGCGTATCAAGCATATTCCTGGCGCCGTTGCCGGGGACTCCGAGTGATAAGATAGGGGAGTTGCCCACTACATTTTACCTTTAATTTTTAGTCTTGTTAGTTTACCTTTCAGTTTTTATCTTTGTGTCTTATATCAAAAATTACAAAAAAAATCTGCCACACTTGCTGCTACTATGGGTTCCACTGAAAACACCAAGTTGTGTGACTTCACTAGTCACAAAAATAAAGACTTTATCTGCACTCCTATTGCCACAGCTGCCACTTCAGCTACCTCTTATGAAATTAAACCTGCTTTGCTAAACCTTGTTATGAGAGATCAATTCTTTGGTGCTGGAGATGATGTTGCTTTACACTTGAATATTTTTGTTGAATTATGTGATATGAAAAAGTATAAAGAAGTAGAAGGTGATGTTGTTAAGCTCAAGCTTTTTCCTTTCTCTTTGAGGGAAGGAGCTAAAATATGGTTTCAATCTTTGCCTAGGAATCGCATAGATTCTTGGGATAAGTGCAAATATGCTTTTATTGGGAAGTACTACCCACCTGCTAAAATTACCCAAGTGAGAAGTAACATTATGAATTTTAAGAAATTGGATAATGGACACGTTGCCCAAGCTTGGGAACGTATGAAATCTCTTGTTAAGAAATGCCCTACACATGGTTTGACTACCTGGATGGTTATCCAGACTTTTTATGCTGGCTTGAACTTTACCTCGCGGAACCTGTTAGATTAGGCCACGGGAGGAACCTTTATGTCCACTACACTTGGTGCTTCTACAAAACTTCTCGATGAGATGATGACCAACTATTCCCAATGGCACACCGAACGCGCTCCAACAGGTAGGAAGGTAAACTCTGTCGAGGAGATTACCTCCCTAAATGAAAAAGTTGACTTAATTATGTCTGTACTTACCAAGCAACCCTCTATTGATCCTCATGATGTTCCTTTAAATTCTTTGGTTGCTCAGGAACAAGTAGATGTGAACTTTATTGCTAGAAACAACTTCAACAACAATGCTTATAGGGGAAATTTTGCTAGCAATCCTTGACAATTTCCATCCAACTATGGAAACAACAACACTTATCCTAGCAACAAGAACCCCACTTCTGAACTAGAAAGTATGCTTATAGACTTTATCACTAGCCAAAAAGCCTTCAACAAGAATGTAGAAGAGAAATTAGCCAAGTTAGATAATCTCTCTTTGAAGGTAGATAGCTTAGCCCTTGATGTTGAGATGCTGAAAATTAGAACCTCTCCCCTTGAGGAGAGGAAGGCCACTCCTATTAATGCTATCCAACTACAAATTAATGAAAATATTAGGATGATGGCTAAAATTAAAGAAAGATGATATAGAGAAAAAGAGGAAGAGGATAGAATTAAGAGCCTTCCTACACACCACACAGTTTCCACTATCCAAATTGTTGAGGATACCGAAACTATTAGCACCCAATGCACTCCTGGTCCCATTGGACCTATTAATGGTGATGCTAATACCTCAACCGTAGAAGAAGAAACTCCTACGAACATAGAGAGTTTCAAACAAGTGAGCCTAGATGACACTACTACCACCTTTGATAGTAGTGATATTGATTTTGATAGTTACACCCTCTCAGAAGTTATTAGCTTGTTACACAAAATGTCTAGAGACCCCCACACTAGCACACTTAATCTTGCCTTTACGGAGCATATCACAAATGCTCTCATCAAAGCTAGGGAGGAGAAGCTTAGGATAGAAGCCTCCATACCTACGAAGCTAGATGATGGTTGGGACCCTATGATCAAAATTAAATTAAATAACTTCTCTTGCTATGCTTTATGTGACGTTGGAGCTAGTACCTCCGTCATGCCCAAAAGAATGTATGATATGTGTGAATTGAAACCTTTTGTTTCTTGTTCTTTTGGTGTTCGTCTCGTGGATTCTTCCATAAAGAAACCTTTGGGGAAGATCGACGATGTTCTTATCATTGTCAATGACAACTATGTTCCCGTTGATTTTATTATTATGGATATAGAGTGTGAACCTTTATGTCCAATTATTTTGGGACGTCCTTTTCTTCGCACCGTTGGTGCAGTTATTGACATGAAAGAGGGGAATATAAAGTTTCAATTCCCTCTCAAAAAAGGGATGGAGCACTTCCCTAGAAAGAAAATCTAGTTACCTTTTGAGTCCGTTACACGGGCTAGCTATTCTATTTCTCTTGATAAAACTTGATCCTTCTTTTGCTTTATGCCTAACTTAAAGGCGTAAAAGAAAGCGCTTGTTGGGAGGCAACCCAAGATGTTTTTACTTCTGTTTTTGTGGACTTGATGATTGTTACTAGTGTAGAAACATCATTGTATCTTTATTTTCAAGCGTTGTGCCAAGTTATAGCCTCTTATGATAAGGGAAGCAAAAGTTGTGACATGCTTTCCATAAAACAGATTCTGTCTTCGTGACGGAAAAAATCGGATCAAATCACCAGTTCATATTTTCGAGGTGAATTTTTTACACAGAATGCTCTATACAATTTTTAAACTTTCGTATGTTCTGAGTTTTTTTATTTGAGTTTCAGAAGTGCCCCGAAAAAATTCTCTACTATCTGCTGTTTTGTTTTTCACAGATTCTGCCACGTTTTATCTCTCCTTACTTTTGCAAACCTTAAGCTTGCTTTTTCTTTGCACAAACCTTTTGGAAATCTTGAGAAACAGTAGCTCTTCAAGAATATCTTTATATCCAGTGAGGAAAAATTATTTTATTAAGGGTACTAACCTCTCTAATCAGCTTATGATGAGTTATGTATGAAGGGAGTTTTCAAGTGTTCGATGAAAGATGATGAAAGAAGATCCGGGAGTGTCAAGCGCTCAAGCTTGGGGATTCCCCATGCATCCCCAATAAATATTCAAGGAGACGCAAGCGTCTAAGCTTGGGGATGCCTCCATGCATCCCCTTCTCCATCAACAATCATCAGTTCGTCCTTCGTCTCACTATATTTTTATCACTTCATGCGTTAAGTGCTATGCTTGGAGCGTCTCGCTCTTAGGTTTTATTTTTAGTTTTCTTTAGCTTTGCTTGCTGTTCATAACAAGTTAGACCCCATCTTACTTTATGTGGGAGAGAAACACGCTCCACTCCAATCTAAAACACATCATAGGATTTTTCATGCCTATCTTTTTACTGTTGTGTGCTATTTATCTTTTCGTAGCTACTGCCATGTTTAGTTTTAGTCTTAGTTTGTCTTTAGCAAGAGCCTTGGATTTTGTTTAGTTTTTGCTGGAACTCTCTTTGGTTTTCATGTTTATCTTGTTAAGAGAGTTGGTTGTTGCACTGAGTTGTGTCTTGTCTTGAAAGTAGGTAATTGAGGTATTGATGTGAGTAATGTTTGAACTTTTGGTGTCAAGAGCTCTAGCCTATTAGTTATAGCTGTCGTATTTGGGGCAATCCGTGTGTATTTTCAAAACCTACAAAAACTAGTTGAGAACTCTAGCTACTAGATGGATCGCTAATATTTGGACGGATCAGATATTAGAGTACACTCACGTACCATGAGTCGAGGATGCACAAGGATAACCAAACAACCATACACTCCTCATCAGGGTACTTGTCTCTTTGTGAACCTCATTATTAGATTGAGAGTTACCGATAATATGTGCATGAGTTCTTCAGACTAATGTAAGTATTGAAAGTTGACACTTCGACCTCCTCATATTTGCTAGCCTCTCCCGTGCCGTGCATTGCCTTCTTCTCACTACGAGAGTTGGCGTCCACCTTCGCCGGTACATCCAAACCCTTGGCATGATACGCTCTGTCATCATAAACCTCCTTATATCTTTCCTCAAAACAGACACCATACCTACCTATCAAGGCATTTCCATAGCCTTTCCGAGATATATTTCCATGCACCATCCACCTCCTCATGACTTGATCTTCATGTCATACATGTTCCTGCTACACTGGCAGCGACATACATTGCATACATCATGATAGCTACATCTTATTTATGATTTTAGTACCTTGTAAAGTGTGAAAGATCTTCTATACCCTCTTTTAAATTAGAGTGTTGCCCTTAAGTGAGGAAAAGATCCCAAAGTGGAAAAAATAAAATATCCCAAAGAGAACAAATGAGAGTTAAATAGTAAGAGCCATTGAGGCCATCAAAAAATACAAAAAATAGAAAAAAGAGAAAAAGAAATAAAAAGAGAGAAAGGGGCAACACTACTATCCTTTTGAAAGATCCACACTAGTACTCCCTCTTATCCTTGTACTCCATAGAGATGATCATTCATGCATATAGCTATGTGGGGATCTTCACACTATAGACTTGGCTTGCATATTCCAAGGATGAGCCTCCTCAAAAGAGATCTAGGTTTTCATGAGCGAGCAAGTTAGATGTACCCGCACTAGTTCTGTTGGAGAGCTTGTTAGCTCATATGTGCATCCGTTGCATGGCAATCCCTACTCCTCACATCATATCTATCATTTGACCTTCTCACCAATGATTGTCCTCATTGATGTGAGCCTTTCTCACCTTTTTTGTCTTCCTCCTCCACCATATTTCTCTTTTTGCCATCCTAAGTGTCAACTCTCGTGCTTACGCTCATCCATTGCATTAGTTCTCAAAATATCGAAAAGGAGTGGATCAAACTGACTTGTACCTGGCTAGTGGTCTGGGGACGAGTCAAGATAAGATTCCAAAGAGGACCAAGTGTGAAACTTTAGTAGATTGAGTTCTCAACAAAAATAATTTTTTCTCGTGTTCCCTATCCCCCTTTCTTGCACGCAAACACCATTTGGAGACATTCGTGTCACAGACATCGAGAGCTCTTGCACCTAATGTTCTTTTGTTACTTGTTTCAATGCTAATATAGACTCTTGCATGTTATGACTTGAATTGAATCACATACCTTGATTGCTTTACTTTTCGAAGTTCTTATATGGTTGCTAGCATGTCACCACATAAATTATGCTTGTTATCATTTACCTACTCGAGGACGAGCAGGAATTAAGCTTGGGGATGTTGATACGTCCGAAACGTATCGATAATTTCTGCTTGCTCCATGCATGTTTTGTGTTATATTGCTATGATCTAGATACACTTTCATACACTTTTGATCATATTTGGACGAACCTATTAACTCAGTGCACCCCAGTGCCAGTTTCTGTTTTCTGTTGTTTTTTTATTCCAGGTTTCCCCCATATTAAAAGTGCTCCAAAGATTCGGGAAAAATCGGATAAAAAATCAGCTCATCAGAAGCCTCCAGAACCCCAAAGGAGGGCCGGGGTGCCACCATCAGGTGCCCAGGCGGCCACCTGGCGCGTACTAGGGCTTGGCGCGCCAGGGGGGCACCTGGACCCCTGGTGGCCCCCATGGCTACCCCCCTTCGACTATATATTCCTGTGACATGAAATTTCCGAAAAGAGAACCACTTTTCGCGATCTCTCCTCTGTTCCGCCGCCGCCGCGCTTCCAAGATCGGGAGCGCCAACAGACTTCTTCCCGGCACCCTACCAGAGGGAGGATCGACCTCCGGGTGCTTCCCCTTCACCATGGACGCTTCCCAGATGTGCTGTGAGTAGTTTCCTTTGGACCATGGGTCCGTGATCAGTAGCTATGTGATGTTCTCCTCCCCTCTTTGTTCTTCATGGTTTAGACCTCGTGAGCTGCCCTACATGATCGAGGCACATATGTAATCTTTCTGCTGTTGCTATGCTGAGGTTGATGGGATCTGATGTATTATGAGATTATGTTCATATTGTGCTAGAGTAATATATTTGGTTCTTATCTTTTATATTTTTGTTCCTAAGCAATTCTTGCATGCTCTCCGTTGCTATTTGTTGCTTTGGTCAAGTAGTAGGTAGTAACTCCAAGAGGGAATGTTATGCTCGATTGTGGGTTCATGCCCCCTGATGACACGCTTGAGTGACAAAAACATGAGTCTAGGGGATGTGCTGTTGCCTCAAGGGGGAAAACAACGGTGCCTGTAACTGCGGGTGCAAGGATTGTTTACTTTTCGCAAGGTTCTTTTTAATGCAAATGTCTGTTGCTTTGGGTTTACACTTTGAGTGGGACTCGCAACTTAATACCAGCGAGATGTTCTGGATAGATATCTCAAGGTGGATGATTAGTAGTAGATACTGTTAGATTTCGGTCTACTTATTTTGGCGTACTGCCCATGCTTTTGAGCCTCTTCCTTTCTTTTGTAGCATAGTTAGCATTGCGGTGCGTTTATAATCCTGTCAATTTCCCATCTGTAATTTGTTTACCTCGCATAGCAGTTTTATCGTCTTTTGGGAGAGAGACATCACTAGTGAACATCACGGGACCCCGGTCCATATTCTCATCATTCTTTACATGCTCATTTACTTTTCTGATTTTCCTTTTAGTTGCTATCATCATTATCATTATCCCTTGTGTTTTGATCCTTTGTAATCAACAAGACTGGAGAGATTGACAACCTCTATGAACTTCGTTGGGAGCAAAGTTATTTGTGTCTTTGTGCAGGTCCAGGTCAAGGAAGCAACTTTTGTCTAAAATGGTGCCATTGTTTCCTTGCCACCTAATTATCATTGCAGGAGTCCTACGGGAGACAATCTTAAAACCTCGGTATCTTCACTGAGGGAAACTTGCCGCTGCGCTGCATCTCACCTTCCACTTGGGGTAACCAACGAAGGGCGAGAAGCAATTACCATCTCTCGCGTATTAGTTACCCCAAGTGGAAGGTAGAGATGTAGATGAAGGGTAATTTCCCTTACACGAGGACTTTAAGGTTTATCAAATCTAAAAGGACTCCAAGGATCGACAAGTAGGTGTCAACGGCGCCAGAGATTACTTGATAACGCAAGAGTTGACATGGAGCTGTGATGTGCGAGATGATGATAATGGTTTCTCGCCCTTCGTTGGTTACCCCAAGTGGAAGGTGAGATGTAGGATAGCAGCAAATTTACCCTATGTAGAGGATAGGGTTTGTCTCCCGTAGGACTCCGGCAATGATAAGTAGGTGTTAACGGCGCAACTGACGTGGTCCTGCACACAACACAAATAACTTTGCTCCCAACGAAGTTCAGAGAGGTTGTCAATCTCTCAGGTCTTGTTGTTTACAAAGGATCAAAAACAGGGATAATGATAATGGTGATAGAAACTAGAAAGTAAAATTAGGAAAATAAATGAGCGTGTAAACAGTGATGAGAATATGGACCGGGGTCCCGTGATGTTCACTAGTGATGTCTCTCTCCCAAAAGACGACAAAACTGCTATGCGAGGTAAACAAATTACAGCTGGGCAATTGACAGGATTAAAAACGCACCACAATACTAACTATGCTACAAAGAAAGGAAGAGGCTCAAAAGAATGGGCGATACGCCAAAATAAATAGACCGAAATCCAATTTCATCTCCTATTAATCATCCACCTTGAGATATCTATCTAGAATATCTCGCTGCTGTTAAGTTGCGAGCCCCACCCAAAGTGTAAACCCAAAGCAACAGACAACTGCATTAAAAAGCACTTTGCGTAAAGTAAACAATCCTTGCAACCGCGGTTGCAAGAACCGTTGTTTTCCCCCTTGTGGCAACATGTAACACCCCGGGTGTCTGTCACACCCCAACTTTAGCTCTCCTGTTAATTTAGATAACCAAAAATTAGGGCCAACAAAAAACTTTGCAAGAAATGATGTGTTGTTTGAATCCATGTTTGAGATTGTGTGAGATCTTCATGTAATAGTAGTTCATGTATGAACTTGTTATGGAAAGTAGATCATTACAACACCAATTGGACTAGGTCATCTTGGCATGAGCATAACCTGACACCATTTGATGAACCCCAAAAAATAACCGCACTTAGTAATAGCAAGTCATTATTGTTATTTAGCCTTCTTTGGCTCTCTCTCTCTTTAGTCTTGTGTTTGCGCTTTTAGTTTTATTTTGCTCTTGTTTGTTAAATAAATATTTAAGAGATATAAATCCTTATATATATCATGTAGTATAACTATAGTATTAATACTTTTAACAATCACAAAACCCTAAACACTTAACCGTGTGCTTGATAAAAATAATTAAACTGTGATCAATTAAATTTATTTAATGCAGCAAACCACAATAAAATGATTGCATGATCTTCGTAGATGATCTTATAAACACAAATATTAAAAATCCGTATAAAATTTTCCTTTTTGGCATTTCAAAAAACACCTTGGGTGCATTTTTTTTGGAATAACTAAGTTTTCCTTTAAATCAGTGTTAAAACAAACTACCCTAACTACCCCACTAATCCCTCCCCAAATCTCTCTCCCCCGTAACCCCCTCTCTCTTTCTCCTTCTCTCTTTCTCTCCCTCAACCCACCTGTCAGCCTCCCATGCCCCCGCTTGCCCAACCCCGAGGATCGCTGTCGTGGCTTAGCCGCTCCCGTACCCCCAACCCGCGCTCGTGATGTGACCGGCCATGGCCACGATGGAATCAACCCACCGGAGCTCTCTCACGAGCTCGCCCGCCGTCCTTCTCGGCCAGTCCGTGGCGAGGCCGCGGATCGCCAGCCTGGCTCCCCCGCCCGTTGCCGCGAACTCCCATGCCCTCGCATCGCTCGCTCAAGCCGTTTCCCGCCCACGCCGCTACTCCCCTCGCCTATATAAGGGCTGCCCGGGACGCCCTCTCCTCCACACCAGCAGCTCACTACTCAACAAAGCACCACTCAGCCACCTTGCCAGCCTCGCCTCTCTAACCTAGCCCGAGCAAGAGAGAACCAGGAAAGAAAACAGAAGGAGACAGGAGGAGCTAGGAGAAGGAAGGACAAGCAAGGAGAGGAAGGAAGAAGGGGGGGGGGAGGTCTGCGCGCCTCTCCACCCCCACGCCGGGGCTACTCCGGTGAAGAGCGCAAGTAGGAGCCGACGCCCTGCCAAACGCCGTCTACCCCGACCTTCCCGAGCA
Source organism: Bromus sterilis (assembly GCA_950022295.1). Lineage (NCBI taxonomy): Eukaryota > Viridiplantae > Streptophyta > Magnoliopsida > Poales > Poaceae > Bromus > Bromus sterilis. Next base: position 171,392,193 of record OX465597.1, read on the forward strand.
GTCCGCCCCGACGCCGTCAACCGCAGCCCAAAGCCCAAAAATGGAGCCGTAGAGCCGCCCCGCACCCCCGCCGCCCCTCCACGCCGGCCGCCGTTGCTCGGAGCACCTTTGGTGAGCGCTCTTGCAAACCCTCCTGTCCGCCGCGAAGCCCCACGTTTGCCGCGCCGTGCGCCCTTGTTTTTGGGGGAAATGGAGTCCCCTGGCTGCTCCGCGCCTCCCCCGATCCTTGCCGCCGACCGCCGCCCATTGGAGGGCCGCCGGCGAGGCCATGTGCGCCCCTGGCCGGCCTGGGAAGCCTCTCCCGTCCCTTGCCCTGGCGGGAGGAAGGAGACGACCCTGGGCCGTTGAGATCAACCCAGATCCAACGCCCAGGATTAGCCCATACCCCTTCGCCAAAACACACACACACACACACACACACACACACACACACACACACACACACACACACACACACACACACACACACACACAGCAGACGCTGCGCGGGCTCGGCCCATTGGAGGCAAGCGCCGTGGGCGCAGGATAGCCCTGGCCGGCCTGCTGAGACTTTTTTCTTTTATTTATTTTATTTGCAGAACATAAATAACATTAGAAAAATAACCGTAGCTCAGAAAAATGTGAAATAAATTTTATGTGGTTTAGAAAATTGTGTTTTATTTTCCTGCATGTTTAGAATAATTTATGTACAGTACCAAAATAATTTCTTTAGTTTTAATTATTTTATTGTGCTTTTACGCACCTAGGGATAGTTTTAATTAATTCTCTATTAACCCTAAAAATGTAATGTTGACATGTTTATATTCATGTGATTATTCTTGAATTTTCTGTATGTGTAGAATATTATTTATCTTAGATAAATTTGTGACCCTTTTATTACAATTTCTTTTGCTAGTTTAATTTCTATAAAATTTATGGTAGTAGTATTAAATTATTAGCTTATTATGAAAAATTGCCTCTGGTCAGTAGCACTTTTGTTATGAAGTTAGTTAATAGAAATAAAATAAATTTAAAAGCTGTTAGTGATTAAAATGGATTAAAAACATTGCTTTTATTTAAAGTTTTTTTATTTAATATTGATGTTAATAAATCCACCAAAATTATCCTAGTGCCTTGTTATAAATTGTAATCTTGTTGAGGTGGCATAAAATTTAAATCTTAGTAAATAGAAAACCTTGAAATTGTTTTGCCCTTTTTTTGTGTTATTGTTTGTGAAAAAGTTGAGTGATGAAATATTGTGCTGTTGTTGCCCCGTTGTAATGGTGTGTATTTCTTTCGCAACGTGTAGACGATACGCCGTACGTTGCAGGTGAAGACTCCTCCCAAGCTGCCGAAGAAGCCGATCCAGAGTACATCGCCGAGGAAGGCAAGCCACCGTCAAAACTTAAACTTTACTTTACCCATTTTTACTTTCCTTTTGTATCATGTATATTGTATCATGTTATTATATTCATATGGGTTGGGATTGTGTTAGTTATATTAGAATAACTCCACATCACCCCATAGCCTACCTTTTTTGGAAAAACTAAGTAGAACCCCGATGATCCCGGCATTCTGTCGAGACCATCACTCAGCTCTAGTATTTAGCATTGCATAACAACTTGGAAAGTCATACTTCATCCTATATGGTACGGCATACACCTAAGAAGGTGGTATAGCCGGGTTTGTGGAACATCGTCGGACATGGACAAAGTCTGGAGGGACTCTCTATAAGTGCCGCCAAAACCTAGCCTTACAGTACAACCACTATACTCTGGTATGTGACAGGGCTAGTTGGAAGCTTGCATATCTTAGTACGGGGATCTTCTAACTACATAATACATAGAAGCCTGTAAGCCTACCGATGCGTCAGAGGTGAGGTCGCTGCCGAGGCAGTGGTGGCACGGAACTTTGCCGCATCTCTACTACGGTGAAGGCATGTGTCCAAGAGGAGCATGACCTTGCACGCGGACAGTTCAGGATGTGGGCATCGGGTAGATCACCTGTACTAGGGTAAGCAAGGGGAAGACAATGGTCGATTATCCGAGACCCGCATACTGAGGTATGACGATCCGTGGGGACACAAGCCGGATGTATCGAATGTGGTGGGTAAAGTGTACAACCTCTGCAGAGTGAAAACTATTCGAGTAGCCGGAGTCCACGGTCATGGACAGCTAGTGAGGCCACACTTTGTGGGGAATAGATGAGAAAGCCCGGTACTGAGTTTATGGTTCGCGATGATGGTGTTGATATTGTTGAAAAAGGGTTGGACTTGACTTATCCAAATGCAATGTGGGAAATAAAACTTGCCTAGTTTAAAACTTTGCCAACTTAATAATAATATTGAGTAGATAAGAAATCCCTATGAAAAACTCCACCATATAGCCATCCTATTATTTTTGTATGCAAAACCTTGTTTCTTTCTTTAGGGGTTTGCGAGTACTTTGTATGTACTCACGGCTTTGTCCCTGGTTATTCAATCGGCCAGACTTGGAGGAGCAGGTATATGACGATGATGCTACCGGCGATTACTAGGACGTGCTATGCTCTGAACTGCCCTGTGGATTGTGCCGCTACTACTTATCCTTCTTTTGCTTATTCTGCTGCTATTTGAGCCCGACGAGGCCGTGTAAGACTTTATTGTTGTATGACCTTGTATTCGGTATTGTATGAACATTGAGACTATGATAGCCATGTCGAGTTGTGTCTCATGCGACACTGATCATGGGAGCATGACAGTTTACACAGCTGGCCGCTCCGGTCATATAGTCTGGGGTGCCCACAGACTTGGTATCAGAGCCTCTGTTCAGACTGTAGCAGCCTAGTTAGCTTGGACGTTAGTTTGAAATATTTTTGATAAAACAAAATCTCTTATACCTCTTACCCCATTCAAAATGTTTTAAGTCAAGCGAGACCAAAGATTAAGAGGGAATAGTGTCCCGAAACAAATAAGAACTAGTGGAAGATTTTGCTTTAGTCCCCTATCCGAATTCGTGATCTTATGCTTGTTTGATTTGTTTGGTTTAGTCTTTTGTTAGAGTGACCCTAACCCCCCACTTAGGATGACACTAACCCAAGCACTCTTATCTTGCGCAACAACCTCAGGATGCCGAGGAGCTCCCGCGCCAACCCGAGTGGATCCGGTGACGAGCCACCGCCACCACCGGACCCGAATATGGCGCAGCTTCTGCGACTGCTCATGGAGGAGCGCCAGGCCGCTCGTGAAGAGCGCCAGGCGAACATGGCTGCACTCCGGCAGCTAGTCCAGGCCGCCACCAATGCCAACCAAGGAGGCGGAGGAGCTGGTGGTAATGAGGAGCCCAGGTCTCGGCTCCGAGATTTCCAGAACACCAACCCACCCGTGTTCTCGCAGACGAAGGAGCCCCTGGATGCTGAGGATTGGCTTCTCGCCATGGAGAACAACCTTGTTGTCGCCGCTGTTGGCAACAACGAGAAGGTCATGTATGGCACCCACTACCTCGCCGGCACCGCCAGGAGCTGGTGGGAAGGAGTGCGTGCCCGTCTTCCTGAAGGGCAAGTACTCACCTGGGCTGAGTTCTCCGAGAAATTCAAGAAGGCGCACATCCCGACTGCGCTGATCAGGAGGATGAAGGACGAGTTCCGCCACCTCAAACAAGGGGGCATGACTGTGGTTGGATATCTTGACCGCTTTACTCAGCTGTCGAGGTATGCCCCGGAGGAGGTGGACACCGAGGAGAAGCGGAAGGACCGTTTCTTGGATGGACTGCACGATGAGCTATAGGTTGTCCTGGTGGCCATGCAGTTCCCCGATCTTGAGTCTCTTGCCGATGCCGCTATCATGATGGAGGGCAAGCTCAAGATGGCCTCTGTGAACCGCAAGCGCCGCATGATGCAGCAGGGTGGATCCAGCAACCCCCGGCTGCGTCTGACACAGCCGCCAAGGCCAGCACCCCAGCCGCAGAGGAGCCCTTACCCAACGCCACTCACCAATGCTCCTGCTCGCCCTGTTGGAGTACCGCGTCCAGCAGACGGAGTCCCCCACAACCCTGGAGTGATCTGTTTTGGATGTGGTCAGAAGGGCCACTATTGGACAGAGTGTCCCAACAAGAATAATACTGCTCCACGCCCCAATGCTCCAGCACCAGCCAGAGGAAACCCTGGCCGCAACAATGCCCAGCGCGGTGCATCCCACGCCGCCAAGGGATGTCTGCATCATGTGCAAGCCGAGGAAGCCTAGGAGGCAGGAGACGTCATCTTGGGTACGTTCTCAGTTAATTCGGTACCTGCCCAAGTTTTGTTTGATTCGGGCGCATCACACTCATTTGTTATGGAGTCATTTGTGAATAGAAGTGGGATGAAGGCCGAGATCTTGACACGGGTCATGAGCGTGCAAATTCCTGGATCTAGGGTAACTGCACACCGCACCTGTCTGGATATACCTATAGAGATCTGTGGAGTCATGTTTCCGGCAGAATTGATTGTGCTGGGAACAAAAGGGATAGACGTGATACTTGGCATGAACTGGTTGTCCAGGTACCAAGGCCGGATAGATTGCAGAGAGTGGACAGTCAACCTCACGAGTGCCGATGGAGTTCAGATAGAGTACACCGACAAGGAAGACACTGCCCGAGCCTTCTGTCATCAGAGTGTCTCGGTGCCATCCCTTGAGGAGGTGAAGGTTGTATGTAAATTCCCAGACGTCTTTCCGGAGGAGCTACCCGGTATGCCGCCTGATCGGGATATCGAGTTTATCATCGAGTTAGTGCCTGGCACAACCCCTATTGCACAGAGACCCTACCGGATGAATGCCGAAGAGCTGGTTGAGTTGAAGAAACAGCTGAATGACATGCTCCAGAAGGGACTGATTCGACCCAGTGCTTCACCCTGGGGTTCGCCAGTTCTCTTTGTGGACAAGAGAGACGACACCATACGCATGTGTGTGGACTACCGTAAGCGGAATGAGGTGACCATCAAGAACAAGTATCCGCTCCCCAAGATCGAGGATCTGTTCAACCAGTTGAACGGAGCCCGAGTCTTCTCCAAGATCGATCTAAGGACCGGATATCACCAGTTGAAGGTCCGCGAGTCGGACATCCCCAAGACAGTTTTCACGACCCGCTATGGTTTGTTTGAATACACTGTCATGTCCTTCGGACTTAGCAATGCCCCGGCCTATTTCATGAACCTCATGAACAAGATCTTCATGAAGTATCTCGACAAGTTTGTGGTGGTGTTCATTGACGACATCCTGATATATTCCAAGACGGAAGAAGAGCATGCCAAGCATTTGCGCTTAGTCCTCGAGACTTTGCGTGAGCACCAGCTGTATGCCAAGTTCAGCAAGTGCGAGTTCTGGCTCAAGGAAGTCGGATTTTTGGGACATGTATTGTCAGAGGGAGGAATATCCGTCGACCCCGCCAAGATTCAGTCCATCATAGACTGGACAGCTCCGACCACTTAGAGTGAAGTTAGAGGATTCCTCGGACTAGCGGGATACTACCACAAGTTCGTGGAAGGCTTCTCCAGCATTTCCCGACCCATGACCCAACTGCTAAAGAAGGACCAGAAATTTTTGTGGACAGAGAAGTGTGAAGCCAGTTTCCAGGAGTTGAAGAGGAGATTGGTATCTGCCCCAGTTTTGACTATGCCTGACCTGACCAAGAGCTTTGATGTGTACTGCGATGCATCAAAGGTTCGTTTGGGTTGTGTCCTTATGCAAGTGGGCAAGGTGATTGAGTACCTGTCACGACAATTGAAGCCGCACGAGTTGAACTACCCCACCCACGACTTGGAGCTAGCCGCAGTTGTGCTTGCTCTCAAGAGATGGAGGCATTACCTGATGGGTCACCGTTGCGACATCTACACAGACCATAAGAGCCTGAAGTACATTTTCTCGCAAAAGGAGTTGAACATGAGGCAGAGGAGATGGATCGAGCTGATCAAAGATTACGATCTTGAAATCCACTACCATCCTGGCAAGGCCAATGTGGTAGAAGATGCCCTCAGTCGCAAGCCCTGCACACTTAATGTAATGATCAGAGAGAAGCAGCCAGCTCTGCACGAGGAGTTCGAGAAGCTGGGTTTGGAGCTTGTTACACCCGGTTTTCTTGCTCACCTCGAGCTGACTCCGACTCTGTTTGACCAGATCAAGGAAGCCCAAAAGGGACACGATAGTATCAAGGGAATCAAGAAGAAGATACCCCTCGGCAAGGCTCCAAAGTTCTCGGCAGATGATGAAGGAGTTCTTTGGTTCGATGGACGATTGTGTGTGCCCGATATAGAGGAGTTGAAGCTCACTATCCTAAAGGAAGCCCATGACACACCTACTCTATCCACCCTGGAGGGACTAAGATGTATCAAGACCTGAAGGACTTGTTCTGGTGGCACGGTATGAAGCGTGAAATTGCCTTGTATGTCGCCAAGTGCGACATCTGCTAGTGAGTGAAAGCAGAGCACCAGAGACCTGCAGGATTGCTGCAACCACTCCGAGTTCCTGAATGGAAGTGGGAACAGATAGGCATGGACTTCATCATAGGACTACCAAGGTCGAGCAAGGGTCATGCCTCTATCTGGGTCATCGTCGACCGACTCACCGAGGTAGCTCACTTTATTCCAGTGCGAACCACCTATCGAGGAGATCAGCTGGCAGACTTGTACATGTCAAGGATCGTATGCCTGCACGAAGTTCCAAAGGAGATTGTGTTAGACCGAGGTACCCAGTTTACCTCGAGGTTCTGGAAGCAAGTCCAGGAGGCATTAGGAACCAAGCTCGCATTCAGCACAGCCTATCACCCGCAGACTGGAGGCCAAACCGAGCGAGTAAACCAGATACTAGAGGATATGCTCCACGCATGTGCTCTAGCCTATGGTTCCAAGTGGGAGGACTGCTTGCCCTATGCAGAATTCTCCTACAACAACAGCTACCAGTCGAGTTTGCAGATGGCCCAATTTGAAGCTTTGTATGGGAGGAAGTGTCGCACGCCCCTAAACTGGTCTCAGACCGGAGAAGGAAAAATTTTCGGACCCGATGTTCCGAAGGAGGCCGAAGATCAGGTCCAGTTGATTCGTGAGCGTCTCAAGACCGCTCAGTCTCGTCAGAAGAGTTATGCCAACCCGAAGCGTCGAGAGGTGACTTTTGCAGTTGGAGACTTTGTGTATCTCCGAGTCACCCCACTGAAGGGAATGCAGAGATTCCATGTGAAGGCAAAGCTAGCACCTCGTTACATCGGACCATTTGAGGTGATAGCCAGACGAGGCCAAGTTGCCTATCAGTTGAGACTGCCAGCAGAGCTATCCGATGTGCACGATGTCTTCCACGTGTCGCAGCTCCGGAAATGTCTGGAGGTGCCGGACAAGCCCGATGTTTTCAAGAACATCGATCACCGCACGGTGGACATCAACCAGGATCTCACATACCGCGAGACGCCCCTTCGTATCCTGAAAGAATCCACCCGAGTCACCCATAAGCGCGCGATCAAGTTCCACAAGGTCCAGTGGACAAACCACACAGAGAAGGAAGCCACCTGGGAACGGGAGGACTACCTCAAGCGCGAGTTCCCGAATCTCTTCACTAGCTTGTGAATCTCTGGGACGAGATTATTTTTAAGGGGGGAAGGTCTGTCACACCCCAACTTTAGCTCTCCTGTTAATTTAGATAACCAAAAATTAGGGCCAACAAAAAACTTTGCAAGAAATGATGTGTTGTTTGAATCCATGTTTGAGATTGTGTGAGATCTTCATGTAATAGTAGTTCATGTATGAACTTGTTATGGCAAGTAGATCATTACACCACCAATTGGACTAGGTCATCTTGGCATGAGCATAACCTGACACCATTTGATCAACCCCAAAAAAAAACCGCACTTAGTAATAGCAAGTCATTATTGTTATTTAGCCTTGTTTGGCTCTCTCTCTCTTTAGTCTTGTGTTTGCGCTTTTAGTTTTATTTTGCTCTTGTTTTTTAAATAAATATGTAAGAGATATAAATCCTTATATATATCATGTAGTATAACTATAGTATTAATACTTTTAACTATCACAAAACCCTAAACACTTAACCGTGTGCTTGATAAAAATAATTAAACTGTGATCAATTAAATTTATTTAAATGCAGCAAACCACAATAAAATGATTGCATGATCTTCGTAGATCATCTTATAAACACAAATATTAAAAATCCGTATAAAATTTTCCTTTTTGGCATTTCAACAAACACCTTGTGTGCATTTTTTTTGGAATAACTAAGTTTTCCTTTAAATCAGTGTTTTAAAAAAAACTACCCTAACTACCCCACTAATCCCTCCCCAAATCTCTCTCCCCCGTAACCCCCCCTCTCTCTCTCGTTCTCTCTTTCTCTCCCTCAACCTCTTGAACGGTGGAGAGCAAAAGGCGGTAACCGTTGGTCATGTGTGTGTAGCTTACACCCGTGCAAGGTTACCAAAATATTCGAATAGCCGCGTCCGCGGTCATGGACTACTTTGAACCTGTACCTGATTATTAGACAACTTGAATGGATACTCTAAAACTCGCAAGATAAGCGTGAGTGCTATGGCATGCTTTCTCGTGGGGAAGTCGAGGAAGTACCCATAGTGGAGTATTGGCTGGAGACTTGGTAGTGGACTCGTGTACGCTTCTTACCTCAAGTCTGGTACTCGTAGTACAGGACTAGCCAAGTCAAAGCTGGCACTTCTGCATGTTGAAACCCCACCTCCCTTTACCTTGAAACTTGAGCATGAGTAGTATAGTTCTGATGTAATTCTTGCTGAGTACGACTTTGTACTCATGTTTTCTTATTCTATGTTTTAGATGAGAACCCAGACCCCGATGGAGTCACCTTCCTGAAGCTCGACGTTGACTAAGCTAGTATAGTTCCAGACAGCAGTCTGGTCCCTCGTGGAAGGGCATGCATGTTGAACAAGGCTTCTCTAAGCCATTTGTTAATCTTGTCTGTACTCAGACCTAATTTGCTTCCGTTGTTTGATGTAATGATGGATCATATTCATATGATCTTTTTGTACTCTATGTGTAAGTCAATAAAGATATACTTTGTAGAGTTCATGTGATGAATACCTGCTGTTTACACTGGTCATGTATGTCGCGTGTATGTTTATAACATGCATGTCTTAGTGTGGGGTTCGATAGCTTAGTTGTGTTCTTGCCGGTGGTCTTTTATACACCAAGTGGCCCTTAGATGTGCTCAGCTTGGGTCATCATGATGCGATTGCTCGTGACTTTGTCTCGTGGCACACTTTGTTGTATGATTGAGCCCACCCGAGACCCCGACTAAGTGATCGGGCTGGAGTCTGTTTATGTAAGTGTTATAATTCAATCGATAATATGGTTGAGGCGACTTGTCTATGAGTATGGGATTTCACCACCCATAATCATTTAGACTTGTGAGCAGGCGATGAGGACCCATCTCAGTCGATCATCCGACCTGGATGGGATGCCCCTCACGTACGATGCTTTTAGAGAGTGTTCTGTGCTTGGCCTTGTGTGCTTAGACAAGTGGGTACGACTCTCGGCTCTCCATATGATTGAGTCGTGACTGGAATTACATACGCATATTCCGGGTCCCGACAGACTTGGTATCAGAGCAGGACTGTCTGTAGGATTATCAAACCCTTGGTCGCAGTCTAGTCTAGAATTCTATAGTTATATAGTTACTTGGGTATAAAGGGAACAACGTAAGGCTTCTTTTTCTCCTTACCCTCATCGATCTGAGTTCTGAGTCACCCTCATATTTTCTACGAGATGATAGAACTAGGCTCATGTATGTCTTACTAGAAGATCTTGTTGATTGCTTCCTTATAGCTGTAGGACTATTGTGGTTGTCTAGAGTCTCCGAGTTGTTGAGTTCCTTGAGGAAGTTCTGTCCAACTTTTCAAGGTTGTCTCATTTTCCCTCTCGGTGTAGCCGTTGTGCTGCCCGGTTTATTCTGTGTTTCTAGGAATCTTTGCCTTTGCATTACAATCTTTTCCTCCTAATCATGTCCTCTTATCTTTGATTCCATCGTACAACCTGTTCTGATTGTTGATTTTTATCACACAGGATGTCAGGTGGAACTCGTAGTGCTGTTCGTCGGAATCGAGACCGTGTTCGGAATTGAAATGATGATGAACCTCCACCACCGCCTACTGCGGAGGAAATCATGATGGAAGCTGAATGGAATCGACGTGATCAAACACGCCTTCTGGAGCTCATCGAGCAGAATACTGCTCGTCAGCACAATGTGGTTGTCAGCATTCAGGATTTCATCCTCCTCAAGCCACCGGTATTCCGATGTTCTTCTGAGCCCCTTGAAGCGAATGATTGGCTCCGTTCCATCGAGCGTAAGTTTGACACGGCACATGTTGCTCTCGATGATCGAGTTATATTCGTGGCATACTTTCTGGATGATCCTGCTGCTGAATGGTGGGAGAACTATGTTGCAATGCAGCCTGATGGCCACATAGTGACTTCGCAGGAGTTCCGTGATGCCTTTCGAGGGTACCACCTTCTAGATGAGTTAATGGAGCACAAAAAGGAAGAGTTATGCAATCTGACTCAAGGAGAGATGTCCATTCATGAGTATGTGACGGAGTTCAACCGTGTTGCTCGTTATGCCCAAGATGAGATCACCAACGATGCCAGAAAGCAGGCAAGGTTCCGCAAGGGACTTAGCCCCATCCTTCGTCATGATCTCAACCTTCTTGAATTTGCCACCTTTGAGGATTTAGTCAACAGATCCTTCAGAGCTGAGCATGGCAATGAAGTTGTAAGGCCCGATATGCGGTACTGTTCCAGATCTAGATGTTTCCATCCAGATCCGGGGACGAAGCACATATCGGTCCCACCGCGACATATGACGAAGTCATATGCCCTGGATTTCCAACATCATATCACAACATTACAGATACATGATACAACATCTCATACAATCGGCATACAACTCCCTTAATACAATACAACAACGGAAGATACATGTCTGAGTACAGACTACAATCAAATGCCTACTGGCAAAGAGAAAAACATCGATCCCCATAACCACACGGGTCCAGGCACTCCGCCGGGATCCGCCTAACTAGTCGTCGTTGAGTCTCCACGTGAAACGTCGATCACCATACCTGTTGTCGATCAAGAAGCCTGAAAATAGTTTGGGGGTAGTATCATGAGTACAGAAGTACTCAGCATCCAACTGTAGTGGTCAACTAACCCAGCAAGGACTTCATCACTCGTCATTCTAGGATTACTAGTAGTTTACGGTAAGGAAGGGGTAAGTGGTGAGGTTGCTACCGCACTAGCATTTGATGAAGTGGCTAACGATCTAGAGAGTAAGATAAGAAGCCAAGCATTCGATGAGGAATCGCCTCCAACAAGTCTTGCTATCAACTACTACGCAAACATAACACCTATCCTATCCTTGTCCTCCTCTTCGCATCCCGACGAAGAAGAAGCAATCAAGGCACACTCACACGTTGATCAAGTTATATTAAAATTATCTCAATTGTTGTTGTCTATGAACAAGGAGTAGGTCTCAAGTCGTCCATAACCGTCGACACAGCTTCTCGAAAAGATTTAACCCTGCAGGGGTGTACCAACTGCCCATTATAAGGCTCCGCACGCACGTCCATCTCTCTCAGTTGCTACCCATCACAGGCAACCATTTTATGATTTAGTTCCAAGAGATCGGAAACGACAGGTCCCTCTAGCTAACAACAAACAAATCCGGGTGGCCCCCGGGGAGTCGACACCCAATCCAAAAGCTGGCCACGCTCTCGGATCGGACTCTTCTGTCTCAACAGGGTTTGGGTTACCGAGACGCCTCATGTGAGGCCTCGGGCCCTCGCCGGTCAAAGGTGGACAAACAGGGAAACCATGTCTCCGCTGGTCCGGGTTGGTTCAAAAACTACTGGCAGCTGACCAGCACACACACGGTTTCAAATGGTAAATCAGCTTGGGCCACCACTAGAAATGCATGAAGCTAGGTAGGTAAGAAGAGAGGACCCAATAAAATCCCACACACGATTAGGCACGCTCAGTCTTAAAACCAATACCCGGAACTCGGATCCTAGGTGACTCAAATGGAACAAAGCGTCGGGGCGGGATAGCCTAGACCTTCCGTCCTTCGTCAAATATAGTCAACATTATAATAATTATATTAACAATATAATAATGAGATATCCCAAAACCAAGGAGTAACAGGGTAACTTCGTAGCATCCTAAGCATGCATACTAAGCAGGGGCTGAGCAACGAGCAATAGTAACATAGCAGTACAAGGTTTGCTGGGAAGGGACATGGCTGTATCGGTTTGAAAGAGGCTGTAAACATGTGGTAGGATCAAACATAGAGCCTAACCTAGTCTATCATGCAAACCGCTGGTTGAAATAGAATGGATCATAAGTAATGTATAGTCCTTGCCTGTTGGTAAGTTGGATTCCGAAGGTGTAGTTGATCGCAAGCTCGCAACGTCTCCGAGAGGTACCCGCGGAAGCACACAAGAGGGAAACACTGGAAAGCAATCAACGAGCAAGCATCTATTACTACGAAGCATCACACGATCAAGAAGGCAACACATAGCACGACAACGCGATACAGATCTATCGTCGAGAACGGTTACTAACAGTTTAAGTGGGGTATCGGTCACACACGACGAACACCGCACGTTTAGAAAGGTTCAAGTTGTTTAGCTACAGGTGATCAACCAATGGTTATTAACATGGCAACTCAAGCAAGCATGGCATAGCACACAAACATGGCAAGAGGTGAAACACAAAGTAAACTATCTATGCTAGTCGATTTAAGTGAGGCACAACCTAAACATGGCATAACACTAAGTGCCGCACGATGATTAAAAGATTTGGTACTGTTCTTTCCTAAAACATATTTTAGGTTGGTTAACAGCAGCATACAATAGCATAAACACAAAGTACACGAAAAACTAATCAAGTTACATATAAAGAACACCCCAAACAGAGTTACGGTTAAAAAGATATAAGCAAAACAAGTTACGGACACAAGCTGTATAAACAGGGGTAAATCTATATGCAAAATTGCAGCAACATGACATAGCAATACATGGGATGAAATTGAACATGATGCCTAACAATATGCAATTGGAATCACTCAATTCCGATAAACGGTCGCGACACACTCGTCGACCGAAGTTGCAACAAAACATAAACAGCAGCACACTAACAGCAGGGTAGCTACTTTGGAGCAAGATTTAATCAACTTGCAGCAAGCAAATATGACATGTGAATGCATAGAACTGAAGTAGAAACAATTCTTAACAGGATGCAAAAGGAATCAATCAATTCCGATGAACGGTTGCGAAGCAATCGTCACCCGAAGTTGCAATAAAATAATAACAACAACACTTAACAGGAAATAATAACATTTAACGGCCTGATGCCCACTTTAGCACACAATTACACAATCAAGATGAGCTCAAATGCAAAAACTTTCTACATACGAATGCTAGAGCACGCAAAACTAAGCAACTTTCATTTTGGGGGCACGTTCATCAAGGCTACGGTTCAACGGGAATTCGCATCACGAAATTGAATCGGCAGCAGATTTACCAGGGACTTAGAAAGAAAAAAAAAGGATTCGCTGAAAAAATAAAAAAAGGGTGCTGGGCCTCACCCTAGTGGGCTTGGCCCACTGGAGGCAGAGGAGGCGAGCTGGGCCTTGAGGGGAGGCTGGGCCGCGCCTGGTCTGGCTGCTGCTGGGCCGCGCTTGGGCCCGCGTGGCAGGTGAGGCAGCCGGCCTGGCCTGGCCGAGCTCTTGTCGGCCGAGACCCGAGCGGCGGCGGGGACGCCATGGCCGGCTTGGCCTCCGGCGACAGGGCCGGTGCAGGCGCGGTGGAGAGCGGCTCCAAGGCGGCGGGGCGTCGGGGCGACTTGGGCTCGTCGGCCGGCCTCCAGGCGGCGGCGGGCGAAGGAGGAGCCGGCGGCTGTTGCTCCTCATCGGCTCGGCTGAGCTCCTCCCATGGGGGCCGGCGTGATCTGCAGGGGAAGGGAGAGAAGACGGTGAGGAGAGGGAGGGAGAGGAAAAGAGAGAGGAGGGAGAGGTCCGGCTGCGGCCGGGGTGGCTCGCCGGCGTGCGCGCGGCTTAGCCTCCATGGGCGGCGGCCTGGTCGGAGAGAGGAGGGAGGAGAGAGGTTGGGAGGCTGCCGGCTACGTGGCGTGATCCGGTGCGTCCGATCGCGGGATCGAACGGCCCGAAAAATTCTGGGATCTGGGAGGCAAACTGGGAAAAGTGGAGGGGGGTGGCTGCAAAATTGTGGCTAGGGAAACCCGAGAAATGGGTGGGAATGTGGTGGTCTTTATATAGCCCAGGTGGCTGGCAGTTTGCAAAGACATCTCCGATTTTTCTCTCTTGCGCGTGGTGCTCGCGTTTCTGACCGCCGGGGGTCCGCAGAACCTCCGATTCAGGTAAACCTTCGAACTGCGCGATCAGCGCGTCGAGCTGGCGGCGTTCACCTGGCGCTGGAACCATTTCGAAAACATTTTCCGGCGCGCTATAAAAATAACCCATTTAACTATTAAATGGGGTTTTTCGTTCCGTTGGCTGCGGCTGGTCTCGTGCGGTTTTTGCGACGGTGATCGGGTGAAACCCGGTGTCGCAAAGGTCGAGTGTCAGGGTGGGAGGGGTCGTTCTCCGTCCGGTACGAGATAAGAGGGGGAAAATAATCGCCGATCGATAAGTCGGGGATGCAAACACCGCAAACAAATCAGACAATCAAACAATTCACACCGAAAACAAATTTTTTAATTTTTTTGAAAACTGGGTTGTTACAATACAACACCACCAACAATGGATCTCGTCCCGAGATCCAGGACGATCCGGGGGAGAGGGGGGAGAGAAAAGAGTCGACGATCTTCAGCACCACCAACAAGGGTCTCTGCTCCATGTCGACGTCGAACTTCTGTCGAGATAATTTCCGCAGAGAGACGGTAACGTCGGAAAACGAAACCGTCAGTGACAAGAGGAAGAACGATCGCGAAAACCAGATCAAGGGATAGTGATTTTTGACGCAAGTCGTAAAAACACCGAGCAAAAAGGATGGAGAGCAATGGACGACCAAGATGATATCCAGAATCGAAGAAAGCTAAAGGTACTACAGGAATTCCCAACCTGAGGTCGGAATCGAGACAATACTTCCCAAGCAAAGCATTGTAACGGTTCCGAAACTCCACACACTCGAGATCCTAGAGTTTGAAAGGGGATAAGGCGAGAATTAAAACACTTACGACACTTGTCCTGACCAGAGCAAGGGTAAGGAGTAAAAAGATTCCTACTCTTCGATAACTAACTTAGTAACTACAAAATAGTTTTTGTCTAGACTCGACTTCGGCCAGAGAAGGGATCCAACGGTCGGTAAGGCTCTGATACCAAGTCGTAAGGCCCGATATGCGGTACTGTTCCAGATCTAGATGTTTCCATCCAGATCCGGGGACGAAGCACATATCGGTCCCACCGTGACATATGACGAAGTCATATGCCTCGGATTTCCAACATGATATCACAACATTACAGATACAGGATACAACATCTCATACAATCGGCATACAACTGCCTTAATACAATACAACAGCGGAAGATACATGTCTGAGTACAAACTACAATCAAATGCCTACTGGCAAAGAGAAAAATATCGATCCCCATAACCACACGGGTCCAGGCCCTCCGCCGGGATCCGCCTAACTAGTCGTCGTAGAGTCTCCACGTGAAATGTCGATCACCATACCTGTTGTCGATCAAGAAGCCTGAAAAGAGTTTGGGGGTAGTATCATGAGTACAGAAGTACTCAGCATCCAACTGTAGTGGTCAACTGACCCAGCAAGGACTTCATCACTCGTCATTCTAGGACAACTAGTAGTTTACGGTAAGGAAGGGGTAAGTGGTGAGGTTGCTACCGCACTAGCATTTGATGAAGTGGCTAACAATCTAGAGAGTAAGATAAGAAGCCAAGCATTTGATGAGGAATCGCCTCCAACAAGTCTTGCTATCAACTACTACGCAAACATAACACCTATCCTATCCTTGTCCTCCTCTTCGCATCCCGACGAAGAAGAAGCAATCTAGGCACACTCACACGTTGATCAAGTTATATTAAAATTATCTCAATTGTTGTTGTCTATGAACAAGGAGTAGGTCTCAAGTCGTCCATAACCGTGGACACGGCTTCTCGACAAGATTTAACCTTGCAGGGGTGTACCAACTGCCCATTACAAGGCTCCGCACGCACGTCCATCTCTCTCATTTGCTACCCATCACAGGCAACCATTTTATGACTTAGTTCCAAGAGATCCGAAACGCCAGGTCCCTCTAGCTAACAACAAACAAATCCGGGTGGCCCCCGGGGAGTCGACACCCAATCCAAAAGCTGGCCACGCTCTCGGATCGGACTCTTCCGTCTCAACAGGGTTTGGGTTACCGAGACGCCTCATGTGAGGCCTCGGGCCCTCGCCGGTCAAAGGTGGACAAACAGGGAAACCATCTCTCCGCTGGTCCGGGTTGGTTCAAAAACTACTGGCAGCTGACCAGCACACACACGGTTTCAAATGGTAAATCAGCTTGGGCCACCACTAGAAATGCATGAAGCTAGGTAGGTAAGAAGAGAGGACCCCATAAAATCCCACACGCGATTAGGCACGCTCAGTCTTAAAACCAATACCCGGAACTCGGATCCTAGGTGACTCGAATGGAACAAAGCGTCGGGGCGGGATAGCCTAGACCTTCCATCCTTCGTCAAATATAGTCAACATTATAATAATTATATCATCAATAACAATATAATAATGTGATATCCCAAAACCAAGGAGTAACAGGGTAACATCGTAGCATCCTAAGCATGCATATTAAGCAGGGGCTGAGCAACGAGCAATAGTAACATAGCAGTACAAGGTTTGCTGGGAAGGGACATGGCTGTATCGGTGTGAAAGAGGATGTAAACATGTGGTAGGATCAAACATCGAGCCTAACCTAGACTAGCATGCAAACCGCTGGTTGAAATAGAATGTATCGTAAGTAATGTATAGTCCTTGCCTGTTGATAAGTCGGATTCCGAAGGTGTAGTTGATCGCAAGCTCGCAACGTCTCCGAGAGGTACCCGCGGAAGCACACAAGAGGGAAACAATGGAAAGCAATCAACGAGCAAGCATCTATTACTACGAAGCATCACACGATCAAGGCAACACATAGAAAGACAACGCGATACGGATCTATCGTCGAGAACGGTTACTAACAGTTTAAGTGGGGTATCGGTTACACACGACGAACACCGCACGTTTAGAAAGGTTCAAGTTGTTTAGCTACAGGTGATCAACCAACGGTTATTAACATGGAAACTCAAGCAAGCATGGCATAGCACACAAACATGGCAAGAGGTGAAACACAAAGTAAACTATCTATGCTAGTCGATTTAAGTGAGGCACAACCTAAACATGGCATAACACTAAGTGCCGCACGATGATTAAAAGATTTGGTACTGTTCTTTCCTAAACCATATTTCAGGTTGGTTAACATCAGCAAACAATAGCATAAACACAAAGTACACGAAAAACTAATCAAGTTACATATAAAGAACACCCCAAACAGAGTTACGGTTAAAAAGATATAAGCAAAACAAGTTACGGACACAAGCTGTATAAACAGGGGTAAATCTATATGCCACAGTGCAGAAACATGACATAGCAATACATGGGATGAAAGTAAACATGATGCTTAACAATATGCAATTGGAATCACTCAATTCCGATAAACGGTCGCGACACACTCGTCGACCGAAGTTGCATCAAAATATAAACATCAGCACACTAACAGCAGGGTAGCTACTTTGGAGCAAGATTTAATCAACTTTCAGCAAGCAAATATGACATGTGAATGCATAGAACTGAAGTAGAAACAATGCTTACCAAGATGCAAAAGGAATCAATCAATTCCGATGAACGGTTGCGAAGCAATCGTCACCCGAAATTGCAATAAAATAATAACAGCAGCACTTAATAGGAAATAATAGCATTTAACGGCCTGATGCCCACTTTAGCACACAATTACACAATCAATATGAGCTCAAATGCAAAAAAATTCTACATACGAATGCTAGAGCACGCAAAACTGAGCAACTTTCGTTTTGGGGACACGTTCATCGGAGCTACGGTTCAACGGGAATTCGCATCACGAAATTGAATCAGCAGCAGATTTACCAGGGACTTAGAAAAAAAAAGGATTCGCAGAAAATAAATAAAAAGGGCGCTGGGCCTCACCCTAGTGGGCTCGGCCCACTGGAGGCAGAAGAGGCGAGCTGGGCCTTGAGGGCAGGCTGGGCCGCGCCTGGTCTGGCTGCTGCTGGGCCGCGCTTGGGCCCGCGTGGCAGGTGAGGCAGCCGGCCTGGCCTGGCCGAGCTCCTGTAGGCCGAGACCCGAGCGGCGGCGGGGACGCCATGGACGGCTTGGCCTCCGGCGACAGGGCCGGTGCAGGCGCGGTGGAGAGCGGCTCCAAGGCGGCGGGGCGTCGGGGCGACTTGGGCTCGTCGGCCGACCTCCAGGCGGCGGCGGGCGAAGGAGGAGCCGGCGGCTATTGCTCCTCATCGGCTCGGCTGGGCTCCTCCCATGGGGGCCGGCGTGATCTGCAGGGGAAGGGAGAGAAGACGGTGAGGAGAGGGAGGGAGAGGAAAAGAGAGAGGAGGGAGAGGTCCGGCTGCGGCGGGGGTGGCTCGCCGGCGTGCGCGCGGCTCAGCCTCCATGGCTGGCGGCCTGGACGGAGAGAGGAGGGAGGAGAGAGGTTGGGAGGCTGCTGGCTACTTGGCGCGATCCGGTGCGTCCGACCGCGGGATCGAACGGCCCGAAAAATTCTGGGATCTGGGAGGCAAACTGGGCAAAGTGGAGGGGGGTGACTGCAAAATTGTGGCTAGGGAAACCCTAGAAATGGGTGGGAATGTGGTGGTCTTTATATAGCCCAGGTGGCTGGCAGTTTGCAAAAACATCTCCGTTTTTTCTCTCGCGCGCGCGGTGCTCGCGTTTCTGACCGCTCGGGGTCCGTAGGACCTCCGATTCGGGTAAAACTTCGAACTGCGCGATCAGTGCGTCGAGCCGGCGGCGTTCACCTGGCGCTGGAACCATTCTGAAAACATTTTCCGGCGCTTTAAAAATAACCCATTTAACTATTAAACGGTGTTTTTCGTTCCGTTGGCTACGGCTGGTCTCGTGCGGTTTTCGCGACGGTGATCGGGTGAAACCCGGTGTCACAAAGGTCGAGTGTCAGGTTGGCAGGGGTCGGTCTCCGTCCGGTATGAGATGAGAGGGGGAAAAATAATCGCCGATCGATAAGTCGAGGATGCAAACACCGCAAACAAATCAGACAATCAAACAATTCACACCGAAAACAAAATTTTTAATTTTTCTGAAAACTGGGCTGTTACAGAAGTGTTCGAAGAGTCTTGCAAGCATGCTCTTGAGCTTGCTCCTCATTAAAGTTCAGCCCTTCAGAAACGCCGAATATGGATCCCCACTAGTGCCATACCTCAAAATCTTCTTCTGAGCCCACCATCCAATATATGCCATCCACCTCAACACATTGTTCCTCCCAGGAATGATGGTGTGCAAGAAAGTAATCATGTTCCCAGCAATTCAGACAGGGTGTGTTTCAAGTGTGGTCTGTCAGGCCATTACTTTCGTCAATGCCCTCAGGTCTTGATGACATCACGTCATTCTCGACATAAGCCTCCACATAAATCAACCACCAAAATCTTTCCAGCAAAGCTTTCAGGCACAGGTAGTGGATATGTGAACCAAAGCTCAGTTGAGGAAACCACTGCTACTTTTGACGTCATCCTTGGTACACTCCTAGTCAATCATGTTCCCGACTCCGTTCTTTTAGATCCAGGAGCTTCTCATTCATTCATGTCGGAGAGTTATGCACTTCGTCATGAGTTTCCTTTTGAAGAAATGTTTTCTCCAATGATAATTCAAACTCCTGGTTCAAAGTGGCAAACTAATAGAGTCAGCCATGGCAATCAAATTGCAATTGAGGGTTTAGTATTCCTTGCTTCTCTTATAGCCCTTAAGTCTTCAGACATTGATGTCATCCTAGGCATGGATTGGCTATCAAGACAGAATGTTGTCCTTGATTGTAAAGCCAAGTCAGTTAAACTCACCCATCCTTGAGGCCAGACAATTGACTACAAATCACCCAGCTCTAGAATCCAGATGCATACTTTGAATGTTCTTCCCCTTCCTGACCTTGAAGATATTCCGGTGGTTCGTGACTTCTCGGATGTATTTTCTGAAGAACTACCGGGCATGCCACCCGACAGATGTGTGGAATTCATAGTGGATCTTATACAGGCACAACCCCAATTTCCAGACGCCCATATAGAATGGCCCCACATGAGTTAGCTGAGCTAAAAACCCAACTTGATGCTTCGTTGGCAAAAGGCTTCATCCGCCCTAGCTCATCGCCATGGGGTTGCCCCGTTCTGTTCGTAACAAAGAAAGATGGAACAGAAAGGATGTGCATAGACTATCGCCAGCTAAATCTAGCAACGATAAAGAACAAGTACCCACTGCCCATGATCAATGATCTTTATGATCAACTTGCTGGATCCTCTGTCTTCTCCAAGATGGATTTGAGGTTAGGCTATGATCAAGTCAAAATCCGAAACGAGGACATTCCCAAGACGGCTTTCACTACTCGATATGGTCTTTACGAGTACACCGTCATGTCCTTCGGTTTAACCAATGCCCCCGCCACATTCTCGCGTTTAATGAATTCGATCTTAATGGAGTACCTAGATAAATTTGTTGTGGTTTATCTTGATGACATTCTCATCTACTCGAAGAACGAAGAAGAGCACGCAGAACATCTTAGGTTGGTATTGATGAAACTTCGAGAGCATCACCTTTATGCCAAGTTCTCTAAGTGCGAATTTTGGCTACAAGAAGTGACCTACTTAGGCCACGTGATTTCTGCCAAAGGGATTGCTGTCAATCCCGAGAGAGTTCAGGCCGTCCTTGATTGGACTCCACCTGAATCGGTTAAGCAAGTTAGGAGTTTTCTTGGCTTAGAAAGCTATTGTCGCCGCTTCGTTGAGAACTTCTCCAAAGTTTCAAAGCCTCTAACTGAACTCCTCAAGAAAGATAAGAAATTCCAATGGACCCCCAAGTGCGAGGAAAGCTTTTAAGAGCTAAAGAGAAGATTGACTTCTGCACCCGTACTTGCACCTCCAGACACCAAAATAGATTTCGAGATCTATTGTGACGCTTCACGGCAAGGGTTAGGATGCATACTTATGCAAGATCGACATGTGGTAGCTTAGGCTTCACGCCAGTTGCGTCCACATAAAGAGAACTATCCTACCCATGATCTTGAACTCGCTGCCGTAGTTCATGACCTGAAGACTTGGCGACATTACCTCCTTGGTAATCGTTGTGAGATCTATTCCGACCACCAAAGCCTCAAATACATATTCACCCAGCCAGATCTTAATCTCAGGTAAAGACGCTGGATAGAGTTGATAAACGATTATGACTTAGGAATTTCTTACACCCCAGGAAAAGCCAATGTCATGGCTGATGCACTAAGTCGTAAGTCGTATTGTAACAACCTCATGTTACAACAGTATCAACCACTTCTTCATGAGGAATTTCGCAAGCTCAATCTTGAGATAGTTCCTCATGGATTTCTTTCTACCTTGGTGGCGAAACCCACTCTTGAGTATCAAATCATAGTTGCCCAAAGGTGTGCACGAGGTGTTCGCCGGATCAAGGAGAACATTGCTAGCAGAGCTGCTAAATGTTTCTCCACAGATAGTAAAGGAATGATATTCTTAGAAAATCGTTTGGTAGTACCTAAGAATAAGAACCTAAGGTAGCTGATCCTCAAAGAAGCGCATGACACCCCCCTCTCGATTCATCCCGGTAGCACAAAAATGTACCGAGATCTACGCCAGAGATTTTGGTGGACTAGGATGAAGAGAGAAATCGCACAGTTCATCGCAGAATGTGATGTTCGTCGTCGCGTTAAGGCAGAACACCAAAGACCTGCTGGTACTCTTAAACCATTGCCTATTCCCGAGTGGAAATGGGACACTGTTGGTATGGACTTCATCACCGTCTTTCCAAAAACCCAGAAAGGAAATGATGCCATCTTCGTTGTCATTGACCGACTTTCAAAAGTTGCTCACTTCCTTCCAGTTCGCGAGTCTATAACTACTAGCCAGTTAGCGGACTTGTATGTCTCTAGAGTTGTGTCTCTACATGGTGTTCCTTTGGAAATCAATTATGATCGTGGTAGCCTTTTCACCTCTAGATTCTGGGGAAGCTTCCAGAATGCTATGGGAACTCCTCCTTTAGCAGAGCTTTCCATCCTCAGTCTAACAGTCAAGTTGAAAGGGTTAACCAAATTCTCGAAGACATGCTGAGAGCTTGTGTTATCTCTTTCGGAAAGAATTGGGAGAAATCTCTTCCATTTGCCGAATTTTCTTATAACAATAGTTTCCAATCTAGTCTGAACAGGGCTCCTTTTGAACTCCTCTATGGACGAAGATGTCGAACACCCCTAAACTAGTCAGAAACCGGTGAAAGACAAATCTTTGGACCGGATATGATCATGGAAGCAGAAGAGCAAGTTCGCATTGTTCGTGATCAATTGAAAGCAGCTCAGTCTCGTCAGAAAAGCTACTATGATCGTCATCATAGGCAAGAAAGCTACAATCTAGATGAGAAGGCTTACCTTCGGGTTACTCCTCTGAAGGGAACCCAACGATTCGGTATCAAAAGCAAGTTGGCCCCGTGTTACATCGGACCCTTCCGCATTCTCGCTAAACATGGAGAAGTTGCCTACCAACTTGAACTACCCTCGCACCTTTCCCGAGTACATGATGTATTCCATGTGTCACAACTCAGGCGCTGCTTCAAGGACCCCATCCGCGAAGTCGACCATGAAACACTTGATCTCCAAGATAACATTTCTTATCGAGAGTACCCTGTTCGTATTCTTGTTTCCACATAGCGTGTCACTCGTCGTCAGAAGATCAAGTTTCTCAAAGTGCAATGGTCACACCACTCCGAGAAAGAAGCTACGTGGGAAAGAGAAGACCGCCTCCGTGCCGAGTACCCCACCTTCCTCCCGACGACTTCTGAATCTCGGGACGAGATTCTTTTGAGTGGGGGCAAGTTGTCACAACCCTCTTTTAGGTATGTGCTAGGATTAGCTTGGGTTTGTGCATCATGCAAAAATTTCAAAAAGAAATCCAAATGGGGGAAAAGAAAAAAGCCCCAAAATAAATCATTTAAATGGCCAGATAAAATTTTCTTCCAAAAATTCCTCTGTTATTTTTGAAAAGTCTTATAAATATGCATGATCACATATAAAGTGAAGTGGGTCCCACTGCATGCACCAGGATTTTTCAAAAATTCCTAAAAGGGCTTGGAAATTAAATAATACCCCTATTGATTTGAAATTCAAATTATTTGAATTTCAAAAATTCCTAAACTTTATGAGTGGCTAACTATATAATTTTTTTGGGCATTTTATAAAATGGCTAGGTATTTAATTAAACTAGCTAGAACAAATGACAGAAAATAAAAGGAAAAGAAAAACAGAAAGAAGTTACCTGTCGCCTAGGGCAAGGCCCACCTCCTCCTGGCCCTGCCCAGCCCAGCCGCCTCTGGCGTTGTCGTCTTCCCCCCGGGCACGAGCACACAGCTACGTGCCCGGCATGCCGTGGGCGCCGTGGCGCCGCCACGCAGCTGCTCCCCTGGCCATCCACTGGCGCCTAGAGATGCCTGGAAGGCCTCCACGTCCATTCCCCCTCTCCCTGATCGCTCTCCGCCTCAACCTCTGGCGAATCCCGCGCCGCCCGAGCGCACGCCGGAGCACCACCGTGGAAAGCCCGTGGCCGACGAGCTCCTCAGCCCTCGCCACCTTGTCCATCACGTGCAGCGACGTCGTCTCCGTCGAAGCCCTCTGTGAATCGAGCCGAGCAATCACCACAAGCGGCGCCAGCATCAACGAGTCGCCGCCGGAGCCGCATGTTCGCCGTCGTCGATTCGCCGCCGTCAGACCTCATCCGGCCTCCCCGTCCTCTCCAACACAACCGGGGTGAGCTCCTCGTTGTTTTGCCCCATCGAACGCTCCTCCCCATGAACCGTAGCTCATTCCCGTAGTTCCAGTGCTACGGCTGCCGCCTGCCCTCGCAGTCGACGAGGTTCCAGCAGCCCCGAGCCCCTCCCGTGTGCTTAGATCGACGTGGACGTGCATGGGGCATCTTCCAGTGCCATTCCCGTGCCAAGAAGTGGCGGGGATCACTGTTCCGGCGTGCCATCGCCGTGCCCAGTGGCACCGGCGATGAGCCGCCGGTGAGCTCGGTTAACTAACCCACTAATCCACCCCTAACCCCAATGACATGTGGGCCCAGGCTCCTAATTAAGCCCCTGTTAATTTAAACTAACAAGGATTTAACCCCATGAGGCTGACAGCCCTGGCACACTGGTCAGAGCCCCCTGACGTCACCCCTGCGTCAGCATGAAGCAATAATTGGAATATAATTTAAAAGAAATCCAGAAATTCCACAAAATAGAATAAACTTTGAAATTCAATAACTTTTTAATCCTAACTCCAAATTAAACAAATAATATATGAAAAATTATCAGAAAAAATGCAAGGATTATGAATATGCAACTTGTTTCTATGTTTGACCATTTTAAATGGGTGAATAGTAGCAAACATGCATATGGCATAATTTGAATTTCAATTTGAAGTTTGAATTTGCATTCCAAATGCAATACACTTCAAGTAAGATGAATTTGCCAAAAACCAGTAGCATTCACATCATGGAAAACTATATCATGTGCTTGTGCATTTTATTTTGATGTTTCCCCCCTTTGTTGATGATTGCTTCGGGTACAGTGTTTCCGAGACGGAGGTCACCCCCGAAGAAGAAGAACGTTAGAGCCGTGTATCGTCATCAAGGCAAGAAAACCCCATTGATCATGTCTATAAAATACCACTTCCCTCTCAGTCTCGCTTGTGCATTATTAGGAGATCACCTTTTTATCGATTCTACCACATAGTTGAACCCACATCCGATGCATGACCTATCGTCTTGTCACAGTAGTAAGCAAACCACAATCCTAGCTGACATAGGAGTTGATTGATATCATGTGCCCCCTGCAACTGTTACAGGTTATTGCATGCTTAGAGGTTACATTGAGGTTACTTTGATCTGTGAGTCGGGATGGTTGTGATCATGTTACTGATGAAGGTGAAACTGTGTCTGTGAATCCACCCTAATACAAGGTGAACGATGAGAGGCTGTGTAGGAGTACACAGTGGGTTGTCTCATTGAACACCTCCTTAAGCCCGAGTTCTTGTATGGTAATCCAAGACAAAGAGTACAACCACACATTGGGCTCACTGAACCCTCTCGTCCTAGTACCTCAATCCGTGTTCACGTCCAGGAGTCACATTAGTTCGGGCTTTCCATTTGGCATGTGCATAGAAAAAGAATGAAGGAATGGTTGAATCATATAGATATGTGGGTGCACCTGTGAGGAAGGAAAACCATCTGCTAAAGGTGGCGTCTCGGTCACCTGCATTGTCTGAGTCTGTATCGTTGAACCGGCCGGACTCTCGAGCGGTAGAAACTCAGATAGTCGACTCCTGGAATAGACCAGTTGTGAGCGAAGTGTTGTGGTGAACATCCTCGCTGTCACCTCTTGAATGGTGGCGAGAAAAAGGAGGTAACCGATGGTCATGTGTGTGTAGCTTACACCCTTGAAAGGTTCACAAAACTATTCGAATAGCCGCGTCCGCGGTCATGGACTACTTGGAACCTATACCTGATTATTAGACAACTTGAATGGATACTCTAAAACTCGCAAGATAAGCGTGAGTGCTATGGCGTGCTTCCTCGTGGGGAAGTCGAGGAAGTACCCATAATGGAGTATTGGCTGGAGACTCGGTAGTGGACTCGTGTACGCTTCTTACCTCAAGTCTGGTACTCGTAGTACAAGACTAGCCAAGTCAAAGCTGGCACTTCTGCATGTTGAAACCCCACCTCCCTTTACCTTGAAACTTGAGCATGAGTAGTATAGTTCTGATGTAAGTCTTGCTGAGTACGACTTTGTACTCACATTTTCTTATTCTATGTTTTAGATGAGAACCCAGACCCCGATGGAGTCACCTTCCTGAAGCTCGACGTTGACTAAGCTAGTATAGTTCCAGACAACAGTCTGGTCCCTCGTGGAAGGGCATGCATGTTGAACAAGGCTTCTCTAAGACGTTTGTTAACCTTGTCTTTACTCAGACCTAATTTGCTTCCGTTGTTTGATGTAATGATGGATCATAGTCATATGATCTTTGTGTACTCTATGTGTAAGTAAATAAAGATATACTTTGTAGAGTTCATGTGATGAATACCTGCTGTTTACACTGGACATGTATGCTGCGTGTATGTTTATAACATGCATGTCTTAGTGTGGGGTTCGATAGCTTAGTTGTGTTCTTGCCGGCGGTCTTTTATACACCAAGTGGCCCTTAGAAGTGCGCAGCTTGGGGCATCGTGATGCGATTGCTCGTGACTCTGTCACGTGGCACACTTTGTTGTATGATTGAGCCCGCCCGAGACCCCGACTAAGTGATCGGGATGGAGTCTGTTTATGTAAGTGTTATAATTCAATTGATAATATGGTTGAGGCGACTTGTCTATGAGTATGGGATTTCACCACCCATAATCATTTAGACTTGTGAGCGGGCGATGAGGACCCATCACAGCTGATCATCCGGCCTGGATGGGATGCCCCTCATGTAAGATGCTTTTAGAGAGTGTTCTGTGCTTGGCCTTGTCTGCTTAGACAAGTGGGTACGACTCTCGGCTCTCCATATGATTGAGTTGTGACTGGAATTGCATACGCATATTCCGGGTCCCGACAGAATCGCTGCATAACCCCCTCTGACAAGTTAGACCCGTTATCGGTGATGATGCTGTGGGGGTATCCGAATCTGTATATTATCTTTTTAGGAACTTTAGTGCCGTCTCTGCGTCGCACTTGCTAACCGGCTTTGCCTCGACCCATTTGGTGAATTTGTCGACTGCCACCAGTAAATGTGTATTCTTGTTGGGTGACCTTTTGAAAGGTCCCACCATATCAAGCCCCCACACCGCAAAGAGCCAGGTGATTGGGATCATCCTGAGTTCTTGAGCCGGCATGTGCGCTCGTTTTGCGTAGCGTTGGCATCCATCACACTTGCTGACTATATCCTCCGCGTCTGCATGAGCTGTGGGCCAGTAGAATCCGTGTCTATAGGCTTTAGCTACCAGCGAACGAGAGACGGCATGATACCCGCAGTCTCCAGAGTGTATCTCATTGAGGATTTCTTTGCCTTCTTCTAACGAACCACATCTCTGAAAAACGTCTGCGGGACTTCGCCGATGTAGCTCACTGTTGAGGATTACAAAAGATTTGCTTCTTCTGACGATTTGCCTAGCTTCTACCTCATCAGTCGGTAGGATTCCCCGGGTCTTGTAGTCCAGGTACGGTACCACCCATGAGGGGGTAGCATGTATTGCAGCTACCAGAGACGTCTCTGGATCCGGCTCTGCTAGGTCTTGCTTTGTTGGTATTTGTACGGATGACTTTGTTAGGACGTCGTGGAAGATGTTTGGTGGGACCGGCTTTCCATGACAGCCGAGCCGGGATAGAGCATCTGCAGCCTCGTTTAACGTGCATTCCACGTGGTCCACTTGGTACCCAACAAAGAAACCGGCTTGTTTTTCCACCTCACACTGATAGGCTGCCATGGTAGCATCTTTGGAGTTCCACCTTGTAACAGACCAAAAGCAATTTAATATTCCATGATGTAATTTTGCTTGCTCCAATGACTTCCAAACTTGTTGTGTTGCAAGTTGATGTAATTCCATGTAATGATTTTGAGTGTCATGTGGTTTTGGTCTCGTTTGATTTGGGTTTGAATTCAAACAAGTTGGCTAAAGAAAGGTGTTGGGTGATTTTCCCATGTGCATGTGTGCTCCCCTAAACCCCAAAGTTCGCATAGCTCAATCTTTCCCCTTCCCAAGCCTTTTAAAAACCTTGCACCAATTTTTAGCCCCCCAAAGATGTGGGTCCCTCTTCAACGTGAATTTGAATTTCAAAATGGCCCCACATTTTTTTGCTCCAAAATTGGCCAAACCAATTTTATAAAATGGAGAATATTGCAGGGGTCCAGGAACATATTTTTATATGTTTATCTCCTTTGTGGATCGCCCACAAAAATTCTTGGAGGTTATCTGTTTTTAATAAATGGAAAATCCCCATTTTTCTTTTCTGGAGACAAAGGACCTGCCAGGCCCATCCCAGCAGGCCTCTTCCCCCTTCCCCACAGCCCATCCAGCCTGTGCCACCGAAGCGGTACGCGGAGCCATCTTCAGCCGTTGGATCTTCATCGTACGGTCATCCGTCGTCGCCTTTCCACACTGGCCGAGGTCCCCTCCCCCTCCTCTCTCACACCGGCGCCGACCGTCGACGTCGACGCCCGCCAAGTGGCTGGTAAGCCTACCCCCTTTAAAGGAGAGCGTCCAAGGCCTCCTGGAGCCCTAGGCAGCCCGTTCCCCCCTCCAATTTCTCGCCGCCGCCTCCTGGGCCGGAGCGCCCTCCCTTGTTCCGTTGGTGAGTTCCGCCAATTCGTCGACGCCCGACGCCCTCGACGAGCGTGCACCCGTCCACGTCGTGCCCTATGCCTCACCGCCCTTTTCCCGCTGTGCAGGTGGAGCGGGGCCTCGAAAATCACCCCTGAGACGGCGATGCCTCCGCGGGAGCCTTCTTCCTCAACGATTTCCGCCGTGGCTTCTTCCTCAACGATTGCCGCCGACACCCTCTGTAACATCCCAAGAGTGGGATTCCTCTGTTCACCATGTATTTGTACCTTTCCCTCTTTTGGGTGTTCAAGTTGTGATCATGTAAGGTGTGACTTTTCATGTGGTCATGGTGGTGATGAACAAGTTGAGCCCACTTGTCTTTTCATTTTGTATGAATTGATCCACTGCCAAAAGAATGGAATTGTGTTCTGTTGCAAATGCATGTGTGCCCATTTGAACTCCAAACTTTGCCAAGCCAATACTTTGGAGTTTAGGGAATTTTCATGATTTTATAACTATTTTCACCCTCTGAAAAATAGGGAGGCAAAAGGGAAATATTTGAATTCAAATTCAAAAGGTTTAAAATTCCACTTGCTCCAAAAATGGTCAAACCATTTTTGTAAAATCAGGAATATTCCAGGAAGAATTTTGGTTCTGGAGTTTTGTTTTTATTTCTCCCTTTTTCTCTCTGTAAAAGTCCTAGGGCTTTCCTGGATTTTTATTTGGAAAAGGGTTGTCTCGTTTTTTCTCTCTCGAGAGGAACCTGCTGGCCAGGCCCGACCTAGCAGGCCTATCCCCTCTCCTTCCCGCGCCCCCAGCCCAGCCCACGGCGAAGGGGTATGCTCCCCTCTTCTTCCTCCTTTCCAGCGTGGAGCTCCACCTTTTTCCCCCTTCTCTCTCACAGCTGATGCCACGGCGACGACATGGAGCCCTAAGGCCAGTGGCAGCCGCCCCCTCCTTTTAAGCGTGACTAGGGCTCCCCCAAGGAACCCTAGGTTCATTCCCGCCCCCAATTATCTCTGCCGCCACCTCTTTTCTTCCCCTCCAAGGCTCCCTGTTCTGTCATGGCCACCGGCCGCTAGCTTCAATTCGCCACCGTCCCCCATGCCTCGTCGACCAGGGGCTTGCAGGGAGCTCCTTCGTCGACGTCCCCGTCCTCCCCAAGCTGAGACTTCGCCGCAGGAGCTGCGAGTCCTTCGAGAGCTGTCGACGTCCGCAACGGGAGACGTCTCCCTCAACGTCCACGACACCGGCTACTTCCCTGCGATGCGATCAAGCTCGACATCGACCTTCCTTGAGTGAGCGGCGATGCCTCCCTCTTTTCCTCCTTAGATCGCATAGCGTCCGTGCCCTCGTTGTAGCCGTAGGATCTCTGCCGTGATGGTCGACCCCGTGCAGTCCAAGTCCGCCTTGTCCATGGCGTGACCCGTGCGTGTCTTGGTGCACCGTACGAGCGTCCGGAGCGCGCCTAGGGTCGTCAAGGCGCCTCCTTGAGCACGCACGTCTCAGGATTTGGCCGCTGCGCAGGCCCGTGTGTAGCTGCAAGGGCAGCGTACCGCCTTGTTGTTCCCGGCGAGGCGGACCTGTCATCGTTGATGCGCCAGTGCGGACTTGACCAGAAATGGGCTCCAGCCATTGAGTCGCTGGTAGGTCGCGGCATGAGCCATGGTCACCTGAAGATCGCCTGCGCGGGAGTTCCGCGTCGGGTTCAGTTTCGTCGGGCATGTTCGCATTTCTTCAGTTAACCTGTGTTGCACATGTCACCTCGGCTATGTCCGTTGTTGTGACGCGATTCCGCTAGTAGCTTGGCTGGTTTGAGCGCGTGGACTGACCAAGTGGTCTCAGGTTCAAATACCCCCCGGGCATTTTGATTTATCCCCATTTTTTTGGTTGGCTAGCTGACAGGTAGGCTCCACCTGCCAGTAGCACAGACCGCGGTGGGCTGCTGACTTGCCCAGTTCGGCCCGGGTTGGGCCAGTATGGCTGGATTCAGCCCGGTGACACAGAGGTCGAGCCCTCGTCTTATTTTTTTCCCTTCTGTCTGTTTTCTTTTTCTTTTAGCAAATTTATTTCAACCCTTGTAGATTTTGAACCTCAACTCATTTGCCCACATATCATATATGCTTTTGGGGCAGAAAAATGCAAGGGTTAAACTGGTGCTACCCATTTAGTATTTTGAGTAAGTACAAATGGAATGTGACACAATTGTCACATGTGCCACCATTTTTCCTTTTTTTTCTTTTTCCAACTTTTTTGCACTTGTTCCAACGCAGCCATATCATATATGCATTTGGGGTAGAATTTCCCATTGAATCCCATGGTGAGGTCCATTTTTTAAATTGAGCCTTAAAATATTGAGGTGTTGTCAATTTGCATTAAGGCCCTCCAGTTCTTTTGAATTTGCAAACTGAGTTTTGCAAATTCAAGTTGGGTCATGTTGTCTTGAATCTTTTGCCTCCATGAACCAGCCCTACCATATTTTCATATGCAAGTGGTTGGAATCCTTTTCTCATGTTGTACCTTCCCGGTGTCAATTTCACTGACATTTCTCCGTCTCCGGAATCGATGATTTATTTTCATGTTGTCCTTATTATTGTTGATAACTTGTTATTGTGGTTCATGCCATGTCATGTTGCCTTGTCACTTACACCAAAGTTAAGGCTATGACCAAAGCCATAAAATATAAATAATTGCATATGGAGCTTGTTGACGTGTCGTCAACACCTTCATTTAAAGTTGACTAGATAGGGTCACATCGTGCCTGTTAAACTTGATCATCTCATCGATGCTTGAGCATTGTTGGTCTCGATGTTTACTTGTGTGATTTTCCTTGTCGGTACCTTACGTTAGCACCTGAGACTGCTGAGGAGACTTTCGTGGAGATTTCCGACACCGAGCCCGAGGACCCTACTACGTCTGCTCCATCGACTGATTACCCAGGCAAGGGTGTTTATATATCATTCTTTATAGCTTTCAGCTCGCTTGCCTAGCTGTATCTAGAACGTTTCCTTGATCCTACCGCCATATACTTTTGCCTCTCAATTAAACCCAAACAGCCATGTCCCCACATCCTAGCAAAACCTTGTTTGGCTATGCACTTTGCTTGCTTAACCACTTCTTAGTATGTGTAGGCCCTTAACCCGCTGCTTATACCCATTGCTGGTTGGTGGTTTATCATGCTACTACAGAAATTGGTTGATATTTATTATTATGATGTTAACTTATACTTGACGAAGGATGGGAGACCGGGCTGTTCCCACCGGGTGCTTTGTTCCATTCGAGTCACCTAGGTACTGAGTTCCGGGTATTGTGTTTCTTGACGAGCGTGCCTAATCGTGTGTGGGATTCTATGGGGTCCCATTGTCTTACCTACCTAGCTCCAAACAGTTCTAGTGGTGGCCCGAGCTGATTTTACCATTTGAACTCGTGTGTGTGTCTGGTTAGCGCTCCAGCAGTTTTAAAACAACTTGGGCCAGCGGGGACATGGTTCCCTTGTTGGTCCACCATGGACGGCTGAGGACCCGGACTTATGTGAGAATTCACCGGTCATCCAAGCCCGAGTCATACGGTAGAGGCCGTTTCAAGAGCGCGGCCGACTTTTGAGTTGGATGTCGACTCACCGGGAGACACCCGAAATTGTGCGTTGTTAGTTAGAGGGACTCTGACGTTGCGGAGTTTCAGGCGGTTACCCAACCAAGTGGAAACCGGGCGTACATGCGAAGCCTATGATGGGAAGTTGGTACACCCCTGCAGGGTTAAATCTTTTCGAAAAGCCGTGTCCGCGGTTATGGACGACTTGAGACCTACTCCTTGTTCATATAATAACATCAACTTAATCATGCTATAAAAGTTTCCAACGTGTGAGTTGCCTTGATTGCTCTTCTTCATCCGGGGCGACAAAGAGGGGACAAGGTTGTGTTATGTTTTGCGTAAGTAGGTGGATCGCAGGCTTACGACACGTTGTCAACGAGTTCTTGGATCTTCCCTTACTCTAATAGATCGTTAGCCACTCATATATGCTAGCGCGACTGCAACCTCAATCATTTTTACTTTTCCTTACCGTGAGAAGTTAGTTATACTGCATTGATATATTCTCACCTCTTGCATTTCCTTTCCCTTTTATTGTTTTTCCTGATCGTCCGTTGCAGTTGTTTACTACCTCGAACCGAGCACTGGACGTTACTTCGTGGAGGTGCCACCGGAGGAGGACGATGAGGAGGACTTCACCCAGTAGATCCTATAGTTGGGTTCCGACATTCCGTGGGTGGACTTGTTTATGTGCAGCCCTCTCTAGGGCCATTTGGATTTTCACCGTACTCGGTCGTGTGTGTCTTCCGTATGATGTTATGATGTACTGTTGGACCTTATGATCTCTGAGATGATGTAATAAATACCAGCGGTGAGTGTATGCCCTGGACTTATATATATCTATGTCTTAGTTGTTCATGCTTCATTTACCTGTTGTCGAGAATCCGATAGCGATACGAGTGCGAGTATCGTGCGTCGGTGACCACTTGTGCGCTTCTATCTCAGGTGGGACGCGAAAGCGACTAACTCAAGATAGTACTGCATTGGGGGCCTTACAACTTGGTATCATAGAAGGACTGACTGTAGGACCCCTTACTGTAACGACCCAATTCACATAGAATTGAAGTCTCTGTGATCAAGTGCCAGTCCCTGGAACGAACTCGCTGGCACACACAGTATCATAGATGTATATCAAAGTACAAGTGCATCATTATTACATTGTATGATCCAGAATAATATAAATAACAAGTTGCATAGCTCAAGGCTAGCTTATTCAACATAAATATAGAGGAAGCATAAGCAAATAACGAGGAGTCCCATCAACATCCACAAGCGAACATGTTGAGTGAAGACCCGCGACCCTAAACGCACCTTACTGGTCGTTTGAAAAACCTGCAACACCGAAGGTTACAGCCCGACAACGGGTCAGTACATCTGATTTGTACGGCAAGTCACACAAAAAAGGATATAATAGACCTATCGCTACATGCAAGGTAAGTCAAAGGAAGGCTTATGGTTTTATTTTGCAGAAAGCTGATCTTTCCCAATCTACCTAAGTCAAAATTTTAGTTTAACTTACTACATAAGGTTGAACTGAGCTACACCAGTTCCAACCCATACCCTTTAGTAAATCTTTCCCACTCAAGTTTTATTAAAGTGTTTCATCTGTCAAGACCATCCAACAACAGTAATGCCTAGTTGATCAAAGTTGTCCATAACCGGGGACACGACTAATCATGATCAGTTTGTACGCTCTGCAGAGGTCTGTACGCTTTTCCCACTGGACCCAATCCAAAGATTGGGACGAAGTATTCAGAAGAGGTCACCTCCACCCTTTGGTAGCCGGTACACCTATCATATCTACATCAGCTAGCTACCAGGGCCAGGCTCCCTACAACCAACTGGACTAAGCCAGAGCCCATATAGCCAGTGGTCGTACATGGAAGCTACTAGTCACTAAGTCTGTCCGATCTTTTTGAGCCTGGACGACGCCCACTTAGGGTGCATTCTCATGGGCGCATTGCCTTAGGTAAGGTGCACGACCCCATGATGCCTTCCCTCCAAGCCATTCACAACCATTAGGGGTACAACCTGGTCTCGCCTTAGATAAGGTACGAGCCCCCAGGAAGCACTCCCTGCCCATCCAGAAATGTATTCTAATTAAGGTTTGCTAGTCAAGTCATTACAATCCTTACACAGCTCAATGAAATCTCAAACCAATCCCCTTCTACAAGCATAGCAATATATATAACAAGCACGTGCTAGGTTGTCTAAGCAAACATGATAATATCATATGGCTACCCTACCAGGTTTGCAGCAATAATATATAGTAGCATTCCTATACATCCCCCTGGTGATATTGCTACATGCATAAGTAAAAATATAGGTTGTGAAATGGTCAAAGTATGACTTTACTTGATCCTGTTCCTGACGATCACACTCTTAACAGAACGAAGCGTTGCACTCCGGACAGTCTACACGGTCAAACAATATAGCATTCAATACAACATATAACACATAAACAATGCAACAGTAAAAGAACCAAATGAACAGCAAGAAAACCAGCTAAACAGTAGCTAATTGATATCTACACGTCACCACGATCCCAACGCAATTGGAATCGGCAAAAATGGATACACCGTATAAAAGATACGGTCAACGGAAGTTTGAATTTAAATATGTACAAAAATCAAATTCGAAGAGTTTAACAGTGCAAAGTGCATCCTACTGTAAACTAGACTTCGCTACAGTCTCAACGCAAAAAGAATCATCTAAAACGGAGCTACGGTTTAAAAGATATAGCGAATACCATTCTAGGGTGAAATTTGTGAAAAAGGGCCTAATCGTAAATAAAATAACTTTCTACCGCGAACAGGTCGTTGGCTACAGAGCGAACAGCGTCCACTCCGGCGAACGGTCCGGCGAGCGTTCACAGTATAGCAAAAACGCGGTTAACCGAAAGCCTAACAATAAACCGAAAAAACCGGATCTGGATCTGTGATCCAGATTGGACGATCTCGGCCGTCGGGACCCCGATCCAATGGGCGAGGGCGCTCGGCTCTCTCCGGCGATCCGGCGGCCGGCGGCAACAGGCTCGGCGCGCGGCAGCGGCGAGGTGCGGCCCATGGCGGCGCACGGGGCGGCGCGCGCACGCGTGGGGCGGCGGCGCTAGGCGGCGGCGGAGCTCGGCGGCTTACCGGCGGCAGGGTCCGGCGAACGACCGGCGGCGGAGGAAGTCGGCGGCGGCGGCGGAGGAACTCGGCGGCGGCATCGCGAGCTGGCGGGTCCCGCAGGCATTTTTTTAGGGTTTCAGAAAAAACTAAAATCGGGAAAAATAGAAAATTGTATATAGGCGTGGAGAAATATTTTTTTCCTGAGTCCGAAACGGACTCAGATTGCACGCGGCGAAAAATAGCCGTCTAGGCCGCTGGAAGGCCAAAAACGAAAACCAGTTTTTTTAAAAAATTTATTTGGTCAACCGACTACGGAATTCTTTTGTTGTGTTCCTAAAATTATGCTTTATTTTTATGTGCTCTAGAATACTTGCTTGCAGAGTAAAAACAATATGCCTTATTATTATTTATTTATATTATGCCAGTTATTTTAATTTTAGTTAAATCCATGTTAGTCCTAAAAATACAATTTTAATTGTGCCTTGCTTATGATAAAATGCTATATTTTTTTTCTGTATGTTTAGATTTAATTGATCTTGAATTAAAATTGTGGCTATTTTATTAATGCTCTTATTAAATTGTGGCTTAGATGTATATTATTAGATTCTCCGTTTAGGAAATTAAATTCATAGACTTGTTTTAAAATTGTCTCTGATCATTATCTAATTTTGGTATAAACAATGAATTAAAATTAAATAAATAAAAACAGTACTAAAAGTACTTATTAAATCCTAAGGGGAGTTGTTTAAGACTTTCCATCACTTAGATAAAAATGGTGACCTAATCCTAATGCCACCTAAGAATCTTGTTTAGCTAAGACTTTAGCAAACCTAATAATGTGACTTCTTCATGAATCTTGTTATTAATTTTTGTTATTACCTTGACTGTTGTGCTGCTCGTCTAATAAACACCATGTGAAAATAAACTCTATTAAAACTGCTACACTCTTGTTGTTGCCCTTGTGTTGATAGTGTTGTGATGTTATGTTTTGAGTGACTTGCTTGTAGGATTTGTATGATTGTCGTGGTTGTAATTCTGGTTTATTTTTTTTGCAACGCATAGACGAGGCGCTTGACGTTGCAGGTGAAGACTCCTCCAAGCCACCGAAGAAGCCGTACCAGCGGACATCGCCGAAGTAGGCATGCCATATCCCAAAACTCAACCCCCGTCCTATGTTTTAAAATTTTCCTTTCTTTGTTTCATGCTATCTATCATTATTATGTTAGTTATATCATGTGGGATGGGAACTATTGTAGTTATAATAGGTGAAACCACTACACCCCCCTCCAACCTTCCTATGGATCATGAAAACTTATCACCCTGATGATCTTGATGTACTTTTAAGATTTTCACCCATCCATTAGAGGTTAATAATTTAACAACTAAATTAAAATGGTGATCATGAAACACCTTGATGATGATGGCATACATCCATGGGATGTGATGGCCAATACTTGTATTTGTGGTATACATAAAAGGGATATGATGGCTAAGGATGATGATAAAATATGGCAACATAAGCAAAGACTCAAAGGAATATCTAGGGATGAACTGCCGCTAAAACCTAGCCCTACAGTACAACCACATTACACTGGTATGGGACAGGGCTAGTTGGAAGCTTGTTTACCTTAGTACGGGGATCTTATAACTATATAATGGACATTTGAGTCCTAGAAATTGGGATCCTGCGGGTGAAATATGCTGCTCTTAGTGTCGGCATGGAAATTTTCTCCACCTCGACTACGGTGAAGGCATGGGTCCAAGAGGAGCATGACCTTGCACGCGGACAGTTCAGGATGTGTGCATTGGGTAGATCACTTGTAATAGGGCAGACAAGGGGAAAACTATGGTCGATTATCCGAGACCCACATACTGAGGTATGAAGATCCGTGGGGACTCACGGCGGATGTATCGAATGTTGTGGGTAAAGTGTACAACCTCTGCAGAGTGAAAACTATTCGAATAGCCGGAGTCCACGGTCATGGACAGCTAGTGAGGCCACACCAAGCTAAGACCTGAACTTTGAGCAAACTTTGGTTATGGTTAATAATGAAATGGTTAATGATGAATATGTAAGGGATGAAAAGGGTCGATGACCTAACCTGACTTAGTAATAAATAAAATTTGTTCAAGATAAATGAACATTATACCTGTTAATAATTTGGTGTAGATAGATTTTCCTCCAAATGAACCACCCGTAAAAGCTCTCCTACTATTTTATTATGTAAACCTTTTTTTTCTTTTCTTTGAGGTGGTTTGCGAGTACTTTGTATGTACTCATGACTTTGTCCCTGTTTATTCAAACGACCAGGCTTGGAGGAGCAGGTATTTGACGATGATGCGACTAACGATTACTAGGACGTGCTATGCTCTGGACTTTCCTGTTGGTTATGCCCCACTACTATGTTAGGAGTACTTGGTGATTCCGCTGCATTTGTGCCCGATGAGGCAGTGTAAGACAATGTGATGTAAGACTAAGTGGTTCGGTATGTTGTATGAACATGTGATATGTATTACCTGTCGATTTTATCGTCATGTATCACTGATCATGGGAATATGAATGGTGCGCAGCTGGACGCTCCGGGTATATAATCCGGTGTGACCACATGATCCGATCACAGACCGCAGGTCGGCTGTAGGATTGGCAGGAATATTGATCAAGGAAGAAAAGAGGCAAAGGAAAAGGAAATCGGTTTGGAAAAGCAAAGGCAAGATAGCATATATAACCAAGTGATGTCTACGCATGCTTCTATTCTTGTAGACTATGTTGGGCCTCCAAGCGCAGAGGTGGATGACCTAAGGTTTACCGAACTCAGGGAAGTAGAGGTTGAAGATGGTCTCTCTCAAGCAACCCTGCAATTAAGATACAAGAAGTCTCTTGTGTCCCCAACACACCTAATACAACTAGGAGTTGTATAGGTGCACTAGTTCGGCGAAGAGATGGTAAAATATGGGTAATAGGTATGGCAAAACGAAGTGATATAAATCTGTAATAAAAAGTGCATCAAGCAAACAAGTGATAAACGTGAGCGCAAACGGTATTGGAATGGTGGAAACAAGGCCTAGGCTTCATACTTTCACTAGTGGCAACTCCCAACAACATTAACATAGTCTAATCACATGATATTCCTCGTAAAACATGCAATGGAGACGTACTCGGAGGTTATTCCTTTGTGGTCAAGAGAGGACGAGGATTGTGTAGGGCTACAAAAGCACACCTCAGAGTTCGTAGTTCCCATCTATGGATTTCCCAATGTCACTGCGGCCATCCAAAGAGAGTACCACAATCACCACAACATATCTAATGGATAGTCAAAGACAAGCACCAAGAGACTCTCAATCTTCAATCCACACACAAAAGAGGAAATCACTCACGAAAATATTCTTCTAACCCATGTCCAATAGACCGCTGTCACCATCATCTCGGGGATTATACTAGATAAGATCAAGTGAGTACATCAATCCAATACATAGAAGAAGGGGAAACATCATGGGATCATCCTAGATTAACATAGCCTATGATCACAATCAAGATCACATCATGGGAGAGAGAGAAGACCACATAGCTACTGGTAAAAACCTCAGCCCCGGGGAGGAACTACTCCCGCATCATGGAGAGAGGAAGAAACGTCGATGGAGATGAATGCGAGGGCACTTCCCCGTACCGGCAGGGTGCCGACACAGGAATTCTTGTCCCCCGAAGCTTGTCGACGATGGCGGTGGAGATCGGAATTGCTTCTCGAGAAAAGGGGTCTGGAATCAGGGTTTTCGCGATGGGAGAATAAATAGGAGCCAAAGGGGGCCACCAGGGGGGCCACCAGTCGCCTAGGCGGCCTCCCTGCGCGACCAAGCCCTGGGCCACGCCCACTGGCCACCTAGGCACCAGGTGGGGCCCCTCTGGCCCTTCTTCGGTGAATCCGGAAGCTTCCGGAACGCTGATTTTTTATCTGATTTTTCCCGATTTTTTGGAGCACTTTTAATATGGGGGAAACCTGAAATAGAAAAACATCAGAAAACAGGAACTGGCACTGGGGTGCACTGAGTTAATAGGTCAGTCCAAATATGATCAAAAGTGTATGAAAGTGTATCAATATCATAGCAATATCACACAAAACATGCATGGAGCAAGCAGAAATTATAGATACGTTTTGGACGTATCACCTAGCAAGAAGACAATTCACGAGCAAGCATGGCCGATTGGACGACTGCTGATTATTACATGAAAGTGGCCTTTAGCAGGCGCACTTGTGGTTTGAAAAAAGTTCTTGTGAGGAAAAAGCAGGTAAATAAGGGGGCGCCGAGCTCAAGTAGTCAGCGCATTTGGAGCAGGTTGGGAAGCAGCTGAAATAGTAGTGGCATACGGAGTAGGCGGAGCCGAGGAAGTCGGAGTCGTGATGGCGGCACCTCCCGGAGCTGATGTTGCAGTGGCTTCAGGCTGAGTGTTCGGTGGGTCACGAACTACGCTCGCCGAATGCCCATTGGAGGAGTCCTCATCTTCTTCATCGTCATCGTCACCTTCTTCATCATCGTAGGAATAAAGTGAGGAATGGGAGGTTGTGCTTCTAGTCCACCGAGTAGGTCGGGACTGGGCACCATCTCCACTGCTGGGGTACAGAAGATCGTCGAGTGAGGTTGGCGGGATCGGCGAGACTTCGTCATCAAGATAGGTAGTAAACTCCAAAAGATTCATGCCCACTGAGAGCTCTTCGGCAACCTTGCAGATCCGGGGCCAGATCTCACCAACAATGTTTTCCGGCCCTTCTCCCAAGGCGTGCATCAGATCCAGATCCACTTCGGGGTACCAACTCTTGACAATGGAAAGGGAAGCCTGTATCCCAGCTCGGAAGGCAGAATCAAGCATTATGTACAGATGGCGAGGCGCGGCCTTGAGGTTCCGAGCCACATCTTCATTTCTTTCACCAGCAATCGGCTTCACCCTGGACTTGAAGAGAATGTCGTTCAGCTTTTGGATCCCAGCTTTGTAGGCGCACAGGGAACCCTTCACATGAGGTACTCGGGCATCCAAAGCCACAACAAAGTCTTCGGCATCCCAACCAGTGTCAGCAGCAATCACCACACCTCTCATTCGGCGGGCTTCGGTCCCAGCTCGATCAGCGGAAATGGTGGAGTTGGGCTAGGCATCTGGCAAGGGCAGTCGGAGAAAATGTGAGCTCGGAGTGCAATAATATCAGATCGGAATGTAAGGAGAAGTAGAAAAGAGAAACGTACCAGCAAGAGAAAGTTCCACTCGGTGGAGGAAGGCGAGGGCAAGGTCAACATTCTCTTGGGCGGCTTGGATTTTACTTTGGTGCTGAACGTCCATGTCCTCCATGTGTTTGAATGTCAAGTCCTTCTCCTTCAGCAGTTGGCCTTCCACCTCATGCTGAGCATCCACCAGCCTCTGCATGTCAACCTCATGAGCAGTCTTCGTGGCGGAGAGGTGATCGGTCATTTTCTGAACTTTGGCCTGCAGCTCGGTCTCCAGACCAGTCAATCGGGCGCGCTCTTTCTCAGCATCTCCGAGTCTGACATTCTTCTCACCGTGCTGATTATCCAGCTCAGCGATCTTCTTCTGATCAGCTTCTAGTTTGGAGGAGTGAGCGGCAGCGACTATAAATTGAAATACAAGTGAGGAAGCAGTAGCAATCGGAAGCAAGCAAAGAGCAAGCAAAATATTACTTGTCAGCTCTTGGATCTTGGCATCCTACGCGTCAAACTTTTTCTTGAGAGTGGCAACAGTTCTTTGGCTCGCTGAGTAAGCGGCCAACAGTTTCTCAAAGACAGCTTGACGTCTATCACAGATGGCCTGAAAAATGGGTTGGTAAGATTTAAAATAAGTGGCAAGCAAAAGAAAGTAAGATCCGAGCGGATTGCAAGAAATCGGCCCAAATCTCGGGGACTACACCCAGTGGGTATGCTGGCGCGCCCCCACAAGAAGAAGAACTTACAAAAACAGAGTGGTCGGATCAAGGATCTGGTTCAGAGCGCCAGTGGCAAAGCTCCTAACATGGGTCGCAAGACCACCTATTCAATGCTGAACATGGGCGGGGATCTGGTCCTCGGACCCAGGAGGAGAAGGAGTGGCAGAATCGACAGAGGGTCGGAACAGTGATGTCAGAACCCTCTGTTAGGTATGTGCTAGGGTTAGCAAGAAACTTTTCATCATGTTAACAATTTCAAAATCAATTGAAATGGGAGAGAGAACACCCGCGAGATGAATTTAATTCAAATGGCCAGAATAAAAGTTGCTCCAAAAATTCCTTTTGCATTTTTGAAAAGTCTTATAAATGAGTGTGATTACATATCAAGTGATGTGGGACCAACCCAATGCTCATGCATTTTTCAAATATTCAAACAGGAGCATGGATTTAAATTAAAACCCCTATTTGAATTAAAGTTCAAATTATTTGAATTAAAAAAATGTTCAAACTTTACAATTGGCTAGCCTATTATATTGTGAAGCCATATAAAAAGTTTCAGCATTTAATAAAATGCCTAGGTATTTATTTAGCACAACAAAACAAATTAACAGAAAAGAAACCGAAAGCAAAAAGGAAAAAGGGCTTACCTGTGTTTCAGCCCAACT
This sequence comes from Bromus sterilis, assembly GCA_950022295.1. Classification (NCBI taxonomy): domain Eukaryota; kingdom Viridiplantae; phylum Streptophyta; class Magnoliopsida; order Poales; family Poaceae; genus Bromus; species Bromus sterilis. Next base: position 171,434,066 of record OX465597.1, read on the forward strand.
CATCCCCCCAGCCGACCCAGCCCACCCCCAGCTTGTCGTCTACCCCCAGGCAAGCGAGCACGCTGCTGCGTGCCGGCCATGCCGAGGCCGCCGACGCCACCTCGACGTCCCTGGCCACGCAGCTGCTTCCCCGCCTCCATCTACATGTCCTGGAGACACCTCGAAGCCTCCCGGATCCATTCCCCCTCTCAACGGTCACTCTCCCCTTCCCCCTCGCTCGATTTCTTCGTGACTCATACGCCACCGCAGCTCGCCGCCGTTGAAAGTCGCGGCCAACATGTACTAGAGCCCCGCCCAAGATGTCTCCCGTGCTCGCCGTCATCGGCCTCGTCGACTAGCAGAAGCAGGCGCCTCAATTTGGACCAGGCGCGAAGCAAGGTTCATCGGATCACCGCCGGCCGCCGAAGCTCGAGTTCTTCGATTCGTCGCCGTTAAAGCCTCCCCGCCTCTCCCATTTGCCTCGTCGTGCTCCCTGTGGTCTGGTGAGCATTTCCCCTCGCCTTGCAGCGCCCCGCAACCCTTCTAGCCGATTCCGCCATGGGAGCCGAGCATGACCTTCGCCATGGTCAAGCTCGAGCTCGCTCCGGTGCCTCCCCGTCCGATTCTTGGTGCGCATCGTGTTCTTGAGCCCTCCAGGAGCCGAACGGGCTAACTCCGGCGTCCTCCCGTGCACCACATCGTCGTCTGCTTCAAAGCCGTGCCACGGCCGCCGCCCGAGCCTCCCCGTGCGTGCGGGATGAGCTGCGCGTGCACGGGCTCCATTTTGGTGGCATTGGCGTGCCAAATGGTGGCCTGTGCCGCCGTTTTGTGCAGCGCCGCCGCACACTGTTGCCACCGGCGAGCCCAACCATTAGGCTTAATTAACCTAGCTAATGACCCCCCCTAGCCTATGACAGGTGGGACCCCTGGCCCCCCTAACCCCTCTGTTAGTTTAAACAGAGGGGATTAAACCCCTGTGACACTGACAAGCCGGACCCACACGTCAGCCCCCGCCACGTCACTATGACGTCATGCCTACGCAATAAGTGAATTTCCATTTAAAAAGAAAAGCAGAAAAATCCAGAAAACGAATTAAACTTTGGAAATTCATAACTAATTCATTTTAACTCAAAATGAAACATATAATATATGTAAAATTATCAGAAAAATGCAAGGATTCTGAATATGCAATCCGTTTTCATGTTTGACCAAATAAAATTGGGTGAACAGTGGCAACATTGCATATGCATTCTTTTGAAATTCAAATTGGAGTTTGAATTTGCAATTCATTTGCAATACACTCCTTTTAAATGGAATAACCCACACATCAGTGACACATACATAAAGTTTCAACCTTCAACTCATGTGTTTGACCATTTTCATATTATTTTTTTGATGTTTGTGTTGTTTGTCGAATAGAGGTGGAGCCGGAACACGAGATCACCCCCTCCGTTGAAGATACCGTGTACGACCCTCGTCAGCAAGGCAAGCAAACCCCCATTGATCATGTCGATAAAATCCCACTTCCCTCTCAGTCTATCTTATGCATTATTTAGGATGATTACCATGCTACGTTTCTACCACATAGATGAACCCATTCCTTTGCATGACCTATTATTTGTCACAGTAGTAAGCAAACCACAATCCAAGCAGATGTAGGAGTTGAAAGATATCATGTGGCCCCTGCAACTGTTACTTCTTATTGCATGCTTAGAGTGATACAATGATGATACTGTTATGTGAGTCGGGATGGTAGCAATCATGATGATGATGTTGGAAATGTGTTGGTGAATGTACCCTAATACAAGGTGAACGATGAGAGGCTGTGTAGGAGTACACAGTGGGTTGTCTCGTTGAACACCGCCCTAAGTCCGAGTTCTTGTGTGGTGATCCAAGATGAAGAGTACAACAACACATTGGGCTCACTGACCCCTCTCAACCTAATAACTCATCCCTTTCGATGTCCAGATGTCGCAGTAGTTCGGAGTTCTGGTAGCTTTGTGGCCTGGCTGCTAAGTGAGAGAACGGCTCAGCCGAGACCGGCTTATGCACCACGCACACATCATCTGGGTCCACTTCGGTAAACCAGCCGGATTCACGATAGTGGTAGCCAACCCAGGTAGGCGGCTTTCTTGGACTAGATCGGCTATGAGGTAACAGTTGTGGTGAACATCCTCGCCGACACCCCTTGAATGGTGTCGAGGCCAAAGGCGGTAACTAATGGTCATGTGTGTGTAGCGGTACACCCCTGCAGGGTTAAAAAATCTATTCGAATAACCGCGTCCACGGTAAGGGACTGCTTGGAAAGCTTAGTTTGATTATTAGACAACTTGAACTGGATACTTATAAAACTTGCCAAGATAAGCGTGAGTGCTATGGCGTGCTTTTAGTGGGAAGTCGAGGAAGGCACCATAGTGGTGTAATTGGTTGGAGATGTAGTGGACTTGTGTACGCTTCTTACCTCAAGTCTGGTAGTCGTATTTAGGGACTAGCCAAGTCAAAGCTGGTACTTCTGCGGTGAACCCCACCTCCCTTTACCTTGATACATGTGCATGAGTAGTATAGCTCCTACGCAAGTCTTGCTGAGTACGACTTTGTACTCACGTTTGCTTATGCTATGTTATAGATGAACCCACTGACCCCGAAGGTGGATTTTTCCTCGAGCTCGACGACTGAAGACCAAGCTAGTGTAGTCCCAGTCAGCAGACTGGTTCCCTCGTGGAAGGGCTTGTTTATAGATAAGGCTTCTCTAAGCCATTTGTTAAACTTGTCTGTACTCAGACCTACTTTGCTTCCGCATGCTTGTTGTAATGTTGGATCACGGTCTCGCGATCTCTGTGTGCACTCTGTAAGAGTTATCAATAAAGAGGTAAACTTTGTAGAGAATTGCAATGATACCTGCTGTTCATACTAGACATGTGTGCTGCGTGTATGATTATATCATGCATGTCTGAGTATGGGTTTTCGAGACCTTAGTTGTGATCTGGCTGGCGGTCTTTTATACACCAAGTGGCCCTTTGTAAGGCCCGATATGCGGTACTGTTCCAGATTTAGATGTTTCCATCCAGATCCGGGGACGAAGCACATATCGGTCCCGCAGCGACATATGACGAAGTCATATGCCCCGGATTTCCAACATGATATCACAACATTACAGATACAAGGATACAACATCTCATACAATCGGCATACAACTGCCTTAAATACAATACATCGGCGGAAGGTATATGTCTGAGTACAGACTACAATCAAATGCCTAGTGGCAAAAGAAAATCATCGATTCACATAACCACTCGGGACCAGGCCCTCCACCGGGATCCGCCTAACTAGTCGTCGTCGAGTCTCCACATGAAACGTCGATCACCAACCTGTTGTTGATCAAGAACCCTGAAAAGACTTTGGGGGTAGTATCATGAGGACAGAAGTACTCAACATCCAACTGTAGTGGTCATCTGACCCAGCAAGGACTTCATCACTCGTCATTCTAGGACAACTAGTAGTTTACGGTAAGGATGGGGTAAGTGGTGAGGTTGCTGACGCGCTAGCATTTATGAAGTGGCTAACGATCTAGAGAGTAAGATAAGAAGCCAAGCATTCGATGAGGAATCGCCTCCGACAAGTCTTGCTATCAGCTACTTACACAAAAATAACACCTATACTATCCTTGTCCTCCTCTTCGCATCCCGACGAAGAAGAAGCAGTCAAGGCACACACACTTTGATCAAATTATATTAATATTATCTTAGTTTTTGTTGTTGTCTATGAACAAGGAGTAGGTCTCAAGTCGTCCATAACCGTGGACACGGCTTCTCGAAAAGATTTAACCCTGCAGGGGTGTACCAACTGCCCATTACAAGGCTCCGCACGCACGTCCATCTCTCTCAGTTGCTACCCATCATAGGAAACCATTTTATGATTTAGTTCTGAGAGATCCGAAACGACAGGTCCCTCTAACTAACAACGAACAAATCCGGGTGGCCCCCGGGGAGTCGACACCCAATCCAAAAGCCGGCCACGCTCTCGGATCGGACTCTTCCGTATGGCTAAGGTCGGGGTTAGCCTCACCTATATAACAGGGGACTTCACTAGCTCACCAGTGTGGACCAACAAAGGAACTATGTCTCTGCTGGCCCGAGTTGTTTTAAATCCACTGGCTGCAGACCAGTTATGCATGCGGGTTTCAAATGGTAAATCAGCTTGGGCCACCACTATAAATGTTTGAAGCTAGGTAGGTAAGAGGAGGGGACCCCATAGTATCCCACACGCGGTTAGGCACGCTCAGTCTTAAAACCAATACCCGGAACTCAGGTCCTAGGTGACTCGAATGGAACAAAGCGTCGGGGAGGGATAGCCTAGACCTTCCATCCTTCGTCGAATATAGTCAACATTATAATAATCATATCATCAAAAACAATAATAATAATGTGATATCCCAAACCAAGGAGCAACAGGGGTAACATCGTAGCATCCTAAGCATGCATACTAAGCAGGGGCTGAGCAACGAGCAATAGTAACATAGCAGTACAAGGTTTGCTAGGAGGGGACATGGCTGTATCGGTTTGAAAGAGGCTGTAAACATGTGGTAGGATCAAACATCGAACCTATCCTAGACTAGCATACAAACCGCTGGTTGAAATAGAATGGATCATAGCTGGGCTGTGGGAGCCAGGCCGGCCCACCTGGGGCTCCTGTGTCCCGATCCGATCAAGATCGAGCACAACGGGGCGGTGGCTGGCTCCGCCGGCTGGTGGCGCTCCGGCCGGCGAGGAGAGAGGGCGGCGCTGCGTGAGGAGGCAGGGGCGGCGAGCAGGGGCGTGGAGATGGCCGGTTCCAGCCCGGCGACGAGATCCCAGCGCGGCGGCGGCTCGGGGTCGCGACGAGGTCCTCCCTGCGCCATTGCACGACGGCTCCCTTGCGGCCTGCTTGGAGGAGAAGAAGGAACGTGGTGAGAAGGGAACGGAGGAGAGGGAAGGAGAGGAGAGGTGCGGCGCGGTGAGGAGAGGTGGCTGGGCGCGGCGGCTGCTGGATGCCGGCGGCCGGAGCTCCATGGCTCGAACGTGGGGCGGCTGCACGGAGGTAGGAGAGAGAGAGGAGAGAGGTGGGTGGCGACGTGTCACTCCCTGGGCCGTCGGATCGCCAGATCTGACGGTCCCGGTTGGATCTGGCTGGGATTTCGGGATCTGGGGCTGTTTTGGTGCAGATTTGGGCAAAGTGGAGGGGGTGGCTGAAATTTTTGGCTAGGGAAACCCTAGAAAGGGGTGGGAGTGTGGTGGTCTTTATATAGCCCAGGTGGCTGGCAGTTTGCAAAAACATCCCCGGTTTTTCTCTCGCGAGCGCGGCGTTTATGTTTCTGACCGCCGGGGTCCGCAGGACCTCCGATTCGGGTAAAACTTCGAACTGCACGATCAGCGCGTCGAGACGGCGGCGTTCACCTCGCGCGGGAACCGTTCCGAGAACACTTTCCGGCGCGCTATAAAAAAACCCCGTTTATTTATTAAACGGGGTTTTTCGTTCCGTTGGCTGCGGCTGGTCTCGTGCGGTTTTGCGACGGTGTTCGGGTGAAACCCGTTGTCGCAAAGGTCGAGTGTCAGGGTGGTAAGGGTCGGTCTCCGTCCGGTGCGAGATAAGAGGGGGGAAATTAATCGCCGATCGATAAATCGGGGATGCAAACACCACAAAAAAATCAGACAATCAAAAAATCACACCGAAAACAAATTTTTTATTTTTTGTGAAATCTGGGCTGTTACACCCTTAGATGTGCGCAGCTTGGGGCATCGCGATGCGATTGTTCGTGACTTCGTCACGTGCACACTTTGATGTATGATCGAGCCAGCCCTAGAGCCCGACTAAGTGATCGGGCTGGAGTAAGTCTTTGTAAGGGTTATAATACAATCGATAGTATGGTTGACGCGACTTGTCTATGAGTATGGGAGTTCACCACCCATATCATTTAGACTTGTGTGCCGACGATGAGGCCCCATCTCAGTTGATCATCCCTCCTAGATGGGATGCCCCTCTCGTTCGATGCTTTCCGGGAACGTTCTGTGCTTGGCCTTGTCTGCTTAGACAAGTGGGTACGGTTCTCGACTGTCCATATGATTGTGTTGTAGCGAGTCTTGCATACGCTAATCCCGGGTCCCGACAGACTTGGTATCAGAGCAGGACTGACTTTAGGATTATTAGCCTTGGCCGAAGTCGAGTCTAGCTTGCTATAGTTATATAGTTAATCTGGGTATATAAGGGAACAACGTAAGGCTTCTTTTTCTCCTTACCTTCATCGTTCTGAGTTTTGAGTCACCCTCATCTTATTCTACGGGAAGATAGGACTAGGCTCATCTATGTCTTACTAGAACATCTCGTTGTTTGCTTCCTTGTAGCCGTAGGAAGTCGTGTTCGGTTTGCTTGAGTTGTTGTGCTTCCTGATTTCTTACATCGTATGTAAGTGCTATTTTCATGTTGTAAGAAATTGTCATTTCTTACAATTACAGCCGTTATGCTATCTGAGTCATTCCAAGTTTCTTCATAATCTGATGCATTTGCAAACTCCTTCTTTCCGTTTCAGATGGCGGATCTTCCCCCTCGGCAGATTGTTCGTTTGACTAGGTGCCTCGATGTGCGAGGGCATCCAGCCATGCTCACCGAGATGATGTCCTTCATTGGCTATCATTGGTATCCTGAGTACACCTTTGAGGAGCAGTTCCTTGATTTCAACCAGACTCAGATTCACTGCACTGTCAGGATCTACCCGCACCACATTGGAGTCTCTCAGGCTATCCTCTTTGGGCATGGCATTGGTGTGACTGAGAACATGGTTGTGCAGGATGCTGCATACTCTTGTATTACCCTGCTGAGAGAGGAGCACACAATGCTTGCAGGGTCACCTTTACGCTATATCCCTGCTGCACTTCCAGGAGAAGAGGGATATTACACCGGATTGTACACAGATCACTCCCCGTAGGATAGTTTGCTTCAGATCACTGCTCGGCACGCTTGTGATAGAGATCGTGATGCGCGTGCCCTTCGTTTTGAGCTTCACGCCACCCGTGTCCGTCTGTATCGATCACTTACACTCCTGGCTCTTTTTGTGAGTGTTGGATCAGTGGAGTATGATGCTATCTACCCAGTCAGGACACAGATGCCTTCTCGAGTTGCTTGGCCCGAGATTGGAGGCATTTTTCCACCCCATAGTCCTTTGCTTCCACCCTACGCTAGACCTAGGCCCCATCCTTGCCCAAATGGATATCAGGGTCCACAGGCCTCCGTGTTTTCCGATGGTCACCTTCAGCTATCGGGTTTCGTGGGTAACTTTTACGAGGATTACTATGGAGATGGAGATGAGTGAGACCGCCTGTGGTCTTGCTTTAGTAAGGACGTAGTAGTATCTTTAGTATATTGTACGCAAGGTGTTCTAAGTTCCAGAGGCTTAGATAAATAATGTATAGGAAGTTAGAGTGCCTCTGAAGGATGTATCATCTTCATCACGTTTGTATTAGCTTGGAGCTTGTACCAAAATGATGTACGGTTTGTATGACAGCTTGTGAATATATGGTTTGTATGCTTTTATCACCATGTTGTCAAGATGATTACTTCGTTTGCTCTGTGATTCTTCCAGTACCTTCAATACCTTGTTTAGACCCTTCCAATCAACTCTGTTTGACTTTTGTTTTCACCTTCAGTATGTCTCAAGGAACCCGTGCCCAGCTTGGTCGTGCCCATGGTCGTGGGAATGAACCGGAGGAAGGCAACCTTCCACCGCCACCCATGATGGCTCAGGTTCTGATGGAGGTTGAGAGGAACCGCCGAGACTCTCACCAGTTGCTGGAGGTCATTGCCTGCAACACCACTCAGTAGCGCAATGAGTTGGTGTCTTAGAATGACTTCATCTGGCTTCATCCACCGGTTTTCAGCTACTCCACCGAGCCCCTTGACGCCGATGACTGGCTTCGCAACATCGAGAGGAAGCTCCAGGCATGCCATGTTGCAGATGGTGACAGGGTCAGCTATGCCACTTACACCTCGAGGGTGCAGCTAGCTCTTGGTGGGAGAATTTCCTGAACATGCGTCCCACTGGACCGCCCACAACTTGGGATGAGTTTTGTACTTCATTCCGTGAGCACCACATTCCAAAGGGTCTTATGGACCGCAAGCGTGAGGAGTTCTGCAACCTCACCCAAGGCAGAAGGACTGTTGACGAGTTTAGTCGTGAGTTCAACCGACTGGCTCGTTATGCTACTGAAGAGGTATCCACCGACGCCAAGAAGCAAGAGAGGTTCCGCCGTGGACTCAATTCTGGACTCCGTCGTGAGCTCAACCTACATGACTTCGCCACCTTCCAGGTCCTTGTCAACAAGTCCATCAAGGTGGAGGACATGAACACCCCCAATGACTTCCGCAAACAACCTAGAGACGATGGTTCATCCATCTCAGGCTCTCAGAAGCGCAAGATCTGGGTCCCCAACAACATGTTTCGCCAGAACAACCCATCGAGGCCATCCTATGTGGCGCCTCGTCCACCAGCTTCGTTCCACCCCGCTCCACCGAACAACCCAGCTCCCCGCACTATCTTTGGAGCCTGCTACAAGTGTGGTCAGGAAGGTCACTACTCCCGCGACTGTCCCCAGAACTAGCTCCAGAATCAGAATGCTCCACCCCGTGCCGGAGGTAACAACAATGGTCATGGCAAGCCACCCCCGAAGGTCTACACCACCAAACCCGCTCCTCCCGCAAATCGTGGACGTGTGAACCAGATCTCAGCTGAAGAGACTGACGACACTTCTGACGTCATTCTTGGTATGCTCCCAGTCAATTATGTTCCTACTTCCGTTCTTTTCGACCCAGGAACATCTCATTCATTCATGTCGGAAAGTTATGCACTTCTTCATGAGTTGTCCTTTGTTGAAATGTCCACACCAATGATAATTCAAACTCCAGGGTCAAGATGGAAAACTAATAAAGTAAGCCATGGTAATCAAATTGCAATTGAGGGTTTAGTATTACTTGCTTCACTCATAGCCCTCAAGTCTTCAGACATTGATGTCATCCTTGGTATGGATTGGTTATCAAGACAACATGCTTTTCTTGATTGTAAAGCCAAGTCAATTAGACTTACCCATCCTTCAGGCCAGACAATAGATTATTCCTCACCAAGATCGAGAACCCAGATGCATTCTTTGAATGTGCTTCCTCTTCCCGACCTTGAAGATATTCCGGTGGTTCATGACTTCCCGGATATCTTTCCTGAAGAGCTGCCGGGAATGCCACCCGACAGATGTGTAGAGTTCATAGTGGATCTTATGACAGGAACCGCACCAATTTCCAGACGCCCATACAAAATGGCCCCACGTGAGCTAGCTGAGCTTAAAATCCAGCTTGAAGCTTTGTTGGCAAAAGGCTTCATCCGCCCTAGCTCATCGCCATGGGGTTGCCCCGTTCTGTTCGTAACGAAGAAAGATGGAACAGAAAGGATGTGCGTAGATTATCACCCGCTAAATCTAGCGACGATAAAGAACAAGTACCCACTGCCCAGGATCAATGATATTTATGATCAACTTGCTGGATCCTCTGTCTTCTCTAAGATGGATTTCAGATTAGGTTATCATCAAATCAAAATCCGAAATGAGGACATTCCCAAAACGGCTTTCACTACTCGTTATGGTCTTTACGAGTACACCGTCATGTCCTTTGTTTTAACCAATGCCCCCGCCACTTTCTCGCGCATGATGAATTCGATCTTCATGGAGTACTTGCATAAATTTGTTGTAGTTTATCTTGATGACATTCTCATCTAGTCGAAGAACGAAGAAGAACATGCCGAACATCTCAGGCTGGCATTGATGAAACTTCGAGAGCATCGCCTGTATGCTAAGTTCTCCAAGTGTGAATTTTGGCTACCAGAAGTGACCTACTTAGGCCACGTGATTTCTGCAAAAGGAATTTCTGTGAATCCCGAGAGAGTTCAGGCCGTCCTTGACTGGACTCCACCTGAATCGGTGAAGCAAGTTAGAAGTTTTCTTAGCTTAGCAAGCTATTGTCGCCGCTTCGTCGAGAACTTTTCTAAAGATGCAAAGCCTCTAACTGAACTCCTCAAGAAAGATTAGAAATTCCTATGGACTCCCAAGTGCGAGGAAAGCTTTCAAGAGCTAAAAAGAAGATTGACTTCTACACCCGTACTTGCGCCTCCAGACACCAAAAAGGATTTCGAGATCTTTTGTGACGCCTCATGGCAAGGGTTAGGATGCATACTTATGCAATATAGACATGTGGTAGCTTATGCATCACGCCAGTTGCGTCCACATGAAGAGAACTATCCTACCCATGATCTTGAACTCGCTGCCGTAGTTCATGCCCTGACTGCTTGGCGACATTACCTCCTTGGTAATCGTTGTGAGATCTATCCGACCACCAAAGCCTCAAATACATATTCACCCAGCCAGATCTTAATCTCAGGCAAAGACGCTGGATTGGGTTGATAAAAGATTACGACGTAGGAATTTCTTACATCCCAGGCAAAGCTAATGTCATGGCTGATGCACTAAGTCGTAAGTCGTATTGTAACAACCTCATGTTACAAAAGTGTCAACCACTTCTTCATGGGAAATTTCGAAAGCTCAATCTTGAGATATTTCCTCATGGCTATCTTTCTACCTTGGTGGCGAAACCAACTCTCGAGGATCAAATCATAGTTGCCCAAAGGCGTGCATGAGGTGTTCGCCGGATCAAGGAGAACATTGCTAGCGGAGTTGCTAAATGTTTCTCCACAGATAGTAAAGGTACGGTATTCTTTGGAAATCGTTTGGTAGTACCTAAGAATAGGGAACTAAGGCAACTCATCCTCAAAGAAGCCCATGATACACCCCTCTCAATTCATCCCGGTAGCACAAAAATGTACCGAGATCTACACCAGAGATTTTGGTGGACCAGGATGAAGAGAGACATTGCTCGATTTGTTGCCGAGTGTGATGTTTGCCGTCGCATTAAGGCAGAACATCAAAGACCTGCTGGTACACTTCAACCTTTGCCTATTCCAGAGTGGAAATGGGACAAAGTCAGTATGGATTTCATCACTGGCTTTCCAAAAACCCAGAAAGGAAATGATGCCATCTTCGTTGTGGTGGATAGACTTTCCAAAGTTTTACACTTCCTTCCCGTTCGCGAGTCTATAACTGTTGCCAGTTAGCGGACTTGCATGTCTCTAGAATTGTGTCTCTTCATGGTGTTCCTTTGGAAATCAATTCTGATCGTGGTAGCGTTTTCACCTCTAGATTTTGGGGAAGCTTTAAGAATGCTATGGGAACTCATCTCTCCTTTAGTACAGCTTTCCATCCTCAGTCTAGTGGTCAAGTCGAAAGGGTTAACCAAATTCTTGAAGACATGCTCAGAGCTTGTGTTATCTCATTCGGAAAGAATTGGGAGAAGTCTCTTCCATTTGCTGAATTTTCTTATAACAATAGTTTCCAATCTAGTCTGAACATGGCTCCTTTTGAACTCCTCTATGGACGAAGTTGTCGAACACCCCTAAACTGGACAGAAACCGGTGAAAGACAATTCTTTGGACCTGATATGATCATGGAAGCAGAAGAGCAGGTTCGCATTGTTCGTGGTCAATTGAAAGCAGCCCAGTCTCGTCAGAAAAGCTACTATGATCGTCATCATAGGAAACAAAGCTACAATCTGGATGAGAAGGCTTACCTTCGGGTTACTCCTCTGAAGGGAACCCAACGATTCGGTATCAAAGGCAAGTTGGCCCCATGTTACATTGGACCTTTCCGCATTCTTTCTAAACGTGGAGAAGTTGCCTACCAACTTGAACTATCCCCGCACCTTTCCCGAGTACATGATGTATTCCATGTGTCACAACTCAGACGTTGCTTCAAGGACCCCATCCGCGAAGTCGACCACGAAACGCTTGATCTCCAAGATGACCTTTCTTATCGAGAATACCCCGTTCATATTCTTGATTCCGCAGAGCGTGTCACTGGTCGACAGAAGATTAAGTTTCTGAAAGTGCAATGGTCACACCACTCTGAGAAAGAAGCCACGTGGGACAGAGAAGACCGTCTTAGTGACGAGTACCCCTCCTTCCTCCCGCAGACTTCTGAATCTCGGGACGAGATTCTTTTGAGTGGGGGCGAGTTGTCAGAACCCTCCGTTAGGTATGTGCTAGGGTTGGAAAGAAACTTTGCATCATGTTAAAAATTTCAAAAGAAATTGAAATGGGAGAGAGAACACCCCTTAGATAAATTTAATTCAAATGGACAGAATAAAAGTTGCTCCAAAAATTCCTTTTGCATTTTTGAAAAGTCTTATAAATGAGTGTGATTACATATCAAGTGATGTGGGACCAACCCCATGCTCATGGATTTTTCAAATATTCAAACATGAGCATGGATTTAAATTAAAACCCCTATTTGAATTAAAGTTCAAATTATTTGAATTTTCAAAATGGTCAAACTTTATAAGTAGCTAGCCTATTATATTGTGAAGCCATATAAAAAGTTTCAGCATTTAATGAAATGCCTAGATATTTATTTAGCACAGCAAAACAAATTAACAGAAAAGAAAACAGAAAGGAAAAAGGAAAAAGGGCTTACCTGTGTTTCAGCCCAACTCTTCCCCCCAGCCAGCCCAGCCCACCCCCAGCTTGTTGTCTACCCCCAGGCAAGCGAGCATGCTGCTGCGTGCCGGCCATGCCGAGGCCGCCGACGCCACCTCGACGTCCCTGGCCACGCAGCTGCTTCCCCGCCTCCATCTACGTGTCCTGGAGAAACCTCGAAGCCTCCCGGATCCATTCCCCCTCTCCACGGTTACTTTCCCCTTCCCCTTCGCTCGATTTCTTCGTCACCCGTACGCCACCGCAGTTCGCCGCCGTTGAAAGTCGCGGCGAACATGGACTAGAGCCCCGCCCAAGATGTCTCCCGTGTTCGCCGTCATCGGCTTCGTCGACTAGCAGAAGGAGGCGCCTTAATTTGGACCAGGCGCGACGCAAGGTTCATCGGATCACCGCCGGCCGCCGAAGCTCGAGTTCTTCGATTCGTCGCCGTTAAAGCCTCCCCGCCTCTCCCGTTTTCCTCGTCGTGCTCCCTGTGGTCTGGTGAGAATTTCCCCTCACCTTGCAGCGCCCCGCAACCCTTCTAGCCGATTCCTCCATGGGAGCCGAGCACGACTTCCGCCATGGTCGAGCTCGAGCTCGCTCCGGTGCCTCCCCGTCCGATTCTTGGTGTGCATCGTGTTCCTGAGCCCTCCAGGAGCCGAACGGGCTAACTCCGGCGTCCTCCCGTGCACCACATCATCGTCTGATTCAAAGGCGTGCCATGGCCGCCGCCCGAGCACGTCGTCGACGAGCTTCCGGCGACTCCTGAGCCTCCCCGTGCATGCGGGATGAGCTGCACGTGCACGGGCTCCATTTTGGTGGCCTTGGCGTGCCAAATGGTGGCCTGTGCCGCCGTTTTGCGCAGCGCCGCCGCAAACTGTTGCCACCGGCGACATGCCGCCGGAGAGCCCAGCCATTAGGCTTAATTAACCTAGCTAATGACCCCCCTATCCTATGACGGGTGGGACCCCTGGCCCCCCTAACCCCTTTGTTAGTTTAAACAGAGGGGATTAAACCCCTGTGACACTGACAAGCCGGACCCACACGTCAGCCCCCCCCACGTCACTGTGACGTCATGCCTACGCAATAAGTGAATTTCCATTTAAAAAGAAAAGCAGAAAAATCCAGAAAAATAATTAAACTTTGTAAATTCATAAGTAATTCATTTTAACTCCAAATTAGACATATAATATATGTAAAATTATCAAAAAAAAAAATGCAAGGATTCTGAATATGCAATCTGTTTTCACGTTTACCAAATAAAATTGGGTGAATAGTGGCAACATTGCATATGCATTCTTTTGAAATTCAAATTGGAGTTTGAATTTGCAATTCATTTGCAATACACTCCTTTTAAATGGAATAACCCACACATCAGTGACACATACATAAAGTTTCAACCTTCAACTCATGTGTTTGAGCATTGTCTTATTATTGTTTCGATGTTTGTGTTGTTTGTCGAATAGAGGTGGAGCCGGAACCCGAGATCACCCCCTCCGTTGAAGATACCGTGTACGACCCACATCAGCAAGGCAAGAAAACCCCCATTGATCATCTCGATAAAATCCCACTTCCCTCTCAGTCTCGCTTATGCATTATTTAGGATGATTACCATGCTACGTTTCTATCGCATAGATGAACCCATTCCTTTGCATGACCTATCATTTTTCACAGTAGTAAGCAAACCACAATCCAAGCAGATGTAGGAGTTGAATGATATCATGTGGCCCCTGCAACTGTTACTTGTTATTGCATGCTTAGAGTGATACAATGATGATACTGTTATGTGAGTCGGGATGGTAGCAATCATGATGATGATGGTGGAAATGTGTTGGTGAATCTACCCTAATACAAGGTGAACGATGAGAGGCTGTGTAGGAGCAAACAGTGGGTTGTCTCGTTGAACACCGCCCTAAGTTCGAGTTCTTGTGTGGTGATCCAAGATGAAGAGTACAACCACACATTGGGCTCACTGACCCCTCTCAATGTCACAACCCCAAGTTAGGTATGTGCTAGGGTAAGCTTAGGCCTTTGCATCATGATAAATTTTTCAAAAGAAATTGAAATGGGAGAGAGAACAACCCCCAGATGAATTTAATTCAAATGGCCAGATAAAAAGTTGCTCCAAAAATTCCTTTTGCATTTTTGAAAATTCCCATAAATGAGTGGGATCACATATAAAGTGAGTTGGGACCAAACCTATGCTCATGGATTTTTCAAATATTCAAACAGGACCTTTGATTAATTCAAAAACCCCTATTTAAATTGAAGTTCAAATAATTTGAATTTTAAAAAGTGCCAAACTTTATAAGTGGCTAGTCTAATATAATATAAGGCCATATAAAAAGTTTCAGCATTTAAAAAAAATGCCTAGCTATTCCCCCTTCCTCAAGCAGCTCTGTGGCGAGCCAGGGCGCGCCGTGGCCGCCACCTCGACGCCGAGGGCCTTCCAGGCGACCCCGAAGCTTATCCTCCCGCCGTGGAGACCGCCTGGACGTCGTGCTTCCTCCCCCCCCCTTTGGAGTTCTTCCCCCTTCGTCTCCGGTGAGTATCTCTAGGAACCGAGCGCCCCGCCGGAGCACGGGCGTGTGCACGCGCGGCCAACGGCCTCCTCTCGAGCCGCCAGGTTGTCCAGACGCTCCCGCGCCCTCGTCTCCGTCGATCTGCGCCCCCAATCGAAGCCGAGGCGCCCCAGGGACGACGCCCGCATCGCCACTTCCCCGCCGGCCGCCGACAAGTTCCGGCTCCAATTCGTCTCCGACGAGCCTCCTTCGACCCCGCCGTGGCCACCATTGGAACCGGGTGAGCTCTGCACTACTTTTGCCCCTCCTAGCTCCCCTTCCCGTGCCCTCTGCGTCGGTTCCGCCATGACCAGGAGCTTCAGCCGCCGCTCCGTCGTCGTAGTCGTAGCCCAAAGCACCCCCGTGACTCCCTGCTGGCTTCGTTGGATGCGTACGACATCTAGCTACGCGCCCGTGCCTCCAAATCCTCTCCCCGTGCCCTCTAGCGACCTCCTCGTCAACGCCGTGCCACGGCCGCCGCGCCCCCTTGTCGCCGGCGTGGCCTCGGGCCTCCCCGGAGTCAACCGCATGCTCCACGTGAAGCGCAAGAGCACGAGGAGCACAACCGTGCCCTCGGCTTGGCCAGCCGTGCCCTGCGCCGCCGTCCCCGTGTGCGCCGCCGTGGCCAGGCCACCGGCGTCAAGCCGCCGGTGGCTTAGCCTTAACCCGTGCTTAGTTAAGCACTAATCCACCCCCCAAAGCCACTAACCAGTGGGCCCCCTGCCCTGTTAATCTCTGTTTAATTAAATTCAAAACGGTTTAATTAACAGAGACAATGACAGAGAGGCCCCACCTGTCAGCAGCCCCCCCACGTCATCCCTGCGTCAGCATGACGCCATAATTGGTTAAATCAATTTAATTAATTCAGAAAAATCCAGAAAATGCTTTAAACTTTGAAATTCAATAACTAATTCATATTAACTCCAAATTGGACAAATAATATGTCTAAAATTATCAGAAAAATACAAGGATTATGAATATGCAACTTGTTTCTATGTTTGACCATTTTAAAATGGGTGAACAGTAGCAAACATGCATATGGATCCTTTTCAAATTCAAATTCGGAGTAAATTTGAAAATGACTTTGCAACACACTTCTTTTAAATAGTTTCATCCACACATCAGCGGCTTTACCTCACCTTTACAACATCACTTCATGATCAACCTTTTCAAATGAACTTTCATGCATTCAAATGCATTTGAAATTCATCGATAAATCAAATGGAGTTTGAATTTGCAATTCAATTGCAATATACTCCTTTTAAATAGAATTGTCCACACAATGCAACCATAAACATCACCATTACAATCTTATCCATGTGATTGTGCATTGTACATTATGTTGATCCTATGATTGTCATGTTGCTGATAGAAGTGGAGCCGGAACCCGATATCGCTCCCTTCATTGAAGACCCCGTGACTGAACCTCGTCAGCAAGGCAAGCAACCCCTCCATTGACCATATCTATAAAATCCCAATTCCCTCTCAGTCTCGCTTATGCATGTTTAGGAGATCACCTTGTATCGATGCTACCGCATAGTTGAACCCATATCCTTTGCATGACCTATCATCTTGTCACAGTAGTAAGCAAACCACAATCCTAGCTGACATAGGAATTGATTGATGTCATGTGGCCCCTGCAACTGTTACTGCTTATTGCATGCTTAGAGTTTACAATGAGGATGTTTTTGATGTGAGTCGGGATGATAGTGAACATGATGTTGATGAAAGTGAAACTGTGTTGGTGAATCTACCCTAATACAAGGTGAATGATGAGAGGCTGTGTAGGAGTACACAGTGGGTTGTCTCGTTGAACACCGCCTTAAGCCCGAGTTCTTCTGTGGTGATCCAAGACGAAGAGTACTACCACATGTTGGGCACATGGACCCCCACTCAACCTACTAACTCACCCCTTCTCAGTTAAATGAGTCGCATTAGTTCGGAGTTCTGGTAGGTCTGTGGGACGGTCTGCGAAGTGGAAGAATGACTATTCAGACGGCTTGGGACCCTGCACACATCTTCTGGGACCACATCGGTAAACCGGCCGGGTTCACGATGTGGATTCCAGCCCAGATAGGCGTCTCCTTTGAATTTGCGTTGGCTGTGAGGTAAAAGTTGTGGGAATTATCCTCGCCGGCACCTCTTGAACGGTGTCGAGTACAAAGGCGGTAACTGATAGTTTCATGTGTGTAGCAGTACACCCCTGCAGGGTTAATAAACTATTTGAATAGCCGCGTCCGCGGTAAGGGACTACTTGGAAAGCTGTGCTCGATTATTAGACAACTTGAGTTGGATACTTCTAAAACTCGTAAGATAAGCGTGAGTGCTATGGTGTGCTCCTCGTGGGGAAGTCGAGGAAGTAGCCATAGTGGTGTATTGGTTGGAGATGTAGTGGACTCGTGTACGCTTCTTACCTCAAGTCTGGTACTCATAGTTCAGGACTAGCCAAGTCAAAGCTGGCATTTCTGCAAGTGAAACCCCACCTCCCTTTACCTTGATACATGTGCATGAGTAGTATAGTTCCTACGTAAGTCTTGCTGAGTACGACTTTGTACTCACGTTTGCTTATTCTATGTTTTAGATGAACCCACTGACCCCGATGGCGGCTTCTACCTGAAGCTCGAAGAATGAAGACTCAGACCAAGACCAGGCTAGTGTAGTCCCAGTCAGACGACTGTTCCCTCGTGGAAGGGCTTGTTTATAGATAAGGCTTCTCTAAGCCATTTGTTAAACTTGTCTGTACTCAGACCTACTTTGCTTCCGCATGTTTGATGTAATGTTGGATCACAGACTTGTGATCTCTGTGTGCACTCTGTAAGAATTATCAATAAAGTTGTATACTTTGTAGAGAATTGCAATGATACCTGCTGTTCATACAAGGAATGTGTGCTGCGTGTATGTTTATAACATGCATGTCTTTGTATGGGTTTTCGAGACCTTAGTTGTGATCTGGCTGGCGGTCCTTTATACACCAAGTGGACCTTAGATGTGCGCAGCTTGGGGCATCGCGATGCGATTGTTCGAGACTCTGTCTCGTGCACACTTTGATGTATGATCAAGCCCGCCCTAGACCCTGACTAAGTGATCGGGCTGGAGTAAGTCTATGTAAGGGTTATAATACAATCGATAGTATGGTTGAGGCGACTTGTCTATGAGTATGGGAGTTCACCACCCATATCAGTTAGACTTGTGTGCGGATGATGAGGACCCATCTCAGTGGATCATCCGTCCTGAATGGGATGCCCCTCATGTTCGATGCTTTCCGAGAACGTTCTGTGCTTGGCCTTGTCTGCTTAGACCAGTGGGTACGGTTCTCGGCTCTCCATATGATTGTGTTGAAGCGAGGCTTGCATACGCTAACCCCCGGTCCCGACACTCGACCTAATAACTCATCCCTTTCGATGTCCAGATGTCGCAGTAGTTCGGAGTTCTGGTAGGTTTGTCGCCTGGCTACTAAGTGAGAGAACGGCTCAGTCGAGACCGGCTTATGCACCACACACACATCATCTGGGACCACTTCGGTAAACCGGCCGGGTTCATGATAGTGGTATCCAACCCAGGTAGGCGGCTTTCTTGGACTAGAATGGCTATGAGGTAACAGTTGTGGTGAACATCCTCGCCGAAACCCCTTGAATGGTGTCGAGGCCAAAAGCTTAGCTTGATTATTAGACAACTTGAACTGGATACTTATAAAAGTTGCCAAGATAAGCGTGAGTGCTATGGCGTGCTTCTCGTGGGAAGTCGAGGAAGGCACCATAGTGGTGTAATTGGTTGGAGATGTAGTGGACTCGTGTACGCTTCTTACCTCAAGTCTGGTACTCGTAGTTCAGGACTAGCCAAGTCAAAGCTGGCACTTCTGCAGTGAACTCCACCTCCCTTTACCTTGATACATGTGCATGAGTAGTATAGCTCCTACGTAACTCTTGCTGAGTACGACTTTGTAATCACGTTTTCTTATTCTATGTTTTAGATGAACCCACTGACCCCGAAGGTGGATTCTTCCTCGAGCTCGACGACTGAAGACCAAGCTAGTGTAGTCCCAGTCAGCAGACTGGTTCCCTCGTGGAAGGGCTTGTTTATAGATAAGGCTTCTCTAAGCCATTTGTTAAACTTGTCTGTACTCAGACCTACTTTGATTCCGCATGCTTGTTGTAATGTTGGATCACGGTCTCGTGATCTCTGTGTGCACTCTGTAAGAGTTATCAATAAAGAGGTAAACTTTGTAGAGAATTGCAATGATACCTGCTGTTCATACTAGACATGTGTGTTGCGTGTATGATTATATCATGCATGTCTGAGTATGGTTTTTCGAGACCTTAGTTGTGATCTGGCTGGCGGTCTTTTATACACCAAGAGGCCCTTAGATGTGCGCAGCGTGGGGCATCGCGATGCGATTGCTCGTGACTTCTTCACGTGCACACTTTGATGTATGATCGAGCCCGCCCTAGGCCCCGACTAAGTGATAGGGCTGGTGTAAGTTTATGAAAGGGTTATAATACAATCGATAGTATGGTTAAGGCGGCTTGTCATTTAGACTTGTGTGCGGACGACGAGGCCCCATCTCAGTTGATCATCCCGCCTGGATGGGATGCCCCTCTCGTTCGATGCTTTCCAAGAACGTTATGTGCTTGGCCTTGTCTGCTTAGACAAGTGGGTACGGTTCTCGGCTCTCCATATGATTGTGTTGTAGCGAGTCTTGCATACGCTAACCCCGGGTCCCGACAGGTGAGACGTCGAGTGTGCCAATGTACGCCTCACGGAACCGATCCGCTCGCGAGAGCTGGCGGGTCGTGGTCAGTGGCTGGTGCACAACGGCGCTGGAAGATGGAGGCACGACAGTACTGGTCCCAGCAGGGACGTGAGAAGCAATCGGAAAAGATACATGAGGAGCGGAAGGTGGAGGAGCAGTCGGGTTGATGGGGGCGGCAGTGGCGCTCTCCGATCCGGCTGCAGGAGCTGGATCTGCATGAATAGTGGCCTGGGCTGAAGAAGCCTCAGGCTGAGCAGCATCTTCATCGGTCAAGTCCACGATCGGCACATCGGGGTGCGCGATCCTAGACTGGTCGATGAGGATCGGAGTAGTAGCGGCGGTTGCTGCGGAAGTGGCCGACTGCACGCCAGCAGTCAGGCTCGTAGTCGTCGCGGAGGTCGGAGGAGGAGCAGTCGGCTGCGCTTGCTTTGCAGCAGTGGCAACCTTCTGTTTCTTAGAGCGCTCAATCTTGTTGATGCCATCGGTAGCTCTCTTGCGGGAGGTAGCTGACACGGTGGACGTAGCGGAGGTAACAGAGGGTGCAGTCCGAGCCACCCCAGGCACCACAGGGGCAACAGATCGGAAAACCCGATATGACAAAAAATAAGTTGAAGAGAGTGGTCGGACAAAGTTAGAGAGAGCAAAAGGAAGAAAAAGGAAGTACCCAGCATCTCGGGGAAGATGAGCAGCAAAGTTGGCCATGGAGAAGCTTGGGCGAATAATATTTCATGGTGCGGGAGCCAGCACGGGCCCAGTCGGCTTGAGGGCAGTCGGAGAAGGAGCAGGGTGTCTCACGCCCTGTTTGCCTTTCTTCTTGATGACCTTGGAGGCGCCAGGGACATCGTCAGTTCGGGGGCGCTTTCCCTCAGCCACCGTTCGCGCAGTCAGCTGGGATTCTGCATCGTAGTCACCAGGAGAATCACCATCGCTACTCCATTCGGCCATGAAGCGTTTGATGGAGGAATCAGACTCACCCGGCTGGTTGAGGCCGAGTCCGAAGGATGCGGTGCGGGCTTCAGTCTCAGAGTCTGATTCTTCTTCGAGCGCCAAGTCCTCGGCATTCTCTTATGCGCGGTCGGGGTGATAAGCAGAAGTGGCCTGCCCATCATGCATGGCCTTGGAGCCGAGAAATTCCTGGGAAAGAGTAGCCAACCAGAATCAACAAGAAGCAAAGAAAAATCAATGCAATATTGGAAGTAGAGGCATACCACGATGCAAGGCTGGAACCAGCTGTACGCCCTCAATCTGAACTTAAAGGGTGCAGAGGCTTTGACGTTGGTGAGCAAGTTCAGTCGGAGAACAAGCTCCGCCTCGTCCACCAAGAATGTAGAGATCCAAGTGGGGTCTAGCAATCGGCTCATGTCGCAGATGCGGTGGCATCGGCGCTGCAGTGGGAGCACTCAGCGGCAGATCCAGGTAGCAACCAGGTTGGCGGGATTCAACCCGTCAGCCATCAGCACTTGGATCTGAGCCATCTGGCTGTCTAGATCGGTGTCTCCGTCCCCCTGCTTCTCGGACCTGTTGTGCTTGGTGGTCGGGGGCGGCAGGTAGAACTCGAGCAGGTTCAGCAGATCCTTACCCTCTGGAGAGGAGACGTAGAAGAACCCCATCTGCCAGTCTTTGATAGACTGCAGTGGCTGGGGATGAGGATACTTTCCGGCCTTGCGGATGTAGATGACGGCGGCTCCGCACTTGGCCATCACCTTCACCTCTTCTCTCTTCTGAGTCTTCGGATTGGTGGTAAACACTGCGGTTTTCACTCAGAAGCTACGGGAAAAAAAGAGCCAGTACCAAATGCCCACGGTGGGTCGCACTCCTAGGTAGCCCTCGCACAGCGTCACGAAAAAAAGAGAAGCATGACAGCATTGGCCCCAACGTGATGTGGCTGAAGTCCCAAAACTCTCAAAAATATCGGCTCACCGGGAGCCCGGAACCATGCTCAAAATGAGCAAGGAACACCACGCGCTCGCTGGCCTTGGCCGTGGGTGCAAGCTCGGGGCCGGGAACGTGGGTGTCGAGGTCCGCCGGGATCTGGCGCGCCCGGCGGAGGAGAGCAATGTGCATCTCAGTGACGTGGGAGCCTTTCCACGAACCTTTTTGGCGAGCGGCGATGCCGTCGTCCCCCATGGAGGCGTTGGAATCCGTGGCGGATGAGGAGGAGCTCGAAGAGGAACATGAAGACGGCGGCGGCGGCAGAAACCGAGAACCGCGACTACCAATGGCGACGGAGAGGAGTGACAGTGTTGGCGGCGGAGAGCATCGGGGAGAAAGTCGTCGGAACGGATCCTTGCTCGGGTGACAGCAGCGGTGGCATAGGAACGCACGGCGTGGCGGCGGCGGAGGCAGAGGAGAAGTGCGCGAGGAAGAAGTTGGAGCGGGCGGTGTATGCCACGTCCCAACCCCTGGGCTATTTAAAGAGCCAGCGAGGCGGTAGTGGGATCTGGTGCGCCAGGTTGGTGGACGGTGTGGCCACGTGTATCTCCACAACATCACCAGATCGAAGCACAGAGGATCCGGCGGATGGGACGGGACGTGTGCGCGTGGCTCAAGGTGGCGGTTGTGACATGTCAAATCCTGGCACGTCGTTCCGCATTCCACGGCGAATTCGAACCGGCAAGTTTTCGGTCAACATTCCAGTCAAACTAACTGTTGGACAGGTCGTCTGAGAAGAACAAGAGCAATCGGAAGATCGCGAGCAATCGGCCAATTGAGAGCAATCGGTCAAAAGATCAAGAGCAATCGACAGGTCGTGAGCAATCGGCCAATTGAGAGCAATCGGTCAGAAGAGTAAGAGCAATCGGCAGATAACGAGCAATTGGCCAATTGTGAGAAATCAGTCAGAAAAGAAGATTCAAGATTCAGGAAGTATGGAAGGAACCTGTGCAGGCCCCGCTGTCGCTTAGTTGGCGGGACCTCCGCAGCTTCAGGGGCTAATGTTGGGGGAGTGACCCCCGGGTAGGGTCACCCAGGGGAAACATTTCATCAAGGCAAAGATCACTTACCTGATGGTCACCGATCTAGTCAAGGCCGAGCTGATCAAGACTTAGCATACAGTGGGCCGAACTGATCAGGTCGGAGGCCGATTGCCCCAAGTGAGCGCAATCGGCCTCACCTAGGATTATTCGACCGAAGAGAACAAGGCAACCTCCGAGTAGAATCCCAGGTAGGACACCTGGTACAAGTTCATTCAATGCGCAATCCCGGAGGATCCGGGCTGTCAGAGGCATGCGGTCTCCTCCAGTGCCGATCACGCGAACATGCAGACAGGTCTAAGCGCCTAGCTTCACTGTTCAATAGCAAGGTCTACAAGTTAGCATCATGGTGAGCCGCAAGTCTACACCGGGTCATCCGGGAGAGCACGATCTGAGGACCCTAGCTCGTCTGAGACTGGCAGCTGGGCCCTCCCCTTTGTACATTTACCTTTGTACCCTGGGCTCGGCCTATAAGAGCCCCGGGTACCCCTCCTGCGTGAGGGACTACGGTACACTTACTGCAACTTCACCCACCAGAGAGAGAGCAAGGAGAGGCTTGTGCTTAGAGCCCTCTTCTCCTTCCTCTCAAACAGCTCAAGGAGCATTCATTGTAGCCAGAGTTATTGAATATAGCTAGCTCGGCAGGACTAGGGGTTTTATCTCTACGGAGAGCCCCGAACCTGGGTACGTCGCGGTGTCTCACTGTGTTCGTCCCCGCTATCAATTCTGGTACCATCGACACCAACCTTGGTTTGCCCCCCTCTTTAGCCATCCCCATGGAATCTGTCGTTACATATCGACGACAGAACAACCCCCAGATGAATTAATTCAAACGACCACTTTAAAAGTTGCTCCAGAAATACCTCTAGCATTTTTGAAATGTCTCATAATTGAGTGTGATCACATATCAAGTGATGTGGAATCAAACCCTCATAGATTTAAAAAAATTCAATCAGGACCTTTGAATTAATCAAATACCCCTATTTCAATTTGAATTCAAATATTTTCAATTTAAAAAATGAAACTTTGGATGTGACTAGCTACTTGTCATGTAAATCCATATAAAAGATTTGAGCATTTAATAAAATGCCTAGATTTTTATTTAGCACAAAAAAGGCAGAAAAGAACTCACCTGGGAAAGGGCCCAACTTAACCCCCAGCAGCTCAGCCTGGCCCAAGCCCATCCCCGCTCCCTTGTTGTCTACCCCAGGCAGCTGCACGCACTGGTGCGTGGCGAGCATGCCGTGGCCAATGACGACGCCGGGGCCACGAAAGCTGCTTCCTGGC
The DNA here is from genome assembly GCA_950022295.1 of Bromus sterilis. NCBI lineage: Eukaryota > Viridiplantae > Streptophyta > Magnoliopsida > Poales > Poaceae > Bromus > Bromus sterilis. The sequence continues at coordinate 171,458,204 of OX465597.1, forward strand.
CTATCTCCTCGCGCACAGATACGCCAGGAGCATCCCCATCCCAATGCCCCTCTACATGGTCACCCTCTTCCTCTCCGGCGCCCGATTTTGTCGCCACCCGAAACCTCACCGAAGTGCACCGTCGTGGAAGTTACGGCCACCGTGCGCTAGAGCCCTGAAGATCTTTTCCAGCATCTTCACCGTCGTCTACTTCGTTTCCATGCAGTATATCAGGAGCTCGGACGCTCCTGCGCCGACGTAATCGTCGTCGATTTCTCGCCGGACCCACAAGACATTGCCGGAGCAATCGTCGCCATCAAGCCTCCCAAGCCTCCGCCGCCTGCACCGTCGTGTTTGGGGTGAGCTGCCGGTTATTTCCCCTCTCCTTGCGCTCGAAATGGTACCACGGTTGCTATTTTCCTTTTTGCCCTAGCTTCGGCCGCCGCATGGATTGTCGCCGGACCCATTCCGGTGGCCTCCTTGGTCGCAAGTTTGCACCGGGAGATGCGCCGGAGCATGAGTTCCCCGTAGCTGTCCTCGGCGCAACAAATGGCGCACTACACCGCCGCCCAGCGCGTCGCCGCCGTGTCTCCTGGTTACCGGCGGCTCAACGCCGGCGAGACGACATGGCCGGCCGGGTTAGCCACTAACCCCACACCCTAATCCCCCCACTAAGTCAATGACACGTGGGGCCCCTCCCTAATTAACCCCTCGGGTAAATTTTAATACAGGGGATTAACCCCAGAGGGGCTGACAGTACGGCCCCACTAGTCAGTTTGAACAGTCAGCAGCCCTGACGTCAACAGGACACAATGCTTATGCAGGAAAGCATTTTCCTGTTTAAGAGAAATTCAGAAAATTCCAGAAAATACTTTAAACTTTGGAAATTTATAACTAATTTATAATAACTCCAAATTGGATATATAATATAATAAAAATTATCGAAAAATTGCGAGGATTATGAATATGCACTTTGTTTCCAAATTTGACAATTTTAGAATGGGGGGACAGTGGCATATGTGCATATGGAACCCGTTTAGATTCAAATTTGGAGTGAATTTGCAAAACCTTTGCAATGCACTTCTTTTAAATGGAATGATTAACACACCAGTACGATGAACATCACTTTATACCATTGATCATGTGATTGTGCATTGTCAATTATATTGATTGCTTGTTTGTGTTGTTTGCTATCGAAACAGGTGGAGCCGGAACCCGAGATCACCCCCTCCGTTGAAGATACCCAGTACGACCCTCGTCAGCAAGGCAAGAAAACCTCCATTGATCATGTCGATAAAATCCCACTTCCCTCCCAGTCTTTCTTATGCATTGTTTCATATGTTACCATTATGCATTTCTACCGCATAGTTGAACCCATTCCTTTGTATGACCTATCATCTTGTCACAGTAGTAAGCAAAACCACAATCCTAGCAGATGTAGGAGTTAATCATATCATGTGACCCCTACAACTGTTACTGCTTATTACATTCTTAGACTTACAATGAGGTTACTCTTTTGTGAGTCGGGATGGTAGCGATCATGATGATGATGGTGGAAATGTGTTGGTGAACTTGACCTAAACAAGGTGAACGATGAGAGGCTGTGTAGGAGTACACAGTGGGTTGTCTCGTTGAACACTACCTTAAGCCCGAGTTCTTGTATAGTGATCCAAGACAAAGAGTGAAACCACACATTGGGCTCACTTACCCCTCTCGACCTAGTAACTCACCCTGTTTCGAACCCCAGAAGTCGCATTAGTTCGCAAGTTCTGGTAGGGCTGTGGCACGGTCTACGAAGTGGAAGTACGGCTACTCAGACCGGCTTGGGACCCTGCACACATCGTTTGAGGCCATACTGGAACCTCGGCCGTACTTCCTTACGGATCCCCCTCAGATAGGAGACTCTCTGGACTAGATCGGAGCTGTGGACGAAGTGTTGTGGTGAACATCCACGCCGACACCCCTGGAATGGTGTCCAGACCTGGCGGTAACTGATGGTCATGTGTGTGTAGTAGTACACCCCTGCAGGGTTAACAAAACTATTCGAATAGCCGCGTCCGTGGTTATGGACTACTTGGTTATCTGTGCTTGATTATTTGACAACTTCAACGGAAATTCTCAAACTTGCCAAGATAAGTGTGAGTGCTTTTTTTTGCTTTCTCGTTCGAAATCGAGGAAGGATCCACAGTGGATCCTTCCTCATTCTGGTATTGTTTGGGAGACTTGGATAGTGGACTCGAGTACGCTTCTCACCTCATTCTGGTATTCGTAGTACAGGACTAGCCAAGTCAAAGCTGACACTTCTTCAATGAAACCCCACCTCCCTTTACCTTGATACTTGAGCATGAGTAGTATAGTTCCTACGTAAGTCTTGCTGAGTACGACATTGTACTAACATTTGCTTATTTATGGTTTTAGATGAACCCACTAACCCCAAAGGTGGTTTCTTCCTGGGGCGCGACGACTGATCAAGCTAGTGTAGTCCCAGACAGAGGTCTGGTCCCTCGTGGAAGGGCTTGTTTATAAATAAGGCTTCTCTAAGCCATTTTTTAAACTTGTTTGTACTCAAACCTAAGTTGCTTTATCTTGAATGATGTAATGTTGGATCACAGTCTTGTGATATCTGTGTGTACTCTATATATAAGTCAATAAAGTGCATGTGTACACTTTGTAGAGTTCATGCGATGTGTACTTGCTGTTTACACTGGACATGTTTGTTGCGCGTATGATTATAACGTGCATGTCTTAGTGTGGGGTTCGATAGCTTAGTTGTGTTCTTGTTGGCGGTATTTTATACACCAAGTGGCCCTTAGATGTGCGCAACTTGGGGCATCGCGATGCGATTAGTCATGACTCTGTCACGTGGCACACTTTGTTGTATGATTGAGCCCGCCCGAGATCCCGACTAGGTGATCGAGCTGGAGTCTGTTTATGTAAGTATTACAATTCAATCGATAATGTGGTTGAGGTGACTTGTCTATGAGTATGGGATTTCACCACCCATAATCATTTAGACTTGTGAGCAGACGATGAGGACCCATCTCAGTTGATCATCCGGCCTGGATGGGATGCCTCTCACGTTTGATGCGTTTCGAGAGTGTTCTGTGCTTGGCCTTGTCTTCTTAGACAAGTGGGTACGGCTCTCGGCTCTCCATATGAATGTGTTGTAACAGGAATTACATACGCAAACCCCGGGTCCCGACAGACTTGGTATCAGAGCAAGACTGACTGTAGGATTATCAGCCTTGGTGGAAGTCGAGTCTATCCTTCTATAGTTATATAGTTATTCTGGGTATATAAGAGAACAACATAAGGCTTCTTTTTTCTCCTTACCCTCATAGTTCTGAGTTCTGTGTCAGCCTCATCTTTTCTACGGGAAGATAGGACTAGGCTCATCTATGTCTTACTAGAACATCTCCCTGATTGTTTCCTTGTAGCCGTAGTAAAGTTGTGTTCGGTTGTCTAGAGTCGTTGTGCTTCCTATTTTGAGACTTCCTATGTAAGTGTTGTTGTTATGTTGTAAGAATTTTCAGTTCTCTTACAATTACAGCCATTATGCTGTCCGAGTCATCCAAAGTTTCTTCATAATCTAATGCAATTGCAAAATCCTTCTCTCTATTTCAGTGGTCTTTCACGAAGATTTCTAGGTGGCATACCCGACAGTTCCATATAGTTTGTTGGAGGTTTTATTCTAGAAACCTATATTGATGCATTTGCATTTCTTCCTTCCACTTTAGATGTCTTCAATCCAGAATAACCAGACTAACCATTGTGTTGGGGTACTTTTCTACTCTGACATATCTGTTGTAGCCCCTAGTAATCCATGGTCATCCTTTAGAAAACTATCCAGAGATCCAACCCCTTAAATCTAGTCACCTGACAGATGTGTAGAATTCATTGTAGATCTTATGCCAGGAACCGCCCCAATTTCTAGACGCCCACATAAAATGGCCCCACATAAGTTAGCTGAGCTTAAAATCTAACTCAAAGCTTTGTTGAAAAAAGGCTTCATCCGCCCTAGGTCATCGCCATGGGGATGTCACGTTCTATTCATAACAAATAAAGATGGACCAGAAAGGATGTGTGTAGACTATCGCCCGCTAAATCTAGCAACGATAAAACACAAGTACCCATTTCCCAGGATCAATGATCTTTATGATCAACTTTCTGGTCTTTACGAGTTCACCGTCATGTCCTTCGGCTTTCACTACTCATGTGGTCTTTACGAGTTCACGGTCATGTCCTTCGGTTTAACCAATGCCCCCGCCACTTTCTCGCGCTTGATGAATTCGATCTTCATGGATTACTTGGATAAATTTGTTGTAGTTTATCTTGATGACATTCTCATCTACTCGAAGAACGAAGAAGAGCATGCAGAACATCTTAGGCTGGTATTGATGAAACTTCGAGAGCATCGCCTTTATGCCAAGTTCTCTAATTGAGAATTTTGGCTACCAGAAGTGACCTACTTAGGCCACGTGATTTTTGCAAAAGGCATTACTGTGAATCCCGAGAGAGTTCAAGCCGTCCTTGACTGGAATGCACCTGAATCGGTTAAGCAAGTTAGGAGGTTTCTTGGCTTAGCAAGCTATTGCCGCCGCTTCGTTGAGAACTTCTCCAAAGTTGCAAAGCCTCTAACTGAACTCCTCAAGAAAGATAAGAAATTTGAATGAACCCCCAAGTGCGTGGAAAGCTTTCGAGAGCTAAAGAGAAGATTGACTTCTGCACCCGTACTTGCGCCTCCAGACACCAAAAGGGATTTCGAGATATACTTATATGCTGCACGTCAAGGGTTAGGGTGCATACTTATGCAAGATCGACATATGGTATCATACGCTTCACGCCAGTTGCGTCCACATGAAGAGAACTACCCTAACCATGATCTTGAACTTGCTTACGTAGTTCATGCCTTGAAAACTTGGCAACATTACCTCCTTGGTAGCCATTGCCAGATCTATTCTGATCACCAAAGCCTCAAGTAGATATTTACCCAGCCAGATCTTAATCTTCGAAAAAGACGCTGGATAGAGTTGATAAGATATTACAACGTAGGAATATCATACACCCCAGGCAAGGCCAATGTCATGGTTGATGCACTAAGTCATAAGTCGTATTGTAACAACCTCAAGTTACAACATTATCAACCACTTCTTCATGAGGAATTTCGAAAGCTCAATCTCGAGATTGTTCCTCCTGGATCTCTTTTCAACTTGGTGGCGAAACCAACTCTTGAGGATCAAATCATAGTCGCCCAAAGGCGTGCACGAGGTGTTCGCCGGATCAAGGAGAACATTTATAGCGGAGTTGCTAAATTTTTCTCCACAGATAGCAAAGGAAAGGTATTCTTTGAAAATCGTTTGGTAGTACCTAAGAATAGGGATCTAAGGAAACTCATCCTGAAAGAATCCCATGACACTGCCCTCTATATTCATCCCGGTAGCACAAAAATGTACCGAGATCTACGCCAGAGATTTTGGTGGACTAGGATGAAGAGAGACATTAATCGATATGTTGTGGAATGTGATGTTTGTCGTCGCATTAAGGCCGAACACCAAAGACCTGCTGGTACTCTTCAACCATTTCCTATTCCTGAGTGGAAATGGGACAAAGCTAGTATGGATTTCATCGCTGGCTTTCGAATAACCCAGAAAGGAAATGATGCCTTGTTTGTTGTCATTGATAGACTTTCCAAAGTTGCTCACTTGCTTCCCGTTCGAGAGTCTATTACTGCTAGCCAGTTAGCGCACTTGTATGTCTCTAGAATTGTGTCTCTTCATGGTGTTCCTTTGGAAATCAATTCTGATCGTGGTAGCCTTTTAACCTCTAGATTCTAGCAAAGCTTCTAGAATGCTATGGGAACTCATCTCTCCTTTAGCAAAGCTTTCCATTCTCAGTCTAGCGGTCAAGTTGAAAGGGTTAACCAAATTCTCTAAGACATGCTCAGAGCTTGTGTTATCTCATTCGGAAAGAATTGGGAAAGTCTCTTCCATTTGCCGAATTTTCTTATAACAATAGTTTCCAATCTAGTCTGAAAATGGCTCCCTTTGAATTCCTCTATGGACGACGATGTCAAACAACCCTTAACTGGTCAGAAACCGGTGAAAGACAAATCTTTGGACCAGATATGATCAAGGAAGCAGAAGATCAAGTTCGCATTGTTCGTGATCAATTGAAAGAAGCCCAGTCTCGTCAGAAAAGCTACTATGATCGTCATCATAGGCAAGAAAATTACAATCTAGCTGAGAAGGTTTACCTTCGGGTTACTCCTCTGAAGGGAACCCAACGCTTCGTTATCAAAGGCAAGTTGGCCCCACATTACATTAGACCTTTCCGCATTGTTGCTAAACGTGGATAAGTTTCGTACCAACTTGAAATACCCCCGCACCTTTCTCGAGTACATGATGTATTCCATGTTTCACAATTCAGGCGTTGCTTCAACGACCCCTTCCGTGAAGTCGACCATGAAAAGCTTGATCTCCAAGATGACCTTTCATATCGAGAGTACCCCGTTCATATTCTTGATTCAGTAGAGCGGGTCACTCGTCGTCAGAAGATTAAGTTTCTGAAAGTGCAATGGTCACACCACTCCGAGAAAGAAGCCACATGGGAAAGAGAAGACTGTCTCAGTGCCGAGTACCCCACCTTCCTCCCGATGACTTCTGAATCTCCGGACGAGATTCTTTTGAGTGGGGGCGAGTTGTCACAACCCTTTACTAGGTATGTGCTAGGGTTTAGCATCAACCTTGCATCATCTCAAAATTTTCAAAAGAAATTGAAATGGGAGAAGGAACACCACTTAGATGAATTTATTCAAATGGCCACTTTAAAAGTTGCTCCAAAAATTCCTCTAGCATTTTTGAAAAGTCTCATAATTAAGTGTGATCACATATCAAGTGATGTGGAATCAAACCCATGCTCATAGATCTTTCAAAAATTCACACAAGACCTTGGAATTAATCAAATACCCCTATTTGAATTTGAATTCAAATATTTTGAATTTCAAAAATGTTCAAACTTTGGATGTGACTAGCTAATGGTCATGTAAAGCCATATAAAATAATTGAGCATTTAATAAAATGCCTAGCTATTTATTTAGCACAGCAAAAAAAAAAGGTAGAAAAGAAAAACAGAAGAAAAAGGAAAAAAGACTCACCTGGCAAAGGGCCCAACTTAACCCCTAGCAGCCGAGCCTGGCCTAGGCCCATCCGCTCCCATGTCGTCCACCCTAGGCATCCGCACACACCGGTGCGCGGCGAGCATGCCGTGGCCGGCGACGACGCCGTGGCCACGCATGCTGCCTCCTAGCCTATGTCATCGCGTCCAGAGACTCCCAGGAGAATCCCCATCCCACCCCCCTCTACACGGTCACCCTCTTCCTGTCTGGCGCCCGATTTTGTCGCCATCCAAAACCTCACAAGAGCTAACCGTCGTGGAAGTCGCGGCCACCTTGCACTAGAGCCCCGAAGAGCATGTCCAGCAGCTTCACCGCCGTCTACTTCGTCGCCATGCAACATATCAGGAGCCCGGACGCCCCCGAGCCGACGTAATCATCATCGATTACTCGCCGGACCCGCAAGACATCGCCGGAGCAATCTTCGCCGTGAAGCATCCCCAGCCTCCGCCGCCTGCACCGTCGCGTTTGGGGTGAGATTCTGGTCATTTCCCCTCTCCCTGTGCTCGAAATGGTGTCCCGGTCGCCGTTTTCCTTTTTTCCCGAGCTTCGGCCGCCACATTGATTGTCGCCGACGCCATTACGGTGGCCTCCTTGGTCGCCTTTTTGCACCAGGAGATGCGCGGGAGCATGAGCTCCCCGTAGCTGTCCTCGACGCCACAAATGGCGCACTACACCCCGCCCAGCGCGACACCGCCGCGTCTGCTAGTCACCGGCGGCTAAACGCCGGCGAGCTGACATGGACGGCCGGGTTAGCCACTAACCCCACACCCTAATCCCCCCACTAAGTCAATCACAGGTGGGCCCCCTCCCTAATTAAACCCTCGGGTCAATTTTAAACAGGGGATTAACCCCAGAGAGGCTGACAGCACAGCCCCACTGGTCGGTTTGACCAGTCAGCAGCCCTGACGTCAGCAGGACACAATGCTTATGGAGTAAGGCATTTTCCTGTTTAAAAGAAATTCAGAAAAATCTAGAAAATGCTTTAAACTTTGGAAATTCATAACTAATTCATAAAAACTCCAAATTGGACATATAATATATGAAAAATTATAACAAAATTTCAAGGATTATGAATATGCACTTTTTTTACATGTTTGAACATTTTAAAATGGGGGTATGGTGGCATATGTGCATATCAAACCCTTTTAAATTCAAATTTGGAGTGAATTTGCAAAACCCTTTGCAATGCACTTCTTTTAAATGGAATGATCAACACATCAGTACCATGAACATCACTTTATACCATTGATCATGTGCTTGTGCATTGTCAATTATATTGATTGCTTATTTGTGTTGTTTGCCATCGAAAGAGGTGGAGCCGGAACCCGAGCTCACCCCCTCCGTTGAAGATACCCAGTAGGACCCTCTTCAGCAAGGCAAGCAAACCCCCATTGATCATGTCGATAAAATCCCACTTCCCTCTCAGTCTCGCTTATGCATTTTTTAGGATGTTACCATGATGCGTTTCTACCGCATAGTTGAACCCATTCCTTTGCATGACATATCATTTGTCACAGTAGTAAGCAAAACCAAATCCTAGCAGATGTAGGAGTTGATTGATATCATGTGGGCCCTGCAACTGTTACTTCTTATTGCATGCTTAGAGTTACAATGAGGTTACTCTTTTGTGAGTCGAGATGGTAGTGATCATGATGATGATGGTGGAAATGTGTTGGCAAACTTGACCTAAACAAGGTGAACGATGAGAGGCTGTGTAGGAGTACACAGTGGGTTGTCTCGTTGAACACCGCCTTAAGCTCGAGTTTTTGTATAGTGATCCAAGACAAAGAGTGCAACCACACATTGGGCTCACTGACCCCTCTCGACCTAGTAACTCACCCCATTTCGAACCCCGGAAATCACATTAGTTCACAAGTTCTGGTAGGGCTGTGGCACGGTCTGTGAAGTGGAAGAGCGACAACTCAGACCGGCTTGGAACCCTGCACACATCGTTTGAGGCCGTACTGAAACCTAGGCCGGACTTCCTTATGTATCCCCCTCAGATAGGGACTATTTGGAATAGATCGAAGTTGTGGGCGAAGTGTTGTGGTGAACATCCTCGCCGTCACCCCTTGAATTGTGTCGGGACCCGGGGTTAGCGTATGCAAGACCCGCTACAACACAATCATATGGAGAGCCGAGAACCGTACCCACTTGTCTAAGCAGACAAGGCCAATAACAGAACTCTCTCGGAAAACATCGAACGTGAGGGGCATCCCATCCAGGACGGATGATCAACTGAGATGGGTCCTGATGGCTTCTCGCCCCTCGTTGGTTACCCCAAGTGGAAGGTTTGAGATGCAGTGCAACAGCAAGTTTCCCTCGGTGAAGATACCAAGGTTATCGAACCAGTAGGACTCAGGAGATACAAGTAGGTGGCAACGTCGCCAGAAATTGCTTCCTGACTAGGGTGTTGTCGTGGACCTGCACACAGCAACAAATAACTTTGCTCCCAACGAGTACAAAGGAGTTGTCAATTCCTCTGGCCTTGTCGGTTACAAAGGATCAACGCAAGAGATAAAAGGTGCAAAGGAAAGTAAAAGATGAAAGTAAATTGAGGGTGTGAACAATAATGTCAAGATGGACCGGGGTCCCGTGATATTCACTAGTGATGTCTCTCTCCCAAAAGACGATAAAAGTGCTAGCGAGGTAAACAAATCACAGTTGGGCAATTGACAGGATTATGAAGGCACCGCAATGCTAACTATGCTGCAAAGAAAGGAAGGGCTCAAAAGCAATGGGCAGTACGCTAAGGTAAGTAGACCAACATCCATCTGCATCTACTACGAATCATCCACCTTGAGATATCTATCCAGAACATCTCGCTGGTATTAAGTTGCGAATGCCACCCAAAGTGTAAACTCAAAGCAACAGACAACTGCATTAAAAGAACTTTGCGTAAAGTAAACAATCATTGCACCCGCAGGTAGAAGCACCGTTGTTTTATCCCTGGTGGCAACAACACATTCCCTAGTCTCATGTTTCTGTCACTCAAGCTAGACATCAAGGGGCTGAACCCACAATCGAGCATAACGCTCTCTCTTGGAGTTGCAAATAAAATACTTGGCCAAAGCAAATACCGCAACGGAGAACATGCAAGAATTTAATCAAGAACACAATATAAAGAGAAGAACCAAATATATTACTCATCACAATCTGAACATAGTCTCATAATCCATCAGATCCCAACAAACTCAGCATAGCAACAACAGAAATTACATAGATGCTTCGATCATGTGAGGCAGCTCACGAGGACTCGAAAGTGGAAGCACAAAAGGGGAGAGATAGATCACATAGCTACTGGTCACGGACCCATGGTCCAAGGGAAACTACTCACGGTACATACGGGAGGCGTCCATGGCTATGGAGGGTCTCCCGGAGGGGGTAGCTTCTCCCGGAAGGGTGCCGGAGCAGCTTCTCCAGGCAGCCCCGATCTAGAAACGGCGGCGGCGGCGGCGGAACAGAGGCGAGATCGCGAAAGAGGATTCCGTATTAGGGGTTTCCACCCCGAGGGGTAAATATAGGCGAAGGGGGGCGTCGATGGGACCCACGAGGCAGTCAGGAGGGTCCCTGGCGCGGCCCAGGGTGGGCCCGCGCCACCTGCCCTCCTGGCTGCCTGGTGGTGGCCCCCCTTCCCTCTCTTGGTGATTCCGAAAGCTTCTGTTGCGCTGATTTTTTATATATTTTTCCCGGAATTTTTGGAGCACTTTTAATGGCCGGAAAACCTGAAATACAAAAACAGCAGAAAATAGAAGCTGGCAACTGGGTGCACTGAGTTAATAGGTTAGTCCAAATAGGTTCAAAAGTGTATGAAAGTTCAAGCAAAACATGGCAAAGTCACACAAAACATGCATGGAGCAAGCAGAAATTATAGATACGTTTGGTACGTATCAACATCCCCAAGCTTAATTCCTGCTCGTCCTCGAGTAGGTAAATGTAACGAGCATAATTTCTGTGGTGACATGCCACAGAACCATAAAAGGACTTTTAAGTAAAGAAATCAAGGCATGCAATTCAATTCAAGTATTAACAAGTAAGAGTCTATATTAGCATTGACACAAGCAATAAAAGAACAAAAGGTGCAAGAGCTCTCGCTGTCCGTCTCTCGAATGTCTCTAGATGGTGTTTGCGTGCAAGCACGGGATAGGGAAATATGAGTAGTGTGAAGGGTCCCCACATAGCTATATGCATGATGATGATCTCTATGGAGTACAAGGGATAGGAGATGAAGTACTAGTGTGGATCTCTCAAAAGCAATACTACTATGCCCCCTTCTCTCTTTTTATTTTTTCTCTTTTTCTCTTTATTTTAAATTTTTTTTGGTGGCCTCAATGGCTCTTTCTAGTTAACTCTCATTTGTCTCTTTGGGATCTTTTGATTTTGTCCTCTTTGGGATCTTTTCCTCACTTTAGGGGCAATACTGTATATTTTACAAGAATATAGGAGATCTTTCACACTTTACAAAGGTACTCACATAAAGAAAATGTAACTATCATGATGCAAATGTATGCTTCTGCAGGATAGCAGGATATGCAATGATACTAGCGCGTCATGTAGAAATGATTAGGGAAAGGCCCAACTAGCATGCGGCTCATCGATCAAGCAAGTAGCATGTATGACATGAAGATCAAGTCATGAAAAGGTGGATGTTGCATGGCAATGTATCTCGGAAAGGCTATGGAAATGCCTTGTAGGTAGGTATGGTGGCTGTTTTGAGGAAAGATATAAGGAGGCTTATGATGACAAAGCGTATCGTGCCAAGGGTTTGGATGCACCGGCGAAGTATGCGCCAACTCTCGAGGTGAGAAAGGGCAATGCACGGTACCGAAGAGGCTAGAAAAAGTATAGGTGGGTGGAAGTGTCAACTTTCGAATACTCACATTAGTCTGAAGAACTCATGAACTTATTATCGGTAACTCTCAATCTAATCAGGAGGTTCACAAAGAGACAGGTACCCCGAGGAGGAGTGTATGGGGGTTTGGTTATCCTTGCGCATCCTCGACTCATGCTACGTGAGTGTACTCTAATATTCGAACCCTCCAGAGGTTAGTGATCCATCTAGTAGCTAGAGTTCTCAACAAGGGTTTTTGGTTTTCGAAAAACACACGGATTGCCCAAAATACGACATCTATCACTAATAGGCAAGAGCTCTTGACACCATAAGTTCAAACATTACTCTAGTCAATTCCTCAAAACTTTTGCAAGTTACTACTACAAAGAGAACATCAACTTTAACTACCTACTTTCAGTCAAGACACAGAACTCAGTGCAACAGGCAAAATCTCTAACAAGATAAAACATGCAACCTATAGAAAGTTCAACCTAAGACAAAAAGAAAAGCTCTAGAAAAACTAAAGCACTACAGCTAAACAAAACAACAACTAAGAAAATAAAAAGAACAGCTGACAGCTAAAAGAATAAGCATGTAAATCCTATGAGGAGTTCTAGTTCAAGCGGAGCGTGAATCTCTCCCACACAAAAGAGTAAGTTGTGGTCTAACTTGTTACTACAGAAAACAAAGAAAAAGAAAACTAAAAACAAAACCTAAGCGCGAGACGCTCCAAGAATAGCACATAATGCATGAAGTGATAAAAATATAATGCAACGAGATACGAACTGATAATTGTTGATGAAGAAGAGGATGCACGGGGGCATCCCTAAGCTTAGACGCTCGAGTCTCCTTGAATATTTATTGGGGGTGCACTTGGGAATCCCCAAGCTTGAGCGTTTGACCCTCCTGAATCTTCTTTCATCATCCTCCATCGCGCACTTGAAAACTCCCTTCATACATAACTCATTGTAGGCTGATTAGAGAGGTTATTACCCTAATAAAATAATTTTCCTCTACTGCAAATAAATATTTCCCGAAAGAGCTACTGTTTCCCAAGATTGCCAAAAGGTTTTTGGAAAGAAAAAGCAAGCATAAGGTTTGCAAAAGTGAAGAGAGACAAAACGTGGCAGAATTTGTGAAAAACAGAACAGCAGATAGAAACGAATTTTTTAGGGGTACTTCTGCAACTCAAATCAAAAAACTCAGAACATACGGAAGTTTCGTAATTGTATAGAGCATGCTGTGTAAATATTTCAGCTCAAAAAGATGAACTGGGATTTTCTCTGATTTTTCTAGTCACGAGGACAGAATCTGCTTTCTGGACAGCATGTCAGAACTTTCACTTCCCTTGCTGTATGAGGCTAAACTTGGCACAAAGCTTGAAAAGTAAAGATACAATGATGTTGCTACAGTAGTAACAATCATCAAGACCACTAAGAACAGAAGAAAAGCAAAAAGAAAAACCTAAATTCGTTGCGGGCTGCCTCCCGAAAGCGCTTCTTTAGAGCCATTAGCTAGGCTTAAAGCAGAAGATCAAGTCTTTTCAAGAGAATAACTAGCCCGTGTGACGGACTCAAAAGGTAACTTAATCTTTTTCCTAGAAAAATGTTCCATCCCTTTCTTGAGAGGGAATTTGAATTTGATAGTTCCCTCTTTCATGTCAATGATAGCACCAACTGTGCGAAGAAAAGGACGTCCCAAAATAATTGGACAAGAGGGCTCACACTCAATGTCCATAATAGTGAAATCAACGGGAACATAATTGTCATCGACAATGATAAGAACATCGTCGATCTTCCCCAAAGGTTTCTTTACGGAAGAATCAACAAGATGAACACCAAAAGAACAAGGATCAAAAGGTTTCAATTCAAGCATATCATACATTCTTTTGGGCATAACAGAGGTACTTGCTCCAACATCACAAAGATCATAACAAGAGAAGTTATTAAATTTATTTTTTATCATAGGATCCCAACCATCTTCTAGCTTCCTAAGTATGGAGGCTTCTAGTCTAATCTTCTCCTCCCTAACTTTGATTAGAGCATTGGTGATATGCTCTGTGAAGGCAAGATTGAGTGTGCTAGTGTGGGGGTCTCTAGACATCTTGTGTAGGAAACCAATAACTTCAGGTAAAGTGCAGTTGTCAAAGTCTAGGTCACTACTATCTATCAAGGAGGTAGTGATATCATTTAGTTTCACTTGGTTGAAAGCCTCTACATTCATAGAGGTTTCTACATCTATGGTTGAGGTGATAGCATCACCATTCATAGGTCCAGTGGGACTAGGGTGTGATGGGTGCTAACAGTTTGGAAATCCTCAACTACTTTGATAGTAGCTACTGTGTGGTAGGTAGGAAGGCTCTTAATTCTCTCTTCTTCCTCCTTTTCTCTAGCCCATCTCTCTTTGATTTTATCCATCATCCTAATATTTTCATTGATTTGTAACTGGATAGCAAGAGTGACCTGACTCTCCTCAAGGGGAGAGGTTCTAATTTTTAACATCTCAACATCAAGGGCTAAGTTGTCTATCTTCAAAAAAAGATTATCTAATTTATCTAATTTCACCTCTACACTCTTATTGAAGGCTTTCTGGGTAGTGATAAAGTCTTTGAGCAAGGTCTCTAGTTCTGAAGTGGAGTTTCTGGTGGTAGGATAAGTGTTGTTCCCATAGTTGTTGGATGGGAAAGGCCTAGGATTGTTGCTACCAAAGTTACTCCTATAAGCATTATTGTTGAAGTTGTTTCTAGAGACAAAATTAACATCTACTTGCTCCTGAGCAACCAAAGAATTTAAAGGAACATCTTGAGGATCAATAGAAGGTTGCTTGGTAAGTAGAGACATGATAAGGTCAACCTTTTCATTTAAAGAGGAGATCTCCTCGACAGAGTTTACCTTCTTACCGGTTGGAGATCTCTCAGTGTGCCACTGCGAGTAGTTCAGAATCATCTCATCAAGTAGCTTTGTGGCAGCACCAAGCGTGGTTGACATAAAAGTTCCTCCCGCGGCCGAATCTAACAGGTTCCGCGAGGTGAAGTTCAAGCCTGCATAAAAAGTCTGGATAACCATCCAGGTAGTCTCCATGTGTGGGGTAGTTCTTGACAAGCGTCTTCATACGTTCCCAAGCCCGGGCAACGTGTTCATTATCCAATTGCCTGAAATTCATAATGTTACTCCGCAATTGAATAATTTTAGCAGGGGGATAGTACTTCCCTATAAAAGAATCTTTGCAATTACTCCAAGAATCGATACTGTTCTTGGGCAAAGATTGTAGCCACTCCTTGGCTCTTCCTCTCAAAGAGAAAGGAAAAAAGCTTCAGCTTGACAATGTCTCCATCAACTTCCTTGTACTTCTGCATGTTGCAGAGCTCGATAAAGTTGTTTAGGTGCAAGGCAGCATCTTCTCTGCTCCTGAGAATTGATCTTTCATGACAAGGTTAAGCAGAGCAGGTTTAATCTCATAAGAAGGTGCTGAAGTGGAAGGTGGAGCAACAGGAGTGCAGATAAAGTCACTGTTGTTGTGACTAGTGAATTCACAAAACTTAGTGTTTTCATTGGAACCCAAAGTAGCAGCAGGTATTTTTGGTATTTTTGATTAGGGACACAAAAGTAAAAACTGAAAGGTAAACTAACAAGACTAAAAAGCAAAGGTAAAAGATAGTGTGCAACTCCCCTATCTTGTAGACTTGAGTCCCCGGCAACGGCGCCAGAAATTTGCTTGATGGCTTCTCGCCCCTCGTTGGTTACCCGAAGTGGAAAGTTTGAGATGCAGTGCAACAGCAAGTTTCTCTCGGTGAAGATACCAAGGTTATCGAACCAGTAGGACTCAGGAGATACAAGTAGGTGGCAACGTCGCCAGAAATTGCTTCCTGACTAGGGTGTTGTCCTGGACCTGCACACAGCAACAAATAACTTTGCTCCCAACGAGTAGAGAGGAGTTGTCAATTCCTCCAGCCTTGTTGTTTACAAAGGATCAACGCAAGAGATAAAAGGTGCAAACGAAAGTAAAAGCTGAAAGTAAATTGAGGGTGTGAACAATAATGTGAAGATGGACCGGGGTCCCGTGATATTCACTAGTGAAGTCTCTCTCCCAAAAGACGATAAAAGTGCTAGCGAAGTAAACAAATCACAGTTGGGCAATTGACAGGATCATGAAGGCACCGCAATGCTAACTATGCTGCAAAGAAAGGAAGGGCTCAAAAGAAATGGGCAGTACGCCAAGGTAAGTAGACCGAAATCCATCTGCATCTACTACGAATCATCCACCTTGAGATATCTATCCAGAACATCTCGCTGGTATTAAGTTGTGAATCCCACCCAAAGTGTAAACTCAAAGCAACAGACAACTGCATTAAAAGAACTTTGCGTAAAGTAAACAATCCTTGCACCCGCAGGTACAAGCACCGTTGTTTTATCCCTGGTGGCAACAACACATCCCCTAGTCTCATGTTTCTGTCACTCTAGCTAGACATCAAGGGGCTGAACCCACAATCGAGCATAACGCTCTCTCTTGGAGTTGCAAATAAAATACTTGGCCAAAGCAAATACCGCAACGGAGAACATGCAAGAATTTACTCAAGAAAAAAATATAAAAGACAAGAACCAAATATATTACTCATCACAATCTGAGCATAGTCTCATAATCCATCAGATCCCAACAAACTCAGCATAGCAACAGCAGAAATTACATAGATGCCTCAATCATGTGAGGCAGCTCACGAGGACTCGAAAGTGGAAGCACAAAAGGGGGAGAGATAGATCACATAGCTACTGGTCACGGACCCATGGTCCAAGGGAAACTATTCATGGTACATGTCACAACCCCAAGTTAGGTATGTGCTAGGGTAAGCTTAGGCCTTTGCATCATGATAAAAATTTCAAAAGAAATCAAAATGGGAGAGAGAACACCCCCCTGATGAATTAATTCAAAAGGCCAGATAAAAAGTTGCTCCAAAAATTCCTTTTGCAATTTTGAAAAGTCCTATAAATGAGTGTGATCACATATCAAGTGATGTGGGACCCACCCCATGCTCATAGATTTTTCAAATATTCAAACAGGAGCATGGAATTCAATTTAAACCCCCATTTGAATTAAAGTTCAAATGATTTGATTTTTAAAAAGTGCCAAACTTTATAAGTGGCAACTCTATTATAATATGAGGCCATATAAAAAGTTTCAGCAATTTTAAAAATGCCTAGCTATTTATTTTAGCATGGCCAAAAAATTACAGAAAAAGAAAAACAGAAACAATTACAGCAGAAAATAGAAAACAGAAGTGAGCCCACTTACCTGGGCCTCGGGTCCAACTAACCGAGGCCAGCCCAATCCCACGGCCACCTTTGTCGTCTACCCTGGCGATGGCAAGCTGCCCTTCTACGCACGCCACGGAGCACGCCAAGAAGCCCCGCGTCCTTTTCCCCCATCGCCGCTTCCTCTAGCCTTCTCCTCATCGAGATCCCATCACGACCGAGCGCACGACGTCGCCGCCGACGAGCAAACGCGTGGCCACAGAGCCCTACACGGCGAAACACTGCGTCCAGGCGAGCCCACGACGACGTCTTCGTCGATTTCCTCCATCTATTGGAGCTCAACGGACCCGGAGACGACGCCAGCTCCAACCTAGTCTCGCCGGCCGCCGCGGAGTCTTCGCCGGAATTCGTCACCATCAACTCCCCTACGACCTCGCCGTCCCCTCCAGTAGCTCCATGGTGAGCCCCTGCCTCGAACCCATCTCTCCGCGCCCCTCCCCGTGGTCTCTTTCGTCTTTCCACAATGGTGAGGCTCCGGCGACCCCTAGGCCTCCCCGTGGGTGCAGGTTGATGCGGACGTGCACGGGCGTCCTGTTGGTGGTCGCGGCGTACCAATTCGTGGCCGGGATCTTCATCCCGTGTGCGCCGTCGTGCACTAGAGTCGCCGGCGTTGAACCGCCGGTGAGTCCGTTTAGTTTAGGAGTTAACCCACCCCTAATCACCCCTAATCCCACTGACCCGTGGGCCCAAGGACACTAACTAACCCCTGGTTAGTTTAACTAACCGGGTTATTTTAACCCCCCCCCACTGACAGCCTGGACCCACGCGTCAGTAGCCCCCTGACGTCACCCTGACGTCAGGCTGACGCAGTAAATCAGTTAAATGGTTTATTTAATTCAGAAAAATCCAGAAAATGCTTTAAACTTTGAAATTCAATAACTAATTCATATTAACTCCAAATTGGACAAATAATATGTCTAAAATTATCAGAAAAAATACAAGGATTATGAATATGCAATTTTTTTTCATGTTTGACCAATTTAAAATGGGTGAACAGTAGCAAACATGCATAGGGATCCTTTTCAAATTCAAATTTGGAGTGATTTTGCAATTGACTTTGCAACACACTTAATTTGAATGGTTTCACCCCCACATCAGAAACATTATCTCAACTATACCACATCACTTCATGATCAACCATTTCAAATGAACTTTCATGCATTCAAATGCATTTGAATTTCATCGATAAATCAAATGGAGTTTGAATTTGCATTTCAAATGCAATATACTCCTTTTAAATGGAATGCTCAACACATTAGTACCATGAACATCACCATTACAATCTTATTCATGTGATTAAGCATTGCACATTATGTTGATCCTATGATTGTCATCTTGCTGATAGACGTGCCACCAGAATCGGAGGCCACCCCCTTCGTTGAAGACACCGTTATCGAAACCTCGTCAGCAAGGCAAGAAAACCCCCATTGATCATGTCGATAAAATCCCACTTCCCTCTCATGTCTCGCTTATGCATTATTTAGGATGATCACCATGATAACGTTTCTACCGCATAGTTGAACCCATATCCTTTGCATGACCTATCATCTTGTCACAGTAGTAAGCAAACCACAATCCTAGCAGATGTAGGAGTTGGTTGATATCATGTGGCCCCTGCAACTGTTACTGCTTATTGCATGCTTAGTGGTACAATGAGGCTGCTTTTGATGTGAGTCGGGATGATGATAAACATGGTGTTGATGAAAGTGAAATGTGTTGGTGAATCTACCCTAATACAAGGTGAACGATGAGAGGCTGTGTAGGAGTACACAGTGGGTTGTCTCGTTGAACACCGCCTTAAGTCCGAGTTCTTGTGTGGTGATCCAAGAAGAAGAGTACAACCACACATTGGGCTCACTGACCCCTCTCATCCTAGTAACTCACCCCGTTCGAACCCCAAGAGTCGCAGTAGTTCGGAGTTCTGGTAGGGCTGTGGCACGGTCTGCGAAGTGGATGAACGGCTTTTCAAGACCGGCTTGGGACCCTGCACACATCGTTTGAGGCTGTACTGGAACCTCGGCCAGACTTCCATACGGATCCCCCTCAGACAGGCGACTCTCTGGACTAGAACGGAGCTGTGGGCGAAGTGTTGTGGTGGCATCCTTGCTGTCACCTCTTGAACGGTGACATGCAAAAGGCGGTAACTGATGACAAGTGTGTGTAGCGGTACACCCCTGCAGGGTTAACAAAACTATTCGAATAGCCGCGTCCGCGGTTAAGGACTGCTTGGAAAGCTTAGCTTGATTATTAGACAACTTGAACTGGATACTTCTAAAATACACCAAGATAAGTGTGAGTGCTATGGCGTGCTTTCTCGTGGGGAAGTCGAGGAAGGCACCATAGTGGTGTAATTGGTTGGAGATGTAGTGGACTCGTGTACGCTTCTTACCTCAAGTCTGGTATTCGTAGTTCAGGACTAGCCAAGTCAAAGCTGGCACTTCTGCAAGTGAAACCCCACCTCCCTTTTCCTTGATACATGTGCATGAGTAGTATAGCTCCTACGTAAGTCTTGCTGAGTACGACTTTGTACTCACGTTTGCTTATTCTATGTTTTAGATGAACCCACCGACCCCGATGGTGGCTTCTACCTAAAGCTCGAAGATTGAAGACTCAGACCAAGACCAAGCTAGTGTAGTCCCAGTTAGACGACTGGTTCCCTCGTGTAGGGCTTGTTTTTACATAAGGCTTCTCTAAGCCATTTGTTAAACTTGTCTTTACTCAGACCTACTTTGCTTCCGCATATTTGATGTAATGTTGGATCACAGACTTGTGATCTCTGTGTGCACTCTGTAAGAGTTTTAATAAAGGTATATACTTTGTAGAGAATTGCAATGATACCTGCTGTTCATACTAGACATGTGTGCTGCGTGTATGTTTATAACATGCATGTCTTAGTATGGGTTTTCGAGACCTTAGTTGTGATCTGGCTGGCGGTCTTTTATACACCAGGTGGCCCTTAGATGTGCGCAGCTTGGGGCATCGCGATGCGATTGTTCGTGACTCCGTCACGTGCACACTTTGATGTATGATCGAGCCCGCCCTAGACCCCGACTAAGTGATCGGGCTGGAGTAAGTCTATGTAAGGGTTATAATACAATCGATAGTATGGTTGAGGCGACTTTTCTATGAGTATGGGAGTTCACCACCCATATCAATTAGACTTGTGTGCGGACGATGAGGACCCATTTCAGTTGATCATCCGGCATGGATGGGATGCCCCTCATGTTCGATGCTTTCCGAGAACGTTCTGTGCTTGGCCTTGTCTGCTTAGACAAGTGGGTACGGTTCTCGGCTCTCCATATGATTGTGTTGTAGCGAGGCTTGCATACGCTAAACCCGGGTCCCGACAGACTTGGTATCAGAGCAGGACTGACTGTACGATTATTAGCCTTGGCCGAAGTCGAGTCTAGCTTGCTATAGTTATATAGTTACTCTGGGTATATAAGGGAACAACGTAAGGCTTCTCTTTCTCCTTACCCTCATCGATGAGTTCTGAGTCACCCTTATCTTTTCTACGGGATGATAGGACTAGGCTCATCGATGTCTTACTAGAACATCTCGTTGAGTGCTTCCTTGTAGCCGTAGGATTGTTGTGGTCGTCCAGAGTCTCCGTGTTTTGAGTTCCTTGAAGAAGTTCTGTCCAATTTCTTCGAGGTTGTTTCAATTTCCATCCCAGTGTAGCCGTTATGCTGCCGGATTTGTTCCGTGTTTCTTTGAATCATTGCCTTCGCATTTTATCCTTTCCGCCTAAATAATATCCTTTTATCCTTGCCTCCATCGTACAACCTGTTCTGATTGTTGATCTTTATCACCAAGGATGTCAGGTGGAACTCGTAGTGCCGTTCTTCGTAATCGAGACCGTGATCGGAATCGAAATGATGATGAACTTCCACCCCCGCCTTCTGCGGTGGAAATCATGATGGAAGCTGAGCGGAATAGACGTGATCAGACACGCCTTCTGGAGCTCATCGAGCAGAATACCGCCCACCATCGTAATGTGGTTGTCAGCATTCAGGACTTCATCTTCCTCAAGCCACCGATATTCCGATGTTCTTCTGAGGCCCTCGAAGCTGATGATTGGCTCCATTCCATCGAGCGTAAGCTTGATACAACACATGTTGCTCCCGATGACCGAGTTGTTTTCGCAGTATACTTCTTGGAAGGTGCTGCTCTTCAGTGGTGGGAGAACTATGTTGCAATGCAGCCAGATGGTCACGTAGTGACTTGGAAGAGTTCTGTGTTGCCTTTTGAGGGTACCACATTCTGGATGAGTTGATGGAGAGCAAGAAGGAAGAGTTCTGCAATCTGAATCAAGGAGAGATGTGCATTCATGAGTATGTGAGGAAATTCAACCGTCTTGCCCGTTATGCCCAAGATGAGATCACCACCGATGCCAGAAAGCAGGCAAGGTTCCGCAAGGGACTTAGCCCCATCCTTCGTCATGATCTCAACCTCATCGAGTTTTCCACCTTTGAGGATTTAGTCAACAGATCCTTCAGAGCTGGGCATGGCAATGAAGTTTTCGAGAAGTCTCGCAAACATGCTCTTGAGCTTGCCCCTTCTTCCAGTTCACGCCCTCAGAAGCGCATGATCTGGATTCCTAACAGTTTGATCCACCAAAACAACCCACCGAGGCCATCCCTTGTGCCGCCTCGTCCACCAACTCCACCAAACAACCCAGCTCCCCGCACTATCTTTGGAGCCTACTTCAGATGTGGCCAGCCTGGTCACTATTCTCGTGAGTGCCCCGTCAATCAAAATGCTCCACCCCATGCCAAAGGGAACCCCAATGTTCGTGCCAAGCCACCCCCGAAGGTTTCCACTGCCAAGACATCCACCTCAGAAAATCTTGTACGTGTGAACCAAATCTCAGTTGAAGAAACTGATAGTACTTCTGACGTCATTCTTGGTACGCTCCTAGTCAATTTTGTTCCCACTTCTGTTCTTTTCGACCCAGGAGCTTCTCACTCATTCATGTCGGAGAGTTATGCACTTCGGCATGATGTATCCTTAGAAGAAATGTTCACCCCTATGATCATTCAAACTCCTGGTTCAAAATGGCAAACTAATAGGGTAAGCCATGGTAATCAAATTGCAATTGAGGGTTTAGTATTCTTTGCTTCAGTCATAGCCCTTAAGTCTTCAGACATTGATGTCATCCTAGGCATGGATTGGTTATCAAGACAACATGCTTTTCTTGATTGTAAAGCCAAGTCCATTAGACTTACACATCCTTCAGGCCAGACAATAGCTTACTCTCACCAAGAACAAGGACCCAGGTGCATTCTTTGAATGTGCTTCCCCTTCCCGACCTTGAAGATGTTCCGGTGGTTCGTGACTTCCCGGATGTCTTTCCTGAAGAGCTGCCAGGAATGCCTCCTGACAGATGCGCAGAGTTCATAGTGGATCTTGCCCCAGGAACCGCACCAATTTCCAGACGCCCATACAAAATGGCCCCACGTGAGTTAGCTGAGCTTAAAATCCAACTGGAGGCTTTGTTGGAAAAAGGCTTCATCCTCCCTAGCTCATCACCATGGGGTTGCCCCGTTTTGTTCGTAACGGAGAAAGATGGAACAGAAAGGATGTGCGTAGACTATCGCCCCCTAAATTTAGGGACGATAAAGAACAAGTACCCACTGCCCAGGATCAATGATCTTTATGATCAACTTGCAGGATCCTCTGTCTTCTCCAAGATGGATTTGAGATTAGGTTATCATCAAATCAAAATGCGAAACGAGGACATTCCCAAAACGGCTTTTACTACTCGTTATGGTCTTTACGATTACACCGTCATGTCCTTTGGTTTAACCAATGCCCCGCCACTTTCTCACGCATGATGAATTCGATCTTCATGGAGTACTAAGATAAATTTGTTGTGGTTTATCTCGATGACATTCTCATCTACTCGAAGAACGAAGAAGAACATGCCGAAGACCTAAGGCTGGTATTGATGAAACTTAGAGAGCATTGCCTGTATGCTAAATTCTCCAAGTGTGAATTTTGGCTACCAGAAGTGACCTACTTAGGCCACGTGCTTGCTGCAAAAGGCATTGCTGTGAATCCTGAGAGAGTTCAGGCCGTCCTTGACTGGACTCCACCTGAATCGGTTAAGAAAGTTAGGATTTTTCTTGGCCTAGCCAGCTATTGCCGCCGCTTCGTAGAGAACTTCTCTAAAGTTGCAAAGCCTCTAACTGAACTCCTCAAGAAAGATAAGAAATTCCTATGGACTTCCAAGTGCGAGGAAAGCTTTCAAGAGCTAAAAAGAAGATTGACTTCTGCACCCGTACTTGCACCTCCAGACACTAAAAAGGATTTCGAGATCTTTTGTGACGCCTCACGGCAAGGGTTAGGATACATACTTATGCAAGATAGACATGTGGTAGCTTATGCTTCACGCCAGTTGCGGCCACATGAAGAGAACTATCCTACCCATGACCTTGAACTCGCTGCCGTAGTTCATGCCCTAACAACTTGGCGACATTACCTCCTTGGTAATCGTTTTGAGATCTATTCCGACCACCAAAGCCTCAAATACATATTCACCCAGCCAGATCTTAATCTCAGGCAAAGATGCTGGATTGAGTTGATAAAAGATTATGACTTAGGAATTTCTTACACCCCAGGCAAAGCCAATGTCATGGCTGATGCATTAAGTCGTAAGTCGTATTGTAACAACCTTATGTTACAACAGTATCAACCACTTCTTCATGAGGAATTTCGAAAGCTTAATCTCGAGATTGTTCCTCGTGGATCTCTTTTCAACTTGGTGGAGAAACCAACCCTTGAGGATCAAATCGTAGTTTCCCAAAGACGTGCACGAGGTGTACGCCGGATCAAGGAGAACATTGCTAGCGGAGTTGCTAAATGTTTCTCCACAGATTGTAAAGGAACGATATTCTTTGAAAATCATTTGGTAGTACCTAAGAATAGAGATCTAAGGCAACTCATCCTCAAAGAAGCCCATGACACACCCCTCTCGATTCATCCCGGTAGCACAAAAATGTACCGAGATCTACGCCAGAGATTTTGGTGGACTAGGATGAAGAGAGAAATTGCTAAGTTCATTTCCGAATGTGATGTTTGTCGTCGCATTAAGGCCGAACATCAAAGACCTGCTGGTACACTTCAACCTTTGCCTATTCCCGAGTGGAAATTGGACAAATTCGGTATGGACTTCATCACCGGCTTTCCAAAAACGCAGAAAGGAAACGATGCCATCTTCGTTGTCATAGATAGGCTTTCCAAAGTTGCTCACTTCCTTCCAGTTCGCGAGTCTATAACTGCTAGCCAGTTGGTGGACTTGTACGTCTCTAGAATTGTATCCCTTCACGGTGTTCCTTTGGAAATAAATTCTGATCGTGGTAGCCTTTTCACCTCTAGATTTTGGGGAAGCTTTCAAAATGCTATGGGAACTCATCTCTCCTTTAGTACAGCTTTCCATCCTCAGTCTAGTGGTCAAGTCGAAAGGGTTAACCAAATTCTTGAAGACATGCTCAGAGCTTGTGTTATCTCATTCGGAAAGAATTGGGAGAAGTCCCTTCCATTTGCTGAATTTTCTTATAACAATAGTTTTCAATCTAGTCTGAACATGGCTCCTTTTGAACTCCTATATGGACGACGATGTCGAACACCCCTTAACTGGTCAGAAACCGGTGAAAGACAATTCTTTGGACCGGACATGATCAAGGAAGCAGAAGAGCAAGTTCGCATTGTTCGTGATCAATTGAAAGAAGCACAGTCTCGTCAGAAAAGCTACTATGATCGTCATCATAGGAAAGGAAGCTACAATGTGGATGAGAAGGCTTACCTTCGGGTTACTCCTCTGAAGGGAACCCAAAGATTCGTTATCAAAGGCAAGTTGGCCCCACGTTACATCGGACCTTTCCGCATTCTTGCTAAACGTGGAGAAGTTGCCTACCAACTTGAACTACCCCCGCACCTTTCCCGAGTACATGATGTATTCCATGTGTCACAACCCAGGCGTTGCTTCAAGGACCCCATCCGCGAAGTCGACCATGAAACGCTTGATCTCCAAGATGACCTTTCTTATCGAGAATACCCCGTTCGTGTTCTCGATTCAGCAGAGCGTGTCACTCGCCGAAAGAAGATCAAGTTTTTGAAAGTTCAGTGGTCACACAACTCCGAGAAAGAATCCACGTGGGAAAGAGAAGACCGCATTAGTGCCGAGTACCCCTCCTTGCTCCCGCAGACTTCTGAATCTCGGGACGAGATTCTTTTAAGTGGGGTCGAGTTGTCACAACCCCAAGTTAGGTATGTGCTAGGGTAAGCTTAGGCCTTTGCATCATGATAAAAATTTCAAAAGAAATCAAAATGGGAGAGAGAACACCCCCCAAATGAATTAATTCAAAAGGCCAGATAAAAATTTGCTCCAAAAATTCCTTTTGCAATTTTGAAAAGTCCTATAAATGAGTGTGATCACATATCAAGTGATGTGGGACCCACCCCATGCTCATAGATTTTTCAAATATTCAAACAGGAGCATGGAATTCAATTTAAACCCCCATTTGAATTAAAGTTCAAATGATTTGATTTTTAAAAAGTGCCAAAATTTATAAGTGGCAACTCTATTATAATATGAGGCCATATAAAAAGTTTCAGCAATTTTAAAAATGCCTAGCTATTTATTTTAGCATGGCCAACAAATTACAGAAAAAGAAAAACATAAACAATTACAGCAGAAAAGAGAAAACAGAAGTAAGCCCACTTACCTGGGCCTCGGGTCCAACTAACCGAGGCCAGCCCAAGCCCACGGCCACCCTTGTCGTCTACCCCGGGGACGACAAGCTGCTCGGTGGCGAGCATGCCGACGCCGGCGGCAGCTGTGTGCCTGCCTGGAGGCCTCCCTGCCCTTCTACGTACGCCACGGAGCACGCCAAGAAGCCCCGGGTCCTTTTCCCCCATCGCCGCTTCCTCTAGCCTTCTCCTCGTCGAGATCCCATCACGACCGAGCGCACGACGTCGCCGCCGACGAGCAAACGCGCGGCCACAGAGCCCTACACCGCGAGCCACTGCGTCCAGGGGAGCCCACGACGACGTCTTCGTCGATTCCCTCCATCAATTGGAGCTCAACGGACCCGGAGACGACGCCAGCTCCAACCTCGTCTCGTCGGCCGCCGCGGAGTCTTTGCCGGAATTCGTCACCATCAACTCCCCTACGACCTCGCCGTCCCCTCCAGTAGCTCCATGGTGAGCCCCTGCCTCGAACCCCTCTCTCCGCGCCCCTCCCCGTGGTCTCTTTCGTCTTTCCACGATGGCCAGGCTACGCCCGCCGCCCGACCACGTCGCCGGCGAGGCTCCGGCGACCCCTAGGTCTCCCTGTGGGTGCAGGGTGATGCGGACGTGCACGGGCGTCCTGTTGGTGGTCGCGGCGTACCAATTCGTGGCCGGGATCTTCATCCCGTGTGCGCCGCCGTGCACTGGAGTCGCCGGCGTTGAGCCGCCGGTGAGCCCGTTTAGTTTAGGAGTTAACCCACGCCTAATCACCCCCTAATCCCACTAACCCGTGGGCCCAAGGCCACTAACTAACCCCTGGTTAGTTTAACTAACCGGGTTATTTTAACCCCCCCGACTTACAGCCCGGACCCATGCGTCAGCAGCCCCCTGACGTCACCCTGACGCCAGGCTGGCGCAGTAAATCAGTTAAATGGTTTATTTAATTCAGAAAAATCCAGAAAATGCTTTAAACTTTGAAATTCAATAACTAATTCATATTAACTCCAAATTGGACAAATAATATGTCGAAAATTATCAAAAAAATACAAGGATTATGAATATGCAATTTTTTTTCATGTTTGACCAATTTAAAATGGGTGAACAGTAGCAAACATGCATATGGATCCTTTTCAAATTCAAATTTGGAGTGGTTTTGCAATTGACTTTGCAACACACTTAATTTGAATGGTTTCACCCCCACATCAGAAACATTATCTCAACTATACCACATCACTTCATGATCAACCTTTTCAAATGAACTTTCATGCATTCAAATGCATTTGAATTTCATCGATAAATCAAATGGAGTTTGAATTTGCATTTCAAATGCAATATACTCCTTTTAAATGGAATGCTCAACACATCAGTACCATGAACATCACCATTACAATCTTATTCATGTTATTGTGCATTGTACATTATGTTTGTCCTATGATTGTCATGTTGCTGAGAGACGTGCCACCGGAATCGGAGGCCAACCCCTTCGTTGAAGACACCGTTATCGAAACCTCGTCAGCAAGGCAAGCAAACCCCCATTGATCATGTCGATAAAATCCCACTTCCCTCTCATGTCTCTCTTATGCATTGTTTAGGATGATCACCATGATAACGTTTCTACCGCATAGTTGAACCCATATCCTTTGCATGACCTATCATCTTGTCACAGTAGTAAGAAAACCACAATCCTAGCAGATGTAGGAGTTGGTTGATATCATGTGGCCCCTGCAACTGTTACTGCTTATTGCATGCTTAGTGGTACAATGAGGTTGCTTTTGATGTGAGTCGGGATGATGATAAACATGGTGTTGATGAAAGTGAAATGTGTTGGTGAATCTACCCTAATACAAGGTGAACAATGAGAGGCTGTGTAGGAGTACACAGTGGGTTGTCTCGTTGAACACCGCCTTAAGTCCGAGTTCTTGTGTGGTGATCCAAGAAGAAGAGTACAACCACACATTGGGCTCACTGACCCCTCTCATCCTAGTACCTCACCCCATTCGAACCCCAAGAGTCGCAGTAGTTCGGAGTTCTGGTAGGGCTGTGGCACGGTCTGCGAAGTGGATGAACGGCTTTTCAAGACCGGCTTGGGACCCTGCACACATCGTTTGAGGCTGTACTGGAACCTCGGCCGGACTTCCATACGGATCCCTCTCAGATAGGCGACTCTCTGGGCTAGAACGGAGCTGTGGGCGAAGTGTTGTGGTGGCATCCTCGCTTGTCACCTCTTGAACGGTGAAATGAAAAAGGCGGTAACTGATGACACGTGTGTGTAGCGGTACACCCCTGCAGGGTTAACAAAACTATTGGAATAGCCGCGTCCGCGGTTAAGGACTGCTTGGAAAGCTTAGCTTGATTATTAGACAACTTGAACTGGATACTTCTAAAATACACCAAGATAACTGTCAGTGCTATGGCGTGCTTTCTTGTGGGGAAGTCGAGGAAGGCACCATAGTGGTGTAATTGGTTGGAGATGTAGTGGACTCGTGTACGCTTCTTACCTCAAGTCTGGTACTCGTAGTTCAGGACTAGCCAAGTCAAAGATGGAACTTCTGCAAGTGAAACCCCACCTCCCTTTTCCTTGATACATGTGCATGAGTAGTATAGCTCCTACATAAGTCTTGCTGAGTACGACTTTGTACTCACGTTTGCTTATTCTATGTTTTAGATGAACCCACCGACCCCGATGGTGGCTTCTACCTGAAGCTCGAAGATTGAAGACTCAGACCAAGACCAAGCTAGTGTAGTCCCAGTCAGACGACTGGTTCCCTCGTGGAGGGCTTGTTTTTAGATAAGGCTTCTCTAAGCCATTTGTTAAACTTGTGTGTACTCAGACCTATTTTGCTTCCGCATGTTTGATGTAATGTTGGATCACAGACTTGTGATCTCTGTGTGCACTCTGTAAGAGTTTTAATAAAGGTATATACTTTGTAGAGAATTGCAATGATACCTGCTGTTCATACTAGACATGTGTGCTGCGTGTATGTTTATAACATGCATGTCTTAGTATGGGTTTTCGAGACCTTAGTTGTGATCTGGCTGGCGGTCTTTTATACACCAAGTGGCCCTTAGATGTGCGCAGCTTGGGGCATCGCGATGCGATTCCTCGTGACTCTGTCACGTGCACACTTTGATGTATGATCGAGCCCGCCCTAGACCCGGACTAAGTGATCGGGCTGGAGTAAGTCTATGTAAGGGTTATGATACAATCGATAATATGGTTGAGGCAACTTGTCTATGAGTATGGGAGTTCACCACCCATATCATTTAGACTTGTGTTCGGACGATCAGGACCCATTTCAGTTGATCATCCGTCCTGGATGGGATGCCCCTCACGTTCGATGCTTTCCGAGAACGTTCTGTGCTTGGCCTTGTCTGCTTAGACAAGTGGGTACGGTTCTCGGCTCTCCATATGATTGTGTTGTAGCGAGGCTTGCATACGCTAACCCCGGGCCCCGACAGTACATACGGGAGGCGTCCATAGCTATGGATGGTCTCCCGGAGGGGGTAGCTTCTCCCGGCAGGGTGCCGGAGCAGCTTCTCCAGGCAGCCCCAATCTAGAAACGGCGGCGGCGGCGGAACAAAGGCGAGATCGCGAAAGAGGAGTCCGTATTAGGGGTTTCCACCCCAAGGGGTAATTATAGGCGAAGGGGGGCGTCGAGGGGACCCACGAGGAAGTCAGGAGGGTCCCTGGCGCGGCGCAGGGTGGGGCCGCGCCACCTGCCCTCCTGGCTGCCTGGTGGTGGCCCCCCTTCCCTCTCTTGGTGATTCTGGAAGCTTCTGTTGCGCTGATTTTTTATATATTTTTCCCAGAATTTTTGGAGCACTTTTAATGGCCGGAAAACCCGAAATACAAAAACAGCAGAAAACAAAAACTGGCAACTGGGTGCACTGAGTTAATAGGTTAGTCCAAATAGGTTCAAAAGTGTATGAAAGTTCAAGGAAAACATGGCGAAGTCACAAAAAACATGCATGGAGCAAGAAGAAATTATAGATACGTTTGGGACATATCAGGTCCTCATCGCCCGCACACAAGTCTAAATGATATGGCTGGTGAACTCCCATACTCATAGACAAGTCGCCTCAACCATACTATCGATTGTATTATAACACTTACATAGATTTACTCCAGCCCGATCACTTAGTAGGGGTCTAGTGCGGGCTCGGTCATACAACAAAGTGTGCACGTGATAGAGTCACGAGCAATTGCATCGCGATGCCCCAAGCTGCGCACATCTAAGGGCCACTTGGTGTATAAAAGACCGCCAACCAGATCACAACTAAAGTCTCGAAAACCCATACTAAGACATGATGTTATAATCATACATGCAGCACACATATCTAGTATGAACAACAGGTATCATTGCAATTCTCTACAAGTTTACAACTTTATTGATAACTCTAATAGAGTGCACACAGAGATCACGAGACCATGATCCAACATTACATCAAGCATGCGAAATCAAAGTAGGTCTGGGTACAGACAAGTTTAACAAATGGCTTAGAGAAGCCTTATCTATAAACAAGCCCTTCTACGAGGGACCAGTCGTCTGACTGGGACTACACTAGCTTGGCTTCAATCGTCGAGCTCCAGGAAGAATCCACCTTCGGGGTCAGTGGGTTCATCTAAAACATAGAATAAGAAAACGTGAGTCCAAATTCGTACTCAGCAAGACTTACGTAGAAAACTATACTACTCATGCACATGTATCAAGGTAAAGGGAGGTGGGGTTCATAAGCAGAAGAGCCATCTTTGACTTGGCTAGTCCTGAACTACGAGTACCGGACTTGAGGTAAGAAGCGTACACGATTCCACTACATGTCTCCAACCAATTACACCACTATGGTGCCTTCCTCGACTTCCCCACGAGAAAGCACGCCATAGCACTCACGCTTATCTTGGCAAGTTTTATGAGTATCCAGTTCAAGTTCTCTAATAATCAGGCACAGCTTTCCCAGTAGTCCCTTACCGCGGACGCGTCTATTCGAATAGTTTATTTACCCTGCAGGGGTGTACTGCTACACACATGAAACTATAAGTTACCGCCTTGGCCTCGACACCATTCAAGCGGGTGTCGGCAAGGATAATCTCCACAACTTTTACCTCATAGCCAACTCAAGTCCAATGGAGACGCCTATCTGGGCTGGATTCCACATCATGAACCTAGCCGGTTTACCGATGTGCTCCCAGAAGGTGTGTGCAGGCTCCCAAGCCGGTCTGAATAGTCGTTCTTCCACTTTGTAGACCGTGACACAGACCTACCAGAACTCCGAACTACAGCGAATCATTGAACCGAGAAGGGGTGAGTTAGTAGGTTGAACGGGGCTCCATGTGCCCAACATGTTGTAGTACTCTTCATCTTGGATCACCACACAAGAACTCGGGCTTAGGGCGGTGTTCAATGAGACAACCCACTGTGTAATCCTACACAGCCTCTCATCGTTCACCTTGTATTAGGGTGGATTCACCAACACAGTTTCACCTTCTTCAACGTGATTGCTACCATCCCGACTCACAGATCAAAGTATCCTCATTGTAACTCTAAGCATGCAATAACCAGTAACAGTTGCAGGGGCCACATGATATCAAACAACTCCAGCATCTGCTAGGATTGTGGTTTGCTTACTACTGTGACAATATGATAGGTCATGCGAAAGATTGGGTTCAACTATGCGGTAGAAATGTTATCATTGTAATCGTCCTAAAGAATGCATAAGCGAGACTGAGAGGGAAGTGGGATTTTATCGACATGATCAATGGGGGTTTTCTTGCCTTGCTGACGAGGTTCACACACGGTATCTTCAACGAAGGGGGTGGCCTCCAGTTCCGGCTCCACCTCTATTCGATAGAAAACAAATGCAAACAAGCTATCAATATAAAGACAGTGCACAATCACATGATCAAGTGTTATAACATGGTGTAAGGGGTGCTGCTATGTTGCGAATTCCATTTAAATGGAGTGTATTGCATTTGAGTTGCAAATTGAAACTCCATATTTGAATTCAAAAGGGTTCATATGCATGTTTGCTTCTGTCCCCCCATTTTAAAATGGGCAAACATGGAAAAAAGTGCACATTCAGAATCCTTGCATTTTTCTGATAATTTTCATATATTATTTGTCCAATTTGGAGTTAAAATGAATATTCTATGAATTTTTGAAGTTTATTTGATTTTCTGCCATTTTCTGAATTCTTTTAATTAGAAATCCAATTACTGCGTTAGCAGGACCTCATGTTGACGTAGGGGGGCCTCTGACCAGTGGGCCATCCCTGTCAGCCTCTCCGGGATTAATCCCATGGTTAAATTAACAGTGGTTTTAATTAGTGGGGCGGGGCCCACCTGTCATATGCTCTGGGTGGGGGGTTAGTGGGTGTTTAGAGTTATTTAACCCGGAGGCTTGTCGCCGGCGGCATGGGCCACGGCGGAGCAACGCCGGAATTTCGATTTCGTGCACGGGGTGGCACTGGACTTGGACGGGGAGGTGCCCCGTGCTCTTCCGCATCTAACCATGCCATCAGAGGGCCAAGGCAAGGCCGGGGAGCACATCGGCGTCGACGCACGCGGCGGAGGATCCACTGGCCACGGCGAGAACGGGCTACGGGCCACGGGGAGAAGCACGAGAGGGGGCAAAAGGAAGAGGGGCTCACCCCGGTTCTAGCAGAGGGTACGGAGAGGTCGGAGAAGCTCCGGCTGCGGAGGAATCGTCGTCGTGGACCACGGCGGCCGGCGGCGAGGAGGTGAAGCTGGCGGCGTCTCCAGGGGCTCTAGGCGTCGATTGATTGCTCGAGAAGACGAAGGCGAGTGTGGTGCTCCTCCTGGACAATCTGGCGCGGTGAGACGAGCTCGGTGGTCACGCGGGCACACGGTGGCTAGTGACGAGGAGCTACGGGCGGCGTCGAATACGGCGTGGGGAGAGGAGGAGAACGAGCCAGAGGAGGGGGGAAAGTTGCGGGTGCAAGTGGCCGTCTCCGTGGCATGTGTAGAAGACCTGGGTGGGCTCCAGGCAGGCAGGCAGCTGCCGCTGGCGTGTGTAGAAGACCTGGGTGGGCTCCAGGCAGGCAGGCAGCTGCCGTTGGTGTCGGCATGCCCTCCAGCGAGGTGCTTGCCGCGCCGGGGAAGACGACAAGGGAGGCTAGCAGGCTTGGGCCACGGAGGTTAAGTTGGGCCCAAGGCCTGGGGTAAGAGGGCTACTTTCGCTTTTCTCTTTTCTTTCTTATTTCTTTTCTGTTAATTTTTTTTGCCTTGCTAAAAAAATAGCTAGGCATTTTCTAAAATGCTAAAACTTTCTATATGGCCTCACAATATAATAGGCTAGCCACTTATAAAGTTTTAACATTTTTAAAATTCAAATTATTTGAACTTTAATTTAAATAGGGGTTTAATTTAATTCCAAGCTTCTGTTTTGAATTTTTGAAAAATCCATGAGCATGGGAATGCTACCACATCACTTTATATGTGATCGCACTATTTATGTGAGTTTTCATTTGAATTTTTGGAGCTACTTTTATTCTGGCCATTTGAATTAAATTCATATGGGGGTTTCTTCTCCCATTTCAATTTCTGTTGAAATTTTTAACATTAATGCAATGTAGCTCTTGATCCTAGCACATACCTAACTTGGGGTTGTGACAACTGACCCCCACTCAAAAGAATCTCGTCCCGAGATTCAGAAGTCTGCGGGAGGAAGGAGGAGTAATCGGCACAGAGAAGGTCTTCTCTTTCCCACGTGGCTTCTTTCTCAGAGTGGTGTGACGATTGAACTTTTAGAAACTTAATCTTCTGACGACGAGTGACACGCTCTGCTGAATCAAGAATACGAACGGGGTACTCTTGATAAGGAAGGTCATCTTGGAGTTCAAGCGTTTTATGGTCGACTTCGCGGATGGGGTCCTTGAAGCAATGCCTGAGTTGTGACACATGGAATACATCATGTACTCGGGAAAGGTGCGGGGGTAGTTCAAGTTGGTAGGAAACTTCTCCACGTTTAGCAAGAATGCGGAAAGGTCCGATGTAACGTGGGGCCAACTTGCCTTTGATACCGAAGCGTTGGGTTCCCTTCAGAGGAGTAACCCAAAGGTAAGCCTTCTCATCCAGATTGTACCATTCTTGCCTATGATGACGATCATAGTAGCTTTTCTGTCGAGACTGGGCTGCTTTCAATAGACCACGAACAATGCGAACTTGCTCTTCTGCTTCCATGATCATATCCGGTCCAAAGAATTGTCTTTCATCGGTTTCTGACCAGTTTAGGGGTGTTCGACATCGTCGTCCGTAGAGGAGTTCAAAAGGAGCCATGTTCAGACTAGATTGGAAACTATTGTTATAAGAAAATTCGGCGAATGGAAGAGACTTCTCCCAATTATTTCCAAATGATATAACACAAGCTCTGAGCATGTCTTCGAGAATTTGGTTAACCCTTTCAACTTGACCGCTAGACTGAGGATGGAAAGTTGTACTAAAGGAGAGATGAGTTCCCATAGCATTTTGAAAGCTTCCCAAGAATCTAGAGGTGAAAAGGCTACCACGATCAGAATTGATTTCCAAAGGAACACCATGAAGAGACACAATTCTAGAGACATACAAGTCTGCTAACTGGCTCGCAGTTATGGACTCACGAACGGGATGGAAGTGAGCAACTTTGGAAAGTCTATCAACGACAACGAAGATGGCATCATTTCCCTTCTGAGTTGCTGGAAAGCCAGTGATGAAGTCCATACTGACTTTGTCCCATTTCCACTCGAGAATAGGCAATGGTTGAAGAGTACCAATAGATCTTTGGTGTTCGGCCTTAATGCTACGACAAACATCACATTCGGCAACATACTGAGCAATTTTTCGTTTCATCCTAGTCCACCAAAATCTCCGGCGTAGGTCTCGGTACATCTTTGTGCTACCAGGATGAATCGAAAGGGGAATGTCATGAGCCTCCTTAAGAATTATCCTCCTAAGATTGTGTTTTCGTGGTACCACCAATCGAGTGCCAAATAAAACGACACCTTGATCATTTATGGACAAACATTTAGCAACTCCGCTAGCAATGTTCTTCTTGATCTCTCGAATGCCACTATCACGTTTCTGGGCGGCTATGATTTTATCCTCAAGGCTTTCTTTCGCCACCAAGGTAGAAAGAAAGCCATGAGGAACAATCTCGAGATTGAGTTTTCGAAATTCCTCATGAAGAAGTGGTTGACACTGTTGTAACATGAGGTTGTTACAATACGACTTACGACTTAGTGCATCAGCCATGACATTGGCTTTGCATGGGGTGTAAGAAATTCCTAAGTCATAATCTTTTATCAACTCTATCCAGCGTCTTTTCCTGAGATTAAGATCGGGATGGGTGAATATATATTTGAGGCTTTGGTGGTCGGAATAGATCTCACAACGATTACCAAGGAGGTAATGTCGCCCAGTTGTCAGGGCATGAACTACGACAGCGAGTTCAAGATCATGGGTAGGATAGTTCTCTTCATGTGGACGCAACTGGCGAGAAGCATAAGCTACCACATGTCTATCTTGCATAAGTATGCATCCTAACCCTTGCCGTGATGCATCAAAATAGATCTCAAAATCCTTTTTGGTGTCTGGAGGCGCAAGTACGTGGGCAGAAGTCAATCGTCTTTTTAGCTCTTGAAAGCTTTCCTCGCACTTGGGTGTCCATTCGAATTTCTTCTCTTTCTTGAGGAGTTCGGTTAGAGGCTTTGCAACTTTAGAGAAGTTCTCGACGAAGAGGCGGCAGTAGCTTGCTAAGCCAAGAAAACTCCTAACTTGCTTAACCGATTCAAGTGGAGTCCAGTCAAGGACGGCCTGAACCCTATCGGGATTCATAGCAATGCCTTTTGCAGAAATCACGTGGCCTAAATAGGTCACTTCTGGTAGCCAAAATTCACACTTGGATAACTTGGCATAAAGGCGATGCTCTCGAAGTTTCATCAATACTAGCCTAAGATGTTCGACATGTTCTTCTTCGTTCTTCGAGTAGATGAGAATGTGATCAAGATAAAATACAACAAATTTATCCAAGTACTCCATGAAGAGCGAATTCATCATGCGCGAGAAAGTGGCGGGGGTATTGGTTAAACCGAAGGACATGATGGTGTACTCGTAAAGACCATAACGAGTAGTGAAAGCCGTTTTGGGAATGTCCTCGTTTCGGATTTTTATTTGATGATATCCTACTCTCAAATCCATCTTGGAGAAGACAGAGGATCTACCAAGTTGATCATAAAGATCATTGATCCTGGGAAGTGGGTACTTTTTCCTTATCGTCGCTAGATTTAGCGGGCGATAGTCTACGCACATCCTTTCTGTTCCATCTTTCTTCGTTACGAGTAGAACGGGGCAACCCCATGGCGATGAGCTAGGGCGGATGAAGCCTTTTGCCAACAAAGCTTCAAGTTGGATTTTAAGCTCAGCTAAATAACGTGGGGCCATTTTGTATGGGCGTCTGGAAATTGGTGCGGTTCCTGGCATAAGATCTACAATGAATTCTACACATCTGTCGGGTGGCATTCCCGGCAGCTCTTCAGGAAAGACATCCAGAAAGTCACGAACCACCGGAATATCTTCAAGGTCGGGAAGGGGAAGCACATTCAAAGAATATATCTGGGTTCTCGATCTTGGTGAGGAATAATCTATTGTCTGGCCTGAAGGATGTGTAAGTCTAACTGACTTGGCTTTAGAATCAAGGAAAGCATTCTGCCTTGATAACCAATCCATACCAAGGATGCCATCAATGTCTGAAGACTTGAGGGCTATGAGTGAAGCAAGGAGTACTAAACCCTCAATTGCAATTTTATTAACATGGATTACTCTATTAGTTTGCCACTTGGAACCAGGAGTTTGAATAATCATTGGTGTGAACATTTCTTCAAAGGATATCTCATGCCGAAGTGCATAACTCTCCGACATGAATGAGTGAGATGCTCCTGGATTGAAAACGACAGAGGTAAGAACATAATTGACTGGGAGCGTACCAA
The DNA here is from genome assembly GCA_950022295.1 of Bromus sterilis. Lineage (NCBI taxonomy): Eukaryota > Viridiplantae > Streptophyta > Magnoliopsida > Poales > Poaceae > Bromus > Bromus sterilis. Next base: position 171,495,204 of record OX465597.1, read on the forward strand.
GAATGACGTCAGAAGTACCATCAGTCTCCTCAGCTGAGATTTGGTTCACACGTCCAAGATTTGCAGAGGTAGATGGTTTGGTGGTGGAGACCTTCGGGGGTAGCTTGGCACGAACATTGGGGTTCCCTTTGGCATGAGGTGGAGCATTCTGATTTACGGGGCACTCACGAGAATAGTGACCAGGCTGGCCACATTTGAAGCAGACTCCAAAGAAAGTGCGGGGAGCTGGGTTGTTAGGTGGGGCTGGATGGAACGGAGCTGGTGGACGAGGCGCCACAAAGGATGGCCTCGGTGGGTTGTTCTGGCGGAACATGCTATTGGGGATCCAGATCTTGCGCTTCTGACGGCCTGAACTAGATGAACCATCGTCTCTAGGGTGCTTGCGGAAATCATTGGGAGTGTTCATGTCCTCCGCCTTGATGGCCTTGTTGACAAGGATCTGCAATGTGGCAAAGTCATGAAGATTGAGCTGGCGACGAAGTGCAGAATTTAGTCCCTTGCGGAACCACTCTTTCTTCTTGGAGTCGGTGGAGACCTCCTCGGGAGCATAACGGGCAAGACGATTGAACTCCCGACTAAATTCATCAACGGACCTTCTTTCTTGGGTGAGATTGCAGAACTCCTCTCTCTTGCGGTCCATGAGTCCCTTAGCAATGTGATGCTCGCGAAAAGCGTAACAGAACTCATTCCATGAAGTCAACTGTCCAGCTGGACGCATGTTCAGATTTTTTTTCCACCAAGAGCTAGCTACACCCTCGGGGTGGTAGGTGGCATAGTTGACTCTGTCACCATCTGAAACATGTCCAGAATGGAGCTTTCTCTCGATGCTGCAAAGTCAGTCATCGGCGTCAAGGGGCTCAGTGGAATAGCTGAAAACTGGGGGATGAAGTTGGATGAAGTCATTCAATGACACAAGCTCATTCCGCTGCTGGACAGTGTTCCGAGCAATGACCCCCAACAACTCATGAGAGTCCCTTCGGTTTCTTTCAACATCCATGAGAACTTGAGCCATCGTGGGTGACAGTGGAAGATTGCCTTCCTCCGGATCATTCGCACGAGCTTGAGCACGACCAAGGTGGCCACGAGTTCCTTGAGACATCCTGAAGGATAAGATCAATGTCAAACAAAGTTGAATGATTTTCCAAATGCATCATATTATGAAGATACCTAGAATGACTCGGACAGCATAACGGCTGTAATTGCAAGAGAAATGGAAATTCTCACAACATTGGAATAACAATTATACTAGGAAGTCCAAAACTGAAGGCACAATGACTAGACAACCGAACACAACTTTCCTAAGGCTACAAGGAACCAATCAACGAGATGTTCTAGTAAGACATAGATGAGCCTAGTCCTATCTTCCCGTAGAAAAGATGAGGGTGACTCAGAACTCAGAACGATGAGGGTAAGGAGAAAAAATAAGCCTTCGTTGTTCCCTTATATACCCAGAGTAACTATATAACTATAGAAGGCTAGACTCGACTTCGACCAAGGCTGATAATCCTACAGTCAGTCCTGCTCTGATACCAAGTCTGTCGGGACCCGGGGTTAGCGTATGCAAGACCCGCTACAACACAATCATATGGAGAGCCGAGAACCGTACCCACTTGTCTAAGCAGACAAGGTCAAGCACGGAACGCTCTCGGAAAGCATCGAACGTGAGGGGCATCCCATCCAGGCCAGATGATCAACTGAGATGGGTCCTCATCGCCCGCACACAAGTCTAAATGATATGGGTGGTGAACTCCCCTACTCATAGACAAGTCGCCTCAACCATACTATCGATTGTATTATAACACTTACATAGACTTACTCCAGCCCGATCACTTAGTCGGGGTCTAGGGCGGGCTCGATCATACAACAAAGTGTGCCTGTGACAGAGTCACGAGCAATCGCACAGCGATGCCCCAAGCTGCACACATCTAAGGGCCACTTGGTGTATAAAAGAACGCCAGCCAGATCACAACTAAGGTCTCGAAAACCCATAATAAGACATGCATGTTATAATCATACACGCAACACACATGTCTAGTATGAACAACAGGTATCAGTGCAATTCTCTACAAGTTTACAACTTTATTGATAACTCTTACAGACTGCACACAGAGATCACGAGACTGTGATCCAACATTACATCAAGCAAGCGGAAGCAAAGTAGGTCTTAGTACAGACAAGTTTAACAAATGGCTTAGAGAAGCCTTATCTATAAACAAGCCCTTCTACGAGGGACCAGTCGTCTGACTGGAACTGCACTAGCTTTGCTTCAATCGTCGAGCTCCAGGAAGAATCCACCTTCGGGGTCCGTGGGTTCATCTAAAACATAGAATAAGAAAATGTGAGTACAAAGTCGTACTCAACAAGACTTACGTAGGAACTATACTACTCATGCACATGTATTAAGGTAAAGGGAGGTGGGGTTCATAATCAGAAGAGCCAACTTTGACTTGGCTAGTCATGACCTACGAGAACAGACTTGAGGTAATAAGCGTACACGAGTCCACTACATGTCTCCAACCAATTAAACCACTATGGTGCGTTCCTCGACTTCCCCACGAGAAAGCACGCCATAGCACTCACGCTTATCTTGGAAAGTTTTATGAGTATCTAGTTCAAGTTGTCTAATAATCAGGCACAACTTTCCAAGTAGTCCCTTACCGCGGACGTGGCTATTCGAATAGTTTATTAACCCTGCAGGGGTGTACTGCTACACACATGAAACTATCAGTTACCGCCTTGGCCTCGACACCATTCAAGCGGGTGTCGGCGAGGATAATCTCCACAACTTTTACCTCACAGCCAACTCAATTCCAATGGAGACGCCTATCTGGGATGGATTCCACATCGTGAACCCGACCGGTTAACCGATGTGGTCCCAGAAGATGTGTGCAGGGTCCCAAGCCGGTATGAATAGCCGTTCTTCCACTTTGCAGACCGTGCCACAGACCTACCAGAACTCCGAAATACTGCGACTCATTGAACCGAGAAGGAGTGAGTTAGTAGGTTGAGCGAGGGTCCATGTGCCCAACATGTGGTAGTACTCTTCATCTTGGATCACCACACAAGAACTCGGGATTAGGGAGGTGTTCAACGAGACAACCCACTGTGTACTCCTACACAGCCTCTGATCGTTCACCTTGTATTAGGGTGGATTCACCAACACAGTTTCACCTTCTTCAACATGATTGCTACAACACCGACTCACAGATCAAAGTATCCTCATTGTAACTCTAAACATGCAATAAGCAGTAATAGTTGCAGGGGCCTCATGATATCAAACAACTCCTACATCTTCTAGGATTGTGGTTTTCTTACTACTGTGACAAAATGATAGGTCATGCAAAGGATTGGGTTCAACTATGCGGTAGAAACGTTATCATGGTAATCATCCTAAACAATGTATAAGCGAGACTGAGAGGGAAGTGGGATTTTATCGACATGATCAATGGGGGTTTGCTTGCCTTGCTGACGAGGTTCACACACGGTATCTTCAACGAATGGGGTGGCCTCCGGTTCCGGCTCCACCTCTTTTCGATAGCAAACAAATGCAAACAAGCAATCAATATAAAGACAATGCACGATCACATGATCAAGTGTTATAACATGGTGTAAGGGGTGCTGATGTGTTGCCAATTCCATTTAAATGGAGTGTATTGCATTTGAGTTGCAAATTCAAACTCCATATTTGAATTCAAAAGGGTTCATATGCATGTTTGCTTCTGTCCCCCATTTTAAAATGGGCAAACATGGAAAAAGTGCATATTCAGAATCCTTGCATTTTTTTTGATAATTTTTCATATAATATTTGTCCAATTTGGAGTTAAAATGAATATTCTATGAATTTTTGAAGTTTATTTGATTTTCTGCCATTTTGTTCATTCTTTTAATTAGAAATCCAATTACCGCGTCAGCATGACCTCAGGCTGATGTAGGGGGGCCTCTGACCAGTGGGCCATCCCTGTCAGCCTCTCCGGGATTAATCCCGTGGTTAAATTAAATAGTGGGTTTAATTAGTGGGGCAGGGCCCACCTGTCATAGGCTCTGGGTGGGGGGTTAGTGGGTGTTTAGGGTTAATTAACCCGGCGGCTTGTCGCCGGCGGCTCGGGCCACGACGGAGCAACGCCGGAGTTGCGATTTCGTGCACGGGGTGGCATGGGACTTGGACGGGGAGGTGCCCCATGCTCTCCCGCATCTAACCATGCCATCGGAGGGCCAAGGCAAGGCCGGGGAACACGTCGGCGTCGACGCGCGCAGCGAAGGAGCCACTGGCCATGGCGAGAACGGGCTACGGGCCACGGGGAGAAGCACGAGAGGGGGCAAAAGGAAGAGGGGCTCACCCCGGTTCTAGCAGAGGGTACGAAGAGGTCGGAGAAGTTGCGGCTGCGGCGGAATCGTCATCGTGGACCACGGCGGCCGGCGGCGAGGAGGTGAAGCTGGCGGCGTCTCCAGGGTCTCTAGGCGCCTATTGCTTGCTCGGGAAGACGAATGCGAGGGCGGCGCTCCTCCTGGACAATCTAGCGCGGAGAGATGAGCTCGGTGGCCACGCGGACTCACGATGTCGAATACGGCGTGGGGAAAGGAGGAGATCGAGCCAGAGGAGGGGGCAAAGTTGCGGGTGCAAGTGGCCGTCTCCGTGGCGTGTGTAGAAGACCTAAGAGGGATCCAGGCAGGCGGGCAGCTGCCGCCGGCGTCGGCATGCCCTCTAGCGAGGTGCTTGCCGCGCCGGGGAAGACGACAAGGGAGGCTAGCAGGCTTGGGCCACGGACGGTAAGTTGGGCCCAAGGCCTGGGGTTTGCGGGCTATTTTCCCTTTTCTCTTTTCTTTCTTATTTCTTTTTTTTAATTTGTTTTGCCTTGCTAAAAAAATAGCTAGGCATTTTCTAAAATGCTGAAACTTTTTATATGGCCTCACAATATAATAGGCTAGCCACTTATAAATTTTAACATTTTTCAAATTCAAATTATTTGAACTTTAATTTAAATCGGGGTTTAATTTAATTCCAAGCTCCTGTTTTGAATTTTTGAAAAATCTATGAGCATGGGAATACTACCACATCACTTTATATGTGATCACACTCATTTATGTGAGTTTTCAAAAATGCAAAAGGAATTTTTTAAGAAACTTTTATTCTAGCCATTTGAATTAAATTCATCTGGGGGGTTTCTTCTGCCATTTCAATCTCTTTTGAAATTTTTAACATGAATGCAATGTAGCTCCTTATCCTAGCACATACCTAACTTGGGGTTGTGACAAATTGTGTCGAGACCTGGCGGTAACTGATAGTCATGTGTGTGTAGTAGTACACCCCTGCAGGATTAACAAAACTATTTGAATAGCCTCGTCGGCGGTTATGGACAACTTGGTTATCTGTTCTTGATTATTAGACAACTTCAACGGAAATTCTCAAACTTGCCATGATAAGTGTGAGTGCTATGGTTTGCTTTCTCGTGGGAAGTCGAGGAAGGATCCATAGTAGTGTATTGTTTGGGAGACTTGGATAGTGGACTCGAGTACGCTTCTCACCTCATTCTGGTATTCGTAGTACAGGACTAGCCAAGTCAAAGCTGACACTTCTGCAATGAAACCCCACCTCCTTTTACCTTGATACTTGAGCATGAGTAGTATAGTTACTACGTAAGTCTTTCTGAGTATGACTTTGTACTCACGTTTTCTTATTTATGTTTTTAGATGAACCCACTGACCCCGAAGGTGGTTTCTTCCTGGAGGTCGACGACTGATCAAGCTAGTGTAGTCCCAGACATAGGTCTGGTCCCTCATGGAAGTGCTTGTTTATAAATAAGGCTTCTCTAAGCCATTTGTTAAACTTTTCTGTACTCAGACCTAAGTTTCTTTCGCTTGAATGATGTAATGTTGGATCACAATTTTGTGATCTCTGTGTGTACTCTATATATAAGTCAATAAAGTTGTAAACTTTGTAGAGTTCGTGCAATGTGTACCTGTTGTTTAAACTGGACATGTATGATGCGTGTATGATTATAACGTGCATGTCTTAGTGTGGGGTTCAATAGCTTAGTTTGTGTTCTTGTTGGCGGTCTTTTATACACCAAGTGGCCCTTAGATGTGTGAAGCTTGGGGCATCGCGATGCGATTGCTCATGACTCTGTAACGTGGCACACTTTTTTGTATGCTTGAGCCCGCCCGAGATGCTGACTAGGTGATCGGGCTGGAGTCTGTTTATGTAAGTGTTATAATTCAATCGATAATTTGGTTGATGTGACTTGTCTATGAGTATGAGGACCCATCTCAGTTGATCATCCAGCCTGGATGGGATGCCCCTCACGTTCGATGCGTTCCGAGAGTGTTCTGTGCTTGGCCTTGTCTGCTTAGACAAGTGGGTACGACTCCCGGCTTTCCATATGATTGTGTTGTAACAGGAATTACCTACGCAAACCCCGGGTCCCGACATATAAAGGCGCAAGTCCGACTCCTACATGAAGTTGAATCCTATTCTACTTTACAAATATGTTGCGTGCTATACAAGGTAAGTCAAGTTCCTTCTACGGCTTCGATCTTCACGCCTGGCACGTCTGGCTCATGGCCGGGTCTTCTCCTGTGGGCTTTCCTTATAGGGTCGGCCCGTAAGCCCAAATGTCGGGTTATGAGCTTGGTCCATCCCCCCGACATTAGCCCCCAAGATTGCTGTGATGCTTTAGTCTTCACAGTAATCTTCTTGAATCTTTTATCTTCATTGGCCGACTCCCTTGACAGGGCCGTCCTACTTGCTTAAGCATCGACTTCCTTCAGTGGGTCGGTACCAAAAATCTTTCCGTTGGCAGCAGTAAATCGGGCTCCCCGCTAATTAATAGGGAATTCCAATGGTCTATCTCGTTCCGGGTGGCACGGTTAATGCTTCATTAGATTTTTGTGGAGACCCAAGGATTTTCTGCCGATAGCTAATGATGAGCGACGCCTCGGGCTCCAGGCCAAATCTCTTTATATATAGGCCCCCATCACCTATCTATTCGCTTCACCCGTCAAGACCATCTGCCTGTCTTCTTCCTCGCGCACCAAAGAACAAGAGCTTCGTCTCCATCGTTGTTCCGAGCCACCTCCTCTTCAGCGTACGCGCAAGACGGCTTGGGGCCGTGTCATTCACGCACACCGTTCAGGTGAGTTCTCCTTTTCCTCTGTACCACTACTTGCTCGCTCGTTGATACGTCCCAAACGTATCTATAATTTCTGCTTGCTCCATGCATGTTTTGTGTGATATTGCTATGATCTAGATAAACTTTCATACACTTTTGATCATATTTGGACTAACTTATTAACTCAGTGCACCACAGTGCCAGTTCCTGTTTTCCGTTGTTTTTCTATTTCAGGTTTCCCCCATATTAAAAATGCTCCAAAAATTTGGGAAAATTCAGATAAAAAATCAGCGTGAAGGAACCTTCCGGAATCACCTGGTTGGGCCAGAGGGCCACCATCAGGGACCGAGGCGGCCACCTAGCGCGGCCTAGGGTCTGGCCGCGCCGGGGGGGTGCCTGGACTCTTGGTGGCCCCCCTAGTTGCCCCTTCGCCTATTTAATCTCCGTGACGCGAAACCCCCAAAGACAGTGTAACACCCCGGAAATCCCACCCCATTTAAAATTTTTGTTTGTTGCGTTGCGGTGATGATTGTCTATATTGTTTGCAGTGTTTGCTTCGCCGAAATAATTATCGGTGAATTTTTCTCCCCCTATTCTCGTATCGGATGCGTGACCGGCCCATTTCCACCACGACACACGACCTGTGCGACAACGGGTTTTACCCGAGCACCATCGCAACCGGCACATGACCAACCATCGCCACCGGAACGCACACCCGTGTATTTAATAAACAGATTATTTTATGGGGCGCCGAAAAATGTTGTCGGAATGTCACCGCAGTGAGGTACGATCGACGGGCTCGACGCGCTGAGCGCGTGGTTCGAGATTTCGTCGGAATCGGAGTCCGTACGCATTCTCGGCGGTCACGAACGCGATCACCGGACGCGCGAGAGGGGTACCGGGGTCATTTGCGTAAACTGACCAGCCAACCCTGCCCTATTGTAACAGCCCAGTTTTCACAAAAATTAAAATTTTTGTTTTCGGTGTGAATTGTTTGATTGTCTGATTTGTTTGCGGTGTTTGCATCCCGATTTATCGATCGACGATTATTTTTCCCCCCTCTTATCTCGTATCGGACGGAGACCGACCCCTTCCCACCGCGGCACACGACCTGTGCGACACCGGGTTTCACCCGAGCACCGTCCCAATCGGCACAAGTCCAGCCATCGCTACCAGAACGCAAACCCCGTTTATTTAATAAACGGATTATTTTATGGGGCGCAGAAAAATATTGTCGGAATGTCACCGCAGTGAGGTACGATCGACGGGCTCGACGCGGTGAACGCGTGGTTCGAGATTTCGTCTGAATCGGAGTCCATACGGAGTCTCGGCGGTCACGAACGCGATCACCGGACGCGAGAGAGAGGTACCGGGGGCGTTTGCGTAAACTGGCCAGCCAACCAGCCCTATATAAAGGCCACCAGCCTCCCACCACCCAATTAGGGTTTACCCTAATGGAAAATTTCAGCCACCCCCTTAGTTTTGCCACAAAAATTGCCCCAGATCCTCCAAAATCCCGAAAACCCTAGCCCTAGGCCACCTCAGTCGTCAGATCTGGCCATCAAGGGCCTAGATCTTGCCACCGAGCCTCCCAGCCAGCATACCGCCGCCTCAGGCCCCGCCGGGCTGAGCAGCCGCCGCCGCAGGGCCCGCTCAGGCCCATCTAGCCGTTCCAGTGCCGCCACCTCCCGTGGAGTCCATGGCCGCGCCGCCCGTGCCTCCGGCGACCTCGCCGCAGCAACCACGACACCCACGCTCCGGTGAGGAGCTCCTCCCGCGCCTCTCTCCTCCCCTTGGCCTCACCCTCCTCCCTCTATCCTTGCAGTGCCTGCCGCCCGCCGGTGTGCGCCATGGACGCCGCCATGGCCATGGAGCCCGAGGAGCTCGTCCGCCGCCGCGGCCGGATTCGGCGCCGCCGCAGCCACCCTGGCCAACTCCGACAGCTCCACCCTCCACCGCGCCCATTCCCCTCCTCCCGACCGTCCTCACCGCAGCCTCCTCGCGCCATAGCGGCTGTGCCGCCGCGCCGGTGCGTCGCCGGCCGGTCGGTTCCCGGATCCGATCTGGGATCGGGTCAACCGTGGCGTAGGCCGGCCTGCCAGCGCCCCGAGGCCCATCTCCTTGCCGCGGCCCACGTCCTCCAGCCCAGCCTAGCCAGACCAGCCTCCAGGCCGAGTTGGGCTCGGCCCACAAGGTCCTTTTTTTTTCTGCCACTTTGTTATTTTTTTTGCTAAGTCCTATGAAAATTGATGCTGATCCTGTTTTGCGATGCGATTTCCTGTTGATCCGTAGCTCCGATGAACATGCCCCCAAAATGAAAGTTGCTCAGTTTTGCGTGCTCTAGCATTCATATGTAGAAAGTTTTTGCATTTGAGTTCATCTTGATTGTGTAATTGTGTGCTAAAGTGGGCATCAGGCCGTTAAACTGCTACTTTTTCCTGTTAAGTGCTGCTGTTATTATTTTATTGCAACTTCGGGCGACGATTGCTTCGCAACCGTTCATCGGAATTGATTGATTCCTTTTGCATCCTGTTAAGCATTGTTTCTACTTCAGTTTCATGCATTCACATGTCATAATTGCCTGCTGCATCCTGATTAAATCTTGCTCCAAAGTAGCTACCCTGCTGTTAATGTGCTGCTGTTGCTGAAACTGTTATTTTGTTGCAACTTCGGTCCACGAGTGTGTCGCGACCGTTTATCGGAATTGAGTGATTCCAATTGAATATTGTTAAGCATCATGTCTACTTTCATTACACCGTTTATCTTCATGTTAGAAATCCTGGTCATATAGATTTTTAGCTCCAAAGTTGCTATGCTGCTGTTTTTGACAACCACCTCTGTTTTTCACTAAGTCTGTTACTTTGCGATGCCATGTTGTTTTCTTAATATCTTTTGATCTATGATGCCTATTTGCATGATTCCTTTTGCCATGCCCTCCCTATCATGTCTACTTTATTTCCATATCATTTGTGAGCATGTTTGCTTTCATTATCCTGTTTATACATTGCTCTAAAGTGTGCTTCGTGATGTTGGCAGTTTGTGCCCGTAACTTGTTTTGCTTATATCTTTTTAACCGTAACTCCGTTTGGGGTGTTCTTTATATGTAACTTGATTAGTTTTTCGTGTACTTTGTGGTTATGCTATTTTTTGCTGTTGTTAACCAACCGAAAATATGGTTTAGGGCAGAACAGTACCAAATCCTTTAATTGTCGTGCGACACTTAGTGTTATGCCATGTTTAGGTTGTGCCTCACTTAAATTGACTAGCATATATATTTTACTTTGTGCTTCACCTCTTGACGTGTTTGTGTGCTATGCCATGATTGCTTGAGTTGCCATGTTAATAACCGTTGGTTGATCACCTGTAGCTAAGCAACTTGAACCACCGTAAACGTGCGGTATTCGTCGTGTGTGACCGATACCCCACTTAAACTGTTAGTAACCGTTCTCGACGATAGATCCGTATCGCGTTGCCGTGTCGTGTGCTGTCTTCTTGATCTTGTGTTGCCCCATAGTAATAGAGTGCTTGCTCGTTGATTGCTTTCAAGTGTTTACCTCTTGTGTGCTTCCGCGGGTACCTCTCGGAGACGATGCGAGCTTGCGACCAACTACACCTTCGGAATCCGACTTATCAACAGGCAAGGACTATACATTACTTATGATCCATTCTATTTCAACCAGCGGTTTGCATGCTAGTCTAGGTTATGTTCGATGTTTGATCCTACCACATGTTTACAACCTCTTTCAAACCGATATAGCCATGTCCTTTCCCAGCAAACCTTGTACTGCTATGTTACTCTTTCTCGTTGCTCAGCCCCTGCTTAGTATGCATGCTAGGATGCTACGATGTTACCCTGTTACTTCTTGGTTTGGGATATCACATTATTATATTGTTGTTGATGATATGATTATTATAATATTGACTATATTCGACGAAGGATGGAAGGTCTAGGCTATCCTGCCCCGACGCTTTGTTCCATTCGAGTCACCTAGGACCCGAGTTCCGGGTATTGGTTGTAAGACTGAGCGTGCCTAACCGCGTGTGGGATTTTATGGGGTCCCCTTTTCTTACCTACCTAGCTTCAAGCATTTCTAGTGGTGGCCCAAGCTGATTTACCATTTGAAACCGTGTGTGTGCTGGTCAGCTGCCAGTAGTTTTCAAACCAACCTGGACCAGTGAGGACATAGTTCCCTTGCTGGCCCACCTTGTTCGGCTGAGGAACCGGTTTCCCATGTGTGATTAACCGGCTATCCAAACCCGAGACAGACGGTAGAGACCAGATCGAGAGCGCGGCCGGCTCCTGAGCTGGATGTCGACTCACCGGGGGCCACCCGGATTTGTTCGTTGTTAGTTAGAGGGACCTGTCGTTTCGGATCTCTTGGAACTAAATCATAAAATGGTTGCCTGTGATGGGTAGCAACTGAGAGTGATGGGCGTGCGTGCGGAGCCTTGTAATGGGCAGTTGGTACACCCCTGCAGGGTTAAATCTTTTCGAGAAGCCGTGTCCACGGTTATGGACGACTTGAGACCTACTCCTTTTTCATAGACAACAACAACTGAGATAATCTTAATATAACTTGATCAACGTGTGTGTTCCTTGACTGCTTCTTCTTCTTCTTCGCCGGGATGCGAAGAGGAGGACAAGGATAGGATAGGTGTTATGTTTGCGTAGTAGTTGATAGCAAGACTTGTTGGAGGCGATTCCTCATCGAATGCTTGGCTTCTTACCTTACTCTCTAGATCGTTAGCCACTTCATAAATGCTAGTGCAGCAGCAACCTCACCACTTACCACATCCTTACCGTAAACTACTAGATGTCCTAGAATGACGAGTGATGAATTCCTTGCTGGGTCAGATGACTACTACAATTGGATGCTGAGTACCTCTGTACTCATGATACTACCCCCAAACTCTTTTCAGGGTTCTTGATCGACAACAGGTATGGTGATCGACGTTTCACGTGGAGACTCGACGACGACTAGTTAGGAGGATCCCGGCGGAGGGCCTGGACCCGTGTGGTTATGGGATCGATGCTTTTCCTTTTGCCACTAGGCATTTGATTGTAGTCTGTACTCACACATGTATCTTCCGCTGTTGTATTGTATTTGAGGCAGTTGTATGTCGATTGTATGAGATGTTGTACCCTGTATCTGTAATGCTGTGATATCATGTTGGAAATCCGGGGCATATGACTTCGTCATATGTCGCGGTGGGACCGATATGTGCTTCGTCCCCGGATCTGGGTGGAAACACCTAGATCTGGAACAGTACCTCATATCGGGCCTTACACCTATATATAGATCACCACACTCCCCTAGGCCTTCTAGGGTTTCCCCCATGTAAAATTGCAGCCACACCCTCAGATCTGCTCCAAAATTTCGCCCAAAAACACCTCCAACCCCGAAACCCGAGCTCCCAGGGTATCCAGGACCGTCAGATCTGAGATCCGACGGACCCGAAGGCCGCCACGTGGCCTTCTCCCACTTCCAGCCAGCCTCCTCCAGCGCCCGGGCCCCGCAGGCCCGCACCACCGCCGCCCCGGCCCGCTCGGGCCCGGATCTGGGCCGCGGAGCCGCCTCCGCCCGAGCTCTCCCGTGGAGGTCGTCGCCGCCCCAACTCCGGCGAGGCCACGGCGAGCCGCCGTCCAACCACCTCCTCCCCGCGACCTCCCTCTCCATTCTCCTCCTCTCCCCCCTCCTTCCTCCTCCCTCCTCCTCTCACCTCCCCCTTTGTTTTCCCATGCAGGAACCACCATGGCCATGGCACCATGGAGCTCGAGCTCGCCGGCCCACCTCATATACCTCGCCGGCGTCCCTCTCCACGGTTGGATCCGGCCGCCCCATCCTCTTCCGTGTCTTCCCCGACCACCGGAGTACCTCCGAGGCCGCCCCAAGTCGACTCCAGCGAGGTCTGGCTCGGATCTGTCCACCATGGACATGAACAGCCCGAGCTCGACCCCCCCCCAATAAATTATAAGTCCCAGATTTTCTACTCTGTGTACCCGTTTTTCAAAGCGAATTACTGTTGACTCGTAGGTCGGAACGAAGTGATTCTTTTTTTGTATTGTTGTGCTCTCTGTGCTCTAGCATCCATCTTTTGTGAGCATTCTGTTTTGAGGTCATCTTGTTTGGGTAATTGTTGGTCAAACAGGACACCAGATCGTTAAACTGCTAAACTGCTGTGAATGTGTCTGAAACTGTTGTCTTATTGATACTTCGGGTGACGGTTGCGTCGCAATCGTACGTTGGAATGGAGTGAATCCTTTTGCATCCTGTTAAGCATTGTTTATACTTCAGTTCCATGCGTTCACATGCCATATTTTCTTGCTGCATGATGATTGTATCTTGCTCCAAAGTGGTTACCTTGCTGTTAGTGTGCTGCTGTTAACAAAATTTTGATACTTTGCTGACGTGCATCTTTTTAACCGTGCAGCCTATTGATGCATGCAATATGTCATTTTGATCTATGCCATGTCTACTTTCATCCCATGTATTGCATCTTCATGTTAGCTTTCCTGTTCATATAGATAATTAGCTCCAAAGTTGCTATCCTGCTGTTTCTGTCAACCACCTCTGTTTTTCTCTAAGTCTGTAACGTTCCGATGCCATGTTGCATGGTTAATATCTTTTGATCTATGAAGCCTATGACTTTCATTCTTGTTTGTACCTGATCATCATCATGTCTACTTCATGTCCATGTATTGCTATGTCATGTTGCTGCACTTTTTCATATAGTTTTGCTCATGTTTGTACAACATAAAAATAATAGTTTATGCCATGTTTTCTTGATTTTCACTAAGTCCTAGACCAGTAATGTTTTATAGCTTTTTGTGTTGCTTATAATTAGTTGTTCATGATGCATTTTTGCATGATTCTTTTTGCCATGCCTTCCTTGTCATGTCTACTTTAATTGCATATCATTTGTGAGCATGTTTGCATTCATTACCCTGTTTATGCATTGCTCTAAAGTGTGCTTCCTGATGTTGGCAGATTGTGTTCCAAACTTGTATTGCTTGTATCTTTTTAACCGTAACTCCGTTTGGGGTGTTATTTATATGTAACTTGACTAGTTTTTCGTGTACTTTGTGTTTATGCTATTGTTTTCTGATGTTAACCAACCTAAAATATGTTTTAGGGCAGAACAGTACCAAATCCTTTAATTGTCGTGCGACACTTAGTGTATGCCATGTTTAGGTTGTGCCTCACTTAAATTGAATAGCATAGATAGTTTATCTTATACTTCACCTCTTGTCATGTTTATGTGCTATGCCATGCTTGAGTGAGATGCCATGTTAACAACCTTTGTTGATCACCTGTAGCTAAACAACTTGAACCTTTCTAAATGTGCGGTATCGTCGTGTGTGACGAGTACTCCACTTAACCTGTTAGTAACCGCTCTCGACGGTAGGTGCGATGTCTCGTGTTGCCTTCTTGTTGATGCTTGCTCATGTTTGCCTCGTAGTAATAGAGTGCTTGCTCGTTGATTTCTTTCCAGTGTTTACCCTCTTGTGTGCTTCCGCGGGTACCCTTCGGAGACGATGCGAGCTTGCGATCAACTACACCTTCGGAATCCGAATTATCAAGAGGCAAGGACTATACATTACTTATGATCCATTCTATTTCAACCAGCGGTTTTCATGCTAGTCTAGGATAGGTTCGATGTTTGATCCTACCACATGTTTACAGCCTCTTTCAAACCATGTCCCCTCCCAGCAAACCATGTACTACTATGTTACTATTGCTCGTTGCTCAGCCCCTGCTTAGTATGCATGCTTAGGATGCTACGATGTTACCCTGTTACTCCTTGGTTTTGGGATATCACATTATTATATTGTTGTGGATGATATGATTATTATAATGTTGACTATATTCGACGAAGGATGGAAGGTCTAGGCTATCCCGCCCCGACGCTTTGTTCCATTCGAGTCACCTAGGATCCGAGTTTCGGGTATTGGTTTTAAGACTGAGCGTGCCTAATCGTGTGTGGGATGCTATGGGGTCACTTCTTCTTACCTAGCTAGCTTCAAACATTTCTAGTGGTGGCCCAAGCTGATTTACCATTTGAAACCGTGTGCGTGCTGGTCAGCCGCCAGTAGTTTTCAAACAACTCGGGCCAGCGGAGACAGAGTTCCTCTGTTGGACCACACTTGGTGAGCTAGGGGTCCCCTGATGTCAGGTGTGATTTCCCGACCTTAGCCGTACGGAAGAGTCCGGTCCGAGAGCGTGTCAGGCTTTTGGATTGGGTGTCCACTCCCCGGGGGCCACCCGGATTTGTGCGTTGTTAGAAAGAGGGACCTGTCGTTTCGGATCTCTCAGAACTAAATCATAAAATGGTTGCCTCTAAGGGTAGCAACTGAGAGAGATGGGCGAGCATGCAACGCCTCGTAATGGGCACTTGGTAAACCCCTGCAGGGTTAAATCTTTTCGAGAAGACGTGTCCGCGGTTATGGACGACTTGAGACCTACTCCTTGTTCATAGAAAACTACAACTGAGATTATCATAAATAAAACTTGATCACCGTGTGCGTGCCTTGACTGCTTCTTCATCATCGGGTGATGATGGGGAGGACAAGGATAGGATAGGTGTTATGCTTGCGTAAGTAGTTGATAGCAAGACTTGTTGGAGGCGATTCCTCATCGAATGCTTGGCTTCTTACCTTACTCTCTAGATCGTTAGCCACTTCATAAATGCTAGTGCGGCAGCAACCTCACCACTTACCTCATCCTTACCGTAAACTACTAGTTGTCCTAGAATGACGAGTGATGAAGTCCTTGCTGGGTCAGTTGACCACTACAGTTGGATGTTGAGTACTTCTGTACTCATGATACTACCCCCAAACTCTTTTCAGGGTTCTTGATCGACAACAGGTATGGTGACCGACGTTTCACGTGGAGACTCGACGACGACTAGTTAGGCCGATCCCGGCGGAGGGCCTGGACCCGTGTGGTTATGGGATCAATGTTTTCTCTTTGACAGTAGGCATTTGATTGTAGTCTATACCCAGACATGTATCTTCCGCTGTTGTATTGTATTTGAGGCAGTTGTATGCCGATTGTATGACATGTTGTATCCTTGTATCTGTAATGTTGTGATATCATGTTGGAAATCTGGGCTTATGACTTTGTCATATGTCGCGGTGGGACCAATATGCGCTTCGTCCCCGGATCTGGATGGAAACATCTAGATCTGGAACAGTACAACATATCGGGCCTTACAGACAGAACCCTTTTTCGCAGTCTCGCCTGTGTTCCGGCGCCGCCGCGCTTCCAAGATCAGGAGCGCCAGCAGACTTCTTCCCGGCACCCCGCCGGAGGGAGGATTGACCTCCGGGACTTCCCCTCCACCATGGACGCTTCCCGGATGTGCCGTGACTAGTTTCCCTTGGACCATGGGTTCGTGATCAGGATCTATGTGATGTTCTCCTCCCCTCTTTATTCTTCATGGATTTGACCTCGTGAGCTGCCCTACATGATCGAGGCACATATGTAATTTTCTGCTGTTGCTATGCTGAGTTTGCTGGGATCTGATGGATTATGAGATTATGTTCAGATTTTGATTGAGTAATATATTTCGTTCTTATCTTTTATATTTTTGTTCCTAAGTAATTCTTGCATGTTATCCGTTGTTGTTTATTGCTTTGGCCAAGTAGTAGGTAGTGACTCCAAGAGAGAACGTTATACTCGATTGTGGGTTCATGCCTCCTGATGACACGCTTGAGTGAAAGAAACATGAGTCAAGGGGATGTGTTTTTGCCACAAGGGGGAAAACAACGGTGCTTGTAACTGCGGTTGCAAGGATTGTTTACTTTATGAAAAGTGATTTTTAATGCAGTTGTCTATTGCTTTGGGTTTACACTTAGGGTGGGGCTCGCTACTTAATACCAGCGAGATGTTCTGGATAGATATCTCAAGGTGGATGATTAGTAGTCGATGCAGTTGGATTTCGGTCTACTTATTTTGGCGTACCGCCCATGCTTTTGAGCCTCTTCCTTTCTTTGTAGCATAGTTATCATTGCGGTGCGTTTTTAGTCCTGTCAATTGCCCAACTGTAATTTGTTTACCTCGCATATCTGTTTTATCGTCTTTTGGGAGAGACACATTACTAGTGAATATCACGGGACCCCGGTCCATATTCTCATCACTGTTTACACGCTCATTTATTTTCCTGATTTTACTTTCTAGTTGCTATCACCATTATCATTATCCCTATATTTCATCCTTTGTAAACAACAAGACCGGAGAGATTGACAACCTCTCTGAACTTTGTTGCGAGCAAAGTTATTTGTGTTGTGTGCAGGTCCACGTCAGTTGCGCCATTGACACCAACTTATCATTGTCGGAGTCCTACGGGAGATAAACCCTATCCTCTACATAGGGGAAATTTGCTGCTATCCTACATCTCACCTTCCACCTGGGGTAACCAACGAAGGGCGAGAAACCATTATCATCATCTCGCACATCAAGCAAAATTCTGGCGCCGTTGCCGGGAACTCCGAGTGCTAAGATAGGGGACTTGCACACTATCTTTTATCTTTTCTTTTTAGTCTTGTTAGTTTACCTTTCAGTTTTTATCTTTGTGTCCTATATCAAAAATCACAAAAAAATCTGCCACACTTGCTGCTACTATGGGTTCCACTGAAAACACCAACTTGTGTGACTTCACTAGTCACAACCACAAAGACTTTATCTGCACTCCTATTGCCACACCTGCCACTTCAGCTACCTCTTATAAAATTAAACCTTCTTTGCTAAACCTTGTTATGAGAGATAAATTCTCTGGTACTGGAGATGCTGCTGCTTTACACTTGAACAATTTTGTTGAGTTATGTGATATGAAAAAGTATAAAGAAGTAGAAGGTGGTGTTGTTAAGCTTAATCTTTTTCCTTTCTCCTTGATGGAAGGAGCTAAAATCTTGTTTCAATCTTTGCCTAGGAATAACATAGATTCTTGGGATAAGTGCAAATATGCTTTTATTGGGAAGTATTAACACCTGCTAAAATTATCCAATTGAGGAGCAACAATATGAATTTGAAGCAATTGGATAATGAACATGTTGCCCAAGCTTGGGAAAGAAGGAAATGTCTTGTTAAGAAATGCTCTACACATGGTTTGACTACTTGGATGGTTATCCAGAATTTTTATGCAGGCTTGAACTTGACCTCGCGGAACCTGTTAGATTCAGCCGCGGGAGGAACCTTTATGTCAACTACACTTGGTGCTGTCACAAAACTTCTCGATGATATGATGACCAATTATTCACAATGGCACACCGAACGCGCTCCAACAGGTAGGAAGGTAAACTCTGTCGAGGAGATTATCTCTCTAAATGAAAAAGTTGACTTGATTATGTCTCTACTTACCAAGAAACCCTCTATTGATCCTCATGATGTTCCTTTAAATTCTTTGGTTGCTCAGGAACAATTAGATGTGAACTTTATTGCTAGAAACAACTTCAACACTCATGCTTATAGGGGCAATTTTGCTAGCAATCCTAGACCGTTTCCATCCAACTATGGGAACAACAACACTTATCCTAGCAACAAGAACCCCACTTCTGAACTAGAAAGCATGCTTAGAGACTTTATCACTACCCAAAAAGCCTTCAACAAGAATATAGAAGAAAAAATAGATAATGTTTCTTTGAAGGTAGACAACTTAGCCCTTGATGTTGAGATGCTTAAAATTAGAACCTCTCCCCTTGAGGAGAGGAAGGTCACTCCTATTAATGCTATCCAATTACAAATCAATGAAAATATTAGGTTGATGGCTAAACTTAAAGAAAGATGGGATAGAGAAAAAGAGGAAGAGGATAGAATTAAGAGCCTTCCTACACACCACACAGTTGCTACTATCCAAATTGTTGAGGGCACTCAAACTATTAGCACCCAACACACTCCTAGTCCCATTGGACCTATTAATGGTGATGCTAATACCTCAACCGTGGAAGAAGAAACTCCTATGAACATAGAGGGTTTCAAACAAGTGAGCCTAGATGACACTACTACCACCTTTGATAGTAGTGAGATTGATTTTGATAGTTGCACCCTCTCAGAAGTTATTAGCTTGTTACACAAAATGTTTAGAGA
Source organism: Bromus sterilis (assembly GCA_950022295.1). Classification (NCBI taxonomy): domain Eukaryota; kingdom Viridiplantae; phylum Streptophyta; class Magnoliopsida; order Poales; family Poaceae; genus Bromus; species Bromus sterilis. Next base: position 171,514,396 of record OX465597.1, read on the forward strand.
CCCCCACACTAGTACACTAAATCTTGCCTTCATGGAGCATATCACCTATGCTCTCATCAAAGCTAGGGAGGATAAGCTTAGAATAGAAGCCTCCATACCTAGGAAGCTAGATGATGGTTGGGACCCTACGATAAAAATTAAATTGAATAACTTCTCTTGCTATGCTTTATGTGACGTTGGAGCTAGTACCTCCGTCATTCCAAAAAGAATGTATGATATGTTTGAATTGAAGCCCTTTGAGCCTTGTTCTTTTGGTGTTCGTCTCGTTTATTCTTCTGTAAAGAAACCTTTGGGGAAGATCGACGATTTTCTTATCATTGTCAATGACAATTATGTTCCCGTTGATTTTATTATTACGGATATAGAGTGTGAACCTTTATGTCCAATTATTTTGGGATTTATTTTTCTTTGCACTGTTGGTGCGGTTATTGACATGAAAGAGGGGAATATAAAATTTCAATTCCCTCTCAAAAAGGGGATGGAACACTTCCCTAGAAAGAAAATCAAGTTACCTTTTGAGTCCGCTACACGGGCTAGCTATTCTCTCTCTCTTGATAAAACTTGATTATTCTTTTGCTTTATGCCTAGTTGAAAGGCGTAAAAGAAAGCGCTTGTTGGGAGGCAACCCAAGATGTTTTTACTTATGATTTTAGTGGTCTTGATGATTTTTACTACTGTAGCAACATCATTGTATCTTTATTTTCAAGCTTTGTGCCAAGTTATAACCTCTTATTATAAGGGAAGCAAAAGTTGTGACATGTTGTCCAGAAAACAGATTCAGTCTGCTTGATGGAAACAATCGGAACAAATCACCAATTCATATTTTTGAGCTGAATTGTTTACACAGAATGCTCTATACAATTTTGAAACTTTCGTATGTTCTGAGTTTTTTTATTTGAGTTGAAGAAGTGCCTCGAAAAAATTCTCTACTACCTGTTGTTCTGTTTTTCACAGATTCTGCCACATTTTGCCTCTCTTCACTTTTGCAAAGCATAAGCTTGCTTTTTCTTTGCAAAAACCTTTTGGCAATCTTGAGAAACAGTAGATCTTCAAGAATATCTTTATATCCAGTGGAGAAAAATTATTTTATTAAGGGTAATGACCTCTCTAATCAGCTTACGATGACTTATGTATGAAGGGAGTTTTCAAGTGTGCGAGGGAAGATGATGAAAGAAGATCCGGGAGTGTCAAACGCTCAAGCTTGGGGATGCCCCCATGCATCCCCAATATATATTCAAGAAGACTCAAGCGTCTAAGCTTGGGGATGCCCCCGTGCATCCCCTTCTCCATCAACAATCATCAGTTTGTCCTTCGTCTCACTATATTTTTATCACTTCATGCGTTATGTGCTATGCTTGGAGCATCTCTCTCTTAGCTTTCCTTTTTAGTTTTCCTGAGCTTTGCTTGCCATTCATAAAAAGTTAGACCCCAGCTTACTTTGTGTGGGAGAGAAACACGCTCCACTCCAATCTAGAACACATCATAGGGTTTTTCATGCTTATCTTGCTGCTGTTGTGTGTTCTTTATCTTTTCCTAGCTACTGCCATATTTAAGTTTAGTTTTAGTTTGTCTTTAGCAAGAGCCTTGGCTTTTGTTTAGTTTGTTCCTGGAACTCTCTTTAGTTTTCATGTTTATCTTGTTAAGAGAGTTGCTTGTTGCACTGAGTTGTGTCTTGTCTTGAAAAGTAGGTAATTGAGGTTGCTATTCAATTATATTAGTAACTTTCAATACTTTTGAGGTATTGTTGTGAGTAATGTTTGAACATTTTGTTGCAAGAGATATAGCCTATTAGTGAAAGGTGTCGTATTTTGGGAAATCCGTGTTTATTTTCAAAACCTAGAAAACTAGTTGAAAACTCTAGCTACTAGATGAATCACTAATCTTTGGGGGGTCGGATATTAGAGTACACTCAAGTACCATGAGTCGAGGATGCGCAAGGATAACCAAACTCACATACACTCCTCCTCGGGGTACTTGTCTCTTTGTGAACCTCCTTATTAGATTGAAAGTTACCGATAAAAAGTGCATGAGTTATTCGGACTAATGTAAGTATTAAAAGTTGACACTTACACCTTCCCATATTTTCTTGCCTCTTCTGTACCGTGCATTGCCCTCTTCTCACTCCGAGAGTTGGCGTCCACCTTCGTCGGTGCATCCAACCCTTGGCATGATACGCTCTGTCATCATAAACCTCCCTATATCTTTACTCAAAACAGCCAGCATACCTACCTATCAAGGTATTTCCATAGCCTTTCCGAGATATATTGCCATGCAACATCCACCTCTTCATGACTTGATCTTCATTTCATACATGTTCCTGCGACACTGGCAGAGGCATACCTTGCATACATCATGATAGCTACACCTTATTTATGTTTGAGTACCTTGAAAAGTGTGAAAGATCTTCTTTACCTTGTAAAATAGAGTGTTGCCCTTAAGTGAGGAAAAGATCCCAAAGTGGACAAAATAAAAGATCCCAAAGAGGAGAAATGAGAGTTACATAGAAAGAGTCATTGAGGCCACCAAAAAAATACAAAAAATAGAAAAAAGAGAAAAAGAAAATAAAAAGAGAGAAGGGGAAACACTACTATTCCTTTTGAAAGATGTACACTAGTACTCCCTCTTATCCTTGTACTCCATAAAGATGACCATTTATGCATATAGCTATGTGGGGATCCTTCACACTATAGAACTTGGCTTGCATATTCCAAGGATGAGCCTCCTCAAACGAGCTCTAGTTCTTCATGAGAGAGCAAGTTGGATGCACCCCAACTAGTTCCATTGGAGAGCTTTTCTTAGCTCACATGTGCATCCGTTGCATGGCAATCCCTACTCCTCACATCATATGTATCATTTGGCCTTCTCGCCTATGATTTTCCTCATTGATGTGAGCCTTTCTCACCCTTTTTGTCTTCCTTCTCCACCATATTTCTCTCTTTGCCATCCGAAGTGTCAACTTTAGTGCTTACGCTCATCCATTGCATGAGTACTCAAAATATCGAAAAGGAGTGGATCAAATTGACTTGTACCATGCTAGTGGTCTGGAGACGACTCAAGATAATATTCCAAAGAAGACCAAGTGTGAAACTTTAGTAGATTGAGTTCTCAACAAATATACATTTTTCTCGTATTCCCATATCCCCTTTCTTGCACGCAAACACCATTTGGAGACATTCGAGTCACGGACAGTGAGAGCTCTTGCACCTAATGTTCTTTCATTGCTTGTTTCAATGCTAATATATACTTTTGCATGTTATGACTTGAATTGAATCACATACCTTGTTTGCTTTACTTTCAAAGTTCTTATATGGTTGCTAGCATGTCACCACATAAATTATGCTTGTTATCTTTTACCTACTCAAGGACGAGCAGGAATTAAGCTTGGGGATGTTGATACGTCCCAAACGTATCTATAATCTCTGCTTGCTCCATCCATGTTTTCGTGTGATATTGCTACGATCTAGATACACTTTCATACACTTTTGGTCATATTTGGACTAACTTATTAACTCAGTGCACCACAGTGCCAGTTCCTGTTTTCTGCTGTTTTTCTATTCCAGGTTTCCCTCATACTAAAAATGCTCCAAAAATTCGGGAAAAATCAGATAAAAAATCAGCATGAAGGAACCTTCCGGAATCACCTGGGTGGGGCTAGAGGGACACCACCAGGGACCCAGAAGGCCCTAGAGGGACACCACCAGGGACCCAGAAGGCCACCTGGCGCGGCCTAGGGTCTGGTCGCGCCGGGGAGGGGGGGGTGGGCGCCTGTACCCCTGTTGGCCCCCCTGGCTGCCCGCCTTCGCCTATTTAATCTTCGTGACGTGAAACCCCTAAAGACAGAACACTTTTTCGCGATCTCGTCTCTGTTCCGCCGCCGCCGCGCTTCCAAAATCGGGAGAGCCAGCAGCCCTCTTCCCGGCACCCTGCCGGAGGGAGGATTGACCTCCGGGAGCTTCCCCTCCACGATGTTCTGGATAGATATCTCAAGGTGGACGATTAGTAGGAGATGAAGTTGGATTACGGTCTACTTATTTTGGCGTACCGCCCATGCTTTTGAGCCTCGTCCTTTCTTTGTAGCATAGATAGCATTGCGGTGCGTTTTTAATCCTGTCAATTTCCCAACTGTAATTTGTTTACCTCGCATAGTTGTTTTATCATCTTTTTGGAGAGAGACATCACTAGTGAACATCACGGGACCCCGGTCCATATTCTCATTACTTTTTACATGCTCATTTATTTTCCTTCTTTTACTTAATAGTTGCTATCACCATTATCATTATCATTATTTCTGTGTTTGATCCTTTGTAAACAACAATACCGGAGAGATTGACAACCTCTCTAAACTTCGTTGGGAGAAAAGTTATTTGTGTTGTGTGCAGGTCCACGTCAGTTGCGCCGTTGACAACTACTTATCATTGCCGGAGTCCTACGGGAGACAAGCCCTATCCTCTACATAGGGGAAATTTTCTGCTATCCTACATCTCACCTTCCACTTGGGGTAACCAACGAAGGGCGAGAAACCATTATCATCATCTCGCACGTGACTCGCCGCCATTGCCATAGAGCTTCGAGCTTTTTTTCTTAGTAGATCGATACATTCCGTGGTAGATATACTGTGCATGTCTGTAGATTGCTTGGGACCTTCGGGAGATTACACTGTGTAAATCATTTGCTAAGAAATATCATCCTTAGATCCATATCCCTTTGTGCAAACGTTTCGGGTTTTTCCATGTCCCAATTTCATTCATATTTTCCGCCCATTTTCTTAGGTCTGGTAGATCTATTTTTTCATCAGGTTTTGTGAAACCTATTTTCGTAGTTCTTCTTAAGTCAGATCTTGTTCGAATATAGACTCCATAAATCTTCTGCTGGAGTCGACTCTAGTTTGCTCGCAATCAAGCCGACTTAGTATATGTATTTTTTCCTTGGCTAGATCCGACTCTTGCGTTTTGGGTAAGAAAGCCGGCATAGCTGAGCCTTCCGGAATCAAGAAGGTGGCAGGCAAGAAGCCACCAGCCCCAAAGCCGCCAGTTCAGAAGCCGACATTAGCCGCTGACTGGTCAACAAGCTTTGTTACTGAGGATTTTTTGAAGGAGATGGTGGCAGAGGGGATTCTGCCTCCTCAACCTGAAATCAAGTGGCGAGCTGCTGGAGAGGAAACCCGGCCACAACCTCAAAAAGTCGAGGTTATAGTTTTTGCTGACCATATGACCAGAGGATGCTGTCCTCCCGGGTCTAAATTCTTTAGGAGTGTGTTGCATTTCTATAAACTGCATCCTCAGGATTTAAGTGCCAACTCGGTACTTAACATTTGTCACTTTCAAGTGTTCTGCGAAGCTTACCTGCAAATAAAGCCGACTCTAGCTCTGTTTGCTGAGTTCTACTACTACAACAGGCAGACTGAATATAGTGGTGGTGAAGTGGTGGAATGTGGTGGAGTTAGTATCCAAAAGCGGGCCAAAACAAATTATCCATCGCTCAAGATGAATAGCCACGTGGGGGTGTGGCAAAGATCATTCTTTTATTGCACCGTGGCGACTCCCAAGGGTGAACACCGTGGAGACTCCCAAGGGTGAAAATCAACTTGAGTTCCACGATAGTTTGAACCTTTTCCCTACGGATGCTCACAAGAAGAAATATGAGCCGATTAAGATGAGGATAAAGGCCCTGCTGGCTCACGGACTAACCGGCACAGATCTTATCAAGTGCTGGATAGGTTGGAAAATCCAACCTCTCGGCATAAGGGATCGACGCATGTGCGAGTATACGGGGAAGGAAGACGCCATGTGCTTTGGAAAAGAGGAGATTCTTCCGGGGGCTCTAGTGACGACTTGCAAGAAATTCCATGCTAAGCGTATAGAGGATATCAAGAAAGTTGGTCTTCACCCTTTCTGCCAGGCCAATACAGCTCCACCGGTACGTTTTTATCAATTATTCCCTTGATACAATATTCTCTTGGAGTTTGATCTTCTCGACTCCTTTGCTTCAAGGAGAACGACCCATGGTGGAATCTGAGGCAGGATCCCCTTACGGGAGGAGAGGCTAGTGCTAAATGCCCGAGTCATACGGTAAGAGTCGCTTGATCTTTCCTTTTTGTGACATACTTTTCATTCTTACCCACTTTGTCCTTGTAGGATGATTCGGGTGAAAATGAAGATGAAGACGAGGATGAGAAGGAGGAACAAGATAAGGTTCCTCGTATTGAAGCCGACTCTCAAAAAGAGAGTAAAACTATCAAACCATCGGTATATGTCTTGTCGGCTCTTCATAATATTGTTGGTAGGATTTTGTGTCCTTATGTTTTATTTTTTTCTCACAGGCGCAAGATCGCAAGAGGCATACTCGTAGTTCCGACTCGGCGGACCCTCTATTGATCATGCAAGACCCGCCTCGGCGCGTACGAAATAAACCTACCAACATCTACTCTCCTTCTCGCCAGTCGGATGGTCTTGTTGAAGGAAAGCCTCAGGCGGGTGGCTCTGGATCTGAGACCCCCTCTTTTGAGCGGTCTTCTGTCCAAACATCTTTCCCCATCAATCATGGGTGAGTGCTTTCATTAAAAGTGATGACTCGTCTTTATATGCATGTTTTTGACGAGTTCTATTTTCATTTGAGCAGTGCTCGAATTGATCCCAAGGATTTGGCCGACTCTGAGATGGTGAAAGAGTCGGCAGTTTTATCTGGGAATTTTCCAGAAACTCTGGCTTCTCAGAATCTGAAGAAGGCTGGCTAGGATGAGTCGAGTCCTTCAGATCTTTACAAGAATACTTCTCCTGTTGCTGGTGCTAAGAAGCCGGAAACTCAATCTGAAGATTGAAGTTGCTCCAGACTCTATCCCTTCTCCTTATATGAAGAAGGTGATTATTGATGAAGAAGTGATGATCACTGGGACTCACAAGGGTGACCCACCTACTCGTACGACTTTGATGAAGGTTTTGGATGGTAAGAAGCAGGTGGTGAGTAGACCTTATGAGTCGATATCTGAGAAGACCTCCCTTGAATATTTGTACAAGCGGTCACTGGCTTGTTCTACTGAGCAACATGACATAGTCCTCCAACTTCGGCAAAATTATGAGGTATTTTTCTTTTACACTATATATGAATATATATGTAACCCCCATAAGCTGGTTTGGTGATTGAGTGCCATGCTGGGTTATAATATAAGTAAGCTGTATCAGCCATGAGTCGGTACACCTATCTTGTGGCATACTGGGTCATATTATTTTTGAGCCGTAGCCCCCATGATCCAGCGGGATGTGATGATGTCTCGCCGAGTCATTGATTTATTTGAAGGTGTAGCCCCCAAGTGACTGGTTAGGCCTTTTGTCTAAGTAGGTACTTAATAATACTTTATTTTGCAGGCTCTTGCTTTAGATGCCGGCCAGAGTGCTTATCAACTAGAAGAGAAATTCAGGGCTGAGTCGGCGAAGTGTGAGCAAGCCGACGGAGAGGTCAGCTGACTTCTAGACGGGATGAAGGAAAAGGATGAGGAATTGGGTCAGATGAAGACCGACATGGCTGAAGTCCAAGGTGCCTTGACAATGGACTTTGATGATGTAACAACTCAGCATGATGCAGCTGAGAAAAAAATGGAGTCGGCTGAGAAGAAGGTGGAAACGCTGAAAGGCAGTATTCACCGGCTTGCATCAGCGATCTTAAGTAAGTCGGAAAAAACTTTTTGTATCTTTGGTTCTCTGGTTTCCATTTTTCTTTGTTGACTTTGTGTTTTTACTTGTCGTTTTAGGCAAAGAACATGATATTTTGAGCGAGTCACCCGCCATGAAGCTGACTTGCACATTTTCCCTCGTCAAGCAGTTGTTTGAGGGTGCCTGCAAGGCGATAGGTGCAACACAGCCAAAGCCTCCAACTATGAAGAGGGTGACCGGCATGATGGGAACATTCTTAGTTGTCTCTGAGTGGGTAAAACTTGGCAAGCGATCGGCTTGCTGCATGGGGGTGATGCGAGGCTTGGAGCTTGCCAAGGCATACCATCCTGGTGTAAAGCCAGAACATTTGGTTGCCGGCTGTCCTGAATTCAAGGCTGACGGATCCAAATTTTCCAAGGATGATCATAATAAGATTCGCAAAGAGACGCGTTATTTTGCAACCATGATAGTTGATGGCATGGATTTGTCTTATTTGGAAGCCGAATATGATGAAACAAACAAGAGGCGCCGGGTTGGACTACCCTCTCCAGTCAAGTTCTCTCTTCTTCCATCCCCGAAGAAAATCTCAGAGCCGGCAGGTTCTGTTGAGCCGACTTCAGGTGGGGAAGAGGATGAACTGAAGATGCATGATATATACGATGTGGACTTAGCTGAAATTTGTAATGCACTTATATTGTCTGCAGGTGGTGCCGGTTCATCTTCCCAGAGCAAAGCCAGCGATCAAGCATAGGCTTATGTGACTGATCTTTAACTTGAAAACTTTTGATCCATTTGATGCGGCCGTAGCGTCTAGTTTCGAATATGGGAGACATGTCCTGTGGTTTGTGACCAGCGTGTGGTCAGATACTCTTATGGAGTTTTTCCTTGAATTTTCCTTCTGACATTTGAATGCCAATCTTTTATTAGGCAAGTCGGCTTTAATTTGGACTTTGGACCTTTTTTGTTTGTTGACTTATAGTAGTCGTTTCTCAAAGGAGCTTCATCCTGCTGAATTATGTCGGTGTTTCCGTTGGCAAGTCTAGTGTTTGAAATGCTTTGAAGAAAGCCGGTATTTGTACTAGCTTGCCACGGTTACAGCCGAGTTATATGCTTTTATGTTGTAAGAAGAAGAGGGTATAATCCTCTTTCAAGTCGGCGTGCATGCCAGAAGTCGACAAATCATACTAGATTACATATTATTTGTTGCATAATTTTATGACATATAAAATGGTGCAAAAGGAAAAAAATAATAAGATACTGATGTATGCAAAGCATAAATATAAAGGCTCGTATAGAATCCGAGTCAGAATTTGAACCTTTATATATCATATATGAGAGCCAGTGCGACTAGGGTCGACTTATATCATATGATGATGTAGCAAAGGAAAGTCAGTATGACGAGCAGGTGTGGGAGAGCCGGTGCGACTAAGGTCGACTTATATATCATATGGAGAAAGCCAGCGCGACAGAAGTCGACTTATATATATATGTTGAGCATGAACATGAAAATCCCGACCGACTCTAGATATAGTTGGGACGGAGCTGGATGATATCCCATGATTAATGCATGGGCTACCGGCTTCTTCGTTTGCTAAATCTAAGTGGCCAGCTCTATAGGGTGGTAGTTATACTTACTGTGATGAGGTGTTGACGAGTCTCATTTCTTGGCCTATTTACTGGTTTTGATGACCCGGATCGACTCTTTATTGCGGACAAGTCCATGTTCTTGACCTCTGGTAACTGTATGAGCCAGTTGCGCCGTCCTCGTACTAACTTTCTTTTAGGACGTTTTTCTCGACTTGGCGTATGTATTCTTCCATGAAGTAGCACTGGTCCCAGGTATGATTAGGAAGGAGGCCCGGTTTGGAGTGCCTTGGGAAAGCTTCTTGCATGGCTTTATCACAGTCTCGGTGTCTTATAACCTGCTTTGGTGGCTCCTCATGATTCTGGGAGTGGTTGTTACTGTGTTCTCGCGGGGTCTGGTTGCGCCTGCGCTTCCTGTTACGTGTCTGGCTTTTATTATGGATTCTCTCATATCTGGCTTCACTAGACTCGGCATACCTGACGACAGCATCCACAACTCCCCTTAGGTCCTCAGCTACTTCTTTTATGCGTTTTAGTGCATTGGTTATAGGTGTAAGTCGGAGGACTATCGACTCCTGGATCCTGACGTGTTGTAATTTCTGTGAGATCCGATCTTGTGCCTCTATGAGGTTTCGATGCTCCCATGCTATCTCTTTTTGTAGCATCGTGGCTTTTTCCTGGTGCTCTTCTTATTCCCCGTCAGAGTCAGTTCTGTTTCGGCTCAGTTGTTGCCACACATTTGTGGTTCGTGTTTCTCAGCCGTTTTTAATTTTCCATGAATTTTGGATGGTGCCGGCATTGCCGTGGGTCTCGTAAGCCGGATTTTTTTGGGTGAATTTTGCCATCCTCGGGCATCTATTGTGTGTAAGGCTACTTCCCGGGGGGATTCGAGGTAAGGAGAATCTGGATTGTATTCTTCTGGGTCAGATTTGAGTCTATCTTCTTTAACTGATCGAATCGACCTTGTGTCTTCATATTTATCTTCTTCTTGATACGAGTTGGCATCAGAAAAAAATTCCCTGTCTCCTAGATCTAGGGTCTCAGCAGAACGTTCTGGATCTGAAGACTCACCTATAGACCCGACGAAGGCGTGATGAATATCAGTATCCAGCTGGCTCGTTTCTTTAAGGGGGATTTCCATTAAATTGCCTGTTCGTTGGTAGATGGCTCCTGCGTTTTTCAGACCACAAGGCATAGCGGGTTGTTGAATCGAGTTTTTCATGGGGATTTGGAGATCTGGCTCTAGCTCCAATCCGTCCATCTTGATGATGAAGATGTGAATAGACCCGATCGGGCCCCGATATCCAGATTCGACAGAATCGGCTTCATGGCCCCAAGTTGAGTCGTCGATGGAGAGCTTCCCGCGCCGACTTCTAGTGATTCGTCCGGCGGATAATCCTTCCATGCCTTGCAGAGGTCCCTCCAGAATACCAACACCTGCATCCGCAGGCCCTATGATGGGCGCCAACTGTCGTGGGAAAGTCACGGCAGAAGTTCGAAGAGTCGAACTTGACATGGGACCTTTGCTTGGAGATGGAATCGAGGAGAGAGTCGACACGGACAAGAGACTCGAAGATTTACCCAGGTTTCGGCCCCTCTTTGTCTCGATTTAAAAACCTACTCCTGCTTCTTATTATTGCGGGTATCGACTCCTCGATTAGAAGAGACGACGTATTGATTACAATAGAGTCGAATCACAACCTTGGTCTCGAAGAGATCTAGTGTTAGAACCCCAACTAGGGTAAGTGCTAGGGCTTGCTTGACCCTTTGCATCATTGCAAAAATTCAAAGGAAATTCAAAAATGGGGAAAAGAAAAGACCTGAGAAATTAATTCAAATGGCCAGATAAAAATTTCCTCTAAAAATCCATTTGAATATTTGTAAAACTTATGAAAATGTGCATGACTAAATTCCATGTGTTGTGGGACCCACTTCATGCATATGGGATTTTACAAAAATCCAAATATGGCTTAGAAATTAAATTAAACTCTAATTTTAATTTTAAAAATGTTCAAACTTTACAAGTGGCTAGCCTATTATGTTGTGAAGCCATATAAATTTTTTCAGCGTTTAATAAAATGCCTAGCTATTTGTTTAGCACAGCAAAACAAATTAACAGAAAAGAAAACAGAAAGAAAAAGGAAAAACGAAACTCACCTGGCCATTTCGGCCCAACTCATCGCCCCCCCGGCCCAAGCCCAACTAACCCTCCTTGTCGTGTTCCCCCCAGCGCGGCAAGAACCTCGCTAGAGGGCATGCCGACGCCGGCGGGCTCCTGCCTGCATGCCTGGCCCTCCCCGACCCTCCTAGAGGCGCCACGACGATGCTCTGGAGACGCCGTGTCCATTCCCCCCTAGGAGCCATCTTCCCTTTCTCTCCCGCTCGATCTCATCGCCGCCGAGAGCAGCCGTGGAGCACGCCACCGTCTTCATGCGGCCACCGTCGACGAGAGGACGCACCGCCAAGTCCATCAGCTTTGCCGTCGTCTACAACTCCACCGTGCAAAAGGAATCGAAGCCAGGCGCCCCCGCGAGCTCGCTAGCTTCATCGTCTTCGTCTCCGGCCGCCGCGGATCCAGCTCAAAATCCGGCAGCTCCAGAGCCTCCCCTCCTCCGTAGACTACACCGGCATGTTTATCAAACCCTGGTGAGCATTTCCCCTAGCCTTGCAGCTCCCCGTTCCCCTCCTCCCCAAATCCACCATGAGAGCCGAAGCACTTCGCCTCCGTGGTCGTTGCCGGCGAGCTCCCGCTAAGAAATCGATCTCTAGACCTTGTCAATCTCATTCGCGTGGCTCCTGTGTTTCAAACGCGCCCAACCCCGCTTCATTTGATTCACGTGGACGTCATTAGCTTAGTAATAATCCCCCCCAGAGACACTTACATGTGGGCCCAAGGCCAGACTAATCTCTCTGATTAGTTTAAATCAAATTAAACTTGTTTAATTAAAAGAACAGAGAATCACATGTGGGACCCCTCTGTCAGTGGCCCCCTGACGTCATCCTGGTGTCACAGTGACGCAGTAATGCTTATTTGATTTAAAACAAATCCAGAAAATGGCAGAAAATATGCTAAACTTTGGAAATTCATAGAAAATTCATCCTAACTCCAAATGTAGCAAATAATATGTATAAATTTATCAGAAAATTCAAGGAATCTGAATATGCAATATGTTTTCATGTTTGACCAAGATTTATTGGGTGAACAGTGGTAACAAAGCATATGCATTCCTTTTAAATTCAAAATGGAGTTTGAATTTGTAAAACCTTTGCAATACACTTCATTTAAATGGAAACCCTCACACATCAGAAGCATATACATCAAGTTTCAACCTTCAACCATGTTATTGTGCATTGTATTTATATTGCTTCCTTGTTTTTGTTTATCGAGTAGAAGTGGAACCGGAACAGGAGGCTGCCCCCTTTGTTGAAGACCCCGATACTGAACCTCGTCAGCAAGGCAAGCAAACCCCCATTGATCATGTCGATAAAATCCCACTTCCCTCTCAGTCTCGCTTATTCATTGTTTAGGCTGATTACCATGCTACGTTTCTACCGCATAGATGAACCCATTCCTTGGCATGACCTATCATTTGTCACAGTAGTAAGCAAACCACAATCCTACAAAATGTAGGAGTTGATTGATATCATGTGGCCCCTGCAATTGTTACTGCTTATTGCATGCTTAGAGTGATACAATGTTGATACTGTTATGTGAGTCGGGATGGTAGAAATCATGATGATGATGGTGGAAATGTGTTGGTGAATCTACCCTAATACAAGGTGAACGATGAGAGGTTGTGTAGGAGTACACAGTGGGTTGTCTCGTTGAACACCGCCCTAAGTCCGAGTTCTTGTGTGGTGATCCAAGATGAAGAGTACAACCACACATTGGGCTCATTGACCCCTCTCAACCTACTACCTCATCCCTTTCAATGTCCAGATGTCGCAGTAGTTCGGAGTTCTGGTAAGTTTGTGGGCTGGCTGCTAAGTGAGAGTACGGCTCAGCCGAGACCGGCTTATGCACCACGCACACATCATCTGGTTCCACTTCGGTAAACCGGCCGGGTTCACGATAGTGGTAGTCAACACAGGTAGGCGGCTTTCTTGGACTAGATCGGCTGTGAGGTAACAGTTGTGGTGAACATCCTCGCCGACACCTCTTGAAGGGTGTCAAGTACAAAGGCGGTAACTGATGGTCATGTGTGTCTAGAGGTACACACCTGCAGGGTTAACAAAACTATTCGAATAGCCACGTCCGCGGTAAGGGCCTGCTTGGAAAGCTTAGCTTGATTATTAGACAACTTGAACTGGATACTTATAAAACTTGCCAAGATAAGCGTGAGTGCTATGGCGTGCTTTCCCGTGGGGAAGTCGAGGAAGGCACCATAGTGGTGTAATTGGTTGGAGACATGTAGTGGACTCGTGTACGCTTGTTCCCTCAAGTCTGGTACTTGTAGTTCAGGACTAGCCAAGTCAAAGCTGGCACTTCTTCTTATGAACCCCACCTCCCTTTACCTTGATACATGTGCATGAGTAGTATAGCTCCTACGTAAGTCTTGCTGAGTACGACTTTGTACTCAAGTTTGCTTATTCTATGTTTTAGATGAACCCACTGACCCCGAAGGTGGATTCTTCCTCGAGCTCGACGACTGAAGACCAAGCTAGTGTAGTCCTAGTCAGTAGACTGGTTCCCTCGTGGAGGGCTTGTGTTTAAATAAGGCTTCTTAAGCCATTTTTTAAACTTGTCTGTACCCAGACATAATTTTCTTCCGCATGCTTGTTGTAATGTTGGATCACGGTCTCGTGATCTCTGTGTGCACTCTGTAAGAGTTATCAATAAAGATGTAAACTTTGTAGAGAATTGCAATGATACCTGCTGTTCATACTAGACATGCGTGCTGCGTGTATGATTATATCATGCATGTCTTAGTATGGGTTTTTGAGACCTTAGTTGTGATCGGGCTGGCGGTCTTTTATACACCAAGTGGCCCTTAGATGTGCGCAGCTTGGGGCATCGCGATGCGATTGTTCGTGACTCCGTCATGTGCACACTTTGATGTATGATCGAGTGCGCCCTAGACCCCGACTAAGTGATTGGGCTGGAGTAAGTGTATGTAAGGGTTAAAATACAATCGATAGTATGGTTGAGGCGACTTGTCTATGAGTATGGGAGTTCACCACCCATATCATTTAGACTTCTATGCGGACGATGAGGACCCTTCTCAGTTGATCACCCCGCCTGGATGGGATTCCCCTCACGTTCGATGCTTTCCGAGAGTGTTTTGTGCTTGGCCTTGTCTGCTTAGACAAGTGAGTACGGCTCTCGGCTCTCCATGTGATTGCATCGTGACTGGAATTACATACGCATATTCCGGGTCCCGACAGACTTGGTATCAGAGGAGGACTGTCTGTAGGATTATTCAACCCTTGGTCGAAGTCGAGTCTAGAATTCTATAGTTATATAGTTACTTGGGTATAAAGGGAACAACGTAAGGCTTCTTTTTCTCCTTACCCTCGTCGATCTGAGTTCTGAGTCACCCTCATCTTTTCTACGGGAAGATAGGACTAGGCTCATCTATGTCTTTACTAGAACATCTCGTTGATTGCTTCCTTGTAGCCGTAGGAAAGTTGGGTTCGGTTTTCTAGAGTCGTTGTGCTTCCTAAAATGAGACTTCCTATGTAAGTGTTGTTGTTATGTTGTGAGGATTTCCATTTCTCTTGAAATTACAGCTGTTATGCTTTCCAAGTCATTCCAGGTTTCTTCATAATCTGATGCATTTGCAAAATTCTGCCCTCCATTTCGGTTGTCTTTCCATAAGAATTGTTAGGTGGCATACCCGACAGTTCCGTAGAGTTTGTTGTAGGTTTTGTTCTAGAAACCTATAGTGATTCATTTGCAGCTCTTCCTCCCACTTTAGATGTCTTCTAGCAAGAAGAACCACACTAACCGTCGTGTTGGGGTACTTTGCTACTATGACATATCTGTTGTAACCCCTAGTAAACCTTGGTCATCCTCTAGGAAGCTATCCAGTAACCCAACCCCTTAAATCTAGCCACCCGACAGATGTGTAGAATTCATAGTAGATCTTTCCCCAGGAACCGCCCCAATTTCCAGATGCACATATAGAATGGCCCCACATGAGTTAGCTGAGGTAAAAACCCAACTTGATGCTTCGTTGGCAAAAGGATTCATCTGCCCTAGCTCATCGCCATGGGGTTGCCCCGTTCTGTTCGTAGCGAAGAAAGATGGAACAGAAAGGATGTGTGTAGACTATCGCCCGCTAAATCTAGCGACGATAAAGAACAAGTACCCACTGCCCAGGATCAATGATCTTTATGATCAACTTGCTGGATCCTCTGTCTTCTCCAAGATGGATTTGAGATTAGGTTATCATCAAATAAAAATCCGAAACGAGGACATTCCCAAGACGGCTTTCACTACTCGATATGGTCTTTACGAGTACACCGTCATGTCCTTCGGTTTAACCAATGCCCCCACTACATTCTCGCGCTTGATGAATTTGATCTTCATGGAGTACCTAGATAAATTTGTGGTAGTTTATCTTGATGACATTCTCATCTACTCGAAGAACGAAGAAGAGCACGCAGAACATCTTAGGTTGGTATTGACGAAACTTCGAGAGCATCGCCTTTATGCCAAGTTCTCTAAGTGCGAATATTGGCTACCAGAAGTGACCTACTTAGGCCACGTGATTTCTGCCAAAGGCATTGTTGTCAATCCTGAGAGAGTTTAGGCCGTCCTTGATTGGACTCCACCTGAATCGGTTAAGCAAGTTAGGAGTTGAGCTCCAAGCCGCTCTGGACTTTGTCGGTTGCATTCACGGGGTAGCGTCCACGCTCGCCTCCCATCGCAAGTTCCGGAAAGCAATCAGGCAAGTTATCGCGGTCCAGTCCCCCCAGAGGGCCCTCGGATCTGCCGATGGGCCAATATCTCTGTAGTGGTGGGCATCGGCGACCACCCTGCCACCCTCCCGGGTGACGAAGACGGCTTTCCTCCCACACTCCTCTCTCTGACCATTAGCAACATCAAAGTTAGCAAGATGATGTACGACACCGGGTCTAGCATCAATCTGCTATCCCTCTGTGCCTTCAAGAAGATGCAGATCCCTTGAAGCCACCTCACCCCATCCATTGCTTTCCGTGGAGTCGGCGGGATGGAGGTGCTTCTTCTCAAGAAGATATCGCTCCCCGCCACTCTCGGAGACTCCAGAAACTTCTGGGCAGAGATGGCCATCTTTGATATCACCAATTTCCCCTCCTATACAATTGACTGCTCGGGTGGCCATTTATTCGGAGGTTTGCTTGTGTGCATCACGGGTTGTACAACATCGTCAAGATCCCGGCCCCCCATGGGCCCATCACGATGGCCGGAGATGCGCGAAAAGCCGTGCGTTGCATTCAAGGAGAAGCCAAGAAGGCCGCTGCTGTGAGGGTATCCGTCAAGGCACCCCTCTCGGAGAACGTGCATGTTCTCGGGAGCGGTCCCAAGCTACGCGGAAACCCCTCCGCCAGCGAAGGAAGAAGCCCAGAGCTTCCCTCTCCCGCCATCCCAACGGAAAAGAAGCATCCCGGAGGACGTCCCCGGCCCACTGGGTACTCCATCCGACAGGCAACCAAGATGTTGAAGCTTGGCCAGCTCGCCCCGGCAGCTGTGTCAAAGAAAGTCCCTATTTCAGAGGATGGTAGCCGCACCGTCTTCGTCGGTGCTGACCTCTCTCCCAAATAGTAAAGTGTGCTCATAGCCTTCCTCCAAGTGCACAATAGCGTGTTCGCGTGGGATCCATCCAATCTTCCCAGAGTTCCTAGGGAGGTGATTGAGCACAAACTCGCAGTCAAACCAGGCGCCAGGCTTGTGAAGAAGAAAGTTCGTCGACAAGTCCCCGGCCATCAAGAGTTCATTTCTGAGGAGATCCGGAAGATGATCAAGGTCGGGTTCATCCGAGAAATCATACTTCCCACCTGGTTGGCCAACCCTGTTGTTGTCCCCAAAGCGAATGGGAAGAAGAGGTTGTGCATCGAATACGGCGACGTCAATGTTGTCTGCCCAAAAGATCCTTTCCCTCTACCTCGCATTGACCAAATCGTGGACTCAACAGCGGACTGCGCACGGTTATCGTTCCTGGATGCCTACGCAGGCTACCACCAAATCAAGATGGCCGTTAAAAAAGAGGAGAAGACCGCCTTCATCACCCACTGTGGCACATATTGCTACATATACATGCATTTCGGGTTGAAGAATTAGGGCTCCACCTTCCAGAGGGACATCCACGCCAGCTTAGGGCCACAGCTACACTGCAACATCGAGGCCTACATGGACGACATTGTGGTCAAGACCAAAAAACAAGACACGTTTATCGAGGATCTTCGTGAGACCTTCCACAATCTCAACAAGATGCAATTGAAGCTGAATCCGGATAAATGCGGCTTTGGGGTACCTTCCGGCAAGCTCCTCGGGTTTTTGGTGTCCCATCCCGACAAGATCCGTGCTATCGAGAAAATGCAGGTCCCGAAGCGCATCAAGGACATCCAAAGGTTTAACGGATGCATCACGGCTCTCCCGATTGGCCGAGAGGGCACTCCCGTTCTTCAAGCTATTGAATAAATCTGGTCCCATTGGCTGGACCCCAGAAGCTGAAGCCGCTTTTCAAGACCTGAATGAGTACCTTGCCTCACCACCAGTCCTAGGGGCGCCCCGCCCGCGCGAACCCTTTTGTTGTACATCTCGGCAACATCGCAGGTGGTAAGCAGTGCGCTGGTGGTCGAGCGCGAACTGGAAGAAGAGTCCAGCGAGCGACCACCTGCAGCAGGCATTTCGCCGGAATCATCTTCTGCAGCCGAAGCCCACGGTGCCAAGGTTCCTGCCCAGAAGATAGTCCAGAAGCCGGTCTATTTCATCAGTAAAGTACTAAGAGACACAAGACGCCAATACCCCCAAGTTCAAAAAATTCTTCTCGGAGTCCTCATAGATTTCCGGAAGCTCAGGAACTACTTTCAGGCGTATCCCATCCAGGTGGTGACCAGCCTCCCACTCGAGCGCATCCTGAAAAACCGAGAAGCCACTGGCCGGATTGTGGAGTGCGCGTTGGAGGTATCCGGCTTTGACCTCACGTTCATCAACTCCCCTACCATCAAGATCCAACCATTGGCGGATTTCATTGCTGAATAGACTCTGACTCTAGAAGATGATGAAGACCTCCAGGAAGCATCATCGCTTGTCGGTAACGAAGACAGCAATGAGTGGACCCTGTACTTTGACAGATCTTTCTCCCTGCAGGGGGCCGGGGCTGAACGCTTTCTAGGTCTCCCCTAGTGGAGAGGTGTTGAAGTACATTGTGCAGATGTTATATGAGTGAGAGAGTCTCAACATTAAGTGGCTCCTAGTCAATGACGACTCCCACATGGTAATCAACCAAGTCAAGGACGATTACGGATGCCCCCAAATGCTGGCATACATTTATGAGGTCCGGAAGATCAAGAAATACTTCCACGGCTTTGATGAGGACATCCCTACTAATGTTACACCCATACCCTCACCAACTACACATACTGGACCAGTTACTAGAGCACGTGCACGTCAACTAAATTATCAGGTACTTTCGTTTCTTGCGAATCCTTCTATTTTTCATGAACATATGATGCTGCCTAAATTAGATACTTTTGTTTTGGTTATGAATGAAGGACCTAGCATGGACAAGAAGGATGGTCATTGGAGCGGGATCAAGAATGGAGAAGAAGGTGCGCGCGGGGGAAAGTACAGTGGAGCTTCCAGTGGGGATTTTCGCACGTTGAAGCCACCATAAGGCATGCATGAAGGCTTGGACGGAATAGACGAGATGCCACTTCATTATTTTCGTCCAAGAGCAATTATAGGTGTTGCGTCACCTTAATATTGGGCTGGGCCCATGTAATTTCGAAATACCTCATTATAGGCTGTTTTTAGAGTTCGTATGTGTGGGGAAACCGAGTTAGGGTTGTTTTCGGACCCCACCTCCAAGGGGTCACGAAAATCCCCTCTGTTCCCCCATATATACAGCCCTTAGGGCGTCGTTTAGACTTGGGTTTTAATTAGATATAAGTTAGCCATAGCCGCAACTTCGAGCTCTTCGTTTGTGTCATCCGACCAGGCCAAGACCTCATTGGAACCCCAACTTTCGTAATCATTCATCTTATATTCGCAATATCCAGATTGCAATTCTTAGTTCTTGCTTGTTCTTCGATTGCTTGCAGGAATTAGACCTTCGTGGTCAGGTTGATCGTGCATCCGCGGGATCAATAACCTCTCGGAGTTGGTTTAGCGATCGCTAAGGCGCAACGTCTTCGCACGTTCGTAGTCGGATCGTGAAAGTCGCCTCCACCATAATCGATCTCCACCATCTCATCGAAACATCGGGACACCTTTGCCTCTATCAAGTGGTATCAGATTTCCAGGTTGCTCGGTGAGATTTACCAGTTTTCGTAGTCTAGATTGGTTCTGTTCTTCATACCTACAGTCCACGAAAAAGCCAACAAAAAAAAATTAGGGTTACATCATCACGTCCCAAAACAGTCCGAGCCTTTGTCCAGTTTTCTTTACAGTAGTTTGCATTGTTGAATTTGCGGTTCCATCGTTGTGTCGAGTTGCTGATCTTAGCGTCTAGTTCCCTTAGAGTTTCGAGTTCTGATCACAGTTTGCCACGTCGCCGCCGCACCAGTAGTCATCCTACCACGTTCCGCCAATCCGAGTCCAGATACACCACCACGTTCCGCCAAGCAGAGTCCATATACACCACCACGTCTCACGAGTCCGACTTGAGTTCCACCATCAGTACGGTTCCTGATATCTCCGTAGCCAGAATAGTTTTGAGTTGATTAGAGTCGGATTTCACCAATCTTTTGTCGTACGTAGAAGAGGGTGATTTCCAAAAAAAAAAAAAAAAAAAAAAAAAAAAGAGTGGCACGCTTTCCAGAGCAGTTTTTAGGCCAAAAAATTCAGGGGTAAAAAAATTTCGTGCCCATACGTTCCTTAGGTCCAGAAACTCGTTTTGAGACGTTCGCCACCATAGTGATTTTTTCGCCCTTTTTCAGCCCCCGCAATCCCGCATCGCAAAAAAAAAAAAAAGCAAAAAAAAAAAAAAAAAAAAGAGAGAGAAAAAAAAATTCAGAGTGTGCTTCACAGTGGTTACGTGCCACGCCGTGCTTTCGTTGGTGTTTTAGGCTCGCGTCTCTAGTACGGTCTAGCCTAGGATCAGCACAGTACCGACGTTGAGTGTTTATTCAGCTTTGCATCTCTGTTTTGATTACTGTTGAGTTTTTCCTACCATACTTGTCAGCCTTCCTACAGCTCCACATATATTCTACATCGTGCGTTTTGACACCGCCTGGCCATCGCTCTACCACATCTCTGAGAGTTTTGACCCGTTGGTTGTACATCACCACCTGCTGCTAGGTAAGAATCGGTAAGAACGTAAGAAAAGCTTGACGGATTTGTGCTTTCCACCACCCCACATCCATCCCATTAGTAGCAGTAGGATCATATTCCGGTGTGTTTTCTATTTCTGCTAACCATGCCAGGATCACATGATGAAGTGGCGCGGGATGCACCCGATTGGGAGAACATGACAAACAAGGAGCTACATGATAAATTTGCACGTATGATGTCTCAACAGGTGCATGACATCGAGACCAGATTTACAGAGGCGATTGATGGCGTGGAGAAGATGATCGACACCAAGCTCGACGCCAAGTTTACTGAGTTGATCGCACGCCTACCTTCAGCACAGCCACAGCCACCGCCACTACCACGTGCACGACGTATTCTGTTTCCGCGTGGACAAGCTGCTGGTATTGGTGCTCCTCCTGCTGCTGCAGTTGCTGCTACTGCTGCTTCTGACGTCGGCCTGGACGACAACTACGAGGGTGATTACGAGGAGGAGGTGGAACAGGAAGCGGCCTATGAGCAGCCAGCTGGACGTCCACGTCCCAACATTCGCCACGGTCGACACCAACCACCCCCTCAGGTACGCGATGATGAACATGTGCCTAAACTTAAATTGAATCTTAAGCCGTTTGAGGGTAGATATATTCTTGATGCTTATCTTACTTGGGAGTTAGAAACTGAACAACGTTTTACATGTTTACAATATCCTGAGAATAGACGTGTTACTGCTGCTGTTTGTGAATTCACGGGCTTTGCATCTATTTGGTGGTCTGAACATTGTAGATTGCATGCTAATAATATTCCAACTACTTGGGCTGCTTTAAAAGATGCTATGCGTACTCGCTGGGTTCCCCCTTATTATCAACGTGAATTGTTACAAAAATTACAGCGTTTGAGACAAGGAAAAAATTCTGTAGAGGAATATTATCAAGAATTACAAACTGGATTGATTAGATGTGGCCTAGTAGAGGATAATGAAGCTATGCTTGCACGTTTTATGGGTGGCTTAAACAGGGAGATACAAACTATTCTAGAATACAAGGACTTTGCTACTATCACTCGTTTGTTTCATCTTGCTTGTAAAGCTGAACGTGAAGTGCAGGATCGACAGGCCGCTACGAGACCTAACTTTTCTGCAGGACGAAATACATCATGGACATCGCGTGGAGCTTCTACATCCACACGTCCTGCTGCGCCACCATCTACTTCAGCCGCTCATTCTTACAGGGAGCCACCAAAACAGCCAGCGCCACCATTCAAGGGTGCACAGAGTGGTCCAGCAGCGAGTTCTTCTTCATCCATGGCGTCCACAGGGCAAGCACGAGATCGTGATATTAAATGTCGCAGGTGCCAAGGTGGCGGTCACTTCGCAAAAGACTGTCCCTCCAAGCGTGTGATGACTATTACGGCGGATGGTGGGTATGAGTCAGCGAGTGACTATGATGAGGCGACTCTAGTTCTCATTGCTCATGAGGAACAGGGTGCCCATGATGATGCTCATGATATAGAGTATATGACTCCTGATGATGCAGATAAATATGCTAGTTTGGTTGCTCAACGTGTATTAAGTGTGCAGGTAACAAAGGCCGAGCAAAACCAGAGGCATAATTTGTTCCACACAAAGGGAGTGGTGAAAGAACGTTCGGTTCGCATCATCATTGACGGAGGGAGTTGCAACAACTTGGCTAGCATGGAGTTGGTGGAGAAGCTATCTCTCACCACAAGACCACACCCCCATCCGTACTATATTCAGTGGTTTAACAATAGTGGTAAGATTAAGGTAACGCGTTCTGTTCGTGTGCACTTTAGCATTGCTGCATATGCTGATTATGTTGATTGTGATGTGGTACCCATGCAAGCATGCTTTCTTTTACTTGGTAGACCATGGCAATTTGATAGGAATGTTGTACACCATGGTAGGACAAATCAGTTTACTCTAGTTCATCAGGATAAAAATATTGCTTTACTTCCTATGTCTCCTGAACAAATTGTGAAAGATGATCTTGCTAGAGCTAGTAAAGCAAAACAGGAGAAAAATAAGAGTGAGAATGAGATAGCAGCCAAAGAATTTGAGCAACAACATAAGACTAATAGCAAATCTTCTTCTGCTGTTTCTAATGAAATTAAATTGACTAGTCCAACTTTGCTTGCTACTAAGGTTGATATTTCAGATTTGGATGTTAGTCAATATGTGTGCTATGCTTTTGTGTGCAAAGAAGCTTTGTTTTCATTTGAGGAATTGCCTCCTTCTTTGCCTCCTGTTGTCACTGACCTTTTGCAGGAGTTTATTGACGTCTTTCCACAAGACGTACCACCGGGATTACCACCTATTCGAGGGATTGAGCATCAGATTGACTTAATTCCCGGTGCTTCGTTGCCCAACCGTGCGCCATACCGTACCAATCCGGAGGAGACGAAGGAGATTCAGCGTCAAGTACAAGAGCTACTCGACAAAGGTTACATACGTGAGTCCCTTAGTCCTTGTGCTGTTCCTGTTATATTAGTGCCTAAAAAGGATGGAACATGGCGTATGTGTGTTGATTGTCGAGCCATTAATAATATTACTATTCGTTATCGTCATCCTATTCCTAGGTTAGATGATATGCTTGATGAATTAAGTGGCTCTACCATGTTTTCCAAAGTTGATTTGCGTAGTGGATACCATCAAATTCGCATGAAATTAGGAGATGAATGGAAAACGGCTTTTAAAACTAAGTTTGGATTATATGAGTGGTTAGTCATGCCTTTTGGGTTAACTAATACACCTAGCACTTTCATGAGATTAATGAACGAGGTTTTACGTGCTTTCATTGGACGATTTGTGGTAGTCTATTTTGATGATATACTGATTTATAGCAAATCTTTGGAGGAACATTTGGATCATTTACGTGCTGTTTTTATTGCTCTACGTAATGCACGTTTATTTGGTAACCTTGGGAAGTGCACCTTTTGCACCGACCGAGTCTCGTTTCTTGGCTATGTTGTTACTCCACAGGGTATTGAAGTTGATAAAGCCAAGATCGAGGCGATTGAGAGTTGGCCGCAGCCCAAAACGGTCACACAAGTGAGGAGTTTTCTTGGCCTCGCTGGATTCTATAGGCGTTTTGTGAGAGATTTCAGCACCATTGCTGCCCCTCTCAATGAGCTTACACGCAAGGATGTGCCTTTTACTTGGGGTACCGCACAGGAAGAAGCTTTCACAGTATTGAAAGATAAGTTAACACATGCTCCTTTGCTCCAACTTCCTGATTTTAATAAGACTTTTGAGCTTGAATGCGATGCTAGTGGGATTGGTTTGGGAGGTGTGTTATTACAAGATGCTAAACCTGTTGCATAATTTTCTGAAAAATTGAGTGGGCCTAGTCTGAACTATTCTACTTATGATAAGGAATTATATGCTCTTGTTCGGACATTAGAAACTTGGCAACATTATTTATGGCCCAAAGAATTTGTTATACATTCTGATCATGAATCTTTGAAACACATAAGAAGTCAAGCAAAACTTAATCGTAGACATGCTAAGTGGGTTGAATTTATTGAGACTTTCCCTTATGTCATTAAACACAAGAAGGGGAAAGATAATATTATTGCTGATGCTTTGTCTCGTCGTTATACTATGCTTTCACAACTTGACTTCAAGATATTCGGTTTAGAGACAATCAAAGAACAATATGCAAATGATGCGGAATTTAAAGATGTATTGCAGAATTGTAGAGAGGGTAGAACATGGAACAAGTTTGTGCTTAATGATGGATTTGTGTTCCGTTCTAACAAGCTATGCATTCCAGCTAGCTCTATTCGTCTTTTGTTGTTGCAGGAGGCGCATGGAGGAGGATTAATGGGACATTTTGGCGTGAAAAAGACGGAGGACGTACTTGCTACACATTTCTTTTGGCCAAAGATGAGACGGGATGTTGAGCGTTTTGTTGCTCGCTGCACTACATGTCAAAAAGCTAAGTCACGACTCAATCCTCATGGTTTATACATGCCTTTACCTGTACCTAGTGTTCCGTGGGAGGACATATCCATGGACTTTGTTTTAGGCTTGCCTCGAACAAAGAAGGGGAGGGATAGCATATTTGTTGTCGTGGATAGATTTTCTAAGATGGCACATTTTATACCATGTCATAAAAGCGATGATGCTGCTAATGTTGCTGATTTATTCTTTGGAGAGATTATTCGTTTACATGGTGTGCCCAATACTATTGTCTCGGATCGTGATACTAAGTTTCTTAGCCATTTTTGGAGATGCTTATGGGCTAAGTTGGGGACTAAACTACTTTTTAGTACTACATGTCATCCCCAAACTGATGGACAAACTGAAGTGGTCAATAGGACATTGTCTACTATGCTTAGGGCTGTTTTAAAAAGTAACTTGAAACTGTGGGAAGAATGTTTACCTCATATTGAATTTGCTTATAATCGTTCAGTGCATTCTACCACTAAAATGTGCCCTTTTGAGATTGTTTATGGTTTTCTACCTCGTGCACCTATTGATTTGCTGCCTCTTCCATCTTCGGAGAAGGTGAATTTTTATGCTAAGCAACGTGCTGAATTGATATTAAAAATGCATGAGTTAACTAAAGAAAACATTGAGCGCATGAATGCTAGATACAAGCTTGCTGATGATAGGGGTCGAAAGCATGTTGTTTTTGAACCAGGAGATCTTGTTTGGTTACATCTACGAAAAGATAGGTTTCCTGATTTGCGCAAGTCTAAGTTAATGCCACGAGCTGATGGTCCCTTTAAGGTTTTACAGAAAATTAATGATAATGCATATAAACTTGAGCTACCTGCAGATTTTGGGGTTAGTCCCACATTTAACATTGCAGATTTGAAACCTTATTTGGGAGAAGATGATGAGCTTCCGTCGAGGACGACTTCAATTCAAGAAGGGGAGGATGATGAGGACATCCCTACTAATGTTACACCCATACCCTCACCAACTACACATACTGGACCAGTTACTAGAGCACGTGCACGTCAACTAAATTATCAGGTACTTTCGTTTCTTGCGAATCCTTCTATTTTTCATGAACATATGATGCTGCCTAAATTAGATACTTTTGTTTTGGTTATGAATGAAGGACCTAGCATGGACAAGAAGGATGGTCATTGGAGCGGGATCAAGAATGGAGAAGAAGGTGCGCGCGGGGGAAAGTACAGTGGAGCTTCCAGTGGGGATTTTCGCACGTTGAAGCCACCATAAGGCATGCATGAAGGCTTGGACGGAATACACGAGATGCCACTTCATTATTTTCGTCCAAGAGCAATTATAGGTGTTGCGTCACCTTAATATTGGGCTGGGCCCATGTAATTTCGAAATACCACATTATAGGCTGTTTTTAGAGTCCGTATGTGTGGGGAAACCGAGTTAGGGTTGTTTTCGGACCCCACCTCCAAGGGGTCACGAAAATCCCCTCTGTTCCCCCATATATACAGCCCTTAGGGCGTCGTTTAGACTTGGGTTTTAATTAGATATAAGTTAGCCATAGCCGCAACTTCGAGCTCTTCGTTTGTGTCATCCGACCAGGCCAAGACCTCATTGGAACCCCAACTTTCGTAATCATTCATCTTATATTCGCAATATCCAGATTGCAATTCTTAGTTCTTGCTTGTTCTTCGATTGCTTGCAGGAATTAGACCTTCGTGGTCAGGTTGATCGTGCATCCGCGGGATCAATAACCTCTCGGAGTTGGTTTAGCGATCGCTAAGGCGCAACGTCTTCGCACGTTCGTAGTCGGATCGTGAAAGTCGCCTCCACCATAATCGATCTCCACCATCTCATCGAAACATCGGGACACCTTTGCCTCTATCAGGCTTGGGGATGGAGAACATCCCGAGGTCCCAGAACAGCGTGGCGGAAGAGCTATCCAAGGTTTTCGCCCAGAAGGAAAAGGTGCCACCCGGCGTGTTCGTCGAGCGCCTGCTCAGTCCCTCGGTCGACCCCAGTCGGCCGAGACTCAAGAAACGAAGAATTGAGGGCGGAGAGAAGTTTCCCGGAGAACTTACCTCTCTCTTCCCCAACAAGCATCAAGTCCTCGCTGTTGGCCTAACCTCCCCGGAGTGGGATAGCGCCATCTTGGAATACCTGAAGAATGGATAAATTCAAAGCAACAGGAAGGATGCCGAGAGAGTCGCTCGCCAATCGTCGATGTACCTCATACTCGATGAGAGCCTCTATCGTCGGCGTTCAAATAGTGTGAAACTGTTGTGCATCACCACCGACGAAGGAAATAAGCTGCTCCAAGACATACACGAAGGAACATGCGGCTCGCAAATAGGCTCCCGGGCCTTGGTGGGCAAAGCTTTCCGGCAAGGTTTCTATTGTCCCACTGCGTTGAACGAGTCCATGGAGCTTGTCAACACCTGTGACGCCTGCCAATTCCATGCCAAAGTTGTTCATCAAACAACGCATGCACTCCAGACAATCCCCCTATCCTGGCCCTTTGTGGTCTAGGGGCTGGAAATTCTTGGACCATTCCTCCGTGCTACCGGTGGGTATGAGTTCCTCTATGTCGCCATAACCAAGTTCAATGAGTGAACTGAAGTGGAACCCGTCAGGAAGGTCACGTTGCAATCCGCCATCAAGATTATTAGAAGCCTGGTGTGTCGTTTCGGAGTTCCCAACTGGATCATCACGGACAACGACACTCAGTTCAAAAGTCAGGCCTTCCTCGAGTACTGCGGGAAAATGGGCACCTCAGTTTGTTTCGCCTCAGTAGCTCACCTGAGGAGCTACGGCCGGGTGGAGAGAGCTAAATTGGAGGTCCTGTGAGGTCTCCCGTGACATCTCCCGCTCGAGAAGTGTGGAAAGCGAAGGGTGGATGAACTCCCAGCTGTTCTTTCGTCAATCCGGACCACGCCTGTAACACCCTTGGTGGCAAGCTACAATGATCACCTATTGTTAATGATTAATCACAATGATTAATATTTCCTTGATCATATTAAAAATAAAATAGTATTAAAACCCCTTTGGATTGAATTAAAAAAATGGAAATAAAAGTGAAACCAAAAATGTTGCAAACAATTTTATAAAATGTTAAAAAAATCATTAGGCCATATTAAAATACAAATGGTATTTTATTACAATGTTTAAATATTTTAAACAAATCAAACAGTAGCAAAATATCCACCTTTGTTTCGTTCTTCCTCTCACCGTGCTCGCCGTGCGGAACCGCGACCGCGCCACCGTGGCCAACGGCCACCGTTGGCTACTCTGGCCTGTCCAGGAGGTTCCCCACCCTCTTCTTCGTCACCCCACGCGTCGATTCCAAGAGAAGCTCCCCGGAGGCCGTGAATCGGGTCGTCTCCTCCGCCGCGGCCGCCGTGCTCCGATGACAATTGCGTAGTCGTCCGAGCCCCTCGGACCTCCCTGAGACGTCCTCGACAATCCCCGTGAGTATCCGATTCAATTCCCCTCCTTTTCCCCTTTGTTCCGTGTCGTTTACCACCTCCCCGTCGTGCTCGTGTGCGGGAGCACCATGGAAGGCAGCTCATCCCGTGCTGCTACCGCTGCCTGA
This sequence comes from Bromus sterilis, assembly GCA_950022295.1. Classification (NCBI taxonomy): domain Eukaryota; kingdom Viridiplantae; phylum Streptophyta; class Magnoliopsida; order Poales; family Poaceae; genus Bromus; species Bromus sterilis. The sequence continues at coordinate 171,542,586 of OX465597.1, forward strand.
TGTTGCTTGCGGCTGCTGGGCTGCTGCTGCGCCTAGGGCGCGCCCGGTGCATGCGCGCCGCACCTGCCGACGTGGCCGTGCCCCTGCGGCTCGCCTCCCCTGCCGTGGCACTTTGCGTGGATTGCCACTCCGCCGCCCGTGGCTTCCAGGCTGTGCCGCCGCGCGCCATGAGCGCCCGTGCGTGTGTGCGCCTCGCCGCCTCTAGCAGTGGCCGCCGCCACCCCACTCCGTCCAGCAGCGCCCGCCTTAGGCCACCGCTGCCGCCAGCGCGGCTGCTGGCCCTGGTCGTCGGCGCCCCTGTGCGTGCGTGCGGTTCCAGCATGGAGGGCACAATTGTTCCCTTGTCTAGTGGGCCAACGCCCTAAAAAAGGGAAATAAAAATAATAATAATATTAAAGATGATTAGTGAAACAGTTAATTAGTTAGTCAATTATTTAGTTAATTAGCTCTAGCACTCTATGACATGTGGACCCACTATTAAATTAGAAAGAAATCAAAATAGAAATATCTAAGTCAATGACAGTGGGACCCACCTGTCAGGTTGAGTAGTCAACAGGACTGTTGACTGGGCCCCATCTGTCAGTTGACTAGGTCAACATTACTGTTCTGGATAAGGTTGATTAAATGAATAAAAACAATTCTACCAATGTTAAAAAAAAGATTTAAAACTTTAGAAATTAATATCTTTTAAACCGCAAGGCCAATGGAAAAACTTTATACATGAAAATTGCTCAGAAAAATATAACAAATCCGAATATGTTACCCGTATACCCACCGCACCCCTCTAACCTACCGAACGTGGAGCATTTCTCCTCCGGTTCATCTGCTGTTAGACGATCGGACCAGGTAAAAGCTTCCGGATGAAAATGTTCTATGCATGAAAGTTGTTCAGATTGGATCAACGACCACGGATATAATATCCACATGTCTGTCAGATGTCTCTAACACCGTAGACATGGAACCTTCCCCTCCGGATCATTTGTCCGATAATCAATCGGTACTGATGAGTCATCCCCGGATAAATTCCCGCTCCATCTAAAATACTTAGCATTGTGTTAGAACATCGTGTACAACGTATTGCCATATCTTGCATTTGTATTGTTATTGTTGCCATGTATTTATTGTTTCTCCCCTCCCTTATTCTCGGGTAGACCCCGCGACTGCCGCCGATGACACCGTTGCCGAGTGTGACTACTTCGTCGATGACCGTACCCCTACTGTCGAGCTTCTAGGCAAGCAGAGCCATTTTCCTTCCCCAGATATCGCCTATCTTTCCGTACATTTCTTGCACTAGACATTACTGCTGCTGTTACGTTGCTACCTATTCAATTGCATATCCAGTCCTTGTCGCCCCTTGATGTACCTTCCTTTATCTTATGCTGCCTATCAATTATATATATTATATTCAGCAGTTAGCCCTGTCCCATGTTAGTCAACTAGGATTAGGTAGCGGGCCATGATCTCTCTGGGGGTGAACGCGGATATAAATTATTATAACTTCAATAGGTACGGTATAGAGCAGACGCCCAATGGAACCTACAACGGCGAGACTCTCCGAGTCGCTTCAAGTTTGACTTACGAGTGGATGGAATCGTATTTCACTCTCGTCGCCGGCTCGGTAGCGTAGCACCACCGGGATGATACGAGGATATTCCTCTTTAGTTCATTCCGCTGATGTCTCGGTCGAAACTCTTCAAGTGTAACATCGAGGATGATTCCTCCTAGTTTCACTTGATGGTAGGCACTCGAATCAATTGGTGTCCTTAAAGGTAAGTAGTCGGGTGACCCAACGGTGCCCGCGGGAGGTATTGTATCGGGACGGCAGGACAGGCAGATACCATCGTGGGCCTGGCCCTTGATCGTTGGCCGTGAGATAGCAAACCACGAAAGTCGAGCTCCTCCAGGAGCACACGCGAGACAACGTAAGGAGACGGTTCACTTTGTTGGTAGATGTGTGCTTGGACGGGACGACAGGGCAGGCACTGATGCACTGGTGGTCCTGGCTGTTGTTCGTTGTCCGTTGTGTTGACTAGTCGGACAACGATAACAGTTGTCCGCGAGATAATAATAAAATGACTAATGGTTCAGGTGGATGATTTGAGAGGCCGCAAAGGCCTGTACGCACTACCTTCACGTGGGATTACGGTGTGGGCCCTCCGTGTTGTGGTCTCGTTCGAAAGTTTTGAAAGACGTCCATTTCAGCATTGCGGCCGCGGCGGATCGTGCCACCCAGTTGGGGGTGGTACTGGTATCCCCACTACGTGCAATGACCCGGAGTGCGAGGGGCGACGGCCCAAGACCCCCGAGCGCTTAGGACTTTAGACCGGCGGGGACCTTTCTAATGAGCCGTAGGATGGGCCTCAGTGGGGCATTCCCTAACAAAGTGTACGCCACCCTGGAGATCCGAGCATGCATACAGAACAGTAGTGCACCCCTGCAGGGAGTTTTTATCTATTCGAATAGCCGTGTCCACGGTAACAGGACGCTTTCTGTTGAAGCCAAAGCCTACTACTACAAACTACTAATATTAAACTAATGGTTCCGGTTTCTCTTCCTCGTAGGGGAGTCGAGGAAAGGATCTCGGAGGCATTTTTAATTATTACAACTTACTATTATACAATGCTGCAGCAACTTATGTTGCATTGTTACTTTATGCTTTATATGAACTGTTGGCTATACTCTTCCCATGCTGCAAGAACCACCGGAAGATGCTAGTCTTCGATAGGCCTAGCTTCTCTTCCTTATTCTGGTTTTATGCCCTTCAGTCCACTATATATAGCCTCCCCTTTCCATTTGATACAAATGCATAAATGCTTAGTAGAGGACGTAAGACTCGCTGGTATGCTAGATACTCACATTTGCTTTATTTCCCCCCTTTTTGTTTTTCCTGATCGGCCGCTGCAGTCGATGTTGGAGCCTTGGAGTCCAGGAGAAGAAGATCCCCGGTGCTTACTTCATCGTGGAGTCCCCCCCCCTCGACCAGGAGTAGTTTGGAGGATCCCAGGCAAGAGGGCTCGCCTTTTTGATCGTTGTTTTTTTTGTGCTAGCCATCTTAGGGAAACCTTGTATCCTTGTGCCAGTACTCAAATACTATTTCTTCCACTAACTTTGTGCTCTCGAGCTGTTGTATTCGAGCCCTCGTGGCCCCTTTTTTATTTGTAGAGTTGTGTTGTGATATCTTACCGTGAGTCTCTGATCTCGATCGTGTACCTTACGTGTATGATTACTGTACATGACTTGATTTTGGGGGTGTCACAAGTTGGTATCAGAGCCGACTGCCTGTAGGAAGCCACCCACCCACTCCTTGGTCAAAGTTGAGTCTAGTCTTTGAAAAACTACTTTGCTAACATAATGTTGGGCTTACGGCCCACATCGGTATCACCCCGTCATGATATCTATGGTATTAGGATCCTTTTTCTATGTACCTATGCTCTGGGACTCTCCTCTCTTATCCTTGATGGTAAGTTTAACTAACTCTAACTTTAGGTTCTCGTACCTCCTTCCTTCCGGAGATCCCTGCATTCCACATGATCGCTTACTTCGCCAGAAGATGTCAAAGTTGCTCTCCGATAAATTCCTAAGAACCTACATGTTCATCGTCGTTGCAATCCCCTACCACCGATAAGTCTATATGGATAATTACATCCACCTCCCAATCTGGAAATCATAATTCCCTTGTACTTAAGCATTGAATAATTCTGATGCTTCTATCACCCGATTCCTTTGCCTTATTTCTCCTTCCGGTTGAGTGCCGATACTCACATCAGATTCTTTGCGAACCACCCGACCTTTGGTGGATTATTATCCGACTAATCTTTCATGGCTTCTTCCATCTGTCAATTGGATTCATCGTGTGAAATACCATCCTTGCCCTCGATGATTTGTGTTATCATCGACAACCTCCCTTGACTCCCTGCCAATACATCTTGGTCGAGTATATCGTGCTCTTATTTCCCTTGGGAAAGATATACACCTGATACTTGTGTATCATCACATTTTCCTTTCCATTGGTCTGTTGAACCTTTCTTGTGGTATGACTTATCTAAGAAGTGAAATTTGCATGCTTATGTAAACACATCGGTGTACAACCTCGTCAGTAACCCCTTGTTTCCATTGTTGATTACATTTCGGTAACCACCGGGACGATAACTTTGCTAATTGGTCCGCCTCGTATTAACGAGCAAGAAATGGTTCTCAATGTCCACTACCCTTTGTACCAACGTTGCTTGCCGATATAGCTGACAACCTGTTCTCTGAACACCTTGCATTGTGATCGCATAATATGCCACCACACTTTCTATTATTGTTCCACCATGATTGGTGTTCCATAGGATCGAAACCTGACTGTTTTGTACATCCCCGTTACCACGGTTATTCCTCGTGCTTGACCTCGTATGGAATTCATGAGTCACCTACCTTGTGATATTCAGTCCTATATCAGACATAATGCTTATGCTTAATGCTCTGGAACCATTTCATCGTCCGTCATCAACATCGAATGCATGTCTGTCCGTTTGAAACTTCCCATACCATATTTAATTTCTCATGATGTATTTCCCTGAGTATAAACTCGGAAGATGCTTTGTACCCCCATTCACTTGGACAACCTCGGTTGATTAACATGGTACCGATCCGACCCCCTTAAGTGTTTTCCTCCTAACCTATTCGTAAATACGATGGAGCCCCTAAAGAAGGATGGCCACTCATTGAGATGCACTGATGCAGAGAAATGAAGACGTCAACGAGAAGGATAAACTTCTTCGAGAAGGACAACAAGCTCCAAAAGAATCGTTAGAATTAGAAACCGAAAATTTACCCCTTACATTACCTTTTAATTCTAGGGACGAGAATTCTTTGTAGTGGGGGAGATTTGTAACACCCTCGGTGTCAAGCCAGAGTGATCACCTATTGTTAATGATTAATCACAATGATTAATATTGCCTTGATCATATTCAAAATCAAATAAATTAAAACCCCTTTGGATGGAAGTAAAAACAAAATGGAAATAAAAGTGAAACCAAAAATGTTGCAAACAATTTTATAAAATGTCAAAAAAATCATTAGGCCATATTAAAATACAAATGGTATTTTATTACAATGCTTAAATATATTAAACAAATCAAACAGTAGCAAAACAACCACCTTTCTTCTGTTTTAAATAAATCCAAAATGCAAATGAATTTATTTTGCAACCAAACTTTTTGTGGTGGTATTGTAATATATAAGGGCAATATTGGAGCAAGTTCCATATTTTACAAAATAACAAGTGTGCTAAACAAATAAAATAGAATTACAAAACAAAAACGGGAAAGAAAAAAAATTGGATAATGCTATCTGGCGCCTGGGGAAGAGCCAATCGGGACCAGCCCAACCCCATCTTCTCCTCTCCTCCCCATCCCCCTGTTCAACCGACCCAGTGCCATGGCGCCATAGCCGCTAGGTCGGTGTTGCTGTCGGACCAGCTCACCTCCTCACGCCTCTACAGGAGCCCGGGGATGGATAAGGGCAAGCCCATGCATCCCTTGGACGTGGGAAAAGATCTTCCCCCCTCGCCCGCTCGTTCTTCCTCTCACTGTGCTCGCCGTGCGGAACCGCAGCCGCGTCGCCGTGTCCACCATTGGCTGCTCCGGCGTGTCCAGGAGGTTCCCCACCCTCTTCTTCGTCACCCCACGCGTTGATTCCAGCGGAAGCTCCCCGGAGGCCGCGAATCGGGTCATCTCCTCCGCCGCGGACTCCGTGCTCTGATGACGACTGCGTCGTCGTCCGAGCCCCTCCAACCTCCCTGAGATGTCCTCGAGCATCCCCGTGAGTATTCGGTTCGATTCCCCTCCTTTCCCCCTTTGTTTCGTGTCGTTTACCACCTCCCCGTCGTGCTCGTGTGCGCGAGCACCATGGACGGGAGCTCATCCCGTGCCGCTACCGCTGCCTGATGTTTCTTGCGGCTGCTGGGTTGCTGTTGCGCCCAGGGCGCGCCAGCTGCGTGCGCGCCGCGCGGCATGCGGCTCGCCTCCTCTACCCCACTGTCGTGGCCCCTTTACTGACGTGCCGCGCCGCCGCCCGTGGCTCCCTAGCTGAGACGCCATGCGCCATTGGCACCCGTGCGTGCCTGGGCTTCGCCGCCTCTAGAAGTGGCCGCCTCCGCCCCGCTCCGGCTGGCTGCGCCCGCCTTCGGCAACCGCTGCCGCCAGCACGGCTGCTGGCCCTGGTCGCCAGCGCCCCTATGCGTGCGTGCGGTTCCAGCATGGAGGGCATAGTTGTGCCCCTGTCCAGTGGGCCAGCGCCCTAAAAAAGGGAAATAAAAATAATAATAAATAGATGATTAGTGAAAAAGTTAATTAGTTAGTCAATTATTTAGTTAATTAGCTCAAGCACTCTATGACATGTGGACCCACTATTGAATTAGAAAGAAATCAAAATAGAAATATGTAAGTCAATGATAGTGGGACCCACCTATGAGGTTGACCAGTCAACAGGACTGTTGACTGGGCCCCATCTGTTAGTTGACCAAGTCAACATTACTGTTCTGGATAAGGTTATTAAATGAATAATAACAATTCTTGAAATGTTTAAAAACAAAATGATTTAAAACTTTAGAAATTAATATCTTTTAAACCGTAACTCCGATGGAAAAACTTTATACATGAAAATTTCTCAGAAAAATATAAGAAATCCGAATATGCTACCCGTATACCCACCGCACCCCTCTAACCTACCGAACGTGGACCATTTATCCTCCGGTTCATCTATCTGTCAGACGACCGGAGCCGGTAAAAGCATCCGGATGAAAATGTTCTGTGAATGAAAGTTTTTCAGATTGGATCAACGAACACGAATACACTATCCACATGTCTGTCAGATGTCTCTAACACTGCAGACATGGAACCTTCCCCTCCGGATCATTTGTCCGATACTCAACCGGTACTGATGAATCATCCCCAGATAAATTCCCGCTCTCCCTAAAATACTTAACACTGCATTAGAACATTGTGTACAACGTATTGCCATGTCTTGCATTTGTATTGTTATTGTTGCCATGTATTTATTGTTTCTCTCCTACCTTATTCTCCGGTAGACCCCGCGACTGCCGCCGATGATACCGTTGTCAAGTACGACTACTTCGTCGACGAACGTACCCCTACCGTCGAGCTTCCAAGAAAGCAGAGCCATTTTCCTTCCCCAGATATCGCTTATCTTTCCATACATTTCTTGCACTAGGAATTGATGCTGCTATGTTGCTACCTATTCTATTGCATAGCCTGTCATTTTCGTCCCTTGATGTACCTTCCTTTATCCTATGCTTCCTATTAATTATATATATTATATTCAGTAGTTACCCATGCGCCATGTTAGTCAACTTGGATTAGATAGCGTGTCGTGATCGCTCTGGGGAGTGAACGCGGATATTAATTATTATAACTGCAATAGGTACGGTACAAAGAAGATGCCCAGGGGAACCTACAACGGCGAGACTCTCCGAGTCACTTCAAGTTTGACTTACGAGTGGATGGACTCGTATTTCACTCTTGTCGTCGGCTCGGTACCGTAGCACCACCGGGATGATACGAGGATATTCCTCTTTAGTTCATTCCGCTGATGTCTCGGTCGAACCTCTTCAAGTGTACAATCGAGGGTGATTCCTCCTGGTTTCACTTGATGGTAGGGACTCGAATCAACTGGTGTCCTTAAAGGTAAGTAGTCGGGTGACCCAACGGTACCCGAGAGATGTATTGTATCGGGACAGCAGGACAGGAGGATACCGTCGTGGGCCTGGTCCTTGCTCATTGGCCGTGAGAAACCAAACCACGAAAGTGAAGCTCCTCCAGGAGCACACACGAGAGAAGGTAAGGAGACGGTTCACCTTGTTGGTAACCGCGTGCTTTGACGGGACGACATTGCAGGCACCGATGCACTGGTGGTCCTGGCTGTTGTTCGTTGTACGTTGTGTTGACTAGTCGGACAATGATAACGGTTGTCCGCGAGATAATAATAAAATGACTAACGGTTCAGGTGGATGACTGGACAGGCCGCAAAGGCATGTACGCACTACCTTCACGTGTGATTACAACGTGGGCCCTCCGCGTTGTGGTCTCGTTTGAAAGTTCTGAAAGACGTCCATTTCAGCATTGCGGCCGCGGCGGATCGTGTCACCCAGTTGGGGGGTGGTGCCGGTATCCCCACTGTGCGAAATGACCCAGAGTGCAAGGGGCGACGACCCAAGACCCTCGAGCGCTTAGGACTTTAGACAGGTGGGGACCTCTCTGATGAGTCGTAGGATGGGCCTCGGCGTGTCGGATAGCCTCGGTGTGGCATTCCCTAACAAGGTGTAAGCCACCCTGGAAATCCGAGCGTGCAGGCTGAACAGTAGTGCACCCTTGCAGGGAGTTTGATCTATTCGAATAGTTGTTTCCATGGTAACAGGACGCTTTATGCTGAAGCCAGAGCCTACTACTACAAACTAATACTATTAAACTGTTGGTTCCGATTTCTCTTCCTCGCAGGGAAGTCGAGGAAGGGATCTCGGAGGCATTTATAATTGTTAATTATTACAACTTACTATTATACAATGCTGCAGCAACTTTTGCTGCATTGTTACTTTATGCTTTATATGAACTGTTGGCTATTCTCTTCCCATGCTGCAAGAACCGCCGGAAGATGCTAGTCTTCGATAGGCCTAGCTTCTCTTCCTTATTCTGTTTTTCTGCCTTTCAGTCCACTATATATAGCCTCCCCTTTCCATTTGATACAAATGCATAAATTCTTAGTAGCGGACGTACGACTCGCGGGTATGCTAGATACTAACCTTTGCTTTATTTCCCCCCTTTTTGTTTTTCTTGATCGGCCGTTACTTCATCATGGAGTCCCCCCCCTCGACCAGGAGTAGTTTGGAGGTTCTCAGGCAAGAGGCCTCGCCTTTTCGGTCGTTGTTATTTATGTGCTAGCCTTCTTAAGGAAACCTTGTATCCTTGTGTCTGTACTCAGATACTATTGCTTTCGCTAACTTTGTGCTCTCGTCTTGTTGTATTCGAGCCCTCGTGGCCCCTGGATTGTATTAAAAATCTTGTATTTTTTATTTGTAGAGTTGTGTTGTGATATCTTACCGTGAGTCCCTGATCTTAATCATGTACCTTGCGTGTATGATTACTGTACACGACTTGATTTTGGTGGCGTCACAACGCCCAACCGAGCCACAAACGAGATGTCGTTCGCCCTTTTCTACGGGGTGGAGGCGGTGCTCCCCACAGAACTCAGATATGGATCTCCAAGAGTTCGAGCCTTCGATGAGGCCGAACAGCAGCGACTCCCACAGGGAGATGTCATCGTTGTGGAGGAAGTACGTACTCGGGCTGCTACACGTGCTGCGCGATACTAGCATGGACTACGCAGCTATCACAGCCGCCACGTCCGCTCTCGAGAACTTGAAGAAGGCGACCATGTCCTCCGACGGCTATAGTCCGGGAGGGGTCTAAAAAAGTTGTCTCCAAAGTGGGAAGGCCCTTATCGGGTAGTCCAAGTCACTCGGCCTGGATCTGTCCGCCTGGAGACCGAGGATAGAGTCCCCATGAGAAACTCGTGGAACATCGAGCACCTCTAGATGTACCATCTCCATAAGTTCTATCTGTGAGCTCATAAAGTTGTCGGATGACCAGTTTCCCGATGGTGCAACATTTGTGAACTGTGATCTCCGGATCCATGTTTGTAAGTGCAACCCAAAAATAAAGACCCTAGGGAAAAATTTGTGTGTGTGAGTACGATTTAGTTTTAGCGATGTCAAACAAATCCTTCCCATTCGACAATCTGTCGGGACCCTTGGTTAGCGTATGTAATTCCAGTCACGATACAATCACACGGAGAGCCGAGAACCGTACCCACTTGTCTAAGAAGACAAGGCCAAGCACAGAACGTTCTCGGTAAGCATCGAACGTGAGGGGCATCCCATTCAGGCCGGATGATCAACTGAGATGGGTCCTCAACGTCCGCTCACAAGTCTAAATGCTTATGGGTGGTGAATCCCATACTCATAGACAAGTCGCCTCAACCATGTTATCGATTGGATCCTAACTCTTACATAAACTTACTCCAGCCCGATCACTTAGTCGGGGTCTAGGGCGGGCTCGATCATACAACAAAGTGTGCACGTGACAGCGTCACGAACAATCGCATCGCGATGCCCCAAGCTGCGCACATCTAAGGGCCACTTGGTGTATAAAAGACCGCCAGCCAGATCACAACTAAGGTCTCGAAAACCCATACTAAGACATGCATGTTATAAACATACACGCAGCACACATGCCTAGTATGAATAGCAGGTATCATCACATAACTCTACAAAGTACTCTTTATTGATATACACATAGAGTATACAAAGATCACATGTCTGTGATCAACATTACATCATACAACGGAAGCAATTTAGGTCTGAGTACAGACAAGTTTAACAAATGGCTTAGAGAAGCCTTGTAAACAAACATGCCCTTCCACGAGGGACCAGACTGCTGTCTGGGACTATGCTAACTTAGTCAACGTCGAGCTTCAAGAAGGTGACTCCATCGAGATCCGGTTCTTATCTAAAACATAGAATAAGCAAACGTGAGTACAAAGTCGTACTCAGCAAGACTTACATCAGAACTACACTACTCATGCTCAAGTATCAAGGTAAAGGAGGTGGGGTTTCATCATGCAGAAGTGCCAGCTTTGACTTGGCTAATCCTGTACTACGAGTACCAGACTTTAAGGTAAGAAGCATACACGAGTCCACTACATCTCCAACCAATACACCACTATGGTTACGTCCTCGACTTCCCCACGAGGAGGCACACCATAGCACTCACGCTTATCTTGCGAGTTTTATAAGTATCCATTCAAGTTATCTATGATCAAGTAGAGGTTTCCAAGTAGTCCATAACCGCGGACACGGCTATTCGAATAGTTCATTAACCCTGCAGGGGTGTACATCTTCACACGCGTGTCATCACTTATCGCCTCGTTCTTGGCATCCTTCAAGCGGATGTCGGACGTGGATGAAACCAAGGCACTAACCTCACATCACCTTCTCAAATCTAGGAGTCGACTACCTGAGTTTGGCACCGCTCGAGAGTCCGTCCGGTTCCACAAAACGGACTCAGATAATGTAAGGGACCGAGACGCCACCTCTGCCAGATGGTTCCACTGCCTCACAAGTCCACCCACATATCTAGGATGATGCAACCTTTTCTTCATACTTTTTCTATGCACATGCCAAATGGAAAGCCCGAATCTATTGTGACTCCTGGACCGGATCGGGTACGTAAAGAGGCCAAACGGGGCTCCCATAAAACCCTACATGTGGTCATACTCTTTGTCTTGGATCGCAAAACAGGAACTCGGGGCCTAGGGCTGTGTTCAACGAGACAACCCACTGTATACTCCTACACAGCCTCTCATCGTTCACCTTTGCTTAGGTGGATTCACAAACACGTTTCACTTTCATCAACACCACTGTGTTCATTCCATCCCGACTCACAATCAAAACATCCTCATTGAAACACTGAGCAGCAAAAGCAGTAACAGTTGCAGGGGCCACATGCTCATCATTCAACTCCTAATCTGCTAGGATTGTGGTTTGCTTAATATGGTGACAGAATGATAGGTCATGCATCGGAATGGGTTCAACTATGCGAAAGAACGTGTCTCGGTGATCTCCTAAACATGCATAAGCGAGACTGAGAGGGAAATAGGATTTTATAGACATGATCAATGGGGTTTGCTTGCCTTGCTGACGAGGTTCGATATCGGGGTCTTCAACGAAGGGGGTGGCCTCCGGTTCCGGTTGCACGTCTATCGAGCAAACAACCAAACAAATAATAAATATAAATTTAATTGCAATGCATCAAACACATGATCAATATTGAAATGGTGATGTTCTTGGTCACAATGTGGTTACAATTCCATTTAAAAGAAGTCAAATGCAAAGTCATTTGCAAATGTACTTCAAATTTGAATTTGAAATAAAGCCATATGGATGTTTTGCACTGTTCACCCAATTTTAATTGGTAAAACATGAAAACAGAGCCCATATTCATAATCCTTGGATTTTTCTGATATTTTTAGACATATTATTTGTTATATTTGGAGTTAAAATGAATTAGTTATGAATTTTCCAAGTTTAATCAATTTTCTGGAATTTTCTGGATTATATTAATTCTTTTAAAAACTGGAAAAATTGGTTTATTGCGTCATGCTGAGGTCAGGGTGACGTGGGGGGGCTTCTGACTGGTGGGGCCCCTCTGTCAGCCTCAGGGGGTTAATCCCCTTTGTTAGTTTAAACTAACAGTGGTTAGGGGTGGCCTGGGGCCCACATGTCATGGACTCGGGGGGGAATTAGCAGGGTCATTAAGGCACTAATGGCCTGGGCTGCCGGCGGCTCGACGCCGGCGTCACTGGACGTGGCGGCGCCTCGCCGGAGTGGCGATTCCGGCCACTGGCGAGCTTGCCGAGGCCACCAGAGTGACGCCCGAGGTCACCCGCGTCACCCAGTGCCCACGGGGAGGCTCGGGGGGTTGCCGGAGCCTCGTCGGCGTGAACGTGGCGCGGCGGCCGTGGTACTGCTGCGACGGGGGAGAGGCTCCTGGCCTCCATTTGACGCGCACGAAGCACCAGGAGAGAGCCCTTGCTCCCGCGCGTCCAGTGGACCCATTGGGGGGTCACTGGCGTGCTCCAGAGCTCGGGAGCAACGACCATGGCGGCGGCCGAAACACTGCCTCGCCGGAATCCAGCCACGGGGTGCTAAAAGGCCAGCGGAGTGGGGGGAAAAGGCGAGCTCCTTACGCTGAACGCGATGGTGAACTCGGGGTAGCCGGAGGAGGCGAGGTGGCGCTGGAATTCGTGGAGACGAGCTCGGCGGCCGGCGATGAATTCTTGAAGCGGACGTCTCCTCCAGTGGCGCTTGGCTCGAATCGACACGGCAGCTTGATGGAGACGATGGCTGCGGTGACGATGGACATGAACTCGCGGCTCCAGGAGCTTTCTGGCCACGCAGGCGCTCGTCGACGCCGAAACCTAGCTCTCGGCCAAGGCGAGTTCCGACGCGAGGAGAGAGGGAGAGTGAGCTGGAGGAAGGGGGAAGGGTGTGGCGCTCTCTGGGCGTCTCCGTGGCGTCCTGGGGGAGAAGAGGGGGCCCTGGAAGCTCCTCGGTTGGCTGCGCGGCGGTGAGCGCGCCACCGAGCTGCTTCGGGCGCCGGGGAGGAAGAAGACAAGACGCCTGGGGTGGGCTGGGCCGGCTAAGGGAGTGGGCCTTCGCCCCTGGGCGCAAGGTAAGCCTACCCCTTTCTTTTTCTTTTTAGTTTTTCTGTAAATAGGTTGGCCCCACTAATTAAATTAGTTAGGCATTTTTAATAAATGTCCAATTACTTTTATAAATACTAGGTGACCAGTAGCTAGTCACATAAATAATTTGGACATTTTTGAAGTTCAATAAATTTGAATTTCAATTCAAATAGGGGTAAACTTTAATTTCCAGAGCACTATTTGAATATTATAAAATTCCATGAGTATGGGAAAATACCCAAACCACTTTTAAAATGATCAGCATCATTTATAGGAATTTTCCAAACATTCAAAAGATTTTTGGAAAAAGAGTTTTATCTGGCTATTTCAAATAATTTCTCAGGGCTTTCTGCTTCCCCATTTTTTGAATTTCTTTTTGAATTTTTCATGATGCAAAGGCACAAGCAACCCTAGTACTTACTCTAGTTGGGGTTCTGACAACTCGCCCCCACTCAAAAGAATCTCGTCCCGAGATTCAAAAGTCGTCGGGAGGAAGGTGGGGTACTCGGCACGGAGGCGGTCTTCTCTTTCCCAGGTTGCTTCTTTCTCGGAGTGATGTGACCATTGCACTTTGAGGAACTTGATCTTCTGACGACGAGTGACACGTTCTGCTGAATCAAGAAGACGAACAGGGTACTCTCGATAAGAAAGGTCATCTTGGAGATCAAGCGTTTCATGGTCGACTTCGCGGATGGGGTCCTTGAAGCAACGCCTGAGTTGTGACACATGGAATACATCATGTACTCGGGAAAGGTGAGGGGGTAGTTCAAGTTGGTAGGCAACTTCTCCATGTTTAGCTAGAATGCGGAAAGGTCCGATGTAACATGGGGCCAATTTTCCTTTGATACCGAATCCTTGGGTTCCCTTCAGAGGAGTAACCCGGAGGTAAGCCTTCTCATCAATATTGTAGCTCTCCTCTCTATGATGACGAGCATAGTAGCTCTTTTGACGAGACTGAGCGGCTTTCAATCGATCACGAACAATGCGAACTTGCTCTTCTGCTTCCTTGATCATATCCGGTCCAAAGAGTTGTCTTTCACCGGTTTCTGACCAGTTTAGGGGTGTTCGACATCGTCGTCCATAGAGGAATTCAAAGGGAGCCATGTTCAGACTAGATTGATAGCTATTGTTATAAGCAAATTCGGCGAATGGAAGAGATTTCTCCCAATTCTTTCAAAATGAGATAACACAAGCTCTGAGCATGTCTTCCAAGATTTGATTAACCCTTTCAACTTGACCGCTAGATTGAGGGTGGAAAGCTGTACTAAAGGATAGATGAGTTCCCATAGCATTTTGAAAACTTTCCCAAAATCTAGAGGTGAAAAGGCTACCACGATCAGAATTGATCACCATAGGAACACCGTGAAGAGACACGATTCTAGAGACATACAAGTCCGCCAACTGACTAGCAGTTATAGACTCGCGAACTGGAAGGAAGTGAGCAACTTTTGAAAGTCTATCAATGACCATGAAGATGGCATCATTTAATTTCTGGGTTTTTGGAAAGCCGGTGATGAAGTCCATACCGACCTTGTCCCATTTCCACTCGGGAATAGACAATGGTTGAAGAGTACCAGCAGGTCTTTGGTGTTCTGCCTTAATGCGACGACAAACATCACATTCAGCAACAAATTGTGCAATGTCTCTCTTCATCCGGGTCCACCAAAATCTTTGGCGTAGATCTCGGTACATTTTTGTGCTACCGGGATGAATTGAGAGGGGAGTGTCATGAGCTTCTTTAAGGATCAGCTGCTTTTGGTCTTCATTCTCAGGAACTGCTAAACGATTTCCGAAGAATATCGTTCCTTGATCATTTGCAGAGAAACATTTAGCAACTCCGCTATCAATGTTCTGCTTGATCTCTTGAATACTACTATCTTGTTTCTGGGCGGATATGATTTGATCCTCAAGGGTTGGTTTCGCCACCAAGTTGAAAAGAGATCCACGAGGAACAATCTCGAGATTGAGCTTTCGAAATTCCTCATGAAGAAGTGGTTGATACTGTTGTAACATGAGGTTGTTACAATACGACTTACGACTTAGTGCATCAGCCATGACATTGGCTTTGCCTGGGGTGTAAGAAATTCCTAAGTCATAATCTTTTATCAACTCTATCCAGCGTCTTTGCCTGAGATTAAGATCTGGCTGGGTGAATATGTATTTGAGGCTTTGGTGATCGGAATAGATTTCACAACGATTACCAAGGAGGTAATGTCGCCAAGTCTTCAGGGCATGAACTACGGCAGCGAGTTCAAGATCATGGGTAGGATAGTTCTCTTCATGTGGCCGCAACTGGCGTGAAGCATAAGCTACCACATGTCGATCTTGCATAAGTATGCATCCTAACCCTTGCCGTGAAGCATCACAATAGATCTCGAAATCCCTTTTGGTGTCTGGAGGTGCAAGTACGGGTGCAGAAGTCAATCTTCTTTTCAGCTCTTGAAAGCTTTCCTCGCACTTGGGGGTCCATTGGAATTTCTTATCTTTCTTGAGGAGTTCAGTAAGAGGCTTTGCAACTTTAGAAAAGTTCTCGACGAAGCGACGGCAATAGCTTGCTAAGCCAAGAAAACTCCTAACTTGCTTAACCGATTCAGGTAGAGTCCAGTCAAGGACGACCTGAACTCTCTCGGGATTGACTGCAACACCTTTCGCAGAAATCACGTGGCCTAAGTAGGTCACTTCTGGTAGCCAAAATTCACACTTGGAGAACTTAGCATAAAGGCGGTGCTCTCTAAGTTTCATCAATACCAACCTAAGATGTTCTGCGTGCTCTTCTTCGTTCTTCGAGTAGATGAGAATGTCATCAAGATAAACCACAACAAATTTATCTAAGTACTCCATGAAGATTGAATTCATCAAGCGCGAGAATGTGGCGGGGGCATTGGTTAAACCAAAGGACATGACGATGTACTCGTAAAGACCATAACGAGTAGTAAAAGCCGTTTTTGGAATGTCCTCGTTTCGGATTTTGATTTGATGATAGCCTAATCTCAAATCCATCTTGGAGAAGACAGAGGATCCTGCAAGTTGATCAAAAAGATCATTGATCCTGGGCAGTGGGTACTTGTTCTTTATCGTCGCTAAATTTAGCGGGCGATAGTCTACGCACATCCTTTTTGTTCCATCTTTCTTCGTTACGAACAGAACGGGGCAAACCCATGGCGATGAGCTAGGGCGGATGAAGCCTTTTGCCAACGAAGCATCAAGTTGGGTTTTTAGCTCAGCTAACTCATGTGGGGCCATTCTATATGGGCGTCTCGAGATTGGGGCTGTGCCTGGTATAAGATCCACTATGAATTCTACACACCTGTCGGGTGGCATTCCCGGCAGCTCTTCAGGAAAGACATCCGGGAAGTCACGAACCACCGGAACATCTTCAAGGTTAGGATGGGGAAGCACATTCAAAGTATGCATCTGGTTTTTAGAGCTGGGTGATGTGTAGTCAATGATCTGTCCTGAAGGATGGGTGAGTTTGACTGATTTGGCTTTACAATCAAGGAAAGCATTCTGCCTTGATAACCAATCCATTCCTAGGATGACATCAATTTCCGAAGACTTGAGGGCTATAAGAGAAGCAAGGAATAGTAAACCCTCAATTGAAATTTGATTGCCATGGCTTACTCTATTAGTTTGCCATTTTGAACCAGGAGTTTGAATGATCATTGGAGAAAACATTTCTTCAAAAGGAAACTCATGACGAAGTGCATAACTCTCCGACATGAATGAATGAGAAGCTCCTGGATCGAAAAGAACGGAGGCGGGGACATGATTGACTGGGAGTGTGCCAAGGATAACATCAGAAGCATCAGTGGTTTCCTCAACTGAGATTTGGTTCACACAACCACTACTTGTGACTGAAAGCTTTGCTGGGATGGTCTTGGTGACTGATTTCTTTGGAGGTTTGGGTCAAGAATGACGTGGTGCCATCAAGACCTGAGGGCATTGAAGATAGTAATGGCCTGGAAGACCACAATTAAAACATACCCTGTCTGAATGGTTGGGAGTGGGATTACTTGGTTGCACACCATCATTCCGGGGTGGAATAATGTGTTGGGTGGATGGCATATATTGGAGGTTGGTCTCTGCAGAAAGTTTTGCGGTATGGCTCTGGTTGGAATCCAAATTCGGCGTTTCTGAGGGGTTGAACTTGAAGAAGGAGCAAGCTCAAGAGCATGCTTGCGGGACTCTTCGAAAATTTCATTGCCATGCTCAGCTCTGAAGGATCTGTTGACTAAATCCTCAAAGGTGGCAAATTCGATGAGGTTGAGATCATGACGAAGGATGGGGCTAAGTCCCTTGCGGAACCTTGCCTGCTTTCTGGCATCGGTGGTGATCTTATCTTGGGCATACCGGGCAAGACGGTTGAACTCTCTCACATACTCATGCATGGACATCTCTCCTTGAGTCAGACTGCAGAACTCTTCCTTCTTGCGCTCCATCAACTCATCTAGAAGGTGGTACCTTCGAAAGGCAACACAGAACTCCTGCCAAGTAACTAGGTGACCATCAGGCTGCATAGCAACATAGTTCTCCCACCATTGAAGAGCAACACCTTCCAAGAAGTATACCGCGAAAATAACTCGGTCATCGGGAGCAACATGTGCACTGTCAAGCTTACGCTCGATGGAACGGAGCCAATCATCAGCTTCAAGGGGCTCAGAAGAACATCGGAATACCGGTGGCTTGAGGAGGATGAAGTCCGGAATGCTCACAACCACATTACGATGACGTGAGGTATTCTGCTCGATGAGCTCCAGAAGGCGTGTTTGATCACGTTGATTCTTCTCAGCTTCCATCATGATTTCCGCTGCAGAAGGCGGTGGTAGAGGTTCATCATCATTTCGATTTCGAACACGGTCTCGATTCCGACGAACAGCACTACGAGTTCCACCTGACATCCTGTGTGATAAAAAAATCAACAATCAGAACAGGTTGAATGATGGATTCAAGGATAACAAGACATGATGAAGACGGAAAAGATTGAAATGCGAAGAAAATGATCCACAGAAACACGGGATAAATCCGGCAGCATAACGGCTAAACCGGGATGGAAAACAAGACAACCTCGAGGAGATTGGACAAAACTTCCTCAAGGAACTCAAAACATGAAGACTCTGGACGACCACGACTGTCCTACGGCTACAAGGAAGCACTCAGCGAGATGTTCTAGTTAGACATAGATGAGCCTAGTCCTATCATCCCGTAGAAAAGATAAGGGTGACCAGAACTTAGATCGATGAGGGTAAGGAGAAAAAGAAGCCTTACGTTGTTCCCTTATATACCCAAGTAACTATATAACTATAGAATGCTAGACTCGACTTCGACCAAGGGTTTGATAATCCTATAGACAGTCCTGCTCTGATACCAAGTCTGTCGGGATCCGGGGTTAGCGTATGTAATTCCAGTCACGATACAATCACACGGAGAGCCGAGAACCGTACCCACTTGTCTAAGAAGACAAGGCCAAGCACAAAACGTTCTCGGTAAGCATCGAACGTGAGGGGCATCCCATTCAGGCCGGATGATCAACTGAGATGGGTCCTCAACGTCTGCTCACAAGTCTAAATGCTTATGGGTGGTGAATCCCATACTCATAGACAAGTCGCCTCAACCATGTTATCGATTGGATCCTAACTCTTACATAAACTTACTCCAGCCCGATCACTTAGTCGGGGTCTAGGGCGGGCTCGATCATACAACAAAGTGTGCACGTGACAGCGTCACGAACAATCGCATCGCGATGCCCCAAGCTGCGCACATCTAAGGGCCACTTGGTGTATAAAAGACCACCAGCCAGATCACAACTAAGGTCTCGAAAACCCATACTCAGACATGCATGTTATAAACATACACGCAGCACACATGCCTAGTATGAACAGCAGGTATCATCACATAACTCTACAAAGTACTCTTTATTGATATACACATAGAGTATACAAAGATCACATGTCTGTGATCAACATTACATCATACAACGGAAGCAATTTAGGTCTGAGTACAGACAAGTTTAACAAATGGCTTAGAGAAGCCTTGTAAACAAACATGCCCTTCCACGAAGGACCAGACTGCTGTCTGGGACTATGCTAACTTAGTCAACGTCGAGATTCACGAAGGTGACTCCATCGAGATCCGGTTCTTATCTAAAACATAGAATAAGCAAACGTGAGTACAAAGTCGTACTCAGCAAGACTTACATCAGAACTACACTACTCATGCTCAAGTATCAAGGTAAAGGAGGTGGGGTTTCATCATGCAGAAGTGCCAGCTTTGACTTGGCTAATCCTATACTACGAGTACCAGACTTTGAAGTAAGAAGCATACACGAGTCCGCTACATCTCCAACCAATACACCACTATGGTTACTTCCTCGACTTCCCCACGAGGAGCCACACCATAGCACTCACGCTTATCTTGCGAGTTTTATAAGTATCCATTCAAGTTATCTATGATCAAGTAGAGGTTTGCAAGTAGTCCATAACCGCGGACACGGCTATTCGAATAGTTCATTAACCCTGCAGGGGTGTACATCTTCACACACGTGTCATCACTTATCGCCTCGTTCTTGGCATCCTTCAAGCGGATGTCGGACGTGGATGAAACCAAGGCACTAACCTCACATCACCTTCTCTAATCCAGGAGTCGACTACCTGAGTTTGGCACCGCTCGAGAGTCCGGCCGGTTCCACGAAACGGACTCAGATAATGTAAGGGACCGAGACGCCACCTCTGCCAGATGGTTTCACTGCCTCACAAGTCCACCCACATATCTAGGATGATGCAACCTTTTCTTCATACTTTTTCTATGCACATGCCAAATGGAAAGCCCGAATCTATTGTGACTCCTGGACTGGATCGGGTACGTAAAGAGGCCAAACGGGGCTCCCATAAAACCCTACATGTTGTTATACTCTTTGTCTTGGATTGCAAAACAGGAACTCGGGGCCTAGGGCAGTGTTCAACGAGACAACCCACTGTGTACTCCTACAAAGCCTCTCATCGTTCACCTTTGCTTAGGTGGATTCACCAACACATTTCACTTTCATCAACACCACTGTGTTCATTCCATCCCGACTCACAATCAAAACATCCTCATTGCAACACTGAGCAGCAAAAGCAGTAACAATTGCAGGGGCCACATGCTCATCATTCAACTCCTAATCTTCTAGGATTGTGGTTTGCTTAATACGGTGACAGAATGATAGGTCATGCATCGGAATGGGTTCAACTATGCGAAAGAACGTGTCTCGGTGATCTCCTAAACATGCATAAGCGAGACTGAGAGGGAAATAGGATTTTATAGACATGATCAATGGGGTTTGCTTGCCTTGCTGACGAGATTCGATATCGGGGTCTTCAACGAAGGGGGTGGCCTCCGGTTCCGGTTGCACGTCTATCGAGCAAACAACCAAACAAAGAATAAATATAAATTTAATTGCAATGCATCAAACACATGATCAATATTGAAATGGTGATGTTCTTGGTCACAATGTGGTTACAATTCCATTTAAAAGAAGTCAAATGCAAAGTCATTTGCAAATGTACTTCAAATTTGAATTTGAAATAAAGCCATATGGATGTTTTGCACTGTTCACCCAATTTTAATTGGTCAAACATGAAAACAGAGCCCATATTCATAATCCTTGGATTTTTCTGATATTTTTAGACATATTATTTGTTATATTTGGAGTGAAAATGAATTAGTTATGAATTTTCCAAGTTTAATCAATTTTCTGGAATTTTCTGGATTATATTAATTCTTTTAAAAACTGGAAAAATTGGTTTATTGCGTCATGCTGAGGTCAGGGTGACGTGGGGGGGCTTCTGACTGGTGGGGCCCCTCTGTCAGCCTTAGGGGGTTAATCCCCTCTGTTAGTTTAAACTAACAGTGGTTAGGGGTGGCCTGGGGCCCACATGTCATGGACTCGTGGGGGAATTAGCAGGGTCATTAAGGCACTAATGGCCTGGGCTGCCGGCGGCTCCGTGGCGTCCTGGGGGAGAAGAGGGGGCCCTGGAAGCTCCTCGGTGGCCTGCGAGGCGGTGAGCGCGCCACCGTGCTGCTTCGGGCGCCGGGGAGGAAGAAGACAAGACGCCTGGGGTGGGCTGGGCCGGCTAAGGGAGTGGGCCTTCGCCCCTGGGCGCAAGGTAAGCCTACCCCTTTCTTTTTCTTTTTAGTTTTTCTGTAAATAGGTTGGCCCCACTAATTAAACTAGTTAGGCATTTTTAATAAATGTCCAATTACTTTTATAAATACTAGGTGACCAGTAGCTAGTCACATAAATAATTTGGACATTTTTGAAGTTCAATAAATTTGAATTTCAATTCAAATAGGGGTAAACTTTAATTTCCAGAGCACTATTTGAATATTAGAAAATTCCATGAGTATGGGAAAATACCCAAACCACTTTTAAAATGATCAGCATCATTTATAGGAATTTTCCAAACATTCAAAAGATTTTTGGAAAAAGATTTTTATCTGGCTATTTCAAATAATTTCTCAGGGCTTTCTGCTTCCCCATTTTTTGAATTTATTTTTGAATTTTTCATGATGCAAAGGCACAAGCAACCCTAGTACTTACTCTAGTTGGGGTTCTGACACAATCTTTTCGGGAGACGCTTAACCGGTGCGCAAAATCCCACCGGACAAAACTCTCCCCTTCTTGTTTGCGCGTCGGATCGCAGTACGGAACGATTGCTCGTTCCCTATCTTTTCTATGGCAGGCACAAGACATCCAGCAAAGAAAATAAGACATAAGGACCCAACTCTGCACGTCGCGGAAACGGTTCACAAACTGGAGCATACTGCCTTTCCGGACCAAGTTCAAACACAAATAAGAAAAATATAAGGGACTCAGTCGATGCGAACTACTAGCTTGATGTCCTCTTCCGGGGGGTCGTTGACTCCATCTCCACTGGAGTCCTCCTCTCCGCCGTGCCGGCCCGAGGATGCATCGTCTTCCTCCTCCTCGTCGGGATTCCTGGCGCCGCTGCTCGAGCTTTCTACGCAGCACTCCACCCGATCTCCATTGAAGTCGAAGATCTTTACGGACAAGATCGTGTCGCCCTCGTACTTGAATAGGAGGACATCCCCCCGGATCAGTTTACAGCCACACGGAAGACCTTTCACCCCTGCGTTGGAGCATCTTCCCGTTGGCCAAGAAGCGAGTGGCCACCTGCACAGCTCCATGAGGACAACCATCCACCCTTATCCATAGATAGTGGGGTTGGGCGTCCCTCATTGCCCGACGGAATGTCTTCGGAAGCGGGAGCCACCTGCAAGTGGTCGATGAGACCTCCACAAGAAACTCAAAAGCAATGGGCTCATCATGAGCCACGCTACGGAGGAGGGACAGTGGCATGACGCCGCCTCTCCCGCGACCACCAATGCCGCGCCGCCTTCCTCTGCTACCTCTGCCCCGGAGCCCTCTCCCTCACAGAGTCGGAGAGCATTCTCCCCTCCGAGACCCAACGACTGTTGCTGCCTGACCTCTTCTGCTTCCCCTTTGACGGCCGTGACGACCACGAGGCCCACCGCCACGGAACGCCGGTGGGCTGTCATCGTGGCTTGTCGAGGAAGCGCGGTTTCGAAGCTTTAGAGCCATTGCACACGCACTCACGACCGATTGGAGGAAGAAGCAACTGCCAAGAGACGCACGACTCACCCGCCAGTTGGAGAGTTAAATACCCACCCAGGGAATAACGTGTTAATGGTCAATCCAATCCACACCCGAACGAGACACAAATGAGACGCCCTTTTCTCTCGTTGATGGAGCGGAGGCGATGCTCCCCACAGAAATCAGATACGGATCTCCCGGAATTTGCGCCTTCGATGAGGCCGAACAGTAGAAACTCCGACAAGGAGATGTCTTCGCTGCCGAGGAAGTACATACTCGGGTTGCTACACGCATTGCGCGGTACCATCAAGGACTACGCCCCTATCATAGCCGCCATGTCCTCTCCCGAGAACTTGAGGAAGGCGGCCTTGTCCTCCGTCGGCTACAGTCCGAGAGGGGTCTAAAGCTGTCTCCAAAGTGGGAAGGACCTTATCCGGTAGTCCAAGTCACCCGGCCCGGATCCGTCCGCTTGGAGACCGAGGATGGAGTCCCCGTGAGAAAATCGTGGAACATCGAGCACCTCCGGAAGTACCATCTCTGTAAGTTATATCCATGAGGGTATAAAGTTGCCGGATGACCAGTTTCCCGGCTGCGCCACATTTGTAAGCTGTGATCTCCGAATCCATGTTTATGGATGAAACCAAAAAATCCCCGGGGGCTAAATCGGCATGTGTTAGTATGTTTTACCTTGATGATGCTCGGACTAACCCTACCATCCGGCGTGCTTTTCAGAAGTAACCTAACTAGCACGCAAAATACTGCCGGACTAAGTTCTTCCCTGTAGCTCGCATGGGGGCGCGTAGTATGCGGTGTTTGTTTCTCTCTTGACTACGCCCTCGCAGCAAGAAATTTTTTGTAGGAAAAGACGCCCAAATAAAATAAGAAACCAAACTCGTTGTCTCGAGAACGGTTCACAAAATAAGCAGCCAAACTCGTCGTCTCGAGAAGGTTCACAAAATAAGTAGTAAACCTCATTTTTCGAGAACGGTTCACAAACCGGAGCCTCTTGGCTTTGCGGAGCCATTACAAGGAAAAGAAGAAAGAGAAGAATAAAGAAAAAGTATGGGGGACGTCTTCAGTCGAGCTGGACCACCGGCTTGATATCCTCCGGGATCCTCTCATCGTCGTCGTTGCTGGAGCTGTCTTCCCCCTTATGCTGCTCTAAGGAGGCGTCGTCACCATCGTCCCCGGACGCGGTCGCACCACTACTGGGGCTCTCCGCGCAGCACTCCTTCCGCCTGCCGTGCATGTCAAAGCACTTCAGTGTCAAGAGGTCCTCGCCGTCATAGAGGGACAAGATGAAGTGGACAAACTACAGCTTGTGGCCGCGGCGAAAACCTTCCACCCGTGCGACAAGAGAAGATCTCCAGTGGCCACCTGGTGGGTCTCCACCTTCACCGGCCCGTGCGGACACCTGTCCATCTGCAAGCAAAAGTGCAGGAGCTCGACATCCCATGCCGCGTCACGGAACACCTTGGCAAGCAGAAGCCACCTGCAATAAGTCGACGTCAATTTGACGTCGAACTTGAAGCCGATGCGATCGCCACGGGAATTGCGGATCCTGGCTGGCGGCATCGCCCCACGACCTCCAAAGATGCGGCCATGGCTCGTTTTCCCGCAATTCCTTAGCCCCCGCATGGCAGGAACAAGGAATCCTATCGAAGCCCCAATCTCCGGCGCCCTCCACCCAACTCGTCTCGCCCTCCCTCGGCCGCGGCGGCCCCGAACTCCTCCTCCGTGGAGGGCTTGGGGGCCGTCATCTTCCGCCTCCTCGGAAGGATGACAGTTTGGAGCCATGGCATGCGCAACTGTCGTCAATTGGAAGAAGAATCGACTATTGAGTGTCTGCTTCATCCCCGTGTGGATGGGGATAAATACCCGTTTCCTCCAGGGGAACGCGGTAACTGTCCCCAATTACTCCACCTCAGGCGCTGGATCATGGCGACTGTTGGCCTCCGCGTCCGCCTTCTCCCTTAAGCTTGGTCGGGGACTAGGAGTTTGCTCCCCCGTCCCGGAAACCTGCACCAGCCACTAGTAGGAAACAACCTACTGCCGGCGTACTGTATTTCTCTACCGCGGGAGGGCAGGCGTACGCCGGCGATGTCACGCCAGTGGTAATAGGTACCGCCAGCGCTACCTTCTGTTACCGCTGGCGTACAGAATATTTCCACCCCTGGCGTTCAGATTTTCCCGCCAATGGTGAAACACATGTACGCCAGTAGTATAATTTCTGGATTAGGTACTGTCTGGCAGCAGAAACCCTTCCGTCTGCCAGCAATATATTTTCAGGAATTATTTTTTTGCTGAAAATTGTTATTCCAGCAACACAAATACTCAAATATTTTCATAGTTTACCAACACAATACTAATACACAGAATCCGTAAGTTGAAATATACAAGAGTGATCAAATATTGTTACATCACATTACTAACCAAAATATAGAAGTTTTAGTGCGCATCACACATATTGTATCACACATAGATCAGAAACAGAAAAAAGACAAGTTGGGAGTTACATCACATACATTGTATCACACACAACTACATCTTGATGGAATTGATTGTTTAGGTCGCAAGGTTTTTCGAAAGGAAGTAGTGTCATCTATACTACAATCCCATACAAGAGAATGGTAAAGAATATGAGCAAGAAGGGGATCACGACGAAGTTGGACTTCATCCGGTGGCTCTTCCTCTCTTGCCCTTGCCGGTAGTTCAAGTACCGAGCTTCCACCTCCGCTTTACTCTTGTAGCTCTTGTAGTTGTTGCCCTTGAACTTGTTCACTTGCTTGAAGCAATCTTCCCAGTGCTTATAGACTCCTGGAACGCTACCTTCGTACACCACATATCACTTCTTCATCTCTGCAGTATAAAATACATATACAATTATTAACCAAGATAGTTAAAAAGGAAGATGTGTGGACATTCATGCAATATAAAAGAAGACTTAGTTCAATGTAAAAGGAGTTCACATGTCCGCAGTATTTAATAGCAAATAGTTAAGTATGCACACGATTCTTATAACCCTAAATATAGAATATATGCATCATGTAGTACGTACACAAGTTCAAAGTGAGATAAAGTTTACCACACGTGTTCATCGATTTTTCAAAAAAAAACTACTTGCATAGAGAACACACCATCTCACTTCTTGCTCAACTTCGGCTTCAGATTTGGCGGAGGGAACGAGAGACAACCTTGCAATGAGTTGAATGGTCTGTCATCGCCATGTTGATGTAAGCGGGCTTCTATGTCAGCGTTAGGTAGTGGATTTGACTGTAGAAGAACACCCCATCACTATGTATGACATCCCTTCAGATTGTTCACGCGACCATTTGCTGGATTTGGCCGAACTCTTGTCTTACTTCGGCATCGGAGGACCTCGCCAAGGTTCTGCACCATTTTGCGAGAGACGACAGATAGTGTAGTCGTTGTTCATCCTTTACGAACTCAAGCATATGATAGATGGTGTACCAGGCCTCCCTCGTACTGCCTAGCGCCTTCTTGATGCATGCGAACTCAGTTTTATGGATGAATGTGTACTTTCCTCGCCTTTGGTTTTTTCTTCTTATGATGCCCTGCCTATAAGAGTAGCTAGTGAGAGCATCATCCAGAACATCCTAGATTAGCTTGTAGTATTTGTACTTCTGATGACTCCCCGAGTCGAGATATATGGCAAGCGAGTCTTTCGGCTTCAGAGCGATGAGGGTGTCGTATTGGTTGCTACACAAAACCGTTTGTAGTTCAAAGAGATCATCAGCCTCAGATTAGTTTAACGATAGTGAAACCATGTTACGGCTGCAAGCGAGAATGACTTACTCAAGAAAGTAAGGCATGAGAAAGATGTTCTTGGAAGGATGATCCACAAAGAAATCTTCATGTACTTCGTTGCCGCTATCTTACCCGTATGGTTGTTCAGGAACTTTTCTTGCATGTAGAAAGGGTCCATTATAGAGATGTTCGGGTATTCTCTTTGATGAGCTGGTGAGCCAAGCTTAGCGCAGCCAGGCGGACCATGGATGGGTGGAGCGCATTCATGTGGAACATGTGAAAGATGTCATTAAACCTCAAGAAGAACAAGTATCCTGGGTATTTATTGTTGGAGATATGCCCTAGAGGCAATCATGTTATGATGTTATCTCATTATGTATTCATGAGTTATTTGTATTGTCCTTGAACATCATCACTGATATGTATCAATAAGTATGTGACTTGTTTGTGAGACTATATATTCTATGATGATTGTTCTAATGGTCCCTAGTTGATAAGGTTATGAGGACACATATCCTTGACTAGTATATGATTCATTTGATGACTGTGTTTCACAAGTCATGAGCATGAAGATGCTACCGATAGTATGGACTTAGTGATGGGATCACTGAGTTGGACAGAGACCCACTTTGAGACGCAGCGAGATATTGTCATCTGTTAGTCTCAATACAATGTATATGACATGTCCTAGACCTGAGGTCCTCGCATGTTCTCGGGATGAGGAATGATTCACTTAGGGACTATCAAACTCTACACCGTAACTGGTTAGTTATAAAGGTAGCTTACGGGTGAGTCATGATACATGCCGCGAGACATGGTTGATCAAGATGGGATTTTCCCCTCCACTTTGGAGAGATATTCTCTGGGCCCTCTCGAGTGATAAGTTTCATAAGGCATGGCCATGCGACATGGGTTAAGTGTTAACCCAGTTCAGGAATCTGTATCACAGTTTCGAGAAGATAGGTCACGTTATAACAAGGGTGAAAAGTACTCGCCTTGAGCTTGAAAACATATATCGTGAGGCAAAAGGAATGTTGCATATGACACTTTGTAATGGTTCGTCTTATGAATTTACGCATATATGGGAGTCGGCACGTTCTGCTAGGAACCGCTACCGACTATCGAACCGGATGTGATTCAGGACGCGTCCATGTGTACGTGAACCTATAGGGTCGCGCGCTTAAGAGGAAAGGAGCCCATTCGGATGTGATCCGAATGGACTATGGATGGAGGGTCCGGATTGAATCAAGGGTTGAGGCCATTCCACGGGCGCCTATATAAGGGCTAGGGTGAACCCCGAAGGGGTGAAGGTCGGACCAAAACCCTAGCCGCCACTCCCCCTCCAGGTTGAGCCGACAGACCTAGCAGTCCGCCGCCCGACACTCCTCCTTGTACGTGCGCATCCCTTGGAGGCGCTGCACCTAAGATGCTTGGACGAACTGTTCAAAGGATCGGATCGCGGGACTCCGTTCGTGGGATCACTTCGAGGGATTCGAGCAGCAGCCGCCGACGCGCATCACCAACTCTTCTTCCGCTGCCGTGACTGCACGTCTAATGGTAAACCCTAATCAAGTAGTTCATCTCAAGTAGCAGTGATCTTGGTTGTGCGCGGTAGAAAATTTTGATTTAGCGCTAGCGTAGCGGACCGCGTGCCCCATCAGTGGTATCAGAGCCTCTGCTGCGTGGTGAAGAATTCGTGATAGAATTTCATATGGAGATATGTAGATCGGATCATGTGATGGTAGATCAGAATTGTTTTGCATTTTGAGGTTCTTGATTTCATGATCTGTCCCGAGGCGCGAGCTACTTAGGTTGTGCCACAGCTTATCCCTAGAGGTCTGTTATCCGCCATTGGGATAGACAGTGAGCCGTAAATCTTATTGTGGCACGCGGATATCACTAGGTGATTGATCTAGGACACGGACCAGGACACGACGTATATATGATTTGCGCTGTCCAGAAATCTGTGAGCGGGTTCGGTTTAGAGGCCATATGTTGGCCATATGAACTCCGATTGAGCTCCGTGACCTACCAAACGATGCAGAATGAAATTTTATGCAAAACAGCGATTAGGCTATTTTTTGCAGACCTAATTTGACTAGTTCTAAAAGAGGTTTAGACGGCGGTAGAACGTCTAACTTGGTTTTGCAAGGTATGATTGTGATTTGGTATAGCCCATTGTGTATGTTATTATTCATGGCCTGCCTGTCATGGTTTTGACAACCAGCTGGAGCCATATGGTTTTCTCATTATTGTATTAAGGACCTGCGTGTCAACTTGTGGATACATGCACTGTAATTTACTTTCATAGCTATTAGTTTGTAATAGCATAGAAACTTATCTAACACTTGGCGGTTGACACCATGGCGTGGCGATGGAGATCACCGCGAGGACAACCGTACATGGAGATGGAGATCGCCATGGGAGGTTCGCGCACATGGAGATGGAGATCACCATGCGCTATGATAAAGGGGCTACGCCATATCACTTGTATAAACTACCTGTGAACGTTTATCCCTTTATGCATCCTTCTTTGACATGGTAGATGTTTTAAGTAGGATGATCCCTCAAACAATGTCAATTAAAATTTTCCTCCCCAATTGCTGCACATCACATGTCATGTATGTTTAGTAGTAGGCCTATAAAATTAGGGTGCTGCTAGATCTCCTTGGCGTGATGGGTTTGTGTTGGACACTTACACGCATAGCACTTGGTTAACTTGTCGAGGCTATCAAAATAGTTTTGGCCTTCGGGGCAGGTGTGTATGTGATGCGCATCAACAAACAGGAGTCGTATGGTTGATGCGATTAGCAAGGAGTTGCTTACCGGTAGACAGAGTCGGCTAGCAGTGATGCAAAAGCTCACTAGTCAATTCGCTCCATCGGATCCTGAATCACTTAGTGTCAACTAGAGGGATGTTGAACTTAGTGGGAGTAATTTTATTAAAGCGTTTAATATGAATTGCTCTTCATGAATACATGTCTTAGTATTTTGCATTTTATGTTGTAGATCAATGGCACCACCTGCTCCAGTTACCAATTTTGCGTTGAAATCCATCCTTGAGAAAGGTAAACTGAATGGAACAAACTTTACCACCTGGTATAGAAATCTGAGAATTGTTCTCAAGCATGATAAAAAGGAAAATGTTCTAGAGGAACCACTTCTAGAGGAACCAGCTGATAATGCCACCGATGCTGCTAAGAATGCCTATCAGAAACTCAAGGATGAGTCTACTGAGATCAGCTGCCTCATGATGGCTTCTGTGGAGCCCGAGCTGCAACAGTAGTTCGAAGACATTAAGGCTTTCGATATGATCGAGAGTCTTAAGGGCATGTTTCAGGTTCAGGCTAGGACCGAAAGGTTCAACGTTTGGCGATCCCTGATGGATTGCAAGCTGAAAGAGGGTGATCCACTGAGCCCGCATGTCA
Organism: Bromus sterilis; assembly: GCA_950022295.1. Lineage (NCBI taxonomy): Eukaryota > Viridiplantae > Streptophyta > Magnoliopsida > Poales > Poaceae > Bromus > Bromus sterilis. The sequence continues at coordinate 171,572,694 of OX465597.1, forward strand.
TCAAAATGATGGGATACATGCAAGCTTCGGATCGTCTTGGGCATCCGTTGACTCCTGAGTCAGCTACAGATACAATTTTGGGTTCTCTTCCGCCAAGATATAACTCGCTCATTACGAACTTTCATATGCATGGCATGGAAAAGAACCCCACTGAATGGCATGGGATGCTTAAGATAGCAGAGCAGGGCATTAAGGACATTAAGAAGGGCACACATCAAGTGTTGATGGTGAAGAACACAGGCAGTAAGTGCGAGATCGACAGGTACCCGAGAACAATCGGCTTCCTCATTTGACATCTATTATCACCATTTAAAAATACTACTAGTAAGTGCGATAGGTTAGTGCAAAATGATTTATAAAAAAGTAGCATATGTGTATGCATCATGTTTAGTGCCTCTAGGATATGGATGCAATTTCAACCTCTAATCAACAAAAAATGAGAGAGGATATATCCATCAAGTTCAAAGTTCAGAAAGTAAGGCTTCATAGCAACTTCTCAGGTGGATCTCGATGTGATCTCAAACATGTTTAGTTAAGTTCAGAAAAGTTCAAACTTCTTCACCAACTATGCTCCAGACCTTGTAAATATAGTGCTAAGTGCTATAGATAAATAATATCAGTTCAGATCCAACAAAATTTAGTATTATAGCTACATAGATAACCATTTACCTAAATAGAACATGAAGTGCCGAATAAATTTACATTTACCTATAGAACAATATATCACTAAAAATACTAAGAGAAATTTGCATTGATTTTTTTTCATTTGTTGTCGCTCTACTTCTTGATGACCCAATCAGTATCATGGCTCTAAAGCTATTGGTTCATTCTTCTAAGATTGGTGTTCAACATGTGATGATGTAACAACCCAGATTTCACAAAAATTAAAATTTTTGTTTTCGGTGTGAATTGATTGATTGCCTGATTTTTTTGCGGTGTTTGCATCCCCGATTTAGCGATCGGTGATTATTTCCCCCCTCTTATCTCATATCGAACGGAGACCGACCTTTGCCACCCTGACACTCGACCTTTGCAACACCGGGTTTGACCCGTTCACCGTCGAGAAAACCCGCACAAGACCAGCCGCAGCCAACGGAACGAAAAACCCCGTTTAATAAGTAATCGGGATATTTTTATATCGCGTCGGAAAGTGTTCTCGGAACGGTTCCAGCGCGACGTGAACGCCGCTGGCTCGATGCGCTGATCACGCAGTTCAAAGTTTTACCCGAATCGGAGGTCCTACGGACCCCCGGCGTTCAGAAACGTAAACACCGCGCGCGCGAGAGAAAAACCGGGGATGTTTTTGCAAACTTCCAGCCACCTGGGCTATATAAAGACCACCACACTCCCACCCCTTTCTAGGGTTTCCCTAGCCAAAAATTGCAGCCACCCCCCCCCCTTTGCCCAAATCTGCCTCCCAAAGCCTCCAATTTCGAAAACCCTAGATCCAGCAGCTCACAGCCGTCGGATCGGCCGATCCAACAGCCAGGACGTGCTCCAGCCAGCTCCAGCATCTCCACCGCGAGTTTGGGCCCAACAGGGCCCAACCAACGTCGCCGCTGCCAGCCCGCGGAGCTTCTCCGCACGCCTCCTCCCACCAACTACTGCCGGCCGACGAGCCCAGCCGTCGTGGCCGCCCGTCCGGTGAGCCGCCCTTCGCCGTGCCTGACCTCCTCTCGACCCTCACCCCCTGCCTCTCCCTCTCCGTCCGCAGAAGCCGCCGGCAGCCAAGGCGCCGCGCTGCCGCACGCCATGGCCGGTGTGCCACGAGCTCGGCCGAGCCGGCAAACCGCGGCCACCCGACGCCGCGTCCTGGCCAGATCCGGCGGGATCCTGGCCGCCACCTCCCGGATCCGAGGCCATGCGCCCTTCCCCGCCTCCTACCTCGCCGCCGGTGGCCGGCGGGCCGTGGTCGCCGCTGTCGTCGGGAGTGGGAGGCTCCCCGCTCGGCCGCCTCCCTCCAGCGTGGACGGCCACGTGGGCCAGGGAGCATGAGCCGGCCCAGCCCAGCTGCCGGCCAGATGGGCCTGGCCCATGGGTGAGAAGCCCACCGAGCCCCTCCTCTTTTTTTATGTTTTTTTTCCTTTTTATTATTTTTGCTAAGTCTGGAGAAATATTGCTATTGATTCAATTTTGCGATGTAGATTGCGTTCAAACCGTAGCCCAGATCACGTTGCGCCCAAAAGAAGAAAAAATAGAATTGTGTGTACTTCAGTTCACCTTTTGTGAGCTTTTTGATTTGAGGCCATCTTGATGTTGATAATCTGTGTTGAAGTTGGCATCAGGCTGTTAATTGCTATTATTTCCTGTTAGTGTGCTACTGATGTTATTTTTGCTCTAAAGTGTGCTTCCTGATGTTGGCAGATTGTGTTCCAAACTTGTTTTGCTTATATCTTTTTAACCGTAACTCCGTTTGGAGTGTTCTTTATATGTAAATTGATTAGTTTTTCGTGTACTTTGTGTATATGCTATTGTTTACTTCTGTTAACCAATCTAAAATATGGTCTAGGGCAGAAAACTACCAAAATGTTTTAATTGTCGTGGGGCACTTAGTGATATGCCATGTTTAGGTTGTGCCTCACTTAAATTGACTAGAATAGATAGTTTATCTTATGCTTCACCTCTTGCCATGTTTGTGTGCTATGCCATGATTGAGTGATATGCCATGTTAACAACCTTTTTCTGACCTTGTGTAGCTAAACAACTTGAACCGATTCTACATGTGTGGTATCGTCGTGTGTGACGAGTACTCCACTTAAATTGTTAGTAACCACTCTCGACGGTAGGTGCGATGTCTCGTGTTGCTTCTTGTTGATGCTTGCTCGTGTTTGCCTCGTAGTAATAGATGCTTGCTCGTTGATTGCTTTCCAGTGTTTACCGTCTTAAGTGCTTCCGCTGGTACCTTTCGGAGACGATGCGAGCTTGCGATTATCTACACCTTCGGAATCCAACTTATCAACATTATTATGACTATTACCTCCTGTTACTCCTTGGTTTTGGGCTATCACATTATTACATTGTTGTGGATGATATGATTATTATAATGTTGATTATACTCGACGAAGGATCGAAGGTCTAGGCTATCCCGCCCCGATGCTTTGTTCCATTCGAGTCACCTAGGACCCGAGTTCCGGGTATTGTGTCTCTTGACGAGCGTGCCTAACAGCGTGTGGGATACTATGGGGTCCCCTTTTCTTACCGACCTAGCTTCAAACATTTCTGGTGGTGGCCCGAGATGATTTACCATTTCAAACCCCATGTGTGTGCTTGGTGGATCCCCTCGCAGTTTTTAAACAACCCGGGCCAGCGAAGACATGGTTTCTCTGTTGGTCCACACTTGTGAGCTAGGGAAGTCCCCTACTGTTCAGGTGAGGCTAACACCGACCTTGGCCATACGGAAGAGTCTGATCCGAGAGCGCGGCCGGCTCTTGGATTGGGTGTCGACTCCCCAGGGGCCACCCGGATTTGTGCGTTGTTAGTTAGAGGGACCTGTCGTTTCGGATCTCTAGGAACTAAATCATAAAATGGTTGCCTATGATGGGTAGCACCTGAGAGAGATGGGCGTGCGTGCGGAACCTTGTAATGGGCAGTTGGTACACCCCTGCAGGGTTAAATATTTTCGAGAATCCGTGTCCACAGTTATGGACGACTTGAGACCTACTGCTTTTTCATAGACAACAACAATTGAGACAATCTTAATATAACTTGATCAACGTGTTTGTGCCTTGACTGCTTCTTCTTTGTCGGGATGCGAAGAGGAGGAGAAGGATGGGATAGGTGTTATGTTTGCGTAAGAAGTTGATAGCAAGACTTGTTGGAGGCAATTCCTCATCGAATGCTTGGCTTCTTATCTTACTCTCTAGATCGTTAGCCACTGCATAAATGCTAGTGCGGCAGAAACCTCACCACTTACCCCATCCTTACCGTAAACTACTAGTTGTCCTGGAATGACGAGTGATGAAGTCCTTGCTGGGTCAGTTGACCACTACAGTTGGATGGTGAGTACTTCTGTACTCATGATACTACCCCCAAACTCTTTTCAGGGTTCTTGATCGACAACAGGTATGGTGATCGACGTTTTACTTGGAGACTCGACGACGACTAGTTAGGCGGATCCCGGCGGAGGGCCTTGACGCGTGTGGTTATGCGGATCGATGTTTTTCTCTTTGCCAGTAGGCATTTGATTGTAGTCTGTACTCAGACATGTATCTTCCGCTGTTGTAATGTATTAAAGCAGTTGTATGCCGATTGTATGAGATGTTGTATCCATGTAGCTGGAATGTTGTGATATCATGTTGGAAATCCGAGGCATAAGGCATTGTCATATGTCGCGGTGGGACCGATATGTGCTTCGTCCCCGGATCTGGATGGAAATATCTATATCTGGAACAGTACCGCATATTGGGCCTTACAGATGACCTGCGGAATGAGCGCACAAGGTTTGAAACATACAACCCTTGAACAAGTTAGTCTTCCCAAGATGATTTACTCATGTTTACAGTAGGCTTCACTCATAATGCAACTGAGCAAAAGTACAATGGTTTACCAATGTAACTCCAATATCATTACTGGAAGAAGAAAACTCAAAAGGTGTTATTTGTTTTTCAACACAGTACTGTAACACCTAATGAAGAAGGGAGTTTTGTCATACACAGCAACATAGGAATGTTGAAAACTCAACTAATCCATATTGGTCCCAAATGTAACTTCATGACTTGTAAAGTGTGAGGCCATAACCAGTAAACTGAATTAACTGAACAGATGTCAAACCTCCCCTATTTCTAGACACATTATTAACAGAGCACTTTATAACTAACCTAACCGGAAGACTTGAACATCACCAGGGCTGAATTTTAACAAGAGGATGTAATAATCAGAATGACTGACAGCAGCACATATGATATGGCTAGTTCAAGGAGATGCAACTGCATTTGGATATTTAGTCATCAGAATTGAACCCTCGCTTCCTTACTTTCTTTTGATGGTTTTACCATAGTCAACAACTATTTCATTTAATTTGTTTCTACGTAATTATTAAAAAATATTCCATTTTCAGTATTTTTAGCATGTCCTATTTTTAGCATAAGTCATGCCAAAATTCGCGGAAAATTTTGGCATGAACTTTGCTGAAAATAGGACATGTTGAGTACCCGAATTTGCCGGAACAGAAGTTAGTCAACATTCTAGCAATCTCAAGGCTTCATGGGTACCTGCAAACTCACATATATAGCACACGCTACACCCAGCAACACATATATAGACCACAAACAGCAGCATAAAACAATAAAACAGTTGGGAATGCCCAGATTTTCAGTTTGCTGGACACATACAGCACAACACAACACATGCATATAGCACAGGAACAAGAGGAAAGAAATACAAATTGCACTTAGGATATTGGAGCCATATTAACAAAATTCCATTGCACTTAGGATATTGTAGGGCCCCATTGCAGTTTGCTGTCTACTAGGAACTAACAAATCAACACTAGCAAGAATGCTAGCTAGCAACAACTAACAATATCCTAACAATTAACAATTACCAGGAGATGGGGAGCTTGTCGGGGGATGGACTAAAGCCCAGACTCAGCATTATGTCTATGGGCCGACTCACCTACCGAAGGCCCACAAACAAGACACGGCCTAAGGGCGGTTGCGCCAAGGAAAGAAGATCCAAGCCATAGAAGGAATTCGACTTACCTTGTATAGCACATACCATATTTGTAAAGTAGAATAGGACTCCACGTCGTGTCGGAGTCGGACTCGTGGAATCCCGGGACCCGGCGCCTTTATAAGTTGAGGTCCATGGGATTCAGAAAACGAACACTCTTAGCTTAAGGTAGGACTAGACACTTGTGGGAGAAACCTAGATCTCATGGAGACTAACTTTTCGATCGACTCTCCTGTAATCAGCCAAACTGACTCCTCTTTCGAGAGTCAGAACTCATAATAAGAGGAAGCATGAGTAGGCTTTTACCTCGAGAGAAAGAGGGGCTGAAACCTGGGTAAATCGCCGAGTCTCTTGTCAATGTCGACTCTCTCCACGAAATAGCCTCGCAGCAAAGGTGCCATGTTAAGTTCGACTCTTCGGACACATGACGTGACTTTCCCACTATACTTGGCGCCCACCGTGGGGCCTGCACTTGCAGGTGTCGAGATTATGGAGGGATCTCTGCAAGGCATGGAAAGATTAGTTACTGGACGGATCACCAGAAGCCGGCACGGGAAGCTCTACACTAACGACTCTACTGGGGGCCCTGTAGCCGATTCTGTCGAATCAGGATATCGGGTCCCGATCGGGTCCATCCACATCTTCATCGGCAAGATAGACAGACCTGAACCAGCGTCAGGCCCAGAAGCCTCCGCAGAAACATCGAGCCGGCCCTCTGTTATGCCTTATGGCTTGAAAAATGCATGAGCTACCTATCAGCTAACAAGAAGCCCTACAGGTATGGGTCGGCCAAACATCATCCCCCACCATTTCTTCGTAGGATTCGTTGGTGGGTCCCCGGTGTCGGAACACGCAGTTGGTATCCCGATCTATGAAGACCCAGAGAATCTCTCGAATGCCGGCTCATACCAAGAAAAGGACCAACATGAAGAAATCGGGTCAATCCGATCCATCAAACAAGGGGGATTCGGATCTGACCTAGAGGAATACAACCCAGATTCTCCCTACTTGAAGTCCGCTAGGGAAGAAGTCGTTTTTTCAACAGACAATCAAAGACAACAACACTCTTCAGAAGATAGGAGCCCAACTCCTAAATCCAACAACGTCCAGGATCTATCAGACGACTCAGACACACAAACCACCAACGTATGGCAGCGATTGAGCCGAAACAGAGTCGATCCTGACCAGAAGTTGGGTGAATATCACGAAAAAACTACAAAGTTGCAGAAGGATATAGGTTGGGAACGTCGAAATCTCGTAGAAGCTCAAGACCCGCTCTCACAACGATTATAGCACTATAAACCCCATGAGTCGATAAGCGACCGGCTCACACCTATAACCAACGCGTTGAAACGCATAAAGGAGGTAGCCGAAGACCTGAGAGGGCTCGTAGATGTTGTCGTCGGCTACGCCGAGTCCAACGAAGCAAAGTATGGGATAGTTCGAAACCAAAGCTGGACGCACAATAAGAAACGTAAACGCCTCGGCCACAATCACCAGGACCATGCCCAACCATCCCAGCAGGAACTAAGGTACCAGGACTGCACACAAGCCATCCAAGGAGCATGCCCTAAACATTCCTGTAATTCCCGACCAATCCCAACTGGTTAACCGCCGATTCCATTGTCGGTGCGCCTGGGATCTAGACTGTCCTCGCAAACCAACGCTAGTCTTTTCTGCACACTTTTTCCTCACTCGTGCGCACCCGGGATCAACTTCCTGGTCAGTCACCCATCCCAAGACTACTCCAAGCCAAGCATGCTTAACTTTGGAGTTCCTTGGAGCTGGGCTTCCGAAAAATAAGGTGCACCTTGTTGATATGTGTAGTCTATCATTCCTATTGAGATCCTGGGCTGTTACATATACCACCCCTCAAAGGAACCGACATCCCCGTTGGCCCAGCAGGAACGTTCCCTTTGGCACACGTTTGTGCGCGCCAGTTGCAGGCATCCAACATGTACCCCATGTAAGCCTCACCGACCGACACACACACACCGTGTAACCGCCAGGGTCGGCTCTGATACCAGCTGTAATGCCCCGACCACTCCTTACTGGTTAACCACAGATTCCATGGTCGGTGCGCCTGGGATCTAGACTGTCCTCACAAACCAACACTAGTCTTTTCTACAAATTTGTCCTCACTCGTGCGCACCCGGGATCAACTTCCCGGTCGGTCACCCATTCCAAGACTACTCAAAGCCAAGAACGCTTAACTTTGGAGTTCCTTGGAGCTGGGCTTCCGGAAAAGAAGGTGCAACTTGTTGATCTGAGTAGTCTATCATTCCTATCGAGATCCTTGGTTGTTACAATTCCAAACCTGGTCGCCCCGCTAGACACATTTGGGAACAGTTCAACTTCATGCAAGAATACAAACACCAAATTGAGGAAAGCATCCAAAAGGCAAATCAGTACGACAAATCCCCTGTCGGCTCGTGCTACTACAAGAGATCAAGAACGTGGACCCGCCTTCAATAAAATCTCGATTTCCATTTATTGTTCACCATATATTAAAGTCGATGTTCATCGCAACCAGGCTATCGCCATATATTAAAATTCGATTTTCATCACAACTAGGCTATCGCCATAAATTAAAGTCAATTTTCACCGCAACCAGGCTATCGCGATATATTAAAACTCGATTCTCATCGCAACTGGGCTACCGCCACATCTCAAAGTCGACTTTGTCGCACCGGCTCTTGCCACAACTATGCATAAAATATTTTTTCATAGTGTTTCCTACATATTACATCACATTACATATTGCAACATATTACATTGCATATTGCATTACAAAAAATTCTCAGAGACCTGGGGGCTTAATCAACCCTCTACCGACTCTTGGCATGTATATTGCTTTCTCAAGAGGAAAGAGCGGGAGCCTGATGATACTCATTGACTCAGACCGGAAAAATCCGGCATATACATATAAAAACTTGTGTTTGTTTAACTCAAGATAAAGGGGGGGGGGGTTCGATGGCTCCCATCAACCCTTACGTCCCGACAATATCTTGGCATACACATGGCTTGGCCACGCCACCCGGCTTGTACATTATAGAGCTTCCTTGACTAACGCAAAACCGGTTGGTCTGAATTTTGAGGTTTACAAAAACCATCTGTCGAATTTAGTCCTACGAGCCGGGCACGCTAGTTACTGGAAAGCCAGCTCTACAGAGATGTTTCAAATTTTCTAACCGATAATCTCTCTCAATGCGAGAAGATGAGGTTAAAGCCGACTTCTACTATCCTTTACATTACAGTCCTGCATTCATAGCATCATGCATATTTACAAAAAAAATCTTACAAATAAAAGTTAGACCTATGTGACTCGGCACACGCACTCAGGTGCACATACCGACTAATGGGGAGTACACTCCAAAAATTCTCTTCTCAAAGACCCGACATAACACAATGATGTTCATACCGGCTCTTGGGGACTACACTTCAAAAGCATTCTTCTCAAGCTAAAACTCGGATGCATACACCGACTCTCGGGAGCAACATTGCAAAAATTCCTTATCACAAGGTCTGGGCATTATGGTGCATACGCCGACTTTCCTACTCACAAAGACAATTGACTACAATCATAGCAACAACAGGTATAGAAACCGACTCAACTGAGGCAAAATTCTTCCAAAGAAGAAAGACAATTGCAAGTCTACGAAAGAACTGAAGATCGATTTGTTCCATGAAAAGATCAAAATCAAATTGCCACAAGGCAACATCCAATACAAGGTAGCATCAATGTACTTGACCAACACACGAGTCACGAAACCCGGGACAAGTCTCCCAATATTACAAACCCGGCACTACGGCCGTATTAAAAATATCATGAAGTTTTTCAAGAGCCAATAAACTTAAAAGCCTACGCCTGATCACTGGTCTTTCTCTGCGATGACGACCTGACATCACCTGCAGATGACATGATGGCATTACACATTTCAACCAAGTTCACATCAGAGATATCATCGATCTTCAGCTCATCTTCTTCCGCACCTGAAGCCGGCTCGACAGAACCAGTCGGCTCTGAGACCTTCTTCGGAGATGGAAGAAGAGAAAACTCGGTTGAAACTGGCAAATCGACTCGACGCCGCTTATTGGTATCATCATAACCAGCTTCTAAGTAAGACAAATCCATTTCATAAGCTATCATGGTCGCAGCAGAATGAATCTCCCTACGAATCTTGGTGTGGTCATCTTTGGAGAACTTCGAATTGTCGGCCTTGAAATCAGGAAATCCGACAGCCAACAATTCCGGCTTCAAGCAAGGATGATAGGCTTTAGAAAGCTCCAGGCCTCGCATCACACCCATCCGGAAAGCTGAGTGCTTACCAAGTTTTACCCAGTCAGGCACAACCGAAAGAGGCCCCATCGTATCAGTGATCCTCTTCATGCTTGGGGGCTTCGGCTGGGTCGCTCCTACAGCCTTGCAGGCACCTTCAAACAGTTGCTTCATAATGGCAAAGGTGCAAGTCAATTTCATTGCAGGTGACTCTTTCACAATGTCATTCTCTTTACCTGCAAAAAGATAAGCTTATCAGACAAATTACACAGAAAGTCGGAGAAACAAAAGATACCAAAAGCTTGTCCGACTCACCAAATAATGCTGATACAAGTCGGTTGACGCTCCCCTTTAGCGTCTCAAGAATCTTCTCAACCGACTCTAACTTCTTCTCAGCCGCATCACGCTGAGCCTGCCTATCATCATATGCCTTTGTCAAAGCATTATGAATCTCAGCAGAGCCGGCTTTCACCTGATTTATCTGATCCTCCTTCTTCTTCAGCTCATCAAGTAGCTTGTCAAATTGCTTCTCAGCCTGCTCACGCTTGGCCATCTCAGCACTACATCTCTCCTCCACCTGACAAGCGTCACTTCCAAGCTTCAAAGCAAGAGCCTGTCAAAAATAAAGACAAATCACTAATTATCTACTCAGACACCCTGCCTAACCAACTACTTGGGGGCTACAGCTTCAAAATTCTAACCCGATGAAATAAAATTTCACCGACTCACGGGAGTTACAGCCCATGAAGTTTCATCGTCTCTAGCTTTTCCGACTTATGATCTTATGCTGACTCCCCAAGAAACACAACCCACCATGGTTGATTAAACCAAACCATGCTGGCTTATGGGGGCTACAGATATTATATCACACAAAAAGCATAAAAAGATACCTTATAGTGCTGTCGAAGCTGGACAACTATGTAATGCTGCTCAGTGGTACAGGCTAGTGATCGCTTGTATAAATCCTCAAGAGAAGATTTCTCAGAAGTCAGCTCACGTGATCGACTCTTCACCTGCTCTTTACTATCTACGACTTTTGCTAGCACTGTTTTAGCATGTGGGCTGCCCTGGTGAGTCCCTGTAATCATCACTTCATCATCAATTACCTTCTCCAAGGGAGTCGGGGTAGCACTTGGAACCTCCTCAACAATTCGAGCCTCTGGCTTCTTGGCTCCAACAACGGGAGAAGTATCCTTGTAAAGGTCCGAAGGTTTCGACTCATCTAAGCCGGCCTTCTTCACAATCTCAATCTCTGGCAAAACCGCCGACTCCTTTATGACTTCAGATTCGGCCAGATCAATCCAAGCGCTATCCAAAGGAAAACACATGACTTATCAGAAAGACATACATAAGCAGAAAAAATATAGCACATCAATAAAGGTACTCACACACGATTTATAGGGATGGGTGCTTCAGCGAATGAACCCTCAGAAGAAGAATTGCCGGCTTGTGGCGGTTCATCCCTAAAATCTCCCGCCTCACGAGCACGAGTCGACGCTTCAGCAGCCTTGCTTCGAACACGTCGAGGCTCCTTTTCCAGAATCAAGAGAGGGTCCTCCGAGTTGGTACTACGGGTACGTTTCTTTGAGCCTAGGGCCTATTGAGCAAAATACAATGTAAGGATACAAAAAGTCCTACAAACTGAGAAGAGCCTCTGACTCTCCTTGTGAGAGTCGTATTCAATGGGAGGAACCTCATCTTTTTCCACCTCCTCTTCCTCCTCCTCATCTTCATTATCACCCAAGTCACCCTATGAGAGACGAAAAGGGTTAGAAAAAGATAGAGAAGTGTAGTTCAGAAAAAAAAGAACGATCGACTCTAACTGTATGACTCGGACTCTTAGCACCACCAGCAAAATCTTGTCCTGCAGTCCACCATGGGTCGTCGTCCTAGAAGAAGGAAGAGTAGGAAGTTCAAAAAACACTTCAAGCAAACAGCAGAACAAAATAGATGGTAAGAACATACCTTGGGAGATGGATTGGCTACGCAGAATGGAGCTAGACCGACTCTCCTCAGATCATCAAGCTTCTCCTGAAGAAACTTCTTGCAAGCTCTCGCCATCTCATCAGGAGAAAGCTCATTATGAGCAAAACAAATGGGGTCATCTTTCCCAGTGTATTCGCACATAAGACGATCCCTTGTACTAAGAGGATGGACCTTCCAACCAACCCAACACCGGATTAAATCCCTGCCAGTAAGACCTTGGGCGAACAAGGCCTTCATCCAAGAAATTATCTGCTCGTTCCACTTTGGTGCTTCTCCTTAGGTTAAAGATTTAGATTATCATGGAACACTAGCCGGCTCTCACGAAAGCCGGGCAGAGGATGCTCACCAGGAATCTCTTTGGCAGCACAAGAAAAATAGGACATATGCCAGTCCTTCACCTTGCTAGTAAGCCGAGGAGAAGGGAAGATCGACTTGGCCCGCTTCTGGGTAGTAACTCCTCCACATTCCAAAGCCGGCCCTCCACTATATTTAGTTTGCTTGTTGTAGTAGTACAATTCGGCAAACAAACTAAGAGTCGGCCTTATTTTCAAGTAGGCCTCACAAAACACTTGAAAGTGACATATATTGAGCACCGATTTGGCATTCAAATCTTGAAGATGCACCATATAGAAGTGCAACACACTCCTGAAGAACTTCGACCCGGGAGGACAAAAACCCTGGGTCACATGATCAGCAAAAATAATGATTTGACCCTCTTTGGGCTCAGGCCGAGTTTCCTCCCTAGGGACTCGACACTTGATCTCGTCCTGGGGCAGAACGATTCCGTCTGCCACCATTTTATTCAATTGATCAAAAGTCGCATGACTTTTTCCCAGTTCGCCTCTACTGTTGTTCTTAGAGTCGGCGGCTTCGGTGGTTTTTTCCAGGCTGGCTTCTTCTGGGCAGCGGTCTTCTTTCCCATGGCACGAGAGTCGGATCTAGAACATAAAAGATGATATATACTGAGCCGACTAAAACAAGCAATAGATGGGTAAATCCGAGCGTGTCCCAGCGTCGACGATCTTCATTGTGTTTCGCGTGCGCATCCCGGAATCATATCACCCCCGGGGGATCCGACCCCCGACAGCAGGTGGCGTTACTTCATCAAAGCTTGGAATGGGCGTTACCCCTTCCGAGATAGGCGACTTTTCTATTGCCGCTTGAATACTATATTAAAGCGCCAAAAAATCAGCAAAACCAACAAAAATGGGTAATGTCGAGGGGGATGGACTAAAGCCCAGACTCGGCATTAGGTCTATGGGCCGACTCTCCTAACCGAAGCCCCACAGAGAAGACCCGACCCAAGGACGGTTGCACCAAGGAAACAAGATCGAAGCCGTAGAAGGAATTCGACTTACCTTGTATAGCTCTTAACATATTTGTAAAGTAGAATAGAACTCCCCTTCGTGTAGGAGTCGGACCTGCGGAATCCTGGGACCTGGCGCCTTCATAAGCCGAGGTCCATGGAGTCCAGGGTCAAGAATAATCTTAGCCTAAGATAGGACTAGACACTTGTAGGCGAAACCTATATCTCATCGAGACTAAGTTTTCGATCGACTCACTTGTAAACAGCAAAACCGACTCTTCTTTAGAGAGTCGGAACTCATAATAAGAGGAAGTAGGAGTAGGCTTTTACCTCGAGACAAAGAGGGGCTGAAACCTTGGTAAATCTCCGAGTCTATTGTCAATGTCAACTCTCTGAATGAAATCGCCTCGCAGAAAAGGTCCCATGTTAAGTTCGACTCTTCGGACATCTCCCGTGACTTTTCCACGATAGTTGGCGCCCACCGTGGGGCCTGCGCTCGCAGGTGTAGAAATTCTGTAGGGAGCTCTGCAATCCATGGAAGGATTCGTTGCTGGACAGATCACCAAAAGTCGACGCGGGAAGCTCTGCATTGACGACTCCACTTGGAGCCCTGAAGCCGATTCCATCAAATCAGGATATCGGGTCCCGATCGGATCCATCCACATCTTCATCCGCAAGACAAACGGATCTGAGCCAGATCCGGATCTCAAAATACCTGTCGAAACCTCAAGTCGACTACCCGTCATACCTCATGGCCAGAAAAATGCACCGGCTACCTACCAGCTAACAAGCACTCCTACGGGTATGGGTCGGCTAGATACCATCCCCCACCATCCCTTCGTAGGATTCATTGCTGGGTCTCCAGAATCAGAACATCCGGTCGGTGTCCCGATCTACGATGATCCAGAAAATCTCTCGAATTCCGGCTCATATCAAGAAGAGGACCGACGAGAAAAAACCGGGTCAATCCGATCCGTCAAACAAAGGGGAATCGGATCTGACCCAGAGGAATACAACCCGGATTCTCCCTACTTCAAGGACCATAAGGAAGAACCACTTTCCACAACAAACGATCGAGGACGACGACATTATTCAGAAGATAGGAGCTCGGCTCCTAAACCAGACGACGTCCAGAATCTATCAGACGACTCAGACACACAAACCACCAATGTGTGGCAGCGATTGAGCCAGAACAGAGCCAATCTTGACCAGGAGTTTGAAGAATACGAGGAAAGAACGACAAGGTTACAAAAGGAGATAGGCTTGGAACGCCGAACTCTCGCAGAAGCTCAGCACCGGCTCTCACAGCGACTACAGCGCTATAACCCACATGAGTCGATTAGCAACTGACTCACACCTATAGCCAACACGTTAAAACACATAAAGGAGCTAGCCGAAGACCTGAGAGGGATTGTACATGCTGTCGTCGACTGCGCCGAATCCAATGAAGCAAAATATGGCATAATTCCAAATCAAAGTCGGACGCATAATAAGAAGCGTAAATGCCTCGACCACAATTCCCAGAGCCATGCCCAACCATCCCAGCAGGGACAAAAACACCAAGATTGCACACAAGCCATCAAAGGAGCATGCCCAATGTATTCCAGACCTGGTTGCCCCGCTAGACACACTTGGGAGCAGTGCAACATCATGCAAGAATACAAACGCCAAATCGAGGAAAGCACCCAAAAGGCAAATCAATACGACGAAGCCCTTGCCGTCTCGTACTACTACAAGAGATCAAGAACGTGGACCCGCCCTCAATAAGAGCCGTATTTCCATCCCTTGTCCGCCACATACTAAAATCGATTTTTATCGCAAATCAGGCTATCGCCATTATTTAAAGTCGATCTTAGAATCACATTTCGGCTATCGCCATTATTTAAAGTCGATCTTAAAATCGCATTTCGGCTATCGCCATTATTTAAAGTCGATCTTAGAATCGCATTTCGGCCATCGCTATTATTTAAAGTCGATCTGAGAATCGCATTTCGGCTATCTCCCTTATTTAAAGTCGATCTTAAAATCACATTTCGACTATCGCCATTATTTAAAGTCGATCTTAGAATCGCATTTTCGGCTATCGCCATTATTTAAAGTCGATCTTAGAATCGCATTCCGGCTATCGCCATTATTAAAAGTCGACTCTGATCGCAAACAGGCCAACGCCATAATTTAAAGTCAACCCTGATCGCAAACAGGCCAACGCCATAATTTAAATACGACTTTGATCGCAAAAACAGGCTAAAAACGCCATAAAGTCGACTCAGTCGCACTGGCTCTCGCCACAACTATGCATAAAATAATGTTTTCATACTCTTTCATACACATCACACTACATTACATATTGCATCATATCGCACAATGCATTACAAAAATTCTCAGAGACCGGCTCTTGGCATTACATGCTTGATCAACCCTCTACCGGCTCAGGGCATGTATATTGCTTTCTCAAGGCAAAAGAAGGGGAGCCTGATGACGATCATCGAGTCCGACCGGAAAAAGCCGGCATATACATGTAAAAACTTTTGTTTGTTTACCTAAAGATAAAGTGGGTTGGATGGCTCCCACCAACCCTTACATCCCGACAATATCTTGGCATACACATGACTTGGCCACGCCACCCGGCATGTACAGTATAGAGCTTCCTTAACTAACGCGAAATCGGTTGGTCTGAACTTCGAGGTTCAAATAAACCATCTATCGAATTTAGTCCTACATGTCGGCATGATAGTTATAGGAAAGCCGGCTCTACAGAGAAGTTTCGACTTTCCTAACCAATAATCTCTCTCAATGCGAGAAGATGAGGTTAAAGCCAACATCTACTAGCCTTTACATTACAATCCTGCATTTCATAACATCTTGCATATTTAAAAATTTATTTTCAAATAAAAGTTAGACCTATGTGACTGGGCGCTCGCATTCAGGTGCAAATACCGACTCATGGGACTACACTTCGACAGAAATCTCTTCTCAAGATAAGACCCGGTACAGCACCCAGATGCATGCACCGAATCTTGGGAGCAACATTGCAAATAATTCCTCATCACAAGGACTGGGCTTTCTGGCGCATATGCCTACTTTCCTGCCCACAAGGACAATTGACCCCAAAGACAGGTACATAACTGACTCAACTAAGGCCAAACTCTTCCAGAAAAGAAAAAAATATCGCAAGTCGATAAAAGCGTAAAGACAGGAACTACAAAATTGACTTGTGCCTTGAAACGATCAAAATCAAACTGCCACAAGGCGAACATCCGAGACCAGGAAGCGTCAAAGTACTTGACCAACACACTGGTCACGAAACCCGGGACAAGTCTCCCAACATGACAAACCGCACTATGGCCATATTAAAAATATTACGAAGTTTTTCAAGAGTCAATCGACTCAAAAATCCTACGCTTGATCACCAGCCTTGTTCTGCGACGACGACCCGGAAGCACCTGCAGATGACATGATGATATTGCACATTTCAACAAAGTCTTCATCAAAGATATCATCCATCTTCAGCTCATCTTCTCCCGCCCCTGAATCTGGTTCGACAGAGTCAGCCCGCTCTGAGGCCTTCTTCGAAGATGGAAGAAGAGCAAACTCGGTTGGGATTGGAAGAACGACTCGGTGCCTCTTATTGGTAGCATCATAACCGGCTTCTAAGTAAGACAACTCCATTTCATCAGCTATCTTGGTCGCAGCAGAACGAGTCTCCTTACGAATCTTGCTATGGTCATCTTTGGAAAACTTCTAGTTGTCGGCCTTGAATTCAGGAAAGCCGGCAGCCAACAATTCCGGCTTCAAGCAAGGGTGATAAGGTTTGGCAAGCTCCAGGCCCCGCATCACTCCCATCCGACAAGCTGAGCGCTTACCAACTTCCACCCAGTCCGCCAAAACCGAAAGAGGCCCCATCATATCAGTGATCCTCTTCATGCTTGGGGGCTTTGGCTGGGTCGCGCCTGTAGCCTTGCAGGCACCTTCAAATAGTTGCTTCGCAATGGAAAAAGTGCAAGTCAATTTCATTGTAGGTGACTCTTTCACAATGTCATGCTCCTTGCCTGCAAAAATATAACCCGATCAGAAAAATACTATAGAAAGTCAGAAAAACAAAGGATATCAAAAGCTCGTCCGACTCACCAAATATTGCCGATACAAGTCGGGTGACGCTCCCGTTTAGCATCTCAAGCATCTTCTCAACCGACTCTTGTTTCTTCTCAGCCGCATCACGCTGAGCCTGCATACTATCAGATGCCTTTGTCAAAGCATCATGAATCTCAGCAGAATTGGCTTTCACCTGATTTATCTCATCATCCTTCTTCTTCAGCTCATCAAGAAGCTGGTCTACTTGCTTCTGAGCCTGTTCACGCTTGTCCATCTCAGCCCTACATCTCTCCTCCACCTGACAAGCGTCACTCCCAAGCTTCAAAGAAAGAGCCTTTTGAAAATAAGGACAAATCATTAAGTATCTACTCAGACACCCTGCCTAACCAGCTACTTGGGGGCTACACCTTCAAAATTTTAATACCCGGTGAACTAAAAACTTCACCGACTTATGGGAGTTACAACCCAAAAAGTTTTTATCGGCTCTAATTTTTCCGACTTATGATAACTCCACAAGAAACACAACCCACCATGGTTTACTCAACTAAACCATGCCGGTTTATGGGGCTTACAGGAATTATATATCACATAAAGCATAAAAAGTTACCTCATAGTGTTGCCGGAGCTGGAGAACTATGTTATGCTGCTCAGTGGTACAGGCCAGTGATCGCTTGTATAAATCCTCAAGAGTAGATTTCTCAGAAGTCAGCTGACGAGATCGACTCTTTACCTGTTCTTTGCTATCTACGACTTTGGCTAGCACTGTGTTTAGCAGGTGGGATGCCCTGGGGAGTCCCTGTAATCGTCACTTCATCATCAATTACCTTCTCCAAGGGAGTCAGAGTAGCACTTGGAACCTCCTAACCAATCTGAGCTCCGGCTTCTTGACTCCAACAACGGGAGAAGTATCCTTGTAAAGATCCAAAAGAATCGACTCATCCAAGCCGGCCTTCTTCAAAATCTCAATCTCCGGAAAAACCGCCGGCTCCTTTATGGCTTCAGATTCGGCCACATCAATCCGAGGACTATCCAAAGGAAATCACATGACTTAAAGAGTCGACGCTTCAACAGCCTTGCTTCGAACACAACGAGGCTCATTTTCCAGAATCAAGAGAGGATCCTCCGAGTCGGTACTGCGGGTACGTCTCTTTGAGCCTAGCGCCTATTAAAGCAAAATACAACGTAAGGATACAAAAAAGACCAACAAACTAAATAAAAGCCGGAATATATATATATATATATCGGTGGATCTACATTTTGACTCTCCTTGTGTGAGTCGGCTTCCACGGGAGGAACCTCATCTTGTTCCACCTCTTCTTCCTCCTCCTCCTCTTCATTATCTCCCGAGTCACCCTATGAGAGATGAAAAAGATCATAAAAATAAAGGGACAAGCACTATGGAAAAGAAGAATGATCGACTCTTACTGTGTGACTCGGACTCTTGGCACTACCAGCAAAATATTGCCCTGCGGTCTACCATGGGTCGTCATCCTGGAAGAAGGAAGAGCCAGAAGTTAAAAAAAACACTTCAGGCAAACAATAGAACAAAATAGATAAGTAAGAACGTACCTTAGGAGCTAGATTAGCTATACAGAATGGAGCTAAACCGACTCTCTTCATATCATCAAGCTTCTCCTGAAGAAACTTCTTGCAAGCTCTCGCAATCTCATCCGGAGAAAGCTCATTATGAGAAAAACACATGGGGTCATCTTTCCTAGTATATTCGCACATAAGGCAATCCATTATGCTAAGAGGATGAATCTGCCAAACAACCCAACATCGGGTCAAATCCCTACCAGTAAGCCTGTGGGCAAATAAGGCATTCATCCAAGCAATTATCTGCTCGTTAATCTTTTTGTGCTTCTCCTTAGGGAAAGATTTAGATTATCATGGAACACTAGCCGACTCTCACGAAAGCCGGGCAGGGAATGCTCACCATGAATATCTTTTGCGGAACAATAAAAATAGGACTTCTGCCAGTCCTTCACCTTGCTAATAAGCCGAGGAGCAGGGAAAAAATCGACTTGGCCCTCTTCTGGACCTTAACTCCTCCACATTCCAAAGCCGGCCCTCCACTGTACTCTGTTTGCTTGTTGAAGTAGTAGAATTCGGCAAACAAACTGAGAGTCGGCCTGATTTTCATGTAGGCCTCACAAAACACTTGAAAGTGCCAAATATTGAGCACCGAATTGGCACTCAAATCTTGAAGATGCAGCTGCAGTGCAACACACTCCTAAAAAACTTTGACCCTGGAGGGCAGAAGCCTCGGGTCACATGATCAGCAAAAACAATGATTCACCCTCTTTGGGCTCAAGCCGGGTCTCCTCCCCAGGGGCTCGCCACTTGATCTCGTCTCGGGGAGGGAGAATTCCATCTGCTAACATCTTGTTCAAATGCTCTAAAGTCACGTAGCTCTTCGCCCAGTTCGCCTCCAATGTTGTCCTTGGAACCACCGGCTTTGGTGGCTTTTCTCCCGCCGGTTTCTTCTGGGCACCGACCTTTTTTCCCATGGTGCAAGAGTCAGGACTAAAACATAAAAGATGATATATACTGAACCGACTAATACAAGCATTAGATGATCCGATCTTCACAAAAGTCAAAATCAAGATCGACTCTATGACAGTTATATGGTTCTGATTTAAGAAGCTGAACGGAAATCGTCTCTATGGTAACTACATGGTTCAAATCTAGGAAGTCGGGAAGAAATCGACTCTACGATGGTTAGACAAGCAGGTTTCACAATGTGTGGTGAAACGGACAGATCTACGGAGCTCATAGAAAATCAAAGGAAAATATGAACGGGTTGATAATCTACAGGAGACCCTAAACATTCAAGAGATCTACAGATCTAACTTATTTCTCCAGATAAATAGCAGGTATAAGGAGGCATCTAAATATGTCACTAAAAATTACGCGCCCATTCACATATCAAAATCCATCATTGAGGAACTATTTCAAGTAGTCGAGACAGTAAAAGCTCGACGAACTGCGGCAATGGCGACGAGCAAATCCACTGGGAAACAAGTGGTAGGCGATGAAAGACTTACTCGGTTAACACACGAGAGTGGCACGACCCTAGTCCGTTCTTCGCGAATCGCCAAAGAAAGGAAAGATTGAAGTCACGGAGGAGATGAAGCCCGAACTTGCGGTGCGGATGGAAGAAGACGATAGAGAGAAGGTATGGATGGGATGGAAAGGAAGATGGGGACCGAGACCTACTTATAAAGGCAGTTGTCCCAGAACCCGAGGCGTCGCATGATGACGTCCAACAGCAGGAAATCCCTCGATTTCCGCAAACAAATCTAGCGGGCATTAATTGCGCCGCCAAGATCGGGATAATGACCGTTCGAAAGATTCCAAAAATAAACGGAAGAATTAGATCCGTTGTTGAAAAACAGAACCGGGGTTGAACACCGAAGGATATGAGTCGTTATGATTGCGAGAGCCGGCTCAATAAAGATTGATATTTTGAAGGTCAGGAAAATATATACCGACTTTCCAAAAGCAAGTTCTAAAAAAGAATGAGAGTCGGCTAACTCAAGCTAGAGAGTCGGCCATCAAAATGAAGACAAGAAGATTGACGTGAAGACTGAAGCATGACACCAATCCTGGGGGCTAATGTTGGGGGGATGGACTAAAGCCCAGACTCGGCATTAGGTCTATGGGTTGACTCTCCTAACCAAAGGCCCACAGAGAAGACTCGGCCCAAGGACGGTTGCGCCAAGGAAAGAAGATCAAAGATGTAGAAGGAATTCGACTTACCTTGTATAGCTCTTAACATATTTGTAAATTAGAATAGAACTCCACTTCGTGAAGGAGTCGGACCCGCGGAATCCTGGGACCCGACGCCTTTATAAGCTGAGGTCCATGGAGTCCAGGGTCACGAAAAATCTTAGACTAAGATAGGACTAGACACTTGTCGGAGAAACCTAGATCTCATCGAGACTAAGTTTTCGATCGACTCACTTGTAAACAGCAAAACCGACTATTCTTTAGAGAGTCGGAACTCATAATAAGAGGAAGCATGAGTAGGCTGTTACCTCGAGACAAAGAGGGGCTGAAACCTGGGTAAATCGCCGAGTCTATTGTCAATGTCGACTCTCTCGATGAAATCGCCTCGCAGCAAAGGTCCCATGTTAAATTTGACTCTTCGGACATTTGCCGTGACTTTTCCACGACAATTACCCCTTCCGATATAGGCGACTCTTCTATTGTCGCTTGCATACTATATTAAAGCATCAAGAAAATTAGCAAAACCAACAAAAATGGGTAATAAATTGCACAAAAACTTAACTTACCCCATTGAAACTGTAAAGTGGCCAGCGTCATCATCCTCCGAATCCCTCGATGATGGAGATTCGGTCTCAGTATGTTTTCCACCAACTGCGCCTCCCTCAGGGTGTGACGGCTTGGAACAAATCAGACGCTCCCCAAGATCGACACCTTTCTCCAAAGGAACATCATAGTCGAAACTCCGGGTCCGCCTCCTTGAGCCCTCCACTTCCTAAAAAGATGGAAATGAAGATTTATAGTATACATTTTCCAAAGCAAGGAGAGTCACCCGTCGACTCAATACCTCATTATCTAAGGAAATCACGGTTTCCGCCCTAGCATTCTTTTCTCCCATCGGGTCTTCCCCAATAGGCTCGTCCTAGTTCCCATAAAGGGAGAGGAAAAATAAATTATTATTAATAAGAGACAGGGAATGAGAGTAAGGAGAAATAATAACTTTTCCTCCTCCACTTCCTCGTCCTCCTCGTCATCCTCATCCTCAACTTCTTCAGTAGGGGTCAAGGAGCTGTTTATAGACCTCAAAAGGTCTCTGGCCTATGAACAAAGAACGAACACGTTATGATCCTTTTCCCTATAGAAATAGGGAAGGAATCAATATGATTCGTAAATTTACCTAAGGAGCTAGATTCTCGATACAGAAAGGAGCCCAGCCCACTTCGCTCACCACCTCCAAAGGCTCACATAAAAACTTCTTGGTGGCTCGAGCTGTCACTGTTGGCTAAAAGACGGTCTAAGAAAATCTCTCAGAATTGGAATATTCGCACAAAAGCTTCATACGCTCACTTAGAGGTTGCACGTCCCATTCAACCCAGCACCTGATCAAGTGAATGGCACTAAGGCCAGGAGCTAGCGAAGCCTTAATTCGCCTGAAAACAGGGGCCAGTGCCTCTTTGTCTTCTGCACTCGGCCAGGAGTTCAGAACAATAGAGTATATGAGACCATTTTCGCGAAAATCCAGCAAAGGAGGTTGACTCGCTAGGCTAGTATCTTGACAGTACAAGAAAGATTTCTACCAATATCTTATGTGTCTATAGAGCCTCATCGACGGATAATTGCATCTGACTCGTTGCTGAAGTGTAACGGCTCCACGTTCAAATGGTTGACCCCCGCTGCTTTCTATTTTCTTATTGCAATAGAAGTATTCCTGAAAAAGAGGAATTGAAGGTCTCCTTTGCAGATACACTTCACAAAAAATTGTAAAGTTCCCGATGTTAACAACGGAATTGGGGGCTAAATCTTGGGGGTGTAAGCCATAAAATTAAAGAAGCTCGCGGGAGAAAAGAGACCCGGGAGGACGGAACCCTCGGATCACATGATTAAAAATATTACGAAATTGCCATCTTCAGGTTGAGGACGGGTCTTATTTGCGGGGGCTTCCCACTTAATAATTTCCCGAGAGGGAAGCAGCCCTTGATTTTCCAATTCATGGAGGCGTTCCTCCGTCACAGTACACCTCGCCCAGTCACAATAGAGAGTTGATTTGTGCTTGGTAGTTGTCATCTTCCTCTTCTTGGGTTGTTCAGCCCTTTTGGTGTCACTGACTTTCTTCATTGTTAAATCAAAGGGGTGGCTGGAAAGGACAAGGTAAAACGGAAAAAGTATGAAGATAAACGTTGTGGGAATTGAACTCGCAAACGATTTTTAGTACTCAAGGAAAGCACGATCGATCTATCAGAATAGAAGACATACCAAAAAGTTTCCCCGGTCTATTTGAAGGAACACGGGTTGAACTGATTTGCTCAAAAATATGCGCGAGTAAAGATTATAAAACTTTGGGGTGGGTAAAAACCTTGTACACTGGATTGACAGTTGATGTGCCTTCATTTACATCTCTTGGGGTTCATCACGTTGGGGATGCCCGTCGATTGAGACGGAGATTCTGATCTCATAGAACATTCATTGATGAAGATAGCCATTGTACGACCACCAGGTGTTTTTCCCTATCGTGGGACCAAAAACTACAATCTCATCGCCGTCTTCGACAAGAGGATTGCCATCACCGGACGGAGTAAGGATGACCACTACAGATTAACATGGTACATGCTCGGCTCACCCCATCTCTGTCCTTGGGAGTTTGAAGATGTCGTTTATAGTAGGGGGTGGTACTACGCTGTGACAAACCATGGTACTTGTTACATGTGGGATCCATTGTTATTTACATATAAGATGGAGGTAATAAGGAATTTACATATATGTTATTCGCCTCATTGTTGGTTCCATTCTTTAGTTAGAATTGTAGGTTCGATGCAGCCCCCACTTTTCATTCGATCGACGCATCAATTTAAGGAGTATGACCGCCGGATGATCAATTGGTTTAATGGTGATCAGGAATGGTACATCGTTCCTGATGATCGGCGCCATGACTACTTAAAGTATACTCATTGCTACTCGTGCGGGTTGTTGTACATGTCGTTGACGACGAACCTGAAATTCCATTCCTGAACCGGACAATTCGATCTTACAAGGGCGTTGTCTGCGATATTGATGCATCACCCGGGCGAAGTGATCAACTCCGGGGCGTAGAATGGCAGGCGTTTAGCGACTTAGGTCAATACTCCATATTTTTCGGCCATAGTTATCCTCACGTGCTGAAAATATCACACGTGCGCACTGGCGATGATGGCTTGCCGTTCATTAAGCATGGTTGTGTTTTCCTTGCTGGTTCTCGCAACTCCATATTTGAAATCGTAGCATTGCGTGAGATATTTCATTTTCAATTGGACGGCTCTCCTATGTTGGGTTGTGTATTGAACCCAAACAGGGACTACTGGACGAGCCGTCGATTAGGAAGTGTGTGGATAGTGCCGTCGCTGCAAAACTTCAAGTGTTGGACCAACCGGGATCAGGACGCATGAATGTGTAGTAGTTTCACCCTTAATATCTAAGGGGTGTATTTATGTAACCGAAGCACACATGTGCTACACATGAAGCACACATACTATTCATCGTATGTGATTTTTTGTTATCAGAGATGCATTGGATAAATAATATCAACTCCGTCAATCAAATTCTGACTTCATTTGACAATTTCAATGCATTGTTTGGATTATTTTTGATCAAAATGGCCCTAAAATTAAAGATCAAAAGGTTTCTCGTATCATCTCATTCGGGTAAACACTAATGTCCGTTTGTGATAAGACTATAGCACATACAATTGTATACTTCTGCTGGTGCCCACTTCATGAATCAACCACATTATTTTTAAATCCTTTGAACCCCAAACTTTTTATGTGTTCAACATTAAGCATTCACACTAAGGTCCTGAAATTTCGACTCATTTTGACTTCATTTGGCAATTTCAATTCATTGATTGAATTATTTTTGATCAAAATGACCGTGAAATTTAAAATCAATTCAAACGGCCTCTAACATGTATGAGACTTGGCATGCTATCGTTATTTGACCCACATGGTAGCTGGTAAAATATTGAGAGGATTATCAAAAAATTTAGATACACTTCGCGTACAAACTAGACCATTCCTTTTGAAGTATTAGGGGTTCGATCGGAATCAACCACATTACAAAAGACATCACTTTATTTCTAATTCCTTTAACCCCCAAACTTTTAATGTGTTAGATGGCACCGAAGTAGTGCTCCTCGTTGGTTACCCAAGTGGAAGGTGTGGATGTAGTAGCTGCAAATTTCGCTTACACGAGGACTGTAAGGTTTATCGAATCCAGTAGGACTCGGAGAAGTATGTGTTTGCTGCTCTAGCGCTGATAGAAGACGTGGACCTTCACACAAAAGCAAATAACTTTGCTCCCAACGAGAACAGAGAGGTTTTCAATCTCTCTGACCTTGTCCTTTACAAAGGATCAAAACACCAAGGGAATAATAATGGTGATTGCAACTGAAAGGAAATAAAGAAGTAAAGAGTTGAGGTGTAAACAGTGGTGAAAATATGGATCGGGCTCCCATGATGTTCACTAGTGATGCCTCTCTCCCAAAATACGTTAGAATAGCTAAGCTGGGTGAACAAATTACAGTTGGGAAATTGACAGAATTATAAACGCATCGCAATGCTAATTATGCTTCAAAGAAAGTTAGAGGCTCACAAGTATGGATAGTACGCCAAGACAAGTAGACTAAAATCAAACTGCATCTACTCACTAGTCATCCACCTTGATATATATATCCAAAACATCTCGCTGGTATTAAGTTGAGATCCCCACCCAAAGTGTAAACCCAAAGCAATAACCCAAAGTTGACTCCGCGGTTACAAGCACCGTTGTTTTCTCCCTGGTGGCAACAGCACATCCCCTAGTCTCATGTTTCTCTCACTCAAGCTAGACATCGGGGCGCATGAACCCACAATTAAGCATAAACGCTCCATCTTGGAGTTACTATGTACTACTTGGCCAAAGCAATAAAAAGCAACGGAGAACATGCAAGAATTACTCAAGAAAAAAATATAAAAGGGGAACCAAATATATAACTCATCACAATCTGAACATAATCTCATAATCCATCGGATCCCAGCAAACACATCATAGCAACAGCGGAAAGAATTACATAAATGCCTTGATCATGTAGGGAAGATCACAAGGACTAAGAATTGAAGCACAAGATTAGAGAGAAGACATCACATAGCTACTGGTCATGGACCCATGGTCCAAGGGCGATACTCACGGTACATCCGGGAAGCGCTCATGGTGGTGGAGAAGCTCCCGGAGGTCAATCCTCCCTCCGGCAGGGTGCAGGGAAGAGGTCTTCTGGTGCTCCCGATCTTGGAAGCGAGGCAGCGGCGGAACAAAGGTTAAAATCGTGATGCAAGGTTCTCCCTGAGGTTTTCCATGAAGGGGTGTAAATATAGGCTGAAGGGGGAAACAGGGGGTGGCCCCTCCCCCTAGGCGCCCAGGTGGCGCGCCTAGGAAAGGGGTCGCGCCCCCTGTCAGTCTGGGAGGGGGTGGGCCCCCTTTGGCCCTCCTTCGATGATTCCCAAAGCTTCTGTTGCACTGATTTTTTATATATTTTTTGGAACTTTTGGAGCTCTGTAAGTATGGTTAAAACCTGCAATTCACAGACATCCGCAGACAGAAACTGGCACTGGGTGCATTGAGCTAGTAGTTTACTCCAAATATGTGTAAAAAGATATGAAAGTGTAGAAAAACACATAGAAATGTCACCTAAAGGAGCATGGAACAAGAAGAAATTATAGATATGTTGGGGATGTATCAACATCCAAGCTTAATTCTTGCTTGTCCTCGAGTAGGTAAATGATAACACAGAAAATTTCTGTGGTGACATGCTAACACACATATAAGAACTTCAAAGTAAAGCAAGTAAGATATGCAATTCAAGTCAAGAAAATAACAAGCAAGAGTCTATATCTAGTATTGAAACTAGCAAATCATGAACATAAAGGTGCAAGAGCTCTCTCTGTCCATGACTCGAATGTCTCCAAATGGTGTTTAATTGTGTGCAAGAAGTTGGAGATGGGCTTAGAGTATAAAAATACTATATAGTTTTAATTGAGAACTCAATCTAATAAATCTTCACACTTGGTCTCCTTCGGAATCTTATTTTGACTAGTCACTAGACCACTAGTCAGGCACAAGTCAAACTGGCCCCCTCCCTTTCGACTTTGAGCGCTCATGCAATGGATGAGCGCAAGCAAGATATGTTGGCACTTAGGGTGGCAATGAGAAAAATGATGGGGTAGGAAGAAAAAAAGGTGCGAAAGGCTCACATCAATGAGGACAATCATAGGCGAGAGAAAGCCAAATGATAGATATGATGTGAGGAGTAAGGATTTCCATTCAACGGATGCACATATGAGCTAAGGTAAGCTCTCCAATGGAACTAGTGGGGTGCTTCCAACTTTCTTGCTCATTAAGACCAAGAGCTCATTTGAGGAGGCTCATCCTTGGAATATGAAAGCCAAGTTCTATAGTGTAAGGATCCCCACATAGTTATGGATGAATGATATGAATATCTCTATGGATTACAAATATGACAATGGAGTACGAGTGTGGATCTTTCAAAAGGAATAGTAGTGTTGCCCCTTTCTCTCTTTTTATTTTTTTTATTTTTGTGGCCTCATTTGGCTCTTTCTATTTATGTCTCATTTTTCCACTTTCGGATCTTTTAATTTGTCCTCTTTTGGGACCTTTTATTTTTTCCTCTTTGGATATTTTCCTCACTTTAAGGGCAACACTCTATATTTTACAAGAATATAGAGAAGATCTTCACACTTTACAAGAAGTACTCAAGATAATGAAAACTGAAAACTATCATGATGTATGAAAATATATGCCTCTGCCAGTGTAGCAGGATATGCAATGATACTAGCGCGTCATGTAGAAATTATAAGGGCGAAGCCCAACGAGCATACGACTCCTCGATCAAGCAAAAGCATGTATGTCATGAAGATCAAGTCATGAGATGGTGGATGTTGCATGGCAATGTATCTCAGAAAGGCTATGGAAATGTCTTGATAGGTAGGTATGGTGGTTGTTTTGAGGAAGATATAAGGAGGTTTATGATGACAGAATGTATCATGCGAAGGGTATGGATGCACCGGCAAAGTATGCACAAACTCTCAAGATGAGAAAGGGGAATGCACGGTACCGAAGAGGATAACAAAATATGGAAGGTCGAAGTGCTAACAATCTAATACTCTGTCGGGACCCGGGGTTAGCGTATGCAAGCCTCGCTACAACACAATCATATGGAGAGCCGAGAACCGTACCCACTTGTCTAAGCAGACAAGGCCAAGCACAGAACGTTCTCGGAAAGCATCGAACGAGAGGGGCATCCCATCCAGGCCGGATGATCAACTGAAATGGGTCCTCATCGTCCGCACACAAGTCTAAATGATATGGGTGATGAACTCCCATACTCATAGTCAAGTCGCCTCAACCATACTATCGATTGTATTATAACCCTTACATAGACTTACTCCAGCCCGATCACTTAGTCGGGGTCTAGGGCGGGCTCAATCATACATCAAAGTGTGCACGAGACGGAGTCTCGAGCAATCGCATCGCGATGCCCCAAGCTGCGCACATCTAAGAGCCACTTGGTGTATAAAAGACCGCCAGCCAGATCACAACTAAGGTCTCGAAAACCCATACAAAGACATGCATGTTATAAACATACACGCAGCACACATGCCTTGTATGAACAGCAGGTATCATTGCAATTCTCTACAAAGTATATATCTTTATTAATAACTCTTACAAAGCGCACACAGAGATCACAAGCATGTGATCCAACATTACAACAAACAAGCGGAAGCAAGTAGGTCTGAGTACAGACAAGTTTAACAAATGGCTTAGAGATGCCTTATCTAAAAACAAGCCCTCCACGAGGGGAACCAGTCGTCTGACTGGGACTACACTAGCTTGGTCTTGGTCTGAGTCTCCATTCTTCGAGCTTCAGGTAGAAGCCACCATCGGGGTCGGTGGTTCATCTAAAACATAGATTAAGCAAACGTGAGTACAAAATCGTACTCAGCAAGACTTACATAGGAGCTATACTACTCATGCGCATGTATCAAGGTAAAGGGAGGTGGGGTTCACTTCCAGAAGTGCCAGCTTTGACTTGGCTAGTCCTGAACTACGAGTACCAGACTTGAGGTAAGAAGCGTACACGAGTCCACTACATCTCTTCAACCAATTACACCACTATGGTTACTTCCTTGACTTCCCCACGAGAAGCACACCATAGCACTCACGCTTATCTTGCGAGTTTTAGAAGTATCCAGTTCAAGTTGTCTAATAATCAAGCTAAGCTTTCCAAGCAGTCCATAACCGCGGACGCGGCTATTCGAATAGTTTTGTTAACCCTGCAGGGGTGTACCGCTACACACACGTGCCATCAGTTACCGCCTTTTGCGTGTCACCGTTCAAGAGATGACAGCGAGGATGCCACCACAACCGTTACCTCATAGCCGATCTAGTCCATGAAAGCCGCTTATCTGGGTTGTCTGCCACTATCGTGAACCCGGCCGGTTTACCGAAGTGGACCCAGACGATGTGTGCGTGGAGCGCAAGCCGGTCTCGGATGAGCCGTTCTCTCACTTGGCAACCAGGCCACAATACCTAAAGAAATCCGAACTACTGCGACATCTGGACATCGAAGGGGATGAGTTAGTAAGCCGAGAGGGGTCAGTGAGCCCAATGTGTGGTTGTACTCTTCATCTTGGATCACCAAACAAGAACTCGTGTTAGGGCGGTGTTCAACGAGAAAACCCACCGTGTACTCCTACACAGCCTCTCATCGTTCACCTTGTATTAGGGTAGATTCACCAACACATTTCACTTTCATCAACACCATGTTTATCATCATCCCGACTCACATCATAAGCAACCTCATTGTACCACTAAGCATGAAATAAGCAGTAACAGTTGCAGGGGTCACATGATATCAATCAACTCCTACATCTGCTAGGATTGTGGTTTTCTTACTACTGTGACAAGATGATAGGTCATGCACAGGACATGGGTTCAACTATGCGGTAGAAACGTTATCATGGTGATCATCCTAAACAATGCATAAGCGAGACATGAGAGGGAAGTGGGATTTAATCGACATGATCAATGGGGGTTTGCTTGCCTTGCTGACGAGGTTCGGGTTCTGGATCTTCAGCGAAGGGGGTAGCCTCCTGCTCCGGTTCCACTTCTATCAGCAACATGACAATCATAGGATCAACATAATGTACAATGCACAATCACATGAATAAGATTGTAATGGTGATGTTCAAGGTACTGATGTGTTGAGCATTCCATTTAAAAGGAGTATATTGCATTTGAAATGCAAATTCAAACTCCATTTGATTTATCGATGAATTTCAATGCATTTGAATGCATGAAAGTTCATTTGAAAATGTTGATCATGAAGTGATGTTGTATATTTGAAGTAAAGCTTCTGATGTGTGGATGAATCCATTGGAATTAAGGGTGTTGCAAAATCAATTGCAAAATCACCCCAAATTTGAATTTGAAAAGGATTCATATGCATGTTTGCTACTGTTCACCCATTTTAAAATGGTCAAACATGAAAAGAAATTGCATATTCATAATCCTTGTATTTTTCTGATAATTTTAGACATATTATTTGCTATATTTGGAGTTAGGATGAATTAATTATGAATTTCCAAAGTTTATTCCATTTTCTGGAATTTCTCTGATTTATTAATTCATTGGAAATTCATTAACTCGATTTATTGCGTCAGGCTGACGTCACAATGACGTGGGGGGGGGGGGGCTGACAACAGGGGCCCACCTGTCTGTCTCTGTGGGTTTTAATCCCTGTTAGTTTAAACTAAAAGAGAGGGATTAGGGCTGGGGCCCCACCTGTCATTGGGGATTAGGGGGTTTAGTGGGTGCTTAAGGCCTAAGTGCCCGGCGGTTAGCCGCCGGCGACCACGGCCACGGCGGAGGTGCGCCGGAGTGGGTTTCCTGGCCTCCAGGAGCCTTGCAGAGGTCACCGTTCGGCTCCCCGTGGCCTCGCGCGTACGATGGACTAGTCCATCGTCGCCGGGGAGGACCACGGCGTCGACGGCTTCAACTTCCGCGGCGGCCGGAGCCACTGGAAGAAGGCGACGACGGCTGGGGGCATGGGAGGAGCCGAGGAGACCGTCGTTGAGCTCCTGGAGTTCTCCCGTGTTGAGCGGTGCCATCAGGGGCTCGGGGAAGGGTCTGGAGCGAAGGCGGCGACGAGCTCAGCGGCGACAGAATTCCGGCGACGTCGGGTTTGCGTTCTGGTGCGGGGTTTTGACCGAGACGTGGTGCGTTGGAAAGCTGCGAGCACTGGGAGCGACGTTGGCTAGAAGGGGGAGGCGCTGGAGCACGGGAGCAAGTACCTCAACGGCCATGGCGGCGGCGAGGCTCGGCTCTCATGGCAGAATACCGTACAGCCGAAGGGGGCGACCGCAAGCTAGGTGGAACGAAGCAGGGGCTCACCGCGGATGCAGTGGAGGCGGTGTCGAGGTTGGAGAGGGTCCGTGGCCGGAGTATTGGGCGACGGCGACTTGCGGTTCCGGCGAGACGAAGACGAAGGGGATGGCGTGCTCCGGGCTTCCGGGGCCGATTCCTCTGGCACGGAGAAGAATACGACGTCGAGGAGTGCGTTGAACACGTCGGCTGGGTCCAGGGAGTTCTCTGGCCGCGCGTGCGCACGGCCGTGCTCCGGCGAGGCGTTCGGTCGTCGTCGGTTTCGTCGCAGGAGTGAGAGGGAGAGACTCTGGAGGGAAGGAATGGAGGCGTGGCACTCGGGTGCGTCTCCAGGTGCGCATAGAAGGCCGGGGAGGGGCAGGTGGCGGCTGGGGGGACGACGCCGCGCTCGGCTGTCTCGGTGGCATTCCACCGAGCAGCTTGGAGGCGCGGGGGAGGAAGAAGACAACGGAGAAGGCTGTTGGGCGGCCTGTTGGGCCTCGCCCTGGGCGAGAGGTAAGGCTCTCTGATGTTTTTCTGTTTATTCTTTCTGTTATTTGTTGGCCAGGCTAAGAAAAATAGCTAGGCATTTTTAAAAATGCCACAATTTTTTATATGGCCTCATAAAATAGAGAGCTAGCCACTTATAAAATTTGAGCATTTTTGAAAGTCAAATAATTTGAACTTCAATTCAAATAGGGTTTTATTTAATTTCCAAAGCCACTGTTTGAATATTAGAAAATTCCATGGGCATGGGATTGCTCCCAAATCATTTTTAGAATGATCAGCACCATTTATAAGAATTTTCCAAATGTTCAAATGATTTTTGGAAAAAGATTTTTATCTGGCCATTTGATTTAATTTCTCAGGGCTTTTCTATTCCCCATTTTTGATTTTCTTTTTGAATTTTTGCATGATGCAAAGTAGCACTTGATCCTAGCACACACCTAACTTGGGGTTGTGACAACTCGCCCCCACTCTGTCATTGGGGATTAGGGGGTTTAGTGGGTGCTTAAGGCCTAAGTGCCCGGCGGTTAGCCGCCGGCGACCACGGCCACGGCGGAGGTGCGCCGGAGTGGGTTTCCTGGCTTCGAGGAGCCTTGCAGAGGTCACCGTTCGTCTCCCCGTGGCCTCGCGCGTACGATGGACTAGTCCATCGTCGCCGGGGAGGACCACGGCGTCGACGGCTTCAACTTCCGCGGCGGCCGGAGCCACTGGAAGAAGGCGACGACGGCTGGGGGCATGGGAGGAGCCGGGGAGACCATCGTTGAGCTCCTGGAGTTCTCCCGTGTCGAGCGGTGCCATCAGGGGCTCGGGGAAGGGCTTGGAGCTCGGCGGCGACGAGCTCGGCGGCGACAGAATTCTGGCGACGTCGGGTTTGCGTTCTGGTGCGGGGTTTTGACCGAGACGTGGTGCGTTGGAAAGCTGCGAGCACTGGGAGCGACGTAGGCTAGAAGGGGGAGGCGCTGGAGCACGGGAGCAAGTACCTCAACGGCCATGGCGGCGGCGAGGCTCGGCTCTCATGGCAGAATACCGTACAGGCAAAGGGGGCGACCGCAATCTAGGTGGAACGAAGCAGGGTCTCAGCGCGGATGCAGTGGAGGCGGTGGCGAGGTCGGAGAGGGTCCGTGGCCGGAGTATTCGGCGACGGCGACTTGCGGTTCCGGCGAGACGAAGACGAAGGGGATGGCGTGCTCCGGGCTTCCGGGGCCGATTCCTCTGGCACGGAGAAGAAGACGACGTCGAGGAGTGCGTTGGACACGTCGGCTGGGTCCAGGGAGTTCTCTGGCCGCGCGTGCGCACGGCCGTGCTCCGGCGAGGCGTTCGGTCGTCGTCGGTTTCGTCGCAGGAGTGAGAGGGAGAGACTCTGGAGGGAAGGAATGGAGGCGTGGCACTCGGGTGCGTCTCCAGGTGCGCATAGAAGGCCGGGGAGGGGCAGGTGGCGGCTGGGGGGACGACGGCGCGCTCGGCTGTCTCGGTGGCATTCCACCGAGCATCTTGGAGGCGCGGGGGAGGAAGAAGACAACGGAGAAGGCTACTGGGCCGCCTGTTGGGCCTCGCCCTGGGCGAGAGGTAAGGCTCTCTGATGTTTTTCTGTTTATTCTTTCTGTTATTTGTTGGCCAGGCTAAAAAAAATAGCTAGGCATTTTTAAAAATGCCACAATTTTTTATATGGCCTCATAAAATAGAGAGCTAGCCACTTATAAAATTTGAGCATTTTTGAAATTCAAATAATTTGAACTTCAATTCAAATAGGGTTTTATTTAATTTCCAAAGCCACTGTTTGAATATTAGAAAATTCCATGGGCATGGGATTGCTCCCAAATCATTTTTAAAATGATCAGCACCATTTATAAGAATTTTCCAAATGTTCAAATGATTTTTGGAAAAAGATTTTTATCTGGCCATTTGATTTAATTTCTCATGGCTTTTCTATTCCCCATTTTTGATTTTCTTTTTGAATTTTTGCATGATGCAAAGCAGCACTTGATCCTAGCACACACCTAACTTGGGGTTGTGACATACTCGCATTAGTCTAAAGAAATCACAAACTTATTATCGATAACTGTCTATCTAATTAGGAGGTTCACAAAGAGACAAGTACGCCGAGGAGGAGTGTATGGGGGTTTGGTTATCCTTGCGCATCCTCGACCCATGGTACATGAGGGTACTCTATAAATTCCAACCCCTCCGGATGTTAGCGATCCATCTAGTAGCTAGAGGTCTCAACTAATTTTTGTAGTTTTTGGAAATAGACACGGATTGCCCAAAATATGACACCTATCCCTAATAGGCTCAAGTTGTTGGCACCAAAATTCCAAACATTACTCAAATCAATACCTCAAAACGATTGCAAGTTACTACTACACTTATTATAGCAACCTCAATTACCTACTCATGCAAGACACGCAAATCAGTGCAACAATCCAACTCTCTAAACAAGATAAGAATGAAAAATCAAGAGAGTTCCAAAAGCAACCCAAATAAAATCTCTTAAAAAGATAAGCATTAAAACTAAAAGCTAAACATGACGGCAGCTATGAAAAGATAAAGAACACACAAAAAGAATAAGCATGCAAACCTAAGTTGTGTTCTAGGGTGGAGTGGAGCGTGTTTCTCTCCCAAACAATGAAGGCTAGGGTCCAACTTGTTATGAACAGCAATAAAAACTAAAACAAACTAAAAAATAAAGAGCGACATGCTCCATGTTTAGCACATAACACATGAAGAGTTTAAAATATAGATTGAGAAGGACGAACTGATGATTGTTCATGGAGAAGGGGATGCACGAGGGCATCCCCAAGCTTAGAAGCTTGAGTCTCCTTGGATATTTCTTGGGGTTGCATGGGGGCATCCCCAATCTTGAGATTTTGACACTCTCGGATCTTCTTTCATCATCTTCCGTCGCATACTTGAAAACTCCCTTCATACGACACTCATCATAAGCTCATTTGAGTGGTTAGTACCCATGATAAGATATTTTTTCTCCACTGGAAATAAAGATTTTCATGAAGAGCTACTGTTTCTGAGGATTTCCGGAAAGTTTTTGCAAAGAAAAATCAAGCTTAAGGTTCGCAAAACGATGAAAACACAAAATGTGGTAGAATCAGTGAAAAACAGACCAGTAGGTAGTAAATAAATTTTTTGGGGTACTTCTGCAAATCAAATAAAAAAACTCAGAACAAATTCCAGAAAGCTAATTTTCTAGAGCATACTGTCAAAACAATTCAGATCAAAAAGATAATTTGGTGATTTATCATGAAATTTTTCGTCAAGCAGACATAATCTGTTTCTGGACAGCATGTCACAACTTTTAAACTTTCTTGCAATCGAAGGCTAAAACTTTGCACAAAGCTCGAAAATAAAGATAGAATGGTGTTGCTACATTAGTAACAAGCATCAAGACCACTAAAACTGAAAGTAAAAACATTTTGGGTTGCCTCCCAATAAGCGCTTTCTTTTATGCCTTTTAGCTAGGCATGAAGCAAAAAGATAAAGTTGTAACAATTGAACCATCATCAAGATCATCAAAAAGATCTTCAATAGTACAACTAGTCTTAAGAGGACTTTCAAATAAAGTCCTAGTGGTAACACTTCTAGGAATAAAAGAAAAGGTAGTAAGACCAATTGGAATTTCATTTCTGATTCTGTTGAAGAGAGGTATCTCTTCCAAGTATGTGATCAGAGCGGGAGGGGGTGAATGATCACTTCAAAATTTTCGACTGAAACTTTTGAAGTTGTAACGCCCCGGCCACACCCACCGGTTCCCGGCGTACGCCTGGCGGGATCTAGACTGTCCCCACAAACCAACACTAGTCTTTCCTGCGCACTTTGTCCTCACTCGTGCGCACCCGGGAAAAACTTCCCAGTCGGTCACCCATCCTCAAATCGATCCAAGCCAAGCACGCTTAACTTTGGAGTTCTTTGGATCTGGGCTCCCGGAAAAGAAGGTGCACCTTGTTGATATGAGTAGTCTATCATTCCTATTAAGCCAGGATGTCACATACACCCCCACTCAAAGGAACCGATGTCCTCATCGGCCCACAGGAACGTTCCCTCTTGGAACATGTCTGTGCGTCCAGTGCCGACATATGTCACACATGTTCGCGCACTGACCCACACACGCCCGTATAACCGCAAGGGTCGGCTCTGATACCATTTGTAACGCCCCGGCCACACCCACCGGTTCCCGGCGTACGCCTGGCGGGATCTAGACTGTCCCCACAAACCAACACTAGTCTTTCCTGCGCACTTTGTCCTCACTCGTGCGCACCCGGGAAAAACTTCCCGGCCGGTCACCCATCCTCAAATCGCTCCAAGCCAAGCACGCTTAACTTTGGAGTTCTTTGGATCTGGGCTCTCGGAAAAGAAGGTGCACCTTGTTGATATGAGTAGTCTATCATTCCTATTAAGCCAGGATGTCACAGAAGTGAAGCATAAGTAGTGCGGAATAGCGAAGTAAAACTGGAAGCGAAACTAAATGTAGTGAATCAAAATACATTGAAGCATAACTGTGAAGCAAATGCAATACTGAAGGTAAATGCTTAAAGTAAAACGAACTGGGACTCGGCGATGTTTGATCGACCAGTTCACGCTCTGCAAAGCGCTACGTCTGGTTGGAGGGACTGGTGGTTGAACACCTGGAGAAAATCTCTCTCCGTCCGTTGCTCCACCGCACCAAACTCCTTGAGTATGGTCAGTTCTTCACTCGTGGTTGATTATTGAGGAAATCACCGACACCTTTTTGACAAACTGGACTTCAAGGCGGCAATTACTCTTCGCTCTCTGAAGAACAACACTCTAACCGTCTAGGAGAATTGTAGTTCTCCAAGATAAAAAAGGCTAGCAAGCTTTCACCTAAGTCATCTCAAATCTACTCAGATCAATGGGACTTAGGCTTCAGTATTCTGGATTTTGGGTTTTGCTTCGGTGGCGTTTTTGGGGGTGCTCTCTTCAATCTCTCTCAGAAATATTCTTGGAGCAGCCACCCGCAAATGGAGGAGGGGGAGGCGTATTTATAGTTGGCGATCCCGAGGTGCGGAATGACCAAATTGACCCGAGGTGACATCTTGACACGTGTCCACAACGGTCGTATTGTCATCAATGCGCAACTTTACTTGAGGAACAAGTAAAGATGACTCACGGACTTAGTTCTGCTTCAGTAGCCAAAGAACGAAGTCTTTGCTACCGAAACTTAACTCAGTGCACACGAGATTTCTTCGCTCAGGATTCTCACTAGGTTTGGATTTGATCTGAGCATTTTCTCAATGACTTCGGTGTCCACAAACTAAATACCCCTCTTGATAGTACGGTTTGTCCTATGACTCAAAGAACCGAAAAAGAACTACACAAAAACATCTAAGTCTTGTGCCGTCCTCTTCATTTACTTCAATGAGTAGAGCTTTAGGACACCTTCATTTTTTGGGGTCATCCTTCGTGATTAAGCTTCGCTCCGTGGGTTATGCTTCGATAACTTGAAGACCTTCCCTAAAGATTTATCACCTAGCTTGTCCTTCAGGAACCTATACAACTATTTACACTAGAAAACATTGTTAGTTACTCTACTTCCTTGTCCAACAATATCCAAAACACACGGGGGCAAAACTTTGCTCTTTTAATCTCCCCTTTTTGGGCTATTGTTGACAAAACAGGCATCGATAAAAGATATTGAAGTTTTTGTGAAGTGATGGGACAAACTCTAAGATATGAAGTTTTTGGCTCCCCCTGAATACAAGCATCAAAGAATTATATAATCGAAGTTAATGTTTGAGATGATTTTCTTTGGTGGAGAGCAAAACAGATATCTTAGCGAATACAATTGCATTTGAAGATATATATCCAGTAATGTATGCAATTGCTTCCAATGACCTGTGACTTATAAAATAATAACCACCTGCAAGATAGAAGATACAAAGCAATACTTGCAAGCAAAGGGGTTATTAAAACTTAAGTGTAGAACAGGAGTAGCATGACCGAAGTTAAACTTAAGTTACAACCCAATCGAAAGGAATGGAATATTTGTTGTAACTTCACCAAATGAAGCAAAAGCAAATGGCAAGAACCCTTTCCCCGATGCAAATCTAACTCATCGATGCCCTCATTCTCCCCGTTTTTGTCAATTATTGGACAAAAGGTTGAGAAAAGGTTCGAGAGATCTATTGCGCGGCATCAGCACCCAGAGAACCCGACGAAGCTGTGCTTGACGAAGACTCATCTGACGAAGACTCATCGCCTGAGGATTCTTCTTCCGAAGAAGACGTAGGAATAACTTCGTGGTGTGTCTGAGTGATGAGGTTGATGTCGAGGTCGCTGTCGTCGAGGCCGTCGTCGTCCTTTGAAGTGAAGGAGACATTCTCGGAGACGGTATCTGGCCGGATGGGTTCAGGTTCGTTGACGAAGAATACTTCATCAATCTTGTGCAGGGGAGGGATCTTCTGATTCGGGCGGTCCACTGAGTCATCACGGGAAAAGTTTCGCTGGAGGTGCGCATACTCTTTGTAGATGCGATCTTTACGAAGGCCTTTCACAGATTTTAACTTCCGGAGCCCCTTCCAGGAATGGCGTTTGAGAACACGCAAATACTGATTGTTGTTAAGTACAATCTTGCCAACTCTGTTGATCTCATCAGCAAGAAATTGCATTTGGCGTTGATTGACTTCAATGTAGTTTTCAAGCATTTGCTGCGATCGAAGATGAACTTCAAAATTATGGCAGTCTTTCTGGAACGTCTTTGATAAGTTTCGCTCATTGACTTCATGACGCACACCAACATATGTGGAAAAAGGATCATTGGGCTTTCTCAATAATGCCAAAGAGTCACGCACTGGTGGCGATAAAAGCTTCGGGTGATGGCGAGACACAAAGTCTTCGTTCCTGCCATAGTCACAAACAACTTGCAGCCAGGGAGCATAAGGCTTCAGTGTGAACGATAGCTCTGCTGCATGAACCAAGTTCCTAATGAAGCAGTCCTCAAAGTCAAAGAGAAGACCATGAGTGAGCTTCATAATAGCATGTCTTGTCTCTGGATAAATGTTCGATTCTTCCGAAGCAGTACTCAAAGGGATCAATGAGTTGGACAAGATGTAGAACCAAGTCCTTGAAATGAAGTTCAAATGCTTCGGGCGAATTTTTTCAGGAATGTAGCTTGAAGTGACTTCGGGGTCCAACAGAGTAGCAAATTCTTCTTCAGTCAGATCAGGTTCTAAGTGAATCTTTTCATGAAATCCAGAATGCCTTGGAATATTGACAATTTCCATGAATTCAGCAGAGGACATCCTGAAGACTTTTCCTTGTATCATCCATTCCAGCGTCCATGAGCTGGGTTCATTTGCATCACCAGAAACATATAGAGTTGCATAGAATTTTTTGATGAGCTCAGAATTAAAGGGAGTGCTCAAAGCAAACAACCGAGTCAAATTCTGATTTTCAATAGTTTCGAGGACGTTCTGAAAGAAAGTGGCAGTGGAAAGACTTCGCATGTCCAAAAAATTATGCCTGAACAGAACTCCTTGCTAACAGAAGACTTTGGTGTATAAGACTTGTTGTTCGGCAGTCCAAAAGCGAAGATCATCAGCGGTGCGGTCTGAAACATATGGACTGACACCAAAGAACCGATGGCGCTTCCGATGCTGTTCCAAGTTGAAATCCGGTCCATGCCTTGAAGAGTAACCAGCACCCTTGAATATAGGAAAAGTTTCACGAGGGTAATTGGAGTCAAGCTGGGTATCTTGGCAGGGGCGCGAACGCGCGCGAATCCTTTGCAGAGGAGCAATTGGATTGGCTCTTGAAGGGCCAGCAGATTGAACGACTATAACCGCTTTCTCTTGCGATAGATTCAGAATCTGGACTTATTCTTCTTCGTCGTCATGTGCTTCGTTATGGGGCACATTTGCTTCAGAATCTTGAACTGTCCTGGCAGGGGAAAAGTCTCGGGATATATGAGTTCTGGATTGGGTTGGTGATGGATCATTAGCTTCACGGGGAGGTGATGGAGGTGGTGCGGGAGCAACTGGTGGAGTGGGAATCCTTTGTGGTTCGGGGGTAGGAGCACGGATGGGTGTGGGATCACGAGGTGAAATGGGTGTGGGGGTTCGTGCAGGCGTTGGAGTTGGGATGGGAGCTCTTTGTGGTGGAGTTGATTTGGGCGTGGTTCTGGTAGGAGGAGGTGTGGGAGTCTTGGTGGGTGGAGCTGAAGACTTTGGTGTGGGCTTGGATGGCTTTGGCTTCGGTGTAGGAGTGGGAGCAGATTCAGGAGTTTCCTGTGGCTGTTCATCACTGGTATCCATGTCTGCGGCTGAGGCCAAAGTAACCTTGCGCTTCTTAGTGGTTCTCTTCTTGGGTGAAGGACCTGATGCCTTAGATGCAGCAGGCTTAGGAGATGGTGCCGGAGCAACAACACGTTCAGCTTCGGGCGAAGCCTTGCGTTTCCGCGAATCTCTTTCCATAATTGATGCATTATGGGTCTTCACCATATCATCTACAGTGGCCTTGATTTTGCCTTTGAAGATTTTGATGTTGTTCTTGGTGGTGGAATTGACATCCGCCACTTGTTGAAGCAACTTCAGGGCGTGCTGTTTGAATTCTTCATCAGGTTCTGATTCAGCTCTCTTCTGATAGTTGTGAATCTTTTTTTTCCAGCCCTATCTCTTGAATGCAGATCCTTCAGCTGACTGATCATTGCTTCGATAGATCTGGAGATGTAAACTTCTCCAAGATCAACAGCATCAGGATCTTCAGCTGCACACTTCTCCCAAAGGGCTTCAGTGATTCCCAACTGATCCCATAGTTCTCCTTCACGCGGGTCAGAGAACTGATGGTCACAGTGGCGATCAGCTTCAGCTTGAGCTCCAGGCATAGATATGCCTTTCTACTTCGATGGAATAGAGGAGGGTGTCATGTCAATAACGGGCTTCTTCTGACTTGCCCTAGCAGCTTTCTCTGCTTTCTTTGTCCTGAGGCCATCTAGAGTAGCCTTACGTTTTGCTTCAAGCTCTGCCAGCTGTTTAGTTTCAGTGGCAGATTTTTCTACATTCTTTGCGGCTTCGGCGAGCTTGCGCTTCGTCTCAGCCTTCTCTGCAGCCAACCTGGCGGAGTCCAACTCCTTTTGCTTTCTGGCAGCATCCTCATCTTCCTTCTTCTTCTCAGCTGAGCTTCTGGCAAGAATGTTGCGCTCAAGTGCCTCTTCGAGGTCTTTCTGTCTCAATTATTCTTCAGTGAGCTTGTGCTTCGCTGAAGGGTTTTGTGCAGCAGACTGCTTGGGCTTCATTGATGTTGAAGCCTTTGCAGGTTGTTTCTTGGCGGGGTCGTGCTTCTGCTTGATCGCCTCTCAGTGTTGAGGGCATCAGCCGGTGGCTTGGAGGCCAAGGGCTTCGCAACCACCAAGTTTGACAAATCAATGGTGGGGTGAGCAGAAGACTTATCCTTGGGGTCTTGAAACTTAATCCCCTTAGCATCAGGTTTCTCTCCGGGCTTCTTCTTCAGTGGGATCTGAAGTCTTTGCTTCTTGGGGGGAGCAGGATCATCAGATTCATCATCTGCTTCGAATTCTGATTCGTTGTCAGCAGCATTTGATTCGTCCATAATTGAATCTTCTAGAGCAGCTTGCTCTAGCCTGACATGTTCTTCATCTTCTGTGGTAGCATGGGGAGGAGAAGCAGATTTCTTCTTCAGCTTCTTCTTCTTCTTCTTTGTGCTTGTCCCTTCATCATGGGCTTCAGCTTCAGCCATCTTGGCTGCCTTCTTCTCTTCTTTGAGTCTCTTGATTTCAGCAGCAATCCTCAAACGTTCTTGCTCTTCTGGATAATCATCTGGTGTCTTAAGAGTGTTGGGGTGAGGAAGTTTCGGTGGAACTGGGTAGTATAGGTGGCGATTCTCTTCGGTGTACTGACTGCACATGGCCGAAGTATACTAATAGGGTGGACTGAAGGCAAACTGCATAGCCCACTTCCAGGTAGCGATGATCTTGTACTTGTACCATCTAACAGCCCAGTAACGGCGAATGTTTTGCAATCGATTCTTGCGCTGATCCTTGGTTTCTCCAGGAGGCGTGTCATATCCCAGAGCAATACGAATGGATTCGGGAATGCCTCTGGCGTTGTTGGTTTCCTTCGTTCTTCCTCCTTTCTTCTTCGGAGCAGACCGTTCTGCTTCGTTGATGTGGTCAAGATTGGGTGACTCATTTCCGAAGCCTAACTCAGTAGACATCCTGAATCGGGATGGAAACCTTTGGCTAGCAGAAACAGATTTCCCAACAGTGCAACGATCCAACGGATCAAAGAAACCCTAACTCGGTGGCGTCGAGCAGCTACGGCGGCGATGAGCGGTGAGGACGTGCTCGTCGACGACGTGAAGTCCACGGCGGCGCTCTTCCGGCAGTGAAGCGGCGAGAACGGCGACGGGGACGAAAAGCTTGGCGGCGCTCAGGAGAGAGAGGGTTCCGGGGAGATGCGAATGAGGAGGTGGGATGGATTCGCTGGGGTGGGATGCCTTATATAGGTCGGTCTGACAGGAGCTGTCAGATCCGATCGAACGGCCCCCAGCGTCTGTCTCTCCGGATTCTACGGCAAGG
Organism: Bromus sterilis; assembly: GCA_950022295.1. Lineage (NCBI taxonomy): Eukaryota > Viridiplantae > Streptophyta > Magnoliopsida > Poales > Poaceae > Bromus > Bromus sterilis. The sequence goes on from OX465597.1 coordinate 171,615,267, forward strand.
ATTTCGTGGCGAATCGCGAGAAAATCTCAACGACCCGGATTTGACGGGATCTCAACAACCGAAGAATAAGTCCTCGACTTGAGTAAAACTTCGATGAGAATTGGAAGCATTTGATTCGGAACTCAATGATGTTCAAAGCAAATGTTTTTCGTTTCAATTGTGTTTAACCATTTTGGACAGACAGATTAAGAAAGAAAAAGAATAGAAAGGGGTAGTGTCCGAAACTTATCACCTCGAAGAAAAACCAAACGAAGCAAAAGGTGATAAGCATAGAGGACTAAATCCAAGCGAAATAAAATAAAATAAGCTAAACGAAGCAAAAACAAACAACAAAACTAAATAGGTAAGCAACGAAGTAAATGAATATATACAGAAGTAAAAAGGTTCGGTCTTACAGTACATGTCGTGAGTCCAATATATTGAGCTCACACCTTAACGTACAGAACCTTTTCTCATCCAATGGTTTCGTGAATATGTCTGCCAGTTGATCTTCAGTTCTGACATGACTAATAACAATATCTTCACGTTGAACATGATCACGAAGAAAATGATGGCGAATGTCAATATGCTTCGTGCGAGAGTGCTGTACAGGATTGTGAGCAATTTTGATTGCACTCTCATTATCACATAGGAGAGGGATTTTCTTCACGTGAATACCATAATCCTTCAGCGTTTGCTTCAGCCATAGAATCTGAGTACAGCATGACCCAGCAACAATGTATTCGGCTTCAGCAGTAGATATTGAAACACAGTTTTGCTTCTTTGAAGCCCAACACACAAGTGATCTTCCAAGGAAATGACAAGTCCCTGAAGTTGATTTCCTATCCACACGATCACCAGCCCAGTCTGAATCAGAATAGCCAATAAGATCAAACTGAGCTCCCTTGGGATACCACAACCCCAAGGTGGGTGTATGAGCAAGATAACGAAGAATTCGCTTTACAGCAGTATGATGTGATTCCCTTGGATTTTCCTGAAAATGAGCACAAATACATATTGAAAGCATAATGTCAGGTCTAGATGCACAAAGATATAAAAGGGATCCAATCATAGACCGGTATTTCTTCTGGTCGAAAGCTTTGCCCTTCTCATCTGCATCTAAGAAGCCATTGGTAGGCATGGGCGTCTTAATAGTTTTGCATTCAGTAAGACCAAACTTCTTCAGGCAATCCTTGAGATATTTTTCTTGAGAAATAAAGGTTCCATTCTTCTATTGATGGTTTTGAAGTCCAAGGAAAAACTTCAATTCCCCATCATAGACATCTCATATTTCTTCGACATCATTTTGGCAAATTCTTCGCTGATTTCAGTGTTAGTGCATCCAAAAATGATATCATCTACATATATTTGACACACAAACAAATCACCATTATAATATCGAGTGAAAAGCGTTGGGTCAGTTGTTCCTGGTTTGAAGCCTTTCTTCAGAAGGAAATCCTTCAATGTGTCGTACCAAGCACGAGGTGCTTGCTTCAACCCATAGAGGGCCTTGTGTAACCTGTACACCATGTCGGGTTTCTTCGGGTCTTCAAAACCTGGAGGCTGCATAACATACACTTCTTCCTCGATTTCTCCGTTAAGAAAAGCACTTTTCACATCCATTTGATAAAGCAGAATATCATTGAAATTTGCAAAAGCAAGCATAACACGAATGGATTCGAGACGAGCAACTGGAGCATAAGTTTTGCCGAAATCAATACCTTCGATTTGGGTGAAACCTTGTGCTACCAGACGTGCTTTGTTCCTTACCACTATACCGTCTTCATCTTGCTTATTGCGAAAAATCCACTTTGTACCAATGATGTTGTGCTTCGTGGGATCAGGTCTATCAACTAAGGACCAGACTTTGTTTCGCTCGAACTGGTTAAGTTCTTCGAGCATGGCAGTTAACCAATCTGGATCCTTGATGGCTTCATCAAACTTTGAAGGTTCTAGCATGGAGACAAAAGAGAAGTTTCCACAGAAATTAGCCAAACGAGTACGAGAGCGAGGTGTGGGACGACCTGGTTGATGAATTTCTTCAAGGATCGAATCCACATCAACTCGTCTTCGGACTCGTGATAAAGTTGAATCATTTGCTTCGGGCTCAGCTTCTACTTCAGGATCTGCTTCAGGATTTGCTTCACCTTCAGCTTCAGCATTTCCTTCGTTCCCTTGATCTTCTTCGTCCTGTTCAGCATTTGCTTCAGGATGTTGATCTCCAGTGCCCCGGGCTATGTGTGGGAACATTGGACCATCATCATCCCTATTAGCTCGACGAGCATTGGCTTCTACAGGGCGAATCTCTCCAATAGCCATGGACCTGATCACTTCATCAAGAGGAGGTTCATCTAGATCATGAGGCAAATGCTCTTTTTGAGAGCCATTAGTTTCATCAAATCTCACATTCACAGTATCCATAACTTTCCCAAAGTGAGAGTTATAGACTCTGTAGGTATGAGAGTTTGAGCCATAACCTAAGAGAAAACCTTCATGCGCCTTAGGGGCAAATTTTGAGCTATGATTCATATCTCTAATAAAGCAAGGAGCACCAAATACCCTAAGGTACGAAACATTAGGTTTGTTACCGGTGATAAGCTCATGTGAAGTTTTCTTCTGAAATTTGTGAAGGTAAACCTTGTTGATGATATGACAAGCTGTGTTAATTGCTTCGGCCCAGAACCTAATAGGAGTCTTGTATTCAGCAAGCATGGTTCTAGCCATCTTAATGAGAGTTCTATTCTTCCTTTCGACAACACCATTCTGTTGAGGTGTATAAGCAGCAGAGAACTCATGAGTAAAAACATGGTGATCAAGAAAATCTTCAGTATGATTATTCTTGAATTCAGTTCCATTATCACTTCGGATATGCTTCAGAGATAATTCATATTCTGTTTGAGCTCTCTTGGCGAATGACTTGAATATTTAAACAACTTTGCTCTTGTCATCTAGAAAGAAAACCCAAGTATAACGAGAGAAATCATCAACAATAACTAGACCATATTTATTTCCTCCCAGGTTTGCATAATTTTGAGGACCAAAAAGATCCATATGAAGCAATTCAAGAGGACGAGTGGTAGTCATGATAGTCTTCGCTGAATGATGTTTCTTCGTAATTTTACCAGCTTCACAAGCACTGCAGAGACGATACTTATCAAATTTTACTTCGCTAAGGCCAATAACATGATTCTTCTTCACTAAGTTATGAAGATTTCTCATCCCTGCATGACCAAGTCTTCGATGCCATAACCAACCAGATGAAGCTTTTTCCATTAAGCATGTGGATACCGCAGGGCCCGAAGAAAAATCAACAATGTATAAGTCTCCTTTTCGGTAACCCTCGAAGACAAACGCATAGTCATCCTGTGAAAAGACAACACAACGCGAAGCAGAAAATAGAACAAGCATACCCATATTGCATAACTTAGAAATAGACATAAGATTATATCCAAGTGATTGGACTAGCATAACCTTGTCAATGTGCTTATCTTTCGATATGGCAACCTTACCCAAACCTAAAACTTTACCCTTGTTGTTATCACCGAAGGTAATGTACTTCTGAGAAGAGTGAGATAGTTTTTCTTCGGTGAATAACTCCTTGTCTCCGGTCATATGATTTGTGCAACCACTATCCATGACCCATTCGGATCCACCGGAGACATAGCCCTGCAGAAGAATTAGTTCTTCTTAACCACCCACAAACGAGCAGGTGACTGAGAAGATGTTGAAGCACTGGTTGAAGCAATATTAAAGCGAACAGGAGTGTATTGCTTCGGTGTACCATCAAGCACACCATAAATGTAAGTCCTCTGTGAATGGTTAGCATAAGAATGAGCATATGCAATCTTAGTATGATTATTATGAGGACGATAAGTATGACGACCAGTGCGATAGTATTGCTTCTGCGGAACAGTTGATTCGGTCACCAGAGGATCATTTCTCGTTTCAAGAGAATAGAAATGATTAGGTGGTACCGAAGACTTTCCCTGCATGGTATGGTTAACAGGCAGTTTTTCCACAAGTTCTTTCTGCACCCATATTTTCCTCTTATAGAAGCCATTCTTAGGAGGAGTACCAACATACTCAGCTGTAACCTTTCCCTGTTCATCTTTGATGAGCTTGTAGTCTGAATCAAGTGATTCGTCTACAATAGCTTTGTTCATCTTGCAGTCAAAACCTGAAAGGTTAGCTATATCAATGGGGTTCCTTTTCGCAAGGACCCAAACCGTCTTAGGATACTGCTCGGGTTCCAAATAGGTGCCATCAGGGTTTATCTTTCTCTCGAAACCAACACCTTCATTCCTGGGATTCCTGTGAAGGAGAGCCTTCCTCAGGATATCACAGAGATACTGGTGACCTTGCACACTTTTGAACATGCCTGTTTCAAATAAGTTTTTCAACCTGAGGAGTTCCTCGGTAACAGCAGGGTTTTCCACATCAGAGGCATTAGTATCATCAATAACAATAGGAGCTTTGCCTTTGGAATCAATTTTTCTTCGTTCCAAACAATCCAAACAGGGTGATTCAGTTTTATGATTTGCTTCAGAACCTTGTTGAGCCATGAGAGAGCGATTGACACTTTCCAACTCTTCATGAGCCTCTTTCAGTTTTTCGAGAGCCATTTTCCTCTGAAGAAATTCATAGGTGAGCTTCTCATAATCAACTGAAAGAAGATCATGCCGAGAGGATAATTCTTCAAACTTTTCTTTCAGAGAAGCATGCTCATTAGTCAAAGTTTGACCTTTCTCTATCTCATCGATCAAAAGAGTTTCTGATTTCTTAATTGTTTTGCTTAGAGAGTCAAGTTCATCTTGTTGGATTGAAGCAATTTTAGCAAGTTTAGCATAGCTTATCTTTGAAACACTGTCATATGAAGAAGTATCATAGTTAGATTTTGATGAAGATACCTTCGCCTTGGCCATGAAGCAATATGCAGGAGATTCATCTTCACTACTGTTGTTGGTGAAGAATGAGCTCGAAGCTTTTGTCGAAGCATCTGCTGAAGCGAATACCAAACCAGCAACGCCATCTGATTCGGACCCAGACCCAGACCTTGAGCCTGATTCAGCTTCGGACCCAGATGCTTCGTCTTCAGAGTTCATCTCCTTTCCCAGATAGGCCTTGGCACGGTGAGAGCCGCTTCGCCGAGACGAGTAAGTCTTCGATGAAGAACCCTCACGCTTCTTATGATATTTCTTCCTCTTGTCATCATCAGAATCTTCTTCTTATCTCTTCTCGAACTGGAGTCATGTCTCTTGGATTCATAGCTTCTGGAAGATCTGTGGGACTTGGTTGAGGAGTCTCTAAGAGAATGCTTTGCTTTGTTTTCAGCTTCCCACAGAGGGCAATCATCAATGTAGTGACCTGGCTTCTTGCACTTGTAGCAGCAGTTGTCCTTCGATGGAGAGCTTCTTGAGGATGAGCGGTGAGATGAGTGAGTTGAGCTTCTTGAAGAATAATTCTTCTTTGGTGAAGAAAAACCTTTTCTCTGGAAGCGGTTGAAGCGTCTCATGATCAGTGCTAAATCTTTTCCAATGCTTGCAGGATCATCTGATTCGACACCTGAAGCAGAACTGACTTCGGGTGAAGAATGACGCGAAGCTTTTGCTTTCAAGGCATGAGTTTTTCTTCGAGAGCCATTTCTGTCACGTTTCTCATCTTCTTCCATTTCAAAGGTATTAAGTCTCTCAAGAATATCAGCGGCAACAAGACGTCTGAAATCATTCCTTTACTTGATCATCAGCACAATGTGATCAAACGAGTCATCCAATGAGCGAAGCAAAGTTCTTACAACTGAGTGTGGAGTAATGTCATCAGCACCGAGGGAAATCAACTCATTAGCAAGAGTTGTGAGTCTGCTGTAAATGGAGCTGACTTTTTCACCCTCGTTTCTCTTGAAGCGATAGAATTTGCTTCGGAGTGTGTCAATTTTGGCATCCTTCTGGGTAGAAACACCTTCACCAATCTTTTCAAGATAGTCCCAGACACCTTTGGCATATGGAATATTCTTCACTTCATGATACTTTTCTGGTGTCAAGTGATTGGTGATGAAAACCCAAACTTCAGAATCAAGATCAATCAGTTTTGCTTCTTCAGGGGTGATGGCCTTCTCATCGGCAACAGTGACTCCATACAAGACAACTTGCCAGGAAGTTGAGTTGATAGCCATGATATTTCTCTTCATCTTGTCCTTCCAGTACGGGTAGTCCTTCCCATTGAAAACAGGAATAGGTTCGCCGGAGCGAATAGCTGCGAAAGACATACTTGAAGACACTCCAGGAGGTTCATCCAAAACACACAGAGTGTAGGGAGTGACTAGCTCCGATACCAATTGAAAGTCCAAGTATGTGATCAGAGGGGGAGGGGTGAATGATCACTTCAAAATTTTCGATTGAAACTTTTGAAGTGAAGCATAAGTAGTGCGGAATAGCGAAGTAAAACTGGAAGCGAAACTAAATGCAGTGAATCAAAACACATTGAAGCATAACTGTGAAGCAAATGCAATACTGAAGGTAAATGCTTAAAGTAAAAAGAACTGGGACTCGGCGATGTTTGATCGACCAGTTCACGCTCTGCAAAGAGCTACGTCTGGTTGGAGGGACTGGTGATTGAACACCTAGAGCAAATCTCTCTCCGTCTGTTGCTCCACTGCACCAAACTCCTTGAGTATGGTCAGTTCTTCAGTCGTGGTTGATTATTGAGGAAATAACCGAAACCTTTGACAAACTGGACTTCAAGGCGACAATTACTCTTCGATCTCTGAAGAACAACACTCTAACCGTCTAGGAGAATTGCAGTTCTCCAAGATAAAAAAGGTTAGCAAGCTTTCACCTAAGTCATCTCAAATCTACTCAGATCAATGAGACTTAGGCTTCAGTAGTCTGGATTTTCGGTTTTGCTTCGGTGGCGTTTTTGGGGGTGCTCTCTTCAATCTCTCTCAGAAATATTCTAGGAGCAGCCACCCGCAAATGGAGGAGGGGGCGGCGTATTTATAGTTGGCGATCCTGAGGTGCGGAATGACCAAATTGACCTGAGGTGACAGCTTGACACATTTCCACAACGGTCGTATTGTCATCAATGCGTAACTTTACTTGAGGAACAAGTAAAGCTGACTCACGGACTTAGTTCTGCTTCAGTAGCCAAAGAACGAAGTCTTTGCTACCGAAACTTAACTCAGTGCACATGAGATTTCTTCGCTCAGGCTTCTCACTAGGTTTGGATTTGATCTGAGCATTTTCTCACTGACTTGGGTGTCCACAAACTAAATACCCCTCTTGATAGTACGGTTTGTCCTATGACTCAAAGAACCGAAAAAGAACTACACAAAAACATCTAAGTCTTGCGCCGTCCTCTTCATTTACTTCAATGAGTAGAGCTTCAGGACACCTTCATTTTTGGGGGTCATCCTTCGTGATTAAGCTTCGCTCCGTGGGTTATGCTTCGATAACTTGAAGACCTTCCCTGAAGCTTTATCACCTAGCTTGTCCTTTAGGAACCTATACAACTGTTTACACTAGAACACATTGTTAGTTCCTCTACTGCCTTGTCCAACAATATCCAAAACACACGGGGGCAAAACTTTGCTCTTACAGCTTCCTTCTTTGCAGGGGTTTCTACCTTTTTTGTCTTGATGGAGGATAGAGTAGTTCCTAAAGTTTCAATAATATCCTCAATATTTTCAATCCTAGAAGGGTCCATCTCGTGGGATTTAAGGGTTTCCAAAGTTTTATAAATTTTGTGTATGGACCTATCAAGTTTATTTAAATTCCCTTGAATCATACGATCTACTTCATCTATTTTACCCAGGCTTGGCATCTCTAGCTCTATATTATCAAGTTTACTCATAATGTGAGCTACGGTAATGTTCTCTTGTGTACTAGCAATGGAGGGATTTCCGAAAATATTTTCCATAACATTTAGAGCTTCCCAGACTGGGGATTCCAAGAAATTACCATTGATTGCAGTATCTAAAACTAGCCTATTCCAAGAAGTAATACCAACATAAAAATTCTAAGAAAGATAGTGGTGGATTGCTTCTTGGTGGCTCTATTTTGATAATTATTAATTATATGCCAAGCATTTTTCAAACTTTCTCCACTCCTTTATTTGAAGGTGAGAATCTCCCTTTCTGGTGCAAAACCAAAATTAAAGGACTTAGACATACTGACTAAACAAAGAAAGATAACTATATTTTTGTGGTGTCTCCCCCGGGGTCCCATGATGTTCACTAGTGATGTCTCTCTCCCAAAAGACGAGAGAATAGCTAAGCTAGGAGAACAAATTACATCTGGGAAATTGAGAGAATTATAAATGCACCACAATGCTAATTATGCTGCAAAGAAAGTTAGAGGCTCAAAAGCATGGGAAGTACGCCAAGACAAGTAGATCAAAATCCAACTGCATCTACTCACTAATCATCCACCTTGAGATATCTATCCAAAACATGTCACTGGTATTAAGTTGCCATCCCCACCCAAAGTGTAAACCCAAAGCAACAGACAACTACATTAACAAACCTTGCCTAAGGTAAACCATCCTTGCAACCGTGGTTACTAGCATCGTTGTTTTCTCCCTGGTGGAAGAACCACATCCCCTAGTCTCATGTTTCTGTCACTCAAGCTATACATCGAGGGGCAGGAACCCACAATCAAGCATAAACGCTCCCTCTTGGAGTTACTATCTACTACTGGGCCAAAGCAATAAAAAGCTACGGATAACATGCAAGAATTACTCAAGAACAAAATATAAAAGGGGAACAAAATATATAAATCATCACAATCTGAACATAATCTCATAATCCAACGGATCCCAGCAAACACAGCATATCAACAGCAGAAAGAATTACATAGATGCCTTGATCATATAGGGCATCTCACAAGGGCTAAGAATTGAAGCACAAGAGTAGAGAGAAGATATCACATAGCTACTAGTCATGGACCCATGGTCCAAGGGGGACTACTCACGGTACATCCGGGAAGCGCTCATGATGGTGGAGAAGGTCCCAGAGGTCAATTCTCCCTCCGGCAGGGTACCGGGAAGAGGTCTTCTAGTGCTCCCGATCTTGGAAGCGAGACGGCTGCGGAACAGAGGTGAAAATCGCGATGTGGGGTTCTCCCTGAGGGTTTATGTGACCGGATGTAAATATAGGCTGAAGGGGGGCACCAGGGGGTGGCCCCTCCCCCCACACACCCTGGTGGCGCGGCCAGGAGTGGGGTCGCGCCCCCTGGTTTCCTGGGAGGGGGTGGCCCTCCTTCGGCGATTCCCGAAGCTTCTATTTCCCTAATTTTTTATATATTTTTGTTGGAATTTTTGGAGCTCTATAATATGGGTAAAAACCTGCAATTCACAGACATTAGTAGACAGAAACTGGCACTGGGTGCACTGAGTTAGTAGGTTATTCCAAATATGTGTAAAAAGATATAAAAGTGTAGCAAAACACATAGCAATGTCACCTAAAGGAGCATGGAACAAGCAGAAATTATAGATACATTTGGGATGTATCAGTGTTCAACGTTAAGCATTCACACTGAGGCCCTGAATTCCGAATGTTTCTGACTTCATGTGGCAGTTTCAATGCATTGTTTGAATTCCTTTTGACCAAAATGACCCTGAAATTGAAAATCAATTCAAAAGGCCTCCAAAAGGATGAGACTTGTCCTGCTGGTGCCCACTTCATGAATCAACCACATTATTTTTAAATCCTTTAAACCCCAAACTTTTTATGTGCTTAACATTAAGCATTCACACTAAGGTCCTGAAATTTCAAATGTTTCTGACTTAATTTGGCAATTTCAATGCATTGTTTGAATTATTTTTTATCAAAATGACCCTGAAATTGAAAAATCAATTCAAACGGCCTCTAAAATGTATGAGACTTGGCATGCTGTCATTATTTGACCAACATGGTAATTGATAAAAATTTGAGAGGATTATCAGAAAAAAGTAGGTACACTTTGTGTGCAAACTAGACCATTCCTTTCAAAGTATCGGGGGTTCGATCGGAATCAACCACATTACAAAAGACATCACATTATTTTTAAATCCTTTAACACCCAACCTTTTTATATTTTCAACATTAAGCATTCACACTAAGGCCCTGGAATTTCAAATGTTACTGAATTCATTTGGCAATTTCAATGCATTGTTTGAATTGTTTTTTTACCAGAATGACCCTGAAAATGAAAGTCAATTCAAACGTCTTCCAAAAAGGATGAGACTTGGCATGCTGTTGTTATTTGACCCACATGATAGCTGGTAAAAAGTTCAGAGAATTATCAAAAAAATTAGATACACTTTGTGTACAAAATGCATTAGTTCAATGTTGGTAAAACAATGGAAAACCAAGTTGAATGTATCACGAACATGGAGGATATCTCGTAACCCTAGCGCACAACTATGACCGTTGGATGTAACCCTAGGGCCAAGCGATAGTTGTTGGATCTTACTGCGATCCGCGAGAAGTTAGTTATGCGATCCGATTGGTTGGATATTTATTCGAGTATATTGCATAGACTTTATAATGAAGAAACATTTACGATCATCTGACACATAACTAGCAATGAACCTACTAAAGGATCCTCGTATCATCTCATTCGGGTAAACAATAATGTCCGTTTGCGATAAGACAATAGCACATACAATTGTATACTTCTCCTACCGGTGCCCACTTCATGAATCAACCACATTATTTTTAAATCCTTTAAACCAAAAAAATTTTATGTGTTCAACATTAAGCATTCACACTAAGGTCCTGAAATTTCAAATGTTTCTAACTTCATTTAGAAATTTCAATGCATTGTTTGAATTATTTTTGATCAAAATGACCGTTAAATAGAAAATCAACTCAAACGACCTCTAAAATGTATGAGACTTGGCATTCTTTCGTTATGTGACCCACATGGTAACTGATAAAAAATTGAGAGGATTATCAAAAAAATTAGGTACACTTTGTGTGCAAACTAGACCATTCCTTTTGAAGTATCGGGGGTTCGACCAGAATCAACCACATTACAAAAGACATCACATTATTTTTAAATCCTTTAACCCCAAAAATTTTATGTGTTCAACATTAAGCATTCATACTAATGCCCTGGAATTTCAAATGTTTCTGACTTCATTTGGAAATTTCAATGCATTCTTCGACTTGTTTTTGACCAAAGTGGCCCTGAAATTGAAAATGAATACAAACGGCCTCCAAAAAGGACGAGACTTAGCATGTTGTCCTTATTTTACCCACATGATAGCTGGTAAAAATTTGAGAGGATTATCAAAAAAATTAGATACACTTCACATACAAACTAGACCATTCCTTTCGAAGTATCGTGGTTTCGATCGAAATCAACCACATTAAAAAGACATTATATTATTTTTAAATGCTTTAACCCCAAACTTTTTACGTGCCCAACATTAAGCATTCACGCAAAGGTCTTGAAATTCCAAACATTTTTGTCTTAATTTGGCAATTTCGATGCATTGTTTGAATTATTTTTTATCAAAATGGCCGTGAAATTGAAAATAAATACAAACGGCCTCTAAAATTTATGTGACTTGGCATGGTGTCGTTATTTGGCCCAAATGGAAATTAATAAAAAATTGAGAGGATCATAATAAAAGTTAGGTACACTTTGTGTGCAATCTAGACCATTCCTTCCGAAGTATCGGGGGTTCGATCGGAATCAAATACATTACAAAGACATCCCAATTTTTTAATTCCTTTAAACCCTTAACTTTTTATGTGTTCAACATTAACCATTCACACTAAGGTCCTGAAATTTCAAACAGTTTTACTTCATTTGGCAATTTCAAAACATTAAATGTATAATTTTTGACCAAAATGAACATGAAATTGAAAATCAATTCAAACGAGCTCTATAATGGTTGAGACTTGGCATACTATCGTTATTTGTCCTACATGGTAGCTGGTAAAAATTCGAGAGGATTATCAAAAAAATTACATACACTTTGTGTACAAAATGCATTAGTTGAATGGTTGTCAGATAATGAAAACCCCCGTTGAATGTCTCAAAACCCTGGAGGATATCTCGTAACTATAGAGCACAACTATAGCCGTTGGATGTAGCCGTAGCGCCGAACGATAGTCGTTGATCTTACCGCAATCCGCTAGAAGCTGTTTACGCGACCTGATTGGTTGGATATTTATTCAAGTATATTTCAAAAAAATTATATTGCTGAAACGTTTGTGATCATCTGACGCGTACTGGGAAACCCACCTACCGAAAGTTTATCGTATCATCCCATTCGGGTATACAATAATGTCCGTTTGGTATAAGCTTGGTGACCATTACAAGCATATCAAAGATGTCACATATCTCGCCAGTCCTCTACCCCCACAAGCGATTTTTTTTGCCAACCGTGTCAAATATCTAACCTCCCTCTCCGCCCACCACCAAAAGGCACCGCATCCCCCTTTCTTGTTCAAATCCCCACTTCCTCCTCCTAGCGATGCGGCCTAGATGACGCCGGCAACTCCCGCGGTGGCCAACCCGGCACAGCCCCGCCGCCCCTGTCGTATACCACGCGCCGTGGCCTACACGGCACAACCCCCTTCCGTATACCGCGCATGGTGGCCTAGGATGTCTAGGCCGGCCAGCCCCCTCCGTGCTAGCCGCGCATCTTCGGTTCATCACTCACCCTATTCTGGTAAGATCTCGGCCACCCTCCTCATGCTCATGCTCTAAGTCCTCCATCCATCATTTATGGCCTGACCACCAGACCATGTTTAGTTAGATTGGATTGCATCTATAATTTCAAGTAACTGAACTCATACACTGTAAAATGTTAGCATGCATTGTGATGCTCATGATTTTGTTACTTACATGGACTATCCATGTCGTGAATCTGTTCGATTGTATGTTTTTATGGTCCGGTTCTATTGTTTATTTTATATGAGTGACAAGTCTCATACATATATGTTGCACTTTGCTTATGGGGACAAGTGAGATACCACTCTACTATGTTTATATTATGAGCATGGTAATCTTGCGATAAATTTCAGTTTCTTATTATTCATTCTTAGCTCTTTCTGATCTTTTCACGAGTCTATATGATCGATTCGTGCATTATCCTTGTAGGCTTGTAGCATTGTTCTAATGCTATATAAATTAGCCTTGTACATTACCTAATCATTATATACTCGATGCAATTGCAGGGTAGAAATGGGTGACTCTGAGATTTACAACCAAGGTATGCACTTGGTCTAAATGGCTTATACCCCCTTACTATACAAGTGAAGGAAAAAATGTGAGTGTTTGGGTTCTAATATTTACATCTTGCTTGTAGCTCATTTTTCCAGATGTTTAGATCCACTCTTCGACCCATTTTGCATTTGGGGAAATGAGGTGACCATGACCATGAACCAAGTCAAGAAACTTAGAAAGATTGTTAGAATAAAGAAACTGACCACGAAAGAGGCCAAACTCTTTGTCTGCACAATGAAGAAGATTTTAGTCAACTATAGTATGGTACTAATTTACCTTCGTACCATGATACCTTACACATGCACACAATTTCAATGCTGACAAACGATATTTATGCATATCTTTGTATTCAGTTTTTTCCGAAGCAGTTCACCGATGATTACCTCTCAACCCACCTATATGGTCAAGAGGCAAGAAATGTATTTGTACAACACCCACGCTATAATATTGAAGTCTTCCTGAAGAGGTCGAAGGATGGACGGGAAATCATGAACAGGCGTTGGGCTAAAGTTGCACAGGCATTCAACTTTCTCGAAGGGTCAATTATTGCATTCCGCTTCGATAGCTTCCCAAATGTGATTCATCTGTCCATCTACCGATTATGATTTTTTTACTTTGCAAAGTTTGTTATACGATGGACTTGGTGTTTCTATATTGCGGCCTGGTGTACTATCTGCTAGTTGTTACCATAGATTACGTGTTTCTATATTGCGGCCTGCTATACTAGCTGCTGGTTGTACTGTGATTTCAGTAATTACGAAAATCCTGGTGACCATTACAAGCATATGAAAGATGTCGTGTTATATAGATATGAATGTGCTGATATCATAAATTAAAAAATATCCTAAAATATTTTAGATAGATACAATGCTAATTAAACTGCGAGTGATTAGCTCAAGGCACATGGTTCTGCATATAATTTCGTCACCGATAGTTATGTATATCACACACATTCGATAAGAAATAAGCGTTGGGGATTTACTTCTAATTCCACACCATATTTTGTGCACAGCCGTTTGTAAAGTTCAGCGTACAACACACACAGTTCGACTGTAAAGAACGTTTTGGATTTCATTTGTAAACCACATGAGTATTTGTGCACAAACGTTTGTTTAGGTGTGAACAACACAAACGTGTACTATATGTAAAGTGTTTGGGATAGTATAACTGAACACAAACGTTCAATTTATCATGTGCGTCTGCGCTGACTAGTCCATAGGCTACGGTTTCTGGCTATCATGTGGTATAGGCCCCCTATTGCAATCGAACGCAAGGCAACGATTCCGATCCCCGTAGGCGATAGGGGTCAAAAACTGTTTGGATAGCTACGTCCAGCACTATTGTGAGATCCCTTCCATTCCTCTCCATGGGAATGGATCGGGTGTTCATATTGTCGTGGATCTCCTTTGAGTTTTTCTGATTTACCACTTCCCGAACCCCATTTCGCGCATGTAGGTCCCTCTCCCATACTTGATAAAGATGATTTTCTGCTTTGGGATTTCCATATGAAATCTCACATGAAGGGTGCCTCAGAGTAATTGTGGTGCATCACCGAAGAGGTTTCCATCCCCATGAAGGCCGCAACATGACTCCAAGAGAATATCGGGATAACACCCTCAACAATCATGCCTTGCTCATGATCCAAAAGGGGTTGAAGGGTGAACAAGAGAATCTTGTCCGGAAAATCACCACGTCCAAGGAATGTTGGGGTTATCTTGAAAGTACCATCATAGGAAGTTCAAGTATTCAAAGCTCCAAGTTCCCACATGGTTCAAGATCAAGCCGACCACTTTTTCATGATTGACGGAGAGCCCCCGGAAGACCTCTGTGAAAGACTTGTAGCTCTTTCCAACCTAATGACGGATCATGGGAGCATTGACACCGATGATGGTTGGATCAAGAGGAAGTTCATCACAGCCATACTTCCTTATAACAAGCCAACCACAAAGATCATTCGCCAAATGTAACAGCCCAGATTTCACAAAAATTAAAATTTTTGTTTTCGGTGTGAATTGTTTGATTGTCTGATTTGTTTGCGGTGTTTGCATCCCCGATTTATCGATCGGCGATTATTGCCCCCCCCTCCTATCTCGTACCGGACGGAGACCGACCCTTGCCACCCTGACACTCGACCTTTGCGACACCGGGTTTCACCCGATCACCGTCGCGAAAACCGCACGAGACCAGCCGCACCCAAAGGAACGAAAAACCCCGTTTAATAATTAAACGGGATATTTTTATAGCGCGCCGGGAAGTGTTCTCGGAACGGTTCCCGCGCGAGGTGAACACCGCCGGCTCGACGCGCTGATCGCGCAATTCGAAGTTTTCCCGAATAGGAGGTCCTGCGGACCCACGGCTTTCAGAAACGTAAACACCGCGCGCGCGAGAGAAAAACCGGGGTTGTTTTTGCAAACTGCCAGCCACTGGGGCTATATAAAGACAACCACACTCCAACCTCTTTCTAGGGTTTCCCTAGGCACAAAATTGCAGCCACACCCCCCAGATCTGCTCCAATTTTTGTCCAAAAGCCTCCAAATCCCGAAACCCTAGATCAGGGGCATTCTCAGCCCTCGGATGTGAGATTGGAGGGCCAGGATTGCGCCACGTCGGCCCCTGACTCTTCTCTCTCTCTCTCTCTCTCTCTCTCTCTCTCCTCTCCCCTGCCGTGGAGAAGCCGCCACCGGCGAGACACCGAGCCGCCCCGGCCTTCCTCTCCTCCCCGCGCCTCCCCACTCTGCCTCTCCTCTCCCCTGACCCGCCTGACCTCCCTCTTCCCCTGTCCAGGTTGGCCGCCGTCGCCATGGCATCCGGCCACGAACTTGAAGACGCGACAGGAGCTCCCCGCCCCCACAATGTCCGCCGCCGGCCTCGGTCTCCAGCGGCCACCCACCGCGCTGCACCTGCGGGATCTGGCCGCCCCCATCACCTAGCCCGGCCTCGCGCCGCCAACTGCCGCCGGCCGGCGAGCAGGGGGCCGCCGGCGTCGACTCCTCCTGGAGGAGCCCGACCGGCCAGTCGGCCGCCCAACCCCGTGGGCCTGCCAGGCCTCCAAGGCCGCCAGCCTCTCTAGCCGCCACAGATGGGCTCGGCCCGTTTGGGGTGAGAGCCGGCCCATTTTCCTTTTTTTTTCTTATCAGTTTTTTTTCCTTTTAGCTAATTTCTGCTATGTCTGTTAAATATGCTGCTGATGTTGTTTTGTGCTGTAGATTGCGATCAAACCCTAGCTCGTATCGCGTTGCGCTCAAAAGGAAAATTGCTTAGAATTGTGTGTACTTCAATCCATCTTTTGTGAGCATTTTGATTTGAGGCCATCTTGAGGTTGTTAATCTGTGTTGAAGTGGGCATCAAACCGATAATTGCTAGTTTTCCTGTTAGTGTGTTGTTGCTCTTATTTTATTGCAACTTTGGGTGATGCTTGTGTCAAATCCATGAGGCCTATTGCATTGATTCTTTTTCCTATGTGTTAAGCATCATGTGTACTTCATTTACATGCTTTAACTTGTCATGTTTGGGTGCTTAAGCTATATTAAATCTTGCTCCAAATTGGTGATCCTGATGTTAATGTGCTGCTGTTGCTGAAACTGTTAATTTGTTGCAACTTCGGGTGACGGTTGCGTCGTAACCGTTTATCGGAATTGAGTGATTCCAATTGCATATTGTTAAGAATCATGTCTACTTACATTATGTGTATTGCATTGTCATGATATGCTTGCTGGTCATATAGTTATTGAGCTCCAAAGTTGCTATCCCGCTGTTTTTGACAGCTACCTCTGTTTTTCTCTATGTCTGTAACGTTCCGATGCCATGTTGTTTGCTTAATATCTTTTGATCTATGATGCCTATTTGCATGATTATTTTTTCCATGCCTTCCTTGTCATGTCTACTTTAATTAGATATCATTTGTGAGCATGTTTGCATTGATTATCTTGTTTATGCATTTCTCTAAAGTGTGCTTCCCGATGTTGGCAGATTGTGCCCGTAACTTGTTTTGCTTGTATCTTTTTAACCGTAACTCCGTTTGGGGTGTTCTTTATATGTAACTTGATTAGTTTTCCATGTACTTTGTGTTTATAATATTGTTTCCTGTTGTTAACCAACCTAAAATATGGTTTAGGACAGAACAGTACCAAATGTTTTAATCATCGTGCGGCACTTAGTGTTATGCCATGTTTAGGGGTTGCCACACTTAAAATGACTAGCCTAGGTAGTTTACTTGGTTCTTAACCTTTTGCCATGTTTGTGTGCTATGCCATGCTTGAGTGAGATGCCATGTTAAAAACCTTTGGTGATCACCTGCAGCTAAACAACTTAAACCCTTCTAAATGTGTTGTATCGTCGTGTGTGACGAGTACTCCACTTAACCTGTTAGTAACCGCTCTCGACGGTAGGTGCGATGTATCTTGTTGCCTTCTTGTTGATGCTTTCTTGGGTTTGCTTCGTAGTAATTGATTCCTGCTCGTTGATTGATTTCCAGTGTTTATCCTCTTGTGTGTTTCCGCGGGTACCTCTCGGAGACGATGCGAGCTTGCGATCAACTACACCTTCGGAACCCGACTTATCAAAAGGCAAGGACTATACATTACTTATGATCCATTCTATTTCAACCTGCGGTTTGCATGCTAGTATAGATTAAGTTCGATGTTTGACCCTACCACATGTTTACAGCCTCTTTTAAACCGATACAGCCATGTCCCCTCCCATCAAACCTTGTACTGCTATGTTACTATATCTCGTTACTCAGCCCCTGCTTAGTATGCATGCTTAGGATGATACGATGTTACCCTGTTACTCCTTGGTTTTGGGCTATCACGTTATTATATTGTTGTTGATGATATGATTATTATAAATGTTGACTATATTTGACGAAGGATGGAAGGTCTAGGCTATCCCGCCCCGACGCTTTGTTCCATTCGAGTCACCTAGGATCCGAGTTTCGGGTATTGGTTTTAAGACTGAGCATGCCTAACCGCGTGTGGGATTTTATGGGGTCCCCTTTTCTTACCTACCTATCTTCAAACATTTCTAGTGGTGGCCCAAGCTGATTTACCTTTTGAAACATGTGTGTGACTAGTCCGTGGCCGGAAGATTTCAAACAACTTGGGCCAGCGGAGACATGGTTTCTCTTGTTGGTCCACCCCAGGGAGCTAGGGGGTTGTCCACATCTGTTTGGGCAACTAACCCGACCTCTTCCAGACGGTATAGGCATTTCGAGAGCGCGGCCGGCTTTTGAGTTGGATGTCGACTCACCAGGGGCCACCCGGATTTGTTCGTTCTTAGCTATAGGGACCTGTCGTTCCGGATCTCTTGGGACTAAATCATAAAATGGTTGCCTATCATGGGTAGCAACTGAGAGAGATGGGCGTGCGTGCGGAGCCTTGTAATGGGCAGTTGGTACACCCCTGCAGGGTTAAATTTTTCGAGAAGACGTGTCCACGGTTATGGACGACTTCAGACCTACTCCTTGTTCATAGACAACAACAACTGAGATAATCTTAATATAAATTGATCAACGTGTGTGTGTGTGCCTTGACTGCTTCTTCTTCGTCGGGATGCGAAGAGGAGGACAAGGATAGGATAGGTGTTATGTTTGCGTAGTAGTTGATAGAAAGACTTGTTGCAGGCGATTCCTCATCGAATGCTTGGCTTCTTATCTTACTCTCTAGATCGTTAGCCACTTCATAAATGCTAGTGCGGCAGCAACCTCACCACATACCCCTTCCTTACCGTAAACTACTAGTTGTCCTAGAATGACGAGTGATGAAGTCCTTGCTGGGTCAGATGACCACTATAGTTGGATGATGAGTACCTCTGTACTCATGATACTACCCCCAAACTCTTTTCAGGGTTCTTGATCGATAACAGGTATGGTGATCGACGTTTCACATGGAGACTCGACGACGACTAGTTAGGCGGATCCCGGCGGAGGGCCTGGACCCGTGTGGTTATGGGATCGATGTTTTTCTCTTTGCCACTAGGCATTTTCTTGTACTCTGTACCCAGACATGTATCTTCCGCTGTTGTATTGTATTTGAGGCAGATGTATGCCGATTGTATGAGATGTTGTATCTTGTATCTGTAATGATGTGATATCGTGTTGGAAATTCGGGGCATATGACTTCGTCATATGTCGCGGTGGGACTGATATGTGCTTCGTCCCAAGATCTGGATGGAAACATCTAGATCTGGAACAGTATCGCATATCGGGCCTTACATATGCAATGCTTGAGTCAGATGCCATGTTAACAACCTTTGTTGATCACCTGTAGCTAAACAACTTGAACCTTTACAAATGTGTGATGAGTACTCCACTTAACCTGTTAGTAACCGCTCTCGACGGTAGGTGCGATGTCTCGTGTTGCCTTCTTGTTCATGCTTGCTCGTGTTTGCCTCGTAGTAATAGATGCTTGCTCGTTGATTGCTTTCCAGTGTTTACCGTCTTGTCTGCTTCCGCGGGTACCTGTCGGAGATGATGCGAGCTTGCGATCAACTACACCTTCGGAACCCGACTTATCAACAGGCAAGGACTATGCATTACTTATGATCCATTCTATTTCAACCAGAGGTTTGCATCCTAGTCTAGGATAGGTTCGATGTTTGATCCTACCACATATTTACAGCCTCTTTCAAACCGATACAGCCATGTCCCCTCCCAGCAAACCATGTACTGCTATGTTACTATTGCTTGTTGCTCAGCCCCTGCTTAGTAGGCATGCTTAGGATGCTACGATGTTACCCTGTTACTCCTTGGTTTGGGCTATCACATTATTATATTGTTGTTGATGATATGATTATTACAATGTTGACTATATTCGACGAAGGATGGAAGGTCTAGGCTATCCCGCCCCGACGCTTTGTTCCATTCGAGTCACCTAGGACCCGAGTTCCGGGTATTGGTTTTAAGACTGAGCGTGTCTAACCGCGTGTGGGATTTTATGGGGTCCCCTTTTCTTACCTACCTAGCTTCAAAGATTTCTAGTGGTGGCCCAAGCTGATTTACCATTTGAAACTGTGTGTGTGCTGGTCGGCCGCCAGTAGTTTTCAAACCAACCTGGACCAGTGAGGACATAGTTCCCTTGTTGGCCCACCTTGTTCGGCTGAGGACCCGGTTTCCCATGTGTGATCAACCGGCTATCCAAACCTGAGACAGATGGTAGAGACCGATTCGAGAGCACGACCGGCTTTTGAGTTGGATGTCGACTCACCGGGGGCCACCCGGATTTGTTCGTTGTTAGTTAGAGGGACATGTCATTTCGGATCTCTTGGAACTAAATCATAAAATGATTGCCTGTGATGGGTAGCAACTGAGAGACATGGGCGTGCGTGCGGAGCCTTGTAATGGGCAGTTGGTACACCCCTGCAGGGTTAAATCATTTCGAGAAGACGTGTCCACAGTTATGGACGACTTGAGACCTACTCCTTGTTCATAGACAACAACAACAACTGAGATAATCTTACTATAACTTGATCAATGTGTGTGTGTGCCTTGACTGCTTCTTCTTCGTTGGGATGCGAAGAGGAGGACAAGGATAGGATAGGTGTTATATTTACGTAAGTAGTTGACAGCAAGACTTGTTGGAGGCGATTCCTCATCGAATGCTTGGCTTCTTATCTTACTCTCTAGATCGTTAGCCACTTCATAATTCTAGTGCGGCAGCAACCTCACCACGTACCCCTTCCTTACCGTAAACTACTAGTCGTCCTAGAATGACGAGTGGTGAAGTCCTTGCTGGGTCAGTTGACCACTACAGTTGGATACTGAGTACCTCTGTACTCATGATACTACCCACAAACTCTTTTCAGGGTTCTTGATCGACAACAGGTATGGTGATCGACGTTTCACATGGAGACTCGACGACGACTAGTTAGGCGGATCCCGGCGGAGGGCCTAGACCCGTGTGGTTATGGGGATCGATGTTTTTATCTTTGCCAGTAGGCATTTGATTGTAGTCTGTACTCAGACATGTATCTTCCGCTGTTGTATTGTATTGAGGCAACTGTATGTCGATTGTATGAGATGTTGTATCCTTGTATCTGTAATGTTGTGATATCATGTTGGAAATCCGGGGCATATGTCTTTGTCATATGTCGCGGTAGGACCGATATGTGCTTCGTCCCCGGATCTGGGTGGAACCACCTAGATCTGGAACAGTACCGCATATCGGGCCTTACACCAAACTCCGGATTTCAGTTCCTTGACCGCTTAACAAGTCTTGGATGAGTTCATCTGCATGGAAATCTTGGATTCCAAGGCCGACTTAAAGTTGGCTCTTCAACCCGTTACCAAAACGCCTTCTCTTTCTTTGAAGGCCAAGGAAGTTGAAGTTTGTGAAGAAGAGGATGAAGTGGAAGTCGGTCCGGGGGGACACCAAGTATGAATTCAATATGCACATGGCTCTTGCCTCAAGACAATTTTGGGGCAACAAGAAGAACTTCAAGTCAAACTCAAGTATCTTCAAGCCAAAAGGCCAAAGGATAAGGATATGTTCCAATTGTGTAAATGCGAGTCACTTTGTTGTGGATTGTCCATATGAGAAGAGGGAAGACCATGGTGGCAAGCTTATCCGGAAGGACAAGTCCAAATCACCACTGAACAAGACCTTTGTGAAGAAGAAGAAGAAGCCCCACCGTGTGTTGGTGGATTAAGAAGAATACTTCTCCGATGATGATGATGAAGGGGGTGAGATTGTGGCAACATCCACCATTGCTATCGTCACCAAGTCTCCTCCATCAACATCGCTCTTCGACTCCCCCAACGAGAACCCTCACATCATACACAAGTGCCTTATGGCCAAGACTACCTCGATAACTCCTCCCTCTAGACCGTTTATCTCCACTAACCCATCTTTGTTGGATTGTGTGGAGGAAAAGTAGGAGCCCAAGGTAAAGGAAGACAATGAGTTTGAGCTATTCATGTCAAAGCTCAAAGGTGAGACCAAGAGGCACTTTGTGATTCTCTTGGAATAATTAGGTGAAGCTCATGCTCACATTGAGAAACTTGATGGGACTATCACCGAGATGCAAGGGCATGGTCGTGACTATGCGGATCAGATAGGAGAACTATCTCATTCTCTTGAGGAAGAGCATGAGCTTAAGGTTTCTCTTGAGGATACACATGATAGTAATATTGCTAAGCTAAAACTTGACCTTAAACATGCCAATGCTATTGCTTGTGACCTCAACACTATAAATGAAAAACTAGTTGAGGATCATGAAAGACTTCTTGCATGTCATGAGAAAAACGAAAAGGACCACAAATCCTTAAATCACAAACTCATGACTCTCAAGAAGGCACATGAGGAGTTCACATTCAACTCACTAAAGATATTACCACATTCCCTCCTATAATTGTGCTAGAGATACCTAGTTCTACTAACCCTTGTTGTGAGCATGCTCCTCTTGTTGTGGAATACTCTATATTGAAGGTACAACTCGAGAAGGGACTTGTCTCTTGCATTCAAGGAGAGAAATGACTTAATGATCTCTTGAGTTCTCAAAAGGAGGTCATTGGTAAGGAAGGCATTGGTTTAGGTGCTAGTTCATCAAAGAAGAAGAACAACAACAAGAAGAAGAAGGGCAAGGAATCCTCTCCCTCCAAGGATATTACCTTTGTGAAGGAAGGGGAGAATCCGAAAGATAAAGTGGAAAAGGCCATTGAGGGTGGTGTGGTTAAAACGGGCAATGCCATCCCCAATGACTTTGTCGGTCCTACTAACCCTTCTTATGTTCTTTGTTGTGAAAATGATGGGCATGTTTATGCCAAATTTGTTGGTTCTTATGATGAATACATTGCATGGTCTATTTGGGTTCCTAAGATCCTTGTTACTAACGCGAGAGGACCCATTCATGAATGGATCCCTGAACCCAAGCATATTTCTCATGTAGGTGGCGGCCTTCGGTGGAGGTTCATGGATACTTGATAGTGGGGCTACAAGTCATATGACCGGAAGCAAGGACTTGTTGGTGGACATAAATTATCAATCATCTCGTAACACCTGAGTACAATTTGGTGATGCAAAAACGTCTAAGGTATTTGGTCTCGGAAAATTAATCATTTCTCCGGATACAACCATCGGGAATGTGTTACTAGCCGATACTTGTGCTTTCAAATTACTTTCCGTTCATCAACTTTCCAAGATGGGCCTTTGTACTTTCTTTGATGTGGACATGGTCACCGTGATGTGGACCAATACTCTTAAAGTAGCCTTTGTTGGACATGTGGAGGACGGTATGTATGTAGTGGACTTTTCACGAGTCCCCACCAAAATTTCCATGTGTCTAATGTATAAATTTGACGTGTGATGGCTTTGGCATCACCGTCTAGCCCACGTCAATATGAGGTCTTTGCAAACAATTCTTAAAGGTGAGCATGTCATTGGACTAACAAATGTTAGTTTTGCCAAAGATCGTGCTTGTAGGGCTTGTATTGAAGGAAAGCTTCATGAGAAGAAATATCCCGTCAAGAATATCATCTCCACCAAGAGGCCTTTGGAGCTCCTTCACATGGATCTTTTTGGGCCTCCCACTTATGATAGTCTTGGCGGAAAGAAATATTGCTTGGTTATTGTCGATGACTATTCAAGATATACTTGGGTTTATTTCTTCAAGAGGAAGAGTGAGACCCAACAAACCATCATCGAGTTTGCCAATGAAGCTCAACGTCAACACAATGCAAAGATATTGGCTATTAGGGGTGACAACGACACTGAGTTCAAGAACTACATCTTGGATGAATTTCTTAGTGATGAGGGGATCAAACATTAATATTACGCTGCTTATACCCCTCAACAAAATGGTGTTGCGGAGAGGAAGAATCGCACTCTTATTGATGCGGCAAGAACTATGATGGCGGAGTTCAAATGTCCGTACAACTTTTGGGCGGAGGCCATCAACACCGCTTGTCATGCTATCAATTGTCTTTATCTCCACAAGATCTTGAACAATACTCTTTATGAAATTATCACCGGAAAGAAGCCCAACATCAAGTATTTTCGAGTATTCGGATGTAAGTGTTTCATTCTCAAAAAGGGTGCTTGTTTGTCTAAAGTTGAGTCTAAAACAAATGAGGATATATTTGTTGGTTATGCTTCAAAATACCACGCGTGTAGAGTCTACAACAAGTCCTCCGGACTTGTTGAAGAATCTAGTAATGTGGAGTTTGATGAACATAATGGCTCCCAAGTGGAGCAAAGTGATATTATTGTTGTAGATGATGAAATTCCCCCTCAAGCCATAAGAAGAATGGGTGTGGGTCAAATCCTACCCATTGAGGAACCCCTTGTGGTGGACGGAGAAGTACAATGCTCTACTCATGTGGAGCCATCATCTCCTCAAGATCAACCAGCAAACCAAGAACAAAATAAAGGCCTTCCTCTAACCGAACAAGATCAAAGTCAAGATCAACCCATTGATGTTGGTGGCGTACCAAATGATGACCAAGAACAAGTTCTCCTTCAAGGGCATGCTCAAGATTATGAGCAAGTCCTTGATAGTGCTCAAACTCCCGAAGTTGATTCTAAAGAGGAATCTCAAAAATCTCTTGAGGATGCTAGAGAACGCTGTACGTCCAAGATTGCATCCAAGCTTCAATCTCAATATCATACATTAGATCAAATCCTTGCAAACCTAAGGAAAGGTGTAACCACTCATAGACAATTAACAAAATTTTGTTTCCATAATGCGTATGTTTCTTGTATTGAACCCCAAAAGGTATTTGAGGCACTTGAAGACCCGGATTGTCTTGAGGCCATGCATGAAGAACTCAATAACTTCAACAAGGTGTGGTCATTAGTGGAGAGACCCAAGGGTGATTATAATGTTATTGGGACCAAGTGGATATTCAAGAACAAGCAAGATACACCTGGAATTGTTGTCCAGAACAAGGCAAGGTTGGTGGAACAAGGTTTTTTCCAAGTCGAAGGTATTGACTACGGTGAAACATTTTCCCCTGTGGCTCGCCTTGAATCCATTCGTATTGATCTTGCTTATCCTTCTCATCATAACTTGATGCTATATCAAATGGATATGAAAAGTGCTTTTATTAATGGTCCCATTAATGAGTTGGTATATGTCAAACAACCCCCCGAGTTTGAGGATCCCAAGTTCCCCAATCATGTGTATAAACTTGATAAGGTGCTCTATGTCCTTAAGAAAGCACCACGAGCTTGGTATGAGCACCTTACCGAGTTCTTAGTCGATTATGGGTTTGAAATTAAGAAAATTGATCGCAATCTTTTTACTAAGAGGTTTGGCGGGGAATCGTTCATATGCCAACTATATGTTCATGATATTGTATTTGGTTTGGTAAACCAAGGTTTTAATGAAGAGTTTGCCAAGCTAATGACTAGCAAGTTTGAGATGTCTATGATGGGAGAGTTGGAGTTTTTCTTCGGTTTTGAAGTGAAGCAATTGTCAAGAGGAACCTTCATCAACCAAGCAAAATACACTCAAGACATGCTCAAGAGGTTCAAGTTTAATGATCTCAAGGGGGACAAGACGCCCATGCCCCTCAAGTGCCAACTTGACCTTGACCCGAATGGCAAAGAGGTAGACCAAAGGGAGTGTCGTTCTATGATTGGTTCTTTGTTGTAACTTTGTGCATCTAAGCCGGATATTATGTCGAGTGTGGGCATGTGTGCAAGATTTCAATCCGCACCAAAGGAAAGCCATGTTGTGTCGGGGACGAAACCCAGCGACCACCCCAGGGGATCGCCCTCCCCTCGTTGCGTGCTTCATTCGCTCCTCTTCGTCGGAAAGCGCAGCCAGAGCCGCCTATGCTCTTTCTTCTTTGGAGGTTGCTGTGGCGTCGGAACGGCACTGCTGCTGGTGATAAAATGCAAGCAAACATAGTGGTTTACCCAGGTTCGGGCCGCTCGGAGGCGGAAAACCCTACTCCTGCATGTTTGATCTTTCTTGTGGGTGTTGGAGGAGCATCCAGTACAAGATGATCCCCTTGAGGTGGATTTCCTATACTACACACTTCTTCCTCCTTGGCTGGCTAGGATGGACTGGGAATATTCCATGGCTTTGGATCATTCTATCCTACCGAGAATCTCATGGGTGAGCCCCTCTTTCCTCTCTCCTTTCGCCTTTTTTTATCTGGTACTCCCAAGGTTGTTTTCTCTGTGACTGATGTCTCCCTATTATAGCTCAAGAGGGTAGTCACAAGGTGCCACTGTGTAAGGCCCGATATGCGGTACTGTTCCAGATATAGATGTTTCCATCCAGATCCGGGGACGAAGCACATATCGGTCCCACCGCGACATATGGCAATGCCATATGCCCCGGATTTCCAACATGATATCACAACATTACAACTACAAGGATACAACTCATACAATCGGCATACAACTGCCTTAATACATTGCATCAGCGGAAGATACATGTCTGAGTACAAACTACATTCAAATAACTAGTGGCAAAGGTAAATCACACCATTCCCGTAACCACACGGGTCCAGGCTCTCCGCCGGGATCCGCCTAACTAGTCTTCGTCTAGTCTCCGCGAAGGCGTACAGAAGAAGAGTCGAGGTAGCAATCAACTGCAGCGGTCGATCAGGCAAAATATAAAAGGGAAAAGAAAAGCAAGGGGTGAGAATATATCAAAGTCTTGTAACTAACTTCTCACGGGTAGGATGGGGGTAGTGGTGAGGTTGCAGACGCACTAGCAATATAAGAGTGGCTAACGGTCTATTTTAAAGTAAGATGAGAACAAAGCACTCGATGAGGAATCGCCTCCAATAAGTCTTGCTGTCAGCTACTTACGCAAACGTAACACCTATCCTATCCTTTTCCTCCTCTTGGCATCCCGACGAAGAAGAAGCAATCAAGGCACACACACGGTTTTAGAATGGTAAAATCAGCTTGGGCCACTACTAGAAAGGTTTGAAGCTAGGTAGGTAAGAAGAGGGGACCCCATAGCATCCCACACGCGGTTAGGCACGCTCGTCAAGAGACACAATACCCGGAACTCGGGTCCTAGGTGACTCCAATGGAACAAAGCGTCGGGGCGTGACTCCAAAACCAAGAAGTAACATGATACAGTTGATAACATCCTAGCATGCATACTAAGCAGTGGTTGAGCAGCTAGCAATAGTAACATAGTCGAACAAGGTTTCTGGGATGTGGAGGACATGGCTATTTGGGTTTATTTGAGAGGCGTGAATATGAAGTGGTAGGATCAATCAATCGTTCTATCCTACACCTAGGCGCGAGTGAGCTGAAAGTTATAACCATGATATATGCTCCCCCTTACCTAATGAGAAGACGATCCGAAGGTGAAGTCGATCGCAAGCTCGCAACTTCTCCGAGAGGTACCCGCGGAAGCACACAAGAAGGAAACACTAGAAAAGGCAATCGACGAGCAAGCATCTATTACTAAGAAGCAATCACGAGCAAGCATCAACAAGAAGGCAACACGAGACAACACAATACGATCGCATCTATCGTCGAGAACGGTTACTAACAGGTTAAGTGGAGTATTTGTCACACACGACGATACCGCACATTTAGAATGGGTTCAAGTTGTTTAGCTACACAACATGAGCAAAGTTTGATAACATGGAATATCACTCAAGCATGGCATAGCACACAAGCATGACAAGAGTTGAACTATAAATGAAACTATCTATGCTAGTCAATTTAAGTGAGGCACAACCTAAACATGGCATTCCACTAAGTTCCCCATGATAATTAATAGTTTAATACTGTTCTGCACTAAAGCATATTTTAGGTTAGTTAACAACAGCAAACAATAGCATAAACACAAAGTACATGAAATTCAAATCAAGTTACATATAAGAAACATTTTAATCGGAGCAACGCTTAAAAAGTTATGGAAGATTACAATTACAGTTACAATTAGCAGGTAAACAACACGTAAACAAAGTCAAACGTGGCAAAGGAGCACATATCATTATTCTACACAAAGTTCTAAGAAATTTACATGTTTAATGCGTTCGATCCGAGCTACCATTAAAAAGATACGGGCATCGCAAAATTAAAACACAATCTGACAATTAAATAAGCCCATAAGCAAAAAAAATATTATCGGGCCAAATCTGCATTGATCTCAGCCTTAACATTGGGCGCGGGATAACTAACAAGCACCCATGGGCGCTACCTAGCTATTGGGCTAGGCCAACTCGCAGCAATAGCAAAAACACACAAAAAAATAAAATAAAAATAAAAAGGCAGCTCACCATGCGGGCCAAGGCCCAGGGAGCAGGGCGAGCGGGGGTTAGCGAGGACGTCGCGCAGGCGAGGAAACGACTTGGGCCGGGGCGCGGGACTTGGGCTGCGGCGGCGGCTGGCGGCCCACAGGGGTGGCGACGTCCCGGCTCGGGGAGGCCGAGATCCTCCCGAGCGGAGAGATGCCGGCGGCGGCCATTGACACCGGCGAGCGGCGGTGCAACGTCGGGCTGGCCGTATCCAAAGGCGGCGGTGCCGGGGCGGCTAACAGCGTCCAGATCCGGCGAAGGGAGGTCGCCGGCGTGGCTCCAAGGAGCAGCGGCACGAGCTTGGACGGGTGCCATGGCCATGGTGGCCTTGTTCCTTGGGAAAAGGAAGACAGAGAGATGAGATAAGAAGAGAAGAGAGGGAGAGGACACGGGGTGGCGTCGAGGATCACCGGAGGCGGCTTGTCGGCGGCATGGCTCGGCGGAGCACAAAAGGAGGCGGCTGCCGGCGGGGTGAGGATCGGGCGCGAAGGCAGCGGCTCCAGATGGACTCCGGCGGGCCTGGCGGCGGAGGAGCGGGCCCGCACGGCCCGGCTGTGCCTGGCTGGCTGTGGAGGCCACGTGGCACCCTCCTGGAGCAATCATCTCCAGATCCAACGGCTGTGAGGGGTTGGGAGGCTAGGGTTTTGATGGTGGGGGATTTTTGGGCAGATTTGTGGGAAAAACAAGGGGGTGGCTGCAATATTTACCAGAGGGAAACCCTAGAAATGGGTGGGACAGTGGTGGTCTTTATATAGCCCAGGTGGCTGGCAGTTTGCAAAAACATCCCCGATTTTTCTCTCGTGCGCGTGGTGTTTACGTTCGTGAGCGCCGGGGGTCCGCAGGACCTCCGATTCGGGTAAAACTTCGAATTGTGCGATCAGTGCGTCGAGCCGGCGGCGTTCACCTCGCGCTGTAACCATTACGAGAACACATTCCGGCGCGCTATAAAAATAACTCGTTTAATTATTAAACGGGGTTTTTCATTCCGTTGGTTGCGGCTGGTCTCGTGCGGTTTTCGCGACGGTGATCGGGTGAAACCCGGTGTCGCAAAGGTCGAGTGTCAGGGTGGCAAGGGTCAGTCTCCGTCCGATACAAGATAAGAGGGGGAAAAATAATCGCCGATCAATAAATCGGGGATGCAAACACCGCAAACAAATCATACAATCAAACAATTCACACCGAAAACAATTTTCTTATTTTTTATGAAATCTGGGTTGGTACACACTGATAGCTACAGTGATGGTTGTTATATTATCTTCCTCTACGAGAGTACCACAAGGTGTAATGCCCCGACCACTCCCAACCGGTTAAGCACCGATTCCATGGTCGGTGCTCCTGGGATCCAGATTGTCCTCACAAACCAACACTAGTCTTTTCTGCACACTTTGTCCTCACACGTGCACACCCGGGATCAACTTCCCACTCGGTCACCCATCCCAAGACTACTCCAAGCCAAGCATGCTTAACTTTGGAGTTCTTTCCTGATGGGCTTCCATAAAAGAAGGTGCACCTTATTGATATGAGTAGTTTATCATTCTTATTGAGATCCTGGGCTGTTATATACACCACCCCTCAAAGGAACCGACATCCTCGTCGCCCCAGCAGGAACGTTCCCCTTTGGCACATGTTTGTGCGCGCCAGTTGCAGGCATCCAACATGTACCCCATGTAAGCCTCACCGACTAATACACACACCGTATAACCGCCAGGGTGGGCTCTGATACCAGATGTAACGCCTCGACCACTCCCAATCGGTTAACTACCGATTCCATGGTCGGTGTGCCTGGGATCTAGACTGTCCTCACAAACCAACACTAGTCTTTTCTGCACACTTTGTCCTCACTCGTGCGCACCCGGGATGAACTTCCCGGTCGATCACCCATCCCAAGACTACTCCAGGCCAAGCACGCTTAACTTTGGAGTTATTTCCTGTTGGGATCCCAGAAAAGAAAGTGCACCTATTCATATGAGTAGTCTATCATTCCTGGGCTGTTACACAAGGAGTCCTGAAGTCTTCCGGAAAGGTCCAGCGGAGCCACCGGGATAGTTGCCCCATGCACGGATTGAGTAGCCGCGGAGGTTTGCGCCAGGTGTCAGGATCCTCCTATCGCTTGATACGTCCCAAACATATCCATAATTTCTGCTTGCTCCATGCATGTTTTGTGTGACTTTGCCATGATTTGCTTGAACTTTCTTACACTTTTGAGCATATTTGGACTAATCTATTAACCCAGTGCACCCAGCTGCTAGTTGCTGTTTTCTGTTGTTTTTGTATTTCAGGTTTTCCGGCCAATAAAAGTCCTCCAAAAAATCCGGAAAAATCAGATAAAAAATCAGCGACCCAGAAGCTTCCGAAATCACCAAGGCAGCGGAGGGGGGCCACCAACAGGAGACCAGGAGGGTCCCTGGCGTGGCCCCACCCTAGGCCGCGCCAGGAGGCCTCTTAGCTGCCTGGTGGGTCCCCTCGACACCCCCTCCGCCTATATTTAGCCCTCGGGGTGGAAACCCCTAATATCGTTCTCTTTTCCGCGAACTCGCCTCTGTACCGCCGCCGCCACCGTTTCTAGATCGGCGCTGCCTGGAGAAGCTGCCCCGGCACCCTTTCGGGAGGAGGAACCCCCTCCGGGAGACCATCGATAGCCATGGACACCTCCCGTATGTACCGTGTGTAGTCCCCCTTGGACCATGGGTCCGTGACCAGTAGCTATGTGATGTACTTCTCTCCCCTCTTTGTGCTTCCACGTTCGAGACCTCGTGAGCTTCCTTACATGATCGAGGCACTTCTGTAATTTCTGCTGTTGCTATGCTGAGTTTGTTAGGATCTGATGGATTAGGAGACTATGTTCAGATTGTGATGAGTAATATATTTGGTTCTTCTCTTTTATATTTTGTTCTTGAGTAAATGCTTGCATGTTCTTCGTTGCCGTATTTTACTTTGGCTAAGTGATTTGTTGCAACTCCAAGAGGGAGCGTTATGCTTGATTGTGGGTTCAGCCCCTTGATGTCTAGCTTGAGTGACAGAAACATGAGACTAGGGGATGCGATGTTGCCACCAGGGATAAAATAACGGTTCTTGTATCCGCGGGTGCGAGGATTGTTTACTTTACGCAAAGTTCTTTTAATGCAGTTGTCTGTTGCTTTGAGTTTACACTCTGGGTGGCATTCGCAACTTAATACCAGCGAGATGTTCTGGATAGATATCTCAAGGTGTATGATTTGTAGTAGATGAAGTTGGATTTCGGTCTACTTACCTTGGCGTACTGCCCATTTCTTTTGAGCCTTCCTTTTTTTGCAGCATAGTTAGCATTGCGATGCCTTCATAATTATTTCAATTGCCCAGCTGTGATTTGTTCACCTCGCTAGCACTTTTATCGTCTTTTGGGAGAGAGACGTCACTAGTGAAAAACACGGGACCCCGGTCCATCTCCACATTACTGTTTACTTTTAGTCTTTACTTTCAGTTGCCACTATTATTATCTCTTTCATTGATCCTTTGTAAACAGCAAGGCCGGAGGAATTGACAACTCCTCTGTACTTGTTGGGAGCAAAGTTATTTGTTGCTGTGTTCAGTTCCACATCAAGCGCCGTGACACCTTTTTGTATCTCTTGGATTCCTACTAGTTCGATAACCTTGGTATCTTTACCGAGGGAAATTTGCTGCTACGCTACATCTCACCTTCCACTTGCGGTAACCAACGAGGAGTGAGAGATCCTCACCGTATCAAGCCAATTTTTGGCTCCGTCGCCGGGGACTCCAGTCTATAAGATAGGGGAGTTGCACACTATCTTTTATCTTTGCTTTTTAGTCTTGTTGGTTTACCTTTCAGTTTTTACTTTTGTGTCCCTTATAAAAAATACCAAAAATACCTACTGCTACTATGGGTTCCAATGAAAACACCAAGTTGTGTGACTTCACTAGTCACAACAACAGTGACTTTATCTGCAATCCTATTTCTCCACCTTCCACTTCAGCACCTTCTATTGAAATTAAACCTTCTCTGCTTAATCTTTTTATGAAAGATCAATTCTCAGGTGCTGGAGAGGACGCTGCCTTGCACTAAAACAATTTTATCGAGCTCTGTGATATGCAAAAGTACAAGGAAGTGGATGGAGACATCGTCAAGCTGAAGCTTTTTCCTTTCTCTCTGAGAGGAAGAGCCAAGGAGTGGCTGCACTCCTGACCCAAGAATAGTATCGATTCTTGGAGCAAATGCAAAGATGCTTTTATAGGGAAGTATTACCCCCCTGCTAAAATTATTCAATTAAGGAGTAACATTATGAATTTCAGGCAATTGGATAATGAACACGTTTCCGAGGCATGGGAATGTATGAAGACGCTTGTGAAGAACTGCCCCACACATGGACTGACTACCTGGATGGTTATCCAGACTTTTTATGCAGGCTTGAACTTTACCTCGCGGAACCTGTTAGATTTGGCCTCGGGAGGAAATTTTATGTCAACCACACTTGGTGCTGCCACAAAGCTACTTGATGAGATGATGCTGAACTACTCTCAGTGGCACACCGAAAGATCTCCAACTGGTAAGAAGGTAAATTCTATCGAGGAGATCTCCTCTCTAAATGAAAAGGTTGATCTTATCATGTCTTTACTTACCAAGCAAGCTCCTATTGACCCTCAGGATGTTCCTTTAAATTCCTTGGTTGCTCAGGAACAAGTAGATGTGAACTTCATTGCTAGAAACAACTTCAAAAACAATGCTTATAGGAGTAGTTTTGGTAGCAACAATCCTAGGCCTTTCCCATCCAACAACTATGGGAACGGTAATAGAAACTCTTACAGCCAGAATTATAGGGAAAGAGACCTACCCAGCTATGAGAAACTTATAGAAATAGAAAAAGCCACCAAAAGCTATATGCACACACAGTTTGAACAAAACAAGGCCTTTTCCAGACAGTTAGATGAGCACTCCTCTATCCTGCAAAACATTAGCAAACAACTTGAGAGCCTGAATAGTGACATTTCCAGCCTCCAAACTAGACTCACTGTCATTGAGACCTATGTTTCAAACATGTCTCACACCCAATCTACCTTGATAAACCAGATGGCAGCCAAACCAGAAGTCATTCCCAAGGAAGAAGATAGAATTAAGAGCCTTCCTACCTACCACACAGTAGCCACTATCCAAGTAGTTGAGGATGTCCAAACAGTTAGCACCCATCACACCCCTAGTCCCACTGGACCTATCAATGTTGATGCTACCACCTCAACCATAGATGAATAAACCTCTATGAACATAGAGGCTTTCAAACAAGTGAGCCTAAATGATATCACTACCTCCTTGATAGATAGTAGTGACCTAGACTTTGAAAACTGCACTTTACCTGAAGTTATTTGTTTCCTACACAAGATGTCTAGAGAATCCCACACTAGCACACTTAATCTTGCCTTCACAGAGCATATCACTAATGCTCTAATCAAAGTTAGGGAGGAGAAGCTTAGACTAGAAGCCTCCTTACCTAGGAAGCTAGAAGATCGTTGGGATTCTATGATAAAAATCAAATTGAATAACTTCTCTTGTTATGCTCTTTGTGATGTTGGAGCAAGTACCTCTGTTATGCCCAAAAGAATGTATGATATGCTTGAATTGAAACCTTTTGATCCCTGTTCTTTTGGTGTTCGTCTTGTTGATTCTTCCGTAAAGAAACCTTTGGGGAAGATCGACGATGTTCTTATCATTGTCAATGACAATTATATTCCCGTTGATTTCACTATTATGGATATTGAATGTGAACCTTCTTGTCCAATTATTTTGGGACGTCCTTTCCTTCGCACAGTTGGTGCTGTTATTGACATGAAAGAGGGGAATATCAAATTCCAATTCCCTCTCAAGAAAGGGATGGAACATTTCCCTAGGAAAAATATTAAGTTACCGTTTGAGTCCGTCAAACGGGCTAGTTATTCGCTTGAAAAGACTTGATCTTCTGCTTTAAGCCTAGCTAATGGCTCTAAAGAAGCGCTTTCGGGAGGCAGCCCGCAACGAATTTAGGTTTTCCTTTTTTATTTTCTTATGTTTTTAGTGGTCTTGATGATTGTTACTACAGTAGCAACATCATTGTATCTTTATTTTTCAAGCTTTGTGCCAAGTTTAGCCTCATACGAAAAGCGAAGTGAAAGTTGTGACATGCTGTCCAAAAAACAGATTTTGCCCTCGTACTAGAAAAATCATGGAAAAATCCCAGTTCATATTTTTTAGCTGATTTATTTACACAGCGTGCTCTATACAATTATGAAAATTTCGTATGTTCTGATTTTTTTGATTTGAGTTGCAGAAGTACCCCAAAAAATTTGTTTCTACCTACTGGTCTGTTTTTCACAGATGCTGTCTTGTTTTGCCTTTTCTTCGTTTTGCAAACCTTAAGCTTGCTTTTTCTTTGCAAAACTTTTTGGAAATCTTGAGAAACAGTAGCTCTTCAAGATTATCTTTATTTCCAGTAGAGGAAAATTTATTTTAGTAGGGCACTAACCTCTCTAATCAGTCTACAATGAGTAATGTATGAAGGGAGTTTTCAAGTGCGCGATGGAAAATGATGAAAGAAGATGTTAGAGTGTCAAACGCTCAATGTAACAGCCCAGTTTTCACTAAAATTAAAAATTATGTTTTCGGTGTGAATTGTTTGATTGTCTGATTTGTTTGCGGTGTTTGCATCCCCGATTTATTGATCGGCGATTATTTTTCCCCCTCTTATCTTGTATCGGATGGAGACCAACCCTTGCCACCCAGACACTCGACCTTTGCGACACCAGGTTTCACCCGATCACCGTCGCGAAATCCGCATGAGACCAGCCGCAGCCAACGGAACGAAAAACCCCGTTTAATAAGTAAACGGGATATTTTTATAGCGCACTGGAAAGTGTTCTCGGAACGGTTCCAGCGCGAGGTGAACGCCACCAGCTCGACGCGCTGATCGCGCAGTTCGAAGTTTTACCCGAATCGGAGGTCCTGCGGACCCCCGGCGGTCAGAAACGTAAACACCGCGCGCGCGAGAGAAAAATCGGGGATGTTTTTGCAAACTGCCAGCCACCTGGGCTATATAAAGACCACCACACTCCCACCTCCTTCTAGGGTTTCCCTAGCACAAAATTGCAGCCACCCCCCTGGAATTTCCCCAAAAATTCTGCCCACAGCCCCCAGTTTTCGAAACCCTAGCCCTACCTCAAATCTTGACCATCCGATCTGAGATCTGATGGCCCCGATGAGCTCCACGTCGCCCACAGCCTCCCACCAGATCATCCGGGCCGCGCGGGCCCGCTCCTCCGCCGCCAGGGCCGCTGGAGCCCATCCACGCCGCCTCCCGAGCTCCACCGCCCGTAGCGCCTCCGGCCGGCGAGCCGCCCGTCACCGGCGTCCAGTGATACTTCCAAAACGTATCTATAATTTCTTCTTGCTCCATGCATGTTTTGTGTGATATTGCTATGATCTAGATACACTTTCATACACTTTTGATCATATTTGGACTAACCTATAAACTCAGTGCACCACAGTGCCAGTTTCAGTTTTCCCCCATATAGAAGTGCCAGAAAAATTCCGGGAAAAATATAGGGAAAATCAGCGTACGGGAAGCTTCGCGAAGAGCCCAAGTGGGTCCAGAGGGGAGCCAGGGGGCCCAGGCGGCCACCCGACGCGGCCCCACCCCTGGCCGCGCTAGGGGGGCGCCTGGGGCCC
Organism: Bromus sterilis; assembly: GCA_950022295.1. NCBI lineage: Eukaryota > Viridiplantae > Streptophyta > Magnoliopsida > Poales > Poaceae > Bromus > Bromus sterilis. The sequence continues at coordinate 171,651,361 of OX465597.1, forward strand.
CTGGTCCACCTCTGGATGCCCCCTTCGCCTATATATTCTCCGTCACGGGAAACTTCAGAAAAGAGAACCCTTATTCGCGATCTCGCCTCTGTTCCGCTGCCGCCGCGCTTCCGAGATCGGGAGCACCAGAAGACCTCTTCCCGGCACCCTGCCGGAGGGAGGATTGACCTCCGGGAGTCTCCTCTCCACCATGGATGCTCCCCGGATGTCTCGTGAGTAGTTTTCCTTTGACCATGGGTCCGTGATCAGTAGCTATGTGATGTGCTCATCCCCTCTTTGTTCTTCATGGTTTAGACCTCGTGAGCTGCCCTACATGATCGAGGCACTGTTGTAATCTTTCTGCTATTGCTATGCTGAGTTTGATGGGATCTGATGGATTATGAGATTATGTTCAGATTGTAATTGAGTAATATATTTGGTTTTTATCTCTTATATTTTTGTTCCTAAGTAATTCTTTCATGTTCTCCGTTGTTGTTTATTGCTTTTGCCAAGTAGTAGGTAGTAACCCCAAGAGGGAACGTTATGCTCGATTGTGGGTTCATGCCCCCCGATGACATGCTTGAGTGACAGAAACATGAGTCTAGGGGATGTGCTGTTGCCACAAGGGGGAAAACTCTGGTGCGTGTAACCGCGGTTGCAAGGATTGTTTACTTTACGCAAAGTTCTTTTTAATGCAGTTGTCTGTTGCTTTGGGTTTACACTTTGGGTGGGGCTCGCAACTTAATACCAGCGAGATGTTCTGGATAGATATCTCAAGGTGGATGATTAGTAGTAGATGCAGTTGGATTTCGGTCTACTTATTTTGGCGTACTGCCCGTGCTTTTGATCCTCTTCCTTTCTTTTGTAGCATAGTTAGCATTGCGGTGCGTTCATAATCCTGTCAATTGCCCTTCTGTAATTTGTTTACCTTGCATAGCAGTTTTATCGTCTTTTGGGAGGGAGACATCACTAGTGAACATCACGTATCCTGGTCCATATCCTCATTAATGTTTCCACGCTCATTTACTTTTCTTCTTTTACTTTCAGTTTCTATCATTATCCTTTGTGTTTGATCCTTTGTGAACAACAAGACCGAAGAGATTGACAACCTCTCTGAACTTTGTTGGGAACAAAGTTATTTGTGTCTGTGTGCAGGTCCGCGTCAGTAGCACCGCTGACACCTACTTATCATCTCTGGAGTCCTACTGGAGACAAACCTTGGTATCTTTACTGAGGGAAATTTTCTGTTGTGCTGCATCACGCCTTCCACTTGGGGCTCACCAAATAAGGGCGAGAAGACTACACCCGTCAACTCTCGCGCCATCAAGGCAAATTTCTGGCGCCGTGCCGGGGACTCTGAGTGCTAAGGTAGGGGAGTTGCACACTACCCTTTACCTTTGTTTTTTAGTCTTGTTAGTTTACCTTCCAGTTTTTATCTTTGTGTCTTTTATCAAAAATCACAAAAAAATGTTTATCTTGCTGTTAGTAGCCCTCCTTGTTTAGATGAACATGTTAGGGCTAGGTGCTTTGCAGGAATCGGAAGTTCTCGATTTCTGTCAAAGAGATGGAGAAAATATGAAGAAGGCATGGGACAGAATCTCTGAAGCACATAAAAGAATTATGCCTTGGATACCTATAAAAATTGTGCTTAGAAATTTTTACCATGGTCTTTTTAAATGGTGTAAACACTCTCTTGATATTATATCTGAAGGAGATTTTCTAGAGTGTGATGAAGTTAGGGCTCTTGATATTTTGCATAGTCTATCTAGTTATTTTTTTTATGACCGAAGTATTGATACTGTCATAGATAGACTTGCCACTATTGAAAAAAGATTGGATGCTCTAGACTTGAGGAAAGTAGAGGAACTTAAGTCCAACAAGAAAGAAATATTGGAGATAGATGATGATTGGGAGCCCTTTGTTAGGATTAGCATCTCTAACCAAGGCTTCCTTGCTCTTTGTGATATTGGATCCACAGTTTCTACTATGCCAAAAATAGTTTATGATTCTTTGAAGCTATATATGGATAAATTATCATCTTATCATGAACATTCTAATGGAGATATTTCAGAGATTAAAGGAAAGGTAAAATAAGTCCAAGTTGCATTCCTTCATAGGACTGCACCAATGGATTTCTTCATCATGGAGCCAAACCAAAGTAACATTGTGCTCGGAAGAGACTTCCTCCGTGCTATGAAAGGCTTCATTGATATTGGTAACGGGCACATACGCTTACGCGGTGTGGCGAAAGGTAAGTACCTTTCCTAGGAAGAAGAAGAATGAGCTTATTGAAAATCAATTTGAAGGTTTTTATGATTCTGATCTTGGAGACCCTTGATTCTTCTTTTGCATTATGCCTAGCTTAAAGGCATAAAAGAAAGCGCTTTCGGGAGGCAGCCCGCAACGAATTTAGGTTTTTCTTATTGCTTTTGTTGTGTCTTGATGGTTGTTACTACTGTATCAACATCATTGTATCTTTATTTTTCAGCTTTGTGCCATGTTATAGCCTCTTATGATAAGGGAAGCAAAAGTTGTGACATGCTGTCCAGAAAACAGATTCTGTCCCTTGACAGAAAAATTCGAATCAAATCACCATATCATCTTTTTGATCTGAACTTTTTTTAAAGCGTGCTCTATACAATTTTGAAACTTCCGTATGTTCTGAGTTTTTTGATTTGAGTTGCAGAAGTGCCCAAAAAAAATTCTTTACTACCTGCTGTTCTGTTTTTCACAGATTCTGCCACGTGTTGTCTCTCCTAACTTTTGCAAACCTTAAGCTTGCTTTTTCTTTGCAAAAACTTTTTGGCACTCTTGAGAAACAGTAGCTCTTCAAGAATATCTTTATATCCAGTGAGAAAAATTATTTTATTAAGGGTACTAACCTCTCTAATCAGCTTATGATGAGTTATGTATGAAGGGAGTTTTTAAGTGTGCGATGGAAGATGATGAAAGAAGATCCAGGAGTGTCAAGCGCTCAAGCTTGGGGATGCCCCCATGCATCCCCAATTAATATTCAAGGAGACTCAAGCGTCTAAGCTTGGGGATGCCCCCGTGCATCCCCTTCTCCATCAACAATCATCAGTTCGTCCTTCGTCTCACTATATTTTTATCACTTCATACGTTATGTGCTATGCTTGGAGCGTCTCGCTTTTAGGTTTTATTTTTCCTTAGCTTTGCTTGCTGTTCATAACAAGTTAGATCCCATCTTACTTTGTGTGGGAGAGAAACACGCTCCACTTTCAAAATCTAGAACACATCATAGGATTTTTCCTTCCTATCTTTTTGTTGTTGTGTGTTCTTTATCTTTTCGTAGCTACTGCCATGCTTAGTTTTAGTCTTAGTTTGTCTTTAGCAAGAGCCTTGGCTTTTGTTTTGTCTGTTGCTGGAACTCTTTTTAGTTTTCATGTTTATCTTGGTAAAGAGAGTTGGTTGTTGCACTGAGTTGTGTCTTGTCTTGAAAGTAGGTAATTGAGGTTGCTATTTAATTTTAGTAGTAATTTGCAATGGTTTTGAGGTATTGATGTGAGTAATGTTTGAACTTTTGGTATCAAGAGCTCTAGCCTATTAGTAATAGGTGTCGTATTTTGGGCAATCCGTGTGTATTTTCAAAACCTACAAAACCAGTTGAGAACTCTAGCTACTAGATGGATCGCTAATCTTTGGAGGGATCGAATATTAGAGTACACTCACGTACCATGAGTCGAGGATGCGCAAGGATAAGCAAACCCCCATACACTCCTCCTCGGGGTACTTGTCTCTTTGTGAACCTCCTTATTAGATTGAGAGTTACCGATAATAAGTGCATGAGTTCTTCGGACTAATGTGAGTATTGAAAGTTGACACTTCCACCTTCCCATATTTTTCTAGCCTCTCCCGTGTCGTGCATTGCCTTCTTCTCACTCCGAAAGTTGGTGTCCACCTTCGCCGTTACATACAAACCCTTGGCATGACACGTTCTGTCATCATAATCCTCCTTATATCTTTCCTCAAAACAGCCACCATACCTACCTATCAAGGCATTTCCATAGCCTTTCCGAGATATATTGCCATGCAACATCTACCTCTTCATGACTTGATCTTCATGTCATACATGTTCCTGCTACAATGGCAGCGACATACATTGCATACATCATGATAGTTATATCTTCTTTATGATTTTGAGTACCTTGTAAAGTTTGAAAGATCTCCTTTACCTTCTTGTAAAATAGAGTGTTGCCCTTAAGTGAGGAAAAGATCCCAAAGTGGACACAATAAAAGATCCCAAAGAGGACAAATGAGAGGGAAACACTACTATCCTTTTGAGAGATCCGCACTAGTACTCCCTTTATATCCTTGTACTCCATAGAGATGATCATTATGCATATAGCTATGTGGGGCCCTTCACACTATAGAACTTGGCTTGCATATTCCAAGGATGAGCCTCCTCAAACGAGCTCTAGGTCTTCATAAGTGAGGAAGTTAGATGCACCCCCACTAGTTCCATTGGAGAGCTTCCTAGCTCGTATGTGCATCCGTTGCATGGCAATCCCTACTCCTCACATCATATCTATCATTTGGCATCTCTTGCCTATGATTGTCGTCATTGATGTGAGCCTTTCTCCTCCTTTTTGTCTTCCTCCTCCGCACTTCTCTCTTTGCCATCCTAAGTGTCAACTCTTGTGCTTACGCTCATCCATTGCATGAGTGCTCAAAATATTGAAAAAGGAGTGGATCAAATTGACTTGTACCTGGCTAGTGGTTTGGGGACGAGTCAAGATAAGATTCCAGAAAAAGACCAAGTGTGAAACTTTAGTAGATTGAGTTCTCAACAAATAATTTTTTTCTCGTATTCCCAATCCCCCTTCTTGCACGAAAACACCATTTGGAGACATTCGAGTCACGGAAAGCGAGAGCTCTTGCACATTTTTTTCTTTTGTTACTTGTTTCAATGCTAATATAGACTCTTGCATATTATGACTTGAATTTAGTTTCTAACCTTGATTGCTTTACTTTTCAAAGTTCTTTTATGGTTGCTAGCATGTCCCCACAGAAATTATGCCGTTATCATTTACCTACTCGAGGACGAGCAGGAATTAAGCTTGGGGATGTTCATACGTCCAAAACGTATCTATAATTTCTGCTTGCTCCATGCATGTTTTGTGTGATATTGCTATGATCTAGATACACTTTCATACACTTTTGATCATATTTGGACTAACCTATTAACTCAGTGCAACACAGTGCCAGTTCCTGTTTTCTGCTATTTTTCTATTTCAGTTTTCCCCCATATAAAAAGTTCCGGAAAAATTCTGGGAAAAATATAGGAAAAATCAGCGTACAGGAAGCTTCGCGAAGAGCCCGAGTGGGTCCAGAGGGGAGCCAGGGGGGCCCAGGCGGCCACCCGGCGCGGACCCACCCCTGGCCGCGCCAGGGGGGCGCCTGGGGCCCCTGGTCCACCTCTGGCTGCCCCCCTTCGCCTATATATTCTCCGTCACGGGAAACTTCAGAAAAGAGAACCCTTATTCGCGATCTAACCTCTGTTCCGCCGCTGCCGCGCTTCTGAGATCGGGAGCACCAGAAGACCTCTTCCCGGCACCCTGCCGGAGGGAGGATTGACCACCGGGAGTCTCCTCTCCACCATGGATGCTCCCCGGATGTCTCGTGAGTAGTTTTCCTTGGACCATGGGTCCGTGATCAGTAGCTATGTGATGTTCTCCTCCCCTCTTTGTTCTTCATGGTTTAGACATCGTGAGCTGCCCTACATGATCGAGGAACTTTTGTAATCTTTCTGCTATTGCTATGCTGAGTTTGATTGGATCTGATGGATTATGAGATTATGTTCAGATTGTGATTGAGTAATATATTTGGTTTTTATCTCTTATATTTTTGTTCCTAAGTAATTCTTGCATGTTCTCCGTTGCTGTTTATTGCTTTGGCCAAGTAGTAGGTAGTAACCCCAAGAGGGAACGTTATGCTCGATTGTGGGTTCATGCCCCCCGATGACACGCTTGAGTGACAGAAACATGAGTCTAGGGGATGTGTTGTTGCCACAAGGGGGAAAACAACGGTGCCTGTAACCGCAGTTGCAAGGATTGTTTACTTTACGCAAAGTGCTTTTTAATGCAGTTGTCTGTTGCTTTGGGTTTACACTTTGGGTGGGGCTCGCAACTTAATACCAGCGATATGTTTTCGATAGATATCTCAAGGTGGATAATTAGTAGTAGATGTAGTTGGATTTCGGTCTACTTATTTTGGCGTACTTCCCGTGCTTTTGAGCCTCTTCCTTTCTTTTGTAGCATAGTTAGCATTGCGGTGCATTCATAATCCTGTCAATTGCCCTTCTGTAATTTGTTTACCTTGCATAGCAGTTTTATCGTCTTTTGGGAGAGAGACATCACTAGTGAAAATCACGTATCCCGGTCCATATTCTCATTACTGTTTCCACGCTCATTTACTTTTCTTCTTTTACTTTCAGTATCATAATCCTTTGTGTTTGATCCTTTGTGAACAACAAGACTGGAGAGATTGACAACCTCTCTGAACTTCGTTGGGAACAAAGTTATTTGTGTATGTGTGCAGGTCCGCGTCAGTAGTGCCGCTGACACCTACTTATCATCTCTGGAGTCCTACTGGAGACAAACCTTGGTATCTTTACTGAGGGAAATTTGCTGTTGTGCTGCATCACGCCTTCCACTTGGGGCTCACCAACGAAGGGCGAGAAGACTACACCCGTCAACTCTCGCGCCATCATCCAGCCACCGCACCCCGATCGCCTCTCCTTCTCCCAATTCCTCCTCACCGCCTCCCGCTCAACTCCCTCCTTCCTCTCTCTGCAGAGCGCCTCATCCGCGCCGTGCTGGACCGGTTAGGCCGCCATGGCCATGGCCGCCGCCTGCTAGGATCCCAAGCCGCGCCCCCTGGAGGTCGACGCCGCCGTTCGCCACCGGATCCACCGCCTCCTCGCCTCCTCCGACCAGCCAGCACCCGGCGCCCTCCCTCTGAGCCGCCGGAGCCCGCCGCTCGAGCCGGCGCGGCCAGCAGCCGCCGCTGCTCGGCTCGGGTGCGGCACGGGGCAACCGCCGCCGCCATGGTGGGTTGCGCCCACGTGGGCCGGCTTACTCACCGCGGGCCCAACTCCCTCTCGGCCCAGATCCAAGCGGCCAGATCCAGCACCCAGGCCGACTTGGGCCTCAGCCCATGAGGTTGATTTTTTTCCCTAGACACCTCGAATTTTTGCTAAGTCAGAGAACATTGTGCTGCTGATCCCGTTTTGCAAATCGATTTCCCGTTGAGTCGTAGCTCCGAATGAAGTGATTCTTTTTTTGTTTGGTTGTGCTTTGTGTTCTCTAGAGTTAATCTTTAGGAAGTTATTTATTTTGAGGTCATCTTGAATGTGTAAATGTGTGATGAACAGGGCATCAGGCCGTTAACTGCTACAAATTGCTGTTATGTGCTCCTGTTATTATTTTATTGCAACTTTGATTGATGATTGTGACACATCCTTGAGGCTTGTTGCATTGATTCTTTTTCCTATGTGTTAAGCATCATGTGTACTTCATTTCCATGCTTTAACTTTTCATGTTTGGGTGCTTTAGCTATAATAAATCTTGCTCCAAAGTGGTGATCCTGATGTTAATGTGCTGTTGTTTGCTGTTGTTAACCAACCTAAAATATGGTTTAGGACAGAACAGTACTAAATCATTTAATGGTCGTGGGACACTTAGTGACATGCCATGTTTAGGTTGTGCCTCACTTAAATTGACTAGCATAGATAGTTTCCTTTATGCTTCACCACTTGACATGTTTGTGTGCTATGCCATGCTTCTGTGCTTTGCCATGTTAACAACCTTTGTTGATCACCTGTAGCTAAACAACTTGAACCATCGTAAACGTGCGATATCGTCGTGTGGGACGAGTACTCCACTTAACCTGTTAGTAACCGCTGTCGACGGTAGGTGCGATGTCTCGTGTTGCTTTCTTGTTGATGCTTTCTCGTGTTTTCTTCGTAGTAATGGATTCTTGCTCGTTGATTGCTTTCCAATGTTTACCGTCTTGTGTGCTTCCGCGGGTACCTCTCGGAGACGATGTGAGATTGCGATCGGCTACACCTTCGGAACCCGACTTATCAATAGGCAAGGACTATACATTACTTATGATCCATTCTATTTCAACCAGCGGTTTTCATGCTAGTATAGGTTAGGTTCGATGTTTGATCCTACCACATGTTTACAGCCTCTTTCAAACCGATATAGCCATGTCTCCTCCCAACAAACCATGTACTGCTATGTTACTATTGCTCGTTGCTCAGCCCCTGCTTAGTATGCATGCTTAGGATGCTACGATGTTACCTCCTGTTACTCCTTGGTTTGGGATATCACATTATTATATTGTTGTTGATGATATGATTATTATAAATGTTGACTACATTCGACGAAGGATGGAAGGTCTAGGCTATCCCGCCCCAACGGTTTGTTCCATTCGAGTCACCTAGGATCCGAGTTCCGGGTATTGGTTTTAAGACTGAGTGTGCCTAACCGCGTGTGAGATTTTATGGGGTCCCCTTTTCTTGCTAGCGTTCCTTCTAAGCCAGGATCAAACTCAGATTTTGACTATGATTGGGCCGAACAGTGGTAGAACCTGGTGAACCGGGCCTACTACTAAACATTGATTCTCTCTCCTAACCACTCTTAAATATGTGAAATACACGGAATCGATCCAAAACGGAAAGCAAGGAATCAACTCTTATTGCCGTAAAGGAAAAATAACCCCTTTCCTTTATATCTAGTCCGCCAAGGAACAAGTAGCCTTCGCCACCTATTCCTGAATTAAGGGAACGCGAGAAAGATTTCTCTATGTCAATTCAAAACAAAACAAATGGTATTTGACGACTGAATCCTATAAACGAAATTCTTTTGAGAAGAGCTTGCGCCTATGCAAGAATAAGCTCTCACCTATGTGGAACGGATGCTTCTACTTGGTCATCCCTACCTAGCTTCAAACATTTCTAGTGGTGCCGAAGCTGATTTACTATTTGAAACGTGTGTGTGACTGGTCCGCGGCCGGCAGATTTCAAATAACTTGGGCCAGCGGAGACATGGTTTCTCTTGTTGTTCCACCCCAGGGAGCTAGGGGGTTGTCCACATCTGTTTGGGCAACTAACCCGACCTCGTCCAGATGATAGAGGCCGATTCGAGAGCGCGGCCGGCTTTTGAGTTGGATGTCGATTCACCGGGGGCCACCCGGATTTGTGCGTTGTTAGTTAGAGGGACCTATCGTTCCCGATCTCTTGGGACTAACTCATAAAATGGTTGCCTATCATGGGTAGCAACTGAGAGAGATGGGCGTGCGTGCGAAACCTTGTAATGGGCAGTTGGTACACCCCTGCAGGGTTAAATCTTTTCGAGAAGCCGTTTCCACGGTTATGGACGACTTGAGACCTACTCCTTGTTCATAGACAACAACTACTGAGATAATCTTAATATAAATTGATCAACGTGTGTGTGTGCCTTGACTGCTTCTTCTTCGTCGGTATGCGAAGAGGAGGACAAGGATAGGATAGGTGTTATGTTTGCGTATTAGTTGATAGCCAGACTTGTTGGAGGAGATTCCTCATCGAATACTTGGCTTCTTATCTTACTCTCTAGATCGTTAGCCACTTCATAAATGCTAGTGCGGCAGCAACCTCACCACTTACCCCATCCTTACCGTAAACTACTAGTTATCCTAGAATGACGAGTGATGAAGTCCTTGCTGGGTCAGTTGAACACTACAGTTGGATGTTGAGTACTTCTGTACTCATGATACTACCCCAAAACTCTTTTCAGGATCAACAACAGGTATGGTGATCGACTTTTCACGTGGAGAGTCGACGACGACTAGTTAGGCGGATCCCGGCGGAGGGCCTGGACCTGTGTGGTTATGGGAACGATGTTTTTATCTTTGCCAGTAGGCGTTCGATTGTAGTCTCTACTCAGACATGTATCTTCCGCTGTTGTATTTTATTTGAGGCAGTTGTAAGCCGATTGTATGAGATGTTGTATCCTTGTATCTGTAATGTTGTGATATCATGTTGGAAATCCGGGGCATATGACTTCGTCATGTGTCTCGGTGGGACCGATATGTGCTTCGTCCCTGGATCTGGATGGAAACATCTAGATCTGGAATAGTACTGCATATCGGGCCTTACACTCAAGCTTCGGGATGCCCATGTTCACCCCCAAGAAATATTCAAGGAGACTCAAGCGTCTAAGCTTGGGGATGCCCCCGTGCATCCCCTTCTCCATCAACCATTATCAGTTCGTCTCTCGTTGCACTATATTTTTATCACTTCATGCGTTATGTGTTATGCTTGGAGCGTCTCGCTCTTTACTTTTCTAGGTTTGTTTTTTGCTTTGTTTGTTGTAGTAACAAGTTAGACCCCATCTTACTCTTTTGTGTGGGAGAGATACATGCTCCGCTTGAACTAGAACTCCACATAGGATTTGCATGCTTATTCTGTTAGCTGTGAGTTGTTCTTTTTCTTTTCTTAGCTGCTGCTCTGTTTAGTTGTAGTGCTTTAGTTTTTCTAGAGATTTTCTTTTGTTTTAGGTTGAAATTTCTATAGGTTGCATGTTTTATCTTGTTAGAGAGTTTGCCTGTTGCACTGAGTTTTGTGTCTTGACTACAAGTAGGTAGTTGAAGTTGCTTTTCTCGTTGTAGTAGTAACTTGCAATAGTTTTGAGGTATTGACTAGAGTAATGTTTGAACTTTTGGTGTCAAGAGCCCGAGCCTATTAGTGATAGATGTCGTATTTTAGGCAATCCGTGTGATTTTCGAAAAACAAAAACCCCTGTTGAGAACTCTATCTACTAGATGGATCACTAACCTCTGGAGGGTTCGAATATTAGAGTACACTCATGTACCATGAGTCGAGGATGCGCAAGGATAACCAAATCCCCATACACTCCTCCTCGAGGTACTTGTCTCTTTGTTAACCTCCTGTTTAGATTGACAGTTACCGTTAGTAAGTGCATGAGTTCTTCGGACTAAAGTGAGTATTCGAAAGTTGACACTTCCACCCACCTATACTTTTTCTAGCCTCTTCGGTACCGTGCATTGCCCTTTCTCACCTGGAGAGTTGGCGGATACTTCGCCGGTGCATCCAAACCCTTGGCATGATACGCTTTGTCATCATAAGCCTCCTTATATCTTTCCTCAAAACAGCCACCATACCTACCTACAAGGCATTTCCATAGCCTTTCCGAGATACATTGTCATGCAACATCCACCTTCTCATAACTTGATCTTCATGTCATACATGCTACTTGCTTGATCGATGAGCCGCATGCTAGTTGGGCCTTGCCCTAATCATTGCTACATGACGCGCTAGTATCATTGCATATCCTTCTACCCTGGCAGAGGCATACATTTGCATCATGATAGTTATATCTTCTTTATGTGAGTACCTTTGTAAAGTGTGAAAGATCTCCTATATTCTTGTAAAATATAGAGTGTTGCCCCTAAAGTGAGGAAAGATCCCAAAGAGGACAAAATCAAAAGATCCCAAAGAGGACAAATGAGAGTTAAATAGAAAGAGCCATTGAGGCCACCAAAAAAATACAAAAAATAGAAAAAAGAGAAAAAGAAAAATAAAAATAGAGAAGGGGGCACACTACTATTCTTTTTGAGAGATCAACACTAGTACTTCATCCTCTATTGCTTGTACTCCATAGAGATCATCATCATGCATATAGCTATGTGGGGACCTTCACACTATAGAACTTGGCTTGTATATTCCAATGATGAGCCTCCTCAAACGAGCTCTAGGTCTTCTTGAGCAAGCAAGTTAGATGCACCACCACTAGTTCCCTTGGAGAGCTTTTAGCTCACATGAGCATCCTTTGCATGGCAATCCCTACTCCTCACATCATATCTATCATATGGCCTTCTCTCGCCTATGATTTTCCTCATTGATGTGAGCCTTTCACACCTTTTTTGTCTTCCTCCTCCACCTTCTTTCTGTTTTGCCTTTTAGGTGTCAACTTTCTTGCTCACGCTCATCCATTGCATGAGTGCTCAAAATATCGAAAGGGATTGGATCAGTTTGACTTGTACCTGGCTAGTGGTCTGGGGACGAGTCAACATAAGAATCCAAAGGACACCAAGTGTGAAACTTTAGTAGATAGTTGTTCTCAACAACCTTTTTTCTCTCTTTTTCCCAGTCCCCTGCTTGCACGCAAACACCATCTGGAGACATTCGAGTCACGGACAGCGAGAGCTCTTGCACCTTTTGTTATTTTGTTGATTGTGTCAATGCTAATATAGACTCTTGCTTGTTAAGACTTGAATTGAATTGCATGCTTTGATTGCTTTACTTAAAAGTCCTTATATGGTTGTATGGCATGTCACCACAGAAATTATGCTTGTTATCATTTACCTACTCGAGGACGAGCAGGAATTAAGCTTCGGGATGTTGATACGTCCCAAACGTATCTATAATTTTTTCTTGCTCCATGCATGTTTTGTGTGACTTTGCCATTATTTGCTTGAACTTTCTTACACTTTTGAGAATATTTGGACTAATCTATTAACCCAGTGCACCCAGCTGCCAGTTGCTGTTTTCTGCTGTTTTTGTATTTCAGGTTTTCCGGCCATTAAAAGTGCTCCAAAAAATCCGGAAAAATCAGATAAAAAATCAGCGACCCGGAAGCTTCCGGAATCACCAAGGCAGCGGAGGGGGGCCACCACCAGGAGACTAGGAGGGTCCCTGGCGCGGCCCCACGCTAGGCCGCGCCAGGAGGCCTCCTGGCTGCCTGATGGGTCCCCTCGACACCCCCCTCCGCCTATATTTAGCCCTCGGGGTGCAAACCCCTAATATCGATCTCTTTTCCGGGAACTCGCCTCTGTACTGCCGCCGCCGCCGTTTCTAGATCGGGGCTTCCTGGAGAAGCTGCCCCGGCACCCTGCCGGGAGGAGGAACCCCCTCCGGGAGACCATCCATAGCCATGGATGCCTCTCGTATGTACCATGAGTAGTCCCCCTTGGACCATGGGTCTGTGACCAGTAGCTATGTGACGTACTTCTCTCCCCTCTTTGTGCTTCCACTTTCGAGACCTCGTGAGCTGCCTCACATGATCGAGGCACTTCTGTAATTTCTGCTGTTGCTATGCTGAGTTTGTCGGGATCTAATGGATTATGAGACTATGTTCAGATTGTGATGAGTAATATATTTGGTTCTTCTCTTTTATATTTTGTTCTTGATTAAATTCTTGCATGTTCTCCGTTGCCGTATTTTAGTTTGGCCAAGTGATTTGTTGCAACTCCAAGAGGGAGCGTTATGCTTGATAGTGGGTTCAGCCCCTTGATGTCTAGCTTGAGTGACAGAAACATGATACTAGGGGATGTGATGTTGCCACCAGGGATAAAACAACGGTGCTTGTATCCGCGGGTGCGAGGATTGTTTACTTTACGCAAAGTTCTTTTAATGCAGTTGTTTGTTGTTTTGAGTTTACACTTTGGGTGGGATTTGCAACTTAATACGAGCGAGATGTTTTGGATAGATATCTCAAGGTGGAGGATTCGTAGTAGATGTTGTTGGATTTCGGTCTACTTACCTTGGCCTACTGCCCATTGCTTTTGAGACCTTCCTTTCTTTGCAGCATAGTTAGCATTGCGGTGCCTTCATAATTCTGTCAATTTCCCAGCTGTGATTTGTTTTCCTCGCTAGCACTTTTATCGTCTTTTGGGAGAGAGACATCAATAGTGAAAATCACGGGACCCCGGTCCATCTCCACATTACTGTTTACTTTCAGTCTTTACTTTCAGTTGCCACTATTATTATCTCTTGCGTTGATCCTTTGTAAACAGCAAGGCCGGAGGAATTGACAAGTCCTATGTACTCGTTGGGAGCAAAGTTATTCGTTGCTGTGTGCAGGTCCACGCCAAGCGCCGTGACACCTTCTTGTATCTCTTGGATTCCTACTGGTTCGATAACCTTGGTATCTTTACCGAGGGAAATTTGCTGCTACGCTACATCTCACCTTCCACTTGGGGTAACCAACGAGGAGTGAGAGATCCTCACCGTATCATCGCTCGGTGTGGGTTGTCTTCTAGTGCATTGAATGTGCTGATGGCACTAAAGTAGTGCTCCTCGTTGGTTACCCCAAGTGGAGGGTTGAGATGTAACCTAGGATAAAATTTCCCTCGATGAAGATACAAAGGTTTAATCGACCAGTAGGACACGAAAGATCGACCAGAAGGTGGTCAAACGAGCAAGGCATCGTTTGAGATAAGTTACTCACTTCACCTGGACATGCACACAAAACCAAATAACTTTTCTCGCAACGAGTCAAAGAGGTTGTCAATCTCTCTGGTCTTGTTGTTTACAAAGGATCAAACACACAGTGGAAATGGAGGTGATCGCAACTGAAAGGAAATAAAGCAATAAAGATTTGAGGTGTAAACAATGGTGGAAATATGGACCCGGGTCCCATGATGTTCACTAGTGATATATCTCCCAAAATACAATAAAACAACTAAGATGGGTGAACAAATTACAACTAGGCAATTGGCAGAATTATAAACGCACTGCAGTGCTAATTATGCCACAAGAAAGTTAGAGGCTCAAAAGTATGGGAAGTACGCCAAAACAAGCACATCGTTTATCATCGGCATCTACTCACTAATCATCCACCTTGAGATATCTATCTAGAACATCTCACTGGTATTAAGTTAAGAGCCCCACCCAAAGTGTAAACCCTAAACAATAGACAACTGCATTAACAAACTTTGCATAAGGTAAACAATCCTTGCAACCACGTTTACAAGCATCGTTGTATTCTCCCTGGTGGCAATAGAACATGCCCTAGTCTCATATTTCTGTCACTCAAGCTAGACATCGGGTCATGAACCCACAATCAAGCAAAATGCTCCCTCTTGGAGTTACTATCTACTACTTGGCCAAAGAAATAAAAAGCAATGGAGAACATGCAAGAATTACTCAAGAAGAAAATATAAAAGGAGAACAAAATATATAACTCATCACAAACTAAACATAATCTCATAATCTATCGGATCCCAGCAAACACAACATAGCAACAGCAAGAAAATTACATAGGTGCCTTGATCATGTAGGGAAGCTCACAAGGGCTAGAAATTGAAGCACAAGATTGGAGAGAATACATCACATAGCTACTGGTCATGGACCCATGGTCCATGGGGGACTACTAACGGCACATCCGGGAAGCGCTCATGGTGGTGGAGAAGCTCCCAGAGATCAATCGTCCCTCCGGCAGGCTGCCGGGAAGAGGTCTTCTGGTGCTCCCGATCTCGGGATCGCAGCGGCAGCGGAACAGAGGTGAAAATCGCGATGCGGGGTCTGTTTTCATGGTTTCTGCATCAGGGGGTAAATATAGGCCGAAGGGGGGCACCAGGGGAGGGCCCACCTCCCAGGCGGCCTCTTGGCGTGGCTAAGAGTGGGTCCGCGCCCCCTGGCCGCCTGGGAGGGGGTGGAACCCTTTCGGCTGTACTTCGGTGATCTGGAAGCTTCCGTTACGCATATATTTTTATATATTTTTCCTGGAATTTTTTGGGCACTGTAAATATGGGTAAAAACCTGCAATTCACAGACAATAGCAGACAGAAACTGGCACTGGGTGCACTGAGTTAGTAGGTTAGTCAAAATATTTGTAAAAAGGTATGAAAGTGTTGCAAAACACATAGCAATGTCACCCAAATGAGCATGGAACAAGCAGAAATTATAGATACGTTTGGGACGTATCAACATCCCAAGCTTAATTCCTGCTCATCCTCGAGTAGGTAAATGATAACACATATAATTTCTGTGGTGACATGCTAACACACATATAAGAACTTCAAAGTAAAGAAAGTAAGATATGCAATTCAAGTCAAGATAATAACAAGCAAGATCTATATCTAGTATTGAAACTAGCAAAGTAAGAACATAAAGGTGCAAGAGCTCTTGCTGTCCGTGACTCGAATGTCTGCAAATGTTGTTTGCGTGCAAGAAGTGGGAGATGGGTTTAGAGCATAAAAATACTATATAGTTTTATTGAGAACTCAATCTATTAAACTTCACACTTGGTCTCCTTCGGAATCTTATTTTGACTCGTCCCTAGACCACTAGTCAGGCACAAGTGAAGCAATATATTTTGGCCCTTAAGATGGAAAAGAGAAAAATGATGGGGAAGGAAGACGAAAAGGTGTGAAAGGCTCACATCAATCAGGACAATCATAGGCGAGAGAAAGCCAAATGATAGATATAGTGTGAGGAGTAGGGATTTCCATGCAACGAATGCACATATGAGCTAAGGTAAGCTCTCCAATGGAACTAGTAGGGGTGCATCCAACGTGCTTTCTCATGAAGACCTAGAGATCATTTGAGGTGGCTCATCCTTGGAATATGCAAGCCAAGTTGATCCCCACATAGTTATGCATGAATGATATGAATATCTCTATGGAGTACAAATTAACAATGGAGTATGAGTGTGGATCTTTCAAAAGGAATATTAGTGTTGCCCCCTTCTCTCTTTTTATTTCTTTATACTTTTTATTTATTTTCGTGGCCTCATTGGCTCTCTCTATTTATCGCGCATTTGTCCTCTTTGGGATCTTTTAATTTGTCCTCTTTTGGGATCTTTTTTTGTCCTCTTTGGGATCTTTATGTCACTTAAGGGAAACACTGTATATTTCCCAACAATATATAAGATCTTCACACTTTACAAAAGTACTCAACATAAATAAAACTGAAAAACTATCATGATGTATGCAAATTTATGCCTCTACCAGTGTAGTAGGATATGAAATGATACTAGCGCGTGATACGTCCCAAACGTATTTATAATTTCTTCTTGCTCCATGCATGTTTTGTGTCATATTGCTATGATCTAGATACACTTTCATACACTTTTCATCATATTTGGACTAACTTATTAACTCAGTGCACCACAGTGCCAGTTCCTGTTTTCTGCTGTTTTTCTATTTCAGTTTTCCCCCATATTAAAATTGCTCCAAAAATTCGGGAAAAATCAGATAAAAAATCAGCGCAAAGGGAACTTTTGGAACCCCGAAGGAGGGCCAGAGGGGGCCCACCTGGTGCCCAGGCGGTCAGGTGGCACGGCCTAGGCATTGGTCGCGCCACCAGGACGCCTGGACCCCTGGTGGCCCCCCTGGCTGCCCCCCTTCGCCTATTTAATCTCCGTGCGTGAAACCCCCAAAGACAGAACCCCTTTTCGCGATCTTTCCTCTGTTCCAACGCCTCCGCGCTTCCAAGATCATGAGCTCCAGCAGACTTCTTCCCGACACCCTGCCGGAGGGAGGATTGACCTCCGGGAGCTTCCCCTCCACCATGGATGCTTTCCGGATGTGTCGTGAGTAATTTTTTTTGGACCATCGGTCCGTGATCAGTAGCTATGTGATGTTCTCCTCCCCTCTTTGTTGTTCATGGTTTAGTCGTCGTGAGCTGCCCTACATAATCGAGGCACATATGTAATCTTTCTGCTGTTGCTATGTTGAGTTTGTTGGGATCTGATGGATTATGAGATTATGTTCAGATTGTGATTGCGTAATATATTTGGTTCTTATCTTTTATATTGTTGTTCTTAAGTAATTCTTGCATGTTCTCCGTTGTTGTTTATTGCTTTGGCCAAGTAGTAGGTATTAACTCCAAGAGAGAACATTATGCTCGATTGTGGGTTCATGCTCCCCGATGACACGCTTGAGTGACAGAACATGAGTCTAGGGGATGTGCTATTGGCACAAGGGGAAAAACAACGGTTCTTGTAATCGCGGTAGCAAGGATAGTTTACATTACGCAAAGTGCTTTTTAATGCAGTTGTCTGTTGCTTTGGGGTTACACTTTGGGTGGGGCTCGCAACTTATTTCCAGCGAGATGTTCTGGATAGATATCTCAAGGTAGATGATTAGTATTAGACGAAGTTGGATTTCGGTCTACTTATTTTGGCATACCTCTCATGCTGTTGAGCCTTGTCCTTTCTTTGTAACATAGTTAGCATTGCGGTGCATTTTTAATCCTGTCAATTGTCCATCTGTAATTTGTTTACCTCGCATAGCAGTTTTATCGTTGGGAGAGAGATATCACTAGTGAACATCACGGGACCCCGGTCCATATTCTCATCATTGTTTACACACTCGTTTAATTTCCTGCGTTTACTTTCTAGTTGCTATCATTATCATTTTCCCTTGCGTTTGATCCTTTGTGAACAACAAGACCGGAGAGATTGACAACCTCTCCGAACTTCGTTGGGAGAAAATTTATTTGTGTTGTGTGCTGATCCACATTAGTTGCGCCTCTGACACCTACTTATCATTGCCGGATTCCTACGGGAGACAAACCCTATCCTCTACATAGGGGAAATTTTCTGCCATCCTACATATCACCTTCCACTTGGGGTAACCAACGAAGGGCGAGAAACCATTATCATCATCTCGCACATCAAGAAAATTTCTGGCGCCGTTGCCGGGGACTCCGAGTGCTAAGATAGGGGAGTTGTTGTAACAACCCGAATCTGATAAGATCCAAATATTTGTGCTTACTGTGCTATCCCTGGATCATAGCTAGCACACACAGTAACAAGAGTGAATACGAAGTAAACATACATCATTTTACTACAAAATGAAGGACCCAGAGTTACATATATGCATACAACTTGCACAGCTCAAGGCTGGCATATAATACAGCGGAAACATACATATTACTAAGCTAGGGGATCCATCAACGCCACTGGGCTCGTTGAGCGTAGACCCGTGATCCTATCGCCTCTTACATGTCGTCATCTGCACGTGAGTATAGCCCAACATGGGTGAGTACATTGAATGTACTCACAAGTTGCAAAGAAAAAGAATATAACAGATTATTCATGCAGGGTAAGTCAAGTGGATAGATAGGGTTTATTTGCGAAAAGCCAATTTTCCCCTAACTAAGATTTGTAAACTTTCTTTGAAAAAAATTGTTTTTAAAGATATAGGGTAAGAGTGAAACACTTGGGTAAATACACCAAGGCACAAATCTCCAACCTAGGTAAAATATATATATGGTCGCAGTGAAACACATCCTCGTGTTCAATCCTCAACCTAGAACCCTTAAAACATATTTTTAGAAAAATAAAGTCTTGACTCTGCAGAGTTAGAAACGGTGCATGTCCTCAGCCAGGCGCAATTACTCAAGTGTGCAAGACCTCCGCCGAGCGAAATCCCATAGTATGCAAGACCCTAGTTGAGCGCAATCAGTCAAGTATGCAAGTCCTCCGTCGAGCGCAATTACTTGGTGTGCAAGAACCCAATTAGGCGCAATCACTCAAGTGTATAAGACCCTAGTCGGGCGCAATCACTCAAGTATGCAAGTCCTTCGTCGAGCGCAATTACTTGGTGTGCAAGACCCCAGACGGGCGCAATCGCTTGTAAAAAAACATCTATATAATTTTTTGTTTTCAAAAGTTTTCACAAATCATTTCTCCGAAAAGAGAGTAAGTTTTAAGGTTTAAAACTTGTTTTGATTTTTCAAACCCTCCCATTTCTACCAGCATGGATAAGCATAAGATTTCATCCTAAGGCTCTAAATAGCAATACATACTTTGTAGAAACTTTGGTAAAACTTTTCATGCATAAAATAAATTAAAATATTTCATGCATATTACAAAAATATAGGACAAAGTATCATCAAGTTGCAACTTTCCTGAGTCTCGTGAAGTTGATAATCTATTTTTGTATCGTCACTCCTTCACCTTACGATATATCTAACGATAAAAGAAAGTACTTCAACACACAACAAAATCCAAACGAAGATCAAAATAAAGATACAAATAAATAATACAAATTATTTAACTAGTAATATTGATAAGATAATAGCTAAGACATGGTCATGGGTTCGAATAAGGTCAAGGTAAATTGAATGGAAGTATGGAATATGGTTTATCCTATGTTGGGACAAATTGGTACAAATGAAGATCGTGGTGAAAATATATGGAATGACTGTGAGAAAAGATCTTATAACCAAATTCTGTGAAGAAACTATTTACAATGTTAACATATGGTTGGCTATGAAACTTGAAGGTTATACGAGTTTTAGGATATTGGGATTTGTTCATGGTGCATGAGTTACTAGATCAAATACAATTCATGTGAGTTCACCATGTTAACATCATTTGGTTTGGGTTTATGGAGTTGAATGACATAAATATTTTGGTAAAGGGATTTAATTAGAATTTAATTAATCTAAGTTTTGTTGATAGAATATGATCGGAGATTTTCCTAATGATCTTCTCAACAAGATTGGTCCAACAATTAAAAGTAAGCAAATGATGGAATTGAATTATGATAAAGGAAAGGATATTGGAGTGTTGATCCAAAACATGAACTAAATTTAGTATAAAAAATATAGGATGCTTCCTAACAGAAAGATATGGTTCGAGAGACCAATTTTTGTATTAGAAATATTTGCATATGAATTACGGATTAATCTCCATAGTAAAAATACTCGAATTCATATTTAAACTATAATTAATTTCTGGATTTATCAAAAGTGGAATATTTTAGTTTTATAATAACTACATGTTTCAAGGAATCCGAGGATATCAAATTTGTCAAAATCGGAGTAGTGGTCTAGGAGATATGATTTTCTGAAGTTTATGTCTGTCTCTGAAAAACCAATACGGGATTAATTAATAGAATGACACGTGGCGGAATCCTATTAGCTAGTACCTCTTCACTTAAGTGAAATGAACAGAGGCCCTTGATCTAGATCTGAGGGTTGAGAACATAAGTGGATATTAACTCATCGGAGTTGGGTGGCTAGGTCGTCGGAGTTGGGCACTGCTCTCGCCAGAGTTGTCGAAATCATTGCAGCAACAAAGATGGGATGGTGTACGGTCTGAAGATGACCGTTTCAAACCTTCTGGACAAAATCTCCAAGTTGATGGATTTCTACACGAGCGGTTATGTCTCGCCGGACTTAACAAAAAGTCACCGGAGTTCATGGTGTTGGAGTTGTCCGCTCCGGCTCCGTAAGAAAGTTGATTGACATGTCAGGTAGGTGCGCCTATGTGAATGTAACAAGATGGAGCAAGAATCATAGCCTGGGTACCTTTTACGGCGACACGATTTTCACCGGAATTCACGACTGTACCGAACTCCGGCGAGCAATTTCTCAAAGAATAGAGAGAATTGGATGGGGATTTTGGGAATGTTGAGGAAGTGGATGAAGGTAATACTCTTTGTCCCTTTCATAGTGGAGGGGGAGGTCCATATAAGGAGATCCAGTACATCTTTTGGTTCAGCCATTGATGGCGAGTCTGGTGGAGCACTAACCATAATATTTAGTGTAGTGGAAAATTACTACTCTAAATGGGTTCTTAGTTCAATTCTGAACAGTTTTTGTGTTGGAGTCGAAGCGAAAGGACGAATGATTGAAGAGCTAGAGGGAGGGGAAGAGGTGGCTGCCATGGCGTGTGTTCCGTTCGTGTTCTCCTGGAGTTCATGTACCGTAGGGGAGGAGGAAGACGAACAGGGAGATGGGCCTTAGTTGGAATTTTGGCCCAAGGGAAAAGAGAGAGAGAGAGAGAAAAAAAAATAGAGAGAGATGGGCTTGGCCCAACAGGCTTAGAATTTTCTGTTATTAAATTCTAATAATATCAGAATTCCAGAATTGATATTCAAACTATCAGATACCTCTCATATAAATATATACATATTATATGGGCTAAATATAATATAGAGAGTCTAGAAAATATATTTCCCTCTCCAAATAAATTTTATAAATATATTTTGTTGTCAAAAAACAAATCATTTAAGGCACTAATAAATTCCCTAATTATTTTTAGGGTTTTAGAAATACCAAAATGATTTTCTAAAATAGCCAATTATTCAAATGAGAATTATATAAATATTTCCAGTAAATTAGAGAAGTCATATTATCTCCACTCATTAATGTAGTTGGCTTATTGGAAATATTTAAATAGCCTTTAAATGCCAACATCACGTGAACTCCAAATTTGAAATAAATTTCAAGAATGAATATGAACCCACAATAAATTTGAGAAAGTCATTTTATTCTCACTCTAAAATATTTTTTTGAGGTTTCACCAAATTTCAAAAGAAACAAAAGAAAGAAACCTTTCTTTGAATTTTTTTGAATAAAATTCACAACCAAGATTTCCATTATTGGATAAATGATTATCCAATTTTAATAAATGGTTTTCAAAGTTTTAAGAAAAAAAACACTCAAAGTTTTAATTTTCCCTGACAAACAGACCAAATCAAACAATAATATTTATTTATCAACATTCCAAAATTTAGAAAAAAATTTGGATGTTACAAACTACCACCCTTAAAATAAATCTCGTTCTCGAGATTTGTAGAGGCTAGAAAGAAATTGGCCATGGTTTAGGCTTCTTGGGTTACTTCCCCATGGTCCATATATCGCCTGAGCATATTTTCAGTATTCTCCTTCACTTTATGTTGAGAGGATTTCCTTTAGCAATATTATGCTCTATACTTCTGGTCCTTTGGTATTCTCAGATATATTGATCCTAGGCCTTAACCAAATTCTCATGTGGAACCATATATCCATCTTGGATGTTAGGGTACTACGACCCTTAAAAACAAACTTATGAAGTCTCCAAAACTTCTTAATTCCATGCATCTTCTATTGGTTGTCCATTGAGATCTTATTTTAAGGTCATAGCCTTAACTCATAAGAATGGTTCTTCCCCAAAATCAATAAGTCTTAGAGCTATCTATCAAGACACTCTTGGTGGTCAATGGATTAGCTTATGACGGAACTCTTGAGAGATCCAAATGTTTCTTCCTCACCATACAACCTACGTTAGGCATGCTTGCCAATTGGTAAGGGTAATGTATCTTACCATTCTATGGTTTTAGTCTTGTCGTATCGACACTCTACTATGGTTTTAGGATCTCTGATTTACCAATCCAACATACGAAAGTATATAATAAGAGTCTTCGGTATGGGGGCCAATCCATCCCATACTCCAATCATTACTTCATATGTAGATGGGTGAATCGCGTATTTAGCACTCGGTCATTCTCACTCCTCTTATAGAGGTCTTCACCTGCAATGCTAATTAAACGCTTTAGGTGATGGATTTCTATACCGATAGTGTCCACATATTTTCATCCTTGGAATAGTGATATTCCCTTGTCCAAGAGTCATGTTCTCCATGAATAAATTGTCTCCACAGGGTTAAGGGTACTCTGTTCCAATGTTTCTTGCAAATATCTAATATATCTCTATGGATGATGCATATGAAATCCTAACTCTTTCAACATAGATCCAAATTATCATCTTTGTAGGTTGGGGTCCAAACTAAAAGTAAATGAGGGTTCTGATGAATAGTATCGGTGAACTATCAAGGTATGGTGGAGTTGAGATACTTCTGATGAAATTGAAGTGGTTGGATCTTAATTTGTAGACAAGATGTTACAAACCCGAAGGTATACAAAGTTGTAATTTTGGTCCAGCAATTTCATCCATCAAGAGATGATGAGTATGTTGGGAATTTCCCACTGAGTAAGGATAATACTCATTGATACTACTTAATCTTGCAAATAAAATTCTTATTAAATCCTTAAACATCTTGTACAACTTTTGAGTCCAAAATAACTTACTAAAATGCTCCCATCAACATGGATGGTTATGGTCAAGCATGTAAGACTAACATTATTTCTTGTTCCTCCTTAAGAATCTTAGTCCAACTGAAAACGTGCGATACAGTCCTTGAAATCATTTATCCTTTTTTTATTCATGGCAGACATGAACTTCATGCACGTCAGCTCTTCTTGTACTTCATTCAAATTTTCTTGGGTACGATGGAGTCTGGCTTCGATGAATTCCCCAATCTGGCGTATGGCTTCCATGGAGGCTTCATGAACAGAGTCAAAGAAGGTTGCTCGAGGCACACAGAAATGAAAAATCATTGTCCAGCAGTCTTTGGACAAACCCCCTTTACATGGAAAAGGTGTACTTCCACGTACCAACGCTCTACACTGTTATCAATACACGGATAATCATTGTAGACTGCATCTCCTTCAAGATGAATGTATCCAATCATATCTTTCATGATCTTTGGGAAGTCATGTTCACTAGTCAGGTTCATAATCATCTCCAGACCTTTGCGAAAAGATTCAAAAAAAATGTTGCCATCTGTAGGTGTGAATGGAGGTGGAATTTAGATCAACAAGGTATGCATATCAATATTGAAATGTGGATCTTCCCATCCAAGGAATATATTCTCCACACATTTTTGTAGGATGCATATCACATGATTAGAAGGGCACTCTTCAATTGGTTGTTTTCTTCTATAGCATGGATATTTCTCTCAAGTTTTTCCTTCTTCTCCGTAAGTACTTCAGTACTTGAGATTACCTTTGGTAAAATAGATGCTAATTCTTGTGGGTCATGTGTCATCTCTATTGATACCACTCCATGTGCATATCTCTTCTTACTATTACCATGTGGGCATGAGTTGGATTTATGTGTCCTACTTCTCCACATGAGTAACATGGCTTAAGGGGCTAGTTGGTTCTCCAAGGGAATTATTCTTCATCAACAATCTTCCATAGTATTGTGGTCTTTTGTGTAGGTTCCACGTGTACTACGTGCTTATTTATCTTATCTTGTTGGAATCTCCTTTGTACATATGGATAAATCCTATGTTGACCAGGTAGTCATATGTTCCTTCACATACATATGAAACAAGTAACGATGTTGGTTATTCTACAGCTAGATGGTTCTCTTTACAATTGACGCATTGATCAATCATGTTTCTTGTAAGGGTATCCTTCAGCAAATCTT
The DNA here is from genome assembly GCA_950022295.1 of Bromus sterilis. Taxonomy (NCBI): domain Eukaryota; kingdom Viridiplantae; phylum Streptophyta; class Magnoliopsida; order Poales; family Poaceae; genus Bromus; species Bromus sterilis. Next base: position 171,676,145 of record OX465597.1, read on the forward strand.
GCATACATGACCATCCACGCATATTCTCTTGGTTGCTTTAAGATTGCATATGACAAGATGATATTGAAGTAAGAACTTCTTGAATTGTTCCAAAGTGAGTTTTGTTTGGCTTCATCAATGGTTGTATGCATCTCCCACCAAGTGTTTGCATCTTGGACAAAATGTTGGGAAGCATAATGTTGTGGTTATAGACCTAACAATAGATATAGGGGTAGTGATGGAGCTATGAAGATCTGTACGCAAAGATGGTGACACAGGGAGAAGTTATACAGGTTATGCCTCTCCTTGGAGATAACAACCTTAAACCTGTCCCGGACAGATTGGGGTGTTCTTGCTCAAAGTGTCGATATTGATCCCCCCCCTAGGGTGAAAAGGATGGGCTTATATAGAGTGCGCCATGTCCCTTCACTGCCTAGTAGTGGGTTTTAATTACAAAGTTAATGATGGCTATTATTACAATGAGAAACGTCCCCCCATGACAGTCATTTAAGTAGGGGTAACACATATGGTTTTAATGTCTTGTAACTCTACCTCTTCCTCTTCTTGTCTGAGTATCATACAGCTCGTCTTTTCTTTCTTCCGAGTAACCAGCTTATTCGGATGGTAGTGCTTTGCTCCGAATAATGCCTTACTCGGGAAATGGTCTTGTCCGAATAAGGTTGCCCCTGTAGTGGTGGTGTCGTCCGAGTAATCTAACTACTCGGAAGAGTTAACTTTGCCCGAGTAGCTTCCTACTTGGATAAAAATAAAACGAGGGGAAGGAGGTTTTTGGTTTATGTTTAATTTTATAGAGAGTTTCCAAGAGGTGGTAGTATTAGGGGTACCCCCTGATATAAGGCTCATGAGGGTATACCTTAGATATTACAACGACAGTAGCCCCCAAGTGCTTCTGGGTGCTCGGGTGAATTCATGAGGTATATGGAGATTAAATTCGATAAGAGGCCCGGAAGGACTTTATCAATGTTTAAACTTTCCCCTCGATATGTGTAGGGTGAGTTGTTTTTGGAAAGATTGGCGACACTCAAGCGTCTCTCGGAAGAGGTGGACTGAGGCCTCGGAAGGCGTGTCTTGGGGTGAAAGGCCTTAAACCCCATATGTAACCAAATCTGCAAAGTTTGATATTTAAAGCATAAGATGGCGAGCTTTAAATCATATCCCCTGGGATATCAATTCTTTACCCCTCACACCAGATCGTGCTAATAATCTGGCAATCTACGTCAGAGACGGACTATCAGCGAATTAGTTATTCGGAATTTCCTCTATAATGCTTACTGAAGCTAGTTCGGGATTCTTCGAAATTGATTGCCTGTTTTAGTCGTTCCGAATGATGACTTACTCGGATTGGTTCTAATGATCCCCTTCCGAGTGATGACTTATTCGGATCAGATTTAGAACGACGACATCTTTTTCCGAGTTGCGGCTTATTCGGAGAAATCGTTTGCTTATCTTTCTTCCGAGTTAAGGTTTTATTCGAAGAAATCGTTTGAGGGCTTTTTACTTCCGAGTTGTGCCAATTTGGAGAAATCTTGTGTATGTCTTGCTTCCAAGTTATTTTTCCATGGGAGCGAATCTTTTTCCTGTCGGGGAGACAGATATTCTGTCAGAGCGGCCCCTCAATTTCCGCGCCAGTCAGTTATTTTACCATTAACTGCGCGCCTTTTAAGGAGGCTAGATTTGGGGGACCGCAACAGACGCCCTCATTAAGTGCCTTGATAACTGCGTGAGCTTCCCTCTCGCATCTATAAATACAACTTCCTCTTTCTTCCTCCTTAGTATATCGCTTGCTCCTCCCTCTTCTCCTCCGGTGACCTTCCAAGTTGAGAGCTTCTTCTCCCATTGGTGGTCTTCCAGGCGTTCTTCGTTCCGGCGGGACCCCCGTCTGCGCATCCTCCCAGCATCATGTCTGCAGGGGAATGGCTGCCTTCCATCGTCTCGACGGAGCTCATCCGGCGCTACCAAGACGAGGGGTTAATCCCTCGCCATGGCTGCCGCCTTCCTGGCCCAAGTGAGGTTGAACCTCACCCTAGAGAGGACGAGCGGGTTCTTCTTCTTTCTCATGTGTATAGGGGTTTTTTTCTTCCTCCTCATCCTTTCCTACTTGATTTTCTTGCTTTCTCCGGATCTCAGCTGCATCACATCGTTCCCAATTCTATCACACTTTTGTCTAGCTTTTTCTCTCTGTGTGAGGGTTTTCTTGGTATAGATCCTCATTGGAACCTTTTCCGCACCATCTACACCACAAAGCCTCAAAAGATAAAGAACTCTGGGGAGGCAGAGATAAATCATCTTTGTGGGGGGATGTTCTTGGCCAAGAGACAAGGTATCTAGTATTTTGCCTCCAGTTTACCCGATTCTGTGAACAACTGGCAGAATAGCTGGTTTTACTGTAAGGTGGATACTGCTCCTGTTACTCGGACGCTGCCTCCTTACTCGGATGTCAGACTATCCGACTCCCGAGGCTGGAATCCTCGGTTGGTTGCTTCCGAGAAACAGCGGGTTTTACCCCTGATGAGGGAAGTGGTGAGGATGAAGAAGGCAGGGCTAGATGCTATGGATCTTATTGCTCTTTTTGTTAGTCGGAGAATTCAACCCCTGCAAGCCCGAGCTAGGAGGATGTGGGAGTACACGGGGATTGATGATAACACTCGCTATAACAACTCGGCCATGTCTCAGAAAGAATTTGAACAACTTATGAAAATCATCACCAGCGTGACTCATGGTGGGCAGATGTCTGGCCGAGTCAGGCCTCTTGATATTAACCGTCCTCCGGCTCTGGTGATTTGCTTTGACCTGACTAGTCTTTTGAATGTTGCGACAGATCTTGAATTTTAACTTGATTATTTTGTCTATTTTTTAGACGAACGTTGCTCCATCTCCGATCCCTCTGGTGCCACAGCATCCTGATGAGGAGGACGAGGACAGCAACAACGACGGAGGACTCGGGATTGAAGATGACGAAGAGACGGAGTCCGATGTAATGATTCCTCGCACAACTGCCGAGCAACGCTCCAAAAATAATCACGACCGTGAAGCAGCTCGGGAAGGATCCGCTCGGGGAAAGAAGCGTCCCATATCTCCGAGTAAAGGGGAGAGTAGCAGCATAGCCGCCGCCCTTAGTCCAAGTCATGGGAAAGTTGCTCCCATGAAACAGCGGAAAACGCTTTCTACCCTTGGCGGGAGGAAAGTTAGTGATTCGACGGATGCCGCCGAAGTTCCCAGGAAGTCTTCCGCGTCAGGATCTGCTCAGGCTGCTCCCGCTGCTGTTGCTCCCCCAAGACGAGCTCTTAAGACAGCTCGGAAGTAATATCCGACAGCTTTTTATTTTTCCTCATTTAGTGATTTTGCGAATCTTAACATTCCTCATTGCAGTGTTCGTCCGAGTGGTTCCGAGTCGCTTCCTGGCGTTGAGACTCCTGATGCTGCAGCTTATGAAGATGTTAGTAACTGCGTTGTGACTGATTTCCAGGAAGCGTTGTGACCAATTTGGCTCTAAATTTTATCTTCGCTCAGTGTTTTGCTTATAAGTTTACTTTTGCTAGATATGGACACTAGCCTTGACGTAGATCCGATCCCAACTGCGAATGTGAAGACCTTCCCTTCTTCCATCACACAAACTTCCCCAGAAGCTTCTACCGATCAGGAGGTTATTGCCCCTGCGCCAGTTCAACCTGCCACCTCGGGGGTGAAGAGTGCCGAGAACACGCCTGTTCCTCCTGGCACCTCGGGGATGAAGAATGCCGAGAACAGTTCTACTGTTTCTGTTGCAGCCTTAGGAGAAGTTCTACCTCCTCCTACTTAAATCTCGGTTGAAGCCTCGATTGAGGATGCTGTTGTGGAAGGATTGAAGCGGTCTTTGGCGAAGGCTTCAGAAATCGAGCTGCGGTTACGTGAGTTAGCTTCTGACGCTGGAATGATGAGGACCAAATTGCATGTAAGTACTTATGCAAGTCTTCTACCCACTAGGTGTGCGTGTTCAATTTCCGAGTTGCTTTTGATAGACTTCCCGAGGGGGCACTACTTAGTGCACACTGGGTGTAGCCCCCAAGGCTCCGAGTAACTTCTGGAGGTTACTCGGAGTCTTATGTTGTAGAGGCTATTGACTTGATGATCTTCCAGTGGGGGCACTTCTTAGTGCACCCACTGGGTGTAGCCCCCAAGGCTCCGAGTAACTTCTTGAAGTTACTCGGAGTCTTATGTTGTAGAGATTATTATCTTGAATGATTTTTCCTGTGCCAGGAGGCTTGCAAACTTGGCGTTGATTTTGTGAAACTACAAGGAGAGCATGAGGCTTTGAAGAAGAAGCATGCTGAGGATAATGGTAAGGCTATGTTCCTTGTAGTTAATGAGGAGCTTCAGCTTTTTTCACCATGTGACCTTTCTAATAACCGAATCTGCAGAGGCTGCAAAGAAGGCGTTTGATGCGAAGGTGAAAGAAAATGATGAATTTGTCAACAAGATGAAAAAAGAGATTGAACAGGCTGAGAAGCGTGCGAAGGAGAAGAAGACTTTGGAGAAACAAATAGCCAGCCAGAAGAAGACTCTTGAGGAAAAAGATGCCACTATCTCCAAACTTCAATCCGACCTGCAAAAACTGTCCGAGCTGCGTTCCAAGGACAAGGAAAACCATGAAGCTGATCTGGCTGCAACTCGAGAGTCTGTGAAGAATGCTGAAGAATACTGTGCCGGGAGGTTTGATTCGTTTAGTGAGATGCTATCCAGTAAGATGTCTTTCTTGCGTTGTGCGTCCGACCTGTTGCTGTCTTGTCACTTTGTTTAATCTTTGCATCATTGTTGTCTTTACAGTTTATTCCACCAATCCTGAAGCGGAACAAGATCATATGGCCAAGTTTGCCGAGTTGATGGAGAAGGACAATTACACTCCAAAGACGGCGGAATTTGCCTTATCCAGAGGCCTGCTGACCATGAGGTGCGCGAGTGCAAAGAAATATGCTGAAGAAACCATGGGTGCCACCTTAGGGTTGAAGAATTACATCTCGCCTACTGAGGAAAATTGTGTTCATCTGGATACAGTTGTTCATATGCTTCAAGCGGCTCCGCAACAAATTGCTCGTTGGAAAAGGTCTTCAGCACGAAGTGGTGCAAATTATGCTCTGGCCCTGACTAAAGCTCATTTTTCAGAGAAAATCCACAATCTGGAACGAGTCGGAGAGGGTGATACAGAGCATGGTCCGAGCTGTACGACCCTTTTGTCCCGATATGCTGAGACTGCGAGTCGGATTGCGAAGTTGCTAGATCTTGATTTCTTCGTGGAATCTACTGGAGTTATCAGCGACTCTGATGAGGCTAGTGATGCCTGATCATGTTGAGGGAGAAACAATTGAATTTTCCTCGGAATGCCGAGTGGTTTTGTAATAAAATAGTTTATGTCTTATTGCTGTGTCCTGGGTGCACAATTTGTCTCTAAAACTACCGCCCTTTATCAAGAAGGCTTGACTCTGAGGTGTTGATTTGTTTTGCCATATCCAGTTATCTGCAAGGATATAGAATTATGTTTCTGGAACCATTGTTCCTCTTCTTTCTCGGGTTTTGGGAAGTGCTTGTTGAGAAATTTGGTAAAATGAATCTTAAGCTTCCGATCGCCGCGTATAGTTCGATTGAAAAAACTTGAATTTTTCGCAATGTTAAGTAGCCCCCAAGTTTCAAAAGAACTTGTTGGATAGCTTAGTGAAATTTGGCTTAAGCTTTCGTCCGAGCTGCGTAGAGTTCGGACGAAAAGCTTGGATTTTTGTAACGTTAAGTAACCCCCAAGTTTCAAAAGAACTTGTTGGGTAACTTAGTTAAAATTGGCTTAAGTCTTCGTCCGAGATGCGTACAGCTTGGACGAAAAACTTGAATTTTCGTAACATTAAGTAACCCACAAGTTTCAAAAGAACTTGTTGGGTAACTTAGTTAAAATTGGCTTAAGCCTTCGTCCGAGCTGCGTACAGCTCGGACGAAAAACTTGAATTTTCGTAACGTTAAGTAACCCCCAAGTTTCCGAGAAGCTTGTTGGGTAACTTAGTGAAATTTGGCTTAAGCTTTCGTCCGAGCTGCGTACAGCTCGGAACGAAAAGCCTGAATTTTTCGCAGCGTTAAGTAGCCCCCAAGTTTCAGAAGAACTTGTTGGTTAACTTAGTTAAAATTGGCTTAGGCCTTCGTCCGAGCTGCGTACAGCTCGGGCGAAAAACTTGAATTTTAGTAACGTTAAGTAGCCCCCAAGTTTCCAAAGAAGTTGTTGCGTAACTTAGTGAAAATTGTCGTAAGCTGTTCGTCCGAGCTGCGTGCGGCTCGGACGAAAAGCTTGAGTTTTTGCAACGTTAAGTAGCCCCCAAGTTTCCGAGAAGCTTGTTGGGTAACTTAGTGAAATTTGTCTTAAGCTTTCGTCCGAGCTGCGTACAACTCGGAACGAAAAGCCTGAATTTTTCGCAAAGTTAAGTAGCCCCAAGTTTCAAAAGAACTTGTTGGGTAACTTAGTTAAAATTGGCTTAGGCCTTCATCCGAGCTGCGTACAGCTCGGACGAAAAACTTGAATTTTAGTAACGTTAAGTAGCCCCCAAGTTTCCCAAGAACTTGTTGGGTAACTTAGTGAAAATTGTCGTAAGCTGTTCGTCCGAGCTGCGTGCGGCTCGGACGAAAAGCTTGAGTTTTTGCAACGTTAAGTAGCCCCCAAGTTTCCGAGAAGCTTGTTGGGTAACTTAGTGAAATTTGGCTTAAGCTTTCGTCCGAGCTGCGTACAGCTCGGAATGAAAAGCCTGAATTTTTCGCAACGTTAAGTAGCCCTCAAGTTTCAGAAGGACTTGAGTTTTTCGCGACATTATCTGTAAGGATATAGAACTATGCTTCTGAAATCATCGTTCCTCTTCTTTCTCAGGTTTTTGAAGTGCTTGTTGAGCAACTTAGTAAAATTTGGCTTAAGCTTCCATCCGAGCTGCGTACAGTTCGGACGAAAAACTTGAATTTTTCGCAACATTAAGTAGCCCCCCAAGTTTCAGAAGAATTTAGTGCAAGTTAGATTTAGCTTTTTTCCAAGTTGCGTACACCTCGGACAAAAACTTGGATTTTAAATAATGCAATTGATGAAGGCAGAATCTCTTTATTGAATCAACTCGCAAGAATCTCATGCATAGAAGCGCCGTAACATTTGGGCATTCCATGCATGTGGCTCTTCTATTTTATTCGTTTCATCATATAGCCGATAGGCTCCATTACCTAAGACTCGGGTTACAATGTAAGGATCTTCCCAGGGAGGGGCTAGCTTGTGACCAGAGGCTTGTCTGACACGCAAAACCATGTCACCTTCCTGAAAGGAGCGAGCTCGGATATGACGCTCGTGATATCGTCGAAGATCTTTCTGATAAAATGCTGAGCGTGTTAGAGCTAAGTTTCTTTCTTCTTCTAAAAGTTCAATACCATCTTGCCGAGCTATCTCGGCCTCTTCTTTAGTATACTGAGTTATTCGAGGAGCATTGTGTTTCAGGTCACTCGGCATGACAGCTTCTGAACCGTATACGAGAAAAAAGGGGGTTGCCCGAGTGGACCGGTTTGGAGTCGTTCTCAATCCCCACAATACTGAGGGGAGCTCTTCAACCTAGGCTCCTGCTGCTTCCTTTAGTTCCCGCATGAGACGTCGCTTGATTCCTTTCAAAATCAACCCATTTGCTCGCTCTATCTGGCCATTGGATTGAGGGTGTGCCACTGAGGCGAAGTTTACTCTGGTACCCATGTTCCAGCAAAACTTCTTGAACTCAGCTGATTTGAAATTCGACCCGTTGTCGGTGATGATGTCATGGGGAATTGCAAAACGATGTACAATGCCCTGGATGAAGTTAACTGCAGTGGTTGAGTCTAAGATTTTTATTGTTTTTGCTTCTATCCATTTTGTGAATTTGTCCACCGCTACTAGGATATGCGTGAACCCTGATGTGCCTGTCTTTAGTGGACCTATCATGTCCAACCCCCATGTAGCGAAAGGCCATGCTAAGGGTATTGTCTTCAACTCGGAAGCTGGTTTGTGTGGCTGATTCACGTAAAACTGACATCCTCTGCAATGATCAACAATGTTCTTAGCATTTCTTAAAGCATTGGGCCAGAAGAATCCTGCTCGGAAAGCCTTGGCTACTAGTGTCCTACTTGACGCATGGTGATCGCATTCACCGGAATGTATGTCTTGTAAGATGAGTCGGCCTTCTTCTTCTGATATGCACCGCTGGGGAAGCTTTGTGACACTGTTTCTATACAACTCGTTGTTGATTACCGAGTAGGATTTTGCTTTTCGCACCACTTTCTTGGCTTCTACTTCATCTTCTGGCAGCTCTTGCTTTTGCAAGTATCGCAGGAATATCTTCTTTGCCTGGAATGTTCTCATCTGGTAACATGCTTGGATCGGCTTCCGGGTAAGGGTCTTCCTTCACAGTTGGGGCGTGTATGTGCTCCAGATAAACTCCTGAGGGAATTTGTCCCCGAGTTGATCCTAGCTTGGCTAAGTCATCTGCTGCCTGGTTTTGTGCCCTTGGGATATGATGGAGCTCCAGCCCATCAAATTTTTTCTCCAGTTTTCTGACTGCTACGCAGTAGGTTGTCATTGCTGGGCTCCGTATATCCCATTCTTTCATGACCTGATTGATCACCAGATCGGAGTCTCCAAAAATCATCAACCTTCTGATTCCGAGTGAAATGGCCATTCGTAATTCATACAAAAGGGCCTCATACTCGGCTTCATTGTTTGTTGCTGGGAAATGGATTTGAAGGACATATCTCATTTCGTCCTTTCTTGGGGAAACCAGCACTACTCCTGCTCCCGCCCCATTTAACATCTTTGACCCATCGAAAAACATAGTCCAGTGTTCAGGGATTGGTTGTGGGACGCTCTGTGCTTCTGTCCATTCGGCCAAAAAATCTACCAAAGCCTGTGACTTGATTGCCTTCTTGGGTTGATAATGGATATCGTATGGTAAGAGGTCTAATCCCCACTTCACAATTCTGCCCGTAGCATATCTGTTGTTCATGATCTCGGCCAAAGGAGCTATTGATACTACTGTGACCGAGTGGTCTTGAAAGTAGTGAGCCAGCTTTTGTGATGCCAAGTGAATTCCCATTGCCAGCTTCTGGTAATGAGGATATCGCTGCTTGGATGGTGTGAGGACCTCGGAGATGAAATATACAGGTCTTTGAATCTTCTGTGCTTTTCCTTCCTCCTCTCTTTCCACCACTATAGCTACGCTGAAGACTTGGCTTGTGGCTGCGATGTACAATAAGAGTGGCTCCTTTTCTTTCGGTGCTGCGAGAACTGGCCGAGTTGATAACTTCCTTTTCAGTTCTTCAAAGGCCGCCTGGGCTTCTTCGGTCCACTTGAAGTTTGACGATTTTTTCATTAGCTGATAGAGGGGGAGTGCCTTTTCTCCAAGTCGGGAAATGAATCGACTGAGTGCTGCGAGGCACCCTGTCAGCTTTTGGACATCTCGGAGCTTCTGAGGCAGCTTCATGTTCTAAATTGCTGCTATCTTCTCTGGGTTGGCTTCAATTCCTCTTTGAGAAACCATGAATCCGACTAGCTTTCCGGCTGGCACACCAAATACACAGTTTTCTGGATTCAGTTTGATGTTATAAGATCGAAGACTCTGAAAGGTTTCGGCCAGGTCGGCCAGCAAGTTACTTCCCTCTGCTGTCTTGATCACAATGTCATCAACATATACTTCAACATTTCTTCCAATCTGCCAGATCAAACAATTCTGCATCATGCGTTGGTATGTAGCCCCCGCATTTTTAAGTCCAAATGGCATGGTGACATAGCAGAAACAGCCGAAAGGAGTTATAAATGCGGTTAGTATTTCATCTCGTTCATATAATCGGATTTGATGATAACCCGAGTATGCATCGAGGAAACATAGTCTTTCACACCCGGATGTGGAATCCACAATCTGATCAATGCGAGGAAGAGGGAAGTGATCTTTTGGACAAACTTTATTGAGATGACGGAAATCAACGCAAGTTCTCCAAGATTTATCTTTCTTTGGAACCATCACAGGATTTGCTAACCACTCTGAGTGGACGATTTCCCTAATGAATCCAGCTGCTAGCAATCTTGCTATTTCTTGTCCGATAGATTTTCTCTTTTCTGAAGAAAAGCGTCTAAGGGACTCTTTTACTGGTCTTGCCTTCGGATCAACCGACAATTTGTGCTCATCCAACTCCCTTGGGACTCCGGGCATGTCAGATGGCTTCCACGCAAAGATGTCCCAATTCTCATGGAGGAAGTTGATGAGCTCAAATTCCTATTTAGGGTCCAGATCAGTGGTGATGTTGGTGAACTTGTCCTCATCATCAGGATGGATCCGCACCTTTTTGGTTTCTCCCGCCGACTCAAACGAAGATGATTTCTTGGGTTGCAACAACTCGGATGTGTCGACTGCTTTCTTCAACTCGGCCAACTCAACTTCTGCCATTTTTTGGTCGGCTATTAATGATCCTTTTTGCAGCAGATCTTCCGCTTGTTTATAATCTCCAGACACAGTGATCACACCACTAGGACCTGGCATTTTTTATTTCAAATAAACATAGCAAGGAATTGCCATGAATTTTGCATAAGTGGGCCGTCCGAGTAGCGCGTGATAAGCACTCGGAAAGTCGACTACTTTGAAGGTAATCTTTTCCTTCCGAAAATTATCGGGTGTACCGAAGACTACAGTCAGAGTAATCATCCCTAGCGAGTGTGCTTTCTTTCCCGGGATGATCCCATGAAATTCCAAGTAACTGTTACTGAGCTTAGACATCGGAATGTTCATGCCTTTTAAGGTACTAGCATACAAAATATTTATGCCACTGCCTCCATCCATCAAGACATTCCTCAGCCTAAAATTACCATTTCCTGTTTCCACCAACGGGTCAACTATCAGGGCGTGTCTTCCAGGGTGAGGGATATGAGGGGGATGGTCCGATTGGTCGAGCGTAACCGGAACATTTGCCCACTTCATATAACTCGGAATAGCAGGAGCAGTAGTGTTAACTTCTCTGAACCTCAATTTTTCAACTCTCTTCGATTACCGGCCTGCAAAAATGACCAATACTCCATCTTCCCGAGGAAAACCTTCACTGTCCAGATCTGGACTTCCTTCCTTTTTCTTTCCCTTGTCCTGCTGGGACCCGGTCTTTGCATTTTGCGTAGCTCTGTTGATTAGTCGACACTGTCTAGCTGTGTGCTTCGGGAGAACCATCTTTCCTTCAGCATCTTGGGTGGTATGAAGAGGACAAGGCTGATTCAGAATATCATCATCATTTGAAGGCTTTTTCTGACGAGGCTGTCACTCCTTCCTTGGCTGATTTTTGCTGTGGATTCCTGCCGCATTTGCAGCCGCTACCAATTCGGCGTCTGTTGGTGCCCCTTCTGCCTTTCGCTTACCACTCCCACTTCCATTCTTTTGCTTGGGGTTGGAGGCCGAGTTGTTCCCTCCACTTCGATACTGCTGGGACTTCTGCCGAATTTCCTCTTCCCCATTAGCATACTTGTTTGCGATTTCCATCAATCTGCCGAGTGAAGTGACATCAGGGGACCTTGCGAGCTTCAATCTTAACTCCTTGTACTTAACACCTTGCTTAAAGGCATGAATTGTTTGGAACTCGGAGACTCCTTCTACCGAGTTGTGGAGTGTGATCCATCTCTGTATATATTCTCGAGTAGGCTCAGTGTGACCTTGAGTACATAACTTCAATTCTGTCAGCCCTCCAAGTCTCTTGTAGGTTCCTTCAAAATTCTTGACGAAAACTCTGACTAGATCTTCCCTTACCCAGATGTTGTTTGGTGGAAGCTGGTTTAGCCATGTCCGAGCTGAACCTTCCAGCATCAGGGGAAGGTGCATCATGGCTATCTCGTCTCCACCACCTCCTATCTGGAATTCTATCCTGTATTCATCTAACCACGTCTGCGGCTTGGCGTCACCCCGGTACTTCTCCACTCCTTGTGCTATCCTGAAGCGAGGAGGAATTGGGGTTGATCGGATTCTCTCGCTGAAGCAGACGAGGCCTGTAGCCATCGGATAACTAACTTGGTCTTGTCGATACATCCTGGCACGGTCTACTCGATTTTGTACTAAATGGCTTCGAGCATCCTCTTCAATATCTCGGTATCTTTCTTCTTGATGATCCACTCGGCGCCGCTCTTGGTCCCTTCTCCGAGCTGCAAAGTCTTCGTCTCTCCTCCGAGCCGTATATTCATCACCTCTTCGGAACTACGGGTTTCGAAACTGCTCATGGCGATATTCATCATGAGGATCCCCCTTGTTCCGAGGTGAATGATTTATGTTTCTTCGAGGAGTATAAACAGACTGAGAGGTGCCCGTGAGGGGTGCTTGAGAGTATACTCGCTGTAGTGATTGACTGACTTCAGCGTTCTGCTCCACTGCTTTTTGTAACAGGAATGCGAAATGCTCTATTCCTTCAGCCGCCGAACCACTCGGCTGCAAGGAATTCGCAATGCGAGTAGCTGCTATTAGATTTTCCATCGGGGTATCCAGAGCTCGGAAGGATCGATTCTCGCCGTTTCCCCGTAGTTGCCAACTGGTTCTACTCTGCTTGAGGGGAGCCACCTCCCGAGCCTGATGCTCCAATGTATTCTGCAGTTCGGTCAGACGTTGTCGTTCAGCTAAGTTGGTTAGCCTAGCTGCCTCTAAGCGTTGCCCTTCCAGAGTCGAGGTATCTATGGGGGTTTGCAACATTCGCTCTGCTGCTTCTGCCGTCTCTTGTTCTTCCCGAGTAAGGGGCCGCCGACTTGGACCTCCAAGCTCTACACGCCTGAAAGCAGATGTTCGCCGACGTCCTCCTCCTCCGAGTGGTATCTCTTCATCGCCCCGAGCTGCTTCATTAGTCCGATCTCCACCCTCTCTGGCCGGTGACCCCTGAGGTGGTGGAGTTCCGGCCATACAAACTTCTGCCATGGTGACGGGGGAACCACTGCTCCCTTCTTGTTCGGCTTCTGGCTCCGGGTCGGTCATCAAAAGGTCTTCATCGTCGCCAGAGTTGAAGATGTGCAGTAGTGATGCTGTCGGACCTTCCTTCGCGATCAGTTCGCTGATGGCCTGCTGAGCTGACTCCACTGAGTCGATAACTGCCACTTGCTGGATCGGGAAGGGCTTGTTTCGTTAAGGAACATGCGGGAGGCCTGACCTCTTCTTCTTGCGGTGAATAGGCAGCAGAGCCTGGATCTGAGGACAAGCTGGTAACTGGAGGCGAAGGGCCCCCGATTTGTCGGCTTTAAAGTGTACGCTGCCTCTTGAAGGCAACAGCTGCGCCTGGAGCGGCGCATCCGCCAGCCAAGCGGAGTCGTCGGCCACGAAGGCCAACGAACCAAAGAAAAACATCTCGCCGTGGACGAGTTGGGGACCACAGGTCGACGAGGAAAATGAAAAGAATCCCATCTCTACGGTTGCTGATCAGCTCAGCCCCACGGTGGGCGCCAATTGCTGTGGTTATAGACCTAACAATAGATATAGGGCTAGTGATGGAGCTATGAAGATCTGTATGCAAAGATGGTGACACAGGGAGAAGTTATACAGGTTAGGCCTCTCCTTGGAGATAACAACCTTAATCCTGTCCCGGATAGACTGGGGTGTTCTTGCTCAAAGTGTCGATATTGATCCCCCCCCCTAGGGTGAAAAGGATGGGCTTATATAAAGTGCGCCATGTCCCTTCACTGCCTAGTAGTGGGTTTTAATTACAAAGTTAATGATGGCTATTATTACAATGAGAAACGTCCCCCCATTACAGTCATTTAAGTAGGGGTAACGCATATGGTTTTAATGTCTTGTAACTCTAGCTCTTCCTCTTCTTGTCCGAGTATCATACAGCTCGGCATTTCTTGCTTCCGAGTAACCAGCTTATTCGGATGGTAGTGCTTTGCTCCGAATAACGCCTTACTCGGGAAATGGTCTTGTCCGAATAAGGTTGCCTCTGTAGTGGTGGTGTCGTTCGAGTAATCTAACTACTCGGAAGAGTTAACTTTGTCCGAGTAGCTTCCTACTCGGATAAAAAGAAAACGAGGGGAAGGAGGTTTTTGGTTTATGTTTAATTTTATAGAGAGTTTCCAAGAGGTGGTAGTATTAGGGGTACCCCCTGATATAAGGCTCATGAGGGTATACCTTAGATATTACCACGACACATAATTCATCACCTCCTTTGGTTCGACCCTATCCTCTTTCATCACTCCTTCCATGTTCAAAACCAACTCTTCATTTTATGGACGAATCACTGATACGTCCCAAATGTATCTATAATTTCTGCTTGCTCCATGCATGATTTGTGTGACTTTTCCATGTTTTTCTTGAACTTTCATACACTTTTTATCATATTTGGACTAACCTATTAACTCAGTGCACCCAGTTGCCAGTTCCAGTTTTCTGCTGTTTTTGTATTTCAGGTTTTCCGGCCATTAAAAGTGCAAAATAAATCTAGGAAAAATTATATAAAAAATCAGCGACCCGGAAGCTTCCCGAATCACCAAGGAAGTAAGGGGGTGGACCCACCATGGCCCCAGGAGGGTCCCTGGCGTGGCCCCACCCTAGGCCGCGCCAGGAGGCCTCCTGGCTGCCCTGTGGCCCCTCTCGGTGCCCCCTTTGGCCTGTATTTATCCGCCGTGACGGAAGCCCCTAATATCGATCTGCTATTCCCGTTCTCCTCTCTGTTCCGCCGCCGCCACCATTTCAAGATCGGTGCTGCCAAGAGAAGCTACCCCGGCACCCTGCCGGAAGGAGGAATCCCCTCCGGGAGAACATCCATCACCATGGACGCCTCCCGGATGTGCCGTGAGTAGTACCCCTTGGACCATGGGTCCGTGACCAGTAGCTATGTGGTGTTCTCCTCCGATCTTTGTGCTTCCACTTTCGATACCTCGTGAGCTGCCTCACATGATCGAGGAACTTTTGTAATTTTCTATATTGCTATGCTGAGTTTGCTGGGATCTGATGGATTATGAGATTATGTTCAGATTGTGATGAGTAATATATTTGGTTCTCTTTTATATTTGTGTTCTTTAGTAAATTCTTGCATGTTCTCCATTGCCGTATTTTACTTTGGCCAAGTGATTTGTTGCAACTCCAAGAGGGAGTGTTAAGCTTGATTGTGGGTTCAGCCCCTTGATGTCTAGCTTGAGTGACAGAAACATGAGACTAGGGGATGTGTTGTTGCCACCAGGGATAAATTAACGGTGCTTGTACTTGCGGGTGCAAGGATTGTTTACTTTACGCATAGTTCTTTTAATGCAGTTGTCTGTTCTTTGAGTTTACACTTTGGGTAGGATTCGCAACTTAATACCAACGAGATGTTCTCAATAGATATCTCAAGGTGGATGATTCGTGGTAGATGCAGATGGATTTCGGTCTACTTACCTTGTCGTACTGCCCATTGCTTTTGATCCACTTCCTTTCTTTTGTAGCATAGTTAGCATTGCGGTGCGTTTATAATCCTGTCAATTGCCCAGCTGTGATTTGTTTACCTCGCTAGAACTTTTATCGTCTTTTGGGAGAGAGACATCACTAGCGAACATCACGGGACCCCGGTCCATATTCACACCACTGTTTACACCTTCAACTTACTTTCAGTTCTTACTTTCCGTTGCTACTATTATCTCTTGCGTTGATCCTTTTTAAGCAGCAAGGTCGGAGGAAACTACAACTCATATGTACTCGTTGGGAGCAAAGTTACTTGTTGTGTGCAGGTCCACGTCAACCTCGTCTCCATCCGGCAACAATTTCTGCGCCGTTGACACCTTCTTGTATCTCTTGGAGTCCTACTGGTTTGATAACCTTGGTATCTTCACCGAAGGAAATTTGCTGCTACGCTACATCTCACCTTCCACTTGGGGTAACCAAGGAGGAGTGACAGAACTATCCTCACCGTATCAATCACTCGTCAAATCAACATAGTTTTATCCATCCGTGGGGTTTAAGGGTTTTGGGCAGGGAGGAGATGATTTTTAGAAAGATAGATAGATACACATACAAACAATCATATATTCATTTGTATAAATAGTTGTTGTTTCAAACAACTCATACCGCATTGGTTCTAACGTGTGTAATAGATCCGTTTACTACAGTCTCGTCCTGAAGTATTCATTCTTCAACCTTGAAAGTATTCAATGCTTGCAACTCCATCCATACGAAGGTCTGGTGATTGATGATAAATCATCCGTAGTTCACACCCCTCGAGCTTAAATAAGTATTAAAAATCTACGGAATTTGTATTCTAAATGCGCAAAAATAAAATAATAAATTAAAGAAATCTATCACACCAACAAATCACTCAAATAACAACAACGAATAACTCCAAAAAAACTCCAAAGTTTCACTCATAGATTTTATTCAAACAAATCTTATGGTACCACCATCCACATGAGTTGGCATGGTCGGATACACTACTCGCACTCTTTCGTTTATTTCACAACTCTCTTGGTGGTCTTGGATGCTACTTGTATTGTGTGAGATATTCCTTGTCTTATCCGCAACCATCTTAGTCCTGGGTATCTCCAGTTCTTCTACAAGCTCTTGAATATAAACTTCAATATGGCAGAGTCTTTTGCTTTAGCATCCCCTATATAATACACTTCCATGAAGTCCATGGTCTTCATACTATCCTTTAGTGATCCTGGAATTTCCATATAACTTGTCGATATTGTGGTCATGAGGAGGTTGGTTATCTAGAGTTTGAAAAGTAGACGAGAACGTTAGTAAAGAAAACTAGAGGGTACGAGAATACAAATCAACACTATTGAAAATATAAGTTTTCCCTATCAAGGTCTTTCTATTTATAAACAATTTTCTAGGGTCACATTCTATAGTCAACGTATGCTCTGATACAACGACCCGAATCTGATAAGATTCGTGCTTACTGTGCTATCCCTGGATCATAGCTAGCACACACAGTAACAAGAATGAATACCAAGTAAACATACATCATTTTACTACAAAATGAAGGACCCAGAGTTACATATATACATACAACTTGCACAGCTCAAGGCTGTCATATAATACAGCGGAAACATACATATTACTAAGCTAGGGGCTCCATCAACGCCACTGGGCTCATTGAGTATAGACCCGTGATCCTATCACCTCTTACATGTCGTCATCTGCACGTGAGTATAGCCCAACATGGGTGAGTACATTGAATGTACCCGCAAGTTGCAAAGAAAAAGAATATAACAGATTATTCATGCAGGGTAAGTCAAGTGGATAGATAGGGTTTATTTGTGAAAATCCAATTTTCCCCTAACTAAGATTTGTAAACTTTATTTGAAAAATTCTGTTTTTAAAGATATAGGGTTAGAGTGAAACACTTGGGTAAATACACCAAGCCACAAATCTCAAACCTAGGTAAAAATATATATGGTTGAAGTGAAACACATCCTCGTGCTCAATCCTCAACCTAGAACCCTTAAAACATATTTTTAGAAAAATAAAGTCTTCACTCTGCAGAGTTAGAAACGGTGCATGTCCTCAGCCAGGCGCAATTACTCAAGTGTGCAAGTCCTCCGCCGAGCGCAATCCCATAGTGTGCAAGACCCTAGTTGAGCGCAATCACTCAAGTATGCAAGTCCTCCGTCGAGCGCAATTACTTGGTGTGCAAGAACCCAATTAGGCGCAATCACTCACGTGTGCAAGACCCCAGTCGGGCGCAATCGCTCAAGTATGCAAGTCCTTCGTCGAGCGCAATTACTTGGTGTGCAAGACCCCAGACGTGCGCAATCGCTTGTAAAAAAACATTTATATATTTTTTTGTTTTCAAAAGTTTTCACAAATCATTTCTCCGAAAAGAGAGAAAGTTTTAAGGTTTAAAACTTGTTTTGATTTTTCAAACCCTCCCATTTCTACCAACATGGATAAGCATAAGATTTCATCCTAAGGCTCTAAATAGCAATACATACTTTGTAGGAACTTTGGTAAAACTTTTCATGCATAACATAAATTGAAAGAGCTCATGCATATTACAAAAATATAGGACAAAGTATGATCAAGTGGCAACTTTCCTGAGTCTCATGAAGTTGATACTCTATTTTTGTATCGTCACTCCTTCACCTTACGATATATCTAACGATAAAAGAAAGTACATCAACACACAACAAAATCCAAATGAATATCCAAATAAATAAAGAAATAAATAATACAAATTATTTAACTAGTAATGTTGATAAGATAATAGCTAATACATGGTCATGGGTTCGGATAGGGTCAAGGTAAATTGAATGGAAGTATGGCATATGTTTTATCCTATGGTTGGGACAAATTGGTACAAATGAAGATCGTGGTGAAAATATATGGAATGACTGTGAGACAAGGTCCTATAAGAAAATTCTATGAAGAAACTATTTAGAATGTTAACATATGGTTGGCTATGAAACTTGAAGGTTATAAGAGTTTTAGGATATTGGGATTTGTTCATGGTGCATGAGTTACTGGATCAAATACAATTCATGTGAGTTCACCATGTTAAAATCATTTTGATTGGGTTTATGGAGTTGAATGACATAATTATTTTTTTAAAGGAATTTAATTATAATTTCATTGAATCTAACTTTTGTTGATAGAATATGATCGAAGATTTTCCTAATGATCTTCTCAACAATATTGATCCAACAATTAAAACTAAGGAAATGATGGAATTGAATTATGCTAAAAGAAAGGATATTGGAGTATTGGGCCAAAACATGAACCAAACTTAGTATAAAAAAATATAGGATGCTTCCTAATAGAGAGATATGGTTTGAGAGACCAATTTTTGTATTAGAAATATTTTCATATGAATTACGGATTAATCTCCATAGTAAAAATACTCGAATTCATATTTAATTAATAATTAATTTCTGGATTTATCAAAAGTTGAATATTTTAGTTTTATAATAAACTACATGTTTCAAGGAATCCGAGGATATCAAATTTGTCAAAATCGGAGTTGTGGTCTAGGAGATATGATTTTCTAAAGTTTGTGTCTTTTTCTAAAAAACAAATACGGGATTAATTAATAGAATGACACGTGGCGGAATCCTATTAGCTGGTACCTCTTCACTTAAGTGAAATGACCAGAGGCGCTTGATCTAGATCTGAGGGCTGAGAACATAAGTGGATATTAACTCACCGGAGTTGGGTGGCTAGGTCGTCGGAGTTGGGAGGTGCTCTCGCCGGAGTTGTCGAAATCAGTGCACCAACGAAGATGGGATGGTGTACGGTCTCAAGACGACCGTTTCAAACCTTCTGGACAAGGTCTCCAAGTTGATGGCTTTCTACACGAGCGGTTACGTCTCGCCGAATTTAACAAAAAGTCACCGGAGTTCATGGTGTTGGAGTTGTCGCGCTCCGACTGCGTAAGAAAGTTGATTAACATGTCAGGTAGGTGCGCCTATGTGAGTGTAACAAGATGGAGCAAGAATCATAGCATGTGTACCTTTTACGGCGACACGATTTTCACCGGAATTCACAGCTGTACCAAAATCCGGCGAGAAATTTCTCCCGGAATAGAGAGAATTGGATGGGGATTTTGGGCGTGTTGAGGAAGTAGGTTAAGTTAATACTCTTTGTGCCTTTTATAGTGGAGGGGGAGGTCCATACGAGGAGATCCAGGACGTCTTTTGGTTCAGCCATTAATGGCGAGTCTGGTGGAGCACTGACCATAATATTGAGCGTAGTGGAAAATTACTTCTCTGAATGGGTTCTTAGTTCCATTTTGAACAATTTTTTTGTTGGAGTCGAAACGAAAGGACGAATGATTGAAGAGCTAGAGTGAGGGGAAGAGGTGGCTGCCATGGCGTGTGTGCCGTTCGTTTTCTCCTGGAGTTCACGGACCGGAGGGGAGGAGAAAGACGAACAGGGAGATGGGCCTTAGTTGGAATTTTGGCCCAAGGGAAAAGAGAGAGAGAGAACAAAAAAAGAGAGAGAGATGGGCTTGGCCCAACAGGCTTAGAATTTTCTGTTATTAAATTCTACTAATATGAAAATTCCAGAATTGATATTCAAAATATCAAATACCTCTCATATAAATATATACATATTATATGGGCTAAATATAATATAGAGAGTCTAGGAAATATATTTCACTCTCCAAATAAATTTTATAAATATATTTTTTTCAAAATACAAATCATTTAAAGCACTAATAAATTCCCCAATTATTTTTAGGCTTTTATAAATACCAAAATGATTTTCTAAAATAGCCAATTATTCAAATGAGAATTATATAAATATTTCGAATAAATTGGAGAAGTCATATTATCTCCACTCATCAATGTAGTTGGCTTATTGGAAATGTTTAAATAGCCTTTAAATGCCAACATGACGTGAACTCCAAATTTGAAATAAATTTCAAGAATGAATATGAACCCACAATAAATTTGAGAAAGTCATTTTATTCTCACTCTAAAATATTTATTTGTGGTTTCACTAAATTTCAAAAGAAAAAAAAGAAAGAAACCTTTCTTTGATTTTTTTGAATAAAATTCACAACCATGATTTCCATTATTCGATAAATGATTATCCAATTTTAATAAATGGTTTTGAAAGGTTTAAGAAAAAAACACTCAAAGTTTTAATTTCCCCTGAAAAACAGACCAAATCAAACAATAATATTTATTTATCAGCATCCCAAAATTTAGAAAATTTTGGGATGTTACAGTTACCCACTACCTTTTATCTTTGCTTTTTAGTCTTGTTAGTTTACCTTTCAGTTTTTATCTTTGTGCCTTATACCAAAAATTAGAAAACAATCTGCCACACTTGTTGCTACTATGGGTTCCACTGAAAATACCAAGTTGTGTGACTTCACTAGTCACAACAACAAAGACTTTATCTGCACTCCTATTGTCACACCTGCCACTTCATCTACCTCTTATGAAATTAAACCTGTTTTGCTAAACCTTTTTATGAGAGATCAATTCTCTGGTGCTGGAGATGATGTTGTTTTACACTTAAATAATTTTGTTGAGTTATGTGATATGCAAAATTACAAAGAAGTAGAAGGTGATGTTGTTAAGGTCAAGCCTTTTCCTTTCTCTTTGAGGGAAGGAGCTAAAATCTGGTTTTAATCTTTGCCAAGGAATAGCATAGATTCTTGGGATAAGCGCAAAGATTCTTTTATTGGAAAGTACTACCCACCTGCTAAAACTATCCAATTGAGAATTAATATTATGAATTTTAAGAAATTGGATAATGAACACGTTGACCAAGCTTGGGAACATATGAAATCTCTTGTTAAGAAATGCCCTACACATGGTTTGACTACCTGGATGGTTATCCAGACTTTTTATGCAGTCTTGTACTTTACCTCGCGGAACCTGTTAGATTCGGCCGCGGGAGGAACCTTTATGTCAACTACACTCGATGCTTCCACAAAACTTCTCGATGAGATGATGACCAACTATTCCCAATGGCACACCGAACGCGCTCCAACAGGTAGGAAGGTAAACTATGTCGAGGAGATTACCTCCCTAAATGAAAAAGTTGACTTAACTATGTCTCTACTTACCAAGAAACCCTCTATTGATCCTCATGATGTTCCTTTAAATTATTTGGTTGCTCAGGAACAATTAGATGTGAACTTTATTGCTAGAAACAACTTCAACAAAAATGCTTATAGGGGCAACTTTGCTAGTAATCCTAGACCGTTTCCATCCAACTATGGGAACAACAACACCTATCCTAGCAACAAGAACCCCACTTCTGAACTAGAAAATATGCTTAGAGACTTTATAAGTACCCAAAAAGCCTTCAAAAATAATGTAGAAGAGAAATTAGATAAGTTTTAAGCAATTTGAAAGGATAAAGAGACAATGCCTGTGGAGGAAATATGGCCAGGACTCTGGTAAATCTCTGGCTGCTTGGGAGCTGGTTTGCAGACCCAAAAACAAAGGGGGTCTGGGTATCTTAAATCTGCAACTACAGAATCAGGCACTGCTTATGAAACATCTGAAGAAATTTTATAACAAAGAGGAGGTTCCCTGGGTTGCTCTCATCTGGAATTCATACTATCATCAAAGAGTACCCCATGCAACTGAGCTCTGTGGTTCCTTTTGGTGGAGGGATGTAGCCAAATACATGGATAGTTTTGTGGCTGTTTCCAAGATCCAGATTGGCCTTGGGAACTCTATTTTATTGTGGCATGATCATTGGATGGAACATATGAATAGATCACTAGCCAATAAATTTGCTAGATTGTTATCCTATGCTAAAGATCCTCTGATTTCTGTCCAGGAGGTTTTGGGTACAATTGAGTTCACTGATCTGTTCAATCTGCCACTTTCTTCTCAGGCCTATGAGGAGCTCATGGAGTTAACCTTGATACTTCAAAACCACACTTCAGAGTTGATTTCAGATTGCTGGACCTGGAGGCAAAGTTCTAAGGAACCCTATACTGCCAAGAAGTTTTACACCATGGTTCATGCTCCTATCCAATCCAACCCTCTTCTCAATTGGATCTGGAGATCTTGCTGCATCCTCAAAACTAAAGTGTTTGCCTGGCTAGTGATTATGGATCGTCTCAACACCAAGGACATGATCATAAGAAGACACTGGAACATTGAGGATGGGCCAGAATGTGTGTTATGCCCCACTCAACACCTGGAGACCCGAGATCACTTGTTCTTCCAATGTAACTTTAGTGTTAGAATCTGGACATATCTTCAAATTGACTAGTCATTGGGGACTGATATGGTGCAGGTGGCAACAAAGGCTAGAGAGGCTTTTTAGAAACCTTTCTTTGCTGAGGTGGTGTTCACTGCTTGGTGGAATATTTGGATGGTCAGAAATTCCGAATGCTTCAAACATGAGAGGACATCGTTTGCAAAGTGGAAAATGGGCTTCATTCATGACCTCACTTTGCTTAGCTACAGGATCAAACCTAGGTTTAAAGATGAATTACATAAATGGATTGACTTTCTGCCTCCTTGAAGGCCCATTTTTTTAAGCTTTGTTGTAAATCCTGTAAATATTGTTGCATTAATAAAATGTTGGGGGTGGTTTACCCTTCAGTCTTAAAGCTTCAAAAAAATTTAGCTAAGTTAGATAATCTCTCTTTGAAGGTAGATAGCCCAGCCCTTGATGTTGAGATGCTGAAAATTAGAACCTCTCCCTTGAACAGAGGAAGGCCACTCCTATTAATGCTATTCAATTACAAATCAATGAACATATTAGGATGATGGCTAAACTTAAAGAAAGATGGGCTAGAGAAAAAGAGGAAGAGGATAGAATTAAGAGCCTTCCTACACACCACACAGTTGCCACTATCCAAATTGTTGAGGACACTCAAACTATTAGCACCCAATGAACTCCTAGTCCCATTGGACCTATTAATGGTGATGCTAATACCTCAAACGTAGAAGAAGAAACTCCTACTAACATAGAGGGTTTCAAACAAGTGAGCCTAGATGACACTACTTGTAACAGCCCAGATTTTCACTAAAATTAAAAAATTTGCTTTCTGCGTGAATTGGTTGATTGCCTGATTTTTTTGCAGTGTTTGCTTTGCCAAATTAATAATCGGTGATTATATTTCCCCCTCTTTCTCGTGTCGGATGCGGGACCAAACCTTTTACCAAACGGCACACGACCTTTGCGACACCGGGTTTCACCCGATCACCGTCGCGACCTCTGGCACAGGACCAGCCATAACCATCGGCGCGGAAACCCCCATTTATAAATGGGTTATTTTATCGGGAGGTGTTCGGCGATCTCGGTTATGTGTGAAACGATGTAGAAGACGTCAGTTCGATGCTCTGAGGCGGTGTTTTGAATTTCGCGCGATTCTGACTTCGTCGAGTAGGTGAACGTTCGGGTGTGCCAGGCATAGTAGCCGGTGTAAGCCCTGTGGCGTATTTTTCAAAATGTCGCGCGTGCCTTTAGCTAGACCCTCGGATTCCCCGCTTATCTTCGGATTCTAAACCCACCCAAAAAACCGGACCCAAATCGGGACATTTTGTGGCCCAAAACAACCCTAGACACCCACCTACTATATATAGTAGGTGCTACCTACCAAATCTGAACAAACCATAGCAAGGCACCTCAATTTCCGCAGCCAGCCACTCCACAGCCGCCACCTCTCATCCCACCAACCCCAACCCTCAGCTCTGGCGGCGCCGATCTACACCGTTGGATCCGGATCCAGCGTCGCGTAGCGCGCCACGTCACCCGATCCGATCCAGCCCGAAGCCGCCCGCTCCTCTCTGCCCGAGCTCGTCCCGAGCCCCGGTCGCCGCTCCTCCGGCAGCCGCGCATCCGCCGCATGCCATGGACTCCACGCCTCTCCCCATCTTCCTCTCCTCCTTTCTCCCCTTCCTTTCCTCTTCTCACCGCGCCCCCTTCTCCCTCTGTCCTTGCGCCATGACAGGAAGCCCCCATGGAGCCACCGCCTTGAAGCTCGGTGCAGCCGCACCTAGACCTCGCCGCTGGGTTGGAACCGGACAGATCCAGTGGCCGGTGGCCGGATCCGCCCATCCCTGCCTGCCCTGTGCTGCCCGCCTCGCCGGAGTCTGCAGCTTCGCCGGCAACGAGCCCTGCCGTCGGCCTCCTCTGCTCAAGGTCGACGACGGCCCCGATGCGCTCGCTGTGCGTGGACGCAAGCCGCGTGGGCCGGCGTTGGCCCGAGACCCAATAGCGCCCTCACATCCCTCCTTCAACCGCGGCCCACGCGCCTCCTCACCCTGGGAGAGGCTGACTATCTGCCGCCCACTGTCGACCTGGGCCAGGCCCATGGTAAGTGCCCCCTTTTTTTAATTTTATTCTTGCTGCTGATGTAGGCTCGACCCAGTGGTAAGTTGCGCTCATGGGAGATAGTTAGATAGGTTGCGCTCACACTATTTAGGCCCATTTATAGCAGATTCGGCCCGGGTATGATTTAATATATTTTCTTGATAGATTTAATTGGCAGATTGTGTTGTTTTATTGCGAGTGATGTATCTTTTAAGCCGTAGCTCGGATCGCGACGGTTTAAACATGAAACCTGCTCCGTTTTGCGTGTAGATTAATAAAATGTGCTCTTTTGCCATTTTTGAATTTGTTTACAAGCTGTTTACCTTCTATTTACATTGCTTGCCACCGTAAATGTAATAGGTCGTAACTTTTTAACCGTTGCTCAGATGAAAATGTTTCTTATATGTAACTTGACTAGAATTGCATGTAGATTGTGATTATTCTGCTCTTGCTTTCTAATAACAAATATAAAATATGTTTAGGGGCATAAGAGTACCAAATGAAATAATTATCGTGGGGTCCGTAATAGTTGCCATGTATAGGTTTTATCCCCCACTTAAAGTGACTAGATTAAATAGTTTACTTTATGCTTCACCTCTTGCCATGATTGTGTGATATGCCATGCTTGGGTGATATGTCATGTTAACAGCCTTTGCTCATCTTGTGTAGCTAAACAACTTGAACCATTTCTAAATATGCGGTATCATTGTGTGTGACGAGTACTCCACTTAACTTGTTAGTAACCGCTCTCGACGATAGATGCAATACCGTAGTGCGTTGTCTCGTGTTGCCTTCTTGTTGATGCTTGCTCGTGATTGCTTCGTAGTATTAGATTCTTGCTTTTCGATTGCCTTTTCAAGTGTTTCCTTCTTGTGTGCTTCCGTGGGTACCTCTCGGAGACGTTGCGAGCTTGCGATCGACTTCACCTTCAGGTCGTCTTCTCATCAGGTAAGGGGGAGCATATATCATGCTTATAACTTTCAGCTCACTCGCGCCTAGGTGTAGGATAGAACGATTGCTTGATCCTACCACTTCATACTCATGCCTCTCAAATAAACCCAAACAGTCATGTCCTCCACATCCCAGCAAACCTTGTTCGACTATGTTACTATTGCTCGCTGCTCAGCCACTGCTTAGTATGCATGCTAGGATGTTATCAACGGTTATCCTGTTAATCCTTGGATTGGGCTATCACATTATTATATTTATTCTGGATGATGTGATTACTATAATGTTGACTATATTCGACGAAGGATGGAAGGTCTAGGCTATCCCGCCCCGACGCTTTGTTCCATTCGAGTCACCTAGGATCGAGTTCCAGGTATTGGTTTTAAGACTAAGCGTGCCTAAACGCGTGTGGGATTTTATGGGGTCCCCTCTTCTTACCTACCTAGCTTCAGACATTTCTAGTGGTGGCCCAAGCTAATTTACCATTTGAAACTGTGTGTGTGTCTGTTGGGTCGCTCCTGGCAGATGTTCTTTAAAACAAACCGGGCCAGTGGGGACATGGTTTCCCTATTGGTCCAACCTCTCTGTCTGAGGACCCGTCCTCATGTGAGAATTTACCGACAATCCAAACCTGTGACAGATGGTAGAGACTAGATCGAGAGCGCAGCCGGCTCCTGAGCTGGATGTCGACTCACCAGGGGCCACCCGGATTTGTTCGTTGTCAGCTAGAGGGACCTGTCGTTTCGGATCTCTCGGGACAATATCATAAAATGGCTGCCTGTGATGGGTAGAAACAGAGAGAAATGGGCGTGCGTGCGGAGCCTTGTAATGGGCAGTTAGTACACCCCTGCAGGGTTAAATCTTTTCGAGAAGCCGTGTCCACGGTTACGGACGACTTGAGACCTACTCCTTGTTCATAGGCAACAGCAACTGAGATAATCTTAATAATTTGATCAATGTGGTTGTGCCTTGACTGCTTCTTCTTCGTCGGGATGCGAAGAGGAGGACAAGGATAGGATAGGTGTTATGCTTGCATAAGTAGTTGATAGAAAGACTTGTTGGAGGCGATTCCTCATCGAATGCTTGGTTCTCATTGTACTCTAAAATAGACCGTTAGCCACTCATATATTGCTAGTGCGACTGCAACCTTACCACTACCCCCATCTTACCCGTGAGAAGTTAGTTACAAGATTTTTGATATATTCTCACCCATTGCTTTTCCTTTCCCTTTTATGTTTTTCCTGATCGGCCGCTGTAGTTGATTACTACCTCGACTCTTCTTCTGGACGCCTTCGTGGAGACTCGATGGCGACTAGTTAGGTGGATCCCGGCGGAGAGCCTGGACCCGTTTGGTTACGGGAAGGTTTTTTTTAGCTTTGCCACTAGGCATTTGAATGTAGTCTGTACTCAGACATGTATCTTCCGCTGATGTAATGTATTTAAGGCAGTTGTATGACGATTGTATGAGATGTTGTATCCTTGTAGCTGTAACGTTGTGATATCATGTTGCAAATCCGGGGCATATGGCAATGTCATATGTCGCGGTGGGACCGATATGTGCTTCATCCCCGGATCTGGATGGAAACATCTAGATCTGGAACAGTACCGCAGATCAGGCCTTACACTACTACCACCTTTGATAGTAGTGATATTGATTTTGATAGTTGCACCCTCTCAGAAGTTATTAGCTTGCTACACAAAATGTCTAGAGACCCCCCACATTAGCACACTTAATCTTGCCTTCATGGAGCATATCACTAATGCTCTCATCAAAGCTAGGGAGGAGAATCTTAGAATAGAAGCCTCCATACCTAGGAAGCTAGATGATGGTTGGTACCATGTGATAAAAATTAAATTAAATAACTTTTTTTGCTATGCTTTATGTGACGTTGGAGCTAGTACCTCCGTCATGCCCAAAAGAATGTATGACATGTTTGAATTGAAACCTTTTGATTATTGTTCTTTATGTGTTCGTCTCGTTGATTCTTCCGTAAAGAAACCTTTGGGGAAGATCGACGATGTTCTTATCATTGTCAATGACAATCATGTTCCCTTCGATTTTATTATTATGGATATAGAGTGTCAACCTTTATGTCCAATTACTTTTGGATGTCCTTTGCTTCGCACCGTTGGTGCTGTTATTGACATGAAAGAGGGGAATATAAAATTTCAATTCCCTCTCAAAAATCGGATGGAACACTTCCCTAGAAAGAAAATAAAGTTACCATTTGAGTCCGTTACACGGGCTAGCTCTTCTCTCTCTCTTGATAAAACTTGATTCTTCTTTTTCTTTATGCCTAGCTTAAAGGCGTAAAAGAAATCGCTTGTTGGGAGGCAACCCAAGATGTTTTTACTTCTGTTATTAGTGGTCCTGATGATTGTTACTACTGTAGCAACATCATTGTATCTTTATTTTCAAGCTTTGTGCCAAGTTATAGCCTCTTATGATAAGGGAAGCAAAAGTTGTGACATGCTGTCCAGGAAACAGATTCTGTCTGCTTGAAGGAAAAAAATCGGAACAAATCACCAGTTCATCTTTTTGAGCTGATTTTTTTTAAACAGCATGCTCTTTACAATTGTGACACTTCCATATGTTCTGAGTTTTTTTATTTGAGTTGCAGAAGTGCCCCGAAAAAATTCTCTACTACCTGTTGTTCTGTTTTTCACAGATTCTACCATGTTTTAGCCTTCCTTACTTTTGAAAACCTAAATCTTTCTTTTTCTTTGCAAAAACCTTGTGGACATCTTGAGAAAAATGAGCTCTTCAAGAATATCTTTATATCCAGTGGGAAAAAATAACTTTATTAAGGGTACTAACCTCTCTAATTAGTTTATGATGAGTTATGTATGAAGGGAGTTTTCAAGTGTGCGATGGAAGATGATGAATTAAGATCCAGGAGTGTCAAGCTCTCAAGCTTGGCGATTCCCCATGCATCCCCAATAAATATTCAAGGAGACTCAAGCGTCTAAGCTTGGGGATGCCCCCGTGCATCCCCTTCTCCATCAACAATCATCACTTCATCCTTCGTCTCACTATATTTTTAGCACTTCATGTGTTATGTGCTATGCTTGGAGCGTCTTGCTCTTAGCTTTACTTTTTAGTTTTCTTTAGATTTTCTTTCTGTTCATAACAATTTAGACCCCAACTTACTTTGTGTGGAGATAAACATGCTCCACTCCAATCTAGAACACATCATAGGATTTTCCAAGCTTACTTTTTTACTGTTGTGTGTTCTTTATCTTTTCGTAGCTACTGCCATGTTTAGTTTTAGTCTTAGTTTGTCTTTAGCAAGAGCCTTGGCTTTTGTTTAGTTAGTTGCTGGAACTCTCTTTAGCTTTCATGTTTATCTTGTTAAGAGAGTTGGTTGTTGCACTGAGTTGTGTCTTGTCTTGAAAGTAGGTACTTGAGGTTGCTATTTAATTTTAGTAGTAACTTGCGATAGTTTTGAGGTATTGTTGTGAGTAATGGTTGAACTTTTGGTGTCAAGAGCTCTAGATTATTAGTGATTGGTGTAGTATTTTGGGAAATCCGTGTTTCTTTTCAAAAACCTACAAAACTAGTTGAGAACTCTAGCTACTAGATGGATCGCTAATATTTTGAAGGATCGGATATTAGAGTACACTCACGTACCATGAGTCGAGGATGCGCAAGGATAACCAGGCCCCCATACACTCCTCCTAGGGGTACTTGTCTCTTTGTGAACCTCCTCATTAGATTGAGAGTTACCGATAATAAGTGCATGAGTTCTTTGGACTAATGTAAGTATTGAAATTTGACACTTCCACCTCCTCATATTTGCTAGCCTCTTCCATACCGTGCATTTCCTTCTTCTCACTCCGAGAGTTGGCGTCCACCTTCTTCGGTACATCTAAACCCTTGGCATGATACGCTCTGTCATCATAAACCTTCTTATATCTTTCCTCAAAACAGCCACCTTACCTACCTATAAAGGAATTTCCATAGCCTTTCCGAGATATATTTCCATGCAACATCCACCTATTCATGACTTGATCTTCATGTCATACATGTTCCTGCTACACTGGCAGAGCCATACATTGCATACATCATGATAGCTACATATTCTTTATGTTTGAGTACCTTGTAAAGTGTGAAGATCTTCTATACCCTCTAGTAAAATAGAGTGTTGCCCTTAAGTGAGCAAAAATATCCCAAAGTGGACAAAAAAAGATCCCAAAGAGTACAAATGAGAGTTAAATAGAAAGAGCCATTGAGGCCACCCAAAAAATACAAAAAATAGAAAAAAGAGAAAAATAAAATAAAAAGAGAGAAAGGGGCAACACTACTATCCTTTTGAAAGATCCACACTAGTACACCCTCTTATCCTTGTACTCCATAGAGATGATCATTTATGCATATAGCTATGTGGGGACCTTCACACTATAGAACTTGGCTTGCATATCCAAGGATGATCCTCCTCAAAAGAGCTCTAGGTGTTCATGAGCGAGCAAGTTGGATGCACCCCCACTAGTTCCATTGGAGAGATTTTCTTAGCTCGTATGTGCATCAGTTGCATGGCAATCCGTACTCCTCACATCATATCTATCATTTGGCCTTCTCGCCTATGATTGTCCTCATTGATGTGAGCCTTTCTCACCCTTTTTGTCTTCCTCCTCCACCATATTTCTCACTTTGCCATCCTAAGTGTCAACTTTCGTGCTTACGCTCATCCATTGTAAGAGTGCTCAAAATATCGAAAAGGAGTGGATCAAATTGACTTGTACCTGGCTAGTGGTCTGGGGATGAGTCAAGATAAGATTCCAAACAAGACCAAGTGTGAAACTTTAGTAGATTGAGTTCTCAACAAAAATATTTTTTTCTCATATTCCCTATCCCCCCTTCTTGCACGCAAACACCATTTGGAGACATTCGAGTCACAGACAGCGAGAGCTCTTGCACCTAATGTTCTTTTGTTACTTTCTGCACTGCTAATATAGATTCTGGCATGTTATGACTTGAATTGAATCACATACCTTGATTGCTTTAATTTTCAAAGTTCTTATATGGTTGGTAGCATGTCATTACAGAAATTATTCTTGTTATCATTTACCTACTCGAGGACGAGGAGGAATTAAGCTTGGGGATGTTGATACGTCACAAATGTATCTATAATTTCTGCTTGCTCCATGCATGTTTTGTGTGATATTGCTATCATCTAGATACACTTTCATACACTTTTGATCATATTTGGACTAACTTATTAACTCAGTGCACCACAGTGCCAGTTCCTGTTTTCTGTTGTTTTCCTATTTCAGTTTTCCCCCATATTTAAAGTGATCCAAAAAATTCGGGAAAAATCAGATAAAAAATCAGCGCAAAGGAAGCTTTGGGAACCCCGAAGGAGGGCCAGAGGGGCCCCACCTGGTGCACAGGCGGCCAGGTGGCGCGGCCTAGGGCTTGGTCACGCCACCAGGGCGCTTCGACCCCTGGTGGCCCCCTTGGCTGCCCCCTTTCGCCTATTTACTTTTCGTGACGCGAAACCCCCAAAGACAGAACCCCTTTTCGTGATCTTTCCTCTGTTCCGCCACCGCCGCGCTTCCAAGATCGGGAGCGCCAGCAAACTTCTTCCCGCCACCCTGCCGGATGGGAGGATTGACCTCGGGGAGCTTCCGCTCCACTATGGAAGCTTCCCGGATGTTTCGTGATTAGTTTTCTTAGGACCATGGGTCCATGATCAGTAGCTATGTGATGTTCTCCTCCCCTCTTTGTTCTTCATGGTTTAGTCCTCGTGAGCTGCCCTACATGATCGAGGCACATATGTAATCTTTCTGCTGTTGCTATGCTGAGTTTGCTGTGATCTGATGGATTATGAGATTATGTTCAGATTGTGATTGAGTAATATATTTGGTTCTTAACTTTTATATTGTTGTTCTTAAGTAATTCTTGCATGTTCTCCGTTGCTGTTTATTGCTTTGGCCAAGTAGTAGGTAGTAACTCCAAGAGGGAACGTTATGCTCGATTGTGGGTTCATGCCCCCCGATGACACGCTTGAGTGACAAAAACATGAGTCTAGGGGATGTGTTGTTGCCACAAGGGGGAAAACAATGGTGCTTGTAACCGCGGTTGCAAGGATTGTTTACTTTACGCAAAGTGTTTTTAATGCAGTGTTCTGTTGCTTTGGGGTTACACTTTGGGTGGGCCTCGCAGCTTAATACCAGCGAGATGTTCTGGATAGATATCTCAAGGTGGATAATTAGTAGTAGATGCAGTTGGATTTCGGTCTACTTATTTTGGCGTACCGCGCATGCTTTTTTTGCCTCGTCCTTTCTTTGTAACATAGTTAGTATTGCGGTGCGTTTTAATGCTGTCAATTGCCCAGCTGTAATTTGTTTACCTCACATAGCAGTTTTATCTTCTTTTGGGAGAGAGACATCACTAGTGAACATCACGAGACCCCGGTCCATATTCTCATCATTGTTTACACACTCATTTCTGCTTTTACTTTCTAGTTGTTATCATTATCATTATCCCTTGCGTTTGATCCTTTGTAAACAACAAGACCGGAGAGATTGACAACCTCTCTGAACTTCGTTGCGAGCAAAGTTATTTGTGTTGTGTGCTGGTACACGTCAGTTGCGCCGCTGACACCTACTTATCATTGCCGAAGTCCTATGGGAGACAAACCCTATCCTCTAGATAGGGGAAATTTGCTGCTATCCTACATCTCACCTTCCACTTGGGGTAACCAACGAAGGGCGAGAAACCATTATCATCATCTCGCAAATCAGCGCGTCTTGTAGAAATGATAAGGGAAAAGCCAAACTAGCATGAGGCTCCTCGATCAAGAAAAATCATGTATGACATGAAGATCAAGTCATGAGATGATGGATGTTGCCTGCCAATGTATCACGGAAAGGCGATGGAAATGCCTTGATAGGTAGGTATGGTGGCTGTTTTGAGAAAGATATAAGGAGGTTTATGATGACAGAGTGTATCATGCCAAGGGTTTGGATGCACCGGCCAAGTATTCACCAACTCTCAAGATGAGAAAGGGAAATGCACGATATTGAAGAGGCTAGCAAAATATGGAAGGTGGAAGTGCCAACAATTGAATAGTCGCATTAGTCTAAAGAACTCATGCACTTATTATCGGTAACTCTCTATCTAATCAGGAGGTTCACAAAGAGAGAAGTACCTCGAGGAGGAGAGTATGGAGGTTAGGTTATCCTTGCGCATCCTCGACCCATGGTACGTGAGGGTACTCTATATATTCCAACCCCTCCAGAGGTTAGCGATCCATCTAGTATCTAGTGTTCTCAACTAATTTTTGTAGTTTTCGAAAATAAACGCGGATTGCTCAAAATGTGACACCTATCCCTAATAGGCTCAAGCTCTTGGCACCAAAATTCCAAACATTACTCAAATCAATACCTCAAAATTATTGCAAGTTACTACTACACTTATAATAGCAACCTCAATTACCTACTCATGCAACACACACAACTCAGTGCAATAGACCAACTCTCTAAACAAGATAAGCATTAAAAGTCAAGAGAGTTCCAAAAGCAACCTAAATAAAAGCTCTTAAAAAGATAAGAATGAAAACAAGATCTAAGCATGACAACAACTACAAAAAGATGAAGAACACACCAACAAAGAAGAAGCATGCAAACCTATGTTGTGTTCTATGGTGAAGTGGAGCGTGTTTCTCTCCCAAACAATGAAGGCTAGGTTCCAACTTGTTATGGACAGCAAGAAAAACTAAAACAAACTAAAAAGTAAAGAGCGAGACACTCCAAGCATAGCACATAACACATGAAGAGATAAAAATACAGCATGAAGAAGGAGGAACTGATGATTATTGATGGAGAAGGGGATGCATGGGGGCGTCCCCAAGCTTAGACGCTTGAGTCTCCTTGGATATTTCTTGGGGATGCATGGGGGCATCCCCAAGCTTGAGCGTTTGACACTCCGGGATCTTCTTTCACCATCTTCCTTCGCATACTTGAAAACTCCCTTCATATGAAACTCATCATAAGATGATTAGAGTGGTTAGTACCCCATAAATAAATATTTTTTCTCCAATGGAAATAAATATTTTCATGAAGAGCTACTGGTTCTCAAGATTTCCAAAAAGTTTTTGCAAAGAAAAAGCAAGCTTTATATTTTCAAAACGATGAAAACACAAAACGTGGCAGAATCTGTGAAAAACAGACCAGCAGGTAGTAAATAATTTATTTTGGGGTACTTCTGCAAATCAAATAAAAAACCTCATAACAGACGCCAGAAAGCTACTTGTATAGAGCATACTATCAAAACAATTCAGATCAAAAAGATGATCTAGTGATTTATTATGAATTTTTCCGTCAAGCAGGTAGAATCTGTTTCTGGACAGCATGTCACAACTTTTGAATTTTCTTGCAATCAAAGGCTAAAACTTGGCACACAACTTTAAAATAAAGTTACGATTATGTTGCTACAGTAGTAACAAGCATCAAAACCACTAAAACTGAAAGTAAAAAACATTTTGGGTTGCCTCCCAATAAGCACATTATTTTATGCCTTTTAGCTAGGCATGATGCAAATAAAAGGAATCAAAATTCACCAAAGTCATCAGAGTCATCAAAACCTTCAAATTGATCCTCAAGAAGTGTATCCTTATTTTTCCTAGGGAAGAGGTACGTACCTTTCGCTTTCCCACACAAGCGTATTTGGCCTTTACCTATGTCAATGAAGCCTTTCATGGCTCGGAGGAAGTCCCTTCCAAGCACTATGTTTCCTTGGTTTGGCTCCATGATGAAGAAGTCAACCATTGCACTCCTTTTGAAGAACTTAACCTAGAAATATTTTACCTTTCCATGTATCTTAGAAACATCTAGATTATCATGTTCATGATAAGATGAAAAATTGACCATGTTTAAAAGGTTTAAACACTCATAAACAACTTTTGGCATTGTAGAAACCATGGATCCAATATCACAATAAGAAAGGAAGTCTTGGTTAGAGATGATAATTCTAACAAAGGGTTCCCAATCATCATCTATTTCAAAAATCTCTTTCCCACTAGGATTAGGTTTCTCTACTTCTGTCAAGTCTAAAGCATCTATTATTTTTTCAATAGTAGAAAGTCTATCTATAATAGTGTCAAATCCATGATCATAAACAAATTAACTAGATAGACTATGTATAATATCAAGAGCTCTAGCTTCACCACACTCTAAATTTTTTCCTTCAGCTATAATATCAAGAGAGTTTTTGCACCATCTAAAAAGACCATGGTAAAAATTTCTAAGCACAATTTTTATAGGTATCCAGGGCATAATTCTTTTGTGTGATTCAGAAATTCTATCCCAAGACTTTTTCATATTCTCTCCATTCCTTTGGTGGAAATCTAAAACCTCAGATTCCCGCAAAGCACCAAATCCTAACATGCTTGGCTAAACAAAAGGAACAACGAAGATCAAAGTAACTATTTATTTTGTGGTTTTTGGTATAAGACTCTAAAGCAAAAACTAGAAAGTAAACTAACAGGACTAAAAAGCAAAGGTAAAAGATAGTGTGCAACTCCCCTATCTTGAAGGTTGGAGTCCCCGGCAACGGCGCCAGAAATTCGCTTGATGGCACTAAAGTAGTGCTCCTCGTTGGTTACCCCAAGTGGAAGGTTGAGATGTAGCCTAGCAGCAAATTCCCTCGATGAAGATACCAAGGTTTAATCAACCAGTAGGACTCCGAAGATCGACAAGAAGGTGGTCAAACGAGCAAAGCGCCGATTGAGATAAGTTACTCACTTGACCTGGACCTGCACAAAAAATAAAATAACTTTTCTCCCAATGAGTCATAGAGGTTTTCAATCTCTATGGTCTTGTTGTATACAAAGGATCAAACACACGATGGAAATAGAGGTAATTGCAACTGAAAGGAAAAAAAAGTAAAGAGTTGAGGTGTAAAAAATGGTGGAAATATGGACCGGGGTCCGACGATGTTCACCAGTGATGTCTCTCTCCCAAAAGATGATTAAACAACTAAGTTGGGTGAACAAATTACAGCTAGGCAATTGACAGAATTATAAACACACCACAATGCTAATTATGCCACAAAAAAGTTAGAGGCTCAAAAGTATGCGCAGTACGCCAAAACAATTACATCGTTTATCCATCAGTATCTACTCACTAATCATACACCTTGAGATATCTATCCAAAACATCTTTCTGGTATTAAGTTCCGAGCCCCACCCAAAGTGTAAACCCAAAGCAACAGACAACTGCATTAACAAACTTTGCGTAAGGTAAACAATCCTTCCAACCGTGGTTACAAGCATCATTATTTCTCCCTGGTGGAAACAACACATCCCTAGTCTCATGTTTCTGACACTCAAGCTAGACATCGGGGGGCATGAACACACAATCAAGCATGACGCTCCTTCTTGGAGTAACTATTTACTACGTGGCCAAAGCAATAAAAAGCAACGAAAAACATGCAAGAATTACTCAAGAACAAAATATAAAAGGAGAACCAAATATATAACTCATCACAAACTAAACATAATCTCATAATCCATCGGATCCCAGCAAACACAGCATAGCAACAGCAGGAAAATTACATAGGTACATTGATCATGTAGGGAAGCTCACAAGGGCTAAGAATTGAAGCAGAAGATTGGAGAGAAGACATCACATAGCTACTCGTCAAGGACGCATGGTCCAAAGATCGATCCTCCCTCCAGCAGGGTGCCGGGAAGAGGTCTTATGGTGCTCCCGAACTCGGGATCGCGGCGGCGGCGGAACAGAGGTGAAAATCGCGATGTTGGGTCTCTTTTTAGGGTTTCTGCATCTGAGGGTAAATATAGGCCGAAGGGGGCACCAGGGGAGGGCCCCACCTCCCAGGTGGCCTCCTGGAGCGGCCAGGAGTGGGGTTGCGCCCCCTGGCTGCCTGGGAGGGGGTGGACCCCCTCCGGCTATCCTTCGGTGATCTGGAATCTTCCGTTACGCTGATTTTTTATATATATTTTTCTAGAATTTTTTGGGCACTGTAAATATGGGTAAAAATCTGCAATTCACAGACATCAGGAGACAGAAACTGGCACTGGGTGCACTGGGTTAGTAGGTTAGTCCAAATATGTGTAAAAAGGTATGAAAGTGTAGCAAAACACATAGCAATGTCACCCAAATGAGCATGGAACAAGAAGAAATTATATCAACATCCCCAAGTTTAATTCGTGCTCGTCCTCGAATAGATAAATGAAAACACAGATAATTTTTGTGGTGACATGCTAACACGCATATAAGAACTTCAAAGTAAAGAAAGTAAGATATGCAATTCAAGTCAAGACAATATCAATCAAGAGTCTATATCTAGTATTGAAATTAGCAAAGTAAGAACATAAAGGTGCAAGAGCTCTCGTTGTCCGTGACTCAAATGTATACAAATGGTGTTTGCATGCAAGAACTGGGAGAGGTAAATGGTCCAAGAGGCACGCCGGTAGTTAGGTAAATGGGACACGCCGGTTTCTGGTTATCGAGACAGTAGCCCACGGGCTCGGCTCCAATGGAAGGCTTCCCGGAATCGGAGGTGAGCCATCCGAGAAGGCATGGTAATCTGCACAATTTGGTTGTCTTGTCACAGGGATAGTGTTGGTCCTGCCACGTGCCACATAGCCAGTTGGACGTGATGGGTGATCATGATGATGGCCCTAAAAAATATGGAAAGACTCGAGGCAAGGTAAAGGTAGGGCCATAGTAATGAATTTACTGGCAAGGGTGTATAAAAAATTACTCCCCTGTGGTGGCCTTGCGATTATTTAAGAGCGAGGCAAGAATCGGAGGGGGTAAACTCCTCTTCCCCGTTCTCCACCTCTGCTTCTGGTTCCCCTGCTTCATTGCGCCTCCGACGCACTCCAACACCTTGGACGCCGCGTCTCAGACAATGCTGGGGGTGCGCGGCGGCGCCATGAGTAGTGGTTGCGGCGTGACCATCGGAGGGGCCCTGCGCAGACGTGGTTGAGGCGGAGGACCGTCTTCCTCAGCTCTGACGACGACGCACTCGGGGGATCATGGCCCATGAATTCTTCGTGGGGCTGGTCGAGCCCCTATGCGGTTGGGTCAGGCTTCCTGACCAGTTTGCACAGGCGATGGCGGGGCGCAAGCCCCAGGGCCTGTTGTCATGGGAAAGTCACGGCAGATGTCCTCATTGGAGGAATTAACGCAGGGCCTTTGCTATGAGGTGGATTTCGAGGAGAGAGTCGGCGGTATCACAGAACACTAGTCTACCCAGGTTTCGGCCCCTCGTAAGGAAAAGACCTACTCCTGCTTTGCTATTATTGGATGTCGACTTCTCGATTACAAGGATGCGGAATCGCTACCTATGCCTTGAGTGCTTCTAAGTTTAGTTGTCACTTTGACGTCCTAGGGCCTGGCTTATATAGGTGTCGGGTCCAAGGGTTTACACAATCCGACTCCTACATGAAACAGAGTCCTAGTATAATTTACAAGTAGTTTCCTCATTCTTCAAGGCAAGATATCTTCCTTCTTAAACCTTCGGTCTTCACACTTTTCACGACCCGGCCCACGGCCGAGTCTCCTTCTGTGCCTTCCTCTAATGAAGAAGGCATGGGTTACAATCATGTCGGATTATGGTCTTGAGCCATCCCCCCGACATTCGCCCCCAAGATTGGCGCGATGCTTTAGCTTCACGGCGATCTTCCTGGATCCTTTCTCAAATACTGATGCCGACTCTTATAGAAAAGTCAGAGCTGACTCTTGCGATTCACATTGATGTTTTTATAGCAGTAAATCCTATTCCCCACTGATTATGGTGACCTTTTGAAATAATTCCCCCGAGCGGTACTCTGTATTTAACGGATATATCCTTTGAATGATGCGGGGATCAAGGAGACTTTCTGTTGGACGGCAGCTTGCGGCGCCTCGATTTTCGGTCGACAGTTCCTATAAATGGACCCTCCGGATTCACATAGCTTCCACTCTGTCTTAGCCGTCGCCTCTTCTTATTCTTCCTCGCGCACCAGAGACGAAACCCTCGACTTCCTCTGCTACTGTTGCAGGTATTCCTTTCATTTTCGGCTACGCGAAGAAAATTTGGGACCTCGTTACTCTCGCGCATTACACAAGTGAGTTCCTCCTCATCTTTCTTCGCTTATAACACCTTGGTTATTCTTATCACCATTGCTTGCCATGTTCTTAAGGACGGTAGAGAAACGAGATAGACAACGGCTAATCTTTGTAGACGCTGTAGATAAGCTAGGATTCGTCTATAGATCACCTCAAATTCGTCTGTTCATTAATATTCTTGCAGCCCTCTCCTCAGATCTCTTTCCAGGCGCATTGCTTCAAACCTTGCAAATACCGGAATAAACTCATCTTTTTGTCTATATTTCTTTAGGTCTCTTAGATCTATTCGCCTCTTCACTTTATGTGAAACTTGTTTGTGTAGATCTTCTAGTCTAAAAATCTGACTTATGGAAATTTCAGTAAAATTCCACTGTGGTTTTAGTCGCCAATTTCCTTAGCCGGCTTAGTATGTTTATTTAAACAGGTCTGATCTTTCCATTATGGGGAAGAAAACCGTTGGTACGGGCCCGAATGGAAAAAAAGGCTCCATCCAAAGAAACACCGGCTCCAAAAAGTAACTTGATGGAAAACTTGATGCGGTCACAGGTCTCTCAACTCATACTAGAGGAGATGGAAAAGGAAGTGATCCTGCCTTCCCAGAAGGAAATCAATTGGCGTTTTCCTGGAGAGGAGACCCGGCCACATCCTCGAGAAGGTGAAGTGGTGGTTTTTGCAGACCACATAACCCGGGGATTCCGTCCTCCTGGGTCTATATTTTTCAGAAATGTCCTGGGCGCATATGGCTTACACCCCCAAGATCAGAGTCCCAATTATGTCTTGAACATCTTCCACTTCCAAGTATTTTGTGAGGTCTATCTGCAAATGAAGCTGACTCTAAATCTATTCGCAAAATTCTTTTACTGCAATAAGCAAACAGATTATAGTGGAGGCTCGTCTCTGGAATGCGGAGGAGTCACCATTCAAAGGCGATGAGAAGAATGTATCCGTTCACGAAGCTATACATTCATGTGAAGACTTGGAAGAAATCATTTTTCTATTGCACTGCCAAAGTCCCGGAGGGAGAAAATCCTCTGCTCGGTTTCGTGATAGTTGGCTTGTCTTCCATGATGGCTTGAATGCCCTCCCATCATATAAGCAAATAGAAAATTTCAAGCCCGCAATTGCCCGTATGAAAGCACTGCTTTTCCATGGGCTTCTCGCCACGGATCTGATTCGGTGTTGGGTCGGTTGGGAAATCTAGCCTCTGAGGGTAAGGGACCGACTCATGTGTGAGTATTCGGGTTTAAATGACCCCATGCGATACGCACACCTGGAGTTTGAGCCGGCCACTCTCGTGTCGGTCTGCATGAAATATCTTGCAGAAAGAAAATACGAAATTCGGAGAGTCGGCCTTGATCCCTTTTGTGTTGCTAACCCGGCCCCTGTGGTATATCGGTAAACCAGTATATACTCACAATATGAGATCCATCTTATGTTTATTTAGTTAACTGAATATCCGACCTGCCATATTCTCAGGAAGACAGCCCATGGTGGACCACTAGCCAGGAGCACCCCGTGGTTGAAGAAGAGACGGGTGCTAACAGTCCAAGTCATGATGTAAGTAGTGACTAATCAATTCTTGTGACACGACTCTCTCTTATCTACTTTTGAATTTGTAGGAGGAATCTGAAGAAGACAATGATGATGATAATGATGAAGAGATCCCTCATGTTCACACTAATTCCCTCATGATGGAGAAATGCCAAGTTCCCAAGCAAAAGGAACTGCTTGCCGGCTTTCCGAGTTATTCTTGTAAAAACTTGTGCTTCGTGTCTTATTATCATAGGAACAAGAAAGGAAAAGGCGAACTCAGAGTTCCGAGTCTGTCGATCCTCTTGCTGCTGGTATTCCTAACTCTCCTCGCCGGGTTCGACAAAAGGGAGGTGCCAGCTCAAACACGTCTCGCAAGCCAACGAATCCTGCTGAGCAGCAGCAAACCGCTGCTGATGTTGAAGAGCAAGCTCCTTCTTCTGGGGAGTCATATGTGCATCTTTTCTGCAAATTCCCCATCAACCGTGGGTAAGTGATTTGATACAGAAATAATAATTTATACTTATGAAATGGCAACGAGTTTGCGTGTCCCTTGGCTAGGACCCAAGCAAAAATAAAGGTGAAGCCCGACTCCGGGGCAGCAAAGGAGTCGGCCGTCACGGACGATAAAACGCCTAGAGTCTGGAAAGTGCTTAAGTGATCCCGAGCTCATATGACCTCGGGTGAACAGTAAAATCGAAAAAAATATAAAAAAATTTCGAAAAAATCTGAAATTTTTTGTGGTGAACTTTTGACAAATTTTTATTATGCTTGCAAAATTTCATCACAAAATAACATGCGTGGAATACACAGAAAAAAAAACAAAATCAGAACTCCAAAATGCTGTAAAAAATAACATTTTTGGAGCATCGATTTTGTTTTTTTTTGCTGTGTATTCTACGGATGTTATTTTGTGATGAAATATTGCAAGCATATTAAAAATTTGTCAAATGTTCGCCACAAAAAAATTTCAGATTTTTTTGAATTGTTTTTGTATTTTTTTCGATTTTACTGTTCACCCGAGCTCATATGAGCTCGAGATCAATTGCTCCGCGTCCCTAGAGTCTCTACTTATGAAGAGAAAAAGGAAAAAAGCGCTGCTCCTACTGAATCAAGAACCTCTGAGATTTATAAAGATGACTCCCCCATAGGTGGAGCTGAGGAGCCGGCAACCCAATCCAAGGAGGCGGCTACTGCCAAATATCCAATTCTGGCGCCTTTAGCTAGAAAATCTGTGGCTGAGGAGGTTATTGTGACCGGGGATCATGTTGCTGAGCAGGCTGTCATTTCGACCGAGGTGGCCAAGAAAGCAGACGCGGAGAAGCACTCTATGAGTGCGTCCTTCATGGCGAATCTTGAAAAAGTTTCCTTTGAATATTTGTATCAACAATCGATGAGTCGTCTTGGTCAGCAGCGTAACTTGATCGTATGCATCAAGCAGCGTTATGAGGTGCGTCTATTGTCCTTTTATTCCCATGTAGCTCACCTGGAGTTGTCTATATAAGATAGCTATATTGGTGTATCCCCCAAGTGCCGGGTTGTCTTGCCTGCAGCAAC
This sequence comes from Bromus sterilis, assembly GCA_950022295.1. Lineage (NCBI taxonomy): Eukaryota > Viridiplantae > Streptophyta > Magnoliopsida > Poales > Poaceae > Bromus > Bromus sterilis. Next base: position 171,717,973 of record OX465597.1, read on the forward strand.
CTGAAACTTGTACTTGTGAAATTTTCTTCGAAGTGGTGTAGCCCCCAAGTGTCTGGTTATATACTTGTAATAACCAGGGATTTTATTGTTTCTGCGGGCTTTAGCTTTGGAAGACGGTCAGTCGACTGATATTTTGGAAGAAAATTTGCGGGCCGAGTCTGAGAAACGGCTGCAAGCTGATGCGGAGATCAACCGACTTCATGATGAACTGAAGAAAAAAGACGAGGAGCTAGAGGCGGTAAAGACTCACAACGCCGAGGACCAAAGTGCGCTGATGCAAGCTGCTGATGATGCTGCATCCAAACACCAAGAATCAGAGAAGAAGCTTGATACTCTCAAAGGGAGTATCAATCAGTTTGTGACTACGGTCGTCAGATGACAATTTTTAGACCATTTTTATATACGCATATTTTTGCTGACTTGCGAACGTGACACAAGCAAACAGCATCCTTCTCACCAAGAGTCGCCAGGGATGAAGCTGACCCCTTTATATACGCTGATCAAGCAACTGTGCAAAGGGGTTTTCAAAGCTATCGTCGTGACTCAGAGTCAGTCAGCCAGCATGCCATAACTAGCTGACATGATGCGGTTGTTTTCTACCGTACTAGGTTGGGTAGACTTGGTAAAGCGCTCGGCGTGCCGTTTGGGGGTGATGCGTGGCTTAGACATTACCAAGTCCTACCACCCTGACATGAAGCCGGAGTTGTTGGCTGATGGCTTTCCTGAACTCAATGTCGACTGGTCACAGTTCTCAAGTGATGAATATGCCAAAATTATCAAGGAGACGCGCATGTTCGCGACAAAGATTGCTGATGAGGTTGAATTGTCTAAGCTGGAACCTGGTTATGATGAGCGCAACAAAAGACGGAAGATTTCTCCTCCCGAGCCAGTCGACTTCTCCCTACTTCCAGCCCCCAAGACAAAAGCTTTAGACCCGGCAACTTCAACCGAGCCAGCTTCAGGTGAGGAAGGAGACGATCTGGCGATCGAAGATCTCTCCGATATTGAATTGTATGAAGGCTGTGATAACCTCATAGCACATGTAGGTAATACCAGAGAAAAATCCTAAGACAGAGCCGGCGAGGAAGATAAGCTTAGGTTGAAGTTGCTGCTACCGGGTCTGGTCCAATTTTATCTTGCATGGAGGAATCATAAACTGGAGATATTTTGAAGTGTCGTACTGCCGGCTTTTGTAATAATTAAACACGTTATGTTTGTTTCTGCTTGATGTGCACTTGAACTATTGTGATGTTGTTGAACTGCTTATTTGGATTTTTGGATGACGAATGCCAATATCCTTAGGGGCCATATTTTATCTTGATAGAAGTTGGTCATGTGGGATAATATGCTCTTGCTTTTGAAAAAAAATCTAGTTTTCAAGTAGAGCGACACTTTGGGTGCCAGAATATGTTTCCTTCGGCAACCTGGAATAATGTGCCAACTGCTATGTCTTGACTGGTGGGCTTTCCTGATTAAGCCGTCTTAGTTCTAACTTTGGAAAGGATGATGATTTTGTAGATATCCATAAATGTTGTATCCTCCGAGTACTGACTTTTAAGGTCTTGCAACGACCTGAGGTTCTTCAAAGCATACCTGTAGTAGAACACGACATTTTTCTGTTTTGATCTCAAAATTTCGACTTGATAGCCCTTTTGTGCTTCAAAAGTCGGCAGAACGCGAGACATATACTAGTGTTTCCTTTGACAAGCCTAATTTTCACCGTGTCCTCATAATGGGAGCCCATTTTTTTTTACTTGTCATGTTATCATCCGGTATGTGTAGGAACGAGCATCTCTAAACACTGGCATAATGTGATAATCATATGGCATGCCAAGTTATAGTAAAATCAACATGTAGCGCCATGAGCCGGTACAGACAATTATATGTCATGCCGAGTCATAGTAAATTCAACATATATCCCCCAAGTATCGACTTTAATACACTTGATAATGTATATAGAAGTCGGTAGTGTGGAGAGAAAATCTCTAATACTTCAAAAATAAATTCTATTGATATATGATTATGTAACAGATAAATGACTGAAAAGTATGGTTATGTATGCAAGAAATGTATAAGCTCATATGGAAGCCGGCCGCGTGCGTGACTGATACAACAGCCTTTAATCATAAAAGTTCAAGGTGAGCTGACTTATTAATAGGAGGCTGTTGATTGACTTTCAGAAAAAGGATTGTTGGTCCTTTTTGCGTGTAGGTCGAAACTTCTCTATAAGCAGGCATCGCATGACTTATTCTAGTGTTCCCCGTTCAAGATTCAGTCTTAGCGAACATTTTATAGAGTCGGCAGACGACTGAATCAAAAACAAGTCACTAGGGTCATATGAATGCGATTTTGCATTAGCTATGTAGGGCAGAATAATGCCATGGTAGGCTAATTACATATATATGTCGAGTCCCCAGATGAAGAGCCGATTTCAAAGAATAGCAAGCCCCCAGGTTCCCTTAATAAAGTCATATATATGCCTGGTACAAATAAGAGGGGTGATCAAGCCCTCTAGGTCTCCAGATAATTAAATGCGAGAATGTAATGCAATGGAAGACGAAAGAAAAGGAGGGGTCAGTTTGCAATAGTTGACTCTTATAGTATTACTTATGTCTTTATCAAGTGCACATGGATATTCCTGGTCCATTTAGGTGTAATAGGGACGTAGCTGAGAAATATCCCACGGCTTTCGAGATTCCTCATTAAATGAGCGCGTGCTCGTCGGCCCTCGTATATTTGACTAAATGGAAGGCTTCACTGGGCAAACTTGTACTCATCGCAGGGGAGCTCGTCATGTTGTTTTTTCCTTCTTTTTGCGCCGACTGATGTTGGCGATGGGCCAGGTCGTGCCTGCCGTCTTTTACAAGTCCCTTGGTGTTTTCCGACCCGGACAAACTATACAGTGGGTAGGCCCGACGTCTCTTGGATCTGACGCCCTTTGGTTGTATAAACCGGCCGAATTTTCCTCATGCGGGTTCATCTCCTCATTTCTATAGCCGAATTGATGCCTGAACTCGAGCATGTAATAGCATTGATCCCAAGAGTGGTTCGTAGGGCGACCCGGTTTAGAATGCTTTGGGCAGGGTTCTCGTAGATCTCTCTCGTAATTATATACACGAGATCTTTTATTTTGGTTTAGAAAACCTTCTTGCTTCCGAGAGCAGGTGCTAGTATCTTCAATCGGGTTTCGATCGAACTTGCTTTTTCCATTATCGGTCCGACTTCGAACCCGGATTCCTCCGTATTTTGCCTCCTCGGACTTGGTGTATCTAATGATAACGTCCACGTGTCCTTTTAGGTCTCCCACTACTTCTTTTATGCGATTTAGCGCATGGGTCAGGGGTCTGAGCCGGTCATCCGTACTTATGTAGTTCTTATCAAGATGAGGTTCCCGTGTAAATCGATTATGCGTTTCTGCTAGGTTCTGATGATCCCATGATATCTCCTTCTGTAGCCAGGCGGTCCTCTCTTGGTGTTTTCTTAGTTCCCCGTCGTACTCGGCCTGGCTTTCTCTGGACGTTAGGGCTGCTAGGAACCTAAGTTGTACATTCTCGGCCATTGTTGAGCAGGTTTTGGGTCCCCTTGGGATTTCCATGTGGTCCGGGTTCTTGTTAGTGACGCGATCCAGACTCTTATTTGTTGGGGTTCTAAAATCGGTCATATCAGCAGTCGTACAACATGAGGTGTCGCTCGTAAGGTTTTCTAGATGTCCCTCGCGTTGGCTTCCTTCAGGGTTAGCTCCTCCCATGTCGTTGCCATCTCCTTCGTCTGAAAAAGAGACCTTGTCTGAGAATTGTGAGGTGTTCCCCGGTCCTGGAGATCCATGGGTGAACCGGACAAAACTATGTGCAGATCCGGCGAGCTTCCGGCTTTTGTATTCAGAAGGGACAATGAAATCAAACTTAGGCTCAGATTTGCAAAACCGGTTTGTAAGGATGCTAGTTGATCCAATCCGGACCCCGTGGCCTAGCTCTTTAGAGTCGGCACCGGGACTTGTGATGGAGCAGAACGATGTCTGAAAGTAGGGAAAATCTGGATCATAATCCTCTGGCCCGAGTCTGTTACTCCCAACGGGCGGATGGACCCGGTATCTGAATCTTTCCATTGCTGGGGTATGAGTCGGCATCTGAAAGTTCCGTCGAGTTGTCGTGTGCTAAGTTCTCTACAGAGCGCGCCAGCTCTAGAGATCCATTGATGACTCCCACGAAGACGTGCCTGGAGCCGGCTGTTAGCCGGCTTGTAGGCTCAGTAGATACAGCATGATCTTGCTCTAGCTCAGATCCGTCCAATCTACCAATGAAGAGGTGGATGGTTCCGACTGGGACCCGGTAACCTGATTCGACGGAATTGGCCTCGGGACCCCAGGCAGTGTTGTCGATGTAGAGCTTCCCGCGCTGGCTTTTGGTGATCTGGTCTGCGGCAAAACCTTCCATGCCTAGATGAGCTCCCTCCAGGATGACGAAGCCTGCGTGCGCAGGCCCCATGGTGGGCGCCAACTGTCGTGGGAAAGTCACGACAGATGTCCTCATTGGAGAACTTAACGCGGGGCCTTTGCTACGAGGTGGATTTAGAGGAGAGAGTCGGCGGAAGCACAGAACACGAGTTTACCCAGATTTCTTCCCCTCTTAAGGTAAAGACCTACTCTTGCTTTGCTATTATTGGAGTTTGACTTCTCCATTACAACGATGTGGAATCACTACCTAGGCCTGGATAGGTTCTAAGTTTAGTTGTGCCTTTGACGTCCTAGGGCGCCGACTTATATAGGTGTCGGGTCCTAGGGTTTACACAATTTGACTCCTAAATGAAACAGAGTCCTAGTCTAATTTACAAGTAGTTTCCTCATTCTTTAAGGCAAGATAACTTCCTTCTGAAGCTTTCGGTATTCAGGCTTGTCACGACCCGGCCCACTGCCGAGTCTCATTCTGGGCCTTCCTCTGATGAAGTCGACCTGGGTTACAATCATGATGGGTTATGGTCTTGAGCCATCCCTCCGACACCTGTGGCTCCGGGTCAAAGGTTTCCCTCATTGTGTGGCTTGGTTGGCCACGTCTTTCCGAGGAGACGGAGCCATGTACCTGTACCAAGGGTGGAAAATGTTCACCCGCTGGCGCAACATCCAGCAGTACCAGGCCATCCTATTCCGGTTCCACGGACAGGAAACCCTGTGGCTGAAGGTCTTCCATTCATGGAGGATCCGCGTGGACTATTGCGCAGAAGTCTCCGTGGTTGGCTCGAGCGAGTATGGCACCATGGGTATCATTCAGGATTTCCTGTGTGCCGAAGCTGCCTGCGGAAGTGGAGACGCAGGTCGTGGGTGATGGTGGCGGAGCTCCGCCACCGGGGGAAATTGAGGACGGTTTCTGCCCCACCTGCAGGGTGTTTCTATTTTGTTCCTGCACTTTCGTAGTTAATGGTAGTTGACGCAGGATTGTGGAGGAGCCAATCCATTAGTTAGTGCAACTTGTATATATTTGTCCGAAAACCCAAGTTGTATTTTGGTTCCGGAAGAACTCCCAACAGAATAGCAATGAATGTAGCACTTAGGAGACTTACCTGTCGGCTCCCTAACCCGGCACACGTCACATAATCCTTTCGCTAACACGAACGTGAAGGAAAATCCATCTTGCGAATCGCCCGAGATATATCTTGACCTTGTACACGGCTTACCCGGGGACGCATTGCCCAGCCCCCGTGCATGCGGGAGTCGCGTTCCCTGCACAGAGCCACAAAAAAAGGGGGGAACATTGACCCCTCTGCTCCTTCGTTGCACAGTATGGAAGGCACTTTCCGAGAACTAGAAAGTCCTAAAAAGCATAGACTTCGCTGGGCTGACCATCTGGGGTTGGCGCCCTGAGAAAGGGTACCTCGAAGTGGAATCCGAGTTGTTGGATCCGCTCGGACAGGCTTTTCCGTGAGACTGGTACATCCATCTGCATGGATGCTTGACGGGAACTCCAGCCTGACCCCCACAAGATGCATGGATACTGGGAGCTAGACTCTGTCCAGAGGGAACTTTTCCTGGGCAGGTACGGAACTTCCTCAGGCTACCCAAACGGGGCTTATCGGACGGGCCAAAAAACTACCCGGGCCGACTACGTGGGGCAAGATTGGTCTCTTGGGTATTAGGTCCTCTGCGAACGATCGGTGTCACCAGGCAACATGGGTGTTTGCAGGGCTCTGTCGTGGTATTGCGGGAAGGAGAGGTTTCACCCCTGTTTCCTGAGGCACCATGTTTTTCCGGGGATAATCATCCGGTACTACCATCCGGGAATGATAAGATAGCCTTTTCCGGGAACCTGGTGGGTTCCCCGAGAGGACGTCCAGTAACTGTAAGGCCCGATATGCGGTACTATTCCAAATCTATATGTTTCCATCCAGATCCGGGGATGAAGCACATATCAGTCCCACCGCGACATATGAAGAATCCATATGTCCTCGGATTGCAACATGATATCACAACATTACAGCTACAAAGGATACAACATCTCATACAATCGGCATACAAATGCCTAAATACAATACATCAGCGGAAGATACATATCTGAGTACATACTACATTCAAATGCCTAGTGGCAAAGGTAGAACACACCATACCCGTAACCGCACGGGTCCAGGCTCTCCGCGGGGATCCGCCTAACTAGTCGTCGTCGAATCTCCACGAAGGCATCCAGAAGAAGGATCCTCGAGCTCCACTGAAGTCCAAGATTGTTTGCATAACGTGTGTAAAAGAGAAAAGAAGGGATAGGCTATATCAACAAGTCTTGTAACTAACTTCTCACGGTAAGATGGGGGTAATGGTTGAGGTTGCAGCCGCACTAGAAATATATGAGGTGGCTAACAATCTATTTAGAGTAAGATGAGAACCAAGCATTCAATGAGGAATCGCCTCCAACAAGTCTTGCTATCAGCTAATTACGCAAACATAACACCTATCCTATCCTTGTCCTCCCCTTTTCGCATCCCGACAAAGAAGAAGCACTCAAGGCACACACACATTGACCAAGTTAATAAGATTATCTTAGTTGTTGTTGTATATGAACAAGGAGTAGGTCTCAAGTCCTCTATAACCGTGGACACGGCTTCTCAAAAATATTTAACCCTGCAGGGGTGTACCAACTACCCATTATAAGGCTACGCACGCACGCCCATCTCTCTTAGTTGCTACCCATCACAGGCAACCATTTTATGATTTATTTCCGAGAGATCCGAAACGACATGTCCCTCTAACTAAGAACGCACAAATCCGGGTGGCCCCCGGGGAGTCGACACCCAACCCAAGAGCCGGCCGCGCCCTCGGATCGGACTCTTCCGTATGGCTAAGGTCAGGGTTAGCCTCACCTGAATTTAGGGGCTTCCCTAGCTCACTATTGTGGGCCAACAAAGGAACTCTGTCTCCGCTGAACCGAGTTGTTTGAAATCTGCTGGCTGCAGACCAGTCACACACACGGGGTTTTCAAATGGTAAATCATCTTGGGCCACCACTAGAAATGTTTGGAGCTAGGTAGGTAAGAAGAGGGACCCCATAGCATACCACACGCGGTTAGGCATGCTCTTCAAGAGGCACAATACCTGGAACTCGGATCCTAGGTGACTCGAATGGAACAAAGCATCGGGGCGGGATATCCTAGACCTTCCATTCTTCTTCGAATATAGTCAACATTATAATAATCACATCATTCACAATAACATAATAGTGTGATAGCCCAATCCAAGGAGTAACAGGATAACAGTTGATAGCATCCTAATCATGCATACTAAGTAGTGGTTAAGCAAGCAAGGTACATGGCCAAACAAAGGTTTGCTGGGATGTGGAGGACATGGTTGTTTGGGTTTATTTGAGGGGCATAAATATGAGGTGGTAGGATCAAGAAATTGTTATATCCTATACCTAGGAACAAGTGAGCTGAAAGTTATAAGCATGATATATGCTCCCCCTTACCTGATGAGCATTGTCTCCGAGAGTACCCGCGGGAGCACACAAGAAGGAAACACTAGAAAAGCAATCAAAGAGCAAGCATCTATTACTATGAAGAAATCACCATCAAATAATAACAAGGAGGCAACATGAGACAACACAATACGATATCGCATCTACCGTCGAGAGAGGTTACTAACAGGTTAAGTGAAGTATTCATCACACACGAGGAGTCTGCACATTTGGAATGGTTCAAGTTGTTAAGCTACACAACATGAGCAAAGGTTCTTAACATGGCATCTCACACAAGCATGGCATGTCACCCAAGCATGGCAAGAGGTGTAGCATAAGTAACCTACCTATACTAGTCAAGTTAAGCGGGGTAAACTCCTAAGCATGGCACAACACTAATTACCACGTGATAATTAAGATTTTATTATTGTTCTTCCCTAAACAATGTTTTATATTTGTTAACAGCAGGAAACAATAGCATAAACATGATCTACACGAAATTCTATTCAAGTTACACGTAAAGAACACTCCAAACGGGGTTACGGTTATTAAGCTATCAAATAAACTAGTTACGGTGGCATGCAATGTAATTAACATGTAAACAACATGTAAACAACATGTAAACAACCTCAAACATGGAAAAGGGAAGCATTTTATTAATCTACACGCAATTCTAAGCAACTTTCATGTAGAACACTTCTCCATCCGAGCTACGTTTAGAAACTATAGTCATCGCCAAATTATAAATAAATCTGCAAATAATTAATAAACCAGAGAAAAAAATACTACTAAACGTCTTTGGGCCGAAAGCACTACTACTGGGCTAAACAAAGGGCGCAGAACAACTATGCTATGCCCATGGCGCTACACAGCAAGGAAACTGGGCCAAGCCCATTACTACGCAGGGAAAAAAGGGGAAGGAGGGGAGCTCACCATGGGCCTTTGGCCTAGCTCGGGGTGGGCGAGAGGTAGCGTCCGTGCGCCACAGGCGAGGAAGTGGCGCTGGTGGCCACGGGCAGGCTGGGCCGGTTCGAGGCGCGTGAGCTGCGCGGCGGGGCGTAGGCCGGCTCACCAGGGCGACGACGGCTGGATCCTGAGCCGTGGGGTCACGGAGGTGCGCCGGACACCAGCGAGCGACGAGGTGGGCTCCGGCGAGACGGATCTGGCTGGGAACGGGGTTAACGACGGCGGCTCGACGAGGAGGTACCGGATCTGACTGGTGGTCGGCTACATCGAGCGGTGCGGCGCTCCAAGGCTGGCCATGGCGACGGCTCGGGGTGAATATATGGCGGCGGCGGTCTCCGGCGGCTGTCGTGGTGGTTCTGCGGGCGAGGGGGTAGGGTGAGAGGAGGAGGGAGGCAAGGAGTACGGTGGGGTGGCTCACCGGGGCTGGGTGGCGATGCTGCTGCCAGCGTGGTGGTGGCGCTCTCCACGGGCGAGCTCGAGCGGAGACGGCAGCGCTAGAACGGGCCAGGGGCGGGCCCTGGCTGCGGGATCTCGGCCTTGCGGGGCCCGGGAAGGCTGGATCTCCGGTGGGGGCGACGTGGAGGCCTCTAGAGCTGTTGACCTACGAATCTGACGGCTGTGGTTGGCCAGGGGCTAGGGTTTCTGGAATTTTGAGGCAGATTGGGAAGATCTGCGAATTTTCAGGAGGGTGGCTGCAAATTTTACAAGGGAGAAACCCTAGAAGGGCTAGGGGAGAGAGGTGGTCTATTTATAGGCTGGCTTGGATGGTAGGTTTACGCAAATGCCCCCGATCTCTCTCGCGCGCGTCCGGTGAATACGTTTCTGACCATCGGGAGTCCATACGACCTCTGATTCGGACGAAATCTCGAACCACACGCTCAGCGCGGCGAGCGCGTCAGTCCTACCTCACATGGGTAAAGTTTTGATAACATTTTACAGTGCCCACTAAAATAATCCGTTTATTAAATAAACGGGGTTTTTGTTCCGATGGCGATGGCTGGTCTTGTGCCGGGTTGCGAACGGTGCTCGGGCGAAACCCGGTGTCGCAAAAGGTCGTGTGCCATGGTGGAAAAGTTTGGTAACACATGCCGGTACAAGAAGGAGGGGGGAAATACAATCACCAATTATAATACGGCGAAGCAAATACTGCAAAAAATTCTAGCAATCAACAAAATAATGCAACAAACAAAGTTTTTAATTAGGGTGGAATTTCCGGGTTGTTACAATAACCTCCCGGGAATAATCATCCGGTACGAAAAAAATTCCAGAGTAGTCCCTCCGGGAATTTTCAAAAAGGTGAGAAGGAAGCGGTCTCACGGGAGCGCTGAGGAGCCCCGGGGATAAGAAGTACATCGCCTCCAGTAAGAAATCCCGCAAAACCAGGCCACGACCCATTAGGGTAGCTGTCCCAGTCTCGTCCAGCTCACACACGTTGGTGCCGATGATGAGACATGGGGAATCATGAAGAAAACAAATGTTATGGCCGACGTAACCTTTGGCCCTCCTTCTAGCGCCAGATGTCGGGAAGAAGGAACCCCGCGACGAGGCAACCGCCCTAGGCGATCGCCCTCCCCACGCCGTGTGCTCCATCTTCTCCTCTTCCCCGGAAAGTGCAGCCAGAGCCACGCATGCTCTTTATTCTTTGGAGGTTGCTATGGCGTCGGAACGGCACTGCTGCTGATGATAAAATGCGAGAAAACACAGTGGTTTACCCATCTTCGGGCCGCTCGGAGGCGGAAATTCCTATTCCTGCATGTCTGATCTTTCTTGTGGGTGTTCGAGGAGCATACAATACAAGATGATCCCCTTAAGGTGGATTTCCTATGCTACACACTTCTTCCTCCTTTCCTGGCTAGGATGGACCGGGAATAGTCCATGACTTTGGATCATTCTATCCTACCGAGAAGCTCATGAGCGAGCCCCTCTTTCCTCTATCCCTTCGCCTTTTTTCTTTGGTCCTCCCAAGGTTGTTTTCTCTGTGACTAACGTCTCCCTTTCATAGCTCAAGGGGGTAGTCACAAGGTGCCACTGATAGCTACAGTTATGGTTGTTATCTTATCTTCATCTGTGAGAGTGCCACAAGGGGTCCTGAAGTCTTCTGAAAGGTCCAACGGTGCAACCGGGACAGCTGGCTCATGCACGCGTTGAGTAGCCTCGGAGGCTTGCGCCAGGTGTCGGGATCCTCCTGTCGCTCGGTGCGGGTTGTCTTCTAGTGTATTGAATGTGCTGCTCGCCTGGTCGGGCGGTGGGAACCGGCTGGGGTACCGCCCTCTCGAAGGCCAAACGGGGTATCCTTCCGGGAGGTGGACGTTGTACATGGGTACAATGCTCCCGGTATCTTCTTGCCGGAGCCCTCTGAGAAGTAGTACTCCATGGTGGGGATGATGAATCCCTGCAAGACGCTCCATCCCCAATCGTGAATTTGGGATCTTCGAGGGTGGTCCACATGGATTCTTCCTCCTGGATGCTCTAGCTGTAATGCACAGGGAAAAGAACCCCTCGCTCCCCGTCTGGATGGTCTGAGAGGCACGCCGGTGGTTAGGTAAACAGGACACCCCGGTTTTCGGTTACCGAGATGTTGTGGTCGTCAAAAGAATCTTTTGATATTTGGTTCATACCCAAATTTTGGCTTCTGGTATCCTAAAGGCTCAAGATTCAACCTCATTGGGTACACGGATTCGGATTGGGCGGGAGACAAAGTGGAGAGGAAGTCCACGTCGGGAAGATGCCAATTCCTTGGTAGGTGTTTGGTGAGTTGGTCTTCCAAGAAGAAGAATTGTGTCTCTCTCTCAACCACCGAAGCCGAGTACATTGCCGCCGCAAGTTGTTGTGCACAATTATTATGGATGAGGCAAACTTTAAAGGATTACGGTGTCACTTGTGACAAAGTGCTTCTTTTATGTGACAATGAAAGTGCTATCAAGATCACATACAACCCCGTCCAACATAGGAAGACGAAGCATATTGAGATTAATCATCATTTTACAGAGATCATGTGAAGCGGGGTGATATTGATCTTTCATATGTGGGCACCGGAGATCAACTTGCGGATATCTTCACCAAGCCTTTGGATGAAGCAAGATTTCGAGAGTTAAGGCATGAGCTAAATATCATTGATTCAAGTAATGCGGTTTGTGGAACTGGCCCACACACCCTATCTCAACATTCTATCTATCTTGGATGTAGGAATGGACATAGGGGCAAGGTTGTTCAATTCATGGGCAACCACTCCACCTATTATACGGAAAGAGAAAAAATTCTTTCACTATGGTAATCTTCGGCGGCCTTTGTGGTCACCCAAGATGACAACGATGCTTCAAAGAAGAGCATTGGAAATGGACCCAAGATACATCTTTGTGGTGCTATACCAAATAAGCTCAAACATGGTGGCTTCGGCCACCGCCCCTCCCCTATGGAGTTTTTGTTTCTTTTTGTTTTCTTTCATTTGTTTGTATTTTTCTCACTCTAAGGTTGCTCTTGTGTTTTGTATCTTTTGCGTTGGACTTTCCCTACCCATTTTCTATCTTATGAGTCTCCAACCCAAGCCCATCCTCCCCAAGACCCTCTAGATGCATAAGCGAATTGTTTCCCCTTGTAACTTGGCTGGTTTGGCCTAGTGCCGGCGGTACTACCGCTGCCAGGACGGTACTACCGCTCCCGTAGTACTACCTCTCTAACTGCGGTACTACCATTGTATCGAGGCTGGGATATAACTGAACAGGTATGGGGAGTTCCTCCCCATACCCATTCAGTTCTCTCCCTCGCCTCTCTCGCAGCGGCGCCGCCAGCCACGGCCACCACCCCCGGTTGGCCGACTCTGTGTCGTCTTCTCCGTCCTCCTCCGGTGGGATCGATCCCCACTCTCCCCGTGTGCCATGGACTCCGGTATTGCCTCTTTGTCGATGTCGCGGGCGCGCGCACAGGGCACGCGGGACATCGGGGGGACCGCAGAGGTCCCCTTTGATAATGGATCATCGCGGGTAGCGCACGGAATAGCATAATGATCGATCTCCAGGTGCCGATGAACACGCAATAATTTACCCATGTTTGGGCCGCGCGGACGCGTAACACCCTACTCCTGCTTGTCTGTTCTTTTCTTGTGGGGAGATGTAGTACAAGGTGATCCTCCGGAAAGGACGTCCTATACTATTATTCTTGTGTTTTTGGCTAGCTAAAGTGTACTAATGAGCAGCCAAAACACTGGCCCAAAAAAACCTCTCCTCTCCATGCGCCTGAGCCCTCCTTTTATAGTTTAAGGGGATATTCACAAGTGCCATGCATATCTATACGTATAGTATTGGGGCTGCTTTGAGTCATCCTCCACCGCTTGAGGCAAGGCAGCAAGCCCTGCTAATGACACACACATGGGCAGGTGTCACCTACATGGTCAAAGGTCATGATGACTCCTCTATCTCCATTTAATGCATTTCTCTTCTTCTGGTTGTTTTGCACAACAGTGATAGACATATATTTTTGAGGTCCCAGATGACCTCGAATGAAAACATTGTCAACAACAAAGTTGTATCCCTCAAAATTTCCAAAAAACTCAAGTTGGACGTTTTTTGATTCGAGGCCATCTCAAAGACGGTTTTTCTGATTACGATGATGACTGTCACCTGTAGAAAGTTCCGGAAAGGCTTGTGCTGGGATGCCTCCGTCTTCTAGGAACTGATTTTATTTCTTTCCGGCAAGGTTCCTGTCTGGCACCGCGTGTATCAAGGTTCCTGGCGACCCCTATTTCCACAGTATCGACAGTAGCCCCCGGGCCTAGGCCAGACGAGTGAACTCCACACTGTCTGGGCTAGGTCTCAGCTCTTTCTCGGCAACTTCCAAAAATAGTCTTCTGGAAATGTTGATGATCTTACGGGAATAAACATCTGGGAATATTGGTAATCATACGGGAATAAACATCCGGAAATATTGATAACCGTTTGGGAATAAACATCCGGGAATATTGATAATCGTCCGGGAATATTAATAGCCATCCGGGAATAAACATCCGGGAATATTGACAATCTTCTGGGAATATTGACAATCTTCTGGGAATATTGATAATCTTCCGAGAATATTAATAGCCGTCCGGGAATAAACATCCGGCAATATTGATAATCTTCCAGGAATGTGATGAGCTTTATTTATGAATTTGGACCCGAGGTCTATTTCTATATCGCGGACGGATGGTAGAAACCTAGGGAGCTTGTCTTGACTCTTACCGGGGTTTATTTCTAGATCGCGGAGCGATGGTTGAAACCCGGGGAGCATGCCTCTACTATTATGTAACAACCTAGATTTCACAAAAATTAAAAAAAATGTTTTCCGTGTGAATTGTTTGATTGTTTGATTTGTATGCGGTGTTTGCATCCCCGATTTATCGATCGGCGATTATTTTTCCCCCTCTTATCTCGTACCGGACGGAGACCGACCCTTGCCACCCTGACACTCGACCTTTGCGACACCGGGTTTCACCCAATCACCGTCGCGAAAACCGCACGAGACCAGCCGCAGCCAACGGAGCGAAAACCCCGTTTAATAATTAAACGGGTTATTTTTATAGCGCGCCGGAAAGTGTTCTCGGAACGGTTCCAGCGCGAGGTGAATGCCGCTGGCTCGATGCGCTGATCGCGCAGTTCGAAGTTTTACCCGAATCGGAGGTACTGCGGACCCCCGGCGGTCAGAAACGTGAACACCGCTCGCGCGAGAGAAAAATCGGGGATGTTTTTGCAAACTGCCAGCCACCTGGGCTATATAAAGACCACCACACTCCCACCCATTTCTAGGGTTTCCCTAGCCACAAATTTGCAGCCACACCCCCAATTTTGCCCCAATTTTCGAAATTTAGCCAATTTTCCCAGCAACCCTAGCCATCCTCAGATCTGGACCGTCAGATCTCGCGATCCGATGGCCCAGATCGAGCCAGTCCCTCCACCTTCTCTCTCCCTCACTTTCTCTCTCCTCCAAGCCACCCGCGGACCCGAGGCCATGTCGCCGCCTATCCGGAGCCGCCGCCGGCTAGCCGGAGCCGCGCCCCCGCAGGTCTCCCTCTCCTCTCCCCCCGCGTCTCCTCCTCTCCTCTCTTCCCTCTGTCTCTTCTCCCCTCGCAGCTCCCGCCCGCCGCACGCCGAAGATGGAGGTCGCCGCCGCCATGGAAGGCACCGCCGGAGCTCCTTGGGTCGGCAGCCGCCGCTGCGCCACGAGGCGACACCGCCTCCTAAGTCCCCACCTCGTCGGCCGGAACCCACCGCCCTCACGCCACCCCAGTCGCGCGCCTCGCCGGAGCGGCTATGACGGCCGTCGCCGATGACCCTGGCCACGCGGGCTCGAGAGGAGCCGGCCGAGCCACCAACCGCCGCTATGGGCCGGCAGCCCAGCGAGCCAGCCCGAAGCCAGTCGGCCTGCCACGCCTCCAGGCCGCCTTGGGCCGGCCCATGGTGAGCCTGCTCCTTTTTTTTATTTGTTTTTTTTCTGCTGCGCCAGACGGGCTTGGCCCGGTAGGGACAAATATGGCCCGTTGCTCTATTTTTTTTTTCTGAGCAGAGAATTTTGCCGATTATTGTTAAAATTTTGCGGTGCCCGTAACTTTTTAACCGTAGCTCCGATCGCGACACGTTAAATATGAAAGTTGCTTAGTTTTTTTGTCTAGTTTAATAAAATGTTGCTTGTTGCCATGTTTGAATTTGTTTACATATTGTTTATCTGCTAATTACACTGTCTGCCACTGTAACTGTAACTGCTATAACTTTTTAACAGTTGCTCTGTTTAAAATGTTCTTTATATGTAACTTGACTAGAATTGCATGTAGATTGTGTTTATGCTTCTCTTGCTTGCTAATAAAAAAATTGTTTAGGGCAAAACTTAAATTGACCCCAAATGCAATAACTATCGTGGGGTCCGCAATAGTTTCCCATGTCTAGGATTTCACCCCACTTAAATTGACTAGCTTAGGTAGTTTATTAATGCTTCACCTCTTGCCATGCTTGAGTGAGTTGCCATGTTAACAACCTTTGTTTATCACCTGTAGCTAAACAACTTGAACCCTTATAAACGTGCGGTATCGTCGTGTGTGACGAGTACTCCACTTAACCTGTTAGTAACCGCTCTCGACGGTAGGTGCGATGTCTCGTGTTGCTTTCTTGTTGATGCTTGCTCGTGTTTGCTTCGTAGTAATAGATGCTTGCTTGTTGATTGCTTTCCAGTGTTTACCGTCTTGTGTGCTTCCGCGGGTACCTCTCAGAGACGATGCGAGCTTGCGATCAACTACACCTTTGGAACCCGACTTATCAACAGGCAAGGACTATACATTACTTATGATCCATTCTATTTCAATCAGCGGTTTTCATGCGAGTATAGGTTAGGTTCGATGTTTGATCCTACCACATGTTTACAGCCTCTTTCAAACCGATACAGCCATGTCCCCTCCCAAAAAACCTTGTACTGCTATGTTACTATTGCTCGTTGCTCAGCCCCTGCTTAGTATGCATTCTTAGGATGCTACGATGTTACCCTGTTACTCCTTGGTTTGGGATATCACATTATCATTATTATATTGTTGTTGATGATATGGTTATTATAATGTTGACTATATTCGACGAAGGATGGAAGGTCTAGGCTATCCCGCCCCGACGCTTTGTTCCATTCGAGTCACCTAGGACCTGAGTTCCGGGTATTGTTTTTAAGACTGAGCGTGACTAACCGCGTGTGGGATTTTATGGGGTCCCTTTTTCTTACCTACCTAGCTTCAACCATTTCTAGTGGTGGCCCAAGCTGATTTACCATTTGAAAACGTGTGTGTGCTTGGTTGGGCCCCCAGGTGTTTTAAAACAACTTGGGCCAGTGGAGACATTGTTTCCCTGTTGGTCCACCTGATCAACTAGGACCCGGTTTCCCATGTGTGATTAACCGGCAATCCGACCTGCGTCATACGGAAGAGTGCGATCCGAGAGCGTGGCCGTCTTTTGGATTGGGTGTCGACTCCCCAGGGGCCACCCGGATTTGTTCGTTGTTAGCTAGAGGGACCTGTCATTCCGGATCTCTTGGAACTAAATCATGAAATGGTTGCCTGTGATGTGTAGCAACTAAGAGAGATGGGCGTGCCTGCGGAGCCTTGTAATGGGAAGTTGGTACACCCCTGCAGGGTAAATCTTTTCGAGAAGACGTGTCCACGGTTATGGACGACTTGAGACCTACTCCTTGTTCATAGACAACAACAGTTGAGATAATCTTCATATAACTTGATCAACGTGTGTGTGCCTTGACTGCTTCTTCTTCGTCAGGATGCGAAGAGGAGGATAGGCATAGGATAGGTGTTATGTTTGCGTAGTAGTTTATAGCATGACTTGTTGGAGGAGATTCCTCATCGAATGCTTGGCTTCTTACCTTACTCTCTAGATCGTTAGCCACTTCATAAATGCTAGTGCGGCAGCAACCTCACCACTTACCCCATCCTTACTGTAAACTACTAGTTGTCCTAGAATGACGAGTGATGAAGTCCTTGCTGGGTCAGATGACCACTACAGTTGGATGCTGAGTACCTCTGTACTCATGATACTACCCCCAAACTCTTTTCAGGGTGCTTGATCGACAACAGGTATGGTGATCGACGTTTCACATGGAGACTCGACGATGACTAGTTAGGCGGATCCCGGCGGAGGGCCTGGACCGTGTGGTTATGGGAATCGATGTTTTTCTCTTTGCCACCAGGCATTTGCTCGTAGTTTGTACTTAGACATATACCTTCCGCTGTTGTATTGTATTTGAGGCAGTTGTATGCCGATTGTATGAGATGTTGTATCCTTGTACTCCCTCCGATCCAAAATAAGTGTCGCTCATCTAGTACAAAATTTATACTAGCTTAGTACAAAACTTGCGACACTTATTATGGATCGGAGGGAGTACCTGTAATGTTGTGATATCATGTTGGAAATCCGGGGCATATGACTTCGTCATATGTCGCGGTTGGACCGATATGTGCTTCGTCCCCGGATCTAGATGGAAACATCTAGATCTGGAACAGTACCGCATATCGGGCCTTACAACTTGGTATCAGAGCCTTACCGACCGTAGGAACCCTCTCTGGCCGAAGTCGAGTCTAGACAAAACTATTTTGTAGTTATTAAGTTAGTCATCGGAGAGTAGGATTCTTTTTACTCCTTACCCTTCCTCTGGTCAGGACAAGTGTCGTAAGTGTTTTATTCTCGCCTTATCCCCTTCAAAACTCTTGGATCTCGAGTGAGTGGAGTTTTGGAATAGTTACAATGCCTTGCTTGCAGCGTACTGTCTCGATTGTGATCTCAGGTTGGGAAATCCGGTAGTACCTTTAGTTCTTCTGACTCCGGATAATATCTTGGTCGTCCATTGACTTCATTCATTTTGCCTAGTATCCTCACGATTTCAATGAGAATGCTTCCCTTGATCATCGCTTTCAACTGTCGTTCTTCCTCTTGATATCCCGATGGTTTCGTTTTCTGACGTAGCCGTCTCTCTACGGGAGTTTATCTCGACAGAAGTTCGACGTCGACATGGAGCAGAGTCCCTTGTTGGTGGTGTTGAAGATTGTTGTCTCTCTTTTCTCTTCCCCCTCTCCCCCGGATCGTCCTGGATCTCGGGACGAGATCCCTTGTTGGTGGTGTTGTATTGTAACAGCCCAGATTTCACAAAAATTAAAAAAATTGTTTTCGGTGTGAATTGTTTGATTGTCTGATTTAATTGCGGTGTTTGCATCCCCGATTTATCGATCGGCGATTATTTTTCCCCCTCTTATCTCGTACCGGACGGAGACCGACCTTTGCCACCCTGACACTCGACCTTTGCGACACCGGGTTTCACCCGATCACCGTCGTGAAAACCGCACGAGACCAGCCGTAGCCAACGGAACGAAAACCCCGTTTAATAATTAAATGGGTTATTTTTATAGCGCGCCGGAAAGTGTTCTCGGAACGGTTCCAGCGCGAGGTGAATGCCGCTGGCTCGACGCGCTGATCGCGCAGTTCGAAGTTTTACCCGAATCGTAGGTAATGCGGACCCCCGGCGGTGAGAAACGTGAACACCGCGCGCGAGAGAGAAAAATCGGGGATGTTTTTGCAAACTGCCAGCCACCTGGGCTATATAAAGACCACCACACTCCCACCCATTTCTAGGGTTTCCCTAGCCAAAAATTTGCAGCCACACCCCCAATTTTGCCCCAATTTTCGCAGCAACACTAGCCATCCTCAGATCTTGACCGTCAGATCTCGCGATCCGACGGCCCAGATCGAGCCAGTCCCTCCACCTTCTCTCTCCCTCACATTCTCTCTCCTCCAAGCCACCTACGGACCCGAGGCCATGCCGCCGCCTGTCCGGAGCCGCGCCCCCGCAGGTCTCCCTCTCCTCTCCTCCCGCGTCTCCTCCTCTCCTCTCATCCCTCTGTCTCTTCTCCCCTTGCAGCTCCCGCCCGCCGCACGCCGAAGATGGAGGCCGCCGCCACCATGGAAGGCACCGCCGGAGCTCCTTGGGTCGGCAGCGGCCGCTGCGCCACGAGGCGACACCGCCTCCTCACGCCCCACCTCGTCGGCCGAAAACCACCGCCCTCGCGCCACCCCAGTCGCGCGCCTCGCCGGAGCGGCTACGGAGGCCGCCGCCGATGACCCTAGCCACGCGGGCTCGAGAGGAGCCGGCCGGGCCACCAACCGCCGATGTGGGCCGGCAGCCCAGCGAGCCAGCCCGAAGCCAGCCGGCCTGCCACGCCTCCAGGCCCCCTTGGGCCGGCCCATGGTGAGCCTGCTCCTTTTATTTATTTATTTGTTTTTTTTTGTGCTGGGCCGGATGGGCTTGGCCCGGTAGGGTCAAATATGGCCCGTTGCTCTATTTTTTTTTCCTGAGCAGAGAATTTTGCAGATTATTGTTATAATTTTGCGGTGCCCGTAACTTTTTAACCGTAGCTCCGATCGCGACGCGTTAAATATGACAGTTGCTTAGTTTTTTGTCTAGTTTAATAAAATGTTGCTTGTTGCCATGTTTGACTTTATTTACATATTGTTTATCTCTGCTAATTACACTGTCTGGCACTGTAAACTGTAACTGCTATAACTTTTTAGCCGTTGCTCTGTTTAAAATGTTCTTTATATGTAACTTGACTAGAATTGCATGTAGATTGTGTTTATGCTGCTCTTGCTTTCTAATAAAAATAATAAAATATTGTTTAGGACAAAACATTACCAAATGCAATAAATATCGTGGGGTCCGCAATAGTTTGCCATGTCTAGGATTTCACCCCACTTAAATTGACTAGCTTAGGTAGTTTATTTACGCTTCACCTCTTGCCATGCTTGAGTGAGTTGCCATGTTAACAACCTTTGTTGATCACCTGTAGCTAAAAAACTTGAACCTTTATAAACGTGTGGTATCGTCGTGTGTGATGAGTACTCCACTTAACCTGTTAGTAACCGCTCTCGGCGGTAGGTGCGATGTCTCGTGTTGCTTTCTTGTTGATGCTTGCTCGTGTTTGCTTCGTAGTAATAGATGCTTGCTCGTTGATTTCTTTCCAGTGTTTACCGTCTTGTGTGCTTCCGCGGGTACCTCTCGGAGACGATGCGAGCTTGCGATCAAATACACCTTCGGAACCCGACTTATCAACAGGCAAGGACTATACATTACTTATGATCCATTCTATTTCAACCAGCGGTTCGCATGCTAATATAGGTTAGGTTCGATGTTTGATCCTACCACATGTTTATGGCCTCTTTCAAACCGATACAGCCATGCCCCCTCCCAGCAAACCTTGTACTGCTAAGTTACTATTGCTCGTTTCTCAGCCCCTGCTTAGTATGCATGCTTAGGATGCTACGATGTTACCCTGTTACTCCTTGGTTTTGGATATCACATTATCATTATTATATTGTTGTTGATGATATGATTATTATAATGTTGACTGTATTCGACGAAGGATGGAAGGTCTAGGCTATCCCGCCCCGACACTTTGTTCCATTCGAGTCACCTAGGACCCGAGTTCCGGGTATTGGTTTTAAGACTGAGCGTGCCTAACCGCGTGTGGGATTTTATGGGGTCCCCTTTTCCTACCTACCTAGCTTCAAACATTTCTAGTGGTGGCCCAAGCTGATTTACCATTTGAAAACGTGTGTGTGCTTGGTTGGGCACCCAGCTGTTTTAAAACAACTTGGGCCAGTGGAGACATTGTTTCTCTGTTGGTCCACCCGATCAGCTAGGACCCGGTTTCCCATGTGTGATTAACCGGCAATCCTACCTGCGTCATAC
Organism: Bromus sterilis; assembly: GCA_950022295.1. Classification (NCBI taxonomy): domain Eukaryota; kingdom Viridiplantae; phylum Streptophyta; class Magnoliopsida; order Poales; family Poaceae; genus Bromus; species Bromus sterilis. The sequence goes on from OX465597.1 coordinate 171,739,112, forward strand.
GGAACAGTCCGATCCGAGAGCGTGGCCGGCTTTTGGATTGGGTGTCGACTCCCCGGGGGCCACCCAGATTTGTTCGTTGTTAGCTAGAGCGACCTGTCGTTCCGGATCTCTTGGAACTAAATCATAAAATGGTTGCCTGTGATGGGTATCAACTGAGAGAGATGGCCGTGCGTGCGGAACCTTGTAATGGGCAGTTGGTACACCCCTGCAGGGTTAAATCTTTTCGAGAAGCCGTGTCCACGGTTATGGACGACTTGAGACCTACTCCTTGTTCATAGACAACAACAGCTGAGATAATCCTAATATAACTTGATCAACGTGTGTGTGCCTTGACTGCTTCTTCTTCGTCGGGATGCGAAGAGGAGGACAAGGATAGGATAGGTGTTATGTTTGCGTAGTATTTGATAGCAAGACTTGTTGGAGGCGATTCCTCATCGAATGCTTGGCTTCTTACCTTACTCTCTAGATCGTTAGCCACTTCATAAATGCTAGTGCGGCAGCAACCTCACAACTTACCCCATCCTTACCGTAAACTACTAGTTGTCCTAGAATGACGAGTGATGAAGTCCTTGCTGGGTCAGATGACCACTACAGTTGGATGCTGAGTACCTCTGTACTCATGATACTACCCCCAAACTCTTTTCAGGGTGCTTGATCGACAACAGGTATGGTGATCGACGTTTCACATGGAGACTCGACGACGACTAGTTAGGCGGATCCCGGCGGAGGGCCTGGACCGTGTGGTTATGGGAATCGATGTTTTTCTCTTTGCCACTAGGCATTTTCTCGTAGTCTGTACTCAGACATATACCTTCCGCTGTTGTATTGTATTTGAGGCAGTTTTATTCCAATTGTATGAGATGTTGTATCCTTGTATCTGTAATGTTGTGATATCATGTTGGAAATCCGGGGCATATGACTTCGTCATATGTCGCGGTGGGACCGATATGTGCTTCGTCCCCGGATCTGGATGGAAACATCTAGATCTGGAACAATACCGCATATCGGGCCTTACAACTTGGTATCAGAGCCTTACCGACCGTAGGATCCCTCTCTGGCCGAAGTGTCGTAAGTGTTTTATTCTCGCCTTATCCCCTTCAAAACTCTAGGATCTCAAGTGAGTGGAGTTTCGGAATAGTTACAATGCCTTGCTTGCAGCGTATTGTCACGATTCCGATCTCAGGTTGGGATATCCGGTAGTACCTTTAGTTCTTCCGACTCCGGATAATATCTTGGTCGTCCATTGAATTCATTCCATTTTCCTAGTATCCTCTTGATTTCAGTGAGAATGCTTCCCTTGATCGTCGCTTTCAACTGTCGTTCTTCCTCTTGATATCCCGATGGTTTCGTTTTCTGACGTAGCCGTCTCTCTGCGGGTTTATTTTACATCACGGAGCGATGGTAGAAACCCGGGGAGTTTTTCTCTACTCTTGCGGGTGTTTATTTCTACATCTCGGAGCGATGGTAGAAACCCGGGAGTTTTTCTCTACTCTTGCCAGGGATTATTTCTACATCGCGGAGCGATGGTAGAAACCCGGGGAGTTTTTCTCTTCTCTTGTCGGGGTATATTTCTAGATCGCGGAGCGATGGTAGAAACGCGCGGAGTTTTTCTCTACTCTTGCTGGGGTTTATTTCTACATCGCGGAGCGATTGTAGAAACCCGAGGAGTTTTTCTCTACTCTTGCCGGGGTTTATTTCTACATCGCGGAGCGATGGTAGAAACCCGGGGAGTTTTTCTCTACTCTTGTCGGGGTTTATTTCTACATCGCGGAGCGATGGTAGAAACCCGGGGAGTTTTTCTCTACTCTTGCCGAGGTTTATTTCTACATCACGGAGCGATGGTAGAAACCCGGGGAGTTTTTTCTCACCATCGACCGCGGCTTTCACCGACGAATCTCGTGCTAACGTTGATTCACCCATGCAACAAGCTGGGTGATGGTTAGCCTTTCTCCCTGCTGGATTGATGAGGGGGTGATTTTGAACTTGCGCGGCGGCCTCCGCTTGCGCGCACTCTCTATAGAGTCGCGCGCTAAGCAAGGCCTCAATCCGGAGCCGCGCGCGCGTGTGAAGGCGACTGGACGCCGTTCTTGCACGGCTGATGGAGATGGTTAAGACGGCGAAGGCGAAGATGACGAAGCCGACGTGTGCGCTAGCCCTCCTTCTAGCGCCAGATGTCGATGTCGCGGGCGCGCGCACGGGGCGTGCGGGACATCGGGGGGACCGTGGAGGTCCCCTTTGATAATGGATCATCATGGGTAGCGCACGGAACAACATAATGATCGATTGCCAGGTGTCGATGAACACACAATAATTTACCCAGGTTTGGGCCGCGCGGATGCGAACACCCTACTCCTGCTTGTGTGATCTTTTCTTGTGGGGAGATGTAGTACAAGGTGATCCTCCGGAAAGGACGTCATATACTATTCTTCTTGTGTTCTTGTCTAGTTAAAGTGTACTAATGAGCAGCCAAAAGATTGGCCCAAAAAAAACCTCTCCTCTCCATGCGGCTGAGCCGTCCTTTTATAGTTTAAGGGGCACAAGTGCCATGCATATCTATACGTGTAGTCTTGGGGCTGCTTTGAGTCATCCTCCACCGCTTGAGGCAAGGCAGCCAGCCCTGCTATTGACACACACATGGGCAGGTGTCACTTGCATGGTCAAAGGGAATAATGACTCCTCTCTTCATTTAATGCATTTGTCTTCTTTTGATTGTTTTGCCCCACAATGATAGACATATATTTTCGAGGTCCCAGATGACCTCGGATGAAAACGTTGTTAAAAGCAAAGTTGTAGCCCTCAAAATTTCCAACAATTTTCATGTTGGACGTTTTTTGATGTGAGGCCATCTCAAAGGCGGTTTTTCGTGATTACGTTGCTGACTATCACCTGTAGACAGTTCCGGAAAGGCTTGTGCTGGGATGCCTCCGGCTTCTAGGAAGTGATTTTTTCTTTCCGGCAAGGTTCCTGTCTAGCACTGCGTGTATCAAGGTTCCTGGAGACCCCTGTTTCCGCAGTACTGAGACTATTTTTACTCTCTCTTTGGTTCATTTTCATGAATCTTGTGGTTAGGGCAATACTTCTTGGATCCACTAGATTTTGTCGAAATCTAGGCACTTTGAGGACTGAGTAGTGACTTCTAGATAGGAATGGAGTTACATTGTTTGTTGATTGTGAGGATTTGGCACCACGGTATTACCGGATCTCAGATCTGGTGGAAATTCTTCGAGCGGTACTACCGCTAGAAATCCACGGTACTACCACTCGCGCGGTACTATCGCTGGTCTGCCGCGGTACTACTGTGTTGCCTGAACCTAACAACCTTCCAGCATTTCATCCTTATTCACATTCTTCCGAGCTTATGTATCTCATGTGTTTGGATTTTACCTTGCTCTTGGTGTTGGTCACGTGATGGCTCTCGACATATCAATCCCAAGCACAAAGCAACAAGTTCTACTGGGGCAGCTGCTCCGATGAAGAAGATGGCAACCAAGAAGAAGCTCGCCAATCCTGTGTCTGAGCTCGGGTTGAGGGAGTACCAGGCCTATCGCAAGGTCAATCCGTATCGGTTGCTGCAATACGTGGACTTGGTGGGCACCAAGTTCTGTAACCAGACTCAGGAAGAGGTGTACACTGATATGTTGAAGGAAAGGAAGAACATCTATGTTCCCAATGCGAAGACCGTCATCTTGGAGTATATGAGGAGTGATCGCGCATATTTTTGCGAGGCTCTGGACATGTGTGGTCATTTTGGGATTTCTGACATTGTCTCCTACAACAAGGATTTTGATGTCGAGCTTTTGGCCCAGTTCATTGCCACGGTTTATTTTAGCACTAGGGATGACCGGACTATGATTTGGATGTGCCATGATCAGCAGGTGAGCTGCACCTGGAAGGCTTGGATGGATGCATTGAGGATCCCGCTCAGTACCCTTGACGAACCGGTTGGTATTCGTCCTCACCCTTCCGAGACAGCCAGGCCCAAGAGTGATTTTCTTCCTTATTAGACCATGAGCATCATGTTAGATGCCAAGGGCAAGGAGAAGTCCAAGGTTGTTCTCATTCCTTTTCTGGACATTATGCATAGGATCTTCAGGATTTCTCTGTTTCCTAGGGTGGGGAATTTGGACTTGGTGCATAGCTACCTGGTGGACATTCTCCTTCTCTGTATGAAGTACAAGGGCAACACTGCTACTCTGGATGTGTATGATATCATGTGGGAGGAGCTGCAGTCTGCTGTGTTGGACAGGAAGGCGCCCATTTATGGCCCCTATCTTCAGACCCTCTTCGAGGTCACTTGGGTTGCTTCTTTCCTGGGTCGGGTTCTTCTTGTTGGGGAGCTCACTACTCACGAGGTGGTCTCACTGCGCATCAAGGACCATTGGGCAGGTGGGCATGCTCCTGCTCCGCCCTCTCTTGCTGAGTCCGAAGAGGGTATGGAGGATGTGCCAGCTGCGACTGTTAGGGCTGGGTCTTTATCTCAGGGTGCTGAGCTGCTAGGATGGACTGCCAAGCTCACCAGGAACGTAAAGCATCTCTTCTGCTTTCAGCAAGACTTGGTGCATAGGATGTATGAGGCTCACAAGAGGGAGAAGTTGGCCAACCAGCGTCAGATCAAGATGATGAGGCACATGGAAATTCAGAAGAAGTCGGGGTCAGAGGAGGACATCACACCTGAGGACAAGTGGATCTCCAAGTTCAGCAACTGGGAGCTCGCAGATGACCATGCTGGCATGTCTTCCTCCGCTCCACCACCAGATGCAAAGGAGTCTAAGGAGGAGAAGGAGTACGATGAGTAGGCTATCACCATGGGGCATTAGGCCGCTCCCTTCCTTTTTGGTGTCTCGATGGCAAAGGGGGAGAGAGATTAGGACTCCGGGATTTGCAGGGTTCGTGAGTCACAAGCGCATTTTATTTTCCTCATTTTCTCTGCTTGCGAACTCCGTTTTATTTGCATTTCGTTTTTAGCTGGTGTCTTGTGAGACTTATCTTATGTATGGTGTGAGACATATGTTATCCCTATGTCCGTACTCTTTATGTCTCGTTATGTGATGCTACCTTTGTGTTCCCTATTATCATTTTGCTCACATATTTGTTGCTTGCTAGATTGCTTACCTGATATATGTTGTTGATAGCAAGTATGGCCTAGTCTATAAAATATAGGGGGAGTGTTCATCCTAATGTGTGTATCTTGCATTCCAAAGGCATATCAAAATGATGCACACATCGAGGTGGAGCCTGTCTATATTTTGTAGATTATTGGTATGTATTTCATTCCCTGTTTATCTATTGTGCACATCTTGTGTTGTCATTAATACACCAAAAAGGGGGAGATTGATAGGGATTATTTCCCCTGGATTGGTTTTAGTGATTGATGATGACACATTTGCGGTTTAACCGTGTGCAGTGAGCATTTCAGATAATAATATGTGTGGCACAAGACGGTTATTTTCCCCTAGGTGTATGGAGCGTCAAGACTGTGTTTTCCTTACGGTTTATTTTTGGTGAATTCAGTCGTAGGAAAACTGTACTATTAAGAGGGGATCCGCGGTAGAATGGTGGGTAGAATCATCACACATACACACTCTCTACACCCACATATTGTTCCTGGCGATTGGAGGCCATTTGTTATGTGCTAAGGGGCCCCTGGTTTTACCAGGGCGGTAGTACCGCGACCATCGCGGTAGTACCGCACCAGCAGTAGAACCGAACTGTAAGAGCAAAGTTTTTCCCCCATGTGTTTTGGATATTGTTGGAAAAGACAGTAGAGGAACTAACAATCTTTTCGAGTATAAACATTTGATTAGGTTCCTGAAGCACAAGATATGTGGAAGATCTTCAAAGAAGATGGACATGATGTCGAACCTTATTCCTTGCAGCGAATATTTATTACACTGAGTAGCCCCTAAAAAGTTATGATTCCCCGAAGCATAACTCACCAAAGGAAATGAAGAAGACGGCGCAAGACTTAGTAGTTTTTGTGTAGTTCTTTTTTTATTCTTTGAGTCATAGGAAAAATCGTACTATCAAGATGGGTTAGTAAGTCAAAATCGAATTCATTGTGGAAAATACTCAGCTCGAATCTAAACCTGGTGAGAATCCTTAGAGGAGAAATCTATTGTGTGCTGAGTTAAGCTTCGGTAGAAAAGTCTTCGTACTTACCGCTTATGAATCAAAACTCGGACCGTGAGTCAACTTTACTTGGACCGCAAGTAAAGTTGCGCATTGATTACAAATCCGACCATTGTGGACACGCATCAAGCTGTCGCTTCGGGTCAGATCAGTCAGTCGCACCTTTAGATCGCCACCTATAGATACGCCGCCCCCGCCGTCATTTTCGGTTGGTTTCTTTGAGATTATTCCCTGAGAGAGACTGCAGAGAGCATCCCAAGAACGCCACCGAAGAAAAACCCAAAGCCTACCACCAAATCAAAATTCCTATTGGTCTGAGTTGATTCACTATGACTTAGGTGGAAGTTTGCTAGCCTTGTTATCTTGTAGGACTGCAATCCACCTAGACGGTTGGAGAGTCGTCTTCAGAGAGCGAAGAGAAATTGTCGCGTCGAAGTTCAAGTTTGTCAAAGGTTTCGGAGATTTCCTCAATAATCTACCACGAGTCATAACTTTCCAACCTCAAGGAGATTGGTGCAGTGGAGCAACGGACGGAGAGAGGTTAGCTCCTGTGTTCAATCACATGTCCCTCCAACCAGACGTAGCACTTTGCAGAGTGTGAACTGGTCGAACAATCATCGTTGCGCACTGAGTTCGTTTTACTTCCTGCACTTACATTCTGTACTATTTTGATTCCATGTTATGCTTCGCTGTGATTTGACTCGCTGTGATTAGCCTCGCTATTAGTTTTTCTTCCTAGTTCTCTGTTTTATTGTTCTTCCCTTGCTGTATTTTCGCTTCACTTTGAAGTTTATGTTAAAACTTTAAAGTGATCATTCACCCCATCCCCTCAGATCACATCCTTGGTCTATCAACTGGTATCAAAGCTATGCACTCCCTACGCTCAACGTGTTTTGGATTAACCTCCTAGAGTGTTTCCAATTATGTCTTTTGCAGCTGTTCGCTCTGGCGAACCTCTTCATGCTTAAAATTGGAAGGACTATCGTTACTAGAAGTACAAGATGATGAGAAACATTGTTGCTATCAATTCTGTTGCCTGGGAAGTTGTCAAGCGTAGAGTTCAAGTCAAGGACAAGAATGCTCTCACTGCTGATGAAATAAAGAATTTGGCACTTGCTTCTGAAGTCTGGGTATTTATCACCAATCATTTGACTCTAGAAAAGTATCATGAAGTGAAGAATATCCCCTCTGCCAAAGGTGTCTGGGATTATCTAGAGAAGATTGGAGAAGGTGTCTCTACTCATAAAGATGATGGAGTTGACATGCTCCGAAGAAAATTTCATCGGTTCAAGCGAAACGAAGGATAAAAGGTTGGCTCGATTTATAGAAGACTCACTTCTCTTGCCAATGAGCTGACCTCCCTCGGCGCTACTGATGTCGCTGGCCACATGGTGGTTAGAACTTTGCTTCGCTCTCTTGATTATTCCTTCGATCACATTGTGTTGATGATCAACGAGAGGATTGATTTCAGAACCCTTGTCCCTGTTGATATTCTTGAGATACTTACTACCTTTGAGATGGAAGAAGAGAAACGAGATGTGAAAGGATCCCGAAGGAGATCACATGCCCTCAAAGCAAAAGCTTCACGCCACTCTTCTCCAGAAGTCAGTTCTGCTTCCGGCGATGAATCAGATGATCCATCGAGAATTGGGAAGGATTTGGCTCTCATAATGAAGCATTTCAAATGTTTTCAAAGAAAGAGCTCCTCGTCACTGAAGAAGAATTACTCCTCAAGGCATTCGAGCAATTTCTCTCACTGGTCATCCTTAAGAAGTTCTCCAGTGAAAGATAATTGTTGCTATAAGTGCAAGAAACCAGGTCACTATATTGCTGATTGTCCTTTGTGGGAAGTCGAAAACAAATCAAAGCACTCTCACAGAGACTCTTGTAGCAAGTATCACAAATCCTCCAAAAGCTATGAGTCAAAGAGACATGAATCAAGCTCACGAAGAGACAAGGAGAAAGATTCTGATGATGACAGAAAGAAGAAGTATCATAAGAAGCGTGAGAGTTCCTTTTCGAAGACTCACTCGTCTCGACGAAGAAATTCTCACCGAGCTAGGGCCTATCTGGGTAAAGAGATGAAATCTGAGGAAGAAGCATATGGGTCCGAAGTTGAATCAGGTTCATGGTCCAGGTCTTGGTCTGAATCTGATGGTGTTGCTAGTTTGTCATTTGCTTCGGCTAGTGCTTCGAGCTCATTCTTCACCAACTGCAGCAACAAAGATGAAACTCCCGCCTGCTGCTTCATGGCCGAGGCCAAGATATCTTCATCCAAAGTTACCTATGATACTTCTGATGGATCATCTTATGAAAGTGACTCTAAAGTTATCTATGCTAGACTTGCTAAAATTGCTTCCATTCAACAAGATGAAGCTGAAACACTTAGCAAAACCATTAAGAAATCAGAAACCCTGTTGATAGATGACATAGAGAAAGGTCAAACTTTGACTAATGAGCATGCTGCTCCAAAGGAAAAGTTTGGGAACTATCCACTCGGCATGATCTTGTGTCAGTGGACTAAGAGAAGCTCAACTATGAATTTCTTCAGAGGAAAATGGCTCTCGAGAAACTAAAAGAGGCTCATGAAGAGCTGGAAAATGTTAACCTCTCTCTCATGGTTCATCAAGGTTCCAGAGCAAAACCTAATTCTGATTCTCCATGCTCAACTTGTTTGGAACAAAGAAAAACTGAGTCTAGAGGCAAATCACCTATGATTATTGATGATACTAATGCCTCGGATGAGAAAAACTCTGTTGTTACCGAGGAACTCCTCAGGTTGAAATATTTGTTTGAAACAGTTATGTTCAAAAGTGTTTAGGGACACCAGTACCTATGTGATATCCTGAAGAAGGCTCTCCTTCACAGGAATCCTAGAAAGGAAGGTGATGGTTTCGAAAGTAAGCTAAACCCTGATGGAACTTACTAGGAACCTGAGCAGTATCCAAAAACGGTATGGGTCTTAGAGAAGGAAAAGTCCATTGATATTTCTAACCTTTCAGGTTTCAACTGCAAAATTGATAAGGCCATTGTTGATGAATCACTTGAGTCTGACTACAAACTTATCAAGGATCAAGAAGGAAAAGTTTCGGCCGAATACATTGGTGCACCACCAAAGAATGGTTTCTATAAGAGACAAATCTGGGTGCGCAAGTCACTAGTTGAGAAATTTCCTGCTAACCATTATATGCAGGGAAAGTCGTCGGTACCACCAAAACACTTCTATTCTCTCGAAGAGAGAAATGATTCGTTGGTTCCCAAATGAAATGTTCCTCAAAAGGAATATTATCGTGTTGGTCGTGATGCCTATCGTCACCGTGATAATAACGATAAGATGGCCTATGCTCATTCATAGCCTAAATCTTCATAGAGAAATTGTGTTTATGGTGTGCTTGATGGTCCTCCTTGTCGATTTGATCATGTTTGCTTTAATTCCGCTGCTTCAACAATTGCTTCCATGCCTTCTCAGTCACCTTCTCGCTTGTGGGTGGTTAAGAAGAACTAATTCTTCTGCAGGGTTATGTCTCCGGTGGATCCGAATGGGTCATGGACAGTGGTTGCACTAATCATATGACCGGAGACAAAGAATTGTTCACCGAAGAAAAAATCACTCAATCTTCTCAGAAGTACATTACCTTCGGTGACAAGAATAAGGGTAAAGTTATTTGTTTGGGTAAGGTTTCTATATCGAAGGATAAGCATATTGACAAAGTTATGCTTGTTCAATCTCTTGGATATAACCTCATGTCTATATCAAAGCTATGTGATATGGGTATGCTTGTTCTGTTTTCTTCCTCGCCTTGTGTTGTGTTTTCACAGGATGACTATACGTTTGTCTTCGAGGGCTACCGAAAAGAAGATTTATATATTGTTGATTTTTCTTTGGGCCCTGTTGTATCCACCTGCTTAATGGCAAAATCTTCCGCTGGATGGTTATGGCATAGAAGACTTGGTCATGCAGGGATGAGAAATCTTCAAACTATAGTGAAGAAGAAGCATGTTATTGGACTTATCGAAGTAAAATTCGATAAAGGTTGTCTCTTCAATGCCTGTGAAGCTGGCAAGATTACAAAGAGACATCATTCAATGAAGAAAATCATGACTACTACTCGTCCTCTTGAATTGCTTCATATGGATCTTTTTGGTCCTCAAAATTATGCTAGCCTGGGATCAACAAGTATGGTCTAGTTATTGTTGATGATTTTTCTCGCTCCACTTGGGTTTTCTTTCTAGATGACAATAGCAAAGTTGTTGAACTCTTCATGTTTTTCGCAAAGAGATCTCAGACCGGATATGAATTGAATCTAAAGCACATCCGAAGTGATAATGGATATGAATTCAAGAATACTCATATTGAAGATTTTCTTGATGAGTATTGTATCACTCATGAATTCTCTTCTTCTTATACACCGCAAAAAAATGGTGTTGTTGAGAGAAAGAATCATACACTTATTTAAATGGGCAGAACAATGCTTGCTGAATACAAGACATCTATCAGGTTCTGGGCCGAAGCAATTAACATTGCCTTCCATATCATCAGCAAGATTTATCTTCATAAGTTCCTGAAGAAAACATCTCCTGATCTTATCACTGGTAACAAGCCTAATGTTTCATACCTTAGGGTGTTTGGTGCTCCATGTTTTATTAGAGATATGAATCATAGATCTAAATTTCCCCCTAAGGCACATGAAGGTTTTCTTTTAGGTTATGGCTCAAATTATCACACTTACAGAGTGTATAACACCCATTTTGGGAAGGTTATGGAAACTGTAAATGTGAGGTTTGATGAAACTAATGTCTCTCAAAAGGAGAAGTTGCCTCATGGTCTAGCTGAACCTCCTCTGGATGAAGTGATCAGGTCCTTGGCTATTGGAGAAATTCGCCCAATCGAAGCAAATCCTTGTCAAGAAATCAGAGATGACGATGATCCAATGTTCCCACACATAGCCCGGGGCGCTGGAGATCAAGATCCTGAAGCTAATGATGGACAGGACAAAGAAGAACCCATGAACAAAGAAAATGCTAATCCTGAAGGGAATGCAGATCCCGAAGGAAATGATAATCCCAAAGGAAATGCTAATCCCAAAGGAAATGTTGATCCCGAAGAAGATCCTGAGCCACAATATAATGAAGCCGCATTATCTCAAGTTCGAAGAAGAGTTAATGTTAATTCGATCCTTGAAGACATTCGTCAACCAGGTCGTCCCACTACTCGATCTCGTACTCGTTTGGCTAACTTCTATGGAAACTTCTCGTTTTTCTCCATGCTAGAACCATCAAAATTCGATGAAGCCATGAAGGACTCAGACTGGTTAACTACAATGATCGAAGAACTTAACCAATTCGAGAGAAACAAAGTCTGGTCATTGGTTGAGAGACCTGTTCCCACGAAGCATAATATCATTGGCACAAAGTAGATTTTTCGCAACAAGCAAGATGAAGATGGTATTGTGGTAAGAAACAAAGCACGACGGGTTGCACAAGGTTACACCCAAGTCGAAGGTATTGATTTCGGCAAAACTTATGCTCTAGTTGCTCGTCTCGAATCCATTCGTGTCATGCTTGCTTTTGCAAATTTCAATGGTATTCTGCTATATCAAATGGATTTCAAAAGTGCTTTTCTTAACGCTGAAATCGAAGAAGTGTAGGTTATGCAGCCTCCAGGTTTTGAAGTTTTGGGATACGGGGCAGAAAACACAATTTTTTCATACCTACGGTACCCGAACCCAAGATCTATGCTATGGCGATGTAAAGTAACGGAGGGAATCAGTGTTCATACCTTTGAAGACCGAAAGAGGGAAACGTTCTTGCGAACGTGACTGGCGTAGACTCGGAACTACGACCTCCCTGTCGTGTAGAAGACCACCACCGGCGAGGATGACTCCCGGTAAACCTCCAGCAACGAAGTAGCACCTGATACGTCCAAAACGTATCGATAATTTTTTCTTGCTCCATGCATGTTTTGTGTGATATTGCTATGATCTAGATACACTTTCATACATTTTTTATCATATTTGGACTAACCTATTAACTCAGTGCACCCTAGTGCCAGTTCCTGTTTTCTGTTGTTTTTCTATTTCAGTTTTCCCCCATATAAAAAGTGCCAGAAATATTCGAGAAAATTCAGATAAAAAATCAGCGTGACGGAATCTTCGAGAAAAGCCCGGGAGGGGCCAAAGGGGGGCCAGGGGGCCCCAGGAGGCCACCCGGCGCGGCCCCACCCCTGGCCGCGCCAGGGGTGTGCCTGGGGCCCCTGGTCCACCTCTGGCTGGCCCCCTTCGCCTATTTATCCCTCGTCACGGGAAAACTCCAGAAGAGGAACCCTATTCCGCGAACTCGCCTCTCTTCCGCCGCCGCCGCGCTTCCAAGATCGGGAGCACCAGAAGACCTCTTCCCGGCACCCTGCCGGAGGGAGGATTGACCTCCGGGAGTCTCCTCTCCACCATGGGGTCTCCCCGGATGTCTCATGAGTAGTTTTCCTTGGACCATGGGTCCGTGATCAGTAGCTATGTGATGTTCTCCTCCCCTCTTTGATCTTCATTGTTTAGACCTCGTGAACTGCCCTACATGATTGAGGCACCTTTGTAATATTTCTTCTATTGCTATGTTGAGTTTGATCGAATCTGATGGATTATGAGATTATGTTCAGATTGTGATAGAGTAATATATTTGGTTTTTATCTCTTATATTTTTGTTCCTAAGTAATTCTTGCATGCTCTCCGTTGTTGTTTATTGCTTTGGCCAAGTAGTAGGCAGTGACTCCAAGAGGGAGCGTTGTGCTAGATTCTGGGTTCATGCCTCCCCGATGACAGGCTTGAGTGACAGAAACATGAGTCTAGGGGATGTGCTGTTGCCACAAGGGGGAAAACAACGGTGCTTGTAACCGCGGTTACAAGGATTGTTTACTTTACGCAAAGTTCTTTTTAATGCAGTTGTCTGTTGCTTTGGGTTTACACTTTGGGTGGGGCTCGCAACTTAATACCAGCGAGATGTTCTGGATAGATATCTCAAGGTGGATGATTAGTAGCAGATGCAGATGGATTTTGGTCTACTTACTTTGGCGTACTGCCCGTGCTTTTGAACCTCTTCCTTTCTTTTTTTAGCTTAGTTAGCATTGCGGTGCATTCTTAATCCTGTCCATTGCCTTTCTGTAATTTGTTTACCTCGCATAGCATTTTTATCGTCTTTTGGGAGAGAGACATCACTAGCGAACATCACATATCCCGGTCCATATCCTCATTATTGTTTCCAAGCTATATTTACTTTTCTGCATTTACTTTCAAGTTGCTATCATTCTCCCCTTGCGTTTTATCATTTGTGAACAACAAGACCGGAGAGATTGACAACCTCTCTGAACTTCGTTGGGAGCAAAGTTATCTGTGTATGTGTGCAGGTCCGCGTCAGTTGCGCCGCTAACACCTACTTATCATCTCTGGAGTCCTACTGGAGACAAACCTTGGTATCTTTACTGAGGGAAAATTTGCTGTTGTACCGCATCACGCCTTCCACTTGGGGCCTACCAACGAAGGGCGAGAAGCCGTCATCAAGATCAATTTCTGGCGCCGTTGCCGGGGACTCCGAGGCTAAGATAGGGGAGTTGCACACTACCCTTTACCTTTGTTTTTTTTAGTCTTGTTAGTTTACCTTTCAGTTTTTATCTAAGTGTCCTTCATGAAAAACCACAAAAATAGTTGCTACCTTTTGCCTTTGTCTTGCTTTGCCTATTTATGCTATCCTCACCAAGGGTGATGAACCACCCAAATATGGTAGGATGGACAAGTTTCACTTGGATCGTCTTCGATCAATTTGTGCTCGCGCTAAAAACCCGACCGACTTGGTTGAGGGAAAATCATTGGATGAGCATGCTCATTATACGCGGCACCACCTATCTGAGAAAGGGAAAAACTTATGGGACCAAATACAAACTTCTTATTGCCATGCTAAACTTTTGTGCCACATTTATGATTTTACTTGTTGTTCTAATATAGATCATAAACACCTCCCTTTCCAATGTGAGTTTAATGAAAATGAGATCTTATCTTCTTATGCTAAAGGTGTTTATGATTACTTTGATTTTGAAAAGATTGAAGAGTTTGTTGCTTTTAAAGGTGCCTATGAGATTGCTTCTTTGATTGAAAAATATCACGATACTATTTTCGAGTCTGAAAACTTTGCAGTTCTTGCTTATTGCTTCGATAATTATACTTCCAATTCTTATATTGAGGATTTAAAAAATAAAATGTTTGCTGCCCAAGAAGAGGCCAATGATTGCATTGAGGAGGAATCCCATGATTCCGAGGACTCACTTGAAATATCCCTTTCTGATGATTTTGATACTTGCTTTGTTGATGGCCATGATGCCACTATGGATGATGCCTATGAAGATGAACTTGCTATAGTTCCTTATGTTAAGCATGAAATTGTTGCTATTGCACCCACACTTGATTTTCCTATTATCCTTTTGAAATCTCCAAATCCGGAGAACTTTTCTCTTATCAAGGCTCAATGTGATGGGTTGCATTTATCTTATAATCCTAAAGACCGTGTTGAAAACTATACACGTGTGCTTGTAGTTCATGAACAACATGATTTATGTGATAGTTATATTCTTGATGTTGTTCATGATACTACTGAAAATTATTTTGAGAGAGGGAAGTTTGGTTGTAGAAACTTCCATATTACTAAAACTCCTCTCTTTATGTTGAAAGTTTTGAAGATGTTCCTGTTCCACCTTTCTATGCATGTCACTTTGTGCTTCTTTGAATTATTTTCTTACAAGATGCCTATGCATAGGAAGTGGGTTAGACTTAAATGTGTTTCATATTTGTTTCTTGATGCTCTATTTTGCTTCAAATTCTTATTCTTATGAGGGCACCTTCTACAATCTTCATGCCTAGCTTAAAGGCATAAAAGAAAGCGCTTTCGGGAGGCAGCCCGCAACGAATTTAGGTTTTTTCTTTTTGCTTTTGTTGTGTCTTGATGATTGTTACTACTGTAGCAATATCATTGTATCTGTTCTTTTCAGCTTTGTGCCAAGTTATAGCCTCTTACGGAAAGTGAAGTAAAAGTTGTGACATGCTGTCCAGAAAACAGATTCTGTCCTCGTGACCAGAAAAATTCCAGAAAAATCCCAGTGCATATGCTTGAGCTGAATTTTTTACACAGTATGATCTATAAAATTACAAAACTCCTGTATGTTCTGAGTTTTTGATTTGAGTTGCAGAAGTGCCCCTAAAAAATTCTTTACTATCTGTTGTTCTGTTTTACACAGATTCTGCCACGTTTTGTCTCTCCTTACTTTTCCAAACCTTAAGCTTGCTTTTTATTTGCAAAAACTTTTTGGAACTCTTGAGAAACAGTAACTCTTCAAGATTATCTTTATATGCAGTGGAGAAAAAATTATTTATTAAGGGTACTAACCTCTCTAATCAGCTTATGATGAGTTATGTATGAAGAGAGTTTTCAAGTGTGCGTTGGAAGATGATGAAAGAAGATCCAGGAGTGTCAAGCGCTCAAGCTTGGGGATGCCCCCATGCATCCCCAATAAATATTCAAGGAGACTCAAGCGTCTAAGCTTGGGGATGCCCCCCGTGCATCCCCTTCTCCATCAACCATCATCAGTTCGTCCTTCGTCTCACTATATTTTTATCACTTCATGTGTTATGTGCTATGCTTGGAGCGTCTCGCTCTTAGGTTTTGTTTTTAGTTTTCTTTAGCTTTGCTTGCTGTTCATAACAAGTTAGATCATGTCTTACTTTGTGTGGGAGAGAAACACGCTCCACTTTCTAAATCTAGAACACATCATAGGATTTTTCCTGCCTATCTTTTTGCTGTTGTGTGTTCTTTACCTTTTCATAGCTACTGCCATGTTTAGTTTTAGTCTTAGTTTGTCTTTAGCAAGAGCTTTGGCTTATGTTTAGTTTGTTGCTGCAACTCTTTTTATTTTTCATGTTTATCTTGTTAAGAGAGTTGGTTGTTGCACTGAGTTGTGTTTTGTCTTGAAAGTAGGTAATTGAGTATGCTATTTAATTTTAGTAGTAGCTTGCAATAGTTTTGAGGCATTGTTGTGAGTAATGTTTGGACTTTTGGTGTCAAGAGCTCTTGCCTATTAGTGATAGGTGTCGTATTTTGGGAAATCCGTGTTTATTTTCAAAACCTACAAAACTAGTTGAGAACTCTAGCTACTAGATAGATCACTACTCTTTTGAGGAGTCGAATATTAGAGTACACTCACTGTAACAGCCCAGTTTTCACAAAAATTAAAAATTTTGTTTTCGGTGTGAATTGTTTGATTGCCTGATTTGTTTGCGGTGTTTGCATCCCCGATTTATTGATCGTCGATTATTTTCCCCCCTCTTATCTCGTACCGGACGGAGACCGACCCTTGCCACCCTGACACTCGACCTTGCGACACCGGGTTTCACCCGATCACCGTCGCGAAAACCGCACGAGACCAGCCGCAGCCAACGGAACGAAAAACCCCGTTTAATAATTAAACGGGATATTTTTATAGCGCGCCGGAAAGTGTTTTTGGAACTGTTCCATCGCGAGGTGAATGCCTCCGGCTCGACGCACCGATCGCGCAGTTCGAAGTTTTACCCGAATCGGAGGTACTGCGGACCCCCGGCAGTCAGAAACGGGAGCACCGCGCGCCCGAGATAAAAACCGGGAATGTTTTTGCAAACTGCCAGCCACCCATGCTATATAAAGACCACCACACTCCCACCCACCTAGGCTATCCCTAGGCAGCCACCAGTCCCAGATCTGACCCAAAAACACCCCCGTAATCTGAAACCCTAGCCTCCCAGACGTTTTCGGCCGTCGATCTGCCAGATCGAGGGTCCAGATCGGATCTGCATCCCCACCTACCTCCAGCTCTCTCCTCTCTCCTCCGCGCCCGCTGCCCATGGAGCACCCGCAGCCGCGCCGCCCGTCTCCGGCCGCCGCCGGCGAGCAGGCTGCCGGCCACCCTCCTCTCCTTCCCCTCTCTCTCTTCCTCCTCTTTCCCTCCTCCCCAACTCATCTCTCCTCTCCTCTTTCTCTCAACAGGAGCAGCCGTGGCCGCCATGGGAGCCTGGGAGCCGGAGCTCGCCCGAAGCCGCGCTGGCGCCGCTCCCTCCGGCCACCGGAGCCACCGCCTGCCTCCCTCGCCGCGCGCCCCCAGCCTCTCCTCGCCGCGCGCCGTGGCCGGAGCGCCCTCGTCCGGCGAGGCCGCCGCCGCCTGCGTGTGCCCGCTCGGGACGAGGCAGCAGCCGGCTGCTCGTTCCAGCGTGGTGGGCCGCGCCAGCCGCCAGGTGGGCCCAACGCCCTCAGCCCAGGCCGGCCATCCCTCCAGGCCAGATGGGCCACGGCCCAACACGGCCCAGAGGTCCAGCGCTCCCCTTCCTCTTTTTTTTTATTTTTGTTTATTTGTTTCCTGTTGGGCCCAATAGGAGTAGATTTGGCCCGTTTAGGTTTTTTTTTTCTCTGTTAGGGTTTTTTTTATTTAATTAGGCAGTTTTAGTTGTAATTTTTGCGGTGCCCGTAACTTTTTAACCATAGCTCCGATTGCGACGATTTAAATATGAAACTTGCTTAGTTTTGTGTCTAGTTTAATAATTTGTTGCTTGTTGCCATGTTTGACTTTGTTTACCTGCTGTTTGACTGCTAATTACACTGTCTGCCACTGTAAACTGTAACTGCTATAACTTTTTATCTGTTGCTCTTTTTAAAATGTTTCTTATATGTAACTTGAATAGAATTGCATGTAGATTGTGTTTTTTCTGTTCTTGCTTGCTAATAAAAATAATAAAATATTGTTTAGGCAAAACAGTACCAAATTCCATTTTTATCGTGGGGTCCGCAATAGTTTGCATGTCTAGGATTTCACCCCACTTAAATTGACTAGCTTAGGTAGTTTATTTGTGCCTCACCCTTGCAATGTTTGTGTGCGATGCCATGCTTGCTTGAGTTGCCATGTTATCAACCGTTGGTTGATCACCTGTAGCTAAACAACTTGAACCACCGTAAACGTGCGGTATTCGTCGTATGTGACGAGTACTCCACTTAAACCGTTAGTAACCGCTCTCGACGGTAGGTGAGATGTCTCGTGTTACTTCTTGTTGATGCTTGCTCGTGTTTGCTCCGTAGTAATAGTGGTGCACCGTTGATTGCTTTCCAGTGTTTACTTCTTGTGTGCTCCCGCGGGTACCTCTCGGAGACGATGCGAGCTTGCGATCAACTACACCTTCGGAACCCGACTTATCAACAGGCAAGGACTATGCATTACTTATGATCCATTCTATTTCAACCAGCGGTTTGCATGCTAGTCTAGGTTAGGTTCGATGTTTGATCCTACCACATGTTTACAGCCTCTTTTAAACCGATACAGCCATGTCCCCCTCCCAGCAAACCTTGTACTGCTATGTTACTTTTGCTCGTTGCTCAGCCCCTGCTTAGTATGCATGCTTAGGATGCTACGATGTTACCTGTTACTCCTTGGTTTGGGATATCACCTGATTATTATATTATTATTGATGATATGATTATTATAATGTTGACTATATTCGACGAAGGATGGAAGGTCTAGGCTATCCCGCCCCGACGTTTTGTTCCATTTGAGTCACCTAGGATCCGAGTTCCGGGTATTGGTTTTAAGACTAAGCGTGCCTAACCGCGTGTGGGATTTTATGGGGTCCCCTTTTTCTTACCTATCTAGCTTCAGACATTTCTAGAGGTGGCCCAAGCTGATTTACCATTTGAAAACATGCATATATATGTTGTCGGGTCGCTCCTAGCAGATATCTTTTAAAACAACCCGGACCAGCGGAGACAGGGTTTCCCTGTTGGTCCACCTTTGACCGGCGAGGGCCCGGTCTCATAAGAGAACTAACCGGTTACCCAAACCCTGTTGAGACGGAAGAGTCCGATCCGAGAGCGTGGCCAGCTTTTGGATTGGGTGTCGACTCCCCGGGGGCCACCCGGATTTGTTCGTTGTTAGCTAGAGGGACTTGTCGTTTTAGATCTCTTGGAACTAAATCATAAAATGGTTGCCTGTGATGGGTAGCAACTGAGAGTGATGGACGTGCGTGCGGAGCCTCGTAATGGGCAGTTGGTACACCCCTGCAGGGTTAAATCTTTTCGAGAAGCCGTGTCCACGGTTATGGATGACTTGAGACCTACTCCTTGTTCATAGAAAACAACAACTGAGATAATCTTAATATAACTTGATCAACGTGTGTGTGCCTTGACTGCTTCTTCTTCGTTGGGATGCGAAGAGGAGGACAAGGATAGGATAGGTGTTATGTTTGCGTAAGTAGTTGATAGCAAGACTTGTTGGAGGCGATTCCTCATCGAATGCTTGGCTTCTTATCTTACTCTCTAGATCGTTAGCCACTTCATAAATGCTAGTGCGGCAGCAACCTCACCACTTACTCCTTCCTTACCGTAAACTACTAGTTGTCCTAGAATGACGAGTGATGAAGTCCTTGCTGGGTCAGATGACCACTACAGTTGGATGCTGAGTACCTCTGTACTCATGATACTACCCCCAAACTCTTTTCAGGGTTCTTGATCGACAACAGGTATGGTGATCGACGTCTTACGTGGAGACTCGACGATGACTAGTTAGGCGGATCCCGGCGGAGGGCCTGGACCCGTGTGGTTATGGGATCGATGCTTTTCTCTTTGCCAGTAGGCATTTGCTTGTAGTCTGTACTCAGACATGTATCTTCCGCTGTTGTATTATATTTGAGGTAGTTGTATGCCGATTGTATGAGATGTTGTATCCTGTATCTGTAATGTTGTGATATCATGTTGGAAATCCGGGGCATATGGCTTTGTCATATGTCGCGGTGGGACCGATATGTGCTTCGTCCCCGGATCTGGGTGGAAACACCTAGATCTGGAACAGTACCGCATATCGGGACTTACACTCACGTACCATGAGTCAAGGATGCGCAAGGATAACCAAACCCCCATATACTCCTCCTCGGGGTACTTGTCTCTTTGTGAACCTCCTCATTAGATTGAGAGTTACCGATAATAATTGCATGAGTTCTTCCGACTAATGTATGTATTGAGAGTTGACACTTCCACCTTCCCATATTTTGCTAGCCTTTCCCGTGTCGTGCATTGCCTTCTTCTCACTCCGAGAGTTGGTGTCCACCTTCGCCGGTACATCCAAACCCTTGGCATGATACGCTCTGTCATCATATGCCTCCCTTTATCCTTCCTCAAAACAACCACCATACCTACCTATCAAGGAATTTCCATAGCCTTTTTGAGTTACATTGCCATGCAACTTCCACCTCTTCATGACTTGATCTTTGTGTCATACATGTTCCTGCTACACTGGCAGCGACATACATTGCATACATCATGATAGTTACATCTTCTTTATGATTTTGAGTACCTTGTAAAGTGTGAAAGATCTTCTATACCCTCTTGTAAATTAGAGTGTTGCCCTTAAGTCAGGAAAAGATCCCAAAGTGGACAAATCAAAAGATCCCAAAGAGGACAAATGAGAGTTAAATAGAAAGAGCCATTGAGGCCACCAAAAAAATACAAAAAAAATAGAAAAAAGAGAAAAAGAAATAAAAGGAGAGAAAGGGGCAACACTACTATCCTTTTGAGAGATCCACACTAGTACTCCCTCTATATCTTTGTACTCCATAGAGATGATCTTTATGCATATAGTTTGGAGAGCTTCTTAGCTCGTATGTGCATCCATTGCATGGCAATCCCTACTCCTCACATCATATCTATCATTTGGCATCTCTAGCCTATGATTGTCCTCATTGATGTGAGCCTTTCTCATCCTTTTTGTCTTCCTCCTCCACCATATTTCTCTCTTTGCCATCCAAAGTGTCAACTCTCGTGCTTACGCTCATCCATTGCATGAGTGCTCAAAATATCGAAAAGGAGTGGATCAAATTGACTTGTACCTGGCTAGTGGTCTGGGGACGACTCAAGATAAGATTCCCAAGAGGACCAAGTGTGAAACTTTAGTAGATTGAGTTCTCAACAAAAATACTTTTTTCTCGTATTCCCTATCCTCCTTTCTTGCACGCAAACACCATTTGGATACATTCGAGTCACGGACAGCGAGAGCTCTTGCACCTTTTGTTCTTTTGTTACTTATTTCAATGCTAATATGGCTCTTGTCTATTATGACTTGAATTGAATCTCTGACCTTTATTGCTTTACTTTTCAAAGTTCTTTTATGGTTGCTAGCATGTCACCACATAAATTATGCGTGTTATCATTTACCTACACGAGGACGAGCAGGAATTAAGCTTGGGGATGTTGATACGTCCAAAACGTATCGATAATTTCTGCTTGCTCCATGTATGTTTTGTGTGATATTGCTATGATCTAGATACACTTTCATACATTTTTGATCATATTTGGACTAACCTATTAACTAAGTGCACCCAAGTGCCAGTTCCTGTTTTCTGCTGTTTTTCTATTTCAGTTTTCCCCCAGATAAAAAGTGCCAGAAAAATTCGGGAAAATTCAGATAAAAAATCAGCGTGACGGAAGCTTCGAGAAAAGCCCGGGAGGGGCCAGAGGGGGGCCAGGGGGGACCCAGGCGGCCACCCGGCGCGGCCCCACCCCTGGCCGCGCCGGGGGGGCGCCTGGGGCCCTTGGTCCACCTCTAGCTGCCCCCCTTCGCCTATTTATCCCCCGTCACGGGAAAACTCCAGAAGAGGAACCCTATTCCGCGAACTCGCCTCTGTTCCGCCGCCGCCGCGCTTCCAAGATCGGGAGCACCAGAAGACCTCTTCCCGGCACCCTACCGGAGGGAGGATTGACCTCCGGGAGTCTCCTCTCCACCATGGATGCTCCCCGGATGTCTCGTGAGTAGTTTTCCTTGGACCATGGATCCGTGATAAGTAGCTATGTGATGTTCTCCTCCCCTCTTTGATCTTCATTGTTTAGACCTCGTGAGCTGCCCTACATGATCGAGGCACCTTTGTAATATTTCTGCTATTGCTATGTTCAGTTTGATCGGATCTGATGGATTATGAGATTATGTTCAGATTGTGATAGAGTAATATATTTGGTTTTTATCTCTTATATTTTTGTTCCTAAGTAATTCTTGCATGATCTCCGTTGATGTTTATTGCTTTGGCCAAGTAGTAGGTAGTGACTCCAAGAGGGAACGTTGTGCTAGATTGTGGGTTCATGCCTCCCCGATGACATGCTTGAGTGACAGAAACATGAGTCTAGGGGATGTGCTGTTGCCACAAGGGGGAAAACAACGGTGCTTGTAACCGCGGTTACAAGGATTGTTTACTTTACGCAAAGTTCTTTTTAATGCAGTTGTCTGTTGCTTTGGGTTTACACTTTGGGTGGGGCTCGCAACTTAATACCAGCGAGATGTTCTGGATAGATATCTCAAGGTGGATGATTAGTAGTAGATGGAGATGGATTTCGGTCTACTTACTTTGGCGTACTGCCCGTGCTTTTGAACCTCTTCCTTTCTTTTGTAGCATAGTTAGCATTGCGGTGCGTTCTTAATCCTGTCAATTGCCTTTCTGTAATTAGTTTACCTCGCATAGCATTTTTATCATATTTTGGGAGAGAGACATCACTAGAGAACATCACGTATCCCGGTCCATATCCTCATTATTGTTTCCAAGCTATATTTACTTTTCTGCATTTACTTTCAAGATGCTATCATTATCCCCTTGCGTTTTATCATTTGTGAACAACAAGACCGGAGAGATTGACAACCTCTCTGAACTTCGTTGGGAGCAAATTTATCTGTGTCTGTGTGCAGGTCCGCGTCAGTTGCGCCGCTGACACCTACTTATCATCTCTGGAGTCCTACTGGAGACAAACCTTGGTATCTTTACTGAGGGAAAACTTGCTGCTGTACCGCATCACGACTTCCACTTGGGGCCTACCTACGAAGGGCGAGAAGCCGTCATCAGCACCACAGGTGTAGTGCCTCGAAGAGATTATACACGTACGGTACAATGGATGTTCCTCCCGGGCCCCGAACCAGGCGAGCAGCGGAAGAAAGACGGCTACGGATCCCGACTCCAGCAGAAAGACGGCCTGCCTTATGGTGGAGAACTCCAATCCAGGTGCAGACTCCAAACAAGGGGAGTCCACTTCCGGGAAGGAGAAGCAGGAAGAAGGAGATATTGGTGTGTTGGAAAAAGGGGGGTCTTCCCCTCCTTATATAGGCCAAGGGGGGTGCCATCCTCCTCCCCTCCCCCATGTGGGACTAAACTCCGAAGGGGGGGGGAGTGCGCCGGCCAAGGGGGGTGGTAGGCCCCACCCTTGGCGCCAAGCCCAAGGGGGGAGACCCCCTCCTCCCTTAATGGACCCCATGGGCCCATTTAGCCTTTTCCCATTTTTTAATTTATTTAATATGTTTTAAATATTTAATTCAGATAATTAAATAATCAAACATTATTAAAACAATTAAACTTTATTTTGAACTATTCAAAATGTTCGAAAACCATTCCGTCCTCCTCCGGAACTATTTCACGGATTGATCCCGTAACTGTCCTATGCATCGATTGCCCTTAAGTGTAACACCCTAACGGTCCGGGAAACAGTAGACATGGTCGAGACTCTTCTCATTGACCAATGACTAGTCAGTTGGACCTGGTTACAATCCTTGACAGCCCCTGCGCTTCCATCGAATGAACTTCGATCGCTTTTGGAAACCATTAACGATACGACGTAATCCCTTTGTGCTGCGGTACTTTGTTTGTCCGAGGTTTGATCGTCGGTATCCTACATACCGTGTTCACATCTCGTTCACAACAAACAACTTCTCTCGTCCATGATCATTGCATCTCTTGTGACCTAATCACGTCCTTGCAAGGTGTTGATGCAATATCACCGAGTGGGCCCAGAGTACCTGTCCTGTCACAAGGACTGACAAATCCCGCTCTGATCTATTAACATATTCATCAACCATCTATTTCGGAATACCCAAAGTGCACCGTTATAGCCAGCATATTTCAGTCAGGCGGTGGGATACAAATCAAAGTCTCCTCATAGATGAAAATTACGTATGATCGTTACGGTCTAAGGACTAAGCCATACGTTACAAAGTCATAGAAACACTGAACTATGTGACTCGATCACATTGCAATACTTTAGGTGGGTGTACGTCCATCACATCATTCCCCTTAAGGATATGACCTCATTGTCAATGGACTTAAGTGTCGCCATGATCAGGAATGCTTGATGAATCAATTGCCCAATGAGATAGTTTACCCGAGTTAAACTACGGACCATGTTTTATACTACACCTGTATTAGTATTTCCTATTAATATAGTTATAGCATAGTATAAAACGTATTATGAAAAAAATGGATATGTGACCAATATCTTTATTAATTTGTCTCTAGGGCACAAATCCAACAGTCTCCCACTTGCACTAGAGTACAAATTACACTAGTTTACATCAGGAATGTATCTAACACCAATGGTCTCTCGGTGTTCTTGAAACTTGCCCTGTGGAAGAGGTTTAGTCATCGGGTCTGCTGCGTTCAGATCCGTATGTATCTTGTGAATCCTAGTGTGTCCATCCCTGACGTAGTCTCGCATCACATGGAACTTTCGGAGGATGTGCTTGGCTGTAGAGTGAGTTCTTGGCTCCTTCTCATTAGCAATGACACCCGTGTTGTCGCAGAAGATTCCCACGGGGTCAGTGCAGCTGGGAAAGACGCCAAGCTCGATCACGAACTTCTTCAACCGCAGCGCCTCGTTTGACGCTTCGCAAGCGGCAATATACTCCGACTCCATTGTAGATTGGGCGACGACTGACTGTTTGCCGCTCCTCCAGCTAATTGCGCCACCGTTCAACATGAAAACATATCCCGTCTGGGATTTCGAGTCATCTATATCTGAGCCGAGGCTAGCATCAACGTAACCCTTTACGGTGAGCTCCTCATCAACTCCTCCATAAACGAGAAAGAGATCCTTGGTTCTTCTCAAGTACTTAAGGATGTTCTTTATTGCTTTCCAGTGAGCCATTCCCGGGTTACTCTGGTAGCGATTAGTCATACTAATGGCCAGCGCTAAATCCGGTATGGTACATAACATATTATACATGAGAGAACCTATGGCTGAGGCATAGGGCTTTGAGGACATCTCCTCCTTCTCTTTTGCTGTGGTTGGGCATTGAGTCACGCTTAATTTGACACCTTTTATAACTGGCAAGAGGCCTCTCTTGGAGTTACCCATACTGAACCTTTTCAATATCTTGTCAATATAAGTGCTCTGACTCAAGGCCAACCATCGGTTAGGTATATCTCTATAGATCTTAATCCCCAATAAGTACGCAGCTTCACCTAGGTCCTTCATGGAAAATTTTCCATTCAGATATTCCTTCACTTCCTCTAAGAATTTCTTATCGTTCCCTATTAGTAATATGTCATCTACATATAACACAAGGAATGCTACAGAGCTCCCACTCAGTTTCTTGTAGACGCATAACTCTTCGACGTTTTGGACAAATCCAAAAGCTTTAATGACCTCATCAAATCGAAGATTCCAGCTCCGAGATGCTTGCTTCAACCCATAGATGGACCGTTGAAGCTTGCACACCTTACCAACGTTCCTTGGATCGACAAACCCCTCTGGTTGCATCATATACAACTCTTCCTCAATGTTGCCATTTAGGAATGCAGTTTTCACATCCATCTTCCATATCTCGTAATCATGATATGCAGCTATTGCTAGTAGGATCCGAATAGACTTTATCATCGCTACAGGAGAGAACGTCTCCTTGTAGTCAACTCCTTGAATTTGTCGGAACCCCTTCGCGACAAGTCGAGCTTTGTAGACAGATATGTTTCCGTCTGCGTCAATCTTTTTCTTGAAAATCCATTTATTCTCGACGGCCTTGCGGTCCTCGGGAATATCCATCAAAGTCCATATTTTTTAGGTGTACATGGAGTCTATTTCGGATTTCATGGCTTCAAGCCATTTCTCGGACTTGGGTCCCTCCATTGCTTCTTTGTAACTTGTAGGTTCATCCGAATCATTAGCCGAGATTGCATTCACAAGTTGTCCGTAAAACTCAGTAGGTTGACGGACTCTTGATGACCTACGGGGCATAAAAGGTTCCTCTTCATTCTCATCATGATCATCATCAATGTCATGATCGTTATGAATGTCTTTCTGGCCATTCTCTTCAGCTCCCACTGTGGAAGATGGTTCCAGAACAATTTCCGTAGCCGTTTCTTCCAATTGGAGTGATTGGTCAGTCACTTCATCGAGGTCTATTTTCCTCCCACTCAACTCTTTCGCGAGAAACTCCTTCTCAAGAAAGTGTCCCGTCTTACAAACGTTTTGCTGTCAGACTTGTTGTAGAAGGTGTATCCACAAGTTTCCTTGGGATAGCCCACAAAGATGCACTTATTCGCCTTGGATTCAAGTTTGTCAGGCTGTATTTTCCTAACATAAGCCTCACAACCCCAAATCTTCAGGTGAGACAACTTAGGTTTCGTGCCATGCCATTCTTCAAATGGTGTTGTCTTTACGGATTTGGATGGTGCCCTATTAAGAATATGAGCGGCATTTTCTAATGCATACCCCCAGAATGACACAGGCAAATCAGTACGAGACATCATCGATCGTACGCTATCCAATAGGGTTCGATTACGTCGCTCAGCCACACCGTTTCTCTGAGGTGTGCCTGCCGGGGTAAGCTGTGGTACTATGCCACAAGACTTCAGATTATTGCCAAACTCGTGACTCAAATACTCGCCACCTCGATCCAATCGAAGGTGCTTGATTTTCTTTCCAAGTTGATTTTCGACCTCATTCTGAAATTCCTGGAACTTTTCAAAGGTTTCAGACTTGTGCTTCATCAAGTAAATATACCCATATATGCTAAAGTAATTAGTAAAGGTCACGAAGTAACGAAGACCATTGCGAGTGGGGACGTTCATGGGTCCACATACATCCGTGTGTATGATCCCCAACAAGTCATCTGCACGCTCCATTATCCCATTGAATGGAGTCCTTGTCATTTTGCCCATGAGGCATGGTTCACATGTATCAAGGGATCCAAAATCCAATGACTCAAGAAGTCCATCCTTATGGAGCTTCTCCATGCGCTTTATACCAATATGACCAAGTCGGCAATGCCACATCTTCATGTAATCTTCATCATTCTTCAATCTTTTGGACTCAATATTGTTAATGTGACACACGTCACCATCGAGATCAAGTACGAATAAACCATGCAACTCCGGTGCGTGAACATAAAACATTTCATCCTTATAAATTGAACAACCAATTGTATCAGACTTGAAAGAATAGCGGTCTCGCTTCAAGCAAGAGCCACTAACGATGTTCACACTCAACGCGGGTACATAGTAGCAATTATTCAGAACTAAAACCAATCCCGAAGGGAGACTAAGATGCTTCGTGCCGACCGCCAAGACTTCAATTTGACAGCCATTCCCCACGCGCATCGTCACTTCATCCTTGAGCAAGCGTCTCCTATTCCTTAGTCACTTAATGGAATTAGAAATATGAGCGACAGATCCTGTATCAAGTATCCAGGATGTGTTCCCGGCGCTTGTCAAGAGAAGATAAACAATATGTATATCAAATATACCTTCGTCTCTCTTGGCGACCTTGCCAGCCTTCTTGTCCTTTAGGTACTTGGAGCAGTTGCATTTCCAGTGACCTTCACCCTTGCAGTAGAAGCACTCCACTCCGGGTTTAGGCTTGGGTGCCTTGGGAGGAGCGGCAACTGACTTGCCATCCCTCTTGGGGCCACCTCTCTTGGCCTTCTCCCGCCTGCTTGACTTCTTGAAGTCAGTGTTCTTGTTAACCATGAAGACGGCGTGCTCCTTCTTGATCTCAACCTCGGCGCTCTTCAGCATGGCGAACAACTCAGAAGGGGTTTTGGTCATCCCCTGCATGTTATAGTTCAGCACAAAGCCTTTGTAGCTAGGGGGAAGCGACTACAACACCCTATCAACAGCAAGTTCATCTGGAATCTGGCATTCCAGAGCATTCAAGCGCTGAACGTAGCCAGACATTTTGACTACGTGCTCACTCACGCTGCCGTGCTCGTCCATCTTTGCTGAGAAGAAGGCTTCAGAAGCCTCGTACCGTTCAACCCTGGCTTGAGGTGCGAAGACCGCCTTGAGGTTGGTGATAATCTCATATGCACCCATCCTCTCAAAATGTTTCTGCAGCTCAGCCTCCATGGAGTAGAGCATGCCACTCTGGACAAGGTTGTAATCATCAGTCCTGGAGAGATAGACATTCTTTTCGTCCTGACTGGCATCATCTGTTGGTGCGTCACCTAACGCGCCCTCTAGTACGTATGCCATCTTGAGGCGAACGAGGAGAATCCTCAGGGTGCGGTACCAGTTGGTGAAGTTTGTCCCATCTGTTTTTAGCTTATCTTTCTCTAGGAATGATCCTAAGTTGAACGAGGGGCGAGGTGCTGCCATCTACAAGGTTGATTCACAAGGATACATATTTAGACTTTTGTTTATAATGTGGAGTTTCAATTTAATCTCAAAATTCTAGAAAACTCCCACTTAGATAAACACCTCTCAATCTAACTAAGTGATTACACAATCCCAGCCCCCATACCTCCCCCGATCGTCACAGCCATCAGTATGCGAAGCAGGTAGGCCTCTAAGCCAATCACATCAGGCATGTGACTCGTGCTCGACCTTTCGGTCTCCTGTGTTCCAGGCCCGCATCTACATACGTCAAGCCTGCCAATCGAACCTTGATGTTAGCTTCAGCAAGGCCATATCTGCGTATGCCAGGCTTGCCGAACCCAACCTCATGAGAACTCCGTTGAATATGTAGAACAACTTCGGTATGTACGGAGCATCAAGCCATATGGGAGAACCTTCCAGGCGGTGCCCACCAAGGGAGAACACAATGTTGGTATTGTGAGAGATGGTCCTGTTTCGTGCTACCGTCGATATATCTAGCATACTAGCATAAAACAGGAACTAAAACTGTAAATCATACAACCTATGACCCCCTTCATGCAAATCAAAGTTAAATGCCTTTCTACTTTAGCTTGTGCAAGTTTTACGTGGCTTCTAGGGGTTTCGAGAGAGAGAACCGTTTCTATCCTGCGAAAAACATACCACAACACCGTCTCCCATCCGTCTCTATTACACCCCTGTCGGGGCCCTCCGTTGCAAACATCTTCGCATCGCTAATGCAGAGAGACAGACACCCCCCAGCCACTTTATATGGTACAAGCCATATGTCAAGCGTGGAACCAGTCTCGCGTAAACGCGTAAGGTCGGTCGGGGGCCGCTTCATCAAACATTGATGCAACGCTAAATGAGTACACGTGGGAGGGTAACGAATGAAGATTCGATGCCCACATCCTAGATGTGTTCTACCCGTACAATACATCTACGCATAGCTAGCTCTGATACCACTGTTGGGATACAGGGAAAAAAACACAAATTTTTCATACCTACGGTACCCGAACCAAGGATCTATGCTATGGCGATGTAAAGTAACGGAGGGAATCGGTGTTCATACCTTTGAAGACCAAAAGAGGGAAACGTTCTTGCGAACGTGGCTGGCGTAGACTCGGAACTACGACCTCCCTGTCGTGTAGAAGACCACCACCGGCGAGGATGACTCCCGGTAAATCTCCAACGACGAAGTAGCACCACAGGTGTAGTGCCTCGAAGAGATGTTACATGTACGGTACAATCGATGTTCCTCCCGGGCCCCGAACCAGGCGAGCAGCGGAAGAAAGACGGCTACGGATCCCGACTCCAGCAGAACGACGGCATTCCTTATGGTGGAGAACTCCAATCCAGGTGCAGACTCCAAACAAGGGGAGTCCACTTCCAGGAAGGAGAAGGAGGAAGAAGGATATATTGGTGTGTTGGAAAAAGGGGGATCTACCCCTCCTTATATAGGCCAAGGGGGGTGCCATCCTCCTCCCCTCCCCCATGTGGGACTAAACTCCAAAGGGGGGGGAGTGCGCCGGCCAAGGGGGGTGGTGGGCCCCACCCTTGGCGCCAAGCCCTAGGGGGGAGACCCCCTCCTCCCTTAATGGGCCCCATGGGCCCATTAGCCTTTTCCCATTTTTTAATTTATTTCATATGTTTTAAATATTTAATTCAGATAATTAAATAATAAAACATTATTAAAACAATTAAACTTTATTTTGAACTATTCAAAATGTCCGGAAACCATTCCGTCCTCCTCCGGAACTATTCCGGTGATTCCTCCTATTTCACCGATTGATCCCGTAACTGTCCTATGCATCGATTGCCCTTAAGTGTAACACCCTAACGGTCCGGGAAACAGCAGACATGGTCGAGACTCTTCTCATTGACCAATGACTAGTCAGTTGGACCTGGTTACAATCCTTGACAGCCCCTGCGCTTCCATCGAATGAACTTCGATCGCTTTTGGAAACCATTAACGATACGACGTAATCCCTTTGTGCTGCGGTACTTTGTTTGTCCGAGGTTTGATCGTCGGTATCCTACATACCGTGTTCACATCTCGTTCACAACAAACAACTTCTCTCGTCCATGATCATTGCATCTCTTGTGACCTAATCACGTCCTTGCAAGGTGTTGATGCAATATCACCGAGTGGGCCCAGAGTACCTGTCTTGTCACAAGGACTGACAAATCCCGCTCTGATCTATTAACATACTCATCAACCATCTATTTCGGAATACCCAAAGTGCACCGTTATAGCCAGCATATTTCAGTCAGGCGGTGGGATACAAATCAAAGTCTCCTCATAGATGACAATTACATATGATCGTTACGGTCTAAGGACTAAGCCATACGTTACAAAGTCATAGCAACGCTGAACTATGTGACTCGATCACATTGCAATACTTTATGTGGGTGTACGTCCATCAGATCATTCCCCTTAATGATATGAACTCATTGTCAATGGACTTATGTGTCGCCATGATCAGGAAATCTTGATCAATCAATTGCCTAATGAGATAGTTTACCCGAGTTAAACTACGGACCATGTTTTATACTACACCTGTATTAGTATTTCCAAGTAATACAGTTATAGCACAGTATAAAATGTATTATGAAAAAAGCGGATATGTGACAAATATCTTTATTAATTTGTCTCTAGGGCACATATCCAACATGAAGACCCGAAGAATCCTGATATGGTGTAGAGGTTGCACAAAGCTCTTTATGGGTTGAAGCAAGCACCTCGTGCTTGGTACCAAACCCTGAGGGATTTCCTCTTGAAGAAAGGATTCAAACCAGGAACAACTGACCCAACTCTTTTCACTCGCTCCTATAATGGTGATCTATTTGTTTGTGATATATGTAGATGATATTATATTTCGTTGTACTAACCCTGGTATCAGCGAAGAATTTTCCAAAATGATGTCGAAGAAAAATGAAATGTCAATGATGGGTGAATTGAAGTTCTTCCTCGGACTTCAAATCTGTCAACAAAAGAATGGCACTTTCATTTTTCAAGAGAAATATCTTCAAGATTTCCTGAAGAAGTTTGGTCTCACCGAATGCAAAACTTTCAATACACCTATACCTACCAATGGCTTCCTGGATGCTTATGAGAAGGGCAAACCCTTCGATCAGAAGAAGTATCGGTCTATGATTGGTTCACTCTTATATTTATGTGCATATAGACCTGATATTATGCTTTCAGTATGTATATGTGCTCGTTTTCAGGAGAATCCAAAAGAATCACGTCATATTCCTGTCAAACGAATTCTTCGGTATCTTGCTCACACACCCTCCTTGGGTCTATGGTATCCCAAGGGTGCTCAATTTGATCTTATTGGCAATTCTGATTCGGACTAGGCTGGTGATCGTGTTGATAGGAAATCTACCTCAGGCACTTTTCATTTTTTCGGTAGATCTCTTGTGTATTGAGATTCCAAGAAGCAAAATTGTGTATCAATATCTACAGTTGTAGCCGAATACATTGTTGTTGGCTCTTGCTGCACTCAGATCCTTTGGCTTAAGCAGACACTGAAAGATTATGGAATTCATGTGAAGAAAATTCCTCTTCTATGTGATAATGAGAGTGCTATCAAAATTGCTCACAATCCAGTGAAGCACTCTTGCACGAAGCATATTGATATTTATCATCATTTTCTTCATGATCATGCTCAGCATGAAGATATTGTGATTAGCCATGTCAGAACTGAAGATCAGTTGGCAGATATATTCACGAAACGATTGGATGAGAAAAGGTTTTGTGCGTTGAGATGTGAGCTAAACATTTTAGACACACACAACGTTCTGTAAGACTGAAACTTTACCTTCTTGTATACATTCATTTACTTCATGTCAGCGTTTAGTTTTTTTTTTGCTTTTTGCTTCGAGTCTATTTCCTTTGATTCGTTTGGATTTTTTTTCTATGCTTATCACCTTTAGCTTCAGTGTTGTTTTTCTTTGATGTGATAAGTTTTGGACCCTATCCCTTCTATTCTTCTTCATTACCACTCTGTCTATTCTAAAATGGTTAAGCACATTTGAAACGGTAAGCAGTTTGCTTCAAACGTCATTGAGTTCCGAATCAAATGCTACCAACTTGATCGAAGTTTTTTCTCAAGGTCGAGAGTTTTCCTTTGGTAGTTGAGATCCCGTCTATTTTTAGACGTTGAGATTTTCCCGTGATGCTCCACGAGATCCTCGCTGTAGAATCCGGAGAGACAACCGCTGGGAGCCGTTCGATGCGATTTGACAGATCTATCAGATCGGCCACTATATAAGGCATCTAACCCCAGCGAAACTAATTCCCCACTTCATTCTCCCTCTCCGTGGCCCATCTTCTCCCGAGCGCACCACCGTGCATCTCCTCCCCGTCCACGACAGCACCGCTTTGCTGCCGGACAGCCACCGCCGTGGACTTCCCCATCGACGAGTGATTAGTCTCCACTGCTCCTGTCGCCGTAGTTGCCCGTCGTCACCAAGCTATGGTACGCTGGTCTCATCCATACAATCTCTCGATCTCATGTTCTTCTTCTCGATTGGATGCGATTTTCTTAGGTTTTTTGTGTTGATTTTCTTAGGTTATTTCAATCCGGTGGATTGATTGAACTTTGGGAAACCTGTTTATAGCCGTCATCAAATTTCCCTTCGATTCATGTCAGATTCTAGGATAAGATCAAAGATCTATTTGCACTCTGTTAGACCTAGTTCTCGAATCAGATCTAGTTCAGTATAAGTATGAACTTGAATCTAAACATGTTCTCTCTCTCTCTATGAATCTCTTGTCAAAAATCGTTTTCGAAATTTTTGTTGGTGCTTAATCATGCATGTATCCCTTTTCCCTCTTTTCTGCATCTTCTTCACAGGATGTCTGCTGATTTGGAGTTTGGGAATGAGTCCCATGTGCTAGATGATGAACCTGCTGAGGAAGTGGAGAAAGTGGCTCTGAAGTGAATGGCAGGCAGAACCAAGGAACGCAACAATGCGCGAGGCATTCCTGAGGAAGTGGTTAAACGACTCGGCTTTGCAACTTCTGATGATCAGCAAAGAAAGATCAAGCTGCAAGGGATTCGCCGCTAATGGGAAATCCGCTGGTATAAGTACAAGAGTGTGCCCGAATGGAAATGGGCCATGCAGTTTACCTTCCATCCCCCTTTCCTGTATACGGAGCATATGTCCTCCAAGTACACTGAAGAAAATAGTCACTTATATTATCCCAAGACACCATAGTTACCGCATCCAACGTCCATCTGCACGCCAGATTTTTATCCTGATGAAAAGAAGCGTTTGGATGCAGCTGCTGAAAAGCTTCGAAAGAAGAAAGAGAAAGAAACTACCAAGAGACTCCCTGCCAAAGCAATTGTTGAAGGGCAGACCTCTCCGAAGAAAAGATCTCGGAAGTTAGGAAAGAAGACTGCCTCACCCCCTCACGCCTTCACTGACAAAGAGCAGGCACATTTGGTTGCCACTTCTCTTGAGGACTCCATGGAAGAAGATGATCCTGCCGTGGAAGCATATGATGAGTTGGAGCATGTTCCAGTTACTAACCCTCAGAAAGAAAAGCTTTGCATTTCTTTGAAGAAGAAGCCTTGTGAAAAACTTGCCTACAAAGGCATTCATATTCAAGACCCCACTGACAGGCCAGCTGCACGCCCAGTGATAGACACCACAAATCTGGTGATTAAAAAACCATTGGCTTCCAAGCCACCTCCCCAAGATGTCGCAACTGAGAGGAGGTCAAAGCAAAAGCACGACCCCTCAAAGCAAAAGCCTGTTGCCCCCTCCAATCCAAAGGCCACAATTGCTAAACCTGGTCCCTCTATGGCCCAAGCAGCCACTCGGCAGCCTACTGAAGCCAAATTGTGAAACAAGACTTCGAAGAAGCTCTGAAGCGCAACAAGCTAGCCAAAGAGGTTGATGCCAAACAAAGAGCGGGCAAGGAAGCAGCTGAGAAGAAAAAGGAACTTGTTGCTGCTACACAGGCTGCTGAAACTGCTGATGTGAAGCGAAAGCTCGCTGTAGCCGAAGAAAATGAGAAAAAGGTTGCTTCTGAAGCTCAACAACTGAAGTAGTCTGACTCAAAGAGAAAGGCAGCTCTCGTGCAAATTGCCACCAAGAGAGCTGAGAAGGAGACCAGGGCTGCACAGAAGCGCACCATTGTTGATATGACTCCCGATGCTGACGCCTCAAGGCCGAGGCAATAAACAGCACATATGCCCGAAGCTCATGAGGATGACGACCGCCACAGTGAGCATCAGTTTCCCGATCCTTGTGATGCTGAACTCTGGGATGCATTGGGCATCTATGAAGCCCTCTGGAAAAAGGGAGAGGCTGAAAATGTTGAAGAACTTGATCTTGGTGATGTGTACATACCTCTCACCATAGAAGAAATGATTGAAAATCTTATGAACCAGTTGAAGGATTTGTCTACACGAGACCTAGTTGAAACAACCAAGATGCACAAATTTCAGCAACATGTTGAGGCTGAAACTGATGAAGACTTCCAAGCTCAAGCCGTTGCTATACTTCAGCAGATCACTGAAGCAAATCAAATTACCAAGAGTAACATGCTGGTGTTCAAATGCAAAGTTTGAGTTCTTATTGAAGAACTCTGCAAGAATCATAATGATATCATTCTAGAAAATGATTCCAAGAAGAGAAAATCCACTGTCGAAGCAAAATCTCCGGATCCTGATTCAAAGAAAAAATCTGATCACGGACCCATGGTCCAAGGAAAACTACTCACGAGACATCCGGGAAGCATCCATGGTGGAGAGGAGACTCCCGGAGGTCAACCCTCCCTCCGGCAGGGTGCCGGGAAGAGGTCTTCTGGTGCTCCCGATCTCGGAATCGCGGCGGCGGCGGAACAGAGGCTAGATCGCGAAAAAGGGTTCTCCTCTCGGAAGTTTCCCGTGACGGAGAATATATAGGCGAAGTGGGGCAGCCAGGGGGTCCACCAGGGGTCCAGGCGCCCCCCTGGCGCGGCCAAGCCCTAGGGCGCGCCACCAGTGCGCCTGGGCCCCTGGTGGTGGCCCTCTGGCCCCACCCAGGTTCTTCCGGAAGGTTCCTTCACGCTGATTTTTTATCTGATTTTTCCCGAATTTTTAGAGCACTTTTTACATGGGGGAAAACTGAAATAGAAAAACAGCAGAAAACAGGAACTGGCACTGTGGTGCACTGAGTTAATAGGTTAGTCCAAATATGATCAAAAGTGTATGAAAGTGTATCTAGATCATAG
The DNA here is from genome assembly GCA_950022295.1 of Bromus sterilis. NCBI lineage: Eukaryota > Viridiplantae > Streptophyta > Magnoliopsida > Poales > Poaceae > Bromus > Bromus sterilis. Next base: position 171,774,908 of record OX465597.1, read on the forward strand.
CAATATCACACAAAACATGCATGGAGCAAGCAGAAATTATAGATACGTTTTGGACGTATCAACATCCCCAAGCTTAATTCCAGCTCGTCCTCGAGTAGGTAAATGATAACAACATAATTTCTGTGGTGACATGCTAGCAACCATATAAGAACTTTGAAAAGTAAAGCAATCAAGGTTCGAAATTCAATTCAAGTCATAACATGCAAGAGTCTATATTAGCATTGAAACAAGTAACAAAAGAACATTAGGTGCAAGAGCTCTCGCTCTCCGTGACTCGAATGTCTCCAAATGGTGTTTGCGTGCAAGAAGGGGGATAGGGAATACGAGAAAAACAATTTATTTGTTGAGAACTCAATCTACTAAAGTTTCACACTTGGTCTTTTTCTGTAATCTTATCTTGACTCGTCCCCAGACCACTAGCCAGGTACAAGTCAATGTGATCCACTCCTTTTTCAATATTTTGAGCACTCATGCAATGGATGAGTGTAAGCACGAGAGTTGACACTTGGGATGGCAAAGAGAGGAGTATGGAGGAGGAAGACAAAAAGGAGGAGAAAGGCTCACATCAATGAGGACAATCATAGGCAAAAGATGCCAAATGATAGATATGATGTGAGGAGTAGGGATTGCCATGCAACGGATGCACATACGAGCTAGGAAGCTCTCTAATGGAACTAGTGGGGGTGCATCTAACTTGCTCGCTGAGCAGACATAGAGCTCTTTTGAGGAGGCTCATCCTTGGAATATGCAAGCCAAGTTCTATAGTGTGAAGGTCCCCACATAGCTATATGCATAATGATCATCTCTATGGAGTACACGGATATAAAGGGAGTACTAGTGTGGATCTCTCAAAAGGATAGTAGTGTTTCCCCTTTCTCCCTTTTTATTTCTTTTTTTTCTTTTTTCTATTTTTTTGTATTTTTTGGTGGCCTCAATGGCTCTTTCTATTTAACTCTCATTTGTCCTCTTTGGGATCTTTTATTATGTCCACTTTGGGATCTTTTCCTCACTTAAGGGAAACACTCTATTTTACAAGAAGGTAAAGGAGATCTTTCACACTTTACAAGGTACTCAAAATCATAAAGAAGATATAACTAACATGATGTATGCAATGTATGTCGCTGCCAGTGTAGCAGGAACATGTATGACATGAAGATCAAGTCATGAAGAGGTGGATGTTTCATGGCAATATATCTCGGAAAGGCTATGGAAATGCCTTGATAGGTAGGTATGGTGGCAGTTTTGAGGAAAGATATAAGGAGGTTTATGATGATAGAGCGTATCATGCTAAGGGTTTGGATGTACCGGCGAAGGTGGACACCAACTCTCGGAGTGAGAAGAAGGCAATGCATGACACGGGAGAGGCTAGCAAAATATGGGAAGGTGGAAGGGTCAACTTTCAATACTTACATTAGTCCGAAGAACTCATGCACTTATTATCGGTAACTCTCAATCTAATAAGGAGGTTCACAAAGAGACAAGTACCCCGAGGAGGAGTGTATGGGGGTTTGGTTATCCTTGCGCATCCTCGACTCATGGTACGTGAGTGTACTCTAATATTCGATCCCTCCAAAGATTAGTGATCCATCTAGTAGATAGAGTTCTCAACTGGTTTTGTAGGTTTTGAAAATAAACACGGATTGCCCAAAATACGAAACCTATCACTAATAGGCTAGAGCTCTTGACACCAAAAGTTCAAACATTACTCACAACAATACCTCAAAACTATTGCAAGTTAGTACTAGAATTAAATAGCAACCTCAATTACCTACTTTCAAGACAAGACACAATTCAGTGCAACAACCAACTCTCTGTAACAAGATAAACATGAATACTAAAAAGAGTTCCATCAACAGACTAAACAAAAGCCAAGGCTCTTGCTAAAGACAAACTAAGACTAAAACTAAACATGGCAGTAGCTACGAAAAGATAAAGAACACACAACAGCAAAAAGATAGGCAGGAAAAATCCTATGATGTGTTCTAGATTTTGAAAGTGGAGCGTGTTTCACCTTGATCCGACGCACGGTGTGGAAGATACTGCGGGTACGGTGCCAGGGTGTTTTCTGCCAACAGGGACCTATCCGCAATTAAAATATTTCCCGAAAAAGCGATTGGGTCCCTGGCGGCGGATCTGGCCAGAGTAACTCCGGCGAGGCGGTTTCCGGCGAGGGCGCGGCTCCGGCGTGGTCTTCCGGCGGTGGCTGAGAGGAGGCGGCGACTGGTGGCGACGCACGGCGCGTCCAGGGCAGCGGGACAGCGGCCGGCGAGCTCGCGGGCGCGGGCGGCTCGGCCCGAGGCGGCTCCGGCGAGCTCGTGGTGAGGGGCGCGGCGCACGGGAGGAGGCGGCCGGGGCGTGGCGGCCGGCGGCGACAGCATGGGCGGCGGGAGGCGGACGGGCGCGGCAGGCAGGGGGTGGCCGGGCTGTCCGCCGTGGCGGCGGCGGGTGGCTCCGGCGAGCTCCGGCGGACGCGGGCCGAGGTGGCGGCGGCGGCGCTCCGGTGACGCGGGCGGCGGCGGCGCGGGGCGGCCCGGCGGCGGCGACGTGGCAGCGGGGCCCGCTAGGGTTTGGAAAGAAATAAAATAAATAAATTTGTTTTCTGAAAATATATATAGGCAGAAAAGAAAAAGGAAAAAACAATATTGGGTCCGTTTCGGACTCAAATTTCTCTCGGGCGAGAAATCATTATTGGGCCGGCTGGGTTCGGGATTTTCTTTTATTCAAAATCCGAAACTTCAAACAATTAAATCAAATCAACCGTAACTCCGAAAAATATGAATCAAAAACCTAAATTCATCAAATAATACAAAGGAATTTATTTAATGAATACATTTTCTAAAAAAGAAAATAAAAATAAAAACATTTTCTAAATACTTTATTTAAATATAAAATACTTTTCATAAATAAAATAAAATCCAATAAATTATTAAAGATATTTTTATTTGATCAAAAGCATTGACAAACCATTTCTAAATAATAAAATATAAATTTTAAAATTGTTACACCCATAAATAATTTGGTAAAATAAAAATATCCCTTTGGAACACCTTTTCAACTCTTTTAAAATATTTAATAAATCATTTTAATGAAATAAAAACTCTCTTAGCATTATAAAATCCCTAAAACAATTTTAGAGTTATTTATACTACTCATAAAAAATTTCAAAACTTTAAAGTAATATTCTAAATATTTTCCAACTTTATTAAAAGGGGTTAAGGCATTTTATATCCTCTCAAATGAATTTCCTTGAGTTGGAAAATGTTCTGAATATTCAGAAGAATTCCAATAATGATTTAAAACATTTTCCAAACTTTTAATATGTTGAAGGAGTCATATTACCTTCTCTCATTTTGTTTTGTTGGATTTTTTTTAAATAATAAATTCCAAAAACACCAATTATGAATATTAGGGAAAGTCATTTTATTCCCTCTCTTTTTAATATTCAATAAACTCCAAAAAGTTTTAAATCTCAGAGAAAATAAAACACATCAAGCAAACAATCATTATCTATTTCATTTTATTAACATTCCAAAATTCGGAGAATTTTGGGATGTTACACACTACCACCCTTAAAAGGAATATCGTCCCCGAGATTCGAAGAGGCTAGAAAGAAAAGGTTAGGGTTTGGGTCTTCATGAAAGTCCACCGATCCTCCGATGAGCTAGGGTGCTAGCACCCTTAAAAGGAATGCGACGTGGTCTTCGAAAATCTTAATCCATCGATGACGTACTTTATAGAGATTTCACCAAATCCTTTGAGGTCTTGAATCCTTAGTAAAAGGGGAGTCTTCCATACACTGAACCTTCATGGCTGACAGTCAGGCGCCAATACTAAACAACTATCGATTCTCTTTTGGTGGTCATCAAGAATGCTTTTACGGGATACCTGCAGGAAAAGGTCTTGGTCTATACTCACCGTATAACAAAAACGGTAATCTTCTACAGGGGTCACACATCGTACCATTCTATGGTTTAAGCTTTAATATCGTCGTCTCTCAAACATAGGTAAGTCACTCAAGATTTACTATCCCGCATAGCAAGAGCGAATAATAAGGGTAGTCGTCATGGTGATCAATCCATTCCGCACCCAAATCATTACCTTGTATATGGTTTAGCAAATCTCGCAATCTAACACTCGGTCATCCTCACAGGCATTGAAGAAATCCTCTTATTCATGAACTAGGTTCAGATGTATCCATGGTACTGCAAGCCAAACAAACATCTATCTTTTCTTCACAACTCTCAGGTTTACGCAAACTGCGATATACGTGTACTAGTGAACTACAACTTCCTCCAGGGTTCTTGCTCCAGCAAGATTGGGCTTGCTTGTGGTAAGATCCTAGCACACGGGGTTAACTTTGAACTTGGCATTGGTTGCATCATCTTTATTCCAATCTTGACATTAGCATCCATTGTAGTAACTTCTTCTGGGTAGGTATTGGCTTGAGGGGGAATAGAATGTAGGTAGAGAGGGAGAGAGAGATAGGGAGATATACCCATACAAACGTCACACTAGTTTTGAAACATAAGTTTTGATATGTAGCTGTTAGTAAAACCAAGAAATGACAGCTCACAAAAATGACCTAACGATAGGAATCTTGAATCTTCCAGGTCTTCGGGTCTTCAATGACGGCAGCTTCAGTTTCGCATTGTCGAAGCAATCTTCATATACTGTTGTCACTTGTCGAGTTCATTCTGCTTGTGGTTGTGTCTTCTTCAGTCTTGAAGCATACTAAACAGATGAGGGGTCTAATGAAACGTAAACTTATTCTACTCGCATAGAAGAAACACAAAGGACAACACACGACATCAATCAAAGACATATCAGGGCCACAGGGTACAAGACAAAACTTAACAAAACAATCATGGCATAAAACATTCAGTTCATCAACAGCAAAACATGCATCGATACACATCTCCAACTAACATAAAAAGGTAACATCGTACACTTAGTGCACACCTACGAACGTCTGTCCTCCAATTGAAAAACATAAGCTTCAATATGTCGATGTCTTTTCTCCCATGTTCACAACTTCTTTCTTGATTCGATAATCTCCTGGTGCATTGTCCACCAAGTAGTAGCCTCTTCTACAAAGTACTTGACACCATAGCGGACCATGTGAAAACTTCCAACCTTGTTACTGTCCATGTGCTCCTTCATACTACGAATCCATTGCTCCACCTTCAGTCTCGACATCACCCCAGAAAAGGCGAGTCCTACTCCATACTCCATCTATTAAACCATACGACGAGGTTTATGGCAAAACTATAACACCGACAAGACAACAACTAAAGATAACACCAAACATATGCACTCAAACAAGAAAGAGGTAAAAACACTTACGCGCAAACAACAACACATAACAACAATCAATGAAAAACAAAAAGTCACACCACACAAACAAATCCTAGAGTAAGGTCATATGTGCAAGACATACGATCTCATCATACTACGCGAAATTCATTCATCTAACTCCATATAAAGTTGGTGGTCTGATGCTAGGCATCATCCTTCTCAGCTAAGCTGATCTTCAAGATTCCTCTCGTAGTTCCATAACTTATTGATCACCATAAGTTACTCCTTCTAGCTCTTGTGGTACTCACTTCAATTGATCCACGAGGTTGATGATGTACTTCTCAAAAGTCATGTCTTCAGGGGCATAAGAAATTCGGAGGGGTATTTACAGTAAAACAAGATGAGGAGTTTTAAAAGATGAATAATAGATGAGAGATACTAGTGAAGAGAGTAATTAATCAAAGAGTGATAAAATAATTTTGTTCCTATGGCTTTTCCTATCCATTTTCTAGGGTCACGACCTACAGTCAACATGGGCTCTGATACCATCTGTAACGACCCGATTCACTAAGAATCCAAGTCTCTGTGCATTCTGTGCTAGTCCCTGGATCAATAGCTAGCACACACAGTACAAGATGTAATATCAAGAATAAACCACATGTCATATGTATTACATCTAAGATCCAGTATTACAATATAGCATACCTGCATAGCTCAAGGCTAGCTTACAAATAGAATACAGCGGAAAAACAATAAAAGCTTCGTGGCGTCCATCAACTCCACTGGCAAGTTGAGTATAGACATCGCAACCCTACATCGCATCACTTACTCATCGTATACAATCATGCAACACCGAAGGTTACAACCCGACAACGGGTCAGTACATCTGATTTGTACGGCAAGTCACACGAAAAAGGGTATAACAGACCTACATCTACATGCAAGGATAAGTCAAAGGAAAGGCTTATGGTTTTATTTTGCAGAAAGCTGATTTTTCCCTCACATACTACAACTAATCAAGTTTTAAATTATCTTGCTAGTCCTAAGTATGGTTGAATCGGGCTACACCAATTCCAACCATCCCTTTATTAAAAGTTTCCACTCAAATTCTTATTAAGGTGAAATATCTGTCAAGAATATCCAACAACAATAATGCCCAGTTGCTCAAAATTGTCCGTTACCGTGGACACGGCTAATCATGATCAGTTTTTACACTCTGCAGAGGTTTGTACACTTTCCCCACTGGACTCAACCCGAAGATTGAGACATAGTCTTTAAGAAGAGGTTGCCTCCACCCTTTGGTAGCCGGTACACCTATCATATCTACATCAGCTAGCTACCAGGGCTAGGTTCCCCACAACTTAGTCATCTAAGCCAGAGCCCATATAGCCAGTGGTTGTACATGGAAGCTACTAGTCACACTGTCTGTCCGATCTTTTTGAGCCTGGACGGCGCCCACTGCGTTCAGAGGGTACTCGCCATGACGCACCCGGTTCACCACCAAAACAACCATTCGGGAAGCATTTAGCCCTGGTCCATCCTTATGCAAGGCACGAGCCCCAGGATGCATTCCCTGCCCGTCCAAAGGTGATTTCTATTGAAGTTTGATAGTCAAGTCATTAATCCTCACATAGCTCAATGATAACTCAACCAATCCACGTCTACAAAGCAATAGCAATATATAACAACCACGATCCTAGGGCGACAATGAAATACAAGGTCAGAACATATGGCTATCCTACTAGGTTTAAATCATAACTAATATATAGTCCTACACATGCATAGAGTGATAATTTTCTACATGCATAATAGAAAATATAGGTTGAGGGATGGTCAAAGTGTAACTTGCCTTTTACATTCGGTGACGTTCTTCGCTCTCGCGGTCCAGTCAACTCTACTCGTCGCACTCCGAGAAAATCTATCGCAAACGAAGTATCTAGAATAAGAAATCACACCACAAGGCAAACAAAAGATCAACAAAACAAACACAAAAGGTTTTAGGAAAGTGTCGCTGTGCTCGAAGGTGATCAGTGGAAGTGACCTCGAGAGAGTCTACAGATAAAGATTCATCGGTAAGGAAATGTGATCATGGACATTATGAATTCAAGGTGAATATCATGCCCACATGACAAGTGTGTGAATCTTACCGACAACATGTCTCAAATGATCCGATATGCCAAAAGAATCACGTGAAACGGAATACTACAATCCAGGTCATAGCGAGTGCAAATTTGAATTGAATTTGAATTTAAACAGATCAAGAAACATTTTAAATTTTGTGTACACATCCTATGAACATAAATTACATGACACGAGTGATCTAACGCAAAAAGAATCACTCGATTTGGACCAACGGTTTAAAAGATACGGCCACCGGAATTTGAATTTGAATTTGAAATAACTTCAAATTCAAAATTGTGCAAAGTGTGCAAAAAGTTATACCATGCTAAAGTACAGAACAACAAGAGTGTGTAGCAAAAAGTTTCACCTCGATCCGACGCACGGTGTGGAAGATACTGCGGGTACGGCGCCAGGGTGTTTTCTGCCAACAGGGACCTATCCGCAATTAAAATATTGCTTGAAAAAGCGATCGGGTCCCTGGCGGCGGATCTGGCCAGAGTAACTCCGGCGAGGCGGTTTCCGGCGAAGGCGCGGCTCTGGCGTGGTCTTCCGGCGGCGACTGGTGGCGGCGCACGGCGCGTCCAGGGCAGCGGGGTGGTGGCCGACGAGCTCGCGGGCGCGGGCGGCTCGGCCCGTGGTCGCGGCGGGCGGCTCCGGCGTGCTTCGGCGGACGTGGGCCGAGGTGGCGGCGGCGGCGCTCCGGCGACGCGGGCGGCAGCGGCGACGTGGCGGCGGGGCCCGCTAGGGTTTGGAAAAAAAGAAATAATTTTTTTTTCTGAAAATATATATAGGCAGAAAAGAAAAACGAAAAAAAAACAATATTGTGTCACTTTTGGACTCAAATTGCTCTCGGGCGAGAAATCACTATTGTGCCGGCTGGGTTCGGGTTTTTCTTTTATTCAAAATCCGAAACTTCAAACAATTAAATCAAATCAACCGTAACTCCAAAAAATATGAATCAAAAACCTAAATTCATCAAATAATACAAAGAAATTTATTTAATGAATACATTTTCTAAAAAATAAAATAAAAATAAAAAAATTCTAAATACTTTATTTAAATATAAAATACTTTTCATAAATCAAATAAAATCCAATAAATTATTAAAAATATTTTTATTTGATCAAAAGCATTGACAGACCTATTATAAATAATAAAATATAAATTTTAAAATTGTTACACCCATAAATAATTTGGTAAAATAAAAATATCCCTTTGGAACACCTTTTCAACTCTTTTAAAATATTTAATAAATCATTTTAATGAAATAAAAACTCTCTTAGCATTATAAAATCCCTAAAACAATTTTAGTGTTATTTATACTACTCATAAATTTTTTTAAAAACTTTAAAGTAATATTCTTAATATTTTCCAACTTTATTAAAAAGGGGATAAGTCATTTTATATCCTCTCAAATGAATTTCCTTGAGTTGAAAATGTTTTGAATATTCAGAAGTATTACAATAATGATTTAAAACATTTTCCAAACTTTTAATATGTTGAAGGAGTCATATTACCTTCTCTCATTTTGTTTTGTTGGATTTTTTTTAAATAATAAATTCCAAAAACACCAATTATGAATATTAGGGAAAGTCCTTTTATTCCCTCTCTTTTTAATATTCAATAAACTCCGAAAAGTTTTAAATCCCAGAGAAAATCAAACACATCAAGCAAACAATCATTATCTATTTAATTTTATTAACATTCCAAAATTTGGAGAATTTTGGGATGTTACAATGGACATGGTGTCGAAGCTTATTCCTTGGAGCGAAGCTTTTTTACACCGAGTGACCCCTAAAAATTTATGATTCCCTGAAGCATAACTCACCGAAGGAAATGAAGAAGACAACGCAAGACTTAGTAGTTTTTGTGTAGTTCTTTTTCTATTCTTTCAGTCATAGGAAAAACCGTACTATCAAGAGGGGTTAGTAAGTCGAAACCGAAGTCATTGTGGAAAATTCTCAGGTCGAATCGTGCAAGATTCTATTTTAGAGAATACAACCAAAGTGAAGAAGGAGAAATCATCTCATAAAAGATTAAGCCGAAGGTTTCCATCATCCAACCGGGATCTTTGATTAGCACATCATTCATATTCTTCAAACATGTTATTGATGCCTTTATCATGGAATTCATCCTTAGGTATGATTGGTTACCCTCCATGGACTTATTTTGATCCATGGATGCAATACAATTTCTTACATCATGATAGGGGATTACCAAGTCACTATGCATTTGATTAGTTACATTCTTCTTGCTCATTCAAGGGGCCGAAATATTTGATTTGTTATTTCATTTGCTTGTTTCGGCTATATATGCTTTGGTGGATGAATTCTACATGTAGTTTATACTAATGGCCGATATTTGTTCTATTGTCCTAAGAATACAACTAAACATGGACGGTGTGGTTTTGTAAACATTGTTCTTAGTCCTATTGGAAACCGGGAAAAGGTGTACATTCGTTAAAAATATGTTGCATCGACCAATTCATAAGTTGCAGAATTGGTGAGTGGGATTATGCTTTGGCTAGGTATGATATAGCTAATTTGAATTTATGAGAAGCCAAATCATTCTTATTTTTATTATTAAGCATAATATTGTTATGAACCTTGTATCATTAGTGCCATGGAGATTATATTTTGGACCAAGGTTTTGGTATTGCTTTTATATCTCCTCATGGTGTTGTTTTGAAGCCTCATGCCGCTTAAATATGGTTGCAAAAAAATTCAAAGCTGATTATGATGTTATTATTCGGCCTAGAGATTTTGCTTTCTTTAGGTCCTACACATATTGAGGTTGTTGGTGATTCGTTATTAGTTGTGCATCAAATATATATGGATTTCATGTGTATTGACGAATCACTTCATATTTATGTTGATAAGTGTCTAAATATAATTTATATCTTGGGTTGCTTTAGTATTGCACATATATTTAGACATGATATTGAAAGGCAGATAAATTGGCACAACAGACATCTGGCTATCATGTTAATTATGGTGGATTTCATATTGCTCAAGAGCCGATGTTGAGTTTGCTAATATAGGGGAGACTGAACCGGAGTTCACCGTTTCGTCCACTGTTGGAGATTTTTATATGCAAGAAAAAGCAAGAATTGGAGGAAGTTCAATATTTATTGTTTACAAGATTCTCGCAAATGGGTGAACAATATGATTCAGTGGATATCTTTGAGATAGATCTTGGTATATGGGAATTATTGATGGTATTCTTATGGCTATATTCTCAAGTTCAGAAGGTTTCACCCAAGTCTGCATAAAAATGTTCAAACAAGCAATGGATGATACATGATTAATCGTGCTAATAAATAGACGATATATGATTATCGTCCCAAGAACAAAACATGGTCGATATACGTTTATCGCCCTAAGAGTATGCATGGCCGATGGAGTGTTGACATCGTCCTTAGACCCTATGTGGTACAAATTATTTTTCGGCACGCAAGTTTTGCCGAAAAACAGGTGACGTGCAGTCACAAGCACCGTTGTTTTACACCTAATGGCAACAACACATTTCCTAGTCCCTTGTTTCTATCACTCAAGACGGACATCAGGAGGCATGAACCTATTATCTAGCATAAGGATCCCTCTTGGAGTTACAACTTACTACTTGGCCAAAGCAACAAACTGTAATGGAGAACATGCATGACTAGTCAAGAACACAATATAAAAGAGATCAAAATATATTACACCCACAATCTGAACATAATCTCATAATCCATCGGATCCTAACAAACACGGCATAACATAATTGATTATGATAGACAGCTCACAAGGGCTAAACATTGAAGCAGAAGATTGGAGAGAATACATCAACTAGATTGCTGCCATGAACCCTAGGTCCAAGGAGGAACTAATCACGGAGCATCTTGGAGGCAAGCATGGTGATGGAGGAGCCCCCGGATATCAATCCTCCCTCTGGCAGGATGTCGGGATTGGAACTTCTGTTGATCCCTATCTCGGGATCCGATGGCCGCAGAACAGTGGCGTAAACGGAGAAAAGGAGTCCTCACCTGGCCAGGCGACCAAGGGGCATGGCCGCAAAGCCAGGGGAATGATCCCCTTGCCCCCCCCCTTTTTGGGCTTCAAGAGTCTTCCAACGATTAAGAATTTCAGGAAATCTTTGGAATTTTTCCGGCAATATTGTTTTTTCACCCTTTTTCTGCAATGCACAGATAAAAATAGAAAGAAAATGGCACTAGGAACTAGGTTAATAGGTTAGTCACAAATATGTTGTAAAAGGTAGGACAGTGCATCAAAACATATATCAAACTCACCAAAATAAGCATGTAACAAGCAAAAAATATAGATACATTTAGGACATATCAGTAGGTCGTGGCTCAGAAACAGGATGCTCTGGCCGCCAAAACTCCGGTCGCCGAAGCCAAGGCCAAGAAAGTTAGCGCCGAGAAGGAGGACATCACCTCGATGGACTCGCAATAGGCCCTGATCATGATGGGTTTAGGTCATGGCGACCCCATCATCATTGCCGCTCCCACCATGGTCGTGGCCACTGGCGGCACGGGCTCATCAGTTGCACCCCCCCCCCCCAATTATAGGCACAAGGAGAATGCCCATGTGCTGCTATGAACCTTTTAATTTTTTATTCTGATTGCATATTTATATTAATAGTGTTGTTTAAAACTCGGTGAATTTTTGGCCCCTTCCAACGACATCGCCTTAACAACGTTGTCGATTGATACTTTTTGAAACATCGACATAATTCTTCTTCATCTCTCTTATACTCCGTAAAAATAGCCATATATAAAATAAACCTTTTGTATTACCATGTGCCAAAAATATATAAAGAAAAATGATTATTTATATGCATCTCTTATGATTGTGTAAAACACGTGAGTTTTCAGTCCAACCCATCATAAAGCTTTACCTATCGACAATTTCAATGCGTCATCCAAAGCCATCCGTTAAGCCAAACCAAACATCTTAGTAGATGATATGGCAACAGCTACACATATGGTCGCAGGTGCATCTACCTTACGCGAACACGACAATGAAAATCCACTACCTAATGCACCTACTTCGAAAGCCCAATTATTTATTCAGACATGAGGCGGGACCTAGCTAATCAACTAAACAAATCAAGGAAGAGAAACACAAAGAAGGGAAAGCTACCTGCTAGCCATGGTTGTTGAGATGATTGTCAATGTTCAGAAGTAAGGCGGTTACTGATGTCTATACACGTTTCTATTCTTGTAGACTATGTTGGGCCTCCAAGCGCAGAGGTTTGTAGGACAGCAGCAATTTCCCTCAAGTGGGTGACCTAAGGTTTATCGAGCTTAGGGAAGTAGAGGTTGAAGATGTTCTCTCTCAAGCAACCCTGCAATTAATAAGAAAGAAGTCTCTTGTTTCCCCAACACATCTAATACAATGGTAAATTATATAGGTGCACTAGTTCAGCGAAGAGATGGTAAAATATGGGTGATAGGTGTGGCAAATCAAGGTAATATCAATCTATAATAAAAATTACAGAAAGGTAGCAAGTGACAAAAGTGAGCACAAACGGTTTAACAATGGTGAGAACATAGACCTAGGCTTCATCCTTTCACTAGTGGTAACTCCCAACAACATTAACATAGTCTAATCACATGATATTTCCACTAAAACATGCAATGGAGACGTACTCAGAGGTCATTTCTGTCGGGACCCGGAATATGCGTATGTAATTCCAGTCACAACTCAATCACATGGAGAGCCGAGAGCCGTACCCACTTGTCTAAACAGACAAGGCCAAGCACAGAACACTCTCGGAAAGCATCGTACGTGAGGGGCATCCCATCCAGGCCAGATGATCAACTGATATGGGTCCTCATCGCCCACTCACAAGTCTAAATGATTATGGGTGGTGAAATCCCATACTCATAGACAAGTCGCCTCAACCATGTTATCGATTGAATCATAACCCTTACATAAACATACTCCAGCCCAATCACTTAGTCGGGTTCTAGGGCGGGATCGATCATACAACAAAGTGTGCATGTGACAGAGTCACGAGCAATCGCATCACGATGCCCCAAGCTACGCACATCTAAGGGACACTTGGTGTATAGACGACCGCCAGCCAGATCACAACTAAGGTCTCGAAAACCCATACTAAGACATGCATGTTATAATCATACACGCAGCACACATGTATAGTATGAACAGCAGGTATCATCACATAACTCTACAAAGTACTTCTTTATTGACTTACACATAGAGCATACAAAGATCACATGTCTGTGATCAACATTACATCATACAACGGAAGCAAATTAGGTCTGAGTACAGACAAGTTTAACAAATGGCTAAGAGAAGCCTTGTTCAACATACATGCCCTTCCACGAGGGACCAGACTGCTGTCTGGGTTATGCTAACTTAGTCGACGTCGAGCTTCAGGAAGGTGACTCCATCGGGGTTTGGGTTCTCATCTAAAACATAGAATAAGCAAACGTGAGTACAAAGTCGTACTCAGCAAGACTTACATCAGAACTATACTACTCATGCTCAATTATCAAGGTAAAGGGAGGTGGGGTTTCAACATGCAGAAGTGCCAGCTTTGACTTGGCTAGTCTTGTACTACGAATACCAGACTTGAGGTAAGAAGCGTACACGAGTCCACTACCAAGTCTCCAACCACGACACCACTATGGTTACTTCCTCGACTTCCCCACGAGGAGCACACCATAGCACTCACGCTTATCTTGCGAGTTTTAGAAGTATCCATTCAAGTTGTCTAATAATCAAGCACAACTTTCCAAGTAGTCCCTTACCGCGGACGCGGCTATTCGAATAGTTTTCTTAACCCTGCAGGTGTGTACTGCTACACACATGAAACCATCAGTTACCACCGGGATCACATCACCTTCAAGCGGGTGTCGGCGAGGATAATTTCCACAACTTTTACCTCACAGCCAATTCTAATCCAGGAATCAAGCATCTGAGTTGCTCACCGCTCAAGAGTCCGGCCGGGTCAACGATACGGGCTCAGACGATGCAGGCGACCGAGACGCCACCTTAGCAGATGGTTTACTGTGTCAGAGGTCCACCCACATATCTAAATGATGAAAACTTTCATTCATTCTTTTTCTATGCATATGCCAAATGGAAAGCCTGAACTAGTGACTCCTGGACTTGAACTGGGGTGAGTTAGTAGGCTGAGCGGGGGTCCATGTGCCCAACATGTGGTAGTACTCTTCGTCTTGGATCACCACACAAGAACTCGGGCTGAAGGCGGTGTTCAACGAGACACTGTGCGCTCCTACACAACCTCTCATCGTTCACCTTTGTTTAGGGTAGATTCACCAACACGTTAACAACAGCAACACTGTGAACATTCCATCCCGACTCACAATCAAAGTAACCTCATTGTATCACTAAGAAGCAATAAGCAATAACAGTTGCAGGGGCCACATGCTCATCATTCAACTCCTATATCTGCTAGGATTGTGGTTTGCTTAATACGGTGACAAAATGATAGGTCATGCATCGGAATGGGTTTAACTATACGAAAGAATCGATAACAAGGTGATCTCCTAAACATGCATAAGTGAGACTGAGAGGGAAGTGGGATTTTATAGACATGATCAATGGGGTTTGCTTGCCTTGCTGACGATACACGGTCTTAACGGTGGTCTTTTTCTTCTTCGGGGGTGATCACCGTCTCGGAAGCACTGTTACCGGCACAATCATCAACAAAGGGGGCCAACATTGAATTTAAATGCACAAGCACATGTTTATGTTGTCACATGATGTGAAAGGTATTGATGTGACCTAGGTTCAATTTGTCACATGTTAATTGAAGTTGATTTGAAAAGTTAATTCAAATTCAAACTCCAAATGGTATTCAAATTAGGTCAACTTGCATTTGATAATGTTTGTTCATTGTAATCCATGTGATCATGTGTGTGATATGCCTCTGATGTACATGTGATCATATTTGCATTGCATTGGTTGAAGTTGGAGTAGCATTTGAATTTAATTTGATTTAGTTCCAATTAAACCAAATAGCAAAAGCTACTGGTCCCATTTTAAAAACAACTCCAACATAGTTGAAAGTTGGTTATTTGGATAGAGAATTTTCTGCTGATCATTTTTCATATATTATTTGTCCAATTTGGAGTTAATATGAATTAGTTATGATTTTGTAAAGTTTAACCATTTTTTTGGATTTTTCTCTGATTTCTCTAATTCTTTTAAATCTTTTCTTTTATTGCATCAGCAAAGCGTCATCATGACATCAGGGAGGCTCTGACATGTGGGTCCACCCTGTAAGCCTCACAGGGGTTAATCCCCTCTGTTTGATTTAAATAACAGTGATTAATTAATAGGGCAGGGCCCACCTGTCATAGGCTATTAGGGGGGATTACTGGGTTAACCACCCCAGCTCGCCGGCGGCTCGTCGCCGGTGCCACTGCGCACGACGGTGGCACGCCGGAACAGGGTTCCCGGCCACAGGAAGGGCAGAGGAGGGTACCAGGGGGTAGCCCGTGCTTGCCCGCTTCACCCAGCACCCACGGGGAGGCTCGGGAGTGGCCGGAGCTTCGCCGGCGACGTGCTCGGGCGGCAGCCGTAGCATGGCCGTGATGGTATCGGCGTTAGAGGACGCGGGGAGAAGTGCTAGTAGAGGGGAAAGACACGGGATCTCACCACGATCACGCTGGTGAGGTCGGGGAGGCCGAGGAAGGTCTGACGGCGGCGAATCAAACCGGGGAAGCACGGCGGCCGACGTTGAAGACGACGAAGGGGGCGGTGGCGCTGGAGCTCCTCGGGCCGATTCCTTGCGCAAGGTGATGTAGTCGAGGACGGCGGAGGCGAGGGACAAGATGGCGAGGCTTCTCGTCGGCGTTGTCCGTGATGGCGCACGGTGGCGCTCTCTAGAGCTTCACGGTGGCGCGCGTAAATGGATGAGCGAGGGCGGGCCAGTGACGTAGGAGAGGGGGAAAGGGATGAGGATGACCAGGGGGGTCTCCTGGACACGCAGATGACGATTGGGGAGGCAGGCAGTTGGCCACGGCGACGGCGGTGGCCGCGGCATGCTCGACACACACCTGTGTGCTCGCCGTCCTGAGAAGACGACAAGAGGGTGGAGTGGGCTTGGGTCGGCCTGGGTAAGTTGGGCTAGATCCAGGTAGGCCTTTTTCTTATTTCTCTTTTTGTTTTATTTTCTGCTATTTGTTTTGTCTTAGCTAAATAAATAGCTAGACATTTTATAAAATGTTGTAACTTTTTATATGGCCTCACAATATAATAGGCTAGCCACTTGTAAAGTTTGAACATTTTTTTAATTCAAATAATTTGAACATTAATTCAAATAGGGGTTTAATTTAATTTCCAAGCCCTGTTTGGAATATTTGAAAAATATTGGTGCATGCAGTGGGACCCACTTCACTTTATATGTGATCATGCATATTTATAAGACTTCAAAAATACCAGAGGAATTTTTGGAAGCAATTTTTATCTGGCCTTTTGAATTGAATTCTCTAGGGCTTTTCTTTTCCCCAATTTTGAATTTCTTTTGAAATTTTCACATGATGCAAAGGGGCACTCAAACCCTAGCACTTACCCAAGTTGGGGTTCTGACAACTCACCCCCACTCAAAAGAATCTCGTCCCGAGATTCAGAAGCCGTCGGGAGGAAGGTTGGGTACTCGGCACGGAGGCGGTCTTCTCTTTCCTAGGTTGCTTCTTTCTCGGAGTGATGTGACCACTGCACTTTGAGGAACTTGATCTTCTGACGACGAGTGACATGCTCTGCTGAATCGAGAATATGAACAGGGTACTCTCGATAAGAAAGGTCATCTTGGAGATCAAGCGTTTCATGGTCGACTTCGCGGATGGGGTCCTTGAAGCAACGCCTGAGTTGTGACACATGGAATACATCATGTACTCGGGAAAGGTGAGGGGGTAGTTCAAGTTGGTAGGCAATTTCTCCACGTTTAGCGAGAATGCGGAAAGGTCCGATGTAACGTGGGGCCAACTTCCCTTTGAAACCAAATCTTTGGGTTCCCTTCAGAGGAGTAACCCGAAGGTAAGCCTTCTCATCCAGATTGTTGCATTCTTGCCTATGGTGACGATCATAGTAGCTTTTCTGACGAGACTGGGCGGCTTTCAATCGATCACCATAATGCGAACTTGCTCTTCTGCTTCCTTGATCATATCCAGTCCAAGGAATTGTCTTTCACCGGTTTCTAACTATTTTAGGGGTGTTCGACATCGTCGTCCATAGAGGAGTTCAAAAGGAGCCATGTTCAGACTAGATTGGAAATTGTTGTTATAAGCAAATTCGGAAAATGGAAGAGACTTCTCCCAATTCTTTCCGAAAGATATAACACAAGCTCTGAGTATGTCTTCAAGAATTTGGTGAACCCTCTCAACTTGACCGCTAGACTGGGGATGGAAAGCTGTGCTAAAGGAGAGATGAGTTCCCATAGCATTCTGGAAGCTTCCCCAGAATCTAGAGGTGAAAAGGCTACCACGATCAGAATTGATTTCCAAAGGAACACCGTGAAGAGACACGATTCTAGAGACATACAACTCCGCCAACTGACTAGCAGTTATAGACTCGCGAACAGGAAGGAAGTGGGCAACTTTGGAAAGTCGATCAATGACAACGAAGATGACATCATTTCCTTTCTGGATTTTTGGAAAGCCGGTGATGAAGTCCATACCGACTTTGTCCCATTTCCACTCGGGAATAGGCAAAGGTTGAAGAATACCAGCAGGTCTTTGGTGTTTGGCCTTAATGCAACGACAAACATCACATTCGGCAACATATCGAGCAATGTCTCTCTTCATCCTAGTCCACCAAAATCTCTGGCGTAGATCTCGGTACATTTTTGTGCTACCGGGATGAACTGAGAGGGGTGTGTCATGAGCTTCCTTAAGGATGAGTTGCCTTATATCCCTATTCCTAGGTACTACCAAACGATTTTCAAAGAATACCGTTCCTTTGCTATCTGTGGAGAAACATTTAGCAACTCCGCTAGCAATGTTCTCCTTGATCCGGTGAACACCTCGTGCACGCCTTTGGGCAACTATGATTTGATCCTCAAGGGTTGGTTTCGCCACCAAGTTGAAAAGAGATCCACGAGGAACAATCTCGAGGTTGAGCTTTCGAAATTCCTCATGAAGAAGTGGTTGATACTGTTGTAACATGAGGTTGTTACAATACGACTTACGACTTAGTGCATCATCCATGACATTGGCTTTGCCTAGGGTGTAAGAAATTCCGAAGTCATAATCTTTTATCAACTCTATCCAGTGTCTTTGCCTGAGATTAAGATCTGACTGGGTGAATATGTATTTGAGGCTTTGGTGGTCGGAATAGATCTCACAACGATTACCAAGGAGGTAATGTCGCCAAGTTGTCAGGGCATGAACTACGGCAGCAAGTTCAAGATCATGGGTAGGATAGTTCTCTTCATGTGGACGCAACTGGCGTGAAGCATAAGCTACCACATGTCTATCTTGCATAAGTATGCATCCTAACCCTTGCCGTGAAGCATCACAATAGATCTCGAAATCCCTTTTGGTGTCTGGAGGCGCAAGTATGGGTGCAGAAGTCAATCTTCTTTTTAGCTCTTGAAAGCTTTCCTTGCACTTGGGGGTCCATTCGAATTTCTTATCTTTCTTGAGGAGTTCAGTCAGAGGCTTTGCAACTTTGGAGAAGTTCTCAACGAAGCGGCGACAATAGCTTGCTAAGCCAAGAAAACTCCTAACTTGCTTAACCGATTCAGGTGGATTCCAGTCAAGGACGGCCTGAACTCTCTCGGGATCGACAGGAATGCCTTTTGCAGAAATCACGTGGCCTAAGTAGGTAACTTTTGGTAGCCAAAATTCACACTTGGAGAACTTGGCATAAAGGCGGTGCTCTCGAAGTTTCATCAATACCAGCCTAAGATGCTCGGCATGTTCTTCTTCGTTCTTCGAGTATATAAGGATGTCGTCGAGGTAAACCACGATGAACTTGTTCAAATACTCCGTGAAGATCGAGTTCATCATGCATGAAAAAGTAGCGGGGGCATTGGTTAAACCGAAGGACATAACGGTGTACTCATAAAGACCATAATGAGTAGTGAAAGCCTTTTTTGGAATGTCCTCGTTTCGGATTTTGATTTGATGATAGCCTAATCTCAAATCCATCTTGGAGAAGATAGAGGATCCAGCAAGTTGATCATAAAGATCTTTGATCCTGGGCAGTGGGTACTTGTTCTTTATCGTCGCTAGATTTAGCGGGCGATAGTCTACGCACATCCTTTCTGTTCCATCTTTCTTCGTTACGAACAGAACGGGGCAACCCCATGGCGATGAGCTAGGGCGGATGAAGCCTTTTGCCAACAAAGCTTCAAGTTGGATTTTAAGCTCAGCTAACTCACGTGGGGCCATTTTGTATGGGCATCTGGAAATTGGGGCGGTTCCTGGCATAAGATAAACTATGAATTCTACACATCTGTTGGGTGGCTAGGTTTAAGGGGTTGGATCTCAGGATAGCTTCCTAGAGGATGACCAAGGTTTACTAGGGGCTACAACAGATATGTTAGAGTAGCAAAGTACCCCGAGATGATGATTAGTGTGGTTATTCTGGCTAGAAGACATCTAAACTGGGAGGAAGAACTGCAAATGAATCACTATAGGTTTCTAGAACAAAACCTACAACAAACTCTAGAGAACTGTCGGGCATGCCACCTAATAATTCTTATGGAAAGACAACCGAAATGGAGGAAAGGATTTTGAAAATGCATCAGATTATGAAGGAACCTGGAATGACTCGGACAGCATAACGACTGTAATTGCAAGAGAAATGGAAACCCTCACAACAATTCAACAACACTTACATAAGAAGTTCAAAACATGAAGCACAATGACTCTAGACAACCGAACACAACTTACCTACGGCTAGAAGGAAGCACTCAACGAGATGTTCTGGGAAGACATAGATGAGCCTAGTCCTATCATCCGTAGAATAGATAAGGGTGACTCAGAACTCAGATCGATGAGGGTAAGGAGAAAAAGAAGCCTTACGTTGTTCCCTTTATACCCAAGTAACTATATAACTATAGAATGCTAGACTCGACTTCGACCAAGGGTTTGATAATCCTACAAACAGTCCTGCTCTGATACCAAGTCTGTCGGGACCCGGAATATGCGTATGTAATTCCAGTCACAACTAAATCACATGGAGATCCGAGAGCCGTACCCACTTGTCTAAGCAGACAAGGCCAAGCATAGAACACTCTCGGAAAGCATCATACGTGAGGGGCATCCCATCCAGGCCGGATAATCAACTGAGATGGATCCTCATCGTCCGCTCACAAGTCTAATTTATTATGGGTGGTTAAATACCATACTCATAGACAAGTCGCCTCAGCCATGTTATCGATTGAATCATAACCCTTACATAAACAGACTCCAGCCCGATCACTTAGTCGGGGTCTAGGGCGGGCTCGATCATACAACAAAGTGTGCACATGACAGAGTCACGAGCAATCGCATCGCGATTCCCCAAGCTGCGCACATCTAAGGGCCACTTGGTGTATAAAAGACCGCCAGCCAGATCACAACTAAGGTCTCGAAAACCCATACTAAGACATGCATGTTATAATCATACACGCAGCACACATGTCTAGTATGAACAGCAGGTATCATCACATAACTCAACAAAGTACTTCTTTATTGACTTACACATAAAGCATACAAAGAACACATGTCTGGGATCAAAATTACATCATACAGCGGAAGAAAATTAGGTCTGAGTACAGAAAAGTTTAACAAATGGATTAGAGAAGCCTTGTTCAACATACATGCCCTTCCACGAGGGACCAGACTGCTGTCTGGGTTATGCTAACTTAGTGACTCCATCGGGGTCTGGGTTCTCATCTAGAACATAGAATAAGCAAACGTGAGTACAAAGTCGTACTCAGCAAGACTTACATCAGAACTATACTAATCATGCTCAAGTATAGAGGTAAAGGGAGGTGGGGTTTCAACATGCAGAAGTGCCAGATTTGACTTGGCTAGTCCTGTACTACGAATACCAGACTTGAGGCAAGAAGCGTACACGAGTCCACTACCAAGTCTCCAACCAATACACCACTATGGTTACTTCCTCGACTTCCCCACGAGGAGCATACCATAGCACTCACGCTTATCTTGCGAGTTTTAGAAGTATCCATTCAAGTTGTCTAATAATCAAGCACAGCTTTCCAAGTAGTCCCTTATCGCGGACGCGGTTATTCGAATAGTTTTGTTAACCCTGCAGGGGTGTACTGCTACACACATGAAACCATCAGTTACCGCCGGGGTCTCGTCACCCTTCAAGCGGGTGTCAGCGAGGATAATTTCCACAACTTTTACCTCACAGCCAATTCTAATCCAGGAATCAACCATATGAGTTGCTCACCGCTCAAGAGTCCGGCCGGGTCAACGATACAGACTCAGACGATGCAGGCGATCGAGACGCCACCTTAGCAGATGGTTTTACTGTCTCACAGGTCCACCCACATATCTAAGTTATGCAAACTTTCATTCATTCTTTTTCTATGCATATGCCAAATGGAAAGCCCGAACTAGTGACTCCTGGACTTGAACTGGGGTGAGTTAGTAGGCTGAGCGGGGGTCCATGTGCCCAACATGTGGTAGTACTCTTTGTCTTGGATCACCACACAAGAACTCGGGCTTAAGGCGGTGTTCAACGAGACAACCCACTGTGCACTCCTACACAACCTCTCATCGTTCACCTTTGTCTAGGGTGGATTCACCAACACGTTAACAACAGCAACACTGTGAACATTCCATCCTGACTCACAATCAAAGTAACCTCATTGTATCACTAAGCAGCAATAAGCAATAACAAATGCAGGGGCCACATGCTCATCATTCAACTCCTATATCTGCTACGATTGTGGTTTTCTTAATACGATGACAAAATGATAGGTCATGCATCAGAATGGGTTTAACTATACGAAAGAATCGATAACAAGGTGATCTCCTAAACATGCATAAGCGAGACTGAGAGGGAAGTGGGATTTTATAGACATGATCAATGGGGTTTGCTTGCCTTGCTGACGATACACGGTCTTAACGGTGGTCTTCTTCTTCTTCGGGGGTGATCACCGTCTCGGAAGCACTGTTACCGGCACAACATCAACAAAGGGGGCCAACATTGAATTTAAATGCACAAGCACATGTTTATGTTGTCACATGATGTGAAAGGTAGTGATGTGACCTAGGTTCAATTTGTCACATGTTAATTGAAGTTGATTTGAAAAGTTAATTCAAATTCAAACTCCAAATGGCATTCAAATTAGGTCAACTTGCATTTGCTAATGTTTGTTCATTGTAATCCATGTGATCATGTGTGTGATATTCCTCTGATGTACCAGTGATCATATTTGCATTGCATTGGTTGAAGTTGGAGTAGCATTTGAATTTAATTTGATTTAATTCCAATTAAACCAAATAGCAAAAGCTACTGGTCCCATTTTAAAAACAACTCCAACATAGTTTAAAGTTGGTTATTTGGATAGAGAATTTTCTTCTGATCATTTTTCATATATTATTTGTCCAATTTGGAGTTAATATGAATTAGTTATGATTTGCTAAAGTTTAACCAATTTTCTGGATTTTTCTCTGATTTCTCTAATTCTTTTAAATCTTTTCTTTTATTGCATCGGCAAGGCGTCATCATGACTTCAGGGAGTCCCTGACCAGTGGGTCCACCCTGTAAGCCTCATAGGGGTTAATCCCCTCTGTTTCATTTAAATAACAATGATTAATTAACGGGGCAGGGCCCACCTGTCATAGGCTATTAGGGGGGCTTACTGGGTTAACCACCCCAGCTCGCCGGCGGCTCATCGCCGGTGCCACTGGGCACGGCGGTGGCACGCCGGAACAGGGTTCCCAGCCACGGGAAGGGCAGAGGAGGGTACCGGGGGGTAGCCCGTGCTTGCCCGCTTCACCCAGCACCCACGGGGAGGCTCGGTAGTGGCCGGAGCTTCGCCGGCGACGTGCTCGGGCGGCAGCCGTAGCATGGACGTGATGGGATCGGTGTTAGAGGCTGCAGGGAGGAGCGCTAGAAGAGGGGAATGACGCGGGAGCTCACCACGATCACGCTGGTGAGGTCAGGGAGGCTGGGGAAGGTCTGACAGCGGCGAATCAAACCGGGGAAGCACGGCGGCCGACGTTGAAGACGACGAAGGGAGCGGCAGCTCTGGAGCTCCTCGGGCCGATTCCTTGCGCAAGGTGACGTAGTCGAGGAAGACGGAGGCGAGGGACATGATGGCGAGGCTTCTCGTTGGCGTTGTCCGCGATGGCGCACTTTGGCGCTCTCTGGAGCTTCACGGTGGCGCATGTAAACGGATGAGCGAGGGAGGGCCGGTGACGTAGGAGAGGGGGAAAGGGGTGAGGATGACTAGGGGGGTCTCCTGGACACGCAGATGACGACGGGGAGGCAGGTAGCTGGCCACGGCGACGGCGGTGGCCGCAGCATGCTCGACACGCACCTGTGTGCTCGCCGTCCTGGAGAAGACGACAAGAGGGTGGAGTGGGCTTGGGCCGGCCTGGGTAAGTTGGGCTAGGTCCAGGTAGGCCTTTTTCTTATTTCTCTTTCTCTTTCTATTTTCTTGTATTTGTTTTGTCTTAGCGAAATAAATAGCTAGACATTTTATAAAATGTTGTAACTTTTTATATGGCCTCACAATATAATAGGCTAGCCACTTGTAAAGTTTGAACATTTTTAAAATTCAAATAATTTGAACTTTAATTCAAATAGGGGTTTAATTTAATTTCCAAGCCATGTTTGGAATATTTGAAAAATATTGGTGCATGCAGTGGGACCCACTTCACTTTATATGTGATCATGCATATTTATAAGACTTTTCAAAAATACTAGAGGAATTTTGGAAGCAATTTTTATCTGGCCTTTTGAATTAAATTCTCGAGGGATTTTATTTTCCCCAATTTTGAATTTCTTTTGAAATTTTCACATGATGCAAAGGGGCACTCAAACCCTAGCACTTACCCAAGTTGGGGTTCTGACAATTTCTTTGTGATCAAGAGAGGACGAGAATTATGTAGGCCTTCAAAAGCGCACCTCAAAGTTCGTAGTTCTCATCTATGGATTTCCCAATGTCACCGAGGCCATCCAAAGAGACTACCACAACACCAAAATATATCTCAAAGATAGTCAAAGAAAAACACCAAGAGACTTTTCGGGGGGATGGCCCAGCACCATGACCCGACGTACATAAGAACCGGGCCGACTCATCAAGGAGAAGGCCCAAAAGGCGGCTCGGCCCGAACCGAGTCACGTCATCATGAAGACAGAAGGTTGTAGAAGGAAATAGACTTACCTTGTGTAATAAGGTAATTATGTTGTAGAATTAGACTAGGACTCCGTCTAGTATGGAAGTGGTACTCATGTAAACAAGGGACCTGGCATCTATATAAGCCGGCACCCTTGGACCCAACAGGGACAACTCAACTTAGATCCTCTCGAGGCATAGGCAACGATCTCGCACCTTTGTGTTCGAGAAGTCGACACCCCATAATAGAAAAGCAGGAGTAGGTATTTACCTTTCGAGGGGCCGAAACATGGGTAAATCTCGTGCTTGCGTTCTTGCCGACTCACCTCCTCAAAACCACCTCGCAGCAAAGGTCCCACACTAAGTTCTCTAATGAGGACATCTGCCGTGACTTTCCCACGACAGTTGGCGCCCACCGTGGGGCCTGCGCATGCAGGTGCCGCGATCTTGGAGGAAGCCCGGCAAGGTATGGACGATTTCACAGTCGATTGGATCGCCCGAAACCAGCGCAAGAAGTTTTGCATCTACAATACCACCTGTGTCCCGCAGATCGATTCCATCAAGTCGGCCTATCGGACCCCGGTCGGTCTCAACTGCCACCTCATCAGAGGGTCGGATGGATCTGAATCAGAATCCGACGAAACTGAGGGTCGGCTACGAGCCGAATCGAGACATATTTTTATCGGAGTTGTCAGTGGATCTCAAAAGCCAGATATTTCGGTCAAAACCCTAGACCGCAACAATCCAACGGAATCTTACAATGATGAATCCACCCGTTCGATTGATGGAAACCGTCTCAGGCCTGAGACAGAATAGTATGATCCTAAACACCCTTGTTTTCCGAGGGCCATGGAAGGGGACGACGCATCACGGCTCCCAGAAAAAGTTCATATGAAGAAGACGTTGACTACACAAGAACAACCAGTCCCTTGGGAGAAACCCGGCATGAAGAAGCTCCATAAAATCTCCCTTAGTTCAACAGTTCGACTAATCAAAGTCCAGAACCGACTCCTAATAAGAGACCAGATCAGCAGAGACCTGAAACCGGCTCAACAACAGTTAGGGATACATGACTCATGTCACCCGTATCTCATGCAGCCAGTGGAAGCCGGCAGGAACGCCGCGAAAAGATGACTGAGCGTCAAAAACCCGCTTGGTCGCAAAGGGAAAACTCCTGGGAACGTGAGCATCTCAAGGAACGCTCTCGACCTTCACAAGATATCCAATCACGAGAGGCACATCCAAAAACCGAACTCCCAGGTGCAGACGACCGACGCAGGCTCATGATCCGTGTGTTGGACCATATGAAGGTAGTAGCGGAAGACCTGAGGGACTCGTATATGCTGTCAGCAGATATGTCAACTCTGATGAAGCAAAAAACAAAGGAATTCAAAAGCAAAGGCCGGGCAGCACTGAAAAACGCAAGAGTACTGAGAAACTTGAAGGATACAACAAACCCGACTCGCGGAATTTAGGAAATTCTATGAGGCCAGATAAAAAGAGTCGGCCACATAACTCTGAAGAAGCTATACAAGGACCCTGCCCAAAACACTCCAGACTGGGATGCCTTGCAAACCATTCTTGGGGACAGTGTTATCACATGCTTGCATTCAAACAACAATGGGCTAAGGATAACGAATGCCTCAACCCTCTTGAAGAACAAACAGTGGCCCGCTACAACTAAAGGACTCCAGATTCACGAAATTTTGGTCTTACACCCTATGTAGTTGGCTTGGGTGGTCAATCGTCGAGCTACTGGTAAGATAGCCCAAAAAATTTCTTATAATAAGTATAAAGTTGTCCCGTGAAACCTGTCATCTGGTCAAATGGGCGAAGATTAGGCGTCCACGAGCTCGATACTTATAAGAGCCTTGGGGAATGCACAGCTCCGTCACTTTTTATACGTCCAAAATGTATCACTATTTTATATTGTAATCCACCCCTATTCATTGATATATTTCATGTTATGATGTTGTTCTTATGTTGTTTTGGCTTGTTTTACACAGTTTGCAACTTTCCAGTGCCGAAACAGCAGACGCACGATTCAGCGGAGAAAAGTGGACATTGAGTTTGCCGAAATAGAACATCTCCAAATACTCTGAAAATCAACGAGGGATGTTTTCCAGAAGATTAACGAAGCTTCACCGAAAAGATGGCAAAGGGGGGCCACCAAGTGCCCAGGCGCCCCCCATGGCGCGGCCCCCACCAGGGTCGCGCCGGGAGGCCGTGTGGACCCCTAGGGCCACTCCCGGCTCCCCCTTCTGGCCTATATATTCATCGTCATCTAAAAACCCTAAAAGGAGAGGATTTTTTCGACTTCCGACGCCGCTCCGTGGAGGAAACCTACAAAGAAGAAAATACATCTCCGGCGGGCAGATTCCGCCGGGGAGAACACCTCCCGGAAGGGGAGATCATCACCATCGTCACGGGCATCATCGAGATCATCATTAACATCATCCCCAACATCAGCACCATCCCCATATTCATCCTACCTCATCTCACAATTGCAACTAGTGTTGTAATCCGTACTATCTATCCTCTCTACTCTACCGGTGTTGATTACTCTTTTGTGGTGAATGCTATTGAGTTTTGTTGTAGAAATATTGCTATGTCCAGATTGTTCATCATCTATTTATCACCACTGATCATGATCTCTTTTATTTCTTGTGAGTAGTTACTTTAGTTCTTGAGGACATGGGAGAAGTCTAGTTGTTAGTAGTCATTTGATGTTGAAGTAATATGTGTTATTTGATATTTAAGTTGTGTTGTTTTTTTCCTAGTGGTGTTGTGTAATTCGAACGCACAACACTTCGCCTTTCTAAGGACATAGGGGAATGCATTGTGTAAAAAGAATGCTTACGGTGGGTTGCCGAAGTGACAGAAACCTGAACCCCAGTTCGCACACTTTTGCACAAGGGAATAATGGATCCTTGATCGTATTGCTATGGTTAGGCTTTTTCCTTAATTTCTACCTAGTATATGCGGATGCTTGCAAGGTGTTTAATCATAAGAGTGCACTTATATTAGTCTAGAGGTTGTACTAGCATAGATCCACCCACTCAACACTTATCAACACAAAACATAATAAGGAATATGGCGAAAGCACGTGACTACCTCTCCCGTGTATCCTCAAGAACACTTTAGCCTTTATAAGTTCAGATGCCAGGATTATCCTCTGCTCAAAAGGATTGGCCCACTTGCTGCTCCTCAGTTCATTTTACTTTCCTTGTTTTTACATTCTTGTTGCTTATACCGAAAAGCCCCTAAAAAGTTATCTTTCAGTGCTTGCAACTATTCCTGTCGGGACCCGGGGTTTGCGTATGTAATTGCAGTCACAACTCAATCATATGGAGAGCCGAGAGTCGTTCCCACTTGTCTAAGCAGACAAGGCCAAGCACGGAACTCTCTCGGAAAGCATCGTACGTGAGGGGCATCCCATCCAGGCTGGATGATCAACTGAGATGGTTCCTCATCGCCTGCTCACAAGTCTAAATGATTATGGGTGGTGAAATCCCATACTCATAGACAAGTCGCCTCAACCATATTATCGATTGAATTATAACACTTACACAAACAGACTCCACCCCGATCACTTAGTCGGGGTCTCGGGCGGCCTCAATCATACAACAAAGTGTGTCACGTGACAGAGTCACGAGCAATCGCATCGCGATGCCCCAAGCTGCACACATCCAAGGACCACTTGGTGTATAAAAGACCGCCAGCAAGAACACAACTAAGCTATCGAACCCCACACTAAGACATGCATGTTATAATCATACACGCATCATACATATCCAGTGTAAACAGCAGATACACATTGCATGAACTCTACAAAGTATATCTTACTGACTTACACATAGGGTAAACAAAGATCATATGACTATGATTCATCATTACATCAAACAACGGAAGAAAAATAGGTCTGAGTACAGACAAGTTTAACAAAGGGCTTAGTGAAGCCTTGTAAACACACGTGCCCTTCCACAAGGGACCAGACTGGGTTCCCATTGGGCTACAAAGGTCAACGTCGAGCTTCAGGAAGATGGCTTCATCGGGTTCTGGGTTCCCATCTAAAACATAGAATAAGAAAACGTGAGTACAAAGTCGTACTCAGCAAGACTTACATCAGAACTATACTACTCATGCTCAAGTTTCAAGGTAAAGGGAGGTGGGGTTTCAACATGCAGAAGTGCCAGCTTTGACTTGGCTAGTCCTGTACTACGAGTACCAGACTTGAGGTAAGAAGCGTACATGAGTCCACTACCAAGTCTCCAACAAATACACCACTATGGATACTTCCTCGACTTCCCCACAAGGAAGCACGCCATAGCACTCACGCTTATCTTGCGAGTTTTAGATTATCCATTCAAGTTGTCTAATAATCAGGCACAGCTTTCCAAGTAGTCCATGACCGCGGACGCGGATATTCCAATAGTTTTGTTAACCCTGCAGGGGTGTAAACTCCACACACATGACCATCAGTTACCGCCAGGTCTCGTCACAATTCAAGGGGTGCCGGCGAGGATGTTCACCACGACACTTCGCTCACAACCGGTCTATTCCAGGAGTCGACTATCTGAGTTTGTCACCGCTCGAGAGTCCGGCCGGATCAACGATACGGACTCAGAAAATGTAGGCAACCGAGACGCCACCTCTAACAGATGGTTTCACTGCCTCACAGATCCACCCACATATCTAAGATGATGCAACACTTCACTCACTCTTTTTCTATGCATATGCCAAATGGAAGGCCCGAACTAAAGTGACTCCTAGACGTCAACACGAATCAAGGTACTAGGCCGAGAGGGGTCAGTGAGCCCAATGTGTGGTTGTACTCTTTGTCTTGGATTACCATACAAGAACTCGGGCTTAAGGCGGTGTTCAACGAGACAACCCACTATGTACTCCGACACAGCCTCTCATCGTTCACCTTGTATTAGGGTAGATTCACCAACACAGTTTCACCTTCATCAACACCATTTTCACTATCATCCCGACTCACATCAAAAGTATCCTCATTGTAAACTCTAAGCTGTAACAGTTGCAGGGGCCTCATGATATCAATCAACTCCTATGTCAGCTAGGATTGTGGTTTGATTACTACTGTGACAAGATGATAGCTCATGCATCGGATATGGGTTCAACTATGCGGTAGAATCGATAACAAGGTGATCTCCTAAACATGCATAAGCGAGACTGAGAGGGAAGTGGGATTTTATAGACACGATCAATGGGGTTTGCTTGCCTTGCTGACGATACACGGGTTTAACGGACTTCTTCTTCTTTGTGGGTGATCACTGTCTCGGAAAGTCTGTTACCGGAACAATCATCAACAAAGGGGGGGACAACATTGAAATAGAATGCACAAGCACATGATATAGTTGTCCATGATGTGAATGCTACTGGTTTGTGGAAAATTCATCGTATTTGAAGTGTATTGCATTTGGAATGCAAATTAAAACTTCAAATTCAACTTCAAATTATGCCATATGCATGTTTGCTACTGTTCACCCTTTTTAAAATGGTCAAACATAGAAAAAGTGGCATATTCATAATCCTTGCATTTTTTTGATAATTTTCATATATTATATGTCCAATTTGGAGTTAGTATGAATTTTCTATGATTTTTCAATGTTAATATCTTTTTCTGGATTTTTATGAATTCTTTTAATTTGGAAAAAGGGATTATTGCGTCATGCTGGCATCAGCATGACGTGGGGGGGTCTGACCCGTAGGCCAGCCCGGTCAGAGACTCAGGGGGTTAACCCCGGTTCAATTAATTAACAGTGAGTTAATTAGGGGGGTTGGGCCCACCTGTCAGTGAGGGTTAGGGGGGTTCGGCATAACGGCCTGGGCGGCCGGCAGCTCAACGTCGGCGTCACAGGGACGGCGGCTCCTCGCCGGAACAGGCTCCCGGCCACGGGATGGCTCGCAAAGGGCAGCAAAACGATGCCCTCGCACGCACGCATCCAAAGGGGCACACGGGGAGGCTCGAGGAGCACGGAGGAGGCCTCCACGACGGCCATGTGATGGCTTCTCGCCCTTCGTTGGTTACCCCAAGTGGAAGGTTTGAGATGTAGTGCAGCAGCAGTTTTCCCTCGGTGAAGATACGAAGGTTTGTCTCCAGTAGGACTCTGGAGATGATAAGTAGGTGTCAGCGGCGCAACTGACGCGGACCTGCACACAGACACAGATAACTTTCTTCCCAACGAAGTTCAGAGAGGTTGTCAATCTCTCCGGTCTTGTTGTTCACAAAGGATAAAACGCAAGGGATAATGATAGCAAGTAAAAGCAGTAAAGTAAATATAGCTTGGAAACAGTAATGAGGATATGGACCGGGATACGTGATGTTCACTAGTGATGTCTCTCTCCCAAAAGACGATAAAACTGCTATGCGAGGTAAACAAATTACAGAAGGGCAATTGACAGGATTATGAACGCACCACAATGCTAACTATGCTACAAAAGAAAGGAAGAGGCTCAAAAGCACGGGCAGTACGCCAAAATAAGTAGACTTAAATCCATCTGCATCTACTACTAATCATCCACCTTGAAATATCTATCCAGAACATCTCGCTGGTATTAAGTTGCGAGCCCCACCCAAAGTGTAAACCCAAAGCAACAGACAACTGCATTAAAAAGAACTTTGCGTAAAGTAAACAATCCTTGTAACCGCGGTTACAAGCACCGTTGTTTTCCCCCTTGTGGCAACAGCACATCCCCTAGACTCATGTTTCTGTCACTCAAGCGTGTCATCGGGGGGCATGAACCCACAATCTAGCACAACGTTCCCTCTTGGAGTCACTACCTACTACTTGGCCAAAGCAATAAACAGCAACGGAGAACATGCAAGAATTACTTAGGAACAAAAATATAAGAGATAAAAACCAAATATATTACTCTATCACAATCTGAACATAATCTCATAATCCATCAGATCCCTCCAAACTCAGCATAGCAACCGCAGAAATATTACAAAGGTGCCTCGATCATGTAGGGCAGCTCACGAGGTCTAAACAATGAAGATCAAAGAGGGGAGGAGAACATCACATAGCTACTGATCACGGACCCATGGTCCAAGGAAAACTACTCACGAGACATCCGGGGAGCATCCATGGTGGAGAGGAGACTCCCGGAGGTCAATCCTCCCTCCGGCAGGGTGCCGGGAAGAGGTCTTCTGGTGTTCCCGATCTCGGAAGCGCGGCGGCGGCGGAACAGAGGCGAGTTTGCGGAATAGGGTTCCTCTCTGGAGTTTTCCCGTGATGGAGAATAAATAGGCGAAGGGGGGCAGCCAAAGGTGGACCAAGGGCCCCAGGCGCGCCCCTGGCGCGGCCAGGGGTGGGGCCGCGCCGGGTGGCGCTTGGGCCCCCCTGGCTCCACTCTGGCCCCTTTCGGGCTCTTCTCGAAGCTTCCTATACGCTGATTTTTCCTGTATTTTTCCCGGAATTTTTCTGGCACTTTTTATATGGGGGAAAACTGAAAATAGAAAAACAGCAGAAAACAGGTACTGGCACTGCGGTGCACTGAGTTAATAGGTTAGTCCAAATATGATCAAAAGTGTATGAAAGTGTATCTAGATCATAGCAATATCACACAAAACAAGCATGGAGCAAGAAGAAATTATAGATACGTTTTGGACGTATCAACATCCCCAAGCTTAATTCCTGCTCGTCCTCGAGTAGGTAAATGATAACAACATAATTTCTGTGGTGACATGCTAGCAACCATAAAAGAACTTTGAAAATTAAAGCAATCAAGGTTAGAGATTCAATTCAAGCCATAACATGCAAGAGTCTATATTAGCATTGAAACAAGTAACAAAAGAACATTAGGTGTAAGAGCTCTCGCTGTCCGTGACTCGAATGTCTCCAAATGGTGTTTGCGTGCAAGAAGGGGGATAGGGAATACGAGAAAAAGTAATTTTTGTGTTGAGAACTCAATCTACTAAAGTTTCACACTTGGTCTTCTTTGGAATCTTATCTTGACTTGTCCCCAGACCACTAGCCAGGTACAAGTCAATTTGATCCACTCCTTTTCGATATTTTGAGCACTCATGCAATGGATGAGCGTAAGCACGAGAGTTGACACTTAAGATGGCAAAGAGAGAAGTATGGTGGAGGAGGAAGACAAAAAGGATGAGAAAGGCTCACATCAATGAGGACAATCATAGGCAAGAAATGCCAAATGATAGATATGTTGTGAGGAGTAGGGATTGCCATGCAACGGATGCACATACGAGCTAAGAAGCTCTCCAAAGGAACTAGTGGGGGTGCATCTAACTTGCTCGCTCATGAAGACCTAGAGCTCGTTTCAGGAGGCTCATCCTTGGAATATGCAAGCCAAGTTCTATAGTGTGAAGGTCCCCACATAGCTATATGCATAATGATCATCTCTATGGAGTACAAGGATATAATGGGAGTACTAGTGTGGATCTCTCAAAAGGATAGTAGTGTTGCCCCTTTCTCTCTTTTTTCGTTTTCTCTATTTCTATTTTTTGTATTTTTTTGTGGCCTCAATGGCTCTTTCTATTTAACTCTCATTGTCCTCTTTGTGATCTTTTAATGTGTCCACTTTGAGATCTTTTCCTCACTTAAGGGCAACACTCTATTTTACAAGAAGGTAAAGGAGATCTTTCACACTTTACAAGGTACTCAAAACCTAAAGAAGATGTAACTATCATGATGTATGCAATGTATGTCGCTGCCAGTGTAGCAAGAACATGTATGACATGAAGATCAAGTCATGTAGAGGTGGAAGTTGCATGGAAATATAACTCGGAAAGGCTATGGAAATGCCTTGATAGGTAGGTATGGTGGCTGTTTTGAGGGAAGATATAAGGAGGCTTATGATGACAGAGCGTATCATGCCAAGGGTTTGGAAGTACCGGCGAAGGTGGACACCAACTCTCGGAGTGAGAAGAAGGCAATGCACGGCACGGGAGAGGCTAGCAAAATATGGGAAGGTGGAAGTGTCAACTTTCAATACTTACATTAGTCCGAAGAACTCATGCACTTATTATCGGTAACTCTCAATCTAATAAGGAGGTTCACAAAGAGACAAGTACGTCGAGGAGGAGTGTATGGGGGTTTGGTTATCCTTGCGCATCCTCGACTCATGGTACGTGAGTGTTCTCTGATATTCGACCCCTCAGAAGAGTAGTGATTCATCTAGTAGCTAGAGTTCTCAACTAGTTTTGTAGGTTTTGAAAATACACACGGATTGCCCAAAATACGACACCTATCACTAATAGGCAAGAGCTCTTGACACCAAAAGTTCAAACATTACTCACATCAATACCTCAAAACTATTGCAAGTTACTACTAAAATTAAATAGCAACCTCAGTTACCTACTCTCAAGACACAACTCAGTGCAACAACCAACTCTCTTTAACAAGATAAACATGAAAACTAAAAAGAGTTCCAGAAACAAACTAAACAAAATCCAAGGCTCTTGCTAAAGACAAACTAAGACTAAAACTAAACATGGCAGTAGCTACGAAAAGATAAAGAACACACAACAGCAAAAAGATAAGCAGGAAAAATCCTATGATGTATTCTAAATTTTGAAAGTGGAGCGTGTTTCTCTCCCACACAAAGTAAGACGGGATCTAAATTGTTATGAACAGCAAGCAAAGCTAAATAAAACTAAAGACAAAACCTAAGAGCGAGACACTCCAAGCATAGCACATAACGCATGAAGTGATAAAAATATAATGAGACGAAGGACGAACTGATGATTGTTGATGGAGAAGGGGATGCACGGGGGCATCCCCAAGCTTAGACGCTTGAGTCTCCTTGAATATTTATTGGGGATGCATGGGGGCATCCCCAAGCTTGAGCGCTTGACACACCTGGATCTTCTTTCATCATCTTCTATCGCACACTTGAAAACTCCCTTCATACATAACTCATCATAAGTTGATTAGAGAGGTTAGTACCCTTAATAAATAATTTTTCCCACTGGATATAAAGATATTCTTCAAGAGCTACTATTTCTCAAGAGTGCCAAAAAGTTTTTGCAAAGAAAAAGCAAGCTTAAGGTTTGCAAAAGTTAGGAGAGACAAAACGTGGCAGAATCTGTGAAAAACAGAACAGCAGATAGTAAAGAATTTTTTAGGGGCACTTCTGCAACTCAAATCAAAAAACTCAGAACATACGGAAGTTTCGTAATTGCATAGAGCATACGGTGTAAACATTTCAGCTCAAAAAGATGAACTGGGATTTTTCTGGAATTTTTCTGGTCACGAGGACATAATCTTTTTTCTGGACAGCATGTCACAACTTTTACTTCCCTTGCCGTAAGAGGCTATAACTTGGTACAAAGATGAAAAAATAAAGATACAATGATGTTTCTACAGAAGTAACAATCATCAAGACACAACAAAAGCAAAAAGAAAACACCTAAATTCGTTGCGGGCTGCCTCAGGAAAGCGCTTCTTTAAAGCCATTAGCTAGGCATGATGCAAAAGAAGAATCAAGTTTTATCAAGAGAAAGAGAATAACTAGCCCGTGTAACGGACTCAAAAGGTAACTTGATTTTCTTTCTAGGGAAGTGTTCCATCCCCTTTTTGAATGGGAATTGGAATTTTATATTCCCCTCTTTCATGTCAATAACCGCACCAACGGTGCGAAGAAAAGGACGTCCCAAAATAATTGGTCACAAAGGTTCACACTCTATATCCATAACAATAAAATCAACGGGAACATAGTTGTCATTGACAATGATAAGAAAATCGTCAATCTTCCCCAAAGGTTTCTTTATAGAAGAATTAACAAGACGAACACCAAAAGAACAAGGCTCAAAGGGCTTCAATTCAAACATATCAAATATTCTTTTGGGCATAACGGAGGTACTAGATCCAACATCACATAAAGCATAGCAAGAGAAGTTATTTAATTTAATTTTGATCATAGGGTCCCAACCATCATCTAGCTTCCTAGGTATGGAGTCTTCTACTCTAAGCTTCTCCTCCCTAGCTTTGATGAGAGCATTTATGATATGCTCCGTGAAGGCAAGATTAAGTGTGCTAGTGTGGGGGTCTCTAGACATTTTGTGTAGCAAACTGATAACTTCTGAGAGGGTGCAACTATCAAAATCAATATCACTACTATCAAAGGTGGTAGTAGTGTCATCTAGGCATACTTTTTTGAAACCCTCTATGTTCATACGAGTTTCTTTTTCTACGGTTGAGGTATTAGCATCACCATTAATAGGTCCAACGGGACTAGGAGTGCATTGGGTGCTAATAGTTTGGGTGTACTCAACAATTTGGATAGTGGCAACTTTGTGGTGTGTAGGAAGGCTCTTAATTCTATCCTCTTCCTATTTTTATCTAGCCCATCTTTCTTTAAGTTTAGCCATCATCCTAATATTTTCATTGATTTGTAACTGGATAGCATTAATAGGAGTGGCCTTATTCTCCTCAAAGGGAGAGGTTCTAATTTTAAGCATCTCAATATCAAGGGCTAAGCTTTCTACCTTCAAAGAGAGATTATCTATTTTAGCTAATTTCTCTTCTACATTTTTGTTGAAGGCTTTTTGGGTAGTGATAAAGTCTCTAAGCATGCTTTCTAATTCAGAGGAGGGGTTCTTGTTGCTAGGGTAGGTATTGTTGTTCCCATAGTTGGATGGAAACGGTCTAGGATTGCTAGCAAAATTTCCCCTATAAGCATTGTTGTTGAAGTTGTTTCTAGCAATAAATTTCACATATACTTGTTCTTGGGCAACCAAAGAATTTAAAGGAACATCATGAGGATCAATAGTGGGTTGCTTGGTAAGTAGAGACATCATTAAGTCAACTTTTTCATTGAGGGAGGTAATTTCCTCGACAGAATTTACCTTCCTACCTGTTGGAGCGTGTTCGGTGTGCCATTGGGAATAATTGGTCATCATTTCATCGAGAAGCTTCGTGGCAGCACCAAGTGTAGTTGACATAAAGGTTCCTCCCGCGGCCGAATCTAACAGGTTCCGCGAGGTAAAGTTCAAGCCTGCATAAAAAGTCTGGATAACCATCCAAGTAGTCAAACCATGTGTAGGGCATTTCTTAACAAGAGGTTTCATTCGTTCCCAAGCTTGGGCAACGTGTTCATTATCCAATTGCTTAAAATTCATAATATTACTCCTCAATTGGATAATCTTAGCAGGAGGGTAATACTTCCCTATAAAAGCATCTTTGCACTTATCCCTAGAATCTATGCTATTCCTAGGCAAAGATTGAAACCAGATTTTAGCATCTCCCCTTAAAGAGAAAGGAAAGAGCTTGAGCTTAACAACATCACCTTCTACTTCTTTATACTTTTTCATATCACATAATTCAACAAAATTATTCAAGTGTAGAGCAGCAGCATCTCCAGCACCAGAGAATTGATCTCTTATAACAAGGTTTAGCAAAGCAGGTTTAATTTCATAAGAGGTAGCTGAAGTGGTAGGTGTGGAAATGGGAGTGCAGATAAAGTCGTGGTTGTTGTGACTAATGAAGTCACACAACTTGGTGTTTTAAGTGGAACCCATAGTAGCAGCAAGTGTGGCAGATTTTTTGTAAATTTTGATAAAAGACACAAAGATAAAAACTGAAAGATAAACTAACAAGACTAAAAAACAAAGGTAAAGGGTAGTGTGCAACTCCCCTATCTTAGCACTCGGAGTCCCCGGAAACGGCGCCAAAAAACTTGCTTGATGGCTTCTCGCCCTTCATTGGTTACCCCAAGTGGAAGGTTTGAGATGTAGTGCAGCAGCAGTTTTCCCTCGGTGAAGATACCAAGGTTTGTCTCCAGTAGGACTCCAGATATGATAAGTAGGTGTCAACGGCGCAACTGACGCGGACCTGCACACAGACACAGATAACTTTGTTCCCAACGAAGTTCAGAGAGGTTGTCAATCTCTCCGGTCTTGTTGTTCACAAACGATAGAACGCAAGGGATAATGATAGCAAGTAAAAGGAGTAAAGTAAATATAGCTTGGAAACAGTAATGAGGATATGGACCGGGATACGTGATGTTCACTAGTGATGTCTCTCTCCCAAAAGACGATAAAACTGCTATGCGAGGTAAACAAATTACAGAAGGGCAATTGACAGGATTATGAACGCACCGCAATGCTAACTATGCTACAAAAGAAAGGAAGAGGATCAAAAGCACGGGCAGTACGCAAAAATAAGTAGACCGAAATCCATCTGCATCTACTACTAATCATCCACCTTGAGATATCTATCCAGAACATCTCGCTGGTATTAAGTTGCGAGCCCCACCCAAAGTGTAAACCCAAAGAAACAGACAACTGCATTAAAAAGAACTTTGCGTAAAGTAAACAATCCTTGTAACCGCGGTTACAAGCACCGTTGTTTTCCCCCTTGTGGCAACAGCACATCCCCTAGAATCATGTTTCTGTCACTCAAGCGTGTCATCGGGGGGCATGAACCCACAATCTAGCACAACGTTCCCTCTTGGAGTCACTACCTACTACTTGGCCAAAGCAATAAACAGCAACGGAGAACATGCAAGAATTATTTAGGAACAAAAATATAAGAGATAAAAACCAAATATATTACTCTATCACAATCTGAACATAATCTCATAATCCATCTGATCCCTCCAAACTCAGCATAGCAACAGCAGAAATATTACAAAGGTGCCTCGATCATGTAGGGCAGCTCACGAGGTCTAAACAATGAAGATCAAAGAGGGGAGGAGAACATGACATAGCTAGTGATCACGGACCCATGGTCCAAGGAAAACTACTCACGAGACATACGGGGAGCATCCATGGTGGAGAGGAGACTCCCGGAGGTCAATCCTCCCTCCGGCAGGGTGCCGGGAAGAGGTCTTCTGGTGTTCCCGATCTTGGAAGCGCGGCGGCGGCGGAACAGAGGCGAGCTTGCGGAATAGGGTTCCTCTCTGCAGTTTTCCCGTGACGGAGAATAAATAGGCGAAGGGGGGCATCCAGAGGTGGACCAGGGGCCCTAGGCGCCCCTTGGCGCGGCCAGGGGTGGAGCCGCGCCGGGTGGCCGCCTGGGCCCCCCTGGCTCCCCTCTGGCCCCTCCCGGGCTCTTCTCGAAGCTTCCTGTACACTGATTTTTCCTGTATTTTTCCCGGAATTTTTCTGGCACTTTTTATATGGGGGGAAACTGAAAATAGAAAAACAGCAGAAAACAGGTACTGGCACTGGGGTGCACTGAGTTAATAGGTTAGTCCAAATAGGATCAAAAGTGTATGAAAGTGTATCTAGATCATAGCAATATCACACAAAACATGCATGGACAAGCAGAAATTATAGATACGTTTTGGACGTATCACCATGGCAGCGATCGTGCTCACTTCCCATTGTGGTCGTGGTTAGAGGGAGAAAACGGAGGGGCAAAGTTGGGGATTTTGACCACATGCTCACCAGAAACGCAATGGAGGCAACGGAGAGGTCGGGGTGCCTTGGAGGCGACGGAATCGACGACCGAGTCGGGCAGCTCCGGCGAGAAGTCGACGAGGATTGTGGTAGCTCGGGGAAAAATTGGTCGGCCAGCTTCTGCACGGAGAGGCTTCCATCGACGGCGATCTTCCTGGACAGCTTTTCCCGGCCGGTGGGCGTCTCTGGCCGCGCGGGCTCACGGCGGCGCTCTGCGGTGGAGCTCAGGCTGGCACGAAATCGGCGGGGAAAGGGCAGGGAAGGTGAGCTGCGAGGGGGAAAATGTCGTGGAGTGCTCGAGTGTCTCCGTGGCGCCAGTACAGGGCTCGAGGGCGCCTAGAAGTGTCACGATGGCGTCGGCGCATCCCCTGCTCGACACCGAGCAGCTTAGGGGCGAGGGGAGGAAGACGACAGGATGGGGTGGGCTGGGCCAGGCTAGGTGGGCCAGGGGGGATGAGTTGGGCCTGTTTGCCCCCTTTCTTTTATTTCTCTTTTAATTCTTTCTGTAATTTGTTTAGATTTAGTGAGTAAAATACCAAAGCATTTTTATGAATGCCCAAATATTTTATGTGGCCTTACCAGACATAAATCTAGCCACTCACAAGTTTTGAGCATTCTTGAAATTCAAATAATTTGAATTTCTAATCAAATAGGGGTATTAATTAATTTCCAAGCCCTGTTTGGAATTTTTGAAAAATCTTGGTGCATGCAGTGGGACCCACTTCACTTGATATGTGATCATGCATATTTATAAGACTTTTCAAAAAATAACATAGGAATTTTTGGAAGAAATTTTTATCTGGCCATTTGAATGATTTATTTTGGGGCTTTTCTTTTCCCTCATTTGGATTTCTTTTTGAATTTTTTGCATGATGCACAAACCCAAGCTAACCCTAGCACATACCTACAAGAGGGTTGTGACAACTCGCCCCCACTCAAAATAATCTCGTCCCGAGATTCGGAAGTCGTCGGGAGGAAGGTGGGGTACTCGACACTAAGGCGATCTTCTCTTTCCCATGTTGCTTCTTTCTCGGAGTGGTGTGACCATTGCACTTTGAGAAACTTGATCTTCTGGCGACAAGTGACACGCCCTGCGGAATCAAGAATACGAACGGGGTACTCTCGATAAGAAAGGCCATCTTGGAGATCAAGCGTTTCATTGTCGACTTCGTGGATGGGGTCCTTGAAGAAACGCCTGAGTTGGGACACATGGAATACATCATGTACTCGGGAAAGGTGCGGAGGTAGTTCAAGTTGGTAGGCAACTTCTCCATGTTTAGCGAGAATGCGGGAAGGTCCGATGTAACGTGGGGACAACTTGCATTTGATAGCGAATCTTTGGGTACCCTTCAGAGGTGTATCCCGAAGGTAAGCCTTCTCATCAAGATTGTAGCTCTCTTGCCTATGATGACGATCATAGTAGCTTTTCTGACGAGACTGGGCTGCTTTCAATTGATCATGAACAATGCGAACTTTCTCTTCTGCTTCCTTGATCATATCCGGTCCAAAGAGTTGTCTTTCACCGGTTTCTGACTAGTTTAGGGGTGTTCGACATCGTCGTCCATAGAGGAGTTCAAAAAGAGCCATGTTCAGACTAGATTGGAAACTATTGTTATAAGCAAATTCGGCAAATGGAAGAGATTTCTCTCAATTCTTTCCGAAAGAGATAACACAAGCTCTGAGCATTTTCTCGAGAATTTGGTTAACCCTTTCAACTTGACCGCTAGACTGAGGATGGAAAGCTGTACTAAAGGAGAGATGAGTTCCCATAGCATTTTGAAAACTTTCCCAGAATCTAGAGGTGAAAAGGCTACCACGATTAGAATTGATTTCCAAAGGAACACCATGAAGAGACACAATTCTAGAGAAATACAAGTCCGCTAACTGGATAGCAGTTATAGACTCGCGAACGGGAAGGAAGTGAGCAACTTTGGAAAGTCTATCAACAACAACGAAGATGGCATCATTTCCTTTCTGGGTTTTTGGAAAGCCAGTGATGAAATCCATACTGACTTTGTCCCATTTCCACTCTGGAATAGGCAAAGGTTGAAGAGTACGAGCAGGTCTTTATTGTTCTGCCTTAATGCGATGACAAACATCACATTCAGCAATGAACTGAGAAATTTGTCGCTTCATCCTAGTCCACCAAAATCTCTGGCGTAGGTCTCGGTACATCTTTGTTCTACCAGGATGAATCGAAAGGGGAGTATCATGGGCTTCTTTGAGGATGAGGTGCCTTAGATCCCTATTCTTAGGTACTACCAAACAATTTCCAAAGAATACCGTCCCTTTGCTATCTGTGGAGAAACATTTAGCAACTCCGCAAGCAATGTTCTCCTTGATCCGGCGAACACCTCGTGCACGCCTTTGGGAAACTATGATTTGATCCTCAAGGGTTGGTTTCGCCACCAAGTTGAAAAGAGATCCACGAGGAACAATCTCGAGGTTGAGCTTTCGAAATTCTTCATGAAGAAGTGGTTGATACTGTTGTAATATGAGGTTGTTACAATACGACTTATGAATTAGTGCATCATCCATGACATTGGCTTTGCCTGGGGTGAAATAAATTCCTAAGTCATAATCTTTTATCAACTCTATCCAGCGTCTTTGCCTGAGATTAAGATCTGGCTGGGTGAACATGTATTTGAGGCTTTGGTGGTCGGAATAGATCTCACAACGATTACCAAGGAGGTAATGTCGCCAAGTTTTCAAGGCATGAACTACGCAGCGAGTTCAAGATCATGGGTAGGATAGTTCTCTTAATGTGAACGCAACTGGCGTGAAGTGTACGCTACCACATGTCGATCTTGCATAAGTATGCATCCTAACCCTTGCCGTGAGGCGTCACAATAGATATCGAAATCCCTTTTGGTGTCTGGAGGCGCAAGTACGGGTGAAGAAGTCAATTTTATTTTTAGCTCTTGAAAGCTTTCCTCGCACTTGGGAGTCCATTCAAATTTCTTATCTTTCTTGAGGAGTTCAGTTAGAGGCTTTGCAACATTGGAGAAGTTCTCAACGAAGCGGCGACAATAGCTTGCTAAGCCAAGAAAACTCCTAACTTTCTTAACCGATTCAGGTGGAGTCTAGTCAAGGATGGCCTGAACTCTCTCGGGATTCACAGGAATGCCTTTCGAAGAAATCACGTGGCCTAAGTAGGTCACTTCTGGTAGCCAAAATTCGCACTTAGAGAACTTGGCATAAAGGCGATGCTCTCGAAGTTTCATCAATACCAGCCTAAGATGCTCTGCATGTTCTTCTTCGTTCTTCGAGTATATAAGGATTTCATTGAGGTAAACCACGACGAACTTGTCCAAATACTCCATGAAGATTGGATTCATCATGCGCGAGAAAGTGGCGAGGGCATTGGTTAGACCGAAGGACATGACGGTGAACTCGTAAAGACCATATCGAGTAGTGAAAGTCATCTTGGAACGTCCTCGTTTCGGATCTTGATTTGATGATAGCCTAATCTCAAATCCATCTTGGAGAAGACCGAGGATCCAGCAAGTTGATCATAAAGATCATTGATCCTGGGAAGTGGGTACTTGTTCTTTATCGTCGCTAGATTTAGCGGGCGATAATCTACGCATATCCTTTTTGTTCCATCTTTCTTCGTTACGAACAGAACGGGGCAAACCCATGGCGATGAGCTAGGGCGGATGAAGCCTTTTGCCAACGAAGCATCAAGTTGGGTTTTTAGATCAGCTAACTCATGTGGGGCCATTCTATATGGGCATCTGGAAATTGGGGTAGTGCCTGGTATAAGATCCACTATGAATTCTACACATCTGTCGGGTGACAATATTTGAGGATTTGGGTTACTGGATGGTTTTCCTAGGAGATGACCATGGCTTACTAGGGGCTGCAACATATATGTCAGAGTAGCAAAGTACCCCAACATGATGGTTAGTGTGGTTCTTCTAGCTGGAAGACATCTAAAGTGGGACGAAGAACTGCAAATGCATCAATATAGGTTTCTAGAATAAAACCTACAAATGAGTCTTTGGAACTATCGGGCATGCCACCTAGAAGTTCTTCTAAAAGGACAACCGAAATGGAGAGAAGGATTTTGCAAATGCATCAGATTATGAAGAAACCTGGAATCACTCAGACAGCATAACGGTTGTACCGGGATGGGAAATGAAACAACCTCGAAGAAATTGGACAGAACTTCTTCAATGAACTCAAAATACGGAGACTCTGGACGGCCACAACAATCCTACGGCTACGAGGAAGCACTCAACGAGATGTTCTAGTAAGATATAGATGATCCTAGTCCTATTTTCCCGTAGAAAAGATAAGGGTGACTCAGAACTCAGATCGATGAGGGTAAGGAGAAAAAGAAGCCTTCGGTGTTCCCTTATACCCAAGTAACTATATAACTATAGAGTGCTAGACTCAACTTCGACCAAGGGTTTGATAATCCTACAGACAGTCCTGCTCTGATACCAAGTTTGTCGGGACGCGGGGTTTGCGTATGTAATTGCAGTCACAACTCAATCATATGGAGAGCCGAGAGTCGTACCCACTTGTCTAAGCAGACAAGGCCAAGCACAGAACTCTCTCGGAAAGCATCGTACGTGAGGGGCATCCCATCCAGGCCGGATGATCAACTGAAATGGGTCCTCATCGCCCGCTCACAAGTCTAAATGATTATGGGTGATGAAATCCCATACTCATAGACAAGTATCCTCAACCATATTATCGATTGAATTATAACACTTACATAAACAGACTCCAGCCCGATCACTTAGTCGGGGTCTCGGGCGGGCTCAATCATACAACGAAGTGTGTCACGTGACAGAGTCACGATCAATCGCATCGCAATGCCCCAAGCTGCGCACATCCAAGGGCAACTTGGTGTATAAAAGAACGCCAGCAAGAACACAACTAAGCTATCGAACCCCACACTAAGACATGCATGTTATAATCATACAAGCAGCATATATGTCCAGTGTAAACAGCAAGTACACATTGCATGAACTCTACAAAGTATATCTTTATTGACTTACACATAGAGTACACAAAGATCATATGACTATGATCCATCATTACATCAAACAATGGAAGAAAATTAGGTCAGAGTACAGACAAGTTTAAAAAAGGGCTTAGCGAAGCCTTGTAAACACACGTGCCCTTCCACGAGGGACTAGACTGCTGTCTGGAACTATATTACAAAGGTCAACGTCGAGATTCAGGAAGATGGCTTCATCGGGGTATGGGTTCCCATCTAAAACATAAAATAAGCAAACGAGAGTACAAAGTCGTACTCAGCAAGACTTACATCAGAACTATACTACT
The DNA here is from genome assembly GCA_950022295.1 of Bromus sterilis. Taxonomy (NCBI): domain Eukaryota; kingdom Viridiplantae; phylum Streptophyta; class Magnoliopsida; order Poales; family Poaceae; genus Bromus; species Bromus sterilis. The sequence continues at coordinate 171,819,330 of OX465597.1, forward strand.
CATGCTCAAGTTTCAAGGTAAAGGGAGGTGGGGTTTCAACATGCAGAAGTGCCAGCTTTGACTTGGCTAGTCCTGTACTACGAGTACCAGACTTGAGGTAAGAAGCGTACACGAGTCCACTACCAAGTATCCAATAAATACACCACTATGGATACTTCCTTGACTTCCCCACGAGGAAGCACGCAATAGCACTCACGCTTATCTTGCAAGTTTTAGAGTATCCATTCAAGTTGTCTAATAATCAGGCACAGCTTTCCAAGTAGTCCATGACCGCGGACGCGGCTATTCGAATAGTTTTGTTAACCCTGCAGGGGTGTAAACTACACACACATGACCATCAGTTACCGCCAGGTCTCGTCACCATTCAAGGGGTGCCGGCGAGTATGTTCACGACGACACTTCGCTCACAACCGGTCTATTCCAGGAGTCGACTATCTGAATTTTTCAACGCTCGAGAGTCCGGCCGGATCAACGATACGGACTCAGACAATGTAGGCAACCGAGACGCCACCTCTGACAGATGGTTTCACTGCCTCACAGATCCACCCACATATCTAAGATGATGCAACACTTCACTCACTCTTTTTCTATGCATATGCCAAATGGAAGGCCCGAATTAATGTGACTCCTGGAAGTCAACACGGATCAAGGTACTAGGCCGAGAGGGGTCAATGAGCCCAATGTGTGGTTGTACTCTTTGTCTTGGATTACCATACAAGAACTCGGGCTTAAGGTGGTGTTCAACGAGACAACCCACTGTGTACTCCTACACAGCCTCTCATTGTTCACCTTGTATTAGGGAAGATTCACCAACACAGTTTCACCTTCATCAACACCATTTTCACTATCATCCCGACTCACATCAAAAGTATCCTCATTGTAAACTCTAAGCATGCAATAAGCTGTAACAGTTGCAGGGGCCTCATGATATCAATCAACTCCTATGTCAGCTAGGATTGTGGTTTGCTTACTACTGTGACAAGATGATAGGTCATGCATCGGATATGGGTTCAACTATGCGGTAGAATCGATAACAAGGTGATCTCCTAAACATGCATAAGCGAGACTAAGAGGGAAGTGGGATTTTATAGACATGATCAATGGGGTTTCCTTTCCTTGCTGACGATACACGGCTTTAACGGACTTCTTTTTACTCGTGGGTGATCACCTTCTCGGAAAGTCTGTTACCGGAACAATCATCAACAAAGGGGGGGACAACATTGAAATAGAATGCACAAGCACATGATATAGTTGTCCATGATGTGAATGCTACTAGTTTGTGGCAAATTCATCTTAATTGAAGTGTATTGCATTTGGAATGCAAATTCAAACTTCAAATTCAAATTCAAATTATGCCATATGCATGTTTGCTATTTTTCACCCATTTTAAAGTGGTCAAATATAGAAACAAGTTACTTATTCATAATCCTTGCATTTTTCTGATAATTTTTCATATATTATATGTCCAATTTGGAGTTAGTATGAATTTCTATGATTTTTCAAAGTTAATATCTTTTTCTGGATTTTTATGAATTCTTTTAATTTGGAAAAAAGCATTATTGCGTCATGCTGGCATCAGCATGATGCGGGGGGAGTCTGACCCGTGGGCCAGCCCGGTCAGTGGCTCAGGGGGTTAACCCTGGTTCAATTAATTAACAGTGGGTTAATTAGGGGGGCTAGGCCACCTGTCAGTGAGGGTTAGGGGGGTTAGTTAGTGGGGGGTTAGGCATAACGGCCTGGGCGGCCGGCGGCTCAACGCCGGCGTCACAGGGACGGCGGCTCCTTGCCGGAACGGGCTCCTGGCCATGGGATGGCTCGCAAAGGGCAGCAAAACGATGCCCTCGCGCGCACGCATCCAAAGGGGCACACGGGCAGGCTCGAGGAGTACGGAGGAGGCCTCCACGACAGCCATGGAGGCGGCCGTGCTCACTTCCCATGGTGGCCGTATCTAGAGGGAGAAAACGGAGGGGCAAAGCTGTGGATTTCGATCGCATGCTCACCAGAAATGCAATGGAGGCAACGGAGAGGTCGGGGATGCCTTGGAGACGACGGAATCGACGACCGGGTCCGGCAGCTCCGGCGAGTAGTCAACAAGGATTGCGGTAGCTCGGGGAAAAATTGGTCGGCCAGCTTCTGCACAGAGAGGCTTCCGTCGACGGCGATCTTCCTGGACAGCTTTTCCCGGCCGATGGGCGTCTCTGGTCGCGGGGGCTCACGGCGGCGCTCTGTGGCGGAGCTCGGGCTGGCGCGAAATCGGCGGCGAAAGGGCAGGGAAGGTGAGCTGCGAGGGGGAAAAGGCCGTGGAGTGCTCGGGCGTCTCTGTGGCGCCAGTACAGGGCTTGGGGGCGCCTAGAAGTGTCGCGGTGGCGTCGGCGCATCCCTTTCTCGACATCGAGCAGCTTAGGGGCGAGGGGAGGAAGACGACAGGATGGGGTGGGCCAGGCCATGCTAGGTGGGCCAGGGGGGATGAGTTGGGCATGTTTGCCCCCATTCTTTTATTTCTCTTTTAATTCTTTATGTAATTTGTTTAGCTTTAGTGAATAAAATACCAAAGCATTTTTATAAATGCCCAAATATTTTATGTGGCCTTACCAGACATAAATCTACCCACTCACAAGTTTTGAGAATTTTTGAAATTCAAATAATTTGAATTTCAAATCAAATAGGGGTATTAATTAATTTCCATGCCCTGTTTGGAATTTTTGAAAAATCTTGGTGCATGCAGTGGGACCCACTTCACTTTATATGTGATCATGAATATTTATAAGACTTTTCAAAAATAACAGAGGAATTTTTGGAAGAAACTTTTATCTGGCCATTTGAATGATTTATTTTGGGTCTTTTCTTTTCCCCCATTTGGATTTCTTTTTGAAATTTTTGCATGATGCACAAACCCAAGCTAACCCTAGCACATACCTAAAAGAGGGTTGTGACAACTCCTTTACCAAAGTCACTTATCAATACCTTCTGCTCCTCGTTGGGTTCGACACTCTTACTTATTGAAAACGCTACAATAGATCTCCTATAGTTGAGGGTCATCACTATCATACCTAGATGGTTCGGGAATATTCCTGGACGACTCGTTAAATCAAAAACAATTATTGTCGAGTCTTACTTTTTTCCATTCTTTGCATTGCATTACATTTTCACATTTAATTCCAAGGAACCTGGAAGGATTGATCATCTCTTCCCTGGAACCTGGCATGTATATTGTTGTATTTAGGGACCCTCGGGGTTTGAAGGTCTTTTAACTTCAAATCTTCAACTGGGGACTCGACATATACATTAATTTAGCCTACTATGGCTTATTTTTCCTGTAAGATGATGCAAACTCGTATTTATATGACCTACGTGACCCATTGTAGAGTAAACATTAGCAAATCCTACAAAAGGTTTGATGAGTTTTACTCTATCAATCGAGAACACTAAAATAAGTCATGCGATGCTTGCTTACAGAGAAGTTTCGACTCAAGCGCAATTAAGTGACCAGCATCTCTTTTCTACGAGGCAGGCAAAATACTCCTCTTCGAGGAGTCGGTTTGCATTGAACTCGTGTTGTTAAAATATGTTGAGATAGTCATGCGTACGGTCGACTTCTATATGAGTTGTTTACATTTTTTCATTTTATAAGCATATTCCTTTCGTTTTTAGCATATGCAAGTGTATTAATGATTTCCCTCCATAAAAATAGACTTTACTAAAAATTATATGAAGAATTAAAAGTCGGTACTTGGAGGTTAGGGTCCGCCTCTACTATGATTCGACATGAGAGTAAATTAATCATGACGACTCATGGGGGCTACACCTTGAATTTCGCTACTATGATTCGACATGAGAGTAAATTAATCATGCCGACTCATAGAGGCTACACCTTGAATTTCGCTACTATGATTCGACATGAGAGTAAATTAATCATGCCGACTCATAGAGGCTACACCTTGAATTTTGCTGCTATGAATCGACATGAGAGTAAATTAATCATGCTGGATCATGGGGGTCACACTTCGATTACGCTACCTTGACTCGGCATGGGAGTAAATTAATAATGCCGACTCATGGGGGCTACACCTCAATCTCTCCATCTATTTTTTGACTAAAAGTATGAACACATATATGGACCAGATAAATGTTTCAGCAAGCAAAAAGTGTATCGACTTTGGTTAAAAACGTGATTTAGCTTATTAGGAAGTCACTAGGAAATAATATGTGATGAGTCGGTTCTCTAAATACTTCGACGCCACCAAAAATATGGTAGCGTGCATCACCATAGGAGGACACAACCCAACATATCAGAAATACATCACGATAAGCATTTCAAGCCAACGGACGGCTTCTGCAAAAAAGAAATATCATCTAGGCATCCAAAGGCTGCAGAAAAGTTTAATTGTATCGCAAAGATTCAAGTGCGCATTATGAACGAGAGCAAGTAATATTACAATAAGCCAACGTTGGCATTCCAAAAGTTTTCAGACGACTCTTCAAAGGACAAATAATGTAGACTCGGGCGTAGCAGTATAAAAACACCCTCCGGGACCGGCTACATCTTTAGTGTTGCACTCCAGTATCACATGCATGATCTACGAGGTTATCATCGCCTTCATGCAATACGGCTAAAAAATCTTCGACCCTTAGATCGTCTTCCTCATCACCTGAAGCCGGCTCGGTGGAAGTGGCCGGGTCTGCAGTCTTTGTTTTGGAAGAAAGGACTTTGGAAAACTTCATTGGCTCCGGGGGAGTAAGCTTTCGCCTATTGTTACGATCATCATAGCCGGGCTCGAAGTCAGATAGGTCGACCTCAACAGCAATTTTCGTCGCAAAAATGTGCGTCTCTTTGACGATGTTGACATAGTTAACCTCAGTAAATTCCGACCCATCAGCCTTGATATCGGGAAATCCATCTACTAATAGCTTTCGATTCATGTCAGGATGATAAGATTAAGCAAGTGTTAAACCATGCATGACTCCCAAATGACATGCCGAGTGATGCGCGAGAAATGATGACGGCTTCTCGCTCTTCGTTGGTTACCCCAAGTGGAAGGTATGATGTAGATATCGGCAAATTTCATTTGGCAAAGATACCAAGGTTGAGTAAATCCAGTAGGACTCCAGCAACGACAAGTAGGTGTCTTCTTCTCCGGCGCTTACAGAAGACGTGGACCTACACACAACAACAAATAACTTTTCTCCCAACGAAATTCAGAGAGGTTGTCAATCTCTCCGGTCTTGTTGTTTACAAAGGATCAAACACAACAGATAAAAGATAGTGATAACTGCAAAGAAAAAGTAAAAGCAAGAAGTAAATTGAGGGTGTAAACAGTGGTGGAAATATGGACCGGGTCCCATGATGTTCAATAGTGATGTCTCTCTCCCAAAAGAGGATAAACAACTATGCAAGGTAAACAAATTACAGCTGGGCAATTGACAGGATTACGGGCGCAAACCAATGCTAACTATGCTACAAAAGAAAGGAAGAGGCTCAAAAGCATGGGCAGTACGCCAAGACAAGTAGACCGAAATCCATCCGCGTCTACTACTAATCATCCACCTTGAGATATCTATCTAGAACATCTCGTTGGTATTAAGTTCCGAGCCCCACCAAAGTGTAAACCAAAAGCAACAGACAACTGCATTAAAAGAACTTTGTGTAAAGTAAACAATCCTTGCAACCGCGGTTACAAGCACCGTTGTTTTCCCCCTTGTGGCAACAGCACATCCCCTAGACTCATGTTTCTGTCACTCAAGCTAGTCATCAGGGGGCATGAACCCACAATCAAGCATAACGATCTCTCTTGGAGTCACTACCTACTACTTGGCCAAAGCAATAAATAACAACGGAGAACATGAAAGAATTACTCAATAACACAAATATAACAGAGAAGAACCAAATATATTACTCTTGACAATCTGAACATAGTCTCATAATCCATCAGATCCCAGCAAACTCAACATAGCAACACCAGAAAGAATTACATATGTTCCTTGACCATGTAGGGAAGCTCACAAGGTCTAATTCATGAAGAACAAAGAGGGGGGAGCATCACATAGATACTTATCATGGACCCATGGTCCAAGCTGGACAACTCATGGATCATCCGGGAGGCGTCCATGGTGGTGAAGAAGATCCCGAAGGTGAATCCTCCCTCCGGCAGAGTGCCGGGAAGAGGTCTTCTGGTGCTCCCGATCTTGGAAGCGCGGCGGCGGCGGAACAGAGGCGAGATCGCGAAAAAGGGTTCTGTCCTTGGAGGTTTCGGGGCGAAGGAAATATATAGGCGAAAGGGGGCAGCCAAGGGGGCCACCAGGAATTCAGGCGGGCCCCCGGCGTGGCCCCACCCAAGGCCGTGCCACAGGGCGCCTGGAGCCCTGGTGGGTCCCCTCTTCCCCCCCCCCCCTTGGGACTCTGGAAGCTTCTATGTTGCTGATTTTATATATATTTTTCCCGGAAATTTTCTGGCATTTTACATAATGGGAAACCCTGAAATAAAAAGACAGCTGAAAATAGAAACTGGCACTGGAGTGCACTGGGTTAATAGGTTAGTCCAAATATGATCAAAATTGTTTGAAAGTGTATCAAAAGCATAGAAATATCACCCAAAACATGCATGGAGCAAGCAAAAATTATAGATACGTTTGGGACGTATCACCGAGCGTTTCGCTAAATTCACCCAGTCCGGTATGGTAAAGAAACATTGCATCATCTCAGTCAACTTGGGTGTAGTAACAGGCTTACCCTGAGCCGCCACAATGGACTTTACATCCCCTTCACACAACTGTTTGACCAATGTATACAGCGAGGTAATTTTTTTTCTTGGAGTCTCCTGAAGAACTGGATTCTGATTACCTGTACCAGGAGCTACCAACTCAGCAAGTATTGACAAATGAACCTGAAAATTTAACCTAAAGATACCGAGTTACCAAATACGGATATTGCAAATTGATGAACACTCTTTTTCAGAGTAGTTAAGATTTTGTTCATTTCCTGTAATTTGGACTCAGCATTGTCAGCAGCCTGCATCAGGATAGTTTGGATGTCGGCATGCTGGGATTTTACCATTTCCAGTTCTTCCACTTTCTTCAGCAGCTCATCCTATAGCCGGCTGACCTCTTTTTCTGCCTGTTGCCGCTACTTGGATTCAGCGTGCAGTTTTTCTTCTAACAGCCGAGTCGCTTGGCCGGCTTCCAAAGTCATAGCCTACATAAGGCGACAAAGAGCTTGGTTATTACAAGTATATAACCAGGTACTTGGGGCTACATTGTTTCACAACAAAATTTGTGTAAGTTCCGGGTCGTTACACGTATGACGAACCGGCACTTGGGGGCTACATTGATATAAGCTATCCCTTGTAACAAGATGTAAGGCCCCCGATGCGGTGCTAACTCGAGTTAGTCGCTTTTCGCGTCCCACTCAAGTTAGTAGCGCATAAAGAGCCACCGACTCACGACACTCGCACTCGTGTCGCTACCGGATTCTCGGCAACAGGTATATGAACAAAGAACTTAAACTAAGATAGAAATATAAAGAGTCCAGGGCATACATCGCCACTGGTATTATTACATCATCTCAGAGGTCCATGGACCCAACAGTATATCGTGCAACAAGCGGAAGACAAACACGACCGAGTACGGTCAAATCCAAATTGCCCTAGAGAGGGCTGCACATAAATAGTCCACCCACGGATCGTCGAAGCCCAACTGTAGGATCTACTGAACGAGGTCGATCTCATCGTCATCCTCCGGGGGAACCTCCACGAAGTATCGTCCAGTGCTCGGGTCGAGGTAGTACTCCACTGCAGCGGCCGATCAGGAAAAACAGTAAAAGCACAAATGGAAAACAGGGGTGAGATTATATCATTACAGGATAACTGACTTCCTACGGTAAGACAAGTAAAGGTAAGGTTGCAGCCGCACTAGCATATATGGTGGCTATCGTTCTATTAGAGTAGGGCTAAGATCCAAGAAATACACGTGACATCGTGTCATAAGTCTGCTATCCACCTACTTACGTCAAACATAACACAACATGGATCTTCTCTTGGTCCCCTTGACGAAGAAAAGCAACCAAGGCACTCACACTGTAGGCAAGTTTTCATTAAAGTTCAAATTCATGTTATTCTATGAACGAGTAGGTCTCAAGTCGTCCATAACCGCGGACACGGCTTTTCAAAAAGATTTAACCCTGCAGGGGTGTACCAACTTCCCAACATAGGCTTCGCATGTACGCCCGGTTTCCATTTGGCTAGGTAAACGCCTGAAACTCCGGAACGTCAGAGTCCCTCTAACTAACAACACACAACTCCGGGTGGCCCCCGGTGAGTCGACACCCAACTCAAAAGCCGGTCGCGCTCTCGAGTCGGTCTCTACCGTATGACTCTCGGTTTGGATTGCCGGTTAAATCTCATATGAGACCGGGTCCTCAGCCGGTCAAGGTGGGCCAGCCAAGGCACAAGTCCTCCTGGCCCAAGGTGGTTGGTAAACAACTAGGGTACCACCAGCACACACACATTGCAAATAGTAAATCAGCTCGGTCCACCACTAGAATTGTATGAAGCTAGGTAGGTAAGACAAGGGGACCCCATAGAATCCCACACACGATTAGGCACGCTCGTCAAGAAACACAATACCCGGAACTCGGGACCTAGGCGACTCAAATGGAACAAAACACCTGGCGGGAACAGCCTGGTCTCCCATATTTCATCAAGTATAAATTAACATCGTAATAATAATAAATATCAACCAACTTCTTTAAATAACATGACATCCCAAACCATAGCATAGGGTAAGCAGCAAGTTTTCCTACTCATACTAAGCAATGGCTGAGCAGCGGTAACTTAGCAATACAATGTTTTGCTGGGATGCGGGGATCATGGCTGTTTGGTTTTTGAAGGTGGCATATTCAAAATGGATAGGATCAAACAAACGTTCTAGGCTACAGCTAGGCAGGTAGGCAGAAAGGTATCAAGTAATGGTATGAATCTTCCCCTTTCCTAGATAATCGGTCGTCGAGGCAGACGCAGCAGGGTCCTCGGGCTCGGTGTCGGAAATCTCCACGTAAGTCTCCTCGGCGGTCTCAGGTGCTAACGTAAGGTACCGGCAAGAAAAGGCACACAAGTAACACTACTACGGAATAGCCTACTAGTGACGGACCCAAAAGGCTCACTAGTGGCGGGCAAGGTGCCCGTCACTGGTAACTCGTCACTGGTAATATGTTACCAGTGACGGGAAGGTGCCCGTCACTAGTATTTGTTCACTAGTGACAGGCATTTATTTGTGTCCGTCACTAGTTAGTTTTCATGGTAGTGCGTCCACGTCATTAGCACCGACAGATAATTTGCTAGTTTGATTGTTTGCCCATCACTAGTTCACAGTTTTGAAATTAAAAAAATCAAATAAAAAAATATTGCTTTTGCACATCAATAACACAATATGATCACTGACACTCATAAGTAACAAATTAAATCAATGTATTAGATCTCAAATGTGCTCACAAAATGTCAACTTAACATAGCAGATAGCATAACACTTCACAATATTTGGGTAATCCAAAAGACATACTAATTGATTCCTAAATCGTGAGTGTACGGAAAACATTAAAATCCAGTTAGCTACAAGTTTATTCACAATTGCCGCCTCTTTAGGTTCTTCCACTCCTCTCATGCATAATTGTTCATCTGCAAATGTACAAATTCAGGAATTGTACTGTCAAGAATTGTTCAGGAAATTGCATTGTGATAAATTGTTTTGGTTCTGAATTGTAGAAAATTTCTTATTATAGCTACTCCAAATAAGGGTCTTATTTCCGGCAAGATTCGCAATGTGTTACAAAGAAAACAAAGGATAAACACTTCAGTTCAGTTAGTCATTTGGATGATAATTCATCTGATGGCTTGTGTGGTTCAGTTTTGCACAACTTCAGAAAAAAGTTCAGTTTTATAGAGGACAAGGCATCAGCATTCATTAGTATAAGAAAACTAACAATATTTATTAGCACTTTGCAAGGTTAGGAACAAAACGATGATCCAATGGTACTGTACCTTCTGTTTGCACCAGCCCCACTCATTGGAGCTGCTGGACGAAGAAGTTGTCAATATCAGTCTGGTAATTTACTCACTAACAGTAAAATAGAAAAATTATCAAAACACAAATTTAAGGTTCACTCTTATGAATACTCTGAACTGAAAGGCTTCAGATTCAAGGTTTACTCTTATGAATAATTTAAACTGAAAGGCGATTCAAGGTTTACTCTTTAAATTCAACATCCGAAAATAAATCATGGCCATGAGAACTTGCAAAGCAAGTGAAAGGCTCTTAACTCATCTACATAATCTTAACTCATCTGGATAAACTAAGATTTCAGCTGGTGAAACAACAAAATATTCCTACCATTCTCTAACAGCAGCAACTCTAGAAAGTTATATGTACCGCCTTGTGATAAACAACTTAGGAAATGTGCAGATTAACATGGATAGATTTTTTTAGTTGAGAGAATGCAACAAACATTTCTAAATAATAAAGAGAAAAATAAGCTCACTGTTTGTAAAACAGTAACTCACACCAGTAAATAAGAAAAATGATAAGGTACATGAGCATATGCCATGGATGTCGACTCTGGATGCAGAAAATATCTTGGCAGAAGATTGTATTAATAAGACACCAATCTTGTAAATGTCCTGAAGGGGAAGATAACAAGAGCAATCCCATCAGATAAAGAAATCACAGAGAAATACTTGTATCTCAAGATAAAAACAAATATGAGAAACATAATACATGCATATAACCAAGTAGGCATGTGACGGAAGTTGCATGGAATAAAAGAAAACGAGCAAACAAACAAATGCACTTAATTAATATTGTATATCACAAAGTCAGCTAACATATGTGTAAACTAGTCAATGAAGTTATGATATGAAATGACCCAAGATGCAGGACATGACAAAAGTGAAAGCAAGGAGGGCATGCTCACGGATCTGGCCATCCTTGAAAATACCATCCTCAAAATCACCGGTCTTCTCCTTACCCATGGCTGGAAGTGCTTAGCTAACAAACAGAAAGAACGAATTAAGCATGCGTTAGAAACAACAGGGTGAATAAGTGACAAAAACAGAGTAATATCTCAAGAATTATTTGTGAAATTAACAAAAATAACCACCATGCAGACAACATATACATGAAGTAACTAACTGTACACAAGTTACCGCTAGATTATAATGAATAAATTCAGTAGTCGTAGGTGTCAGCTACGTTTCAGGTTTAGGTGTCGTTTTTTCTTGAGGTTCAGTTTCAGTTAGCTACTCTTCAGGGATTTTTACGCTAGACTTTGACGCCTTCGTGCGATCATCTCCGGCCTTGTAGGATCGCTGTAACCCACGTTCTGAGTTGTGGGATGGCACGACTCAGTCCGGGACGTGGCGAGAGCCACGACACATATTTGTTTGTTACTGAATAAATAGAGAGAAGGAGCAGAAAAGTAGCAAGTTGAACGCTACAGAAAAACAATTGTGTTCATCGTCTTCCTCAATATCCCTCACTACTCATCCCACGTGTGATCAGGTGTGTGTGTGTTGTAGGCTTGGAGCCAATAGATTACTGCTCACAGCCTGAAAGAGATGGTATATACGGTCCAAATTCTAAAGAAAGAAATTTAACGGACCTTGAGTACACCTTTGCCGAGGTAATCAGAGCCTTTTCATCTCTGAGCTCTAGGGCCTCGTAGATCCCCGTGGAAGTGCCGCTAGGCACCACGCTCCTGGAAAGGCTGCCATCATTTAGCCCGATGTCCACCTGAGTGAGTCCAGACCAATTGATCAGATTTAGAGAAACAGGGGAAGAAAAAATTCAGAGAAGAAAAAACAATTCGCTGGAGTAGCGCATCCAATCCTGCAGCAGCAGGCGTGCTACACTTGTGCAGCCGACTCAACACTGGGGTTCCGCGTACGGCATGGGGGAGCGGCAGAATTGGCGTGGATTGTATCATCAAGGAGGATGCGGGGAAGGAGGACAGACGCCCAATCGCCGCCGGATCTCGCGCGCCGGCGAGCGATCCATCCATGATGGTGTGGTTCCTGGGAGGTCGGCGCCGCCTGACCAGCACATGCGGCCACGCCGCCATGAATGCCAAAGGCCGACCTAGGGCTAGGGTTTGCGGTGGGGGCGCGGAACAGAGGTTCCACGCCACAGAATCGGGAGAGAGGTAGGAGGAGGTTCCTGGGCGGTGGTTTGTAGCGCGATGTATCGCCGGAGTTAACTGGGATCGGCCGGTAGAAGACGCGGTTTCAACGAGATCGGCTGTAGTGGGACGTGGGAGTTGTGGGTGGGGGAACGGAGAAGAGAGAGAGAGGATAACGATTATGGAGTTTGAACGGGCGTGGGGCGAAGAAAAAAAAGAGGGAGTTTGATTTTGTGTCAAAATTTTGGCGCTTAGATTTTCGCAATCTTACTTGACCTATTATACCAGCGACGGTTATATAAACTAGCCTGTCACGAGTAATAGCAACACTAATGACGGATAAATTTATGGATCCGTCACTAGTATTATATGAAAATTATCAGTGATGGGCAACGATACTCAATCGGCATTGGTATAATCTATAGCCACCAGCCGAGCTTTACCAGTGAAGGACATATTGTCGCCCGTCGCAGATACATGTTACCAGTGACGTGCATATTTTTGTCCGTCACTAATGTGCTGGTGGCTATAAGCTATTCTGTATTAGTGTAAGCAATGGGTACAATGCACAGGCAAGGATGGTATGATCAAGTTTAATTGACATGATGTGACCCTATCTAGTCAGATTTATATGAAGGTGGTGACGACACGTCAACAACTTCATATGAAATTTATTTACGTAAAATGGCTTTGGTCTTATCCTTAATTTTGGTGTAAGTAGCATGTCAACATGGCATGATCAACAATGCATATAACAGGAATTAAACATCGTGAAAAAATAAACATCGATTCCGGAGACGGAGTAGTGCCAGTGAAATTGACACAAGGGAGGTGCAACAAGGTTGGAATCCAGCCACATTGCAAAGAAAATATGTTAGGTGCTGGTTTGAAGAAAAGAAATGGAGATGACATGAAACAGAACTTGAAAGGATCAAAAGAACATCATTTCCAACATGCACTGAAATTGAAATGATGCAAAGAGAGGAAGAGACAGATTGGTCCTGGATGAGCTGGTCACACCTTGTCCAAATGAATTGCACAAAACATCATGAGTACATCATCATTGCAATCCTTGCAAAAATCTACCCCAAAACCATATATGAGATGGTATCCTCTGGATTTGCAAACACAGTTGCAATTCAGAAGAACTTCAGGGGGCTGAGTGCAAAATTGCACTAGATGCATTTTGAAAAAGGCTCAAATGGTTAAACCATTATCACCATGCAACTCCTTGGTTGAAACTACCCTAAAATCATATATGGCATGGCCATTTTTGAATTTGGGCAAAACTTGACAAAAACAAAGAAATGAAAGGGGGGTTTATTTGCAAAATTGCCACACTCCAAAAATTCAGAGGGGCAAAATGCAAAAAGCACCTCACCATGATGGTAAGTAGCTCAAGCTACCCTAAAACATATATTGGATGCCCCAAAAGATTTGAAAGTTCCAAACAGATTTGAATTTGAATTCAAATTCAAATTTGAATTAAACAGAAAAGAAAACAAAGGAAAATAAAAAGAAAAAGGTGGCACTGGCCTACTGGGCTGTCCTCGGGCGCCAGGCCCACTCGGTTGGAGACAGAAAAATCAAAAAAAAAAGAAAAAGGCCTCGCCCACTGGCTTGGGCCCAAGGCCATTTCTCCTCTCCACGGCCCAGCTCGGCTTCCTCTGAACTGAACCGCGCGATAACTGAAGAAAAAAAGGGGGCTCCTTCCCTCCGAACCCGACGACGCACAGCACTTCCGGCGAGGCTAGCCTCGAACTCTGGCCATCTCCCGGCGAACCGAGACACGGGAACCCGAGAGGGAACATCGCTCTACGAATAGATGCATGCCATGGCCACTCTTCTCCTCTCTGCTCGTCGGGAACCTCGAAGGAGCAGAGGTGCGACGCCACAGTTCTAAAGATGCAGATCACAGTTGCATCCGGCGAACTTTGATGGAGGCTAACGACGAACTCCAGGCTTCTCTGGCCGAGCTCCGGTGTGCAAACCCTAGCTGGGACATAGCACTACACGTGCGCACTACGGATCCGGCCCGTGGCTTCACGACAGCGACGCGATGATCGACTGAAGATCACGGCGGCGCCACTGTCTACTGCGCGTTCTTCAGACACCGGTGAGGACACGCTAGCACACGCGCAAGCCCTCTCCTTTGAGGCAACAAAATCGTACTAGACGTGCACAGAGCGCGTCCGCGCACGCCTCGACGACGGCACGGTCACGGTGACCACCGGGCTGGCCGGGAACCGTGACACGGCGGCGGGAAACACAAACTACGGGGCTACCTATCCGCGAGCGAACGAGGAAGAAGGGGAGCACCAGAGGCTCACCTTGGGGTGCTCGGGGACGTCCTCGACAGCTCGGAGGGGACGGCGGAGCGGTCGGTCGACGGCGAGGCAGAACTGCTGGGCCGCGGGGGTGCTACGTGGCGGGACCGCGGTGAAGCTCCTGCAACCACGACGCTGACGGGAAGGGATCAGAAAGCCCTGCAGGAGGGCGAGCGTGAACACGCGGACAACGACACGACTCAACGGCGGCGAATTGAACTCAGGTCACCTGCTGCAGTGGCGGGCGGATCGATGCAATTGAGGCGCGGCGGCGGCGAGCCAAGGGGAAAAAATGGAGGAGGGAAACCCTAGGTTCCCCGGGGCGCTCCCGGTGGCCTCAAATAGGGAGCTCCCGCTCTCCCTGGCCGGAGGGCTCCACCTCCCGTGGCCGGACGCGCTCGTGAGAGAGGAGGGGGAGGGGACCTCACTCCAGCGTGGAAAGAAGACGACGGGGAGGCTGTCGGATGCAGATCGAACGAACAGGGCTCGCTCCACTTACCCCTTCGCGGCTGGACTCTAGCCCGAGAAGCATTCCAAGGCCCAGGTGGACTGGGCCTGCAACGGGGAATTAAAAAAAACCTGGTGCTCTATCCTATTCCATTTAACATAAAACTGAAAGTATTTGGAGTTTTTCAGGATTAAATACAAGTGGGAAAAATACATAAAAATATGTATAATTAACCTTGCATTATTCCTCAATTTCCAAAAATGGTTTGGGCATTTTTGGCAACAACAAAATTGTGAGCTCGTTTTTGAATTCAAAATCACTTTGAACTAGAGCCCATATTTTTTATGATGGCAAAAATGATTTGAGGTTTTTAAAACCCTTGTCATAGCAAAGGAAATGGCTAGGCCAAGTTTGGGGTCAAGGAGAGCAAGCATGCAACAATGAAAAAAACTTCAAACACCCTTCTTGAACCATTTTGGAAGCAAACTCAACCAAACCAGATGGGCTCCAATCCCAATGGAAATTTAAACCACCACATGAAATTACAATCTTTAGCATCATGCCAAGTTACAAAGTCAACAGACAAAGTACAATCTCATGGTGTTTTCTATTTATTGCACATGGGCTGTTACAACACTCCCCCACCAACACAGGATCTCGTCCCGAGATCTAAGCCTGAAACAACTCAGGATACTCAGAACGGAGATGGTCTTCACGCTCCCACGTTGCTTCCTTCTCCGAATGATGTGCACACTGAACTTTCATGAACTTGACGGTCTTGTTGCGAGTCTTGCGCTCGGACGTCTCAAGAACACGGACTGGGCGCTTTGAGTAGGAAAGGTCCTCACTCAGTTGTATCTCGCCCAAGTCAACAGCCTGCTCTGGCTGCTTGAAGCACTGCTTTAGCTGGGACACATGGAACACGTCATGCACCATTGACAGACTCTCTGGAAGCTCGAGCCGAAAGGCAAGAGGTCCTCTAGTCTCAAGGATGCGGAATGGTCCGACAAATCTTAGAGCGAGCTTTCCTTTGATGCCAAAGCGGTGAGTTCCCCTCAATGGAGACACTCTCTGGTACGCCCAATCACCAACCTGAAACGTTACACCACGGTGCCTTTTGTCATAATAGGCCTTCTGCCTAGACTGTGCTGCCTTTAGGTGCTCTCGGACAATCTTCACTCTGTCCTCTGCCTCTTGGGTCACATCTGGACCGAACAGCTGCCTATCACCTGTCTCGGACCAGTTCAAAGGTGTCCTGCACTTGCGGCCATACAAGACTTCAAACGGCGCTACCTGCAGACTTGCCTGATAGCTGTTGTTGTAAGAGAACTCAGCATACGGCAAGCACTCTTCCCACTTCATGCCAAACGAGATGACACATGCCCGAAGCATGTCCTCGAGGATTTGGTTCGCGCGCTCGACTTGCCCACTTGTCTGAGGGTGATAAGTGGTACTGAAAAACACTGTCGTACCAATCGGCTTTTGAAAGGCCTGCCAGAACTTAGAGGTGAAAAGGCTGCCTCTATCAGAACTGATCTTCTTGGGAATGCCATGCAAAGATACAACTCTTGCGGTGTACAAATCCGCCAACTGAGCTGCTGAAATGGAATCTTTCACTGGAAATAAGTGGGAAACTTTGGAAAGATTGTCAATGACAACAAAGATGGCATTGTTCTTCTTCTGCGACAAGGTGAAGCCTGTGATGAAATCCATCTCTATGTGATCCCATTTCCACTCCGGAATCTCAAGTGGCTGAAGCAACCCTGCAGGCTTCTGGTGCTGTGCCTTCACTCTCCTGCACACATCACACTTAGACACGTAACGGGCAACATCCCGCTTCATACGAGTCCACCAAAAGCTTTGCTTGAGATCTTGATACATCTTCGTACTGCCAGGGTGAATCGATAGCCTGGAATCATGGGCTTCCTTCATGATGACCTCTCTGAGGTCTCCCTCCTTGGGAACAACAACTCGCTCTTCGAACAACACGGTGCCGTCATTATGCACTGAAAAGCAACCGTACTTTGGAACTGAGGCGGCAATACCCTGTTTGATCTTTTGTATCATTGAGCTGCCAGACTGAGCTTCACGAATCTTCTCATGGATAGTGGGATCTACCACAAGGTTGGCAAGGTAGCCTGCTGGAACTAGCTCAAGATTGAGCCTTCGAAAGGACTCACACAAATCAGGGTGGATCTTCTACACCTGGATATTATTGCAATCGCCCTTGCGGCTCAGCGCATCAGCTATGACATTCGCCTTCCCAGGCGTGTACTGAATATCAACTGTGTATTCAGTAATGGTCTCAAGCCATCTTCTTTGCCTCAAGTTCAGATTTGGCTGAGTGAACAAGTACTTCAGACTCTTGTGGTCCGTGAACACATCCACCTTCCTCCCTAAGAGGAGGTGTCGCTAAGTGACCAAAGCGTGCACAACTGCTGCAAGCTCCAAGTCGTGCGTGGGATAATTCCTCTCACTTGTATTCAACTGCCGTGAGGTATTAGCCACAATATTCCTGCCTTGCATCAAAACTCCGCCTAGACCTTGCAAAGAGGCATCACAAAACACCTGAAAAGGTTGTGACTCATCTGGCGGTGTGAGAATTGGAGCTGTGGTCAGCTTCTCTTTCAACTCCTCGAAGGCTGACTGGCAAGCTGGCGACCAAGTGTACCGCTTGTCTTTGCACAACAATTCAGTCGGCTATTTTGGAGAAATTCTGCACAAACCTCCTGCAATAACTGGCGAGGCCGAGAAAACTCCTTAGCTGCTTCACATTCTTCGGCGGAGCCCACTCTTGAATAGTGCGTACTCGCTCTGGATCAACCGCAATCCCCTCAGCGGAGATGACATGGCCCAGAAAATTGACCTTGTCCAGCCAAAACTCACACTTGGAGAACTTGGCGTAATACCGGTGCTCTCTTAACTTCTGCAGCACCAAGCGCAAAAGTTCCTCATGTTCAACCTCTGACTTGGAATAGACAAGAATGTCATCGAGGTAGAGGATCACAAACACATCAAGCCATTCTTGGAACAAATAGTTCATAGCTCTCATGAATGTCGGAGGGGCATTTGAGAACCCAAAAGTCATGACTGTGAACTCATACAGCCCATAACGTGTGTTGAACGCGGTCTTGGGAATATCCTCTTCACGGACACGGATTTGGTTATACCCCATCCTCAAGTCAAGCTTGGAAAACACCTTATCCCCATTTAACTGCTCGAACAGATCATTGATGCGGGGTAAAGGGTACTTGTTCTTGATGGTCTTCTTGTTGATACCGCGATAGTCCTGGACCAAGCGGCTAGTCCCATCCTTCTTCTGGACAAACAAAGCTGGTACACCCCAAGGGGAAGTGCTCGCGCGGATAAAACCGCCTGCCTCCAACTCTGTCAACTACTTCTTGAGCTCAATCAACTCCTTCGAACACATCTTGTATGGATGCCGAGAAATTGGCTGGGTACCAGGCTCTAGCTCAATAACGAACTCAATAGCTCGAACTGGGGGAATTCCTGGAAACTCCTCCGGAAAGACGTCTGGGAACTCACAGACAACTCTGACCTCTTCGAGCAAAGGCGCAACTCCTGCGTTCAAAGCGTACAACTGTGCTGGTCCTGTCATAGAGCCACAAGTGTACAAGACTTCTGCACCTAAATCATGAGTCAACTTCACTGATCTGGTCGGACAATCAATATTGGCCTTGTGCTGCACAACCCAATCCATGCCCAAAATGACATCAATGTCGGAACGAGGAAAGACAACCAGGGATGCTGAAAAGATAACACCCTGGATACGGATGTCCGCATCTGGAACAAAAACGGACGAGCTGGACCTTGAACTAGGAGTGTGAACCGCAAGGGGTTTTTGGAGCAACTCGGTCTTAAGGTCGTTTGTTGAAGCAAAGGAGTGTGATACAAACGAATGGGAAGCTCCGGAATCGAACAGAACTGTCGCAGGAACTGAACACACAAGCAACCTACATAGAACGATCTCTGAAGACTGCTGAGCATCTATGAGCATCACGTTGTTCACACGAACTGCACGTGGCTTGCCTTCACCATCGCGGTGCTCAGAGTAGAGCGAGGTGGAGGCGGTGGGAGCCGAGAAAAGCGCAGGTCAGTGCAGTTGGGAGACGTGTGCCCTGGCTCTCTGCACTTGTAGCAGATCACGCCCGGCCTGGGCTGCTGCTGCGGCCTGGGTGGCCTCGCGTGTGGTGGCGTAGAGAGAGGCCCCTGCTGAACTGGGACGGGAGGGCGGGCAAAAGTGCGGACAACGGTCCCCCTCTGCTGGTATTGCTGTCTCTGCGGTGGTGCCTCTGCAACCCAAGTCTTTGCCTTCTTGTGGATCATCACTTCGGAACTGTGCTCACGCTGGCGCTTCCTGTCTGCATCCCACTCTGCTCTGGCTGACTCCTGGCGGATAGCCTGATCCACGAACTGTGAGAACAGCGTGGGACTGCACTGAGTGAGCGTGTACTTGATCTCTGTGCTGAGACCTCCACGGAACCTGGCGATCTTCTTAGCCTCTGTGCTGACCTCCTCTGGAGCGTACCTGGCGAGCCTGACGAAGGCCAGGTTGTACTCCTGAACTGACCTGTCACCCTGTCTCAGAGCCAAGAACTCCTCACGCTTCCTGTCCATCAGGCCACTCGGAATATGCGCTGCTCTGAAGTCTGCGACGAAATCTGCCCACGTGATGATAGCATCGCCCTTATTGGCC
Source organism: Bromus sterilis (assembly GCA_950022295.1). Lineage (NCBI taxonomy): Eukaryota > Viridiplantae > Streptophyta > Magnoliopsida > Poales > Poaceae > Bromus > Bromus sterilis. The sequence continues at coordinate 171,838,982 of OX465597.1, forward strand.
TTGTAGGTATCGTACCAACTGGCTGCTGCACCCTGAAGCTAGAAGGAGGCGAAGGTGACGTAGTCGACGGGTCTGACGGTGTTTGCATTGAAGTGCTTCTTGATCTCTGCGATCCAGTCATCCTCCTCCAGCGGGTCTCGTGCCTCGGAGAACCTGGGGGGGTTGATCGCGAGGAACTGCTGCTGTGTGGTGTACTATGGTCGATCATTTCTCTGGGCAGTCTGGTTCTGCAGCATCTGTAAGATCGCAGCTGTGCCCTGAGCCACTGCGGTCACAGCCTCCCCAAGGAGAGGGTTCTCTGGCGGCGGCATGTTCGCTCTTGGCATCCTGTATACAGGAATACTTATGAGAACATGGTTGAAACATTGAAGTAACCAGAAGATAAAGCAATATTGTGAACAAAACTCTCTCACGAGGTATGAGAAAGCCGAATGCTGAAATTCCACCAAGGTTAACCCGGAAAGTCGAAAGCTAGGTGCTACTGGGATCCCCAAACCGAGATCAACCGAATCCAAGATAATAATCTTCTAGCGAGCACACAACAATATATATACGAGCGGTTGGAAACCTGAACAATGAGACATCTGCCCTGAGCGGCCCACCATCGCGGTTGTCCATAGGGGAAAAACACCAGATCCATATTACCATAGGATGCCTGCCAATCCTGTATGGATGTTTCACCTGGGGTACGCCGTAAGCGAGGTAGATCAGTCAACCCCAAGTGGCGGCTCAGTGGTCTCAAAGACGCCAACACATCTCGTCGCTAGCAAAAAAATTATAGAGGAATCGGAGCCTCATGTAAACGAGAACCTAGATTTGTTTTGAAAGGGGATAAGTTGCAGAGAGAAAACAACGTTTCACTTCCTCACGGAAAAAGGGATGGGAGGGTGGGGTAAGAAGAAAAAGAAAAAGTTCCTACTCTCCGATTTTTCCTTAGTAACTACAAAATAGTTTCTAGACTCAACTTCGGCCAGTAAGGGGTCCTACAGTCAGTCCTGCACTGATACCAAGTTGTAAGGCCCCCGATGCGGTGCTAACTCGAGTTAGTCGCTTTTCGCGTCCCACTCAAGTTAGTAGTGCATAAAGAGTCACCAACTCACGACACTCGCACTCGTGTCGCTGCCGGATTCTCGACAACAGGTATATGAACAAATAACTTAAACTAAGACATAAATATAAAGAGTCCAGGGCATACATCGCCAATGGTATTATTACATCATCTCAGAGGTCCATGGACCCAACAGTATATCGTGCAACAAGCGGAAGACAAACACGACCGAGTACGGTCAAATCCAAATTGCCCTAGAGAGGGCTGCACATAAAGAGTCCACCGACGGATCGTCGAAGCCCAACTGTAGGATCTACTGAACGAGGTCGATCTCATCGTCATCCTCCGGGGGCACCTCCACGAAGTATCGTCCAATGCTCGGGTCGAGGTAGTACTCCACTGCAGCGGCCGATCAGGCAAAACAGTAAAATCACAAAAGGAAAACAGGGGTGAGATTATATCATTACAGGATAACTGACTTCCTCCGGTAAGACAAGTAAAGGTAAGGTTGCAGCCGCACTAGCATATATGGTGGCTATCGTTCTATTAGAGTAGGGGTAAGATCCAAGAAATACACGTGACATCGCGTCATAAGTCTGCTATCCACCTACTTACATCAAACATAACACAACCTGGATCTTCTCTTGGTCCCCCTGGACGAAGAAAAGCAACCAAGGCACTCACACGGTAGGCAAGTTTTAATTAAAGTTCAAATTGATGTTATTCTATGAACAAGGAGTAGGTCTCAAGTCGTCCATAACCGCGGACACGGCTTTTTTAAAAGATTTAACACTGCAGGGGTGTACCAACTGCCCATCATAGGCTTCGCATGTACGCCCGGTTTCCATTTGGCTAAGTAAATGCCTGAAACTCCGGACCGTCAGAGTCCCTCTAACTAACAACACACAACTCCGGGTGGCCCCCGGTGAGTCGACACCCAACTCAAAAGCCAGTCGCGCTCTCGAGTCTGTCTCTACCGTATGACTCCAGGTTTGGATTGCCGGTTAAATCTCATATGAGACCGGGTCCTCAGCCGGTCAAGGTGGGCCAGCCAAGGCACAAGTCCTCCTGGCCCAAGGTGGTTGGTAAACAACTGGGGTACCACCAGCACACACACATTGCAAATAGTAAATCAGCTCGGGCCACCACTAGAATTGTATGAAGCTAGGTAGGTAAGACAAGGGGACCCCATAGAATCCCACACACGATTAGGCACGCTCGTCAAGAAACACAATACCCGGAACTCGGGACCTAGGCGACTCAAATGGAACAAAACACCTTGTGGGAACAGCCTGGTCTCCCATCTTTCGTCAAGTATAAATTAACATCCTAATAATAATAAATATCAACCAACTTCTTTAAATAACATGACATCCCAAACCATAGCATAGGGTAAGCAGCAAGTTTTCCTACTCATACTAAGCAATGGCTGAGCAGCGGTAACTTAGCAATACAATGTTTTGCTGGGATGCGGGGATCATGGCTGTTTGGTTTTTGAAGGTGGCATATTCAAAATGGATAGGATCAAACAAACGTTCTAGGCTACAACTAGGCAGGTAGGCAGAAAGGTATCAAGTAATGGTATGAATCTTCCCCTTGCCTGGGTAATCGGTCATCGAGGCAGACACAGCAGGGTCCTCAGGCTCGGTGTCGAAAACCTCCACGTAAGTCTCCTCGGCGGTCTCAGGTGCTAACGTAAGGTACCGGCAAGAAAAGGCACACAAGTAAGCAATGGGTACAATGCACAGGCAAGGATGGTATGATCAAGTTTAATTGACATGATGTGACCCTATCTAGTCAGATTTATATGAAGGTGGTGACGACACGTCAACAACTTCATATGCAATTTATTTACGTAAAATGGCTTTGGTCTTAGCCTTAATTTTGGTGTAAGTAGCATGTCAACATGGCATGATCAACAATGCATATAACAGGAATTAAACATCGTGAAAAAATAAACATCGATTCCGGAGACGGAGTAGTGCCGGTGAAATTGACACAAGGGAGGTGCAACAAGGTTGGAATCCAGCCACATTGCAAATACAATATGTTAGGTGCTGGTTTGAAGAAAAGAAATGGAGATGACATGAAACAGAACTTGAAAGGATCAAAAGAACATCATTTCCAACATGCACTGAAATTGAAATGATGCAAAGAGAGGAAGAGACAGATTGGTCCTGGATGACGTGGTCACACCTTGTCCAAATGAGTTGCACAAAACATCATGAGTACATCATCATTGCAATCCTTGCAAAAATCTACCCCAAAACCATATATGAGATGGTATCCTCTGGATTTGCAAACACAGTTGCAATTCAGAAGAACTTCAGGGGGCTGAGTGAAAAATTGCACTAGATGCATTTTGAAAAAGGCTCAAATGGTTAAACCATTATCACCATGCAACTCCTTGGTTTAAACTACCCAAAAATCATATATGGCATGGCCATTTTTTAATTTGGGCAAAACTTGACAAAAACAAAGAAATGAAAGGGGGGTTTATTTATAAAATTGCCACACTCCAAAAATTTCAGAGGGGCAAAATGCAAAAAGGACCTCACCATGATGGTCAGTAGCTCATGCTACCCTAAAACATATATGGGATGCCCCAAAAGATTTGAAAGTTCCAAACAGATTTGAATTTGAATTCAAATTCAAATTTGAATTAAACAGAAAAGAAAACAAAGGAAAAGAAAAAGAAAAAGGTGGCACTTGCCTGCTGGGCTGTCCTCGGGCGCCAGGCCCACCTCTTCTCTCACTGGCCCAAAAGAACAAGCACACTCGGTTGGAGACAGAAAAAGCAAAAAAAAGATAAAGGCCTCGCCCACTGGCTTGGGCCCAAGGCCATTTCTCCTCTCCACGGCCCAGCTCGGCTTCCTCTGAACTGAACCGCGCGATAACTGAAGAAAAAAAGGGGGCTCCTTCCCTCTGAACCCGACGACGCACAGCACTTCCGGCGAGACTATCCTCGAACTCCGGCTGTCTCCCGGGGAACCCAGACACGGGAACCCGAGAGGGCACATCCCTCCACGCATAGATGCATGCCATGGCCACTCTCCTCCTCTCTGCTCGCCGGGAACCTCGAAGGAACAGAGGTGCGACGCCACGGTTCTGAAGATGCAGATCACATCTGCATCCGGCGAACTTCGATTGAGGCTAACGATGAACTCCAGGCTTCTCTGGCCGAGCTCCGGTGTGCAAACCCTAGCTGGGACATAGCACTACACGTGCGCACTACGGATCCGGCCCGTGGCTTCACGACGGCGACGCGATGATCGACCGAAGATCGCGGCGGCGCCACTGTCTACTGCGCGTTCTTCAGACACCGGCGAGGAAAACGCTAGCACACGCCCCAGCCCTCTCTTTTGAGGCAACAGACTCGTACTAGACGTGCACAGAGCGCGTCCGCGCACGCCTCGACGACGGCACGGTCACGGTGACCACCGGGCTGGCCGGGAACCGTGACACGGCGGCGGGAAACGCAAACTACGGGGCTACCTATCCGCGAGCGAACGAGGAAGTAGGGGAGCACCAGAGGCTCACCTTGGGGTGCTCGGGGATGTCCTCCACAGCTCGGAGGGGACAGCGGAGCGGTCGGTCGACGGCGAGGCAGAACTGCTGCGCCGCGGGGGTGCTACGTGGCGGGACCGCGGTGAAGCTCCTGCAACCACGACGCCGACAGGAAGGGATCAGAAAGCCCTGCAGGAGGGCGAGCGTGAACACGCGGACAACGACACGGCTCAACGGCGGCGAATTGAACTCAGGTCACCTGCTGAAGTGGCGGGGCGGATCAATTCAATTGAGCGCGGCGGCGGCGAGCCAAGGGGAAAAATGGAGGAGGGAAACCCTAGGTTCCCCGGGGCGCTCCCGGTGGCCTCAAATAGGGAGCTCCCGCTCTCCCTGGCCGGAGGACTCCACCTCCCGTGGCCGGACACGCTCGTGAGAGAGGAGGGGAGGGGACCTCACTCCAGCGTGGAGAGAAGACGACGGGGAGGCCGTCGGATGCAGATCGAACGAACAGGGCTCGCTCCACTTACCCCTTCGCGGCTGGGCTCTAGCCCGAGAAGCATTCCAAGGCCCAGGTGGGCTGGGCCTGCAACAGGGAATTTTAAAAAAAACCTGCTGCTCTATCCTTTTCCATTTAACATAAAACAGAAAGGATTTGGAGTTTTTCAGGATTAAATACAAGTGGGAAAAATACATAAAAATATGTATAATTAACCTTGCATTATTCCTCAATTTCCAAAAATGGTTTGGGCATTTTTGGCAACAACAAAATTGTGAGCTCATTTTTTGAATTCAAAATCACTTTGAACTAGAGCCCATATTTTTTATGATGGCAAAAATGATTTGAGGTTTTTAAAACCCTTGTCATAGCAAAGGAAATGGCTAGGCCAAGTTTGGGGTCAAGGAGAGCAAGCATGCAACAATGAAAAAAACTTCAAACACCCTTCTTGAACCACTTTGGAAGCAAACTCAACCAAACCAGATGGGCTCCAATCCCAATGAAAATTTAAATCACCACATGAAATTACAATCTTTAGCATCATGCCAAGTTTCAAAGTCAACAGACAAAGTACAATCTCATGGTGTTTTCTATTTATTGCACATGGGCTGTTACACAAGACAATACGTGTACCTCATAACGTTGCTTGATAAAACTAATCAAGTCATTCTATTGATCAAGATGACTCATCGACTCCAAATATAAATCGCCAAAGGAAGCTTCTTTAAGAGTTGCCATAAAAGGATGACCCGTTGAGTTTTTTGCTTCATCTGTTTTCTTCGCCTTCACTGTCGAGACCAGCTCAGAAGCACGGCTATCAGTCACAATAACCTCCCCAACTACAACTTTGTCTGCTATAGGAATTGGATTTGGATCATGAGAGTCGGCCGTCTCCTTAGGGTGAGCGACCGGCTCTTCAGTTTCATCCCTGAGGGAGTCTTCCTTGTGCACAACTGATGGGCTTGATTCAACAGGAGCCACACCTTTCATCTGTTTTTCAGAAACTTCAGATGTCTTCTCTGTGACAATCGGCCCCTGTACTGGCAGAGAACCGGGTTGTGCCTTACTTTTAGGTTGTTTCCTAAAAAGAAGAAAGAATGTGAGATTGCCTGAAATAAACAAATAAGTATATCATAAGAGGTTATAAGCACTTACCCACGGTTGATGGGAATATTTCTAGGGAGCCGGACAGACGACTCCCCAGGAAAGGGATCAGTTTCTTCGAACCGAGGCTGCCTAATAGGATTTGACTCGGCACCAACTTTTTGACAAAGTCAGCGCGGAGAATTGGGAATCCCGACATCTAGAGGGGCAGCGGACTCAGAGCTACGATTCCGTCTTTTCCTTTCTTGTTCCTACAGCAATATAGATATGTGATGAATATCCCCACAAAGTCAATTTGGGTAATTAGTAAATGATACCTCTTTCTCAGGAACTTGGTTTTTTCCTCTACCCTAGGAGATTTGGTTCTTGCAGGAGGATCTCCATCCTTATCCTCATCTTCATCATCATCCTCGTCTTCATCATCATCATCTTCCTCCTCCGAGTCTTCCTGAGATGGGTAAAAGCATATAAGAATGTCATCTTATAAAGATGAAAATGAGTGATTACTTACGATGCGACTCGGGCTTTGAGCGTCTGCCTCTTCATCAACAATCGATGGTTCTTGGTTGGTAAACCACCATGGATCCTTAGGTTGAAAAAATATGGCAGAAAATGAAGCATGACAAAACAAAGGAAAGTTTGTTTTTATTTAGCAAAGTCAACATACCTCTGGATCTTGGTTGTCAGCAAAGAAAGGGGGAATACCAACTCTTGCGATATCCTTCTTACTCTCAGCAAGATATTTCTTGCAGGCTGACACAAGAGCAGTTGGTTCAGAGGGTATGTGCACATATTGCATAGGATCATCAATCCCCGAATATTCACATAGAAGCCGGTCTCTCCAATTGAGGGGTTGGATCTCCCAGTCGACCCGGCACCGGATCAGATCGGTGCCCAGAAGTCCATGGGCAAGTAAATCCTTCATTCGGGAAAGCAAGGGAGCAAGTTCTTCCCTTTGCTTATCATCCGAATAAGCATTCAAGCTTCCATTATAAACAAGTCGGTTGTCCTGGAAGTCGGGAAGTGGATACTCATTCTCTGGAATCTTGACGTTGCAATAGAAAAATGATTACTACCACCCCTTCACATGCATGGATAACTTCAAAGTCGGAAATATACTTCTCTGTCACTTATGGATTGCAACTCCTCCACACTCTATGAGTGGACCTCCGCTATACTCAGTTTTCCTGTTGCCATGAAAGAACTCGGCAAATAGCTCTAGAGTCGGTTTTGTTTGCAAATATACTTCACAAAAAACTTGGAAATGACAGATGTTAAGAATGGAGTTAGGATCCAGATCTTGAGGGTGTAAGTCATAAGCATACAGAAATTCCCTGAAAAACCTGGACCCGGGAGGACGAAATCCCCGGGTTATGTGATCGGGAAAAATGACTACTTCGCCCGCCTGAGGTTTTGGTCGGGTCTCCTTTCCTGGAGCACGCCATTTGACTTCCGACTGAGGGGGGAGAACCCCATCCTTCTCCAGTTCCTTCAGTTTCAGTGAGGTCATGTGAGAAACACTCCAGTTAGCTTTCAGTTTTTTGGAAGTCAGATTTTTAGTGGTTCCTTCCTCCCTTTTTGACCGGCCCCGGCAGTTTTCTTTACCATTGTCGAAGAAGAAGACCTGCTTTATAAAACAAGATGAGTCGGTTGCAGAGTGGGGCGACTAGCAAAACGGTGTGATCAAAATTTGTAAGTCGGTTTCATCACAAACATGATTTGTACGAAACAGTGAAGCAACTAGATCTACGAGACCTAGAAAAATCTCACAGAAAATGGGAATTTATCCCGAAGCCCGCAATGGGCGGAAGTGATTCTGATCTACCTACAAACAGATCTGAACAGAAACTGCTGAAAGATAAAAAAAAAGCAAGCCTAGGGGCAATTTATAGATGAAATCTAAAGCTTATTTGTACCAATAAAGATTGTCGTCGATTCATACTGATCTACTAAACTTGAGCAAAGGGCGGTAATGGCGACCATGGAGAAAACATATCACAATATAGAGAGGGAAGATACAAGGAGAAGCTTACTCGCGAGAAGAATAAAACCGACAAGGTCTTGAGTCTCTTCCGCACGGCCGGAGTTGAAGAAGACGAGCAATGTAATGGCGAAGAAGCTCGAGCGTCTCGGTGTCAGAACGAGAGGAAGAAGAAGAGGTGGCGGCTGTAATAGAATAAAGAGAAAGGGAATCAGAGAGGTCCATTTATAAAGACTCCGCCAGCCATGAATTGAGGCGCCGCAGCCCAAAAAAACTCCTAGATCCTTGCGGCATTAAAAGGACATGTTTGTTGGTATAGAGTCAGTGATCTAGGGAATCGTTTTTGAAACTTTACAATAAATGGAGGATAATATTTGCTGCCATAAATGGTTTGGCCTCTGAGAGTCGGCATAGGAAGAAAGTCGAAAAGATTGTCGTGAAGCTCAAGCGTCGCGCCAATCTTGGGGGCTAATATCGGGGGGGGGGGGGTGGCCCAGCACCATGACCCGACGTACCGAAGAACCAGGCCGAGTCATCAAGGAGAAGACCCAGAAGGCGGCTCGGCCCAAACCGAGTCACGTCATCATGAAGACAGAAGGTTGTAGAAGGAAATAGACTTACCTTGTGTAATAAGGTAATTATGTTGTAGAATTATACTAGGACTCCGTCTCGTATGGAAGTCGGACTCATGTAAACGAGGGACCTGGCATCTATATAAGCCGGCACCCTTGGACCCAACAGGGAAAACTCAACTTAGATCCTCTCGAGGCATAGGCAGAGATCTCACACCTTTGTGTTTGAGAAGTCGGCACCCCGTAATAGAAAAGAAGGAGTAGGTCTTTACCTTTCGAGGGGCCGAAACCTGGGTAAATCTCGTGTCTTGTGTTTTCGCCAACTCACCTCCTCAAAGCCACCTCGCAGCAAAGGTCCTACACTAAGTTCTCTAATGAGAACATCTGTCGTGACTTTCCCACGACAAAACTCTCAATCTTCAATCAATTCACAATAGGGGAAATCACTCATGAAAATACTCTTCTAATCTATGTCCAATAGACCATTGTCACCATGGTCTCGGAGATTATACTAGATAAAGACAAGTGAGTACATCAAATCCAATACATAGAAGAAGGGGAAACATCAGGGGATCACCTTAGATTAACATAGCCTATGATCACAATCAAGCCCACATCATGGGAGAGAGAGATAACCACATAGATCAAGGTACAAGCCTCAGCCTCGAGAGGAACTACTCACACATAAACCTGGTGAGAAAGAGAGAGTTGTTGATGGAGAGGTGCAGCCCGGAGGAGATGAAGGAGAAGGCGGCGGCGGCCACGACCCTTGGGGGCAATTTCCCTTGGACCCCTTCTTCTTCCTTGGATATGGTGTTGGTTTTTAGATGGATCTCCCCCTCCATATGGCTGCCAAGGGGGAGGAATTTTCGTGGTACCTTTTGACCTAGGTTTCCTCTCTTTATAAAGACTCTCAGATTCCCGTCATCCAGATTACGTCTTCGCTATTTCGGTCTAGAGGGAGCATCCAAACTCATATTGGGCAGAATTTTGTATCTAGAACCATTGGAAAAAATCTCTACAACTTTGTAGTTTTAAGTTTTTTCGTTTGAGGTCATCTTCTAGCGTTTTCGAGGCGATCTCTAAAACATGTCTGATGGGGACATATTTCGAGAGAGTAGGAGTCAAATTCCAACAAGGCTCCTTTTTTTGTTTTTTCTATATCCAAGTAATTCCTACACATAAGGTACAAAAACAAGAACGTGTTCACTCTTGCAATCATTAATAGGTTAGTTCCAAAATATGTTATAAAATATATGAAAGTGCGGCAAAACATATAGCCAAGTCACCAAAAAAGCATGGAGCAAGCAAAAATTCTAGATACGTTTGAAATGTATCAGTTACACATGAAATAATTTTTGTTTTGGCGTCGCTTGTTGATCACTACTTCAAGGTAGCAGAAAATTCCTTGATGTTCCCTCTGTGTATAACTTTCTGTATTTTATGCTCTTATTTCTTTTCCTCCTAATTATCTAGTACTTCCTAATCCAAGTAGCTTTGTGCGGTGTGCTGATGGTTCCTTTACTTCTTCCACTTTGGAATTTTTGGTTACCTCAGTATGTTTCACATTTTCTCCTCTAATTATCCAAGCGAGGCAATAACATACATGTGAGTGTGTTCTCGCACTCTGTTACGTCCTAAACGTATCTATAGTTTCTGCTTGTTCCATGCTCATATAGGTGATATTGCTATATGTTTGGTACACTTTCATACCTTTTACAACATATTTGGACTAACCTACTAACTCAGTGCCCAAGTGCCAGTTTATGTGTGCTATTGACCGTGCATTGCAGGAAAATGTCAAATATTAAAGTGCTCAGAAAAATCCTATTAAAAATCAGCGCGACGGAAGACTCCAGAAGGTCGGAGGGGGCGATTACGCGATTTTCACCACTGTTCTGCCGCCGCCGCTTCTCGGGATCGCCAGAAGAACCTTTCCCGGCACCCTGCCAAAGGGAGGATTCACCACCGTAGACTCCTTCATCACCATGATCGCCTCCCAGATGTGCCGTGAGTACTCTCCCTTGGACCATGGGTCCATGATCAGTAACTAGATGATGTCTTCTCTCCAATCTAGTGCCTCAATTCTTAGACCTTGTGAGTTTCCCTACATGGTCACGACACTTTTGTAGTAGTTTCTGTGTTTCTATGATGTGTTTGCTGGGATCCGATGGATTATGAGATTATGTTCAGATTGTGATGAGTAATATATTTGGTTACCTTTTATGTTTTAGTTCTTGAGTATTCTTGCATGTTCTCCATTGCTTATTATTTCTTTGGCCAAGAGTAATATATTTGGTTTCCCTTTATGTTTTAGTTCTTGAGTATTCTTGCATGTTCTCTGTTGCTTTTTATTGCTTTGTCCAAGTAGTAGATAGTAACTCCAAGAGGGAGCGTTATGCATGATTGTGGCTTAATGCCCCCTGATGTCTAGCTTGAGTGACAGAAACATGAGACTAGGGGATGTGTTGTTTCCACCAGGGAGAAAACAGCGGTGCTTCTTGATACGTCCCAAACGTATCTATAATTTCTGCTTGCTACATGCATATTTTGTGTGATATTGCTATGATCTAGATACACTTTCATACACTTTTGATCATATTTGGACTAACTTATTAACTCAGCGCACCACAGTGCCAGTTCCTGTTTTCTGCTATTTTTCTATTTCAGGTTTCCCCCATATTAAAATTGCTCCAAAAATTCAGGAAAATCAGATAAAAAATCAGCGTGAAGGAACCTTCCGGAATCACCTGGGTGGGGCCAGAGGGCCACCACCAGGGACCCAGGCGGCCACCTGGCGCAGCCTAGGGTCTGGCCGCGCCGGGGGCCGCCTGGACCCTTGGTGGCCCCCTGGCTGCCCCCTTCGCCTATTTAATCTCCGTGACGCAAAACCCCCAAAGACAGAACCCTTTTTCGCAATCTCGCCTCTGTTCCGCCGCCGCCGCCCTTCCAAGATCGGGAGCACCAGCAGCCCTCTTCCCGGCACCCTGCCGGAGGGAGGATTGACCTCCGGGAGCTTCCCCTCCACCATAGACGCTTCCCGGATGTGCCGTGAGTAGTTTCCCTTGGACCATGGGTCCGTGATCAGTAGCGATGTGATGTTCTCCTCCCCTCTTTGTTCTTCATGGTTTAGACCTCGTGAGCTGCCCTACATGATCGAGGCACATATGTAATTTTCTGCTGTTGCTATGCTGAGTTTGCTGGGATCTGATGGATTAAGAGATTATGTTCAGATTGTGATTGAGTAATATATTTGGTTCTTATCTTTTATATTTTTGTTCCTAAGTAATTCTTGCATGTTCTCCGTTGTTGTTTATTCCTTTGGCCAAGTAGTAGGTAGTAACTCCAAGAGGGAACGTTATGCTCGATTGTGGGTTCACGCCCCCCGATGACACGCTTGAGTGACGAAAACATGAGTCTAGGGGATGTGTTGTTGCTACAAGGGGGGAAATAACGGTGCTTTTAACCGCGGTTGCAAGGATTGTTTACTTTACGCAAAGTGATTTTTAATGTTGTTGTCTGTTGCTTTGGGTTTACACTTTGGGTGGGGCTCGCAACTTCATACCAGCGAGACGTTCTGGATAGGTATCTGAAGGTGGATGATTAGTAGTAGATGCAGTTGGATTTCGGTCTAATTATTTTGGCGTACCGCCCATGCTTTTGATCCTCTTCCTTTCTTTGTAGCATAGTTAGCATTGCGGTGTGTTTTTAATCCTGTCAATTTCCCAGCTATAATTTGTTTACCTTGCATAGCAGTTTTATCGTCTTTTGGGAGAGAGACATCACTAGTGAACATCATGGAACCCCGGTCCATATTCTCATCACTGTGTACACGCTCATTTATTTTCCTTCTTTTACTTTCTAGTTGCTATCACCATTATAATTATCCCTATTATTGATCCTTTGTAAACAACAAGACTGGAGAGATTGACAACCTCTCTGAACTTCGTTAGGAGCAAAGTTATTTGTGTTGTGTGCAAGTCCATGTCAGTTGCGCCGTTGACACCTACTTATCATTGTCGGAGTCTTACGGGAGACAAACCCTATCCTCTAGATAGGGGAAATTTGCTGATATCCTACATCTCACCTTCCACTTGGGGTAACCAACGAAGGGCGAGAAATCATTATCATCATCTCGCACATCAAGAAAATTTCTGGCGTCGTTGCCGGGGACTCCGAGTGCTAAGATAGGGGAGTTGCACACTATATTTTACCTTTGCTGTTTAGTCTTGTCAGTTTACCTTTCAGTTTTTTCCTTTGTGCCTTATACCAAAAAACCCCAAAAATAGTATGTCTAATTCCTTACTTGCCGATCAATGTCTGACTTCTTTAAAACCAGATCTTATTGGCATGGAGGATTCACTGAGGATCAAAAAAAGTGGTACAAGGAACATCGCTTGTCTCAAAAGGGGATACACTTATGGAAACAAATACATCAGTTGTATGAGTATGCTCGAAACTTGTGCTCAATATATAATATATCTTTCTGCAGGGATGAATCTTGTTGCTTTATGAGGCATAAACACCTTGCTTTCCAATGTGAGTACAATGATGATAAAACCTTAGCTTCTTATGCTAAGAGAAACTATGATTTTTATGATGCAGAGCAAATAGAAGAATTTGTTGCTTATACGGGTGCCTATGAAATTACTTCTGTTCTTAAAAATATTGATGATGCCCCTTAAAAATCTGAGAATCTTGCTATACTTAACTATTGTTTGGAAAATTACGATGCAAATTATTATATTACTGGTTATCTTGAGATAATCTCTCCCCCAAAGGAAGAGACTAATGTTTTGAAGGACTCTATGGAAGAAGAAATTGCTGAACCTGAAAGCTCCTTGGATGAAAAAGAGGAGGAGAGTGAAGAACAAAAGGAGGAAGAATGGAGCCATCCATTTCGACCTTCTGATGAGAGTAACTCTTTGACTCTTACCTTATATGAGTGTTATGATCCTATGGATTCTTTTCAAATATCTCTTTTTGATGAAGTTGATGCCTTATGTACTTGTGGACATGATGCCATTATGAATGATGCTAATGGAGATGAACTTGCTATAGTTCCTCATGTTAAGCATGAAATTGTTTCTATTGCACCCACACTTGATTGCCCTATTATACTTTTGAAATCTCCAAATCATATTCCGGAGAGCTTTGTCCTTATTAAGGGTCAATGTGACGGGTTGCATTTATCTTATGATCCTAAAGACCGTGTTGAAAACTATACACGTGTGCTTGTAGGTCATAACAACATGATTTATGTGATAGTTATATTCTTGATGTTGTTCATGATACTACTGAAAATTACTTTTGAGAGAGGAAAGTTTGGTCTTAGAAACTTCCATGTTACAAAAACACCTCTCTTCATGTTGAAAGTTTTGAAGTTATTCTTGTTCCACTTTCCTATGCTTGTCTCTTTGTGCTTCTTTGATTTATTTTCTTACAAGATTCCTAGGCATAGGAAGTGGGTTAGGCTTAAATTTGTTTCATATTATCTTCTTGATGCTCTCTTTTGCTTCAAATCCTTATTCTTATGAGAGCAACTTTTATGATCTTCATGCCTAGCTAAAATGCGTAAAAGAAAGCGCTTGTTGGGAGGCAACCCAAGATGTTTTACTTCTGTTTTTAGTGGTCTTGATGATTGTTACTACTGTAGCAACATCATTGTATCTTTATTTTCAAGCTTTGTGCCAAGTTATAGCCTCTTATGATAAGGGAGGAAAAAGTTGTGACATGCTGTCAAGAAAACAGATTTTGTCTACTTGACGGAAAACATCAAAAAAAATCACCAGTCCATCTTTTTGAGCTGAATTTTTTACATAGCGTGCTCTATACAATTGTGAAACTTTCGTATGTTCTGAGTTTTTTTTATTTGAGTTTAAGAAGTGCCCCGAAAAAATTCTCTGCTACCTGTTGTTCTGTTTTTCATAGATTCTGCCACGTTTTTCCTCTCTTCACTTTTTCAAACCTTAAGCTTTCTTTTTCTTTGCAAAAACCTTTTGGAAATCTTGAGAAACAATATCTATTCAAGAATACCTTTATATCCAGTGGGGAAAATTTATTTTATTAAGGGTACTAACCTCTCTAATCAGCTTATGATGAGTTATGTATGAAAAGAGTTTTCAAGTGTGCGAGGGAAGATGATGAAAGAAGATCCGGGAGTGTCAAACGCTCAAGCTTGGGGATGCCCCCATGCATCCCCAATAAATATTCAAGGAGACTCAAGCGTCTAAGCTTGGGGATGCCCCCGTGCATCCCCTTATCCATCAACAATCATCAGTTCGTCCTTCGTCTCACTATATTTTTATCACTTCATGCGTTATGTGCTATGATTAGAGTGTCTCGCTCTTAGGTTTCCTTTTAAGTTTTCTTCAGCTTTGCTTGCTGATCATAACAAGTTAGACACTAGCTTACTTTGTGTGAGAGAGAAACACGCTCCACTCCAATCTAGAACACATCATAGTATTTTTCATGCTTATCTTTCTGCTGTTGTGTGTTCTTTATCTTTTCGTAGCTGTTGCCGTGTTTAGTTTTAGTTTGTCTTTAGCAAGAGCCTTGGATTTTTTTTAGTTTGTTGCTGGAACTCTCTTTAGTTTTCAGGTTTATCTTGTCAAGAGAGTTGCTTGTTTCACTGAGTTGTGTCTTGTCTTGAAAAGTAGGTAATTGAGGTTGCTATTTAATTGGAGTAGTAACTTGAAATAGTTTTGAGGTATTGTTGTGAGTTATGTTTGAACTTTTGGTGTCAAGAGCTCTGCCTATTAGTGATAGGTGTCGTATTTTGGGAAATCCGTGTTTATTTTCAAAACCTACAAAACTAGTTGAGAACTCTAGCTACTAGATGGATCACTCGAGCTGGAGGCTACGTGGAGAGGAGACCTCCAGGGGGCGACGTGGCACATCCAGGGGCTGAGATCTTCGGATCTGACGGTCCAGATTCAGAGGGGCTAGGGTTGCGAAAATTGGGGGCAAAACTGGGGGTGTGGCTGCAATTTTGGCTAGGGAAACCCTAGAAAGAGGTGGGAGTGTGGTGGTCTTTATATAGCCGAGGTGGCTGGCAGTTTGCAAAAACATCCCCGGTTTTTCTCTCTCGCGCGCGGTGTCTACGTTTCTGACCGCCGGGGGTCCGCAGTACCTCCGATTCAGGTAAAACTTCGAACTGCGCGATCAGCGCATCGAGCCGGAGGCGTTCACCTCGCGCTAGAACCATTTCGAGAACACTTTCCGGCGCGCTATAAAAATATCCCATTTAGTTATTAAACGTGGTTTTTCGTTCCGTTGGCTGCGGTTGGTCTCGTGCGGTTTTGGCGACGGTGATCGGGCGAAACCCGGTGTCGCAAAGGTCGAGTGTCAGGGTGGCAAGGGTCAGTCTCCGTCCGATACGAGATAAGAGGGGGGGAATAATCGCCGATCGATAAATCGGGGATGCAAACACCGCAAACAAATCAGACAATCAAACAATTCACGCCGAAAACAAAAAATTTAAATTTTTGTGAAAATTGGGCTGTTACAATACAACACCACCAACAAGGGATCTCGTCCTGAGATCCAGGACGATCCGGGGGAGAGGGGAAGGGGGAAAGAAAAAATGGTCGATGATCTTCAACACCACCAACAAGGGACTCTCCTCCATGTCGATGCCGAGCTTTCGTCGAGGAACTTTCCGCAGAGAGACCACATCGTCGGAAAAACGAAACCGTCAGTGACAAGAGGAAGAACGATCGCGAAAACCAGATCAAGGGATAGTGATTTTCGACGCAAGTCGTAAAAACACTGGTAAAAGGAGGGATGGCAATGGATGACCCAGATGATACCCAAAATCGGAGAAGCTAAAGGTAATACAGGAATTCCCACCTAAGCTCGGAATCGAGACAATACGCTGCAGGCAAGGAATTGTAACTATTCCGAAACTCCACACACTCGAGATCCTAGAGTTTCGAAGGGGATAAGGCGAGAATAAAACACCTACAACACTTGTTCTGACCAGAGCAAAGGTAAGGAGTAAAAAGAATCCTACTCTCCGATAACTAACTTAGTAACTACAAAATAGTTTTGTCTAGACTCGACTTCGGCCAGAGAGGGGATCCTACGGTCGGTAAGGCTCTAATACCAAGTTGTAAGGCCCGATATGCGGTACTGTTCCAGATCCGGGGACGAAGCACATATCGGTCCCACCGCGACATATGACGAAGTCATATGCCCCGGATTTCCAACATGATATCACAACATTACAGATACAAGGATACAACATCTCATACAATCGGCATACAACTGCCTTAATACAATACAACAGCGGAAGATACATGTGTGAGTACAGACTACAAGCAAATGCCTAGTGGCAAAGAGAAAAACATCGATCCCCATAACCACACGGGTCCAGGCCCTCCGCCGGGATCCGCCTAACTAGTCGTCGTCGAGTCTCCACGTTAAACATCGATCACCGCACCTATTGTCGATCAAGAACCCTGAAAAGAGTTTGGGGTAGTATCATGAGTACAGAAGTACTCAGCATCCAACTGTAGTGGTCAACTGACCCAGCAAGGACTTCATCACTCGTCATTCTAGGAAAACTAGTAGTTTACGGTAAGGAAGGGGTAAGTGGTGAGGTTGCTGTCGCACTAGCATTTATGAAGTGGCTAACGATCTAGAGAGTAAGATAAGAAGCCAAGCATTCGATGAGGAATCGCCTCCAACAAGTCTTGCTATCAACTACTTACGCAAACATAACACCTATCCTATCCTTGTCCTCCTCTTCGCATCCCGACGAAGAAGAAGCAGTCAAGGCACACACACGTTGATCAAGTTATATTAAGATTATATCAGTTGTTGTTGTCTATGAACAAGGAGTAGGTCTCAAGTCGTCCATAACCGTGGACACGGCTTCTCGAAAAGATTTACCCTGCAGGGGTGTACCAACTGCCCATTACAAGGCTCCGCACGCACGCCCATCTCTCTCAGTTGCTACCCATCACAGGCAACCATTTTATGATTTAGTTCCAAGAGATCCGAAACGACAGGTCCCTCTAGCTAACAACGAACAAATCCGGGTGGCCCCCGGTGAGTCGACATCCATCTCAAGAGCCGGTCGCGCTCTCGATCTGGTCTCAACCGTCTGTCACGGGGTTGGATAGCCGGTTAATCACACATGGGAAGTCGGGTCCTCAGCCGGACAAGGTGGGCCAGCAAGGGAACTATGTCCTCACTGGTCCAGGGTGGTTTGAAAACAACTGGCTGCCGACCAGCACACACACGGTTTCAAATGGTAAATCAGCTTGGGCCACCACTAGAAATGTTTGAAACTAGGTAGGTAAGAAAAGGGGACCCCATAAAATCCCACACGTGGTTAGGCACGCTCAGTCTTAAAACCAATACCCGGAACTCGGTCCTAGGTGACTCGAATGGAACAAAGCGTCGGGGCGGGATAGCCTAGATCTTCCATCCTTCGTCGAATATAGTCAACATTTATAATAATCTTGTCATCAAAAATAATATAATAATGATAAGGTGATATCCCAAACCAAGGAGTAACAGGAGGTAACATCGTAGCATCCTAAGCATGCATACTAAGCAGGGGCTGACCAACGAGCAATAGTAACATAGCAGTACAAGGTTTGCTGGGAGGGGACATGGCTGTATCGGTTTGAAAGAGGCTGTAAACATGTGGTAGGATCAAACATCGAACCTAACCTATACTAGCATGCAAACCACTGGTTGAAATAGAATGGATCATAAGTAATGTATAGTCCTTGCCTGTTGTTAAGTCGGGTTCCGAAGGTGTAGTTGACCGCAAGCTCGCACCGTCTCCGAGAGGTACCCGCGGAAGCACACAAGAGGATAAACACTAGAAAGCAATCAACGAGCAAGCATCTATTACTACGAGGCAAACACGATCAAGCATCAACAAGAAGGCAAAACAAGACATCGCACCTACCGTCGAGAGCGGTTACTAACAGGGTAAGTGGAGTACTCGTCACACACGACGATACCGCACGTTTACGGTGGTTCAAGTTGTTTAGCTACAGGTGATCAACAAAGGTTGTTAACATGGCATCTCACTCAAGAAAGCATGACATAGCACACAAACATGACAAAAGGTGAAGCAAAATAAACTAACTAATCTAGTCACTTTAAGTGGGGGGTAAAACCTATACATGCCAACTATTACGGACCCCACGATAATTATTGCATTTGGTACTGTTTTCACCTAACAATATTTTATTATTTTATTTAGCAAGCAAGAACAGCATAAACACAATCTACATCCAATTCTAGTCAAGTTACATATAAGAAACATTTTAATCGGAGCAACGGTTAAAAAGTTATTGCAATTACAGTGTATAGTGGCAAGCAGTTGTAATTAGCAGGTCAACAACATATAAAAAAGTCAAACATGGAAACAAGCAACATTTTATAAAACTAGACACAATTCTAAGCAAGTTACATGTTTAAAGCGTCGCGATCGGAGCTACCGGTGAAAAGATACGGGCACCGCAAAATATAATAATAATCTGCAATTTTATTTATAAACCAGAGAGAAAAAAAAGTCTACTGGGCCTAAACAGGAAAAAGAAAAAAAAGGGTGGGCGCTCACCCATGGGCTAGGCCCATGTGGCTGGAGAGGCCAGCCGGCTGGAGTGGGTCGCGGCTTGACGGGCCTTGGCTGGCTGGGCCGTGAGAGGGCGAGGCCGGCCCACGTGGGCGCAGCGAACGGCTGGAGCGGTCGGGCTCCTCCCGACCTGTCCTGGCGGCGGCCGGTGGCCGGCTTCCGGCGGCGCCAGGCGTGGGGCTCCAGCGAGGAGGGAGGGCGGCGGCGGGAGCTGCTGGGAGGCGGATCCGGTCGGGGTCGGGCTCGGGATACCGGAGCCACGACGAGCTCGCCGGCTCGGGTCTTTCATGGCGGCGGCGCGGGAGCTTCCAAGATCCATGGCTGGGGCGGTCCATGGCGACCAGCGGCTGCCTGCGCAGGAGGAAGAGGAGAAGGGTGAGAGGGAGGAGAGGGAAGGAGAGAAGGAAGGAGGGGCGCGGCTGGAGGAGAGGACCTGCGGGGACGGCGGCAGCACGGCCATGGAGGCGGCGGCGGCTGCTGCCCTCGGGCTGGAGGCTACGTGGAGCGGAGACCTCCAGGGGGCGACGTGGCACATCCAGGGCCTCAGATCTTCGGATCTGACGGTCCAAATTCAGAGGGGCTAGGGTTGCGAAAATTGGGGACAAAAATGGGGGTGTGGCTGCAATTTTGGCTAGGGAAACCCTAGAAAGAGGTGGGAGTGTGGTGGTCTTTATATAGTCGAGGTGGCTGGCAGTTTGCAAAAACATCCCCGGTTTTTCTCTCGCGCGCGGTGTCTACGTTTCTGACCGCCGGGGGTCCGCAGTACCTCCGATTCGGGTAAAACTTCGAACTGCGCGATCAGCGCGTCGAGACGGAGGCGTTCACCTCGCGCTAGAACTGTTCCGAGAACACTTTCCGGCGCGCTATAAAAATATCCCGTTTAGTTATTAAACGTGGTTTTTCGTTCCGTTGGCTGCGGTTGGACTCGTGCGGTTTTCGCGACGGTGATCGGGCGAAACCCGGTGTCGCAAAGGTCGAGTGTCATGGTGGCAAGGGTCAGTCTCCGTCCGATACGAGATAAGAGGGGGGGGATAATCGCCGATCGATAAATCGGGGATGCAAACACCGCAAAGAAATCAGACAACCAAACAATTCACGCCGAAAACAAAAAAATTTAATTTTTGTGAAAACTGGGCTGATACAGTTTGGCTGGGGTTCGCAACTTAATACCAACGAGATGTTCTGTATAGATATCTCAAGGTGGATGATTAGTGAGTGGGTGTTGATGGATAAACGTTCTACTCGTTTTGGTGTAATTCCCATACGATTGAGCCGCTAGCTTTCTTGTAGCGTAATTAGCATTGCGATGCGTTTATAATTCTATCAATTGCCCAGCTATAATTTGTTCACCCAACATAGTTGTTTATCATCTTTTGGGAGAGACATCACTAGTGAAAGTCGTGGGACCCCGGTCCATATTTCCACTATAGTTTACACCATTCACCTTTACTGCTTTTATTTCCGTTTTGTTGCAATCACCATTACTATTTCCCCTTGTGTTTTGATCCTTTGTAAACAACAAGACCAGAGAGATTGACAAACTCTCTGACTCCTTAGGAGCAAAGTTATTTGCATTTGTGTGCATGGCCACGTCAACTACACGCCAGCAGAGAATTTCTGACGTCGTTGTCACCTTATTTTTGAACTGGGAGTCCTACTGGAGACAAACCTTGGTATCTTCACCGATTTCTACATCTCAACCTTCCACTTGGGGTAGCCAACGAGGAGCACTAATTAGTGCCCTCAAGAGAATTTCTCACGCCGTTGTCGGGTACTCCATTCTACAAGATAGGGGAGTTTCACACTATCTTTTACCTTTGCTTTTTAGTCTTTCTAGTTTACTTTTTAGTTTTTGTTTTTGAGTCTTATATCCAAAACCACAAAATAAGTAGTTGACTTGTTCTTGCTTGCTGCTTTATGGGTACTTATAAGAGTAACAGACCTTGTGACTACACTATTTATGACGGGGAATTATGCCCATGGCATAGTCTCCCGGCTAAGAAACCAGATTTATGGTTCGAAGCTGCCCCAAAACATCCTCACATTTGGGAGGATGTCAAATAAGTTATAGAGGAAACTAATTCGAACCAAGAAGATACCACTACCTCTTTAATTAATAGTAGTGATCTAGACTTTGATAATTGTAGTCTTTCTGAAGTTTTAAGTTCTTGCAAAGAATGGCCAAAGACTCCCACACTAGTTCACTTGACATTGCCTTCACTGAGCATATCACAGATGCTCTTATCAAAGCTAGGGAGGAGAAGGTTAAGCTAGAGGTTTCTATTCCTAGGAAACTAGAAGATGGTTTGGATCCTATGGTCAAAATTAAATTGAATAACTTCTCTTGCTTTGCTTTATGTGATGTTGGAGCTAGTGCCTCCGCTTTACCCAAAAGAATATATGATATGCTTGAATTGAAACCTTTTGATCTCTCTTCTTTTGGTGTTCGTCTTGTTGATTCTTTCGTAAAGAAACCTTTAGGAAGGATCGATGATGTTCTTATTGTTGTCAATGATAATTATGTTCCCGTTGATTTTCTTGTCATGGATATTGAGTGTGACCCCTCATGTCCAATTATTTTTGGACGACCTTTTCTTCGCAACATTGGTGCTATCATTGACATGAAAGAAGGGACTATAAGATTCCAATTTCCCCTCAAGAAGGGCATGGAACATCTCTCTAGAAAGAAGATTAAGTTACCTTTTGAGTCCATTATACGGGCAAGCTATGCTTTTAATATTGATAAAACTTGATATTGTTGCTTCATGCCTAGCTCAAAGGCATAAAAGAAAGCGCTTATTGGGAGGCAACCCAAAATATTTTTACTTCCGTTTTGTAGTGGTCTTGATGCTTTTTACTACTGTAGCAACATCATTGTATCTTTAGTTTCAAGCTTTGTGCCAAGGTTTAGCCTCCGGTGGCAAGTAGATCAAAAGTTGTGACATGCTATCGAGAAAACATAATCTGTTTGCTCCATTGCAAAAATTGTTAAAAATCATGAGATCAACTTTTTTATCTGAATTTTTTTCAAACTATGCTCTACACAATTGGGAAGATACCACCTGTTCTGAGTTTTTTTATTTGAGTTGCATAATTTTCCCGAAAAAAATATTTACTACATGTTGGTCTGTTTCTCCCAGATTCTTCCTTGTTTTACGTTTTCCAAGTTTTGCAAATCTTGCACATGCTTTTTCTTTGCAAAAAAATTTGGCAATCTTGAGAAACAGTAGCCCTTGTTGAAAATCGTAATTTCCAGTAGAGAAAAATTATGTTATTATGGGTACTAACCTCTCTAATCAGCTTTTGATGCGTTTTGTATGAAGGGAATTTTCAAGTGTGCGAAGGAAGATGATGAAATAATATCCGGGAGTGTCAAAGGCTCAAGCTTGGGGATGCCCCCATGCACCCCAAGAAATATTCAAGGAGGCTCAAGCATCTAAGCTTGGGGATATCCCCGTGCATCCCCTTCTCCATCAATAATCATCAATTCTTCCTTCTCCACACTATATTTTTATCAATTCATATGTTATGTGCTATGGTTGGAGAGTCTTGCATTTACCTTTGTAGTTTTCTTTGCTGAGTTTTAGTTTTGTTTATTGTTCATAACAAGTTGAAACCTAGCACACATTGTTTGGGAGAAAAACACGCTCCACTTTCACTTATAATGCTCATAGTTTTCATGCTTATCTTTGTTGAGTGTTCTTTACTATTTTTAGCTGTTGTCATGTTTAGCTCTTGTTTTTCCCAGTTATCTTTAAGAGATTTTATTTATGTTGTTACTTATGTAACTCTCTCGAGTTTTCATGCTTATCTTGTTTAGAGAGTTGGCCTGTTGCACTGAGTGTGTGTCTTACTTTGAGTAGGTAATTGAGGCTTCTATTATAAGTTTAGTAGTAACTTGCAATAGTTTTGAGGTATTGTTTGGAGTATTGTTTGGACTTTTGTGTGCCAAGATCTCAAGCCTATTAGTGATAAGTTTCGTATTTTGGTTCATTGTGCTTATTTTCGAAAACTACATAAATTAGTTGAGAAATCTAGCTACTAGATGGATCACTGACCTCTGGAGGGGTTGTAATATATAGAGTACACTCACGTACCATGGGTCGAGGATGCGCAAGGATAACCAAGCCCCCATACACTCCTCCTAGGATTACTTGTCTCTTTGTGAATCTCCTGACTAGATAGAGAGTTACCGATAATAAGTGGATGAGTTCCTTTGACTAGTGCGAGTATTCGATTGTTGGCACTTCCACCATCCATATTGTGATAGCCTCTTCGATACCGTGCATTGACCTTTCTCATCTTGAGAGTCGGTATAAACTTTGCCGGTGCATCCAAATCCTTGGCATGATACGATATGTCATCATAAGCCTCATTATATCCTTCCTCAAAACAGCCACCATAGCTACCTATCAAGGCATTTCCATAGCCCTTCTGAGATACATTGCCATGCAACATCCATCTTCTCATGACTTGATCTTTCATTGGCATACATGATTTTTCTTGATCGTAGAGCCGCATGCTAGTTGGTCATTGCCCTTATAATTGCTACATGATGCGCTAGTATCATTGCATATCCGGCTACACTCGCAGATGCATACATTTGCACACATCATGATAGTTTTCAGTTTTCTTTATGTTGGGTACTTCTTATAAAGTATGTGACCTTCTACATCCTTGTAAAATATAGAGCGTATCCCTTAAAGTGAGGAAAAGATCCCAAAGAGGACACAAAAAAAATCCCAAAAGAGGAGAAGATGAAAAGATCCCAAAGAGGACAGATGAGAGATAAATAGAATGAGCCAAAGAGGCCAAAAAAAAGATAGAAGGGGGAAGCACTACTATTCCTTTGGAAAGATCCACACTCCTACTCCAAAGTAATATTTGTAGATCATAGAGAGTTTCATATCATTCATGCATAACTATGTGGGGATCCTTACAATATAGAACTTGGCTTGTATGTTCCAATGATGAGCCTCCTCAAATGAGCTCTAGGTCTTGTTGAGAAAGCAAGTTGGATGCACCCCCACTAGTTCCATTGGAGAGCTTCCCATAGCTCATATGTGCATCCGTTTCATGGCAATCCCTACTCCTCACATAATATCTATCATTTGGCTTTCTCTCGCCTATGATTGTCCTCATTGATGTGAGAATTTCACACCTTTTTATCTTCCTTCCCCATCATTTATTCTATTTGCCATGCTAAGTGCCAACTAATATTGCTCGCTCTCATTCATTGCATGAGTGCTCAAAATCAAAAGGTTGAGGATCAGTTTGACTTTTACCTGGCCAGTGGTCTGGGACGAGTCATAATAAGACTCCAAAGGAGACTAAGTGTGAAGTTTTTGTAGATTGAGTTCTCAACAACTCCTAGTATTTTTTATGCTCTAAACCCATCTCCCACTTCTTGCACAAGAAACACCAATTGGAGACATTCGAGTCACGGACAACGAGAGCTCTTGCACCTTTATGTTCTTAC
Source organism: Bromus sterilis (assembly GCA_950022295.1). Taxonomy (NCBI): domain Eukaryota; kingdom Viridiplantae; phylum Streptophyta; class Magnoliopsida; order Poales; family Poaceae; genus Bromus; species Bromus sterilis. Next base: position 171,863,772 of record OX465597.1, read on the forward strand.
TTTGCTAGTTTCAATACTAGATATAGACTCTTGCTTATTATTGTCTTGACTTGAATTGCATATCTTACTTATTGTACTTTAAAGTTCAAATCTTTGTTGGTAGCCCGTCACCACAGAAATTATCTTTGTTATCATTTACCTGCTCAAGGACGAGCAGAAATTAATCTTGGGGATGTTGATACGTCCCAAACGTATCTATAATTTCTGCTTGTTACATGCTCATATTGGTGATATTGTTAAATGTTTTGCTACACTTGCATACCTTTTACAACATATTTGGACAGACCTACTAACTCAGTTCCCTACTGCTAGTTTCTGTCTGCTATTGTCCGTGCAGTGCAGGAAGATGAAAAATATTAAAGTGATCGAAAAAATCCAAAAAAATCATATAAAAAATCAGTGCGACAGAAAACTCTAGAAGGCTGGAGGGGCCACAGGGGAGACACTCCCTCGCCAGGCGGCCTCCTGGAGCGTCCATGGGTGTGGCCGCGTCACCTGGCCGCCTGGTCAGGTGGGGCCCCCTAGTGCCCCCCATTTGGTCTATTTATCCCTCATGTTCCGAAAACCCTCGGGAGGACCTCCGTTACGCTATTTTCACCACTATTCCACCACCGTCGCGATCCCGAGATCGGGATCGCTGGAAGAACCTGTCCCGACACCCTGTCGGAGGGAGGATTCACCTCCGGAGACTCCTCCATCACCATGCTCGCCTTTAGATGTGTCGTGATTAGTCCCCCTTGGACCATGGGTCCATGATCAGTAGCTAGATGATGCCTTCTCTCCAATATTGTGCCTCGGTTCTTAGACCTTGTGAGCTGCCCTACATGATCAAGGCACTTTTGTATTAGTTTCTTTGTTGTTATGCTGTGTTTGCTCGGATCCGATGGATTGTGATATTATGTTAAGATTGTGATGAGTAAAATATTTGGTTTACATTTTATGTTTTAGTTCTTGAGTAGTCTTGCATGTTCTCCATTGCTTTTTATTGCTTTGGCCAAGTAGTAGATAGTAACTCCAAGAGTGAGTGTTATGCATGATTGTGGGACTAGGGGATGTGTTGTTGCCACCTCGGAAAAAACAGCGGTGCTTGTAACCACGGTTGCAGGGATTGCTTACTTTACGCATAGAGTGTTAATGTAGTTGTCTGTTGATGACCGACAAGTGTAGGGGATCTATCATAGCCTTTTCGATAAGTAAGAGTGTCGAACCCAACGAGGAGCAGAAGGTATTGATAGGTGAACTTGAGATAGGAATAACTGCAAGTCTTGAAAGGTAACTTTTTATGGGTTTTCTGGTATAAACAATAATAAGATAAAAGAAAATAAGGTAAATTGTAAGAAGGTGCAGCAAGGTGGACCAATCCTTTTGTGCAAAGGATAAGCCAAAGGATTTAAACTTATAAAGACTAAAACGTTCTTGAGGACACATGGGAGAGATAGTCATGTGCCTTCGCCATATTCCGTGTCAGTACTATGTTTTGTATTGATAAGTGTTGTGTGGGTGGACCTATGCTAGTGCACTTTCTAGACTAAGATAAGCACACTCTTATGATTGAACCTCTTGCAACCATCCGCAAATACAAGAGAGAAACTAAGGCAGACACCTAACCATAGCAATAAACTTTTGGGGCCAACAATCCCTCGTGCAAAATTGTGCGAACTAGGGTTCAGGTTTCTGTCACTCCGGCAACCCACCATAAGCATACTTTATACACAATGCATTCCCCTAGGTCCTTCAAAGGCGAAGTGTTGTGTAGTCGACATTCACACAACACCACAAGAAGAATAACACCACAACTTAAATATCAAACAACACATATTACTTCAACATCATATGACTACTAACAACTAGACTTCTCCCATGTCCTCAAGAACTAAAGGAACTACTCACAAGACATAAAAGAGATCATGATCAGTGGTGATAAATATATGATAAAAAATCTGGTCAATAACAATAATCCTCCAACAAAACTCAATAGCATTCACCACAAAGAGTAATCAACACCGGTAGAGTACAGGGGATGGATAGTATGGGTTACAACTTGGATTGCAACGATGAGATGAGATGGGATGAAGATGGAGATAGTGCTAATGGTAAGGATGATGTTGATGATGATCTTGATGATGCCCATGACGAGGGTGATGACGATGAGGACGATCTCCCCCTCTGGGAGGAGTTCTCCCCGGCGGAATCTGCCCACCGGAAAGGTCTTTTTTCTCTGTAGGCTTCCGCCACGGAGCGGCGGCGGAACTCCGAAACTCTTCTCTCTCTCTCTCTCTCTCTCTCTCTCTGGGGATTTAGGTTACGAGGGACATATAAGCCAAAGGGGGGCTCCGAAGGTGGGCCCCACCTCCTAGGCGGCCAGGTGGTGCGGCAAGGAGGGAGGGCGCGCCACCAGGGCTCCTGAGAGCCTGGTGTCCCCCTACGGATGTCCTTCGGCCATTCTTCATTATTTCTTCTGGAAATTATACCCCGTGATTTTCACGTCATTTGGAGATGTGCTGATATGGCCACTTGATGTGCACTTTTCCCCGCTGATTCCTGCGCCTGCTGCTTCGGCACCGGAAAGTTGAAAACTATGTAAAAAAGCCAAAACACCATAAGAACATCATCATAATATGAAATATATTAATGAATAGAGGTAAATTATGATATAAAATAGTGATGCATTTTGGACGTATCATCTGTTGCTTTTATCTTACAGTTTGGTTGGGGTTCACAACTTAATACCAGCGAGATGTTCTGGATAGATATCTCAAGTTGGATGATTAGTGAGTAGATGCTGATGGATAAACGTCTACTCGTTTTGGTGTAATTCCCATACGATTGAGCCTCTAGCTTTCTTGTACCATAATTAGCATTGCGGTGCGTTTATAATTTTGTCAGTTGTCCAGCTATAATTTGTTCACCCAGCATAATTGTTTATCGTCTTTTGGGACAGAGACATCACTAGTGAAAGTCGTGGGACCCCGGTCCATATTTCCACCATAGTTTACACTGTTCACCTTTACTGCTTTTATTTCCATTCTGCTGCAATCACCATTACTATTTACCCTTGATTTTTTATCCTTTGTAAACAACAAGACCGGAGAGATTGACAACCTCTCTGGCCCGTTGGGAGCAAAGTTATTTGCATTTGTGTGCAGGGCCACGTCAACTACATGCTATCAGAGAATTTCTGGCGCTGTTGTCACCTTCTTGTTGAACTTGGACTCCTACTGGAGACAAACCTTGGTATCTTGACCAAGGGAAATTCACCGATGTCTACATCTCAACCTCCACTTGGAGTAGCCAACGAGGAGCACTAACCAGTGCCATCACACTCTCGCTGCTTTACTAATTGCAATAACCGATCGAGTAAATAAGTGTGGGCAGAAAGCAGGGGAATGCTCACCATGATGGTGTGAACTAAAGATCCATGAACCAGTGCTTCTCTGCAGATTGAAGCAGGATAACTGGGGATGCCTTTGCACCACTAAGGCCCACACATAACTTATCTTCTTTACTTAGATTTATCACCCGTAGAGTTCTTAATCCATGATTAATTCTACGATGGTGATGTCGGTGAGCTTTCCCATCCTATACGCCTCGTGCTCACATCCCGCCACCTCCTGTCACACTCTCCCGATCTGCCAACCTCGATACACATCTACTACACTATCTCCATATTCTCGCAAGAATAGTAATACTTCTGCATGTACTCCACCATTGCACCCATATTCTTAGACAGAGCCCTACAACCGAGATGTGAGTCTAGAAGCGGGAAGCGGGGAGAAAGTTCGGGGTACCTTGAGGGTGGATTCCTAGTGGAGCGTGACAGTATGTTAATGGAAGGCCTTGTGTACAATTCAAGGGAGGAGGCGTCAGGTGCCCTTGTTGGGCATGAAATTTTCAAGGATGGGCTCGATGGCCTCGCACCGAAGGATGATGGAGAGCGTCTTCCGAAGGCGCTCGTGCGGTTCACATCCTCCTTCCACCGCCTCTCGATCTCCTCCACCTGGTCCTCCACCCATTGACGCCTCCTCTCAGTAAGCTGGCCTCGCCTTGCGGGTGATGGGTGTAGGTAACACCTCCTCGTTGGTTACCATAAGTGGAAGGTTATGATGTAGATAGCAGCAAATTTCCCTCGGTGAAGATACCAAGGTTTGTCTCCAGTAGGACTCCAAGAGATACAAGTAGGAGTCAACGGCGTCAGAAGTTTGACGATATGGAGACTGAGTTGACGTGGACCTGCACATAGAAACAAATAACTTTGCTCCCAATGAGTCAGAGAGGCTGTCAATCTCTCCGGTCTTGTTGTTTACAAAGGATCAAAATACAAGGAGAAATAATAATGGTGATTGCAACGGAAAGGAAATAAAAGCAGTAAATTGGAGCGGTGTAAACTATGGTGGAAATATGGATCGGGGTCCCATGACTTTCACTAGTGATGTCTCTCTCCCAAAAGACGATAAACAACTATGTTGGGTGAACAAATTACAGTTAGGCAATTGACAGAATTATAAACGCACCACAATGCTAATTATGCTACAAGAAATCTAGAGGCTCAATCGTATGGGCATTACACCAAAACAAGTAGACCGTTTATTCATCAGCATCTACTCACTAATCATCCACCTTGAGATATCTATCCAGAACATCTCGCTGGTATTAAGTTGCGAACCTCAACCAAATTGTAAGCTCAAAGCAACATACAACTGTATTAACACTCTATGTGTAATGTAAGCAATCCTTGCAACCCCAATTACAAGCACCGCTGTTTTCTCCCTGGTGGAAACAACACATCCCCTAGTCTCATGTTTCTGTCACTCAAGCTAGACGTCGGGGGCATGAACCCACAATCATGCATAACACTCCCTCTCAGAGTTACTATCATTTTGCTTTCTCTCGCCTATGATTGTCCTCATTAATGTGAGCCTTTCACACCGAGTCTTAATAAGATTCCTAAGGAGACTAAATGTGAAGTTTTAGTAGATTGAGTTCTCAACAACTACTAGTATTTATTATGCTCTAAACCCATCTCCCACTTATTGCATAAGAAACACCGACTGGAGACATTCGAGTCACGGACTGAAAGTGCAATATATCGACCAGAGGGGGGTGAATGGGAGATTTTCAAATATCTTGAGGAATTTCAATTAACTCAGGACTGAGGCAATACGAAATTGAGGAAACTAAAACACGAGTAAGAACAGATGTGCTACTAAAGCGAAAGCGAGACAACAACTCAGCCTATTGCATAGCTAAAGTACGACCGAAACAAGAACTGAGGAATCAGTTCATGGTAAACTCAGAAAGTAAGGCATCATGATAAGTCATCAGTGCGTAAACTTAAAGGCTGAGGTTGAAGAAATAGCACCAGGGCACTGAAGACAGAGACTTGATGAACCAGTTCGAGTTGTTGTGACAACTCTACGTCTGGTTGGAGAGGTTGAGATTGAACTCAGAAGACATAGTCTTCACCTTATACTCCTTGAACTAAAGTCCTCAGACTCCGTCCAATAACTCAGGTGAGTCTTCAAAGGTAGACTCCCGAAACCTTCACAAACTCAGTCACTCAGGGAAGTCACAATTGCATCTTGACTTCCTCAGACTGACGACTTCTACACCGGCTGGAAGATCACAATCTTCAAGAGTAAAAAGCCTCGGATCACTCGAACCGACTTCCTCAGAAATTCTCAACTACCCAGGCTGGTGGTTTTCCTCACTTAGGTTCTTCAGTTTCTTCAATGAGGTGGGTTGCTCTCAGATGACAAGTGTCAGTTTTTCTCTCGGAGCAGCCAACCCACAAATGGGGATGGGGGTGCCTATTTATAGCTGCGGAGCAACCCCAGGTGAAAGGACATAAATGCCCATGCATGAAATTACTTCCATGCCCACCCTTCGGACCGTTGGCTGGATCGGTACCAGCACTCACCACGTGACACGTGGCACGGTCGGAATCTCTCTCTCTGTCTTTAGGCGAACTGCACTGGCAGTTTCCTGACTCCTCAACCGAAGACAAACTCCACAGTGTCCTGAAGAACATCGTCTCAGACACCCGAGGAATTGAACTTCTACTGCAGGAGATTTCTCTGGGTTTTATTCAGGGTTTCTAATTGAGCACTTCCTCAGAAATACAGAACTCATTTTTCTCAACCCCTCTAACAGTGTTGTGTTTTCCTATGACTCAAAAGTATAAAAAAGTCTTAGCGAAGACTACGCTTCAACTTCGTCTTCAGCGCGAACGTCCTTAGGATCTAGTACTGCTTCAGCTTTAGCCGAACGCTTCAGGATCCTGATTCCTCAGGATTTCGCACAACTTCAGTCTTAAGAAAACACACCGATTTCTCCCATGTTCCTCAACATTTTGGGGGGTCGACAACGATGGTTAACCTCATCCTCAGGGACTGTTTTCCTGTGTATACTCACAAACACATCAGTCCCTTAACCGTTTTGTCATCAAATACTCCAAAACCTCAAAGGGGGCACTAGATGCACTTACAATCTCCCCCTTTTTGGTGATTTGATGACAATCAGGTTAAAGCTTCAACGGGGTAAAATAAATAATTTTGAGGAAAGACATGAAGAAAACAATTCATTGTTTCCGGATATAGAGATGCTCCCCCTGAGAATATGCATGTTTTGAAGACTTGATAAGATTTTGAAAAACATGAGGAGCTCCCCCTATATCCCGGATTATTTGAAACAGTGCATCATATGGAATAATTTTGAGAAATCAAACATAGCACTGAGTAAGGTGGTTGCTGAGGAATGTCATGAGTAATAGATAAACTTTGAGTAAAGTCATGAGGTAACTTAAGAGTATCAGAGACCACACAAAATATCAGTATACAACTCATTACAAAGATTATCAGAAGAACGAGAGTTGTAACTGAGGAACCCATAAGAACCCTCTTGAAGACTATCAAACTTCTCCCCTTTTTTCATTAAATGAACAAAAAGGAGAGACTACAGCTAACGTCCCAAAAGTAGTGCCTCGGGGCTGAGCATCAGGAAGAAGGCACGTCGTTGCAGTGTGAGGACAAGCCGCAGTGTCTTCAACTTCTTCAGGCGAGAATTCTGGAGCTGAAGAAAAGGAGTCCATCGCCAGAGGTGGTGTCTTGCTCTTGGTAAACTGACGTGGAGGCCGAATCTCAGGAAGCGGGGGTTGTCTGAGGCCAAGCTTGGCGAGGTATTCAGGAGTGATGACTTCAGTCAGAAGAACATCAAGTCGCTGATAGGCATGATGAGGATACTGATAAACTTTCTTTTGAGTTGTATGCATCTGCGCCATATAGCTGAGCATGTCTCCAATCTGACGCTTCGTCCAGTCATGATTCCGATCCACCTTCTGATGCAGACTGATGAGGAGCTCACGATCAGTCATTAGGCGAGCTTGAGTGGTTTCCTCAGTTGAGGCATGTGTGTGTTCCTCATGCGTGGTGCGAGACTGAGGCTGACGAATATTTCCGCCGAGTGAGTCCTGAGGAAGTACGTCTTCATAGAAAGGCGCTTTGCCCTTGGCATTAGCATCAAGAGTGTGTTGAAGCACTTCAACTGGAGGAACATACGGACGATGATTAGCCTGATCAGGCTTGAAGTTGATGCCAGTCTTGGTGCAGATGAGCTTCATAATCCATGGAGCGTATGGCTTCAGAATATGAGGATTCTGAGCAGCATCCACCAATGTCCTGAAGAAGAAGTTTGAGACATTAATGGGAGCCGACATGCAGTTTGAGGCATTGTGGTTGAGGCCTCAGGAGCACTGCCAGACTCATCAGTGCGGATTCTTGAGGCAGGGGCAGCACCGTCCGTGCGTTGGCATGAGGAACCTGGAGCATGAGGCTGTGCTGAGTACTTCTTTGAGGGCTTGATGCCAGGTGCCTTTCTGCGATGCTGAGCCGGTGGTTGTGGCCTAGGTTGAGGTTGTGTCTAAGGTGGAATCTGCACTGGGGTAGCCAAGTCACGGGCCAAATCACGAGCTAGATGAGCCGTTCGTTTGAGATAGTGCTGATAAGCATCAAGGAAATCATCACGGGTCTTCAGTGTTGAAGGATGAGGAACAACACCCGGTGCAGGAGGAGGGCGAGCCTTGATGCTCAAAGTCTTCACGGGTGGATTGACTGCGAATGATTCCTCATGCTCAGGATTGATCCATTCATAGGCAGCCCATCGTTTAGCCCATTCCCGCGTGATTTTTGAACCCTTTTCTTTCGTTCACCCGCAGTTTCACGTTCGGGAGTCTTCAGCTTCTCATAGAGCTCAGGAGGCAAGTCTTTAGCAGTATCAGTGAGCTTACGATGAGGAGCCATTTTCTTCAGTGGTGGAGACTGAGGAATGGTACGTTCGAGCTGAGCTACAAATGAAGTGAGACTATGAGAACCATACGATTCCTCGGCAGACATGTACCTGTGACAAAATTAAGTTGCGAGGGAAGTGGGGTACGGTTATATGCGTTCATGAGGAATAGGCTGAGGAAATCAAAATAATGAGGCATATGTATAGGTCTCAGAAATCTAGAAGTATTGTTGAGGAATGGAGTGGCATGAAGAAACGGGAAGGTTCTTGAAGACACAACAGTACTGAGGAATAAGCAACTGAGGCATAAGCGTACCAGGACTGAGGCAAATGCTGAGGAACCACGAGTCAGTCTTCCCCGGCGACGGCGAACTCTGGCGATGTTAGCACGAGAGCTTGAGGAGCTCAAGGGCGGCGGCGCGAGAAGGAGAGGAGAGGTGGGGGGAAATGAACGTGGGGTGGATGGCTATTTATAGAGGGGTGAAAGCTGAGGGGTTGCGATATTTGTGGACAAGATTTCCCCTGATGCTTGGGATCTCATAATGGCGGATAAGCACGACGTGCGGTAAAATCCCAATAGAGTAAAGAGAATCGTAACTGATAATCCTCAATTTTGGGAACCTGAGGACACAAGCTGAGGATGAAGACAAATGGTCTCAGGCTGAGGAATACATGATTTCCAACCAAACGCATATGAGGTAGAAAGAATGGATAAGTGAGCATAGAGGGACGGGTCCGATCACGTTCACCTAGATGAAGAAGCAAATGTTGAGGAACAATAACTATAGGTGAACGCTGTTTAGGAAAAACACGGTAATCATCAGGATGAAGACTTCAACTGAGGAAACTGAGGATCAACAGATCCTGAGGAATTTGGGCGGTGGCGCTACCCACCTTATAGGGAATGAGACACTTGATACCATACAATTGTTGTATGGATCTTGAGTCAATTCCACGTTAATTTCTTCACACTTAGCAAGGTAGTTCCTCATGATTTGAGGAGTACGACGCATCGTGTGGTGTACATCTGGATTCTTCAATATTGTTTAAGCGTTAGGATGTGTGTCCATTCACTGGACGTTTGAGGAATCTAAGATATTTAGCTCAAACCTCGGAGTGCTAAATCGTTTCTCATCCAAAGGCTTAGTGAATATATCAGCAAGTTGGTCTTCAGTCTTCACGTGGCTGAGGACGATGTCTTCCTTCAATACATGATCCCGAAGAAAGTGATACCGAATCTCAATGTGCTTCGTCCTCGAGTGTTGTACTGGATTCTGAGAGATCTTGATGGCGCTCTCATTGTCACATAGTAGTGGTACTTTCTTCAGGTTGATGCCGTAGTCCTTCAGAGTTTGCTTCATCCAAAGAAGCTGTGAGCAGCTTGCACCAGCAGCGATGTATTCAGCTTCAGCAGTGGAGAGGGAGACACAGTTCTGCTTCTTCGATGACCAGCACACCAAAGAGCGTCCGAGGAAATGACATGTTCCTGAGGTAGACTTACGATCCACTCGATCTCCAGCATAATCTGAGTCTGAGTACCCAACAAGATCCAGCTGTGTGCCTTTTGGATACCATAAGCCTAGCGACGGGGTGTTAGCCAAATATCGAAGAATTCGTTTCACCGCTTGGTGATGCGATTCCTTAGGTGTCGCTTGGAATCGGGCACACATGCAAACGCTCAACATTATATCAGGCCTAGATGCACATAGATATAGCAGAGAACCTATCATGGAGCGGTATACCTTTTGATCGTAGTCCTTGCCATTTTCATCAGGGCCAAGTTGCCCATTTGTAGGCATCGGCGTCTTGATACCTTTGCAGTCTTGCATCCCGAATTTCTTCAGGCACTCCTTGAGGTACTTCTCCTGAGAGATGAATATGCCGTTGCGTTGTTGTCGAATTTGAAGCCCTAAGAAGAACTTCAGTTCGCCCATCATGGACATTTGATACTGTTCACTCATCAAGAATGCAAATTCTTCACTGTATTTCTTGGTAGTGCATCCAAATATAATGTCATCAACCTAGATTTGACATATGAATAATGCATCATCATATCGTTTTGTGAAAAGAGTTGGATCGAGGGAACCAGATTTGAAGCGCTTGCTGATGAGGAAGTACCTTAGTGTGTCATACCAAGCCCGAGGGGCTTGCTTCAGTCCATATAGGGCTTTCTTCAATCTGTACAGCATATCAGGTTTCTTCGCATCTTCAAAACCTGGGGGTTGAGCAACATATACTTCTTCCTCGATATTACCATTGAGGAATGCACTTTTCACATCCATTTGATATAACTTGATATTATGATGATTAGCGAATGCAAGCATAATACGAATGGACTCAAGTCTAGCAACAGGAGCGAATGTTTCACCGAAGTCGATCCCCTCGACTTGTGTGTATCCTTGTGCTACGAGACGAGCTTTGTTTCTGATGACTTGTCCATCTTCATCGAGTTTGTTGCGGTAGATCCACTTCGTGCCGATGACATTTTGAACTCGAGGATCAGGCCGTTTGACTAATTCCCAAACATCATTCAGTTTGAACTGAAGAAGTTCGTCTTGCATCGACTGAATCCATTCCGCTTCTTGGAATGCCTCGGTGACTTTGGTGGGCTCTGAAATTGATACACACGAGAAATGCCCACAAAAGTTAGCTATACGATTAGCTCTTGCACGAGTGAGAGGACCTGGTAGATTGACGTCGGCGAGGATTCTGTCCACTTGAACTTCATTCGCCACGCGAGGAAGACGAGGAAGATGATCTTCAGGCGCATCTTCGTCACCGTCATCAGATTCATTTGCATCTGCTTCAGGTGCTTCGGGAGCTTCAGGGGTCTCAGGAGCCTCAGGATCAGGATCATCATCAGAATTATTTGCATCAGGATTTGGATGTTCTTCAGAAGCAGGAGGTATGTGCGTTTCTTCAGGATGATCCACAGGAATGATATCACCAGCACCCATCTTCTTGATCTGTTCTTCAGGTGGGGCTTCATCTAGATCAGGTGGCAGGTGCTCTCTTTGCGAGCCGTCAGATTCATCAAACCGCACATCTACAGTCTCAACAATTTTATGATGACTGATATTGTAAACTCTGTAGGTGTGCGAGTTGATACCATAACCAAGCATGAAACCCTCACATGCTTTGGGTGCAAATTTAGACTGGTGATGAGGATCACGAATCCAGCAAGGTGCACCGAATACTTTGAAGTAACTCGCATTGGGTTTCTTACCGACCATTAGCTCATATGATGTTTTATTGAAGAACTTGTGAAGATACACTCGATTGACGATGTGGCATGCAGTGTTGATTGCTTCAGCCCACCACATGAGTGCAGTGTTGTACTCAGCCAGCATCGTGCGAGCCATCTCGATGAGGGTTCGGTTCTTGCTCTCAACAACTCCATTTCGCTGAAGAGTGTAAGGCGCAGAGAATTCATGAGTGATTCCCAAGTCATCGAGGAATTCTTCCACGCCGATGTTCTTGAACTCAGTGTCGTTGTCGCTTCTAATGTGCTTGATCTTCAGGTTGTAGTTGTTCATGACTCGCTGGGCGAAGCGCTTGAAGATTGCTGGGGTTTCTGACTTATAGAGAAGAAAATGCACCCAAGTGTATCGTGAGAAGTCATCAACAATAACAAGACCATACATACTACCTCCAAAGCTTGAATACTTTGGAGGACCGAATAGATCCATGTGAAGCAATTCCAGACGTCTTGTAGTCGTCATGATGGTCTTCGCTGGATGCGGGGCCTTGGTTATCTTTCCAGCTTCGCATGCACCACAAAGCCGGTCCTTTGAGAATCTGATTTCCTCAATCCCGAGGATGTGTTTCTTCAGGACCAGTTTCTGGAGATTCCTCATTCCGGTCTGTCCGAGTCTTCGATGCCATAGCCAACACTCTGAGGTTCGAGCCATGAGGCATGTAGAAACCTGAGGACCTTCAGAAAAAACTACAATATACAGATCACCTTTCCTAACTCCACTGAAGACAATGGAGTTATCTCCAACCATATAGACTACACAACCATATTTGCCGAAGAGAACAACGAGATCAAGATCACATAGCATAGAGACAGACATCAAGCTGTATCCGAGGGATTCAACAAACATGACTTTGTAAATGTGTTGGTCTCGAGAGATAGCAACTCTGCCGAGACCCAATACCTTACTTTTACCTTTATCAGCAAAGGTGATGGTTTTCTTCGAAGAAGGACTCATAGATGATTCCATTAGAAGGCTTCTGTCACCAGTCATGTGATTTGTGCATCCACTATCCATCACCCATTCAGTCTTTCCCTGCAAAGGAATTAGTATCTCATACAACAAGTTATGAGCCAGTCTCAGTTTGAAGGATTTATGATTCCTCATAATTAATTCCTCAGGATGTTCCTCAGGATTGATTCTATGAAACCAAACGATATAAATCTCCTTCAACTGACTCAACTGACGTTGTCCTGGGAATATAATCTGCAGAATTTATGATTGCCTCAGGACATGTCCTTGCAAAGATGATCAGTTCTTCTTTACCACCCACATCTTAATGGGTGGTTTTGAAGTGTATGAGGACTGATGAGAAAGATGAGACCTAATGGGACGTGAGATGGTGGTATCAGGATAAACAAATGAATAAGCATTCTTATGAGGGGCTTCCCTGTGAACAAAATGGTTAGCTGATACATAATGATAATCATTTCCATTTGAGGTATCGTCCTCAGATGATACCCTCAGCTCATTTGCATCTGCATTCACAGGAAGGTTAGTGATGAGGTCCCTCAGAACCCAGATCTGGTTGACTGGAGGACCGTTCCTGCAGTTAGTTATGATGTATCTGGCGAATACCTAACCATTAAAATCCTTAAAAAGTTTATAGTTTGAGTCAAAATACTCAATCACCACATCTGAGGAAACAGTATCATAACCAGATAAAGTGTAGGGATCAGGAGGAGGCATCTTTGCCTGAACCCAAATGATCTTTGGGTATTGTTCAGGTTTCCAGTAAGACCCATCAGGGTTGAGTTTCCGAGTGAATGCAACACCTTCTTTCCTCGGATTCCTGTTGAGAATCTGTTTCTTGAGGATGCCACAAAGAATCTAATGCCCTTTCAGACTCTTGAATATACCGGTTTCCAGTAGACTCTTCAACCTAGCATTTTCTTCAAGAATGTCTATGGTATCCTCAGATGAGGGGTTAGATACCACAAAAGCAATAGAAATAATAGAGTCTGAAGACATTGAAGAACTAGGCACAGAAATAATACGGTCATGTTCAATGCATTTCAAACAGGGAGAATCAAATCCTTCTTGTGGCATGATGATCTGTTGGGAGAGGAGTGAATCATTTTCTTTCCTCAGATCGTCATGAGATATCCTCACGCGCTCAAGTTCTTGCTTCCTCATGAGGAACTCATGATCCATCTTCTCATGATCGGTGAGGAATGCCTCATGGCGACTGAACAATTCATCAAACTTTGACTGAAGAATTTTTGATTCATCAGTCAATTTTTGAGTCTTCGTCATTTCCTCAACCAACATATCATCACTCTTGTTAAGTGAGGTTTGAATCTTTTCAAGTGCATGTTGTTTCTTAGATGCAACTTTGGCAAGTTTAGCATAGTTTTCATCAGGTTCTTCATCAGAGGGATCATCCGATGATGAGTAAGTAGATACCTTAGAGGACTTAGCCATGAAGCAGAAGGCAGGGGTGGTGTCTTCAGCTTCATCATCAACATGTGATGGATCAGATTTATCTGTGCTGAAGATTGACTTGGAGACAAGCGACGTGGCAAGACCCAGACCAGCCACACCCTCAGATTCTTCAGATTCATCTTCCTCAGCATCAGGATCGGAACCAGATTCTTCAGAGTCCAATTCTTTGCCGAGATATGCGCGAGCCTTATGGGAGTTGTTGTTCCTGTATCCAGCAGACTTTGAGGATCTTGAGGATTTCTTCTTTGTCTTTTCATCAGAACTGTCATCTTTCCCTTTCTTCTTCTTCTTCAGCTTAGCTTCCTTTTCCCAAAGAGGACACTCAGCGATGTAATGCCCGGGTTTCTTGCATTTTTGGCAGACTCTCTTTCTTGTTTCAACAGAGTCATCATCTTTGCTTTTTCTTGAGGAATTTCCGAACGATTCTTCTTCGTGAATCTTTGGAACTTTCTGGTGAGGAGAGCAAGTTCTCGGTAGAGGGTTTCAGGATCATTAGAATCAGCCTCAGACTCTTCATTAGAGGACACTTTTCGTGCCCTAGCTTTTAGCGCGCGGACTTTAGGCGTGGAGCTATACAAGTCTCGTTTTTCAGAGAGCTTCAGTTCATGAGCATTGAGGCGCTCGAGAATGTCAGCAAGATCCAGAGTCTTGAAGTCAGGCCTTTCTTGAATCATCAGTGATAGGAACTCAAACGAGTCATCCAATGACCTCAGTAGTTTCTTCACCACCTCATTATCTGTGATATCAGCGGCACCCAGTGCTTGAAGTTCATTGGATATGTCAGTGAGTCTGTCAAAGGTTTGCTGCACATGCTCGTTGTCCAGCCTCTTGAACCTGTTGAAGAGACTGCGAAGTGTATCAACTCGAGAGTCTCGTTGAGAAGAGACTCCCTCATTAACTTTTGACAGTCTTGTCCATATCTTCTTTGCAGTATCCAGACCACTGATACGGTTGAACTGAGCCTTGTTGAGGTGACCACCAATAATGCTTCGAGCTTTTGCATAAAGCTGCCAGTTATTCTTGACAACTTCAAGAGCAGTCATCAGAGTCGCTTCAGGAATGCCTTGATCAACAATATCCCACAGATCCTTGTCAATGGCTTCAAGATGCATCCTCATCTTGTTCCTCCAGTACGGATAGTTTGTCCCGTCGAAGATGAGGAAGTTTGAGGCAACGCTCATTGTACCTGTAACAGCCCAAAAGTGATTTTACTATTTGTGATGTAATTTTGCTTGTCAAATGGCTATCAAACTTCTTGGGTTGCAAGATGGTGTAAAATGATGTGGTGATCTTGAGTGTAGTTCATGTTGGAGCTCATTTGAATTTGAATTCAAACCCATCCTTATGCTTCAAGAGGGGTGTTGTTGCATTTTTCAATGCTTCATATCTTTTTCCCTAAGCTCAAATTTTTGCATAGCCAAATCTCTCTCCCTCCCAAGCTTTTTCAAAGCCTTGCTTTGATTTTTAGCCCCCTGGAAATTTGAGTTGTAGTTCAAAGCAATTTGAATTTAAATCAACTCCCAAGATTTTACTTGCACCCATTTTTGAAAAATCAGCAATATTCAGAGAGGAATTTTGGTGTTGGAGTGAAGTTTTTCTTTTGCCCCTTTCTCTCAGAAAAAATCTTGGAAGTTTCTGTTAATTGATTAATAGAAAATTCCTGTGGTTTTTTTTCTTTTCTTTTCTTTTGCCTGGAGCTAGAGAAACAGTCCAGCCTACTTGGGCCGGCCGATTCCAGCCCAACAGGAGGCAGCGCCCTTGTTTTTTTCCTCTTCCTCCCTCTCTCAGCCAGCCGGGCCCGCATGTCATCCCCCTCCTCTCACCTTTTTCTCCCCCACGCACATGGCATGGCCATGGAGGAGAGGACCTCTTGGAGCCACGTCTCCCTCTCCCCCTCTCCTATATCTTCCCCCTCTCTTTTCTCCTGAAACCTAGCCCCTTCCTCCTCCCTTGCGCCGCCGCCTCCTTCTCCCATCTCCTCCTCCTTCCTCCCCGTTCTGTCCGAAGCCGCCATGGACAGGAGGTAGGCCTTTTCCCCCGCGCGGTTCGTGTTTGACAGGGACGCCGACGATCTCCTTCCCGAGCTCGCACGACTCCGAACCCCCCCCCCCCGCTGTGAGCAACTCGCCGTCCCCTTCCTCTGTCTCCCGTGGGCAGCCGTTTGCTGTCGTGATTTCCGAGCCGGTGTAGTTCCCGTAGGTAGCGCGGCGAGGCGAAGTTAGAGGAAAAATGGGTTCTTGATGATCCCGGCTGCGGTTAGGAGCGCGCCGGTGAGTTCTCGGTGGACCGTGGAAGATGCGAGGGACGCCGGAGTTTTCCGCGTGCAGCGGCTGCAAACTGAATTTTTTTCAGTCCGGCAGTGCAAGCCGCTGCCTTTTCTGCAGATCGCGCCCCCCTAGTCCTTCCTTCGATCCGCGAGGAGGACGAGCGCCAGTAGCGTGTTCGTGGTGATGCAGCGCTGTGCCAAGACTCTGGATCCCGGGATCGATCCAAGGCAGCGCAAGGCGCTCTTTTTTCTTTCCATCTGTTGCCGCCTGAGCTCTGGATTCAGTTCGTGCTGAGTTTCAGTTCCAGCGAGCCGCCCTCACTGCTAGTTTAGGTACCCCGCGATCTGTATTTTGTCGAAGTCCTAATCATGGCCGAGTGGTAGCACGCGGTGGTTTTGCTGCCCCCTTTTCTTTTGCTTTCGCCGGCTGGAGGCTTGGGCTCAGCCCATTGGGGTGTTGCAGCCGGGGGAGCCGAGCTGGGCCATTTGGCCGAAGCCAGCCCAATATGGGTTGTGCTCCTTTTTTTTCTTCTTCTTCTTCTTTCTTTATTGTTTTTCTATTTTCTTTTCTGTTTAAGATCCAATTGAATTTGAATTCAAATTTAAATTGGATTCTCAACCTCCTGTTCATTTTGAGGCATGCAATATATCATTTTGGGGTAGCTTGACTCACTGATCTTCATGGTGAGGTCTGTTTTGCACTTTGCCCCCTCTAATATTTGAGGTGTGGTAATTCTGCAATAAACCCCCTCCTTTTCTTTGGTTTTGACCAAGTCTTGCCCAAATTCAAATTGGCCTTGCCATACATGAGTTTTGGGTAGTTTCATCCAAGGAGTTGCATGGTGATAATGATTCAATCATTTGATCTTTTCCCAAATGCATGTTGTGCAAATTTTTCACCCATCCCCCTGAACTCCAGTTGAATTTGCAACTGTGTTTGCAAATCCAGATGGTGCCATATTATATATGGGTTTGGGGTAGTTTTCTGCAAGGAATGCAATGGTGATGTTCCCATGAGGTTTTGTGCAACTAATGTGAACAAGGTGTGACCACATGATCCGGAATCGTCTGTCTTTCATCTTGCATCATTTCAACTTCAGTGCATTTTGAAATGATGATCATCAGTCCTTTTCAAGTCTGTTTCATTGTCATCGTTAATCATCTTTCTTCAAAGTCAGCCCCTAACATATTGTCATATGCAAGTGGCTGGTTTCCAACTGTTGTTGCACCTTCCTTGTGTCAAATTCACCGACACTACTCCGTCTCCGGAAATCGATGATTACTTTTCACGTTGTTTTAATTATGTTATGTGCATTGTTGTTCATGTCATGTTGACCTGCTACTTACACCAAAATAAGGCTAAGACCAAAGCCATCTTCACGTAAATAAATTGCATGTGAAGTTGTTGACGTGTCGTCACCACCTTCATTTAAAATGTCTAGATACGGTCACAGCTTGTCAAATTAAGCTTGCGCATTTCATCCTTGCATGTGCTTTGTACTCGTTACTTACTTGTGTGCCTTTTCTTGCCGGTACATTACGTTAGCACCTGAGACCGCCGAGGAGACTTACGTGGAGGTTTCCGACACCGAGCCCGAGGACCCTACTGCGTCTGCTTCGACGACCGATTACCCAGGCAAGGGGAAGATTTATACCATTACTTGATACCTTTCTGCCTACCTGCTTAGCTGTAGCCTAGAACGTTTGTTTGATCCTATCCACTTTGAGTATGCCACCTTCAAAAACCCAAACAGCCATGATCCCCACATCCCAGCAAAACTTTGTATTGCTAAGTTACCGTTGCTCAGCCATTGCTTAGTAACCATTTTGCTATGGTTTGGGATATCATGTTATTTAAAGAAGTTGGTTGATATCTATTATAAATATGATGTTAAAATTATATTTGACGAAAGATGGGAGACCAGGCTGTTCCCGCCAGGTGTTTTGTTCCATTTGAGTCACCTAGGTCCCGAGTTCCGGGTATTGTGTTTCTTGACGAGCGTGCCTAATCGTGTGTGGGATTCTATGGGGTCCCCTTGTCTTACCTACCTAGCTTCAAACAATTCTAGTGGTGGCCCGAGCTGATTTACTTTTGCAACGTGTGTGTGTTGGTGGTACCCCAACTGTTTTCTAACCAACCCGGACCAGTGAGGACATAGTTCCCTTGCTGGCCCACCTTGTTCAGCTGAGGACCCGGTGTCCCATGTGTGATTAACCGGGTATCCAAACCTGCGACAGACGGTAGAGACCGATTCAAGAGCGCGGCCGTCTTTTGAGTTGGGTGTCGACTCACCGGGGGCCACCCGGAATTGTGCGTTGCTAGCTAGAGGGACTCTGACGTTCCGGAGTTTCAGGCGGTTACCTAGCCAAGTGGAAACCGGGCGTACATGCGAAGCCTATGATGGGCAGTTGGTACACCCCTGCAGGGTTAAATCTTTTCGAAAAGCCGTGTCCGCGGTTATGGATGACTTGAGACCTACTCCTTGTTCATAGAATAACATCAATTTGAATCATAATTTTAAAACTTGTCTACCGCGTGAGTGCCTTGGTTGCTTTTCTTCGTCCAGGGGGACCGAGAGAAGATCCAGGTTGTGTTATGTTTGACGTAAGTAGGTGGATAGCAGACTTATGACACGATGTCACGTGCTATTCTTGGATCTTACCTCCACTCTAATAGAACGATAGCCACCCTAAATGCTAGTGCGGCTGCAACCTTACCTTTAATGTCTTACCGTAGGAAGTCAGTTATCCTGTAATGATATAATCTCACCCGTTCTACTTTGTGCTTTTATTGTTTTGCCTGATCGGCCGCCGCAGTGGAGTACTTCCTTGACCCGAGCTCTGGATGATACTTCGTGGAGGTTCCCCCGAAGGATGACGATGAGTTCGATCTTGTCCAGTAGATTCTATAGTTGGGCTTCGACGATCCGTGGGTGGAATTTTATGTGCAGCCCTCTCTAGGGAAATTTGGCTTTTGACCGTACTCGGTCGTGATTGTCCTCCGCTTGCCGCATGATGTACTGTTGGGTCCACGGACCTCTGAGATGATGTAATAATTATCCAATGGCGATGTATGCCTTGGACTTTATATTTATGTCTTAGTTGAAGTTCTTGTTTTTACACCTGTTGTTGAGAATCCGGCAGCGACACGAGTGCGAGTGCCGTGAGTCGGTGGCTCTTTATGCGCTACTAACTCGAGTGAGACGCGAAAGCGGCTAACTTGAGTTAGCACCGCATCGGGGGCCTTACAGTACCTGAGGTCGACATAACTAAAACTCTAGGTGGTTAAACCGAATCACACAGAACAAGGAAGTACCTTGCTCTGATACCAATTGAAAGTGCAATATATCGACCAGAGGGGGTGAATGGGAGATTTTCAAATATCTTGAGGAATTTCAATTTCCTTAGGACTGAGGCAATACGAAATTGAGGAAACTAAAACACGAGGAAGAACAGATGTGCTACGAAAGCGAAAGTGAGACAACAACTCAGCCTATTGCATAGCTAAAGTACGACCGAAACAAGAACTGAGGAATCAGTGTATGGTAAACTCAGAAAGTAAGGCATCGGGATAAGTCATCAGTGCGTAAACTTAAAGGTTGAGGTTGAATAAATAGCACCAGGGCACTGAAGACAGAGACTTGATGAACCAGTTCGAGTTGCTGTGACAACTCTATGTCTGGTTGGAGAGGCTGAGATTGAACTCAGAAGACATAGTCTTCACCTTATACTCCTTGAACTAAAGTCCTCAGACTCTGTCCAATAACTCAGGTGACTCTTCAAGGTAGACTCCCGAAACCTTCACAGACTCAGTCACTCAGGGAATTCACAATTGCATCTTGACTTCCTCAGACTGAAGACTTCTACACCGGCTGGAAGATCACAGTCTTCAAGATTAAAAGGCCTCGGATCACTCGAACCGACTTCCTCAGAAATGCTCAACTACTCAGGCTGGTGGTTTTCCTCACTTAGGTTCTTCAGTTTCTTCAATGAGGTGGGTTGCTCTCAGATGACAAGTGTCAGTTTTTCTCTCGGAGCAGCCAACCCACAAATGGGGCTGGGGGTGGCTATTTATAGCCGCGGAGCAACCCCAGGTGAAAGGACATAAATTCCCATGCATGAAATTACTTCCATGCCCACCCTTCGGACCGTTGACTGGATAGGTACCTGCACTCACCACGTGACACGTGGCACGGTCGGAATCTCTCTCTCTTTCTTCAGGCGAACTGCACTGGCAGTTTCCTGACTCCTCAACTGAAGACAAACTCCTCAGTGTCCTGAAGAACATCTTCTCAGATACCCGAGGAATTGAACTTCTACTGCAGTAGATTTCTCTGGGTTTTCTTCAGGGTATCTAATTGATCACTTCCTCAGAAATACAGAACTCATTTTCCTCAACCCCTTCAACAGTGTGGTGTTTTCCTACGACTCAAGAAGTATAAAAAAAGTCTTAGCGAAGACTATGCTTCAACTTCGTCTTCAGCGCGAACGTCCTCAGGATCTGGTACTGCTTCAGCTTCAGCCGAACGCTTCAGGATCCTGATTCCTCAGGATTTCGCACAACTTCAGTCTTCAGAAAACACACCGATTTCTCCCATGTTCCTCAACATTTTGGGGGGTCGACAACGGTGGTGAACCTCATCCTCAAGGACTGTTTTCCTGTGTATACTCACAAACACATCAGTCCCTTAACCGTTTTGTCATCAAATACTCCAAAACCTCAAAGGGGGCACTAGATGCACTTACACAGACAGCAAGAGCTCTTGCTCATTTATGTTCTTACTTTGCTAGTTTCAATACTAGATATAGACTCTTGCTTGTTAGTGTCTTGACTTGAATTGCATATCTTTCTTGCTATACTTCAAAGTTCAAATCTTTGTTGGTAGCCTGTCACCACAGAAATTATCTTTGTTATCATTTACCTCCTCGAGAACGAGCAGAAATTAAGATTGGGGATGTTGATACGTCCCAAACGTATCTATAATTTCTGCTTGTTCCATGCTTATATTGTTGATATTGCTATGTGTTTTAGAACACTTTCTTACCTTTTACAACATATTTTGGCTAACCTACTAACTCGGTGCCCTAGTGCCAGTTTATGTCTGTTGTTGTCCGTGCATAGGAGGAAAGTGCCAAATATTAAAGTGCTTGGAATAATCCAGAAAAATTATATAAAAAATCATTTTACTTATAGGCTTGTGTTTTTCAATTAAAAATTATGTGACGTGTGAATGTGTGATATTATCAAATGATGTCATCAAGATTCGTGCGAACAAAAATTTCATTCATTTATTTCAGGCCAACTCCAACACGTGGTCGCAAACGAACATGGATTTGATACGTTTTATGTTCGTTTTGGTCAGATCCAGGTCTATTGTCCGGTCGTGTTCGCGCCAACCTAGTCGTTGCAGCCAACGAATCGATCCATTTCATCCGCGCAAAATAAATATCAATACAAGCGCCCAAGCTAACGGCCATGCTAGTGGTCAACTACATATGCCAGCCCACAAAAAATCCTCAAGCCTACACATGGGTCTCATCGCTCGATGATCTAATTTGAGCATATCGTTTTTGCATCTTTTCGAATCAAATCATTTTCCTTGGAGAAATCGTGTTCAAGTCCACCTTTATGATCTTCATTTGCTTTTCGATGAGCGCGAACTTTACTTCATTCGCTTTGGTCTTTGTCTTGGTCTCCTCGATCTCAAGCTTCTTCTTTTGAATCTCGATGTACGATTTCATTTGCTCGTCCTTCTCTTAGCGTTTCTTCTCCTTCCTCGCCTCCTTTTGGATCATGAAACCTTTCAAGGTTTCTTGCAAGGCAAGTGTGGCCGTATTGCACTTCTCATCCACTTTGGAGTTCTTCGCCTCCCTCGGCCTCTTCTCACCCTCCTCGTGTTCAACCATGGTCGACTTCCCTCCATTCTTCTTTTGGGCGGGCACATTGCTCCCTGAACTTCGGAACTGCAAATGATTATCCAACAATGGGTGAGGGTGAATAATTTGTTTCCATGTTGGGCCTTGAATGCATCCAATGCTTAAATCTCTACTCCTAAAAGGGGAGTTGGTAGGCCGGTACGATCTCTTTTGATCACACCTCCTACCGGTCTTTTTTCACCTCACCTCCCACCACCACTTCCTACTCGATTTTTTATTTCTCTCTTTAAAAAAAGCAAACCCCACTAAAAACGGTAGCCCCATAAAAGGAAGTCACCTTGATTTTTAATCAAAAAACATTGACGCCTTGATATGTTTCTAAAAAAAGAAAAGCATGTTAATTTGTCTTTCAAAACCAAAGATGCACCTTGATTTAGCTTAAAAACAAAAAATGCACCTTTATTTATCTCCTAAAATAGAGAACTGACTTAATTTAGTTTTCTTTAAGAAGGAGACGCCTATGACCACGCCGCCCCTCGGAATATTTGGTAGGCCGGTATAGTCTTTTTTCGTTTTACCTTTTACCACTATTTTTTCGCCTCACATCCTACCACCACTCCCCACTCGATTTTTTTTCTTTCTCCCTTAAAAACATCAAACCCCACTAAAACCATACACCCATAAAAGAACCTTATCTATATAGAGCGAACGCCAGCGCGTTAGCTATTGGCGCGACTCCCCTCTCTAGCGTTTGATCTGGCACACTGATCTTCAAGCAGTGGGGACAAGCCACGTTAGGTTATAGTAGTTCGCGTGGAAATAAAGCTGGCGCGAACACATTTAAATACAGACATACAATAGCGTACTGGTTGAATCAGTTTAGTTGTATCTTGAAGACATGGGTTCGATTCTCATGTCCTCCATTTTTTGTTTTTTTTAAGAGACAAAACATGCAAAAAACAAATTGTTCATAATACATGATGGCCCTGTTTGGATCCATGGGTTAGAGTTAGAGTTGGTTAGATTGTACCAAACTAACCCTAAAACATCCAAACAGGAGGGTTAGAGTTGGTTAGATGCATCCAACCCATCCAAAAAATCTAACACATCCAAGAGGTGTTTATTTGGGTTAGAGTTAGGTGGGGCCCAAAAAAAGTTAATTTTCCCTCTATCTCCACCATACAAATCTTAAATAAAGTATTCAAATGATTAGAAAAGGTACATTTATTGTCAATCTAACCCTACCATCCAAACACCTTTTTGGTTAGAGTTAGTTCAGGGTTAGTCTAGAGTCAGAATCTAACTCTAACCTCTAACCGAGTTAGAGTATCCAAACAGGGCCGATAATTTTTAGAATAAAAAATTATACATGGTATTTTTTTATCACACACAAACGGTCACATAGCATGGCAATTGCAGGTCATAGAGCATGGCATTTTTCATATTACTTTTTTGCAAAATGGTAAAAAAAACTTTTTTAAGGAAACATGGCAAATGAAGTTACATAGCATGGCAAATCTTTCTTTTTGTTATGGTATTTCGTAGTATATATAGCATGGCCAATGAAGTTACATAGCATGGCAAATGTTTCTTTTTTATATGCCCTTTTTTTAGTATATATAGCATGGCAAATGAAGCTACATAGCATAACAACTACGTAGCATGCAAATTTAGCTTTTGGATATGGCATTTGTAGTATATAGAGCATGTAATTTTTTAGTTATGTAGTATGGCAAATGTAGTTTTTTGACATGGCAATTGTAGTATATATAGCATGGCATTTTTTAGCTACGTAGCATGCCAAATGTAGTTTTTCGACATGACATTTGTAGTATATATAGCATGGCATTTTTAAGTTACGTAGCATGTTAAATGTAGTCTTTGGGCATGGCATTTGTAGTATATAAAGCATGGAAAATATAGTTTTTGAACATAGCATTTGTAGTATATATAGCATTTCATTTTTTAGTTACGTAGCATGGCAAGTGTAATTTTTTGGACATGGCATTTGTAGTATATATAGCATGTCAAATGTAGTTTTTGGACATGGCATTTGTAGTATATAGCATGAAAAATGTAGTTTTTGGACATGGCATTTGCAGTATATATAGCATGACATTTTTTATTTACCAAGCATGGCAAATGTAGTTTTTAGACATGGCATTTGTAGTATATATAGCATGGCAAATATAGTTTTTGGACATGGCATTTGACATTTTTTTAGTTACGTAGCATGGCAAATATAGTTTTTTGGACATGGTATTTATAATATGTATAGCATGGCATTTCTTAGTTACATAGCATGATAAATGTAGTTTTTAGAGATAACATTTATAGTATATATGGCATTGCATTTTCTAGTTATATAGTATGATAAATGTAGTTTTTTAAACATGGCATTTGACATTTTTTTTAGATACATAGCATGGCAAATATAGTTTTTTTGACATGGCATTTATAGTATGTATAGCATGGCATTTTTTAGTTACATAGCATGATAAATATAGTTTTTAGACATAACATTTGTAGTATATATAGCATTGCATTTTCTAGTTATGTAGTATGACAAATGTAGTTTTTTTAACATAGCATTTGTATTATATTCTAGGCATGGCAAGCTTGACCAAAAAGCCGGAAACTCGATCCCGCAAAAGCGGTATATGACATTCATAGTATTTTCTAGGCATAGCAAATGTGGTATTCATCGTGTTAAATGTAGTATATTTATCATGGCAATTTGTTGTTTTTTCACAGTAACATATTGCATTTATTTATTTTTGTACCAAGTTTTTCACATTATGTTTGTTTCTAGAATCACTGGAACGTAAAAAAAATTATGGGACAATTACATTTCTACCCCTAGTTATGTCCCACTCGTCTGATTTGCCCCTAGTTTCAAAAACACACCTGTTCTGTCCAAGCCACTTTGCGAATCTTATGCTTTTTCCCTTTGACCGTTTGACTGTAACTTTGAAAACTTCAGAGAAGATTCATACTAACTCAAAAAAATGCAAATAAGATATCAAAATGTTCAGAAAAACATCACCTATATGTGTGTGTCATTTGCAATCATGAAAAAAGTGTTGGTAATTCCCCATCTGAGTTCGAGATCATATGATCTTAGCGTGAAAAGAAAAATCTCAATAAATTCAAAAAAATTCTGAATTATTTTTCCTGTAAACAATGATAGATGTTTTGAGTCCTTGCAAAGTTTCATCATGAAATAACATTCATGAATGTCGTGGCAAAAAAGACAAATCCAACACTCTGAAACAAAGAACTTTGGAGTGTTGAATTTGTCTTTTTTGCCATGACTTTCATGAATGTTATTTCATGATGAAACTTTGCAATAACTAAAAACATTTGTCAGTGTTTACTGGAAAAATAACTAAGAATTTTTTTATTTTATTTTATTTTTTTGAGATTTTGTTATTCATGCTAAGATCATATGAGCTCGGACTTAGATGGGGAATTTCCAACACTTTTTTGATGATTGCAAATGACACGCACATATAGGTGATGTTTTTCTGAACATTTTGATATCTTATTTGCATTTTTTTGAGTTAGTATGAATCTGCTCTGAAGTTTTCAAAGTTACGGTCAAACGGTCAAAGGGCAAAAGCATAAGGTTCGCAAAGTGGCTTGGACAGAACAGGTGTGTTTTTGAAACTAGGGGCAAATCAGACGAGTGGGACATAACTAGGGGTAGAAATGTAATTGTCCCCAAAATTATTGTATAGTTTTTTCAGTTCCACAAGCGACACCCCTAGGTAGCTACCTAGGCACACCAACCAATGATCGATACGCAAAGTCACACTTTAGTTAGCACATGCAAATGACCTGGGGGAGATGTATGTACGGACGTACGTGCGGGGCTGCCAGTCGTAGACCTGGGTTTTTCTTTTGGACGCGCCGGGTTACGCTTTGAGCGAACGTCCAAGAAAGCAAAAGGTTCGCTCTAGGCGGTTGTCAGCACAACTGGTCGCGCAAAATTCGGGTCCTAAAAGAAAGTTGTCTTGATTTTTCATTAAGAAATATTGACGCCTTGATTTATTTCTCAGAAAAGGAAAGCGCGTTGATGTGCTTTCCAAAAATAAAATGCACCTTGATTTGGCTTGAAAAATAATAAATACACATTTATTTATTTCTTAAAATAGAGAATCGACTTAATTTAGTTTCTAAATAGAAGGAGGCATGTATGACCACACAGCCCCTCGGGATACTTGGTAGGACGGTACAGTCTTTTTTCCGCTTCACATTCCACTGGTCTTTTTTCGCTTCACCTCGCACCACTACTTCCCAATTTGTTTTTTCTTCCTTCCTTTTACAAAATCAAACCTAACTAAAAATCACACGCCCATAAAAGGAAGTCCCCTTGTGTTTTTTCCAAAAATATTGACGCCTTGATTTGTTTCTCAGAAAAGGAAAACGCATTGATTTTCCTTCCAAAAAAAAAGATGCACCTTGATTTGGCTTCAAAAATAATAAATACACATTTATTTGTCTCTACAATGGATAACGTCATAATTTAGTTTCTAAAAACGGAGGCGTTTATGACCACGCCGCTCCTCGGAATACTTGGTAGGTCGGTACGGTCTTTTTTTCACCTACCTCCCATCGGTCCTTTATCGCCTCACCTCCCACCACCACTTCCCACTCGATATTTTATTCTCCCCATTAAGAAACTTAAACCATACTAAAAACCATACACCCATAAAAGAAAGTCACCTTGATTTTTCTTTCAAAAACATTGAAGCCTTGATTTGTTTCTCAAAAAAATCAAAACGTGTTGATTTGCCTTCTAAAAACAAAGATGCACCTTAATTTGGCTTCAAAAAAATAAATACACCTTTATTTATATTCTAAAATAGAGAATCGGCTTAATTTGGTTTTTAAAAAAAGGAGACGCCTATGACCATGAAGCCCCTCGGAATACATAGTTGTTGGTTTGTCCCCTCCCCCCTTGTATGGCATCAGCAGTGCCGTTGGTGCCGATGGTGTCCCCCTTTCCCACGCTCCTCTCCCCTCATCAGCATGTGTCGTCTTCGCGGTAGCGCTCTCCCGCCATCACCAGCAGTCGCCTCACTTCGCAAACAACAACAACAACATAGCGAAAGGGGGGAAGAATTTTTTTCTTGTTCCATGCTTATATTGGTGATATATCTATGTGTTTTGCTACACTTTCATACCTTTTACAATATATTTGGACTAACCTACTAACTCAGTGCCCTAGTGCCAGTTTTTGTCTACTGTTGTCCGTACATTGTAGGAAAATGCAAAATATTAAAGTTCTCGGAAAAAATCCAGAAAATCATATAAAAAATCAATAGTACGGAAGACTCCAGAAGCCCGAAGGGGGGCCAGAGGGGCCCCATCCCCTGACCAGGATGGTACCAGGCGAGGCCAGGGGTGGGGCCGCAGCACCTGGCCGCCTGGTCAGGTGGGCCTCTCTGATGCCCTCCTTTCTCCTATATGTCACCCTCGCGTTGAAAACCCTCGAGAGGAGCCCCGTTACGCGATTTTCCTAATTTTTCCGCCGCCTCCGCTATTCTGATCTCGGGATCGCCTGAAGAACTTGTCCCGGCAACCTGTCAGAGGGAGGATTCACTTCCAGAGGCCTCTCCATCACCATGATCACCTCTCGAATGTGCCATGAGTAGTCCCCCTTTGACCATGGGTCCATGATCAGTAGCTAGATAATATCTTCTCTCCAATCTTGTGCCTCAATTCTTAGACCTTGTGAGTTGTCCTACATGATCAAGCCACTTTTGTATTAGTTTCTGTGTTGCTATGTTGTGTTTGCTAGGATCCGATGGATTATGAGATTATGTTCAGATTGTGATGAGTAATATATTTGGTTTACCTTTTATGTTTTATTTCTTGAGTATTCTTGCATGTTTTCCGTTTCTTTTTATTTCTTTGGCCAAGTAGTAGATTGTAACTCCAAGAGGGAGCGTTATGCATGATTGTGGGTTCATGCCCTCCGATGTCTAGCATGAGTGACAGAAACATGAGACTAGGGGATGTGTTGTTGCCACCAGGGAGAAAACAATGATGCTTGTAACTATGGTTGCAAGGATTGCTTACATTATGCATAGAGTGTTAATGCAGTAGTCTGTTGCTTTGAGCTTACAATTTGGTTGGGGTTCGCAACTTAATACCAGCGAGATATTCTGGATAGATATCTCAAGGTGGATGATTAGTGATTAGATGCTAATGAATAAAAGGTGTACTCGTTTTGTTGTAATGCCCATACGATTGAGCCTCTAGTTTTCTTGTAGCATAATTAGCATTGCGGTGCGTTTATAATTCTGTCAATTGCCCAGCTGTAATTTGTTCACCCAGCATAGTTGTTTATCGTCTTTTGGGAGAGATACATCACTAGTGAAAGTCATGGGACCCCGGTCCATATTTCCACCATAGTTTACACCGCTCCAATTTACTTCTTTTATTTCCTTTCCGTTGCAATCGCCATTATTATTTCCCCTTGTTTTTGATCCTTTGTAAACAACAAGACCGGAGAGATTGAAAACCTCTCTGACTCATTGGGAGCAAAGTTATTTGTTTCTATGTGCAGTTCCACGTCAACTCAGTCTTCATATCGGCAAACTTCTGACGCCGTTGACACCTACTTGTATCTCTTGGAGTCCTACCGGAGACAAAACTTGGTATCTTCACCTAGGGAAATTTGCTTCTATCTATATCATAACCTTCCACTTGGGGTAACCAATGAGGAGATGTTATCTACACCCATTAAGCTAATTTTCTGGCACCGTTGCTGGGGACTCCAGTCTACAAGATAGGGTGGTTGCACACTATCTTTTATCCTTGATTTTTAGTCTATACAATTGAGAAGCTACCACATGTTCTGAGTTTTTTTATTTGAGTTGCAGAAGTGCCCCGAAAAAATGTTTACTACCTACTGGTCTATATTTCCCAGATTCTGCCAAGTTTTGCGTTTTCCTAGTTTTGCAAATCTTGCACATGCTTTTTCTTTGGAAAAAACTTTTTGGCAATCTTGAGAAACAGTAGCCCTTGTTGAAAATCTTTATTTCCAGCAGAGGCAAATTATTTTATTATGGGTACTAACCACTCTAATCATCTTATGATGAGTTTTGTATGAAGGGGGTTTTCAAGTGTGTGAAGGAATATGATCAAAGAAGATCCGGGAGTGTCAAAGGCTCAAGATTGGTGATGCCCCCATGCACCCCCCCCCCAAGAAATATTCAAGGATACTCAAGCGTCTAAGTTTGGGGATGCCCCTACATCCCCTTTGACGAGGGGGTGACCCCACGACTCCAGCGTGTGAGGATACCTGGTGCATATGAAGACAGAAGGACCGCTAGAATCCTCGACAGGCCCACGACTGGCCCACTCAAGGCACCGACGTAGGAGTCCGCGACCAACATGGAAGTCGAGACTTGGCGTCCAAGGCAAAGCTAGATTAGGCAATCGTCCCTGTCGCCTGAGTTGGACTCACCGAGACCCAGCCTAGTATATAAAGGCTGGGAGGGGTGACGGCTCAGGGCATCCAATCTTCAATCACCACCTCCGGTCTTGAGCGAACTCGCCTAGACCGCCACTGTAATCGCCTCCAGCATAATTCAATCGAGCAGGAAGTACTGTATCCTGTTAGCCGACGAGTATCGCCAACCTGCTCATCCTCTCTACGATCTACACAGGGTCCCTGACCATGGGATTTGCCGAGGTCAATCCTCGTCAATTGGCGCCGACCGTGGGGACTACGCAGGTTGGAATCACGATCTCGGCGGTCCCGTCATCAGCAAGTCACAACTCAAGGACTCGAGCAAGATCCAATCCACTCGCAGACCTCAAGTTCATCGCAAACCTCTCCATCGCACCACCAAGATCGCTTGGCCCGCAACTAGGCCAAGTTCGATATTTTGGCGACTACCAAAGTTGTGACCGGCGAAAAAGAACTCGACGATCCAGAAGTCAAGCGCAAGCCGCGACCATGAACCCAGCCAGGATACTAGAGCAAGTACAAGAAGTCTGCATAGAAATCTCATTCGAGGATCCGCAACTTGTCGCAGAAGCTTCGTCCACCACTCGAACACCAACCGCCACCAGGGAACCCGCCGCGGGACATGATGGCGACTCCGGAACTCAATCCGGCGAGTACTACGACCCAGATCGAAGACCAGATGAGTTTGCAAAGATGATTCGGAACCACTCGATCAATGACGGAATAGAGCTCGACCCAAGGTTCCACTCCCATTCGGAAGACCACTCGCAGTCATTCCTCATCAACAGAAGAAGGAGGCACGTCGGCTCCAGCAAGCCCACAACCGAAGAACAGCTGGATGGACCCTGCACAATCCACTATTTTGAAGACGACTGGGGCGCCTTAGAGCAGGCCACACCCTGAGAGATTGTCGTTTGTTCAACGAACTCTCCAACAGACTCAAGGAACAGAAGCAACGCGAATCCAAACGGGCTCGAGGAACCGCGCAGTTGCCAGCACCCAACGCAGAAGAGCAATACCCTCCATCCAATGGACGGGTCTGCATGACCCAAGAAGGACGACCCTCAAAAGAAAAACAGGATGCCCACACCCTGCAAACTCGAGCAGCCCAGGACCTAAAAGCAGCAGAAACCTACCATTTGTATGGCGCAGATACCAACATTACTTTCTCACAAAGCGATCAACCACCCGCAATCCCAAGGCCAGGGCACGCACCATTGGTCCTCAAAGCTCAAATCGGCGGTTATGACATGGACAGAGTTTTCATGGACGGGGGCAACAGTTTAGACATAGTCTTCACCAGCACTTTGCGCAAGATTCTGATTCCACGATCAGTCTGGAAGAAGTCAAGCGTTACACTCTACGGCGTAGTTCCAGGTGAAGCAGCCTCCTCCCTTGGAACAATCGAGCTCGATGTCATCTTCCGTGGCAAGGGCAACTTCACAAGAAAAGTCCTCGAGTTTGAAGTACTTGACTGGCAGTCCCAATACCACGTCATACTCGGGTGGCCCGCATTCGCTCAATTTATGGCGGTCCCGCACTACGCGTACCTCAAGCTCAAGATGCCAGGACCCTCAGGGGTCATCACGGTCAACGGGAGTCTTATCAAATCAGACCAATGCGACCGAGACTTTTACGAAGTTTCCGACACGTTCGGAGCTCAGCAGCAACTCGAAGAGATAGCCATGGTGACAGACAAGAGCATTTTCCCACTGGCAAGCAGAAGCGAATCAAAAGAGTTTACTCGCGACTTAAACATCGACAGCGACACAGTCACCCATCAGGTGCACCCAACGGACCCAGACAAGACGGTTCGGATCTACGCTCATCTCCCAGAAGAACAAGCGATTGCCCTTATGGTTTTCCTCCGCGAGGAGTGGAAAATTTTTGCCTGGTGCCCGGACGACATGCCCGGAATACCACGAGAGTTCGCAGAGCACGCACTAGGTATACATCCAAACACCAAACCAGTGAAGCAGGCGTTGCGCAGATTTTCCGAACCCAAGCGAAGAGCCATTGGAGAAGAAGTCAATCGACTACTCGACGCGCAATTCATCCGAGAGACCAAGAAGGCCACCTGGGTCGCAAACCCAGTCTTAGTACCTAAAAATTACACCGACGTATTACGCATGTGCGTGGACTACGGGCCCGTCAACAAACACTGCCCAAAGGACCACTTCCCTCTGCCAAGGATAGACCAGATAATCGACTCTACCGCGGGATGCGACCTCCTGTCTTTCCTCGACGCCTACTCAGGATACAACCAAATCAGGATGAAGGAAGAAGAAGAAGAACACACCTCATTCATCACACCCTACGGCGTATTCTGCTACAGGACAATGCCTTTCGGACTGAAAAACGCCGGAGCCACGTACCAGCGGATGATGCAAGCATGCTTAAGAGACCAAATCGGCAGAAACGTCCAAGTCTACGTCGACGACATCGTCATCTAAACTTACAGTGCGAACATGCTACTCGACGACCTCCGCGAAACCTTTGCAGCACTCAACAGATCCAGAATCAAGATCAACCCAAAAAAGTGCGTGGTTGGCGTCCCAGCCGGAAAACTGCGCGGATACATGGTCTCTGGCCGAGGAGTCGAAGCGAACCCGGAAAAATTCCAAGCACTCGCCAGGATGCAAGAGCCGGTGAACATCAAAGGTGTACAACAACTCACAGGAAGACTCGCAACACTGAGCCGCTTCATCAGCAGGCTGGGAGAAAGGACTCTACCATTCTACCAGTTGCTCAGAAAAGGAGGGAAATTCGAGTGGGCCGAAGAAGCCCGAAACAAATTCACGGACCTAAAAAAGACCCTCTCGACCCCACCAATCCTGGCGGTGCCCAAGGAGCGAGAACCTCTCTACCTCTACATAGAGGCACACAGCAGCGTAGTCAGGATAGCGCTCGTCGTCGAGCACGCAGAAGAAGGCAAAGCCCAGAACATACAAAGTCCAATCTACTACCTCAGCGAGGTCCTCACAAAATCTCAGCAGTGGTACCCGCACTACCAGAAGCTCGTATACGCTATCGCCATGCCTTCAAGGAAATTAACACATTACTTCGACGAGCACCTCATCACGGTTGTGAGCAGCGCACCACTTGCAGACATCCTTAACAACCCTGGAGCAACGGGTCGAGTCGCCGAGTGGAACATCGAGCTCATCCCCCGTGACCTGCAGTTCAAGCATCCAATGGCAATCAAAGCCCAAGTACTCCCAGACTTTCTGGTCGAGTGGATGGAGGTGCAAACACCTGGTCCTCCAGACCTCTCCAACTCATGGACGATGTTCTTTGATGGATCAAAAAGACATCAAGGAGCCGGAGCGGGCGTCGTGTTAATCTCACCCTAAGGAGTAGAGGTTTAAGCATTGGATGCATTCAAGGCCCAATATGGCAACAAGCTATTCACCCTCACCCAATGTTGGATAATCATTTGCAGGTTCCGAAGTTCAGGGAGCAATATGCCCTCCCGAAAGAAGAATGGAGGTTCGTCGATCGTGGTTGAACATGAAGAGGGCGAGAAGAGGCCGAGGGAGGCGAAGAAATCCAAAATGGACAAGAAGCGCAATGCGGCCACACTTTCCTTGCAAGAAACCTTGAAAGGTTTCATGATCCAAAAGGAGGCGAGGAAGGAGAAGAAACGCTAAGAGAAGGACGAGAAAATGAAATCGTACATCGAGATTCAAAAGAAGAGGCTTGAGATCGAGGAAACCAAGACAAAGACCAAAGCGAATGAAGTAAAGTTCACGCTCATCGAAAAGCAAATAAGAATCATAAAGGTGGACTTGAAACGATTTCTCCAAGAAAAATGATTTGATTCAAAAAGATGCAAAAACGATATGCTCAAATTAGATCATTGAGCGATGAGACCCATGTGTAGGCTTGAGGATTTTTGTGGCACCCTGGCTCAGAGTACCGGCACATCCCGTGCTCCAGCCCAGAGATCATGTCTTCTGGAACATGACACTGCTTGATATAGAACTGAACATCTTCTATTACCCATGAAATGGGTACAAGGGGTCTATTACAGTGCTAGCGGAGCGAGACGGAGAAGGAGCTTGCTCCTAATGCTAGCAACAGAACTACACCAAGCAGCGGAATAACTCTATAGCAGCGGAATAAATCTTAGGAGTGGAACAACAACGATGGTGATGGACTCCAATCCACAGGCACACTGACTGGGACACCTCCTAGCTCGCAAACACCGGGAACGTCGTCCTACGCAATCACGGCATTGCCTGCAAATCTCGCATGACACGCCAGGTCAGCGCATTGAATGTACTTGCAAGCTCACAACAACCAAAGCATCAAGGCAAAACAATAGCATGACAATAACAGTTCAAACAATGTTAACATGATGAATCTAGCATATTACTAAGATTAAGACTAGTGCAAGAACAACCATCGTTTAAGGTACCCCTTACTCATCTCATGATCATGCAGCTTACCGCTGAGTCCTTACAGACTCAGAATCGGGTTACGGGTCATCGCATGACCAATCAACTTGTACGAATCGTCGCACGACCACTCAACGGGTTAGGTGTCATCGCATGACCACCCAACTTATCAGGTCATCGCATGACCAACATCTTATACGAGTCGTCGCACGACCACCAACTTGCACGGGTCATCACATGACCAAGCATCTTAGAACGATCATCAAACCGGGTTCATGTTGATCCATAGTGTGACCTAGTATGTACTGTGTCCAATACCATGGACTCAGCTATTCGAATAGATTCATACCCTCTGCATTGGTCGCGCACTTTACCCACACTGTGGAGTTCTTCCTCCATCCAATACCTCGGAACTTGTCCCACAGGAACTCGGAACTCGTACCAAAGGAGTGGACTAGGACTTCTCCAACGAGATCGTTCTACCGCGTGTCTCCCTTACCGTATCACCCGACATACTTCGCAAGTCATGCCGTGGGTAGCCCTGTGTCCTCCAGACACCTGCCATCGCATGGCAAACAACATTGTCCCAAATGGGGACTGAGCTCATATAACCAAACCGGCTCTCAAGACTATCACCGTTTACCGGGCCAGGGTAATCACGCGCGCATAACCTTCCCTCCTTGGTGATACAAATAAGAGAGCGCACCAATAGACCGAGCCAAGGCCTTCCCATACAGGAGAGTGTGGCTACACTGATAAGTTCGGTTTGGTGGCACCTGATTGTAAGGCCCGATATGAAGTACTGTTCCAGATCTAGATGTTCCCATCCAGACCCGGGGACGAAGCACATATCGGTCCCACCGCGACATATGACGATGCCATATGCCCCGGATTTCCAACATGATATCACAACATTGCAGCTACAAGGATACAACATCTCATACAATCGGCATACAACTGCCTTAATATAATGCATCAGCGGAAGATACATGTCTGAGTACAGACTACAAACAATTGCCTAGTGGCAAAGAGAAAATCATCGATCCC
Organism: Bromus sterilis; assembly: GCA_950022295.1. Taxonomy (NCBI): domain Eukaryota; kingdom Viridiplantae; phylum Streptophyta; class Magnoliopsida; order Poales; family Poaceae; genus Bromus; species Bromus sterilis. The sequence goes on from OX465597.1 coordinate 171,898,830, forward strand.
CATAACCACACGGGTCCAGGCCCACCGCCGGGGTCCGCCTAACTAGTCGTCGTCAAGTCTCCAAGAAGGCGTCCAGAAGAAGGGTCGAAGAGCTCCTCTGAAGTCCAAGATTGTTTGCATAACGTGCATAAAAGAGAAAAGAAAGAGGTGAGCTATATAAAAAGTCTTGTAACTAACTTCTCACGGGTAAGATGGGGGTAGTGGTGAGGTTGTAGACGCACTAGCAATATATGAGTGGCTAACGATCTATTTTAGAGTAAGATGAGAACCAAGCATTCGATGAGGAATCGCCTCCAACAAGTCTTGCTATCAACTAATTACGCAAGCATAACACCTATCCTATCCTAGTCCTCCTCTTCTCATCCCAACGAAGAAGAAGCAGTCAAGGCACACACACATTGATCAAGTTATTAAGATTATCTCAGTTGTTGTTGTCTATGAACAAGGAGTAGGTCTCAAGTCGTCCATAACCGTGGGCACGGCTTCTCTAAAAGATTTAACCCTGCAGGGGTGTACCAACTACCCATTACAAGGCTCCGCACGCACGCCCATCTCTCTCAGTTTCTACCCATCACAGGCAGACATTTTATGATTTAGTCCCGAGAGATCTGAAACGACAGGTCCCTCTAGCTAACAACGAACAAATCCGGGTGGCCCCCGAGGAGTCGACACCCAATCCACAAGTCGGCCACGCTCTCGGATCGGACTCTTCCGTATGACGCAGGTTGGATTACCGGTAAATTCTCACATGAGGCCGGGTCCTAGCTGATCAGGTGGACCAACAGGAAAACCATGTTCCCACTGGCCCGGTTTGTTTAAAGAATATCTGCTAGGAGCGACTCGACTGACACACACACGGGTTTCAAATGGTAAATCATCTTGAGTCACAACTAGAAATGTTTGAAGCTAGGTAGGTAAGAAAAGGGGACCCCATAAAATCCCACACGCGGTTAGGAACGCTCAGTCTTAGAACCAATACCCGAAACTCGAATCATAGGTGACTCGAATGGAACAAAGCGTCGGGGCGGGATATCGTAGACCTTCCATCCTTCGTCGAATATAGTCAACATTATAGTAATCATATCATCCACGACAATATAATAATGTGATAGCCCAATCCAAGGAGTAACAGGAGGTAACAGTTGATAACATCCTAGCATTCATACTAAGCAGTGGTTGAGCAGTGAGCAATAGTAACATAGCCGAACAATGTTTGTTGGGATGTGGAGGACATGGCTGTTTGGGTTTATTTGAGAGGCATGAGTATGAAGTGGTAGGATCAAGCAATCCTTCTATCCTACACCTAGGCGCGAGTGAGCTGAAAGTTATAAGCATGATATAGGCTCCCCCTTACCTGATGAGAAGACGACGCCGAAGGTGTAGTCGATCCCAAGCTCGCATCGTCTCCGAGAGGTACCCGCGGAAGCACACAAGAAGGAAACACTGGAAAAGGAAATCGACGAGCAAGCATCTATTACTACGGAGCAATCACAAGAAATCATCAACAAGAAGGCAACACGAGACAACGCACTAAGGCATCACATCTATCGTCGAGAGCGGTTACTAACAGGTTAAGTGGAGTATTCGTCACACACGACGATACCGCACATTTATAATGGTTCAAGTTATTTAGCTACACAACATGAGAAAGGTTGTTAACATGGCATCTCACTCAAGCATGGCATAGCACACAATCATGGCAAGAGGTGAAGCATAAATAAACTACCTAAGCTAGTCAGTTTAAGTGAGGCACAACCTAAACATGGCATTCCACTAAGGGCCCCACGATAAAAATGAAATTTGGTGTTGTTCCGCCCTAAATATATTTTATTATTTTTATTAGCAAGCAAGAGAAGCATATGCACATTCTACACGAAATTATAGTCAAGTTACATATAAAGAAAAAATTTATCAGAGCAAAGGTTAAAAAGTTATTAAATAAACAAATTACAGTGGCAAGGGTTGTAAATAATAGTAAAATAACATGTAGACAAGTTCAAACATAGCAAAGGACCAAATTTTATTATTCTTCACAAAAAACTAAGCAAGTTACATGTAGAACACGTCGCGATACGAGCTACGGTTAAAAAGTTACCGCCACCGCAAAATCCTATGGTTTTTCTGTAATTTATTTAATGAGCAAAAATAGCTAAACGTTTACTGGGCTTATCAGCCTTAACGGGCCTAAATATGCTCAGGGCGAAATAATTAAATCTCGCTCAGGGCGCTCAATAGCGATGGGCCAAGCCCAACAGCAATCCGAAAAAAAACAAAAAAAAAGAGAAAGGAGGCTTCTCACCTCACGGGCCGAGGCCCATCCGGCGGAGCTGGGCGAGGCATAGGGGATCTCGTCCCTGGCGCGAGGTGGCGTTGGGCTGGCGCGCGAGGTGGGTCGCGGCTGACTCGGCCGGGGGGGCTGCAATTTTGTGTTAGGGAAACCCTAGAAAGGGGTGCGAGAGTGGTGGTCTATATCAAAGTTGTCAGAATCGCGATTCAAGTCTTAGAATCTTACGACCTTACGATCCAAATTAGCCCCTCCGATCCTACGATTTTGCTCATAGAATCTTAGATTCTACGATTCTAGTAGTTAAGATTCTACGATTCACGATCCTACGAACGAAATTAAGATCCGATTTAGAATCTCGATTCTAACAACTTTGGTCTATATATAGCCCAGGTGGCTGGAAGTTTGCAAAAACATCCTCGGTTTTTCTCTCTCGCGCGCGGGGCTTACGTTTCTGACCGCCGAGGATCCGCAGGACCTCCGATTCGGGTAAAACTTCGAACTGCGCGATCAGCGCGTCGAGCCGGGGGCGTTCACCTCGCGCTGGAATCGTTTCGAGAACACTTTCCGGCGCGCTATAAAAATATCCCGTTTACTTATTAAATGGGGTTTTCGTTCCGTTGGCTACGGCTGGTCTTGTGCGGGTTTTCGCGACGGTGATCGGGTGAAACCCGGTGTCGCAAAGGTCGAGTGTCAGGGTGGCAAGGGTCGGTCTCCGTCCGGTACAAGATAAGAGGGGAACAAATAATCACCGATCGATAAATCGGGGATGCAAACACCGCAAACAAATCAGACAATCAAACAATTCACACTGAAAACAAAAAAATTATTTTTTGTGAAATCTGGGTTGTTACACTGATCAACTTGCCATAAAGCATGTATCCAAATGCATAGTCATCAATATAAAAGTATAAGTCCAATTCATAGCCAACAATCCAATGTACGATCACGGTTATATCATAATCCAAACCATGATTAAATGATTAACTTAGCCATGTCAAGATGATCAAGATAGTAACATGCAACATAGCAAGATTATAAACACACTAGGGGTTATGATGCATACAAGCATATTCATGGCAATGACATGATTATAATAATTCAAACATATCCAGAGAAATCATCATATTGTTCAAAGTTAAAGCAAGTTTTAAACCACGTCAAGTTTTACAAAGATGCAAAAGGGGGTTGTGGCTTGTCTGTCACCAACAAGGTGTGAAGGAACTCCTGGTCTTCAACACAAGCAATCACTCTAAAAAATATTTTTAAAGGACAAAGAAAATGTCATATAAAGAAATTATTTTGCTCAGCAAAAATCAACAGGACAACATAGCATACAAGCTATGAAAAATTAAAGAGGGGCTCAAGACAAAACTAGGGGAAAAAGAATCAACTCATCTGGACTCGTGAAATAAAAGATATCACTAGTCAATGTTCTGGTTTAAATAATCAATTTAAATTGATTTAAATTGATTTTCTGTATTTCTAGAAGGGGTGACGTCGAAGGCGTACTTTGGGATTACGCCTCCACTAGGAAAACGGTTCGGGCGAGGGGAATGAGGATAACTGGTGGGGCCCGGCTGTCAGGGTTATAAAGAGAGAGAGGGGAGCAGTGCATAGCGAGGCTCACCAGCAGGATATCTCCGATGAGGGGTCGTGGCTGCGGCTAGAGAGGGTGCAGGTGCAACGGGAGAGCCACGTCGCACCTGCCTGTACCCGTGGCACGCCGAGAGGTGGCCGGACGGCGAGCGCAACTTCCTCTCAGGAGGCGGCAAGCTGCGATGGTCGTTGGACGGCGACGATGGCGACTCGAACAGGGGAATGTCGAGGAAGGACCAGGGGGACTAGGGGAGCATGATGGAGGTCGTGGCGTGGCCGGAGGGGCACTAGAACGGGTTGGGGTGACTGCAAGGCCGGCGGCGGAGCTCGTTGCCGGAGTCGGGGCAGACGACCTTGATGCTTCAATTTCTCGGGATGGGGGTCGATTAGGTGGAGGTGTAGGCTGCTGGTGAGGCAAAGCAAGCAAGGGCATGCTTAAATAGCCTGGAGGTGATGCCCGAGCCTGATTTCCGCCATGAAGAAAAGGACACGACGAGCAGTGCCTGGGCGAGATGGCAAGCTCTAGGGGGTTAGAGAGGTGGCGGGAGAGGGGAGCAATGGCCCTGGGAGCAGCTAGGGCCAGGGCGCCATCCATGGCGATGGGGACGTGACGACGCTCACTATGGCCGTCGGGTTCCTAATGGCGGCGAGCGGCAGGCGGGATTCCGGTGAGGAGAAGGCGAGGAGAGGGACGTGTGTGCTCAGGAAAGCCTTGCGGCGCTGGTTGACAAGGGGAAATGGACACGGGCACGCTGCAGGTCAAGTCGACGTGTCCAATGGCTCCCAGGCACGCGTAGAGCACGCCCATGGCATGCCAAAGCCATTGTAACACCCCCAGGTCTTGTAACAGTAATCACCTTTCTACAGTTAAATCATTGTTTTTGGTCATTGCCTTGATCATCTTTGAAGTCACAGATGAAACAAATTCAAAATGTTTTTTTTTGTCTGATAATTAAAAACAATGTGGCAAATGAAACTTTGTCAAAAAGAATTGAAAGCAATTTTGCAAAGTGCCGAAAAATCAGTGGATCCCATCCATATGGTTTTGAGAATTTATTAAGCAATAAAATAAATCAAACAAATAAAACAGTAGCCAAAAATCCCTTTTCATCAATAGAATAATTAGAACAAATGCTAAATGGATATATTTTTCCCAAATCTTTTTGTGGCACTGCTCTAGTGTGTAACACTAATTGTGGGACACATGGCACATTTTTATAAAATCGATCAATAGTCCAATTAACTGCAAACAAAAAATCGGAAATCGGGAAATATAATAAAATGCAAAATCATTATAACTCGCCTAGGGCACAAGGCCCACCCCCGGCCCAGCCACCTCCCTCCTCCTTCTTCCCCTCCCACTGTTCCTCCGACCCGAGGCCATGGTGATCGTGGCAGAACGTCGTCCCCGCCGAGCCAACTCGCGCCTCTGTATCACTATAGACGTCCTGGGAGGATAAGAACGATGCCCTGGCCCCCGTGGACCTGCCCAAGATCTTTTCCCCCTCGCGTCTCCCTCGCATGCTTCCTCCTCGCGCCCGACCGCATCCGCCATGGCCATGGACGCGCTCCGACGTGTCCACTGACCTCCCCGTGCTGCGAGAGTTAGTCCGGAGCCCTCCCCGTGGTTGTCCTCGTCTCCCCAAGCCGCCGCTCGTCGCCGAAGCCCCCGAGCCGCCGGAATCGGGCCGCCTACTCCGCCTCGGCCTCCCCGCCATTGCCGACGAATTTGCGTCGCTCCGTTCTCCATCGATCCAGTTTCCTCCCCCTACACGCTCAGGGTGAGCCGCGCCTCCGAATCCCCCTCTGTACTCCTCGTTATGACCACCCTACCCCCCTTTCGCCATGGAGCTTGCTCCGTCCGTCGCCCGTGCACACCATGGTCGTCGTTCTGGCCATTCCCCGCGCCCCTCTCATGCACTAGGAGACTCGCGGCGTTGGACTTGGCCGATTCCACCCCTTCGCCACTCGTTTGGTCGCCGGAGTGCACCACACCGGCCAGCACCGCCGTACCCTGGTCGGCAGTGTGCCCGCACTGGTGTAAACCAGTGGGGTGAGCCACTGACCAGTGGTCCAGGGTCGTATTTTATTAGGGGGGCTAATCCCCACTTATAACAGAAAAAGAAATAACCCCCCCCCAGTGTCTATTACATGTGGGCCCAAGGCCATTTCAATTAAATTAAAACTGTTAATTAACTCTGTTAGTATGATAGGTGGGACCCCATTATTGTTTAGTATTTATAAACTGTTTTAATAAATAATCAGTGTATGACACCTGGGCCCCACTACTGTTAATTAAATAGATTATGTTTAATAATTATCTAGGGACTGACATGTGGAACCCACTGGACAGTAGGTCCCACTTGTCAGGTTTGACTAGTCAATAACACTGTTCGGGATAATGCTATATTTAAATATTAAAACAATTCCAAAAATGTTTTAAAGTGTTTTAAACTTGGAAAATCGACATCTTTTAAACCGTAAGTCAGATTCAAAAACTTTATACATGAAAATTGATCAGAAAAATACGTATAATATGAATACGCTATTCGTTGGTCTACCACCCCCCTCTAACATACTGAACATCGAACCGTCCCCCTCCGGACCGTGTGTCCGATGATTTGTCCGGTACTATTAAAGTACCCGGATGAATTTATTCTGAATACGAAAGTTGTTCGGAATGTTTCAACTAGCACGGTTACACCATCCACACGTTTGCCGGATGTCCAAGACACCTTCGGCATGATCCCTTCCCCCTCCGGACACCCTGTCCGGTCATCACCCGGAGCTGGCAGTTCATCCCCGGATGGACTCCCGCTCCTTGCAACGTGCATTACACTGCGTTAGAACACCGTTAACATTGCATACAGCATGCCATTCATCTGTTTTCTATGATTGCTTTATATTTACTGTTTCTCCCCCCCTTTATTCTCCGGTAGACCCCGCTGCTACCGCCGACTACACCGCTGCCGGGTACGACTACTTCGTCGACGACCCTGCCCCTACCCGCGAGCTTCCAGGCAAGCAGAGCCATTCTCTTCCCAAGATATCGCCTATCTTTTCCGTAGTTTCTTGCACTAGGCATTGTTACTGTTGCTGCTACGATTACAATCCTATTCAATTGCATAGCCTGTTTTGTCGCCCCTTGATGTACCTCCTTTATCCTATGTTGCCTATTATAATTATGCATTATTCAGCAGTGAGCCCTGCGCATTGTGAGCTAGGATTTGATAGTGGGTCGTGACCACTCAGGGGAGTGAACACGGATACAACACATATAACTGCAACAGGTACGGTACAATGCAGACACCGCCTAAGGCCCCCTAGCTCGGCTTTGCCGAGCCACCTTCAAGTGTGAGCTATCAAGGAGTGATCCTTGTACCCCACTCGTTGATGACTCTGTATAGCCGCTCTAGGTACTTGAGCAACGGTTGTCCTTAACGATAAGAAAGTCGGGCGACCCAACGATGCCCGCGAGCGGTATTGCGTCGGGAACGACAGGGAGGGTACGACCGACGTTACTGGCGTGCGTGGCCCCTGCTCGTATCTCACGAGAGTTACCAAACTACGACAAGTCAAGCTCTGCCAAGAGCACACGCGAGACAAGGTAAGGAGACGGTTCACCTTGTTGGTAACCGCAGAGACTTGGTGGGACGATAGGGCAGGCACCGATGTACTGGTGGTCCTGACTGCTGCCGTTGACCGCGGGTCAGTTAAGTCGAGGCAACGATAACAGTTGTCACGCAGGTTAACTAAAATGCTAAATGGTTCGGCGGATGACTTGAGAGGCCGCAAAGGCCTATACGCACTACCTTCACGTGGGATAAGGAGTTATGGGCACCCCTGCGTCGTAGTTTGTCCGAAAGCTCTTCAGACGTCAGCAGTACCGCGGCCTGCGCCAGGAAGTTGTGTCTTCTTCGCTCGAGCGGTGTGTATTTGGATTTGCTTTTGCTTCACCGGCCAGCCACGCATCGTGCAGGAGCGTGCAAGGGTGAGGGGCCTAGACTTCTTGGCGCATAGGATATAGTCCGGCGGATGGCCTCTCTGTTGAGCCTAGGATGGGCAGCGACGTGTCGGATAGCTTTGGTGGAGCGTTCCATAACAAGGTTCCCGCCACCCTGGAGATCCGAGCGTGCAGGCTGAACAGTAGTGCACCCCTGCAGGGAGTTTAATCTATTCGAATAGCCGTGTCCACGATAACAGGACGCTTTATGCTGAAGTTGGACCTTACCACTACAAACTACTAGTATTAAGTTGTATGGTTCTGGGTCTTCTTCCTCGCAGGGAGTCCAAGAAGGGAACTCGGAGGCATTATTATTATTAATCATACAACTTACTATTATACAATGCTGGAGCAACTTCTGCTCCATTGTTATTACATTCATGCTATTGAACTGTTGGCCGTTTCTCTTCTCATGCTGCAAGACACGTCAGAAGATGCTAGTCTTCGATAGGCCTAGCTTCTTATCCTTATTCTGATTTCTATCTTGCAGTCCACTATATACAGCCTCCCCTTTCCATTTGATGCAAATACATAAATGCTTCGTAGAGGACGTAAGACTCGCGGGTATGCTAGATACTCACCTTTGCTTTATTTCCCCCCCCCCTTTATGTTTTGCCTGATCGGCCGCTGCAGTCGACGTTGGATCCCAGGAGCAGGAGTACCCCGGAGGCGGTTACTACTACGTCGAGACCCCCGCTGACCAGGACCAGGAGTAGTTTCGGAGGCTCCCAGGCAGGAGGCCTTGCCTTTTCGATCTGTATCTCTGATGTTTATTTGTGCTAGCCTTCTTAAGGCAAAACTTGACTAACTATGTCTGTACTCAGATATTATGGCTTGTATAACTTATGTATTCGGGTCCGTGCGACCCCCCCCCCCCTTTATTGTAACATATTGGTTTATCCTTTTGTGTTTAGTGTTGTGCTGTGATATTCTCACTGTGGCACCCTAATCTCAGCCGTGTACCCTGCGTGTATGATTACTATACACGGATTGATTTTGGGGGCGTCACAAGTTGGTATCAGAGCCGACTGCCTGTAGGAAGCCACCCAGCCACTACCTGGTCGAAGTTGAGTCTAGACTTTGAAAAACTATTTTGCTAACTTAATGTTTGGCTTACGGGCCCACATCGATGTCACTACGTGTGATATCTATGGTATTAGAATCCTTTTCTCCTTACCTATGCTGTGGGAATGTGCTCTCTTATCCTTGCTGGTAAGTTTTACAAACTCTGACATTAGGATCACGTTCTCTTGATTCCACCCGGCGTTCTGGTGCGTACCCCTTTGATCGAGTCGTGTCGCAGGAGTTCTGACTGAGGTCCTGGACCGCGGATCCCATTCTCATTCTGGGCAGGCCGCGCGTTCTCTAGCACAAACTCCTGTGGCCAACAGTTTTCTTGCGGCGTTATTGACATAGTAGAATCTATGTCGCATCGTGTAATCCTTACCGCGGTCTGCGCGCCGCCTAGTATGTCCTTTTTCCTTAATTTCTACGACGTTACGCTGCCCGATTTTCGATTGATTCTGTGTGTGGATGTGTATGTCTTATATGACTACTCCTATATATCCGCGCCTCCTCTTTGTTGTCGCATTACCTCATGCTTGTTTCTGGTATCTCGTAAAATATTCATCGCTGAAATACCCCTGTTAAATTCTAGCAGGATGGCTGGTCGTGGTGGTCGTCGTCGTGGTGCCAACGATCCACCTCCGCCGCCGGACTACATGGCCGCGATGATGCAGCAGCTTCAGATGAACCAAGTGTTTATGCAAGGAGTCATAGATCAGCTCCAGAACCAGAATCAGAACCAACACCAGAACCAACCGCCTGTGGTTACTCTATGCGATTTCATGCGTCTCAATACCCCTCTCTTCCACCAACCTGAACAACCGCTGGATTCTGATGATTGGCTTCGTGACATCACTCGTCAGTTGGAGTTTGCTAATGTGAGCGCTGCTGATTACGTCAACTTCGCGCCCTATTTCCTGCGTGGCCCCGCTGCTCAATGGTGGGACACCTACAAGGGCTCGCTAGTTGAAGGGACTGTCGTCACCTGGAATGACTTCAAGACTACCTTCCGTGCTCGTTATGTCCCCCAGGCGATTATGAACCATATGAAGGCCGAGTTTCGCAACCTCGTTCTGGGCAACAAAACTGTCGAGGCATATCAGAGGGAATTCCTCCGCCTTTCCCGCTATGCTGCCAGTGATCTCCCCAATGATTCAAGTAGGCAAGAGAAGTTTCGTGATGGACTCAACTCATATCTCCAGCTTGCACTGGCTTTGCACGTCTTCCCCGACTTCGTCACCATGGTGAACCAGACTATCACTCTTGAGACCGCGCAAGCTAAGTTCAGGGGTTCGCCGAAGCGCCCCCGTGATGCTGGCTCATCTTCGGGCACAACACAGAAGCAACGCGTTTGGCTACCACACAGTGTGTATCGTCCACCTGCCCCTGCACCAAGGCCGTCGTATGTTGCACCTCGTTTTCCTCCGTCCCCGCCGACACATCCGAAGACTGAGACTTCACCCCTCCGTCCTCAAGATGGTATGTGCTTCAAGTGCCATCAGCCAGGTCACTTTTACAGAGACTGCCCCCAGCGACAGAATCAACTGGTAGTTCACCCTGCTAGCCATGGCAACAACAGGACCCCCAACTATAACACTGGGTCTTCTGCTCACACTCGTGGTCATGCTAACCACATTGACGTTGAAGAAGATCAGGCACAACCTGCTACCGTGATGGGTACTCTCCTCGTTAACTCAATACCTGCTACTGTTTTATTTGACACAGGAGCATCGCATTCATTCATGTTGGAAGCATTTGCATTAGCGCATAACTTTACATTTGGAAAGATGGACACACCGATGGTTGTTCGCACCCGGATAGGCCAATGCCGAACCACCATGATGGTGCCCAATACCGTGGTTGAAATCGAAGAAGTTGTATTCCATGTGTCCCCCATCATTCTGAAGTCTTCCACCATAGACCTCATCCTGGGAATGGATTGGTTGAAAGTCCACGATGCCGCACTGTATTGTGGTACCAAGTCTGTCCAAATCTTTCACCCCTCCGGTGAGATTGTTAACCACACCACCCGAATTACCCGTGATGCTGAAACACATATCTATATGATGAATGCTTTGAACGTCTCGCCTCTTGAAGGAATTGAGAAAGTTCCAATCGTTTGTGATTTTCCCGACGTCTTCCCAGAATAACTACCGGGAATACCCCCGATTAGAGAGGTTGAATTCGTCATCGACTTGAAGCCAGGCACCGTCCCTATTGCCAAGCGTCCCTATAAGATGCCACCTGACCACCTCCTTGAACTAAAGAAGGAGATCGACACAGCACTCGATAAAGGCTTCATCCGTCCTAGTTCCTCTTCTTGGGGAGCACCTTCACTCTTTGTCAAGAAGAGTGATGGCACGAACCGTTTGGTACAAGATTACCGACCTATCAACCAGGCCACGATACGAGAACAAGTACCCACTTCCTCGGATAAATGATCTTTATGATCAACTTGCTGGATCCAAGGTGTTTTCTAAACTCGACTTGAGGTTGGGTTATCACCAAATCCGAGTCCGTGAAGAGCACATTCTGAAGACCGCCTTCATTACTCGCTATGGTTCATACGAGTACACTGTCATGTCCTTTGGCTTGACGAATGCCCCAGCCACTTTTTCCCGATTGATGAACTATATATTCATGGAATATCTCGACAAGTTTGTCGTGGTTTATCTGGATGATATCTTAATATACTCCAAGAATGAAGAAGAGCATGTTGAACATCTTCGTTTTATACTGGAAAAGCTTCGAGAACACAAACTCTATGCCAAGTACTCTAAGTGTGAGTTCTGGCTTCCCGAAGTAACTTACCTTGGTCATGTGATTTCCAAGGATGGCGTTGCCGTCAACCCAGAACGTATCCAGGCTATTCTTGACTGGACTCCACCCAGGACTGTCAAGCAAGTCCGAAGTTTCCTCGGCCTTGCTAGCTATTGCCGCCGTTTCGTCGTGAACTTCTCCAAGATTGCCAAGCCTCTCAATAATCTGCTTCACAAAGGTGTCAAGTTTGAGTGGACTGATAAATGTCAAGAAAGTTTTCAAGCTCTGAAGTACAAGCTCACTTCTCCCCCAGTGCTTGCTCCCCCTGATACTCAGAAGGACTTTGTGATATATTGTGACGCGTCTCGTCAAGGATTAGGTTGTGTCCTAATGCAAGAGCGCAAAGTGATTGCTTATGGCTCTCGTCAGTTGCGTGCTCACAAAGAAAACTATCCAACACATGATCTCGAATTGGCAGCGGTAATTTATGCATTGAAGCTGTGGCGACATTACCTCGTTGGTAATTGTTGCGAGATCTACACCGACCACCAAAACCTGAAGTACCTGTTTACTCAACCAGACCTGAATCTCCGCCATCAGAGATGGCTCGAGACAATAGCCGACTACAACATGGGAATTTCTTACACCCCTGGCAAAGCTAATGTGGTGGCCGATGCCTTAAGCCGCAAAGCCTACTGTTCTGAACTTGAAGTCCAGATAGAGCAGCCACTTCTGTATGAAGAGATCCGCAAGTTGAACCTTGAAATTGTTCCGCAGGGACATGTGAATTCCCTGGTTCTTAAATCTGACCTCGACGACAGCATCAAGGTGATACAATGTTATGACTCTGACATTGCGAAGATTAAGCGCTATCTCGCCACAGGGAAGCCCTCATTCTTCCATGTTGCTGATGATGGTACGATGTACTTCAAGGGTCGCTTAGTGGTCCCGACAAAAAGGGCCAACCTGGACTACACCCCGGATGTCATGAAAGAATCTCATGATACACCCTTGTCGATCCACCCTGGTAGTACCAAGATGTACCAAGAGATTCGTCAGCAGTACTGGTGGTCTAACATGAAACAAGACATTGCTCGTTATGTTGATGAATGTGACGTTTGCCGTCGCGTCAAAGCCGAACATCAAAGACCTGCTGGTACTCTGCAACCACTCTCTATCCCTGAATGGAAATGGGACAAGCTTGCAATGGATTTCGTCACCGGTTTTCCGCGATCACAGAAGGGTCATGATGCGATCTTTGTCGTCATTGACCGATTCTCCAAGGTTGCTCACTTCCTGCCAGTCAAGGAGACGATCTCTGCTAGTCAGTTAGCAGACTTATATGTTTCCAGAATTGTTTCCCTCCACGGTATTCCGTTGGAGATCAGTTCAGACCGTGGCATCATTTTCACCTCGAAGTTCTGGGATAGTTTCCAAGAAGCTATGGGCACTCACCTGAATTTCAGCACCGCTTATCACCCCAAGTCGCAAGGACAAGTTGAACGAGTCAACCAAGTGCTTGAAGACATGCTTCGAGCTTGTGTCATCTCATTCAGTAAGAAATGGGAGGAATCTCGTCCATTTGTTGAGTTCTCGTACAACAATAGCTATCAAGCTAGTCTGCAGATGGCTCCCTTTGAAGCTCTTTATGGACGTAAGTGTCGAACCCCTCTGAATTGGTCAGAAACTGTGGAACGAACTCTCATTGGTCCGGCCATTATTCATCATGCCGAAGATCAGGTTCGCATTATCTCTGAACACTTGAAAGCTTCTCAGTCCCGCCAGAAGAGCAACTATGACCGCAAGCACAAAGAAATGGTCTATCAGCCCGGCGAACAAGCTTACCTTTGTGTCACTCCCGTGAGGAGCATTCATCGTTTCGGGCTCAAAGGCAAGTTAGCTCCCCGCTACATTGGCCCGTTCCGTATACTTTCCAGAAGTGGACCAGTGGCGTACTGTTTGGAATTGTCGGCAAACCTCTCTCAAGTCCACGATGTCTTTCACGTGTCGCAACTCCGACGCTACTTCAAAGACCCTATTCGTGAAGTGGAACATGATATGATTGAATTGCAACAGGACTTGACTTATCACTAACATCCAAGCCGCATTCTCGATCAGTCCGAACGCAAAACCCGCAATAAGACAACCAAGTTCCTCAAAGTTCCGTGGTCGAATCATTCTGAAGGTGAAGCCACTTGGGAACGCAAAGACCGCCTTCGTGAAGAATACCCCGATCTTTTCCCCTCTACCGCTTAAGATTCTCGGGACGAGAATTCTTGTAGTGGGGGAGATTTGTAACACCCTCAGGTCTTGTAACAGTAATCACCTTGCTACAGTTAAATCATTGTGTTTGGTCATTACCTTGATCATCTTTGAAGTCACACATGAAACAAATTCAAAATGCTTTTTTGTCTGATAATTAAAAACAATGTGGCAAATGAAACTTTGTCCAAAAATTGTGAAAGAAATTTTGCAAAGTGCCTAAAAATCAATGGATCACATCCATATGGTTTTGGGAATTTATTAAGCAATAAAATAAATCAAACAAATAAAAACAGTAGCCAAAATCCCTTTTCATCAATAGAATAATTAGAACAAATGCTAAATGGATATATTTTCCCCAATCTTTTTGTGGCACTGCTCTAGTGTGTAACACTAATTGTGGGACACATGGCACATTTTTATAAAATAGTTCAATAGTCAAATTAACTGCAAACAGAAAATCGGAAATCGGGAAATATAAAAAAAATGCAAAATCATTATAACTCGCCTAGGGCACAAGGCCCACCCCGGCCCAGCCACCTCCCTCCTCCTTCTTCCCCTCCCACTGTTCCTCCGACCCGAGGCCATGGTGACCGTGGTAGAATGTCGTCCCCGCCGAGCCAGCTCGCGCCTCTGCATCGCTACAGACGTCCTGGGAGGATAAGAACGATGCCCTGGCCCCCGTGGACCTGCCCAAGATCTTTTCCCCCTCGCTGATATGGGGTGGCCCGATCTTCTCAGTAAGCGAACGGTGAATATGAGGGCGATGATAGATAACTTGTATGTAGCCGATGAAGTCTCCTCGCTAGATCCCTGTTGCCAATGCGACAGCTCTCTACCCTTTGGATATTCACAACTTCACACACTTGCGCAACATAGCCGTCGACCATGAGACAGTAATTTGCAATCTACTAATTCCCAATGGAACAATAGATCACACAAAACTTGCAGTCGCAACACTTCAGATCGATACGAATTGAAGTATATGATTCAAGATGAAAGCTTCGAGCTATTCTCAAGAACTAGGCTTTATCTAAACGTAGTCTGACCTAAAATCACGTAGGGGGTCCTATAATTATAAGCTAGGGTGTCCAAATGGGGATACATGGGCCGCAGCCCTTAATTCTGCGCGCAGGCATCGGGCAGGTCGGACGGTCCGACCTGTAGCTCGGACGGTCCGGCCTCAGGACGGACGGTCCAACCTGTTACTCGAACGGTCCGACCTGAGCAGTAAATGCTACTGATGTTTGTCGTCGTAAGTCGGACGGTCCGGCTTAATACTCGGACGGTCCGGGCTGAGGTCGGACGGTCCGACATGAAGTCCGGACGGTCCGACTTGGCCAGTAATTCCACTGATCTTCGGAGGCATATTTCGGACGGTCCGACTTGATGTCCGGACGTCCGACTTGGTGTCCCGGACGGTCCGACTTGCAATCCGGTCGTCCGACGCCTTCCGCAACTCCTCCTTTTGCTCCATCTTCTCGCGGCTCTTCTCCTCGTGCACTTGTCCTTGTCCTACGTCCTCTTCTTGGATGACTCTGTGGTACCTGATAACACACATATACAAGGACTTAGGCAGTATAAAATTCTCATTAGATAAAACATCAGATTCTAATAAGATTGAATTCCCCTTGTGATATTTGTCAACGAGGCTCAATATTTCCTTCCAGCTCAAACATTCAAAAATAGTATTATCCATGAATGGGTCCTCATCACTCGCGTCTCCCTCACCTGCTTCCTCCTCGCGCCCGACCGCATCCGCCATGGCCATGGACGCGCTCCGACGTGGCCACTGACCTCCCCATGCAGCGAGAGCTTGTCCGGAGCCCTCCCCGCGCTCGTCCTCGTCTCCCCAAGCCGCCGCTCGTCGCCGAAGCCCCCGAGCCGCCGAACTCGGGCCGCCTACTCCGCCACGGCTGCCCCGCCATTGCCGACGAATTCGCGCCGCTCCGTTCTCCATCGAGCCCGTTGCCTCCCCCTACACGCTCAGGGTGAGCCGCGCCTCCGAATCCCCCTCTGTACTCCCCGTTATGGCCACCCTACCCCCCGTTCGCCGTGGAGCTTGCTCCGGCCGCCGCCATGCACACCATGATCGTCATTCTGGACATTCCCCGCGCCCCTCTCACTTGGCCGATTCCACCCCTTCGCCACTCGTTTGGTCGCTGGAGTGCGCCGCACCGGCCAGCGCCGCCGTGCCCTGGTCGCCGGCGTGCTCACACTGGTAAACCAGTGGGGTGAGCCACTGACCAGTGGGCCAGGGCCGTTTTTTATTAGGGGGGCTAATCTCCACTTATAACAGAAAAAGAAATAACCCCCCACTGTCTATTACATGTGGGCCCAAGGCCATTTAAATTAAATTAAAACTGTTAATTAACTCTGTTAGTATGAATGGTGGGACCCCATTATTGTTTAGTATTTATAACCTGTTTTAATAAATAATTAGTTTATGACACCTGGGCCCCACTACTGTTAATTAAATAGATTATGTTTAATAATTATCTAGGGACTGACATGTGGGACCCATTGGACAGTAGGCCCCACTTGTCAGGTTTGACTAGTCAATAACACTGCTCGGGATAATGCTATATTTAAATATTAAAACAATTCCAAAAATGTTTTAAAGTGTTTTAAACTTGGAAAATCGATATCTTTTAAACCGTAAGTCAGATTCAAAAACTTTATACATGAAAATTGATCAGAAAAACACATAGAATACAAATACGCTATCTGTTGGTCTACCAACCCCCTCTAACATACTGAACATCGAACCGTCTCCCTCGGACCGTGTGTCCGATGATTTGTCCGGTACTGTTAAAGTATCCGGATGAATTTATTCTGAACACGAATGTTGTTCGGAATATTTCAACTAGCACGGTTACACCATCCACACATTTGTCGGATGTCCAAGACACCTTCGGCATGATCCCTTCACCCTCCTGACGGGGATCAACCCCGGCAAATCCCATGGTCAAGGACCCTGGGTTTGTCATGAGAGGCACAGGTTGGACGATAGCTCATCGGCAAACAGGAAGGCTCGCTCCTGCTCGATATTATTAATGGGGGAGATGCGATTACAGTGGATGCCAAGGCTGGAGCGCTCAAGGCTAGGGTTACAAGTGGTACTCGATGTCTTTTTGTGTCGCCCTCCTAGCCCTTATATATTGGGCTAGGTCTCGGGGAGTTCATCTACGTTTACAGGTAATCTTTCCTAACCCTAGCTTGCTCCGTACGACAGGTCTTTGCACCTTCCTTGTGAGTCGTAGACTCCTACGTCGGTGTCAATTAGTGGGCCGAGGTTGTATCTTCACGGGCCTTCTGTCTTCATGGTCACCAGGTAGGCTTATCCGTAGGAGTCGTGGGGTCACCCCCTCGTCAGTAGCCCCCGAGTGCCTGGGGAACTCGAAGAGTCGCGCAGGGACTCGAGTACATTCATTCGTCGATTATTGGTATGCGCGGTACATCCGCGGGTCGCTGGCAGTCTGGTGGCCATGACAAAACCTATTTCGAGGGATGCTAAGCTGAAAGGGCCCAAGGAGTCGACTGGTCGAGCCTTGGTGAATTGCGCTAGGGCAAATACCAAAGTAGCCCAATTGGTGTCTGAACCTCCGTCCACTTGACCAGGAAATCGGGGAGTACTTGGGCTTTGATGGCTGTTGGGTGCTTGAACTGCAGGTCCCGTGGGCTGAGCTCAATGTTCCACTCGGCGACTCGTCCAGTCGCTCCAGGGTTGTTGAGTATGTCAGCGAGTGGTGCGCTGCTTACGATTGTGATAGGGTGCTCGTCGAAGTAGTGGGACACTTTTCTTGAGGTCATGACGATGGCCAGTAGTAGCTTCTGATAGTGTGGGTACCGCTGCTGGGATTTGGTCAGGAGCATGCTGAGGTAGTAGATTGGTCTCTGGATGCTCTTGACTTTGCCTTCTTCTGCGCGTTCGACAACGAGCGATGTGCTGACTACACTGCTACGTGCTGCCACGTAGAGGTATAGCCTCTCTCATTCCTTGGGTACCGCCAGGATTGGTGGGGTAGAGAGTGTCTTTTTCAGGTCCGCGAATGCTTGGCGGGCTTCCTCCGTCCACTCGAATTTCTCTCCTTTCCTGAGCAACTGATAGAAAGGCAGTGTGCATTCTCCCAGCCTGCTGATGAAGCGGCTTAGGGCTGCGAGCTTTCCAGTGAGCTGCTGTACTCCTTTGACGTCGGTTGGTTCTTGCATGCGGGTGATGGCTTGGACTTTCTCAGGGTTTGCCTCGATTCCTCGGGAAGAGACCATATAGCCAAGCAGCTTCCCCCGCCGGTACGCCGAATGCCCACTTCTTTGGGTTGAGTTTGATTCTGTATTTGTTGAGCGCCGCGAAGGTTTCACGCAGGTCGTCGAGTAGTGTGGCTGCTTTGTAGGTCTTGATGACGATGTCGTCCACGTAGACTTGCACGTTTCTTCCGATTTGCTCCTTCAGACAGGCCTGCATCATTCGCTGGTAGGTGGCGCCTGCGTTTTTGAGCCCGAAGGGCATGGTCCTGTAGCAGAATACGCCGTAGGGGGTCATGAACGATGTGTGCTCTTCGTCTTATTCCTTCATCTTGATCTGGTTGTATCCTGAGTAAGAATCAAGGAAGGAAAGTAGGTCGCACCCTGCTGTCGAGTCGATTATCTGATCGATTCTAGGTAGGGGGAAGTGGTACTTCGGGCAACGCTTGTTGACTGGTCCGTAGTCGACACACATGCGCAGCACGGTCGTATCTTTCTTGGGCACCAGCACTGGGTTGGCTATCCAGGTGGCTTTCTTCGTTTCTCGGATGAACTGGGCGTCGAGTAATCGGTTGACTTCCTCTCCGATTGCTCTGCGCTTGGGCTCTGAGAATCGTCTCAGCGCTTTCTTCACTGGCTTCGTGTTTTGCTTGATGCGTAGGGCGTGTTCCGCGAATTCGCGTGGTATCCCAGGCATGTCGGCTGGGCACCAGGCGAATATTTCCCACTCGTCACAAAGGAAAACGACGAGAGCCGTCGCCTGCTCCTCTGGCAGGTGGGCGTACACGCGGACTGTTTTGTCCGTGTCCGTCGGGTGCACTTGGTGGATGACTGTGTCGCTGTCGATGCTGAAGTTGCGTCCGTACTCCTTGGATGTGCTTCGGTTCACCAATGGGAGGGTACTCTTGTCCGTCACCATGGCAATTTCTCTGAGTTCTTGTTCAGCTCCGAATGTGTCGGAGATTCTGTGGAAATCACGATCGCATTGATCTGACTTGATGAAGCTTCCGTTGATCGTGAGGACTCCTGCTGATCCTGGCATCTTGAGCTTGAGGTAGGCGTAGTGTGGGACCGCCATGAACTGCGCGAATGTTGGCCGTCCCAATATGGTGTGGTACTGCGGTTGCCAGTCGAGTACCTCGAACTCGAGGACGTGCTTTGCAAAGTTGCGTCGGTTGCCGAAGACTACTTCGAGTTCGATGACTCCGAGGGATGTGGTTGCTTCTCCTGGGACTACCCCGTGTAACTCGGTGCTCGATTTTCTCCATACTGATCGTGGGATCAGCATCTTTTGCAGGGTGCTGGCGAAGATGATGTTCATGCTGCTTCCTCCGTCCATGAAGACCCTATCCATGCCGTACCCTCCGATTTGTGCATCGAGCACCAGGGGCGCGTGCCCTGGTCTTGGGACTGCGGGTGGATGGTCGTCCTGTGAGAACATGATGTTGGTCTCCGTATCATGCAGCTGGTAGACTTCGACTATGTTTATGCTCCCGGCTGCTCTAGCTTGCAGGGTGTAGGCATCGTATCGAGTTTGCGGTACCCTTCCTTCTTGGATCATGAGCACCTGTTCTTGCAGCGGGCTGTGGCGTTCTTCCGGGCTTGAGGGCGTCGGTTGCGCCTGTCTTTTGTCTGCTTCTCCTTCTTGAGGTCGTCGGCTAGCTCGTTCAACATGCGGCAGTCTCTCAAAGTGTGACCTGACCTGACGCATCCCCAGTCGTCCTCGAAGTTGTGGATCGTGCAGGGTCCTGCCAGCTGCTCTCTAGCCGTGAGTTTGCTAGATCCGGCGTGCCTCTTCCTTCTTGAGATTCTGAAGGTTTGCTCGTGATCCTCCGGGTGTTCGTGGAAGCGGGGGTCGTTGTTGATTCCTCGGCTCATGTCTTGGTTCTTCATGAGGTTGTCGAATTCGTCCGGCCTTCGATCTGGGTCATAGTACTCGCCCACCGGTGTCTCCGAGTCGTTGTCCTGACTGACGGCGGGTGCTCGTGTGACGACGTGTCGTCGAACGGTCGTTGGTTGCACGGCTGCGTGTCGTGGCTCGTTCATTGGAGCCTCGCCGTAGATCTCCCATGCGCGCTTTTTGGGTCCTCGATTCCTTCTTCCTTGGCGATGGTTCTGCTGATCGCTGGTTTCGATCTCGTAGTCATCGTCTTGATGTGCGGCGGGTGCCCGGGCGGTGGTGGGTTGTCAAAAGATTTGCGAGTCCTCCGCTGCGCTTCGCGGTTCGTCGAGTGGGATTCCTTCGTACGGGCCCCTCGCCGTTCTTCTTGGTCGTCGATTCCTTCGGTGCTGACGCTGCACTTGGCCGTTACCGTAGTATCGGTCCTGGCACAACTGTAGCTCGAGTGGTCTTGATGGGGTGGAAGAGATGTCCGCCGTGATCTTGAATCCTTCGAGTGGGCTAGATCTGGTTCTTACCCTTGAGTTGTAGCTTGCTGAATATGGGACCGCCGAGATCGTGATCCCAACCCGTGTAGTTCCCACAGACGGCTCCAATTGACGGGGATCAACCCCGGCAAATCCCATGGTCAGGGACCCTGGGTTAGTCATGAGAGGCACAGGTTGGACGATAGCTCGTCGGCAAACAGGAAGGCTCGCTCCTGCTCGATATTATTAATGGGGGAGGTGCGATTACAGTGGATAACAAGGCTGGAGCGCTCAAGGCTAGGGTTACAGGTGGTACTCGATGTCTTTTGGTGTCGCCCCTCCTAGCCCTTATATACTGGGCTAGGTCTCGGGGAGTTCATCTACGTTTACAGGTAATCTTTCCTAACCCTAGCTTGCTCCGTACGGCAGTTCTTTGCACCTTCCTTGTGAGTCGTAGACTCCTACGTCGGTGTCAATTAGTGGGCCGAGGCTGTATCTTCACGGGCCTTCTGTCTTCATGGACACCAGGTAGGCTTATCTGTAGGAGTCGTGGGGTCACCCCCTCGTCACCTCCGGACACCCTGTCCGGTAATCACCCGGAGCTGGCAGTTCATCCCCGGATGGACTCCCGCTCCGTGCAACGTGCATTACACTACGTTAGAACACCGTTAACATTGCATACGTCATGCCATTCATCTGTTTTCTATGATTGCTTTATATTTATTGTTTCTCCCCCCTTTATTCTCCGGTAGACCCCGCTGCTACCGCCGACTACACCGCTGCCGGGTACGACTACTTCGTCGACGACCCTGCCCCTACCCGCGAGCTTCCAGGCAAGCAGAGCCATTCTCTTCCCCAGATATCGCCTATCTTTTCCGTAGTTTCTTGCACTAGGCATTGTTACTGTTGCTGCTACGATTACAATCCTATTCAATTGCATAGCCTGTTTTGTCGCCCCTTGATGTACCTCCTTTATCCTATGTTGCCTATTATAATTATGCATTATTCAGCAGTGAGCCCTGCGCATTGTTAGCTAGGATTAGATAGCGGGCCGTGACCACTCAGGGGAGTGAACACGGATACAACACATATAACTGCAACAGGTACGGTACAATGCAGACACCGCCTAAGGCCCCCTAGCTCGGCTTTGCCGAGCCATCTTCAAGTGTGAGCTATCAAGGAGTGATCCTTGTACTCCACTCGTTGATGACTCTGTATAGCCACTCTAGGTACCTGAGAAACGGTTGTCCTTAAAGGTAAGAAAGTCGGGCGACCCAACGATGCCCGCGAGCGGTATTGCGTCGGGAACGACAGGGAGGGTACGACCGACGTTACTGGCGTGCTTGGCCCCTGCTCGTATCTCACGAGAGTTACCAAACTACGAAAAGTCGAGATCTGCCAAGAGCACACGGAGACAAGGTAAGGAGACGGTTCACCTTGTTGGTAACCGCAGAGACTTGGTGGGACGAGAGAGCATGCACCGATGTACTGGTGGTCCTGACTGTTGTCGTTGATCGCGGGTCAGTTAAGTCGAGGCAACGATAACAGTTGTCACACAGGTTAATTGAAATGCTAAATGGTTCGGCAGATGACTTGAGAGGCCGCAAAGGCCTGTACGCACTACCTTCACGTGGGATAAGGAGTTATGGGCACCCCTGCGTCGTAGTTTGTTCGAAAGCTCTTCAGACGTCAGCAGTACCGCGGCCTGTGCCGGGAAGTTGTGTCTTCTTCGCTCGAGCGGTGTGTATTTGGATTTGCTTTTGCTTACCCGGCCAGCCACGCACCGTGCAGGAGCGTGCAAGGGTGAGGGACCTAGACCCCTTGGCGCATAGGATATAGTCCGGCGGATGGCCTCTCTGTTGAGCCTAGGATGGGCTACGACGTGTCGGATACCTTTGGTGGAGCGTTCCCTAAAAAGGTTCCCACCACCCTAGAGATCCGAGCGTGCAGGCTGAACAATAGTGCACCCCTGCAGGGAGTTTAATCTATTCGAATAGCCGTGTCCACGGTAACAGGACGCTTTATGCAGAAGTTGGACCTTACCACTAGAAACTACTACTATTAAACTGTATGGTTCCGGGTCTTGTTCCACGTAGGGAGTCGAGGAAGGGAACTCGGAGGCATTATTATTATTATTAATCATACAACTTACTATTATACAATGCTGCAGCAACTTCTGCTCCATTGTTATTACATTCATGCTATTGAACTGTTGGTTGTTTCTCTTCTCATGCTGCAAGACACGTCAGAAGATGCTAGTCTTCGATAGGCCTAGCTTCTTATCCTTATTCTGATTTCTATCTTGCAGTCCACTATATACAGCCTCCCCTTTCCATTTGATACAAATACATAAATGCTTCGTAGCGGACGTAAGACTCGCGGGTATGCTAGATACTCACCTTTGCTTTATTTTCCCCCTTTATGTTTTGCCTGATCGGCCGCTGCAGTCGACGTTGGAGCCCAGGAGCAGGAGTACCCCGGAGGCGGTTACTACTACGTCGAGACCCCCGCTGACCAGGACCAGGAGTAGTTTCGGAGGCTCCCAGGCAGGAGGCCTTGCCTTTTCGATCTGTATCTCTGATGTTTATTTGTGCTAGCCTTCTTAAGGAAAAACTTGACTAACTATGTCTGTACTCAGATATTATGGCTTGTATAACTTATGTATTCGGGTCCGCGCGACCCCCCCTTTATTGTAACATATTGGTTTATCCGTTTGTGTTTAGTGTTGTGCTGTGATATTCTCACCGTGGCACCCTAATCTCAGTCGTGTACTGTAACACCCTCACTGTCAGTGAACAGTAATCAGGGTTACTGTTCATCACTACTGTTCAAAAACTTTTGTTTGATCAACTTGGAACAGTTCAAACTCAAATTCCACTTTGATGTTCCTGAATGCATTGTGATCATGGAACTTGGTCATGTGGAATCAACGCAATATAAAACTCAAAGCAAACTACCTTTGAATTGAGATCAAATCAATTGCCCTTCCGTGGAATAATAAAAACAAGGTGAAAATAAAACATTGTCCAAAAATTGTGCTACCACTTTTATTAAGTTACTAATATTCAGTGGAGCATGTATCACCAAGTTAGAGATCTTATTAATCTCTGAATAATTCTAAACAAATCAAAACAGAGGCCAAAAACCCTAATTTAATAATTTAATATATAATGCAAATATTAAATGACTTTTAAAAGTGCCCAAATCTTTTGTGGCACCAACCTTAGGTAAATACTAAATTATGGGACACATCCCATATTTTAAAAAAATGCCTAAGTGGGTGAAACAAATATAAAACAGAAATAAACCGAAAAGAAAAGAAAACAAAAAAAAAGATAAAACCTAGCCTACCCCAAACCCCCTGTTCCCCCCAGCCCATCTCCCCCTCCCATCCCGCTGTGGCCCAGCCCAGTCCACCTGGGGCCTTCCCCTTCCTCGCTACAGGGAAAACAGGGGCGTGGCATCCATCCCCGGTGCCACACCGACGAGCCCCCTCCGTGTCCGGCATCCGGCGGCTGGCCAGCGGCTACAAGAGGGCCAACCCCCGGAGAAAACCCTAACCCCTAGCTGTGTCCTTCCCGTTCCCCTCTCCTTCCTCGCGCCGCGCCCTGCTTCTCATCTGCTCGAGCTCGACCGCGCGGCCGTGGGCACAGCTCCATGGACGGCGTGGCCATCGAGCCCCCCAGCCCGCGCCACCAAGTCCGGTAGCTCCGGCGTGATCCGCAGCAGCTATCCCCCCTCCCAATTTAGCCAGGACGCCTCCACGACAGCGATGTCGACTTCTTCCTCCGCCACGGTCACCCCGACTCCGGCGCCCGATTCGCCCCCCCAACGATCCCCTCGAGCCCAGACCCCTCCCCTGCCTTCGCGGTGAGCACCGCCTCACTTCCCTTCCCCGCCGTGCTCCGTTAGCGCGCTAGATGACGTCCACCATCGCGCGCAGCTCCGACCGCCGCCGGTTGTGCCCATGGCCGCGGGTTCGGGCGCTCCTGGCCCGCGCTCCCCGCGCCCCGTGCGTGCCCGCCTGGCCTACCCCGCACGCATGGCCGCACCACCGCGCCACTCCCTGTTGCAGTCCTCCCTCGCCGGAGTGGCCCTTTGGCTCGCCGCCGGTGGAGTCGGCAGTGGCATAGGCCACTGACCAGTGGGCCTTCCCCCCCCCCTTAACTAAAAGATTAAAGATAATCTAATTAACCCCCCTAATTGCTCTCTGTTTAAAATAATCAGAGAGATAAATTTCCCCTGGGTCTATTACAAGTGGGCCCCCTGGCCTTTTATTTAGTTTAGAAATTGTTTTTATTAAATTGTTAGAATGACATGTGGGCCACCCCCACCATTTTAATTAACAAAATTGTTTTATTAGAATTGGGTCACTGACATGTGGGACCCCCCATGTCAGTTGACCAGTCAAACTATTGTGGATAATGTTTCTGTTAATTAATAAAAATAATTTAAAAATGATTTAAAATGCTTAAAACTTTAGAAAATCATAGAAAATAAACCGTAGCTCAGATCAAAAAACTTTGTACATGAAAATTTATCAGAAAAATATAACGAATACGAATATTCTATCCGTATGCCTACCCCACCCCCCTAACACACCGATCATCGACATTCCCCCCTCCGGGCTGTCTGTCGATAATTCCCGGTGCCGGTAAAAACCTGTCGGATGAATTTATTCCGAACACGAAAGTTGTCCGGAATGGTTCAACTAACACGAATAAACTCCCCTTATCTTTGTCGTATGTCCACGACACCTCCGGCATGAACCCTTCCCCTCCGGACACCCTGTCCGGTAATCAGCCGGAGCTGGCAGTTCATCCCCGGATGAATTCCCGCTCCGAGCATCGTGCATTGCACTGCGTTAGAACACCGTTAACTTTTCATCTGTCATGTCATGCATATGTTTGTATATTATTGCTGTGTATTTACTGTTTCCTCTCCCCCTTAATCTCCGGTAGACCCCGCTGCTACCGCCGACTACACCGCCGCCGAGTACGACTACTTCGTCGACGACCCTGCCCCTACCGTCGAGCTTCCAGGCAAGCAGAGCCATTCTCTTCCCCAGATATCGCCTAACTTTCCGTACTTTCTTGCACTAGGCATTGTTACTGCTGCTGCTACGATTACAATCCTATTCAATTGCATAGCCTGATTCTGTCGCCCCTTGATGTACCTCCTTTATCCTATGCTGCCTATTATTTTTATGCATTATTCAGCAGTGAACCCTGCGCATTGTTAGCTAGGGCTAGATAGCGGGCCGTGATCACTCAGGGGGTGAACACGGATACAATATATACAACTGCACAGGTACGGTACAATGTAGACACCGCCAAAGGCCCCTATCTGGGTTATGCCTAGTCACCTCAAGTGTGAGCTATCAAGGAGTAATCCTTGTACTCCACTCGAGGCTGACTTTGTCTTGCCGCCATAGGGTCCTGAACAGCGGTTGTCCCTAAAGGTAAGAAGTCGGGCGACCCAACGGTGCCCGCGAGCGGTATATCGTCGGGAACGACAGGGAGGGTACGACCGACGTTACTGGCGTGCTTGGCCCCTGCTCGTATCTCGCGAGAGTTACCAAACCACGAAAGTCGAGCTCTACCAAGAGCACACGCGAGACAAGGTCAGGAGACGGTTCACCTTGTTGGTAACCGCAGTGACTTGGTGGGACGACAGGGCAGGCACCGATGTACTGGTGGTCCTGACTGCTGTCGTTGACCGCGGGTCGGTTAAGTCGAGGCAACGATAACGGTTGTCACGCAGGTTAATTAAAATGCTAAATGGTTCGGCGGATGACTTGAGAGGCCCGTTGGTCTGTACGCACTACCTTCACGTGGGATACGGAGTTATGGGCTCCCCTGCGTCGTAGTTTGTCCGAAAGCTCTTCAGACGTCAGCAGTACCGCGTCCTGCGCCGGGAAGTGGTGTCTTCTTCGTCCGGACGGTGTGTTTTTGGATTTGCTTTCGCTTCACCGGCCAGCCACGCACCGTGCAGGAGCGTGCAAGGGTGAGGGTCCTAGACCCCTTGGCGCATAGGATATAGTCTGGCGGATGGCCTCTCTGTTGAGCCTAGCATGGGCTGCGTTGTGTCGGATAGCCTCGGTGGGGCGTTCCCTAACAAGGTTCATGCCACCCTGGAGATCCGAGCGTGCAGGCTGAACAGTAGTGCACCCCTGCAGGGAGTTTAATCTATTCGAATAGCCGTGTCCACGGTAACAAGACGCTTTATGCTGAAGCTGGATCTTACCACTAGAAACTATTACTATTAAACTGTATGGTTCCGGGTCTTCTTCCTCGCAGGGAAGTCGAGGAGGGGAACTCGGAGGCATTATTATTATTAATCATTACAACTTATATTATACAATGTTGCAGCAACTTCTGCTTCATTGTTACTTTATTGCTTTAAATGAACCGTTGGCTGTTTCTCTTCTCATGCTGCAAGACAACGTCGGAAGATGCTAGTCTTCGATAGGCCTAGCTTCTTATCCTTATTCTGATTTCTATCTTGCAGTCCACTATATACAGCCTCCCCTTTTCGTTGATACAAATGCATAATGCTTAGTAGCGGACGTAAGACTCGCGGGTATACTAGATACTCACCTTTGCTTTATTTCCCCTTTTATGTTTTGCCTGATCGGCCGCTGCAGTCGACGTTGGAGCCCAGGAGCAGGAGTACCCCGGAAGCGGATACTACTACGTCGAGACCCCCGCTGACCAGGACCAGGAGTAGTTTCGGAGGCTCCCGGGCAGGAGGCCTTGCCTTTTCGATCTGTATCTCTGATGTTATTTGTGCTAGCCTTCTTAAGGCAAAACTTGACTAACTATGCCTGTACTCAGATATTATGGCTTGTATAACTTATGTACTCGGGTCCGTGTGACCCCCCCTTTTTATTGTAACATATTGGTTTATCCTTTTGTGTTTAGTGTTGTGCTGTGATATTCTCACCGTGGCACCCTAATCTCAGCCGTGTACCCTGCGTGTATGATTACTGTACACGGATTGATTTTGGGGGCGTCACAAGTTGGTATCAGAGACGACTGCCTGTAGGAAGCCCCTAACCACTACCTGGTCGAAGTTGAGTCTAGACTTTGAAAAACTATTTTGCTAACTTAATATTTGGCTTACGGGCCCACATCGATGTCACTACGTGTGATGTCTATGGTATTAGGATCCTTTTCTCCTTACCTATGCTCTGGGAATCTGCTCTCTTATCCTTGCTGGTAAGTTTTACAAAATCTGACATTAGGATCACGTTCTCTTGATTCCATCCAGCGTTTTTGGTGCTCCCCCATTGATTGAGTCGTGTTGCAGGAGTTCTACCCCAGGTCCCGGACCGCGGATCCCATTCTCATTCTGGGCAGGCCGCGCATCCTCTGGCATTAACTCCTGTGGCCAACAGTTTTCTTGTGGTGTGATTGACATAGTGGAATCTATGTCGCGTCGTGTAATCCTTACCGCGGTCTGCGCGCCGCCTAGTGTGTCCTTTTTCCTCAATTTCTACGACGTTACGCTGCCCGACTTTCGATTGATTCTATGTGTGGATGTGTATTGTCTTATATGACTATTCCTATATATCCGCGCCTCCTCTTTGTTGTCACTTTACCTATTACTCGTTTCCGGCATCTCGTCAAAAGGTTCATCGCTGAAATACCCCTGTCAAATTCTAGCAGGATGGCTGGTCGTGGTGGTCGTGGTCTCGGTCGTGGTGCCAACGATCCACCTCCGCCGCCGGACTACATGGCCGCGATGATGCAGCAGTTTCAGATGAACCAGGTGTTTATGCAAGGAGTCATAGATCAGCTCCAGAACCAGAATCAGAACCAGAACCAGCACCAGAACCAGCCGCCTGTGGTTACTCTGCGGGATTTCATGCGTATCAATCCCCCTCTCTTCCACCAGCCTGAACAACCGCTGGATGCCGATGATTGGCTTCGTGACATCACTCGACAGCTGGAGTTCGCTAATGTGAGCGCTGTTGATTACGTCAACTTTGCGTCCTATTTCCTGCGTGGACCCGCTGCTCAGTGGTGGGACACTTACAAGGGCTCGCTAGCTGAAGGGAATGTCGTCACCTGGAATGACTTCAAGACTGCCTTCCGTGCTCGTTATGTCCCCCAGGCGATTATGAACCGTATGAAGGCCGAGTTTTGCAACCTCGTTCAGGGCAACAAAACTGTCGAGGCATATCAGACGGAATTCCTCCGCCTCTCCCGCTATGCTGCAAGTGACCTCCCCAATGATGCAAGTAGGCAAGAGAAGTTCCGTGATGGACTCAACGCAGATCTCCAGCTAGCACTAGCTTTGCACGTCTTCCCCGATTTTGCCACCATGGTGAACCAGACTATCACTCTTGAGACCGCTCAGCTTAAGTTCGGTGGTTCGCCGAAGCGCCCCCGTGATGCTGGCTCATCTTCGGGCACAGCACAGAAGCAACGCATTTGGCTTCCACACAGTGTGTATCGTCCACCTGCCCCTGTGCCAAGGCCGTCGTATATTGCACCTCGTCTGCCTCCGCCTCCACCGAGACAGCCAAAGACTGAGACTGCACCCCTCCGTCCTCAAGATGGCTTGTGCTTCAAGTGCCATCAGCCAGGTCACTTTTCCAAAGACTGCCCTCAGCGACATAATCAACTGGTAGTTCACCCTGCTGGCCGTGGCAATAATAGGAACCCCAACTATAACACTGGGTCTTCTGCTCACACTCGTGGTCATGCTAACCACATTGACGTTGAAGAATCTCAGGCACAGCCCGCTACAGTGATGGGTACTCTCCTCATTAACTCAATACCTGCTACTGTCTTATTTGATACAGGAGCATCGCATTCATTCATGTCGGAAGCATTTGCATTATCGCATAACTTTACGCTTGGAAAGATGAACACACCGATGGTTGTTCGCACCCCGATAGGCCAATGCCGAACCACCATGATGGTGCCCAATACCGCCGTTGAAATTGAAGGAGTTGTATTCTACGTGTCCCCCATCATTCTGAAGTCTTCCACCATAAACCTCATCCTGGGAATGGATTGGTTGAAAGTCCACGATGTCGCACTGTATTGTGGTACCAAGTCTGTCCAACTTTTTCACCCCTCCGGTGAGATTGTTAACCACACCACCCGGATTACCCGTGATGCTGAAACGCATATCTATATGATGAATGCTTTGAACGTCTCGCCTCTTGAAGGAATTGAGAAAGTTCCAGTCGTTTGTGATTTTCCCGACGTCTTCCCAGAATAACTACCGGGAATACCCCTGATTAGAGAGGTTGAATTCGTCATCGACTTGAAGCCTGGCACCGTCCCTATTGCCAAGCGCCCATATAAGATGCCACCTCACCACCTCCTTGAATTGAAGAAGGAGATCGACACGGCCCTCGAGAAAGGCTTCATCCGTCCAAGTTCCTCTGCTTGGGGAGCACCTTCGCTCTTTGTCAAGAAGAGTGATGGCACGAACCGTTTGGTCCAAGATTACCGACCTATCAACCAGGCCACGATACAGAACAAGTACCCTCTCCCTCGGATCAATGATCTTTATGATCAACTTGTTGGATCCACGGTGTTTTCGAAACTCGACTTGAGGTTGGGTTACCATCAGATCCGAGTCCGTGATGAGGACATCCCGAAGACCGCATTCATTGCTCGCTATGGTTCATACGAGTACACCGTCATGTCCTTTGGCTTGACGAATGCACCAGCCACCTTCTCCAGATTGATGAACTATATATTCATGGAATACCTCGACAAGTTCGTCGTGGTTTATCTGGATGATATATTGATTTACTCCAAGGCCGATGCAGAACATGCTGAACATCTTCGCCTTATACTGGAAAAGCTTCGATAACACAAACTCTATGCTAAGTATTCTAAGTGTGAATTCTGGCTTCCCGAAGTAACCTACCTTGGTCATGTGATTTCCAAGGATGGCGTTGCCGTCAACCCCGAACGTATCCAGGCTATTCTTGATTGGACTCCGCCCAGGACTGTCAAGCAAGTCAGAAGTTTCCTCGGCCTTGCCAGCTATTGCCGCTGTTTTGTTGAGAATTTCTCCAAGATTGCCAGGCCTCTGACTAACCTGCTGCACAAAGGCGTCAAGTTTGAGTGGACTGATAAATGTCAAGAAAGTTTTCAAGCTCTCAAGGACAAGCTCACTTCTCCCCCAGTGCTTGATCCTCCTGATACTCAGAAGGACTTTGTGATATATTGCGACGCGTCTCGTCAAGGATTAGGTTGTGTCCTAATGCAAGAGCGCAAAGTGATTGCTTATGGCTCTCGTCAATTGCGTACTCATGAAGAAAACTATCCAACTCATGATCTCGAATTGGCAGCGCTAATTTATGCATTGAAGCTGTGGAGACATTACCTCGTTGGTAATCGTTGTGAGATCTACACCGACCACCAAAGCCTGAAGTACCTATTTACTCAACCAGACCTGAATCTCCGCCAACAGAGATGGCTCGAGACAATAGCCGACTACAACATGGGAATTTCTTACACCCCTGGCAAAGCTAATGTGGTGGCCGATGCCTTAAGCCGCAAAGCCTACTGTTCTGAACTTGAAGTCCAGATAGAGCGGCCACTTCTGTATGAAGAGCTCCGTAAGTTGAACCTTGAAATTGTTCCGCAGGGACATGTGAATAACCTTGTGGTTGAGCCGGACCTCGACAGCACCATCAAGTGGATACAAACATGTGACTCTGATGTCGAGAAGATCAAGAAGTTTATCGCTGGAGGAAAACCATCATGCTTCACTGTTGCTGATGATGGTACGTTGTATTTCAAGAATCGTTTAGTGGTCCCTAGGAGTAAGCCCAATCTAAACTTGACCCCGCGCGTCATGAAAGAAGCTCATGATACTCCTTTGTCGATTCACCCTGGTAGTACCAAGATGTACCAAGACCTTCGTCAGCGGTACTGGTGGTCTAACATGAAGCAAGACATCGCTCGATATGTTGACGAGTGTGACGTTTGCCATCGCGTCAAAGCCGAACATCAAAGACTTGCTGGTACTCTACAACCACTCTCTATTCCTGAATGGAAATGGGACAAGATTGAAATGGACTTCGTCACCGGATTTCCGCGATCCAGAAGGGTCATGATGCGATCTTTGTCGTCATCGACCGATTCTCCAAAGTTGCCCACTTTCTGCCAGTCAAGGAGACGATCTCTGCTAGTCAGTTAGCAGACTTATATGTTTCCAGAATTGTTTCCCTCCACGGTATTCCGTTGGAGATCAGTTCAGACCGTGGCAGCATTTTCACCTCGAAGTTCTGGGATAGTTTCCAGGAAGCTATGGGCACTCACCTGAATTTCAGCACCGCTTATCACCCCCAGTCGCAAGGACAAGTCGAACGAGTCAACCAAGTGCTTGAAGATATGCTCCGAGCTTGTGTCATCTCATTCGGTAAGAAATGGGAGGAATCTCTTCCATTTGCTGAATTCTCGTATAACAATAGCTATCAAGCTAGTCTGAAGATGGCACCCTTTGAAGTTCTCTATGGACGTAAGTGTCGAACCCCACTGAATTGGTCAGAAACTGGGGAACGAACCCTCATTGGTCCGGACATTATACAGCACGCCGAAGATCAGGTTCGCGTTATTCGTGAACACTTGAAAGCTGCTCAGTCTCGTCAGAAGAGCAACTATGACCGCAAGCACAAGGAAATGGTCTATCAGCCTGGCGAATACGCGTACCTTCGTGTCACTCCCATGAGGGGCACTCACCGCTTCGGGATCAAAGGCAAGTTAGCTCCTCGCTACATTGGCCCGTTCCGTATTCTTTCCAGGAGTGGACCAGTGGCATACCGATTGGAATTGCCGCCGAACCTCTCTCAAGTCCATGATGTATTCCACGTGTCGCAACTCCGAAGCTGCTTCAAGGACCCTATTCGTGAAGTGGAACATGATATGATCGAGCTGCAGCAGGACTTGACCTATCAAGAACATCCAAGACGCATTCTTGATCAGTCTGAACGCAAAACCCGCAACAAGACGACGAGGTTTCTCAAAGTTCAGTGGTCGAATCATTCTGAAGATGAAGCCACTTGGGAACGCGAAGATCGTCTTCGTGAAGAATACCCCGATCTTTTTCCCGCTACCACTTAAATTCTTGAGACGAGAATTCTTGTAGTGGGGGAGATTTGTAACACCCTCACTGTCAGTGAACAGTAATCAGGGTTACTGTTCATCACTACTGTTCAAAAACTTTTGTTTGATCAACTTGGAACAGTTCAAATTCAAATTCCACTTTGATGTTCTTGAATGCATTGTGATCATGGAACTTGGTCATGTGGAATCAAAGCAATATCAAACTCAAAGCAAACTACCTTTGAATTGAGATCAAATCAATTGCCCTTTGGTGGAATAATAAAAACAAGGTGAAAATAAAACATTGTCCAAAAATTGTGCTACCACTTTTATTAAGTTACTAATATTCAGTGGAGCATGTATCACCAAGTTGGAGATCTTATTAATCTCTAAATAATTCTAAACAAATCAAAACAGAGGCCAAAAATCCTAATTTAATAATTTATTATTTAATGCAAATATTAAATGACTTTTAAAAGTGCCCAAATCTTTTGTGGCACCAACCTTAGGTAAATACTAAATTATGGGACACGTCCCATATTTTAAAAAAATGCCTAAGTGGGTGAAACAAATATAAAACAGAAATAAACCGAAAAGAAAAGAAAACAAAAAAAAGATAAAACCTAGCCTACCCCAGACCCCCTGTTCCCCCCAGCCCATCTCCCCCTCCCATCCCGCTGTGGCCCAGCCCAGTCCACCTGGGGCCTTCCCCTTCCTCGCTACAGGGAAAACAGGGGCGTGGCATCCATCCCCGGTGCCACACCGACGAGCCCCCTCCGTATCCGGCATCCGGCGGCTGGCCGGCGGCTACAAGAGGGCCAACCCCCGGAGAAAACCCTAACCCCTAGCTGTGTCCTTCCCGTTCCCCTCTCCTACCTCGCGTCGCGCCCTGCTTCTCATCTGCTCGAGCTCGACCGCGCGGCCGTGGGCACAGCTCCATGGACGGCGTGGCCATCGAGCCCCCCAGCCCGCGCCACCAAGTCCGGTAGCTCCGGCGTGATCCGCAACAGCTATCCCCCCTCCCAATTGAGCCAGGACGCCTCCACGACGGCGTTGTCGACTTCTTCCTCCGCCACGGTCACCCCGACTCCGGCGCCCGATTCGCCCCCCCAGCGATCCCCTCGAGCTCAGACCCCTCCCCTGCCTTCGCGGTGAGCACCGCCTCACTTCCCTTCCCCGCCGTGCTCCGTTAGCGCGCTAGATGACGTCCACCATCGCGCGCAGCTCCGACCGCCGCCGGTTGTGCCCATGGCCGCGGGCTCGGGCGCTCCTGACCCGCGCTCCCCGCGCCCCGTGCGTGCCCGCCTGGCCTACCCCGCACGCATGGCCGCACCGCCGCGCCACTCCCTGCTGCGGTCCTCCCTCGCCGGAGTGGCCCTCTGGCTCGCCGCCGGTGGAGTCGGCAGTGGCATAGGCCACTGACCAGTGGGCCTCCCCCCCTTAACTAAAAGATTAAAGCTAATCTAATTAACCCCCCTAATTGCTCTCTGTTTAAAATAATCAGAGAGATAAATTTCCCCTGGGTCTATTACAAGTGGGCCCCCTGGCCTTTTATTTAGTTTAGAAACTGTTTTTATTAAATTGTTAGAATGACATGTGGGCCACCCCCACCATTTTAATTAACAAAATTGTTTTATTAGAATTGGGTCACTGACATGTGGGACCCTCCATGTCAGTTGACCAGTCAAACTGTTGTGGATAATGTTTCTGTTAATTAATAAAAATAATTTAAAAATGATTTAGAAAATGATTTAAAATGCTTAAAACTTTAGAAAATCATAGAAAATAAACCGTAGCTCAGATCAAAAAACTTTGTACATGAAAATTTATCAGAAAAATATAACGAATACGAATATTCTATCCGTATGCCTACCCCACCCCCCTAACACACCGATCATCGACATTCCCCCCTCCGGGCTGTCTGTCGATAATTTCCGGTGCCGGTAAAAACCTGCCGGATGAATTTATTCCGAACACGAAAGTTGTCCGGAATGGTTCAACTAACACGGATACACTCCCCTTATCTTTGTCAGATGTCCACGACACCTCCGGCATGAACCCTTCCCCTCCGGACACCCTGTCCGGTAATCAGCCGGAGCTGGCAGTTCATCCCCGGATGAATTCTCGCTCCGAGCATCGTGCATTGCACTTCGTTAGAACACCGTTAACTTTTCATCTGTCATGTCATGCATATGTTTGTATATTATTGTTGTGTATTTACTGTTTCCTCCCCCCCCCCTTAATCTCCGGTAGACCCCGCTGCTACCGCCGACTACACCGCCGCCGGGTACGACTACTTCGTCGACGACCCTGCCCCTACCGTCGAGCTTCCAGGCAAGCAGAGCCATTCTCTTCCCCAGATATCGCCTACCTTTCCGTACTTTCTCGCACTAGGCATTGTTACTGCTGCTGCTACGATTACAATCCTATTCAATTGCATAGCCTGATTCTGTCGCCCCTTGATGTACCTCCTTTATCCTATGCTGCCTATTATTTTTATGCATTATTCAGCAGTGAACCCTGCGCATTGTTAGCTAGGGCTAGATAGCGGGCCGTGATCACTCAGGGGGTGAACACGGATACAATATATACAACTGCACAGGTACGGTACAATGTAGACACCGCCAAAGGCCCCTATCTGGGTTATGCCTAGTCACCTCAAGTGTGAGCTATCAAGGAGTAATCCTTGTACTCCACTCGAGGCTGACTTTGTCTTGCCGCCATAGGGTCCTGAACAGCGGTTGTCCCTAAAGGTAAGAAGTCGGGCGACCCAACGGTGCCCGCGAGCGGTATATCGTCGGGAACGGCAGGGAGGGTACGACCGACGTTACTGGCGTGCTTGGCCCCTGCTCGTATCTCGCGAGAGTTACCAAACCATGAAAGTCGAGCTCTACCAAGAGCACACGCGAGACAAGGTAAGGAGACGGTTCACCTTGTTGGTAACCGCAGTGACTTGGTGGGACGACAGGGCAGGCACCGATGTACTGGTGGTCCTGACTGCTGTCGTTGACCGCAGGTCGGTTAAGTCGACGCAACGATAATGGTTGTCACGCAGGTTAATTAAAATGCTAAATGGTTCGGTGGATGACTTGAGAGGTCCGTTGGTCTGTACGCACTACCTTCACGTGGGATAAGGAGTTATGGGCTCCCCTGCGTCGTAGTTTGTCCGAAAGCTCTTCAGACGTCAGCAGTATCGCGGCCTGCGCCGGGAAGTGGTGTCTTCTTCGTCCGGACGGTGTGTTTTTGGATTTTCTTTCGCTTCACCGGCCAGCCACGCACCGTGCAGGAGCGTGCAAGGGTGAGGGTCCTAGACCCCTTGGCGCATAGGATATAGTCCGGCGGATGGCCTCTCTGTTGAGCCTAGGATGGGCTGCGTCCTGTCGGATAGCCTCGGTGGGGCGTTCCCTAACAAGGTGTGACGCCCCCAAAATCAATCCGTGTACAGTAATCATACACACAGGGTACACGGCTGAGATTAGGGTGCCACGGTGATAATATCACAACACAACTCTACAAATAAAATAATACAAGCTGTTTAATACAAGTCAGGGGCCACGAGGGCTCGAATACAACAGCTCGAGAGCACGAAGTCAGCGGAAGCAATAGTATCTGAGTACAGACACAAGAATACAAGGTTGCCTTAAGAAGGCTAGCACAAAAACAACACGATCGAAAAGGCGAGGCCTCCTGCCTGGGAACCTCCAAGCTACTCCTGGTCAACGGGGAACTCAACGTCGTAGAAGGCATCGGGGATCTTCACGTTGCGGTGGTCGACATCGGGGATCTCCTACTCCTGGACTCCAACGTCGACTACAGCGGCCGATCAGGCAAAACAGTAAAGGAAATAAAGCAGGTGAGTATCTAGTATACCCGCGAGTCTTACGTCCGCTACTAAGCAATATGCATTGTATCAACGGAAAGAAGAGGCTGTATATAGTGGACTGAAAGACAGAAATCCAGAGCAAGGATAAGAAGCTAGGCCTAACGAAGACTAGCATCTTCCGACGATGTCTTGCAGCATGAGGTAAGGATCAGCCAACAGTTTATATAACAGTAATGAAAGTAACAATGCAGCAGAAGTTGCTGCAGCATTGTATAATAATAAGTTGTAATAATTAACAATGCCTCCGAGTTCACCTCCTCGACATCCCCGCGAGGAAGAAAACCCGGAACCATACAGTTTAATAATAATAGTTTCTAGTGGTAAGATCCAGCTTCAGCATAAAGCGTCCTGTTACCGTGGACACGGCTATTCGAATAGATTAATGTTCCCTGCAGGGGTGCACTTGTGTTATGCTACACGCACATATCTCCAGGGTGGCGGGAACCTTTTTAGGGAACGCTCCACCGAGGCTATCCGACACTTCATAGCCCATCTTTCAAACTCAACAGAGAGGCCATCCGCCGGTCTAAATCCTAAGTACGCCGGGCCTTGGACCCCAACCCGAACGTACTCCTGCACGGTGCGTGGCTGGCCGGTGAAGTTAAAGCAAATCCAAATAAGACACCACCGCGCGAGCAAATAAGACAACACCACTTCCCGGCGCAGGCCGCGGTACTGCTGACGTCTGAAGAGTCCTCGGACGACACTACGAAGCAGAGGAGCCCATAACTCGTAATTCCCACGGGTAGGTAGTGCGTACATGGCCTATAGCCAACTCAAGACATTCACTGAACCATTTAGCATTTTAATTAACCTGCGTGACAACCGTTATCGTTGCCTCGACTTAACCGACCCGCGGACAACGACGACAGCCAGGACCACCAGTACATCGGTGCCTGCCCCGTCGTCCCACCAAGTCACTGCGGTTACCAACAAGGTGAACCGTCTCCTTACCTTGTCTCGCGTGTGCTCTTGGAGGAGCTCGACTTTCGTAGTTTGGTAACTCTCGCGGCCAACGACCAGGGGCCAAGCACACCGGTACACTGGTCGTGCCCTCCCTGTCGTCCCGTCGCAATACCTCTCGCGGGCACCGTTGGGTCGCCCGACTTCTTACCTTTAAGGACACCAGTTGGTTCGGGTCCCTACCATTAAGTGAAACCAGGAGGAATCACCCTCGATGGTACACTTGAGCTGGCTCGACTGAGACATCAGCGGGATGAACTAAAGAGGTAAACCTCGTATCATCTCGGTGATGCTACGCTACTGAGCCGATGAGAGTGAAATACGAGTCCATTCCACTCGTAAGTCAAACTCGAAGCGACTCGGCAGAGTCTCGCCGTTGTAGGTTCCCTAGGGCGCCTGCATTGATCCGTACCTGTTGCAGTTGTAATATATCATTTTCCGCGATCACTCCCAAAGTGATCACGACCCGCTATCCAATCCTAGCTAACAATGCGCAGGGCTCACTGCTGAATAATGCATAAGTAATAATAGGCAGCATAGGATTAAAGGAAGGTACATCAAGGGGCTACAATGACAGGCTATGCAATTGAATAGGATTGTAATCGTAGCAGCAGGAGTAACAATGCCTAGTGCAAGAAATGTACGGAAAGATAGGCGATATCTGGGGAAGAGAATGGCTCTGCTTGCCTGCAAGCTCGACGGTAGTAGTAGGGTCGTCGACGAAGTAGTCGTACTCAGTAGCGGTGTAGTCGACGGCAGCAGCGAGGTCTACCGGAGATTAAGGGGGGAAGAAACAATAAATACACAATAATAATAGCAATACAAATGCAAGACATAACAGATGAATTGTAAACGGGGTTCTAACGCAGTACGATGCACGTTGCTCGGAGCGGGAATTCATCCGGGGATGAAATACCGGCTCCGGGTGATTATCGGACAAGGTGTCCGGAGGGGGGAGATATCATGCCGGAGGTGTCGTGGATATCCGACACATGTGTGGGTGGTGTATCCAGGTTAGTTGATCTATTTCGAACAACTTTCGTGTTCAGAATAAATTCATCCGGAGGGTTTATCGGTATCGGGCAATTATCGGACTGACAGTACCGGAGGGGGGTAACGGTTCGACGTTTGGCATGTTAGAGGGGTGTGGTGGGAGTATGAGTAACGTATTCGTAATCGTGGATCCGTTCTGAGTAACTTTCGTATACAAAAGTTTTTCATCCGGACAACGTATATCGGTACCGGGAATTTCCGACAGACGGCCCGAAGGGGGGAATGTCGATGTTCGGTAAGTTAGAGGAGGGTGGTAGACATACGGATAGCGTATTCTTACTCGTTGTATTTTTCTGATCAATTTTCATGTATAAAGTTTTTGAATCTGGATTACGGTTTAAAAGATATTCAATTTCAAAGTTTAATTCAAATTAAATCATTTTATAATTTCTTTTATTATTAAAAGAAACATTATCCACACTGGGGGTTGACCAGGTCAAACCTGACCAGTGGGTCCCACTGGTCAGCCTCACATGTTATATAAATCATTTTATTGAATTTAAATAGAGCCAGGGCCCACATGTCATACACAGAGATTTTAATAAATTCCTTTTAATTAATTAAACAGGGGTGGGTCCACTTGTCATCCACACTAAGCTAGTTAAACCATTTGATTTAACTAAATGACCAGAGGGCCCACCTGTAAGAGAGATGCTAACTAACCATTTTTAATCAGTTTAAGTTAGCAGTTTTAATTAACTTAGATAAATACCACAGATTAAGATAATGGCCTTGGACCCACCTGTCAATGGCTCAAGAGTTAACTCCATTTAGTTTAAACACAGATTAATTAGGGGGGCATGGCCCGCTTGTCAGTGGCACATTAGCCACTGGTTATCTACCTAACAGGGGAAGCCCACCTGCCAGCGGCTCCAGCCTGCACCGGCGACGAGCCGTGGTGCCGGCGACGAGCGAGCGCTCCGCGCAGGTCACGGGAGGGGGCGTGAGTGGGACCGTTCGATAGAGGGGGGCGTGCCGCGTGGTTTGGTGGTCGCCGCCGGGCCGGAGACGGAGGGGGTTGAGTCCACGGACGAGGCAGGCGGCGGTCGGCGCACGGCTCCAATGGCCAAGTTCAACCGGTGACCAAATCGAGTGATCTCCCGCGCCAAATCGAACATATGCTCTACAAGAAACACACTGGTGCAGTTGGCGCAGGATAAAGGGTCTTGGGGGCGCGCATCCGACAACAATGGCGATGGGCAGAGCAAACACAAAGGGGGGAAATCAATTGGAGCTAATCGGGCCGTTGCGAGTAGTTGGCGGCGACGGAGAATCTCACCAGGAACGTGAAAGTGGTGGCAGTGAGCTCGGGGAGGGTCCGGTGCGGCCGGAATCGGAGTCGCACGCCGGTGGTTCCGAGGTTGAAGAAGAACTCGATGGCGAGGCAGCAGGGCGTCCCGGGATCGATTGAAGACGTGAGCAGACGTGGACGTACACGGGGCGACTCCCGGACAAGCTGGCGCGGGCCATCGCTGCCGTTGGTCGCGACTGTTCACCGGCAGCGGCGACGGGCTGGCGCGGACGAGATGCGGCGAGACGAGAGAGGGCGCGGGTGAGAAAGGGGAGGGGATTTGTCGATCTAGGGTTCCATGGGGGGGCTCGGGGGGGTCTAATATCCATGGGGGGGCAGGTGGAGGAGGGGAGGGAGCAGGTGAGGGTGGGGGCGGCCATGGCGTGGCCATAGTGGCCATGGCCATGTCCCGACGGGGTGGGGTGGTTGGGGGGGGGAGACAGGAAGGAGAGAGAGGGGCTGGGGGTGGGCTGGGCCAGGGGGCCCCGCCCCCAGCGTAGTATAGGTTTTTCATTTTTTTTCTTTTAGTTTTTTTGTTTCTTTTCTGTTTGTAATTATTTTAGTTACTTTATCAAATTGTAGAAAACATGGGACTGGCCCCAATATTAGTGTTATATATTATGTAATATTAATAAGAGTTTTTGTGATTTATAAAAATCATTTGATATCTCGTTTTATTTAAAAGGTATTAAAAGCCACTGTTTTGCTACTGTTTTTAATTATTTATAATATTAAAACATTTTAATAAAACCCCAAATCATTTTTTATGGCCTATAGATTATTAGGCATTTTATAAAATTGTTTCCATAATTTTTAGTTCATTTAAAATTCCCACTTGTTTATTATATTACCCTAGCAAGTTAATAACTTTCAAGCTATTATTTTATTCACCTATTATTATACCATTTTAATAAAATACCATTGCTATTTTAACATGGCACAAGATTGTTAGGCATTTTATTTAATATGTTTCATTAACTTTGGTTTAACTATGATTTCCATTTATATTTAAATTTTCAAAAACAATTGTGATAACCCCACAACATTGGTTCCATCATTAACATTGACTGGTGATTTTTCACATAGCTAGTTGGATTTGGTTTAACCATGGCCAAGTTGATTGACATGCATCCACAATCCTTGGAGCAAGATTTACAATCCACATTTATTTGAAATTTTTATCAGGGTTGGAATTTCAATGAGCTGTGATCAAAGGTGTTCAAGGTTTGATCATCAACAGTAATGATCACTAACAGTGGAATCACTGTATTGATTACTGTACTGATTCTGAGGGTGTTACACAAGGTTCACGCCACCCTGGAGATCCGAGCGTGCAGGCTGAACAGTAGTGCACCCCTGCAGGGAGTTTAATCTATTCGAATAGCCGTGTCCACGGTAATAGGACGCTTTATGCTGAAGTTGGATCTTACCACTAGAAACTATTACTATTAAACTGTATGGTTCCGGGTCTTCTTCCTCGCAAGGAAGTCGAGGAGGGGAACTCGGAGGCATTATTATTATTAATCATTACAACTTATATTATACAATGTTGCAGCAACTTCTGCTTCATTGTTACTTTATTGCTTTAAATGAACTGTTGGCTGTTTCTCTTCTCATGCTGCAAGACAACGTCGGAAGATGCTAGTCTTTGATAGGCCTAGCTTCTTATCCTTATTCTGATTTCTATCTTGCAGTCCACTATATACAACCTCCCCTTTCCGTTGATACAAATGCATAATGCTTAGTAGCGGACGTAAGACTCGCGGGTATACTAGATACTCACCTTTGCTTTATTTCCCCTTTTATGTTTTGCCTGATCGGCCGCTGCAGTCGACGCTGGAGCCCAGGAGCAGGAGTACCCCGGAGGCGGATACTACTACGTCGAGACCCCCGCTGACCAGGACCAGGAGTAGTTTCGGAGGCTCCCAGGCAGGAGGCCTTGCCTTTTCGATCTGTATCCCTGATGTTATTTGTGCTAGCCTTCTTAAGGCAAAACTTGACTAACTATGTCTGTACTAAGATATTATGGCTTGTATAACTTATGTATTCGGGTCCGCGTGACCCCCCATTTTTATTGTAACATATTGGTTTATCCTTTTGTGTTTAGTGTTGTGTTGTGATATTCTCACCGTGGCACCCTAATCTCAGCCGTGTACCCTGCGTGTATGATTACTGTACACGGATTGATTTTGGGGGCGTCACATGTACCCTGCGTGTATGATTAGTGTACACGGATTGATTTTGGGGGCGTCATAGCCATGCTCACCATGTGTACTAGTGCAAATAGAGCGACTTGGTGTGTCCCTTTATGTCCAACGTGTTGTCCTTTCTGCACTGATCAACACTGTACCATTGACTGGTCAAGGGGAGCTCTGTGGTGATCATATCCTCTCTAACAAGTTTGATACAACAATCTTGGGGAAGAAGTTGTGCTCAAATGATGAAGAGGGTGAGGGGGGCATGTTGTCACATGCTTATAGGGTTGGAAGGACTCCATGTCTGTGAAGTTGCAGCTCATTTGGCCAAAGGATTAATGCACGTCCTTTGTAAACCTCAATTTGGTCAAGAATTGAATTGGTGAAGCTGGCATCATTTTGGCTTGATGGATTGGGCTGAAACTTGGTGGATAAGGGTTATTTGGCGGTGTGCACAAGTGTGCAGAATTTCAGGGCTAAGGGAAGTACCTAGCTAGCACTTGCTTCACAAGGTATCCTGTTGGCCAGAAATTTTATCTTAAGGGTGCCCTCACATGGGTGCTTGGGTTTGGCTAAAACTTGATTTAGGAGAGTCATTTGGGTGTGGGAACATGTGGGAAAAATCTCAGGTCAAAAGGGTGATCCAATCTTGCACTTGCTTCACAATGCCCCTTGCTGCATACAAACTTTGGGAATTTGGTGAGGAAACTTGGCTAAGCAAATGGGGCTGAAATTTGGCACAGTCTAATTATATGATCATAAGAGCTTGCAAAAAAAGTTTCAGAGGGAGGGAATAAAGATAAATAACACTTCCTTCACAAAGTGCTATTCTGCCCCAACATACAAATGAAGTGAAAAGCTCACTTGGCCCATGCAATGTTTTTGGATAGTGTGGCAAGATATGATATCAAGGACATGTGGGAATTATGTGGGAATTTATGGAGCAATATAAATAAGGGTTGCTTCACAATCCTCAAATAAAGTGAATATTCCTTTTATTGAAAAAGGAATATATGGCATGAAGAAAAATGTGGCTTGGAGGAGATGAATCCAAGGATGATCATTGGAAAGGTTTAAGGAATCAAGGGCCACTTGAGCAAGGAAAGAAAATATGCTCAAGTTTCAAGTCCAAATAGTTGCTCAAAATCAAACCAACTGACAAACCTTAAAATAAATCAGAATTTAAAAAAAAAGTTACAAAATCCAGGGTGCCACAATTTTTTGTGGGCTGACATATGTAGTTGACCACTAGCATGGGCACTTGTATTGATATTTATTTTGCGCGGATGAAATGGATCGATCGGTTGGTTGCAACGACTAGGTTGACGTGAACATGACCGGACAATAGACCTGCATCTGACCAAAACGAACATAAAACGGATCAAATCCATGTTCGTTTGCGACCGCGTGTTAGAGTTGGCCTAAAATGAATGAATCAAGTTTTTCTTCGCACGAATCTTGATGATATCATTTGATAATATCACACATTCACACGTCACATACTTTTTAATTGCAAAACACAAGCCTATAAGATAAATATTTTTTTTTTCTTCTATTTCATTGTAGCGCATGGTCATTTTTAGTTTTTTACTAGTAGGATAAATAAAAAGATAAATGCTACAAAGCCCTTGAAGAAAATCGACTAAACTACAAGGCTCTTGAAGCAATGAAATGCAAGTATTTAAGTGCCTAGCCGTCCGGAAACAGCGCATTTCAGGACCAAGAGCAGAATTCCTCGCTTGTTTCAAACGGAAGAAAAACTAGTACAGCGCGTAATTACCACTTGTGCCCCCTCCTCCTCCTCTCCTCCAACTCGCCGTCGCGACGGCGACGCACGAAGCCGCCGCGCCGTCATCCGAGGGCGAAGCCAACACGCGGTCCTAGCAATCGCGAAGCGAACTGCGTGAATCGCACAGAAGAGAAGGGATAGGTGTGGAGAAAGCCGACAAGTTACAGCAAACAACTAGCAAAGGGGCAGGTGACGAAGCGGGGAGGAGGCCGAGCGGAGCCCGTCCAATTGGCAGGCTTAACGGCCGCCGACCTCTCCGTCGGCGGGATCCCTCCACCGGAGCTGAGGAATTCGTGCCCCCCTCCGATCCTAGCCTGATCTGCCCATGGTACTGTTCCGGATCGTATACTTGTTCAATTTTTTTGCTTTCCTAACTGTACAATCTTAGGTGCCGTGAGCTTCACTTCAATTGGCTGAGGATCGAATCATATTAGGATCCGAAGTTTTGGATTGGTTCCAAAGTGTTTGGGACTTTGATGAGTTCTTGGGGATTCGGGCATCCAAATCGATAAATTTACTAGCCTAGTGCTTCCCCCCCCCCCCCCCCCCCCCCCTTTCTTTCCTTTTTGGTAACATGATGTGCCATTGCCCACAGTAGACTTACAAGTATTGAGCTGACCTTGGCCCTATATTTAGTCTTTGCTGACTTGCTTAGTGAGCCACTTCCGAAGGAGCTTGTTTTCATTAAAATCTGTGATTGCTACAGCTAGC
Organism: Bromus sterilis; assembly: GCA_950022295.1. Lineage (NCBI taxonomy): Eukaryota > Viridiplantae > Streptophyta > Magnoliopsida > Poales > Poaceae > Bromus > Bromus sterilis. Next base: position 171,943,383 of record OX465597.1, read on the forward strand.
ATTCTTGGGTGGTGAATTATTTGTACTACAGTCAGTTCAGGGCGTTGCTATTCTTAGTTCACTGCATAGCCAAAAGGGCCATCTCCCGATCCATGGTGCTGGAAATGGAGCCATACTTCTCATATGTCAATGCACATTTTTTAGGCCCTATTGTCTCGGTAAAATGGACGCTCGGGCTTTGAAATGATATGCGTTAGGGAAGCTCTAACTAAAGTTGCTTAGGAAATCCCTACACTTTGAAGTGTCTCAACCAATTGATGTGTGTTTTTATTTCTTTTACATTTAATACCTTTGATATCAAAATATAATTCATCTACATAGTTAGAACTTGGCTCCAACGAAATAACCTGTTGAAGTATGACTATTGCACCTTCACATGGCAGCTAAGCTTTTAGGTAAAATGTTCAGTGCATTAAACTCAATATTCAGGTCCCGAGTTTGGAGTCCCGCTGGCACTGTTTTATGAGAAAATAACAGTGACCCAGTTTGAGTCCACTTGAGAACCATGAGTTTTAGGGACATATAATTGTAGTCTCATTTCAGATGACTACATGGAGGAGCCTAGACACTAGGGAGACTGTTTAAGCATGGATATATTGCTCACCTTCCCTTAGCATCTTAAGTTAATGAGTGTACTGGTTGGTGCATGAATCTAATACTTCCCACCTTGCATGTTCATTGCTTCCAAAATAGCTGGGTAATTTTTAGCTAAATCTCATGCCCTGAGAAATAGTGAGGAGTACAACATATTCATCAGGCATGAGTGCTTGATGCTTCCAGTCAGCAGCAATTCAAAATATGATTTTCTTATCCATACTCTCACTAAAGATGTATGTCAATTCAACAAGATATGTCACTCCCACAAAAAAAACAAGATATGTCACAATTCACTGGCATGAGTCGGAAGGCAGGGTAGATTACCCATTTCTCAGGTTACTCATAGTTCTGCTATGCCTTGACATCTCTCTGATTACTGCATCCTTTCTTTTTGCAGGGAACTCCAGCTAACATCATTGTTGGTTCTCATGTTTGGGTGGAAGACCCAACTCTAGCATGGATAGATGGCGAGGTTGTAAGCATAAAAAACGACGAAGTTCATGTGCAGACATCAAATGGGAAAAATGTAATCATTTGAATTTCTTATGCATTCTGCATGAGTTCATATTATGTAGATATTATTTTCTTAGTATATTCTTCTTAACCTTCCTCAATGGTATCATCCTGCTCTGTTTATATCTAGAAAAAAGGGTATTAGGATGCAAAAGGAACATAATTGCGCTGTTCACTATTTTACATATGTTATGGCTAGGGCTTTATGTTTTATCTTTTTAATAGAAAATGGATTGTGAATTGCATTACAATGCTTTTGCACAGGTTACTACAAACAGATCAAAAGTTTTCCCCAAGGATATGGAAGCTCCCCCAGGAGGAGTGGATGATATGACAAGATTATCATACTTACACGAGCCTGGTGTTCTACAAAATCTTGCTACGCGTTATGAACTGAACGAAATATATGTTAGTTCATTATCTTTTGGGTAGAAGTCGTGCATTTATCAATTGCATAACTTGCAATGCAAATTATAACCATTCTTTTGCATTCACAGACTTATACTGGTAGCATTTTGATTGCGGTAAATCCGTTCCAAAGATTACCACATCTTTATGATACCCACATGATGGAACAATACAAGGGTGCAGATTTTGGGGAGCTCAGTCCTCACGTCTTTGCAATTGCAGATGTTGCTTATAGGTGAATTCCTGCTGTATAATATTCACATACATGACCATGCATGGTCCAGTATCAATACCTACATTACCCTGATGTGATTTATTAATGTGGGAAACCAGGGAAATGATAAATGAAGGAAAAAACAACTCTATATTAGTCAGTGGTGAGAGTGGTGCTGGCAAGACTGAAACAACAAAGATGCTTATGAGATATCTAGCACACTTAGGTGGGCGATCTGGAGTAGAAGGGCGAACTGTAGAGCAACAAGTTCTAGAGGCAAGAGCGTTCAACTCTTCTCCTTATTTTCTTACAAATTGTAGCTTTCAAATGGAAAACATATGCATTGGTTGATTGTCTTATATTCAATAATATTTCAGTCAAATCCAGTTCTTGAAGCTTTTGGTAACGCAAAAACTGTGAGGAACAATAACTCAAGGTAATGGTCTGCTCGATTCCTTTTATTTTCTTTTCCTTCAATAGGTTTGTTTCTTCCCTTTATTTGAATATCACTAGCTGGTTGTTTGACGTTCTCATTTGTTTGTAATTCATGCTGAAGTCGCTTTGGCAAGTTTGTGGAGATCCAATTTGACAAGACTGGACGAATCTCGGGAGCTGCTATAAGAACTTACTTGCTGGAAAGATCCCGCGTATGCCAAATAAATGCTCCGGAAAGAAATTATCATTGCTTCTATTTTCTTTGTGCTGCACCACCTGAGGTAGGTTTTTGCACTGACTCACTGTTACTATCTGATTATTTGCCTTTTGGGTATGGAATTTAATTTAGTCCAAAAGGTGCACTTTTTTATAACAGATTTCTGTAATTTGCAGGATACTCAAAGGTTTAAGTTGGCTGATGCTAGATCTTTTCACTACCTCAATCAGTCAAGCTGTATTGAGGTCGAAGGAATTAATGATGCGGAAGAGTATTTAGCAACACGGAGGGCCATGGACATAGTTGGAATCAATGAGGAAGAACAGGTCTGTTTTGTGTTATTCTGACGCTATTAAAAATACTAGTTTCAGTAAAGACTGACACCATTGTTAATTATTTCATAGGAAGCTATATTCCGGGTTGTAGCAGCTGTACTTCATATTGGAAATATAAATTTTGCCAAGGGAAAAGAAGTTGATTCATCTGTGATTAAGGATGATAACTCAAGGTTTCACCTTAACACTGCAGCAGAGCTATTGGAGTGAGTAAATTATCTCCTTTCAAAGAATGTTTTGTGCCTTCTATTTTCTATATGTTCACTGTGACCACAGACAAAATACTGACTGCTAAAGTGTCTTGCAGGTGCGATTGCAATAATTTGGAGAAGGCACTGATAACACGAGAAATAGTTACCCCTGAAGAAATTATTACTAGAACACTTGATCCTGAGTCTGCACTTGCTAGCAGAGATGCATTAGCCAAAACAATATACTCCCGATTGTTTGATTGGTAATGACCCTCTAGCAGAAAACTCTTAACTACATTTTTTTTACTTCTGATTCTTGACATTTTGCATTTTAACTGTGATCCTGTATCTACAGGATTGTGGAAAAAATTAATGTCTCCATTGGACAGGACCCAAACTCTAAACAACTGATTGGTGTTCTTGATATCTATGGATTTGAGAGTTTCAAGATTAACAGGTTAGTGTGTTCCAACTTTTTGAACTTTATGAACAATCCAATTCACAGAATGCGCTAAAACAAATGTTCCTCTGAGCAGTTTTGAACAGTTATGCATCAATTATACAAATGAAAAGCTGCAGCAACATTTTAACCAGGTACTTCATGAATTAGGTTTCGACTATAGATATTTCTTGCCTTGGATTTAACATGTAATGTTGTCTTGCAGCATGTGTTCAAAATGGAGCAAGAGGAATATACTAGGGAGGAGATAAACTGGAGTTACATAGAGTTTGTTGATAATCAAGATGTGCTAGACTTGATTGAGAAGGTGCATATTTTTCTATTGTTTTCATACTATGACAGGTCACACAAAATGCAAGGTAGTTATGATGTGACTTCAAAAGCCAAATAAAGAATGAAAGTTGAACTTTCTAGGTTAGTTATGTTTTCCCCTGTAAAGTTGGTTGGTTGAGTGTCAACTAAAGTAAGGGTGAAATTCTTTAGAAGCCCTTCTCATTCTATAATTGGTGGTTGGGAAGATGAGGGTTTGTTCCCCTGGGGTTATTTTGTTTCTGTTCCTGTCATCATCGGTTCATCACTGTAAATAATGAGAAGTCCTTAGGAGAATGACCTAATTTATTGTGCTTACAGTAAACGATCAACAGAAAATGCTTGACGTTTTGCATCTGCTTTGTGTGTCTTTTCACATTGAGATAGCTTAATTTAGGCTAAAAGAGGAACTTTTGTTCTATCATTTGGAAACCCTTTGTGCTCCTCCTTTTGGGAGATGGCCAGTTTTTTACACAACTCTTCGCAAAGTAAGTTTCACTCCTTGATTCTAAAACTGGACAAAAGTACATGTGGGGACCCTGGTTTAGCTAAGAGAGAATTCCTTATTTGACCCTTTGTTAAAATTTGCTTCCTTTTTTGGCCCTAAGAAGTTTTTTCTTCCTTTTTTTGACACTAGATTTAAACTTTATTCCTTATATGACACTTCCAGCCATTTTAGGCACTAATGGTGTTAAGTATGACATGAAAAGACCATTTCGCCCCTACCATACTATGTGCATATCTTGGTACTAAGAGCAATTAATTCACGTATATTTTATGTTTGTTTGTATCTGCACTCTAATTTTTCATTCTTGGCTGTACTGATCTGTGCACGTAAAAGCAGTAGAAAATATGTAAAGTTTTTTGTTTAAACATGAAAATATCTAAACATTGTAGGTAATATGGTTAGTACCACACTGGTTATTTCATCATGTTGCAATGTAGCGTAGCATAGATTACAAATCCACTAATTACTGCACGGCTCCAAAGTACTCTACCTAGTACTGGTCTGCATCAATCCCCCGTGCAGATTAGTAGATCACGCGCGCACAGCAGCAGCCGCGCACAACGGAAACGCCAGCTGTTGTTAGCCACACGCACGCCTGGACTGAGGTTGCCCCTCCCCTGCGGGTGTGGATTGTCTGACTTAGCCACTCTAACTTTTCCCTGACTTTGAGTCCATGATATGTAGGACCCATCAGGTGTAGGGTCCATTTGTCAATGACTCAAAGTCAGGTTTTGCTAAGTCAGAGAATCTCCACCGCTCCCTGCACGCACGAATGGACGCCCCGCACCGCCTTGCTCTTCAGCACGAATGGTGCACAATCGGCGCCTGCATCCTCTCGCGTCCGGCTTCGGAGGCGGCGGATATGCCCGACGCCGCGGCCGCCCCGTCACTCCACAATGGATCTGTGATTTATATTTTATTTTGGATGTCCCTCCGTCACTCCTTCATGGCTGCCTGAGGTGATTTATTTTTATTAGTGAGCTTATGCAGGAAGGGTAAAAAGGACTTTTCATATGGCATTTCATGATGTTTATGGCTAAAATGGATGAAAATGTCATTGAAGGAACAAAATGAAGTTAAAGTGTCAAAAAGGGAAGTGAATTTTAAAAAAGGGCCAAATAAGGAATTCTCTCTTTAGCTAACCGAAGCCATCGATTGTGCATGCAGAGTGATCTCAAGATCAATGTTCGCTGAACACAACAAACTGATATCAAATGTTACATCCATTACATAAATGACAAGAGTCTTACACAAATAGACTGTACAAATAGAAACCACATGGGCGAAACTCAAAATGAAACAACAGAGAAAACTTCGATGATAACTTGGCCTAGCCATCATGCCTTAACCCTACATGCATCTGACTGGGAATCATCCTAGTTCGCAAGGGCGTCATCAACAAACTCTTCTTCATGTCCGACAAGGACAACAAGCCAGATGAGTGAATTGAATGTACTCGCAAGCAACCCACAAGGAGATATAACAAATACTTATGCATGGCTCAGTACAAAGGAAAAAGCTTCTATGCTAAGTTTCATACTTGAGTAAAGCCAAGTTTAACTAAATGATATGGTGGTAGTTTTGCAAAAACATTTAAAACAACAGTTGTAATATGACATAAAAGTAAGCATTAATATAATTCCTCATGTGGCCTTATCGGTTAATCTTCTTTCACCAAATTCGATCAAAATCATGATCCAACCCAATATCATAGTGATCCAATCCAAGAAACAAGTGATCATAACCATGACACAATCCCTATGGTATCATCCCAAAACATGGTCTCCATTTTGTTGAAAACAATTTTGTAAAACTAAAGCATCTAACAAAGTGTGGCCTTGCTAGCTCGTCCATGGCCGTGGACATGGCTATTCAAATAGTTTGACTTTACTCACCACACATTAAATATGCGATATAGTCACTCGATCAAGACTTTTTCCTAAGTCTTAACACTAAAGTGGGGCCTACCTGAAGGTATTGTTTCCCCATATCCATCCAAACAATTTCTTCCCAATCAGAAAAGAAAATGTGCAAACGGGATCATTACTTACATTCGCAACTTATGAGGTTACCATCGTTATGCCCATCGGTGCGTCACCAATGGCCCCTTGAACGGAGATAAGCTTGTATGGAGAGAAGAAAACGTCCTCCCTCGTCACTATATTGTGGGCTCCAAGCTAGGCTATCCAAGTTACTAAGTCAAGCCCCGTTCCATACTAGGGTAACGTGGTTGGTCATGTTAGGCTAGTTTAGCGGCACTTGGTTTTATTCCTAGAGGTAAAACCACCTTACACCATCAAAACCATCATGTCAAAAATCATTCTCATCCTTGTTGTTTCATCATGTCATATTTCTCATCTCAACCATATCTTGCTTGTTTGAAAACTTGTTTTCAAAATAATTCCTAGCTCCAGCTACATTTTTCAAATGTTTTCAAAACTTGCTCTTCAACATCATTCTTCGGCAATAAATGCCTCCCAAGAGGCTTTATAACCCTTTTTTGGAATGATCTGAACATTGTCCCAAGTCCCTAATTATTTCAAGTATACAATAACTAAGCAATTATTTGTAAATGTGTCCAGTCATACAAAAATGAACTTGGATAATAGGTAGTTGTCCTAGGGTGTCAAGGTATGGTATTCACGGCATAAAGGGGTATGCTCTTACCCCTTAATACCATTTACTGTCCACCCCTTGGTTGGTTCAACATATGGGTTTAGCTGCCAGTGCAATAGCCTTCACATGTAGGGGCACAGGAGGGGGCAGCTGTGGGCATAGGTACCTGTGCATGGAGGAGGGAAAGAGGGGTTGGAGGAGGGTGAGGCAGGAGTGTGGGTAGAAGGGGACAACAGTGGTCGGCTATGTTGGTAGGGGAAGGTAGAGTGAGATTTGGGTGGGAGGCCGGGCGGATGACTTGTGCATCAAGGAAGTGATTTTCCTGATGATTGATGCACTACTAGCTTGCCTTACAAAGATGATATACATGCCTATTTATAGGCCTTGACCTCAATGGCTACAAACCAACCTGAAAAATACATCTTAGAAGAAGCTAACTTCCTTGCGTACTGACCACACGACTGAATTTGTACAACCAATGCAAACTCCAACTTTGCTTTCTACTACTACTTGCTGCAACACTTCCTTACTGGCTAAGATAACTAGGGTCAAACATCCTTTACCTTTTAACTGCTCTTACTGCCATGCAGCTATGATAAGCGGGACTAGAAGCTTCAGGCAAGCTAGCACAACTACTCCCCTCTGACATGCATGCAGATGTTTAAGATAATAACAAGATCAATTCTAACAACATATGCTAAAATGGACAAAATGGGTAAAGTGAAACTATTAAGAGTTTAGAGTGTTTTGTCTGGTTTTAGAGTCGAGAAGTGAAACTCGAAAAGAGCTGAGGGTTATATAATGGATTGGTGAGCGTTTGTGCTTAAAATTTGAAGGGGCTTAGTGCTAAATTAAATTGTTCTGTGATGCTCATAACATTCTGACATAATGTGGAGTCAAGGGACATACGTTGATATAAAAAACACAATAAAGTAGTCATATTGGCCTTTAAAACCTAACAAGGTGTGGCACTTGTAGTTTTATGATGAGCTAAGGGATGGCTAAATAACTATTAGTATTGATAATGAAAACTTGAATGGACATATTGGTATTGCAAGTATTATGTTTATATTTAGTTATATACAATTGCAGTAACATGTGTTCTGCTATTTCCAGAAAGGTGGATTGATTGCGCTTCTGGATGAAGCATGGTATGTTTTGGAACTTCCAGTTACTGTTCCAGCCCACTTGCAAGCAACATAAATTGTTTCAATTGCCATGATGTCTAGTATGATTGTGTGTTGTAACAGATGTGTGACATCTTATGTCTTAACAACGTTTTCCAAAATTCTGTGCAGTATGTTTCCCAGATCAACACATGAGACATTTGCGCAAAAGTTGTATACAACGTTTAAGAATAACAAGCGATTTGTCAAACCAAAGCTTTCACGTACGGACTTTACAGTCGTCCATTATGCTGGCGATGTGAGTTCTCTTCATCAAATGATAAGCATGCTTAGTTGGTCATGTAGAATATAATACCATACTAATTAGATAATTTTTTTAATCATCCACAGGTGACATACCAGGCTGATCATTTCTTAGACAAGAACAAAGATTATGTAGTGGCGGAACATCAGGATTTGCTGAATGCTTCTTCATGTACTTTCGTAGCTAGTTTATTCCCTTCACTCCCTGAAGAATCATCAAAGTCTTCAAAATTTTCATCTATTGGGTCACGTTTTAAGGTGAAGTTCTACTTGATTTTATTGCAACGGAGTATGAATATTTTAATATTGTAGTCCGTGCTTTCCTTTCCCATATTAATGTGATATAAATGTTTATCAAATCCTGCCCACGATTTATCTTGTAATCACTTTGTTGCGTAAAATGAAATCTTCATTTCTTCATAAGCTATTTAGGGTATAACTAGATAATTGCCCGTGCATTGCAACGGAGTATGAATATTTTAATATGCTAGTCTGTGATTTACTTGCACATATTAATGCGATATAATGTTTCTCAAATCCTGCCTGCGTTTTATTTTGTAATCACTTATTTGGTAAGTTAATAAAAGGTTGGAGGGACAATTAAGGCAATTTTTAAGGAATGATGCTTAAGAGAAAGGATGGAAGATTGGACGAAGGTATCTGCCTAGCAGGATAAGGAACAGTACTTAGGACCAATTCTTTTGGCAGCTTAAAATATAAGCTGCCTCCTCCCTGTTATGATGCAACTTATCTATATTGAATAGCCCATGAGGCATATATATATTACACAAAACTTGGGGGACAAGGGAGATAGACATAGACCAATAAATCAGGTCTATGTCTATCTCCCTTGCGTCCACGAGCAGCAGCCAGGCCTGATCTGGGATGTGGTACGGCTGAATCGTGCCCTATCTGGACACAACGTTCAGGCGCAAGAGGCCAGCTGCGGCAGTCTTCGCAGGAGGCAGAGACGGAGTTGGGAGGCCGCCGGAACCAGCAGCCGGACGGGCAACAATGAGCGAAGCAGCACCACGTGAGACCTGGTGGCCTGCGCGCGAGTCTCAAATCTTGGGCTGGAACGAAGATAACAACTGCCAAATCTCCAACCCACGCGGGCGGTGGGTCAAACAGATCTTGCAGACGAACGAGACAAGAGTCTAGCGACGGTTGGCTTGTCAGCAGATACAAGAGCAGACGGGAAGCAGCGGACGGATCGAACGGGCGGGCAGACACGCGATGGAGAAACAGCAACGACCGGCGAAAGAAATCATCGGCGGCGCTGGAGGAGAGTGGATCGGGAGGGCGAGTTGTGGCGCCCGAAAAAATCTCTAAACCTAGGCTCATGATACCATGTTATGATGCAACTTATCTATATTGAATAGCCCATGTATATATATATATATATATATATATAGAGAGAGAGAGAGAGAGAGAGAGAGAGAGAGCTGGTCATATTCGTGATCTATCTGTGTTTAGGCCTGATTTGATTTGGGACACTTGAGCTGCCAGGCTATCCTGTGAAGCTAGTTAGATAGGTAACCCGCAGGCTTGTACATAAAAAATGAATAAAATTGTACCAATATGGGCTAATATAAATGTTGTCCCTAGCATTTTTCTGCCCATGCCCAGTCTAAACCTGGGCCTTGGCTGGGCTGGGCCAAGCCTGAAGGGTTGGTTCACTTTTTCTCAGGTCTACTGCGAGCAGCTGAGCACATATGACTACAAAACTGACTGTATGTGCTATACTCCTGTGGTACATGGCATGGATTTGGTCTATATTGAAAATAAACATTGAATTTGGTATCTGCATCAAAATATTGTAATTTAATAATCGAGTACTATCCCTGCACTTAGAACCTAATGCATGTGGGTGTATTTAAAATGTGTACAGTATATCTGTACCACTACATCGGTGCTGTTTATCCTAAGGTTTAGTGTATTGTATATGATCTTGTATGTCCATTGTCGCTCAAATACCCTTCATATATTTGTTGTACTTGGTCCTTCGGTTGCCTTAATGGCAGCGGATGATGACGCCCCTAGATAGTTTCTCCCTTCCCTAGTTAGTGGCAGAAATGTTGGTTTGCATGTATTTAGTAGCGCCAATTAGAAAGCTCAAAGTGTCTATACGCTATAATGAGTGCCTAAAGTCTTTATCAGCTGTTAGCTCCTTTCCAAAAAAAAAAAAAACAAAAATATCATGATCCAGTCCTTCAAAAAGAGAATGTAAATATCTTGATTCTCCTTAGTCCTTATAGTGCTCTTGACTTCCTTTCTGTTCGATTCTCAGCTGCAACTTCAGTCTCTCATGGAGACCTTGAGCTCTACTGAGCCCCATTATATTAGATGTGTGAAGCCAAACAATCTCCTCAAGCCAGCCATTTTTGAGAACACAAATGTTATACAACAACTACGATGTGGAGTAAGAGTCGTATACTCTTTTATTATTCTTATTGTTACCATCTGTTGAACTAATACTGTCTTTTCAGGGTGTTCTTGAAGCTATCAGGATAAGCTGTGCTGGATACCCCACAAGAAAAACATTCTATGAATTTATTAATCGCTTCGGTGTTCTTGGCCCTGAACTTCTAGAGGGAAGGTAAGCAATCTACAGACATCAAAATAGAGTCTTCTGCTCATTTGTTTATCATTTAATTCTATCTTTCAAGTTATTCATTAGTGTTTGTATTTACTTGTACATTCTTATGTCCAGTAACGATGATAAGATTGCATGCCAAAAGCTTCTGGAAAAAATGAAGTTGGAGAACTATCAGGTAGGACATGGAACCCGAACTAGTACTAGGATCTATCACCCATTTCATCTGACTTTGTGATATTTAATACTACCATTTGTCTTAGGATTGTTATCTAGGGACATTTTAGCATGACACGATGATGTTAGCGAACTGAAATATTATTTTCCATTATATGACACATTGTTCTTTCATTTCCATATAATTCCAAAATTGAACTCCACGAACAATATCTGAGATGTTTCTTCTGCGTGATCCTTATTTACTATCCTATCTGTGGCTACATCTTGACATCAATGAAAAATGAGACATCTTCCAGATGTGTATTGCAGCACATGCGTGTTGGCATGTTGAATGAACCCCCCTTCTCTCAATGTTACTAGTTTTTTCTTCGTTTTATCTAAACACTGTTGTTGTTGATTTGATTCTATTATCTACATGCAATTTCTGAAATTTTGTCATGTAAAAGAAGTTGTACATAGACTCAGTCGTTCTAAATTCTCGTCTACTCCATTTGGTTGACTTTCAGATAGGAAAAACGAAGGTGTTTCTGCGAGCTGGACAAATGGCTGATTTGGATGCACGAAGGGCAGAAGTGTTAGGGAAAGCAGCAAGAATTATACAGAGACTAATGCGTACATATATTGCACGGAAACAGTTTGTTTTGGTTAGAAGATCAGCAACACATCTACAATGTTTTGTTAGAGGTACCACCCTTCTCTCTCTCTCAGGGTGAAGAATAGTTATTCCTCATCTCGTCTATTTTTACATCACTGCACAATATTTTTATGTTCCGTAATTTTTTTTCTTGTGTCGACAATGAAACAAGAATGTAAGAAAATAGTTATCGGTTGTCAAATATTGAAACATATAGCATAAAATACGTAAAAACATAAAAATATATATTATGTTACATAAAATTATGAAAGTAAAAATATAGCATAAAATACGTAAAAACATATTTTATTTGTTTTCTTATGCCAAAAGTTTTTCTTTGAACCAACATGAACGTAACTATTTGTATACCAAACGTAAATTTGTAATGAAATGTCATAAAAATAATCTTGGGTGCAAAATAACTTATTTTGCCCCCTTGGTGGTGATGCTGATGCCATATCCTGTAATGAAGTTGCTCTAGCATTCTACAGATTTCATGTGCTTTTCTTTTTCCCTGTTGTAATCCAGGGACCTTGGTTCGTAATTTGTATGAGTGCATGAGGCGAAAAGCAGCAGCAGTGAAAATACAAAAAAATGTGCGTCGTCACAAAGCACGCGAATCTTATTTACTACTGCAAGCAGCTGCAGTCACGCTGCAGACTGGCTTAAGGGCGATGTCTGCCCGCAAAGAATTCAGATTCAGAAAGGAAACCAAAGCAGCTGTCCATATCCAAGTATGTTCTGTTTTGATCACATTGCTATTATTTATATTTTTCAGTTTGTACGAAGCATTTCATGGCTTGAGGTTCATCAAATTTCCAAAACTTCACTATTCTCTACACTGCCTTGTTAATATGAACATTGCATTTTCAACATAGGCTCGATGGCGTTGCCACAGAAACTATTCCCATTACAAGCATATGCAGGGAGCAGTTCTTACTTACCAGTGTGCGTGGAGACAAAGGCTTGCAAGAAGAGAGCTCAGAAATCTCAAGATGGTAATACATCTTGCGCTTTGCGTTCTTCCGACGCTTTTATCATGGCCCATATGTCATTTCTGTGTTATTCATGAATCATCTGCAGGCCGCAAGAGAAACTGGAGCCCTCAAAGAGGCTAAAGATAAGCTTGAGAAGCGTGTCGAAGAGTTAACATGGCGATTAGGACTGGAGAAGCGATTAAGGGTACCTGTGATTTGTTCATTATTGCTCTAATACCAGTGACCCTATTTGAACATTGTAACATGGGATTTATGTTTAATGTTCCTTTGTGCAGACTGACCTTGAGGAAGCAAAAGCTCAGGAAATTGCTAAGCTGCAAGAAACATTGCATGATCTACAGCTTCAAGTTGAAGAAGCAAAGACCATGGTAACTAAGGAAAGAGAAGCAGTGAGAAAGGCAGTTGAAGAAGCACCTCCAGTAATCAAAGAGACTCCTGTATTGGTCGAAGACACTGAAAAAATGAATTCTCTAACAGCTGAAGTTTATGAACTGAAGGTATGGTGTCAGTTAAATTATCTCTACACTTCTCATGCAGTTATTTTATTTTATCGGGTATTTGGTATGTTGGTCTTAAAAAATTATGGAGAATCAGTCCATATAAAAGATAATGTGTATTTTCATCCTAATGTTTTGGAAACACGCTCATCATATGTTAGGACATTTTTCATCGACAAAATCAACATGTCAGTTCATATTTTTTAGTTAATGGAAGCTTTTATTACCCCGCGGCCTCTGCATCCTTCCTAAGATGCATATAGCCAGACTTGTGTGTTCATTTGAACCTAACACTCTGCTTCGCTCCGACATGTTCGAAAGCTTGTCCCACCTTATTCATATGATCAAAATGTTGTCAAGTGTCGATGGCTCAATGTTAAGCCAGGAGAAAAAAAGAGTTCTGTCACTGTATGTAAGGTCTAGGTTGCCCAGATATGGATACCATGGTATGACATATTTATAATCCTTCCCCATACCCCACCTGGTGTGGGAGCTTCTAGCACTGGGTCTGTCCTTTTTTGCAGATATGGCGATGTGTGTGTGTGTGTGTGTGTGTGTGTGTGTTTATGTAGTTACACCCACGTGTGTTTCATACGTTCTAGGTAGTATCTATCATACCAAAAGTATGTACCATATTTTTAGCACTCCTTTTACGTACAAATGTGTATGTATTTCACAAATACAGTTAAAAACTATGGACTCACCTGCAATTCTGTTATGTAGCTCATCTTGGAGTATCTTAAATATAGTATATGAACATACTAAAAATGCTAAATTAGTATATACTACCACATGATAGTATATGGGACGTGGCTGTAACTACACCTGGTTGTAGGATGTATTAAAAACTGTAGAAATGAATGTTTTTATATAAAAATAGAAAAGGGACAGTTTAATGCCGATGAGGCGATACAATCATGGGAAACTAGATGATACCCTGCGCGTTGCTGCAGGAATTGATTGCAATATATTGTTCTGATGAAATTTGGTTGTCTGAAATTTGAATATGAGAATGAAGACCAAAAATACATATGATTTAATGTATTTAATTTTCATATAGTTTTAAAATGTTTATAGAATATAAGTACTAGTATTTTTAATGCATTTTGAGAGAAATAAAAGTAATAGGGTTGATGAAGTAGAATGTGTGCATGTTAAGAGAAATAGTATAAGCAGCACTTCCCATGCATGTTAAGAGAAATAAAGTACTCTAGTTGGGTTGATGAGGTGACGTGTGGTGATGTGGCATGTGTGCATGTGCAGATAAAATAGTAGTGGGGATTAAAGTATATGGGATGCATCATAAATATGATTCTAACCTTTTTCAGCCGCAGAAACTTCAGTTGAAGCTGCCAATACGTAGGATCTGTCATATTTGGGCACGACTTGTTTCCCTTCTTGGATATCTTAAGCAGCTGTGTTTTTCAATACACTGTAATGCTAGTGACCAGCCTTCTCTTTTGTTGGGACTTGGGAAGGCATGTCAGGCATCAGGTCTGGAGAGAAGATGGTGAGAAAGGAGAGTTAAAGTAGAAAATCACCCGATACATGAAGAATATGTATCCCGGCATATCTGGGCGTACCTCAGTATCTGGGCACTGCGCAGTATCCATGCCTGATCCTTTTGGTTTTGGCTGTATCCGAGTTTCCTAGTCTAAAGTGCTATGTTTTTGTTATAGTGATTGAACTAAAGGGCGATGCAGGTTTGAAATTGTAAATCGTGTTATTGTATGACAAAAGTCAAAGTTAGGCTGCATTTTGATTTTACAGGCTTTGCTGCAAACTGAAAGGCAAGCCACAGAGACTGCAAAGAAAGAACACGCTGAAGCTGAACAGAGAAATGAAGAATTAATGAAGAAATTCGAAGGCGCAGAGAAAAAGATTGAGCAACTTCAGTACACTACCCAGAGGTACTATCGAAATAGAACTACCAGTTACTGTTGATTCATTTGGCTGTATTTTAATGTTTTGCTTGTTAAGGATCATACCTCTGTTTAGCGGTTCAGTGGTGCTTGTTTCATTCTGCATAACTATTTAATAGTATTGTCTTGAAAATGTAATCAGGCTGGAAGAGAAAGCAACTAACATGGAGTCGGAGAACAAGGTGCTTCGTCAACAGGCTGTTGCAAATTCTCCTACTGCGAAATCATTAGCTGCCTATCCCAAGTCTCCTTTCCAAGTAAGTCAAGCCCCTGGTACTTTTATTCTATACAAATATTCTTATTTTCATCGAAATGACCTAAATTCAAATTGACTGACTTTGTTAGCTGAGAACTCCGGAGATTACGAATGCTCCGAATGGGGAGGTAAAATCATCACCAGTAAGTGGAAAGAACATGACCATATAGATGACTTACAATTCAAAAACTAACTGCTATAATAAATAACTTTTCTCTATTAATATCTTTGTGTAGGATGTAACCCCCATATCATTGAATCTCAAAGAACTTGAGGCTGAGGAGAAGCCTCAAAAATCACTTAACGAGAAGCAACAGGTGTGCTACTTGTTGACTACTCCTTTCTTTGTTTAATCTTTCCGAGTTATGTACCTTTCTCTTCTTTGATCCTGAAATTGTATCATTTATGTTTCTAATAAAATTTAATTTTCACCATAATGATTATATACATTGGAATTTTATGCTCCAGGAAAACCAGGACTTGCTAATCAAGTGTGTATCACAAGATTTGGGATTCTCCAGTGGTAGGGCCATTGCAGCTTGCGTTATATACAGGTGTCTTCTGCACTGGAGATCATTTGAAGTTGAAAGAACTGGTGTTTTTGACCGCATTATTCAAACAATAGGCTCTGCTATAGAGGTAGGTCATACCTATTGCTTGTTTCTTGGAGAACCCTTCTTTCTGGGAGAAATACTCCTCACATTTTGTTTAATCTGATTTAATGAACTTATATCTTAGGCCTTCATGATATACCTTGAATAACACATAGAATGGGTGATAATAAATATTAAAATTTAAAAGGCTGCAACAACACATTTCCCCCTTTTATGTTTATTCTCTATGGGTACTGCTATATAGTCATGTTTGAATTGTTCCTTTCCAAAGGTCCAGGACAATAACGACAAGTTAGCATATTGGCTCTCCAATTCATCCACATTACTCCTACTTCTACAACGGACACTGAAAACAACTGGAGCAGCTGGACTCACTCCTCAGAGGCGAAGATCAACTGCTGCATCGTTTGGGAGGGTCTTTTCGGTAAAACATCTTTCTCCTACCCTCACGTTCTAGTTTTTTAGTCTGATGAAAAATTCTTAATTTTGTTGTTTCTGAATACACAAGGGAATTCGAGCTTCACCACAAAGTGCTGCGCGACCTTTTCTTGGCAGCCGCTTGATGGGAGGACTAGGTGATCTACGTCAAGTTGAAGCCAAGTATCCTGCTCTGCTTTTCAAGCAACAGCTTACAGCTTTCCTCGAGAAGATATATGGAATGATTAGAGACAATCTGAAGAAAGAGATATCTCCATTGCTTGGTCTTTGCATCCAGGTATGATTTTTTGGCACTAGAATTCCTTCTATTTCGCAGAAAAACAGTCAACTTCAGGGTTCATCTTTTTTACTTGTACTTTTTTTGCAGGCACCAAGAACATCACGTGCAAGTTTGATAAAAGGATCTCGTTCTCAAGCAAATGCCTTGGCCCAGCAAACTCTGATTGCACATTGGCAGAGTATTGTGAAAATATTAACAAACTACCTGAATGTTTTGAAAGCCAATTATGTATGTAACCTAAAACTCTAAATGGACACATTGTTTTTTAGTGTGTATGCATTAACATGTATTTTATTGATATGACAGGTCCCTTCATTCTTAATCAGCAAGGTGTTCACTCAGATATTTTCATTTATTAATGTCCAGCTGTTCAATAGGTAAGAGATTGCTCTTGCTATACCGGCGGTACATTTTACTTCTTCCTGATAGGATTTTAAGATATGGCGTATCTTGCAGTTTGCTTCTCCGGCGTGAGTGCTGTTCATTTAGCAACGGGGAATATGTCAAAGCTGGATTGGCTGAGTTAGAGCAGTGGTGCATTTATGCCACTGAAGAGGTAGGTACTGGTGATTTTTTCCCCCCTTGGTGATATTTAATTTGTGTGCTAATTTTATGTGGTGTACAGTATGCAGGTTCTTCCTGGGAAGAGTTGAAGCATATTAGGCAGGCCGTTGGATTCCTTGTATGTGTTCTATACTGATTAGATGTCTATTTGCAACTTTGTGAGTGAAAATTGTATGTAATCTAATAAATTGTGTACCTGTATTGTTAGGTAATTCATCAAAAGCCAAAGAAAACATTGAAAGAAATCACCAATGATTTGTGCCCTGTAAGTGACTCTGAATTTAGTTAACTTTTGGCAATCATTAAAGCATATGTTAGTTGTGATTTGTCACATACTTCAAAAACTTTCAGGTCCTTAGCATACAGCAGCTATATCGAATCAGTACAATGTATTGGGATGACAAATATGGCACACACACTGTTTCGTCAGAGGTAAGCTTGTTATAGTTAATATTATTACTCGTTTATTGAAGTTTCATATGATTCTGTCAACAAGTGGTGCGATCTATGTTCCTTTATCACTTCCTGTTTCTGACAGTGAACCAAATTGGTTGCAGGTCATCTCAAGTATGAGAATAATGATGACAGAAGACTCAAATAATGCAGTGAGCAGTTCTTTCCTGCTGGATGACGATTCAAGGTTATTTCGAGTTCCAGTTCAATCATGAGTTCACTGCAATACTTTTGTGTCCCTGACCTAACATTGCCCATGATACTTCGAACACACAGCATTCCATTTTCAGTGGATGACATCTCAAAGTCAATGACAGAAATCGAGGTGACAGATGTTGATATGCCACCTTTGATCCGGGAGAATTCTGGATTTACGTTCCTACACCAAAGGACAGACTAAGCGGGTAGTCCTTCCGCTTGCGCGCTTCCACATTCCTTTTCCTGCTCGGACTGTGCACAAATCATGTACTCCCTCCGATCCATAAAAAGTGTCGCTCATTTTGTACTAAGCTAGTACAAACTTTGTACTAAGTGGGCGACACTTTTTATGGATTGGAGGGAGTATATACTAGTGGCTTTTCTTTCTACCAAATCAATTCTAGCCTGGTCAGGTTATTCGTAGATCTGTTTGATATTTTTTGTTAGGTCCTGGGTTTGATTGATTAGTTCTTTCTCCAGTTTGGCCTCCCTTTTTATTGGGAGGTCAATTTATATTGCCAGGGGTCGGATGCCCTTGGTCAGGATGCGGAGCTGCTATTGGAAAAGCTGGTCGTTCTTCTAGCGCTTGGAAAGGGTTTTCCACCGCTCCTAGTCAGTCATTTGTGTCCTTCATTTCAATCTTCAGCGTGTTGTAAATTGCAACGAAGATCAGAGTTAAAAAAAAACTGTACATTGATAACTGATATTTTTGTCTACTCAGAACCTAGATGTTTATCATCTGTTCATACATCAGAATCACATACTCTGTATTGTTCATGTGCTGGGAGAATGCCTAAAAGTCTGATGTGTAATGTCAAGTTTCACACCACAACTGGGTTCTCCTAGATAAGATAGGGGAGCGAATATTTACTTGAAAGATTTACCTTTGGTGATGAATGGCCAAGGTGAGATGGCAACAAATTTTACACCGAATTAAGGCTTTCACCCGGAGACATCGACCAACACCAAGCAAGAGATAAAGATGGGGACACACCATGGTGACGCCTCCAAGGAGGGGAACGACACCCACGGTTCCATCGCCGCCAGCCCGACCAAAACCTGGCCAGATTTTCATCCGCACAACCGAATATCTCCATGCCTCCAAGGGTCGGGGCAACATCGTCCAAGAAGCCTCGCATCGCCGCCACTGCAACACCCAACCGTTGAAATCGCGCAGCCAAGAACCACCAACATCCAGCATGGCAAGGGAACACGGCACAACCACCAATCTCGATTCCGGCAAGGAACATTAGCGCACACCACTCGTGCAAGGTCCATGACCACCACAGCGGGTGTCGCCGGCACAACGGGACAACCATGCAACGGATCCAGGCCCGCATAGCACCCACCACCTTTGGCAACCGAGCGCGACTGCCACCATCGCCGGTGGCGGCGGCAACGCTTAAGGAGAGGTGGATCTGAGCTTTTTTTGTCTAGGTTTGGGGAGCCTCAGGAGTGGCACACGTGTGCGACCCGGGAGGACGAGTAAAGCTTATCCAAAGCAAATGTTTTTCCAAATGTCGTGATTGTATCTAAAATCGGTTCTATGGTGCGAAACTTGGTTGGATAGATTAGACATCGTAAAAGGATATGTACTTCCTCCATCCCAAATTACTTATCTTAGATTTCTTTAAATATGGATGTATCTCGTAGGATCCACCATTTTTTCTCCAACCACCCAGCGAGCAACGACCTAGTGCCATCGACCATGCCTTGTCCTGCCCATTGTCGGCCGCGCCCTGCCCATTCCCGTCCCCGGTCGTGCCCTGCCCGTACCCGTCCCCGGTCGCGCCATGCCCGTACCCGTCCATCGCGCAAGCTCCCGCTACCGTTGCACACGTTCCTGTCGCTGGTCGCGCCTTGTCCGTGCCCTGGCATCTTGGTGGCCGACACCGGAGCCATCCGATCCTTCCTGGTTCGCCCCGCCCGTGGATGGCCTCACCTCGACAGTGGAGTTCTAGTCGTCCGCTATTCGGATCGGCGACGACCTTTTCCGGCGTGCGATGATGGATATCGATGAGTTCTTGGCAGATTCAGGCTAGTTCCGCGGTGGCGCATTGATACGTCCCAAACGTATCGATAATTTCTGCTTGCTCCATGCATGTTTTGTGTGATTTTGCTATGTTTTAGATACACTTTCATATACTTTTGATCATATTTGGACTAACTTATTAACTCAGTGCACCCCAGTGCCAGTTTCTGTTTTCTGCTGTTTTTGTATTTCAGGTTTTCCCATTACTAAAAGTGCTCAGAAAATTCCGGGGAAAATACATAAAAATCAGCGTTCTAGAAGAGTCCTCCAGTCGGAGGATGGGGGCCCTGGGGTGGCCCACAGCCCCCAGGCGCCCTCCTGGCGCGGCCAGGGGCCCACCGGCGTCGGGTGGCCGCCTAGGCGACTGGTGGCCCCCCCGGTGCCCCTCTTTGGCTCCTATTTATTCTCCCGTCGCGAAAACCCTGATTCCAGAACCCTTTTCTCCAGAAGCAATTCCGATCTCCGCCGCCATCGCCGACAAGCTTCGAGGGACCGGAATTCCTGTGCCGGCACCCTGCCGAGACGGGGAAGTGCCCCCGGATTCATCTCCATTGACGTTGCTTCCTCCCTCCATGAAGCGGGAGTAGTTACTCCTCGGGGCTAAGGTTTCTACCAGTAGCTATGTGGTCAATTCTCTCTCCCATGATGTGATCTTCGTTGTGATCATAGGCTATGTTAATCTAGGGTGATCCCATGATATTCCCCTTCCTTTATGTATTGGATTGATGGTGTGTTGGGGACACAAGAGACTTCTTGTATCTTAATTGCAGGGTTCCTTGAGAGAGACCATCTTCAACCTCTACTTCCATGAGTTCGATAAACCTTAGGTCATCCACTTGAGGGAAATTGCTGCTGTCCTACAAACCTCTAGGCTTGGAGGCCCAACATAGTCTACAAGAATAGAAGTGTGTGTAGACATCAAGCTATTTCTGGCGCCGTTGCCGGGGAGGTAAGCGTTGAAGGTATATCTTTAGATCTTGCAATTAAATCTTTTCGTTTCTTGTTTTTATTTTCACTAGTTATGCTTATGGAAAACCGCACTCTTAGTTCGCTGTTTGGGGAAGGCCGCTTTACCACGCCCGTGGTAGAGAAGTATCCTCCACCTATTGAATGCATCCCGTTCAAAATACCACTTGGGATAGTTGAAATAATTATTAATGATTGTTATGATGGGACAGTCAATCCTAATATTCATTAGTTGAAACTTACAATACTTTGTGAGTTATTTAAGATTTCAGGTTTGACAAGAGGTGAAGTCATGAAGAAATTATTTGCCTTGTCACTGAAAGGAAAAGCATTGGAATGGTATAGGCTACTAGATGATTCTCACCTACGGGATTGGGAAGAGATCCAGTCTATCTTTTACTCCAAGTTTTATCCTCTTCATGAAGTTCATGAGAATAGGAATTATGTTTATAATTTCTATCCTCATGACGGAGAGAGCATAGCTCAAGCTTGGGGGAGATTGAAAACTGTAATGCTAAAATGTCCTAACCATGGGCTTCCGAAAGATATAATTATTACTAATTTTTATGCAAGGCTCTCTCGACAAGATAAAGACTTGCCCGATGCTTCCTTTATGGGTTCTTTCACAAACGAAAAGATTGATGCTAAATGGGAACTCCTTGAAAGAATTCAACGCAATACTGAAGATTGGGAGAACAACAAAGGTAAAGAGTCAGGTATAAATTATGAGTATGATTGCATTAAGTCCTTTGTTGAAACTGCAAGTTTTAATAAGTTTAGTGCTAAGTTTGGGCTTGATTCTCAACTCCTTGTTGATTACCTCAAATCTTTTTCTTCACATCTTAATATTCCTAAGGAGAATTGGATCAAGCATCATGAACCTTTTAAAGAGATTTGCAAAGAAAATGAAATTGTTCATGATGATTGCAACATGCATGATCCAATTCCTGAAAATGAAGTTTTATATAAGCATGGTAATTTTTGTGGAGTGGATAGATCTTGTGAAAGACCTATGATTGAAGAAGAGAAGTATTGTAAGAAACATAAGCATGAAAGAACAATCACTTGGGTCAAAGATTTAAATGAAATTGCTAGAGAATTATGTGACCTTTATCCTTTTACTTGTGAACTTTGCTATATAGAGGGTCACTTTAATTTTCAATGCATGAACTTTAAAAACATAACTATTAATCATTTGTGTGATAACATGATCACTTCTGATCTTTATGATGAACTTATGTTATTTTTGATGTGTGAAGAGTTATCAAAAAATACTTCTTTGCTAGATGTTAATGCCTTAGGAATTAGCAACACTTTGCAAAATTGTCATCTCTATTGTGTTGTTAATTTCCATGAAAATGATTACATAAGTAATATTAGAAAGGAGGGAACTTTACCAAAGTATAAAAATGTCTCTTATATCTCTACTAATAGAAAGGAGAGTTTCTCCCAAGTTTACCCTATTGTTTCTAATGATAAACCAGGATATGTGGAGAAACATCATCTCCAACCACTCCCTCCTAAGGTGAAGAAGAAGAAAAAGAAGAGGAGGAGCAAGAAGGAAGAAGAATGGGTATCAACCTGGCCTGAGCATATCCCTCGCATCAATTTTTATCCTAACGGACAAACATTTTTGGAGGATGGTGAGCTTGATTGCATTCATTATTATCCTGATGCTAAGTACGTAGGCACTATTGAAGATGATTTTGATTATGATATGCATGTTACTTTTTGTGATTGGGAAAATGATGATAATGCTACTTATGATCTTGAAAATCTTTTTGGTACCAACTCTCAAAGTGATGTTATGGGAAGCTCTAAGCTTGGGGATGATAGGATTGCAAGTCCTTTACCCATTAGTGATGTGGTAATTGATATTTCTTTTGCTAGTAAGAATAAAGACAACATGTTTACAAATATAGTTGCTAGCAATTATAATGCTCTTCTCTACTATGATGATGTTATAACTCCTATCTATAGTGATCATAAAGGTACCTATGACATAAGGAAAAATTATCCTTATGAAACTTGTCATAATCATGGAGGGAATTACTCCCTTGTTGAACACCATCTTCCTAATACACAATTAATCTATAGTGTTAAAGTTGTTTATGATAGTCCTACTCCCACTATTACCAATGAGAAAGATTATGCTTATGTGGAGAGTAAGAGTACCCTTTTGCATGTGGATCATGGTAACAATACTTTATGTGATTCTTATATTGTTGAGTTTATTCATGATTCTACTGGAAATTATTATGAGAAGGGAACATATTCTTATATATATTTCAATAATATCAAGTTCCCTCTCTTTATGTTGAAGGTTTTGAAGTTGCACTTATTTTTCCTTCCTATGCTAATATCTTTATGCTTCAATGAGTTATTCCTCTACAAGATCCCTTTGCATAGGAAGCATGTTAGACTTAAATGTGTTTGTTATTTGCTTCTTGATGCTCTCCTTTGTTCTTTAAATCTTATTCCTTATTCCTATGAGAGCATCATTAAAATCTTAAGCCTATCTTTATGGCTATAAAGAAAGAGCTCTAGGGAGACAACCCTTGTTATCTTTAGTTTGCGTTTTTACTTTTGTTCTTAGTGGTATTGATGATTGTTACTACTGTAGAAAAATCATTGTATCTTTATTTTCAAGCTTTGTGCCAAGTTATAGCCTCATATGACAAGGGAAGCGAAAGTTGTGACATGCTGTCCAGAAAACAGATTCTGTCTTCGTGACGGGAAAAATCGGATCAAATCACCAGTTCATCTTTTTGAGATGAATTGTTTACACAACGTGCTCTATACAATCGCGGAACTTTCGTATGTTCTGAGTTTTTTTATTAGAGTTGCAGAAGTACCCCAAAAAAATTCTCTACTACCTGCTGTCCTGTTTTTCACAAATTCTGCCACGTTTTATCTCTCCTTACTTTTGCAAACCTTAAGCTTGCTTTTTATTTGCAAAAACCTTTTGGCAATCTTGAGAAACAGTAGATTTTCAAGAATATCTTTATATCCAGTGGGGAAAAATTATTTTATTAAGGGTGCTAACCTCTCTAATCAGCTTATGACGAGTTATGTATGAAGGGAGTTTTCAAGTGTGCGATGGGAGATGATGAAAGAAGATTCGGGAGTGTCAAGCGCTGAAGCTTGGGGATGCCCCCATGCATCCCCAATAAATATTCAAGGAGACTCAAGCTTCTAAGCTTGGGGATGCCCCCGTGCATCCCCTTCTCCATCAACAATCATCAGTTCGTCCTTTGTCTCACTATATTTTTATCACTTTATGCGTTATGTGCTAAGCTTGGAGCGTCTCGCTCTTAGGTTTTATTTTTAGTTTTCTTTAGATTTTCTTGCTGCTCATAACAAGCCAGACCCCGTCTTACTTTGTGTGGGAGAGAAACACGCTCCACTTTCAAAATCTAGAACACATCATAGGATTTTTCATGCCTATCTTTTTGCTGTTGTGTGTTCTTTATCTTTTCGTAGCTACTGCCATGTTTAGTTTTAGTTTTAGTTTGTATTTAGCAAGAGCCTTGGCTTTTGTTTAGTTTGTTGCTGGAACTCTCTTTGTTTTTCATGTTTATCTTGTTAAGAGAGTTGGTTGTTGCACTGCGTTATGTCTTGTCTTGAAAGTAGGTAATTGAGGTTGCTATTTAATTTTAGTAGTAACTTGCAATAGTTTTGAGGTATTGATGTGAGTAATGTTTGAACTTTTGGTGTCAAGAGCTCTAGCCTATTAGTGATAGGTGTCGTATTTTGGGCAATCCGTGTTTATTTTCAAAACCTTCAAAACTAGTTGAGAACTCTAGCTACTAGATGGATCTCTACTCTTCTGAGGGGTCGGATATTAGAGTACACTCACGTACCATGAGTCGAGGATGCGCAAGGATAACCAAACCCCCATACACTCCTCCTCGTGGTACTTATCTCTTTGTGAACCTCCTCATTAGATTGAGAGTTACCGATAATAAGTGCATGAGTTCTTCGGACTAATGTAAGTATTGAAAGTTGACACTTCCATCTCCTCATATTTGCTAGCCTCTCTTGTGTTGTGCATTGCCTCCTTCTCACTCCGAGAGTTGGCGTCCACCTTCGCCGGTACACCCAAACCCTTGGCATGATACGCTCTGTCACCATAAACCTCCTTATATCTTTCCTCAAAACAACCACCATACCTACCAATGAAGGCATTTCCATAGCCTTTCCGAGATATATTGCCATGCAACATCCACCTCTTCATTACTTGATTTTCATGTCATACATGTTCCTGCTACACTGGCAGCGACATACATTGCATACATCATGATAGCTAAATCTTCTTTATGATTTGAGTACCTTGTAAAGTCTGGAAGATCTTCTTTATCCTCTTGTAAATTAGAGTGTTTGTAACGACCCGATTCACTAAGAATCCAATTCTCTATGCATCCTGTGGTAGTCCCTGGATCAATAGATGGCACCCATAGTACATGATGTAATATCAAGAATAAACCACATGTCATAAATATTACATCGAAGATCCAGTATTAAAACAAAGCATACCTTCATAGCTCAAGTTTAGCTTAGAAATAGAATACAACGGAAAACCAATAAAAGATTCGTGGCGTCCATCAACTCCACCGGCACAGTTGAGTATAGACATCGTAACCCTACATCGCATCACTTACTCGTCGTATACAATCCTGCAACACCGAAGGTTACAACCCGACAATGGGTTAGTACATCTGATTTGTACGGCAAGTCACACGAAAAAGGATATAACAGACCTATCGCTACATGCAAGGTAAGTCAAAGGAAGACTTATGGTTTTATTTTGCAGAAAGCTGATTTTTTCCTCAATCTACCTATTAGTCAAATTTTAGTTTATCTTACTACATAAGGTTGAATTGGGCTACACCAATTCCAACCCAAACCCTTTATTTAATCTTGCCCACTCAAGTTTTATTAAGGTGATTCATCTGTCAAGATCCTCCAGTAACAGTAATGCCTAGTAGCTCAAGGTTGTCCATAACCGGGGACACGGCTAATCATGATTAGTTTGTGCGCTCTGCAGAGGTTTGTACACTTTACCCACTGGACTCAACACGAAGATTGAGACGAAGTCTTTCACAAGAGGTCACCTACACCCAACGGCAAGCCGGTATACATATCAAAATCTACATCTGCTAGCTTTGCACGGGAGATGCTTCCTACAACGTACTCAACTAAGCCAGAGCCCATATGGACAGCAGATGTACATGGAACCTCCTAGTCACCAAGTATGTCTGATCTTTTTGAGCCTGGACGACGCCCACTTACGTTCAGAGGGTAGATACTATGACGTTCTTTATACCACCAATACCCTCCATTAGGGGTACAACCTGGTCTCACCTTAGATAAGGTACGAGCCCCCAGGAAGCACTCCCTGCCCGTCCAGAGGTGAATTCTATTTAAGGTTGCTAGTCAAGTCATTAAATCCTCACACAACTCAATGTATTCTCAAGCCAATCCCCGTCTACAAGCATAGCAATATTTAACAAACACGAACAAGGACGACAAAGAATACAGGATCAGATCATATGGCTATCCTACCAGGTTTTCAGCATAAGTATATATACTAGTCCTACACATGCATAGGGTGATAGATTGCTAAATGCATAATGAAAAATATAGGATGAGGTATGGTCAAAGTGTAACTTTCCTTATACATTCGATGAAGTTCTTCGCTCTCACTATCCAAATTACTCTACTCGTCACACTCCGATCAATCTATCGTAAAGGAAAGATACCACATAAGAAATCACGCCAAAAGGAACCAAAAGATCAACAAATCAAACACAATAAGGTTTAGCAACAAAAACAACTAGGCTCGACATTGTAAGGCCCGATATGCGGTACTGTTCCAGATGTAGATGTTTCCATCCAGATCCGGGGATGAAGCACATATCGGTCCCACCGCGACATATGACAATGCCATATGCCCCGGTTTTCCAACATGATATCACAACATTACAGCTACATGGATACCACATCTCATATAATCGGCATACAACTGCCTTAATACATTACATCAGCGGAAGGTACATGTCTGAGTACAGACTACAATCAAATTCCTAGCGGCAAAAATAAAACACACCATTCCCGTAACCACACGGGTCCAGGCTCTCCGCCGGGATCCGCCTAACTAGTCGTCGTCGAGTCTCCGCGAATGCGTCCAGAAGAAGAGTCGAGGTAGTAAACAAGTGCAGCGGCCGGTCAGGCAAAACATAAAAGGGAAAATAAAAGCAAGGGGTGAGAATATATCAAAAGTCTTGTAACTAACTTCTCACGGTAAGATGGGGGTAGTGGTGAGGTTGCAGACGCACTAGCAATATATGAGTGGCTAACGGTCTATTTAGGTAAGATGAGAACCAAGCAGTCGATGAGGAATCGCCTCCAACAAGTCTTGCTATCAACTACTTATGCAAGCATAACACCTATCCTATCCTTGTCCTCCTCTTCGCATCCCGACGAAGAAGAAGCAGTCAAGGCACACACACGTTGATCAAGTTATATTAAGATTATCTCAATTTTTGTTGTCTATGAACAAGGAGTAGGTCTCAAGTCGTCCATAACCGTGGACACAGCTTCTCGAAAAGATTTAACCCTGCAGGGGTGTACCAACTGCCCATTACAAAGCTCCGCACACATGCCCATCTCTCTCAGTTGCTACCCATCATAGGCAACCATTTTATGATTTTGTTCCGAGAGATCCGAAACGACATGTCCCTCTAACTAACAACGAACAAATCCGGGTGGCCCCCGGGGAGTCGACACCCAATCCAAAAGCCGACCACGCTCTCGGATCGGACTCTTCCGTCAGGCTAAGGTCGAGGTAACTGATCCCCTCACATGTGGGCATCCCTCTAGCTCACCAGTGTGGACCAACAGAGAAACCATGTCTCCGCTGGCCCAAGTTGTTTTAAAGGATGTCTGCTAGGAGCGACCCGACAAACATATATGCATGGTTTCAAATGGTAAATCAGCTTGGGCCACTTCTAGAAGTGTTTGAAGCTAGATAGGTAAGAAAAGGGGACCCCATAAAATCCCACACGCGGTTAGGCACGCTCAGTCTTAAAACCAATACCCGGAACTCGGATCCTAGGTGACTCAAATGGAACAAAGCGTCGGGGTGGGATAGCCTAGACCTTCCATCCTTCGTCGAATATAGTCAACATTATAATAATCATATCATCCACAATAAATATAATAGTGTGATAACCCAATCCAAGGAGTAACAGGGGAACAGTTGATAACATCCTAGCATGCATACTAAGCAGTGGCTGAGCAGCGAGCAATAGTATCCTAGCCGAACAAGGTTTGCTGGGATGTGGAGGACATGTCTGTTTGGGTTTATTTGAGAGGCATGAATATAGAGATGTAGGATCAAGCAATCGTTCTATCCTACACCTAGGCACGAGTGAGATGAAAATTATAAGCATGATATATGCTCCCCCTTACCTGATGAGAAGACGAAACCGAAGGTGAACTCGATCGCAAGCTCGCAACGTCTCCGAGAGGTACCCGCGGAAGCACACAAGAAGGAAACACTGGAAAAGGCAATCGACGAGCAAGCATCTATTACTACGAAGCAATCACGAGCAAACAACAACAAGATAGCAACACGAGACAACACACTACGACATCGTATCTATCGTCGGGAACGGTTACTAACAGGTTAAGTGGAGTACTCGTCACACACGACGATACCACACATTTAGTATGGTTCAAGTTGTTTAGCTACACAACATGAGCAAAGGTTGTTAACATGGCATCTCACTCAAGCATGGCATAGCATACAATCATGACAAGAGGTGAAGCATGAATTAAACTATCTATACTAGTCAAGTTAAGCGGGGCAAACTCCTAAACATGCTTATCACTATTTACCCCACGAAAATTATAATGTTTGGTACTGTTTTTCCCTAAACAATACTTTATTATTTTTATTAGCAAGCAAGATCAGCATAAACAAGATCTACACGCAATTCTAGTCAAGTTACATATAAAGAACATTTTAAACAGAGCAACGGTTAAAAAGTTATTAAAGAAACAATTTACGGTGGCAAGCAGTGTAAACAGCAGTTAAACATCATGTAAACAATCTCAAACATGTAAAAGGAGCATATTTTATTAATCTACACGGAAAACTAAGCAACTTTCGTGTTTAAAGCGTCGCGATCCGGGCTACCGTTAAAAATATACGCGCATCGCAAAGATCTAACGCAATCTGCCAATTAAATAAGCCCATAAGCAAAAAAAACATTATCGGGCCAAATCTGCTACTGTTGGGCCTAACCGGGGTGGGCACTACTTAACTAAGCAGCGCACCGAGCGCGAGATAGACTAACGGGTCGGCCCAGCTGGCAGAAAAATAAATAAAAGGAAACAATACAAAGGGGATGCCTCACTAGTGGGCCGAGCCCATGGAGGCGTGGGCGCTGGACCACCTTGGGACGAGGGGGAATGGGCCTCCTGGGGGCGCGCCGGCCCACGTGCGGGCGCAGCGGTTCATGCTGCGGGGCTCGACCCGACGAGCTCTCCATGCGGCGGCGGCATCCGTTGGCAGGAGCTCCGGCGAGGCTCGAGGGGTGGCGCAGGGGACAGGGAAGTGCCAGAGGCGTGGCCGCGGGTCAGGTCCGGTCGACGGGGTCGCCGGTGGGGTGTGGGACGGCCGCGGCGAGGAGGCGTCGGGGCGGCTGGTCCTTGGTGGCGGATCCGGGCGGGCATGAGGAGGCCGGCGACCATGGCTTCCTGCACACGGAGAGGGCGAGGGAGTTGAGGGAGAGGAGGAGGTGAGGCGCGGCGGCGGGGTGCTGCTCACCGGAGGCGGCGACTGTCGGCGTTGGGCGACGACGAGGAGCTCCACGGGGCTTCGGGGCTGGATCCGGTGTGATGACGTGGCACCCCCTGGGCCGCCGGATCGCGAGATCTGACGGTCCAGACGGTCTGGAGGGGTAGTTTTCAGATCTGGGACTAGGGTTGACGAAAATGGAACTAATGTGAGGGGGGTGGCTGAAATTTTTGGGTAGGGAAAACTTAGAAAGGGGTGGGAGAGTGGTGGTGTTTATATAGCCCAGGTGGCTGGCAGTTTGCAAAAACATCCCCAGTTTTCCTCTCGCGTGCGCGATGTTTACGTTTCGGATCGCCGAGGGTCCGCATGACCTCCGATTTGGGTAAAACTTCGAACTGCGCGATCAGCGCGTCGAGCCGGCGACGTTCACCTCGCACTGGAACCGTTCCGAGAACACTTTCCGGCGCGCTATAAAAATATCCCGTTTACTTATTAAACGGGGTTTTCGTTCCTTTGGCTACGGCTGGTCTTGTGCTGGTTTTCGCGATGGTGATCGGGTGAAACCTGGTGTCACAAAGGTCGAGTGTCAGGGTGGCAAGGGTCGGTCTCCGTCTGATACGAGATAAGAGGGGGGGGGGGATAATCGCCGATCGATAAATCGGGGATGCAAACACCGCAAACAAATCAGACAATCAAACATTCACACCGAAAACAAAATTTATAATTTTTGTGAAATCTGGGCTGTTACAGACATGGTACAAGTGTCGATGTGCTCGAAGGTGATAGGTGAAACATGAACTTGAGAGAGTCAATGGATAAAGAATTGTTGATATAAAAGGTTATGACCAAAGGCATTATGAAGTCAAGGTGAACATCATGCCCATATGAAAAGTGTGTGGATATGGCCGATAGGATGTTTGAAACGATCCAATATGCAAAAGGAATCACGGGAAACGGAATACTACAACACGAGTCATAGCAGGTTGAAGTTTGAATTAAATTTAAACTCAAACAAATCAAAAAGTATTTGAATATGGTGTATAGATGATGTGAACAGAAAGTATATGACATGAGTGATCCAACGCAAAAAGAATTAATCAAATTGGATCAACGGTATAAAAGATACGGCATCCGGAAGTTTGAATTCAAATTCAAATATGTGCAAAAGTGTGGAAACTTAAATTTATGATAAACTACAGATCACTACGAAAGTGTAGGAAAAAGTATCACTTAAAACCGACTTACGGTTTAGAAGATACGGCTACGGAGATTATAGCGTGCGAACTGTGAAAAAGGGCTCATCCGTGAATAAAATAATTACTTCATCACGGATAGGTCCTTGCTGCTACGGAGAGAACGACGTTCGCTTTGGGCTTTAACGATTGAACGCTCGCTGAATAAGGAATCGGCCCGAGGTGGTTAACCAGAGTAAAAACCGGATAAAACTGAATTAGCCGAACGGTTTTTCTTTAAAAAAAACCTAACTGCAGATCTGATCTGGGCCGTTGGCCTCAGATCCAACGGTGAAGGAGCTCACCGGCGTAACCGGCGGCGGCTTCAAGTACGACGACGGCTCGGGCGGTGTGGTGGCGCGGTGCACGGTGACGGATCAGGGCGTCGCGCGGGGCGCTCCTGCAGTGGCGGCTGGTGGCGCAGATGGCGGTCACGGGCACGGGCACGACCGGGTGTGTGCGACGCGGTCCCCGGCGGGAGTGGCATAGGCGGCCGGCGTCGGTCGGTCGGCCCATGCAGCTGCTCCGGGGCAGAGGGGCACGAAAAGGCGCGGCGAGGCGCGAGTGCGGTGCATCCGCGGGCAGGGGCGGACGGAGCAGGTCCAGCGGTGGCCTTCCCCGGCGGCGAACTTGCGGTGCGAAATCCGGCGAACTCGGCGCGACGGATATGAATTGGAAGAGCTCGAAAATTTCCAAAAATTGGGGAAGTTTGAGGTGGGGAAAATTTATATGCAAGTTATCTTGCAAAAGGGGCAAGATTCTATCGAAAATCGCGAGAAACTCGGAATTCCTGCGAAGGCCGTGATGAACACGGCGGAGCTCGGGGATGACATGTGGGCCCGGGCTGTCAGCCTCAGAGAGAAAAGAAAACCAAAAATAAAGAGAAAAAGAAAAGGCAGCGGCTTAATGGGTTGGCCCGGGTAGCGCGGCGGTGCTTTGCTGCGCTCGTGGGCGAGAAGAAAAGAACTGGGCTCGGTGGGCCGCAGTGGCTCTTTTTTTTCTCTTTTCTCTGAACTTCAAAAAAAATTTATAAATAAAAAAATATCAGAAAAATACAAGGTAAATTTCTAAATTCATCAAATAATCCATAGAAAATTATGCAATTAAAATATTGACCAAAATGATAAATAACAATAATGGCATTTTCCAATGACTTTATTTAGTTATAAAATATTTGAAAAATCAACAGAATGTCAAATAACTATTTAAATAATTTCCACTCAATCTTTCTGAAGAAGCCATTTTATCTTCTCTCAAATTATTATTATTTTTGAATGGAAAATTATCTAAATAACTCCAATAAAAATAAAAATGACATTTAAAACATTTCCAATCTTTCTTTTATATTGAAGAAGTCATATTACCCTCTCTCATTTTAATTCATTGGATATGGTTTAAATATTAAATTACAAAACACTAATGAATGAATATTAGGGAAAGTCGTTTTATTCCCTCTCATTTTAATATTCAGTTAAACTCCAAAATTTTTAGATCCTAGTGAAAAACAAACATATCATGCAAACAAACATTATTATTTAATTTATTAACATTCCAAAATTTAGAAAATTTTGGGATGTTACAGTGTTGCCCTTAAGTGAGGAAAAGATCCCAAAGTAGACAAAATAAAAGATCCCAAAGTAGGCAAAATAAAAGATCCCAAAGAGGACAACTGAGAGTAAAATAGAAAGAGCAATTGAGGCCACCAAAAAATACAAAAAATAGAAAAAAGAGAAAAAGAAATAAAAAGAGAGAAAGGGGCAACACTACTATCCTTTTGAAAGATCCACACTAGTACTCCCTCTTATCCTTGTACTCCATAGAGATGATCATTTATGCATATAGCTATGTGGGGACCTTCACAATATAGAACTTGGCTTGCATATTCCAAGGATGAGCCACCTCAAAAGAGCTCTATGTCTTCATGAGCGAGCAAGTTGGATGCACCCCCACTAATTCCATTGGAGAGCTCTTATTAGCTCATATGTGCATCCGTTCCGTGGCAATTGTAACAACCCAAGAGCAATTCTTGTAATCATCATGGAATTTTTCTTTGTCATGTGACTTCCAAACTTGACATGGTGCTAGATGTTGCAAATTCATGTGATGATTTTAAATGCCAAGAAGTTTTGAGTTCATTTGATTTTCTTTTGAATTCAAACAAAGAGGTTCAAGAAGGGTGTTTGAGGATTTTTCTATGTTGCATGTATGCTCCCCTTGACCCCAAACTTGGCATAGCCATTTATTTTCCCTTCCCAAGTGTTTTCAAACCCTTGCTCCATTTTTTCCAACTATAAAAATGTGGGCCATAGTTCAATATAGTTTGAATTTCAAAAATGGCTCCACATTTTAGTTGCTCCAAAAACGGCCTAACCAATTTTACAAATTGGCGAATATTGCAAGGATTCCAAAACATATTTATATATGTTTTCCTCTTTTGTCTTTTTCTCTGGAATATTTTGGGAGTTTTCTGTTATTTGTTTAATTGGAAAACCCCCTTCTCATTTGTTTTTCTGGAGAAAGGTGGAATAGGCCCAGCCCAGCCGGGCCAGCGCCACTTGGGCTCGAGCCCAACTTCACGAACCGGTATGCGGGGCGCGTATCAACCGTTCGATCTCCATCGTGCGGCCCTTGTGTTTCTTATTTCCAGCGTGGAGAGGTCCCCTCCTTACTCCTCTCTCACGCCGGAGAGCCACGGAGGCACCGACCGTCGACGTGGCCGGGAGGGCCTCCCCTTTATAAGCAGGACCTCGCCCCGACCCCCGAACCCTAGCCAAGCCATTCCATCCCCCCAATTTCTCCGCCGCCGCCCTCCTTCGACCGCTCCGTCCTCCCCTGTTTCGCCGGTGAGACCCCAAAATTCGCTGCCGTTATGCGTCGTCGTTGAGCTAGCACTCGAGCGCACCGTCCTGTTGCACGTCTTCACCGTCTCCACCCTGCAAGAACGGGAGAGGCGCCGCGAATCTTCCCCGAGCCAACGTCCTTCGCCGCGGGGTTCTTCTTCCTGGTCGACGGTGGCATCATCTCCTTCCTCTCCCGATCAGTCGAGGTCGCCCCTGAGCCCACCAAGGTGAGTTGAGGCCAGCCCCGTGTTCTTGCGCGCCAGATCCCGTAGGCTGCCCGCGTTTTCCTTCCGTTCTGTCCGCGATCGCCGTCGTAGCCGAGCAGACCGTGGCCACCGTGGCCATGGCGCGTCCTATATGTGCGCGGACGTGCTCTGTGAGCGTCCAGAGCATGCCGGTGGCAGCCAAGGCGATGCCTTTAGCCGCTCGCACTCAATGTCCTGGCTGCCGCTGCCTGAACCGAGAAGCAGAGTTGCGCCGCCCCGTTTCCCGGCGAGGCTAGCATCTCCTTCGAGGCGAACCCCGGCCAGCACCCGGCGTCTAGGTGCTCGTGGATGAACCGTCAAGTGTCCCCGCAGGTCGGGCGAGTCGCCGGAGTCCTGGATCCACGTCCCGCGTCGACTGAATTCATCGGCGGCGTGGATCTTTGAAGCTGCAGGTTCTGTCGCCCCCGTGCTGAACCCGGTGATCCTGAGCTCCCACCGTGGCCTCTCCGCCGCAGAGGGCTTCCCCCTCGTGTAGCTGGAGGTGCCGGCAATAGATCCCGCGTAGCCGTTGCGTCGCCGGCGTCGTGTGCTCGAGCAGGGCCTCGCCGCAAGTGCTCGTCGTTGCCGGTTTGCTGCTGTCTATTTTTCTTCAGTTAGCAGTGGGCATATAGCGCACCTAGGCTGTGTCCGGATTCAGTTCAGATGAAGAGCAGTGGTGCAGTGGCAGGGGGCAGGTGGAGTTGGGCGTCGACGCGGGTTCGAACCCCGTTGGGCGCAAAACGCCCCCATTTTTTTGGAATTAGATTGGAGGCTGACAGCCCTGGCCCTCTTTCCAGTGGATGCCAGGCTAGCAGGTGCCGCTGGGCTTGGCCCAGCTAGCCCTCTCCGCAAGCCACCAGCCCAGTTGGGCTAGGGGGCACCCGAGGGTGGCCCAAGTGGCCTGTCCTCTGCTTTTTTCTCTGTTTCCCTTTTCCTTTTATTCAAATTCAAATCCTTTTGGATTTTTGTTTCTTTTTGAATTCAAATGCTTGGGCACATGCCATATATCAAAATGGGGTAGAAAAATCCACTGGTCAGCATGGTCACCTCTGTTTTTGTGTTTGAGCAACATAAAAATGATGACAAAAGTGGAGGGAGTTGTACCCACATGTGATCATGCCATGGTGGACTTTATCTTGCTTCATTCCATTTTGTTGCCCATGTCTTGGTGCATAGCACATTTTGGAGCATGTTGAACTTCTCTAGTCATGGGTGTTAATCATGGGTGGAGTTACAAGTGTTAAACATGCATGTTGCAATTGCACCACCCCCATCCATGTTTTGCCCCTTTGCCACCCTTGATCTTGCATGGGCCCCACAAGTTGGCACCCCCAAGAAATCCCCTTATTATGCTTCATCTTGCCACATGGCTCAATCATCTTGCACCCCCATGTGGCCTTCCTATGATACTTCTTTGGTGTCAATTTCACCGACACTTCTCCGACTCCGGAATCGATAGATTTATTTCACGATGCTTATTATTGTTAACTTGTTGTTATTGTTTTATGCCATGTCATGTTGCCATGTCACTTATACCAAAGTTAAGGCTATGACCAAAGCCATGAAATATTAATAATTGCATATGGAGTTTGTTGACGTGTCGTCAACACCTTCATTTAAATTTGACTAGTTAGGGTCACACCATGCCTATTAAACTTGATCATCCCATCCATGCGTGAGCATTTTGATCTCGATGTTTACTTGTGTGCTTTCCTTGCCGGTACCTTACGTTAGCACCTGAGACTGCCGAGGAGACTTTCGTGGAGATTTCCGTCACCGAGCCCGAGGACCCTGCTATGTCTGCTCCGTCGACTGATTACCCAGGAAAGGGGGTTTATATATCATTCTTTATAGCTTTCAGCTCGCTTTCCTAGCTGTATTTAGAACGGTTGCTTGATCCTACCATCATATACTTTTGCCTCTCAATTAAACCCAAACAGCCATGCCCCCACATCCTAGCAAAACCTTGTTTGGCTATGTATCTTGCTTGCTTAACCATTGCTTAGTATGTGTAGGCCCTTAACCTGTTGCTTATAACCATTGATGCTTGGTGGAATATCATGCTATTATCAGAAATTGGTTGATATTTATTATTATGATGTTAATTTATATTTGACGAAGGATGGGAGACCGGGCTGTTCCCGCCGGGTGTTTTGTTCCATTCGAGTCACCTAGGTGCCGAGTTCTGGGTATTGTGTTTCTTGACGAGCGTGCCTAATCGTGTGTGGGACTCTATGGGGTCCCCTTGTCTTACCTACCTAGCTTCAAACAGTTCTAGTGGTGGCCCAAGCTGATTTTACTATTTGCAAACGTGTGTGTGCTTGGTTGGTACCCCAACAGTTTTTGAAACAACCCGGACCAGCGGATACATAGTTCCTCTTGTTGGTCCACACAGGTGAGCTAGGGAAGTCCCCTGCTGTTCAGGTGAGACTAAACCCTACCTTAGCCATACGGTAGAGACCGATTCGAGAGCGCTGCCGGCTTTTGAGTTGGATGTCGACTCACCGGGGGCCACCTGGAATTGTGCGTTGTTAGTTAGAGGGACTCTGACGTACCGGAGTATCAGGCGTTTACCCAGCCAAGTGGAAACCGGGCGTACATGCGAAGCCTATGATGGGCAGTTGGTACACCCCTGCAGGGTTAAATCTTTACGAAAAGCCGTGTCCACGGTTATGGAAGACTTGAGACCTACTCCTTGTTCATAGAATAACATCAACTTATTCATGCTTTAAAAGTTGCCAACGTGTGAGTTGCCTTGATTGCTCTTCTTCGTCCGGGGCGACAAAGAGGGGACAAGGTTGTGTTATGTTTTGCGTAAGTAGATGGATAGATGACTTACGACACGTTGTCAACGAATTCTTGGATCTTCCCTTACTCTAATAGTTCGTTAGCCTCTCATATATGCTAGTGCGGCTGCAACCTTAACCACTACCTTTCCTTACCGTGAGAAGTTAGTTATACCGTATTGATATATTCTCACCTCTTTCTTTTCATTTCCCTTTTATTGTTTTGCCTGATCGGCCACTGCAGTTGATTACTACCTCAACCCGAGCACTAGACGTTACTTCGTGGAGGTGCCACCGGAGGAGGACGACGAGGAGGACTTCGCCCAGTAGATCCTATAGTTGGGTTCCGACGTTCCATGGGTGGACTTGTTTATGTGCAACCCTCTCTAGGGCCATTTGTATTTTGACCGTACTCGGTCGTGTTTGTCTTCCGCATGATGTCATGATGTACTGTTGGATCTTATGATCTCTGAGATGATGTAATAATACAAGTGGCAAGTGTATGCCCTGGACCTTATATATATTTATGTCTTAGTTGTTCATGCTTCATTTAACTGTTGTCGAGAATCTGATAGCGATACGAGTGCGAGTATCTCATGTGGGACGCGAAAGCGACTAACTCGAGATAGTACCACATCGGGGGCCTTACGACTTGGTATCGGAGCAGGACTGACTGTAGGACCCCTTACTGGCCGAAGTCGAGTCTAGAAACTATTTTGTAGTTACTAAGGAAAATCAGAGAGTAGGAACTCTTTCTTTTTCTTCTTACCCCACCCTCCCACCCCTTTTTTCCGTGAGGAAGTGAAACGCAGTTTTCTCTCTGCAACTTATCCTTTCAAAACAAATCTAGGTTCTCGTTTACATGAGGCTCCGATTCCTCTATAATTTTTTGCTAGCGACGAGAAGGGTTTGCGTACATTGAGAACACTGAGCCGCCACTTGGGGTTAACAGCTCCACCTCGCTTACGGCGTACCTCAGGTGAAACTCCTATACTTTGATGGTTGGCATCCTTCGGATGTGGTTCCTCCCCCTATAGGAGACCACTTTGGCGGGCCGCTCAGGGCAGATGTCTCAACGTTCAGGTCTTCAACCACTTGTATATATTGTTGTGTGCTCGCTAGCAGATTATTATCTTAGATTCAGATGATCTCAGTTTGGTGATTCAAGTAGCACCTAGCTTTCGGACTTTCTGGGTTAACCTTGGTGGATATTCTGCTTTCGACTCCCTCATACCTCGTGAGGAAGTTTTGTTGTCAATATTGCTTTATTTTCTGGTTTCATCAATATTTTCTACCATGTTCTCATAAGTGTTCCTGTATATAGGATGCCAAGAGGGAACATGCCGCTGCCGGAGAACCCTATCCTTGGGGAGGCTGTGGCCGAAGTGGCTCAGGGCACAGCTGCGATCTTGCAGATGCTCCAGAACCAGACTGCCCAGAGGAGTGATTGACCACAACACACGACTTTGCAGCAGTTCCTTGCTATCAACCCCCCAGGTTCTCAGAGGCCCGAGACCTGCTGGAAGCGGACGATTGGATAGCAGAGATCAAGAAGCACTTCAATGCAAACACCGTCAGGCCAGCCGACTACGTCACCTTCGCCTCCTTCCAGCTTCAGGGTGCAGTAGCCAGCTGGTACGATACCTACAAGGCCAACAAAGGCGATGTTGTGATCACGTGGGGGGACTTCATTACAGACTTCAGAGCATCGCATATTCCGAGTGGCTTGATGGACAGGAAGCGAGAGGAGTTGTTGGCTCTGAGACAGGGTGAGAGGTCAGTTCAGGAGTACAACCTGGCCTTCGTCAGGCTCGCTAAGTACGCTCCTGAGGAGGTCTCCACAGAGGCCAAGCGGATTGCCAGGTTCCGTGGGGGTCTTAGCACAGAGATCAAGTATGCACTCACCCAGTGCTACCCTACACTGTTCTCGCAGTTCATCGATTCAGCTATCCGCCAGGAGTCAGCCAGAGCAGAGTGGGATGCAGACAGAAAGCGCCAGAGAGAGTACATCTCCGTAGTGATGGTCCACAAGAAGGCAAAGACTTGGGTCACATAGGCGCCACCACAGAGGCAACAATTCCAGCCGAGGAGGCAGTTGTCCGCACTTTTCCCCGCCCTCCCGTCCCAGTTCAGCAGGCCCCTCGCTCTACACCACCACATGCGAGGCCACGCAGGCCGCAGTCCTAGCCCAGGTCAGGCGTGATCTGCTACAAGTGTGGAGAGCCGGGGCACACTTCTCCCAAGTGCACCGATCCATGCTATGCTCGGCTCCCACCGCCCCCACCTCGCTCTACTCCGAGCACTGCGATGGTGAGGGCACAACCACGTGCAGTTCGGGTGAACAACGTGATGATGGCAGATGCTCAGCAATCTTCTGAGATTGTGATTGGTAGGTTGCTTGTTTGTTCTGTTCCTGTGACAGATTTTTTCGATTCTGGAGCTTCTCATTCCTTCATTTCCAAGTCCTTCGCTCAGCAATTCGATTTCCAGGCAGAGGTGATGCCTTCGCCTTTGGCCATCTCTACCCCGGGTTGTAAGTTCAGTTCATCTGTCAGAGTTCCGAGTGTTCACATTCAGATTCAGGGTCTCCCTTTCTCCACTTCCTTGATCTTGCTTCCGCGTTCCGACATTGATTTCATCTTGGACATGGATTGGCTTTTGCAGCACAAGGCCAACATTGATTGTCTGACCAGATCCGTGAAGTTGACACATGATTCAGGCGCAGAAATCTTGTACACTTGTGGCTCAATGGCAGGAGCAACACAGTTGTATACCCTGAATGCAGGAGTCGCACCTTTGCTCGAAGAAGTCAAAGTTGTCTGTGAGTTCCCAGACGTCTTTCCAAAGGAGTTGCCAAGAATTCCCCCAGTTCGAGCTATTGAGTTCGTTATTGCGTAAGAGCCTGGTACTCAACCGATTTCATGGCATCCATATAAGATGTGTTCGAAGGAGTTGATTGAGCTCAAGAAGAAGTTGACAGAGTTGGAGGCAGGCGGTTTTATCTGCGCGAGCAATTCCCCTTGGGGTGCACCAGCTTTGATTGTCCAGAAGAAAGATGGGACTATGTAACAGCCCAGTTTTCAAAAAAATTAAAAACCTTGTTTTCGGTGTGAATTGTTTGATTGTCTGATTTGTTTGCGGTGTTTGCATCCCCGATTTATCGATCGGCGATTATTTCCCCCCCTCTTATCTCGTATCGGACGGAGACCGACCCTGGCCACCTCGACACTCGACCTTTGCGACACCGGGTTTCACCCGATCACCGTCGCGAAAACCGCACGAGACCAGCCGCAACCAACGAAACGAAAAACCCCGTTTAATAATTAAACGGGTTATTTTTATAGCGCGCCGGAAAGTGTTTTCGGAACGGTTCCAGCACGAGGTGAACGCCTCCGGATCGACGCACTGATCGCGCAGTTCGAAGTTTTACCCGAATCGGAGGTCCTGCGGACCCCCGGCGGTCAGAAACGTGAGCACCGTGCGCACGAGATAAAAACCGGGGATGTTTTTGCAAACTGCCAGCCACCGGGGCTATATAAAGACCACCACACTCCCACCCCTCTCTAGGGTTTCCCTAGTCCAAAAATTCAGCCACACCCCCAGTTTTGCCCCCAATTTTGCCCAATAGCCCTTTTTTCGCGAAACCCTAGCTTCCCTCTGATCCAGACCGTCAGATCTGGGATCTGACGGCCCAGATCTGGCCAACTTCTCTCCTCTCTCTCTCCTCTCCACCTCCCTCCTCCTCCCATGGCCGAGCCCTCCACGCCGATCCGTCCCCGCCGCCTCGCCGTTGCACTCCGGCCTGCGAGCCACTGCAGTCCGGCGAAGGTGCCCCGCAGCAGGTCGCCGCCCCCGCGCCACCCTCTTCTCTCCCCTGCTCCTTCTCTCACCTCCCTGCTCTCCGTCTCGCACGCAGGGGCCGCCATGGCCGCCGGAGCTCGAAGCTCGCCTCGACAGCCGCTGTCACGCCCGAAGCCGGCCACCTCGTCTCCTGGATCCAGCAATTTTCCCGCCGCCCGTCGCAGTCCTTGCTCCGGCGAGGTCAAGAGCTGCACCGCCCCCTCCTCTCCTTCTTGCTCCTCTCCTCCTCTCCCTCATCTCACCTCCTTCTCTGTCCCAGCTAGAAGACTGCGCCGTGCCAGCCATGGAACCGCCCGAAGAACCCCGCCATGGCCGCCAGAGGGAGCAACCTCCGTTCCCCTCTGCCTCCAGCGCCGATCGCCGCCAGGACCAGGCGGGTCCCGCCGCCCTCGGCCTCGCCCGCGGATCCGCCGCTCGTTCCGCCCCTCCGCCTCGCTCCGGTGGCCGGAGCGCCGCCGCCGGTGGCCTCGGACGGGAACGAGCAGGAGAGCTCGGCCTCCCCGAACGAGCCGCCCGTGCCCTCCCGCGTGGGCTGCTGCCAATTGGGCCGGCCTAGGCTCCAGCGGCCATGGCCCAGCTCGCCCCAAGCGGCCTGCCAGCCCCTCTCCAGCCAGCCAGGCCTCATGGGCCACGGCCCAACTGGCGAGGCGCCCGTTTTTTTTTCTTTTTTTGTATTTCTTTTTTTTCTGTTGGGCCCAGTAGATTCGGCCCGTTTAGCTTTTTTTTTCTGTTCTGCTAGTTTTTTTTATTAAAACTGGCAGATTGTATTAGGATTTTTGCAGTGCCCGTATCTTTTTGCTCGTAGCTCGGATCGCGATGCGTAAAATATGAAACTTGCTTAGAATTGTGTCTAGTTTAATAATTTGTGCTCCTTTGCCATGTTTGAGCTTGTTTACATGCTGTTTACCTGCTATTTACAACTGCTTGCCACTGTAAACTTTTATTGCAATAACTTTTTAACTGTTGCTCCGTTTAAAATGTTCTTTATATGTAACTTGACTAGAATTGCATGTAGATATTGTTTATGCTGCTCTTGCTTGCTAATAAAAATAATAAAATATTGTTTAGGGAAGAACAGTACCAAATGCAATATTTATCGTGGGGTCCGCAATAGCTGTCATGTCTAGGTTTTACCCCCACTTAAAATGACTAGATTAGATAGTTTACTTGTGCTTCACCTTTTGCTATGCTTGTTTGATATGCCATGATTGAGTGAGTTGCCATGTTAACAACCTTTTGCTCACCTTGTGTAGCTAAACAACTTGAACCACCGTAAACGTGCGGTATCGTCGTGTGTGACGAGTACTTCACCGAACGTGTTAGTAACCGCTCTCGACGGTAGGTGCGATGTCTCGTGTTGCTTTTTTGTTGATGCTTGCTCGTGTTTGCCTTGTAGTAATAGATGCTTGCTCGTTGATTGCTTTCCAGTGTTTACCGTCTTGTGTGCTTCCGCGGGTACTTCTCGGAGACGATGCGAGATTGCGATCGGCTACACCTTCGGAACCCGACTTATCAACAGGAAAGGACTATACATTACTTATGATCCATTCTATTTCAACCAGCGGTTTTCATGCTAGTCTAGGTTAGGTTCGATGTTTGATCCTACCACATGTTTACAACCTTTTTCAAACCGATACAGCCATGTCCCCTCCCAGCAAACTTTGTACTGCTATGTTACTATTGCTCGTTGCTTAGCCCTTGCTTAGTATGCATGCTTAGGATGCTACGATGTTACCTCCTGTTACTCCTTGGTTTGGGATATCACATTATTATAATATTGTTGTTGATGATATGATTATTATAATGTTGACTATATTCGACGAAGGATGGAAGGTCTAGGCTATCCCGCCCCGACACTTTGTTCCATTCGAGTCACCTAGGACCCGAGTTCCGGGTATTGGTTTTGAGACTGAGTGTGCCTAACCGCGTGTGGGATTTTATGGTGTCCCCTTTGCTTACCTATCTAGCTCCGAACATTTCTAGTGGTGGCCCGAGCTGATTTACCATTTGAAACCCTGTGTGTGTGCTTGGTGGATCCCCTCGCAATTTTTAAACAACCCGGACCAGCGGAGACATGGTTTCCCTGTTGGTCCACCTTTGACCGGCGAGGGCCCGAGGCCTCACGTGAGGCGTCTCGGTAAACCAAACCCTGTTGAGACGGAAGAGTCCGATCCGAGAGCGTGGCCAGCTTTTGGATTGGGTGTCGACTCCCCGGGGGCCACCCGGATTTGTTTGTTGTTAGTTAGAGGGACCTGTCGTTTCGGATCTCTTGGAACTAAATCATAAAATGGTTGCCTGTGATGGGTAGCAACTGAGAGTGATGGACGTGCGTGCGGAGCCTCGTAATGGGCAGTTGATACACCCCTGCAGGGCTAAATCTTTTCGAGAAGCCGTGTCCACGGTTATGGACGACTTGAGACCTACTCCTTGTTCATAGACAACAACAACTGAGATAATCTTAATATAACTTGATCAACGTGTGTGTGCCTTGACTGCTTCTTCTTCGTCGGGATACGAAGAGGAGGACAAGGATAGGATAGGTGTTATGTTTGCGTAGTAGGTGGATAGCAGACTTGTTGGAGGCGATTCCTCATCGAATGCTTGGCTTCTTATCTTACTCTCTAGATCGTTAGCCACTTCATAAATGCTAGTGCGGCAACAACCTCACCACTTACCCCATCCTTACCGTAAACTACTAGTTGTCCTAGAATGACGAGTGATGAAGTCCTTGCTGGGTCAGTTGACCACTACAATTGGATGCTGAGTACTTCTGTACTCATGATACTACCCCCAAACTCTTTTCAGGGTTCTGATCGACAACAGGTATGGTGATCGACGTTTCACGTGGAGACTCGACGACGACTAGTTAGGAGGATCCCGGCGGAGGGCCTCGACCCGTGTGGTTATGGGACCGATGTTTTTCTCTTTGCCACTAGGCATTTGCTTGTAGTCTGTACTCAGACATGTACCTTCCGCTGTTGTATTGTATTTGAGGCAGTTGTATGCCGATTGTATGAGATGTTGTATCCTTGTATCTGTAATGTTGTGATATCATGTTGGAAATCCGGGGCATATGACTCCGTCATATGTCGCGGTGGGACCGATATGTGCTTCGTCCCCGGATCTGGATGGAAACATCTAGATTTGGAACAGTACCGCATATCGGGCCTTACAACTTGGTATCAGAGCCTTACCGACCGTAGGATCCCCTCTCTGGCCGAAGTCGAGTCTAGACAAAAATTATTTTGTAGTTACTAAGTTAGTTATCGGAGAGTAGGAATCTTTTTACTCCTTACCCTTGCTCTGGTCAGGACAAGTGTCGCAAGTGTTTTATTCTCGCCTTATCCCCTTTCAAACTCTAGGATCTCGAGTGTATGGAGTTTCGAAATCGTTACAATGCCTTGCTTGCAGCGTATTGTCTCGATTCCGAGCTCAGGTGGGATTTCCTATAGTACCTTTAGCTTCTCCGGTTTCGGATATCATCTGGGTCATCCATTGCCATCCCTCCTTTACCGGTGTTTTTCCTACTTGCGTCGAAAATCACTATCCCTTGATCTGGTATTCGCGATCGTTCTTCCTTTTGACACCGACGGTTTCGTAATCTCGACGATGTTGTCTCTGTGCGGAAATTTTATCTCGACGGAAGTTCGACGTCGACATGGAGCAGAGTCCCTTGTTGGTGGTGTTGAAGATCGTCGATTCTCTTCTTTCCCCCTTCCCCTCTCCTCCGGATCGTCCTGGATCTCGGGACGAGATCCCTTGTTGGTGGTGTTTTATTGTAACAGCCCAGTTTTCACAAAAATTAAAAACCTTGTTTTCCGGGTGAATTGTTTGATTGTCTGATTTGTTTGCGGTGTTTGCATCCCCGATTTATCGATCGGCGATTATTTTTCCCCCTCTTATCTCGT
Organism: Bromus sterilis; assembly: GCA_950022295.1. Taxonomy (NCBI): domain Eukaryota; kingdom Viridiplantae; phylum Streptophyta; class Magnoliopsida; order Poales; family Poaceae; genus Bromus; species Bromus sterilis. The sequence goes on from OX465597.1 coordinate 171,987,922, forward strand.
ATCGGACGGAGACCGACCCTGGCCACCTCGACACTCGACCTTTGCGACACCGGGTTTCACCCGATCACCGTCGCGAAAACCGCACGAGACCAGCCGCAACCAACGGAACGAAAAACCCCGTTTAATAATTAAACGGGTTATTTTTATAGCTCGCCGGAAAGTGTTTTCGGAACGGTTCCAGCGCGGGGTGAACGCCTTCGGCTCGACGCGCTGATCGCGCAGTTCAAAGTTTTACCCGAATCGGAGGTCCTGCGGACCCCCTGCGGTCAGAAACGTGAGCACCGTGCGCGCGAGATAAAAACCGGGGATGTTTTTGCAAACTGCCAGCCACCGGGGCTATATAAAGACCACCACACTCCCACCCCTCTCTAGGGTTTCCCTAGTCTAAAAATGCAGCCACACCCCCAGTTTTGCCCCCAATTTTGCCCAATAGCCCTTTTTTCGCGAAACCCTAGCTTCCCTCTGATCCAGACCGTCAGATCTGGGATCTGACGGCCCAGATCTGGCCAACTTCTCTCCTTTCTCTCTCCTCTCCACCTCCCTCCTCCTCCCATGGCCGAGCCCTCCACGCCGATCCGTCCCCGCCGCCTCGCCGTTGCACTCCGGCCGGCGAGCCACTGCAGTCCGGCGAAGGTGCCCCGCAGCAGGTCGCCGCCCCCGCGCCACCCTCTTCTCTCCCCTGCTCCTTCTCTCACCTCCCTGCTCTCCGTCTCGCACGCAGGGGCCTCCATGGCCGCCGGAGCTCGAAGCTCGCCTCGACAGCCGCTGTCACGCCCGAAGCCGGCCACCTCGTCTCCTGGATCCAGCAATTTGCCCGCCGCCCGTCGCAGTCCTTGCTCCGGCGAGGTCCAGTGCTGCACCGCCCCCTCTTCTCCTTCTTGCTCGTCTCCTCCTCTCCCTCATCTCACCTCCTTCTCTGTCCCAGCTAGAAGAGTGCGCCGTGCCCGCCATGGAACCGCCCGAAGAACCCCTCCATGGCCGCCCGAGGGAGCAGCCGCCGTTCCCCTCCGCCTCCAGCGCCGATCGCCGCCAGGACCAGGCGGGTCCCGCCGCCCTCTGCCTCGCCCGCGGATCCGCCGCTCGTTCCGCCCCTCCGCCTCGCTCCGGTGGCCGGAGCGCCGCCGCCGGTGTCCTCGGACGGGAACGAGCAGGAGAGCTCGGCCTCCCCGAACGAGCCGCCCGTGCCCTCCCGCGTGGGTTGCTGCCAACTGGGCCGGCCTAGGCTCCAGCGGCCACGGCCCAGCTCGCCCCAAGCGGCCTGCCAGCCCCTCTCCAGCCAGCCAGGCCTCATGGGCCACGGCCCAACTGGTGAGGCGCCCGTTTTTTTTCCTTTTTTGTAATTTCTTTTTTTTTTCTGTTGGGCCCAGTAGATTCGGCCCGTTTAGCTTTTTTTCTGTTCTGCTCGTATTTTTTATTAAAACTGGCAGATTGTATTAGGATTTTTGCAGTGCCCGTATCTTTTTGCTCGTAGCTCGGATCGCGATGCGTAAAATATGAAACTTGCTTAGAATTGTGTCTAGTTTAATAATTTGTGCTCCTTTGCCATGTTTGAGCTTGTTTACATGCTGTTTACCTGCTATTTACAACTGCTTGCCACTCTAAACTGTTATTGCAATAACTTTTTAACTGTTGCTCCGTTTATAATGTTCTTTATATGTAACTTGACTAGAATTGCATGTAGATTGTGTTTATGCTGCTCTTGATTGCTAATAAAAATAATAAAATATTGTTTAGGGAAGAACAGTACCAAATGCAATATTTATCGTGGGGTCCGCAATAGCTGCCATGTCTAGGTTTTACCCTCACTTAAAATGACTAGATTAGATAGTTTACTTGTGCTTCACCTTTTGTTATGCTTGTTTGATATGCCATGCTTGAGTGATTTGCCATCTTAACAACCTTTTTCTCACCTTGTGTAGCTAAACAACTTGAACCACTGTAAACGTGCGGTATCGTCGTGTGTGACGAGTACTTCACCTAACGTGTTAGTAACCGCTCTCGACGGTAGGTGCGATGTCTCGTGTTGCCTTTTTGTTGATGCTTGCTCGTGTTTTCCTCGTAGTAATAGATGCTTGCTCGTTGATTGCTTTCCAGTGTTTACCGTCTTGTGTGCTTCCGCGGGTACCTCTCGGAGACGATGCGAGATTGCGATCGGCTACACCTTCGGAACCCGACTTATCAACAGGCAAGGACTATACATTACTTATGATCTATTCTATTTCAACCAACGGTTTGCATGCTAGTCTAGGTTAGGTTCGATGTTTGATCCTACCACATGTTTACAACCTTTTTCAAACCGATACAACCATGTCCCCTCCCAGCAAACTTTGTACTGCTATGTTACTATTGCTCGTTGCTCATCCCTTGCTTAGTATGCATGCTTAGGACGCTACGATGTTACCTCCTGTTTCTCCTTGGTTTGGGATATCACATTATTATATTATTGTTGTTGATGATATGATTATTATAATGTTGACTATATTCGACGAAGGATGGAAGGTCTAGGCTATCCTGCCCCGACGCTTTGTTCCATTCGAGTCACCTAGGACCCGAGTTCCTGGTATTGGTTTCGAGACTGAGTGTGCCTAACCGCGTGTGGGATTTTATGGGGTCCCCTTTTCTTACCTATCTAGCTCCGAACATTTCTAGTGGTGGCCCGAGCTGATTTACCATTTGAAACCCCGTGTGTGTGCTTGGTGGATCCCCTCGCAATTTTTAAACAACCCGGACCAGCGGAGACATGGTTTCCATGTTGGTCCACCTTTGACCGGCGAGGGCTCGAGGCCTCACGTGAGGCGTCTCGGTAACCCAAACCCTGTTGAGACGGAAGAGTCCGATCCGAGAGCGTGGCCAGCTTTTGGATTGGGTGTCGACTCCCTGGGGGCCACCCGGATTTGTTCGTTGTTAGTTAGAGGGACCTGTCATTTCGGATCTCTTGGAACTAAATCATAAAATGGTTGCCTGTGATGGGTAGCAACTGAGAGTGATGGACGTGCGTGCGGAGCCTCATAATGGGCAGTTGGTACACCCCTGCAGGGCTAAATCTTTTCGAGAAGCCGTGTCCACGGTTATGGACGACTTGAGACCTACTCCTTGTTCATAGACCACAACAACTGAGATAATCTTAATATAACTTGATCAACGTGTGTGTGCCTTGACTGCTTCTTCTTCGTCGGGATACGAAGAGGAGGACAAGGATAGGATAAGTGTTATGTTTGCGTAGTAGGTGGATAGCAGACTTGTTGGAGGCGATTCCTCATCGAATGCTTGGCTTCTTATCTTACTCTCTAGATCGTTAGCCACTTCATAAATGCTAGTGCGGCAGCAACCTCACCACTTACCCCATCCTTACCGTAAACTACTAGTCCTAGAATGACGAGTGATGAAGTCCTTGCTGGGTCAGTTGACCACTACAGTTGGATGCTGAGTACTTCTGTACTCATGATAGTACCCCCAAACTGTTTTTAGGGTTCTGATCGACAACAGGTATGGTGATCGACGTTTCACGTGGAGACTCGACGATGACTAGTTAGGCGGATCCCGGCGGAGGGCCTCGACCCGTGTGGTTATGGGACCGATGTTTTTCTCTTTGCCACTAGGCATTTGCTTGTAGTCTGTACTCAGACATGTACCTTCCGCTGTTGTATTGTATTTGAGGCAGTTGTATGCCGATTGTATGAGATGTTGTATCCTTGTATCTGTAATGTTGTGATATCATGTTGGAAATCCGGGTGTCGCGGTGGGACCGATATGTGCTTCGTCCCCGGATTTGGATGGAAACATCTAGATCTGGAACAGTACCGCATATCGGGCCTTACAGACTAGCCGCTTGGTCCAGGACTATCGCGGTATTAACAAGAAGACCATCAAGAACAAATACCCTTTACCCCGCATCAGTGATCTGTTCGAACAGTTGAATGGGGCAAAGGTGTTTTCCAAGCTTGAGTTGAGGATGGGATATCACCAAATCCGTGTTCGTGAAGAGGACATCCCGAAGACCGCGTTCAACACACGTTATGGGCTATATGAGTTCACAGTCATGACTTTCGGCTTCTCAAACTCCCCTCCCACATTCATGAGAGCTATGAACTATTTGTTCCAAGAGTGGCTCGATGTGTTTTTTATCCTCTACCTCGACGACATTCTTGTGTATTCCAAGTCAGAGGCTGAACATGAGGAACATCTTCTCCTGGTGCTACAGAAGCTGAGAGAGCAACGGTACTATGCCAAGTTCTCCAAGAATGAGTTTTGGCTCGACAAGGTCAATTTTCTTGGCCATGTCATTTCTGCTGAGGGTATTGCGGTTGATCCAGAGCGAGTCCGCACTATTCAAGAGTGGGCTCCACCGAATAATGTGAAGCAGCTAAGGAGTTTTCTCGGCCTCGCCAGCTATTGCAGGAGGTTTGTGCAGAATTTCTCCAAAATAGCAAAGACAATGACTGAATTGTTGTGCAAAGGCAAATGGTACACTTGGTCACCAGCTTACCAGTCAGCCTTCGAGGAGTTGAAAGACAAATTGACCACAGCTCCAATTCTCACACCTCCAGATGAGTCACAGCCTTTTCAGGTGTTTTATGATGCCTCATTGCAAGGTCTAGGCGGAGTTTTGATGCAAGGCAGAAACATTGTGGCTTATACCTCATGGCAGTTGAAGACGAGTGAGAGGAATTATCCCACGCACGACTTGGAGTTTGCAGCAGTTTTGCACGCCTTAATCACTTGGCGACACCTCCTCTTAGGGAGGAAGGTGGATGTGTTTACCTACCACAAGAGTCGGAAGTACTTGTTCACTCAACCAAATCTGAATTTGAGGCAAAGAAGATGGCTTGAAACCATTACTGAGTACATAGTTGATATTCAGTACACGCCTAGGAAGGCGAATGTCATAGATGATGCACTGAGCCGCAAGGGTGATTGCAATAATATCTAGGTGCAGAAGATCCACCCTGATTTGTGTGAGTCCTTTCGCAGGCTCAATCTTGAGCTAGTTCTAGCAGGCTACCTTGCCTACCTTGTGGTAGAGCCCACTATCCATGAGAAGACCCGTGAAGCTCAGTCTGGCAGCTCAATGATACAAAAGATCAAACAGGGTATTGCCGCCTCAGTTCCCAAGTACGGTTGCTTTTCAGTGCATAATGACGACACCGTGTTCTTTGAGGAAAGAGTTGTTGTTCCCAAGGAGGGAGATCTCAGAGAGGTCATCATGAAGGAGGCCATGATTCCAAGCTATCAATTCACCCTGGCAGTACAAAGATGTATCAAGATCTCAAGGAAAGCTTTTGGTGGACTCGTATGAAGCGGGATGTTGCCCGTTACGTGTCTCAGTGTGATGTGTGAAGGAGAGTGAAGGCACAGCACCAGAAGCCTGCAGGGCTACTTCATCCACTTGAGATTCCGGAGTGGAAATGGGATCACATAGAGATGGATTTCATCACAGGCTTCCCCTTGTCGCAGAAGAACAATGCAATCTTTTTCGACATTGGCAATCTTTCCAAAGTTGCCCACTTGTTTCCAGTGAAGGACTCCATTTCAACAGCTCAGTTGGCGGATTTGTATACCGCAAGAGTTGTATCTTTGCATGGCATTCCCAACAAGATCAGTTCGGATAGAGGCAGTTTTTCACCTCAAAGTTCTGGCAGGCCTTTCAAAAGGCGATTGGTACGATAGTGTTGTTCAGTACCACTTATCACCCTCAGACAGGTGGGAAAGTCGAGCGCGTGAACCAAATCCCCGAGGACATGCTTCGAGCATGTGTCATCTCCTTTGGCATGAAATGGGAGGAATGCTTGCCGTATGCTGAGTTTTCTTACAACAACAACTATCAGGCAAGTCTGTAGGCAGCACTGTTTGAGGTCTTGTATGGCAGGAAGTGCAGGACACCTGTGAACTAGTCCGAGACAGGTGAGAGGCAGTTGTTCGGTCCAGCTGTGATCCAGGAGGCAGAGGATAAAGTGAAGATGGTCCGAGAACACCTCAAGGAAGCACAGTAAGGGCAGAAGGCCTATTATAACAAGAGTCACCATGGTGTAGCTTTTCAGGTTGGTGATTGGGCGTACCTGAGAGTGTCTCCGTTGAGGGGAACTCACCACTTCGGCATCAAAGGAAAGCTCGCTCCAAGATTTGTCGGACCTTTCCGCATCCTTGAGACTAGAGGACCTCTCGCCTTTCGGCTTGAGCTTCCAGAGAGTTTGTCCATGGTGCATGACGTGTTCCATGTGTCCCAGCTAAAGCAGTGCTTCAAGCAGCCAGAGCAGGCCGTTGACTTGGGCGAGATCCAGCTGAGTGCGTACCTTTCCTACTTAGAGCGTCCAGTCCGTGTTCTTGAGACGTCCGAGCGCAAGACTCGCAACAAGACCGTCAAGTTCATGAAGGTCCAATGGGCACATCAGTCAGAGAAGGAAACAATGTGGGAGCGTGAAGATCATCTCCGTTCCGAGTATCCAGAGTTGTTTCAGGTTTAGATCTTGGGACGAGATCCTGTGTTGGTGGGGGAGTGGTGTAACAGCCCAAGAGCAATTCTTGTAATCATCATGTAATTTTGCTTTGTCATGTGACTTCCAAACTTGACATGGTGCTAGATGTTGCAAACTCATGTGATGACTTTAAATGCCAAGAAGTTTTGAGTTCACTTGATTTTCTTTTGAATTCAAACAAAGAGGTTCAAGAAGGGTGTTTGAGGATTTTTCTATGTTGCATGTACGCTCCCCTTGACCCCAAACTTGGCATAGCCATTTCTTTTCCCTTCCCAAGTGTTTTCAAACCCTTGCTCCATTTTTGCCAACTCTAAAAATGTGGGCCATAGTTCAATATGGTTTGAATTTCGAAAATGGCTCCACATTTTAGTTGCTCCAAAAATGGCCTAACCAATTTTATAAATTGGAGAATATTGCAAGGATTCCAAAATATAGTTATATATGTTTTCCTCTTTTGTCTTTTGCTCTGGAATATTCTGGGAATTTTCTGTTTTTGTTTAATTGGAAAAAACCCCTTCTCATTTGTTTTTCCGGAGAAAGGTGGAATAGGCCCAGCCCAGCCGGGTCTGCGCCGCTTGGGCTCGAGCCCAACTTCACGAACCGGTACGCGGGACGTGTATCAACCGTTCGATCTCCATCGTGCGGCCCCGATGTTTCTTCTTTCCAGCGTGGAGAGGTCCCCTCCTCACTCCTCTCTCTCACGCCGGAGAGCCACGGCGGCACCGGCCGTCGACGTGGCCGGGAGGGCCTCCCCTTTATAAGCAGGAGCTCTCCCCGAGCCCCTGAACCCTAGCCAAGCCATTCCCTCCCCCGAATTTCTCCACCGCCACCCTCCTTCGACTGCTCCGGCCTCCACTGTTCCGCCGGTGAGACCCCAAAATTCGCTGCTGTTATGCGTCGTCGTTGAGCTAGCGCTCGAGCGCACCATCCTGTTGCACGTCTTCACCGTCTCCACCCTGCAGGAACGGGAGAGGCGTCGCGAATCTTCCCCGAGCCGACGTCTTCCGCCACGGGGTTCTTCTTCCTCATCGACGGTGGCGTCATCTGCTTCCTCTCCCGATCAGTCGAGGTCACCCCCGAGCCCACCAAGGTGAGCTGAGGCCAACCCCGTGTTCTTGCGCGCCACATCCCGTAGGCTTCCTATCGTGGTCATACCAATGGTATACCCCTAGGCAAGGGAAACCAAGGGGTACCCTCAAGCCCTTTGGTTTCCAACACACCTAACAAAATAAAAAGTACAGAATACAGATGTTTTATCTATCGCAGAAGCTTGAATCCCAATATCCCCGAGTAACATATTACTCAGAAGACAAAAACCATCTCCGAGTAGTTAGTCACTCGGAGAGCAAACAAGATCAGAGTAGTACGTTACCCGGAGAAGATGGACGACGGGCTATTCGTTACTCGGAAGATAAGAACACAACAGACGGAAATCATTCAAGACGGCGGGCGTTCCTCCTCCTTTATTAGCAGCAATGAGTAGACTGTTTCCTGTATTTAGTATGCATTTAACCCTGTAATTAGGGACCCATTAAGCTGAGGCATTGAAGGGGCAGAGGCGCACTCTATATAAGCCTCCCCCTCCTCCAGCAGGGGCACGCGCAACACCATTCTTCTCCACCTTTGAGCAAAGAACACCCCAGTCAGTCTGGGACAGGACTAAGGTTTTTATCTCTACGGAGAGGCCTAACCTGTATAATTTCCATGCGTCAACCTCTCTACGTACAGATTCATTAGCTCCTTCCATACCCCCTCTATTGTCTGGATTATATCCACGACAGTTGGCGCCCACCGTGGGGCATGGCGTCTATCGATCCCTGATGCAGACGATTTGTTTCCCCTCTTATGTATTTTTTCATTTGCTTTTGATCTGCATCATCTTTGCCAAGAAGCAGGGATTTCTAGAAGATATTTTTTATCCCCGAAGATGAACAATCATCACGGGTAGCCACCGTTTTTCTGCTTGGTGGTTTCTATTAACTACAGGGAATGGATGCATGCTCACCTCGGCATTAACTCGGCGCCCGCTCTGCTCCTCGGTCGCGGCTGCAGGTGCTGACTGCTTCGACATCTCCGGCGAGCCCAAGTTCATGGAGAGCATCGAAGCCGGCCTCCACATGGTCACTTCCAAGAACGGGTTGCCTCCACGAACTCATTAAGCGGCAGTTGATGATTTCTCGTGGTGGTTACCATTCTAATTGATTGAATACCATTCAGTTTCCATGCCCATTAATTTGTGCATGTACACATTAATGGCCATTCGACATTTAATTTTCACATACTCGTACGGAGGATCATCTTCTTGCTCCGCCTCGGACGCATCGGCTGGCTCCACTCCAACACAAGCAAATTCCGGCACGAGATGGACTGCAGCGACGCCCACGGCCGGCTCCGCTTCGCCCTCTTCCGGCAACGCACGCGGCCGGCGCCGCTCTGTATGCCTCCGACCTCCGCTCCGGCAACGCACGCGGCTGGCTCCTCAACCAACTGAGCTCGGCCTCGCCATCTACACCAATTCGGACGCGGGGCTACGCCAACTCGGATGGGACTGCATACAACTTGGAGGGCTCCCTCGCGTTCAGCAACTCGGCAGCGCCTTACTCCAGCATCAGCTCCTCCCTCGGACGTTCGTCACTCGATTGCGCCACTGCAACTACATCTACTCGACAGTCGACAATGCTGGCTACTCGGCAGCACCGGCTACTCATCAGCACCACTAGCAGCGATGCAACTAGGCATCGCCTCCTTCCATGGTGCGGACGCAGACTCCGGGTTGTGTCAACTCGGAGACCGGGGTGGTGCCAACTCTGACGCCGGGGTCTTGCCTCCTTCCAACAGCGACTCGGCGAATCTCCGGTCTCCTCCAACTCGGGCACACCTCAACACCGACTTGCTCGCAACTCGGCGACCTGCTCCAGCTCGGGAAGAGACGATTCAGATGGAAGTTGGAGGCTAGCTATATATACCATACTGTTCATTCATCAACACCGCCTGGAAGGCTGGAACTAGCTTGGCACGCATGGATAGTTTTTGTTTCAAGTTAAAGTTCAACACTCCAACGCCGGGGCAACAGCAACTCAGCTCGGCCTCCATCGGTACTCGGTCTTTCGCTCAACTCGGCTCGCCTCTGCTCCAACTCGGCGACCCTCTCCCGAGCTAATCCAACTCGGCAACCCTTTCGGAGCTGCGCCAACTTGGACATAGCTTCCAACTCAGAAGTCGTCGGCTTTCCTCCAATTCAAACGGCTGCTCCTCGACCCCAGGCGTCACCCCAACTCGGACGGCTCCTTATCCACCACAAGACGTCCGAGCAGCTGACCATCCAGACTACAGGTTACTCGGATATATTAATTGCTACTCGGACAACTAAAAACATTGCAGGTTACTCGGATGGGTTCCTCTCCAAGCGCTGTCCGACCTGGCTGCTGCTCGAGGCCGCTCACCAACCTACTCCAACTCGGCGTGTCTTCACTCCTGACTCCCACGCAGCTCGGCAGCAACTTGACCGTGCCCTCGCAGCGACTCGGACGAACCTGGGACCGGCCACGCCATGCAACAGTTCAAGCAAGACGAGCTACGCGTTCGCTCCGCAACGACAATCGCGATGATCGGAATGAGCTATGTGCTCCTCCCGCAACGACCTAATGGACCCCTTCAAGGACATTTCTTTGTCGCGTCATGACTTTATCGACTTCGACTGCGCGAAAACAACTAAGTTTCTCATACAACCAAACTCCATATTACACTTTTTAGCGAGTTCAACTCTCCCAAGCTTCACCCGAGAACCACTTCTCGCTTTTACCCGAGTCTACCTCGATGAAACACAAATCACATTCCCCGTATTCCGACCGGTCCGCCGCCGAAGGATATAGAACACTCAGAGGCTACATCGCACTCGGGGGCTGCAACTTAATCGGAATCAAATTTACCTTTGTGGGTGGCTTTTTGTTCCACCCAGTGGGTGCGCCGCCAGGTGGCATGATTTTCATTTGGTTTTCTTTTCTCGTGAAATGCCTATACAAGTTTAGTACCTTAACGCCCACTCTTCGTCTCCAACCCGGTCGCAGCCCGACTGTCTGGTTGTCAAGACCAAAAGCTAATAGTCTACCGACTCACTAAATGGCTAAACACGAGAAACAATTGAACCAAGTTATTATTTTTAAAGATTAAGTTCTACATTTTATTATCCATAAAGACTAAAGTTCCGCGTCTTCATTCAGTTTTTTAGGTACGAATACGGTGATACTTTCTTTTTCTATATGTTTGTATTTTCTTTCAGGTCAATGAAGGAAATACCTTTGATTTAATTTCGTCCCCGCGCACGATGATTGGTATTCGCTTTTATTAATTTTATTCCGTGCCCGCGCATGATGATTGGAATTTCCTTCTTTAGCTTCAGTTAAAGATTCCAACTAACTAGGTATAAATAATGCAATACTTTCATTTTGTATCTGTCCCAATTTTGTTTCAGGTCAATGAAGGAAATATTATTAATTTTATTCCGTTCCCTTACACGATGATTGGTATTCTCTTTATTGATTTAATTCCGTGTGAGCACACGACGATTGATATTCTATTTATTAAATTAATTCCATGCCCGCGCATGATGATTGGTTTTCGCTTCATTGATTTAATTCCACGCCCGCGCATGGAGATTGACATTCTCTTCAGTAATTTAATTCCGTTCCCGCGCATGACGATTGGTTCTATTTATTCATTTTATTCCTCTGAGCAGCCACACTCGAAGAAAATGTTCCATGTCCATGCACGACGAAATAATTCTGGATAGCTTCAGTTAAAGACTCCAACTAACTACCAGTAGTTAGTCGGAGCCTTGGGGGCTACACCCAGTGGGTGCACTAATCGTTCCCCCAATGGAAGAAAAATATACCAAGTAGATCTTCACTCGGGAGAATAACATAGCGAGTAAGGCGTCACTCGGATACACCACGTGGGTGGTCAATAGAAACCGAGTAAGTTGTCACTCGGAGTATTTCTGAGAGAAGCTATTCCTCAAGCATGAAACAATTTCGAACGAGATAATACTCGGGACTAAGTGACATGCTTGAATGCAGCAATATTTTAGAATACGCAACAAACGGAAAATCTTGTATTCATTAGTTATTCGAGAAAAGTTCCGAATAGCTAATTCACTAATAGTCTGTCTCTGAAGAAGATTGCCAGATTATTAGTAAGATAAGGTGCAAGGGGTAAAGAATTGATATCCCATGTGGTATGACCTAAAGCTCATTATGATGCTTTAGGATATCAAACTTTACAAATCTGGTTTATAAGGAATTTAAGGCCTTTTACTCCAAGACACGCCTTCCGAGGCCTCAGTCCACCTCTTCCGAGAGACGTTTGAGTGTCGCCAGATTTTTCCTTTAACCTGCCCAACCCACGCTCGAGGGAAAAGTCCAAATATCAATAAAGCTCGTCCGGGCCTCTTATTGAGTTTAATCTTCACATACCTCATGAAATCTAACAAATGTCAGTTACCTCAATCACAAGCACCCGAAAGCGCTTGGGGGCTACTGTCGTGGTCATACCAAAGGTATACCCCTAGGCAAGGGAAACCAAGGGGTACCCTCAAGCCCTTAGGTTTCCAACACACCTAACAAAATAAAAAGTACATAATACAGATGTTTTATCAATAACAGAAGCTTGAATCCCAATATCCCCGAGTAACATATTACTCGGAAGACAGAAAACACCTCCGAGTAGTTAGTCACTCGGAGAGCAAACAAGATCCGAGTAGTACGTTACTCGGAGAAGATGGACGACGGGCTATTCGTTACTCGGAAGATAAGAACACAACGGACGGAAAACATTCAAGACCACGGGCGTTCCTCCTCCTTTATTAGCAGTAATGAGTAGACCGTTTCCTGTATTTAGTATGCATTTAACCCTATAATTAGAGACCCATTAAGCTGAGGCATTGAAGGGGCAGAGAAGCACTCTATATAAGCCTCCCCCCCTCCTCCAGAGGGGCACGCACAACACCATTCTTCTCAACCTTTGAGCAAAGAACACCCCAGTCAGTCTGGGACAGGACTAAGGTTTTTATCTCTACGGAGAGGCCTAACCTCTATAATTTCCATGCGTCAACCACTCTACGTACAGATTCATTTAGCTCCTTCCATACCCCCTCTCTATTGTCAGGATTATATCCACGACACTGCCCGCGTTTTCCTTCGGCTCTGTCCGCGATCGCCGTCGTAGCCGAGCAGACCGTAACCACCATGGCCATGGCGCGTCCTATATGTGCGCGGACGTGCTCTGTGAGCGTCCAGAGCACGCCGGTGGCAGCCAAGGCGATGCCTTTAGCCGCACGCGCTCAATGTCCTGGCTGCCGCTGTCTGAATCGAGAAGCAAAGCTACGCTGCCCCATTTCCCGGTGAGGATAGCATCTCCTTCGAGGTGAAACCCGGCCAGATCACGGCGTCTAGGTGCTCCTGGATGCACCGTCAAGCGTCCCCGCAGGTCGGGCGAGTCGCCGGAGTCCTGGATGCACGTCCCGCGTCGACTGAAGTAGTCGGCGGCGTGGATCTCTGAAGCTGCAGGTTGTGTCGCCGCCGTGCTGAACCCGGTGAGCCTAAGCTCCCACCGTGGCCTCTCCGCCGCAGGGGGCTGCCTCCTCGTGTAGCTGGAGGTGCCGACAATAGATCCCGCGTAGCCATTGCGTCTCCGGCGTCGTGTGCTCGAGGCGGGCCTCACCCCAAGTGCTCGTCGTCGCCGGTTTGCTGCTGTCTATTTTTCTTCAGTTAGCAGTGGGCGTATAGCTCACCTAGGCTGCGTTCGAATTCATTTCATATGCAGAGAAGTGGTGCAGTGGTAGGGGGCAGGTGGATTTGCGCGTCGACACAGGTTCGAGCCCCGTGGGGCGCAAAAACACCCCCTTTTTTTGGAATTAGATGGGAGGCTGACAGCCCTGACCCGCTTGCCAGTGGCTGCCAGGCTAGCAGGTGCCGCTGGGCTTGGCCCAGCTAGCCCTCTCCGCAATCCACCAGCCCAGTTGGGCCAAGGGGCACCCGAGGCTGGCCCAAGTGGCCTGTCCTTTGCTTTTTTTTTCTGTTTCCCTTTTCCTTTTATTCAAATTCAAATCCTTTTGGATTTTTGTTTCTGTTTGAATTCAAATGCTTGGGCACATGCCATATATCAAAATGGGGTAGAAAAATCAACTTGTCAGCATGGTCAGCTCTGTTTTTGTTTGAGCAACATAAAATTTGTGACAAAGTGGAGGGAGTTGTACCCATATGTGATCATGCCATGGTGGAATTTATCTTGCTTCATTCCATTTTTTTGCCCATGTCTTGGTGCGTTGCACCTTTTGGACCATGTTGAACTTCTCTGGTCATGGGTGTTAATTATGGGTGGAGTTACAAGTGTTAAACATGCATGTTGCAATTGCACCACCCCCATCCATGTTTTGCCCCTTTGCCACCTTTGATCTTGCATGGGCCCCACAAGTTGGCACCCCCAAGCAATCCCCTTCTTATGCTTCATCTTGCCACATGGCTCAATCATCTTGAACCCCCATGTGGCCTTCCTTTGATACTTCTTTGGTGTCAATTTCACCGACACTTATCCGACTTCGGAATAGATAGATTTATTTCACGATGCTTATTATTGTTAACTTGTTGTTATTGTTTCATGCCATGTCATGTTGCCATGTCACTTACACCAAAGTTAAGGCTATGACCAAAGCCATAAAATATTAATAATTTCATATGGAGTTTGTTGACGTGTCGTCAACACCTTCATTTAAATTTGACTAGTTAGGGTCACATCATGCCTATTAAACTTGATTATCCCATCCATGCTTGAGAATTTTGATCTCGATGTTTACTTCTGTGCTTTCGTTGCCGGTACCTTACGTTAGCACCTGAGACTGCCGAGGAGACTTTCGTGGAGATTTTCGACACCGAGCCCGAGGTCCCTGCTACATCTGCTCCGCCAACTGATTACCCAGGAAAGGGGGTTTATATATCATTCTTTATAGCTTTAAGCTCGCTTGCCTAGCTGTATTTAGAACGGTTGCTTGATCCTACCATCATATACTTTTGCCTCTCAATTAAACCCAAACAGCCATGCCCCCACATCCTAGCAAAACCTTGTTTGGCTATGTAACTTGCTTGCTTAACCATTGCTTAGTATGTGTAGGCCCTTAACCTGCTTCTTATACCCATTGCTTCTTGGTGGAATATCATGCTATTATCAGAAATTCGGTGATATTTATTATTATTATGTTAATTTATATTTGACGAAGGATGGGAGACCGGGATGTTCCCGCCAGGTGTTTTGTTCCATTCGAGTCACCTAGGTCCCGAGTTCCAGGTATTGTGTTTCTTGACGAGCGTGCCTAATCGTGTGTGGGATTCTATGGGGTCCCCTTGTCTTACCTACCTAGCTTCAAACAGTTCTAGTGGTGGCCCGAGCTGATTTTACTATTTGCAAACGTGTGTGTGCTTGGTTGGTACCTAGCAGTTTTCGAAACAACCCGGACCAGCGGAGACATAGTTCCTCTTGTTGGTCCACACTGGTGAGCTAGGGAAGTCCCCTGCTGTTCAGGTGAGACTAAACCCGACCTTAGCCGTACGGTAGAGACCGATTCGAGAGCGCGACCGGCTTTTGAGTTGGATGTCGACTCACCCGGGGCCACACGGAATTGTGCGTTGTTAGTTAGAGGGACTCTGACGTACCGGAGTTTCAGGCGTTGGTAAGTTGGTACACCCCTGCAGGGTTGGTACACCCCTGCAGGGTTAAATCTTTTCGAATAGCCGTGCCCGCGGTTATGGACGACTTGAGACCTACTCCTTGTTCATAGAATAACATCAACTTAATCATGCTTTAAAAGTTTCCAACATGTGAGTTGCCTTGATTGCTCTTCTTCGTCCGGGGTGACAAAGAGGGGACAACGTTGTGTTATGTTTTGCGTAAGTAGGTGGATAGCAGACTTACGACATGTTGTCAACGAATTCTTGCATCTTCCCTTACTCTAATAGTTCGTTAGCCACTCATATATGCTAGTGCGGCTGCAACCTCATCCACTACCTTTCCTTACCGTGAGAAGTTAGTTATACTGTATTGATATATTCTCACCTCTTGCTTTTCTTTCCCTTTTATTGTTTTGCCTGATCGGCCACTGCAGTTGATTACTACCTCGACCCGAGCACTGGACGTTACTTCGTGGAGGTGCCACCGGAGGAGGACGACGAGGAGGACTTCGCCCAGTAGATCCTATAGTTGGGTTCCGACGTTCCATGGGTGGACTTGTTTATGTGAAGCCCTCTCTAGGGCCATTTGGATTTTGACCGTAGTCGGTCGTGTTTGTCTTCCACATGATGTCATGATGTACTATTGGATCTTATGATCTCTGAGATGATGTAATAATACCAGTGGCAAGTGTATGCCCTGGACCTTATATATATTTATGTCTTAGTTGTTCATGCTTCATTTACCTGTTGTCGAGAATACGATAGCGATACGAGTGCGAGTATCGTGCGTCGGTTGCCACTTATGCGCTTCTATCTCATGTGGGACGTGAAAGCGACTAACTTGAGATAGTACCGCATCGGGGGCCTTACAACAATCCCTACTCCCCACATCATATCTATCATTTGGCTTTCTCTCCTATGATTGTCCTCATTGATGTGAGCCTTTCTCACCCTTTTTGTCTTCCTCCTCCACCATATTTCTCTCTTTTCCATCCTAAGTATCAACTTTCGTCCCTACGCTCATCCATTGCACGAGTGCTAAAAATATCAAAAAGGAGTGGATCAAATTGACTTGTACCTGGCTAGTGGTCTGGGGACGAGTCAAGATAAGAGTCCAAAGAAGACCAAGTGTGAAACTTTAGGGGATTGATTTCTCAAAAAAATAAATTTTTCTCGTATTCCCTATCCCCCTTCTTGCACGCAAACACCATTTGGAGACATTCGAGTCACGGACAGCGAGAACTCTTGCACCTAATGTTCTTTTGTTACTTGTTTCAATGCTAATATAGACTCTTGCATGTTATGACTTGAATTGAATCACATACCTTGATTGCTTTACTTTTCAAAGTTCTTATATGGTTGCTAACATATCATCACATAAATTATGCTTGTTATCATTTACCTACTCGAGGACGAGCATGAATTAAGCATGGGGATGTTGATACGTCTCAAACGTATTGATAATTTCTGCTTGCTCCATGCATGTTTTGTGTGATATTGCTATGTTTTAGATACACTTTCATACACGTTTGATCATATTTGGACTAACCTATTAACTTAGTGCACCCCAGTGCCAGTTTCTGTTTTCTGCTATTTTTGTATTTCAGGTTTTCCCATTATTAAAAGTGCTCAAAAAATTCCGGAAAATATATATAAAAATAAGCGTTCTAGAAGAGTCCTCCAGCCGGAGGATGGGGCCCTGGGGTGGCCCACTGCCCCCAGACGCCCTCCTGGTGCGGCCAGGGGCCCACCCACGCCGGGTGGCCGCCTAGACGATTGGTGGCCCCCCCGGTGCCCCCCTTTGGCTCCTATTTATCCTCCCGTCTCGAAAACCCTGATTCCAGAACCCTTTTCTCTAGAAGCAATTCCGATATCCGCCGCCATCGCCGACAAGCATCGGGGGACCAGAATTCCTGTGCCGGCACCCTGCCGGGGCGGGGAAATGCCCCCGGATTCATCTCCATCGACGTTGATTCCTCCCTCCATGAATCAGGAGTAGTTCCTCCTCGGGGCTAAGGTTTCTACCAGTAGCTATGTGGTCAATTCTCTCTCCCATGATGCGATCTTCGTTGTGATCATAGGCTATGTTAATCTAGGGTGATCCCATGATATTTCCCCTTCCTCTATGTATTTTATTGATGTACTCACTTGATCTTATCTAGTATAATCCCCGAGACCATGGTGACAGCGGTCCATTGGACATGGATTAGAAGAATATTTTCATGAGTGATTTCCTCTTTTGTGTGTTGATTTAAGATTGAGAGTCTCTTGGTGCTTGTCTTTGACTATCCTTGAGATATGTTGTGGTGATTGTGGTACTCTCTTTGGATGGCCGCGGTGACATTGGGAAATCCATCGATTGAGAACTACGAACTATGAGGTGTGCTTTTGTAGCCCTACATAATTCTCGTCCTCTCTTGACCACAAAGGAATGGCCTCCGAGTGCGTCTCCATTGCATGTTTTATGGGAAATATCATGTGATTAGACTATGGTATTGTTGTTGGGGGTTGCCACTAGTGAAAGTATGAAGCCTAGGCCTTGTTTCCATCATTGTTACACCGTTTGTGCTCACTTTTATCACATGTTTGTTTGCTGCACTTTTTATTGCAGATTTATATTACCTTGCTTTGCCACACCTATCACCCATATTTTACCATCTCTCCGCCAAAGTAGTGCACCTATAAAACTCCTAGTTGTATTAGGTGTGTTGGGGACACAAAAGACCTCTTGTATCTTAATTGCAGGGTTGCTTGAGAGAGACCATCTTTAACCTCTACTTCCCTGAGTTCGATAAACCTTAGGTCATCCACTTGAGGGAAATTGCTGCTTTCCTACAAACCTCTGCGCTTGGTGGCCCAACATAGTCTACAAGAATAGAAGCGTGTGTAGACATCACGCATCCGCTCCGACAAGGTTTGATCGGTGTACGGTTGGACTATAAATTGCCTCCCAAACTGCACATACAAAGTTTTCACAGATGGCTTCTCAGTGAAAACTTGAAGGGTCGATCAATTTTACGGGATCCGCTAGGCGTCGTTTTTGGTCAAAAAAACATAAATGCCTCTTTTTATGGGTTTGTCCGCTTTGAAGGAGTCTGTTAGAGATGCTCTAACCAGTGTACAATAAGACCCTTTATGGCTGCCAACAATGTCCGCCCACCCTTTGAATGTCCATCCGTACAACCATATCCCTCACTTTCAAATTCATATCATCATCCCCGTCGATCATTTGATGATACAAATACACAAAATAATGATTATTGCAAAAATATGAAGAAAATATGTACTTCAATTTTTTTCCGAGAATGAATTATCCAAACATAAAATTCAGTGAGTTTCGGTGTGAATTGACATATAGTTGACACATTGAGTAGTTTCACATGCATCTCTTGATCTTTATGTACTTGATGCCTCTTTGAAAATTTCATAACATGTTTTGCATCTTGTTCTGGGAGGTGCACATGTACTTTGGGCCTCTCAATCGTGTTGTGCAAGATAAAAAACAAGTCATCAACTGCCACGCCATCTTTGGTTCTTACTTTATTGTAGCTTCATGAACAATACCTTTCCACATTTGGAGCACTTCAAATGTCTTTCCACATCCTTTATAGCACCTTCTTTCATTTGTGCAAAGAGACATTATGATATGGGTTTGCCCAATCTTTCAAAATTTGGAGATGAACAAGGAGAACAACAAGGGAAAACACACAAGGGAGGAAGGAGAACAAGATCCAAGCACAAGAACCACTCAAATCCACACACAAATATCATACACCTCAAGATCCATATGCATCCACAAGTAGGTAGTCTTGGTAGTTACCGTCCGTCGTAATGTGACAGCAGATGCCATGGGGATGGCTAAAGTGAGGGGAAGATCCGAGGTGGGAGTCGATGGTGCCAGAAACGGGAGTGGGGACAAGCATAGTGAGACACCGCGATGTACCCAGGTTCGGGGCTCTCGTGAGAGATAAAATCCCTACTCCTGCCGAATACTATGAGCAATAACTCGAGCTACAATGGTGCTCCTAGACTGTATCAGAGGAAGGAGGAGAAGGCCTATCGCTTTGCTCTCTCCTACATCTCTATGTGGTGGGTGGAATGAAATTAATGCCGATCGCCCCTCTCGCAGGAGGACGTCCGGGGGTTCTTATAGGCCGAACCCGGGCTACAATGGTAACTATACAATGATGGGGGACCCGACTATAATATTATGGGATCCAGCTGGGGCCCGCCGACTGCGGGCTTCCCGGGTGCCATGCGGCGGAAGGCTGCATGCATATCTTGTCGTGGGAATCTCGTAGCCCGTAGGCCTTGAGATTCCTAGCAGGTAGACATAAAACTACCTCAGTGCTTGGTCTTGTCCGCCGTCGTATTAGTCCTTCGTGAGTGAGGAAACATCATGCGCCTGACAGGTCAGCGATGTGACCTTGCTTTTTGACAAGTAGATCTCTCGGGATCTCTACTGATGACCTCGGGCCGAGTGCGCCCATCCGGCCCTTGGTCAACTCTCGCTTCTGGTGCGAACTCGGTGGGCCGTCTGCGCCATGGCCGGATGCGCGCAGCCGACAACCGATTGTGCCTCCCTGGACATTCGGAAGCCGACCTGCTCAGCTCGGCCCATGCGTGCTCGACGTTCTCCTCGAGGTTGCACTTCGTCTTGAAGTTTTATTTCGCCTGGGTGACCCTAATCGGGGTAATTCCCCCGATAGTAGCCCCTGAAGCTGTGGAGGTACCATGGTTGGCTGATTGCGGGGCCTCCGCGGGTTCCTTCCGCAGAAATCTTGATTCGTTGAGCTATCGCTTGCTCGCCTTGTGGTGGGCCAAGTACGAGTTTTGCCGATTGGTTTGCATCGAGCTGTTCGTGGACGTCGCCTTGTGCGCATCGTTGAACAGTCTCTGAGCTTTGCCGAATGCGTCATGCTGAGCCGAGTGCGGATCCCGCCGACTGCATCCCAACGGTTACTTTGTCCAGAATCTTGAACTCCCCCACGTCGCTCTGGCTTTCCCGCGTGAGGCAGTTATTGGGCAGTGGCCCACTAATCCACGCGCGACGGGATGCCGCCGCATTCCTTAGGCCACGCGCGCACGTCTCCACTACTCTGGTGGATCCGCTGTGCCCCGTTCCTTTGCAACTGCTCGATACACGCCGCATTCGGCGGCCATAAGAGGCCACAGAGTGCGCATCCTGATACCACTCGCACCCTTCTGCCCATAAATAGGAGAGGGGAGCGGATCAGGCTAGCCTCCACGCGCCTAGTGCTTTCTTCTTTCTCTCACCTTATCCTCTGCTCTCGTCGCTACCATTGCCACTGCAGCGCAAGCTCACTCTACCGCCCCTTCTCTTCTCCTTGCTCCAGCCTCCACCGTCACTCACGTGCCACACCAGCCCCGGCCCCGCTCCTCCTCCGTCGCCACGCTGGATCAAGACATGGCTTCCGCCCGCGGCAGATGGGAGGGCTCGGAGGTGACGGAGTATGACATACTTCGCCTTAGACGGGCGCGCAAGATACCGGCGGAGATCGACTTCCGCGTTCCCGGTGGCGAGGTCGCTCTGGCGCCGCAGCCCGGCGAGCATGTCATCTTTACGGCACACTTTGCTCGTGGGGTTGGACTTCCCGTAAGAAAGTTCTTCCGCGACTTCCTGAACCACTACCAGATGCAGCCACACCACGTCGGCGCCAATGCGATCATGCTGCTCTCGGCCTTCACCACTCTTTGCAAAGGTTATCTCGACGTGCGGCTGAGCTTGGGACTGTGGACTCGGCTGTTCCACTTCAAGTCTCAGATGGTTGCAACCGGCAACATGCTGCCATATCTGAAGGGACCTGATCTTCCACAAGTAGCCGAGAAGGTGATGGTCGACTGCGGCGCAACCACTGTAACAGCCCAGATTTCACAAAAATTAAAAATTTTGTTTTCGATGTGAATTGCTTGATTGTCTGATTTGTTTGCGGTGTTTGCATCCCCGATTTATCGATCGGCGATTATTTTAACCCCTCTTATCTCGTATCGGACGGAGACCGACCCTTGCCACTCTGACACTCGACCTTAGCGACACCGGGTTTCACCCGATCACCGTCGCGAAAACCGCACGAGACCAGCCGCAGCCAACGGAACGAAAAACCCCGTTTAATAATTAAACGGGATATTTTTATAGCGCGCCGGAAAGTGTTTTCGGAACGGTTCCAGTGCGAGGTGAAAGCCTCCGGCTCAACGCACTGATCGCGCAGTTCGAAGTTTTACCCGAATCGGAGGTACTGCGGACCCCCGGCGGTCAGAAACGTGAGCACCGGACGCGCGAGAGCGAAACTGGGGATGTTTTTGCAAACTGCCAGTCACCCATGCTATATAAAGACCACCACTCTCCCACCCCCACTTAGGGTTTTCCTAAGCCAATTTGCAGCCAGCCCCCTCACAAAATCTCAGATCTGCCCCAAAAACACCCCAAAATCCCGAAACCCTAGCTCCCAGATCCGTTTCGGCCGTCGAATCGCAGATCGGACGCGCCCGGAAGCCGCCACGTCAGTGCCCTGGATCCTCTCTCTCTGCGCCATCTCCTCCCGCGCCCGAGCTCCATGGCCATGGAGGCCGAGCCGCCGCCGCTCTCACCGGCCAGCAGCCGGCGAGCCACCCCCGCGCCTCTCCTCCCTCCTTCCTCTTCTCCCCCTGCCCTCCTCTCTCACCCGCTCCTTGCTCCGCCCTGCAGGTCGCCGGAGACCATGGCCTCGAGGTCGCCGCGCCATGGCCAGCGAAGGGAGCTCGGCCCGCCGCCCCGATCCCTCGCCGGAGACCCCAACCGCCCGGATCCGGCGTCTCGCACCACCCCTGCGCGCGCCCCTCCGTTCCCGGCCTCCCCGCCGTTGTGGCCCTCCTCGCCGGAGCCGGCGAGCGCCGCCGCCGCGGTCAGCCTGTGCTCGGGAACGGGCACGGGAGCGAGCAGCCGAGCGGTTCCAGCCGTGCGCCCGCTCCAACGCTGGACGGCCAGGTGGGCCACGCCAGCCAGCCCAGCAGCCGGCAGCCCAGGCGCCCCTCCAGTGGGCTTGGCCCACTTGGGTGAGCTGCCCATTTTTTTTTTATTTTTCTGTTATTTTTTTTAGTTAGTTGGGCCTAGTAGCTTTCGGCCCGGTTAGCATTTTTTTCTGTTGTGTTAGGTTTTATTTATTTTTTTAGGCAGATTACTTGTTTATTTTTGCAGTGCCCGTAACTTTTTAACCGTAGCTCCGATTGCGACGCGTAAAATATGAAACTTGCTTAGTTTTGTGCCTAGTTTAATAATTTTTTGCTTGTTGCCATGTTTGACTTTGTTTACCTGTTGTTTGACTGCTAATTACACTGCCTGCCACTGTAACTGTAACTGCTATAACTTTTTATCCGTTGCTCGGATTAAAATGTTCTTTATATGTAACTTGACTAGAATTGCATGTAGATTGTGTTTTTGCTGTTCTTGATTGCTAATAAAAATAATAAAATATTGTTTAGGACAAAAAAGTACCAAATGCAATATTTATCGTGGGGTTCGCAATAGTTTGCCTTGTCTAGGATTTCACCCCACTTAAAGTGACTAGATCAGATAGTTTATTTATGCTTCACCTCTTGCCATGCTTGTGTGACATGCCATGCTTTCTTGAGTTGCCATGTTAATAACCGTTGTTTGGTCACCTGTAGCTAAACAACTTGAACCACCGTGAACGTGCGGTATCGTCGTGCGTGACGAGTACTCCACTTAAATCGTTAGTAACCGCTCTCGACGGTAGGTGCGATGTCTCGTGTTACTTCTTGTTGATGCTTGCTCGTGTTTGCTCCGTAGTAATAGTGGTGCACCGTTGATTGCTTTCCAGTGTTTACTTCTTGTGTGCTTCCGCGGGTACCTCTCGGAGACGTTGCGAGCTTGCGATCAGCTACACCTTCGGAACCCGACTTATCAACAGGCAAGGACTATACATTACTTATGATCCATTCTATTTCAACCAGCGGTTTGCATGCTAGTATAGGTTAGGTTCGATGTTTGATCCTACCACATGTTTACAGCCTCTTTCAAACCGATACAGCCATGTCCCTTCCCAGCAAACCTTGTACTGCTATGTTACTTTTTCTCGTTGCTCAGCCCCTGCTTAGTATGCATGCTTAGGATGCTACGATGTTACCCTGTTACTCTTTGGGTTGGGATATCACCTGATCATTATATTATTGTTGATGATATGATTATTATAATGTTGACTATATTCGACGAAGGATGGAAGGTCTAGGCTATCCCGCCCCGACGCTTTGTTCCATTCGAGTCACCTAGGATCCGAGTTCCGGGTATTGGTTTTAAGACTGAGCGTGCCTAACCGCGTGTGGGATTTTATGGGGTCCCCTTTTCTTACCTATCTAGCTTCAAACATTTCTAGTGGTGGCCCAAGCTGATTTACCATTTGAAAACATGCATATATATCTTGTCGGGTCGCTCCTAGCAGATATCTTTTAAAACAACTTGGGCCAGTGGAGACATGGTTTCTCTGTTGGTCCACCTGATCAGCTAGGACCCGGTCTCATAAGAGAACTAACCGGTAATCCGACCTGCGTCATACGGAAGAGTCCGATCCGAGAGCGTGGCCAGCTTTTGGATTGGGTGTCGACTCCCCGGGGGCCACCCGGATTTGTTCGTTGTTAGCTAGAGGGACCTGTCGTTTCGGATCTCTTGGAACTAAATCATAAAATGGTTGCCTATAATGGGTAGCAACTGAGAGTGATGGACGTGCGTGCGGAGCCTCGTAATGGGCAGTTGGTACACCCCTGCAGGGTTAAATCTTTTCGAGAAGCCGTGTCCACGGTTATGGACGACTTGAGACCTACTCCTTGTTCATAGACAACAACAACTGAGCTATCTTAATATAACTTGATCAACGTGTGTGTGCCTTGACTGCTTCTTCTTCGTCGGGATGCGAAGAGGAGGACAAGGATAGGATAGGTGTTATGTTTGCGTAGTAGTTGATAGCAAGACTTGTTGGAGGTGATTCCTCATCGAATGCTTGGCTCCTTATCTTACTCTCTAGATCGTTAGCCACTTCATAAATGCTAGTGCGGCAGCAACCTCACCACTTACCCCTTCCTTACCGTAAACTACTAGTTGTCCTAGAATGACGAGTGATGAAGTCCTTGCTGGGTCTGATGACCACTACAGTTGGATGCTGAGTACCTCTGTACTCATGATACTACCCCCAAACTCTTTTCAGGGTCTTGATCGACAACAGGTATGCTGATCGACGTTTCACGTGGAGACTCGACGACGACTAGTTAGGCGGATCCCGGCGGACGGCCTGGACCCGTGTGGTTATGGGATCGATGCTTTTCTCTTTGCCAGTAGGCATTTGCTTGTAGTCTGTACTCAGACATGTACCTTCCGCTGTTGTATTGTATTTGAGGCAGTTGTATGCCGATTGTATGAGATGTTGTATCCTTGTATCTGTAATGCTGTGATATCTTGTTGGAAATCCGGGGCATATGGCTTTGTCATATGTCGCGGTGGGACCGATATGTGCTTCGTCCTCGGGTTCGGGCGGAAACGTCCGAATCTGAAACAGTACCGCATACCGGGCCTTACAACCACCATCTATTCCAACGCCAAAACTGGTTACCCCAATCCGAAGCCGCTGAAATCGATCAAGAAATGGCAGCGGAGCTTCTTCTGCGTCTGAACTCCGGACAACCAGGTCGATTGCCATAATCTGCCGGAGTTTGTGCTAGAGCCACCGTTCCACAAACACAACTGGGGAGTCAAGGTTGGCCATGGAGACGTCGACTTGGACAAAATGTTTGACCGGGTGCACCAATTGCACGTCGGTGAGGGGCTGGATGTGGACGAACTCATTGCCGGCTGAATCTACCGCCGAGTGCTGCCCCTCTAACGTCGGACTCACCGACTGTGCGACATGTCCAAGCACCGAGATCCCACTCGGACTTCCACCCACAAATTGACTGAACAAAAGGTGCGCGAGAAAGTGCGCGTCCTCACCGACGTCGAAGTCTCGGATACTTGGTGCACTAGTGCGCGCGACAGCTATCCAAACGGTTTTTGACCCCTATCGCCTACGGGAATCGGAACCGTCCCCTTGCTCTCGATTGCGATAGGGGGGCCTATTCCACACGATATCCAGAAACTGTTTCCTATGGATAGTCCGCGCAGACGCAGAAGATAACTTGAACGTTTGAGATGACTTTTTTTTATCGCAAACACTTATCCACGAATGTCCGTTTGAGATTATTATCATGTGCATACATTTAATACAGAAACATCATAGTCGGTAGATAGACAGATGAATCTCATCTGGGAAACTGTCGAAGTGGAATGTGAAAATTGAGCCTTCGATAATGTTAAAGGCCTTTGCAACTTTAGTCCAGCGCCTGTGGATGATTGCCCGCCCATCGTTTTCCTTCTTTAGGAAGGCTTCAATATTATAGCGCGGGTGTTGTACAAAAACCTTTCTTGCCTCTTGACCATACAGGTGGTTTGATAGATAATCATCGGTGAACTGCTTCGAAAAAGACTGAATACAAAGATATGCATAAATATAGTTTTCAGTATGGAAATTGTGTGCGTAGGGGAAAATATGGTTGGAACTTACCATCATGTAGGATACTGAAGTCTTCTTCATTGTGTAGACAAAGAGTTTGTTGTATTTCGTGGCCAGTTTCTTTATCCTTACAATTTTTCTAAGTTTCTTGACTTGATTGATAGTCATGGTCACCTCGTTTCCCCAGATGCAAAATGGGTCGAACAATGGATCTAGTCCTTTGACAAAGGGAGCTAGAAGCAAAATGTAAATATTAGAACACGAGAAGTGGCATTTCTCCTTCATTTGTACACTAATGGGATATAAGCCATGTAGACCATGTGCATACCTCGGTTGTAAATCTCAGAGTCAGCCATTACTACCCTGAAATTGCATAAAGTACATAATGATTAGGTAATGCAAGAATTGGCATGCAGTCAATGATAACAGGTTCGTGCATACATAATACACCATACAATCCAACATATTCAAGACATGAAAAGTCCAGCTAAGTAACTACAACATGGCTAAAAAATATTTGAAATGAATAGGTTTTCATGTGTTAATGATCGTTGATTAACTTGTGTATCACATTTCATGATAACATTATACATAGTATGGTTTCAATTATTTGAAGTTGTAGATACAATCCAAACAAAATAATAATTTTCAAATGCAATCGAAAGAGAAAAAAAAATAGATGCAAGGCATGAGCAACGCATGTGGAAAGGGTGATCTGAATATAATTTAACTCTGTGGCATATCTAACTAAACATATGTATCTAGGAAGCTAATAACGACCTACTCGTCGCCGATGGAGAGGGAGATGGGATCCTTCCCCTTGGAAGGAAGGAAGCGAGGTTTCCTCGTCGTGGCTGCCCTCCAAACCGTCGTAGCAGACGATTGCCGGACCTGGATTCAAGGAAAGCACGCGATGGCACGCGATTGCGGTGAGAGTGGCATCCACATCAAGTGTATCCTCCATGATTTGGTATTCGGGCCATACAGGATCGATGGAGGAGTAAGAGCATGCACATGAGGAGGGCGGTCGGGATTTTACCGGAACAGGGCGAGCGGCGCGGCTAGCAGGGAGGGGGGCGGCCGACGTACACAGTCTAGGCCGCCGCGTGTGGTATACGGAACGGGGGGGGGTGCGCCGTGTAGTGCGCCGCGCTCGGTGTGCGAAACGTGGGCGGGGCTACGCCGTGTAGCACTTCGGTGGAGTTGCCTGCGCCGTCCAGGCCGCAGCGCTAGGAGGAGCAGGGGAGGGTTTGAACAAGAAGGGGGAATGCGGCCTTTGGTGGTGGAAGGAAGGATGGGGCGGCTTAGATATTCCCGCGGCTGGCAAATTTTTTGGGTAGGTGGGGAGGATATAGGCGGGAGAAGTGGTATCGCAGACGAAACTAGAAAAAAAATCCGTATGGAAACCTTCGAAATTTGGTGCGAATCGTCCTGATTATAGCGAACATCATCCATGGCATTGAATATATTAAGAGCAGCTGTTAATTTGAGAAAATAAATGAGTCATCAGCAAAGCTCAGACTTGATAAATCGAACCAATTCAATAGTTAAACAAGGTACTGGACTTAACATAGATCTTACTCAAGATCTACTGGAATAACAAAAGACCGACACCTAATTAAACAAATACTACTAGTCCAGATGGTCCAGAGAGGATTCCGAGGCATCGGCGTATGCCGCCGCCTTGTTGGCCTCCTGACTGTCGATGAGCTGCTGGTACAGAGAGGCCTCCGAGGCATCGGTGTATGCAGCCGCCCTGTTGGCCCGCTGAACGTCGCTGAGATGCTGGTCTAGATAGATGCCGCCGCCATGTTGGCCCGCCGAACGTCGATGAGATGCTGGTCCAGAGAGGCCGCCGCGGCATCGGCGTATGCAGCCACCCTATTGGCCTCCTGAACGTCGATGAGCTGGTGCAGATAGGCCTTCGCGGCATGGGCGTATGCCGCCGCCCTGTTGGCGGCTTCCGTCTTTCTTTTGGCGGCTACCCTTGCCAAGACGGAGACGTAAGCCGCCCTCCTAGCGGCTTCCGTCGCCATGGCCGCTTCCGTAGCCGCGCGTTGGACGGATGCGGTCGGGATGGACAAGACGGAGATGGCCGGAGTCCTGCAGTAAAAAGGGGTCGCCAATCGGGCATGAAGGGCCAGCAAGATGGAAATAGCCGGGAAATCGGTGATGATCAGGGCGCCCGGGCTAATGAAGGAATCGGTCACAAAACGATACCTCGCTCCGAACGCGCGCAAGGCCGCGCTCAGGAACCACCGCCTCCGGTAGGCACCGGGGCGGAGGCAAAGCCGGCCCAATGAGCCGTCTGGTAGTTAGTCGACGTCCCCATCCTGTAAACCTAAACCGACTGATGGGTTGAGGACTGGATTGTATGCTTAAATCACCACAGGTGGGGAAATATGGCTAGATCGATGTGGATTGAGTATAGATTCGGACGGAAGCCACTTGCGTTCTCGCATCCGAAATGCTTCTTCATTGTAAACTGTGTGCCTGTACTTTGATAAAATCCAGCCAATCAGGTTGTGAAACCAACTCCTTGCGGATAGCGCTGAGATCCAACGACCACCAACATTCAACAGACACTGTTATGCGCTATGGTTACGAGATTTTTTCCGGATGGTTTTTGAGATGGTCAACGTGGTTTTTCAGTGTTTGACCAACATTCAACTAATGCAGTTTGTACACTAAGTGCCACCAGCTTTTGTCATAATCCTCTCAAATTTATACCACGGACCATGTTTGTGAAATGGTGACGGCATGCCAAATCCCATCCGTTTAGAGGTCACTTTAATCGACTTTCAATTTCATGGGCATTTTGCTCAAAAATAAAGCACTAAATGCGTAATATTTACCAAACGAGGTCCAAAATGCTTGAAATTTTAGGATGTTAGTGTGAATGCTTAGTGCTGAACACATAAAAATTTTGGGGTTCAAATCACTTACAAATAATATGTTGTACTTGTGATGCAGGTGTTTTCGGTAGAAACACAGATGCTTCAAAGTGAATGGTACAACTTCGTACACGGAGTACCATTGGTTTTTATCATAACCACCTTTAAATTTAACCACATACATTGTTGGTGAAATGATGACAACACGCAAAGTTTCATACAATTTAGAGACCATTTGAATCGATTTTCATTTGCAGGCTGGTTTTGCTCGAAAATGATGCACCTGGTACATCATATACATCAAATGAAGTCAAAGATGTTTGAAATTTTGGGAACCGAGTGTGAGTGCCCATTGCTTAACACATAAAAAACTAGGGGTTTAAAGGATTTTAGAATAACATGTTTTCTTTCTAATGTGGTTGTCTCACATATAAACCCTGATATTTCGGTAGGAATGGCCCATTTTGTACACGAAGTACCCCTGTTTTTATCATGAAATCTCAAAGTTACACAACATTTCGGTCTGTTGAAATGATGACAACATGCAAAGTCCTATACTAATTAGTCATCATTTGAATTGGTTTTAGATTTTAAAGTCCTTTAGGGTTTATGCCCACCATCTCTTACAACGAAAAGATTATATTCATGTATGTGTATGCTTTTCTATCTGTACGTACTGCAAAGAAAACCGTGAGTAATTGGGATAGCTTCGGGCGGAAGCCTTCGTTATGAGGCGTGCCACTTGCGTTCTCGCATCCCAAACGCTTCTTCATTGTAAACTGTGTGCATGTACTTTGATAAAAGCCAGCCAATCAGGTTGCAGAACTAGCTCCTCGCGGATCGCGCTGAGATCCAACGACCACCATTCGGCTCTAATGTTAAATCCAACGGCCACAGTTGTGAGTTATGCTTACGAGATTTTTTTCGGATAGTTTTTGAGACGGTCAACTTGGTTTTTCAGTGTTTGACCAACATTAAACTAATGCAATTTGTACACTAAGTTCAACCAGTTTTTGTCATAATCCTCTCAAATTTTTACCACGGTCCATGTTCGTAAAATGGTAACGGCATGCCAAATCCCATCCCGTTTAGAGGTCATTTTAATCGACTTTCAATTTCGTGGGCATGTTTCTCAAAAATAAAGCACTAAATGTGTAATATTTACCAAACGAGGTCCAAAGTGCTTGAAATTTTAGGATGTTAGTGTGAATACTTGGTGTTGAACTCATAAAAAGTTTGGGGTTCAAATCACTTACAAATAATATGTTGTACTTGTAACGCAGGTGTTTCCGGTAGAAACACAGATGCTTCGAAGTGAATGGTACAACTTCATACACGGAGTATCATTGATTTTTATCATAACCACCTTTAAATTTAACCACATACGTTGTTGGTGAAATGATGACAACACACAAAGTTTCATCCAATTTAGAGACCATTTGAATTGATTTTTATTTGCAGTGTGGTTTTGCTCGAAAACGATGCACCTGGTACATCATATATGTCAAATTAAGTCAAAGATGTTTAAAATTTTGGGAACACAGTGTGAATGTCCATTGCTTAACACATAAAACACTAGGGGTTTAAAGGATTTTAGAATAATATGTTGTCTTTCTAATGTGGTTGTCTCACATATAAACCCCGATATTTCGATAGGAATGGCCCATTTTGCACACGAAGTACCCCTTCTTTTTTATCACGATAATCTCAAATTTACACAACATTCCGGTCTGGTGAAACGATGAAAACATGCAACGTCTCATACTGATTAGTCATCATTTGAATTGGTTTTCGACTTCAAAGTCCTTTAGGGTTTATACCTACCAACTCTTACAAAGAAAACGATTATATTCATGTATGTGTATGCTTTTCCATCTGTACGTACTGCAAAGCAAACCGTGAGAAATTTGGATAGCATCGGACAAAAGCCTTCATTAGGAGGAGTGCCACTTTCGTTCTCACATCCCAAGCACTTCTTCATTGTAAACTGTGTGTATGTACTTTGATAAAAGCCAGCCAATCAGGTTGCAGAACCAGCTCCTCGCGGATCGCGCTGAGATCCAAAGACCACCATTCGGCGCTAATGTTAAATCCAACGGCCACAGTTGTGCGCTATGGTTGCGAGATTATTTTCGGATGGTTTTTGAGACGGTCAACGTGGTTTTTCAGTGGTTGACCAACATTCAACTAATGCTATTTGTACACTAAGTGCCACCAGTTTTTTCATAATCCTCTCAAATTTTTACCACAGACCATGTTCGTTAAATGGAAATGGCATGCAAAATCCCATCCCGTTTAGAGGTCATTTTAATCGACCTTCAATTTCATGGGCATTTTTCTCACAAATAAAGCACTAAATGTGTAATATTTACCAAACGAGGTCCAAAATGCTTGAAATTTTAGGATGTTAGTGTGAATGCTTGGTGTTGAACACATAAAAAGTTTGGGGTCCAAATCACTTACAAATAATATGTTGTACTTGTAATGCAGGTGTTTCCGGTAGAAACACAGATGCTTCAAAGTGAATGGTACCACTTCATACACGGAGTACCATTGGTTTTTATCATAACCACCTTTAAATTTAACCATATACATTGTTGGTGAAATGATGACAACACGCAAAGTTTCATCCAATTTAGAGACCATTTGAATTGAGTTTCATTTCGAGGGTGGTTTTCCTCCAAAATGATTCACTTGGTACATCATATACATCAAATGAAGTCAAAGATGTTTGAAATTTTGGGAACCGAGTGTGAGTGCCCATTGCTTAACACATAAAAAACTAGGGGTTTAAAGGATTTTAGAATAACATGTTGTCTTTCTAATGTGGTTGTCTCACATATAAACCCTGATATTTCGGTAGGAATGGCCCATTTTGTACACGAAGTACCCTTGTTTTTATCATGAAATCTCAAAGTTACACAACATTCCGGTCTGTTGAAATGATGACAACATGCAAAGTCCCATACTGATTAGTCATCATTTGAATTGGTTTTCGATTTCAAAGTCCTTTAGGGTTTATGCCCACCAGCTCTTACAATGCAAATGATTATATTCATGTATGTGTATGCTTTTCTATCTGTACGTACTGCAAAGAAAACCGTGAGTAATTTGGATAGCTTCGGGCGGAAGCCTTCGTTAGGAGGCGTTCCACTTGCGTTATCGCATCCCAAAGGCTTCTTCATTGTAAACTGTGTGCATGTACTTTGATAAATGCCAGCCAATCAGGTTGCAGAACCAGCTCCTCGCGGATCGCGCTGAGATCCAACGACCACCATTCGGCGCTGATGTTACAACCAACGGCCACTGTTGTGCGCTATGGTTACGAATTTTTTTCGGATGGTTTTTGAGACGGTCAACGTGGTTTTTCAGTGTTTGACCAACATTCAACTAATGCAGTTGGTACACTAAGTGCCACCAGTTTTTGTCATAATCCTCTCAAATTTTTACCACAGACCATGTTCGAGAAATGGTGACGGCATGCCAAATACCATCTCGTTTAGATGTCATTTTAATCGACTTTCAATTTCATGGGCATTTTGCTGAAAAATAAAGCACTAAATACGTAATATTTACCAAACGGGGTCCAAAATGCTTGAAATTTTAGGATGTTAGTGTCAATGCTTGGTGTTGAACACATAGAAATTTTGGGGTTCAAATCACTTACAAATAATATTTTGTACTTGTAACGCAGGTGTTTCCGGTAGAAACACAGATGCTTCGAAGTGAATGGTACAACTTCATACATGGAGTATCATAGATTTTTATCATAACCACCTTTAAATTTAACCACCTACGTTGTTGGTGAAATGATGACAACTTCATACATGAAGTACCCGTGTTTTTTATCACGACAATCTCAAATTTACACAGCATTTCGGTCTGGTGAAACGATGACAGCATGCAAAGTCTCATACTGATTAGTCATCATTTGAATTGGTTTTCGATTTCAAAGTCCTTTAGGGGTTATACCCACCAGCTCTTACAACGCAAACGATTATATTCCTGTATGTGTATGCTTTTCCATCTGTACGTACTACAAAGCAAACCGTGAGAAATTTGGATAGCTTCAGACGGAAGCCTACATTAGTAGGCGTGCCACTTCCGTTCTCGCATCCCAAATGCTTCTTCATTGTAAACTGTGTGTATGTACTTTGATAAAAGCCAGCCAATCAGGTTGCAGAACCAGCTCCTCGCGGATCGCGCTGAGATCCAAAGACCACCATTCGGCGCTAATGTTAAATCCAACGGCCACAGTTGTGCGCTATGGTTGCGAGATTATTTTCGGATGGTTTTTGAGACGGTCAACGTGGTTTTTCAGTGGTTGACCAACATTCAACTAATGCTATTTGTACACTAAGTGCCACCAGTTTTTTCATAATCCTCTCAAATTTTTACCACAGACCATGTTCGTTAAATGGAAATGGCATGCAAAATCCCATCCCGTTTAGAGGTCATTTTAATCGACCTTCAATTTCATGGGCATTTTTCTCACAAATAAAGCACTAAATGTGTAATATTTACCAAACGAGGTCCAAAATGCTTGAAATTTTAGGATGTTAGTGTGAATGTTTGGTGTTGAACACATAAAAAGTTTGGGGTCCAAATCACTTACAAATAATATGTTGTACTTGTAATGCAGGTGTTTCCGGTAGAAACACACATGCTTCGAAGTGAATGGTACCACTTCATACACGGAGTACCATTGGTTTTTATCATAACCACCTTTAAATTTAACCATATACATTGTTGGTGAAATGATGACAACACGCAAAGTTTCATCCAATTTAGAGACCATTTGAATTGAGTTTCATTTCGAGGGTGGTTTTTCTCCAAAATGATTCACTTGGTACATCATATACATCAAATGAAGTCAAAGATGTTTGAAATTTTGGGAACCGAGTGTGAGTGCCCATTGCTTAACACATAAAAAACTAGGGGTTTAAAGGATTTTAGAATAACATGTTTTCTTTCTAATGTGGTTGTCTCACATATAAACCCTGATATTTCGGTAGGAATGGCCCATTTTGTACACGAAGTACCCCTGTTTTTTATCATGAAATCTCAAAGTTACACAACATTCCGATCTGTTGAAATGATGACAACATGCAAAGTCCCATACTGATTAGTCATCATTTGAATTGGTTTTCGATTTCAAAGTCCTTTAGGGTTTATGCCCACCAGCTCTTACAACGCAAATGATTATATTCATGTATGTGTATGCTTTTCTATCTGTACGTACTGCAAAGCAAACCGTGAGTAATTTGGATAGCTTCGGACAGAAGCCTTCGTGAGGAGGCGTGCCACTTGCGTTCTCGCATCCCAAACGCTTCTTCATTGTAAACTGTGTGCATGTACTTTGATAAAAGCCAGCCAATAAGGTTGCAGAACCAGCTCCTCGCGGATCGCGCTGAGATCCAACGACCACCATTCGGCGCTGATGTTACAACCAACGGCCACTATTGTGCGCTATGGTTACGAATTTTTTTCGGATGGTTTTTGAGACGGTCAACGTGGTTTTTTAGTGTTTGACCAACATTCAACTAATGCAGTTCGTACACTAAGTGCCACCAGTTTTTGTCATAATCCTCTCAAATTTTTACCACAGACCATGTTCGTGAAATGGTGACGGCATGCAAAATTCCATCCCGTTTAGATGTCATTTTAATCGACTTTCAATTTCATGGGCATTTTGCTGAAAAATAAAGCACTAAATACGTAATATTTACCAAACGAGGTCCAAAATGCTTGAAATTTTAGGATGTTAGTGTCAATGCTTGGTGTTGAACACATAGAAATTTTGGGGTTCAAATCACTTACAAATAATATTTTGTACTTGTAATGCATGTGCTTTCGGTAGAAACACAGATGCTTCGAAGTGAATGGTACAACTTCGTACATGGAGTACCATTGGTTTTTATCATAACCACCTTTAAATTTAACCACATACATTGTTGGTGAAATGATGACAACACGCAAAGTTTCATACAATTTAGATACCATTTGAATTGATTTTCATTTGTAGAGTTGTTTTGCTCGTAAATGATTCACCTGGTACATCATATATGTCAAATGAAGTCAAAGATGTTTGAAGTTTTGGGAACCCAGTGTGAGTTCCCATTGCTTAACACATAAAAAACTGCGGGTTTAAAGGATTTTAGAATAACATGTTGTCTTTCTAATGTGGTTGTCTCACATATAAACCCTGATATTTCGATAGGAAGAGCCCATTTTGTACACGAAGTACCCGTGTTTTTTATCACGATAATCTCAAATTACACAACATTTCGGTCTGGTGAAACGATGACAACATGCAAAGTCTCATACTGATTAGTCATCATTTGAATTGGTTTTCGATTTCAAAGTCCTTTAGGGGTTATACCCACCAGCTCTTACAACGCAAACGATTATATTCCTGTATGTGTATGCTTTTCCATCTGTACGTACTACAAAGAAAACCGTGAGAAATTTGGATAGCTTCAGACGGAAGGCTTCATTAGTAGGCGTGCCACTTGCGGTCTCGCATCCCAAATGCTTCTTCATTGTAAACTGTGTGCATGTAGTACACACATTTTATATGTAAAATGTAGTCATAGATGTTTGAAATTATGGGATACCGGTGTGTGTGTTTAATGCCGAACACACACAACAAATGGAGGTTAAAGGATTTTAGAAAGACATGTTGTCTTTGTTATGTTGTTGTTTCACGTCGAAACTCTGACATTTCGTTGGGAATGGCCCAATTTTGTACACTAAGTGCCATCAGTTTTTGTCATAATCCTCTCAATTTTTTACCACGTATCATGTTCGTGAAATGATGACAGCTTGACAAATCTCATCCTACTCGGAGGCCATCTTAATCGACTTTCAATTTCTTGGGCGTGTTGCTCAAAAATAAAGCACTAAATGCGTCATATTTACGAAACGAGGTCCAAAATGCTTGAAATTTTAGGATGTTAGTGTGAATGCTTGGTGTTGAACACATAAAAAGTTTGGGGTTCAAATCACTTACAAATAATATGTTGTACTTGTAATGCAGGTGTTTCAAGTAGAAACACAAATGCTTCGAAGTGAATTGTACAACTTCGTACACGGAGTAACATTGTTTTTTTTATCATAACCACCTTTAAATTTAACCACATACATTGTTGGTGAAATGATGACAACACGCAAAGTTTCATCCAATTTAGAGACCATTTGAATTGATTTTTCATTTGCAGGGTCATTTTGCTCGAAAATGATTCTCCTGTTACATCATATATGTCAAATGAAGTCAAAGATGTTTGAAATTTTGGGAACCGAGTGTGAGTGCCCATTTCTTAACACATAAAAAACTGGGGGTTTAAAGGATTTTAGAAGAACATGTTGTCTTTCTAATGTGGTTGTCTCACATAGAAACTCTGATATTTCAATAGGAATGGCCCATTTTATACACGAAGTACCCCTATTTTTTTATCAAGATAATTTCAAATTTACACAACAATCCGGTCTGGTGAAATGATGAGAGCATGCAAAGTCTCATACTGATTAGTCATCATTTCAATTGGTTTTCGATTTCAAAGTCCTTTAGGGTTTATACCCACCAGGTCTTACAACGCAAACAATTATATTCTTGTATGTGTATGCTTTTCCATCTGTACTGCAAAGGAAACGGTGAGAAATTTGGATACGTGTGCTAGTGAACACTATCCCGCAGCCCGCCCGCCCTATATATATGAACATTGGGTGTGTCCTTTTACGGTTCCTGTCTAGAAAAATATCCTCCACCCCATACACGCCCCACTACCGACCCCGTCCTGCACCTTCACCACATCTCCCGTTCGTCCTCCGGCCATAGATTCCTGCCGTATTTCCTAGTTCTCTAAAGCCTACATCCCTGTCGGGAGAAGGGGGAGGTGCAGGATGCAGTGGAGGCAAAACCAACGACGTCATTTCGACCCCTCTTCCCTTTGTCGAGCCGTCGATCCTTGCGGTCGGTGGAGGATGTGGCGGGGGGTAAAGCAGAGAAAGGTAGATCGATTCCTCCGCCCGTCGATGAGCCGTCGAGCCTCGTGGGAGGTGGAGGATGCGGCGGAGGCATAGCGGACGACTGCAGTCAAATAGTCCCTCAGCCCGTCGACAAGACGTCAAGCCCTGTGGGAGGTGGAGGACAGGGCGGAGAAATAGCGGACAACATCGACGGCAGCCAAATCCCTCAGCCTGTCGATGAGTTGTCGAGCCTTCTGGGAGGTGGAGGATGCGGTGAAGGCGATGACAGATCGATCTCTTTGCCTGCCATGGAGCCGTGGCGCTGTGTGAAGAGGCCGCACTATATTGAAGCTGACGGCGAGGGCTGGGTGACCTGCTACCTCGAAGAACACATCTATCTGTCATCCAAGATGCTGTACAAGGCTCAGATCGAGCTAGACGCCGCGAAGGAAGAGCTGTTGGCCGTTTCGGAGGGCGCCGTCGCCGATCGCTTCGACAAGGCGCTACACGAGTATAAGCTCGCCTACACCCTCTACAAGGCAGTGAGCTTGTCCTTCCACGCATCATGCAAGCCTTGAGTCCTCTTTAACCGATGTCTTCGTGAGCCGCCGTCGATCATCAACTCCAGGCGCCATTTGTCACAACCCTAGTTTTGGTATGTGCTTTTATTACTAGAATATTTGCATCATGATTAAATTTCCTTTATTTAACAATTGGGGATTTGGAAAAGCCTAAAAAAGAATTTAAATAAAAGGCCAGAGAAAAATCTTTTTCCAGAAATCTTCTAAACTTTTTGAAAATCTCTATAATTGGGCATGATCACATCTCATGTGTTGTGGGTCCCATTGCATGCCCCAAGATTTTTCAAAAATTCAGAGAAGGGCTTGGAAATTAAATCATATTCATATTTGAATTGAAATTCAAATGTTTTGAATTAAAAAAATCTTCAAATCTTGGGAGTGACTAGCTATATGTCACATAAGTCCAAATAAAATATTTGGGGATTTTATAAAAATGCTTTGGTATTTTTTCAGAGAAAAACAAATAAAAACAGAAAGCAGAAATAGAAAAATAATAAAAAGGCCAAAGGCCACTTACCTGGCCCACCTGGCCCAGCTAGCCGGCCCAGCCCGCCAGGGGTACATGCGTCTTCAACCCCTGGCCAGGCAGGCAGGCAGCTCGCCGGAGACCACAGCATGACCGCCAGGCAGCTGCCTGGATGCCCCCTCCCCTTATCCGTGCCGTGGAGACGCCCTGGGCAACGCCCTTCCATTTCCCCTTCCCCTGACCTCTTCGCCTCTCTCCCCGGCGAGATCCCGCGAGGACCCGAGCGCCACCAAGCCTGCCGTCCGTGCGCGAGCGGGGCCACCATGCCCCGTTTGCCGCGCCGTCTTGTCCAGGCGGTTCCCCAAGAACGACTTCGTCAACCTGCAGTCGGAATTGAACCAGAGCGCAACATGGACGACACCCGCAACGAATTCCTCCGCCGTGGCCAAAGAACTCCGACGAGCAATAGCCTCCCCTCCGGCGCTCCTCTGTCGCTTTCATCCACTCCAGCACGCTTGGGGTGAGCCTCCGATTCCTCTCAGCTCTTCCACGCTCTTCCCCGCGCCCCTCTTGGCCGTTTCCCGCCGAAAGGAGAGCACGGCCGCCGCGCCATTGTGCTCGTCGTCGAGCCCTCCGGCCGCCCTGTGGCATCCCACCTACCCAGTCGACGCGCACGGGCCAGGGCTACGCCCCATTGCCCTTAGCGCAGCCAGGCGTGGCCAGGAGCGCCACTCCGGCATGCCTCCGCCGCAGCCGTGGCCACCGGCGGCTAACCGCCGGCCGTGCCCACGTGGCCTGGCCATTAGGGCCTAATCCCCCCTCCATTTAACCCCCCTGAGTCATAGACATGTGGGCCCTGGCCCCCCAATGACCCTAATTAATTTAATTAAAAAGAGATTAACCCTAGATACAGTGACAGATGGGCCCCGCGTGTCAGGTTGACTGGTCAACCCCCCTGCGTCATGATGACGTTAGCCTGGCGCAATAAATCCATTTCTTATTTAACAGAAATTCCAGAAAACTATTAAATCTTGTAAATTCAATAACTTTTAAACCACAACTCCAAATTATATAAATAATATATTAAAAATTATCAGAAAAATGCAAGGAATCTAAATATGCAACTTTCAAGCATGAAAAAATAGTTTACAAAGATCAAACAGTAGCATATGCAATTTGGACAAATTTGAATAATCATTTGGAGTTTGAATTTGGAATTCTTTTCCAAATATACTTCAATTAACATGTTCAAACATGAACATAGAGAACATCAGTACCATGCCATGCTATGTTTTAAATCCTTATTGTGCATTGCAATGTGATGTTTACATTGTTGTTGTCGCGGTGTTTGGCTCTTCTCGATAGATTCATCGTCGGACGTAGTTTCCGACTGCCTTGAAGAGTGACACCTCGTGATCGTCAACAAGGCAAGAAAACCCCATTGATCATATCTATATAAAACCATTTCCCTGTTGTTATCTTATGCATGATTAGGTGCTTCACATGTTACCGTTCTACCGCTAGTTGAACCCATCCTTTGCATGACCTATCATTGCTGCCACAGTATTAAGCAAACCTCAACCTAGCAGATACAAGATTGTTTGTGTTCATCATGTGGCCCTTCATCCATGTTATGCCATGCTAGAGTTGTTTGCAATGAAGATGATCCATCTGGGTGATGTATCGGGATGGTAGATAACAATGCAATGTAATGGTAATGTGTTGGTGAAGTCACCCTAACAAAGGTGAACAATGAGAGGCTGTATAGGAGTACACAGTGGTTTGTCTCATTTACACTTCCCTAGGCCCCGAGTTCTTGTGTTGTGATCCAAGACAAGAGTACTTCCACATGCAGGGATATGGACCCCGTTTGGCCTATTAACTCACCCCAACTATGGTCCAGGATTCACATGGGTTATTGTTTCTTCGATTTGATTTCATATTGTAGCACGGTTTTAGGCAAGCACAGTTCCATCCGTTGAGGTGGGCTTGTCGGACCGTCCATACATCGTCTGGGTCCTGAACGGAAACCCCGGCCGGATTCCCGATTGGGGTACATGCTCAGATAGGCGATCCCATGGACTAGAGTTGGAGCCATGAGGTAAGTGCCTTGGTGTTTATCCTCGTCCGACATCCGCTTGAAGGATGATAAGTCACGGGCGGTAAGTGTTGACACGTGTGTGAAGCGTACACCCCTGCAGGGTTAATGAACTATTCGAATAGCCGTGTCCGCGATTATGGACTACTTGGAGACCTTTACTTGATTATTAGACAACTCAAATGGATACTCTAAAATTTCCAAGATAAGTGTGAGTGCTTTGGGTTGCTTCCTCGGGGGGAAGTCGAGGAAGGATCCATGGTGGTGTATTGATGTGGTGATCAAGATTAGATGGACTCGTGTGCGCCTCTCATCTCAACTCTATGTAGTCGTAGTACAAGATAGCCAAGTAAAAGCTTTCTGCATTACAACCCCACTTGCCTTTACCTTGATACCTGAGCATGAGTAGTATAGTTCTGACGTAAGTCTTGCTGAGTAAGACTTTGTACTCACGTTTTCTTATTCGATGTTTTAGAGACGAGACCACTGACCCTGATGTTTGCCTCCCCCTCAAGCTCGACTTCGACGAAGTAATGTAGTCCCATTCAGCAGCCTAGTCCCTCTGGAGGGTCGTTGTGTTTTCTTAAAGGCTTCTTAAGCCATTTGTTGACCTTGTCTTTACTAAGACATAATTTGCTTCTGTTGTTGTATGATGTAATGTTGGGTCACAGTTATGTGATCTCTGCTTGTAACACTACTATATCTTCTCTGTATAGCAGATGCAATAAAACTATGAGTTTGTATAGTTCATGTTGTGTTACCTGCTGTTTACACTAGACATGTATGATGCGTGTATGATTATAACGTGCATGTCTTAGTGTGGGATTCGATAGCTTAGTTGAGTTCTTGCCGGCGGTCTTTCATACACCAAGTGGCCCTTAGATGTGCGCAGCTTGGGGCATCGCGATGCGATTGCTCGTGACTCTGTCACGTGGCACACTTTGTTGTATGATTGAGCCCGCCCGAGATCCTGACTAGGTGATCGAGCTGGAGTCTTTTTATGTCAGTGTTATGATTCAATCGATAATATGGTTGAGGCGACTCGTCTATGAGTATGGGATTTCACCACCCATAATCATTTAGACTTGTGAGCGAACGATGAGGACCCATCTCAGTTGATCATCCGGCCTGGATGGGATGCCCCTCATGTTCGATGCTTTCCGAGAGTGTTCTGTGCTTGGCCTTGTCTGCCTAGACAAGTGGGTACGGCTCTCGGCTCTTCATATGATTGAGTTGTAGCAGGAATTACATACGCAAACCCCGGGTCCCGACACCAGTCCTCTCTAGTTTAAGTTTGATGTTTTAAGTTTTTATGGTTTTAGTCGAGGTAGAACTCCAGTGTATCGCGACGATGAACTATGTAGCGGGGAACCTATAATAAATCTTTTTCATTGTTCGCATGATTTGTTCTCAGCCGTTGCAGACTTCACCGCAAAATATTACTACTCCGCGTCTAGCTACTAATATCTAGCCTCGTGACTGTTCAGGCGCACCATACGGTGATTAGACGGGAGAGGCGTGGCGTGCGAACAGGTTTGACTAGACGATAGTGTGGCAGGAGCACACGCGCACCAACGCTCTTCACCGGGACTAGTGCTAGCTCACCGTGAGACATGGCGTTTGATGTTAAACCCCTCCCCCTCTCACCGCTCCCAAATACTACTACCCTTTCTTCCTTCTTTCACATCGC
Organism: Bromus sterilis; assembly: GCA_950022295.1. Taxonomy (NCBI): domain Eukaryota; kingdom Viridiplantae; phylum Streptophyta; class Magnoliopsida; order Poales; family Poaceae; genus Bromus; species Bromus sterilis. The sequence goes on from OX465597.1 coordinate 172,029,362, forward strand.
AAGCTCGAAGCCACATGAACAAGTGCAATTATTTTCCCAAGCTAGGCTTGCTAGCTCTGCGATGATGAGACGGGAGAGGCATGGCGTGTGCTCAGGGTTGACTAGATGGGCACGTGCCAGGAGCACGCACCACCGATCCTCAACAACTCCTCCAAGCCTTCTACCGTAAGGCAACAACTATTCCTCCTCGCAAAATGGAGCAAGAAATCTGCAATGAAAATCCTGACAAAGGCGGGCGCGCATTGCCAACAGTCTGTTTTAATGACCAGTGTGTTTTTCTTCATCTGTATCTGAACAAGGCTTTACATCTAGCAATCAATCAAACAAGAGGAATACATGCATAGGATTCACTGACAACAGATTTTCATTGCATAACATAGATCTCCATTGCATAAAGGAGCATGGTTCCTTTTCTCCAATTAGTTCAACTATAAGAACTAATCCAAAATAAACCCTAAACTAGCGTCAAGTATGTACTAAAATAGCTTTTACCCTCGTATCTAGATCATTTCAACTACGCTAGCAGTCCATCGACGATATACTGATGAACCAAAAATATTTACTACTCCCTCCGATCCATAATAAGTGTCGCTCATCTAGTACAAAGTTTGTACTAGCTTAGTACAAATTGTGTGACACTCATTATGGATCGGAGGGAGTACATCCTAAAAGCTCCCTGCCACGTGTGCCGATTAGTTTGAGCCACCGGAGGAGAAACTCCTCAGTCCACGGGCATGCTCCTCCCGCCGCTCCCGATTCCCTACCGTGAAGTGCTCGCTTTCCTCGTACCTCGCCAGATCACGCTGACGATCTTCATCTTCACCTAGGGAAGATGCCAGTGCCATATCCATCTGTTTTTCCTCCTCCTACGCGAGGAAGGCATTGTAGCGCTCGAGGGCGTCGCCGTTGTCGTCACCGAAGCCCCGGGGACCCTGGGTAGCGCCAGGATGGTGCTTGCCGGCGCCTGAATGTGCTCACCCGTGCCTGAATGTGCTGACAGACGCCTGGATGTCCTCGCCGGCACCTGCATGCCGCCCCCCTGCGCCCGGGCGCTGCTCCCCTCCTCCTGCATGCTCCCCTCATCCTGCCTGTCGTGCGCCATCGCCCGGATGGTGCGCGCCTCCGCCCCCTGCACCTGGAGGGTCCGCACGTTGCGCACGGCGCGCGCTGTGCGACCGACATTGCGGGAGCAAGCGTTCATGACTGCATACCGTCGGCGAGTGCGGGTCGCCCGCGGTACCACTTCAACTAGCAAGGAGTTGTACGACACTTCCGGCGGAGTCACTACCTCACCATCAGCTGCTGGGGTCAAGTTGGCTGTCGTACGGCGGACCGGACCCGTGGTTGATCTGTGGGAAGAGAGGGCATAAGAAGGGGATGTGAATGCGGCTCCTGTGTCATTGACGCTCTTTATGGACCGCATTGGTTTTTTTTAGCTACGGGCGAGAAGGTTGCGCGGTTGCGCGCGTGACCTAGCGCCTGCTCCAGCTGCATTGTGAGCGTACATGTGGCCATCCACAAACGATCAAACGGTGTTCGATCTGTTTGAGTAGAAGTCATCGGCGGGTACAAGACGAAACGTGGAAGACGAACGAGCGGCTAACGCGTGGCGATCTATATCGCAAGGTTCTCGTTACTCTTTCCTTCAAATTTTTTTAAAACTTGCACAAGGTATCACACATGTGGTGTTTGTAAAAATTCTAGAATTATAATCGTTTGGTTGCAGTGTGTCTACAAAGCATACATTTTCTAAAACTTACTTGTTTGTGTTACACCATATCATCACACACAATTTTGTACTTCAGAACGTTTGCTAAGAGAAACCAGCGAAATTTTAAACAAATAGAAAATACATAAAAGAAGCTAGCGTTTCATCTGAAGCAGCTGTCGGTGTTATTTGTTGTCATCACGCACAGTTGATTGTACAAAATGTGTGCTGTCCAACACCAACACTTAGATTTTCAGAAGCGTTCCTGATAAAGCACATATCCCACACATTTTTGTAACCACAACCGATTGGTAACAAGGGCTAGAGGTTCATTCTTTGCGAAGGGTTTTCTGAATATATATGCGGACGGTTGCTTGGTCGAATTGTCAGCTTTGTTCCCGCTAATGAAAGAATTTTCAGAAGCGTGCCCGATCGATTAGGTATCCCAAACATTTGAGGAAACATTAACGATTGCGATAAAGGGCTGGCGGTCCATTCTTTGCAACCGTGGGCTTTCACTCTAGGTATCCCAGACCGATTTTCAAAGACCCGTCAGCCCTACATTACCCATGCAATAATTTTTAGAATTGTGGACGTTCGCGTACATTTCCCAGACGGTTCAGTTTCGTGCACACGATTTTTTATTTCTACCGTTTGCGTTGATAGCATCGCAAACAGTTTCGGTCAAGGGACGGGGAAAGGAGTATCTTGATAGCTATCTTCTGCACTAGTGGTGGTTCGGCAAGAGACCTTACAGTCGGCACCGTCCGCCTACTGAGGTATTTTGGTCATCACCCTTTTCCTTTCTCTAGATTTTGTGCCTTCTAATGCCTAGGTCGTCCATTGCTGCAGTTGTTCCTCGCGCAAAAGCAATATGAGGACGGACAAGCCGCTATCGCCGTACACCCAGACCATGCCGAGTCCGATGACAATGATAATGAGGTCAGCGAGAGTGATGACCCCGAGACCAAAGCTCGGACCGCCTCATTAGGAATCGGATTCAAGAGGTCGGGTACGTCAGATTCTTCACTTCATTGCTTCATGGACGAGTGGACTGGCGGCACCGACAGCTCATCTTCTGGCAATCATGGTGCAGAGTCCCGGTTGGCTGCCAGAAAGGTGGCCAAGGAAAAAAGCCCCCTCGACGATGCTCCGCAGGCTGCTGACCCCCTGCCCCGGAATAAGCCGATTGAAAAACTGTTATCCAAGGGGCAGTCTTCGAAGGATCAGGTCGACTGGGGAAAGAAAAAGGCCAAATAGACGCCGACTTCTCCTGTTCTGGAGGATGGGCCTTTGGATATCGCCCCCTTGCGCTTCTCAATGGCCTCATTTACCGGCCGAGTGCCTCAAGTAGCAGGGTAACCTCCTGGTTCTCTTTGATGCTTGATTTTCCTTCTACAGTGTCTCATTCTATTTTGTTTCTTGGTTCTGTAGGGCTTCGCGAGATGCCAACTCCGCTGCAGTCGGCGCCCCTCTGGTTGCTCGCCCCTTTGCATCAACCGCATCCTCTAGGGATGGAGTCAGTCGGAAACGGCCTCCAACAGCCGGCGATACCGCCAAAGCTGAACGTGCCAAGAAGGCCTGGACGGATTCCTTGCGCCACTCAAGGCCTGCCGCCTCTGCGACGACTTCTTCAGCTGCTGGTGGTGGATCTGGTGATGCACCGCCGGAGGTACCCGCTGCCACCGTTTCTCCTACAACCAGTGCTAGAGGATTTGTCGTGGCGTAGTCGGCCGCGCTGGTTGCCACTGCTTTTTCTCCATCCGCTGACGTTGGCAAGGAAGCGTCTGACATCGGCACTGGGGTACGTGATGCTCCTACCATCGAGGTTCTTGCCGTGTCGGTTGTGTCCACTACGACTCCTCTGGCTGCGTATACATCTGCCGATTCAGCCTCCTTCCAGCGCCGCTCCGCCCACAAGCGAGCCTGAGCCGAGTCGTGCCTTGGTGACACAACGACCAGCTCCAACTCATACCATCTCTATAGTTGAGCATTTCTGACTGGAGTACCTTGGTGTTGAAGTTGATCCGGCCTCCGACTCCACCTCCACCGAGGTCGGGTGATTGGACCAGACGCCGACTGCCACGTAGGGCCGAGCGTGCACCCCGCGCGACCGAGTCAAGGGCTTCGCAGATGGTTCCCTCGTCGAGCTACTTGCCATGGAGCGCTTTGTGGTGGTGAGTTTTCCTTCTCTTGTGGGTGCGCGCCAGCGCACCCACTCAGTGTAGTGCCCGAGATTTAGGCCGATTGCTTGTAATCAGGCAGGATCTTCTTGGTATTACCCCGTAAACTGACTTGCTAACTTGATTTCTCTTCCAGGCCGTCTACCGAAATCTCCCAGCTGAAAGTTAAACTTCGATCGTCGATTGCTCTTTTTCAGATGTTGCCGATCTGATTCTAACTCCTCAGGATATTTGATCTTAGCTGCCACCGCCATGCTGCCCGAAGTGGATGCTCTGAAGAAAATGGTGGCCGAGCTCGAGGGCCAGCTCAGCGAGAAAGCCTCTGATCTCGATGTGACCACCAAGGAGCGTGACCAGCTGTAGCTCGCTGAGGCTGACCTCAAGAGCACCACCGAGTGATTGACTGGCAAGGTGTCGATCTTGAAGACGGCCCACCAAGATGAGCTAAATTAGCTGCTCGTTGCTCGGAGGACAGTGGAGGAGGCACTGCAGAAGGAGTGGGACGAAGTGGTCCGGAAGCTAGAGACCGAGGCCGATCGTCACAGGGAGGAGCAGAATGCTGCCGCGAGGCGAGCCGAAGTGGCGCTTGCCGGGATGCAGGAAATGGATGACTTGATCGCTGGTAAGCTTTTGCTGCTTTTCCGACTGCTTAACCTCTTATACTAGATTCTTGGTGATCTGACCTCTTTTCTTCTCACTTGTTCTAGATTCTTGGTCTGGTTCCCAGGAGGATGCTGGGAAGGCCGTCACGGATGACCGACAAGCTCGTCGAGAGGAAGGCACGGTTATTAACGATGCAACCCCCTGGAGCCCGGGCGAGCTCATCCTGGCTACCTGTGCGTGCCTGCCTCTGGTGAAGGGCGCCCTTTATGCCTTCAGGACCGGTGTGCGGAAGATCAACCAACTGCCTTGGCTGAGTGTGAAGGAGCCAGCTGCACCCGACACTACCGCTAATGTGGTCAACATGCTCAAGGCTTCCCCCAGAAGCATTCATGCTCTGCGAGACTCCGCTGCTCGAGCTGGCGGGCAGTCGACTCTCGCCATTGTGGTGAGCTAGTATCCCACTCTGAATCTGGGCTTGCTGGGTGCTATTCGTGCCGGGTCTGACATCGATCTCAACGCATTCTGGGTTGAAATCAGGCACTGAGCTGCTGAGATCGGCGCCATGATTAACCCTCTGGAGTATCTCCCCAATATGGATGAGAAAGGTGTGCCAGTTCCTGCCGCGACAGTGAGTGGAATCTTGTTTATGAGCGACGACGAAACTGTTAAGGACTCTCGTCCGCATGAAGGGATCAACTCTTCTTCTTCATCGGGTGCGTACCGCAACTCCGACCTTGACGACGAGTCTTCGGCCAGCTCGTCCCAGCATTCAAAGCCACCTCCGCTTGCGAGACCGATCCGACGAGGTCGCAACCGGATGAAACGACCTCCTAGGCGCGCCCAACGACTCCGCCGCCCAAGTTGGACGCCCAGGAGTCGGATGCCGCATCAGCTCAGCATGAAATGACCGTGTCGCCATTCGAGGGTGCAGCCGCACCGGACGCTCCGACTGCCTGAATGGCCACTGGCCTGCTGCACACTTATCTCGAATAGACCTTTGTTAAACCTTGGGTGCACCACTGGGGGTGTTTTATTTTTTTAATGAATAAGTTCGGCCACAAGCCAAGTAATTTGTAAGACATGTTTCTTATTGTTTGCTCTGAGATGATTGCCAACCCGTTTTTGTGTTTTGCACCTTTTGCACCTTTTTCTTTGTCTTTTTTCTCTCGCAATCGCATGCTCTTGCCAGCGGAACAGCCAAACTGCTATTTGTAGCTGGATCGAAGAGTGGATTTTGAGAGAATAGGGTAAATACTTCAGGGTTTTAGGCGTTTTTAACACTACGACAAGGAGCAAGAAAAAGGGGGCTGACTGCTCCTCGCCGACTATTGGCTAGCCGGCTTGGTCGCAATCGGATATATCTATTTTTCGGCCATGTCCAACTCTGATTTTTTGGCCATGACAACTCTGACCGGCCCTGGTCTCCCAGATAATGCAGCCGACCTACGGTCTGCATCCAGATCGAATAGTAGCTCGGGAAAAACCAACATTCTTCTCATTTCTTGAGACAGACCTTTATGGACCTATTGATCAGTTTCTGAGTCCGCTTTTTCCGACTGTGGGGCCGAAGTTTGTAGCATTTAAACAGCTCGGCATGATTGGCTATTTAAAGACGATCAAATGCAAGCTCATGGATGCATGATGACTTTATTGATAAACCTTGCAAGGATAAAATTACATTCGTACCATTCAACTGTAAAACATGCACAAGAGCTTGGCGTTCCAGGGACGCTCCGTTTCGACTCTTGAAGTGTCCGTGTGCCGGGTCGTCTTGGTGCATCCGGTGAGGTAGTATGCATTGTTCTTCAACGCCCGAATGATGATTAACAGACCTTCCCAAGGGGAGGACAACTTGTGCTAGCCCGCCGACTGCTGGATTTGGCGGAGCACCAAGTCGCCCTGACGAAAAGAGAGGGGCGGATGACGAGGGGGTGACCCCACGACTCCTACGGATGAGGGTACCCGGTGCGTATCAAGGCAGGAGGCCCGCTGGAAGTTTCAACCGGCTCACGGCTGGCCCACTCGAGGCACCGACGTAGGAGTCCTCGACGACTATGGAAGCTACAACTTGGCGTCCAAGACTAAACCTAGATTAGGCACCTATCTTTGTAATCTTAGATGGACTCCTTGAGACCCAGCCTAGTATATAAAGGCTGGGAGAGAAGACGTCTAGGGCATCGAATATCCAAGAAACACCTCCGGTCCCGAGAGAACACGCCTCGACCTCCACTGTAATCGCCTCCATCATAATACAATCGAGCAGGATGTAGGGGTTTCACCGATAGAGTGCCCTGAACCTGGGTAAATCCATGTCTCCTCTTAGCCGACGAGTATCGCCAACCTACACATCGCCTCTACGATCTAACCCAGGGTTCCTAACCATGTGATTTGCCGAGGTCAATCCTCGTCAATTGGCGCTGACCGTGGGGAAGACGCAGGTTTGAATCACGATCTCGGCGGTCCCGTCATCAGCAAGCCATGGCTTGAGAACTCGAGCAAGATCTAACCCACTCGAAGAACTGATGGAGTGGAAGTGATAATGGCTTCTCGCCCTTCGTTGGTTACCCCAAGTGGAAGGTGAGATGTAGGATATCAACAAATTTCCCCTATGTAGAGGATAGGGTTTGTCTCTCATAGGACTCCGACAATGATAAGTAGGTGGTTCGGCAAGTGATGCGCCGTCTGAAAGAATCACTTGATTCTCTTGGACCTGCACACGACACAATTAACTTTGCTCCCAACGAAGTTCAGAGAGGTTGTCAATCTCTACGGTCTTGTTGTTTACAAAGGATCAAACACAAGGGATAATGATAATGATAGCAACTGAAAGTAAACACTGAAAAGGAAATAAGCTTGTAAACAGTGATGAGAATATGGAACGGGGTCCCATGATGTTCACTAGTGATGTCTCTCTCCCAAAAGATGATAAAACTGCTATGCGAGGTAAACAAATTACAGATGGGCAAATGACAGGATTATAAACGCACCGCAATGCTAACTATGCTACAAAAGAAAGGAAGAGGCTCATAAGCATGGGCAGTACGCCAAAATAAGTAGACCGAAATCCATCTGCAACTACTACTAATCATCCACCTAGAGATATCTATCCAGAACATCTCGCTGGTATTAAGTTGCGAGCCCCACCCAAAGTGTAAACCAAAAGCAACAGACAACTGCATTAAAAAGAAATTTGCGTAAAGTAAACAATCCTTGCAACCGCGGTTACAAGCACCATTGTTTTCCCTCTTGTGGCCACAACACATCCCCTAAACTCATGTTTCTGTCACTCAAGCGTATCATCAGGGGCATGGACCCACAATTGAGCATAATGTTCCCTCTTCGAGTCATTACCTACTACTTGGCCAAAGCAATAAAAAGCAACGGAGAACATGCAAGAATTACTAAGGAACAAAAATATAAGAGATAAAAACCAAATATATTACTCTATCACGATCTGAACATAATCTCATAATCCATCAGATCCCATCAAACTCAGCATAGCAACAACGGAAGAATTACATATGTGCCTCGATCATGTAGGTCATCTCACGAGGTCTAAACCATGAAGAACAAAGAGGGGAGGAGAACATCACATAGCTACTGATCATGGACCCATGGTCCAAAGGAAGCTACTCACGGCACATCCGGGAAGCGTCCATGGTGGAGGAGAAGCTCCCGAAGGTCGTCCTCCCTCCGGCAGGGTGCCGGGAAATTTCCTAACGGTGCTCCCGATCATGGAAGTGTGGCGGCGGCGGAACAGAGGTGAGTTTGCGAAATAGGGTTCTGTCTTCGGAGTTTCCCCGTGAAGGAGAATAAGTAGGCGAAGGGAGCAACCAGGGGGTCCACCAGGGGTCCAGGCGCCCCCCTGGGCGCCTGGTGGTGGCCCCCTGGCCCTCCTTCGTGGTTTGGGAAGCTTCTGGCACGCTGATTTTTTATCTGATTTTTCCCGGATTTTTGGAGAACTTTTTATATGGGGAAAAACTGAAATAGAAAAACAGCAGAAAACAGGACTGGCACTGGGGTGCACTGAGTTAGTAGGTTAGTCCAAATATGATCAAAAGTGTGTGAAAGTGTATCTAGATCATAACAATATCACACAAAACATGCATGGAACGAGCAGAAATTATCGATACGTTCGAGACATATCAACATCCCCAAGCTTAATTCCTGCTCTTCCTCGAGTAGGTAAATGATAATAAACATAATTTCTGTGATGACATGCTAGCAACCATATAAGAACTTTGAAAAGTAAAGCAATCAAGGCATGTGATTCAATTCAAGTCATAACATGCAAGAGTCTATATTAGCATTGAAACAAGCAACGAAAGAACATTAGGTGCAAGAGCTCTTGCTGTCCGTGACTCGAATGTCTCCAAATGGTGTTTGCGTGCAAGAAGGAGGATAGGGAATACGAGAAAAAAGTATTTTTGTTGAGTACTCAATCTACTAAAGTTTCACACTTGGTCTTCTTTGGAATCTTATCTTGACTCTTCCCCAGACCACTAGCCAGGTACAAGTCAATTTGATCCACTCCTTTTCGATATTTTGAGCACTCATGCAATGGATGAGTGTAAGCACGAGAGTTGACACTTAGGATGGCAAAGAGAGAATATGGTGGAGGAGGAAGACAAAAAGGGTGAGAAGGGCTCACATCAATGAGGACAATCATAGGCGAGAGAAGGCCAAATGATAGATATGATGTGGGGAGTAGGGATTGCCATGCAATGGATGCACATATGAGCTAAGAAAATCTCTCCAGTGGAACTAGTGGTGTTGCATCTCACTTGCTCTCTCATGAAGACCTAGAGCTCGTTTGAGGAGGCTCATCCTTGGAATATGCAAGCCAAGTTCTATAGTGTGAAGGTCCCTACATAGCTATATGCATGAATGATCAGCTCTATGGAGTACAAGGGTAAGAGGGAGTACTAGTGTGGATCTTTCAAAAGGATAGTAGTGTTGCCCCTTTCTCTCTTTTTTTTTATCTTTTTTTTCTATTTTTTTGTATTTTTTGGTGGCCTCAAGGGCTCTTTCTATTGAACTCTCATTTGTCCTCTTTGGGATCTTTTATTTTGTCCACTTTGGGATCTTTTCCTCACTTAAGGGCAACACTCTAATTTAAAAGAGGGTATAGAAGATCTTTCACACTTTACAAGGTACTCAAATCATAAAGAAGATGTAGCTATCATGATGTATGCAATGTATGCCACTGCCAGTGTAGCAGGAACATGTATGACATGAAGATCAAGTCATGAAGAGGTGGATGTTGCATGGCAATATATCTTGGAAAGGCTATGGAAATGTCTTGATAGGTAGGTATGGTGGCTGTTTTGAGGAAAGATATAAGGAGGTTTATGATGATAGAGCGTATCATGCCAAGGGTTTGGATGTACCGGCGAAGGTGGAAGACAACTCTCGGAATGAGAAGAAGGCAATGCACGACACAGGAGAGGCTAGAAAATATGAGGAGGTGGAAGTGTCTACTTTCAATACTTAGATTAGTCCGAAGAACTCATGCACTTATTATTGGTAACACTCAATCTAATAAGGAGGTTCACAAAGAGACAAGTACCCCAAGGAGGAGTGTATGGGGGTTTGGTTATCCTTGTGCATCCTCGACTCATGGTACGTGAATGTACTCTAATATTCGATCCCTCCAAAGATTAGAGATCCATCTAGTAGCTAGAGTTCTCAACTAGTTTTGTAGGTTTTGAAAATAAACACGGATTGTCCAAAATACGACACCTATCACTAATAGGCTAGAGCTCTTGACACCAAAAGTTCAAAACATTACTCACATCAATACCTCAAAACTATTTCAAGTTACTACTAAAATTAAATAGCAACCTCAATTACCTACTCTCAAAACAAGACACAACTCAGTGCAACAACCAAATCTCTTAACAAGATAAACATGAAAACTAAAGAGAGTTCCAGCAACAAACTAAACAAAAGCCAAGGCTCTTGCTAAAGAAAAACTAAGACTAAAACTAAACATGGCAGTAGCTACGAAAAGATAAAGAACACACAATAGTAAAAAGATAGGCATGAAGAATCCTATGATGTGTTCTAGATTTTGAAAGTGGAGCGTGTTTCTCTCCCACGCAAAGTAAGACGGGGTCTAACTTGTTATGAAAAGAAATCAAAACTAAAGAAAACTAAAAATAAAACCTAAGAGCGAGACGCTCCAAGCATAGCACATAACGCATGAAGTGATAAAAATATAGTGAGACAAAGGACGAACTGATAATTTTTGATGGAGAAGGGGATGCACGGGGGCATCCCCAAGCTTAGACGCTTGAGTCTCCTTGAATATTTATTGGGGATGCATGGGGGCATCCCCAAGCTTGAGCGCTTGACACTCCCAAATCTTCTTTCATCATCTTCCATCGCACACTTGAACACTCCCTTCATACACAACTAATCATAAGCTGATTAGAGAGGTTAGTACCCTTAATAAATAAATTTTACCCACAGGATATAAAGATATTCTTGAAGATCTACTGTTTCTCAAGATTTCCAAAATGTTTTTGCAAAGAAAAAGCAAGCTTAAGGTTTTCAAAAGTTAGGAGAGACAAAATGTAGCAGAATCTGTGAAAAACAGGATGACAGGTAGGAAATAATTTTTATGGGTACTTCTGCAACTCAAATGAAAAAACTCAGAACATAGGAAAGTTCCATGATTATATAGAGCATTCTGTGCAAAAAATTCAGCTCAAAAAGATGAACTGGTGATTTTATCCGATTTTTCCCGTCACGAAGACAAAATCTGTTTTCTGGAAAGCATGTCACAACTTTCACTTCCCTTGTCATATGAGGCTATAACTTGGCACAAAGCTTGAAAATAAAGATACAATGATGTTGCTACAGTAGTAACAATCATCAAGACCACGAAAATGAGAAGTAAAAACATCTTTGGTTGCCTCCCAACAAGCGCTTTCTTTTACGCCTTTAAGCTAGGCATAAGGCAAAAGAAGAATCAAAGGTCTCCAAAATCGTCGGAATCGTAAAAACCTTCAAATTGATTTTCAATAAGCTCATTCTTCTTCTTCCTAGGAAATATGTACTTACCTTTCGCCTTACCGCATAAGCGTACAAACCCGTTACCAATATCAATGAAGCCTTTCATGGCTCGGAGGAAGTTCCTTGCAAGCACGATGTTGCTTTGGTTTGGCTCCATGAAGAAGAAATCCATCGGTGCAATCCTCTGAAGGAATGTAACTTGGACTTCTTTTACCTTTCCATTAACCTCTGAAATATCTCCATTAGCATGTTCATGATAAGATGAAAATTTATCCATATCTAGTTTCAAAGAATCATAAACTAATTTTGGCATAGTAGAAACCATGGATCCGATGTCACAAAAAGCAAGGAAGTCTTGGTTAGAGATGCTAATCCTAACAAAGGGCTCCCAATCATCATCTATCTCCAACATTTCTTTCTTGTTGGACTTAAGTTTTTCTATTTCCCTCAAATCTAGAGCATCCATCCTCTTTTCAATAGTGGAAAGTCTATCTATAACAATATCAATACTATGATCATAAACAAAATAACAAGATAGACTATGCAAAATATCAAGAGCTCTAGCTTCATCACACTCTAAGAAGTCTCCTTCAGCTATAATATCAAGAGAGTGTTTACTCCACTTAAAAAGACCATGGTAAAAATTCCTAAGCACAATTTTTATAGGTATCCAAGGCATAATTCTTTTATGTGCTTCAGAAATTCTGTCCCATGCCTTCTTCATATTTTCTCCATCCCTTTGACGGAAATCGAGAACTTCCGATTCCCGCAAAGCACCAAGTCCTAACATGTTCATCTAAACAAGGAGGACTACCAACAGCAAGATAAGTAATTTTTTTGTTTGTGATTTTTGATATAAGATACAAAGACAAAAACAGAAAGGTAAACTAACAAGACTAAAAAGTAAAGGTAAAAGGTAGTGGGCAACTCCCCTATCTTATCACTCGGAGTCCCCGGCAACGACGCCATAAATTTTCTTGATGGCGTGGAAGTGATAATGGCTTCTCGCCCTTCGTTGGTTACCCCAAGTGGAAGGTGAGATGTAGGATAGCAGAAAATTTCCCCTATGTAGAGGATAGGGTTTGTCTCCTGTAGGACTCCGGCAATGATAAGTAGGTGGTTCGGAAAGTGATGCGTCGTCTGAAAAGAATCACTTGCTTCTCCTGGACCTGCACACGACAGAATTAACTTTTCTCCCAACGAAGTTCAGAGAGGTTGTCAATCTCTCCAGTCTTGTTGTTTACAAAGGATCAAACACAAGGGATAATTATAACGATAGCAACTGAAAGTAAATACTGAAAATGAAATAAGCTTGTAAACAGTGATGAGAATATAGACCGGGGTCCCGTGATGTTCACTAGTGTTGTCTCTCTCCCAAAAGATGATAAAACTGCTATGCGAGGTAAACAAATTACAGGTGGGCAATTGACATGATTATAAACGCACCACAATGCTAACTATGCTACAAAAGAAAGGAAGAGGCTCATAAGCATGGGAAGTACGCCAAATAAGTAGACCGAAATCCATCTGCATCTAGTACTAATCATCCACCTTGAGATATCTATCCAGAACATCTCGCTGGTATTAAGTTGCGAGCCCCACCCAAAGTGTAAACCCAAACAACAGACAACTGCATTAAAAAGAACTTTGCGTAAAGTAAACAATCCTTGCAACCGCGGTTACAAGCACCGTTGTTTTCCCCCTTGTGGCCACATCACATCCCCTAGACTCATGTTTCTGTCACTCAAGCGTGTCATCAGGGGGCATGTACCCACAATCGAGCATAACATTCCCTGTTGGAGTCACTAACTACTATTTGGCCAAAGGAATAAACAACAACGGAGAACATGCAAGAATTACTAACGAACAAAAATATAAGAGATAAAAAACAAATATATTACTCTATCACGATCTGAACATAATCTCAAAATCCATCAGATTCCATCAAAGTCAGCATAGAAACAGCAGAATAATTACATATGTTCCTCGATCATGTAGGGAAGCTCACGAGGTCTAAACCATGAAGAACAAAGAGGGGAGGAGAACATCACATAGCTACTGATCACGGACCCATGGTCCAAAGGAAACTACTCACGACACATCCGGGATGCGTCCATGGTGGAGGAGAAGCTCCCGGAGGTCGATCCTCACTCTGGCAGGGTGCCGGGAAGGGTCCTAACGGTGCTCCCGATCTTGGAAGCGCTGTGGCGGAGGAACAGAGGCGAGTTTGCGAAATAGGGTTCTGTCTTCGAAGTTTCCCCGTGACAGAGAATAAATAGGCGAAGGGGGACAGCCAGGGGGGCCACCAGGGGTCCAGGCGCCCCCCTGGCGCGGCCAGGCCGCCTGGGCGCCTGGTGGTGGCCCCCTGGCCCTCCTTCGGGGTTCAGGAAGCTTCCGGCACGCTGATTTTTTATCTGTTTTTTCCCAGATTTTTGGAGCACTTTTTATATGGGGAAAAACTGAAATAGAAAAACAACAGAAAACAGGGACTGGCACTGGGGTGCACTGAGTTAGTAGGTTAGTCCAAATATGATCAAAAGTGTATGAAAGTGTATCTAGATCATAACAATATCACACAAAACATGCGTGGAACGAGCATAAATTATCGATACATTTGAGACGTATCAAGAACTCAAGTTCATCGCAAGCCTCTCTGTCGCGCCACCAAGATCGCTCGGCCAGCAACTGTGCCAAGATCAATCCTTTAGCGACTTCCAAATTCGCACCCGGTGAAAAATAACTCGAAGAGTCAGAAGGTGAGCACAAGCCGCTACCGCGAAGACAGCCACGGCGCCAGAGGAAACGCAAGTGACGAGGGGGGGACCCCACGACTCCTGCGTATGAGGATACCCGGTGTATTCGAAGGCAGAGGGCCCACTAGGAAGCCATGACAGGCCCACGACCGGCCCGACCAAGCACCGACATAGGAGTCCGCGACTAATATGGAAGGCATAAACTTGGCGTACAAGGCAAGACTAGAACTAGGAAGCTATCTTTGTAACCTAGTACGGATTCCCCGAGACCTAGCCTAGTATATAAAGGCTGGGAGGGAAGACGTCCAGATCGATCCAATACGCATCTACTCTCCTGGTCTTGCTAGAACTCGCATGGCCTCCGCTGTAATCGCCCCCTCACGCAATAATATCGAGCAGAAAGAGCTTCTCCTGTTAGCCGACGAGTATCGTCCAACCTGTGCCTTCTCTATGACTAACCCAGGGTCCCTGACCATGGGATTTGCCGGGGCTGATCCCTGTCAATTGGCGCCGTCTGTGGGAACTACACAGGTTGGAATCGCGATCTCGACGGCCTCACCACCAACAGCCATCGAAGCAGCGACTCCGACAGCACTCATCGACTCCACGACCCGAGCAGACTCCGATCTGTTCAGGTCCCTCGTCTTCATGGCTCACCTCCCGACCTTTCGACCGGCCTTCGCCGACCTGCGCACCGGTGTCAACCTGACCCTCGGAGCGTACCAGATCTACATCAACCACTGGGGAGTTCTCCGCCTCACAGACAGCACTCGAACACCCGCAGCAACAGATCCTACACCAGTGACCGAAGCAGCACCCGCCCGCGTGGCGACCGTGCGAGTCAGCCACGACTCCCAACCCGACTACTCGAGCGGTCCATGGAAGAAGCGCAACATGCGTACAAACAAGATGACAGTCAAGACACTGTCCCAAGTGTTCATGGCAGACGTTCACGAGCCAACCGCAGATGACAAAAGCCAAGATGACGACCCGAGCAGTCGCCGAGACACTCGCTCGAACAGCAAAAACAGTGATCCCGACAACACCGGCCAGGACACCGTCACACTTGGAGAACCAGGAACCATACCAAAGAAAATATACAAAGCAACGGAGCATAGCAATGATAGGAGCGATGAGCCAGAAAGAAGAAAGCACCAGACCCCGGGCATGGCGAAAGAGGACCATCACGTAGAAAAAATCTACCTATCCAAGGAAGCAATCGCCAGAGTAAGGGACGCAGTCAAACGCGGCAAACTACACCCGGAGAACGCAACACGAGACGAGCTCAAAGCATACAACAAGCTGGCGAGTGACGTCACAAAGAAAAAAAGACAACAACGCTTAGAATTAGAGAAGCAAGGAAAAACTGTCATCGACCCAAGGACCAACCGCAGGCCATCTCCCAGAATCGACTCCTCCGACTACGACTCCCCCATCCAAGCCAGATCGAGATTCAGCAATCTGAGACGCACGAACAAGAAGAAGGTGGCCCGCAAGCTAGATGACGACTTCAAGCTAGAAGAGGAGGACGACGAGAAAGAACAACTCACGCCAGCCGAAGCCCTTATAACTGCCCAAGAGTACCTATATCATTCTCAGAAAGGCAAGAAGGGCAGCTTAGATCGCAACACGACGATGACACTCAAAATAATGAAAGACGCCATCTCAGCCCCCAAGAGAGCAGGCGCAAGACGAGTCCCCCACGAGCAGACCCCGGACAAGGACCCCAGTTCACCCGACGATGACAGCAGCGACGACTGGCACAAGCGCCCAAACAAAAAAGAAAACCACGACAGCGACGACAACAGCAACAGACGCAACAACAATCGGCGAGACGCACACGATGACATAACACAAAAAAATGTCAACCATGGAAGGTGAAGGAGAGCAGCCCGCGAAGAGTACTCGGACGAGCAAGCTTCCGACGAGGACATAGAACCATGCGGAGCACTGTGCTTCACACGATCCATACGGGAAACAAGGACGCCGAAAGGTTTCAAGCTAAACTCCACAACGCACAAGTACGACGGGCTGGAAGAGCCAGAAGCATGGCTCGACGACTACCTAACGGCCGTCAAATTCCAGCGTGGAACCAATATCATAGCAATGCAGTACGTACAACTCATGCTCGAGAGCTCGGCGCGACATTGGCTGTAAAACCTACCGCGAGGATCAATCAGCTCCTGGAAGCAGTTCCGCAGCGCCTTCATCGAGAACTTCAAGTCCACTTACAAATGACCGGCATCACTCAAGGAGCCGAGGGCCTGCAAACAAGGATCCAGAGAATCACTGCGAGCATACATCCAGCGATGGACCATACTCAAAAACTCAGCCGAAGACATATCAGACGAAAGCGCAATCGACGCATTCAGGAGGGGCTTGCAACGCATCGACTTTAAGGAGCAACTCGGGCAGATGAAGGTCCGAACACTCGCACGACTGCTAGAGAAAGCCAACAACTGGGAAAACGGAGAATATTCCGTACGGAACGAATCAGAGATCCAGACAACGTGCTCAGAACGCGACTACGACTACCACAACAGCGACAGAGGATTCGACAGAAGAAGAAAACGCCCGAGGCGTAACTTCTACGACGACAGAGGACCCGATATGGTTTCCCGGATGACAGAGAAGGCAGACACCGCGACGACAGAAGAATGCAGCATAGGGACAACCAAGAAGAAGCACCCCAAGTTCAAAAACGGGATTGGAGAACAAGGCAGCCGCGAGATGACGCCCGAGCGTATCGCTCGGCCAAAGACCAGCTCGATGGACCATGTACACTTCACGGGTTCAGAAACGAGCGTGGATAGCTCAGATCAGGACATACCCTCAGAAACTGCAGGCGCTTCATCGAGCTCTCAGAAGAAAAAAAGGCGATCTACAACAACAGCAGCACAACCTCTTGCAAGTGTGGCAGTCGGGACCATCGCCCACAACGCACCACCAGCCCCTGCAATATGAGCAAGGCAAGTAGCAGTAATCCAAGACCGAAGCACGACACCTGAGGAAGAAGAAAAGTACCCAGAAGCGCACGGCTGGATCTACATGATACAAGAAGGAAGACCGTCAAACAGGAAACAGAAGCAGGTCACCAGACAAGTTTTCCTCGCAGTCTCCTTGCACCCTGCCGTCCCAGAATACTTGCGCGGGTCTGAGACTGAAATCACCTTCTCCCGAGAAGACCACCCGCCAGCCATCCCGCGCCCAGGACACGCCGCATTAGTACTCGAAGCAAGAATCGGAAACTATGACATGTCACGAGTCTTCAAGAATCGGACACGCCGCATCATATTTACCAGAACCATGGAAGAAATGCTCATCCAAAACTCAGCGCTGAAAACCTCAGGCACAACTTTTCATGGAATCGTGCCAGGGAAAGCAGTCTACCCCCTCGGAAAAATAAGTCTCGAGGTGGTTTTTGGCAGCACGAGCAACTTCCGCAAAGAGACATTGGATTTCGAAGTGGTCAACTAGAAATCACAGTACCATGCCATCCTAGGACGCCCAGCCTTCGCGCGTTTCATGGCAGTCCCACACTACGCCTACCTCAAGCTGAAAATGCCAGGTCCGCGAGGAGTGATCACAGTCAGCGGCAGCTTCGTCAGATCCGACCGCTGCGACAAAGAGTTCCACAAGATATTAGAAACCTTCGGAGCACACCAAGCCAGCGGAGCCACAGTATCAGAGGAAGAGGCCCTACCATAGAAGCAAAAGGGAGCCACAACAATCTACCGTCCTTAGGGCTACTAAGCCATCTATCCAAATAAAGGGGTTGTCTTCAAACAAAACCTCCCCTCTTGTAAGAAACAAAAGGAAAAATATTGAAAATATTCTTCCAAAAAATTCTTCTTGCTCATTGGCACTCGGGGGCTCGCCGCAGCAGCCACCCCCCGAGGCGTTCTTCGTTCACGCGACTCTAAAAATTGGCACTCGGGAGCTCGCCGCAGCAGCCACCCCCCGAGGCGTTCTTCGCTCACACGACTCTAAAAATTGGCACTCGGGGGTTCGCCGCAGCAGCCACCCCCCGAGGTGTTCTTCGCTCACGCGACTCCAAAAATTGGCACTCCGGGGCTCGCCACAGCAGCCATCCCCCGAGGCGTTCTTTTCTTATGCGACTCTAAAAAGTGGCACTCCGGGGCTCGCCACAGCAGCCACCCCCAGAGGAGTTCTTCGCTCACGCAACTTAAAAATTGGCACTTGGGGGCTCGCCACAGGAGCCACCCCCAAGGCGTTCTTCTCTTACGCGACTCTAAAAATTGGCACTCTGGGGCTCGCCGCAGCAGCCAACCCTCGAGGCGTTCTTCGCTTACGCGACTCTAAAAACAGCACGCGAGGACTCCCCGCCCAAAAACTCAGCAGCTGACAAGACTAACCTGTATCACGCAGGATGGATTTACAATGATCAAAGTAAATCAAAAAGGGAACAACAACACACGTTGTCCAGCAAAGGAACCAGCGCCAAACATGGAATAATCTCCAGGCTCTGATTTTACTTTGCACAGAGCACCCAACCGACGGTCGTTATCCTCGACCACCCACTTCACAACTTGACTCGCAGACTTATCCACCACGGCGTAATGGTCGTCCATCGGCTGAGCCCGACCACCAGGAGGACCTTGAGCTGCTATGTCACAACCCCAAGTTAGGTATGTGCTAGGGTAAGCTTAGGCCTTTGCATCATGTTAAAATTTTCAAAAGAAATCAAAATGGGAGAGAGAACACCCCCCAGATGAATTAATTCAAAAGGCCAGATAAAAAGTTTCTCCAAAAATTCCTTTTGTATTTTTGAAAAGTCCTATAAATGAGTGTGATCACATATCAAGTGATGTGGGACCCACTCCATGCTCATGGATTTTTCAAATATTCAAACAAGAGCATGGATTAATTCAAAAACCCCTATTTGATTTAAAGTTCAAATAATTTGAATTTTCAAAAGTGCCAAACTTTATAAGTGGCTAGTCTAATATAATATGAGGCCATATAAAAAGTTTCAGCATTTTTAAAAATGGTTTGCTATTTATTTAGCAGTGCCAAAACACTATGCAGAAAAGAAACAGAAAAGAAATAAAAAGAAAAAGGCTTACCTGGCAAAAGGGCCCAACTTACCGAGGCAGCCCAGCCCAGGGGCAGGCCTGTCTTCTTCCTCGCGCCAGCCAGGCTGCAGCCGCCGTGGCGAGCATGCTGGCGACGCCTGGCCACCTCCTGCTTCCCCCTGTCTCTATCCCCTCGCCGTGGATGCCTGGAAAGCTCCAGGTCCATCTCCCCCTCTCTCCGCTCACTCTCCCCCTCTCCCGCGTCGAATCCGTGACCACCCCGAGAGCTCACCGGAGCGGCCGTCGTGCTCCGACGTGGCCACCGTGCCCCTCCCGGCGAGCCACCGTGTCTGGGAAGCTCCCCGTCCTCGGCTTCATCGAACTGCGCAACGAATCAAGCTCCAGAGGCCCCGAAGACGACGCTCGCATCAAGACTTTGCGCCGGCCACCCGTGACACTCCGGCGAGAAATCCTCCGCCGCCTCGCCTCCTCCGGACTCCTCGAGCTCGCCACTGCCCTCAGGGTGAGCAGGCGGTCATTTCCCCTCTCTCCCCGCTTTTTTTCCGAGCACCATAGTGCAAGGACGCCTCCACCAGTCGCCGGCCGCCGCTGCACCTCGTCGCCGGCGACGTTCCGGTAGCCTCTCGCCCCTCCCGTATGCACGGCTCAATGCGGACGAGCACGTGGGTCATTCTGATGCCCTCCCCGTGCCAAGAGATGGCCAGGAGCCATTACGGCGAGCCCCTGCGCCGTGCCGTGGCCACCGGCGGCTAGCCGCCGGCGAGGCACGCTAGTTAGGGGTTAACCCCCCTGTTAGTTGACCCCAGGTCATTGACAGGTGCCCCCCCGGGCCTTAACCCCCCTCTGTTTATTTTAAACAGAGGGATTAAGCCTTGTGTCAATGACATCCCTGGCCCACCAGTCAGCCCCCCCCTTGATGTCACAATGACATCATGCTGACGCAGTAAAACTTTTAAATCAATTTATTCAATTTCAGTAATTCCAGAAAATTCCAGAAAATAGCTTAAACTTCAATAAATCATAGAAAATTCATTTTAACTCCAAATTGGACAAATAATATGTCTAAAATTATCAGAAAAATACAAGGATTATGAATATGCAATTTTTTTTCATGTTTGACCATTTTAAAATGGGTGAAAAGTAGCAAACATGCATATGGATCATTTTCAAATTCAAATTTGGAGTGAATTTGCAAATGACTTTGCAACCCACTTCTTTTATATATTTTCATCCACACCTCAGAGACCTTGTTCCAACTTTACAACATCACTTCATGATCAACCTTTTCAAATGAACTTTGATGCATTCAAATGCATTTGAAATTCATCGATAAATCAAATGGAGTTTGAATTTGCAACTCAAATGCAATATATTCCTTTTAAATGAAATGCTCAACACATCAGTACCATGAACATCACCATTACAATCTTATTCATGTGATTGCGCATTATACATTATGTTGATCCTATGATTGTCATGTTGCTGATAGAAGTGGAGCCGGAACCCGAGTTCACCCCCTTCGTTGAAGACCCCGTGACTGAACCATCAGCAAGGCAAGCAAACCCCCATTGATCATGTCTATAAAATCCCACTTCCCTCTCAGTCTCGCTTATGCATGTTTAAGAGATCACCTTGTATCGATTCTACCGCATAGTTGAACCCATACCCGATGCATGACCTATCATCTTGTCACAGTAGTAAGCAAACCACAATCCTAGCAGATGTAGGAGTTGGTTGATATCATGTGGCCCCTGCAACTGTTACTGCTTATTGCATGCTTAGTGGTACAATGAGGTTGCTTTTGATGTGAGTCGGGATGATAGTGAACATGGTGTTGATGAAAGTGAAACTGTGTTGGTGAATCTACCCTAATACAAGGTGAACGATGAGAGGCTGTGTAGGAGTACACAGTGGGTTGTCTCGTTGAACACCGCCCTAAGCCCGAGTTCTTGTGTGGTGATCCAAGACGAAGAGTACTACCACATGTTGGGCACATGGACCCCCGCTCAACCTACTAACTCACACCTTCTCAGTTCAATGAGTCGCATTAGTTCAGAGTTCTGGTAGGTCTGTGGCACGGTCTGCGAAGTGGAAGAACGGCTATTCAGACCGGCTTGGGACCCTGCACACATCTTCTGGGACCACATCGGTAAACCGGCCAGGTTCACGATGTGGATTCCAGCCCAGATAGGCGTCTCCATTGAATTTGAGTTGGCTCTGAGGTAAAAGTTGTGGGAATTATCCTCGCCGGCACCTCTTGAACGGTGTCGAGTACAAAGGCGGTAACTGATAGTTTCATGTGTGTAGCAGTACACCCCTGTAGGGTTAATAATCTATTCGAATAGCCGCTTCCGCGGTAAGGGACTACTTGGAGAGCTGTGCTCGATTATTAGACAACTTGAACTGGATACTTCTAAAATACACCAAGATAAGTGTGAGTGCTATGGCGTGCTTTCTCGTGGGGAAGTCGAGGAAGGCACCATAGTGGTGTAATTGGTTGGAGAAAGTAGTGGACTCGTGTACGCTTCTTACCTCAAGTCTGGTACTCGTAGTTCAAGACTAGCCAAGTCAAAGCTGGCACTTCTGCAAGTGAAACCCCACCTCCCTTTATCTTGATACATGTGCATGAGTAGTATAGTTCCTACGTAAGTCTTGCTGAGTACGACTTTGTACTCACGTTTTCTTATTCTATGTTTTAGATGAACCCACCTACCTGATGGTGGCTTCTACCCGAAGCTCGAAGATTGAAGACTCAGACCAAGATCAAGCTAGTGTAATCCCAGTCAGACGACTGGTTCCCTCGTGGAGGGCTTGTTTTTAGATAAGGCTTCTCTAAGCCATTTGTTAAACTTGTCTGTACTCAGACCTACTTTGCTTCCACATGCTTGTTGTAATGTTGGATCACAGACTTGTGATCTCTGTGTGCACTCTGTAAGAGTTTTTAATAAAGATCTATACATTGTAGAGAATTGTAATGATACCTGTTGTTCATAC
Organism: Bromus sterilis; assembly: GCA_950022295.1. Classification (NCBI taxonomy): domain Eukaryota; kingdom Viridiplantae; phylum Streptophyta; class Magnoliopsida; order Poales; family Poaceae; genus Bromus; species Bromus sterilis. Next base: position 172,051,680 of record OX465597.1, read on the forward strand.
TAGACATGTGTGCTGCGTGTATGTTTATAACATGCATGTCTTAGTATGGGTTTTCGAGACCTTAGTTGTGATCTGGCTGGCGGTATTTTATACACCAAGTGGCCCTTAGATGTGCGCATCTTGGGGCATCGCGATGCGATTGTTCGTGACTCCGTCACATGCACACTTTGATGTATGATCGAGCCCGCCCTAGACCCCGACTAAGTGATCGGGCTGGATTAAGTCTATGTAAGGGTTATAATACAATCGATAGTATGGTTGAGGCGACTTGTCTATGAGTATGGGAGTTCACCACCCATATCATTTAGACTTGTGTGCGGACGATGAGGACCCATTTCAGTTGATCATCCGGCCTGGATGGGATGCCCCTCACGTTCGATGCTTTCCGAGAACGTTCTGTGCTTGGCCTTGTATGCTTAGACAAGTGGGTACGGTTCTCGGCTCTCCATATGATTGTGTTGTAGCGAGGCTTGCATACGCTAACCCCGGGTCCCGACATGCTAGCATAATGTCCACCCCCGGCCAATGACTATGGACAAAGGAAGAAGCACAGCGAGCCCCTGCATATATTTGGTGATTAACTACATGCCGAAGATCCGCAGGCTGAGAGAATACCCGACAATGCTTCTCAAGAGAAGACAGGACAGGATCCAAAGGATAAAACTCTGCAAAGATCCTGCCAAACATTCCGCAACAGTACTCAAGAGCCCGCGGTACCCTCTCAACCTGCATTCGTAGAATGGCGAACACCCGAGCACGCGCCCTATCCATCCAGAAAGGATTGTTCGCCTGCACAACCGGGTCCTCCAGCCGCAACAACTCAGATTGTACTGCCTCCTCTTCCTCGCTAGAACGCCCAGCAAGCACTTCGCAACGAAGAACAAAGATCAGCCGCAAAGCATAAGAAAAAGAACCCGCGCAGTCGAGCGGTCGAAGAAAAGACAAACTCACCCTTCAGAATATCAGACAGCTTCATCATCCAAGCCGCCAAGCCATCCAAAACTGCCTTAGCACGTTCACGTTTCGAACGATGGACCGCAATAGCACCTTTCAGTCGAACGATATCACGCTCGGCCTCTTTCAGCCTCAAGCAAACAGACTCGTAAGCACCCTCGCGAGCATCCTCCTTCAGCAAATTCCAAGCCCGAGAGATGCCCGGGATGGCCTACCGCAAAGAGAAACAAGTCAAAGGAAACAAGACAACAAGCAGCACAAAAGCAAAGTAGGTCCATGAATTAAAAAAGATCCACCGTCCCGCAGGAGGCAAATTACAACTGCAATGTTCAAAAACAAAAACAAGTTCACCCTACTCCTCGGCTGAAGAATTATTCACAGCCTCTACGACCAGATGCAACTGGCGGGCCAGCCGAGTGGCTCGAGCACTCTGCTCGTCTGTAAAAGCAGGTAAACTATCCACCATGGAATCCTCAATGGGAAAACCATGCCCCAGAAGAACAACAATAGACGTGGCAAGCCCACTCACCATGTTCTCGCGAACCAAGCCCTCCAGATGATCACCATCCGGACCGAAGGCAGCAACCAGAGAATCAAGACCCTCAGGGCGTTTCTCCTCATCTGGGAACATATGCTCATGAAGAAGCTTCAGGAGAGTCGAAGCCTGAGCACAGACATCCCCAACAGCTACAGAAGCGCCCGAAACAACATCTACAACGCCACGGAGAGCGCCCGAACCGGCAGCAGCTTCATCCACCGCCCCAATACCCGCAAAACCTGGAAGAAGGAAAAAGATTAAATATCTAGCAATTTCAGAGACAAACGAACCCCAATAAACGGAAGACATGAAGAGTCCACAAACCAGTTAAAGAGCCCGCCAAGTCCTACAGGCGCTCGCACTCAGCCTTCTCGACCAAGAGAAACTGCTCCTCCACCCGTCGCAACCGCTCGAGCTCGCCATGCTGCGCCTGCAGCTCCTTTTCTTTAGACTCCAGAGCGGCTCGAAGCTCAACAAGCTCTTTCTTCGCAGTCTCCGCCCGCTTGTCAGCACCTTTTTTACGACCTGGGGAAACGGACACAAATTAAACAAAACCAACTAGCAAAAGAAACAAAGACCAAGAATCAAGATCTCACGTCTCATAATGGGCAAGCTCCCTTGGACCGAGTCATGAGCACTGTAACAACCCAGATTTCACAAAAATTAAAATTTTTGCTTTCGGTGTGAATTGTTTGATTGTCTGATTTCTTTGTGGTGTTTGCATCCCCGATTTATAGATCGGCGATTATTCCCCCCCCCTCTTATCTCGTATCGGACGGAGACCGACCCTTGCCACCCTGACACTCGACCTTTGCGACACCGGGTTTCACCCGATCACCGTCGCAAAAACCGCACGAGACCAGCCGCAGACAACGGAACGAAAAACCCCTTTTAATAATTAAACGGGATATTTTTTATAGCGCGCCGGAAAGTGTTTTCGGGACGGTTTCAGCGCGAGGTGAATGCCTCCGGCTCGACGCGCTGATCGCACAGTTTGAAGTTTTACCCGAATCGGAGGTCCTGCGGACCCCCGGCGGTCAAAAACGTGAGCACCGCGCGCGCGAGAGAAAAACCGGGGATGTTTTTGCAAACTGCCAGCCACTGGGGCTATATAAAGACCACCACACTCCCACCCCATTTCTAGGGTTTCCCTAGCCACAATTTGAAGCCACCCCCTCAGATCTGCCCATTTTGACCGCAAATCCCGAAATTTTGCTCCCCTGCGATCTGGACCGTCAGATCTCGCGATCCGACGGCCCAGATCTGGCCACGCCATCTCCTCTCACCTCCAACCTCCATCTCCCTCCTCTGCCCGTGGGCAAGCCTCGCGCCGCCTCACGATCTGCCCGCCGCCTCGCACCGGCGAGCCTCCCCTGGTGTGCCGCGCCTCCCTTCTCCTCCTCTCTCTCCTTCCCTCACCCCTCCTCCTCTTCCCTGGACCATGCAGCAGCCGGCGCCCTCCATGGCCAGGACCTCGAGCAGAAGCCCGCGCCGCCCCAAGCCTCGCCGCCGACCCCTCTGCGACACGGGATCCGGCGGGATCCAGACGCCGAGCCGCCGCCGCGCCCATGGCCATGCCTCCTGCGGCCTCGTCGCGCCGCCTGGCCGGAGCGCCACCGGCCGGCCGCCGGCAGCCGCCCGCACGGGATCGGGACGTGCCCGATCCGGCTGCCCACCAACCGCCACCACGACATGGGCCGGCCTCCACTCCAGCCAGTGGGCCGCAGCCCACTCGGTGAGCTGCCCCTCTTTTTTTTCCTTTTATTTATTTCTTTTTTTTGTTGGGTCCAGTAGATTCGGCCCATTTAGTTTTTTTCTTCTATGTTTTTATTATTATTTTGGCAGATTGTGTTGTTTTTATTGCGGTGCCCGTATCTTTTAGCCCGTAGCTCGGATCGCGACGCGTAAAATATGAAACTTTCTTAGTTTTGTGTGTAGTTTACTAAAATGTGCTTCTTTGTTATGTTTGACCTTGTTTACATGTTGTTTACCTGCTAATTACAAGTGCTTGCCACTGTAAACTGTATTTGCAATATCTTTTTAACCGTTGCTCTGTTTAAAATGTTCTTTATATGTAACTTGACTAGAATTGCATGTAGATTGTGTTTATGCTGATCTTGCTTGCTAATAAAAATAATAAAATATTGTTTAGGGAAAAACAGTACCAAATGCAATAAATATCGTGGGGTCCGTAATAGCTGCCATGCATAGGTTTTACCACCCACTTAAGGTGATTAGATTAGATAGTTTATTTATGCTTCACCTCTTGCCATGTTTGTGTGCTATGTCATGCTTGAGTGATATGCCATGTTAACAACCTTTTGCTCACCTTGTGTAGCTAAACAACTTGAACCGATTCTAAGTGTGCGGTATCGTCGTGTCTGACGAGTACTCCACTTAAATTGTTAGTAACCGGTCTCGACGGTAGGTGCGATGTCTCGTGTTGCTTGTTGTTGATGCTTGCTCGTGTTTGCCTCGTAGTAATAGATGCTTGCTCGTTGATTGCTTTCCAGTGTTTACCATCTTGTGTGCCTCGCGGATACCTTTCGGAGACGATGCGAGCTTGCGATCAACTACACCTTCGGAACCCGACTTATCAACAGGCAAGGACTATACATTACTTATGATCCATTCTATTTCAACCAACGGTTTGCATGCTAGTCTAGGTTAGGTTCGATGTTTGATCCTACCACATGTTTACAGCCTCTTTTAAACCGATACAGCCATGTCCCCTCCCAGCAAACCTTGTAATGCTATGTTACTATTGCTCGTTGCTCAGCCCCTTCTTAGTATGCATGATTAGGATGCTACGATGTTACCCTGTTACTCCTTGGTTTGGGATATCACATTATTATATTGTTGTTGATGATATGATTATTATAATGTTGACTATATTCGACGAAGGATGGAAGGTCTAGGCTATCCCGCCCCGACGTTTTGTTCCATTCGAGTCACCTAGGATCCGAGTTCCGGGTATTGGTTTTAAGACTGAGCGTGCCTAACCACGTGTGGGATTTTATGGGGTCCCCTTTTCTTACCTATCTAGCTTCAAACATTTCTAGTGGCGGCCCGAGCTGATTTACCATTTGAAACCCCGTGTGTGTGCTTGGTGGATCCCCTCGCAATTTTTAAACAACCCGGACCAGCGGAGACATGGTTTCCCTGTTCGTCCACCTTTGACCGACGAGGGCCCGAGGCCTCACGTGAGGCGTCTCGGTAACCCAAACCCTGTTGAGACGGAAGAGTCCGATCCGAGAGCGTGGCCAGCTTTTGGATTGGGTGTCGACTCCCCGGGGGCCACCCGGATTTGTTCGTTATTAGTTAGAGGGACCTGTCGTTTCGGATATCTTGGAACTAAATCATAAAATGGTTGCCTGTGATGGGTAGCAACTGAGAGAGATGGATGTGCGTGCGGAGCCTCGTAATGGGCAGTTGGTACACCCCTGCAGGGTTAAATCTTTTCGAGAAGCCGTGTCCACGGTTTTGGACGACTTGAGACCTACTCCTTGTTCATAGACAACAACAACTGAGATAATCTTAATATAACTTGATCAACGCGTGTGTGTGCCTTGACTGCTTATTCTTCGTCGGGATGCGAAGAGGAGGGCAAGGATAGGATAGGTGTTATGTTTGCGGAAGTAGTTGATAGCAAGACTTGTTGGAGGCGATTCCTCATCGATTGCTTGGCTTCTTATCTTACTCTCTAGATCGTTAGCCACTTCATAATGCTAGTGCGGCAGAAACCTCACCACTTACCCCATCCTTACCGTAAACTACTAGTTGTCCTAGAATGACGAGTGATGAAGTCCTTGCTGGGTCAGTTGACCACTACAGTTGGATGATGAGTACTTCTGTACTCATGATACTACCCCCAAACTCTTTTCAGGGTTCTTGATCGACAACAGGTATGGTGAACGACTTTTCACGTGGAGACTCGACGACGACTAGTTAGGCGAATCCCGGCGGAGGGCCTGGACCCGTGTGGTTATGGGGATCAATGTTTTTCTCTTTGCTAGTAGGAATTTGATTGTAGTCTGTACTCAGACATGTATCTTCCGTTGTTGTATCGTATTTAACGCAGTTGTATGCCGATTGTATGAGATGTTGTATCCTATATCTATAATGTTGTGATATCATGTTGGAAATCCGGGGCATATGACTTCTTCATATGTCGCGGTGGGACCGATATATGCTTCGTCCCCGGATCTGCATGGAAACATCTCGATCTGGAACAGTACCGCATATCGGGCCTTACAACTTGGTATCAGAGCCTTACCGACCGTAGGATACCTTTTCTGGTCGAAGTCGAGTCTAGACAAAAACTATTTTGTAGTTACTAAGTTAGTTGTCGGAGAGTAGGAATCTTTTTACTCCTTACCCTTGCTCTGGTCAGGACAAGTGTCGTAAGTGTTTTAATTCTCGCCTCACCCCCTTCAAAACTCTAGGATCTCGAGTGTGTGGAGTATCGGAACCGTTACAATGCTTTGCTTGGGAAGTATTGTCTCGATTCCGAGCTCAGGTGGGAATTCCTATAGTACCTTTAGCTTCTCCAATTTCGGTTATCATCTGGGTCATCCATTGCCATGCATCCTTTTTCTGGTGTTTTTACGACTTGCGTCGAAAATCACTATCCCTTGAGCTGGTTTTCGCGATCGTTCTTCCTCTTGACACCGACGGTTCGTATTTTCGACGATGTCGTTTCTCTGCGGAAAGTTTATCGACTGAAGTTCGACGTCGACATGAAGCAGAGTCCCTTGTTGGTGGTGTTGAAGATCGTCGTCTCCCTTTTCTCCCCCCCTCTCCCCCGGATCGTCCTGGATCTCGGGACGAGATCCCTTGTTGGTGGTGTTGTATTGTAACAGCCCAGATTTCACAAAAATTAAATTTTTTGTTTTCGGTGTGAATTGTTTGATTGTCTGATTTGTTTGCGGTGTTTTCATCACCGATTTATAGATCGACGATTATTTTTCCCCCCTCTTATCTCATATCGGACGGAGACCGACCCTTGCCACCCTGACACTCGACCTTTGCGACACCGGGTTTCACCCGATCACCGTCGCAAAAACCGCACGAGACCAGCCGCAGACAACGGAACGAAAAACCCCGTTTAATAATTAAACGGGATATTTTTTATAGCGCGTCGGAAAGTGTTTTCGGGACGGTCCAGCGCGAGGTGAATGCCTCCGGCTCGACGCGCTGATCGCACAGTTCGAAGTTTTACCCGAATCGGAGGTCCTGCGGACCCCCGGCGGTCAGAAACGTGAGCACCACGCGCGCGAGAGAAAAACCGGGGATGTTTTTGCAAACTGCCAGCCACCGGGGCTATATAAATACCACCACACTCCCACCCCATTTCTAGGGTTTCCCTAGCCACAATTTGTAGCCACCCCCCCAGATCTGCCCATTTTGACCCCAAATCCCGAAATTTTGCTCCCCTGCGATCTGGACCGTCAGATCTGGCGATCCGACGACCCAGATCTGGCCACGCCATCTCCTCTCACCTCCAACCTCCATCTCCCTCCTCTGCCCGTGGGCAAGCCTCGCGGCGCCTCCCGATCGTCCCGCCGCCTCGCACCGGCGAGCCTCCCCTGGTGTGCCGCGCCTCCCTTCTACTCCTCTCTCTCCTTCCCTCACCCCTCCTCCTCTTCCCTGGACCACGCAGCAGCCGGCGCCCTCCATGGCCAGGACCTCGAGCAGAAGCCCGCGCCGCCCCAAGCCTCGCCGCCGACCCCTCTGCGCCACGGGATCCGGCGGGATCCAGACGCCGAGCCGCCGCCGCGACCATGGCCCTGCCTCCTGCGGCCTCGTCGCGCTGCCTGGCCGGAGCGCCACCGGCAGTCGCCTGCACGGGATCGCGACGTGCCCGATCCGGCTGCTCACCAACCGCCACCACGACATGGGCCGCCCTCCACTCCAGCCAGTGGGCCGCAGCCCACTCGGTGAGCTGCCCCTCTTTTTTTCCTTTATTTATTTATTTCTAGTTTTTTCTGTTGGGCCTAGTAGATTAGGCCCGTTTAGTTTTTTTTTCTGCTAGGTATTTTTTATTATTTTGGCAGATTGTGTTGTTTTTATTGCGGTGCCCTTCTCTTTTAGCCCGTAGCTCGGATCGCGACGCGTAAAATATGAAACTTGCTTAGTTTTGTGTGTAGTTTACTAAAATGTGCTTCTTTGTTATGTTTGACCTTGTTTACATGTTGTTTACCTGCTAATTAAAACTGCTTTCCACTGTAAACTGTAATTGCATAATATTTTTAACCGTTGCTCTATTTAAAATGTTCTTTATATGTAACTTGACTAGAATTGCATGTAGATTGTGTTTATGCTGCTCTTGCTTGCTAATAAAAATAATAAAATATTGTTTAGGGGAAAACAGTAACAAATTCAATAAATATCGTGGGGTCCGTAATAGCTGCCATGCATAGGTTTTACCCCCCACTTAAGGTGACTAGACTAGATAGTTTATTTATGCTTCACCTCTTGCCATGTTTGTGTGCTATGTCATGCTTGAGTGATATGCCATGTTAACAACCTTTTGCTCACCTGGTCTAGCTAATCAACTTGAACCGATTCTAAATGTGCGGTATCGTCGTGTGTGACGAGTACTCCACTTAAATTGTTAGTAACAGCTCTCGACGGTAGGTGCGATGTCTCGTGTTGCATCTTGTTGATGCTTGCTCGTGTTTTCCTCGTAGTAATAGACGCTTGCTCGTTGATTGCTTTCCAGTGTTTACCGTCTTGTGTGCCTCGCGGATACCTTTCGGAGACGATGCGAGCTTGCGATCAACTACACCTTCGGAACCCAACTTATCAACAGGCAAGGACTATACATTACTTATGATCCATTCTATTTCAACCAGCGGTTTGCATGCTAGTCTAGGTTAGGTTCGATGTTTGATCCTACCACATGTTTACAGCCTCTTTTAAACCGATACAGCCATGTCCCCTCCCAGCAAACCTTGTACTGCTATGTTACTATTGCTCGTTGCTCAGCCCCTGCTTAGTATGCATGCTTAGGATGCTACGATGTTACCCTGTTACTCCTTGGTTTGGTATATCACATTATTATATTTTTGATGATGATATGATTATTATAATGTTGACTATATTCGACGAAGGATGGAAGGTCTAGGCTATCCCGCCCCGACGCTTTGTTCCATTCGAGTCACCTAGGATCCGAGTTCCGGGTATTGGTTTTAAGACTGAGCGTGCCTAACCGCGTGTGGGATTTTATGGGGTCCCCTTTTATTACCTATCTAGCTTCAAACATTTCTAGTGGTGGCCCGAGTTGATTTACCATTTGAAACCCCGTGTGTGTGCTTGGTGGATCCCCTTGCAATTTTTAAACAACCCGGACCAGCGGAGACATGGTTTCCCTTTTGGTCCACCTTTTACCGGCGAGGGCCCGAGGCCTCACGTGAGGCGTCTCGGTAACCCAAACCCTGTTGAGACGGAAGAGCCCGATCCGAGAGCGTGGCCAGCTTTTGGATTAGGTGTCGACTCCCCGGGGGCCACCCAGATTTGTTCGTTATTAGTTAGAGGGACCTGTCGTTTCGGATCTCTTGGAACTAAATCATAAAATGGTTGCCTGTGATGGGTAGCAACTCAGAGAGATGGACGTGCGTGCGGAGCCTCGTAATGGGCAGTTGGTACACCCCTGCATGGTTAAATCTTTTCGAGAAGCCGTGTCCACGGTTATGGACGACTTGAGACCTACTCCTTGTTCATAGACAACAACAACAACTGAGATAATCTTAATATATCTTGATCAACGCGTGTGTGTGCCTTGACTTCTTCTTCTTCGTCGGGATGCGAAGAGGAGGGCAAGGTAGGATAGGTGTTATGTTTGCGTAAGTAGTTGATAGCAAGACTTGTTGGAGGCGATTCCTCATCGAATGCTTGGCTTCTTATCTTACTCTCTAGATCGTTAGCCACTTCATAAATGCTAGTGCGGCAGCAACCTCACCACTTACCCCATCCTTACCGTAAACTACTAGTTGGCCTAGAATGATGAGTGATGAAGTCCTTGCTGGGTCAGTTGACCACTACAGTTGGATGCTGAGTACTTCTGTACTCATGATACTACCCCCAAACTCTTTTCAGGGTTCTTGATCGACAACAGGTATGGTGACCGACTTTTCACGTGGAGACTCGACGACGACTAGTTAGGTGGATCCCGGCGGAGGGCCTGGACCCGTGTGGTTATGGGGATCGATGTTTTTCTCTTTGCAGTAGGCATTTTATTGTAGTCTGTACTGAGACATGTACTTCCACTGTTGTATCGTATTTAACGCAGTTGTATGCCAATTGTATGAGATGTTGTATCCTGTATCTGTAATGTTGTGATATCATGTTGGAAATCCGGGGCATATGACTTCGTCATATGTCGCGGTGGGACCGATATGTGCTTCGTCCCCGGATCTGGATGGAAACATCTAGATCTGGAACAGTACCGCATATCGGGCCTTACAAGCACGTCTCCACCGATCAGTCTCAGTCAGCACACGCTCGGGGGCTACTCCCATTGGGAGCATTGCCGTGCTCCCCATACTCACAAGATCGACAAAAGTAAAATCAAGCTCAAAGAATACAACCAATCACAAGAGATTGCTTGCAGCCTCGGTGGCTACTCCTATTGGGAGCACTTTCCCAATATTCATAAGAGCGACAAAAGGAAACCCAAGCTAAAGACTACAACCAATCACAAGAGATTTCTTGCAGCCTCGGGGGCTACTATATCAAAGCTCAGAAGGACAAAGAAATCACATACCTGCTCCGCCATGCGATCGAAGAACTTCGCTTTATCTTCAGCAGAGAGATCTCGCCTCTCCAAGAAGTGCTCCTCAGGGATCACTGGTTTAACATCTGGTGGTAAGTCCCCTCCAGGAGCTGCAGCAGTCGCAACAGATCCCCCAGACGGAGCAGTCGCGGAAGTTCCCTCCGCTCCTACAGTCACATGGGTTGTCCACGCGCCTGAAGCCACAGGAGTAGCAGAACCAGCCAGCCGATCAGCCGCCACACCAGAATCAGTCGAAGGAGCACTAATAGCACCGGCACTCGCAGAGGAAGCAGCCGGAGCAGGAGCAGTCCTACAAACGACTTATCTTCAGAACACCGTTCAAAGAAATGAACAACAGAAACGTCAAAATGGAAAGTTAGATTAACCCAGAAGGCACAGCGCCCGGACGCAACAATATACCGAACTTGCGTTTCTTCGGGGCAACTGAGGGAGGACACGACATAGCAGGCTGCACGACCGTTGGCAAGTCATCATTGTCACCCGCCGTATCACGACCACTCACACTCAAAGGGCGAGTGTGTTTGACACGCAGAGGACTCGATTCCCTAGAGTCATCCGCAACTGACGGTGGACCACCCGTCGACTCGACAACAACATCACCCGAAGCGCCAGAAGCACCCCCATCACTTGCGGGCACATGATCAGCATCAGCCTCACCAGGCTCATCGAGTATATCCGCATCTTCAGGCTGTGGCGGATTGTTCAACAAAGGGGTGTGACCCTACAGATTAAAGCAGCATCAGCAATCAACAGAAATGAGTCAAAATTACAAATAAATAATTCAAGACAAAGTACCTGAGGAAGAGGCAAGTAAGTAGAGTAAGGACGAACAAGGCTCTCTTCCCCAATTCTCGTGCACTTTGTGACTTGCTGAACCCAGGCCAAAAGGTCGTCATCAGAAAACACGGAGATAAGCTGGCCGCCAGTCAATTCATCCTTCAAAGCAGTAATCTTTTGCATAAACGGCTCCACGAGAGAAACCTCGCGAACAGACAAAGGATGTGCCCATGAAGACCGCTTAACCGCCCGCGCAGCAGGATCGAAAGGGGCCAGACCAAACCACTGACCCTCAACGCACTGGTCCTTCAGATAAAACCAACTCCTCCGCCACGAAAAGACGGAGTCCAGTTTCTCCAGATCAAAATAGGAAGACTTCTCCTTAATGGAAATACCCACGCCCCCAATGGCATATTCAGAATTTGTCCTCTTCACATTGAAGAGACGTTTCCAGAGGCCCCAATGGGGATAGATCCCCAAAAAACCCTCACAGAGCGTAATGAATCAGACAATGTGCAGAATCCCATTGGGAGTCAAATCATGCAGTTGCAATTGATAGGCGCAAAGCAACCCCCAAAGAAAACGATGAATGGGAAGCGCAAAACCACGAGGGAAGAAGCTCTGAAAGCATACCCGTTCATCTGGATGGCGCGCAGGAACCTCCTCATCCCCAGGAATCCGGGCGGCACCATGCGCCACCACGCCGTACGCCACCAACTCATCCAGATCTGCAGTTCCAAAAGTAGACCGCTCCCATCTGCCGGTCATCCTTGCCGACTCCTGTGCTGCACTGCGAGGACGCTTGGACATGGATCTTAACAAAGAAAACAGCACGAAAGGACAGGCAGGAGACAAAGAACGAAGAAGGAAGAAGGAAGAGAGGCAGGAGAAGGCAATGGATGGGTGAAAACCTAATCAAACCAGACCCCCCGGTATTTAACCAGCATTCGGAGCAAGAAACTCCACCGCTCATCTTGGAATCCAGCAGACGTGGCGCGATCCCATGATAGCCGAGAAACATGGCAAACTCAACCGGCGCACTAACCATACAACCCACCGTGAAATTTTCGGGCAGCAGGCGTCAAGTCACTTCATTTTTACATAACAAGACGACCCAACCTGTCAGGTGTGCCAGCAAACGTCACATCTCAGCAACGCGTCTCTAGCACGCACCTTCGGTCAGCATTTTTCTCCTCACAAGCTTTTTTATATTAATACAAAAGTCTTTTACTCCCTTTGGGAGTACCTTATTTCAAGCTCGGGTGCTCCCTCACCCAGAAGGCAAAGACGTGCTCGAGTGATCACTCACACCAGCAAAAACTACGTACTTTCAGAGTTCGGGTGCTCCCTCAACCTGAAGACAGTGAAGCATTTGAGTGACTACTCGGAAAAAAGACTCAGCAATTCAACAATATGGCTTATTCGCGCACTCGATGACTTTCCGAGTGGTTGCTTTCTTATTTTCCTCGCCTGAGTTCATTACATACTCCGCGAGTGACTGCTAAATAGCTCACTTGATCGTTTATTCCAAGTGGCTGCATCGCTAACCAGGCTCCATGCCTCTACAAAAGCAATTATGCCTGGGCTACGACACACTATACTCAGATGCCAGCTTAGCGTGTAGATAAGACCCCGCTGCGCAGAACGGCCGGGCCGGGACTTCCCGCAGAGCGATTTCACTCCCGACCTTTTCCATGCGCTCACATGATAGAAAGAGCCGAGCGGACGCGCTCAGGTTATTTGCTTAGACTGGCAGTAATTGATCCTATAAGACCTGCAGCGGCATGACTTTGCTTGACACCGATCGCTCCAAGTTCATGTCGAGGGACGTGAGCTTGATTGGGCTACTGCGGTATTTTCCACTAGCGCAATTCACCAAGGCTCGACCAGTCGACTCCTTGGGCCCTTTCAGCTTAATAATCCCTCGAAACAGATATTTTCATGGCTCAAAACTGCCAGCGACCCGCGGCTATGCCGCGCCTACAGACAATAAAGCATTGAAGAATTCGAGTCCCTGCGCGACTCTTCGAGTCCCTGATGTTACGAGAGTTTACTTCTCGCCCCTCGTTGGTTTACCCAAAGTGGAAGGCGAGATGTAGCGTAGAGGCAAATTTCCCTTAGCGAAGATGGCAAGGTTGAATGTCGAACCAATAGGACTCCAACAGATACAAGAAGGTGGTGAAGTGAACAATAGCGCCATTTACAACCGAGGTTGCTAACTTCACTTGGACCTGCACACACATCAAATAACTTTGCTTCCCAACGAGTACAGAGGAGTTGTCAATTCCTCCGGCCTTGTTGTTTACAAAGGATAAAACGCACTGGATAATAATGATAGTGATACCAACGGAAAAGTAAATAAAGCAGTAAATTGATAGCGGGTGTAAACAGTATTGGAAATATGGACCGGGGTCCTATGATGTTCACTAGTGATGTCTCTCTGCCAAAAGAAGATAAAATAGCCATGCGAGGTAAACAAATTACAGCTGGGCAATTGACAGGATTATGTGCGCAAACCAATGCTAATTATGCTACAAAGAAAAGAAGAGGATCAAAAGTTTGGGCGGTACGCCAAATCAAGTAGACCGAAATCCATCTGCATCTACCTACTAATCATCCACCTTGAGATATCTATCTAAAACATCTCGCTGGTATTAAGTTGAGAATCCCACCCAAAGTGTAAACTCAAAGAAAAGGACAAGTGCATTAAAGAACTTTGCGTAAAGTAAACAATCCTTGCACCCGCTAGTACAAGCACCGTTGTTTTCTCCCTTGTGGCAACAACACATCCCCTAGACTCATGTTTCTGTCACTCAAGCTAGTCATCGGGGGGCATGAACCCACAATCATGCATAACGCTCCCTCTTGGAGTCTCTACCTACTACTTGGCCAAAGCAATAAACAGCAACATAGAACATGCAAGAATTAGTCTAGAACATAAATATAAAAGAGGAGAATCAAATATATTACTCAAACACAATCTGAACATAATCTCATAATCCATCGGATCCCAGCAAACTCAGCATAGCAACAACAGAATTATTACATATGTGCCTCGATCATGTAGGGCAGCTCACGAGGTCTAATCCATGAAGAACATCACATGGCTACTGATCATAGACCCATGGTCCAAGGTGGACTACTCACGGTTCATCCGGGAAGCACCCATGGTGGTGGAGAAGCTCCCCGAGATGGTTCCTCCCTCCTGCAGGGTGCCGGGAAGAGGTCTTCTGGTGCTCCCTATCTTGGAAGCGCGGCGGCGGCGGAACAGAGGAGAGATCGCGAAAAAGGGTTCGTGTCACGATGGTTTCACGTTACGAGGAATATATAGGCGAAGGCGGAAGCCAGGGGGGCCACCAGGGGTCCATGCGCCCCCTGGCGCGGACCAACCCTAGGGTGCGCCGGGAGGGCGCCTGGGGCCCTGGTGGGTCCCCTCTGCCCCCCTCGGTGTTTCTCGAAGCTTCCGTATCACTGATTTTATTGGATTTTCCCGAATTTTTGGAGCACTTTTAATATGGGGGAAACCTGAAATAGAAAAACAGCAGAAAACAGGAACTGGCACTGGGGTGCACTGAGTTAATAAGTTAGTCCAACTATGATCAAAAGTGTATGGAAGTTCATCAATATCATAGCAATATCACAGAAAAGAGGTATGGAGCAAGCAGAAATTATAGATACGTTTTGGACGTATCAACATCCCCAAGCTTAATTCCTACTCGTCCCCGAGTAGGTAAATGATAAAAGCATAATTTCTGTGGTGACATGCTAACAACCATATAAGAAATTTTAAGTAAATCAATCAAGGCATATAATTCAATTCAAGTCATAACAGGCAAGAGTCTTATTTAGCATTAAAACAAGCAACATAAGAACATAAAGGTTCAAGAGCTCTCGCTGTCCGTCTCTCGAATGTCTCCAAATGGTGTTTGCGTGCAAGAAAGGGGATAGGGTTAACGAGAAAACAGTAGTATTTTTGTGTTGAGAACTCAATCTACTAGAGTTTCATACTTGGTCTTGTTTGGAATCTTATCTTGACTCATCCCAGACCACTAGCCAGGTACAAGTCAAAATGATCCACTCCTTTTTGACATTTTGAGCACTCATGCATTGGATGAGCGTAAGAAAGAAAGTTGACACTTAGGATGTCAAAGAGAGAATATGGTGGAGGAGGAAGACAAAAAGGGTGAGAAAGGCTGACATCAATGAGGAAAATCATAGGCGAGAGAAAGCCAAATGATAGATATGATGTGGGGAGTAGGGATTGCCATGCAACGGATGCACATATGAGCTAAGGTAAGCTCTCTAATGGAACTAGTGGGGGGTGCATCCAACTTTCTTGGTCAAGAAGACCTAGAGCTCATTTGAGGAGGCTCATCATTGGAATATACAAGCCAAGTTTTATAGTGTGAAGGTCCCCACATAGCTATATGCATAAATGATAATCTCTATGGAGTACAATACATAAGAGGGAGTATGAGTGTGGATCTCTCAAAAGGAATAGTAGTGTGCCCCCTTCTCTCTTTTTATTTCCTTTTTCTCTTTTTTCTATTTTTCTGTATTTTTTGGTGGCCTCAATGGCTCTTTCTATTTATCTCATTTGTCCTCTTGGGGATCTTTTAATTTTTTCCACTTTGGGATCTTTTAATTTGTCTACTTTGGGATCTTTTCCTCACTTTAGGGGCAACACTCTATATATTACAAAAGGTATAGAAGATCTTTCACACTTTACAAAAGTACTCAAATAAAAAAGAAGATGTAACTGTCATGACTTATGCAAATGTATGCCTCTGCTAGTGTAGCAGGATATGTAATGATAGTAGCGCGTCATGTAGCAATGATTAGGGCAAGGCCGAACTAGCAGGCGCCACATCGATCAAGCAAGTAGCATGTATGACATGAAGATCAAGTCATGAGAAGATGGATGTTGCATGGCAATATATCTCGGAAAGGCTATGGAAATGCCTTGATAGGTAGGTATGGTGTCTGTTTTGAGGAAGGGTATAAGGAGGTTTATGATGATAGAGAGTATCGTGCCAAGGGTTTGGATGTACTAGCGAAGGTGGACGCCAACTCGCGGAGTGAGAAGAAAGCAATGCACGCACAGGAGAGGCTAGAAAAATATGGGAAGGTGGAAGTGTCAACTTTTGAATACTCACATTAGTCCGAAGAACTCATGCACTTATTATCGGTAACTCTCAATCTAATAAGGAGGTTTCACAAAGAGACAAGTACCCCGAGGAGGAGTGTATGGGGGTTTGGTTATCCTTGCACATCCTCGACTCATGGTACGTGAGTGTACTCTAATATTCGACCCCTCAGAAGAGTAGTGATCCATCTAGTAGCGAAAGTTCTCAACTAATTTTGTAAGTTTTGAAAATAAAAACGAATTTCCCAAAATATGACATCTATCACTAATAGGCTAGAGCTCTTGACACCAAAACTCCAAACATTACTCAAAACAATACCTCAAAACTATTGCAAGTGACTACTATAAAAGAATAGCAACCTCAATTACCTACTTCAAGTCAAGACACAAAACTCAGTGCAACAGGAAAACTCTCTAAACAAGATAAACATGAAAACTCAAGAGAGTTCCAGCAACAAACTAAACAAAAGCTCTTTAAAAACATAAGCATGAAAACTAAGAGCTAAACATGACAGTAGCTATGAAAAAGATAAAGATGACACACAACAAAGATAAGCATGAAAAATCCAATTTTGCGTTATAGATTTTGAAAGTGGAGCGTGTTTATCTCCCACACAAAGATAGCTGGGTTCTAACTTATTATGAACAGCAAGAAAATCTAAAGAAAACTAAAAATAAAACCTAAGAGCAAGACGCTCCAAGCATAGCACATAACGCATGAAGTGATAAAAATATAGTGAGACAAGAGACGAACTGATAATTGTTGATGGAGAAGGGGATGCACGGGGGAATACCCAAGCTTAGACGCTTGAGTCTCCTTGGATATTTCTTGGGGATGCATGGGGACATCCCCAAGCTTTAGAGCTTGACACTCCTGAATCTTCTTTCATCATCTTCCCTCGCACACTTGAAAACTCCCTTCATACATAACTCATCATAATCTGATTAGCGAGGTTAGTACCCATAATAAAATATATTTTTATCTACTGGAAACAAAGATATTCTTGAAGAGCTACTGTTTATCAAGATTTACAAAAAGTTTTTGCAAAGAAAAATCAAGCTTAAGGTTCGCAAAACGAAGAAGAGGCAAAACAGGACAGAATCTGTAAAAAACAGACCAACAGGTAGTAAAGAATTTTTTAGGGATACTTCTGCAACTCAAATCAAAAAACTCAGAACATACGAAAGTTCCGAAATTGTATAGAGCACGCTGTGTATAAATTTAAAATAAAAAAAGATGAACTGCGATTTTTTTGTGATTTTTCTACTCACGAGGACAGAATCTGTTTTCTGGACAGCATGTCACAACTTTCACTTCCCTTGTCATATGAGGCTATAAATGGCACAAAGCTTGAAAAGTAAAGATACAATGATGTTTCTACAGTAGTAACAATCATCAAGACCACTAAAAACAGAAGAAAAAAAAGTAAATCCTAAATTCGTTGCAGGCTGCCTCCCGAAAGCGCTTCTTTAAAGCCATTAGCTAGGCTTAATGCAAATAGATCAAGTATTTTTCACGAAAATAACTAGCCCGTGTGACGGACTCAAAAGGCAACTTAATCTTTTTCCTAGGGAAATGTTCCATCCCTTTATTGAGAGGGAATTGGAATTTTATAATCCCTTCTTTCATATCAATAACAGCACCTACGGTGCGAAGAAAAGGACGTCCCAAAATAATTGGACAAGAAGGTTCACATTCAATGTCCATAATAGTAAAATCAACGGGAACATAATTGTCATTGACAATGATAAGAACATCATTGATCTTCCCCAAAGGTTTCTTTACGGAAGAGTGATCAAGACGAACACCAAAAGAACAAGGATCAAAAGGTTTCAATTCAAATATATCATACATTCTCTTGGGCATAACGGAGGTACTAGCTCCAACATCACATAAAGCATCGAAACAGAAGTTATTCGACTTAATTTTAATCATAGGATCCCAACCATCTTCTATCTTTCTAGTTATTGAGGCTTCTACCCTAAGTTTCTCCTCCCTAGCTTTAATGAGAGCATTAGTGATATGCTCCGTGAAGGCAAGATTAAGTGTGCTAGTGTGGGGGTCTCTAGACATCTTGTGAAGGAAACGAATCACTTCAGGAAGGGTGCAATTATAAAAATCAAGGTCACTACTATCAAGTAAAATGGTAGTGGTGTCCTTTAGGCTCACTTGTTTGGTAGCTTCTATAGGCATAGGAATTTCTTCTTCTACGGTTGAGGTCATAGCATCACCATTAATAGGTCCTATGGTACTAGGGGTGCATTGGGTGCTAAGAGTTTGGATATCCTCAACCACTTGGATAGTAGAAATTGTATGGTGTGTAGGAAGGCTCTTAATTCTATCTTCTTCCTCCTTTTCTCTAGCCCATCTCTCTTTGAGTTTAGCCATCATCCTAATGCTTTCATTAATTTGCACTTGGATATCATTCATAGGAGTGAACTTCCTCTCCTCAAGAAGAGAAGTTCTAATTTAAGCAATTCTACTTCATAGGCTAAATTGTCTACCTTCGACGAGAGATTATCTAATTTGTCTAGTTTTTCCTCTACACTCTTGTTGAAGGCTTTTTGGGTAGTGACAAAGTCTTTAAGCATACTCTCTAATTCAGAAGTGGAGTTTTTGGTGCTAGGATAAGTGTTGTTGTTCCCATAGTCGTTGGAGGGTAACGGTCTAGGATTTCTACCAAAATTACTCCTATAAGCATTGTTATTGAAGTTGTTTCTGGAGATAAAGTTCACATCTACTTGATCTTGAGCAATCAAAGAATTTAAAGGGACATCATGAGGATCAATAGGAGATTGCTTGGTAAGTAGAGACATAATCAAGTCAACTTTTTCATTTAGGGAGGACATCTCCTCGACAGATTTTACCTTCCTACCCGTTGGAGCTCTTTTGGTGTTCCATTGGGAATAGTTGGTCATCATCTCATCGAGAAGTTTTATGGCAGCACCAAGTGTAGTTGACATAAAGGTTCCTCCCGCGGCCGAATCTAGCAAGTTCCGCGAGGTAAAGTTCAAGCCTGCATAAAAAGTTTGGATAACCATCCAAGTAGTCAAACCATGTGTAGGGAAATTCTTAACAAGAGATTGCATGTGTTCCCAAGCTTGGGCAATGTGTTCATTATCCAATTGCTTAAAATTCATAATATAACTCCTCAATTGGATAATTTTAGCAGGGGGTAGTACTTCCCAATAAAAGCATCCTTGCACTTATCCCAAGAATCTATGCTATTCCTAGGAAGGGATTGAAACAAGATTTTAGCTCCTCCTCTCAAGGAGAAAGGACAAAGCTTAAGCTTAACAATATCACCATCTACTTCTTTTTACTTTTGCATATCACAAAGCTCAATAAAATTATTTAAGTGCAAAGCAGCATCATCTCCAGCACCGGAGAATTGATCTTTCATAACAAGGTTCAGCAAAGCAGGTTTAATCTCATAAGAAGGTGCTGAAGTAGCAGGTGTAGCAATAGGAGTGCAGATAAATAACTGTTTTTGTGACTAGTGAAGTCACACAACTTGGTGTTCTTGGAGGAACCCATAGTAGCAGCAAGCAAGATAACTATTTTTTGATTTTTGATAAAGGACACTAAAGCAAAAACTGAAACGTAAACTAACAAGACTAAAAAGCAAAGTTAAAAGATAGTGTGCAACTCCCCTATCTTGAAGAGTGGAGTCCCCGGCAACGGCGCCAGAAATTTCTTTGATGTTACGAGAGTTTACTTCTCGCCCCTCGTTGGTTTACCCAAAGTGGAAGGTGAGATGTAGCGTAGCGGCAAATTTCCCTTAGCGAAGATGCTAAGGTTGAATGTCGAACCAATAGGACTCCAACAGATACAAGAAGGTGGTGAAGTGAACAATGGCGCCGTTTACAACCGGGGTTGCTAACTTCACCTGGACCTGCAAACACAACAAATAACTTTGCTTCCCAACGAGTACATAGGAGTTGTCAATTCCTCCGGCCTTGTTGTTTACAAAGGATAAAACGCACGGGATAATAATGATAGTGATAACAACGGAAAAGTAAATAAAGCAGTAAATTGATAGCGGGTGTAAACACTATTGGAAATATGGACCGGGGTCCTATGATGTTCACTAGTGATGTCTCTCTCCCAAAAGACGATAAAATATCCATGCGAGGTAAACAAATTACAGCTGGGCAATTGACATGATTATGTGCGCAAACCAATGCTAATTATGCTACAAAGAAAGGAAGAGGCTCAAAAGCTTGCGCGGTACGTGTCGGGACCCGGGGTTAGCGTATGCAAGTACAGTTAAGACATAGTCATATGGAGAGCCGAGAACCGCACCCACTTGTCTAAGCAGACAAGGCCAAGCACTGAACATTCTCGGAAAGCATCGTACGTGAGGGGCATCCCATCCAGGCCGGATGATCAACTGTGATGGGTCCTCATCGTCCGCACACAAGCCTAATGATATGGGTGGTGAACTCCCATATTCAAAGACAAGTCGCCTCAACCATACTATCGACTATCTCAAAACTCTTACATAGACTTACTCCAGCCCGATCACTTAGTCGGGGTCTAGGGCGGGCTCGATCATACCACAAAGTGTGCACAAGACGGAGTCTCGAGCAATCGCATCGCGATGCCCCAAGCTGCGCACATCTAAGGGCCACTTGGTGTATGAAAGACCGCCAGCCAGAACACAACTAAGGTCTCGAAAACCCATACAAAGACGTGCATGTTATAACCATACACGCAGCACACATGCCTTGTATGAACAGTAGGTACCATTGCAATTCTAGTGTACATTTTATTTATAACTCTTATAGAGTACACACAGAGATCACAAACATGTGATCCAACATTACAACATAAAGCGGAAGCAAATTATGTCTGAGTACAGACAAGTTTAACAAATTGGCTTAAGAAGCCTTATTCAAACATAAAGCCCTCCACGAGGGAACCAGTCTGCTGACTGGGACTAGACTAGTTTAACTTCAGTCGTCCAGCTCGATGAAGAAGCCACCTTCGGGGTCAGTGGCGTCATCTAAAACATATATTAAGCAAACGTGAGTACAAAGACGTACTTAGCAAGACTTACATAGGAGCTATACTACTCATGCACATGTATCAAGGTAAAGGGAGGTGGGGTTCACTTGCAGAAATGCCAGCTTTGACTTGGCTAATCCTGAACTACGAGTACCCGACTTGAGGTAAGAAGCGCACACGAGTCCACTAATTTCACCAACCAATACACTACTATGGTGCCTTCCTCGACTTCCCCACGAGAAAGCACGCCATAGCACTCACACTTTTCTTGGTGTGTTTTAGAAGTATCCGGTTCAAGTTATCTAATAATCAAGCTAAGCTTTCCAAGTAGTCCATAACTGCGGACGCGGCTATTCGAATAGTTTTGTTAACCTTGCAAGGGTGTACCGCTACACACACATGACCGTCATTTACCGCCTTTGATCTCGACACCATTCAAGGGGTGCCAGCGAGGATGCTCACCACAACTGTTACCTCATAGCCTATCTATTCCAAGAAAGCCGCCTACTTGGGTTGGCTACCACTATCGTGAACCCGGCCGGTTTACCGAAGTGGACCCAAGCGATGTGTGCGTGGTGCATAAGCCGGTCTCGGGTGAGCCGTTCTCTCACTTAGCATCCAGTCCACAAGCCTACCAGAACTCCGAACTACTGCGACATCTGGACTTCGAAAAGGATGAGTTAATAGGTTGAGAGGGGTCAGTGAGCCCAATGTGTGGTTGTACTCTTCATCTTGGATCACCACACAAGAACTCGGACTTAGGGCGGTGTTCAACGAGACAACCCACCGTGTACTCCTACACAGCCTCTCATCGTTCACCTTGTATTAGGGTCGATTCACCAACACTTTTCTACCATCATCAACATCATGATCACTGCCATCCCGACTCACATCACAATAACAACATGGTATCATACTAAGCATGCAATAAGCAGTAACATTGCAGGGGTTACATGATATCAACCAACTCCTACATTTGCTAGGATTATGGTTTTCTTACTACTGTGACAAAAGATAGGTCATGCAAAGGAATGGGTTCATCTATGCGGTAGAATCGTAACATGGTGATCATCCTATACAATGCATAAGCGAGACATGAGAGGGAAGTGGGATTTTATCGACATGATCAATGGGGTTTTGCTTGCCTTGCTGACGAGGTTCGGGCTCTGGATCTTCAGCGAAGGGGGTGACCTCTTGCTCCGGTTCCACCTCTACTCGACAAACAAAGCACGAAGTAGCAATCAATATGAATGCAATGCTCAAGCACATGATTGAATGTTGAAGCTTGAAGTATAAGTTTTGATGTGTGAGGCAATTCCATTTAAGTGGAATATATTGCAATTGAAATGCAAATTCAAATTCCACATTTGAATTGAACATTAACCAAGTTATATGTGATATAGTTTGATCATTTTGAATTATCTTCAAATGTGTATGATATGCCTCTGATGTGTAAGTGAAAGGTAGCATGTTGCCATGGTTCAAGTTGCAAAAATATTTGAATTGAATTTGATTTAATTTCATTTAAATCAAATAGCAAATGCTACTGATCACATTTTAAATTCAACTCCAACAGATTTGAAAGTTGCATATTTGGAAAGATAATTTTCTCCTGATCATTTTTCATATATTATTTGTCCAATTTGGAGTTAATATGAATTTTCTATGAATTTCCAAAGTTTGGGGTATTTTCTGGAATTTCTGGAATTCTTTTTAATTAGAAAAGCTTTTATTGCGCCAGCACTGCATCAGCATGACGTAGGGGGTTTTGACCCCGGTCAAACTGACCAGTGGGCCAGGGCTGTCAGCCTCTCTGGGATAAATCCTTGTTAATTTAAATTAACAGAGAGACTAGAGGGGTCCTGGGCCCACCTGTAAGTGACTCTGGGGGTCATTAGGGGCTGGATTAGGCTCAGGGTTAGGCTAACCCACCGCCGGCTAAACGCCGGCGGCCTGGCCACGGCGGCGCTGCGCGGATCTGCTGTTCCCGTGGTCCAAACGAAGCACCGAGACCACGGGAGCAAAGCCCGTGTTCTCGCACGTCTCCTGGTGCACGCCAGCGTCCAAGACGACGACCCCAGCGACGGCGGTGACCTCGCCGGCGGCAACAGAAACACGGGGAGGAGGCAATCGTCGCCACGGTGCTCCAAATCCAGCAATCTTGAGCTCGTTCGACGCGTTAGACCACAGGGAAGACGTCGGACATGCTTTTGGGTACGTGTGCTTCACGGATGCTCGCCGACGACGACCGCGGCGGTGAGGTACCTCGGCTTCCAGGGCGGTGCTAGCTACGAGACGCAATCCGAGGCAAAAATATGGGTCTTTGGAGCGCCTTCTCACCAGGAGATTGATGGAGTCGATGAAGATCTCGGGGAGGACGTGGTGGCGACGGATTCAACGGCGAGCTCCCGCGGCTCTGACGAGATGGCAACGGCGATACCGGTGGTTTCAGGGGCTCCGGCTTCGATTCCTTTTTCACGGTGATGAAGACGACGGTGGGGAGCTCAATGGACAAAGTGGGGAAGCTCTTCGTCATCGTTGGCCATGGTCTCGCACTACTGTGGCCGGCGGCGATCTCTCGGGGCGGTTTGGAAATGAAGCAGAGAGAGGAGGAGAGCGAACGCGAGGAGAGGGGAAAGGTGCAGGCAACCGTTGCGCGTCTCCTGGCGAGGAGATGAGGTCCAGGGGGGGCTGGAAGCCTCTCGGCGTCGAGGTGGCGCCCGGTGCTTGCTCTGCCTCCACCGAGCTGCTTGGCTCGGCGGGGAGGTAGAAGACAAGGCGCCCCCGGGTGGGCTGGGCCGGCCAAGGCAGTTGGGCCTCGCCTGTGGGCAACAGGTAGGTTTTTCTTTTTCCCTCTGTTTAATCTTTCCTTTCTTTTTCTGTAATTTGTTTTGGCTTTGATAAAAATACCAAACCATTTTATTAAATGCTGAAAACTTTTATATGGCCTCATAATAATATAGACTAACCACTTATGAAGTTTCAACATTTTTAAAATTCACATGATTTGAATTTTAAATCAAATAGGGGGATTTCTTTAATTCCAAGGTACTGTTTGAATATTTGAAAAATCTATGAGCATGGGGTGGGTCCCACATCACTTGATATGTGATCACACTCATTTATAGGACTTTTCAAAACTCTAACATGAATTTTTGGAAAAGATTTTTATCTGGCCTTTTGAATTAATTCATCTGGGGGGGGGTGTTCCTTCTCCCATTTGCTTTTGAATTTTGATTTCAAGGATTTCTTTTGAAATTTTGACATGATGCAAAGGTACTAACTAACCCTAGCACATACCTAACAGAGGGTTCTGACAACTCGCCCCCACTCAAAAGAATCTCGTCCCGAGATTCAGAAGTCTGCGGGAGGAAGGTGGGGTACTCGGCACTGAGACGGTCTTCTCTCTCCCACGTGGCTTCTCTTTCAGAGTGGTGTGACCATTGCACTTTCAGAAACCTAATCTTCTGACGACGAGTGACACGTTCTGCGGAATCAAGAACACGAACGGGGTATGCTCGATAAGAAAGGTCATCTTGGAGATCAAGCGTTTCATGGTCGACTTCGCGGATGGGGTCCTTGAAGCAACGCCTGAGTTGGGACACATGAAATACATTGTGTACTCGGGAAAGGTGCGGAGGTAGTTCAAGTTGGTAGGCAACTTCTCCACGTTTAGCAATAATGCGGAAAGGTCCGATGTAACGTGGGGCCAACTTGCCTTTGATACCGAAACGTTGGGTTCCCTTCAGAGGAGTAACCCCGAGGTAAGCCTTCTCATCCAGATGGTAGCTCTCTTGCCTATGATGACGATCATAGTAGCTTTTCTGACGAGACTGGGCTGCTTTCAATTGTTCACGAACGATACGAACTTGCTCTTCTGCTTCCTTGATCATATCCGGTCCAAAGAATTGTCTTTCACCGGTTTCAGACCAGTTTAGTGGTGTTCGACATCGGCGTCCATAAAGGAGTTCAAAAGGAGCCATGTTCAGACTAGATTGAAAACTATTGTTATAAGCAAATTCGGCAAATGGAAGAGAATTCTCCCAATTCTTCCCGAATGAGATAACACAAGCTCTGAGCATGTCTTCAATAATTTGGTTAACCCTTTCGACTTGACCGCTAGACTGAGGATGGAAAGCTGTACTAAAGGAGAGATGAGTTCCCATAGCACGTTGGAAGCTTCCCCAAAATCTAGAGGTGAAAAGGCTACCGCGATCAGAATTGATTTCCAAAGGAACACCGTGAAGAGACACAATTCTAGAGATGTACAAGTCCGCTAACTGACTAGCAGTTATAGACTCGCGAACCGGAAGGAAGTGAGCAACTTTGGAAATCCTATCTATGACAACGAAAATGGCATTGTTTCCTTTCTGGGTCCTTGGAAAGCCGGTGATGAAATCCATACCGACTTTGTCCCATTTCCACTCGTGAATAGACAAAGGTTGAAGTGTACCAGCAGGTCTTTGATGTTCTGCCTTAATGCGACGGCAAACATCACATTCGGCAACAAATTGAGCAATGTCTCTCTTCATCCTAGTCCACCAAAATCTCTGGCGTAGATCTCGGTACATTTTTGTGCTACCGGGATGAATTGAGAGGGGTGTGTCATGGGCTTCTTTGAGGATGAGTTGCCTTAGTTCCTTATTCTTAGGTACTACTAAACGATTTTCAAAGAATACCGTTCCTTTGCTATCTGTGGAGAAACATTTAGCAACTCCGCTAGCAATGTTCTCCTTGATCCGGCGAACACCTCGTGCACGCCTTTGGGCAACTATAATTTGATCCTCAAGAGTTGGTTTCGCCACCAAGGTTGAAAGATAGCCATGAGGAACAATCTCAAGATTGAGCTTGCGAAAGTCCTCATGAAGAAGTGGTTGATACTGCTGTAACATGAGGTTGTTACAGTACGACTTACGACTTAGTGCATCAGCCATGACATTGGCTTTGCCTGGGGTGTAAGAAATTACTACGTCGTAATCTTTTATCAACTCAATCCAGCGTGTTTGCCTGAGATTAAGATCTGGCTGGGTGAAAATATATTTGAGGCTTTGGTGGTCGGAATAAATCTCACAACGATTACCAAGGAGGTAATGTCGCCAAGTTGTTAGAGCATGAACTACGGCAGCGAGTTCAAGGTCATGGGTAGGATAGTTCTCTTCATGTGGCCGTAACTGGCGTGAAGCATAAGCTACCACATGTCGATCTTGCAGAAGTATGCATCCTAACCCTTGCCGTGAGGCATCACAATAGATTTCGAAATCCCTTTTGGTGTCTGGAGGTGCAAGTACGGGTGCGGAAGTCAATCTTCTTTTTAGCTCTTGAAAGCTTTCCTCGCACTTGGAAGTCCATAAGAATTTCTTATCTTTCTTGAGGAGTTCAGTTAGAGGCTTTGCAACTTTAGAAAAGTTCTCGACGAAGCGACGACAATAGCTGGCTAGGCCAAGAAAACTCCTAACTTGCTTAACCGATTCAGGTGGAGTCCAGTCAAGGACGGCCTGAACTCTCTCGGGATTCACAGCAATGCCTTTTGCAGAAATCACGTGGCCTAAGTAGGTCACTTCTGGTAGCCAGAATTCACACTTGGAGAATTTAGCGTACAGGCGATGCTCTCTAAGTTTCATCAATACCAGCCTTAAGTGTTCGGCATGATCTCCTTCGTTCTTCGAGTAGATGAGAATATCATCAAGATAAACTACAACAAATTTATCTAGGTACTCCATGAAGATCGAATTTATCAAGCGTGAGAATGTGGCGGGGGCATTGGTTAAACCAAAGGACATGACGGTGTACTCGTAAAGACCATAACGAGTAGTAAAAGCAGTTTTGGGAATGTCCTCGTTTCGGATTCTGATCTGATGATAACCTAATCTCAAATCCATCTTGGAGAAGACAGCGGATCCTGCAAGTTGATCATAAAGATCATTGATCCTGGGCAGTGGGTATTTGTTCTTTATCGTCGCTAAATTTAGCGGGCGATAATCTACGCACATCCTTTCTGTTCCATCTTTCTTCTTTACGAACAGAACGGGGCAACCCCATGGCGATGAGCTAGGGCGGATGAAGCCTTTTGCCAACGAAGCATCAAGTTGGGTTTTTAGCTCAGCTAACTCATGTGGGGCCATTCTATATGGGCGTTTGGAAATTGGTGCGGTTCCTGGAACAAGATCCACTATAAATTCTACACATCTGTCGGGTGGCATGCCCGGCAGCTCTTCAGGAAAGACATCCGGGAAGTCACAAACCACCGGAATATCTTCAAGTTTGGGAAGGGGAAGTACATTCAAGGAATGCACTTGGGTTCTTGTTCTGGGTGAGGTATAGTTGATGGTTTTGCCCGAAGGGTGGGTGTGTTTCACGGATTTGCCTTTGCAATCCAGATAGGCCTTCTGTCTTCATAGCCAATCCATGCCAAGGATGACATCAATGTCTGAAGACTTGAGGGCTATGAGTGAAGCAAGGAATACTAAACCCTCAATTGCTATTTGATTACCATGGCTCACTCTATTAGTTTGCCATCTTGACCCTGGAGTTTGAATAACCATTGGGGTGGACAATTCAACAAAGGGTAACTCATGGCGAAGTGCATAACTTTCCGACATGAATGAATGAGATGCTCCTGGGTCGAAAAGAACGGAAGTAGGAACAAAATTGACTAGGAGCGTACCAAGAATGACGTCAGTGGTGTCGCCAGTCTCTTCAGAAGCAATCTGGTTTAGACGTCCACGAGTGGCGGAAGGAGCGGGTTTGGCGGTGAAGACCTTCTGGGGTGGCTTGCCACGACCATTGTTGTTGTTGTTGTTGCCTCCGGCACGGGGTGGAACGCTCTGGTGTTGGAGTTGGTTCTGGGGGC
Source organism: Bromus sterilis (assembly GCA_950022295.1). Taxonomy (NCBI): domain Eukaryota; kingdom Viridiplantae; phylum Streptophyta; class Magnoliopsida; order Poales; family Poaceae; genus Bromus; species Bromus sterilis. Next base: position 172,079,753 of record OX465597.1, read on the forward strand.
ACTCGCGAGAGTAGTGGCCTGTCTGACCACACTTGTAGCAAGCTCCGAAAACAGTGCGTGGAGCTGGGTTGTTTGGTGGAGCGGGGTGGAACTGGGTGGGTGGACGAGGCGCCACATAGGATGGCCTCGGTGGGTTGTTCTGGCGGAACATGCTATTGGGGATCCAGATCTTGCCTTTCTGGGAACCAGAGCTGGATGATCCGTCATCTCTAGGGTGTTTGCGGAAATCGTTGGGGGTGTTCATGTCCTCGGCCTTGATGGCCTTGTTGACAAGGACCTGGAATGTGGCAAAGTCATGAAGATTGAGCTCACGACGAAGTCCACTGTTGAGGCCACGACGGAACCTCTCTTGTTTCTTGGAGTCGGTGGAGACTTCTTCAGTTGCATAACGAGCAAGTCGGTTGAACTCACGACTAAACTCGTCCACGGTTCTTCTGCCTTGAGTGAGGTTACAGAACTCCTCACGCTTGCGGTCCATAAGACCCTTGGGGATGTGGTGCTCGCGGAAGGACGTACAGAATTCCTCCCAAGATGCAGGCGGTCCAACGGGGCGCATATTCAGAAAGTTCTCCCACCAAGAGTTAGCTGCACCTTCAAGGTGATAGGTGGCATAGCTGACTTTGTCGCCATCTGCAACATGGCCGGCTTGGAGCTTCCTCTCGATGCTGCGAAGCTAGTCATCGGCGTCAAGGGGCTCGGTGGAGTAACTGAAAACCGGGGGATGAAGCCGGATGAAGTCGTTCAGGGACACCAGCTCATTGCGCTGCTGAGTGGTGTTGCGTGCGATGACTTCCAGCAGGTGGTGAGAGTCACGGCGGTTCCTCTCGACCTCCATCAGAACCTGTGCCATCGTGGGTGGGGGTGGAAGGTTGTCTTCCTCCTGGTTGTTCCCACGACCTTGGTTATGACCAACCTGGCCACGAGTTCCTTGAGACATCCTGAGGTGAAAAACCAAAGTCAAACAGAGTTGATTGAAGAGTCTAATCAAGGTATTGAAGTACTGGAAGGATTACAGAGCAAAGGAAGTAATCATCTTGACAACATGGTGATAAAAGCATACAAGCCATATATTCACAAGCTGTCATACAAACCATACATCGTTTTAGTACAAGCACTAAGCTAATACAAACGTGATGAAGATGATACATCCTTCAGAGGCACTCTGACTTCCTATACATTATTTATCTAAGCCTCTGGAACTTAGACACCTTGCTTACAATATACTAAGATACTACTACATCCTCACTAAGTAAGACCACAGGCGGTCTCACTCATCTCCATCTCCATAGTAATCCTCATAAAAGTTACCCGCATATCCCGGTAGCTGGAGGTGACCATCGGAAAACACGGAGGCCTGTGGACCCTGATATCCATTTGGGCAAGGATGGGGCCTAGGTCCAGCTAGGGTGGAAGCAAAGGACCACGGGGTGGAAAAACTCCTCCAATCTCGGGCCAAGCAACTCGAGAAGGCATCTGGGTCCTCACTGGATAGATCGCATCATACTCAACTGATCCCACGCTCAAAAAGGGTGCCAAGAGCGTCAGTGCTCGGTACAGACGAACACGGGTGGCGTGGAGCTCGAAACGGAGAGTGCGTGCATCACGATCTCTGTCACTAGCAAACCTAGCAGTCACCTGAAGTGCTGGATCCTCTGCAGAGTGGTCTGAGTAGAGTCCGGTGTAATATCCCTCTTCTCCTGGAAGTGCAGCTGGGATATAGCGGAAAGAAGTCTCTCTCAGTAGGGTGTGCTCCTCTCTCAGTAGGGTAATACATGAATATGCAGCATCCTGCACAGCCATGTTCTCGGTAACGCCGATGCCATGTCCAAAGTGGATAGGCTGGGTGACTCCAATGTGGTGTGGGTAGATCCGGACGAGGCAATGGAACTGCGTCTGGTTGAAGTCGTGGAACTGCTCCTCGATGGTGTACTCAGGGTACCATCGATATCCCACATAGGACATCATCTCGATCAACGTGGCGGGGTGGCCACGCACACCGAGGCACCTGGTCAAACGAACAATCTGCCGAGGGGGAAGATCTGCCATCTGAAACAGAAAGGAATTTGCAAATGCATCAGATTATGAGATAAACCTGGAATGACTCGGACAGCATAACGGCTGTAATTGTAAGAAATGACAATTTCTTTCAATCATGAAAAACAACACTTACATAATACGATGTAAGAAATCAGCATTACAACAATGCTAGGAAAACCCGACACAACTTTCCTACGGCTATAAGGAAGAAAACAACGAGATGTGCTAATCAGACAGAGGAGAGCCTAGTCCTATTTTCCCGTAGAACAAGATGAGGGTGAATCAGAACTAAGAACGAAGGGGGTAAGGAGAAAAAGAGCCTTACGTTATTCCCTTATATACCCAGAGTAACTATATAACTATAGCAAGCTAGACTCAACTTCGGCCAAGGCTACTAGTCCTACAGTCAGTCCTGCTCTGATACCAAGTCTGTCGGGACCCGGGGTTAGCGTATGCAAGTACAGTTAAGACATAGTCATATGGAGAGCCGAGAACCGCACCCACTTGTCTAAGCAGACAAGGCCAAGCACTGAACATTCTCGGAAAGCATTGTACGTGAGGGGCATCCCATCCAGGCCGGATGATCAACTGTGATGGGTCCTCATCGTCCGCACACAAGCCTAATGATATGGGTGGTGAACTCCCATATTCAAAGACAAGTCGCCTCAACCATACTATCGACTATCTCAAAACTCTTACATAGACTTACTCCAGCCCGATCACTTAGTCGGGGTCTAGGGCGGGCTCGATCATACCACAAAGTGTGCACGAGACGGAGTCTCGAGCAATCGAATCACGATGCCCCAAGCTGCGCACATCTAAGGGCCACTTGGTGTATGAAAGACCGCCAGCCAGAACACAACTAAGGTCTCGAAAACCCATACAAAGACATGCATGTTATAACCATACACGCAGCACACATGCCTTGTATGAACAGTAGGTACCATTGCAATTCTAGTGTACATTTTATTTATAACTCTTATAGAGTACACACAGAGATCACAAACATGTGCTCCAACATTACAACATAAAGCGGAAGCAAATTATGTCTGAGTACAGACAAGTTTAACAAATTGGCTTAAGAAGCCTTATTCAAACATAAAGCCCTCCACGAGGGAACCAGTCTGCTGACTGGGACTAGACTAGTTTAACTTCAGTCGTCCAGCTCGATGAAGAAGCCAACTTCGGGGTCAGTGGCGTCATCTAAAACATATATTAAGCAAACGTGAGTACAAAGACGTACTTAGCAAGACTTACATAGGAGCTATACTACTCATGCACATGTATCAAGGTAAAGGGAGGTGGGGTTCACTTGCAGAAATGCCAGCTTTGACTTGGCTAATCCTGAACTACGAGTACCCGACTTGAGGTAAGAAGCGCACACGAGTCCACTAATTTCACCAACCAATACACTACTATGGTGCCTTCCTCGACTTCCCCACGAGAAAGCACGCCATAGCACTCACACTTTTCTTGGTGTGTTTTAGAAGTATCCGGTTCAAGTTATCTAATAATCAAGCTAAGCTTTCCAAGTAGTCCATAACTGCGGACGCGGCTATTCGAATAGTTTTGTTAACCTTGCAAGGGTGTACCGCTACACACACATGACCGTCATTTACCGCCTTTGATCTCGACACCATTCAAGGGGTGCCAGCGAGGATGCTCACCACAACTGTTACCTCATAGCCTATCTATTCCAAGAAAGCCGCCTACTTGGGTTGGCTACCACTATCGTGAACCCGGCCGGTTTACCGAAGTGGACCCAAGCGATGTGTGCGTGGTGCATAAGCCGGTCTCGGGTGAGCCGTTCTCTCACTTAGCATCCAGGCCACAAGCCTACCAGAACTCCGAACTACTGCGACATCTGGACTTCGAAAAGGATGAGTTAATAGGTTGAGAGGGGTCAGTGAGCCCAATGTGTGGTTGTACTCTTCATCTTGGATCACCAGACAAGAACTCGGACTTAGGGCGGTGTTCAACGAGACAACCCACCGTGTACTCCTACACAGCCTCTCATCGTTCACCTTGTATTAGGGTCGATTCACCAACACTTTTCTACCATCATCAACATCATGATCACTGCCATCCCGACTCACATCACAATAACAACATGGTATCATACTAAGCATGCAATAAGCAGTAACATTGCAGGGGTTACATGATATCAACCAACTCCTACATTTGCTAGGATTATGGTTTTCTTACTACTGTGACAAAAGATAGGTCATGCAAAGGAATGGGTTCATCTATGCGGTAGAATCGTAACATGGTGATCATCCTATACAATGCATAAGCGAGACATGAGAGGGAAGTGGGATTTTATCGACATGATAAATGGGTATTTGCTTGCCTTGCTGACGAGGTTCGGGCTCTAGATCTTCAGCGAAGGGGGTGACCTCTTGCTCCGGTTCCACCTCTACTCGACAAACAAAGCACGAAGTAGCAATCAATATGAATACAATGCTCAAGCACATGATTGAATGTTGAAGCTTGAAGTATAAGTTTTGATGTGTGAGGCAATTCCATTTAAGTGGAATATATTGCAATTGAAATGCAAATTCAAATTCCACATTTGAATTGAACATTAACCAAGTTATATGTGATATAGTTTGATCATTTTGAATTATCTTCAAATGTGTATGATATGCCTCTGATGTGTAAGTGAAAGGTAGCATGTTGCCATGGTTCAAGGTGCAAAAATATTTGAATTGAATTTGATTTAATTTTATTTAAATCAAATAGCAAATGCTACTGATCACATTTTAAATTCAACTCCAACAGAGTTTAAAGTTGCATATTTGGAAAGATAATTTTCTCCTGATCATTTTTCATATATTATTTGTCCAATTTGGAGTTAATATGAATTTTCTATGAATTTCCAAATTTTGGGGTATTTTCTGGAATTGCTGGAATTCTTTTTAATTAGAAAAGCTTTTATTGCGCCAGCACTGCATCAGCATGACGTAGGGGGTTTTGACCCCGGTCAAACTGACCAGTGGGCCAGGGCTGCCAGCCTCTCTGGGATAAATCTCTGTTAATTTAAATTAACAGAGAGATTAGAGGGGTCCTAGGCCCACCTGTAAGTGACTCTGGGGGTCATTAGGGGCTGGATTAGGCTCAGGGTTAGGCTAACCCACCGCCGGCTAAACGCCGGCGGCCTGGCCACGGCGGCGCTGCGCGGATCTGCTGTTCCCGTGGTCCAAACGAAGCGCCGAGACCACGGGAGCGAAGCCCGTGTTCTCGCACGTCTCCTGGTGCACGCCAGCGTCCAAGACGACGACCCCAGCGACGGCGGTGACCTTGCCGGCGGCAACAGAAACACGGGGAGGAGGCAATCGTTGCCATGGTGCTCCAAATCCAGCAATCTTGAGCTCGTTCGACGCGTTAGACCACAGGGAAGACGTCGGACATGCTCTTGGGTACGTGTGCTTCACGGATGCTCGCCGACGACGACCGCGGCGGTGAGGTACCTCGGCTTCAATGGCGGTGCTAGCTACGAGACGCAATCTGAGCAAATATATGGGGCTTTGGAGCGCCTTCTCACCAGGAGCTTGATGGAGTCGATGAAGATCTCGGGGAGGCCGTGGTGGCGACGGATTCAACGGCGAGCTCCCGCGGCTCCGACGAGATGGCGACGGCGATACCGGTGGCTTCAGGGGCTCCGGCTTCGATTCCTTTTTCACGGTGATGAAGACGACGGTGGGGAGCTCGATGGACAAAGTGGGGAAGCTCTTCGTCGTCGTTGGCCACGGTCTCGCACTACTGTGGCCGGCGGCGATCTCTCGGGGCGGTTTGGAAACGAAGCAGAGAGAGGAGGAGAGCGAACGCGAGGAGAGGGGAAAGGTGCAGGCAACCGTTGCGCGTCTCCTGGCGAGGAGATGAGGTCCAGGGGGGGCTGGAAGCCTCTCGGCTTCGAGGTGGCGCCCGGTGCTTGCTCTGCCTCCACCGAGCTGCTTGGCTCGGCGGGGAGGTAGAAGACAAGGCGCCCCCGGGTGGGCTGGGCCGGCCAAGGCGAGTTGGGCCTCGCCTGTGGGCAACAGGTAGGTTTTTCTTTTTCCCTCTGTTTAATCTTTCCTTTCTTTTTCTGTAATTTGTTTTGGCTCTGATAAAAATACCAAACCATTTTATTAAATGCTGAAAACTTTTATATGGCCTCATAATAATATAGACTAACCACTTATGAAGTTTCAACATTTTTAAAATTCACATGATTTGAATTTTAAATCAAATAGGGGGATTTCTTTAATTCCAAGGTACTGTTTGAATATTTGAAAAATCTATGAGCATGGGGTGGGTCCCACATCACTTGATATGTGATCACACTCATTTATAGGACTTTTCAAAACTCTAACATGAATTTTTGGAAAAGATTTTTATCTGGCCTTTTGAATTAATTCATCTGGGGGGGGTGTTCCTTCTCCCATTTGCTTTTGAATTTTGATTTCAAGGATTTCTTTTGAAATTTTGACATGATGCAAAGGTACTAACTAACCCTAGCACATACCTAACAGAGGGTTCTGACAGTACGCCAAATCAAGTAGACCTAAATCCATATGCATCTACCTACTAATCATCCACCTTGAGATATCTATCCAGAACATCTCGCTAGTATTAAGTTGCGAATCCCACCCAAAGTGTAAACTCAAAGCAACGGACAACTTCATTAAAGAACTTTGCGGAAAGTAAACAATCCTTGCACACGCAAGTACAAGCACCGTTGTTTTCTCTCTTGTGGCAACAGTACATCCCCTAGACTCAAGTTTCTGTCACTCAAGCTAGTCATCGGGGGGCATGAACCCACAATCATGCATAACGCTCCCTCTTGGAGTCACTACCTACTACTTGGCCAAAGAAATAAACAGCAATGGAGAACATGCAAGAATTACTCTAGAACATAAATATAAAAGAGGAGAATCAAATATATTACTCAAACACAATCTGAACATAATCTCATAATCCATCGGATCCCAGCAAACTCAGCATAGCAACAGCAAAAATATTACATATGTGCCTCGATCATGTAGGGAAGCTCACGAGGTCTAATCCATGAAGAACAAAGAGGGGAGGAGAACATCAGATAGCTACTGATCATAGACCCATGGTCCAAGGTGGACTACTCACGGTTCATCCGGGAAGCATCCATGGTTGTGGAGAAGCTCCCGGAGGTGGTTCCTCCCTCCGGCAGGATGCCGGGAAGAGGTCTTCTGGTGCTCCCGATCTTGAAAGCGCGGCGGCGGCGGAACAGAGGAGAGATCGCGAAAAAGGGTTCCCGTCACGGGGGTTTCACCTGGGGCCCTGGTGGGTCCCCTCTGGCCCCCCCCTCGGTGTTTCTCGAAGCTTCCGTATCGCTGATTTTTTATTGGATTTTCCTGAATTTTTGGAGCTCTTTTAATATGGGGGAAACCTGAAATAGAAAACAGCAAAAAACAGGAACTGGCACTGGGGTGCAATGAGTTAATAAGTTAGTCCAAATATGATCAAAAGTGTATGGACATTCATCAATATCATAGCAATATCACACAAAAGAGGCATGGAGCAAGCAGAAATTATAGATACGTTTTGGACGTATCAGTCCCCCAGGCACTCGGGGGCTACTGACGAAGGGGGGGGACCCCACGACTCCTGCGTATGAGGATACCCGGTGTATGCGAAGACAGAGGGCCCTCTAGGAAGCCATGACAGGCCCACGACCGGCCCGACCAAGCACCGACGTAGGAGTCCGCGACTAATATGGAAGGCATAAACTTGGCGTACAAGGCAAGACTAGAACTAGGAAACTATCTTTGTAACCTAGTACGGACTCCCCGAGACCTAGCCCATTATATAAAGGCTAGGAGGGGAGACGTCCAGATCAATCCAATACGCATCTACTCTCCTGGTATTGCGAGAACTCTCCTGGCCTCCGCTGTAATCGCCCCCTCCGCAATAATATCGAGCAGGAAGAGCTCCTACTGTTAGCCGACGAGTATCATCCAACCTGTGCCTTCTCGATGACTAACCCCGGATCCCTGACCATGGGATTTGCCGGGGCTGATCCCTGTCAGCAAGAAGTCCACATTGAAGTCTCGCTCAAGGAGCCACCACATGGCGCAGCAGCTCCTACCGCCACTCGAAGACCCGCCGCCACCCGGGCACCCGCCACAAGACACGACGATTACTCTGAAACTAAATCCGACGAATACTACGACCCTGACCGAAGACCGGACGAGTTCGCCAAGATGATCCACAACCACTCGATCAATGACGGAAACGATCTTGATCCAAGATTTCACTCCCGCATAGAAGACCACTCGTAGTCGTTCCGCATCGCAAGAAGGAGAAGGCACGCCGGCTCCAGAAAAATCACAACCAAAGAGCAGCTAGATGGACACTACACAATCCACTGTTTCAAAGATGATTGGGGACGCCTTTGAGCAGGCCACACCCTAAGGACCTGTCGCTTGTTCGCCGAACTCTCCGACAGGCTCAAGGAAGAGAAGCAAGCGGGCTCGAAAGGCAGCATAGGCACCAGCACCTAACTCAGAAGAGTAGTACCCACCATCCCACAGGCGAGTCTGCATGATCCAATAAGGACGACCATCAAAGGCAAGGCAGGAGGCGCACACTTTTCAAGCTCGAGCAACCAAAGACTTATTGACGGAAGAAATCTTTCACTTATACGGTTCAGAAACCAACATCACTTTCTCAAAAGAAGACCGCAATTCCGAGACCAGGGCACGCGCCACTAGTCCTTGAATCTCAGATTGGCGGTTACGGCATGGACAGAGTTTTCATGGACGGGGGCAACATCCTAAACATCATCTTCACCAGCACTTTGCGCAAGATGCTGATCCCACGATCAGTCTTGAAAAACTCAGGTGTCACTCTCTACGACGTAGTACCAGGCGAAGCAGCTTCCTCCCTGGGATCAATCGAGCCCGACGTCATCTTTGGCAGCAACGTCAACTTCGCAAGAAAAATCCTCGAGTTCGAGGTACTCGAATGGCAGTCCCAATATCACGCCATACTCGGCTGGCCTGCATTCGCGAAATTCATGGTGGTCCCGCACTACATGTACCTCAAGCTCAATATGCCAGGGCCCTCAGGGGTCATGACGGTCGAAGGAAATTTTATCAAATCGGACCAATCCGACCGAGACTTTCATCGAGTCTCCGATATGTTTGGAGCACAATAGCATCTCGAAGAGATAGCCATGGTGGTAGACAAGAGCATCTTCCCGTTAGCAAGTAGAAGCGAAGCAAAGGGATTCACTCGCGACTTCAGCGTCGACAGCGACACAGTCACCCATTAGGTGCATCCAATGGACCCGAACAAGACAGTTCGAATCTACGCTCACCTACCAGAAGATCAAGCAACATCCCTCATGGTTTTCCTCCGCGAGGAGTGGAAATTTTTTGCTTGGTGCCCGCCCGACATGCCCAGAATACCACGGGAGTTCGTAGAGCACACACTGCAAATCTGCCCAAACACCAAACCGGTGAAGCAGGCGTTGCGCAGATTCTCCGAGGCCAAGCGCAGAGCCATTGGAGAAGAAGCCAACCGACTACTCAGAGCACAATTCATCCGAGAGACGAAGAAGGCCACCTGGGTCGCAAACCCAGTCCTGGTACTCAAAAAGGATACGGATGTACTACGCATGTGCGTCGACTATGGGCCCGTAAACAGACACTGCCAAAAGGACCACTTCCCTCTCCCGAGGATAGACCAGATAATTGACTCTACCGCACGATGCGACCTCCTGTACTTCCTCGACGCCTACTCCGGGTACAACCTTTATTTCCTTGTTATTAGTATAGTAAATCTTAGGGGCAACAAAAAGTTTGCTAAGTTGTGATGTGCTAGTACTAGAATTGCAATGACATGCTTGCTTATGCTTTGTTTTACTTGCTTCCTAAATGAGTTATTGTCTTTACTTGTTTTAGATGCTTTGGTTGCCTTGTTAACTAATTAACCCATAAAAGGAATATTAGGCTCCCACCACTCCTAGTTATAATAAAACAACATTTTAACACCATACAAAATTAGTATCAATAAAATATTTCCTAAATAAATATTTCTTTGCACATATATTCATTACTTAAATAATTAAAAATACCTCTATAGCAGAAGGTATTTAATTAAAATATGTAAAAATTGCTAAAAAATTACTGTAAATATGATAGTAATAAAATTATGAACATAATTAAACAATTTCTAAAAATCCTAAATAATTTAGGATAATAATTCTGGATTATTACAAAGTTTTTAGGAGGTGTAACTCTGACTAGTTGTTCAAATTTAAATCGAAACCAATGTAGAAGTTTGGTAAAAAAAATTGATAGCAGTATAAAAAAAGAGATTTAGAAGAGTATCTAGTTTACTGGGCCGAGCCCATCTGTTTTAACCCTAAACCACACCCAGACCCCACATGTCATCCTCTTTGTCTTGCATGCAATGACCTCAGCAGTGACGTCATCCCTCGCAACAGGCCGGCCAATCCATGCAGTAGCGCACGGAGGATCACCGTCGTGGCCTGGCTACGCTCATGTACCCCCCAACCCTAGCAAGCTACGTGGCCGGAGAGAGCCACGCCGGATTCTACCCACGCACCTCTCCCTCCCGTGCTCTCCACCGCCCTTGCTGCCCAGCCCGTGAAGAGGACGCGGATCGCCAGCGTGGATTCCCGCCCATTGCCTCGAGCTCCCCTTGCCCTCGCCCCTATAAAAGGGCAAGCCCAACCCCCTCTCCTCACTCCACTCACCACCACCCAGCCACCTCGCCCGCTAACACCCATCCCGATCAGTATAGAAGTAGAGGAGGAACTAGGAGAAGGAAATAGGAGGAAGAAAGAAGGAAGAAGTTGAGGAAGGAAGGAGGGGGAGGAGGCTGGCGCGCCTCTCCGCCCCCACGCCGGAGCCACTCCGACGAGGAGACGCCGGACAGGAGGAGCCGACGCCCTTCCCTGACCACGCCCGTCTTCACCGAGCTGCTGCCGTTCTCGACGTCCTCGACCGCTCCGAAGACCAAAAACGGACCCCTCTCGCCATCCCGCACCTCCTCCACCTCTCCCAGCCGCTCGTCCTCTCCGGGAAGCCGCCGGTAAGCCCCTGCAACACCCCTGGTCTCCATGCTTGCTCCCAGGACGAGCTCATCGAGCCCAGGGAGGAAGATGGCCTCTGGCCGTCGGATCGGGAAAGATACAACGACCCTCATGCTCCCATACCGCTTCGGGTTTATAACTCTTGCCAGCCCGTTTTTAAAAAAAACAGCGCACTACACGGGCTCGACCCACTGTAAGGAATTGCCCGTGGGCGTAGGATAGCCTTGGGCCAACTGCGAAAATTGTTTTTCCTTTTAGTAATTCGGTATAAATCATGAGTTAAAATAATATAAATATAAATAGTACTAAAAGTACTTATTAAATCCTTAGGAGAATTGTTTAAGATTTTTTATCACTTAAATAAAAATGATGACCTAATCCTATGCCACTTAAGAATCTTGTTAAGACTTTACCAAATTGAATAATTTGACTTATTTCTTAATCTTGTATTAATTTTTATGTTACCTTGAATGTTATCCTTCTAGCTTAATAAACACCATGTTAAGATAAACTCTAAAAAATTGCTACACTCTTTTTGTTGTCCTTGTGTTGATAGTGTTGTGATGTTATGCTATGAGTGATATTGCTTCTAAGTTTTGTATGATTGTCGTGGTTGTAATTGTGTGTTTATTTTTATCGCAATGTGTAGACGAGGCGCTTGACGTTGCAGGTGAAGACTCCTCCCAAGTTGCCAAAGGAGCCGTACCAGCGGACACCGCCGAGGAAGGCAAGCCATCTCCCAAAACTCAACCCTTGTCCTATGTTTTAAACTTTTTTCCTTTCTTTGTATCATGCTATCTATCATTATTATGTTAGTTATATCATGTGGGATGGGAACTATTGTAGTTGTAATAGGTGAAACCGCTACACCCCCATCCAACCTACCTATGGATCATGAAAACTTAGCACCCCGATGATCTTGATGTACAATCAAGATCTTCATCCAGCCATTAGAGGTTAATAATTAAAAACCTAATTAAGATGGTGATCATGCAACACCTTGATGATGATGGCATACATCCATGCGATGTGATTGCCGAGACTTGTATTTTTGGCATACATCTGAGGATGTGATGGCCAAGGATGATGATAAAATATGGAAACATAAGCAAAGACTCAAAGGAATATCTAGGGCTGAAGTGTCGCTAAAACCTAGCCTTACAGTACAACCACATGCTATATGGGCACTGGCTTGGTTACTTTGTTAGTTCACCCTTATTACTGTCATTGCCGTACCGCAGAAGGGATAGCCGCCTTGTGAGGGGTATTCTCGGCACAAAAGGGGATTCAGACTGTGAACGGAGGTTCCTTCCGTGTTGAAACCTAGTGGGCATGACACTGTAAGTGTGATCCAATGAATGATCTTGTCACAATCCCCCTGCCGGTATACCAAAGTGTGTACTACACCAGCGGCCACTAGTGGCACCCAGACGAGTTTGTGTCGTCTGGGTAAAGTGTACAACCTCTGCAGAGTGAAAACTATTCGAATAGCCGGAGTCCACGGTCATGGACAGCTAGTGAGGCCACACCAAGCTAAGACGTGAACTTTGAGAAAACTTTGGTTATGGTTAATAATGAATTGGTTAATGATGATTGTGTAAGGGATGAAAAGGGATGATGATCTAACCTGACTTAGTAATGGATTAAACTTGCTCAAGATAAGTGAACATTATACCTGTTAATAATCTTGTGTAGACAGGTTTTTCCTCCAAATGAACCACCCATAAAGCTCTCCTACTATTTTATTATGAAAAGTTTTTTGTTCTTTGAGATGGTTTGCGAGTACTTTGTATGTACTCACCGGCTTTGTCTCTGGTTATTCAAACAACCAGGCTTGGAGGAGCAGGTAATGGATGACGATTGGACTGACGTTTACTAGGACGTGTTGCACTCAGTACTTTCCTATTGGTTATGCCCCACTACCATGTTAGGAGTATTTTGGTTTCCGCTGCATATGTGTCCGATGAGGCACTGTAAGACTATGTGACGTAAGACTTTGTTGTTCGGTATGTTGTATGAACATGTGATCTGTATTACCTGTCTAGTTGCGCTTCACGTATCACTGATCATGGGAACGTGACAGGTGCACAGCTGGCCGCTCCGGGTATATAATCCGGGGTTCCCACATACTTGGTATCAGAGCCTCTGTTCAGACTGTAGCAGCCTAGTTATCATGGATGTTAGTTAGTAATATTTTGTTAAAAAAATATCTTATACCTCTAACCCCTTTTAATAAGGTTTTAAATCAAGCGAGACCAAAGATTAAGAGGGAATGGTGTCCCAAAACAGATGAAACCTAGTGGAAGTTTTGCTTTAGTGTCCCCTATCCGAATGCTTGATCTTATGCTTAATTGATTTTCCCTGTTTAGTCTTAAGTTAAAGTGACCCTACCCCCACTTAGGATGACACTAACCCCTGCACTTTTATCTAACGCGACACCACTTCAGAATGCCGAGGCACACCCGAGCTCACCCAAGTGGATCTGGTGATGCACCACCACCGACACCTGACCCGAACATGGCGCAAGTTGTGCGCTTGTTAATGGAGGAGCGACAAGTTGCTCGCGTACAACTCCAAGCTGTACGGGAGGAACTCCAAGCTGCCCGAGAAGAGCGCCAAGCTAATGTCGCAGCACTCCAGCAGATAGTACGAACTGCCGCAAGTAGCACCAACCCAGGGAGAGTGAATGAGGAGCCCTGATCCAAGCTCCAAGACTTCCAGAAAACCAATCCGCATGTGTTCTCCCAGTCAAAGGAGCCTCTCGATGTTGCAGATTGGCTCAGCACCATCGATAATAACTTGGGATTGGTGGGAGTTGGAGACAATGAGAAGGTTCTCTATGCCACTCGCTACCTCGCCGGAACCGCAAGGAGCTGCTGGGAAGGAGTACGTGCCCGTTTGTCTGAAGGGAAAGTGCTTAACTGGGATCAGTTCAAGGAGAAGTTTGAAAAGGCACGCATTCCCTCTGCTTTGATTCGGAGGAAATAGATGAGTTCCGCCACCTCAAGCAAGGAGGCACGACGATGGTCGCTTATCTCAACAAGTTCATTGAGCTGTCGAGGTATGCCCCCGAGGAGGTGGACACTGAAGAGAAGAGGAAGGACCGCTTTCTCGATGGCCTTGATGATGAGCTATAGTGTGTGCTCGTCGCCATGCAGTTTCCAAACATGGAAGCTTTGGCCAACGCCGCCATCTTGGTGGAAGACAAGAGAAGAATTGTCGCTGAGAATCGCAAGCATCGTATGATGCAGCAAGGAGGATCCAGTAACCCCAAACTCCGCCCAACCAAGCCAGCCAGACTTGCACCACCACCATATATAGAGGAACCTCTACACTGCGCCGCACCCCAACTGCCCCTACAAGAAGAACCATGCTCCACATTCCAATGTGTCAGCACAAGCACCAGTCCGAGTAACCCCTAGTGAGATCAATGCCCCACGCATATCTGCCAAGACCACCAACGGTCGTCTGAACCATGTAAATGCTGAGGAGGCCCAGGAAGCTCCAGATGTTGTTCTTGGAACATTATTTGTTAACTCGTTTCCTGCAAGAGTTCTATTTGGTTCTGGTGCATCCCATTCGTTTGTGACGAGACCCTTTGTGGGAAGAAGTAAGATGGAACCCATGCAGATGAGGAAGCCCATGATAGTGCAAATTCCTGGATCCAAAACCAGGGCATCATTGTCTTGCCCTAATATTCCAGTAGAAATCCATGGTGTAGTGTTTCCAGCTGATCTGATTGTGTTGGGAACTGAAGGGATAGATGTGATACTCGGTATGAATTGGATGTCCAAGTATCAAGGAAAGATAGACTGCACCAAGAAGTCGGTCAACTTAACCAGTGATGAAGGAGTTCAGGTGGAGTATGTCGCCAAGCCAGAAGAACACCCCACCTTTTGTCACGAGAGTGTCTCTAGACCATCACTTGAGCAAGTGCACATAGTTTGTGAATTCCCGGAGGTTTTTACGGAAGAGCTACCCGGTATGCCGCCTGATCGGGATATCGATTTCATCATTGAGTTAGTGCCTGGCACAACCCCAATTGCCTAGAGACCTTACCGGATGAATGTCGAGGAGCTGGTAGAGTTGAAGAAGCAGTTGAATGATATGCTCCAGAAGGGACTGATTCGACCCAGTGCTTCACCCTGGGGTTCACCATTTCTCTTTGTGGACAAAAGGGACGGCACCATACGCATCTCTGTGGACTACCGTAGGCTGAATGAAGTGACCATCAAGAACAAGTATCCGCTCCCCAAGATCGAGGATCTATTCGACCAATTGAACGGAGCCCGAGTCTTCTCCAAGATTGATCTGAGGACCAGATATCACCAGCTGAAGGTCCGAGAGTCGGACATTCCCAAGACATCCTTCACGACCCGGTATGGTTTGTTCGAGTACAATTTGATGTCATACAGACTTACCAATACTCCAACCTATTTCATGAACCTCATGAACAAGATCTTCATGAAGTACCTTGATAATTTTTTTGTGGTCTTCATTGATAATATCCTGATATACTCCAAGACGGAAGAAGAGCATGCCGAGCATCTGCGCTTAGTCCTTGATACACTGCGAGAGCACCAGCTGTACGCCAAGTTCAGCAAATGCGGATTCTGGCTGAAGGAAGTCGGATTTTTGGGTCATGTATTGTCAGAAGGAGGAATATCCGTTGACCCAGCCAAGATTCAGTCTATCATGGACTGGACAGCACCGACAAACCAGACGGAAGTCAGAGGATTCCTTGGATTAGAGGGATATTACCGCAAGTTTGTGGAAGGATTCTCGATCATTGCTCGTCCTATGACTCAGCTGCTGAAGAAGGACAAGAAGTTTGAGTGGACAGAGAAGTGTGAATACAGTTTCCAGGAGTTGAAGAGGAGATTGGTATCTGCTCCAATTTTGACGATGCCTGACCTGACCAAGAGCTTTGATGTGTACTGTGATACATCGAAGATTGGATTGGAATATATCCTGATGCAGGTCGGCAAGGTCATTGAGTATCTGTCCAGGAAGTTGAGGCCGCATGAGGTGAACTACCCCACGCATGACTTGGATCTAGCCGCAGTTGTGCTTGCTCTCAAGAGGTGGCGACACTATCTGATGGGTCACCGATGCAACATTTACACGGACCATAAGAGCCTGCAGTATATATTCACTTAGAAGGAGTTGAACATGAGGCAGAGGAGATGGATCAAGCTGATCAAGGACTATGATCTGGAAATCCACTATCACCCTGGTAAAGAAAATGTGGTAGCAGATTCCCTAAGTCGCAAGCCCTGCTCACTGAATGCCATGATCCGAGAGCAGCAGCCAGCTCTGCACGAGGAGTTCGAGAAGTTGGGATTGGAGCTTGTTACTCACGGCTATCTTGCCCACCTCGAGATGACACCGACTCTGTTTGATCAGATCAAGGAGTCACAGAAGGGACATGAGAGCATTGAAGGAATCAAGAAGAAGATACCCTTAGGCAAGGCCCCAAAGTTCACGACAGATGATGATGGAGTGCTTTGGTTTAATGGTCGTTTGTGTGTGCCAAATGTGAAGGAGCTGACGGGCCTGATCCTGAAGGAAGCTCATGACACACCTTATTCTATCCACCCTGGAGGTACTAAGATGTATCAAGACCTGAAGGATCTGTTCTGGTGGCACAGTATGAAGCGTGAGATTGCATGCTATGTTGCCAAGTACGACATTTTTCAGAGGGTGAAAGCAGAACACCAAAGACTTCCAGGATTATTGCAGCCAATCCGAGTTCCTGAGTGGAAGTGGGAACAGATAGGCATGGACTTCATCACAGGACTACCAAGGTCGAGCAAAGTTCATGACTCTATCTGGGTCATCGTCGACCGACTCACCAAGGTAGCGCACTTCATTCCAGTGCGAACCACCTATCAAGGAGATCAGCTGGCAGACTTATACATGTCTAGGATCATTTGTCTGCACGGAGTTCCAAAGGAGATTGTGTCTGACCGAGGTACCCAGTTTAACTCGAGGTTTTGGAAGCAAGTCCAGAATGCACTAGGACCAAAATCACATTCAGCACAGCCTATCACCCACAGACTGGAGGCCAGACCGAGCGAGTGAACAAGATATTGTAGGATATGCTCCGCGCATGTGCTCTAGCTTATGGTTCCAAGTGGGAGGACTGTTTTCCCTATGCAGAATTCTCCTACAACAACAGCTATCAGTCGAGTTTGCAGATGGCCCCATTTGAAGCCTTCTATGGGAGGAAATGTCGCACTCCCCTAAACTGGTCTCAGACCGGGGAAGGGAAGATTTTTGGACTAGATGTTCTGAGGGAGGCAGAAGAGCAAGTCCAGTTGATTCGTGAGCGTCTCAAGACCGCTTAGTCTCGTTAGAAGAGTTACGCTGATTCTAAGCGCCGCAACATGACTATCAACCCCGGAAATTTTGTGTACCTTCGAGTCACCCCTCTCAAGGGATTGCAGCGATTCCATGTGAAGGGAAAGCTCGCCCCCAGATATATTGGTCCATTTAAGGTTCTAACCCGACAAGGAGAAGTTTCTTATCAACTAGAGTTGCCCCCAGAGTTGTCCGATGTGCACGATGTCTTCCATGTGTCACAACTCCGGAAGTGTCTGGAGGTGCCAGACAAGCCAGAGGTGTTCAAGAACATCAATCACCGCACAGTGGACATCAACCAGGATCTCACGTACCGAGAA
This sequence comes from Bromus sterilis, assembly GCA_950022295.1. Lineage (NCBI taxonomy): Eukaryota > Viridiplantae > Streptophyta > Magnoliopsida > Poales > Poaceae > Bromus > Bromus sterilis. The sequence goes on from OX465597.1 coordinate 172,097,552, forward strand.
GTACCGCTCCATATCCTGGAAGAAGCCACCCGCATCACCCGGAAGCGTTCCCTAAAGTTTTTCAAGGTCCATTGGAGCAACCATTCCGAGAAGGAAGCCACCTGGGAACGGGAGGACTACCTCAAACGCGAGTTCCCGCAACTATTCACTAGCTTGTGAATCTCGGGGACGAGATTCTTTCTAAGGGGGGAAGGTCTGTCACATCCCAACTTTTTTTCCTTTTTATTAGTATAGAAAATCTTAGGGCCAACAAAAACATTGCTAAGTTGTGATGTGCTAGTACTAGAATTGCAATGCCATGCTTGCTTATGCTTTGTTTTACTTGCTTCCTAAATGAGTTATTGTCTTTACTTGTTTTAGATGCTTTGGTTGCCTTGTTAACTAATTAACCCATAAAAGGAATACTAGCCTCACACCACTCCTAGTTATAATAACAACATTTTACCACCATAGAAAATTAGTATCCATAAAATATTTCCTAAAAAAATATTTCTTTGCACATATATTCATTACTTAAATAATTAAAAATACCTCTATAGCAGAATGTATTTAAATAAAATATGTAAAAAGTGCTAAAAAATTACTATAAAGATGATAGTAATAATATTAGGAACATAATTAAACATTTTCTAAAAATCCTAAATAATTTAGGATAATAATTCTGGATTATTACAAAGTTTTTAGGAGGTGTAACTCTGACTAGTTGTTCAAATTTAAATCGAAACCAAAGTAGAAGTTTGGTAAAAAATTGAAAGAGATTTAGAAGAGTATCTAGTTTACTGGCCGAGCCCATCTGTTTTAACCCTAAACCACGCTCAGAACCCGCATGTCATCCTCTTTGTCTTGCATGCAATGACCTCAGCAGTGACGTCAGCCCCCGCGAGAGGCCGACCAATCCATGCAGTAGCGCACAGAGGATCACCGTCGTGGCCTGGCTACGCTCGTGTACCCCCCAACCCTAGCCAGCGACATGGCCGGAGAGAGTCACGCCGGATTCTACCCACGCACCTATCCCTGCCGTGCTCTCCATCGCCCTCGCTTCCCAGCCCGTGAAGAGGACGTGGATCGCCAGCGTGGCTTCCCGCGCGTTGCCTCGCGCTCCCCTTTCCCCCGCGCCTATACAAGGGCAAGCCTAGCCCCCCTATCCTCACTCCACTCACCACCACCCAGCCACCTCGCCCGCTAACACCCAGCCCGATCAGTAGAGAAGTAGAGGAGGAACTAGGAGAAGGAAGAAGGAGGAAGAAAGGAGGAAGAAGGAGAGGAAGGAAGGAGGGGGAGGAGGCCGGCGCGCCTCTCCTCCCCCCACGCCAGAGCCACTCCGGCGAGGAGACGCCGACCAGGAAGAGTCGACGCCCTTCCCTGACCACGCCTGTCTTCCTCCAGCCGCTACCGTTCTCGACGTCCTCGAACGGTCCGAAGACCAAAACCGGACCCCTCTCGTCATCCCGCACCTCCTCCACCTCTCTCAGTCGCTCGTCGTCGCCGGGAAGCCGCCGGTAAGCCCCTGCAACGCCCCTGGTCGCCATGCTGCTCCCAGGCCGACCTCATCGAGCCCAGGGAGGAAGATGGCCTCTAGCCGTCGGATCGGGAAAGACCCAACGGCACTCATGCGCCCATACCCCTTCGGGTTTATAACTCTTGCGAGCCCATTTGTAAAAAAACAGCGCACTGCACGGGCTCGACCCACTATTAGGAATTGCCCGTGGGCATAGGATAGCCTTGGGCCAACTGCGAAAATGGTTTTTCCTTTTAATAATTCGGCAGGACAGAAATAGTTTAAAATAAATAAATATAAGTCCTAAAAATATGAAACTAATTGTTTACTGTTTGTAACATTGTGCTTTATTGTTTCTCATGTTTATAAATTTTTTTGCTTTATTAAAAGTTTTGGTATTTTATTATTATTTTGATTGCTAGATAAATCTCCATAAATTTTCTGTTAGTGATATTAATTTGACAACACTTTATTAAATTTGTCTCTGATCAGTACCTAATTGTGGTATAAATCATGAGTTAAAATAATATAAATAAAAATAGTACTAACCGTACTTATTAAATCCTTAGGAGAATTGTTTAAGATTTTTTTATCACTAAAATGATGACCTAATCCTATGCCACCTAAGAATCTTGTTAAGACTTTACCAAATTGAATAGTTTGACTTATTTCTTAATCTTGTATTAATTTTTATGTTACCTTTAATGTTTTGTTGCTTGCGTAATAAAAACCATGTTAAGATAAACACTATAAAAACTGCTACACTCTTTTTGTTTTCCTTGTGTTGATAGTGTTGTGATGTTATTCTATGAGTGATATTTATTCTAAGTTGTGTATGATTGCCGTGGTTGTAATTGTGTGTTTATTTTTATTGCAACGTGTAGACGAGGCGCTTGACGTTGCAGCTGAAGGCTCCTCCCAAGCTGCCAAAGGAGCCGTACCAGCGGACACCGCCGAGGAAGGCAAGCCATCTCCCAAAACTCAACCCTTGTCCTATGTTTTAAACTTTTTTCCTTTCTTTGTATCATGCTATCTATCATTATTATGTTAGTTATATCATGTGGGATGGGAACTATTGTAGTTGTAATAGGTGAAACCGCTACACCCCCCTCCAACCTACCTATGGATCATGAAAACTTAGCACCCCGATGATCTTGATGTACTATCAAGATATTCACCCAACCATTAGAGGTTAAAAAATAACAACCTAATTAAGATGGTGATCATGCAACACCTTGATGATGATGGCATACATCCATGGATGTGATTGCCGAGACTTGTATTTGTGGCATACATATAAGGATGTGATGGCCAAGGATGATGATAAAATATGGAAACATAAGCAAAGACTCAAAGGAATATCTAGGGCTGAAGTGCCGCTAAAACCTAGCCTTACAGTACAACCACATGCTATATGGGCACTGGCTTGGTTACTTTGTTAGTTCACCCTTATTACTTTCATTGTCGTACCGCAGAAGGGATAACCGCCTTGCGAGGGGTATCCTTGGCAGAAAAGGGGGATTCAGACTGTGAATAGAGGTTCCTTCCGCGTTGAAACCTAGTGGGCATGACACTGTAAGTGTGATCTAATGAATGACCTTGTCACAATCCCCCTGCCGGTATACCAAAGTGTGTACTACGCCAGCGGCCACTGGTGGCAACGAGACGGGACTTTGTCGTGTGGGTAAAGTGTACAACCTCTGCAGAGTGAAAACTATTCGAATAGCCGGAGTCTACGGTCATGGACAGCTAGTGAGGCCACACCATGCTAAGACCTGAACTTTGAGCAAACTTTGGTTATGGTTAATATGAATTGGTTAATGATGATTGTGTAAGGGATGAAAAGGGATGATGATCTAACCTGACTTAGTAATGGATTAAACTTGCTCAAGATAAGTGAACATTATACCTGATAATAATCTTTTGTAGACAGGTTTTTCCTCCAAATGAACCACCCATAAAGCTCTCCTACTAATTTATTATGTAAAGTTGTTTGTTCTTTGAGATGGTTTGCGAGAACTTTGTATGTACTCACCAGCTTTGTCCCTGGTTATTCAAACGACCAGGCTTGGAGGAGCAGGTAATGGATGACGATTGGACTGACGTTTACTAGGACGTGCTGCGCTCTGGACTTTCCTTTTGGTTATGCCCCGCTACCATGTTAGGAGTATTTTGGTTTCCGGTGCATATGTGCCCGATGAGGCAGTGTAAGACTATGTGATGTAAGACTTTGTTGTTCGGTATGTTGTATGAACATGTGATCTGTATTACCTTTCGAGTTGCGCGTCACGTATCACTGATCATGGGAACATGACAGGTGCACAGCTGGCCGCTCCGGGTATATAATCCGGGGTGACCTCAAAGGACCCTGCCATTCTACCAGTTGCTCAGGAATGGAGGAAAATTCGAGTGGACCGAAGAAGACCGGAACGCATTCGCGGACCAAAAGAAGACCCTCTCGACCCCTCCAATTTTGGCAGTGACAAAGGAGTAAGAACCCCCATACCTCTATATAGCGGCGCGTAGCAGCGTGGTCAGCACTGCGCTCGTCGTCGAGCGCGAAGAAGAAGGAAAAGTTCAAAGCATACAAAGGCCAATCTATTACCTCAGCGAGGTCCTCACAAAATCTCAGCAGCGGTACCCGCACTACCAAAAGCTCGTGTATGCCATCGTCATGACATCACGAAAAGTAACACATTACTTTGAGGAGCACGTCATCACGGTCGTGAGAAGCGCACCGCTCGCTAACATACTCAACAACCCAGGAGCAACAGCTCGAGTCGCCGAGTGGATGGATTTACAAATACCCGATCCTGCAGACCTCTCCAACTCATGGAATGTGTTCCTCGACGGGTCTAAAAGGCACCAAGGGGCTGGAGCAGGCATTGTAACAGCCCAGATTTCACAAAAATTTAAAATTTAGTTTTCGGTGTGAATTGTTTGATTGCCTGATTTCTTTGCGGTGTTTGCATCCCCGATTTATCGATCGGCCATTACTCCCCCCCTCTTATCTCGTACCGAACGGAGACAGACCCTTGCCACCGGGTTTCACCTGATCACCGTCGCGAAAACCCGCACGAGGCCAGCCACAGCCAACGGAACGAAAAATCCCGTTTAATAAGTAAACGACATATTTTTATAGCGCGCCGGAAAGTTTTCTCGATACGGTTCCAGCGCAAGGTGAACTCCTCCGGCTCGACGCGCTGATCGCGAAGTTCAAAGTTTTACCAGAATCAGAGGTCCTGCGGACCCTCGGCGGTCAGAAACGTAAAACACCGCGCCCGAGAGAGAAAAACCGGGGATGTTTTTGCAAACTGCCAGCCACCTCGACTATATAAAGACCACCACTCTCCCACCCCTTTCTAGGGTTTCCCCTAAGCCAAAATTGTAGCCACCCCCCTCTGATTTTCCAGATCTGCCCAAAATATCCCCATTTTCGTCCAAAACCCTAATCCCAAGCATTCCCAGCCGTTGGATCTGCATCTGGACGCTCCAGATGCAGCCATGTCGTCCCTCCAGCCAAACGGGCCTCGCAGGGACCGAGCCAGCCCGCCGCGGCCCGCGAGCGCGCCGCCGCTCCCGTGGACCTCCTCCTGCCCGTGGAGCCGCCGCCGGCCGCCTCCCCACGCCGACCACCACGCCACGCCAGGTCGCCTCTCCCTCCCCCTATGCTCCTTCCCCTCTCCTCCGTCCTCACTGTCTTTCCCTTCTCCCCCTGCAACAGCCGGAGGACGCCGCCCCTCCATGACCCGAGCCGAGCCCGAGCTCACGGCCGCCGCCTGCAGAACGTCGTCGCGCCGCCGCCCTCTGATCTCCGGGCGCCGCTGGCGTATATCCGCGCCGCCGCGCCGTTCCGGCCACCTCCAGCCGCCCTTCCTCCTCGCCCCTCGCCGCCGGTGGCCGGCACAGCCACCGGGCAGCCGCCGCCGCCTCCATGGCCATCGGGAGGAGCCCGGCCGGGCTGCCAGGCCACCACCGCCTGCTGGTGGGCTGGCCTCGTCCACTGCCCACAGGCGCCACGGCCCAGCCGGCCAACGGGCCAGATCCTCACAGCCCAGCCTCCAGCCAGTGGGCCAAGCCCATTAAGGGTGAGCCCCTTTTTTATTTTATTTATTTTCCTCTGCTCAATTTTTCCTAAGTCTGAGAAAAACTGTGTGCTGATGCTGTTTTGCGCTGTAGTTTGCGAGTAAACCGTAGCCCGGATCACGATGCGCCCAAAAGGAAAATTGTTTAGAATTGTGTGTACTTTAGTTCATCTTTTGTGAGCATTTTGTTTTGAGGCCATCTTGATGTTGTTAATCACTGTTGAAGTGGGCATCAGACTGTTAACTGCTGCTAATTTCTTTTAGTGTGCTGCTGCTGTTATTATATTGCAACTTTGGTTGAAGATTGTGACACATCCATGAGGCCTATGCTATTGATTCTTGGTGCATACTGTTAAGCATCATCTCTACTTAATCGCTATGCATTCACATGTCATATTTTCCTGTTGCATAATGTTTGTTTCATCACCCAAAGTAGCTACCCTGATGACATGTGCTGCTGTTTATATAAAGATGCTACTTTGTTGCCTTGTATATTTTTAACCGTGCATCCTATTGAGCATTGCAATATGTCATTTTGATCTATGCCATGTCTTTTTCCATTGTATGTATTGCATTGTCATGTTTACATTCCTGGTCATAGATATGTTTAGCTCCAAAGTTTCTATCCTGCTGTTGTTGACAGCCACCTTTGTTTTCACTAAGTCCGTAACTTGCCGATGCCATGTTGCATGCTTAATATCTTTTGATCTGTTATGCCTATGACCTTGATTCTTGTTTGTACCTGATCATCATCATGTCTACTCCATGCTCATATATTTCTATGACATGTTGCTGCACTTTTGCATATAGTTTTGCTCCTGTTTATATACCATGAAAATAACAGTTTCTGCCCTGTTTTCCGGATTTTCACTAAGTCCTTGACCAGTAATGTTTTATAGCTTTTTGTGTTGCTGACATGCTACCAACCATATAAGAACTTTTAAGTAAAGCAATCAAGGCATGTAATTCAATTCAAGTCATAACAGGAAAGAGTATATATTAGCATTGAAACAAGCAACATAAGAACATAAAGGTGCAAGAGCTCTCGCTTGCCGTGACTCTAATGTCTCCAAATGGTGTTTGCGTGCAAGAAAGGGGATAGGGATATACGAGAGAGTAAAACATAGTTTATATTGTTGAGAACTTAATCTACTAAAGTTTCACATTGGTCTTCTTTGGAATCTTATCTTGACTCATCCCCAGACCACTAGCCAGGTACAAGTCAAAATTATCCTCTCTTTTTCGATATTTTGAGCACTCATGCAATGGATGAGCGTAAGCAAGAAAGTTGACACTTAGGATGGCAAAGAGAGAAAAATGATGGGGGAGGAAGACAAAAAGGTGTGAAAGGCTCACATCAATGAGGCCAATCATAGGCGAGAGAAAGCCAAATGATAGATATGATGTGAGGAGTAGGGATTGCCATGCAACGGATGCGCATATGAGCTAAGGTAAGCTTTCCAATGGAACTAGTGGGGTGCATCCAACTTGCTTGCTCAAGAAGACCTAGAGCTCATTTGAGAGGGCTCACCATTGGAATATACAAGCCAAGTTCTATAGTATGAAGGTCCCCACATAGCTATATGCATGAATGATAATCTCTATGGAGTACAAGATATAAGATGGAGTACGAGTGTGGATCTCTCAAAAGGAATAGTAGTGTGCCCCTTCTCTCTTTTTATTTCTTTTTCCCTTTTTTGTATTTTTTGGTGGCCTCAATGCCTCTTTCTATTTAACTCTCATTTGTCCTCTTTGGGATCTTTTGATTTTGTCCTCTTTGGGATCTTTTCCTCACTTTAGGGGAAACACTCTTTATATTACAAGAAGTATAGAAGATCTTTCACACTTTAAAAAGGTACTCAACATAAAGAAAATGTAACAATCATGATGCAAATGTATGCCTCTGCCATGATAGCAGGATATGCAATGATACTAGCGCGTAATGTAGCAATGATTAGGGCAAGGCCCAACTAGCATGCGGCTCATCGATCAAGCAAAAGCATGTATGACATGAAGATCAAGTCATGAGAAGGTGGATGTTGCATGGCAATGTATCTTAGAAAGGCTATGGAAATGCCTTGATAGGTAGGTATGGTGGCTGTTTTGAGGAAGGATATAATGAGGCTTATGATGACAGAGCGTATCGTGCGAAGGATTGGGATACACTGGAGAAGTATGCGACAACTCTCGAGGCGAGAAAGGGAAATGCACGGTACCGAAGAGGCAAGAAAAATATGGCTGGGTGGAAATGTCAACTTTCGAATACTCACATTAGTCCGAAGAACTCATGCACTTATTATCGGTAAATCTCAATCTAATTAGGAGGTTCTCAAAGAGACAAGTACCCCGAGGAGGAGTGTATGGGGTTTTGGTTATCCTTGCGCATCCTCGACTCATGGTACGTGAGTGTACTCTAATATTCGATCCCTCCAAAGATTAGTGATCCATCTAGTAGCTAAAGTTCTCAACTAATTTTATAGGTTTTTCGAAAATAAACACGGATTTCCCAAAATATGAAAGCTATCACTAATAGGCTAAATCCCTTGACACCAAAAGTTCAAACATTGTTCATGGCAATACCTCAAAACTATTGCAAGTGACTACTACAATTGAATAGCAACCTCAATTACCTACTTCAAGTCAAGACACAAAACTCAGTGCAACAGGCAAACTCTCTAAACAAGATAAACATGAAAACTCAAGAGAGTTCGAGCAACAAACTAAACAAAATCTCTTAAAAAGATAAGCATGAAAACTAAGAGCTAAACATGACAGCAACTACGAAAAAGATAAAGAACACACACAGCAAGGATAAGCATGAAAATCCTATGTTGTGTTCTAGGGTGAAGTGGAGCGTGTTTCTCTCCCACACAAAGAAAGTTGGGTTCTAACTTGTTATGAACAGCAAGCAAATCTAAAGAAAACTAAAAAGGAAATAAAGATAAAGACGCTCCAAGCATAGCACATAACGCATGAAGTGATAAAAATATAGTGGAACGAAAGACGAACTGATAATTGTTGATGGAGAAGGGGATGCATTGGGGCATCCCCAAGATTAGATGCTTGAGTCTTCTTGAATATTTCTTGGGGGTGCACGGGGGCATCCCCAAGCTTGAGCGTTTGACCCTCCTGAATCTTCTTTTATCATCTTCCCTCGCACACTTGAAAACTCCCTTCATACATAACTCATCATAATCTGATTAGCGAGGTTAGTACCCACAATAAAATATTTTTTCTCTACTGGAAATAAGGATATTCTTGAAGAGCTACTGTTTCTCAAGATCGCTAACAAATTTTTGCACAGAAAAAGCAAGCTGAAGGTTTGAAAAATGAAGAAAAGGCAAAACAGGACAGAATCTGTGAAAAACAGACCAGCAGGTAGTGAAGAATTTTTTAGCGATACTTATGCAACTCAAATAAAAAAACTCAGAACATAAGAAATTTCCGTGATTGTATAGAGCACGCTATGTAAAAAACTCAGCTCAAAAAGATGAACTGCGATTTTTCTACGATTTTTCCCGTCTTGAGGACAGAATCTATTTTCTGGACAACATGTCACAACTTTCACTTCCTTGTCATATGAGGCTATAAATGGCACAAAGCTTGAAAAGTAAAGATACAATGATGTTGCTACAGTAGTAACAATCATGAAGACCACTAAAAACTGAAAGAACAAACTGAAAGTGAAGATAACAAGGGTTGTCTCCCTAGAGCTCTTTCTTTATAGCCATAAAGATAGGCTTAAGACTTTAATGATGCTCTCGTAGGAATAAGAGTTGAAGAACAAAAGAGAGAATCAAGAAGCAAATAATAAACACATTTAAGTCTAACATGCTTCCTATGCATAGGAATATTGCAATAGAATAATTCATTGAAGCACAAAGCAATAAACATAGGAAGGCAAAACAAGTGCAGCTTCAAAACCTTCAACATAAAGAGAGGGAACTTGATATTATTGAAATATCTATAAGCATGTGTTCCCTTCTCATAATAATTTCCAGTGGGATCATGAATAAACTCAACAATATAAGTATCACATAAAGCATTGTTACCATGATCCACATGCAAAAAGGTACTCTTACTCTCCACATATGCATAATCTTTCTCATTGGTAATAGTGGGAGTAGGACTATCATAAAAAAACTTGAAAACTATAGATTAATTGTGTATTATGAAGATGGTGTTCAGCAAGGGAGTAATCCCCTCCATGATTATGACAAGTTTCATAAGGATAATTTCTCCTTATGTCATAGGTACCTTTACAATCACTATAGATAGGAGTTATAACATCATCATAGTAGAGAAGAGTATTATCATTGCTAGCATTTATATTTGTAAACATGTTGTCTTTATTCTTACTAGCAAAAGAATTACCAATTACCACATCACTAATGGGTAAAGGACTTGCAATCCTATCATCCCCAAGCTTAGATCTTTCCATATCATCATTTTCAGAGTTGGCACCAAAAATATTTTCAAGATCATAACTAGCATTATCAGCATCTTCCCAATCACAATAAGTAACATGCATATCATAATCAAAATCATCTTCAATAATGCCTACGGACTTAACATCAGGATAATAATGAATGCAACAAAGCTCACCATCCTCCATAAATTTATGTCCGTTAAGATAAAAATTGATGCGAGGAATATGCTCAGGCCAGGTTGATACCCATTCTTCTTCTTTCTTGCTCCTCTTCCTCCTCCTCCTCTTCTTTTTCTTCTTCTTCACCTTAGGAGGGAGTGGTTGGAGATGAAGTTTCTCCATATATCCTGGTTTATCATCAGAAACAATAGGGGAAACTTGGGAGAAACTCTCCTTTTTATTAGTAGAAATACAAGAGACATTTTTATACTTTGGTAAATTTCCTCCTTTCTAATCTTACTTATGTAATCATTTTCATGGCAATTAACAACACAATAGAGATGGAAATTTTCCAAAGTGTTGTTTATTCCTATGGCATTAACATCTAGCCAAGAAGTCTTTTCTGATAACTCTTCACACATCAAAAATAACATAAGTTAATCATAAAGATCAGGGGTGATCATGTTATCACACAACTGGTTAACAGTTATGTTTTGAAAGTTCATGCATTGAAAATTAAAGTGACCCTCTATACCACAAAGTTCAAGTAAAAGGATAAAGGTCACACAATTCTCCAGCAATTTCATTTAAATCTTTGACCCAAGTGATTGTTCTTTCATGCTTATGTTGCTTACAATACTTCTCTTCTTCAATCATAGGCCTTTCACAAGGTCTATCCACTCCACAAAAATTAACATGCTTATATAAAACTTCATTTTCAGGAATTGGATCATGCATGTTGCAATAATCATGAACAATTTTATTTTATTTGCAAATCTCTTTAAAAGGTTCATGATGCTTGATCCAATCCTCCTTAGGCATATTAAGATGTGAAGAAAAAGATTTGAGGAAATCAAGAAGGAGTTGAGAATCAAGCCCAATCTTAGCACTAAACTTATTAAAACTTGCAGTTTCAACAAAGGACTTAATGCAATCATACTCATAAATTATACCTGACTCTTTACCTTTGTCGATCTCCCAATCTTCAGTGTTGCGTTGAATTCTTTCAAGGAATTCCCATTTAGCATCAATCTTTTCGTTTGTGAAAGAACCCATAGAGGAAGCATCGAGCAAGTCTTTATCCTGTCGAGAGAGCCTTGCATAAAAATTAGTAATAATTATATCTTTGGGGAGCCCATGGTTAGGACATTTTAGCATTAAAGTTTTCAGTCTTCCCCAAGCTTGAGCTATGCTCTCTCCGTCACGAAGATATAAATTATAAACATAATTACTATTCTCATGAACTTCATGAAGAGGATAAAACTTGGAGTAAAACAGAGACTGCATCTCTTCCCAATCCCGTAGGTGAGAATCATCTAGTAGCCTATACCATTCCAATGATTTTCCTTTCAGTGACAAGGCAAATAACTTCTTCATGACTTCACTGATGTCTACGCACGCTTATATTCTTGTAGATTATGTTGGGCCTGCAAGCGCAGAGGTTTGTAGGACAGTAGCAATTTCCCTCAAGTGGATGACCTAAGGTTTATCGAACTCAGGGAAGTAGAGGTTGAATATGGTCTCTCTCAAGAAACCCTGCAATTAAGATACAAGAAGTCTCTTGTGTCCCCAACACACCTAATACAACTAGGAGTTGTATAGGTGCACTAGTTCGGCGAAGAGATGGTAAAATATGGGTGATAGGTGTGATAAAACGAAGTAATATAAATCTGTAATAAAAAGTGCAGCAAAGAAACAAGTATCAAAAGTGAGTGAAAACGGTGTAATAATGATGGAAACAAGGCCTAGGCTTCATACTTTCACTAGTGGCAACTCCCAACAACATTAACATAATCGAATCACATGATATTTCCCATAAAACATGCAATGGAGACGTACTCGGAGGTCATTCCTTTGTGGTCAAGAGAGGACGAGAATTGTTTAGGGCTACAAAAGCACACCTCAGAGTTCGTAGTTCTCAATCTATGGATTTCCCAATGTCACCGCGGCCATCCAAAGAGAGTACCACAATCACCACAACATATCTAAAGGATAGTCAAAGACAAGCACCAAAAGACTCTCAATCTTCAATCCACACACAAAAGAGGAAATCACTCATGATAATATTCTTCTAATCCATGTCCAATAGACCGCTGTCACCTTGGTCTCGGAGATTATACTAGATAGGATCAAGTGAGTACATCAAATCCAATACATAGAAGAAGGGGAAACATCATGGGATCACCCTAGATTAACATAGTCTATGATCACAACGAAGATCACATCATGGGAGAGAGAGAGAGAGCACATAGATCAAGATGCAAGCCTTAGCCCCGAGGGGAACTACTCACACATGGACATGGTGAGAGAGAGGGAGTTGTTGATGGAGAGGTGCAGCCCAGAGGAGATGAAGGAGCCGGCGACGGCGGCGGCCACGGTGGCGGCGGCACCCACGGCCACGGCCACGGCGGTGGCCACGACCCTTGGGGGCAGCGGCCCTTGGCCCCTTCTTCTTCCTTGGAGATGGTGCTGCTGTGGAGATTGATCTCCCCCTCAAGAAGGCTGCCAAGGGGGAGGAATTTTTGTGGTGCCTTTGACCTAGGTTTCCTCTCCTTATATAGACTCTCGGATTCCCGTCATCCAGATTACGTCTTCTGTATTTCGGGGTTTCTGGAAGCGTCCGAACTCCGATTGGGCCGAATTTTTATGTCTAAATCCACCGGAAAAAAATTCCCTACAACTTTGTAGTTTTATGTTTTTCCGTTGGAGGCCGTCTTCTAGCGTTTCCGAGGCGATCTTTAAAACCTGTCTGGAGGGGACAGATTTCGGGAGAGTTAGAGTCCAACTCCTACAAGGCTCCTTTTTGTGATTTTTCCTTTATCCAAGTAATTCTACACATAAAGTACAAAAACAAGAACCTGTGCACTCTTGCAACGATTAATAGGTTAGTTCCAAAATATGTTATAAAAAGATATGAAAGTGTATCAAAAGCATAGCAATATCACACAAAACATGCATGGAGCAAGCAGAAATTATAGATATGTTTGGGACGTATCAACATCCCCAAGCTTAATTCCTTCTCGTCCTCGAGTAGGTAAATGATAACAAGCATAATTTCTGTGTTGACATGCCACACAACCATACAAGGACTTTTAAGTAAAGCAATTAAAGCACGCAATTCAATACAAGTCATAACAGGCTAGAGTCTATATTAGCATTGAAAAAAGGAACATAAGAACATAAAGGTGCAAGAGCTCTCGCTGTCCGTGACTCAAATGTCTCCAAATGGTGTTTGCGTGCAAGCAGGGGACTGGGAAAAAGAGAGAAAGAGTTTGTTGAGAACAACTATCTACGAAACTTTCACACTTGGTCTCCTTTGAAATCTTATCTTGACTCATCCCCAGACTACTAGCTAGGTACAAGTCAAACTGATCCACTCCCTTTCGATATGTTGAGCACTCATGCAATGGATGAGCGTGAGCAAGAAAGTTGACACCTAAACGGCGAAAGATAAAGGTGTAGGGAAAGGAAGACAAAAAGGTGTGAAAGGCTCACATCAATGAGGACAATCATAGGCGAGAGAAAGCCTTATGATAGATATGATGTGAGGAGTAGGGATTGCCATACAACGGATGCACATGTGAGCTAAAAGCTCTCCAAGGGAACTAGTGGGGGTGCATCTAACTTGCTTTCTCAAGAAGACCTAGAGCTCGTTTGAGGAGGCTCATCATTGGAATATACAAGCCAAGTTCTATAGTGTGAAGGGTCCCCACATAGCTATATGCATGATGATGATCTCTATGGAGTACAAGGGATAGAAGATGATGTACTAGTGTGGATCTCTCAAAAGGAATAGTAGTATGCCCCCCTTCTCTCTTTTTATTTTTATTTTCTCTTTTTCTCTTTTTTTTATTTTTTGGTGGCCTCAATGGCTCTTTCTATTTAACTCTCATTTGTCCTCTTTGGGATCTTTTGATTTTCTCCTCTTTGGGATCTTTTCCTCACTTTAGGGGCAATACTCTATATTTTACAAGAATATAGGAGATATTTCACACTTTACAAAGGTATTCACATAAAGAAAATGTAACTATCATGATGCAAATGTATGCCTCTGCCAGGGTAGCAGGATATGCAATGATACTAGCGCGTCATGTAGCAATGATTAGGGCAAGGCCCAACTAGCATGCGACTCATCGATCAAGAAAGTAGCATGTATGACATGAAGATCAAGTCATGAGAAGGTGGATGTTGCATGGCAATGTATCTCGGAAAGGCTATGGAAATGTCTTGATAGGAAGATATGGTGGCTGTTTTGAGGAAGGATATAATGAGGCTTATGATGACAGAGCGTATCGTGCCAAGGATTTGGATGTACCGGCGAAGGTGGATGCCAACTCTCAGAGTGAGAAGAAGGCAATGCACGACACAGGAGAGGCTAGAAAAATATGCTTAGGTGGAAGTGTCAACTTCCAATACTTACATTAGTCCGAAGAACTCATGAACTTATTATCGGTAACTCTCAATCTAGTAAGGAGGTTCACAAAGAGACAGGTACCCCAAGGAGGAGTGTATGGGGGTTTGGTTATCCTTGCGCATCCTCGACTCATGGTACGTGAGTGTACTCTAATATTCGAACCCTCCAGAGGTTAGTGATCCATCTAGTAGCTAGAGTTCTCAGCGGGTTTTTGGTTTTTGAAAAACACACGGATTGCCCAAAATACGACATCTATCACTAATAGGCTAAAGCTCTTGACACCAAAAGTTCAAACATTACTCAAGTCAATACCTCAAAACTATTGCAAGTTACTACTACAAAAAGAATAGCAACTTCAACTACCTACTTTCTAGTCAAGACACATAACTCAGTGCAACAGGCAAACTCTCCAAACAAGATAAGCATGCAAATTATAGAAAGTTCAGACCTGAGACAAAAGCTCTAGAGAAACTCTAAAGCACTACAACTAAACAGAACAGTAGCTATGAAAAGATAAAGAACACTCACAGCAAAAGATAAGAATAAAATCCTATGAGATGTTCTAGTTTAAAGTGGAGCATGTTTCTCTCCCAATCAAGGATTGTAATATCTCACAAGATATGACCAGCAGGCAAAGCTAAAGAAAACCGAAAACTAAAGAGCAACACGCTCCAAGCATAGCACATAACGCATGAAGTGATAAAAATATAGTGAGACGAAGGACGAACTGATGATTGTTGATGGAGAAGGGGATGCACGGGGGCATCCCCAAGCTTAGACGCTTGAGTCTCCTTGAATATTTATTGGGGATGCATGGGGGCGTCCCCAAGCTTGAGCGCTTGACACTCCCGAATCTTCTTTCATCATCTTCCATCGCACACTTGAAAACTCCCTTCATACACAACTCATCATAAGCTGATTAGAGAGGTTAGTACCCTTAATAAATAATTTTTCCCCACTGGATATAAAGATATTGTTGAAGAGCTACTGTTTCTCAAGATTGCCAAAAAGTTAGGAGAGACAAAACGTGGCAGAATATGTGAAAAACAGAACAGCAGGTAGTAAAGAATTTTTTAGGGATACTTCTGCAACTCAAATCAAAAAACTCAGAACATACGAAAGTTCCGTAATTGTATAGAGCACGATGTGTAAACAATTCAGCTCAAAAAGATGAACTGGTGATTTATTCTGATTTTTTACCGTCACGAGGACAAAATCTGTTTTTCTGGACAGCATGTCACAACTTTCACTTCCCTTGTCATATGAAGCTATACTTGGCACAAAGCTTGAAAATAAAGATACAATGATGTTGCTACAGTAGTAACAATCATCAAGACCACTAAAAACAGAAGTAAAAAGAAACTGAAAGTAAAGATAACAAGGGTTGTCTCCCTAGAGCTCTTTCTTTATAGCAATAAAGATAGGCTTAAGATTTTAATGATGCTCTCGTAGGAATAAGAGTTGAAGAACAAAAAAAAAGCATCAAGAAGCAAATACAAAACACATTTAAGTCTTACATGCTTCCTATGCAAAGGGATCTTGTAGAGAAATAACTCATGGAAGCATAAAGATATTAGCATAGGAAGCCAGAACAAGTGCAACTTCAAAACCTTCAACATAAAGAGAGGGAACTTGATATTATTGAAATATCTATAAGCATATGTTCCCCTCTCATAATAATTTTCAGTGGGATCATGAATAAACTCAACAATATAAGCATCACATAAAGCATTGTTACCATGATCCACATGCAAAAGGGTACTCTTACTCTCCACATAAGCATAATCTTTCTCATTGGTAATAGTGGGAGTAGGACTATCATAAACAACTTGAACACTATAGATTAATTGTGTATTACGAAGATGGTGTTCAACAAGGGAGTAATTACCTCCATGATTATGACAAGTTTCATAAGGATAATTTCTCCTTATGTCATAGGTACCTTTAAAATCACTATAGATAGGAGTTATAACATCATCATAGTAGAGAAGAGCATTATCATTGCTAGCAACTATATTTGTAAACATGATGTCTTTATTCTTACTAGGAAAAGAATTATCAATTACCACATCACTAATGGTTAAAGGACTTGCAATCCTATCATCCCCAAGCTTGGAGCTTTCCGTATCATCACTCTGAGAGATGGTACCAAAAAGATTTCAAGGTCATAAGTAGCATTATTATCATTTTCCCAATCACAAAAAGTAACATGCATATCATAATCAAAGTCATCTTCAATAGTACCTACAGACTTATCTTCAACATAATAAAGAATGAAATCAAGCTCACCATCCTCCATAAATTTCTGTCCGTTAGGATAAAAATCGATGCGAGGAATATGCTCAGGCTAAGTTGTTACCAATTCTTCTTCCTTCCTGCTCCTCTTCCTCCTCCTCTTCTTTTTCTTCTTCTTCACCTTAGGAAGGAGTGGTTGGAGGGGAAGTTTCTCCACATATCCTGGTTTATCATTACAAACAATAGGGGAAACTTGGGAGAAACTCTCCTTTTTATTAGTATAAATATAAGAGACATTTTTATACTTTGGTAGAGTTCCCTCCTTTCTAATCTTACTTATGTAATCATTCTCATGGAAATTAACAACACAATAGAGATGACATTTCTTCAAAGTGTTATTTATTCCCAAAGCACGACCATCTAGCCAAGAAGTCTTTTCTGATAACTCTTCACACATCAAAAATAACATAAGCTCATCATAAAGATCAGGGGTGATCATGTCATCACACAACTGGCTAACAGTTATGTTTTGAAAGTACATGCACTGAAAATTGAAGTGACCCTTTATGCAGCAAAGTTCACAAGTAAAAGGATAAAGGTCACACAATTCTCTAGCAATTTCATTTAAATCTCTAACCCAAGTGATTGTTCTTTCATGCTTATGTTTCTTACAATACTTCTCTTCTCCAATCATCGGCCTTTCACAAGGTCTATCCACTCCACAAAAATTAACATGCTTATACAAAACTTCATTTTCCGGAATTGGATCATGCATGTTGCAATCATCATTAACAATTTCATTTTCTTTGCAAATATCTTTAAAAGGTTCATGATGCTTGATCCAATTCTCCTTAGGCATATTAAGATGTGAAGCAAAAGATTTAAGGAAATCAACAAGTAGTTGAGAATCAAGACCAAACTTAGCACTAAATTTATTAAAACTTGCAGTTTCAACAAAGGACTTAATGCAATCATACTCATAAATTAGACCTGACTCTTTACCTTTGTCGATCTCCCAATATTCAGTATTGTGTTGGATTCTTTCAAGGAGTTCCCATTTAACATCAATCTTTTCTTTTGTGAAAGAACCCAGCGAGGAAGCATCGAGCAAGTCTTTATCCTGTCGAGATAGCCTTGCATAGAAATTAGTAATAATCATATCTTTGGGGAGCCCATGGTTTGGACATTTTAGCATCAAATTTTTCAGTCTCCCCCAAGCTTGAGCTATGCTCTCTCCGTCATGAGGATAGAAATTATAAATATAATTCCTATTCCTCATGGACTTCATGAAGAGGATAAAACTTGGAGTAAAAGAGAGACTGGATCTCTTCCCAATCCCGTAGGTGAGAATCATCTAGTAGACCATACCATTCCAATGCTTTTCCTTTCAATGACAAGGCAAATAATTTCTTCATGACTTCACCTCTTGTCAAACCTGAAATCTTAAATAACTCACGAAGTTCTGTAAGTTTCAACAAATGAGTACTAGGATTGACTGTCCCATCATAACAATCATTAATAATTATTTCAACTATCCCAAGTGGTATTTGGAACGGGATACATTCAGTAGGTGGCGGAGACTTCTCTACCACAGGTGTGGCAAAGCAGTCTCCCCGAAGCAGCGAACTAAGATTGCAGTTTTCCATAAACCTAACTAGTGAAAATAAAAACAAGATACGAAAAGATTTAATTGCAGAATCTAAAGATATACCTTCAAGGACTCACCTCCCCGGCAACGGCGCCAGAAATAACTTGATGTCTACGCACGCTTCTATTCTTGTAGACTATGTTGGGCCTCCAAGCGCAGAGGTTTGTAGGACAGCACCAATTTCACTCAAGTGAATGACCTAAGGTTTATCGAACTCAGGGAAGTAGAGGTTGAATATGGTCTCTCTCAAGAAACCCTGCAATTAAGATACAAGAAGTTTCTTGTGTCCCCAACACACCTAATACAACTAGGAGTTGTATAGGTGCACTAGTTCGGCGACGAGATGGTAAAATATGGGTGATAGGTGTAGCAAAGCAAGGTAATATAAATCTATAATAAAAAGTGCAGCAAGCAAACAAGTAGTAAACGTGAGCGCAAACGGTATTACAATGGTGGAAACAAGGCCTAGGCTTCATACTTTCACTAGTGGCAACTCCTAACAACATTAACATAGTCTAGTCACATGATACTTCCAATAAAACATGCAATGGAGACGTACTCGGGGGTCATTCCTTTGTGGTCAAGAGAGGACGAGAATTGTGTGGGGCTACAAAAGCACACCTCAGAGTTCGTAGTTCTCATCTATGGATTTCCCAATGTCACCGCGGCCATCCAAAGAGAGTACCACAATCACCACAACATATCTAAAGGATAGTCAAAGACAAGCACCAAAAGACTCTCAATCTTCAATCCGCACACAAAAGAGGAAATCACTCATGATAATATTCTTCTAATCCATGTCCAATATACCACTGTCACCTTGGTCTCGGGGATTATACTAGATACGATCAAGTGAGTACATCAAATCCAATGCATAGAAGAAGGGGAAACATCATGGGATCACCCTAGATTAACATACTCTATGATCACAACGAAGATCACATCATGGGAGAGAGAGAGACCACATAAATCAAGATACAAGCCTTAGCCCCGAGGGGAACTACTCACACATGGACATGGTGAGAGAGAGGGAGTTGTTGATGGAGAGGTGCAGCCCGGAGGAGATGAAGGAGACAGCGACGGCGGCGCCCACGGCCACGGCGCTCCTTGTTCTTCCTTGGAGATGGTGCTGCTTTGGAGATTGATCTCCCCCTCAAGACGGCTGCTAAGGGGGAGTAATTTTCGTGGTGCCCTTTGACCTAGGATTCCTCTCTTTATATAGACTCTCGGATTCCCGTCATCCAGATTACGTCTTCTATATTTCGGGGTTTCTGGAAGTGTCCGAACTCCGATTGGGCCGAATTTTATGTATAAATCCACCGGAATAAATTCCTTACAACTTTGTAGTTTTAAGTTTTTCCGTTTGAGGCCGTCTTCTAGCGTTTCCGAGGCGATCTTTAAAATCTGTCTGGTGGGGACAGATTTCGGGAGAGTTAGAGTCTAACTCCTACAAGGCTCCTTTTTGTGATTTTTCCTTTATCCAAGTAATTCCTACACATAAAGTACAAAAACAAGAACTTGTGCACTCTTGCAACCATTAATAGGTTAGTTCCAAAATATGTTATAAAAAGATATGAAAGTGTATCAAAAGCATAGTAATATCACATAAAACATGCATGGAGCAAGCAGAAATTATAGATACGTTTGGGACGTATCATTCACCTCTTGTCAAACCTGAAATCTTAAACAACTCGCAAAGTTCTGTAAGTTTCAACAAATGAATACTAGGATTGACTGTTCCATCATAACAATCATTCCTAATTATTTCAATTATCCCAAGTGGTATTTGGAACGGGGTACATTCAGTAGGTGGAGGAGACTTCTCTACCACGGGTGTGGTAAAGCGGCCTTCCCCAAGCAACAAGCTAAGAGTGCGGTTTTCCATAAATATAACTAGTGAAAATAAAAACAAGAAACGAAAATATTTAATTGCAAGATCTAAAGATATACCTTCAAACACTTACTTCCCCAACAACGGCGCCAGAAATAGCTTGATGTCTACGCACGCTTCTATTCTTGTAGACTATGTTGGGCCTCCAAGCGCAGAGGTTTGTAGGACAACATCAATTTCCCTCAAGTGGATGACCTAAGGTATATCGAACTCAGGGAAGTAGAGGTTGAAGATGGTCTATCTCAAGCAACCCTGCAATTAAGATACAAGAAGTCTCTTGTGTCCCCAACACACCCAATACAACTAGGAGTTGTATAGGTGCACTAGTTCGGCGAAGAGATGGTAAAATATGGGTGATAGGTGTAGCAAAGCAAGGTAATATAAATCTATAATAAAAAGTGCAGCAAGCAAACAAGTAGTAAACGTGAGCGCAAACGGTATTACAATGGTGGAAACAAGGCCTAGGCTTCATACTTTCACTAGTGGCAATTCCTAACAACATTAACATAGTCTAGTCACATGATACTTCCAATAAAACATGCAATGGAGACGTACTCGGGGGTCATTCCTTTGTGGTCAAGAGAGGACGAGAATTGTGTGGGGCTACAAAAGCACACCTCAGAGTTCGTAGTTCTCATCTATGGATTTCCCAATGTCACCGCGGCCATCCAAAGAGAGTACCACAATCACCACAACATATCTAAAGGATAGTCAAAGACAAGCACCAAAAGACTCTCAATCTTCAATCCTCACACAAAAGAGGAAATCACTCATGATAATATTCTTCTAATCCATGTCCAATATACCACTGTCACCTTGGTCTCGGGGATTATACTAGATACGATCAAGTGAGTACATCAAATCCAATGCATAGAAGAAGGGGAAACATCATGGGATCACCCTAGATTAACATACTCTATGATCACAACGAAGATCACATCATGGGAGAGAGAGAGACCACATAAATCAAGATACAAGCCTTAGCCCCGAGGGGAACTACTCACACATGGACATGGTGAGAGAGAGGGAGTTGTTGATGGAGAGGTGCAGCCCGGAGGAGATGAAGGAGACAGCGACGGCGGCGCCCACGGCCACGGCCACGGCGGTGGCCACGGCGCTCCTTGTTCTTCCTTGGAGATGGTTCTGCTTTGGAGATTGATCTCCCCCTCAACACGGCTGCTAAGGGGGAGTAATTTTCGTGGTGCCCTTTGACCTAGGATTCCTCTCTTTATATAGACTCTCGGATTCCCGTCATCCAGATTACGTCTTCTATATTTCGGGGTTTCTGGAAGCGTCCGAACTCCGATTGGGCCAAATTTTATGTATAAATCCACCGGAATAAATTCCTTACAACTTTGTAGTTTTAAGTTTTTCCGTTTGAGGCCGTCTTCTAGCGTTTCCGAGGCGATCTTTAAAATCTGTCTGGTGGGGACAGATTCCGGGAGAGTTAGAGTCTAACTCCTACAAGGCTCCTTTTTGTGATTTTTCCTTTATCCAAGTAATTCCTACACATAAAGTACAAAAACAAGAACTTGTGCACTCTTGCAACCATTAATAGGTTAGTTCCAAAATATGTTATAAAAAGATATGAAAGTGTATCAAAAGCATAGTAATATCACATAAAACATGCATGGAGCAAGCAGAAATTATAGATACGTTTGGGACGTATCATTCACCTCTTGTCAAACCTGAAATCTTAAACAACTCGCAAAGTTCTGTAAGTTTCAACAAATGAATACTAGGATTCACTGTTCCATCATAACAATCATTCCTAATTATTTCAATTATCCCAAGTGGTATTTGGAACGGGGTACATTCAGTAGGTGGAGGAGACTTCTCTACCACGGGTGTGGTAAAGCGGCCTTCCCCAAGCAACAAGCTAAGAGTGCGGTTTTCCATAAATATAACTAGTGAAAATAAAAACAAGAAACGAAAATATTTAATTGCAAGATCTAAAGATATACCTTCAAACACTTACTTCCCCAACAACGGCGCCAGAAATAGCTTGATGTCTACGCACGCTTCTATTCTTGTAGACTATGTTGGGCCTCCAAGCGCAGAGGTTTGTAGGACAACATCAATTTCCCTCAAGTGGATGACCTAAGGTATATCGAACTCAGGGAAGTAGAGGTTGAAGATGGTCTCTCTCAAGCAACCCTGCAATTAAGATACAAGAAGTCTCTTGTGTCCCCAACACACCCAATACAACTAGGAGTTGTATAGGTGCACTAGTTCGGCGAAGAGATGGTAAAATATGGGTGATAGGTGTAGCAAAGCAAGGTAATATAAATATATAATAAAAAGTGCTGCAAGCAAACAAGTAGTAAACGTGAGCGCAAACGGTATTACAATGGTGGAAACAAGGCCTAGGCTTCATACTTTCACTAGTGGCAACTCCTAACAACATTAACATAGTCTAGTCACATGATACTTCCAATAAAACATGCAATGGAGACGTACTCGGGGGTCATTCCTTTGTGGTCAAGAGAGGACGAGAATTGTGTGGGGCTACAAAAGCACACCTCAGAGTTCGTAGTTCTCATCTATGGATTTCCCAATGTCACCGCGGCCATCCAAAGAGAGTACCACAATCACCACAACATATCTAAAGGATAGTCAAAGACAAGCACCAAAAGACTCTCAATCTTCAATCCGCACATAAAAGAGGAAATCACTCATGATAATATTCTTCTAATCCATGTCCAATATACCACTGTCACCTTGGTCTCGGGGATTATACTAGATACGATCAAGTGAGTACATCAAATCCAATGCATAGAAGAAGGGGAAACATCATGGGATCACCCTAGATTAACATACTCTATGATCACAACGAAGATCACATCATGGGAGAGAGAGAAGACCACATAGCAACTGGTAGAAACCTTAGTCCCAAGGAAGAACTACTCACACATGGACATGGTGAGAGAGAGAGAGAGTGTGTTTTTGATGGAGAGGTGCAGCCCGGAGGAGATGAAGGAGACGGCGGCGGCGGCGGCCACGGCGGTGGCCACGACCCTTGGGGGTAGTGTCGTGGTAATACCTAGGGTATACCCTCGTGAACCTTATATCAGGGGGTATCCCTAGCAGAACCACCTCTTGAAAAATACCTATAAAATAAAACATAAACAAAAAAACCTCTCTCTTTCTCTTTCATCTGAGTAATAAGCTATTTGGATAAAATCAGATTCATCCGAATAGTTAGCTTATTCGGTCGACACCACTGCAAAGGCAGCCCTACTCGGATAAGTCCTTGCCGAGTAAGGCGTTACTCGGAGCAAAGAACTATCGACCGAGTAAGCTGGTTACTCGGAAGCAAGAAGAGCCGAGCTGCACGACACTCGGACAAGAAGAGGAAGAGCCGCCAAGACATTAAATCCCAATGCGTTACCCCTACTTAAATGCGTGTAATGGGGGACGTTTCTCATTGTAATAATAGCCACCATTAACTCTGTAATTAAAACCCATTATTGGGCAGTGAAGGGACAGGGCGCACTCTATATAAGCCCATCCTTTCCACCATAGAAAGGGACAACAAAAAATCGACACTTTGAGCAACAACACCCCGGTTTACCTGGGACAGGATTAAGGTTGTTATCTCCAAGGAGAGGCCTAACCTGTATAACTTCTCCTTGTGTCACCATCTTTGCGTACAGATCTTCATAGCTCCATCACTACCCCTATATCTATTGTTAGGTCCATAACTACAACAATTGGCGCCCACCTTGGGGATGAGCTGATCAGCAACCGTAGAGATGGTATCCTTTCGTCTTCCTCGTCGACCCGCGGTCCTCAACTCGTCCACGGCAAGAGTTTTATCTTTGGATCGCTAGCCTTTATGGCCGACGACTCCGCTTGGCTGGCAGATGCGCCGCTCCTGGCGCAGCTGCTGCCCTCAAGGGGTAGCGTACACTTTCGAGCCGACGCATCGGGGGCTCTTCGCCTCCAGTTACCAGCACGTCCTCAGACCCAGGTTCTGTGGCCTCTCCACCACAAGAAGAAGAGGTCAGGCCTCCCGCGCATTCCTTATCGAAACAAGCCCCGCCCGATCCAGCAGGTGGCAGTCATCGATTCTGTGGAGTCAGCTCAGCAGGCCATTAGCGAGCTGATCGCAAGGGAAGGTCCGACTGTATCACTCTTGCACATCTTCAACTCTGGCGACGATGAAGACCTTCTGATGTCGGACCCGGAGCCAGAGGCCGAACAAGGAGGGAGCAACGGTTCTCCTGTCACCATGGCAGAAGTTTGTATGGCTGGAACTCCACCGCCTCAGGGGTCACCAACCAGAGAGGGCGGGGATCGGACTAACGAAGTAGCTCGGGGCAATGAAGAGATACCACTCGAAGGAGGACGTCGGCGGATATCTGCTTTCAGGCGTCTAGAGCTCGGAGGTCCCAGCCGACGGCCCCTTACTCGGGAAGAACAAGCAACGGCAGAAGCAGCAGAGCAGATGTTGCAAACCCCCATAGACACCTCGACTCCGGAAGGGCAACACTTAGAGGCAGCCAGGCTAACCAATTTAGCTGAGCGGCAACGTCTGTCCGAACTACAGAATACATTGGAACATCAGGCTCGGGAGGTGGCCCGCCTCAAGCAGAGTAGAACCAGTCGACAACTGAGGGGGAATGGCAAAAATCGATCCTTCCGAGCTCTGGATACTCCAATGGAAATCTAATAGCAGCTACTCGGATTGCAAATTCCTTGCAGCCGAGTGGTTCATCAGCTGAAGGAATAGAGCATTTAGCATTCTTGTTGCAAAAAGCAGTGGAGCAGAACGCTGAAGTCAGTCAATCACTACAGCAAGTTCATTCTCAGCCTCCCCTCACGAGCACCTCGCAGTCTGTTTATACTCCCCGAAGAAACATAAATCATTCACCTCGGAACAAGGGGGAGCCTCATGATGAATATCGCCATGAACAGTTCCGGAACCCAGAGCCTCGAAGAGGTGAAGAGCATACAGCTCGGAGGAGAGATGAAGACTATGCAGCTCGGAGGAGAGATGAAGACTATGCAGCTCGGAGGAGAGATGAAGACTACGCAGCTCGGAGGAGGGACCAAGAACGGCGCCGAGTGGATCATCAAGAGGAACGATACTGAGATGTTGAAGATGATGCTCGAAGCCATTTAGTACAAAATCGAGTAGATCGTGCCAGGATGTATCGACAAGATCAAGTTAGTTACCCAATGGCTACAGGCCCCGTCTGTTTTAGTGAGAGAATCCAGTCAACCTCGATTCCCCCTCGCTTCAGGATAGCGCAAGGAGTAGAGAAGTATCGGGGTGACGCTAAGCCGCAGACATGGTTAGATGACTACAGAATAGCAGTCCAGATAGGAGGAGGTGGAGCTGAGATAGCCATGATGCACCTTCCCCTGATGCTGGAAGGCTCAGCTCGGACATGGCTAAACCAGCTTCCACCAAACAACATCTGGGTATGGGAAGATCTAGTCAGAGTTTTCGTCAAGAATTTTCGAAGGAACCTATAAGAGACCCGGAGGGCTGACTGAGCTGCAGTTATGAACTCAAGGTCACAATGAGCCCACTCGAGAATACATTCAGAGATGGATCACGCTCCATAACTCGGTAGAAGGAGTCTCCGAGTTCCAAGCAATTCATGCCTTTAAGCAAGGTGTCAAGTATAAGGAGTTAAGTTTGAAGCTCGCAAGGTCCCCTGATGTCACTTCACTTGGCAGATTGATGGAAATCGCAAACAAATATGCTAATGGGGAAGTGGAAATTCGGCAGAAGTCTCAGCAGTATCGAAGTGGTAACAACTCGGCCTCCAACCCCAAGCAAAAGAATGGAGGTGGGGGCGGTAAGAGAAAGGAAGAAGGAGCACCAACAGACGCCGAATTGGTAGCGGCCGCAAATGCGGCAGGGATCCACAGTAAAAATCAGCCAAGGAAGGAGTGGCAGCCTAGTCAGAAAAGGCCTTCAAATGATGATGATATCCTAAACCAGCCTTGTCCTCTTCATACCACCCAAGATGCTGAAGGAAAGACAGTTTTCCCGAAACATACCGCTAGGCATTGCCGACTGATCAAGAGAGCTGCGCAAAATGCAAAGACCGGGCCACAGCAGGACAAGGGAAAGAAAAAGGAAGGAAGTCCAGATCTGGACAGTGAAGGTTTTCCTCGGGAGGACGGAGTTCTGGTCATTTTGGCAGGCCGAGAGTCGAAGAGAATTGAAAAGTTGAGGTTCAGAGAATTTAACACTGCTGCTCCAGCCGTTCCGAGTTATATGAAGTGGACAAATGTTCCGATTACGTTTGATCAATCGGACCATCCCCCTCATATCCCTCACCCTGGAAGACACGCTCTAATAGTTCACCCATTGGTGGAAACAGGAAACGGCAATTTCAGGCTGAGGAACGTCTTGATGGATGGAGGCAGTGGCATAAATATTTTATATGCTAGTACCTTAAAAAGCATGAACATCCCGATGTCTAAACTCAGTAACAGTTACTTGGAGTTTCACGGGATCATCCCGGGAAAGAAAGCACACTCGCTAGGAATGATTACTCTGAATGTAGTCTTCGGTACACCTGATAATTTTCGGAAGGAAAAGATTACCTTCGAAGTAGTCGACTTTCCGAGTGCTTATCACACGCTACTCGGACGGCCCGCTTATGCAAAATTTATGGCGATTCCTTGCTATGTTTATTTGAAGTTAAAGATGCCAGGCCCTAGCGGTGTGATCACCGTATCCGGAGATTATAAACAAGCAGAAGAGTTGCTACAAAAAGGATCATTAATAGCCGACCAGCAAATGGCAGAAGTATAGTTGGCCGAGTTGAAGAAAGCCGTCGACGCATCCGAGCTGTTGCAGCCCAAGAAATCATCTTCGTTCGAGTCAGCAGGGGAAACCAAAAAAGTGCGGATCCATCCTAACGATGAGGACAAGTTTACCAACATCACTACCCCTATATCTATTGTTAGGTCCATAACTCGGGGGCAAATCCCCCCAGGAGTTTATCTGGAGCACATACATGCCCCAACTGTGAAGGAAGATCCCTACTCGGATGCCGATCCAAGCATGTTGCCAGATGAGAACATTCCGGACAAAGAAGATATTCCTGCAGTTGTGGATCTTGTTTTTGATATAGAGGTAATCCCTCCCGAGTGGTCCTTTCCCATTCTGAGATACTTACAAAAGCAAGAGATGCCAGATGATGAAGTAGAAGCCAAGCAAGTAGTGCGAAAAGAAAAATCATACTCCGTGATCAACAATGAGTTGTACAGAAACAGTGTTACAAAACTTCCCCAGCGGTGCATATCGGAAGAAGAAGGACGACTCATCTTACAAGACATACATTCCGGCGAATGCGGTCACCATGCGTCAAGTAAGACACTAGTGGCCAAGGTTTTCCGAGCAGGATTCTTTTGGCCCAATGCTTTAAGGGATGCCAAGAACATTGTCGATCATTGCAGAGGATGTCAGTTTTACGCAAATCAGCCACACAAGCCAGCATCCGAGTTGAAGACAATACCTCTAGCATGGCCTTTTGCTACATGGGGTTTGGATATGATAGGGCCACTCAGAACAGGCACCTCATGATTTACACACATCCTAGTAGCTGTAGACAAATTCACAAAATGGATAGAGGCAAAACCAATAAAAAGCTTAGACTCAGCAGCTGCAGTTAGCTTCATCCAGGGCATTGTACACCGTTTCGGCGTTCCCCACAATATCATCACCGACAACGGGTCGAATTTCAAATCAGCCGAGTTCAAGCAGTTTTGCTGGAACATGGGTACCAGAGTAAACTTCGCCTCAGTGGCACACCCTCAATCCAATGGCCAGGTAGAGCGAGAAAATGGGTTGATCTTGAAGGGAATCAAACGACGTCTTATGCGGGAACTAAAGGAAGCAGCAGGAGCCTGGGTTGAAGATCTACCCTCAGTATTGTGGGGATTGAGAACGACTCCAAATCGATCCACTCGGGCGACCCCCTTTTTCCTGGTGTACGGTGCAGAAGTTGTCCTGCCGAGTGACCTGAAGCACAATGCTCCTCGAATAACTCAGTATACTGAAGAAGAAGCCGAGACAGCTCGGCAGGATGGTATTGACCTTTTAGAAGAAGAGAGGAACTTAGCGCTAACACGCTCGGCATTTTACCAACAAGACCTTCGACGATATCACGAGCGTCATATCCGAGCTCGCTCATTTCAGGAAGGTGACATGGTTTTGCGTATCAAGAAAACCTCTGATCACAAGATAGCCCCTCCATGGGAAGGTCCTTACATTGTAACCAGAGTCTTAGGTAATGGAGCCTATCGGCTATATGATGTAACGAATAATAGAGAAGAACCACATGCATGGAATGCCCAAATGTTACGGCGCTTCTATGCATGAGATTCTTATCAATCGATTCCATAAAGAGATTCTGCCTTCATCAATTGCATTCTTAATTCAAGCTTTCGTCCGAGTTGTACGCAGCTCGGACAAAAGCTTAAGCTGACATAGTTCTATATCCTTGCAGATAACTGGTTATAGCAAGTTATCCAACAAGTTGTTCGTCCGAACTGTAAGCAGCTCGGACGAAAGCTTAAGCAAAATTTAACTAAGTTACCCAACAAGTTTTTCTGAAACTTGGGGGCTACTTAACGTTGCGAAAAATCTAAGTTTTCCGTCCGAGCTGTACGCAGCTCGGACGAAAGCTTAAGCAAAACTTAACTAAGTTGCCCAACAAGTTTTTCTGAAACTTGGGGGCTACTTAACGTTACGAAAAATCTAAGTTTTCCGTACGAGCTGTACGCAGCTCGGACGAAAGCTTAAGCAAAACTTAAGTAAGTTTCCCAACAAGTTTTTCTGAAACTTGGGGGCTACTTAACGTTACGAAAAATCCAAGTTTTTCGTCCGAGCTGTACGCAGCTCGGACGAAAGCTTAAGCAAAACTTAACTAAGTTGCCCAACAAGTTTTTCCGAAACCTGGGGGCTACTTAACGTTGCGAAAATTCCAAGTTTTTTCGTTCGAGCTGCGTGGTTACCTAACAGGTTCTTTTGAAACTTAGGGGCTACTTAACGACACAACAAAACTGAAGTTCCTTATCCGAACTGCACACAGCTCGGATGGAAGCTTAAGCCGCATTTTACTAAGTTGCTCAACAAGTACTTCAAAACCAGAGAGAAAGGAGGAACAATGATTTCAGAAACATAGTTCTATATCCTTGCAGATAACTGGTTATGGAAAAACACATCAACACCTCAGAGTCAGGCCTTCTTAATAAAGGGCGGCAGTTTTCGAAACAAATTGTGCACCCAGGGCACAATAATAAGACATAAACTATTTATTACAAAACCTCTCGGCATTCCGAGGCAAATTCAATGATCTGTCTCCCAATATGATCAGGCATCACTAGCCTCATCAGATTCACTGGTAACTCCAGTAGATTCCACGAAGAAATCAAGATCTGGCATCTTCGCAATACGACTCGCAGTCTCAGCGTAACGGGACAAGAAGGTCGTGCAGCTTGGACCATGCTCTGGGTCACCATCTCCGACTCGTTCCAGATTATGGATTTTCTCCGAAAAATGAGCTTTAGTCAGGGCCAGAGCATAATTCGTGCCACTCCGAGCTGAAGACCTTTTCCAACGAGCAATTTGCTGCGGAGCTGCTTGAAGTAGAGGAACAACTGTATCCAGATGAACACGATTCTCCTTAGTAGGCGAGATGTAATTCTTCAAACCTAGGGTGGCACCCATGGTTTCTTCAGCATATTTCTTTGCACTCGCGCACCTCATGGTCAGAAGGCCTTTGGACAAGGAAAATTTCGTCGTCTTGGGAGTGTAATTGTCCTTCTTCATCAGCTCGGCAAACTCGGCCATACGCGCCTGTTCCGCCTCAGGATTGGTGGAATAAACTGAAAAAACACAATAACTGTAAAAATCAAACGAGATGACTTAGCAGCAACAGGTCGGAAGCACGATGCAAAGAAAACAACTTACTGGATAGCATCTCACTAAACGAAGCAAATCTCCCGGCACAGTACTCTTCAGCTTTTTTGGCAGAATCCCGAGTTGCTGCCAGCTCAGCTTCATGATTCTCCTTATCTTTAGAGCGTAGCTCGGACAGTTTCTGCAGGTCGGATTGAAGCTGGGAGATAGTGGCCTCTTTCTCTTCAAGAGCCTTCTTCTGGCTGGCCACTTGTCTCTCCAAAACTTTCTTCTCTTTCGCACGTTTCTCAGTTTGCTCAATCTCCTTTTTCATTTTATTGACAAATTCATCATTTTCTTTCACCTTCGCATCAAATGCTTTCTTTGCAGCCTCTGCAGATTGAGATGTTGGAAACATCACATGGCGAACAATTTGGAAACTCCTAATTTCCTATTAGAAACATAGCCTTACCATTATCCTCAGCATGCCTTTTCTTCAAAGCTTCATGTTCTCCTTGTAGTTTCACAAAATCAGTGCCAAGTTTGCAAGCCTCCTGGCACAGGAAAAATCATCCAAATCAAGAAACTCTACAACATAAGACTCCGAGTAACTTCAAGAAGTTACTCGGAGCCTTGGGGGCTACACCCAGTGGGTGCACTAAGAAGTGCCCCCACTGGAAGATTATCAAAAAACTCTACAACATAAGACTCCGAGTAACTTCAAGAAGTTACTCGGAGCCTTGGGGGCTACACCCAGTGGGTGCACTAAGAAGGGCCCCCACTGGAAGATTATCAAGCCAACAGTCTCTATAACATAAGCCTCCGAGTAACTTCAAGAAGTTACTCAGAGCCTTGGGGGATACACCCAGTGGGTTCACTAAGAAGTACTTACATGCAACTTGGTTTTCATCATCCCCGCGTCGGAGGCTAACTCACGTAACCGCAGCTCAATTTTCGAGGCCTTCATCAGAGACTCCTTCAATCCATCTACTGTGGCATCCTCAATCGAGGTATCAACCGAGACGGAAGTAGGAGGAGGCCGAATTCTGCCTGAGGCTGCAACAGAAACAGTAGAACTCTTTCCGGCGCCCGTCACCCCCGAGGTAGCAGGAGGAACAGGCGTGTTTTCGACATCCACCCCGAAGTGACAGGTTGAACTGGCGTAGGGGCAATAACCTCCTGATCGGTAGAAGCTTCCGGAGCAGCCGGGGCTATGGAAGCAGGGGAGGTCGCCACATTTGCAGTAGGGATCGGGTCTACGTCAGGGCCAACATCCATATCTAACAAAAATAAAACTTGTAAGCAAGAACACGGAGCAAGGATAAAATCTAGAGCCAAAGAACGAATACTCACCATCGACTGGAATTTGCTCCGGAATAGAATCCAGCACCTGGAAATCAGTCACAACACAGATACTGACATCCTCATAAGCAGCAGCATCATGAGTCTCAACACCAGGGAGCGACTCGGATCCACTCGGACGAACACTGCAATATGAGGAAAGTTAAGATTTTCAAAAATCACCAAAGAAGGAAAAATAAAAGTTGTCGGATATTACTTCCGAGATGTTTTAAGAGCTCGTCGTGGGGGAGCAACAGCGGCGGGAGCAGCCTAAACAGATCCTGACCCGGAAGACTTCCTGGGAATCTCGGCAGCATCCGTCGAAGCATTAACCTTTCTGCCGCCAAGGGTAGAAAGTGTTTTCCGCTGTTTCATGGGAGCCACTTTCGCATGACTCGGGCTAAGAGCGGTGGCCTTGCCACTACTTTACCCCTTACTCGGAGATATGGGACGTTTCGTCCCCCGAGCAGATCCTTCCCGAGCTGCCTCACGGTCGTGATTACCCTTGGAGCGCTGCTCGGCAGTTGGGCGAGGAGGCACCACATCGGACTCCGTCTCCTCGTCATCCTCATCCCCGAGTCCCGCGTCGTTGTTGTTGTCCTCGTCTTCTTCTACAGGGTGCTGTGGCGCTAGGGGGATTGGAGATGGAGCGATGTTCGTCTGAAAAATAGACAAAATAACCAGATTAAAACTCAAGACTCATCACAACACTCAAAAAACCAGTCGAGTCAAAGAAAATCACCAGAGCTGGAGGACGGCTAATATCAAGAGGCCTAACTCGGCCAGACACTTGCGCACCATGAGTCACGCTGGTGATGATCTTCATGAGTTGTTCAAACTCCTTCTAAGACATGTACGAGTTGTTATAGCGGGTGTTATCATCAATCCCCGTGTACTCCCACATCCTCCTAGCTCGGGCTTGCAAGGGTTGAATTCTCCGGCTAACGAAATGAGCAATAAGATCCATGGCATCTAGCCCTGCCTTGTTCCTCCTCACCACTTCCCTCATTAAGGGTAAAACACGCTGTTTCTCGGAAGCAACCAACCGAGGATTGCAGCCTCGGGAGTCGGACAGCCGGACATCCGAATAAGGAGGTAGCGTCTGAGTGCCAGGGGCGGTATCTACCTTACAGTAGAACCAGCTATTCTGTCAGTTCTTCACAGAGTCGGGCAAACTGGAGGCAAAATACTGGATACCTTGCCTCTTCGCCAAGAACATCCCCCCACAAAGATGATTTATCTCTGCTTCCCCAGAGTTCTTTATCTTTTGGGGCTTTATGGTATAGATGGTGCGGAAAAGGTTCCAATGAGGATCTATCCCAAGAAAGCCCTCACACAGAGAGAAAAAGCTAGACAAAAGGGTGATAGAATTGGGAATGATATGATGCAGTTGAGACCCGGTGAAAGCAAGGAAGTCAAGGAGGAAAGGGTGAGGCGGAAGAGAAAATCCCCTATCCACATGAGAAAGAAGAAGAACCCGCTCATCCTCTCTGGGGTGAGGGTCAACCTCACCTGGGCCAGGAAGGCGGCAGCCATGGCGAGGGATTAACCCCTCGTCTTGATAGCGCCGGATGAGCTCCGTCTTGACGACGGAAGGCAACCATTCCCCCGCAGACATGATGCCAGGAGACGCGCGGAAGGGAGCCCCGCCGGTTCGAAGAAGATCTGGGAGATCACCGACGGGAGGAGAAGCTCTCGACTTAGAAGAACACCGGTAGAGAAGAAGCAGGAGCGGGTGCTATACTGAAGAGGAAGAAAGAGGAAGTCATATTTATAGATGCGAGGAGAAGGCTCACGCAGTTTTCAAGGCACTTAATGAGGGCACCTGTTACGGTCCCCCAAATCTAGCCTCCTTAAAAGGCGTGCAGTTAATGATAGAATAATTGACGGGCACGGAAATCGAGGAACCGCTCTGACAGAATATCTGACAGAAAAGATCCTCTGATAGAAAAAGGATTCGCTCCCATGGAAAGACAACTTGGAAGCAAGACATACAAATTTTTTTAAGTTGGCACAGCTCGGAAGTAAAAAACCCTTAAAATGATGTCTCCGAACAGGATCTCAACTCGGAAGAAAATTGGCAAATGACCTTTCCGAATAAGCCGCAATTCGGAAAAGGATCTCATCACTCTAAATTTGTTCTGAATAAGTCACCACTCGGAAAAAGAACATCAAGATCAATCCGAGTAAGCCAGCATTCGGAACTGGTAAGTCAAGAAGTCATGTTCGAAAAATCCCGAACTAGCCCTAGCAGGCATCACAGAAGAAATTCCGAACAAGCAAAATCGCTTATAATCCGTCTCTGACGCAGATTTCCAGATTATTAGCATGATACGGTGTGAGGGGTAAAGAATTGATATCCCATGGGATATGATTTAAAGCTCATCAACTGATGCTTTAAATATCTAGCTTTACAGATCTGGTTACATATGGGGTTTAAGGCCTTTTTACCCTAAGACACGCCTCCCGAGGCCTCAGTCCACCTCTTCCGAGAGACGCCCGAGTGTCGCCGATCTTTCCAAAAACAACTCACCCTGCACATAATCGAGGGGATAGTTCAAACATTGATAAAGTCCTTCCGGGCCTCTTATCGAAGTTAATCTCCGTGCACCTCATGAATTCTCACGAGCACCCAGAAGCACTTGGGGGCTACGATATAGGGGTAGTGATGGAGCTATGAAGATCTGTACGCAAAGATGGTGACACAAGGAGAAGTTATACAGGTTAGGCCTCTCCTTGGAGATAACAACCTTAATCCAGTCCCAGGTAAACCGGGGTGTTCTTGCTCAAAGTGTCAATTTTTTGTTGTCCCTTTCTATGGTGGAAAGGATGGGCTTATATAGAGTGCGCCCTGTCCCTTCACTGCCTAATAATGGGTTTTAATTACAGAGTTAATGGTGGCTGTTATTACAATGAGAAACGTCCCCCATTACACGCATTTAAGTAGGGGTAACGCATTGGGATTTAATGTCTTGGTGGCTCTTCCTCTTCTTGTCCGAGTGTCGTGCAGCTTGGCTTTTCTTGCTTCTGAGTAACCAGCTTACTCGGTCGATAGTTCTTTGCTCCGAGTAACGCCTTACTCGGCAAGGTCTTATCCGAGTAGGGCTGCCATTGCAGTGGTGTCGACCGAATAAGCTAACTATTCGAATGAATCTGATTTTATCCGAATAGCTTCTTATTCGGAGGAAAGAGAAAGAGAGAGGTTTTTTTGTTTATGTTTTATTTTATAGGTATTTTTCAAGAGGTGGTTCTGCTAGGGATACCCCCTGATATAAGGTTCACGAGGGTATACCCTAGGTATTACCACGACAGGTAGCGGCCCTTGGCCCCCTTCTTTTTCCTTGGCGATGGTGCTGTTGTGGAGATTGATCTCTCCCTCAAGACGGCTGCCAAGGGGGAGGAAATTTCGTGGTGCCCTTTGACCTATGTTTCCTCTCTGTATATAGACTCTCGGATTCCCGTCATCCAGATTACATCTTCGGTATTTCGGGCCTCCAGGGGGCATCTGAACTCCTATTGGGCCGAATTTCATGTCTAGATCCACCGGACAAAAAGTCCCTACAACTTTGTAGTTTTAAGTTTTTCCGTTTGAGGCCGTCTTCTAGCGTGTCCGAGGCGATCTTTAAAACCTGTCTGGTGGGACAGATTTCGAGAAAGTCAGAGTCCAACTCTTACAAGGCTTCTTTTTGTGATTTTTCCTTTATCCAAGTAATTTCTACACATAAAGTAGAAAAACAAGAACTTGTGCACTCTTGCAACCATTAATAGGTTAGTTCCAAAATATGTTATAAAAATATATGAAAGTGTATCAAAAGCATAGCAATATCACACAAAACATGCATGGAGCAAGCAAAAATTATAGATACGTTTGGAACGTATCAGTTGCTTATAACTAGTGAACCATGATGCCTATTTGCATGATTCCTTTTGCCATGTCTAATTTATTTGCATATCATTTGTGAGCATGTTTGCATTCATTATCATGTTTATGCATTGCTCTAAAGTGTGCTTCCTGATGTTGGCAGATTGTGTGCATAACTTGTTTTGCTTATATCTTTTTAACCGTAACTCCGTTTGGAGTGTTCTTTATATGTAACTTTATTAGAATTTTATGTACTTTGTGTTTATTCTATTGTTTTCTGCTGTTAACCAATCTAAAATATGGGTTAGGGCAGAACAGTACCAAATGCTTAAATTGTCGTGGGGTACTTAGTGATATGCCATGTTTAGGTTGTGCCTCATTTATATTGACTAGCATAGTTAGTTTATCTTATGCTTCACCTCTTATCATGTTTGTGTGCTATGCCATGCTTGAGTAAGATAACATGTTCACAACCTTTGCTCATCTTGTGTAGCTAAACAACTTGAACCCTTGTAAACGTGCGGTATCGTCATGTGTGACGAGTACTCCACTAAACCTGTTAGTAACCGCTCTCGATGGTAGGTGCGATGTCTCGTGTTGCCTTCTTGTTGATGCTTGCCCGTGTTTTCTTCGTAGTAATAGATTCTTGCTCGTTGATTGCTTTCTAGTGTTTACCGTCTTGTGGGCTTCCGCGGGTACCTCTCGGAGACGATGCGAGCTTGCGATCAACTACACCTTCAGAACCCGACTTATCAATAGGTAAGGACTATATATTACTTATGATCCATTCTATTTCAACCAGCGGTTTGCATGCTAGTCTAGGTTAGGTTCGATGTTTGATCCTGCCACATGTTTACAACCTCTTTCAAACCGATACAGCCATGTCCCCTCCCAACAAACCTTGTACTGCCTTGTTACTATTGCTCGTTGCTCAGCCCCTTCTTAGTATGCATGCTTAGGATGCTACGATGTTACCCTGTTACTCCTTGGTTTGGGCTATCACATTATTATATTGTTGTTGATGATATGATTAATATAATGTTGACTATATTCGACGAAGGATGGAAGGTCTAGGCTATCCCGCCCTAACGCTTTGTTCCATTCGAGTCACCGAGGACCCGAGTTCCGGGTATTGTGTCTCTTGACGAGCATGCCTAACCGCGTGTGGGATTTTATGGGGTCCCCTTTTCTTACCTACCTAGCTTCAAACATTTCTAGTGGTGGCCCAAGATGATTTACCATTTGAAACCGTGTGTGTGTCTGTTGGGTCGCTCCTGGCAGATATTCTTTAAACTAACCTGGACCAGTAAGGACATGGTTCCTTTCTGGACCATCATCACCGGCTGAGGACCCGGTCTCACTTGAGATTAATCGGCAATCCAAACCTGGAGTCATACGGTAGAGGCCAATTCGAGAGCGCGGCCGGCTTTTGAGTTGGATGTCGACTCACCGGGGGCCACCCGGATTTGTTCGTTGTTAGCTAGAGGGACCTGTCGTTTCGGATCTCTCGGAACTAAATCATAAAATGGTTGCCTGTGATGGGTAGCAACTGAGAGAGATGGGCGTGTGTGCGGATCCTTGTAATGGGCAGTTGGTACACCCCTGCAGGGTTAAATCTTTTCGAGAAGTCGTGTCCACGGTTATGGACGACTTGAGACCTAATCCTTGTTCATAGACAACAACACCTGAGAAAATCTTAATAAACTTGATAAACGTGTGTGTGCCTTGACTGCTTCTTCTTCGTCGGGATGCGAAGAGGAGGACAAGGATAGGATAGGTGTTATGCTTGTGTAAGTAGGTGGATAGCAGAATTGTTGGAGGCGATTCCTCATCAAATGCTTGGCTTACTATCTTACTCTCTAGATCGTTAGCCACTTCATAAATGCTAGTGCGGCAGCAACCTCGCCACCTACCCCATCCTTACCGTAAACTACTAGTTGTCCTAGAATGACGAGTGATGAAGTCCTTGCTGGGTCAGATGACCACTACATTTGGATGCTGAGTACTTCTGTACTCATGATATTACCACCAAACTCTTTTCATGGTTCTTGATCGACAATAGGTATGGTGACCGACGTTTCACGTGGAGACTCGATGACGACTAGTAAGGCGGATCCCGGCGGAGAGCCTGGACTCGTGCGGTTACGGGAATGGTGTGTTTTACCTTTGCCACTAGGCATTTGAATGTAGTTTGTACTCAGACATGTATCTTCCGCTCATGTATTGTATTAAGGCAGTTGTATGCCGATTGTATGAGATGTTTTATCCATGTAGCTGTAATGCTGTGATATCATGCGGGGCATATGGCAATGTCATATGTCGCGGTGGGGCCGATATGTGCTTCGTCCCCGGATCTGGATGGAAACATCTAGATCTGGAACAGTACCGCATATCGGGCCTTACAGGCGTTGTGCTCATCTCACTCTAAAGGAGATAATCTCAAATACGTACTCCAGATCAACTTCAGCAAGGCGTCAGACAATGAAGCAGAATACGAGGCACTATTCCATGGAGTGCGCATGGCAAAGGCTTGCGGCACCACCCGCCTTGTAATCTACGGCGACTCCAACCTCGTCGTTCAACAAGCAATGAAGGACTGCGAACCAGTCGCAGACAACATGTCAGTCTACCAGAAGCTCTAGAACACCCTAGAATGAGAATTTGACGGGTGTGAGCTCAACTACATCACCAGAGCGAACCACACAGTGGCAGACGAGCTTCCAATCATCGAATCAACTCGAGGACCAGTGCCTCCAAGAGTTTTCCTCCAGAGAATAAGTCGAAGATCAATCAAAGTAAAGACACTCGCGCCAGAAGCAGTCGCAGAAGCCGGAAACCCAATCAAGTCGGCACAAGTAGCAGCAGCAAACCCTGCTGCCGACGAAGATGAAGTAAACAACCCGGCCGAGGAGGTAGAACCAACGGCACACTAAGTCCCCACTTGGACAAGACCCTTCCTCAGATTTTTGATTCAAGGCACCTTGCCCAAGGATGTCGCGGAGGCCCAATGCATCAGTCGACGATCCAAGGCGTTCACCATCATCAATGGATATCTCTACAAACGCAACATCTCTCATGTACTCCAAAAGTGCATCGAGGAGGAAGACGGCAAGGCCCTACTACTTGAGATCGACGGAGGCACTTGCGGACACCACGCGAGTAGTCGCGCTCTAGTGGCCAAATCCTTTCGAGCAGGGTTCTACTGGCCAACCGCGATGCGAAATGCGGAAGACATCATGCGATGCTGCATTGCTTGTCAAAAATTCGCCAGCAGGCCCCACGCACCCGCATCAGAACTCAAAACTATACCGCTATCTTGGCCTTCCGCCACATGGGGACTCGACATGGTAGGCCTCCTCAAGAAATCTGCAAAAGGTGGCAGAACGCATCTTCTAGTAGCAGTCGACAAGTTCACCAAGTGGATTGAAGGAATGCCATCACCAGCTCGACAGCCCTCACAATAGTCAACTTCATCAAGTTAATCATCTTTTGATTCGGTGTGCCACACAACATCATCACGGACAACGGAACAAACTTCACAGAAGCAGAATTCCAGAACTTCTGCCAGGAGCTGGGCATCAAGATCAATTACGCTTCAGTCGCGCACCGGCAGTTCAACGACCAAGTGGAAAAAGAAATTGGCCTAGTGTGTGGCGGAATCAAAAAGCGGCTCCTCGCACCACTCAAGCAGGGCACAGGCAACTGGATAGAAGAGCTTCCTACAGTCTTATGGAGCTTGCACACCACCCCCAATGCTTCAACCCAATATACGACATTCTTCATGGTGTACGGGGTGGAGGCCGTAATGCCACATAAACCTCAAATTTGGAGCTCCCCGATTAACGGGATACAAAGAAGAATAGGCAGAAGACGCACTCGAAGACGACAGAGATGTTGCAGACAAGGCAAGGGACACAACTCTGGAAAGGTCAGAAGGATACCAAGGCAAGCTGCGCACTTACCAAAGCAGCCGCCTACGAATAGTCTTGGAGGTCATCGGAGGAGGTGCATACAGACTACAAAACCCATGTAAAAACTTTTGCCCATAGACTACTCATCGGCACTTTTTCCCAGTAACGCAAATATCGGCAGCAGCACCAATTGGCAACTCATGTAAAAACTTGAAGCAATAAAGGATGTGTTGTCCAAACGACACTATTTAAGAACTCGGGGGCTCGAGCGCAGACTCCCCCCGAGAGACGCTTTTCGCTTATGCGACGATACCACTCAAGCACTCAGGGGCTCAAGCACAGACTCCCCCGAGAGACGCTTTTCTCTTACATGACGATACCACTTAAGCACTCGTGGGCTCGAGCATAGACTCCCCGAGAGATGCTTTTCTCTTACGCGATGATACTACTTAAGCACTCGGGGGCTCGAGTGCAGACTCCCCCCGAGAAACGCTTTTCTCTTACGCGACGATACTACTTAAGCACTCGGGGGCTTGAGCGCATACTCCCCGCGAGAGACGCTTTTCGCTTACACGACAATACTACCTAAGCACTCGGGAGCACGAGCGCAGCCCCCCTCAAGGCTATTACTTTATCAAACCCAAGGTTTCTCCGTCATGATGAATCTATGCCTCGGATATTCGAGCACGAGCTTGCTTCATAAAGAAAAGAAACTCTCCTTCAAAAGCCCAGCACCAGCACAATCTATGCCTAAAACTAAGGATGAAAACAGCTGCCGGACAGAACAGTTTTTCTAGTCTTCACCCGATCACAAGTGATCACCTAAAGACTCAGGGGCTACTCCCATCGGGAGCGCTGATGCGCACCCGATGAATTTTACAATTCCAGTACAAACATAACATGGCCGAGCATGGAAGAATATTTTGAGCCTATGTCTGACTCTACGATCGAACATAGCCTCGAGGGCTACTCCCATCGGGATAGCTGCCGCGCACCCGATATTATCAAAAGACACGAAAGAAACAAAGACAAAAGTACTCGAAGACGGTTCTCATTATATATCAGAAGTACAAAAAGTCAAAGTACATCAAGACATTTTCCATTACAAGCACTCGAAGACAGGTTCCGTTACAAGCACTCGAAGACAGTTCCAATTACATGTCAGAGAAGTACAAGGCCCAGCACCCAAAGACAAAATATTTGATATACACCAGGGATTACAACACCACACACTCGAGCAAATACCACATACCAAGGGACTACAAGGCCACTCATCACAACGAATTATGACTTTTACATGTGCGCACATGCTGAGATAATTGGCACTTTGGTCCACATCTTGACGAGCATCATCACATACAAAGTAAGCCTAAGTCTCCAAGTCGCCGCCTTCCGGAGCCTGATGACCTTGCCTACCGGCACACCCGCTTGGCTGGTGGTTTGACACCCGAGTCCTTCCTAGAAGTAGAAGAGCAAGAACCACCAGTCGAGGAGTCGACAGAAGATGAAGCCACAGGAGAAGAAGCCGCAGTGCCCTTGACCCGCCAGAGCTTTCACCACTCGAGACCTCCCAGTATGGGTCCAGACGATTTCCATCGGCATCAAAAGCGCGAACGATGGGAGTATATTCACCATCAAACTGACAGCAAGGCTATATCCATCGTGCAAATCTAGCCGGTGAGAAAACGACCTCCAACCAGACCCGAAGGAAATCAAGAACAAGCTATCAACTTCAAGCTCTATCCACAAAGGAGACCGAGAGCATCCTTGAAGCCGAAGCCAAAGACCCCTCAAATTAAGTTCAGAGATAATGGAAGCAAAAGAAAGTGGAAGAGGGATTCGGGCAGCAGTCCGGCTAAGAACACGGAGAAGAAAGTCATAGCGCCAGACACCCTCCTCCATAGAGGAAGGGGGAGGCGCCATTTCAGCCCCACCACATCCACGACGGGAAGAGCAAGGCGTGCATCTGCCACGACCACGCAGGCCATGACCTCGGCCAACTGTGCCAGGAGAAGGGCCACTGCGCTTTGGTGCCATGACAAGCGAAACAAAGCGAGGAAGATAAAAGAAGAACATATGTTGAACACAAGCAAGAAGCAGTGGGTATTTATAGTACAAACCAAGGGCAAGCATGGAAAACACACGGAAATTCAAACGGCGCCATCATTAAAGAAAGACCAGAACACGTGGCGATACGTCATCCAAAACAAGGCGC
Source organism: Bromus sterilis (assembly GCA_950022295.1). NCBI lineage: Eukaryota > Viridiplantae > Streptophyta > Magnoliopsida > Poales > Poaceae > Bromus > Bromus sterilis. The sequence continues at coordinate 172,139,114 of OX465597.1, forward strand.
CCCTTCGCATCCAACAAATAATAAAGAAGACATCAAAACCCGCGTGTTTCCAATACACGCATCAGAAACCCAACAGGCAGTAGAAGCACATGCCGCAATTATGGATGAGCAGAAGACGTGACGTTTGGAAAAGAATCATTAAGACTCTTGTGTTTATGACATACCAGACAGGATTGATGCAAGACAAGTCACTGCAATAATAAAACAGTGGAAAGATTCCTCGTCGTTCTGGTTCTCTCCTCCAAACTTTTGAGCATATTTCAAAAGTTTACTCCCATCAGGAGCGTGTTGTCTTTGCTAAAAACAGAGCAAGGACCAAGCTTCGAGGACGCGAGTGGATACTCCCCTCCATCAAGAACACATACATCTACAGAGTATGAATGCTCCTTCACCCAGCATACTATGACGTGCTCGAGTGATCACTCGCACCAGCAAGGACTAATGCAGCTATAGAGTTCGGGTGCTCCCTCACCCAGAAGATGATGAAATACTCGAGTGTCTACTCGCACTAAATAGCAAGACTGGATTAACATCTTGGAGGACAATTCTCCCAGGCACTCGAGTGCCCCATGCGTGCCCGCACGACTAGCTCACTCGACGACCATCCGAGTGGGTGCATCTCTTATCGACTCCTCGCCTGAAGCTCGCAATGCTCTGCGAGTGACTACTATTAGTCCACTTGATTTGTTTTCCAAGTGGGTGCAACTCTAATTAGGCTCCGCGCCTCTATTAAAATGATGCCTGGGTGGCGACGCACTGCACCCCAGCTGCCGCGCAAGCTTAGCGCGTAGGTAAGAACCTGCTGCGTAGTCGGCCAGGCAGGGACTTTCCACAGCGCGACTTCACTCCCGATGTTTTCCATGTGCGTGCATGAAGAGAGTTGATCCAATGACAGACGTGTTAAGGCTATTTGTTGAGACCGCCGGCGTCGATCCTGTAAGACCCGCAGCGGCATGGAATTTGCTAGACAACGGTCTTTTTCCAAATTCGTGTCGAGGGACACGGGCTTGATTGGGATAATGAGGTGTTTTCCACTAGCGCAATTCACCAAGGCTCAATCAGTCGACTACCTTGGGCCCTTTCAGCTTATCATCCCTCAAAAAACTATCTTTTTTGGCTAACAGCCGACGACTCGCAGCAGCACTGCACGCATGGAGACAAGCGATTATGGATTCGAGTCCCTGCGCGACTCTCCGAGTCCCGTAGGCACTCGGGGGCTACTGACGAGGGGGCGACCCCACAACTCCTACGGATGAGGGTACCTGGTGCGTATGAAGATATGTCGGGAGAGGAGCTAATATGAGTCTCCGGAATTTCATGACTGATCTCTTGGCCACGGACATTGCACCTATTTAGGATGCAGAAGTTGTGGATGGAGAAGGTGTGTACTTGATAAACTTTATAAATGTTTGTTCCCTTTATACAACACTTGCAGTTAATGAGTATCTGATACTTATTCTGTTTTATCAAAATAGGACCTGCTGTTGCATGGACGGGAGGAGGTGAAATCAAGGATTGATGGCAACCAAGAAAGTTGATCGCCAGCATGGATTCCACCGAGACATCTATCATAGGAGATACTTAGAGTATTAGATAAATCGTATGTAATCATTATAGTATGAACACTTAGTTGAGTGTCTTCCATCTCGTGAGACAAAGTTATTCATGTAATGAGACAAGTCAGTTGTTCTGGTTAAATGAATAAAGTGTGCTTATACTTTGATTACGTCTTGATTTATATTATGATAGAAAGCATTTATAATACTGCTATTACTGTCAAGTGATATTCAATCTTTAATGATAAAGTTGTCTTGAATACAACAAGTCAAAATTCATGATTAGATTTAATTGCATAAGGTGATTTCATAACTGATGAAGTCATTAAATATATGATTTAACTTGTGCATTTATTATCAGATGAAAGTCATAAATTAATTGCATGAGATGGAATAGATACACGATCTATGAACCTCTGCATTAAATATGATCATGACAAAGATTTAGCAAGTAGAACTTGTGCCAATCATTGTACATAAATGATGTACTAAATGGGCACGTGAGTTATCATTAAATACTTCATATGATTAATTGAAATATGTATTCAATAGAGATCATAAAACTGAGATTTAGAATCACAGTGTGAAGTAGAATATAAGGATACAAATCACTACGCTATGATCTAAGTGATAAGTATTAAAATTGACATAATGGAAGACTTGTGGAAATTGTACCACAAATTACGATGGAAGTTTAAAGTGCTAGACTACTTAAACCATTCGTAGTCATACTAATTTGTAGTATGGTCTAAATGTTCTTTCCCCTTGCACTACTAAAGAATATTATCGAACAAGGTTGTTTAATGCATTAAGTTAAAACACCCACTTCATGAATTAGGAAACCATCTCGAATCTAATGAGACAAGATAGCTGCATAAATGATGGTGTTAGAAAGTTTCTACAGAAAGAATTTCTTTGTGTTAAAATAACAAGAAATTGAAATTACACATTCTCCCCGAATAGAAAAACTTGTATTGCTTGATTGGTAATGCGAGAAGAAGGTTCTCGACATAGACCCAATGGGAGATAGTGGAAACTTTAACCAGTGTACTAGACCTTGCCTTCATAATATCAGAGTATTGCAACGGAAGCATGTTCCGCTGTAACAACACTGTAAAAAGAGGGAATATGCCATGGATGATAATCATGGTATATGAGTTGAAGCATGTGTTGAATTTAGAAGGTTGTCATGAATACGTTCTGTACAGAACAATAATCATGAGTCTTCTTAATGAAACAAAAGGAATAAACTTTCTTGAAATGCAAAGGAATTGTAAGGCCCAATATGTGGTACTGTTCCAAACCTAGACGTTTTCATCCAGATCCGGGGACGAAGCACATATCGGTCCCACCGCGACCTATGACAATGCCATATGCCCCGGATTTCCAACTTGATATCACAACATTACAGCTGCAAGAATACAACATCTCATACAATTGGCATACAACTGCCTTAATACAATACATCAGCAGAAGATACATGTCTGAGTACAGACTACAATCAAATGCCTAGCGGCAAAGGTAAAACACACCATTCCCACGTCCACACGGGTCCAGGATCTCCACCGGGATCCGCATAACTAGTCGTCGTCGAGTCTCCACAAAGGCGTCCAGAAGAAGGGTCGTTGAGCTCCTCTGAAGTCGAAGATCGTTTGCATAACGTGCGTAAAAGAGAAAATATGGGGCGAGCTATATCAACAAGTCTTGTAACTAACTTCTCACGGTAAGATGGGGGTAGTGGTTGAGGTTGCAGTCGCACTAGCACTATATGAGGTGGCTAACAATCTATTCAGAGTAAGATGAGAACCAAGCATTCGATGAGGAATCACCTCCAACAAGTCTTGCTATCACCTACTTACGCAATCATAACACCTATACTATCCTTGTCTTCCCCTTCGCATCCCGACGAAGAAAAAGCAGTCAAGGCACACACACGTTGATCAAGTTATTAAGATTATCTCAATTGTTTTTGTCTATGAACAAGGAGTAGGTCTCATGTCGTACATAACCGTGGACATGGCTTCTCAAAAAGATTTAACCCTGCAGGGGTGTACCAACTGCCCATTACAAGGCTCCGCACGCACGCACGCCCATCTCTCTCAGTTGGTACACATCATAGCCAACCATTTTATGAGTTAGTTCTGAGAGATCCGAAACGACACCTCTAGCTAACAACACGAACAAATCCGGGTGGCCCCCGGTGAGTCGACATCCAGTTCAGGAGCCGGCCGCGCCCTCGATCTGGTCTCTACTGTATGCCTCGGGTTTGGATTGCCGGTAAATTCTCACATGAGGCCGGGTCCTCAGCCAGACAAGTTGGACCAATAGGGAAACCATGTCCTCGCTGGACGAGAGTATTTTAAAGGACGTCTGCTAGGAGCGACCCGACAGACATATATGCATGGTTTCAAATGGTAAATTGGCTTGGGCCACCTCTAGAAATATTTGAAGCTAGGTAGGTAAGAAAAGGGGACCCCATAGTATCCCCCACGCGGTTAGGCACGCTTGTCAAGAGACACAATGCCCGGAACTCGGGTCCTAGTTGACTCGAATGGAACAAGGGGTCGGGGCGGGATAGCCTAGACCTTCCATCCTTCGTCGAGTATAGTCAACATTATAATAATCATATCATACACAACAATATAATAATTTGATAGCCCAATCCAAGGAGTAACAGGATAACAGTTGATAGCATCCTAGCATGTATACTAAGAAGTGGCTGAGCAGCGAGCAATAGTAACATAGCCGAAAAAGGTTTGCTTGGATGTGGAGGACATGGCTGTTTAGGTTTATTTGAGAGGCATGAATATGAAGTGGTAGGATCAAGCAATCGTTCTATCATACACCTAGGAGCGAGTGAGCTGAAAGTTATAAGCATGATATATGCTCCCCCTTACCTGATGAGAAGACGAAACCGAAGGTGTAGTCGATCGTAAGCTTGCAACGTCTCCGAGAGGTACCCGCGGAAGCACACAAGAAGGAAACACTGGAAAGGCAATCGACGAGCAAGCATCTATTACTATGAAGCAATCATCATCAAACAACATCAAGAAGGGAACACGAGACAATGCAACAAACAATTTTTTTAATTTGGGTGAAAATCCCGGGATGTTACAGGAATGATGGTAGCCTAGATTACGAGGAGAAATGAAATAATATTGAGTTACATATAGGATGGCTCACGTTCTGTGAAATAAATCGGTTATTTCATATTCCCGATAAAATGGAGAGTTATTGAGAATAATATAACGAACGTAATGCATTATTTGGCTCATAAAACTGTTATGACCAAAGTTCAATAGTGATTGACTACGGAAACGTAGGAATGCTTTAATCCATAAAATATTTCATTTATACTACAATTAGGCCATAGCCTGGAATTGCGTCTCGTTCAAACTTAGGATTTGAAAGTGAATTGCAAGAGGCATGACGAAATTTTATTTCGTTAAAGGATGGACTATAGTACCTCAAAACAGGAAACCCTCAACCATATTTGATCAAGTGATTTTGTAATGACCAAAGTATTGAGTGGGCCTGCAGTTTCATGAAACTGAGTGGGAGCTTTGAAGACTTCCAAGAAACTTGGAATGTAGAGGGCATTTTCTGAGTGGGAGCTTTGAGAGAATTATTATTATGTACGACATAAGAATAAAACATTAACTTGATGAAAGCTAAACCACAAATATATGAGTATATGATAGATATATTAAAGTGGGAGCATGATCATTGTCTCAAACATGTATGCATTGATATGTGTGAAGAATGATCTCGTATATATATATATATATATATATATATATATATATTTGAGAATCGTCTCATATACATGTATGTAATGTCATATATAGAGCATAAGGCAGATAATAGCAAGATTGCAAGAATCTTCTTTTATGTGAAGTACTAACACGTTACATGGTGAAATCTATAATGATAGATTGAGATACGGATAATAAACCAGAGTAAAGGTTGGAATAATCTTCTAAGACAAGAAGCAAGTTCTTGTAGCTAGAAATTATATAACGGATGAAAATCCAAATATCACATGCAATGTCTTGATGGAAGAATAGAGATGCACCATGTACTTCGACATGTGATCTTATATGCTCTTTGGCATATGATTATACCATAAAACATGTGTTGTGAATGCAGCAAAAGAATGACTCAAAAGTTATTGAAAGAAGAACAGATTCCGATGTGCTTTAGGAGTAAAACACAGAATCTGAATAATGTCCATGCATTCAGTATATGAGGAATACTGAGGACAATGCTCTAAATTATAGAAAGGATAATAGACTTGAATTTAATGCAAGATTACAATTGCAAGCCATATTATGGGTCTATATAAAATTAGAGACATTACCAAAGATATGAAAGAAATGTGAGCCAGATTCACGATTCAAAACACTACAAACATAATACTACTTAAGAAAGTAGACGTATGGATAAAGTTTAGCGTAAGAAGTATTGACTTCTGGCTAAGTGTATTTCCCAGTACATATGACCATGGATAAGTCTTCTGAAGACTGAACCAAGAGGTCATTGGAGGATACTATGAAATAATAGTCTCACTCTCCCGCAAAACTAATATCCAAACATTATATGATAATGGGTCACATGTCAAACAAGTTGACCAACACCAGTTGCAAAGGAAACATACGAATCTGCATTGGTGCAGATCGTTGACAAAACCTCTTCTATGAGCAAGCATGATCAATGAACACTTATATGATAAGATGATTATGATCGGTAAAAATGCGGCTAGATTATTAGCACTCTAGTGCAAGTGGGAGACTGTTGGATATATGCTCTAGAGGCAAATAATATATTATTATTCCAATATATCTAAGTAAGTTCATAACAAGTTTCATACCGTGCTAGAACTGTATCAGTGAAACAATGATACAAGTGTGGTATAGAAACACCCAGCGTTCCTAGTTAGCCTCTATATCAATAGCTAGTTCATGGTCAACATGATGATCGTTGTTTCGCAATCATGGACAATTAAGCCTATTGATTGTGAGGACACCTCACTGGATGAGTGACGTGATGAACATTACCCAACGTAAGCATTATAGCATGATCAAACTTATGAAGGTTCAGTGTTGTAATTACATAACGTAGTAGACCGTTCCTTTGACCATGAGTACTTGCATAATTGCTATCTTCTCGGATGCTTTGACTTACATACCACCGCCTGACTGAAATATGATGGCCATAACAGTTGTATCTTGGGTATTCCGTTGAGATATGTTGAAGAGTATTGTTACAAGAGCGGGATTTTTCAATCCATGTGATGAATAGATACTCAGGGCCCACTCGGTGAGATTCCATACATAAAGCTGCACAGTGTGTGACTAGGTCACGGGGATGAATATCACGGAACGAGTGAATAAGGATTTGTCGGTAACGAGGTTGAACCAGACATAGGATGTCATTTATCGAATCTCGGACTAATCCGGTATCGATGACAAAGGGTTTGATATCCGACGTAAGGTCCAACCGGTTTTGATATCCGGAATGCATAGGGGCCATTATGGGCATCCAGGTCCCGCTGATGATCATTGACCGTAGCCTCATCTCGGTCATGAATGGAGTGTTCTCCGACCGTAGGGTAACACACTTAAGGGCTCAATGAAATCGGAGGCTTTTCAGAACTATCGGAGTTACTGGAGAATAAAGGAAGTAGCACTGGAAAAGTTCCGTGTTGACCCGAAGGAGTTTCAGAATGAGCCGGAAGGTGTTCTGGATCACCGGGAGAAGGAATAATATGTTTTAGTTATTAATTAATTGAATTAATAATTAATTTTTTATTTATAATTAGAAAGTAATATGGGCCTTATTTATGAAAGAGTCCCATTAGAGGAAATAAAAGGGAAAAAGAAAAAGACACAGAAACGGAGGCGCCATGGGCCCTAGGGCCCATCAGGGGTGCGCCCCCCTCCCCCCTTGGCCGGACACCTCCCCCTAGCAAGGGACTTTAGTCCCACCTTGCTAGGGGAGAGGGGTTAACTCCCTCCCCTCTGTCTATATATAGATGGGCAGGGTGCACATGTTTAATACACAGAATTCGTGAGAAATTAAATATTACTCCGAATCGGGATTGGTTTTCTCCGGTCTTCTCCCCTTCTTCGTCTCTTCCATGGTGGGCTCCCCTTGTTTGGAGCCTATAGTGGGATTGAGGCATCTCTGTTACACAGAGGCCGTCGTTCTGCTAAAACTCCGGTTCCGGAGGTCTACTTCCGCCACCTTCGTTGCATCGGAGATCGGAGGTCGTCATCGACTCTCGTATGTGTGTGAGTACTACAAGGTTCTACATGTGTGGCACTACACCCATCCGGGTGCTAACACAGCCAGGGGATGTGAACTTCGTTCGACTACACCAGCCACGTTTGTGGGAATGTTTCCCGCGCAGCGGACTACACCCCGAGGTATGTTATTCCTCAACCCTTTTCGTTACGCTAATACGGCTAGCTAGATCTTGGGTTATGGGAAACGCTAGTTAGGAAAAAAAATTGTTTTTCGCTGCGAACCCCAACAGAACCACCATGAACTTGGTGAACGCGGGAAATCCCATGAGCAGATGGTACGGGTTGTTCAGGTCGGTGATACGTCCCAAACGTATCGATAATTTCTTCTCGCTCCATGCATGTTTTGTGTGATACTGCTATGATCTAGATACACTTTCATACACTTTTGATCATATTTGGACTAACCTATTAAGTCAGTGCACCCCAGTGCCAGTTTCTGTTTTTTGCTGTTTTTCTATTTCAGTTTTCCCCCATATAAAAAGTGCTCCAAAAATCCAGGAAAAATCAGATAAAAATAAGCGTGCCAGAAGCTTCCAGAGCCCCGAAGGAGGTTCGGGGGGCCAACACCAGGTGCACAGGCGACCACCTGGCGCGGCCACGGGCCTGACCGCACCAGGGGGCGCCTGGACTCCTGGTGGCCCCCTGGATGCCCCCCTTCGCCTATTTAATCTCCGTCACGGGAAACCTCCGAAGTAAGAACTTGTTTTCGAGATCTCGCCTCTGTTCCGCCGCCTCCGTGTTCCAAGATCGGGAGCACCGTCAAGACCCTTCCCGGCACCCTGCCGGAGGGAGGATTGACCTCCGGGAGCTTCTCCTCCACCATGGACGCTTACCGGTTGTGCCGTGAGTAGTTTCCTTTGGACCATGGGTCCGTGATCAGTAGCTATGTGATGTTCTCCTCCCCTCTTTGTTCTTCATGGTTTAGACCTCGTGAGCTGCCCTACATGATCGAGGCACATATGTAATCTTTCTGCTTTTGCTATGATGAGTTTGATTGGATCTGATGGATTATAAGATTATGTTCAAATTGTGGTAGAGTAATATAATTGGTTCTTATCTCTTGTATTTTTGTTCCGAAGTAATTCTTGCATGTTCTCCGTTGCTGTTTATTGCTTTGGCCAAGTGGTAGGTAGTAACTCCAAGAGGGAACGTTATGCTCGATTGTGGGTACATGCCCCCTGATGACACGCTTGAGTGACATAAACATTAGTCTAGGGGATGTGCTGTGGCCACAAGGGGGAAAACAACGGTGCTTGTAACCGCGGTTGCAAGGATTGTTTACTTTACGCAAAGTTCTTTTTAATGCAGTTGTCTGTTGCTTTGGGTTTACACTTTGGGTGGGGCTCGCAACTTAATACCAGCGAGATGTTCTCGATAGATATCTCAAGGTGGATGATTCGTAGTAGATGCAGATGGATTTCGGTCTACTTATTTTGGCGTACTACCCATGCTTTTGAGCCTCTTCCTTTCTTTTGTAGCATAGTTAGCATTGTGGTGCGTTTATAATCCTGTCAATTGCCCGTCTGTAATTTGTTTACCTCGCATAGCAATTTTATCGTCTTTTGGGAGAGAGACATCACTAGTGAACATCATGGGACCCCGGTCCATATTCTCATCATTGTTTACACTCTCATTTATTTTCTAGCTTTTACTTTCAGATGCTATCATTACCATTATCCCTTGTGTTTGATCCTTTGTAAACAACAAGACCGGAGAGATTGACAACTTCTCTGAACTTCGTTGGGAGCAAAGTTATTTGTGTCGTGTGCAGGTCCAGGAGAAGCAAGTGATTCTTTTCAGACGGCACATCACTTGTCGAACCACCTACTTACCATTGCCGGAGTCCTACGGGAGACAAACCCTATCCTCTACATAGGGGAAATTTACTGTTATCCTACTTCTCACCTTCCACTTGGGGTAACCAACGAAGGGCGAGAAGCCATTATCACTTCCACGTCATCAAGTAAATTTCTGGCGCCGTTTTCGGGGTATCCAAGTGATAAGATAGGGGTGTTTCCCACTACCTTTTTCCTTTACTTTTTAGTCTTGTTAGTTTACCTTTCTGTTTTTATCTTTGTGTCTTATATAAAAAATTACAAAAAAATCTGCCACACTTGGTGCTACTATGGGTTCCGCTGAAAACACCAAGTTGTGTGACTTCACCAGTCACAACAACAAAGACTTTATCTGCACTCCTATTTCCACACCTTCCACTTCAGCTACCTCTTATGAAATTAAACCTGCTTTGCTAAACCTTGTTATGAGAGATCAATTCTCTGGTGCTGGAGGTGCTGCTGCTTGACACTTGAATAATTTTGTTGAATTATGTGATATGAAAAAGTATAACGAAGTAGAAGGTGATGTGTTAAGCTCAAGATTTTTCCTTTATATTTGAGGGATGGAGCTAAAATCTGGTTTCAATATTTGCCTTGGAATAGAATAGATTCTTGGGATAAGTGCAAAGATGCTTTTATTGGGAAGTACTACCCACCTGCAAAAATTATCCAATTGAGGAGTAACATTATGAATTTTAGGGAATTGGATAATGAACACGTTGCCCAAGCTTGGGAACGTATGAAATCTCTTGTTAAGAAATTCCCTACACATGGTTTGACTACCTGGATGGTTATCCAGACTTTTTATGCAGGCTTGAACTTTACCTCGCGGAACTTGTTAGATTCAGCCGCGGGAGGAACCTTTATGTCAACTACACTTGGTGCTGCCACAAAGCTTCTCGATGAGATGATGACCAATTATTCCCAATGGCACACGGAACGCGCTCCAACAGGTAGGAAGGTAAATTTTGTGGAGGAAATTACCTCCCTAAATGAAAAGGTTGACTTGATTATTTCTCTACTTACCAAGCAACCCTCTATTGATCCTCATGATGTTCCTTTAAATTCTTTGGTTGCTCAGGAACAAGTAGATGTGAACTTCATTGCTAGAAACAACTTTAATAATAATGCTTATAGGGGCAAATTTGCTAGTAATCCTAGACCGTTTCCATCCAACTATGGGAACAAGAACACTTACCCTAGCAACAAGAACCCCACTTCTGAATTAGAAAGCATGCTTAGAGACTTTATCACTACCCAAAAAGCCTTAAACAAGAATGTAGAAGAAAAGTTAGCTAAATTAGATAATCTTTGTTTGAAGGTAGACATCTTAGACCTTGATGCTGAGATGTTCAAAATTAGAACCCCTCCCCTTGAGGAGAGCAAGCCCACTCCTATTAATGCTATCCAATTACAGATTAATGAAAATATTGGGATGATGGCTAATCTTAAAGAAATATGGGCTAGAGAAAAAGAGGAAGAGGATAGAATTAAGAGCCTTCCTACACACCACACAATTGCCACTATCCAAATTGTTGAGGATACCAAAACTATTAGCACCCAATGCACTCCTGGTCCCATTGGACCTATTAATGGTGATGCTAATACCTCAACCGTAGAAGAAGAAACTCCTATGAATATAGAGGGTTTCAAACAAGTGATCCTAGATGACACTACTACCACCTTTGATAGTAGTGATATTGATTTTGATAGTTGCACCCTCTCAGAAGTTATTAGCTTACTACACAAAATGTCTAGAGACCCCCACACTAGCACACTTAATCTTGCCTTCACGGAGCATATCACAAATGCTTTCATAAAAGCTAGGGAGGAGAAGCTTAAGATAGAAGCCTCCATACCTAGAAATCTAGATGATGGTTGGGACCCTATGATCAAAATTAAATTAAATAACTTCTCTTGCTATGCTTTATGTGACGTTGGAGCTAGTACCTCCGTCATGCCCAAAAGAATGTATGATATGTTTGAATTGAAACCTTTTGATTCTTGTTCTTTTGGTGTTCATCTTGTTGATTCTTCCATAAAGAAACCTTTGGGGAAGATCGACGATGTTCTTATCATTCTCAATGACAACTATGTTCCCGTTGATTTTGTTATTATGGATATAGAGTGTGAACCTTTATGTCCAATTATTTTGGGACGTCCTTTTCTTCGCACCGTTGGTGCTATCATTGACATGAAAGAGGGGAATATAAAATTTCAATTCCCTCTCAAAAATGGGATGGAACACTTCCCTAGAAAGAAAGTCAAGTTACCTTTTGAGTCCGTTACACGGGCTAGCTATTCTCTTTCTCTTGATAAAACATGATTCTTCTTTTGCCTTATGCCTAGCTTAAAGGCGTAAAAGAAAGCGCTTGTTGGGAGGTAACCCAAGAATTTTTTTACTTCTGTTTTTAATGGTCTTGATGATTTTTACTACTGTAGCAACATCATTGTATCTTTATTTTCAAGCTTTGTGCCAAGTTATAGCCTCATATGACAAGGAAAGCGAAAGTTGTGACATGCTGTCCAGAAAACAGATTCTGTCCTCGTGACGGAAAAAATCGGATCAAATCACCAGTTCATCTTTTTGATTTGAGTTTTTTACACAGGGTTCTCTATACAATCGCGGAACTTTTGTACGTTCTGAGTTTTTTTATTTGAGTTGCAGAAGTGCCCCGAAAAAATTCTTTACTACCTGTTGTTCTGTTTTTCACAGATTCTGCCACGTTTTGTCTCTGCTTACTTTTGCAAACCTTAAGCTTGCTTTTTCGTTGCAAAAATCTTTTGGACATCTTGAGAAACAGTATCTCTTCAAAAATATCTTTATATCCATTGGGGAAAAAATTATTTTATTAAGGGTACTAACCTCTCTAATCAGCTTATGATAAGTTATGTATGAAGGGAGTTTTCAAGTGTGCGATGGAAGATGATGAAAGAAGATCCAGGAGTGTCAAGCGCTCAAGCTTGGGGATGCCTGTCATGGATATAAATATGACAATAGATGTAGGGGTATGAAAGGAGCTAAATAAATCTGTACGCAGAGAGGGTTGACGCAAAGGGATTATACAGGTTAGGCCTCTCCGTAGAGATAAAAACCATAATCCTGTCCCAGGCTAACTGGGGTGTTCTTCCTTGAGGAGTCCTGAGAGTATAATGTGTTGCGCATGCCCCTGCCGAAGGGGGAGGGGGGCTTATATAGAGTGCGCCCCTGCCTCCTTAATGCCTTGGCTTAAATGGGTCTTAATTACAAGATTAAATACGTACTTAAATACAAAACGGTCTGCCCATTACTACTAATAAAGGAGGAGAAACGCCCGCAGCATTAAATGCCTCCCGTCCGTTGCGTTTCCCATCTTCTGAGTGGGGGGGCCTCGTCGATTGCTTCCGAGTATCGGTCTACTCGGATCTTGCTGGGCTTCCGAGTAGCTGTGTATTCGGAAGCGGATCCTGGTCTCCGAGTAACATGTTACTCGGAGATTGACAAAGCTTCGTGTTATTTGTTGGTCTTATTTTGCTGGGTGTGCTTTGGGGAAATCCAGGGCTTAAGGATACCCCTGGGTTTCCCTCTCCTAGGGGTATGCCTTTAGTATTACCACGACAGTAGCCCCCAAGCGCTTTCGGGTGCTCGTAGGTGAGGTGACTGGCATTTGTTAGTCTTTCTGAGGTATGTGAAGATTGAACTCAGTAAGAGGCTCGGAAGGGCTTTATTGATGTTCGAACTTTTCCCTCGAGTGTAAGTTGGGCAGGTTAGCGAAAAAATTTGGCGACACTCAAACGTCTCTCGGAAGAGGTGGACTGAGGCCTCGGAGGCGTGTCTCGGAGTAAAAGGCCTTAAACTCCATATGAACCAAAATTTTAAAGTTCAATGCCCTAGGACATCGTGCCGAGTCCTAGGCCATGCCACGTGGGACATTGATTCTTTACCCCCTGCACCGGGTCTTACTGGTGGCCTGGCATTCTACGTCAGAGACGGGCCACCAGCGAGCTAGTTACTCAGATTTCTGCCCGAGTAACCGAGTGCGAGATTCTTCGTTTCGCGGGGAACCTTCGAGTGGTTCTCTTCGTGGTGCCTCCGAGTGGAAACTTACTCGGACGCTGCGGGAGCTTTGCAATTTCTTCCGAGTGATGGCGTACTCGGAGAGTTTGATCGATGTGCGTTGTGCTTCGCATCTTCCGAGTAGTTGGGGTGGTCCCGAGCTTCAGGTCGAAGTCAGATTTGGTCTTTGACAAAGGATTTTGCCTTGTCAGAGAATCTTCTTGCCCAAATGAGTGGGCGCACTGTTTGGGCCTATCTCCTCGATTCCCATGGCGGTTTTATAGGGTAATAATTAACTTCCTGCGGGGGAAGTGGGAGGGATTATGGGGAAGTGGAGCGGTTTTATGGGGAGAGGAACCGGCAAGCCCATTAGTAGGGTGCGGATCTGACGAGTGGCAGGCGCCACTTGAGCTATAAAAGCACCCCTACCTTTCGGCTTGGGCAGATCCGCTCATTTCCCCCCTGCGCAGCCGTTCCCTCTTCTCTCTCTCGCTTCGCCTCTTCCTTGCCTGCTCAATCTCGCCACCAAGACATCTCCGCCGGCTGCTCGAGTTCCGCCCTGGGAGGCAGCCACTCGCGCTGCCCTTCCGCCGCCGCCGCGACCATGTCTGCGGGGGAGTGGCTTCCGTCGATCGTGACGGAGGACATGCTGCTGGGATACCAGGACGCCGGCCTGGTTCCCCGCGAGGGTTGCCGTCTTCCCGCGGCTGGGGAAGACGAGCCTGCTCCGCGGGATGGTGAGAGAGTTCTCTTACTTTCGCATGTGGACCGCGGATTTTCTCTTCCCCCACATCCCTTCTTCTTGGATTTTTTGGCTTTCATGGGTGCTCAACTTCACCACCTTGGCCCCAATGCTGTTGCCCTCCTCTCTAGTTTTTTTTACTCTTTGTGAGGGGTTCTTAGGCATAGAGCCCCACTGGCATCTTTTTCGTAGTATATACGCCATCAAGCCTCAGAAGGCGAAGAAATCTGGGGAGGGTGGCGGTGTTGAGTTCAACCATCTCTGCGGTGGCCTGTTCTTGGCTAAGAAGCAGGGGGTGCAGTATTTTGCCTCTTGCGTGCCCGATTCTGTTAAGAATTGGCAAAATAGTTGGTTCTACTGCAAGGTAGCCGAGGGGCCGGGGGTGCGGACCTTGCCTCCTTACTCGGACGTTAGGCTGACTTCTTCTCAGGGCTGGAACCCCCGACTCACCAATGCCGATAAGGAGCAGGTGCTCCCCTTGTTGCGTGAGGTCATCCGGCTGAAGAAGAATGGACTAGACGCCATAGATCTGATAGCCGCGTTTGTGATTCGGAGGATTCAGCCACTCCAGGCCAGTACTCGGGGATGTGGACGTATTCCGGGTTGCAGGATGACACCCGCTATAGCAACACTGAGATGCCCTTGGACGAGTTTGAAATTCAAATGAAGATAATAATGAGCGTGACTCAGGGTCTTCAGACGACTGGCCGAGTGAGACCCCTCAGCATCGAAAATCCTCCCACCTTGGTATGCTGACTCGTGCCATATGTATCTTGAATGTGCTTCATTTGTTGACTCTAACTCGGACCTCTTTATTCATTGCTAGGATTTTACCCAATTCCGTTGCCCTATTCCTCTGGCTCCGCAGCATCCTGCCGAGGAGGATGAGGATAGTACCGCTGGTGCGGGGGTCGGAGTTGAGGCGGGGGAGGAGCTGAAGTCCGAGGTGGCTCGGGTTCAGGCAGCGTCCGAGCAACGCTCGAAGAACAACCAGGACCGCGAGTCGTAGCGGGAGGGGCTTACTCGGACCCGTAAAAGGGCTCATACTCCGAGTGGCGAAGAGGGCAGCGGGAAGCTTCATCCCTTGGGCCTCATCTCTGGGAAGGTTGCCCCCATGAAGAAGAAAAAACTTGTCACTCTTGGGGGCCAAGAGGCTAATCCCTCAGGGGGTGCTGATGTTGAGAAGGCCAAGGGGGCTGGATCTGGTTCGGCCAGGGTTGCTCCCCCGAGGCGTAGCTTGAAGATTGCTCACAAGTAATGTTGTTGGTTTTCATATGCTTTAAGGCTCTGTTGGTTTCTCAGGCCCATCCTTAGCTGTTTTGATTTTGCAGTATTCGTCCGAGTGGTTCTGAGACGTTGCCTGGGATCGAGGATCCCAAGGTCGAAACTATGGAGGATGTTAGCACTTGCGAGGTGGCTGACTTTCCTGGAATGGACACTATTCCAGATAATACTGCGGCTGTTGGTGGGAATTCTTCATTGTTTTCTTTGTTGAGACGTTTACCACTGTCGTCTTTTTGCTTTTAATTGTTTGTTGTTTCTGCCGCAGACATGGATGTTGACCCTACTGTTGATCCAGCCCGGATTGCTGCCGAGTCCGCCGCTGCTGGGGTTACTCCTCCCGAGGTGATTGTTCTTGAGGGGACGGTATCCTCTTGGTCTGGTTCCCGAGCTGCTGCACCTGATGTTCTAGCCGGGGAAGCTGTTAAGGAGACCCCTGTCGCTTCGGCAGCTGCTCGAGGGGGTGAGCCTGCTAGCTTGGGGGCCATTCCAGTCGGAGCCCCAGTGGAGAGTGCTATTATTGGTGGGTTGAAGGAATCCTTGGTGAAGGCGACTCAATTTGAGCTGCGGCTGCGGGACTTAGCATCTGAGGCTGAGTTGGTGAAGTCCAACATGCAAGTAAGTACTTACGTGAGTTTTCTTACCCACTGGGTGTAGCCCCCAAGGCTCCGAGTAACTTTGTGAAGTTATTCGGAGTCTTTTGATAAGAGGTTTTTATTTTGGTGAACTTCCAGTGGGAGCACTTCTTAGTGCACCCACTGGGTGTAGCCCCCAAGCTCCGAGTAACTTTGTGAAGTTATTCGGAGTCTTTTGATAGGAGGTTTTTATTTTGGTGAACTTCCAATGGGAGCACTTCTTAGTGCACCCACTGGGTGTAGCCCCCAAGGTTCCGAGTAACTTTGTGAAGTTATTCGTAGTCTTTTGATAGGAGGTTTTTATTTTAGTTTACTTCCAGTGGGAGCACTTCTTAGTGCACCCACTGGGTGTAGTCCCCAAGGCTCCGAGTAACTTTGTGAAGTTATTCGGAGTCTTTTGATAGGAGGTTTTATTTGAGTTAACTTCCAGTGGGAGCACTTCTTAGTGCACCCAGTGGGTGTAGCCCCCAAGGCTCCGAGTAACTTTGCGAAGTTATTCGGAGTCTTTTGATAGGAGGTTTTATTTGAGTATCGCGTTCCTCTTGTCTTCATAGGAGGCATGCAAGCTTGGGTCGGCCTTCGTGAAGTTGCAGGAGGAGAAAACTGTTGCTCAGAGTGCGTATGAAGTGCTGCTTGAGGAGCACAAAAAACTGAAGAAACAGCATGCTGAGGACAATGGTAAAATCTCTTGGGTTTCTAAGCTGCCATTGTTCATCTTCTTATTTTTCCGTTTGACGTTGTGCTTGCAGAGGCGGCGAAGAAAGCCTTTGATGCGAAAGTCAAGGAGAATGATGATTTTGTTGCTAAGATGAAGAAAGAAATAGACCACGTTGAGAAACAAGCCAAGGCTCACAAAGCTTTGGAGACCAATCTTCATTATTACAAACAGGCAGTGAAGGAGAATGAAGCTTGCATCTCCAAGATGGAGTATGACTTGGAAAAGCTATCCGGGCTGCGCGCCGAAGACAAGAGGAAACATCAAGCTGAGTTGGAAACCACTCGAAAGGCAGTTAAGGCAGTTGAACAGTATTGCGCTGGGCGGTTCGCCGTTTTCAGTGAGACCTTGTCTGGTGAGTTTTTTGCCGTCCGAGTTGTGATAGGGACCTGTTTCCCAGTCTTAGATTGTGTACTCATCTTCTCCCTTGGTGCAGCATATGGGACAGATCCAGATGCCGATCAAGCGCGCATGGCCGACTTTGCGGAAATCATGAAGAGAGACAACTATACGCCAGTGACCATAGAATTTGATCTTGCTCGGGGACTGCTGACCATGAGGTGCGCTAAAGCGAAGAAATTTGCTGAAAAAGTTATGGGTGCCACCCTGGCCTTGAAGAGCAAGCTATCACCTAATGAGGGAAGCAGAGTGAAATTGGACACTGTTGTACCCGTTCTCCAGGAGGCTCCCCATCAGCTGGCGCACAAGAAACGCTCAGCGGCACGGAGCGGTGCGAATTACGCATTGGCATTGACCAAGGCGCATTTTCAGGAGCGGGTCCATAATCTTGAGCGAGTTGGTGGTGGAGATCCGAAAGAAGGTCAGAGTTGTACCTCCTTCCTACCGCGCTATGCTGAAACTGCTAGCCGAATTGCCCGGATGCCCGATCTGGACTTCTTTGTTGAGTCCACTGGCGTGACCAGTGAGTCTGACGAGGCGGGCGAGGAATGAGTGAAGCGTAGTAAAAAACACTGGTTTGATATTTTCCTCGGGATGCCGGGTGGATCTGTAATAAGTTGCACTCTGTGGGTGTGTCATGGAACTCCTTCGTTTGGTTGATGAACTTGTATTCTGTTTCTTAGTGGGAAACGAATATTTCTTCCGATGCTTGCTTTACTTTTTGTTTTCATTCAGGCTGCGCATAGCTCGGAAGAGAACCTGTTTTTACAACTTTAAGCAGCCCCCAAGTCTCCTAAGACTTGAAAGTACTTAGGAAAATTTTGTATTGAAGATCTTGTATACAAGGTCCTCAATGCAGATGATGTTGTGCTTCCCCAAGCCTTTGGGGCATTGGTGAGCACATAACATAAGTTTTCTAAGTTCTCGTCCGAGCTGATCGCAGCTCGGATGGAAAACCTAATTGACAGTTTTCGTCCGAGCTGTGCACAGCTCGGAGAAAAACCTGTTTTTACAACTTTAAGCAGCCCCCAAGTCTCCTGAGACTTGAAAGTTCTTAGAAAAAAATTCTATTGAAGATCTTGTATACAAGGTCCTCAATGCAGATAATGTTGTGCTTCCCCAAGCCTTTGGGGCATTGGTGAGCACTTAACATAAGTTTTCTAAGTTCTCGTCCAAGTTGATCGCAGCTCGTATGGAAAACCTGATTGAAAGTTTTCGTCCGAGCTGCGCACAGCTCGGAGAAAACCTGTTTTTACGACTTTAAGCAACCCCCAAGTCTCCTGAGAATTGAAAGTACTTAGAAAAAAATCTTATTGAAGATCTTGTATACAAGGTCCTCAATGCAGATGATGTTGTGCATCCCCAAGCCTTTGGTGTTGGTGAGCACTTAACATAAGTTTTCTAAGTTCTCGTCCGAGCTGATCGCAGCTCGGATGGAAAACCTGATTGGCAGTTTTCGTCCGAGCTGCGCACAGCTCGGAGAAAAACCTGTTTCTACGACTTTAAGCAACCCCCAAGTCTCCTGAGACTTGAAAGTACACAGAAAAAATTTCTATTGAAGATCTTGTATACAAGGACCTCAATACAGATGATGTTGTGCTTCCCCAAGCCTTTGGGGCATTGGTGAGCACTTAACATAAGTTTTCTAAGTTCTTGTTCGAGATGATCGCAGCTCGGATGGAAAACCTGATTGACAGTTTTCGTCTGAGCTGCGCACAGCTCAGAGAAAAACCTGTTTTTACGACTTTCAGAAGCCCCCAAGTCTCCTGAGACTTGAAAGTACTTAGAAAAAATTTCTATTGAAGATCTTGTATACAAGGTCCTCAATGCAGATGATGTTGTGCTTCCACAAGCCTTTGGGGCATTGGTGAGCACTTAACATAAGTTTTCTAAGTTATCGTCCGAGCTGATCGCAGCTCAGATGGAAAACCTGATTGGCAGTTTTCGTCCGAGCTGCGCACGGCTCGAAGAAAAACCTGTTTTTAGGACTTTAAGCAGCCCCCAAGTCTCCTGAGACTTGAAAGTACTTAGAAATTTTTTCTATTGAAGATCTTGTATACAAGGTCCTCAATGCAGATGATGTTGTGCTTCCCCAAGCCTTTGGGGCATTGGTGAGCACTTAACATAAGTTTTCTAAGTTCTCGTCCGAGCTGATCGCAGCTCGGATGGAAAACCTGATTGAAAGTTTCCGTCCGAGCTGTGCACAGCTCGGAGAAAAAACCAGATGTTGAGTTATGAAAACAAATTGAGCAAGACGCACTATGCGTAGGAAGTAATATTTATTCATATCTTAGAAGCGTTCTCATGCATAGAAGCGGCGCAGTAACTGGGCGTTCCATGCATGAGGGTCTTCTATTTTATTAGTTACATCGTACAGGTGATAGGCCCCATTGTGCAGTACTCTGGAAATGATAAATGGGCCTTCCCATGGGGGAGCTAGTTTGTGGTCCGAGCTTCTGAGATGCCAAATAAATTCCCATTGCCAGCTTCTGGTAGTGGGGGTATCTTTGCTTGGATGGGGTGAGGACTTCGGAGATGTATTACACTGGTCTTTGTACCTTTTGTGATTTTCCTTCTTCCTCCCTTTCCACCACTATGGCTACGCTGACAACTCGGCTTGTGGCTGCAATGTATAACCATAGCGGCTCTTTTTCTTGGGGCGCTGCCAGGACTGACCGAGTTGACAGCTGCTTTTTGAGTTCTTCAAACGCCATTTGAGCTTCCTCTGTCCAGACGAAATTCGATGATTTTTTCATCAGTTGGTAAAGAGGTAAGGCTTTCTCTCCCAATCTAGAGATGAAACGGCTGAGTGCTGCGAGGCAACCTGTTAACTTTTGGACGTCTCGGAGCTGCTTGGGAGGCTTCATGTTCTGAATTGCCGCGATTTTTCCGGGTTGGCCTCTATCCCTCGCTCGGAGACCATGAATCCGAGTAGCTTCCCTGCTGGCACGCCAAAAATGCATTTTTCAGGATTGAGCCTGATGTTGTAGGCTCGGAGGCTCTGAAAAGTTTCAGCTAGGTCGGCTAGTAAACTACTTCCTTTAGCCGACTTGATCACAATGTCATCCACATAGACTTCCACGTTTCTGCCGATCTGCCAGATCAGACAATTCTGCATCATGCGCTGGTACGTGGCGCCTGCGTTTCTCAGTCCGAATGGCATCGTGACATAACAGAAACATCCGAATGGGGTTATGAATGTTGTTTTGAGCTCGTATCGTTTGTATAGTCGGATTTGATGGTAACCCGAGTATGCATCGAGGAAACATAATCTCTCGCAACCTCACGTGGAGTCCACAATCTGGTCAATGCGAGGAAGAGGGAAATGGTCTTTTGGACAAACTTTATTGATATGACGAAAATCAACACAAGTTCTCCAAGATTTATCTTTCTTCGGAACCATTACAGGATTTGCTAACCACTCGGAGTGGAAGATTTCCCTAATGAATCCGGCTGCTAATAATCACTACTAGGGAATGCCCTTTTAGTGGCGTCCTTTTTTTCTGTTTAGCGGCGCATTTAGGATGCGCCACTAACTACAAGCCACTAATAAGGGCTTATAGGTGGCGCATTTTGGATGTGCCACCCCTAAGACCCTTAGAATGCGCCACCTATAAGCTCTTAGGGGTGGCGCATTCTGAAAATGCGCCACTATTAATTTTTTAAATTTTGAATTTTGAATCTGGATCTGGAAAACAATTTTTTTATTTTTATTTTTTTATTTTTCTTAATCTCAGGTTAGTATGCTTAATGCCCGGTCAATATGCTTAATCTCAGGTCAAACTCACCTCCGTGGTCAAACTTCCCCGAGGGTCACCCATCCTAGCAATACTCTAGCCCCAGCACGCTTAACTTCTCGGTTCTATTCAACTCTTACTCCAGCTCACCTAGCAGGCACTTGTTGATATATCTAACATATAAATCCTATTAAACCATGTTGATGTCTAGGACATTGTTAATGTTCATGGGTGTGCTAAAATTTTCAACATTTTTTTGAAACTTTCTCGATGGGACCATTAGCATATTTTGAACTTTTTAAAAAAATTTTGATTTTTTTTTTAAAATGTAATTTTTAAAATTTTTTAATGTTACTATCTAAAATTTTCAACTTTTTTTAACTTCCCGATTTGTTCTCTAGCCTATTTTGAATTTAAAAAAAATTAAAAAAATTAAAAAAAATTCAATTTTTTTTTCTGTTACTAGTTGCGCGACTGAGTTCAAATTTTTTTTCAATTTTTTCTCTTTTTTTGGGCCTTCAGATCTTCAAAAGCCCGTAACTTTTTTTCTGTTAGGTTTTTGAGGATTCTAAAAATGTTCAACGGGTTACACCTTGTTGAATTTGGATATAACTTTTCGAGTAGATGATTTTTCATATAAAAAACTTTTTCATCGGAGGTCGTATGCAAAAGTTAAGCCCATTTTACGAAATTCTCGGGAGATTTTGCAAAAAAAGTCGAAATTCATATTTGTAAATTTTCCTAACAAATAGACCACATATCATTTGGGAAACTTATTTTATTTTATTTTTTTGACATTTCTATCATTTTCTTTTATTTTTTTGACATTACATATAAAATGCGCCACTAATAAGCTTTCCATGTATAGCTATTTCCCTAGTAGTGAGTCTAGCTATCTCCTGCCCGATGGCCTTCCTTTTCTCAGAGGAAAACTGTCGGAGGGACTCTTTCACCGGTCTTGCTTTTGGATCTACGTGTAACTTGTGCTCGGCCAACTCCATTGGGACTCCAAGCATATCGGCGGGCTTCCACGCGAAGATGTCCCAATTCTCACGGAGGAAGTTGACGAGCTCGAGTTCCTATTGGGGATCCAGATCGGTGGCGATGTTGGTGTATTTGTCTTCATGTGTGGGGTGTATCTGTACCCTCTTGGTCTCTCCGGCCGACTCGAATGAAGATGTCTTCTTTGGCTGCAGCAACTCGGACGAGTCGGCGCCTTTTTTGTACTCGGCCAGCTCGACCTCAGCCATTTGCTGAGAAGCTATCAGGGAGCCCTTCTGTAGCAGTTCTTCGGCTTGCTTGTAGTCTCCTGAGACGGTGATCACGCCGTGCGGGCCGGGCATCTTGAGTTTCAGATAGACATAGCAGGGGATGGCCATAAATTTCGCATAGGCCGGCCTTCCGAGTAAAGCATGGTATGCACTCGGGAAGTCCACCACTTCAAAGGTGATCTTCTCTTTCCGGAAGTTACTCGGAGTATCGAGGCCACATTGAGGGAGATCACTCCGAGTGAGTACGCCTTTTTCCCCGGGATTATCCCATGAAATTCCAAATATCTTTTGCGGAGCTTGGACATTGGAATATTCATGCTCTTCAGGGTGCTTGCATATAGGATGTTAATTCCACTGCCGCCATCCATCAAGATATTTCTGATCCTGAAGTTCCCATTCCCTGTTTCCACCAAAGGATCCACAATCAGGGCGTGCCTGCCCGGGTGAGGAATGTGAGGAGGGTGATCCGACTGATCAAAGGTGATTGGAACATCGGCCCACTTCATGTAACTCGGAACTGCCGGAGCTGCCGAGTTGACTTCTTTGAATCTTATCTTTTCTACTCTCTTCGACTCTCGTCCTGCGAAGATGACCAGCACTCCGTCTTCTCTTGGGAAACCTTCGCTGTCCAGTTCTGGCCTGGGTGCCTTGTTTTTCCCGGTGTCCTTATCTTGCCGAGGGACTGTTCTTGCGTTCTGGGCTGCTCTCTTGATCAGGCGGCATTGCCGAGCTGTATGCTTTGGGATAACCAACTTTCCCTCAGCATCACGGGTGGTGTGGAAAGGACAATGCTGATCCAGAACATCATCGTCATTGGACGGCTTTTTCTGCCGGGGTTGCCACTCCTTCCGTGCCTGACCCTTGCCATGAAGGCCCGAAGCGTTTGCCGCAGCCACCAGCTCTGCGTCCGTTGGGGCGTCTTCTGCCTTTCTCTTGTTGTTGTTTGCGGTCTTCTGCTTCGGGTTTGGCGCCGATTTTCCAGCTCCTCTATGCTGCTGGTTCTTCTGCCGAATCTCCTCTTCACCATTGGCATACTTGTTCGCTATCTCCATCAGCTTCCCAAGTGAGGTAATGTGCGGTGATCTGGCCAGCTTGAGACTTAACTCCCTGTACTTGACCCCTTGTTTGAAGGCGTGAATGGCTTGGAACTCGGAAACGCCTTCCACCGAGTTATGGAGTGTGATCCATCTCTGGATGTAGTCCCGAGTAGTCTCGGTGTTGCCCTGGACGCATAATTGTAGCTCGGTCAGGCCTCCAGGCCTCTTGTAGGTCCCCTCAAAATTCTTGATGAACATTCTCTTGAGGTCTTCCCAAACCCAGATGCTACTCGGGGGGGGCTGATTCAGCCACGCCCGAGCTGAGCCCTCTAACATCAGCGGCAGGTGCATCATGGCTATCTCGTCACCGCCCCCTCCGATTTGCACGGCTGTTCTGTAATCATCCAGCCATGTCTAGGGTTTAGCGTGACCTCGGTATTTATCCACCCCTTGAGCTATCCTGAAGTGAGGCGGAATAGGGGTAGATCAGATCCTTTCAATGAAACAAACCGGCCCTGTGGCCATTGAGGGCCGAGCCTGATCCTGACGATGAGTTCTGGCGCGGTCGACTCGGCTCTGTACAAGATGGCTTCGGGCGTCGTCTTCAGCATCAAAATAACGGTCGTCCCGTTGACGAGGGAACTCCTCTCTCCGCGGTGTGGGCCGACCCGTCCCACGGGCTTCTGTCCTCCTGAGGTCTTCATGCCGATACTGCTCTTGAAGATGATCTCCTCGGGGTTCATATCTGTGCCGAGGCAAATTGTTCTTGTTCCTCCGTGCTTCCCCATAGGGCGTGTGTACGGACAGTGACGTCCTTGCAGGGGGAACTAGGGAATGGATCCGTTGTTGTGATTGACTGACAGGAGCGTTTTGATTGACTGCGGTTTGTAGCAAAAATGCCAGGTGCTGGATTTCTTCTGCCGCCGATCCACTGGGCTGCAGAGAATTTGCAATCTGAGTTGCCGCTATGAGATTTTCTACTGGGGTACCCATAGCTTGGAAAGGTTCACGACCTAGGCCCCGCAGTTGACGACTCGTTCTTCTTTGTCTGAGCCGAGCTACCACCCGAGCTTGACGCTCGAGAGTATTTTCTAGCTCAGCCAGGCGTTCTCGCTCAGCCAGATTGGTTAATCCGGCTGCCTCCAGGCCTCGCCCTTCTGGAGTGCTTGTGTCAATGGGGGTGTTTAGCAGTCGCTCGGGCGCTTCTGCTTCTTCCCGCTCTTCCCGAGTAAGGGGGCGGGGTTGCCGACTTGACTCTCCGAGTTCCAATCTTCGGAAAGCGGAAACACGTCGGGTCGGCTCCCGAGTGCCAGCCATGGATGGGCTGTTCGCTTCATTTCGAGCGTGAGTGTCCCGAGCTGGCGATGGCTGAGAGGGCGGAGTCTCAGCCATGCACACCTCTGCAACCGCGACTGGGGCGTCACTGCTGCCTTCTTGCTCGGCGCCTGACTCGGGGTCAGATTCTGCCATGACTTCTTCTTCAACCAAGTCGAACAGAGGCAAGAGAGATGTTGTGGAGCCTTCTCTTGCGATCAGTTCATCGAGGGCCTTGTGGGACAACTCCACCGAGTCGATGACTGCCACTTGCTGGACCTTGGCCGATTTTCCGCAAAGGTGAGCGCGCGGGCGGCCCGAACGCTTCTTCTTGTGGCGGACAGATAACGGCGCGGGTGCTTGACGATGGGCCGATAGCTGGAGGCGCAGGGCCCTCGACTCGTCAGCTCAGAAGTGGACGCTGCCTCTTGAGGGAAGCAATTGTGCCTGGAGCGGAGAATCCGCTAACCAGGCCGAATCATCAGCTATGAAAGCTAACGATCCGAAACGGAAAACCTCTCCGACGATGAGCTCGGAGCCGCGGATCGACAAAGAGGATGAGAAAAACGCCATCACTACGATTGCTGATCAACTCGGCCCCACGGTGGGTGCCAATTGTCGTGGATATAAATCTAACAATAGATGTAGGGGTATGAAAGGAGCTAAATGAATCTGTACGCAGAGAAGGTTGACGCAAAGGGATTATACAGGTTAGGCCTCTCCGTAGAGATAAAAACCGTAATCCTGTCCCAGGCTAACTGGGGTGTTCTTCCTTCAGGAGTCCTGAGATTATAATGTGTTGCGCGTGCCCCTTCCGAAGGGGGAGGGGGGGCTTATATAGAGTGCGCCCCTGCCTCCTTAATGCCTTGGCTTAAATGGGTCTTAATTACAAGATTAAATACGTACTTAAATACAATACGGTCTTCCCATTACTACTAATAAAGGAGGAGAAACGCCCGCAGCATTAAATGCCTCCCGTCCGTTGCGATTCCCATCTTCTGAGAAAGGGGGGCCTCGTCGATTGCTTCCGAGTATTGGTCTACTCGGATCTTGCTGGGCTTCCGAGTAGCTGTGTATTCGAAAGCGGCTCCTGGTCTCCGAGTAACATGTTACTCGGAGATTGACAAAGCTTCGTGTTATTTGTTGGTCTTATTTGTTGGGTGTGCTTTGGGGAAATCCAGGGCTTAAGGATACCCCTGGGTTTCCCTCGCCTAGGGGTATGCCTTTAGTATTACCACGACAATGCCCCCATGCATCCCCAACATATATTCAAGGAGACTCAAGCATCTAAGCTTGGGGATGCCCCCGTGCATCCGCTTCTCCATCAACAATCATCGGTTCGTCCTTCGTCTCACTATATTTTTATCACTTCATGTGTTATGTGCTATGCTTGGAGCGTCTTGCTCTTAGGTTTTATTTTTAGTTTCCTTCAGCTTTTCTTGCTGTTCATAACAAGTTAGACCCCGTCTTACTTTGTGTGGGAGAGAAACATGCTCCACCCAGTATAGAACACATCATAGGATTTTTTTTCATTCTTATCTTTTTACTGTTGTGTGTTCTTTATCTTTTCGTATCTACTGCCATGTTTAGTTTTATTTTTAGTTTAGCAAGAGCCTTGGCTTTTGTTTAGTTTGTTGCTGGAACTCTCGTTAGTTTTCATTTTTATCTTGTTAAGAGAGTTGGTTGTTGCACTGAGTTGTGTCTTGTCTTGAGAGTAGGTAATTGAGGTTGCTATTTAATTTTAGTAGTAACTTGCAATAGTTTTGAGGTATTGATGTGAGGAATGTTTGAAATTTTGGTGTCAAGAGCTCTAGCCTATTAGTGATAGGTGTCATATTTTGAGCAATCCGTGTTTATTTTCAAAAACCTACAAAACTAGTTGAGAACTCTAGCTACTAGATGGATCGCTAATCTATGGAGGGATCGAATATTAGAGTACACTCACGTACCATGAGTCGAGGATGCGCAAGGATAACCAAAACCCCATACACTCCTCCTCGGGGTAGTTGTCTCTTTGTGAACCTCCTTATTAGATTGAGAGTTACCGATAATAAATGCATGAGTTCTTCGGACTAATGTAAGTATTGAAAGTTGACACTTCCACCTCCTCATATTTGCTAGCCTCTCCTGTGCCGTGCATTGCTTTCTTCTCACTCCGAGAGTTGGCGTCCACCTTCGCCGGTACATCCAAACCCTTGGCATGATACGCTCTGTCATCATAAACCTCCTTATATCCTTCTCAAAACAGCCACCATACCTACCTATCAAGGCATTTCCATAGCCTTTTCGAGATATATTGCCATGCAACATCCACCTCTTCATGACTTGATCTTCATATCATAAATGTTCCTGCTACACTGGTAGAGGCATACATTACATACATCATGATAGACACATCTTCTTTATGATTTGAGTACCTTGTAAAGTGTGAAAGATCTTCTATACCCTCTTGTAAATTAGAGTGTTGCCATTAAGTGAGAAAAAGATCCCAAAGTGGACAAAATAAAAGATCCCAAAGAGGACAAATGAGAGTTAAATAGAAAGAGCCATTGAGGCCACCAAAAAAATATTACAAAAAATAGAAAAAAAGAGAAAAAGGAAATAAAAAGAGAGAAATGGGCAACACTACCATCATTTTGAAAGATCCACACTAGTACTTGATACATCCAAAACGTATCTATAATTTCTGCTTGTTCCATGCCTCTTTTGTGTGATATTGCTATGATATTGATGAACTTCCATACACTTTTGATCATATTTGGACTAACCTATTTGTAAGGCCCCTGATGCGGTACTAACTCTGACTAGTTGCTTTCGCGTCCGGTCGGAGTTAGATGCGCATCAAACGCCACCGGCGCACGACACTCGCACTCGTGTCGCTGCCGGATTCTCGACAACAGGTATATAAGCACAACTCTACAAGACAGAAATACATATAGATAGACAAATAGAGCAGGGCATACAACGCCACTGTCTAATAATACAACATCATCTGAGTACAACTCATCAATACATCTAGCGGAAGCATAAAAGGGACCGAGTACGGTCAAGATCCAAATTTCCCTAGAGAGGGCTACACATAAAGATCCACCCACGGGAACGTCTGAACCCAACTACAAGATCCTACTAGTCGAGGTACTCGTACTCGTCGTCATCCTCCGGGGGCACCTCCACGAAGTAGCGTCCGGTGCTCGGGTCGAGGTATTAGTCCACTGCAGCGGCCGATCAGGCAAAGTGGTAAAGACAGAAAACTAAACGGGGGTGAGAACATGTCATTACGGAATAACTAACGCTACAGGAAAGGTAAGGACATGGACAGGTTGCAGCCGTACTAGCATATATGGTGGCTACTCGTTCTATCAGAATAGAGATGAGATCCAAGAAGTTACGTTGACAACGTGTCATAAGTCGTCTATCCACCTACTTACGCAAACATAACACAACCTCGTTTCTCCCTCGATCCCCCTGGACGGAGAAAGACAACAAAGGCACGCACACGGTTTGTCAAGTTTTATAGCAAGATTATAGTTGATGTTATTCTATGAACAGGACGTAGGGTCAAAGTTGTCCATAACCGCGGACACGGCTTTTCGAAAAGATTTACCCTGCAGGGGTGTACCAACTGTCCATTATAGACGTCGCATGTACGCCCGGTTTCCACTTGGCTAGGTAACCGCCTGAAACTCCGGAACGTCAGAGTCCCTCTAGCTAACAACGCACACTCCGGGTGGCCCCCGGCGAGTCGACACCCAACTCAAAAGCTGGCCACGCTCTCGAATCGGTCTCTACCATCAGTCGCAGGTTTGGATAGCCGGTTATTTCTCCGATGAGACCGGGTTCTCAGCCGGACAAAGTGGGCTAGCCAAGGAACTATGTCCTCCTGGCCCTGATTTGGTTTGGAAACAACTGGGGATCCAACCAGCACACACACATTGCAAAAGTAAATCAGCTCGGGCCACCACTAGAATGTACGAAGCTAGGTAGGTAAGACAAGGGCGCCCCATAAAACCCCACACACGATTAGGCACGCTCGATCAAAGAACCAATACCCGGAACTCGGGTCCTAGGTGACTCAAATGGAACAAAGCACCAGACGGGATAGTCCAGCCTTCCACCTTTCGTCGAATATACATTAACATCATTTAACAGTAATAAATATCAACCAACTTCTTTTATAGCATGATATCCCAACCATAAATATATAGGGTAAGCAGCAAGTTTTCTATCCATACTAAGCAATGGCTGAGCAGCGGTAAATTAGCAGTACAATGGCTTGCTGGGATGTGGGGATCATGGCTGTATTGGTTTAAACATGGCATATAAGGTGGATAGGATCAAGAAACAATGTTCTAGGACTACAACTAGGCATGAGAAGAAAGTTATAAAGTAATGACACAGTTTCTCCCCCTTGCCTGGTAAGGTAGTCGAAGCAGCACCCACGGTACCCTCGGGCTCGGTGTGGGACAGCTCCACGTAAGTCTCCTTGTCAGTCTCGGGTGCTAACGTAAGGATACCGGCAAGGAAAACACACAAGTAAGCAATGGATGCAAACTCAAACAAGGATGGAATGTTAAGGTTTTATTGATATGGTATGACCCTGTCTAGTCAAGTTTAAATGAAGGTGAAGACGACAAGTCATCAACTTCATATGCATTTATTTACATTGTAATGGCTTTGTTCTAAGCCTTAATTTATGTGTAAGTAGCATGATAGCATGGCATGATCATCAAAGCAGTTACAATAATTTTAACAACGTGAAAGTAAACAAAGATTCCGGAGACGGAGTAGTGTCGGTGCACTTGACACATAGAAGGTGCAACAACAGTTGGAAATCAGCCACATCGCATATGACAATATGTTAGGGCTGACTTGAAGAAGGAAGATGACATGGAACAAGATTTGAAAAGATCAGATGAACAACAATTTCAAATGCACTGAAGTTGAAAATGTTGTAAGCAGAAGGATCAGATTGATCCTGGATCAGGTGTTCACTCCTTGCCCACATGAGTTCCACAAAACATCATGAGGACATCACCATTGCAATCCTTGCAGAGAAACACCCCAAAACCATATATAATATGTCCCCATTTGAATTTGCAGAGACAGTTGCAAATTCAACTGGAGTTCAGGGGGCTGAGTGCAAAATTGCACCACATGCATTTTGAAAAAGACTCAAATGATAAAATCATCATCACCATGCAATTCCTTGGGAAAAACTACCCAAAATTCATATATGGCATGGGCAATTTGAATTTTGAGCAAACTTGACAAAATTCAAAGACTTTACAGGGGGTAAATTGAAAAATGACCAAGCTCCAAATTTTAGAGGGGCCAAATGCAAAAATGCACCCCACCATGCTGACCATTAGCTCAAGCTACCCCAAATTCATATATGGGATGCCCCTGTTAGCAAAGGTGGTCAAATTCAGATTTGAATTTGAATTCAAACTCAAATTTGAATAAAACCAGAGATAAAAATAAAAGAATCAAGGAAAAGGGAAAAGACTTAGCCCCATGGGCCAGCCTCGACCGGTCGGGCCCAACTTCACTGAGCCCACACGCAGCGCGGGGAAAACAAAAAAAAGAAGAAAGGCCGAGCCCAGGTGGACCAGGCCCACGGTGTCAGAACCCCAACTAGGGTAAGTGCTAGGGTTTGTTTGATCCCTTTGCATCATGCAAAAATTCAAAAGAAATTCAAAAATGGGGAAGCAGAAAGCCCTGAGAAATTATTTGAAATGGCCAGATAAAAATATTTTTCCAAAAATCATTTGAACATTTGGAAAATTCCTATAAATGGTGCTGATCATTTTAAAAGTGGTTTGGGTATTTTCCCATGCCCATGGAATATTCTAAAATTCAAAAGGTGCCCTGGAAATTAAATTTGACCCCTATTTGATTTGAAATTCAAATGTTTTGAATTTCAAAAATGCTCAAATTCCACAAGTGACTAGCTACTGGTCACCTAGGAATTATAAAATTAATTGGGCATTTAATAAAAATGCTTTGCTATTTTATTTCAAAGCAAAACATAAAGCAGAAAAGAGAAAACAGAAAGAATAAAGAGAGGACCTTACCTGTTGCCCACAGGCGAGGCCCACCTCCTGTCGCCTCGGCCCAGCCCACCCGAAGCGTTGTCGTCTTCTACCCCGCCCCTCCAAGCTGCTCGCTGGAGCTGGGAGCACGGCGACGACGCCACGGC
Source organism: Bromus sterilis (assembly GCA_950022295.1). NCBI lineage: Eukaryota > Viridiplantae > Streptophyta > Magnoliopsida > Poales > Poaceae > Bromus > Bromus sterilis. Next base: position 172,170,179 of record OX465597.1, read on the forward strand.
GACGCCGAGCCGCTTCTAGGCCTCCCCCTCCCTCTCTCTTGCGTCTCGTATCGCGCAGAAGCCCCCCCCCCCCCGCACACCAGCTCTCTCCCAAACCCCTCCTATCTCTCTCTCCGGCGGGTCCCCGTGAAGGACCGAGCACCCCGCAGAGCGCCGCCGCAGCCCAGTCGTGGCCAACGGTAGTCATACGCCGACCGAGCTTGTCCAGCCGCACCGCAGATGTCGTCTTCGTCTTCAAGCACAAGCAATCGAGCCCGAAGGCCCTAGAGACGCTGCCCCCTTCTCCAGTTCACCGTCGGCCGCCGACGAGCTCGAGCTCAAATTCACCACGGTCAAGCACTCCGCAGCTCCGCCGTCTCCTCCATCCCACTCACGGTGAGCTGCTCGTCCGTTTGACCTATTCCCACCTCCTCCCGAGCCCTCTCGCGCAGTTCCGGCGAGGTCCGAGCCCAGCTACCGTCGCTCGTCGACGTAGTCGCGCCCCAGAGCCCCTGTTTGAACCCCCGTTGGCACCACGCAATGCACGGCTTCGCGCTGAGCCCGGCAGTGCCCTCCAGAACCCTCCCTGTGGCCTCCTTCGCCATCGCTGTAGTGCTCCGTCTCCGGCCGCCGCAGACGACGTCGTAGCCGTGGACCTGAAGCTCCCCGTGACCCCCCGACCACTCCACTGGATGCGGAAGACGACGAGGAGCAAGCCCGTGCCCTCCAGGTCCCTCCCCGTGCCCTAGAACCCAACTCCGGCGAGTCTCCGGCAGGATTCCGGCGGCCCCGCCATTAGAGCCCCTAAACCTAAGCTAACCCCCCACTAATCCTAACCCTGGGCCACTGACAGTGGGCCCAGGCCACTGACAGTGGGCCCAGGCCACTAACTAAACATTGTTAGTGTTAAACTAACAGGGGATTAAGCCCACAGAGACAGACAGGTGGGCCCCTGTTGTCAGACCCCCCCCCTTGCGTCATGCTGACCTCAGGCTGATGCAATAAATCTTTTCCAGGATTTAAAAGATTTAAAGAAATTCCAGAAATTACAGAAAATACCCCAAACTTTGGAAATTCATAATTAATTTATCCTAACTCCAAATATAGCAAATAATATATGAAAAATGATCAGTAGAAAATTATCTTTCCAAATATGCAACTTTCAACTATGTTGGAGTTGATTTTAAAATGGGACCAGTAGCATATGTCATTTGGTTTATTTGAATTTAATTCAAATTCAAATCAAATGCTTTGGCAACTTGGACCATGGAATTATACTACATTTCAACCACACTTCAGAGGCATATCATACACATTTACAAAAGGTTCAAAATGATCAAACAATGTCACATGTAACTTGATCAAGTTTGAATTCAAATTGGAGTTTGAATTTGCAATTCAATTTGCAATATACTCCTTTTAAATGGAATGCTCAACACATCAGTACCTTGAACATCACCATTGCAATATTATTCATGTGATTGTGCATTGTACATTATATTGATCCTATGATTGTCATGTTGCTGATAGAAGTGGATCCGGAGCTCGAGATCACCCCCTTCGTTGAAGACTCCGTTATCGAAACCTCGTCAGCAAGGCAAGCAAACCCCATTGATCATGTCTATAAAATCCTACTTCCCTCTCAGTCTCGCTTATGCATGTTTAGGAGATCATCGAGACACGTTCTTTCGCATATTTGAACCCATTCCGATGCATGACCTATCATTTTGCCACCGTATTAAGCAAACCACAATCCTAGCAGATTTAGGAGTTGGTTGATGAGCATGTGGCCCCTACAACTGTTACTGCTTTTGCTGCTTAGTGGTACAATGAGGATGTTTTGATTGTGAGTCGGGATGGAATGAACACAGTGGTGTTGATGAAAGTGAAACGTGTTGGTGAATCCACCCTAAACAAAGGTGAACGATGAGAGGCTGTGTAGGAGTACACAGTGGGTTGTCTCGTTGAACACTGCCCTAGGCCCCGAGTTCCTGTTTTGTGATCCAAGACAAAGAGTATGACCACATGTAGGGTTTTATGGGAGCCCCGTTTGGCCTCTTTACGTACCCGATCCAGTCTAGGAGTCACACTAGATTTGGGATTTCCATTTGATTTATGTATAGATATGTGGGTGGACCTGTGAGACAGTGAAACCATCTGTCAAAGGTGGCGTCTCGGTCCTTCACATTATCTGAGTCCGTTTCGTGGAACCGGCCGGACTCTCGAGCGGTGACAAACTCAGGTAGTCGGCTCCTGGATTAGAGAAGGTGATGTGAGGGTAGTGCCTTGGTTTCATCCACGTCCGACACCCGCTTGAAGGGTGACAAGAATGAGGCGATAAGCGATGACACGCGTGTGAAGATGTACACCCCTGCAGGGTTAATGAACTATTCGAATAGCCGTGTCCGCGGTTATGGACTACTTGGAAACCTCTACTTGATCATAGACAACTTGAATGGATACTTATAAAACTCGCAAGATAAGCGTGAGTGCTATGGTGTGCTTCTCGTGGGGAAGTCGAGGAAGTAACCATAGTGGTGTAATTGGTTGAAGAGATGTAGTGTACTCGTGTACGCTTCTTACCTCAATTCTGGTACTCGTAGTTCAGGACTAGCCAAGTCAAAGCTGGCACTTCTACAAGTGAAACCCCACCTCCCTTTACCTTGATACATATGTATGAGTAGTATAGCTCCTATGTAAGTCTTGCTGAGTACGATTTGTACTCACGTTTTCTTAATCTATGTTTTAGATGAACCCACCGACCCTGATGGTGATTTTTACTCGAAGCTTGAAGAATGAAGACTCAGACCAAGACCAAGCTAGTGTAGTCCCAGTCAGACGACTGGTTCCCTCGTGGAGGGCTTGTTTTTAGATAAGGCTTCTCTAAGCCATTTGTTAAACTTGTCTGTACTCAGACCTACTTGCTTCCGCTTGTTTGTTGTAATGTTGGATCACATGCTTGTGATCTCGTGTGCACTCTGTAAGAGTTATTAATAAAGATATATACTTTGTAGAGAATTGCAATGATACCTGCTGTTCATACAAGGCATGTGTGCTGCGTGTATGTTTATAACATGCATGTCTTAGTATGGGTTTTCGAGACCTTAGTTGTGATCTGGCTGGCGGTCTTTTATACACCAAGTGGCCCTTAGATGTGCGCAGCTTGGGGCATCGCGATGCGATTGTTCGAGACTCTGTCTCGTGCACACTTTGATGTATGATCGAGCCCGCCCTAGACCCCGACTAAGTGATCGGGCTGGAGTAAGTCTATGTAAGGGTTATAATACAATCGATAGTATGGTTGAGGCGACTTGTCTATGAGTATGGGAGTCCACCACCCATATCATTTAGACTTGTGTGCGGATGATGAGGACCCATTTCAGTTGATCATCCAGCCTGGATGGGACGCCCCTCACGTTCGATGCTTTCCGAGCACGTTCTGTGCTTGGCCTTGTCTTCTTAGAGAAGTGGGTACGGTTCTCGGCTCTTCATATGATTGTGTTGTAGCGAGGCTTGCATACGCTAACCCCGGGTCCCGACAGACTTGGTATCAGAGCAGGACTGACTGTAGGATTATCAGCCTTGGCCGAAGTCGAGTCTAGCATTCTATAGTTATATAGTTACTCTGGGTATATAAGGGAACAACGTAAGGCTTCTTTTTCTCCTTACCCTCATCGATCTGAGTTCTGGGTCACCCTTATCTTTTCTACGGGATGATAGGACTAGGCTCATCTATGTCTTACTAGAACATCTCGCTGAGTGCTTCCTTTTAGCCGTAGGATTATTGTGGTCGTCCAGAGTCTTCATGTTTTGAGTTCCTTGAGGAAGTTTTGTCCAATCTCCTCGAGGTTGTCTTGTTTTCCATCCCGGTGTAGCCGTTATGCTGCCGGATTTATCCCGTGTTTCTGTGGATCATTGTCTTCGCATTTCAATCTTTTCCGTCTTCATCATGTCTTGTTATCCTTGAATCCATCATTCAACCTGTTCTGATTGTTGATTTTTATCACTTAGGATGTCAGGTGGAACTCGTAGTGCTGTTCGTCGGAATCGAGACCGTGTTCGGAATCGGAATGATGATGAACCTCTACCACCGCCTTCTGCGGCGGAAATCATGATGGAAGCTGAGAAGAATCAACGTGACCAAACACGTCTTCTGGAGCTCATCGAGAAGAATACCTCACGTCATCGCAATGTGGTTGTGAGCATTCAGGACTTCATCCTCCTCAAGCCACCGGTATTCCGATGTTCTTCTGAGCCCCTTGAAGCTGATGATTGGCTCCGTTCCATCGAGCGTAAGCTTGACACTGCACATGTTGCTCCTGATGACCGAGTTGTTTTTGCGGTATACTTCTTGGAAGGTGCTGCTCTTCAATGGTGGGAGAACTATGTTGCTATGCAGCCAGATAGTCATGTAGTGACTTGGCAGGAGTTCTGTGTTGCCTTTCGAGGGTACCACATTCTGGATGAGTTGATGGAGCGCAAGAAGGAAGAGTTCTGCAGTTTGACTCAAGGAAAGATGTCCATCCATGAGTATGTGAGAGAGTTCAACCGTCTTGCTCGGTATGCCCAAGATGAGATCACCACCGATGCCAGAAAGCAGGCAAGGTTCCGTAAGGGACTTAGCCCTATCCTCCGCCATGATCTCAACCTCATCGAATTTGCCACCTTTGAGGATTTAGTCAACAGATCCTTCAGAGCTGAGCACGGCAATGAAGTGTTCGAAGAGTCTCGCAAGCATGCTCTTGAGCTTGCCCCTTCTTCTAGTTCAGCCCCTCAGAAACGCAGAATTTGGATTCCAAACCGTGTCATACCTCAAAACCTTCTTCACAGACCACCACCAAATTTATGCCATCCACCTCAACACATTGTTCCTCCTAGGAATGATGGTGTGCAATCAAGTAATACTGCTCCCAGCAATTCAGGCAGGGTATGTTTGACGTGTGGCCTGACAGGCCATTACTTCCGACAGTGCCCTACAGTGTTGGTGGCACCAAGTCGACCTAGTCACAAGCCTACAAAGAAATCCACCACCAAGACCATCCCAGCAAAGCTTTCAGTCACGAGTAGTGGTTGTGTGAACCAAATCTCAGTTGAGAAAACCACTGCTGCTTCTGATGTCATTCTTGGCACACTCCCAGTCAATCATGTTCCCGCCTCCATTCTTTTCGATCCAGGAGCTTCTCATTCATTCATGTCGGAGAGTTATGCACTTCGTCATGAGTTCCCCTTTGAAGAAATGTTTTCTCCAATGATCATTCAAACTCCTGGTTCAAAGTGGCAAACTAATAGAGTAAGCCATGGCAATCAAATTGAAATTGAGGGTTTAGTATTCCTTGCTTCTCTTATAGCCCTCAAGTCTTCGGACATTGATGTCATCCTAGGAATGGATTGGTTATCAAGGCAGAATGCTTTCCTTGATTGTAAAGCCAAATCAGTCAAACTCACCTATCCTTCAGGACAGATCATTGACTACACATCACCCAGCTCTAAAAACCAGATGCATACTTTGAATGTGCTTCCACTTCTAGACCTTGAAGATGTTCCGGTGGTTCGTGACTTCCCGGATTTCTTTCCTGAAGAGCTGCCGGGAATGCCACCCGACAGGTGTGTAGAATTCATAGTGGATCTTATACCAGGCAACGCCCCAATCTCGAGACGCCCATATAGAATGGCCCCACATGAGTTAGCTGAGCTAAAAACCCAACTTGATGCTTCGTTGGCAAAAGGCTTCATCCTCCCTAGCTCATCGCCATGGGGTTGCCCTGTTCTGTTCGTAACGAAGAAAGATGGAACAGAAAGGATGTGCGTAGACTATCGCCCGCTAAATTTAGCGACGATAAAGAACAAGTACCCACTGCCCAGGATCAATGATCTTTATGATCAACTTGCAGGATCCTCTGTCTTCTCCAAGATGGATTTGAGATTAGGTTACCATCAAATCAAAATCCGAAACGAGGACATTCCAAAAACGGTTTTCACTACTCGATATGGTCTTTACGAGTACACCGTCATGTCCTTTGGTTTAACCAATGCCCCCGCCACTTTCTCGCGCTTAATGAATTCGATCTTCATGGAGTACTTAGATAAATTTGTTGTGGTTTATCTTGATGACATTCTCATCTACTCGAAGAACGAAGAAGAGCACGCAGAACATCTTAGGTTGGTATTGATGAAACTTAGAGAGCACCGCCTTTATGCCAAGTTCTCCAAGTGTGAATTTTGGCTACATGAAGTGACCTACTTAGGCCATGTGATTTCTGCGAAAGGTGTTGCAGTCAATCCCGAGAGAGTTCAGGCCGTCCTTGACTGGACTCCACCTGAATCGGTTAAGCAAGTTAGGAGTTTTCTTGGCTTAGCAAGCTATTGCCGCCGCTTCGTTGAGAACTTTTCTAAAGTTGCAAAGCCTCTTACTGAACTCCTCAAGAAAGATAAGAAATTCCAATGGACCACCAAGTGCGAGGAAAGCTTTCAAGAGCTAAAAAGAAGATTGACTTCTACACCCGTACTTGCACCTCCAGACACAAAAAGGGATTTCGAGATCTATTGTGATGCTTCACGGCAAGGGTTAGGATGCATACTTATGCAAGATCGACATGTGGTAGCTTATGCTTCACGCCAGTTGCGGCCACATGAAGAGAACTATCCTACCCATTATCTTGAACTCGCTGCCGTAGTTCATGCCCTGAAGACTTGGCGACATTACCTCCTTGGTAATCGTTGTGAGATATATTCCGATCACCAAAGCCTCAAATACATATTCACCCAGCCAGATCTTAATCTCAGGCAAAGACGCTGGATAGAGTTGATAAAAGATTATGAATTAGGAATTTCTTACACCCCAGGCAAAGCCAATGTCATGATTGATGCACTAAGTCGTAAGTCGTATTGTAACAACCTCATGTTACAACAGTATCAACCACTTCTTCATGAGGAATTTCGAAAGCTCAATCTCGAGATTGTTCCTCGTGGATCTCTTTTCAACTTGGTGGTGAAACCAACCCTTGAGGATCAAATCATAGCCGACCAGAAACAAGATAGTAGTATTCAAGAGATCAAGCAGAACATTGTTAGCGGAGTTGCTAAATGTTTCTCTGCAAATGATCAAGGAACGATATTCTTTGAAAATCGTTTAGTAGTTCCTAAAAATGAAGACCTAAAGCAGCTGATCCTTAGGGAAGCTCATGACACTCCCCTCTCAATTCATCCCGGTAGCACAAAAATGTACCGAGATCTACGCCAGAGATTTTGGTGGACCCGGATGAAGAGAGACATTGCACAATTTGTTGCCGAATGTGATGTTTGTCGTCGCATTAAGGCAGAACACCAAAGACCTGCTGGTACTCTTCAACCATTGTCTATTCCCGAGTGGAAATGGGATAAGGTCGGTATGGACTTCATCACCGGCTTTCCAAAAACCCAGAAAGGAAATGATGCCATCTTCGTTGTCATTGATCGACTTTCCAAAGTTACTCACTTCCTTCCTGTTCGCGAGTCTATAACTGCTAGCTAGTTAGCGGACTTGTATGTCTCTAGAATTTTGTCTCTTCACGGTGTTCCTTTGGTGATCAATTCTGATCGTGGTAGCCTTTTCACCTCTAGATTTTGGGAAAGTTTTCAAAATGCTATGGGAACTCATCTATCCTTTAGTACAGCTTTCCACCCTCAATCTAGCGGTCAAGTTGAAAGGGTTAATCAAATCTTGGAAGACATGCTCAGAGCTTGTGTTATCTCTTTCGGAAAGAATTGGGAGAAATCTCTTCCATTCACCGAATTTGCTTATAACAATAGCTATCAATCTAGTCTGAACATGGCTCCCTTTGAATTCCTCTATGGACGACGATGTCGAACACCCTTAAACTGGTAAGAAACCGGTGAAAGACAACTCTTTGGACCGGATATGATCAAGGAAGCAGAAGAACAAGTTCGCATTGTTCGTGATCGTTTGAAAGCCGCTCAGTCTCGTCAAAAGAGCTACTATGATCGTCATCATAGAGAGGAGAGCTACAATATTGATGAGAAGGCTTATCTCCGGGTTACTCCTCTGAAGGGAACCCAAAGATTCGGTATCAAAGGCAAGTTGGCCCCACGTTACATCGGACCTTTCCGCATTCTCGCTAAACATGGAGAAGTTGCCTACCAACTTGAACTACCTCCGCACCTTTCCCGAGTACATGATGTATTCCATGTGTCACAACTCAGGCGTTGCTTCAAGGACCCCATCCGCGAAGTCGACCATGAAACGCTTGATCTCCAAGATGACCTTTCTTATCGAGAGTACCCTATTCGTATTCTTGATTCCGCAGAGCGTGTCACTCGTCGTCAGAAGATCAAGTTCCTCAAAGTGCAATGGTCACATCACTCCGAGAAAGAAGCAACGTGGGAAAGAGAAGACCACCTCCGTGCCAAGTACCCCACCTTCCTCCCGACGACTTCTGAATCTCGGGACGAGATTCTTTTGAGTTGGGGCGAGTTTTCAGAACCCCAAGTAGGGTAAGTGCTAGGGTTTGTTTGATCCCATTGCATCATGCAAAAATTCAAAAGAAATTCCAAAATGGGGAAGCAGAAAGCCCTGAGAAATTATTTGAAATGGCCAGATAAAAATCTTTTTCCAAAATTCATTTGAACATTTGGAAAATTCCTATAAATGGTGCTGATCATTTTAAAAGTGGTTTGGGTATTTTCCCATGCCCATGGAATATTCTAAAATTCAAAAGGTGCCCTGGAAATTAAATTTGACCCCTATTTGATTTGAAATTCAAATGTTTTGAATTTCCAAAATGCTCAAATTCCACAAGTGACTAGCTACTGGTCACCTAGGAATTATAAAATTAATTGGGCATTTAATAAAAATGCTTTGCTATTTTATTTCAAAGCAAAACATAAAGCAGAAAATAGAAAACAGAAAGAATAAAGAGAGGACCTTACCTGTTGCCCACAGGCGAGGCCCACCTCCTGTCGCCTCGGCCCAGCCCACCCGAAGCGTTGTCATCTTCTGGCGCTCCAAGCTGCTCGCTGGAGCTGGGAGCACGGCGACGCCGAGCCGCTTCTAGGCCTCCCCCTCCCTCTCTCTTGTGTCTCGCATCGCGCAGAAGCCCCCCCACACCCCAGCTCTCTCCCAGACCCCTCCTATCTCTCTCTCCGGCGGGTCCCCGTGAAGGACCGAGCACCCCGCAGAGCGCCGCCGCCGCCCAGTCGTGGCCAACGGCAGTCATACGCCGACCGAGCTTGTCCAGCCGCACCGCAGATGTCGTCTTCGTCTTCAAGCACAAGCAATCGAGCCCGAAGTCTCTAGAGACGCCGCCCCCTTCTCCAGTTCTCCGCCGGCCGCCGACGAGCTCGAGCTCAAATTCACCACGGTCAAGCACTCCGCAGCTCCGCACGTGTCCTCCATCCCACTCACGGTGAGCTGCTCGTCCGTTTGACCTATTCCCACCTCCTCCGGCGAGGTCCGAGCCCAGCTGCCGTCGCTCGTCGACGTAGTCGCGCCCCAGAGCCCCTGTTTGAACCCCCGTTGGCACCACGCAATGCACGGCTTCGCGCTGAGCCCGGCAGTGCCCTCCAGAACCCTCCCCGTGGCCTCCTTCGCCATCGCCGTAGTGCTCCGTCTCCGGCCGCCACAGACGACGTCGTAGCCGTGGACCTAAAGCTCCCCGTGACCCCCCGACCACTCCACCGGATGCGGAAGACGACGAGGAGCAAGCCCGTGCCCTCCAGGTCCCTCCCCGCGCCCTAGAACCCAACTCCGGCGAGTCTCCGGCAGGATTCCGGCGGCCCCGCCATTAGAGCCCCTAAACCTAAGCTAACCCCCCACTAATCCTAACCCTGGGCCACTGACAGTGGGCCCAGGCCACTAACTAAACACTGTTAGTGTTAAACTAACAGGGGATTAACCCCACAGAGACAGACAGGTGGGCCCCTGTTGTCAGCCCCCCCCTTGCGTCATGCTGACCTCAGGCTGATGCAATAAATCTTTTCCAGGATTTAAAAGATTTAAAGAAATTCAAGAAATCACAGAAAATACCCCAAACTTTGGAAATTCATAATTAATTCATCCTAACTCCAAATATAGCAAATAATATATGAAAAATGATCAGGAGAAAATTATCTTTCCAAATATGCAACTTTCAACTATGTTGGAGTTGATTTTAAAATGGGACCAGTAGCATATGTCATTTGGTTTATTTGAATTTAATTCAAATTCAAATCAAATGCTTTGGCAACTTGGACCATGGAATTATACTACATTTCAACCACACTTCAGAGGCATATCATACACATTTCCAAAAGGTTCAAAATGATCAAACAATGTCACATGTAACTTAATCAAGTTTGAATTCAAATTGGAGTTTGAATTTGCAATTCAATTTGCAATATACTCCTTTTAAATGGAATGCTCAACACATCAGTACCTTGAACATCACCATTGCAATATTATTCATGTGATTGTGCATTGTACATTATATTGATCCTATGATTGTCATGTTGCTGATAGAAGTGGATCCGGAGCTCGAGATCACCCCCTTCGTTGAAGACTCCGTTATCGAAACCTCGTCAGCAAGGCAAGCAAACCCCATTGATCATGTCTATAAAATCCTACTTCCCTCTCAGTCTCGCTTATGCATGTTTAGGAGATCATCGAGACACGTTCTTTCGCATAGTTGAACCCATTCCGATGCATGACCTATCATTTTGCCACCGTATTAAGCAAACCACAATCCTAGCAGATTTAGGAGTTGGTTGATGAGCATGTGGACCCTACAACTGTTACTGCTTTTACTGCTTAGTGGTACAATGAGGATGTTTTGATTGTGAGTCGGGATGGAATGAACACAGTGGTGTTGATGAAAGTGAAACGTGTTGGTGAATTGTAACAGCCCATATTTCACAAAAATTAAATTTTTTGTTTTCGGTGTGAATTGATTGATTGTCTGATTTGTTTGCGGTGTTTGCATCCCCGATTTATCGATCGGTGATTATTTCTCCCCCTAATTCTCGTATCGGACGGAGACCGACCCTTGCCACCCTGACACTCGACCTTACGACACCGGGTTTCGCCCGATCACCGTCGCGAAAACCGCACGAGACCAGCCGCAGCCAACGGAACGAAAAACCCCGTTTAATAATTAAACGGGATATTTTTATGGGGCACCGAGAAATGTTGTCGGAATGTCACCGCAGTGAGGTACGATCGAAGAGTTCGACGCGTTGAGCGCGTGGTTCGAGATTTCGTCGGAATCGGAGTCCGTACGGAGTCTCGGCGGTCACGAACGCGATCACCGGACACGCGAGAGGGGTACCGAGGGCGTTTGCGTCAACAGACCAGCCAACCCTGCCTATATAAAGACCACCAGCCTCCCACACCAATTAGGGTTTCCCTAAGCAATTTTTGCAGCCACACCCCCACAAAATCCCCCAAATTAGCCCCAAAACCCCAGATCCCGAAACCCTAACACCCCAAGCAACCACAGCCATCGATCTGGCCGATCTGCGGCTCAGATCGCGCCCCCAACTCCACCAACCGCCCCAGCCAGATCCGGGCCCCGCAGGGCCCGCCGCCAGCCCGCTCGGGCCCGATCTGGGCCGAGCCCCTCCTCCCGCAGATCTCCCTCGCCGCCTCGGAGCTCCTCCCGCCGGCGAGCAGCCCGGCCACTCCGGCGAGCCGTGCGCCAGCCGGCGCCCCTCCTCCTCTGCCGCAGCTCCATCTCTCCCCGCGCTCACCTCCCGCCTCCTCCTCCCTGCAGGAACTGGCCGCGCCAGGAGCCGCCATGGCCGCTGCGCCATTGGAGGCCGGAGGCCGAGCTCGCCTCGAGCCGCCAGGCGCCGCCTCCCGCCGGATCGGCCTCCTCCCGCGCACCCCCTCCGGCCCCCTCGCCTACCCCCACCGCCTGCCTCCTCGCCTCGCCGGCGTCGAGCCGGCAACGGCAGCAGCCGCCGCGCCGCCGCGTTCTGCCGTCGGGGACGAGGGCGAGCGTGCCCGCTCGCTGCGCCCAGGTGGGCCACGCCCCGGCCCACTGCCTCGTGGCCTGCCAGGCCACGGCCCAGTCCAGGCCACCGCAGCCAGCCCCAGCGGCCACTTGGGCCGAGCCCAACAGGGGTGAGGCCCTCCTTTTTTTTTATGTATTAGCTCAGCTACTGTTTTTTTTACTAAGTCTGGAAAATATTGCTTGCTGATTCATTTTTGCGACGTTGTTTCCCGTTAAACCGTAGCTCGGATCGCGTTGCGCCCAAAAGACGAATTGCTTAGAATTGCGTGTACTTTAATCTGTCTTTTGTGAGTTAATTGTTTTGAGGTTGTTTAGATATAGTTTTTGCTGTTCAAAGTGGGCATCAGGCCGTTAAACTGCTACTTTTCCTGTTATTGAGCTGCTGTTATTATTTTGTTGCAACTTTGCATGATGATTGTAAGAAATCCATGAGGCCTATTGCTTTGATTCCTTTTGCGTTGCGTTAAGCAATGTTTCTACTTCAGTTTCATGCATTCACATGCCATATTTGCCTGCTGCATCATGTTTATATTTTGCTCCAAAGTAGCTATCCTGATGTTGTTGTGCTGCTATTGCTGAAACTGTTATTTTGTTGCAACTTCGGATGACGATTGCTTCGCAACCGTTCATCGGAATTGAGTGATTCCAATTGCATATTGTTAAGCATGATGTCTACTTTCATTCCATGTATTTCTATGTCATGTTACTGAACTTTTGCATATAGATTTACCCCTGTTTATATAGCATGTGTGCATAAATTGTTTTGCTTATATCTTTTTAACCGTAACTCCGTTTGGAGTGTGCCTTATATGTAACTTGATTAGTTTTTCGTGTTCTTTGTGTTTATGCTATTGTTTGCTGTTGTTAACCAACCTAAAATATTGTTTAGGGCAGAACAGTACCAAATCTTTTAATCATCGTGCGACACTTAGTGCTATGCCATGTTTAGGTTGTGCCTCACTTAAATTGTCTAGCATAGATAGTTTACTTTGTGCTTCGCCTCTTGTAATGTTTGTGTGCTATGCCATGCTTGCTTGAGTTGCCATGTTAATAACCGTTGTTTGGTCACTTGTAGCTAAATAACTTGAACCACCGTAAATGTGCGGTATCGTCGTGTGTGACGAGTGCCCCCACTTAAATTGTTAGTAACCGCTCTCGACGGTAGGTGCGATGTCTCGTGTTGCTTCTTGTTGATGCTTGCTCGTTGATTGTTTTCCAGTGTTTACTTCTTGTGTGCTCCCGCGGGTACCTCTCGGAGACGATGCGAGCGTGCGATCGACTACACCTTCGGAACCCGACTTATCAACAGGCAAGGACTTGCATTACTTATGATCCATTCTATTTCAACCAGCGGTTTGCATGCTAGTATAGGTTAGGCTCGATGTTTGATCCTACCACATGTTTACAGCCTCTTTTAAACCGATACAGCCATGTCCCTTCCCAGCAAACCTTGTACTGCTATGTTACTATTGCTTGTTGCTCAGCCCCTGCTTAGTATGCATGCTTAGGATGCTACGATGTTACCCTGTTACTCCTGGGTTTGGGATATCACATGATCATTATTATATTATTGTTGATGATATGATTATTATTATAATGTTGACTATATTCGACGAAGGATGGAAGGTCTAGGCTATCCCGCCCCGATGCTTTGTTCCATTCGAGTCACCTAGGATCCGAGTTCCGGGTATTGGTTTTAAGACTGAGCGTGCCTAACCGCGTGTGGGATTTTATGGGGTCCCCTCTTCTTACCTATCTAGCTTCAAACATTTCTAGTGGTGGCCCAAGCTGATTTACCATTTGAAACCGTGTGTGTGTCTGTTGGGTCGCTCCTGGCAGATATTGTTTTAAAACAACTTGGGCCAGCGGAGACATGGTTTCTTTGTTGGTCCACCCCAGGGAGCTAGGGGGTTGTCCACATATGTTTGGGCAACCTATCCGACCTCATCCAGACGGTAGAGGCCGATTCGAGAGCGCGGCCGGCTTTTGAGTTGGATGTCGACTCACCGGGGGCCACCCGGATTTGTTCGTTGTTAGCTAGAGGGACTTGTCGTTTCGGATCTCTTGGAACTAAATCATAAAATGGTTGCCTATAATGGGTAGCAACTGAGAGTGATGGACGTGCGTGCGGAGCCTCGTAATGGGCAGTTGGTACACCCCTGCAGGGTTAAATCTTTTCGAGAAGCCGTGTCCACGGTTATGGACGACTTGAGACCTACTCCTTGTTCATAGATAACAACAACTGAGATATCTTATTATAACTTGATCAACGTGTGTGTGCCTTAACTGCTTCTTCTTCGTCGGGATGCGAAGAGGAGGACAAGGATAGGATAGGTGTTATGTTTGCGTATGTAGGTGGATAGCAAGACTTGTTGGAGGCGATTCCTCATCGAATGCTTGGCTTCTTATCTTACTCTCTAGATCGTTAGCCACTTTATATATGCTAGTGCGGCAGCAACCTCACCACTTACCCCTTCCTTACCGTAAACTACTAGTTGTCCTAGAATGACGAGTGATGGAGTCCTTGCTGGGTCAGATGACCACTACAGTTGGATGCTGAGTACCTCTGTACTCATGATACTACCCCAAACTCTTTTCAGGGTTCGTGATCGACAACAGGTATGGTGATCGACGTTTCACGTGGAGACTCGACGACGACTAGTTAGGCGGATCCCGGCAGACGGCCTGGACCCGTGTGGTTATGGGATCGATGCTTTTCTCTTTGCCAGTAGGCATTTGATTGTAGTCTGTACTCAGACATGTATCTTCCGCTGTTGTATTATATTTGAGGCAGTTGTATGCCGATTGTATGAGATGTTGTATCCTTGTATCTGTAATGTTGTGATATCATGTTGGAAATCCGGGGCATATGGCTTTGTCATATGTCGCGGTGGGACCGATATGTGCTTCGTCCTCGGGTTCGGGCGGAAACGTCCGAATCTGAAACAGTACCGCATATCGGGCCTTACATGAATCCACCCTAAACAAAGGTGAACGATGAGAGGCTGTGTAGGAGTACACAGTGGGTTGTCTCGTTGAACACTGCCCTAGGCCCCGAGTTCCTGTTTTGTGATCCAAGACAAAGAGTATGACCACATGTAGGGTTTTATGGGAGCCCCGTTTGGCCTCTTTACGTACCTGATCCAGTCCAGGAGTCACACTAGATTCGGGCTTTCCATTTGATTTATGTATAGATATGTGGGTGGACCTGTGAGACAGTGAAACCATCTGTCAAAGGTGGCGTCTCAGTCCTTCACATTATCTGAGTCCGTTTCGTGGAACCGGCCGGACTCTCGAGTGGTGAAAAACTCAGGTAGTCGGCTCCTGGATTAGAGAAGGTGATGTGAGGGTAGTGCCTTGGTTTCATCCACGTCCGACACCCGCTTGAAGGGTGACAAGAATGAGGCGATAAGCGATGACACGCGTGTGAAGATGTACACCCCTGCAGGGTTAATGAACTATTCGAATAGCCGTGTCCGCGGTTATGGACTACTTGGAAACCTCTACTTGATCATAGACAAATTGAATGGATACTTATAAAACTCGCAAGATAAGCGTGAGTGCTATTGTGTGCTTCTCGTGGCGAAGTCGAGGAAGTAACCATAGTGGTTTAATTGGTTGAAGAGATGTAGTGGACTCGTGTACGCTTCTTACCTCAAGTCTGGTACTCGTAGTTCAGGACTAGCCAAGTCAAAGCTGGCACTTCTGCAAGTGAAACCCCACCTCCCTTTACCTTGATACATATGCATGAGTAGTATAGCTCCTATGTAAGTCTTGATGAGTACGATTTTGTACTCACGTTTGCTTAATCTATGTTTTAGATGAACCCACCGACCCTGATGGTGATTTTTACTCGAAGCTTGAAGAATGAAGCCTCAGACCAAGACCAAGCTAGTGTAGTCCCAGTCAGACGACTGGTTCCCTCGTGGAGGGCTTGTTTTTAGATAAGGCTTCTCTAAGCCATTTGCTTAACTTGTTTGTACTCAGACCTACTTACTTCCGCTTGTTTGTTGTAATGTTTGATCACATGCTTGTGATCTCTGTGTGCACTCTGTAAGAGTTATTAATAAAGATATATACTTTGTAGAGAATTGCTATGATACCTGCTGTTCATACAAGGCATGTGTGCTGCGTGTATGTTTATAACATGCATGTCTTAGTATGGGTTTTCGAGACCTTAGTTGTGATCTGGCTGGCGGTCTTTTATACACCAAGTGGCCCATAGATGTGCGCAGCTTGGGGCATCGCGATGCGATTGTTCGAGACTCTGTCTCGTGCACACTTTGATGTATGATCGAGCCCGCCCTAGACCCCGACTAAGTGATCGGGCTGGAGTAAGTCTATGTAAGGGTTATAATACAATCGATAGTATGGTTGAGGCGACTTGTCTATGAGTATGGGAGTCCACCACCCATATCATTTATACTTGTGTGCGGACGATGAGGACCCATTTCAGTTGATCATCCGGCCTAGATGGGACGCCCCTCACGTTCGATGCTTTCCGAGAACGTTCTGTGCTTGGCCTTGTCTTCTTAGACAAGTGGGTACGGTTCTCGGCTCTCCATATGATTGTGTTGTAGCGAGGCTTGCATACGCTAACCCCGGGTCCCGACACACGGCCACTGCTTCTCCACGGCCCAGGCGCACTGCCTCCCTCTCTTCTCTGAACCCTGCGCGACACTGAAGAAAAAGAGCTCCTTGCTCTGAACCCGCCACGGATCCAAGTTCCGGCGAGGCTCCCGTGGTGCTCCGGTCGGAATCCGGCGAGCCCTGCTGCGGGAACCCAAGAGGGGACATCCAGGTACACCTGCGTGCACTTCAAAGCCCCCAGATCTCTCTCTGCTCGACGCCATCGACGAAAGTTCAGAGGGGCGGCGACTGCTCCTTTGGATTCAGAGATACAGCGCATCCGGCGAGATTCCGGCGAGCCTAGCGTTGAACTCCGGCCGAACTAGGCTACGCTACGGAGCACAAACGCGAGGGGGATCTACCCTCTACCAATCTACGCACTGGACCCGAACCCTAGCTTCAAGACGACGAGGCTAGGTTGCTCTGAACTTCACGGCGGCGGCATGGAACAACACTGCAGTTCAGAGGCGGAAGAGGCAGTGCTCAGGCAGGCGGCAAAGGCTCCCCTTTGGGGCCATAGGCGCGGCCAGAGCGTGCCTGGGACATGCACACATGCACTCCGGACACGCCACGGGCACGGCGAGCACGGAGGCGCACCGGCGACGACGCAGCGCGGAACAGGGGCTCCACGCACGGCGCGAGTGAACTAGCCTACACGTGGGAGGAAAAGAGGGGTCGCACGGTGATCACCTTTGTGTTGCCGATGACAAGCGGAAGCAGCGCAGCCGAGGCGGGAACTGACCGTCGTCGGAGCCGAAGACGTCCACGGCGGGGTCGACGGCGAGGCGACGTCCCTGGGCACCTAGCTTGCAGTTGCGGGAGGAAAAACGAGCGCATCAGGGCGGAGACGAAGAAGGCCCTCACGGCTTGAAGAATTGCTCAACGGCGGCGGCGGAATTTGGATTCTCACCGGAGACGGGGGTGGAACAGGGGAGCTCCCCGGCGAGCCTACAGGCGGCGGCGGCTCGAAAACGGGGGAGAAATGGAACCCTAGGCCGCAGGGGGCTCTTATAGGGGGCGTCGACGCGATGTGACGGTCGGAGACGGGGACAGCGACAGGTCCCCCTCTCGGCGTCCGTGCCGGCGGCCTAACGGAGCAGGGAGTCGTGCTCCTCCGTTATGATCTACACCGTAGATCAGATCCGACGGTGGAGCGGCTCTCCGTACCGTTTCGACAGGCTGGCCCGCGAGGCAAGGGAGGCCCAGGTGGGCTGGACTGGCTGTTTGAGAAGAAAAGAACCAGCCAGCCTTTGCAAAAAAAAGAATTCCAGCCAGGAAGAAAAAAGAAAAGACAGAGAAGAAAAAAAAGGAAATAAAATATATAGAAAATATATTTCATAACCTTTGGGTCCTGTTGATCACCCAAAATTGATTTGATCAATTTTGCATGCAGAGAAAATTCACCCGAAGTAAAACAGCTCCAATTTCTATTTAAAATTAAATAGAAAAGGCCTTTGGGGAGTTTTTGAGAAGAAAACAGAAGGTTCAAACTTCCATGAACTTGAAATTCTTAAACCTTGCATTTTTCTAGATTAAACAAAATTGGTTTGACCAATTTTGGCAACAACAAAAATGTGGCCCCTTTTTGAATTCAAATTCACCTTGAACTAGGGCTACTGTTTTTGAATGTTGTAAAAGGACTTTGAAAAGTTGAAAATCATGGCCAAGACCTTTGAAATGGCTATGCCAAACATGAGGTTGAGAAAAGATGCCATGTGAGCAGAACAATTCCAACAATAATTCAAATGCACCACATGGGTCACCCCTGATCACAAAGCATTTTGACTCCAATCCCAATGCAACTCAAGATCATCACATGAAACCTCAATAACATCCACCATGACAAGTTACAAGTCCAACAGAGGAAGTAAAATTACATGGTGTTGCTAGCTTATTACATGTGGGGTGTCACACTATTAACTCAGTGCACCCCAGTGCTAGTTCCTGTTTTCTGCTGTTTTTCTATTTCAGGTTTCCCCCTTATTAAAAGTACCAGAAAAATTCCGAGAAAAATATAGGAAAAATCAGCGTACCGGAAGCTTCGAGAAAATCCCGAGAGGTGCCAGAGGGGAGCTAGGGGGCCCAGACGGCCAGGGGGCGCTTGGAGCCCCTGGCCCACCTCTGGCTGCCCCCTTTCGCCTATTTATTCCCCGTGACGAGAAACCCTCGGGGACGGAACCCTTTTTCGCGATCTCTCCTCTGTTCCGCCGCCGCCGCGCTTCCAAGATCGGGAGCACAAGAAGACCTCTTCCCGAAACCCTGCCGGATGGAGGAATCACCTCCGGGAGCTTCTCCACCACCATGGATGCTTCCCGGATGAACCGTGAGTAGTCCATCTTGGACCATGGGTCCATGATCATTAGCTACTTGATGTTCTCCTCCCCTCTTTGTTCTTCATGGATTAGACCTCGTGAGCTGCCCTACATGATCGAGGCACATATGTAATCTTTCTGCTTTTGCTATGTTGAGTTTGCTGGGATCTGATGGATTATGAGATTATGTTCAGATTGTGTTTGAGTTATATATTTGATTCTCTTCTCTTATATTTATGTTCTTGAGGAACTCTTGCATGTTCTCCGTTGCTGTTTATTGCTTTGGCCAAGTAGTAGGTAGTGACTCCAAGAGGGAGCGTTATGCATGATTGTGGGTTCATGCCCCCCGATGACTAGCTTGAGTGACAGAAACATGAGTCTAGGGGATGTGCTGTTGCCACAAGGGTGAAAATAACGGTGCTTGTACTTGCGGGTGCAAGGATTGTTTACTTTACGCAAAGTTCTTTAAAGCAGTTGTCCGTTGCTTTGAGTTTACACTTAGGGTGGGATTTGCAACTTAATACCAGCGAGATGTTCTGGATAGATATCTCAAGGTGGATGATTAGTGGTTAGATGTAGATGGATTTCGGTCTACTTTTCTTGGAGTACCGCCCGTGCTTTTGAGCTTCTTCCTTTCTGTTTTGCATAATAAGCATTGGTTTGCGCACATAATCCTGTCAATTGCCCATCTGTAATTTGTTTACCTCGCATGGCTATTTTATCGTCTTTTGGGAGAGAGACATCACTAGTGAACATCATGAGATCCCGGTCCATACTTCCACCAATGTTTACACTATCAATTTACTTTCAGTATTTACTTCTCAGTTGCTATCACTATTATTATTATCCCGTGCGTTTTATCCTTCGTAAACGACAAGGCCGGAGGAATTGAAAACTCCTTTGTACCCGTTGGGAAGCGAAGCTATTTGTGTGTGTGCAGGTCCAGGTGAAGTAAGCAACCTTAGGTTGTAAACGGCACCATTGTTCACTTCACCACCTACTTTTATCTGTTGGAGTCCTTCTGGACGATACTCAACCTTAGCATTTTTGCTAAGGGAAATTTGCCGCTATCTACATCTCACCTTCCACTTGGGGTAACAAACGAGGGAAAGAAGTTATCTCGTGTATCAAGCAAATTTCTGGCGCCGTTGCCGGGGACTCCACTCTTCAAAATAGAGAGTTTCACACTATCTTTTATCTTTGCTTGTTAGTCTTGTTAGTTTACCTTTCAGTTTTTATCTTTTGTGTCCTTTATCAAAAATCCAAAAAATATATATTATGTCTAGTTCCTTACTTGACGATCAATTTCTGACTTCTTTGAAACCATGTCTTATTGGCATGGAGGATTCACAGAGGATCAACAAAAGTGGTACAAGGAACACCGCTTGTCTCAAAAGGGGATACACTTATGGAAACAAATACACCAGTTGTATGACTATGCTAGAAACTTGTGCTCAATATATAATATATCTTTCTACAGGGATGAATCTTGTTGCTTTATGAGGCAAAAACACCTTTCTTTCCAATGTGAGTACAATGATGATGAAACCTTAGCTTGTTATGCTAACAGAAATTATGATTTTGATGATGTAGAGCAAATAGAAGAGTTTGTTGCTTATAAGGGTGCCTAAGAAATTACTTCTCTTCTTAAAAATATTGATGATTCCCCTTACAAATCTGAGAGTCTTGCTATACTTAACTATTGTTTGGAAAATTACGATGCAAATTATTATATTACTGATCATATTGAGAGAATCTCTCCCCCAAAGGAAGAGACTAATGTTTTGCAGGACTCTATGGAAGAAGAAATTATTGAACCTGAAAGCCCCTTGGATGAAAAGGAGGAGGAGAGTGACGAACAAAAGGAGGAAGAATGGAGCCGCCCATGTCTACCTTCTAATGAGAGTAACTCTTTGAATCTTACCTTATATGAGTGTTATGATCCTATGGATCCTTTTGAAATATCCATTTTTGATGAAGTTGATGCCTTCTATGCTTATGGCTGTGATGCCACTATGGTGATGCTTACGGAGATGAACTTGCTATAGTTCCTCATGTTAAGCATGAAATTTTTGCTATTGCGCCCACACTTTATTGTCCTATTATCTTTTTGAATCGTATTCCGGAGAACTTTGCTCTTATCAAGGCTCAATATGATGGGTTGCATTTATCTTATAATCCTAAAGACCGTGTTGAAAACTATACACTTGTGCTTGCAGTTCATTAACAACATGATTTATGTGATAGTTATATTATTGATGTTGTTCATGATACTACTGAAAATTATTTTGAGAGAGGGAAGTTTGGTTGTAGAAACTTCCATATTACTAAGACTCTTCTCTTTATGTTGAAAGTTTTGAAGATGTTCTTGTTCCACCTTCCTATGCTTGTCTCTTTGTGCTTCTTTGATTTATTTTCTTACAAGATTCCTAGGCATAGGAAGTGGGTTAGGCTTAAATGTGTTTCAAATTTGCTTCTTGATGCTCTCTTTTGCTAAAATTCCTATTCTCTGGTGAGAGCATCTTTTATAATCTTCAAGCCTAGCTAATGGCTTTAAAGAAGCGCTTTCGTGAGGCAGCCCGCAACGAATTTAGGATTTCCCTTTTGTTTTTATACTGTTTTTAGTGGTCTTGATGATTGTTACTACTGTAGCAACATCATTGTATCCTTACTTTTCAAGCTTTGTGCCATTTATAGCCTCATACGACAAGGGAAGTGAAAGTTGTGACATGTTGTCCAGAAAACAGATTCTGTCCTCGTGACTAGAAAAATCAGAGAAAATTCCCAGTTAACCTTTTTGAGCTGAATTTTTTACACAGAGTGCTCTATACAATTACGAAACTTTAGTATGTGCTGAGTTTTCTTATTTGAGTTGCAGAAGTACCCCTAAAAAATTCGTTTCTACCTGCTGGTCTGTTTTTCACAGATTCTGTCCTGTTTTGCCTTTTCTTCGTTTTGCAAACCTTAAGCTTGCTTTTTCTTTGGAAAAACTGTTGGAACTTTTGAGAAACAGTAGCTCTTCAAGGTTATCCTTATTTCCAGTAGAGAAAAAAATATTTTATTATGGGTACTAACCTCGCTAATTAGATTATGATGAGTTATGTATGAAGGGAGTTTTCAAGTGTGCGAGGGAAGATGATGAAAGAAGATTAAGAAGTGTCAAGCGTTCAAGCTTGGGGATGCCCCCATGCATCCCCAAGAAATATTCAAGGAGACTCAAGCGTCTAAGCTTGGGGATGCCCCCGTGCATCCCTTCTCCATTGACAATTATCAGTTCGTCTCTCCTTTCACTATATTTTTTTCACTTCATGCGTTATGTGCTATTCTTGGAGCGTCTCGCTCTTAGTTTTTGTTTTTAGTTGTCTTTAGCTTTGCTTTCTGTTCATAACAAGTTAGAACCCAACTTTCTTTGTGTGGAGCGAAACATGCTCCACTTCCAAAATTTAGAACACAACATAGGACTTTTTCCTGTTTATCTTTGTTGTGTTTGTTCTTTATCTTTCCATAGCTGCTGTCATGCTTTGCTCTTAGCTTTCATGTTTATCTTTTAAAAGAGATTTTTTTTAGTTTGTTGCTGGAACTCTCTTGAGTTTTCATGTTTATCTTGTTTAGAGAGTTTGCCTGTTGCACTGAGTTTTGTGTCTTGACTTGAAGTAGCTCATTGAGGTAGCTATTCTTTTTGTAGTAGTAACTTGCAAAAGTTTTGAGGTGTTGTCTTGAGTCATGTTTGTACTTTTGGTGTAAAGAGCTTTAGCCTATTAGTGATAGATGTCGGATTTTGGGAAATCCGTGTTTATTTAAAAAAAACCTACAAATTAGTTGAGAACTTTAGCTACTAGTTGGACCACTACTCTTCAGAGGGGTCGAATATTAGAGTACACTCACGTACCATGAGTCGAGGATGCGAAAGGATAACCAAACCCCCATACACTCCTCCTCGGGGTACTTGTCTCTTTGTGAACCTCCTTATTAGATTGAGAGTTACCTATAATAAGTGCATGAGTTCTTCGGACTAATGTGAGTATTCGAAAGTTGACACTTCCACCTTCCCATATTTTTCTAGCCTTCCCTGTGCCGTGCATTGCTTTCTTCTCACTCCGAGAGTTAGCGTCCACTTTCGCCGGTACATCCAAACCCTTGGCACGATACGCTCTGTCATCATAAGCCTCCTTATATCCTTCCTTAAACAGCCACCATACCTACCTATCAAGGCATTTCCATAGCCTTTCGGAGATACATTGCCATGCAACATCCATCTTCTCATGACTTGATCTTCATGTCATACATGCTACTTGCTTGATCGATGAGCCGCATGCTAGTTGGACCTTGCCCTAATCATTGCTACATGACGCGCTAGTATCATTGCATATCCTGCTACACTGGAAGAGGCATACATTTGCATACATCATGACAGATACATTTTCTTTATGATTTGAGTACTTTGTAAAGTGTGAAAGATCTTCTATACTTTTTGTAATATATAGAGTGTTGCCCCTAAAGTGAGGAAAAGATCCCAAAGAGGACAAATTTATAAGATTCCAAAGAGGACAAGTTTGAAGATCCCAAAGAGGACAAATTAAAAGATCCCAAAGAGGACAAATGAGAGTTAAATAGAAAGAGCCATTGAGGCCACCAAAAAAAACAAAAAAAAGAAGAAGAAAAAAGAAACAAAAAGAGAGAAGGGGGCACACTACTATTCTTTTTGAGAAGATCCACTCTCGTACTCCATCTTGTATCTTGTACTCCACACAGATTATCATTCATGCATATAACTATGTGGGGACCTTCACACTATAGAACTTGTTTTGTATATTCCAATGATGAGCCTCCTCAAATGAGCTCTAGGTCTTCTTGAGCAAGCAAGTTGGATGCACCCCCACTAGTTCCATTGGAGAGCTTACCTTAGCTCATATGTGCATCCGTTGCATGGCAACCCCTACTCCTCACATCATATCTATCATTTGGCTTTCCCTCGCCTATGATTGTCCTCATTGATGTGAGCCTTTCACACCTTTTTGTCTTCCTCCTCCACCTTATTCTCTCTTTGCCATCCTAAGTGTCAACTTTCTTGCTTACGCTCATCCATTGCATGAGTTCTCAAAATGTCGAAAAGGAGTGGATCATTTTTACTTGTACCTGGCTAGTGGTCTGGGGATGAGTCAAGATAAGATTCCAAAGAAGACCAAGTGTGACACTTTAGTAGATTGAGTTCTCAACAATAAAAATACTTTTTCTCGTATATCCCTATCCCCTTTCTTGCACGCAAACACCATTTGGAGACATTCGAGTCACGGACAGCGAGAGCTCTTGCACCTTTATGTTCTTATGTTGCTTATTTCAATGCTAGATATAGACTATTGCCTGTTATGACTTGAATTGAATTTCATGCTTTGATTGCTTTACTTACAAAGATCTTATATGGTTGTTAGCATGTCACCACAGAAATTATGCTTGTTATCATTTACCTACTCGAGGACGAGCAGGAATTAAGCTTGGGGATGTTGATACGTCCAAAACGTATCTATAATTTCTGCTTGTTGCATGCCTCTTTTGTGTGATATTGCTAGGATATTGATGAACTTCCATACACTTTTGATCATATTTGGACTAACCTATTAACTCAGTGCACCCCAGTGCCAGTTTCTGTTTTCTGCTGTTTTTCTATTTCAGGTTTCCCCCTTATTAAAAGTACTAGAAAAATTCCGGGAAAAATATAGGAAAAATCAGCATACCAGAAGCTTCGAGAAAAGCCCGAGAGGGGCCAGAGAGGAGCCAAGGGGGGCCCAGTCGGCCAGAGGGCGCGGCCAGGCCCCTGGCCGCGCCAGGGGGGCGCCTGGAGCCCTTGTCCCACCTATGGCTGCCCCCTTTCGCCTATTTATTCCCCATGACGAGAAACCCTCGGGGACGGAACCCTTTTTCGCGATCTCTC
Source organism: Bromus sterilis (assembly GCA_950022295.1). Taxonomy (NCBI): domain Eukaryota; kingdom Viridiplantae; phylum Streptophyta; class Magnoliopsida; order Poales; family Poaceae; genus Bromus; species Bromus sterilis. The sequence goes on from OX465597.1 coordinate 172,195,012, forward strand.
TTCTGTTCCGCCGCCGCCACGCTTCCAAAATCGGGAGCACCAGAAGACCTCTTCCCGGCACCCTGCCGGAGGGAGGAATCACCTCTGGGAGCTTCTCCACCACCATGGATGCTTCCCGGATGAACCGTGAGTAGTCCATCTTGGACCACGGGTCCATGCTCAGTAGCTACTGATGTTCTCCTCCCCTCTTTGTTCTTCATGGATTAGACCTCGTGAGCTTCCCTACATGATTGAGGCACATATGTAGTCTTTCTGATGTTGCTATGCTGAGTTTGCTGGGATCCGATGGATTATGAGATTATGTTCAGAAATTGAATGAGTTATATATTTGATTCTCTTCTTTTATATTTATGTTCTTGAGTAACTCTTGCATTTTCTCCGTTGCTGTTTATTGCTTTGGCCAAGTAGTAAGTAGTGACTCCAAGAGGGGGCGTTATGCATGATTGTGGGTTCAAGGATTGTTTACTTTACGCAAAGTTCTTTAACGCAAAGTTCTTTAACAGTGGTGGAAGTATGGACTGGGATCACATGATGTTCACTAGTGATGTCTCTCTCCCAAAAGACGATAAAATAGCCATGCGAGGTAAACAAATTACAGTTGGGCAATTGACAGGATTATGTGCGCAAACCAATGCTAATTATGCAAAACAGAAAGGAAGAGGCTCAAAAGCACGGGCGGTACTCCAAGACAAGTAGATCGAAATCCATCTGCATCTATCCACTAATCATCCACCTTGAGATATCTATCCAGAACATCTCGCTGGTATTAAGTTGCGAATCCCACGGACAACTGCATTAAAGAACTTTGCGTAAAGTAAACAATCCTTGAACCCACAATCATGCATAACGCTCCCTCTTGGAGTCACTACCTACTACTTGGCCAAAGCAATAAGCAGCAACGGAGGACATGCAAGAATTAATCAAGAACATAAATATAAAAGAAGAGAATCAAATATATAACTCAATCACAATCTGAACATAATCTCATAATCCATCGGATCCCAGGAAACTCAACATAGCAATAGCAGAAAGATTACATATGTGCCTCGATCATGTAGGGCACCTCACGAGGTCTAATCCATGAAGAACAAAGAGGGGAGGAGAACATCACATAGCTACTGATCATAGACCCATGGTCCAAGGTGAACTACTCACGGTTCATCCGGGAAGCATCCATGGTGGTGGAGAAGCTCCCAGAGGTGATTCCTCCCTCCGGCAGGGTGCCGGGAAGAGGTCTTCTGGTGCTCCCGATCTTGGAAGCGTGACGGCGGCGGAACAGAGGAGAGATCGGGAAAAAGGGTTCCGTCCCCGAGGGTTTCTCATCACTGGGAATAAATAGGCGAAAGGGGGCAGCCAGAGTTGGGCCAGGCGCTCCCCTGGCGCGGCCAGGGGTGGGGCCGCGCCCTCTGGCCGCCTGGGGCCCCCTGGCTCCCATCTGGCCCCTCTCAGGCTCTTCGCGAAGCTTCCGGTACGCTGATTTTTCCTATAATTTTCCCGGAATTTTTCTAGTACTTTTAATAAGGGGGAAACCTGAAATAGAAAAACAGCAGAAAACAGGAACTGGCACTGGGGTGCACTGAGTTAATAGGTTAGTCCAAATATGATCAAAAGTGTATGGAAGTTCATCAATATCATAGCAATATCACACAAAATAGGCATGCAACAAGCAGAAATTATTGATACGTTTTGGACGTATCAACATCCCCAAGCTTAATTCCTGCTCGTCCTCGAGTAGGTAAATGATAACAAGCATAATTTATGTGGTGACATGCTAACAACCATATAAGAACTTTGTAAGTAAAGCAATCAAAGCATGCAATTCAATTCAAGTCATAACAGGCAATAGTCTATATCTAGCATTGAAATAAGCAACATAAGAACATAAAGGTGCAAGAGCTCTCGCTGTCCGTGACTCGAATGTCTCCAAATGGTGTTTGCGTGCAAGAAAGGGGATAGGGATATACGAGAAAAAGTATTTTTATTGTTGAGAACTGAATCTACTAAAGTGTCACACTTGGTCTTCTTTGGAATCTTATCTTCACTCATCCCCAGACCACTAGCCAGGTACATGTCAAAATGATCCACTCCTTTTCGACATTTTGAGCACTCATGCAATGGATGAGCGTAAGCAAGAAAGTTTACACTTAGGATGGAAAAGAGAGAATAAGGTGGAGGAGGAAGACAAAAAGGTGTGAAAGGCTCACATCAATGAGGACAATCATAGGCGAGGGAAAGCCAAATGATAGATATGATATGAGGAGTAGGGGTTGCCATGCAACGGATGCACATATGAGCTAAGGTAAGCTCTCCAATAGAACTAGTGGGGGTGCATCCAACTTGCTTGCTCAAGAAGACCTAGAGCTCATTTGAGGAGGCTCATCATTGGAATATACAAGCCAAGTTCTATAGTGTGAAGGTCCCCACATAGCTATATGCATGAATGATAATCTCTATGGAGTACAAGATATAAGAGGGAGTACGAGTGTGGATCTCTCAAAAGGAATAGTAGTGTGCCCCCTTCTCTCTTCTTATTTTATTTTCTCTTTTTTCTATTTTTTTTATTTTTTGGTGGCCGCAATGGCTCTTTCTATTTCTCTCCCATTTGTCCTCTTTGGGATCTTTGATTTGTCCTCATTGGGATCTTTTAAATTTTCCACTTTGGGATCTTTTCCTCACGTTAGGGGCAACACTCTATATATTACAAGTATAGAAGATCCTTCACACTTTACAAAGTACTCAAATCATAAAGAAGATGTAACTATCATGATGTATGCAAATTTATGCCTCTGCCAGTGTAGCAGGACATGCAATGATACTAGCGCGTCATGTAGCAATGATTAGGGCAAGGCCCAACTAGCATGCGGCTCATCGATCAAGCAAGTAGCATGTATGACATGAAGATCAAGTCATGAGAAGATGGATGTTGCATGGCAATATATCTCGGAAAGGCTATGGAAATGCCTTGATAGGTAGGTATGCTGGCTGTTTTGAGGAAGGATATACGGAGGCTTATGATGACAGAGCTTATCGTGCCAAGGGTTTGGATGTACCGGCGAAGGTGGAAGCCAACTCTCGGAGTGAGAAGAAAGCAATGCACGGCACAGGGGAGGCTAGAAAAATATGGGAAGGTGGAAGTGTCAACTTTCGAATACTCACATTAGTCCGAAGAACTCATGCACTTATTATCGGTAAATCTCAATCTAATAAGGAGGTTTCACAAAGAGACAAGTACCCCGAGGAGGAGTGTATGGGGGTTTGGTTATCCTTGCGCATCCTCGACTCCTTGTACGTGAGTGTACTCTAATATTCGACCCCTCAGAAGAGTAGTGATCCATCTAGTAGCTAGAGTTCTCAACTAATTTGTAGGTTTTTGAAAATAAACACGGATTTCCCAAAATACGACATCTATCACTAATAGGCTAAAGCTCTTGACACCAAAAGTCCAAACATTACTCAAAGAAACACCTCAAAACTATTGCAAGTTACTACTACAAAAGAATAGCAACCTCAATTACCTACTTTAAGTCAAGACACAAAACTCAGTGCAACAGGAAAACTCTCTAAACAAGATAAACATGAAAACTCAAGAGAGTTCCAGCAACAAACTAAACAAAAGCTCTTTGAAAAGATAAGCATGAAAGCTAAGAGAAAAACAAGACAGTAGCTACGAAAAGATAAAGAACACACACAGCAAAGATAAGCATGAAAAGTCCTATGTTGTGTTCTAAATTTTGGAAGTGGAGCGTGTTTCTCTCCCACACAAATAAATCTGGGTTCTAACTTCTTATGAACAGAAAGAAAATCTAAAGAAAACTAATAACAAAACCTAAGTGCGAGACGCTCCAAGCATAGCACATAACGCACGAAGCGATAAAAATATAAGGAAACGAGAGACGAAGTGACAATTGTCGATGGAGAAGGGGATGCACGGGGTCATCCCCAAGCTTAGACGCTTGACTCTCCTTGAATATTTCTTGGGGGTGCATGGGGAATCCCCAAGCTTGAACGCTTGACACTTCTTAATCTTCTTTCATCATCTTCCCTCGCACACTTGAAAACTCCCTTCATACATAACTCATCATAATCTGATTAGCGAGGTTAGTACCCATAATAAAATATTTTTTATCTACTGGAAATAAAGATAATCTTTAATGCATACTGTTTATCAAGATTGCAAAAAAGTTTTTGCAAAGAAAAAGCAAGCTAAAGGTTTGAAAAACGAAGAAAAGGCAAAACAGGACAGAATCTGTGAAAAACAGACCAGCAGGTAGTAAAGAATTTTATAGGGATACTTCTGCAACTCAAATCAAAAAACTCAGAACATACGAAAGTTTCATAATTGTATAGAGAACTCTGTGTAAAAAATTAAGCTCAAAAAGATGAACTGGGATTTTTCTCTGATTTTTGTAGTCACGAGGACAGAATCTGTTTACTGGACAGCGTGTCACAACTTTCACTTCCCTTGTCGTATGAGGCTATAAAAGGCACAAAGCTTGAAAAGTAAAGATACAATGATGTTGCTACAGTAGTAACAATCATCAAGACCACTAAAAACAGAAGAAAAACAAAAGGTAAAACCTAAATTCGTTGCGGGTTGCCTCCCGAAAGCGCTTCTCTAAAGCCATTAGGTAGGCTTATAGATTATAAAAGATGCTCTCATAAGAATAAGGACTTGAAGCAACAGAGAGCATCAAGAAAATATGAAACACATTTAAGACTAACCCACTTCCTATGAATAAGCATCTTATAAGAAAATAAATCAAAGAAGCACAAAGTGAAAAACATAGGAAGGTGGAACAAGAGCAACTTTAAAATTTTCATCAAAAAGAGAGGTGTTTTTGTAACATGAAAGATTTTAGAACCAAGCTTTCCTCTCTCAAAGTAATTTTCAGTAGTATCATGAACAACATCAAGAATATAAATATCACATAAATCATGTTGTTCATGACCTGCAAGCACACGTGTATAGTTTTCAACACGGTCTTTAGGATCATAAGATAAATGCAACCCGTCACATTGACGTTTAATAAGGACAAAACTCTCCGGAATATTTGGAGATTTGAAAAGGATAATAGGAAAATCAAGTGTGGGTGCAATAGCAACAATTTCATGCTTAACATGAGGAACTATAGAAAGTTCATCTCCGTAAGCATCATCCATAGTGGCATCATGGCCATAAGCATAGAAGGCATCAACTTCATCAAAAAGGGATATTTCAAAAGAATCCATGGGATCATAACACTCATATAAGGTAAGATTCAAAGAGTTACTCTCATTAGAAGGTAGACATGGATAGCTCCATTCTTTATCCTTTTGTTCGTCACTGTCCTCCTCTTTTTCATCCAAGGAGCTTTTAGGTTCATCAATTTCTTCTTCCATATAGTCCTGCAAATCATTAGTCTCTTCCTTTGGGGGAGAGATTCTCTCAAGATGATCAGTAATATATTAATTTGCATCGTAATTTTCCAAAAAATAGTTAAGTATAGCAAGAGTCTCATATTTGTAAGGGGCATCATCAATATTTTGAAGAAGAGAAGTAATTTCATAGGCACCCTTATAAGCAACAAATTCTTCTATTTGCTCTGCATCATCAAAATCATAATTTCTCTTAGCATAAGAAGCTAAGGTTACATCATCATTGTACTCACATTGAAAAGCAAGATGTTTGTGCCTCATAAAGCAACAAGATTCATCCCTGCAGAAAGATATATTATATATTGAGCACAAGTTTCTAGCATACTCATACAACTGGTATATTTGTTTCCATAAGTGTATCCCCTTTTGAGACAAGTGGTGTTCCTTGTACCACTTTTTTTGATCCTCAGTGAATCCTGCATGCCAATAAGATCTGGTTTCAAAGATGTCAGACATTGATTGGCAAGTAAGGAACTAGACATACTATATATTTCTTAGATTTTTGGTAACGGACACGAAAGAAAAAACTGAAAGCTAAACTAACATGACTAAAAAGCAAATATAAAAGATAGTGTGCAACTCCCCTATCTTGAAGACTGGAGTCCCCGGCAACGGCGCCAGAAATTTTCTTGATACACGAGATAATACTCGCCCCTCGTTGGTTACCCCAATTGGAAGGTGAGATGTAGCGTAGCGGCAAATTTCCCTTGGTGAAGATACCAAGGTTGAAAAGATCGTCTCCCGTAGGACTCCAAGATCGACAAGTAGGTGGTGAAGTGAACAATGGCGCCGTTTACAACCTAGGTTGCTAACTTCACCTGGACCTGCACACACAACAGATAGCTTTGCTCCCAACGAGTACAGAGGAGTTGTCAATTCCTCCGGCCTTGTTGTTTACAAAGGATAAAATGCACGAGATAATAATGATAGTGATAGCTACAGAAAAGTAAATACTAAAAGTAAATTGAAGGTGTAAACAGCGTTGGAAATATGGACCGGGGTCCTATGATGTTCACTAGTGATGTCTCTCTCCCAAAAGACGATAAAATAGCCATGCGAGGTAAACAAATCACAGCTGGGTAATTGATAGGATTATGCGCGCAAACCAATGCTAATTATGCTAAACAGAAAGGAAGAGGCTCAAAAGCATGGGCGGTACGCCAAGACAAGTAGACTGAAATCCATCTGCATCTACCCACTAATCATCCACCTTGAGATATCTATCCAGAACATCTCGCTGGTATTAAGTTGCGAATCCCACCCAAAGTGTAAACTCAAAGCAATGGACAACTGCATTAAAGAACTTTGCATAAAGTAAACAATCCTTGCACCCGCAAGTACAAGCACCTTTGTTTTCCCCTTGTGGCAACAGCACATCCCCTAGACTCATGTTTCTGTCACTCAAGCTAGTCATCGGGGGGCATGAACCCACAATCATGCATAACGCTCCCTCTTGGAGTCACTACATACTACTTGGCCAAAGCAATAAACAACAACGGAGAACATGCAAGAATTACTCAAGAACATAAATATAAAAGAAGAGATTAAAATATATAACTCAATCACAATCTGAACATAATCTCATAATCCATCAGATCCTAGCAAACTCGACATAGCAACAGCAGAAAGATTACATATGTGCCTCGATCACGTAGGGAAGCTCACGAGGTCTAATCCATGAAGAACAAAGAGGGGACGAGAACATCACATAGCTACTGATCATAGACCCATGGTCCAAGGTGGACTACTCACAGTTCATCCGGGAAGCATCCTTGGTGGTGGAGAAGCTCCTGAAAGTGATTCCTCCCTCCGGCAGGGTGCCGGGAAGAGTTCTTCTGGTGCTCCCGATCTTGGAAGCGCGACGGCGGCGGAACAGAGAAGAGATCACGAAAAAGGGTTCCGTCCACGAGGGTTTCTCGTCACGGGGAATAAATAGGCGAAAGGGGGCAGCCAGAGGTGGGCCAGGGGCTCCAGGCGCCCCCCTGGCGCGGCCAAGGGTGGGGCCGCGCCCTCTGGCCGCCTGGGGGCCCCCTGGCTCCTCTCTGGCCCCTCTCGGGCTCTTCGCGAAGCTTCCGGTATGCTGATTTTTCCTATATTTTTCCCGGAATTTTTCTAGTACTTTTAATAAGGGGGAAACCTGAAATAGAAAAACAGCATAAAACAGGAACTGGCACTGTGGTGCACTGAGTTAAGAGGTTAGTCCAAATATGATCAAAAGTGTATGGAAGTTCATCAATATCATAGAAATATCACACAAAAGAGGCATGGAGCAAGCAGAAATTATAGATACATTTTGGACGTACCATCTTCTCGGTAGCTCTCAGATTTCTCCCTAGGGAACTATACGCTGGTTGCGGGACGAGGCCAGATGCTACCGGCAGCTCGTTCCCAGCCAACTCTCTGTCGATAGCTCGGCCGGAGACGCGAAGCTCCTCCAGAACTGCTGGCTCTATCACATGCGGCACAATGTCGTGTGCGACATTGTACTCTCGAACGGTGGTGTCCAACCGACGCTTCTCCTTGCTGATGACCCTTGCCTGCTAGGCCAAGTGTTGGCGCGCCTTTTCTAGCTCGGCGTGAGAGAGCCGGGTCAGTGCTGACGTGCAGGGGCATGTTCAGAATATCCCGCGCATTCCTTGTGCCTGCCCTGCCGCTCATACAGCGTCCCTTGCCGCTCATGCAGCGGTGTCGTTGGAGCTATGGCAGCTGGAAGCTTTCCCAGCCATCTTGACCTCCGTGCGGGTATGCGAAGTGGACCTGCCCGCCGCTGCCGAGCTGTCGCCAGCCGGAAGCGGGTCAATGACACTAGAGAACACTCGTACCTCCCTGGGGTACTCGTCGGGAATGCTCGCCATGAAGACACGATTGCTGCCAAGAGGCAGAATGATGCCGCGTGGTAGGGGTGCTCCTGCCCCGAACTGCGTGGCATTGTCGATGACGTAGTCGAATTCCCCAAACGTGAAGACTAGGCCGGAAGCGTAGCGCACGCTCAATGAAGAGGATATTCTCATCCGGATCAATACTCCAGTCGACGCCTCGGCCTGCCCCATGGTGGGCGCCAACTGTCGTCATAATGTGACGACATATGCCATGAGTATGGCTAAAGTGAGCGGAAGATCCGAGGTGGGTCTCAATGGTGCCGGAAACGAGAGTGGGGACAAGCACAATGAGACACCGCGATGTACTATCAGAAATAACTTGAGCTACAATGGTGCTCCTTGAGTTGTATCAGAGGAAGGAGGAGAAGTCATATCGCTCTGCTCTCTTTTGCATATCGATGTGGTGGGTGGAATGGAATTAATGCCAATCGCCCCTCTCGCAGGAGGACGTCCGGGGGTTCTTATAGGCCCAACTTGGGCTACAATGTTAATGTGACGCCCCCAAAATCAGACCGTGTACAGTAATCATACACACAGGGTACACGACTGAGATTAGGGTGCCACGGTGATAATATCACAGCACAACACTAAACACAAAAGGATAAACAAATATATTACAATAGAGGGGGTCACGCGGACCCGAATATATAAGTCATACAAGCCATAATATCTGAGTACAGACATAGTTAGTCAAGTTTTGCCTTAAGAAGGCTAGCACAAATCACATCAGAGATACAGAACGAAAAGGCGAGGCCTCCTGCCTGGGATCCACAGAACTACTCCTGGTCAACGGGGAACTCGACGTCGTAGGAGGCGCCTCCGGGGTACTCCTGCTCTTGGGCTCCAACGTCGGCTGCAGCGGCCGATCAGGCAAAACAGTAAAGGAAATAAAGCAGGTGAGTATCTAGTATACCCGCGAGTCTTACGTCCGCTACTAAGCATTATGCATTGTATCAACGGAATGAAGAGGCTGTATATAGTGGACTGAAGACAGAAAATCAGAGCAAGGGTAAGAAGCTAGGCCTATCGAAGACTAGCATCTTCCGACGGTGTCTTGCAGCATGAGGTAAGAATCAGCCAACAGTTTATATAAAACAGTAAAATAGCAATGAAGCAGAAGTTGCTGCAACATCGAATAATAATAAGTTCTAATAATTAACAATGCCTCCGAGTTCACCTCCTCGACATCCCCGCGAGGAAGAGAACCCGGAACCATACAGTTTAATAGTAATAGTTTCTAGTGGTAGGATCCAGCTTCAGCATAAAGCGTCCTGTTACCGTGGACACGGCTATCGATAGATCAATCTTCCCTGCAGGGGTGCACTTGTGTTACGCTACACGCACGGATCTCCAGGGTGGCGGGAACCTTGTTAGGGAACGCTCCACCGAGGCTATCCGACACTTCATAGCCCATCTTTCAAACTCAACAGAGAGGTCATCCGCCGGACTATATCCTATGTACGCGGGGCTTTGGACCCTAACCCCGACGTACTCCTGCACGGTGCGAGGCTGGCCGGTGAAGTTGAAGCAAATCCAAATAAGACACACCGCTCGAGCAAATAATACAACACCACTTCCCGGCGCAGGCCGCGGTACTGCTGACGTCTGAAGAGTCCTCGGACGACACTAAGAAGCGGAGGAGCCCATAACTCGTAGTTCCCACGGGTAGGTAGTGCGTACATGGCATATAGCCAACTCAAGAAATTCACTGAACCATTTAGCATTTTAATTAACCTGCGTGACAACCGTTATCGTTGCCTCGACTTAACCGACCCGCGGACAACGACAGCAGCCAGGACCACCAGTACATCGGTGCCTGCCCCGTCGTCCCACCAAGTCACTGCGGTTACCAACAAGGTGAACCGTCTCCTTACCTTGTCTCGCGTGTGCTCCTGGAGGAGCTCGACTTTCGTGGTTTGGTAACTCTCGCGGCCAACGATCAGGGGCCAAGCACACCGGTACACTGGTCGTACCCTCCCTGTCGTCCCATCGCAATACCTGTCGCGGGCACCGTTGGGTCGCCCGACTTCTTACCTTTAAGGACAATCGTCGTTCAGGACCCTATGGCGGTAAGACAAAGTCAGCCTCGAGTGGAGTACCAGGATTACTCCTGGATAGCTCACACTTGAGGTGACTAGGCATAACCCAGGTAGGGGCCTTAAACGGTGTCTGCATTGTACCGTACCTGTGCAGTTATAATATTTATATCCGCGTTCACTCCCCTGAGTGATCACGGCCCTCTATCTAATCCTAGCTAACAATGCGCAGGGTTCACTGCTGAAATAATGCATAATAATAATAATAGGCAGCATAGGATAAAGGAAGGCACATCAAGGGGCGACAAAATCAGGCTATGCAATTGAATAGGATTGTAATCGTAGCAGCAGCAGTAACCATGCCTAGTGCAAGAAAAGTACGGAAAGATAGGCGATATCTGGGGAAGAGAATGGCTCTGCTTGCCTGCAAGCTCGACGGTAGTAGTAGGGTCGTCGACGACGTAGTCGTACTCAGCAGCGGTGTAGTCGACGGCAGCAGCGGGGTCTACCGAAGATTAAGGGGGGAAGAAACAGTAAATACACAGCAAGCATATACAAACAAATGCATGACATGATAGATGAAATGTTAACGGTATTCTAACGCAGTGCAATGCCCGTTGCTCGGAGCGGGAATTCATCTGGGGATGAACTACTGGCTCCGGGTGATTACCGGACAGGGTGTCCGGAGGGGGAAGGATCAAGCCGGAGGTGTCGTGGTTACCGGAACAACATAAGGGGGGTGTATCCGTGTTAGTTGAACCATTGCGGGCAACTTTCGTGTTCGGAATAAATTCATCCGGGCACTTTAACAGTACCGGACAATTTATCGGACAAACGGTCCGGAGGGGGGATGTTCGATGTTCGTTGTGTTAGAGGGGTGCGGTAGACATACGGATAGCGTATTTGTATTCGTTATATTTTTCTGATAAATTTTCATGTATAAAGTTTTTGAATCCGAGTTACGGTTTAAAAGTTATTGAATTTCAAAGTTTAAATCAATTTAAATGATTTTCTGGATTTCTTTTATTATTTATCAAACATTATCCTAAACATTATCCACAACATTATCCAGAACAGTGCTGACATGTGGGACCCACATGTCAGCCTCTGTTTTTATAAAACATTTAATTAAATTAGAAAATGCCTCTGGACCCACCTGTCAGTGACTGATTAACTTAACTAAAAAGTTTTAATTAAGTTTTTATTAAATTTTAAATTTAATCAAGGAGGGCCCGCATGTCAGTGACTGGGGCTGCCCAGTCAGCATAGTTGATTGGTCAACCCAGTCAACTGGACCACGGGGGCCCACTGGCAGCGACCCAGGGGGTTGCCCCAGGGGTGCCACGTCGGAGGCCACCGGCGGCTGGTCTCCGGCGAGCTCCCACGCGGCGGAGCGCACTGGAGCTGCACGGGATTCATCCACAGGGCACCAAATCGACCCACGTTTGATCATATGGCTTCCTAGCGATGCGCCGCATCGATCTGTGCTGGGGGAGGTGGACGTGGTGGACGCAGCCGAGCGCTACTTCAACAATGGCGGAAACAGCGCTCGGGCGTCCATGGCAAGTCGAGCTACGTGAAGCAAACGAGCCAACTACCGCGTAAAACAGAACGAGTGGACCAGCAGCAACATGGGGGAGTCGAAATCGCGAGCTGGGGCGGCGTAGGTGTACTGCTATGACGACGAATGGCGGCGGCCGGAGTAAGCGAATGGTGGTTTCTGTGCCGGAGCTTATCGGGCGGCTACAGGGAGTTGGGGATGGCGGGCATGCTCACTGTGATCACGCAGACGGTGGAAGTGAGCTCGGGGACGAGTCGGGGTGGCCGGAATCGCTCAGAGATCTCGCCGGGGCCGAGGAAGAGGAAGAAGACGTCGCGCTCGCTGTAGTCGATCCCGCCGCAATTCCAAGCGCACGCAGATGAAGTCGACCACCGCACGCACGCCAGACACGTTTTGATCGCACGGGAAGGTCACTGGCCACGGTTGCGCACCACGGCGGCCATGGCGGCTCGGCGGGATTTTTCCCCGACGCGTGAGAGAAGGGGAGGAGGGGAATGGAGGTGCGGGGGTGTCCAGGAGGTCGGGGGCTTCGTCCTTATCGCGACCGCGGCGGCAGGGGGCAGGTGAAGGGCGGGGCCGGCCTGGCAGCGGCGTTCCCACGGCGGGCTGCCGTACGGGGCAGGTGGGGGGTGGTTGGAGGAAGAAGACAAGGTGAGGTGGGCTGGGCTGAGGTGGGCCTCGCCCCAGGCGACATTTAGCGTTTCCCACTTACTTTTCGTTTTGTATTCTGTAGATCTTTGTTGCAACAAAAATAACTGCCTCCCTATTTTTGTAAAATGTTTTTGGTGTTTGTAAATTAGTGTTACATATTACTGAGGTGTCACAAAATATTTTGCTGCAAAATAAAATCACTAGATATTTCTTTTAATTATTAAATGCCCAAAATAGGGGTTTTAACCTACTGTTTGAATTCTTTGGAATTTTCTGCAACTCCAAAAATTACCAAAGTTGGTCCAACATGATTATTATGATTTTAGGCAATTTACAAAAATAGTTCCATGATTTTTGGAACAACTTTATTTGAGCCCTTTTGTTTTAATTCCTATTTAAAGTAGTTTCAACTAGGGTTTGGTTTGTTAGATGAGCAAGGTGCATTTGGCTTTGGGGTTTTGATTACCAACCAGCATGGTTTGAAAAGAGTAGAAGCAAAGTTTGATTAGGGACAGGGGATAACAGTGAATAACAAACAGTGATGGTCAACAGTGATGATGATTACTGTTACAGGAACTGAGGGTGTTACAAATCTCCCCCACTACAAGAATTCTCGTCCCGAGAATTTAAGTGGTAGCGAGGAAAAGATCGGGGTATTCATCGCGAAGGCGATCTTCGCGTTCCCAAGTGGCTTCATCTTCAGAATGATTCGTCCACTGAATCTTGAGGAACTTGACAGTCTTGTTGCGGGTTCGCCGCTCAGACTGATCGAGAATGCGGCTCGGATGTTCTCGATAAGTCAAGTCTTGTTGCAGCTCGATCATATCATGCTCCACTTCGCGGATAGGATCCTTGAAGCAGCGACGGAGTTGCGACACGTGGAAGACATCGTGGACTTGGGAGAGGTTCGGCGGCAATTCCAACCGATATGCCACGGGTCCACTCCTGGAAAGGATACGGAACGGGCCAATGTACCGAGGAGCCAACTTGCCCTTGATACCGAAGCGATGAGTGCCCCTCATGGGAGTGACACGGAGGTATGCGTATTCACCAGGCTGATACTCCATTTCACGGTGTTTGCGGTCATAGTTGCTCTTCTGACGAGACTGTGCGGCCTTGAGATTTTCTTGCACAATGCGAACTTGTTCTTCAGCTTCTTGGACAAGATCCGGTCCGAAGTAGGGTCGTTCCCCAGTTCCTGACCAATTCAGGGGGGTTCAACATTTACGTCCGTATAGAACTTCGAAAGGGGCCATCTTCAAGCTAGCCTGATAGCTATTGTTGTACGAGAATTCCGCGTACGGGAGGGCATCCTCCCATTTCATGCCGAAAGAAAGGACACAAGCGCGAAGCATCTCTTCCAGCACTTGATTAACTCGTTCAACTTGGCCTTGCGACTGGGGGTGATAAGCGGTGCTGAGATTCAGACGAGTCCCGAAAGCTTCCATGAAACTATTCCAGTATCGTGAGGTGAAAATGCTGCCACGGTCTGAACTGATCTCCAACGGAATACCGTGGAGTGACACAATTCGACAGATATACAAGTGTGCAACTGACTAGCAGTGATCGTCTCCTTGACCGGCAGGAAGTGTGCAATCTTGGAGAATCGGTCGATGACAACAAAGATGGCATCGTTACCTTTCTGTGACTTAGGAAAACCGGTGACGAAGTCCATCTCGACTTTGTCCCACTTCCAATCAGGCGGAGGGAGTGGTCGCAACCAACCAGCAGGTTTCTGATGTCCGGCTTTGACGCGACTGCAAACGTCACATTGAGAAACATAGCGGGCGATGTCTTGTTTCATGTAAGGCCACCAGTATCGTTGACGGAGGTCTTTATACATCTTGGTACTGCCAGGGTGGATTGACAAGGTAGAGTTATGGGCTTCTTCCATGATATCCGGACCACAGTTAATGAGGGGAGGGCTCACAGGAACTACCAAGCGGCCCTTGAAGTACACAGTATCACCATCATTAGCGTCAATGGTAAACGAGGAGGGCTTTCCTTCGGCGATGTCCTGCTTGATCTTCACAATGTCCGGGGCTAGAGATTGTCTACTCTTGATGAGGGCGTCGAGTTTTGACTCGAGAACCAGATTATTGACGTAACCTTGAGGAACAATCTCGAGATTCAACTTGCGAAACTCTTCATACAGGAGTGGTTGCTGCACCTGAACCTCAAGTTCAGAACAGTAAGCTTTGCGGCTCAAGGCATCGGCCATCACATTAGCCTTGCCCGGGGTATACGAAATATCCATGTTGAAGTCGGCTATTGTCTCGAGCCATCGTTGTTGCCGAAGGTTCAGGTCTGGCTGAGTAAACAGGTACTTCAGACTTTGGTGGTCGGTGTAGACCTCGCAACGATTACCGACGAGGTAATGTCGCCACAGCTTCAATGCATATATTACTGCTGCCAATTTGAGATCATGTGTTGGGTATTTGTCTTCGTGAGCACGCAACTGACGAGAGCCATAAGCAATCACCTTGCGCTCTTGCAATAGGACACAACCTAATCCTTGACGTGACGCGTCGCAATATATCACGAAGTCCTTCTGAGTATCAGGGGGAGCGAGCACTGGGGGAGAAGTTAGCTTGTCCTTGAGTTCTTGAAAACTTTCCTGACATTTATCTGTCCACTCAAACTTGACGCCTTTGTGAAGAAGATTAGTCAGAGGCCTGGCAATCTTGGAGAAATTCTCGACGAAATGGCGGCAATAGCTAGCGAGTCCGAGAAAACTGCGGACTTGCTTGACGGTCTTGGGAGGAGTCCAGTCAAGAATAGCCTGGATACGTTCTGGGGTGACGGCAATGCCATCCTTGGAAATCACATGCCCAAGGTAGGTTACTTCGGGAAGCCAGAACTCACACTTAGAAAACTTAGCGTAGAGTTTGTGTTCTCGAAGCTTCTCCAGTATACGACGAAGATGTTCAGCATGTTCTTCTTCATTCTTGGAATATATCAAGTTATCATCCAGATAAACCACGACGAACTGGTCGAGGTACTCCATGAAAATATAATTCATCAATCTGGAGAAGGTGGCTGGAGCATTGGTTAAGCCAAAGGACATGACGGTGTACTCGTATGAACCATAGCGAGTAATGAAGGCAGTCTTCGGAATGTCCTCATCACGGACTCGGATTTGGTGATAACCCAACCTCAAGTCGAGTTTAGAAAACACCTTGGATCCGGCAAGTTGATCATACAGATCATTGATCCGGGGAAGTGGGTATTTGTTCTGGATGGTGGCTTGGTTAATGGGCCGATAATCTTGGACCAATCGGTTTGTCCCATCGCTCTTCTTGACAAAGAGCGAAGGTGCTCCCCAAGCTGAGGAACTGGGGCGAATGAATCCTTTCTGAAGTGCCTTGTCGATTTCCTCCTTAAGTTCAAGGAGTTCATGTGGCGGCATCTTGTAAGGATGCTTGGCGATAGGAACAGTGCCTGGCTTCAAGTCGATGACGAATTCAACTTCTCTGATCGGGGGTATTCCCGGCAGTTCTTCTGGGAAGACGTCGGGAAAATCGCGAACGACCGGAACGTTCTCGATGCCTTTCAAAGGTGAGACATTCAAAGCATTCATCGTAAAGATCTGTGTTTCAGCATTACGGGTAACTCGGGCGGTGTGGTTAACAATCCCACCGGAGGGGTGAAAAAGCTGGACAGACTTGGTGCCACAATACAGTGCGGCATCATGAAATTTTAACCAATCCATTCCCAGAATGAGGTCTATGGTGGAAGACTTTAGGAGGATGGGTGACGCTAAGAATTCAACTCCTTCGATTTCAATGGTGGTGTTTGGCACTATCATGGTGGTTCGGCATTGGCCAATCGGGGTGCGAACAACCATCGGGGGTTTCATCGTTTCGTACTTGAAGTTATGCGAAAATGC
Source organism: Bromus sterilis (assembly GCA_950022295.1). NCBI lineage: Eukaryota > Viridiplantae > Streptophyta > Magnoliopsida > Poales > Poaceae > Bromus > Bromus sterilis. The sequence continues at coordinate 172,211,443 of OX465597.1, forward strand.
AAATGCTTCCGACATGAATGAATGCAATGCTCCTGTATCGAATAAAACAGCAGCAGATACAGAATTAACGAGAAGGGTACCCATCACGGTAGCGGGTTGTTGCTGAGCTTCTTCAACATTGAAGTGGTTAGCATGTCCACGAGCATAAGCAGCAGACCCAGTATTATAGTTGGGGGTCCTGTTGTTGCCACGACCATTTCCACGGCCAGCGGGGTGAACTACCAGTTGCTTCTGTTTCTGGGGGCACTCTCTGGAAAAATGCCCCGGTTGGCGGCACGTGAAGCATAATCCATCCTGAGGACGAAGTGGGGTAGCATTGGGTGGTGCAGGCAGAGCTCTTGGCATCTGCGGTGGTGGAGGCAGACGGGGTGCTGCATAAGACGGCCTTGGAGCAGGGACAGCTGAATGGGTCACACTGGTAGGGAGCCAGATACGACGCTTCTGCGTTGCGCCCGAAGATGAGCCAACGTCACGGTAATGCTTCAGAGAGTTCTTGTGCTCCATCTGGGCAGTCTCGACGGTGATAGCCTTGTTCACCATGGTGGCGAAGTTGGCGAAATCATGAACGGCAAGAGCGAGCCTGAGTTCAGGGTTGAGGCCACGACGGAACTTCTGCTGCCTGCGAGCATCAGAGGTGATCTCTCCTTCCGCATAGCGAGAGAGGTTGAGGAACTCGCGCTGATAGGCTTCAACAGTCATGTCGCCCTGAGTGAGGTTACGGAATTCTTCCGCCTTACGATCCATGATCCCCTGAGGAATGTAGCGGGCGCGGAAAGCAGACTGGAATTCATCCCAAGTGATGACTTCTTCGACTGGCAGGGAATGCTTGTGGGTGCTCCACCACTGAGCAACGGCGCCTTTCAGATGATAAGACGCAAAGTTCACATAGTCGGCTGGATCGACATTTGCAGACTCCAGCTCGTGAGTGATGTCGCGAAGCCAGTCATCAGCATCCAGCGGCTGAACAGTGTTGCGGAACATAGTGGGGTTGAGGCGGGTGAAGTCGTGCAGAGTCACGGTGGCATGCTGATGGTGGTGCCCATTCTGATTCGGCTGGGGGAACTGAGCCATGATATTCTGCATGAACCGACGGTTCATCTCGAACTGCTGCCTCATCGCGGCCATGTAGTCCGGCGGCGGAGGTGGGTCGTTGGCAGCACGACCACGACCACGACCACCACGACCAGCCATCCTGCTAGAATTTAACAAGGGTATTTCAGCGATGAAAATTTAGCGAGATACCGGAATCAAGCCTGAAGTAAAACGACAACGTAAAGGAGGCGCAGATATATAACGGAGTAGTCATATAAGAAATACACATGCGCACACAGAATCAATCAAAAATCGGGCAGCGTAACGTCGTAGAAATTAAGGAAAAAGGACTCTCTAGGCGGCGCGCAGACCGCGGTAAGGATTACACGACGCGACATAGATTCCACTATGTCAATCATGCCGCAAGAAAACTGTTGGCCACAGGAGTTGATGCCAGAGAACGCGCGGCCTGCCCAGAATGAGAATGGGATCCGCGGTCTGGGATCTGGCGTACGACGCCTGCAACACGACTCAATCAATGGGGGATGCACCAGAAAAACGTCGGGTGGAATCAAGAGAACGTGATCCTAATGTCAGCTTTTGTAAAACTTACCAGCAAGGATAAGAGAGCAGATTCCCTGAGCATAGGTAAGGAGAAAAGGATCCTAATACCATAGATATCACACATAGTGACATCGATGTGGGCCCGTAAGCCAAATATTAAGTTAGAAAAATAGTTTTTCAAAGTCTAGACTCAACTTCGACCAGGTAGTGGTGGGGTGGCTTCCTACGGGCAGTCGGCTCTGATACCATTTGTTACGCCCCGGCCACAGCCACCGGTTCCCGGCATACGCCTGGCGGGATCTAGACTGTCCCCACAGACCAACACTAGTCTTTACTGCGCACTTTGTCCTCACTCGTGCGCACCTGGGAGCTACTTCCCAGTCGGTGACCCATCCTCAAATTGCTCCAAGCCAAGCACGCTTAACTTTGGAGTTCTTTGAAGATGTGCTTCCAGAAAAGAAGGTGCACCTTGTTGATATGAGTAGTCTATCATTCCTATTAAGCCAGGATGTCACATACACCCCCACTCAAAGAAACCGATGTCCTCATCGGCCCACAAGAACGTTCCCTCTTGGCACACGTCTGTGCGTCCAGTGCCGACACATGTCCCACATGTTCGCGCAACTGACCCACACACGCCCGTGTAACCGCGAGGGTCGGCTCTGATACCAACTTGTGACGCCCCCAAAATCAGACCGTGTACAGTAATCATACACACAGGGTACACGACTGAGATTAGGGTGCCACGGTGATAATATCACAGCACAACACTAAACACAAAAGGATAAACAAATATATTACAATAGAGGGGGTCACGCGGACCCGAATATATAAGTCATACAAGCCATAATATCTGAGTACAGACATAGTTAGTCAAGTTTTGCCTTAAGAAGGCTAGCACAAATCACATCAGAGATACAGAACGAAAAGGCGAGGCCTCTTGCCTGGGATCCACAGAACTACTCCTGGTCAATGGGGAACTCGACGTTGTAGTACGCGCCTCCGGGGTACTCCTGCTCCTGGGCTCCAACGTCGGCTGCAGCGGCCGATCAGGCAAAACAGTAAAGGAAATAAAGCAGGTGAGTATCTAGTATACCCGCGAGTCTTACGTCCGCTACTAAGCATTATGCATTGTATCAACGGAATGAAGAGGCTGTATATAGTGGACTGAAGACAGAAAATCAGAGCAAGGGTAAGAAGCTAGGCCTATCGAAGACTAGCATCTTCCGACGGTGTCTTGCAGCATGAGGTAAGAATCAGCCAACAGTTTATATAAAACAGTAAAGTAGCAATGAAGCAGAAGTTGCTGCAATATCGAATAATAATAAGTTGTAATAATTAACAATGCCTCCGAGTTCACCTCCTCGACATCCCCGCGAGGAAGAGAACCCGGAACCATACAGTTTAATAGTAATAGTTTCTAGTGGTAGGATCCAGCTTCAGCATAAAGCGTCCTGTTACCGTGGACACGGCTATCGATAGATCAATCTTCCATGCAGGGGTGCACTTGTGTTACGCTACACGCACAGATCTCCAGGGTGACGGGAACCTTGTTAGGGAACGCTCCACCGAGGCTATCCGACACTTCATAGCCCATCTTTCAAACTCAACAGAGAGGTCATCCGCCGGACTATATCCTATGTACGCGGGGCTTTGGACCCTAACCCCGACGTACTCCTGCACGGTGCGAGGCTGGCCGGTGAAGTTGAAGCAAATCCAAATAAGACACACCGCTCGAGCAAATAAGACAACACCACTTCCCGACGCAGGCCGCGGTACTGCTGACGTCTGAAGAGTCCTCGGACGACACTAAGAAGCGGAGGAGCCCATAACTCGTAGTTCCCACGAGTAGGTAGTGCGTACATGGCATATATCCAACTCAAGACATTCACTGAACCATTTAGCATTTTAATTAACCTGCGTGACAACCGTTATCGTTGCCTCGACTTAACCGACCCGCGGACAACGATAGCAGCCAGGACCACAAGTACATCGGTGCCTGCCCCGTCGTCCCACCAAGTCACTGCGGTTACCAACAAGGTGAACCGTCTCCTTACCTTGTCTCGCGTGTGCTCCTGGAGGAGCTCGACTTTCGTGGTTTGGTAACTCTCGCGGCCAACGATCAGGGGCCAAGCACACCGGTACACTGGTCGTACCCTCCCTGTCGTCCCGTCGCAATACCTCTCGCGGGCACCGTTGGGTCGCCCGACTTCTTACCTTTAAGGACAATCGTCGTTCAGGACCCTATGGCGGTAAGACAAAATCAGCCTCGAGTGGAGTACCAGGATTACTCCTGGATAGCTCACACTTGAGGTGACTAGGCATAACCCAGGTAGGGGCCTTAGACGGTGTCTGCATTGTACCGTACCTGTGCAGTTATAATATTTATATCCGCGTTCACTCCCCTGAGTGATCACGGCCCTCTATCTAATCCTAGCTAACAATGCGCAGGGTTCACTGCTGAAATAATGCATAATAATAATAATAGGCAGCATAGGATAAAGGAAGGCACATCAAGGGGCGACAAAATCAGGCTATGCAATTGAATAGGATTGTAATCGTAGCAGCAGCAGTAACCATGCCTAGTGTAAGAAAAGTACGGAAAGATAGGCGATATCTGGGGAAGAGAATGGCTCTGCTTGCCTGCAAGCTCGACGGTAGTAGTAGGGTCGTCGACGACGTAGTCGTACTCAGCAGCGGTGTAGTCGACGGCAGCAGCGGGGTCTACCGAAGATTAAGGGGGGAAGAAACAGTAAATACACAGCAAGCATATACAAACAAATGCATGACATGATAGATGAAATGTTAACGGTATTCTAACGCAGTGCAATGCCCGTTGCTCGGAGCGGGAATTCATCTGGGGATGAACTACTGGCTCCGGGTGATTACCGGACAGGGTGTCCGGAGGGGGAAGGATCAAGCCGGAGGTGTCGTGGTTACCGGAACAACATAAGGGGGGTGTATCCGTGTTAGTTGAACCATTGCGGGCAACTTTCGTGTTCGGAATAAATTCATCCGGGCACTTTAACAGTACCGGACAATTTATCGGACAAACGGTCCGGAGGGGGGATGTTCGATGTTCGTTGTGTTAGAGGGGTGCGGTAGACATACGGATAGCGTATTCGTATTCGTTATATTTTTCTGATAAATTTTCATGTATAAAGTTTTTGAATCCGAGTTACGGTTTAAAAGTTATTGAATTTCAAAGTTTAAATCAATTTAAATGATTTTCTGGATTTCTTTTATTATTTATCAAACATTATCCAAAACATTATCCACAACATTATCCAGAACAGTGCTGACATGTGGGACCCACATGTCAGCCTCTGTTTTTATAAAACATTTAATTAAATTAGAAAATGCCTCTGGACCCACCTGTCAGTGACTGATTAACTTAACTAAACAGTTTTAATTAAGTTTTTATTAAATTTTAAATTTAATCAAGGAGGGCCCGCATGTCAGTGACTGGGGCTGCCCAGTCAGCATAGTTGATTGGTCAACCCAGTCAACTGGACCACGGGGGCCCACTGGCAGCGACCCAGGGGGTTGCCCCAGGGGTGCCACGTCGGAGGCCACCGGCGGCTGGTCTCCGGCGAGCTCCCACGCGGCGGAGCGCACTGGAGCTGCACGGGATTCATCCACAGGGCACCAAATCGACCCACGTTTGATCATATGGCTTCCTAGCGATGCGCCGCATCGATCTGTGCTGGGGGAGGTGGACGTGGTGGACGCAGCCGAGCGCTACTTCAACAATGGCGGAAACAGCGCTCGGGCGTCCATGGCAAGTCGAGCTACGTGAATCAAATGAGCCAACTACCTCGTAAAACAGAACGAGTGGACCAGCAGCAACATGGGGGAGTCGAAATCGTGAGCTGGGGCGGCGTAGGTGTACTGCTATGACGACGAATGGCGGCGGCCGGAGTAAGCGAATGGTGGTTTCTGTGCCGGAGCTTATCGGGCGGCTACGGGGAGTTGGGGATGGCGGACATGCTCACTGTGATCACGCAGACGGTGGAAGTGAGCTCGGGGACGAGTCGGGGTGGCCGGAATCGCTCAGAGATCTCGCCGGGGCCGAGGAAGAGGAAGAAGACGTCGCGCTCGCTGTAGTCGATCCCGCCGCAATTCCAAGCGCACGCAGACGAAGTCGACCACCGCACGCGCGCCAGACACGTTTTGATCGCACGGGAAGGTCACTGGCCACGGTTGCGCACCACGGCGGCCATGGAGGCTCGGCGGGATTTTTCCCCGACGCGTGAGAGAAGGGGAGGAGGGGAATGGAGGTGCGGGGGTGTCCAGGAGGTCGGGGGCTTCGTCCTTATCGCGACCGCGGCGGCAGGGGGCAGGTGAAGGGCGGGGCCGGCCTGGCAGCGGCGTGCCCACGGCGGGCTGCCGTACGGGGCAGGTGGGGGGTGGTTGGAGGAAGAAGACAAGGTGAGGTGGGCTGGGCTGAGGTGGGCCTCGCCCCAGGCGACATTTAGCGTTTCCCATTTACTTTTCGTTTTGTATTCTGTAGATCTTTGTTGCAACAAAAATAACTGCCTCCCTATTTTTGTAAAATGTTTTTGGTGTTTGTAAATTAGTGTTACATATTACTGAGGTGTCACAAAATATTTTGCTGCAAAATAAAATCACTAGATATTTCTTTTAATTATTAAATGCGCAAAATAGGGGTTTTAACCTACTGTTTGAATTCTTTGGAATTTTCTGCAACTCCAAAAATTACCAAAGTTGGTCCAACATGATTATAATGATTTTAGGCAATTTACAAAAATAGTTCCATGATTTTTGGAACAACTTTATTTGAGCCCTTTTGTTTTAATTCCTATTTAAAGTAGTTTCAACTAGGGTTTGGTTTGTTAGATGAGCAAGGTGCATTTGGCTTTGGGGTTTTGATTACCAACCAGCATGGTTTGAAAAGAGTAGAAGCAAAGTTTGATTAGGGACAGGGGATAACAGTGAATAACAAACAGTGACGGTCAACAGTGATGATGATTACTGTTACAGGAACTGAGGGTGTTACAGGTAACTATACAATGAGCGGGGACCCGGTTGTAAGCCTCTGGGATCCAGTTGGGCCCCGCCAATTTCGGGCTTTTCAGGTGCCAGGCGGGGGAAGGCTGCATGCCTATCTTCTCGTGGTAATCTCGTAGCCCGTAGGCCTTGAGAGTCCTAGCAGGTAGGAAGACAATTACCTCGGTTCCTGGTCTTGTTCGTTGTCCAGTCAGTCCGGAGCGACTGAGGAAACATCATGTGCCTGCCAGGTCGGCGATGTGACCTTGCTTTCTGACAAGCGGATCTCTCGGGATCGCTATTGATGACCTCATGCTGGTTTTGGCCATCTGTCCCTTGGTTAACTCTTGCTTCTAGTGCGACCTTGGTGGGTCGTTCACGCCATGGCTAGATGCACGCAGCCGGCGGCCGATTGCGCCTCCATGGGCATTCGGAAAGCCGGCCTGCTCAGCTCAGCCCATGCATGCCTGACGTCCTCCTCAAGGTTGCACTTCGTCTTGAAAGGTTTTTTCACCTACGTGACCCTACCCGGGGGTCATTCCCCTGACATTACCTCTTCTTATACTACTAGAAGAGGAGACTTCTCCTTCTGCTACTAGAAGAGGAAAGTATGAGAGATATATCTAAATGAAATCTAGATCCCCAAACTGGAGGTAGAAGCTAAGGTGTTTCAACTTGGCTAAAACTAAAATGGAGGTACGAGAGGGATATTTATAGTTTAGGGGAGGATAGATGGGTACATGGGACTATTGGGTCTCACAGCAGAAAAAAATAATTTTTCTAACTAGCGTCGCCCTTAATACAAGATCTATCTAGCTGTATTACTATAACGTGAAGACTTGCGGAAACATACCTCGGGGTGTAGTACATTGCGCGAGAAACGTTCCTGCAAACGTGGTTGATGAAACCGTGTAACCCTCATAGTTCCCTGGCTGCGTTAGCACCCTGTCGGGTGAAAGTGCCGCACGTGAAGCACCTCGTTGTACTACCACACGTACGAAACTCGATGACGACCTCTGTTCTCCAATCCAGCAAAGGTGGCGGAAGTAGATCTCTCGGAACCGAAGTTTCTCTAGCACGACGGCGTCCGTATGGTGGAGAATTCTCACTCCAAGTATAGGCTCCTAACAAGGGGATACCACCGTGGGAGAGACGATAGAGGGGAGAAGACCGGAGAAACCAATCTCAATTCGGTAGTCTAATGAATTCCCTATGAATTAATTAATATTAAATAAGTGCACCCTCCTCATCTATATATGAGGGGGGGGGGAGGGAGTCAACCCCTCTCCCCTAGCAATGTGGGACTAAACTCCCTTGCTAGGGGGAGATGGCCGACCAAGGGAGGGGGGCGCACCCAACATGGGCCCAAGGCCCATGGCGGCCCCTCTCTCCCTTTTTTCTTTCTTTTCTTTTTCCCTTTTTCCCCCTAATGGGCTTCTTTCACAAAGTAGGCCCATTGCACTTTTTAATTATTAATTAAATGTTATTAATTATTAATTCATTTAATTAATTAATAAAACATATTATTTCATCTCCCGATGATCCGGAACACCTTTCGGCTCACTCCGAACATCCTTCGGACCAACACGGAACATTTCCGGTATGTCTTTTTCTCTTCTCCGGTAAAACCGATAGTATCAAAACGGTCTCCGATATTCATAGATCCCTTAAGTGTATTACCCTATGGTCCGAGAACACTCCAATCATGATCGAGACGAAGGCTACTATAACAGCCCAGGATCTCAATAGGAATGATAGACTCCTCATATCAACAAGGTGCACCTTCTTTTCTGGGAGACCATCAGGAAAGAACTACCAGGTTAAGCGTGCTTGGCTTGGAGTAGTCTTGGGATGGGTGACCGGCCGGGAAGTTGATCCCGGGTGCGCACGAGTGAGGACAAATTGTGCAGAAAAGACTAGTGTTGGTTTGTGAGGACAGTCTAGATCCCAGACGCACCAACCATGGAATCTGTGCTTAACCGGCTGGGAGTGGTCGGGGCGCTACAGATGGTATCATAGCAGTGTGTTGACTGTAGGACGTGACCCTAGAAAATGGATTAGAAAAGCCATAGTAAATGAAAATCTTACTTTACACCACTTTGTCTTGTACTTACTTATCTTCTCTATCTCGTATTCATACATGTTCTAATCTTGCCTTTCCTCTCTTTTGTTATAGATGACTACCTTGTCTTATCGTTCTATGGCGTTTGGACCTGAGCTCAAGGGGATTTTCCATCACCTGAACATCTACGCGCTAGTCTTTCAGCCGAAGCTAGTGGAGATAAGGGGAGCCGATTCTTACTGGGAAGTGGAAGCATTTCTTCTCGGAAGCAAGGAGGAGGAAGAAAGGGTGATCACCGAGTCATTTGAAGTGCATGCCTCTGAGAAGGAGCAGTGTTTGCGCATAGCCGCTCACATGGCTCTTGGACGCCTCGTCAACCGGTATACCCGCAAGATGAAGGGTACGATGTACGAGAAGATGACCAAGATCCTTCCATCTGGGAACATATGGCCGAAGAAGTTCAAGATTGTGCCTGGGACCATTTGGCCAGGTACTACCACCTACTTCATCCAGAGCCTGGAGAAGCACATCCTCAACCTGGAGAAGAGCACCCAATCAGACCTCTACACCATCACCGAGTTGCAGCAGAAGAATCACAAGCTCAAGAGGGACAAGAACAAGCTGAAGGATGAGAAGATGGAGATGCAAGAGGAGATCAAGAGGCTGAAGGATAAGATTAAGGCCAACGGTGTTGAAGAAAAGGAAGAGGAACCAGAAGTGGAGACTTCGGGAGAACAAGATGAACCGAGTCCCAAGAGGCGCAACTGTACGAGTGGGCGCAAATACCGTATGCTGTTTAGCAAAGACAGTGTTCGGAACTTCTTCACCGGCAATTAGTTTATCGACGTTATCATGTTAGCGTATTTGAACATGTCGACTTATTCGGTATGGCAATACTAGTTTGTTTGATATACTCTTATTTCGTGGCTGTATTGAGGATCTTATATTAGTTATGCAATCTATATTGAGACTATATGGTGTGATTGTATTTGCTTATTGGTATGAGTGCTTTTGCTTGATGATATTGATGATTGATGAATGGTGATAATTTTGTGATAATTGTGTGGTATGATATGTTGTATATTTATATGTATTGTCTTGATCATCATAAGCATATGGGGTACGATATATTTCCCTAGCTACTTTCTGTCTATAACTTACCTATTCTTGCCCAATAGATGCAGCCGAGACGTGACCCTACGGGAAATGGGAACAACAACAATGAAGTGCCAGCATAAATTCAACAATTACTTCAAGAACAAGCCTAGCTGATCCAGTTGCTCACTCAGAATATGGGCAACAACAAAAATGCGCCACCACCGCCACCACCTATGGACACGCTTGCTAGGTTCCTGAGGTTGAATCCTCAGAGGTTCTCCAGCACTCCTGAACCAATTGTGGTGGATGACTGGCTTCGCTCAGTGAGCCGGAACATGGAGACAGTTGGCTGTAGTGAGGCTGAGAGAGTGAGGTTTGCCTCACATTTGCTGGAGGGTCCTGACGCAGCATGGTGGGACAACTATTTGGTGACTTATCCCATCGACACCATCACTTGGGCGCAGTTTCAGGCTGCCTTTCGCGCCGCACATGTCTCTGCAGACGCCATGGCCTTGAAGAAGAAGGAGTTCCGCAGCTTGCGCCAGAGAGGTCGCACAGTAGCGGAGTATGTAAAGGAATTCAACAACCTTGCACGATATGCTCCCAACGACGACAATACTGATGCAGCTAGGCAGGAGAAGTTCTTGGAGGGTCTCAACGATGAGTTGGGAGTTCAGTTGACTGTGGCTACTTTCAACAATTGCCAGGGACTCATTGATAAGGCCATTTTGCTAGAGGGGAAACATCAGGCTATGGAGTACCACAAGAGGAAGTACAACAACAAAAACAAGTACAACTCAGGGCCACAGCAGAAGCAGCGCACGTCCTATAATGGGAATGGAGGGCATACTCATCATGGTGGAAATGTACATAACCATCATCGTGGAAATGGACATAATCATCATGGTGGAAATGGACACAATCACAATGGAGGTAATGGCCACAACCATAATGGCCACAACCACCACAATGGGCACAAGAATGGAAATGACAATGGGAACGGAAATGGAAATGGAGGGAACTACAACCAGAACCGTCAAGTGGTGAATGCTCAGAAGGACCTTAGTCAAGTTCAGTGCTACAAGTGCAGGAAGATGGGACACTAATCCAACATGTGCCCAGAGAACAAGGACAACAATGGGAATTCTGGAGTTAACAAGCCCAACCCCTTCAACAAGGGACATGTGAACCATGTTAATGTGGAGGAAGTCTATGATGAGCCTGATGCAGTGATTGGTAAGTTCCTTATCAATTCAGTACCTGCACTTGTTCTTTTTTATTCTGGTGCATCACATTCATTCATATCGAGGGTATTTGTGGATAAGCATGAGTTACCTACCGTAGTTCTTAAGTCATCTATGCTTATAAGTTCCCCGGGAGCGGAGATGTCAGCTAGTTTAGGATGCTATCAAATAAGCTTAGCCATAGGGAAGCATGATTTTCCTACAGATTTGATTATATTGAAGTCACAAGGTTTGGATGTTATATTGGGCATGGATTGGCTAGCCAAGTACCAAGGTGTTATTGATTGTGCCAGTCGGTCCATCACTCTTTGTACACCGACTGGGCAGAAGATCAGATATGTATCCAAGTTTAAGCATCAGCATGCTCAGGTGAATTCTCTTAAGGGGGGTAGCCTGGATGATGTGCGTGTTGTGAGGGATTATCCGGAGGTGTTTCCAGAGGAGTGGCCAGGTATGCCACCGGATAGGGAGATTGAGTTCCTTATTGATTTAATACCAGGCACGGGTCCTATTGCTAAGCGACCGTATATGATGCCCGCTAATGAACTTGCAGAGTTGAAGGAGCAGATTATAGAGTTGCAGGCAAAGGGATTCATTCGCCCAAGCTCGTCACCTTGGGGATCTCCAGTGTTGTTTGTTGAGAAGAAGGATGGAACCAAGAGGATGTGTGTGGATTACCGTTCTCTGAATGATGTTACTATCAAGAACAAGTATCCTCTACCTATGATTAATGATCTATTTGACCAATTGGAGGGAGCTTGTGTGTTTTCTAAGATTGATCTTCGTTCTGGTTATCATCAAGTAAAGATTCGGGAGAAGGATATTCCGAAGACTACTTTTACTACAAGTTATGGATTGTATGAGTATACTGTTATGTCATTAGTATTGACTAATGCTCCTGCATACTTCATGAATATGATGAATAAGGTGTTTATGGAGTTCTTGGATAAGTTCGTTGTGGTGTTCGTTGATGATATATTGGTGTATTCCAAGAATGAGCAAGAGCATGAAGCACATCTGCGTTTGGTATTGGAGAAGCTCAGGGAGCACAAGTTGTATGCCAATTTCAGCAAGTGTGAGTTTTGTTTGAAGGAGGTAGGATTCCTTGGACATGTTGTGTCAGGAGAAGGAGTAGCTTTGGACCCATCCAAGGTTTCAACAGTTATAGAATGGGAGACACCCAAGACAGTTCGCGACATTCGCAGTTTCATGGGGCTTGCATGATATTATAGGAGGTTCATTGAGAATTTCTCCAAGATTGCAAAACCAATGACTGAGCTGTTAAAGAAAGAGAATAAGTTTGATTGGAGCGATGATTGTGAAACCAACTTTCAGGAGTTGAAGAAACGGTTAGTAACCGCACCAGTTTTATGTTTGCCTGATATACATAAATATTTCCAAGTATATTGTGATGCATCTCGTCGAGGACTTGGTTGTGTTTTGATGCAAGGAGGTAAAGTTGTTGCTTATGCTTCACGTCAGCTTAAGAACCATGAGTAGAACTATCCTACACATGATTTGGAGTTAGCTACAGTTGTTCATGCATTTAAAACATGCAGGAAATATCTTGTTGGTAATCATTGTGATATATTTACTGATCATAAGAGTTTGAAGTATATCTTTACTCAGAAGGAGTTGAATCTCAGGCAGAGTAGATGGCTAGAGCTCATTAAGGATTATGATTTGAATGTGCAGTATCATCCTGGTAAGGCAAATGTTGTTGCTAATTCGTTGAGCCGTAAGAGTCATATAAATGTTGCTAATGTTGAGGATATGCCATTTGAGTTATGTGAGCAGTTCAAGAATCTCAGGTTGGAGATAGTTCCTAAGGGATATGTGGCAACATTGGAAGTGAAGCCAAATCTGTTGGAAAGAATCAGAGAAGCTCAGAAGAGTGATGCATAGATTGATGAAATAAAGGAGAATATGTTCAAAGGGAAAGCAGAGGGTTTCCGTGAGGATGAGCATGGAGCCATTTTATTTGAGAAGCGCATTTGTGTACCGAAAGATGTAGAGATAAGGAAGTTGATTCTTCAGGAGGCACATGATTCACCTTATTCTATCCATCCCGGGAATACCAAGATGTACTTGGACTTGAGGGAGAGATTTTGGTGGCCTAGCTTGAAGCGAGAGATAGCTCAGTATATTGCATTGTGTGATGTTTGCCAAAGATTCAAAGCTGAACCTCAGAAGCCAGCAGGATTGTTGCAGCCTTTGCCAATACCCGATTGGAAGTGGGATCAGATAGGTATGGAATTTATTACTGGTTTACCCAGGACTCGGTCAGGATATGATTCTATTTGGGTGATTGTTGATCGTTTGACTAAGGTTGCTCACTTCATTCCAGTAAAGACAACTTATACAAGTGCTAAGCTACCCAAAATTTATATGACCAGGATTGTTTGTCTGCATGGAGTTCCAAGTAAGGTAGTGTCTGATAGAGGTACTCAGTTTATATCCAAGTTTTGGCGCCAGTTACATGAGACCTTGGGCACCAGGCTGGAATTCAGTACAGCTTTTCATCCACAGACAGATGGGCAGACAGAGAGAGTAAATCAGATTCTGGAGGATATGTTGAGAGCTTGTGCATTAGTCTATGGGTCTAGTTGGGATGATAATCTACCATATGCTGAGTTCTCATACAACAAAAGTTACCAGGCTAGTCTGCAAATGGCACCATTTGAGTTACTGTGAGATGAAGTGGGAGAACGTCAGTTGTTTGGACCAGACCTGATCAGAGATGCTGAGGAGAAGGTCAAGTTGATCCGTGATAGGCTGAAGATAGCACAGTCCAGGTAGAAGAGTTATGCAGATGCTAAGCGTAAGGATGTAACCTATGAGGTTGGAGACCGTGCATATCTCAGAGTTTCACCAATTCGTGGAATCAAGAGGTTTGGAATCAAGGGCAAGTTAGCACCACGTTTTGTGGGGCCTTACAAGATCTTGGAGCGCAGAGGAGAGGTAGCTTATCAGTTGGAGTTGCCAGAAGCTTTGTCAGGAGTTCATGATGTGTTTCACGTATCCCAACTGAAGAAGTGTCATGCAGAGATGGCAGATGTTCCTTTGAGAGAGACAGTACCACTTGAGGCAATTTAGTTGGAGAGTGACTTGACCTATGACGAGAAACCTGTGAACATTCTAGAGACTGTTGAAAGAGTTACCCGCACCAAGACAATCAAGCTATGTTAAGTTCAGTGGGATCATCATACTGAGGAAGATGCTACTTGGGAGCGAGAAGAAGACCTGAAGCAAGACCATCCATACCTCTTTGCTAGCCAGCCTGAATCTCGAGGACGAGATTCATCTTAACAGGGGTAGGTTTGTAACATCCCAATTTTCTAAATTCAGATGTTAATAGATCATCATATTCATGTCATGCTGGAGTTTTGCATTATTTGGATTTAATGAATATTTTAAACATTTTTTAACTTAAGGCAATTTTATTACAGAGGATATAATATGACTTATCCCCATTTTAAATAAAGTTGAAAAGTGTTGAAAATATTTTTGGGTGTTTATAAACTATTTCATAGGAATTATAAATGACTCAAATTTATTTTTGGTATTTTATAATTTTTATACGGAGTTTATTGCATAAAAGGTATTTATGAAAATTGCATAATAACTGAAATAGTAATTTCGGCAAAAACAATTATTTTATTTAAAAATGTTCTGCGTAGTTGGTTGACCAATTAAAAATTTCAAAAAAATGAGTTTTCGTTTTGGGCCTTTCAGCGGCCTAGTTTGTTATTTTGCACTACGTGCGATTCGGGTCCGACTCGGACTTAGGAAAAAAAATATTTTCTTGGCTTATATATATATTCGGATTTTTTTCCTATTTTTCGTTTTTCTAAAACCCTAATTAAACTTCGACGCGCCACCGCCGGAAAAAATCGCCGCCGCCGCCGCAAAAAAAACCGACGCGCCGCCGCAGAGCTTCGCGCCGTCGCCGGAGAAGACGTCGGCCGCGCCGCCCCGCCCTTCGCCGCCGCGCCTCGCCGCCCACGCGCCCCCGTGCCACGCGTCGGCCGCGCCGCCGCCGCCACCCCGGCCGTTGGATCTTAATCCGACGGCCGCAATTAGATCGAGATAAAAAAAATTGGTTTTAGGGTTAGGGTTCCGGTTAACCTCAGTTTATTTATTTAGCGGACGTTCGCCGGATTAGTCACAGGAGCGAACGCCGTTCGCTCCGTATCCGAGGACCTAGTTGCGACAGAAATTTTATTTTATTCGCGAAGAGGCCCTTTTTCATAGATTTCACCCTAGAATGGTATTCGCTATATCTTTTAAACCGTTGCTCCGTTTTAGGTGATTCTTTTTGCGTTGCAACCGTGGTGAAGTCTAGTTTACAGTAGGATGAACTTTGCACTATTAAACTTTTAGAATTTGAATTTTATACAGATTTAAGTTCAAACTTCCGGTGATCGTATCTTTTATACAGTGTAACCGTTTTCGCCGATTTTCTACTGTTGTGATGTTTATGTGATACTGTGTATCGAATGCTACATTGTTTGATCGTGTAGATTGTCCGGAGTGCAACGCTTCGTTCTGTGAAGAGTGTGATAGTCAGGAACAGGATCAAGGCCAGTCATACTTTGACCATTTCATAACATATATTTTTACTTATGCATGTTGCAAATATCACCCTATGCATGTGTAGGAAGTACTATATTATTATTGCTGCAAACCTCGTAGGGTAGCCATATGATCTTATCATGTTTTCTTAGACAACCTAGCACGTGCTTGTTATATATTGCTATGCTTGTAGACGAGGATTGGTTTGAGATTTCATTGAGCTATGTGAGGATTTAATGTCTTGACTAGCAAACCTTAATTAGAATACACCTCTTGACGGGCAGGGAGTGCTTCCTGGGGGCTCGTACCTTATCTAAGGCGAGACCAGGTTGTAACCCTAATGGCTGGTATTGGTGGTATAAAGAACGTCATGGTATCTACCCTCTAAACGTAAGTGGGAGCCGTCCAGGCTCAAAAAGATCAGACATACTTGGTGACTAGGAGCTTCCATGTACAGCCGCTGACCATATGGGCTCTGTCTTAGCTGAGTACGTTGTAGGAAGCCTCTCCCGTGCAAAGCTAGCAGATGTAGATGTGATAGGTGTACCGGCTTGCCGTTGGGTGTAGGTGACCTCTTCTGAAAGTATTCGTCTCAATCTTCGGGTTGAGTCCAGTGGGTAAAGTGTACAGACCTCTGCAGAGCGTACAAACTAATCATGATTATCCATGTCCCCGGTTATGGACAACCTTGAGCTACTAGACATTACTGTTATTGGAGGATCTTGACAGATGAAACACCTTAATAAAACTTGAGTGGGAGAGATTTTAATAAAGGGTATGGGTTGGAACTGGTGTAGCTCAGTTCAACCTTATGTAGTAAGATAAACTAAAATTTTGACTTAGGTAGATTGGGAAAAATCAGCTTTCTGAAAAACAAAACCATAAGCCTTCCTTTGACTTATCCTTGCATGTAGCGATAGGTCTGTTATATCCTTTTTCGTGTGACTTGCCGTACAAATCAGATGTACTGACCCGTTGTCGGGCTGTAACCTTCGGTGTTGCAGGTTTTTCAAACGACCAGTAAGGTGCGTTTAGGGTCGCGGGTCTTCACTCAGCATGTTCGCTTGTGGATGTTGATGGGACTCCTTATATTTATATTGAATAAGCTAGCCTTGAGCTATGCAACTTGTTTATTTAATGAATTCTGGATCATACGATGTAATAATGATGCACTTGTACTTTGTTATACATATATTACTGTGTCTGCTAGAGAGTTCGATCCAGGGACTAGCACTTGAGCACAGAGACTCCAATTCTATGTGAATTGGGCCGCTACAGCTACGGTCAATGATCATTAGCGGGACCTGGATGCCCATAATGACTCATGTGCATTCTGGAAGTAAACCGATTGAACCGTATACGTCGTATACCATTCCCTTTGTCATCCGACACTAGATTAGTCCGCGATTCGATCAATATCATCCAATGCTTTAGTTCAATCTCGTTACCGACAAATCTCATTCACTTGTTGTGTGATATTCATCCCTGTGACCTAGTCACACGCTGCAAACCTTTATGGATGCAATCTCACCGAGTGGGCCCTGAGTATCTTTCCATTATATGGATTGACAAATCCCGCTCTTGAATCAACACTCCTCAACATATCCCATTGGATTACTCAAGATACACCTTTATGGTCACCATGTTTCAGTGTGACGGTTCATGCACTCAAAGAATCATCCAGAGATAACAATTATGTGTGATCTCATGGTCTAAGAATAACTAGGATTTTTGTGATCTCATGGTCTAAGGATGACTACGTTCTTTAATTACAACACTAAACGTTTACAATTTGATCATGTTGCAATGCTTGAATTGGGTAATGTTCATCACGTCATTCATCCAATGAGGTGATCTCACTGTCAATTGACTTGATTGTCCATGATCGTGAAACCACAATCATCAGTTGACGATGAACCAATCATCATGAGAGGCTGACTAGGAACTCTGGTTGTTTCTATACCACAACTGTATTATTGTTTCACTAATACAGTTCTAGCATAGTATACAAGTGGTTATGAACTTATTTAGATATATTGAAATAATCATATATTATTTGCCTGCTGAGCATATACCCAACAGGGGTGTGGCCCTTCGCTGCGTGCAGATAGGTGTCGGATGTCTAGGCTCTGAGTAAGTGCCAAACAAGTTACCGAATGTCCGACAACCTGGGTGGAGGGTGTCTAGGTGCTCAGGTTCTGGATGTCCGGCAATTTGCTAGATGTCCGACAAAACGGGTTGCTCGGGCGCGCTTCTATGAAGGAGTTGCCGAATTTCCGGCAGTCTGTTGGATGTCCGAAAAAACTAGTTGATCGGGCACCCTTCTGTCGAGGAGGTGTTGGATGTTCGGCGTTGTGCCGGAGAAGTTTCCTGATGTCCATCTCCACTGATGGCCACCATTTCCTTCTTCTCCTTCTAGGTCATCCTCTCGTGGCATCGCTTGGACTTGTTCCTTGGCTTCCTCATCATCTGTTTCTTGGTACCTAAGAATACACAAAGTATCCTTTTGAGGTAGTAGTCATGTCTCACATTTGAAAGAGGGAAATTTGATAAAGAGTCAGTTCACCTTGGCTTATATAGCCCTTCCTTGTGCTCTTGTTAACAAACCATGTGTAGGAGTGGTATCCATGGTGATGTACGTGGGATGCTCCACATCATCTGCTCCCTTGGGGAAGATCCTTCCAAATATCAAAGTCCTCATCACCATGATAGAGAGACAGGTCAGATATGTTGAACGTGTTGCTCACCGAGTAATTTTTCGTTGGAATGTCAACCGTGTAGGCACTTTTTCTTATCTTGGCAAGGATTTTGAATGGTCCATCGGCTCGGGGTAGAATCTTGGACCTGCGGTCGTACGGGAACTGATATTTTCAAATATGGATCCAAAAAACCTCACCTAGATGGAATATGGTTGGTTTCTTATTGGTGTTCATTCTTCTTGCGTGGCCTTGGACTTGGCACTCGATGGTGAGTCTTGTATCTTCATGTAATTTATTTAGGAAGCTTGCCCTTGCACTTGCGTCCATGTTGACACGTGCTTGGAGCAGTAGAGGTAGGATTTTCAATGGGAACAAAGGGTTGAATCAATAGACCACCTCAAAAGATGTCATCTTTCTCGTGGAATGTCTTGCTCGATTGTAGGCGACCTCCACAATGGGGATGTGATCTTCCCACTCCTTGATATTCTTCTCGATGAGCACATAGAGTAGTGTAGATAGTGAACGGTTCACCACCTCCGTTTGTCAATCTCTTTGCGGGTGGTATGCCGTGGAGAAGAGTAGCTTGATGTCGAGCTTGGCGCACAAGCTAGGTCTTCCAAAATTAGCTTAGGAACTTGACGTCACGGTCGGAGACAATGAACTTGGGTACTGCATGAAGGTGAAGGATGTCCCTACAAAAGATGTTAGCAATATGCGGGGCATCATCCATTTTATTGCCAGGAATGGAATGTGCCATCTTGGAGAACCTATCCACTACCACAAAAATAGAGTCCCTTCCATTTCTAGTACGAGGCAAACCAAGCCTACAACAAGATCTCCCTAGAAAATAAACACCTGGAAAGACACATGTACGAGTTTAAGGAAACCAAACAAAAATACTAGTCACGCCAATGAGGTCAGAAGACCATGCATGCCGATAGCAGATAAAGACATCATCGCTCGCAAATTAGGAGGATGGCCCAAGCAAAGGGCGCCTCTGGGAAGGGAAATCGAGATGACTTCCGCACACTAAAAAATAATATACATGCAACAACAACAACATTATGGGAGTAAAATTCCTCTTCGGCAAACCAGATAAAAGAAACTTTGAAGCATGGATGAAGTTTTGGAGGTATGACCTGGTGGAAATCATGTGATGATATTATTTCCTATGTATTCATAATTTAATTTATTATCCCTGAACGTTATGAATGATATGCATGCATAAGTATGCGACTTGTTTCACACTACATATTGTATGGTGATTGTATTAATGGTACCTAGTTTATAAGGTTATGTAGACACATATCCTTTGACTAGTATTGTCTGGGGGATGGATCAAGACATGAACGGATTCACCGCCGATCGCGTCACCGGAAACCGGCACAAAAAGCTTCGCGCCGACAAAACCACCTGGACTTCGGAAGACGACTCCGTCGAGTCGGCCTATCTGATCCAAGTCGGTTCCATCCACCACCTCCTTGGAGGATCGGACGGATCCCATCCGGAATTAGACTGTGATATCCCTACAGAGGCAGCAAGCCAGCTGAGAACCGACTCCCGACATGTTTTTTTCGGGGTCGTCCGTCAATCTTCAGAGACGGCATGATCTGTCGAAATCCTGACGCATGACAACTCGGTAGAACTATCTGATGTCGACTCATGTTCCATAAAAACAAAGCGTTCTGATACCGTTTCCATCTGCCGGATCGGAAGTAACCGAGTCGGGCCTGTGCCAGAAGAACACGATCCAGACTTTCCTTGCTTCTAGACACCATACCTATCCATTACAAATCCTCCTACTGACTCCAAGGAATCAGGTTATCAGAAACCGACCGGCTCCACTCTTAATTTCGGGTTCACCCATGGATCTCCAGCGCCAGAACACTCTGTCGAGGCCATAGAAGGGGAGAACATTTCACAATTCCCAGAAAAAGTCTCTTTTTCAGACGGAGAAGACGACAACGACATGGGAACATCTACTCCTTTTGAACAAAACCAACACGAAGAGTCCAAGAAAATCCTCTTAACATGATCAAATTCCGACTTCCAATTGGAAAAAGTTCGGATCGTGTCACGAATGGGAGCTCAGACCCTCTGAAAATTCCAAAGAGACTCGAAACAGGCTCGACAACCAGAGAAAGTCGTCCCGAATACCATGAGCAGCTAATGGAGTACCAAGAAAGGGTTGCCTGGTTACAAAGAGAAATAGCTTGGGAATATTAAAACTCTGCGAAAGTACAAAGTTAATCTTCATGAGAGGTTCAGCTATGATAATTACGTGGACCTGGACCATCGGCTTGGACCTATGATCCGCGCCCTAAACCACATGAAGGAAGCAGTCGGAGATCTGCAAGGACTAGTATACGCTGTCATAAGATACGCCGACTCCGATGAAGCCAAGTACGGAAGGATTCAAAATCAAAATCAAAAAAATGGAATACATAAGCTTATCAAGGACCCGGTCGAAAACATTAGAGCCAGCTCCCGGAAGCAAGGAAGTTTTGCGAGACCAGACAAAAGAACCCGGATGAATAATTCTGAAAAAACTCTACAAGAGCCCTGCCCAAAGCATTCTAGACCGGGCCGCCCTGCAAATCACTCTTGAGATCATTGCTACCACAGGCTTGCGTTCGAACGACAATGGGGGGAAAACAACGAGCATTTGAACCTGCCTGAAGAAAATATGGCCGACTCCCACGGCTAAAGGACGTCAGACCCAAGAGACACGAGGCATGCCTACTATAGAGCCAGCCCTGGTCACGAAGCGCCAAGGAACTGGTAAGAATGGCGGCATCATTTGAATTTATCACCAAGACAACAACAACCCCTTACGTTAAGAACAAGTTTCTCCAGTGAAACCTATCGTTTAGTCAATAAGCGGTAGCCGGCAACCACGCGCTTGTCCAATACGGAGATTCACGAAACCGTGGGATATTTCACATCTCCATTTCTATTGTATCTAAATAGGTCAGGGATGTCCCTCGGCACTTGTTAAAAAACATTTATGAAATATAAAAGTTAACTATTGCATACCGACTCTTATTTTTCTGTCATTTTGCATTGCACTACATTCTTGTATTTAATTCATTGGAAACCTAGAGGGCTTCATCACCCCTTTCCCTGGTACCAGGCATGTATATATCTTTATTTAGGGACCCTAGGACTTGAAATCTTTAGACTTCAATTCTTCAACTTGGGACTCGGCATATACATGAAATTGGCCTACTATGGCTTTATTTTTGCCTGTATAGCTGATTCAAACTCGCACTTCTATGACCTACATGACTCGATCTTGTACCGTTAAAGAATGGTGTGAAAGTCACGCGTACGGCCGGCTTCCATATGAGCTCTTACATTTTTTGCATACATAAGCATATTATTCATTCTTTTATTTGCCTACTTTTCTTAGCATTCTCAAATATATCAATTCTTTCCCCCAAAAATCGACTATCATGAACATTGTCAAATGAACTAAAAGTCGGTACATGGGGACTATAGGTTGACTCTACTATGACTCGGTACGAACATAAAGTGATCATACCGACTCATGGGGGCTACACCTTGATTTAAAAAAATAATAACAAACATATTGGATGTACTATGACTCGGCATGACGTATAATTGTTTACGCCGACTCATGGGGGCTACATATTGATTTCCTTGACTTCACTTGACATCGGCACATGGACGCTCGTACCTACACGCACATATGTGACCTAGATGATACCATGACAAGCCAGCTTACACCGACTCACATTTTGAGAAAATAGTGACAATTAAGCTTGATAAGGGCATCACTGGTATACACTACGCATTCGGACGACTCCTTGTCAAAGACGGCTTCATCAAAATACAATGGCAGTCATTTTTTCATGCTCCGGGTCGTTAAAAACCAATTCTCAAAATATCATACTAAGAGCTGGGAACGCAAAAACTTAGCATGTCATATCTGCTTAAAAGCTAAAAAACATATTCAAAGATTTCACAAGCACTGGCCATATGACCGACATCCATAGAAACAGAAATTCAAATGATAAAAGGGAATTGACATCCAGGCATTCAAAAGAAAAAGGGCGGTTTAAAACAGCACCACAAAGGTTCAAGTGCATATCACACACACAAGCAAGTAACTCATTATTACATCAGCCAACACTGTGGCATTCCAAAATGTTTTAAGTCAACAACTCCTCAAAAGCAAGATAAATGGAGCAGACCCGGTTGCAGAAGTTTTAATTTAAGCACCTCTTCCTTGCCAGCTATATCTTCAGAGTTGTACTCCAGTACTACATGCAGGTTCTACGAGGTTATCACAGACTTCATATAAAACAACATCTGAGAGGTCCTCGATCCTCAGATCATCTTCTCCCTCACCTGAAGCCGGCTCGGTTGAAGTTGTCGGGTCTGCAGTTTTTTCCTTGGACGGAGGAAGCACAGATAATTCAATTGGCTCGGTAGGAGTAAGCTTCCTCCGCTTGTTGCGCTCATCGTAACTGGGTTGCGGCTCAGATAGATCAATATCATCAGAAATTTGTGTTGAGAACATGCGCGTCTCCTTGATAATCTTGGCATAGTCATACTTGGAGAACGGGGACCCGTCGCTCAGGAAAGCCATCATCTAGTAATTACGGCTTCATGTCGGGGTGATAAGATTTGGCAAGCTCTAGGCCCCGCAACATTCCCAAGAGACATGCCGAGCATTTCACTATATCCACCCAAGCCGGTACGATCGAGAAAGACTCCATCATCCCGGTTAACTTGGGTATGCTGGTAGGTTTACTTTGAGTCACATCAATAGCATTCACGGCTCCTTCGCATAATTGCTTGATCAGCGTGTACAACACGGTCAGTTTCATAACGGGCGACTCCTGAAGAGCCGGATGTTGCTTGCCTGTACCAAAGATCAACAAGTATGCAAGAAACCATGGCCATATGATAAGGATCTCAAATTTACACAGACTAAACCGACTTACCAAAGACTGATACCACAAATTATTGAATACTCGTTTTGAGAATATTCAATCTTTTATCTATTTCTTGGAACTTGGACACGGCGTCGTCGGTAGTTTGACTCAACGTAGCCTGGACTTCGGTATGATGAGATTTTGTCGCCTCCAATTCCACCTCTTTCTTCTTCAACTCATCTCGAAGCCGGCTAATCTCCTTTTCAGCTTGTTGCCGCTTCTCAGACTCGGCTTTAAGCTTAAGTCAGTATATCTCGATAGAACCAATTCCAATCCAGGTAGTGTGAACAGAGGATGTGGAAGTTCTGTTTCCTCGGGCATGACGAACTACTACTTCAGAAAACTCACTTATTCGGTTGGTTGCTCTGATGCATGTAGGAAATCCTGTGGCCACTTGATGAGTTGCCTGGCCGGCTTCCAAAGCCAAAGTCTGCACACACAATAAAGTCCCCGTGTTTTACAAGTACATAACCAGATACTCGGAGGCTACACTACTTCGAAATAAAAAACATAACTACAAGTTCCAGGTCGCTACAGGTAAGACAACCCGACACTTGGGGGCTACATATATATAGTTATCCTTTATACAAAGGGCTACATACAGATAAAAAAAATATAGGCATTCCTCATAACGTTGCTTGATACATACGATCAAGTCACGCTGTTGGCCAAGACGACTCATCGACTCAAGGCACAAATCTTCAAACGAAACTTTTTCAAGAGTCGCCACAAAGTCCTGACTCATAGATTGTCTCTCCTCACCTGCTTTTTTCTCCATCACTGTGGAATACGTCTCAGCGGTGTGATCCTCAGTCATAATTACCTCCTCCTCAGCCACAGGTTTGTCAGCTGTAGGAGTCGAAATTGGATCTTGGATATCGGATGCCTCCTTGGACCAAATAACTGTCTCCTCAACTCCACCCCTTGGAGAATCATCCTTGTACACCTCAGATGGGCTTGATTCAGTAGGGGTGGTACCCTTCATTCATTTCTCTTGAGAAACTCTAGGTGTTTTATCTACAACAACCGACTCCCTTACTGTTGAAGAGTCGGGCTTTGTTTTAATCTTAGCTTGAGCCCTAAAAGGAAAACACAATATCGTTAATTTAGACAAAAATGAAGTATTATCTCTATGATCAAAAGAACTTACCCACGGTTGATGGGAAATTTGTTAGGGAGCCGCACAGACGGCTCCCTAGAAGAAGGATCCCCCTCTGCGTTGTCGGCAACGGGTCGCTTCTATTCGGTAGGATTTGACCTGGCACCGACTTTTTGAAGAGTACATCGTGGAGAATTGGGAATTCCAGCATCAAGGGGGTCGACAGACTCAGAGCTATGAGTCCGCCTTTTCGTCTCTTGTCCCTGCGACGGTATAGATATAAGATGCATATTTTTGACAAAGATAAATTGGGAAGTCGGTGAATAATACCTTTTGCTCAGGAACTCGGCTTTTCTCCGCTCTCGGAGAGTCGGTTTGGGCAGGGGGATCTTCTTCCTCATCATCACCGTCACCATCTTCCGCCAACTCCTCCTATATGAATAGAGAAAAGTAAGAGAGAATTCGTCCCACAAGGATAGAATAAATTATTACTTACATTACGACTTGGGCTGTGGGCACCCATCTCCTCATCAACAATAGAGGGCTCCTAATTGGTGACACACCATAGGTCATTGGCCTAAAAGGATATGGCAAAAGATGGAGTGTCAAAATAAACAGACTGTAAGGCCCCCGATGCGGTACTAACTCAAGTTAGACGCTTTCGTGTCCGGCTCGAGTTAGGAGCGCATAATAGGCCACCGACGCACGACACTCGCACTCGTGTCGCTGTCGGGTTCTCGACAACAGATATAAGAACAATGAACTTTATACTAAGACATAAATATAGAGTCTAGGGCATACATCGCCGCTGGTATTTATTACATCATCTTAGAGGTCCATAGACCCAACAGTACATCATGCAACAAGCGGAAGAGAAACACGACCGAGTACGGTCAAAATCCAAATGGCCCTAGGGAGGGTTGCACATAAACAAGTACACCCATGGAACGTCGGAACCCAACTATAGTATATTGACTAGGGGGTGACCCCACGACTCCTACGGATAAGCCTACCTGGTGTCCATGAAGACAAAAGGCCCATGAAGATACAACCTCGTCCCGCTAACTGACACTGACGTAGGAGTCTACGACTCACAAGGAAGGTGTGAAGACCTGCCGTACGGATAAAGCTAGGGTTAGGAAAGCTTACCTGTAAACTTAGATGAATTCCCCGAGACCTAGCCCAGTATATAAGGGCTAGGAGGGGCGACACCAAAGGAAACCAATATCTTCTGTAACCCTACCCCTGAGCGCTCCAGCCTTGGCATCCACTGTAATCGCATCTCCCCTATCAATAATATCGAGCAGGAGCGTGCCTTCCTGTTTGCCGATGAGCTATCGTCCAACCTGTGCCTCTCATGACTAACCCAGAGTCCCGAACCATGGGATTTGCCGGGGTTGATCCCCGTCAATTGGCGCCGTCTGTGGGAACTACACAGGTTGGGATCACGATCTCGGCGGTCCTGTCTTCAGCAAACTACAACTCAAGGGCAAGAACCAGATCTAGCCCACTCGAAGGATTCAAGATCACGGCGGACATCTCTGCCACCCCATCAAGATCGCTCGAGCTACAGTTGCGCCAGGACCGATACTACGGTAACGGTCAAGTGCAGCGTCAGCGCCGAAGGAATCGACGACCCAAAAGAACGGCGAGGGGCCTTTACGAAGGAATTCCACTTGACGAACCGCGACGCGTAGCGGAGGACTCGCAAATCTTTCGACAACCCACCACCGCCCGGGCACCCGCCGCACATCAAGACGATGACTACGAGATCGAAACCAGCGATCAGCAGAACCATTGCCAAGGAAGAACGAATCGACGACCCAAAAGGCGCGCATGGGAGATCTACGGCGAGGCTCCAATGAACGAGCTACGACACGCAGCCGCGCAACCAACGACCGCTCGACGACACGCCGTCACACGAGCACCTTCCGTCAGTCAGGAAAGCGACTCGGAGACACCGGTGGGCGAGTACTATGACCTAGATCGCAGGCCGGATGAATTCGCCAACCTCATCAAGAACCAAGACATGAGTCGAGGAATTGACAACGACCCCCGCTTCCACGAACACCCGGAGGATCACGAGCAAATCTTCAGAATTTCAAGAAAGAAGAGGCACGCCGGATCTAGCAAACTCACGGCTAGAGAGCAGCTGGCAGCACCCTGCACGATCCATGGCTTCGAGGATGACTGGGGACGCGTCAGGTCAGGTCACACTTTGAGAGACTGCCGCCTGTTCAACGAGCTAGCCGACGACCTCAAGAAGGAGAAGCAGAAAGAAGACAGGCGCAACCGGCGACCCAAACAATCGCCACCCCCAAGCCTGGAAGGACGTCACAGTCCGCTGCAAAAACAGGTGCTCATGATCCAAGAGGGAAGGGTGCCGCAAGCACGAAGCGACGCCTACACCCTGCAAGCTAGAGCAGCCGAGAGCATAAACATAGTCGAAGTCTACCAGCTACATGATACGGAGACCAGCATCACGTTCTCACAGGACGACCATCCACCCACAGTCCCAAGACCGGGGCACGCGCCCCTGGTGCTTGATGCACAAATCGGAGGGTACGACATGGATAGGGTCTCCATGGACGGAGGCAGCAGCATGAACATCATCTTCGCCAGCACCCTGCAAAAGATGCTGGTCCCACGATCAGTATGGAGAAAATCGAGCACCGAGTTACACGGGGTAGTCCCAGGAGAAGCAGCCACATCCCTCGGAGTCATCGAACTCGAAGTTGTCTTCGGCAACCGACGCAACTTCGCAAAGCACGTCCTCGCGTTCGAGGTACTCGACTGGAAATCGCTGTACCACGCCATATTGGAACGGCCAGCATTCGCGCAGTTCATGGCGGTCCTACACTACGCCTACCTCAATCTCAAGATGCCAGGATCAGTAGGAGTCCTCACGATCAACAGAAGCTTCATCAAATCAGATCAATGTGATCGTGACTTCCACAGAATCTCCGCCACATTCGGAGCCGAACAAGAACTCAGAGAAATAGCCATGGTGACGGACAAGAGTACCTTCCCATTGGTGAACCGAAGAGAATCCAAGGAGTACGGACGCGACTTCAGCATCGACGGCGACACAGTCACTCACCAAGTGCACCTGACGGACCCGGACAAAACAGTCTGCGTGTACGCCCACCTACCAGAGGAGCAGGCGACGGCTCTCGTCGCTTTCCTCCGAGACGAGTGGGAAATATTCGCCTGGTGCCCAGCCGACATGCCTGGGATACCACGCAAATTCGCGGAACACGCCCTACGCATCAAGCAAAACACGAAGCCGGTGAAGCAAGCGCTGAGACGATTCTCGGAGCCCAAGCGCAGAGCAATCGGAGAGGAAGTCAACCGGTTACTCGACGCCCAGTTCATCCGAGAAACGAAGAAAGCCACCTGGATAGACAACCCAGTGCTGGTGCCCAAGAAAGACACGACCGTGCTACGCATGTGTGTCGATTACGGACCAGTCAACAAGAATTGCCCGAAGGACCACTTCCCCCTGCCTAGAATCGATCAGATAATCGACTCGTCAGCAGGGTGCGATCTGCTTTTCTTTCTTGACGCTTACTCAGGATACAACCAGATCAGGATGAAGGAAGAAGACGAGGAGCACACATCGTTCATCACCCCCTATGGCGTATTCTGCTACAAGACCATGCCCTTCGGGCACAAAAACGCAGGCGCCACTTACCAGCGAATGATGCAGGCCTGCCTAAAGGAGCAAATCGGAAGAAACGTGCAAGTCTATGTGGACGATATCGTCATCAAGACCTACAAAGCAGCCACACTACTCGACGACCTGCGCGAAACCTTCGCGGCGTTCAACAAATACAGAATCAAACTCAACCCAAAGTAGTGCGCATTCGGCGTACCGGCGGGGAAGCTGCTTGGCTATATGGTCTCCGCCCGAGGAATCGAGGCAAACCCTGAGAAAGTCCAGGCCATCACCCGAATGCAAGAACCAACCGACGTCAAAGGAGTACATCAGCTCACTGGAAAACTCGCAGCCCTAAGCCGCTTCATCAGCAGGCTGGGAGAACGCACGCTGCCTTTCTATCAGCTGCTCAGGAAAGGAGAGAAATTCGAGTGGACGGAGGAAGCCCGCCAAGCATTCGCGGACCTAAAAACTACACTCTCGACCCCACCAATCCTGGCGGTACCCAAGGAATGAGAGAAGCTATACCTCTATGTGGCAGCACGTAACAGTGTAGTAAGCACAACGCTCGTTGTGGAACGCGCAGAAGAAGGCAAGGTCCAGAGCATCCAGAGACCAATCTACTACCTCAGCATGCTCCTGACCAAATCCCAGCAGCGGTACCCGCACTATCAGAAGCTACTACTGGCCATCGTCATGACCTCAAGAAAGGTGTCCCACTACTTCGATGAGCACCCTATCACAATCGTGAGCAGCGCACCACTCGCTGACATACTCAACAACCCTGGAGCAACTGGACGAGTCGCCGAGTGGAACATTGAGCTCAGCCCACGGGACCTGCAGTTCAAGCACCCAACAGCCATCAAAGCCCAAGTACTCCCAGATTTCCTGGTCGAGTGGACGGAGGTTCAGACACCAGGGCCCCCAGACCTATCAAGTTCATGGTCAATGTTCTTCGATGGGTCCAAGAGACAACAAGGAGCTGGGGCAGGAGTTGTGCTCATCTCCCCTAAAGGTACAAAGCTGAAATATGTCCTCCAGATTAACTTCAGTCACGCCTCCAACAACGAAGCAGAATACGAGGCACTCCTCCATGGCATGCGCATGGCCAAAACGTGCGGAGCCACTCGCCTCATAATTTACGGGGACTCCAATCTCGTCGTCCAGCAGACGATGAGAAACTGCGACGCAATAGCCGACAACATGGCGGCCTACCAGAAGCTCTACAACGAACTCGAAGGAAGTTTCGACGGTTGCGAGCTCAACTACATCACCAGGGCCAACAACACAGAAGCTGACGAGCTCGCGAACATCGGTCCGACCCGGGGACCTGTACCACCCGGCGTTTTTCTCGAAAGCATCAGCCGAAGATCCATCAAGGTACAGGCAGCAGCACCTGAAGCAGTCGTGGACGGCGACAATGCAACAGACCTGGTGCAGGTGGCAGCAGCAACCCCATCAGAAGGCACAAACACCAGCGCACCCGACAGCACAGCCCCGACAGAGCGCGAAGGACCAGTCTGGGCAAAACCGTTCCTCCGATTCCTAATCGAAGGTACGCTACCGCAAGACGTGTCCGAAGCACGATGCATCAGCCGACGATCCAAGGCATTCACGGTGATAAACAAACAACTATACAAGCGCAGCATCACGCAGATACTCCAAAGGTGCATCGACGAAGATGACGGCAAAGCCCTACTGCTCAAAATCCACGAAGGCACCTACGGACACCATGCGAGTAGTCGAGTACTCGTGTCCAAAGCATTCCGAGCCGGGTTCTATTGGCCCACAGCCATGAAAAACGCAGAGGAAATCGTGCGACGTTGTGTCGCCTGCCAGAAATTCGCAAACATGCCACACGCTCCCGCATCAGAGCTCAAGACCATACCACTATCCTGGCCGTTCGCCACCTAGGGACTCGACATGGTGGGCCCACTCAAGAAATCATCAAAGGGCGGAAGGACACACCTGCTCGTCGCATTCGACAAGTTCACTAAATGGATCGAAGCAGTGCCCATCACCAGCTCCACAGCCCTCACGGCTGTCAACTTCATCAAATCGATCATCTTCAGGTTCGGAGTGCCCCACAGCATCATCACGGACAACGGCACGAACTTCACAGCCGCAGAATTCCAGAACTTCTGCGAAGAGCTGGGCATCAAAATCAATTATGCATCAGTCGCGCACCCGCAGTCCAACGGCCAGGTGGAAAAAGCAAACGGAATTGTATGCGGGGGAATCAAGAAACGGCTCCTTGCACCACTCGAGAAAGCCGCCGGCAACTGGGTAGAAGAAATCCCCGCCGTACTATGGAGCCTACGAACTACACCAAACACCGCGACCCAGTACACACCCTTCTTCATGGTGTACGGGGCAGAGGCAGTCCTACCACATGACCTCAAGTTCGGAGCACCTCGGGTCACTGGATACGAAGAAGAAGCAGAAGAAGCACTGCAAGATGACAAAGATACGGCTGACGAAGCAAGAGATACAGCCCTGGCAAAATCAGATGGGTACCAGGACAAGCTACGCACCTACCAAAGCAGTCGCTTGCGCACTAGAACCTTCAACAAAGGTGACCTAGTCCTACGGCTGATACAAGAGAAGGTCCATAAACTTGCCCCCCAATGGGAAGGACCATTCATAGTCTCAGAAGTCATCGGAGGTGGCGCCTACAGGCTGAAGAACCCGAAGACAGACGAGGACGTGGGCAACCCATGGAACGTAGAAAACTTGCGAATGTTCTATCCATAGTCCCCATCGGTCAGACATGACTGGCAACTCATGTAGCCTCGACCGCAATAAAATAAATGTTGCCCAAATACTGCCATCTCAAAGCACTCGGGGGCTTAAGAATAAAATCCCCCCGAGAGACGCTATCGCCTACGCGATCTTAACCAAAGCACTCGCGGGCTTAAGAATAAAATCCCCCCGAGAGACGCTATCGCCTACGCGATCTTAACCAAAGGACTCGGGGGTTTAAGCATAAAATCCCCCCGAGAGACGCTATCGCCACTTACACGATCTTCATCAAAGCACTCGGGGGCTTAAAAATAAAATCCCCCCGAGAGACGCTATCGCCTACGCGATCTTCCTCAAAGCACTCGGGGGCTTAAGAATAAAATCCCCCCGAGAGACGCTATCGCCCACGCGATCTCAACCAAAGCACTCGGGGGCTTCTAGATAAAATCCCCCCGAGAGACGCTATCGCCCACGCGATCTCAACCAAAGCACTCGGGGGCTTAAGAATAAAATCCCCCCGAGAGACGCTATTGCCGACGCGATCTCAACCAAAGCACTCGGGGGCTCGAGTACAACCTCCCCCCGAGAGAAGACCATCGTCGCTCACGCGATCTTTACCCAAAAAACACTCGGGGGCTCGAGCACAAAAATCCCCCCGAAAGACGCTATCGTCGCTCACGCGACCTCTACATCCAAGCACTCGGGAGATCGAGCACCAACTCCTCTCGAAAAACCGCCCGCGCAGTCTGAAGCTTAAAAAGCCCAAGCAAAAATACCCGGCCAGCCCCACCTGCTGAGAGCAAGGCTCGAAAGACATGGACACAATCCGATGGAGCACCAAGTACTCCGAAGAAACTTTGGAGCAAGCACAGGACACAGACTCATTCAGTCTTCATCCGATCGCCAACGATCACGTAAAGACTCGGGGGCTACTCCCATCGGGAGCGCTGTCGCGCACCCGATAAAAGACAGAAACTAACGACAAGGAAAACAAATTTCAGCCTACGCTCGACCCTCCGACTCAAGCGTAGCCTCGGGGGCTACTCCCATCGGGAGCGCTGTCGTGCACCCGATAGAACCCACAATGCAAAGTTTGGACGGACTCGAAGACAGCTCCCGATCGCAAAGGACTCGAACACAACTCTCGGTTACAAAGAAATCGAAGATAGCCCCTGATCGCCAAGGACTCGAACACAGTTTTCGGTTGCATAAAGGCCCAAAGATAAATTCCATTGCAAAGGCTCAAGCACAGTTTACATCACAAGGATCATTTTCAGCACAAACAATTCAAAGTACATTGGATAGAAGGCAGCTCTGATCACTCGAAGGCAATCCTCATTACATCGAGCAATAACCTAGTTACAATAAAGCCTACAGCATCAATCACCCAAGGAATTATGACTTCTACATGTTCGCCCATGCCGGGATGATTGGCACTAACACAGAAAGCATCATCACAGACAAAGGAGGAGTCGAAGCAGCAGGCTCATGATGTCAATGACATAACAAAAGGTGAATCTCGACTTATTTGCGGAGCAATTGAAGACGATGCTCCACCAGCTTCTTCTCCTGCTCCACTAGCTTCTTCTCCAGCACCGCCCGAGCTGCCGGCGAAGATGACGCCGCTGCCTCCAGTTCTACAAGGTCGCCTGCCGTGCTCGTTTAACCGGTGGCTTGACATCGAGGTCCTCTTCAGAGCTAGAGGAGGAAGCAGTTGAAGACGTCTCACCACCAGCACCAGAAGAGTCCCCGGAGGAGGAAGCAGCCGAAGACGCATGCGAAGGACTCCTCGACTTTGTGGAGCTGTCGCTGCTCGACTCCTGCCAGTGCGGGTCCATGCTATTGCCGCTCGGGTCGAACGCGCGGACAGTGACAGTGCTTTCGCCGTCAAAACGACAGCTGAGCATATCGCCATCTCGCAGATTCAACCGCCGAGCGAACAAACTCCAGCCAGAGCCAAGAAAAGTCAAGCGGGAGCTATCAACCTCCAAGTCAACATAAGAAGGAGATCGACAGCTCCCTTGAAGATGCAGAAGCAAGCCATCCAAGCCACGTTCAGAGACAATGGTGGAAAAATCAGAGGGAAGAAGAACGCGATTG
Organism: Bromus sterilis; assembly: GCA_950022295.1. Lineage (NCBI taxonomy): Eukaryota > Viridiplantae > Streptophyta > Magnoliopsida > Poales > Poaceae > Bromus > Bromus sterilis. The sequence continues at coordinate 172,244,290 of OX465597.1, forward strand.
GCACTCTGGCCACGAACACGTAAAAGAAAGTCATAACGCTAGAATCCCTCCTCCAAGGGAGAAGAGGAAGGCAATGGCGCCGTACCATGGCGACCACCACGGCATGAGCGTGGTGTACGGCCACCACGGCCACGATGAACACGGCCACGACCAGCACCCCTCCTAGGAACCATGAGAGAAGAAGAGGAGAAGGAAGAGGCAACGCAGCAAGCTGGATGGAGGTGAAACGCTGTGGAAGAAAAAGGCTTATTTATAGAACGAAAATCTCCCAGCACGGAGAAGCCAAGACGATAGCAGCAATTAATTCAAAGACCAAACGTCGCAGACGTCCCAGATTCCAATACCAAGATGCTTTCCCATGGGATGCACTGTGTGTGAGACGCGTCAATTCACGCACGTTTCCAACGCGTGTATCGGAAACTCAACCAGCGCCTGCCGCACGCCACAGCGGTCATCATTATGACCGGTCATAAAGAAGTGACGGTTCACTGTCGGAGCATCCCTGACAGCCATCAAACAGAGGCATCGTTATCCTGACAAGCGGCGAAGAAAACCAATAGACATCAAGGCTCTGAGATTCTATCTTTCAGATCTTTTTCCCGATGAAGAAAAAAAATCTTACTCCCATCGGGAGAGTACATCATAAGAGTCCCGGGTGCTCCCTCACCTAAAGGTCAGCAATGTGCTCGAGTGACCACTCGCACTCACTAGAGTTTCGGGTGCTCCCTCACCTAAAAGTCAGCAATGTGCTCGAGTGACCACTAGCAACACGAGAGTCTCGGGTGCTCCCTCAACCTGACGCAAGACAAACATGCATTCGCCAAGATCATACGACGCTAAGAGTCTCAGGTGCTCCCTCACCTCAAGAACCGAAATGGCATTCGAGTGACTACTCGTGAAAAACCCCCCGTCTGAGCACTCGAAACAAGCTCCACGGGTGAATGAGTAAACAGCTCGCTTGATGTTTTGTTCCAAGCGGGCGCAATGCTATAAGGCTCCGCGCCTCAAAAACACACATTCCTGGAACACGTTACACTGTGCCCAGATGCCACGCAAGATTAGCGTGTAGGTAAGACCCCGCTGCAAAGTTCGGCCGGGCTGGGACTTGCCGAAGAGCGATTCCACTCCCAACCTTTTCCATGCGCTGCGCATGATAGAAAAAGTCGGGCGGACGCGCCTTAGGCTACGCACATTACTGGCGGAAAATGAACACCGTAAGGCCTGAAGCGGCAGGACTTTTGCTCGACACCAGTGTTCCAAGCTCACGTCGAGGGACGTGGGTTTCATTGGGCTACTGCGGTATTTTCCCTAGTGCAATTCACCAAGGCTCGACCAGTCGACTCCTTGGGCCCTTTCAGCTTAGCATCCCTCGAAACAGGTTTTGTCTGGCCACCAGACTGCCAGCGACCCGCGGATATACCGCGCATACCAGTAACCGACAAATGAATGTACTCGAGTCCCTGCGCGACTCTTCGAGTCCCCCAGGAACTCGGGGGCTACTGACGAGGTGGTGACCCCACGACTCCTACGGATAATCCTACCTGGTGTCCATGAAGACAGAAGGCCCATGAAGATACAGCCTCAGCCCGCTAACTGACACCGACGTAGGAGTCTACGACTCACAAGGAAGCTGTGAAGACCTGCCGTATGCAGCAAGCTAGGGTTAGGAAAGCTTACCTGTAAACATAGATGAATTCCCCGAGACCTAGCCCAGTATATAAGGGCTAGGAGGGGCGACACCAAAGGCAACCAATATCATCTGTAACCCTAGCCCTGAGCACTCCAGCCTTGGCATCCATTGTAATCGCATCTCCCCTATCAATAATACCGAGCAGGAGCGTGCCTTCCTATTTGCCGACGAGCTATCGTCCAACCTGTGACTCTCATGACTAACCCAGGGTCCCTAACCATGGGATTTGCCGGGGTTGATCCCCGTCAGATATACTGGGCGAAGTCCCCCTTATCTTCCTCCTCCGGTGGCACCTCCACGAAGTAACGTCCAGTGCTCGGGTCGAGGTAGTAATCAACTGCAGCGGCCGATCAGGAAAAACAGTAAAAGCAGAAAGGAAACAAGGGGTGAGATTATATCATTACAGTTATAACTAACTTCCTACGGTAAGATAGTATAGTGGAAAAGGTTGCAGCCGCACTAGCTTATATGGTGGCTATCGTTCTATTAGAGTAGAGCTAAGATCCAAGAATGCATGTGACATCGTGTCAAAGGTCTGCTATCCACGTACTTACGGAAAACATAACACAACCTTGATCCTCTCTCGGTTCCCCTAGACGAAGAAAGGCAGCCAGGGCACACACACGGTAGGCAAGTTTTTGTTATGAACCAATTTGATGTTATTCTATGAACAAGACGTAGGCTCTGAGTCGTCCATAACCGTGGACACGGCTTCTCGAAAAGATTTAACCCCTGCAGGGGTGTACTAACTGCCCATTATAGGCTTCGCATGTACTCCCGGTTTCCACTTGGCTAGGTAAGCGCCCGAAACTCCGGTACGTCAAAGTCCCTCTAACTAACAACACACAACTCTGGGTGGCCCCCGGTGAGTCGACACCCAACTTAAAAGCCGGTTGCGCTCTCGAATAGGTCTCTACCGTCTGTCGCAGGTTTGGATAGTCGGTTAATCTCACATGATACCGGGTCCTCAGCCGGACAAGGTGGGCCAGCCAAGGAACATGTCCTCCTGGCCCAGGGTGGTTTGTAAACAACTGGGGTACCACCAGCACACACAAACGTTACAAATGTAAATCAGCTCGGGCCACCACTAGAAATGTACGAAGCTAGGTAGGTAAGACAAGGGGACCCCATAGAATCCCACACACGATTAGGCACGCTCAAACAAAGAACCAATACCCGGAACTCGGATCCTAGGTGACTCAAATGAAACAAAGCACCAGGCGGGAACAACCCAGCCTTCCATCTTTCGTCGAATATAATTAACATCAATTTTATAAATAATATCAACCAACTTCTTTATGAACATGATATCCCAACCACAGTATAGGGTAAAGCAGCAAGTTTTCCTACTCATACTAAGCAATGGCTGAGCAGCGGTCACTTAGCAATACAATGTTTTGCTGGGATGTGGGGATCATGGCTGTTTGGGTTTGATTGTGGCATAAGCAAAGTGGATAGGATCAAAACAACGTTCTAGACTACAACTAGGCAGGTAGACAGAAAGTTATAAGGTAATGGTATAGATCTTCCCCTTGCCTGGGTAATCGGTCGACATAGCAGACGTAGCAGGGTCCTCAGGCTCGGTGTCGGAAATATCCACGTAAGTCTCCTCGGCAGTCTCAGGTGCTAACATAGGGTACCGACAAGGAAAGCACAAAAGTAAACATCGAGATCAACAATGCTCAATCATGTATGGGATGATCAAGTTTAATAGACATGGTGTGACCCTATCTAGTCAAATTTAAATGGAGGTGTTGACGACACGTCAACAACTCCATATGCAATTATTAATATTACATGGCTTTGGTCATAGCCTTAACTTTGGTGTAAATAACATGGCAACATGGCATGGCATGAAACAAAAACAACCATTTACAACAATAAGCATCGCGAAATAAATTATCGATTCCGGAGACGGAGAAGCGTCGGTGAAATTGACACCGGGAAGGTACAACAGAAGAAAAGGATCCCAACCATAGCATATGAAAATATTCTAGGGTTGGTTCATGGAGGCGAAAAATTCAAGACGGCAAGACCCAAGTTGAATTTGCAAAACACAGTTTGCAAATTCAAAAGAGCTGGAGGGCCTTAATGCAACTTGACAATACCTCAAAATTTTAAGGCTCCAATTGCAAAATGGACCTCACCATGAGCATCAGTGGGAGAAACTACCCCAAATTCATATATGGCATGACTTAGTTGGGGCAGAAAAGTTCAAATGCCCAAAATCCGATTTGAATATGAATTCAAATCAATTTTGGAATTAAAACAGAAAAGAAAATGGAAAAATAAAAAGAAAAAGAGAGAGCTATGCCACTTGGGCTACTCTCGGGCGCAAGGCCCATCTCCTCCTCTCTCTCCCTACGGCCCAGCACTACCAGCCCACTAGGTGGCAGAAACCACTTGGTCCAAGTCCAAAACATCTGCTAGAAAAACAAAAGAAAAAGGGGCAAGGTGCCCCAGCGGGGACTCGAACCCACGAGCTGCTCCTCTCCTCTCCAGGCTCATGCCACCGCGCTATTGCAGCTGCTCGAACAGAAAACACGGCCTAGCTCTGAAGAACCATCTCCCTCTTGTCTCTGAACTTCAAAACCCGACGAAACTCGACACGGACAGACACCGGAGCGGATTGTTCCGGCGAACCTAGCGTCACCAACCGACCTGCTTGGAGCAAGCCAGCTAGGGGAGGCGCAAGGTGGCACCTTCCACTACAAGTGCACACAGGCTACGCTCTCCATCTCCTCCTTGCCTCGCCGGAAACCGATCGGGATCAGAGCGGCGACGAACTGCTCCTGAAGAACATCTTCAGAGCCCGCGCACGGAGGCTAACTCTGGCGAGCCAAGGCTTGGCTACAGGACTCCTCCGGCGTCACCGCGAGTCGCTACGCCCTCCAGGGACATCCAGCTCCGCCCCTAGACTTCGTACTCCCACCGGAGTACATGGGAACAGACCCCAGCCTCGCCGGGAACGCCCCACGGCTGCGGATTTGAACCCGATACAGAGCCACTACACGGGAGGCACCCAAAGGCTATTCCTTTGAGGCGATATGCACGACCTGGACATGCCCAGAGCACGTCTGCATACTCCTCGACGATGCCCTAGTCACGGTGATCCCCGGCTTGGCGGGGACCCGTGACGCGGCGGTCGGAAACGTTGGGCTACGACGACAGACTAGCTCGCGACTACGAGGGAAACTACGAGGGAATAGGGGAGCATCGGGTGCTCACCTAGAGGTGCTCGGGGACGACCTCGATGCCTTGAAGGAGACGCCAGTGAAGCAGGACGTCGGCGAAGCAGAACGGCATCGCTGCGGGTGGCCTCGTCGCGGGATCGCAGCGGGGCTCCTGTAGCCAACCTACCGACGAGAAGGGGTCAGGAATACGCGCAGGAGGACGACCACGAAGGCATGGCCGGCGGCGAGGTTCAGCGGCGGGGAGTTTCTCCCAGTCACCTGCGGGTCACGGCGGAGCAGGACGGCGAAATTGAGCGCGGCGGCGGCGAACCGAGGGGAAAACTGGGGAGGAGGAACCCTAGGTTCCCCAGAGCGTCTCTGGCTGCCTCTTATAGGGGGCCTAGCTCTCCCTGGCCGGAGGGCTCCACCAGCTCTGGCCGGACTCACGCGTGAGAGAGGAGGGGGAGGGGACCTCTGTCCACGCTGGAAAGAAGAAGAAGGAGGGCCCTTAGATCAAAGATCATCGACTCGGCGCCCCCCCAACTTACCCCTTCGGATCTGGGATAGAGCCCAAGAAGGAACAGGCTCAGGTGGGCTGGGCTGGGCTGCGGCCAGAAAGAAAAAGATAAAGGAGGGAAAACCCCTCTGCTACCTTTTTCCATTTAAAAATTAAACATAAAAGGACTTGGGGTTTTTCAGAAATATTTACAAGGTTTAAAAATACATAAAAATATGTAAAATGATCCTTGCAATATTAGCCAATTTATAAAATTTGTTTGGACATTTTTGCAACAACTAAAATGTGGAGTTATTTTTTAAATTCAAATTCACTTTGAAGTACAACCCACATTTTTAGTGATGGAAAAAATGATGTGAGGATTTTAAAACTCTTGGCAATGGAAAGGAAAAGGCTATGCCAAGTTTGGGGTTTAGGGGAGCACAATTGCAAATGGAACAATTCATCAAACACCTCTCTTGAGCCCTTCTGTTTGAATTCAAATTCAAATCAAATGGACCCAAAACCCTTTGGCAAATTAAATCATCACATGAAATTATAATCTCTAGCACCATGCCAAGTTACAAAGTCATCAGACAAAGTACAATCTCATGAATATTTCAATTATTGCTCATGGGCTGTTACACAGACAATGCAAGATTGTTTTGTTACTAAAAGGCACATAGTTGGTGATTAACATACCTATGGAGCCGGGTTATGAACGCAGAAGGGGGAAATGCCAACCATGGCAATATCTTTATTGCTTTCTACCACATACTTCTTACCGACTGCCACGAGGGCAGCCGGTTCTAATTCTACATGTGCATAACGCATGGTGTCCTTTGGACCAGTGTACTCACATAGAAGTCGGTCCCTCACGCTGAGAGGCTAAATTTGCCAGCCAACCCAGCACCGGATCGGATCTGTAGCAAGAAGTCCATGGTCGAGCAGTGCTTTCATTCGGGCGAACAAAGGCTCGAGTTTTTCCCTTTGTTTATCGTCCGAATAAGCATTAAGGCCCTCATGATAAACAAGTCAATTTTCGCGGAAGCCGGGAAGGGGATGCTCGCCCTCTGGGTCTTTGACGGTGCAATAGAAAAAATACTTCTGTCTGGTTTTCACATGAGTGGATAACCTCAAGGACAGGAACATTCTTCTTTGTCGCTTCTGGATGGAGATTCCTCCACAGTCCAGAAGTGGACCTCCGTTGTGCTCGGTTTGCTTGTTTCCATGAAAGAACTCGGCGAACAAAGGCAAAGTTGGCTTCCTCTATAAATTTACTTCACAAAATACTTGGAAGTGGCAGATGTTCAGAATAGAATTGGGAGCCAGTTCTTGGGGGTGTAAGCCGTATCCGTGCAGAAAGCTCCTAAAAAACTTGGACCCAGGAGGACGGAATCCCCGGGTTATGTGATCAGCAAAAAACAACCACTTCGCCCTCTTGAGGATGTGCCCGGGCTTCCTCCCCAGTAGCACGCCATTTAATTTCCGACTGAGAGAGGCAAAACCCCTGTTTTCTCCATCTCTTCCAACCTAAGTTGGGTCATCTGTGACATCATCCAGTTGGCTTCCAAAGTATTCTTTTAAGCCGGTTTTTCTTGAAGTTTTCCCTTGTATCCTTTCGGACCTACGACGGCAGTTTTCTTCCCCATGGTGAAGGAAAAAGACATGTGTTTGAAAATAGGCTAAATCGGTTGAAGAAAAAGACGAGTAACGTTATGGCTTGATCAGATCCATTTTCTAGAAGCCGGATTTTGAGAAGCTAAAAAAGTTCAACACAAATAGGTTTTGCACAAAATAGTAAGGCAAATGGATCTACGAACTCTAGAAAATGCATGTGGAAAAGAGGGGTTTATTCCCATGCTTACGAAAGACAGAGATGATTGTGATCTATCTATAAACAGATCTAAACGAAGCACTTACGAAATGAAGGTGAAAGACCTAAGGACGATTCATGGATGAGTTCTAGCTAATCTATAACATCTATATAAGTCGTCATTGGTTCGTTTCGTTCCTACCGAGCTTGAGTGTGAAACAACAATGGCGACATGAACAAGCGAATCGTGATGAAAAGAGAGAAGGCAAGGAAGAAGCTTACTCGCGTGATGGACAGGAATGGCGAGGTCCCAGATCTCCTCTGTGTGGCCGGAGTTGGAAAGTGCGCTTGAGGTGACGACGGAGGATTTTGAGAGCTTCGTCTTCAGGGCGCGAGGAAGAAGAAGAAGAAGAGATAGTGTCCGAGATGGAATAAAGGGGATGTGAATCGAGGAGGTCCATTTATAAGGCCGCTCGGCTGAAAATCGAGATGCCGCGAAGAGCAGCCCAACAGAAAGTGCCCTAGATCCTTGCAGCATTAAAGGGATACATTTTTTAATGTGACCGAAGCGATCGAGGGAATCATTTCAGGAATCTCCGTAATAAATGGAGAACAAGATTTGCTACCATAAATGCACTGATGCATGTCCACAGGAGTCGGCTTTCTAAGAGTCGGCATGGATAAACTACAAAAGGGAGTCGGGAAGATTACCATGAAGCCAACATCAAGGCAATCTTGGGGGCTAATGTCGGGGGGGGGGGGGGGTGGATCAAGACCATAACCCGGCATATAGAAGACCCATGCCGACTCATTAGAGAAGGCCCAGAAGAGGACCCGGTCTTGGGTCGGGTCACGCCAAACGAGAAGCCCGAAGACCTTAGAAGGAATAGGACTTACCTTGGCAAACAAGGAAACCACTTGTAAACTAGAATAGGACTCCATCTCGTGTAGAAGTCGGACTCCTGTAAACCTAGGGACCTGGTATCTATATAAGCCGGTACCCTTGGACCCCAAAGAGAGAACTCAACTTAGATCTTCTCGAGGCATAGGTAGTGATTCCGCACCCTTGTATTCGAGAAGTCGACATCCAATAATAGCAAAGTAGGAGCAGGTCTTTACCTTACGAGGGGTTGAAACTTGGGTAAATTCTCGTGTCTCGTGATCTCACCGACTCTCTCCTCGTATTCACCTTGCAGCAAAGGCCTCACGTTAAGTCCTCAAATGAGGACATCTGCCGTGACTTTCCCACGACAAGTATATAGTTCGATTGATGACTATGTTTCGCAAGTCATGGGCATGGAGATGCCAACCCGATAGTATGGACTCAGGTGATGGGGATCACTTAGTCGGATATACCCACTTTGTGACACAACAAGAAATTATCATCAGTTAGTCTCAGGTATAATGTATATGCCATGTCCTAGACCTAAGGTCCTCACTTGTTCTCGGGATGAGAATGGACTCACTTAGGGTCTATCAAACGCTAATCTATAATTGGGTAGATATAAAGATAGCTTTTGAGCGAGTCATCATACATGTCTCTAGATATGGTTGACCAAGATGAGATTTGCCCCTCCTACTTGGAGGGATAATTTCCGGGCTCTCTCGAGTGATTAGATTCAGAATTTTTGGTGGATGTCTTTGAGATGGATCTTGATATCAATGGTTTTTTATGGTATTATTTTCAAGATGAGAAGGTTTTACCTAAGTTTACACCAAAAAGTCCAGACAAGCAATGATCGATATACAATAACCTCCCTAAGAATAAACATGGCTGACATAGGATTATCGTCCTAAGAACAAACATAGCCGATATATTATTATTGCCCAAAGTACATATGAATGGTCAATGGAGTGTTGAAATCGTCCTACGACCAAAGTTGGTGCAAGTTATTTTTGGGCATGCAAGCTTTGCTAAAAAAATAGGGGGCATGACACCAGATTTTGGCACCACAAGAAACATATATAAGATGACCTCAAATGAAACATCTTTCAATATAAAAAAGCATTGTATGATCAAAGTGAACAATTCTCATGTTTGGGTCATCACCATCCGATTTCATAACGAACACCGAAGCTTTGCTTGAAGTTCTAAGGTTTTTTTATTCAGAGTATTGTTCGGCTAATTACGCCTCCAAGACGACATCATATGGAAAAGTGCACTACATAGATTGTCTTTATCTCGCCGAGGCAATCGATTTTGATATTTTAATCATCTCAATCCGAGGTAGGATGCAAAAGTTAAATTCAATACATTGCAACCCGATCATGAGTAAAAGAGTGGCATGAGGTACCATACACCTATATTATTGGTGTGTGATGGGTAGCGGCAATTGCTACCTATTTTGCACGAGTAATTTGGCCCTCAAGATTGGTCCGAATCAAAAAAATGTTCAACATGAAAGTTTTTTGGGTCGCTCAAAACTTTGATGTTTACAATTTTTTTCATCTGAGGTCGTACGTGGCCTGTAAATCCCAAAAATTGAACTAGTGTTTCGGACCCACCTATAATTTGAGTTCGGTTATGTTAGCAAAGTTTTGGATGGAATTTGTAGTCCTTTTCTTGTATGGAAATTCTAGTCCCCCCATATATAGATGAGAGGTGATGGATGATTGAACAACACACAATTGAACAAATCAATCTACTACTTTTTGGTGTTCATCTATTTTTCTCTCTCTCCGTTGTATCTTTGTTTTCATTCTTCCTCGTTCTTCAAGATTGAAGGGCAGCAAGTCCACGAGTCCCTAGAGGCGATTAGATCGACAAAGGGGAGCCCATTGTTGCCGCATGCCCTGACGGGGTCCCTCCCTGGCTTGTGGGGTTTCAGGGTCTTCACCAAATTGCAACAAAGACCATACTCGCACCAACCATCTCATGACATCATATGACGATGAGGTTCACAACAACGCCTTCAACAAGGTAGTGACAATCAAGTGTCGCTATCACCAGATCCAAAGAAGAACCTATGCTTTCACCCTGAAGAATCAATTAGAACATATCCAAGCAATGCCTAGGTAATGATGTAAGAACATTGTCATTGTTAGGTATAACCATCATCCGATTGGACCAAGGCTTTCACCAAGGAGCTCGTGATTAGGTGCTCGATTAACACCACCATCAAAGTTACTCAAGTGTTGTCGCCATCAATTTTCCAAGGTTCCAATAGTTACATGTGATGCAACCGTCGCCACTGCACAATCATCCCTTTGCATCAAGTCATCTTTCATAATTTGCATCTCACCACCAAAGTCAATTAATGAATCCTGAGTGATGAATACTCTTGAAGATGTTTCGGTGACGATTACCGTCATGGACCCGTAGAAGATTGATGCAGCAAAATCTGTAGTTACCCTACTCAGTCGATAAAATCTGAATCACAAACACCAAACCATGGACGGTAGAGTTGTCGACCGATCTCCAACACATCGTCACCATGGTGTATCTCCTGGCATAGAGCCGCCGGTCCAGTTTCTCTGAACATGGACAAAAACTAGCTACTGTGGGCCTTGGCATTGATAGAGGACTAGATCGGGCTTGAACCCGCCAAATACAACCGAGCAGGAGGCCACCAGCCAAACCCAACCGAACCGAAGAGCAACAAACAGATCCTTTACGCGGGAGAGCACACATCATCGGTGTCACAAGCCGCAACCCCAAGCGCCAGGCCACCGCCAGGTCGCCAGCCACGGGAGTCTAGGCACTCAATCGGAGGTTGCTGAGCTTCGTCGGACGGCGCCTCTGGTGGCGGAGAGATGAGGGAAGGGAGTGGAGGAACGAGTGCGGCGAGAGTTTCACCCCTCGAGTTGCGAGGGAGAGGGCGACCCGAGGGCGGAGCATCCCTTGCGAGGAAATCTAAATGTGTTAAAACACATCTTGCTGAAAAACATGCCAATGAACATTCTCGCTCAGGAATCCTCACAAGTTCTTTTCTTAACAACATTTACAGTCCGATTTTTGATTCTTACCTTGAGCGTTATGTCTTTTGTAGTAGAAGGATGAATGATATTTTTATTTTCCACTGCAATGCACGAATAAGTTTCCGACTAATGTGTGCCTCTAGAGCCGACGGTAGGAGATGCAACGCTGACATGGTAACACATCACTCTACGCCATTTTTTGTGGCTGAGTTTTGATCTGGTAGCCCTCGGGGCTATCTCAAAGATAGGCCGCTCATAACTAGCGGCCACATTCCAGTTTCGTGTACAACAAAAAATCGGAAAAGCAGATAAGTCAAAAAAAGGAAAATTACGTGTGTTACGTATCAATAGAGGAAGAAGAGGAGGCGGAACAGAAATGGCTGCAATATCGGCACCAATCTCCGGCTGCTGCTCTTCGTCATGTCTGTCCCAGTCCCAGTCCCGGCGGGGCCTCCCGTCCTCCGCAAGGAGAAGGCACTTCAAGGTCACGGCCATGGCTCCCAAGAATAAGGTATCAATTCTCTTTGCCAAGATCAAATTCCATGTGTCTAGCTAGGATCTTAAAATTTGGTCTTGAATTGAAGGTGAACAAGTACGACGATGGCTGGTCGAAGCAGTGGTTCGGCGCGGGGATCTTCGCGGAGGGGAGTGAGGAGGCGTCGGTGGACGTGTTCAAGAAGTTGGAGAAGCGCAAGGTGCTGAGCACCGTGGAGAAGGTGGGGCTGCTGTCCAAGGCGGAGGAGCTCGGCGTCACGCTCTCCTCGCTGGAGAAGCTCGGGTTGCTCTCCAAGGCCGAGGACCTGGGACTCCTCAGCCTCGTGGAGAGCGCAGCCACGGTATCCCCGGCCGTGCTCGCATCCCTCTCACTGCCGCTGCTTGTCGCCTCCATCGCCACCGTCGTCTTCGTGCCGGACGACTCCACCCTCCTCGTGGCCCTCCAGACGACCGTTGCTACGCTGTTCGCGGCCGGCGCTGCCGGGCTGTTCGTCGGATCCGTTGTGCTCGACGGGCTACAGGACGATTAGCACCTTCACTCCACTCCGTTAATGGCTCCATCCTATTGCTACTACGAATAGTAAGTTACATGCGTTCAAGAGTCTCGTATTTGCTATTCCAGTGCCCAGTTCTTGATTTCTTTTAGAGATAAATAAATAGATCCATGGTCACTCAAGTGAAGTTCAAAGCACACTGTGATTTTTAAACTTTTTAAATTCGTTCAGTATCCGCATTGAATATGAATTGTGATGATTTTTTTTCTTAAGAGATCTAGCTCCACGGACATCTCATTTATTTAAGCAGGCCAAATGATCAAGTGATCATATGATCAGGTTTGGCAACATAGTACAGAGAAGGATGAAACTCCTCGTGGCAATCTCTTACGTTACAGCCCCGAAGGTAGCTCTATACACTTGACGCCCGCGAGGTGTCGTTGTTCCATGTCCTTCCTACATGCTGCTAAAATGCCTTCGACCTCCATTAGCTTGCCTCTGAAGGTGCAGGCATTGCGCTCCATCCATAGTTTCCAAGCGACGAGAGCTACCATGCAGCGGGTACCCTTGAGGTTGTGAGGCGCCGCGTTGTTGCTGATTGCCTGGATGATCTCGGTCGATGTTCTCCCGTGGCTCCATCCTCTCGGCTCCAAGGCTCCGGAACCGCGCCATGTCGTCGTCTCCGCATAATCCTCCTTTGTCATGTGGCATTCGCAGAAGAGGTGCATCGATGATTCAAGGCTTCTTACACAAAGAGCACAGAAGTGTCCATTGCTCGACCCGTGCCGTTGCAAACGGTCATTGCACCACAACCTGTCATGGCCAAGGAACCAGAGGAACAACTTGTTCTTCCCAGAGCATAGATCTTCCATATGAGTTGCCTGAGGTTGGAGTCTGGCGCCTCACCTAGCTGCGCCCTATAAGAAGATGTCGTGGTGTACTCCCCTGACGGGTGCAGCAGCCAGGTGATGCGGTCAGCGGCATCCTCGCGGATGGAAACGTTTGCCGCTCGGAGATGCCTAGCTAGGGATACTACCCGATGGAGGAGTCGAGAGCTGTCAATGGGTTGTATGTAGAGCACCCATCGATCGTCGTGAAGTGCCGTTGCCACACTTCAGTTCTTGCGGATGGAACCTTTAAACAACTCCGGATATGATTCCCCATCCCCAATCTAATTGCAGCGCCAGAAAGAGGTCGTCACACCATCGTCAATGATTACCTTTCTCGCCTTAGCGAACAACTCCCTATCCCCATTGTTGCAAGGCGGGCCGGTGCGAACCCACGTCCTATCAGGCTGCGTCCAAGAACAGCATAGCCAGCGAAGTCTTAGAGCTCGAGCAGATCGAGGTAGGTCGGGGATGCCTAGCCTACCCTGGTCCTCCGGTAGTGTGGTCGTGGGCCACCTGAACTTGCACTTCCCGCTGTGAGGGTCTTGTCTTGCACCCAAAGGAAACGATGTCGCGCCTTATCAACTTCATTGAAGAATTTAGCAGGTGTGACGCCCCCAAAATCAAGTCGTGTACAGTAATCATACACGCAAGGTACACGATCGAGTCAGGGACTCACGGTGAGATATCACAACACAACTCTACAAATAAAATAATACAAGATGTTTAATACTCCCTCCGTTCCTAAATAACTGTCGTAGCCTTAGTACAACTTTGTACTAGAGCTAGTATAAAGTTGAGTCAGTTATTAGTTATTTTGGAATGGAGGGAGTACAAGCCAGGGGCCACGAGGGCTCGAATACAACAAATCGAGAACACAAACTTAGCGGAAGCAAATAGTATCTGAGTACAGACACCAGGATACAAGGTTGCCTTAAGAAGGCTAGCACAAAAACAATAACGATCGAAAAGGTGAGGCCTCCTTCCTGGGAACCTCCAAACTACTCCTGGTCGTTGGGGATCTCCATGTCATAGAAGCCATCTGGGATCTTCACGTTGCGGTGGTCGGCATCGAGGGACTCCTGCTCCTGGACTCCAACGTCGACTACAGCGGCCGATCAGACAAAACAAAAAGGGGGGAAAATAAAGCAAATGTGAGTATCTAGCATACCCGCGAGTCTTACGTCCGCTACTAAGCATTTATGCATTGTATCAAATGGAAAGGGGAGGCTATATATAGTGGACTGCAAGATAGAAATCAGAATAAGGGTAAGAAGCTAGGCCTATCGAAGACTAGCATCTTCCGACGAGTCTTGCAGCATGAGGTAAGAATCAGCCAACAGTTTAATACAACAGTAATGAAAGTAACAATGCAGTAGAAGTTGCTGCAGCATTGTATAATAGTAAGTTGTATTATATAACAATTATATATGCCTCCGAGATCCCCTCCTCGACTTCCCTGCGAGGAAGAGAAACCAGAACCAACAGTTTAATAGTAGTAGTTTGTAGTAGTAGGATCTGGCTTCAGCATAAAGCTTCCTGTTACCGTGGACACGGCTATCCGAATAGATTATCATCCCTGCAGGGGCTGCACTACTATTACCCTACACGCTCGGATCTCCAGGGTGGTGTACACCTTGTTAGGGAATGCCCCACCGAGGCTATCCGATACGCCGAAGTCCATCCTTCGAGCTCAACAGAGAGGCCATCCGCCGGTCTAAATCCTAAGTACAAAGGAACTTTGGACCCCTGTCTTTTGTACTCCTGCACGGTACGTGGCTGGCCGGTGAAGCAGACCCACTTCCCACTACCGGAGTAAGCGGTCCAAGCCCGGCAATCAGCCCGAGGTAAAGCTGACGTCTGAAGAGCCCTCGAACGAGGCCACAACGCAGAGGGCCGACACCGTAATCCCACGTGGAGGTAGTGCGTAAAGGGCACGACGACCCACTCAAATCATAAACCTGACCCGTTAAGCATTTTAATTATTATCTGTCGGAACAACCGTTATCGTTGTCCTTATTTAGGTGAGCCGCATACAACGACAGCAGTCAGGTCCACCCCCATTACCAGAGCCAGTGGCCGCCTGCCCTGTCGTCCCACCAACTCGTGCGGCTACCAACAAGGTGAACCGTCTCCTTACCTTGTCTCGCATTTGCTCCGAAGAGCTCGACTTTCGTACAACAGGATATCTGTTGGCCACGAACAGTACCAGGCCCGCCGCACACCGGTGGAATACACCTGACATGTCGTTCCGCTAAGATACCTTGCGCGGGCACCGTTGGGTCACCCGACTCCTTACCTTTAAGGACACCAGTTGATTCGAGTGCCTACCATCAAGTGAAACCAGGAGGAATCACCCTCGATGGTACACTTGAGATGGCTCGACAGAGACATCAGCGGAGTGAACTAAAGAGGAATATTCTCGTATCACCCCGGTGGTGCCGAGACACCAGCGGAATGAACTAAAGAGGAATACCCTCGTATCGTCCCAGTGATGCTACGCTACTGAGCCGACGAGAGTGAAATACGAGTTCGTCCACGCGTAAGTCAAACTCGAAGCGACTCGGCAGAGTCTCTCCGTTGTAGGTTCCCTAGGGCGTCTGCATTGATCCGTACCTATTGCAGTTGTAATATATCGTTCCCGCGATCACTCCTAGAGTGATCACGGCCCGCTATTCTAAACCTAACTAACAATGCGCAGGGTTTACTGCTGAATAATGCATAAGTAACAATAGGCATCATAGGATTAAAGGAAGGTACATCAAGGGGTGTCAATGACAGGCTATGCAATTGAATATGATTGTAACATAGCAGCAACAGTAACAATGCCTAGTGCAAGAAAGTACGGAAAAGATAGGCGATATCTGGGGAAGAGAATGGCTCTGCTTGCCTGAAAGCTCGACGGTAGGGGTACGGTCGTCGGCGATGTAGTCGTACTCGGCAACGATGTCGTCGTCGGCAGCAACGAGGTCTATCGGAGAATAAAGGGGGGAGAAACAATAAATACACATCAATAATATCAAACAGATGCAAGGCATGATATATGAAAAGTTAACGATGCTCTAATGTAGTACGAAGCAATATGCTCGGAGCGGGAATTCATCCGGGGATGAACAGCCAGCTCCGGTTGATTACCGGACAGGGTGTTCGAAGGGGGAAGGGATCATGTCGGAGGTGTCGTGGACATCCGACAAACGTATGGGTGGGGTATCCGAGTTAGTTGAACTATTCTGAACAACTTTCGTGTTCGGAATAAATTCATTCGGATATTTTATCGGTATCGGGCAATCATCGGACAGACGCTGCCGGAGGGGGACGATTCGATGTTCGGGGCGTTAGAGGGGGGTGGTGGGTGTACGGGTAGCGTATCTTTATTCTTTATATTTTTCTAATCAATTTTGATGTATAAAGTTTTTGAATCTGAGCTACGGTTTATTTTATATGATTTTTCAACGTTTAAAACATTTTATAATCATTTTTAGAATTTCTTTTTATTATTTAATACAACATTATCCATAAGGGGTTGACTGGTCAAACAGACCAGTGGGACCCCACTGTCATAGACACATCTAATAAATCTATTTTTATTAATCCTAAATAATCTAAATTAGCAGTGGACCCAGTTTGTCAGTGACACACGTGTTAAATATCTGTTATTTAATTTGTTTAATGGATTGGGGCCCAGTGTCAGTGGTTTAGGGGGTGGTTAGGTTACCCTAACCAAAGTAATTAGTTAGGGGGGGGGGTGATCCCGTGGCCTGTGCCAACCCGGGACCTCGCCGGCGGCAGGCCCTAGACGGCAGCGAGCAAGGGGTGTAGGGGGCGTGCTGGGCGCGACCATTCGTACGCATGTGTGCACGTCGTGGAGCCGTCGGCGCGCGTCGAGCAGAGGAAGGGGAAAATGGCGAGAACGGACGACGGTCGTTGGAGCACGGGGTCACGGCGCGGCGGCGAGCAACGGGATAAATTGAGCGCGGCGAGGGGGGAACTCAGCCGACGGATCACCGTGGAGCTGTAGAGGGGGGAAGTGGGCTCGGGGTGGCCGGAGGTGGCGGAGGGCGGCGACGCTCCCGTCGGAGCAGAGGATGAAGACAACAGCGGCTCGTCACATGCGGCGGCTCCGGACTCGAATGCGAAGTCGAGGGAGAAGGAGGTAAGCATGGCGGTGCCCTTGCGCTCGTCGGAGAGGCACATCGCCGCCGCGGCCGTCATCAGACGCCTGCCATGGCGGGCTCGGGATCGCGGGAATAAGGTGTGTGTGGGGGGGGGGGGGGAAGCGGCGCTGCGAGGGGGAATGGAGGGGGGCGGCACTAGGGTTTTGGCGACGAGAGGGAGGGGGCTTTATCCCCTCCGGAGCTGGCTCCGATGGTCGCCACGGCGACAGCGCCCGGCCATGGCCATGGGATGCCCTCCACGGCGCCCTGATGAATAGGGGAGACGATGGGGAGGGGGAGTGGGCTGCGGTAGTGTAAGGCCCCTGATGCGCTACTAACTCTAACTAGTCGCTTCCGCGTCCGGTCGGAGTTAGAAGCGCATCAAACGCCACCCGCGCACAACACTCGCACTCGTGTCGCTGCCGGATTCTCGACAACAGGTATATAAGCATAACTCTATAAGAAAGGAAATACATATAGAAGATAAATAGAGCAGGGCATACAACGCCACTGTTAATAATATAACATCACCAAGAGTACATCTCATCAATGCATCAATACATCAAGCGGAAGCATAATGGGGACCGAGTACGGTCAAGATCCAAATTGCCCTAGAGAGGGCTGCACATAAATATCCACCCACGAGATCGTCTGAACCCAACTATAGGATCCTACTGGTCGAGGTACTCGTACTCATCGTCGTCCTCCGGGGGCACCTCCACGAAGTAACGTCCGGTGCTGGGGTCGAGGTAGTAGTCCACTGCAGCGGCCGATCAGGCAAAGCGGTAAAGACAAAAATGTAAACGGGGGTGAGAACATGTCATTACGGAATAACTAACGCTACAGGAAAGGTAAAGACAGAGTCAGGTTGCAGCCGTACTAGCATATATGGTGGCTACTCGTTCTGTCAGAATAAGGATGAGATCCAAGAAGTTACGTTGATAACGTGTCATAGGTCGGCTATCCACCTACTTACGCAAACATAACACAACCTCGTTTCTCTCTCGGTCCCCCTGGACGAAGAAAGACAACCAAGGCACGCACACGGTTTGTCAAGTTTTATAGCATGATTACAATTGATGTTATTCTATGAACAGGACGTAGGCTCAAAGTTGTCCATAACCGCGGACACGGCTTTTCGAAAAGATTTACCCTGCAGGGGTATACCAACTGTCCATTATAGACGTCACATGTACACCCGGTTTCCACTTGGCTAGGTAAGCGCCTGAAACTCCGGAACGTCAGAGTCCCTCTAACTAACAACGCACATATCCGGGTGCCCCCCGGTGAGTCGACACCCAACTCAAAAGCTGGCCACGCTCTCGAATCGGACTCTACCGTATGACTCCAGGTTTGGATTACCGGTTAATTCTCTTATGAGACCGGGTCCTCAGCCGGTCTATTTGGGCCAGCCAAGAAACTATGTCATCCTGGCCCTGGTTTGGTTTGGAAACAACTGGGGATCCAACCAGCGCACACACATTGCAAATGTAAATCAGCTCGGGCCACCACTAGAATGTACGAAGCTAGGTAGGTAAGACAAGGGGGCCCCATAAACCCCCACACACGATTAGGCATGCTCGATCAAAGAACCAATACCCGGAACTCGGGTCCTAGGTGACTCAAATGGCACAAAGCACCAGACAGGATAGTCTAGCCTTCCACCTTTCGTCGAATATAATTAACATCATTTAACAATAATAAATATCAACCAACTTCTTTTATAGCATGATATCCCGACCATAAATATATAAGGTAAGCAACAAGTTTTCTATCCATACTAAGCAATGGCTAAGCAGCGGTAACTTAGTAGTACAATGGTTTGCTGGGATGTGGGGATCATGGTTGTATGGTTTTAAACATGGCATATAAGGTAGATAGGATCAAGCAACAACGTTCTAGATCTACAGCTAGGCATGAGCAGTAAGTTATAAAGTAATGACACAGATCTCCCCCTTGCCTGGTAAGGTAGTCGAAGAAGCACCCACGGTACCCTCGGGCTCGGTGTCGGACAGCTCCACGTAAGTCTCCTCGTCAGTCTCGGGTGCGAAAGTAAGATACCGGCAAGGAAAACACACAAGTAAGCAACTGATGCAAACTCCAACAAGGATGGCATGTTCCAGTTTTATTTACATGAAGTGACCCTGTCTAGTCAAGTTTAAATGAAGGTGATGACGACAAGCCATCACTTTCATATGCATTTTATTTACATGGTAGTGGCTTTGGTCTGAGCCTTCACTTAGGTGTAAATAGCATGATAGCATGACATGAACAACAAAACAGATGCAAGAATTTAAATAACATGAAAGATAAAACAATGATTCCGGAGACGGAGTAGTGTCGGTGAAATTGACACCAAGGGAGTATCAAAGGAAGGCCACATGGGGTGCAAGATGGTTGATCATGTGGCAAAGATTAAGCATGGAAAGGATGCATGGGTGTGCCAACTTGTGGGACCCAAACAAGCTCAAAGGATGACTAAGGAAAAAAAATCAAACATGGCTTGGTCACATGTGGGTGCAACTTCCCTCCACATTGTTCACAATTTTATGTTGCTCAAACATAAAAGAGAGGTGATCATGTTGACCCGAAGATTTTTCTACCTCAAAAGATATATGGCATGGCTAAAATGGGACTAGTGCAAAAGGATTTGAAGACGAAGATAATGTGGTGGCACATGAAAAAGAAATGCACCACATACTAGTTTGTACTTGTCCAAGACACAAAATAGGTGCCACCATTTATCCCTTGCATTTCTGCCTAGGAAACATGTATAACATGTTACAAGTTGAGCTAGCACCAAAAGATACAAAATTTGGGTTTTGGAGATAAAACAAAAAAGAAAAACTGGGTCTGCGAAAAAAAGAAGAGGGGATAACCCCTCCTGGGCTGCTCTCGGCTTGGCCTGGAGGCTACTGGGCCAGCCCACCTCCACACGGCAGCGCTAGCCAGCCCCCTTGCCTGAGCAAAGAAAAACCAAAAAAAGAAATGCTCCCGCACGGTCCCTGGGGGAATCGAACCCACGACCTCAGGGTCGAGAGCAAGCGAGCCAACCAGTTGAGCTACGAGCGCGGACACGCTAGCACTGAGGTCGCAACCAAGTCATACTTCTACTGCGTGATAACTGAATCCAAAACTGAATTTCCTGACGGACTGAACCCGACGCGTCGGAGAAAACTCCGGCGACGACCGCGAGAATCCTACTGCACTAGCGATCTAATGGAGGGGTGCCGCGTAAAGATGGGACCTTGGCGCACCCATTTTCGCCCGGAACCTCTCCGGTGAGTTCACGACGGCGGCGCGATCGATCCGAGAAGATGTCGGCGGCGCACGGCTCGCAGGTTCAGAGCAGCACCAACCCGGCTGGGCTACTCGCCACGAGGACTACTCCTGTGGCGCTAGGGAGGAGGAAAAGGTCCCGTTCTCACCTAGGGGTGCTCGTTGACGGCCCTGATCACGCTGCAATCGAGGAAGACGCCGGAGCGACGACGGTGACGGAGACGAACCGCGACTGCGCGTGGGGGATGTCGGCCTGCTCCTGGCTTCCGCGGCACGTCTGCAGGTCGGGGAGGACGCGGCTGTCGACGACGAAGGCCCCAGGCGAGTCCCTGACCAGAGGCACAGTGGGGCGGCAGCCAATTGAGGTTTAGTCGCCGGTGTCCATGGCGAACAGGGAGACCTGGAGGGGAAGAAACGAGGTGGCGGCGGAGAAAACCAGGGGAGGGAATGAAACTAGGGTTCCGTGGGGGAGCCCTGGATGCTCTTAAAAGGAGGGGGGACGCAGTCGCTGGCCCTGGGCTCCATGGCGTCGCTGTGGCAGGTGCTGTGAGAGAGAGGAGGGGGAAAAGGGGGGGTGTCGAGCTGGAAAGAGGAGGAAGAAGGGGGGGTTGTACCGCTTCGTCCAGGTGGGCTGAGGCGAGCTGACTAAGATGGGCCTGATCCGGCCTGGCCCGGCTGGGAGGAAGAAGGGAGGAGGCCCAGTGCTTGATTTTCCAGAGCAAAAAGGAAAACAACAGGAAAAAGAAATAGAAAAAGGATAGAAGAAAAAAGGAGAAAAAATATATAAAAATATATATTTAAACCATTGAGGTACCCTTGATCACCCAAAAAAGGTTTGGGCAATTTTGGAAGCAAGGAAAACTTGCCACAGCAAAACAGTACCATTTCTCTATTTAAAATTAAATAGAAAAGTGGGCTTGTGGACTTTTGAGGAGGAGAACACAAGGTGCAAAAATCCCACAAACTTGATAATCTTGAACCTTGCATTAATCCTCAATTTCTAAAAATGGTCTGGGCATTTTTGGCAACAACAAAAATGTGAGCTCTTTTGAATTTCAAAATCACTTTGAACTAGAGCCTTTGTTTTTGATGATGGCAAAAATACCTTGAGGGTTTTAAAACCCTTGCCACATCAAGAGAAATGGCTAGGCCAAGTTTGGGGTCAAGTAGAGCAAGCACTCAACAAGGAAAAATCCCCCAACACCCTTCTTGAACCACTTTGGATGCCAAAACAAACAACCCCAAATGGACTCCAATCCCCATGCAAATTTAAATCACCACATGAAATTATAAAGTTTAGCATCATGCCAAGTTACATAGTCAACAGACAGAATACAATTTCATGGTGTTTCAATTTATTGCACATGGGCTGTTACAGCTCTCCCCTACCAACATAGGATCTCGTCCCGAGATCTAAGCATGAAAAAGCTCGGGATACTCAGAACAGAGATGATCTTCACGCTCCCATGTTGCCTCCTTCTCCGAGTGATGTGCCCACTGCACCTTGAGGAACTTGATGGTCTTGTTGCGAGTCTTTCGCTCGGACGAGTCAAGAACACGGACTGGACGCTCTGAGTAAGAAAGATCCGCACTGAGCTGGATCTCGCCCAAGTCCACTGCCTGCTCTGGCTGCTTAAAACACTTCTTCAACTGAGACAGGTGGAACACATCATGCACCATAGCCAAGCTGTCTGGAAGCTCGAGGCGGAACGCTAGAGGTCCCCGAGTCTCGAGGATGCGGAACGGACCAACGAACCTGGGAGCCAACTTGCCTTTGATCCCAAAGCGGTGAGTGCCCCGAAGTGGAGACACTTTGAGGTACGCGAAGTCACCAACTTTGAAGTCAACACCACGGTGCTTCTTATCATAATAGGCCTTCTGCCTAGACTGTGCTGCCTTTAGGTGCTCCCGGACAATCTTCACTCTATCCTCTGCCTCTTGGATCACATCTGGACCAAACAGTTGCCTCTCACCTGTCTCGGACCAGTTCAAAGGTGTCCTGCACTTGCGACCATACAAGACTTCAAACGGCGCTGCTTGCAGACTTGCCTGATAGCTGTTGTTGTAAGAGAACTCAGCATACGGCAAGCACTCTTCCCACTTCATACCAAACGAGATCACACAAGCCCTCAACATGTCCTCGAGAATTTGATTCACACGCTCAACCTGCCCACTAGTCTGAGGGTGATACGCGGTACTGAAGAGAATCTTCGTACCCAATGCCTCTTGAAAGGCCTTCCAGAAGTTTGATGTGAAGATGCTTCCACGATCAGAACTTATCTGCTTGGGGATGCCGTGCAACGAAACAATTCTTGCGGTGTACAGCTCTGCTAACTGGCTAGCTGAGACAGTCTCCTTGACAGGTATAAAATGAGCAACCTTGGACAAGTTATCAATGACAACAAAGATAGCATTGTTGCCCTTCTGAGACCTCGGAAAACCCGTGACAAAGTCCATCTCTATGTGGTCCCACTTCCACTCCGGAATTTCAAGTGGCTGAAGTAACCCTGCTGGCTTCTGGTGCTGTGCTTTCACTCTCCTGCACACATCACACTGGGAGACAAAACGAGCAACATCCCGCTTCATACGAGTCCACCAAAAACTCTCCTTGAGGTCCTGATACATCTTGGTGCTACCAGGGTGGATAGACAGCTTTGAGTCATGGGCTTCTTTCATGATGACCTCTCTGAGACCTCCTTGTTTGGGAACAAGAACTCGCTCCTCGAACATCACGGTGCCGTCATTATGCACTGAAAAGCAACCGTACTTCGGAACTGAGGCGGCAATACCCAGCTTGACCTTCTGAACCATCAAACTACCCGCCTGAGCTTCACGAATCTTCTCACGGATAGTGGGCTCTACCACAAGGTTGTCAAGATAGCCTGCTGGAACTAGCTCAAGATTGAGCCTTCGAAATGAGTCACACAAATCAGGGTGTATCTTCTGCACCTGGACACTGTTGCAATCACCCTTGCGGCTCAACGCATCTGCTATGACATTCGCCTTGCCAAGCGTATACTGAATATCCACGGAGTACTCAGTAATAGTCTCGAGCCACCTCCTTTGCTTTAAGTTCAGGTTAGGCTGCGTGAACAAGTACTTTAAGCTTTTGTGATCGGTGAACACATCAACCTTCCTCCCTAGGAGGAGGTGTCGCCAAGTAACCAACGCATGAATCACTGCAGTCAGCTCAAGATCGTGGGTCGGATAGTTCCTCTCAGCCTGCTTCAACTGCCTCGAGGTGTAAGCTACAATATTTCTTCCCTGCATCAACACTCCGCCAAGACCATTCAACGAGGCGTCACAGAAAACTTGAAACGGCTGTGACTCGTCTGGCGGTGTAAGGATCGGAGCTGTGGTCAGCCTTAGGTTCAAATCATCAAAAGCTGCCTGGCAAGCTTGTGACCAAGAGTACTTCTTGCCCTTGCACAACAACTCCGTCATCGGCTTTGCTATCTTGGAGAAATTCTCGACAAACTTCCTGCAATAGCTGGCAAGTCCGAGAAAACTCCTCAACTGCTTGACATTCTTCGGCGGAGTCCAATCTTGAATCGTCCGGACTCTGTCTGGGTCAACAGCAATGCCCTCTGAGGAAATGACATGGCCAAGGAAGTTGACCTTATTCATCCAGAACTCACACTTGGAGAACTTGGCATAAAACTGGTGATCTCTCAACTTCTGCAACACCAATCTGAGATGCTCCTCATGCTCAGCCTCTGACTTGGAGAAGACAAGGATGTCGTCGAGGTAGAGGAGTACGAACACGTCTAGCCATTCTTGGAACAGATAGTTCATGGCCCTCATGAACGTCGGAGGTGCGTTAGAAAATCCAAACGTCATGACCGTAAACTCGTACAGTCCATAACGAGTGCGGAAGGCTGTCTTGGGAATGTCCTCCTCACGGATACGAATCTGGTGGTACCCCATCTTTAGATCAAGCTTTGAAAACACCTTTGCTCCATGCAATTGCTCGAATAAGTCATTGATGTTGGGCAAAGGGTACTTGTTTTTGATCGTCTTCTTGTTGATACCACGGTAGTCTTGAACCCACCGACTAGTACCATCTTTCTTCTTCACAAAAAGACACGGGGCACCCCAAGGAGAAGTGCTCGGACGAATGAGCCCATCCTTCTCAAGCTTAACAAGCTGTTCCTTCAACTCAATCAGCTCTTCCGGACACATCTTGTAAGGCTGCCGAGATATCGGATGTGTACCAGGTTCTAGCTCGATCACGAACTCAATAGCACGCACGGGTGGAATACCTGGCAACTCCTCTGGAAAGACATCTGGGAACTCTCGAACAACTCTGACCTCCTCGATCAATGGAGCAACTCCAGCGTTCAGAGCGTACAACTGTGTTGATCCCACTGTCGAGCCACAAGTGTACCAAATCTCTGCGCCTGAATCGTGCGTCAGCAACACGGTCTTGGACAGACAATCAATCTTGGCCTTATACTTGACAAGCCAATCCATGCCCAAAATGACATCAATGTCGGAATGGGGCAAGACAATCAGGGAGGCCGAAAAGATAGCACCCTGAATACTGATCTCCACATCTGGAAAAAATACTGAGGAGCTGCATCTGGAACCAGGAGTGTGGACTGCAAGTGGCGGATATAGCAACTCGGACTGAAGGTCACTGGCTGAAGCAAAGGACTGAGATATGAAGGAATGGGATGCTCCGGAATCGAACAAAACTGACGCTGGAACTGAACATACAAGCAACCTACCAAGCACAATCCCGGACGACTGCTGGGCCTCTGCGACGGTCACGTTGTTAACCCTAACTGCTCGTGGCTGGGCCCGCACCATCGCATTGCTCGGTGTAGAGCGAGGTGGAGGCGGAGGCAGCCGGGCGTAACGAGGGTCGGTGCACTGCGGAGACTTGTGGCCCGGCTTGCCACACTTGAAGCACGTGATCTCTGGCCTGGGCTGGCCCTGCGGAGCAGGAGGCCTCGCGGAGGGTGGAGTAGAGCGAGGTCCGTGCTGCACTGGGACGGGAGGGCGGGCAAAAGTGCGGACAACTGCCCCCCTCTGCTGAAACTGCTGGCGCTGCGGCTGAGACTGTGGGTCTGCAACCCAGTACTTGGCCTTCTTGTGGACCATCACTGCCGAACTGTGCTCTCTCTGCTTCCTCTTCTCTGCGGAACGCTCTGCCCCAGCTGACTCCTGTCTAATAGCCTGGTCGACGAACTCTGAGAACAGGCTTGGCGTGGACAAGGTGAGCGCCTACTTGATGTCCGTGGCAAGACCACCGCGGAACCTGGCAATGCGCTTGGCCTCTGTCGAGACCTCCTCTGGAGCGTACCTGGCGAGCCTGACGAAGGCCAGGTTATACTCCTGCACAGACCTGTCCCCCTGCCTCAGAGCTAAGAACTCCTCGCGCTTCCTCTCGATCAGTCCACTGGGAATATGAGCAGCTCTGAAAACCCTGACGAAGTCGTCCCACGTGATCTCTGCATCACCCTTGTTGGCCTTGTACGTCGAGAACCAACTTCCTGCGGCACCCTGAAGCTGGAAGGAGCCGAAGGTGACGTAGTCGACGGGTCTGACGGTGTTGGCATTGAAGTGCTTCTTGATCTCGGCAATCCAGTCATCCGCCTCCAGCGGGTCTCGAGCCTCGGAGAACCTGGGGGGGCTGATCGCGAGGAACTGCTGCAGTGTGGTGTACTGTGGACGATCATACCTTTGAGAACCCTGGTTCTGCAGCATCTGAAGGATCGCAGCTGTGCCCTGAGCCACTGCGGCTACAGCCTCCCCAAGGATAGGATTCTCTGGTGGCGGCATGTTCGCTCTTGGCATCCTGTATACAGGAACACTTATGAGAACATGAACGAATCATTGAAGTAACCAGAAGTTAAAGCAATATTGTCAACAAAACTTCCTCACGAGGTATGAGAAAGCCGAAAGCTGAAATTCCACCAAGGTTAACCCGGAAAGTCGACAGCTAGGTGCTACTGGAATTCCCAAACCAAGAACATCCGAATCCAAGATAATAATCTGCTAGCGAGCACACAACAATATATACGAGCGGTTGGAAACCTAACAATGAGGCATCTGCCCTGAGCGGCCCGCCATCACGGTCGTCCATAGGGGAAAGACACCACATCCATATTACCATAGGATGCCCGCCAATCCTGTATGGACGTTTCACCTGGGGTACACCGTAAGCGAGGTAGAGCAGTCAACCCCAAGTGGCGGCTCAGTTGTCTCAAAGACGCCAACACATCTCGTCGCTAGCAAAAAAATTATAGAGGAATCAGAGCCTCATGTAAACGAGAACCTAGATTGTTTTGAAAGGTGATAAGTTGCAGAGACAAAACATCGTTTCACTTCTTCACGGAAAAAGGGGTGGGAGGGTGGGATAAGGAGAAAACAGAAAGAGGTCCAACTCTCCGAATATTTTTCCTATATAACTACCAAAATAGTTTCTAGACTCAACTTCGGCCAGTAAAGGGTCCTACAGTCAGTCCTGCTCTGATACCAAATTGTAAGGCCCCTGATGCGGTACTAACTCTAACTAGTCGCTTCCACGTCCGGTCGGATTTAGAAGCGCATCAAACGCCACCCGCGCACGACACTCGCACTCGTGTCGCTGCCGGATTCTCGACAACAGGTATATAAGCATAACTCTATAAGAAAGGAAATACATATAGAAGATAAATAGAGCAGGGCATACAACGCCACTGTTAATAATATAACATCACCAAGAGTACATCTCATCAATGCATCAATACATCAAGCGGAAGCATAATGGGGACCGAGTACGGTCAAGATCCAAATTGCCCTAGAGAGGGCTGCACATAAATATCCACCCACGAGATCGTCTGAACCCAACTATAGGATCCTACTGGTCGAGGTACTCGTACTCGTCGTCGTCCTCCGGGGGCACCTCCACGAAGTAACGTCCGGTGCTGGGGTCGAGGTAGTAGTCCACTGCAGCGGCCGATCAGGAAAAGCGGTAAAGACAGAAATGTAAACGGGGGTGAGAACATGTCATTACGGAATAACTAACGCTACAGGAAAGGTAAAGACAGAGTCAGGTTGCAGCCGTACTAGCATATATGGTGGCTACTCGTTCTGTCAGAATAAGGATGAGATCCAAGAAGTTACGTTGATAACGTGTCATAGGTCGGCTATCCACCTACTTACGCAAACATAACACAACCTCGTTTCTCTCTCGGTCCCCCTGGACGAAGAAAGACAACCAAGGCACGCACACGGTTTGTCAAGTTTTATAGCATGATTACAATTGATGTTATTCTATGAACAGGACGTAGGCTCAAAGTTGTCCATAACCGCGGACACGGCTTTTCGAAAAGATTTACCCTGCAGGGGTATACCAACTGTCCATTATAGACGTCGCATGTACGCCCGGTTTCCACTTGGCTAGGTAAGCGCCTGAAACTCCGGAACGTCAGAGTCCCTCTAACTAACAACGCACATATCCGGGTGGCCCCCGGTGAGTCGACACCCAACTCAAAAGCTGGCCACGCTCTCGAATCGGACTCTACCGTATGACTCCAGGTTTGGATTACTGGTTAATTCTCTTATGAGACCGGGTCCTCAGCCGGTCTATTTGGGCCAGCCAAGAAACTATGTCCTCCTGGCCCTGGTTTGGTTTGGAAACAACTGGGGATCCAACCAGCGCACACACATTGCAAATGTAAATCAGCTCGGGCCACCACTAGAATGTACGAAGCTAGGTAGGTAAGACAAGGGGGCCCCATAAACCCCCACACACGATTAGGCATGCTCGATCAAAGAACCAATACCCGGAACTCGGGTCCTAGGTGACTCAAATGGAACAAAGCACCAGACGGGATAGTCTAGCCTTCCACCTTTCGTCGAATATAATTAACATCATTTAACAATAATAAATATCAACCAACTTCTTTTATAGCATGATATCCCGACCATAAATATATAAGGTAAGCAGCAAGTTTTCTATCCATACTAAGCAATGGCTAAGCAGCGGTAACTTAGTAGTACAATGGTTTGCTGGGATGTGGGGATCATGGCTGTATGGTTTTAAACATGGCATATAAGGTAGATAGGATCAAGCAACAACGTTCTAGATCTACAGCTAGGCATGAGCAGTAAGTTATAAAGTAATGACACAGATCTCCCCCTTGCCTAGTAAGGTAGTCGAAGCAGCACCCACGGTACCCTCGGGCTCGGTGTCGGACAGCTCCACGTAAGTCTCCTCGTCAGTCTCGGGTGCGAACGTAAGATACCGGCAAGGAAAACACACAAGTAAGCAACTGATGCAAACTCCAACAAGGATGGCATGTTCCAGTTTTATTTGCATGAAGTGACCCTGTCTAGTCAAGTTTAAATGAAGGTGATGACGACAAGCCATCACTTTCATATGCATTTTATTTACATGGTAGTGGATTTGGTCTGAGCCTTCACTTAGGTGTAAATAGCATGATAGCATGACATGAACAACAAAACAGATGCAAGAATTTAAATAACATGAAAGATAAAACAATGATTCCGGAGACGGAGTAGTGTCGGTGAAATTGACACCAAGGGAGTATCAAAGGAAGGCCACATGGGGTGCAAGATGGTTGATCATGTGGCAAAGATTAAGCATGGAAAGGATGCATGGGTGTGCCAACTTGTGGGACCCAAACAAGCTCAAAGGATGACTAAGGAAAAAAAATCAAACATGGCTTGGTCACATGTGGGTGCAACTTCCCTCCACATTGTTCACAATTTTATGTTGCTCAAACATAAAAGAGAGGTGATCATGTTGACCCGAAGATTTTTCTACCTCAAAAGATATATGGCATGGCTAAAATGGGACTAGTGCAAAAGGATTTGAAGACGAAGATAATGTGGTGGCACATGAAAAAGAAATGCACCACATACTATTTTGTACTTGTCCAAGACACAAAATAGGTGCCACCATTTATCCCTTGCATTTCTGCCTAGGAAACATGTATAACATGTTACAAGTTGAGCTAGCACCAAAAGATACAAAATTTGGGTTTTGGAGATAAAACAAAAAAGAAAAACTGGGTCTGCGAAAAAAAGAAGAGGGGATAACCCCTCCTGGGCTGCTCTCGGCTTGGCCTGGAGGCTACTGGGCCAGCCCACCTCCACACGGCAGCGCTAGCCAGCCACCTTGCCCGAGCGAAGAAAAACCAGAAAAAGAAATGCTCCCGCACGGTCCCTGGGGGAATCGAACCCACGACCTCAGGGTCGAGAGCAAGCGAGCCAACCAGTTGAGCTACGAGCGCGGACACGCTAGCACTGAGGTCGCAACCAAGTCATACTTCTACTGCGTGATAACTGAATCCAAAACTGAATTTCCTGACGGACTGAACCCGACGCGTCGGAGCAAACTCCGGCGACGACCGCAAGAATCCTACTGCACTAGCGATCTAACGGAGGGGTGCCGCGTAAAGATGGGACCTTGGCGCACCCATTTTCGCCCGGAACCTCTCCGGTGAGTTCACGACGGCGGCGCGATCGATCCGAGAAGATGTCGGCGGCGCACGGCTCGCAGGTTCAGAGCAGCACCAACCCGGCTGGGCTACTCGCCGCGAGGACTACTCCTGTGGCGCTAGGGAGGAGGAAAAGGTCCCGTTCTCACCTAGGGGTGCTCGTGGACGGCCCTGATCACGCTGCAATCGAGGAAGACGCCGGAGCGACGACGATGACGGAGACGAACCGCGACTGCGCGTGGGGGATGTCGGCCTGCTCCTGGCTTCCGCGGCACGTCTGCAGGTCGGGGAGGACGCGGCTGTCGACGACGAAGGCCCCAGGCGAGTCCCTGACCAGAGGCACAGAGGGGCGGCGGCCAATTGAGGTTCAGTCGCCGGTGTCCATGGCGAACAGGGAGACCTGGAGGGGAAGAAACGAGGTGGCGGCGGAGAAAACCAGGGGAGGGAATGAAACTAGGGTTCCGTGGGGGAGCCCTGGATGCTCTTAAAAGGAGGGGGGACGCATTCGCTGGCCCTGGGCTCCATGGCGTCGCCGTGGCAGGTGCTGTGAGAGAGAGGAGGGGGAAAAGGGGGGTGTCGAGCTGGAAAGAGGAGGAAGAAGGGGGGGTCGTACCGCTTCGTCCAGGTGGGCTGAGGCGAGCTGACTAAGATGGGCCTGATCCGGCCTGGCCCGGCTGGGAGGAAGAAGGGAGGAGGCCCAGTGCTTGATTTTCCAGAGCAAAA
The DNA here is from genome assembly GCA_950022295.1 of Bromus sterilis. Classification (NCBI taxonomy): domain Eukaryota; kingdom Viridiplantae; phylum Streptophyta; class Magnoliopsida; order Poales; family Poaceae; genus Bromus; species Bromus sterilis. The sequence continues at coordinate 172,274,870 of OX465597.1, forward strand.
AGGAAAACAGCAGGAAAAAGAAATAGAAAAAGGATAGAAGAAAAAAGGAGAAAAAATATATAAAAATATATATTTAAACCCTTGAGGCACCCTTGATCACCCAAAAAAGGTTTGGGCAATTTTGGAAGCAAGGAAAACTTGCCACAGCAAAACAGTACCATTTCTCTATTTAAAATTAAATAGAAAAGGGGGCTTGTGGACTTTTGAGGAGGAGAACACAAGGTGCAAAAATTCCACAAACTTGATAATCTTGAACCTTGCATTAATCCTCAATTTCTAAAAATGGTCTGGGCATTTTTGACAACAACAAAAATGTGAGCTCTTTTGAATTTCAAAATCACTTTGAACTAGAGCCTTTGTTTTTGATGATGGCAAAAATACCTTGAGGGTTTTAAAACCCTTGCCACATCAAGAGAAATGGCTAGGCCAATTTTGGGGTCAAGTAGAGCAAGCACTCAACAAGGAAAAATCCCCCAACACCCTTCTTGAACCACTTTGGATGCCAAAACAAACAACCCCAAATGGGCTCCAATCCCCATGCAAATTTAAATCAGCACATGAAATTATAAAGTTTAGCATCATGCCAAGTTACATAGTCAACAGACAGAATACAATTTCATGGTGTTTCAATTTATTGCACATGGGCTGTTACAGGTAGGCTGGTTTCGAGGGGCGGTGGGCTGGTTCGGCCCAGGGGAAGAGGGGGATGGGCTAGGGGAGCGCGGTAGATTAGGTTTCTTTTTTTATTTTTTTTGTTATTTATCTTTTGTACTCAATTTATTACTTAGGCATTTTTGTAAAAATGTGGTAGATGACCCACAAATATTGTTACACTACAAGGCAGTGCCACAAAAAGACTGGGTAATTACAAAAGTCATTTAATATATCTTTTAAATATTAAATGGTTAATATAGGGTTTTTTAGCTACTGTTTACAATTGTTTGAATTAATTGGTAGACCAATAAATTACCACAACTATACCAACAAGGTCAACTGAATATTAGTGAATTATTAAAAGTAGTTTCATAATTTTCTGGACCAAGTTTATTTTGCACTTTGGTTTTTAATATTCCACCAAAGGTAATTTGATCTTTGATTTGTTTGAAATTTGTTATGGGGTTGGACTTGGTTTTGATTCATGTTGATCAAGGTCCATAATTCACATTGCTTGCAACAATATCAAAGGGGAAAACTGAATTTGAGCTGAACCAAGTTGATCAAACAAAAATTTTGAACAGTAGTGATCAACAGTAATGTGATTACTGTTCACTGACAGTAAGGGTGTTACAGCAGGCACCCGGGGCGCGGTTACGGAAAAAGTTGGCACGGCGGATAAGACAAAGCGAACCAGCACCTTCTTCCCGCTATGGCATCAACATGCCCTTCCACCCCTCAAGAATGGCTCGGATTTTGTCGAGGTTCTACTACGTGTGAGCCACCCTAACCCTACCAATGATGATCGTCAGGACGAGGATGCGGTGGAGATCAAGATTGCGATCCAGTATCTCCAACGGCTGCTGAAATCGAGGTGTTGGATAAGCTCGAGAATATCTAGCTTGAAGAGAAGTGATGCCGGTCTACTTCTATGATGGGTCTTAACCATGTTCTACACGTACAAAAAACTATCATGGATGCACTTCTTCTTCTGGAACTCCGTTTGCACTGGTGATATGATCTTGTCGACAACAACAGTGAGCCTGATGGACATCACCTTTGCGATTAGCTTGGGGATGGAATGAATCAAGCTTATGGGCCTGAAGTCTGCCATAGTGGCCGCCCCATCCTTTTTAGGCAACATGATGATCATGGCCTTGTTTAGGGCTTTGAAGTTCCCCGTAGCTAGCCTATGGAAGTGGTCGAACACGACCACTATGCCCTCCTTGACACTACAAAATGTATGATGTTAGTTGATGGGTAATTTTTATCATGGAATACCATTTTTCGTCAACGAAAATACCCTGGTGAAGTTTCCCGACCATCAATCGCCATGTCACAGAAGCGCCATAAAGAGAAAATGTCATCGTCTAAGATCGCATATTTTATGACACTCGTAAGAACGTCGTTAATTGGCTTTTTTAACGACGTGCAAACACGCCACACACAACACCCAAAATCGACACGTAAGATTATTATTGTTGATGACAGTCGCCGCTAATAATATTTTTGGGCACTAAAACACTTTCAAATGGGCTCGGTAGTTGCCGACGTGTATGCTTACATGTGCGTCCAACTACGATGTTGTCAGTAGTACACTCACCATTAATGTTGATCGGTCAACGTTACTGACATGCAGGCCATTTATGATGCTGATGTGGCTTCATACAGGTGGGCCCAAACATTGCTAACGTGGCTACTTACAGGTGGGTCCGGATGGGCCTACCATGGAACCCTAACATATGGTGATGGGTTCAAATCTCCATCACAATTATCATCAATGATCGAGATGCTGTCAAATCATCACCGATTTGAACTTGTATACAAATTTAAATTTAAATTGCTGAAACATTATTAAATTAAACGTTGCCATCAAAACTTACATATACGTATATACTTCAAATTTGCACAACACTTTGCTAAATATTATAGTAGCATACAAAGGGCATATTATTGAACAAGAATAAAACGAAATAGAAAGTATCACGCTTACACAAAAGTGCACCATCAATAGCTGATGGGCTGTGAGACTGTCTCATATGAAGAGTGCGAGAAAGTCGCTCTTGTGATTACAAATCATTGACTGCAATTCTTGTTGCTTTTTTCAGAATCTTTGGTTTTCCTTTCTTGATCATCTAGAGAATTTCAATTTCTTTTTTGCTGCTTCCGTATGAGCTCTTCGATTTCTTTATTCTGTGTATCAAGTACTGCAACCATGTCCTTTTGAAAAATTTATGTTTGCCTCATTTGTGTTTTCCTGATATGATAAAATATTCTCGTGTAGCCCATGGATGTATTCTTCACAGAGGCTGAAGCTTGAAAGTAACATGGACGGTGAACTATTTTCCTGAATAATCTCCAATTCTGGTAGTTGGGACACAAGTTGTTGTGTACATGCCCTCTTTTTCCTAGTGTTCATTCTGTATCATCATGGAAATCGTTATTGTTCATGTAACCGAATTATCCTTTGATGGCTCGCACCCAGCAGAGTACATTTGTATCCTAAACAGATTTCTTACGGATGCTTCCTGAGTGCTCTTTCTCATGCTAGGGTCCTTCTTTATGGTGCCTGCTTCTTCTGAAAACTCAACAGTGGACGCTTTCTTCTTGTTTTTTTACCCTTACAAAATAAGTACATGCTTATTAGTAATGCATATCATCTAATAATCACCAATATGTAAGATTTCTATAAGTAATTTACATTCTATACCATGGACAATAATGGGTATGGAACATAGACAATCTTTGTTGCAAATGAAGATGAAGTCACATCTTGATCCATGTCAACATCATAGAAAACCGATGCCTGCTCTGAATACTTATTGAACCGATCCAATATGTTAGCAGAATTATGCAAAAAATGATGTGGTACAATGGTACCATCACAGTGATTCTTCATGACTGCAGATATTCAAGCATCCATTTTATGTGGCAGTGGTTGAGCATGTACTTGTGCTAATTTACTAGAAGTGTCTCGGAGGAGAAGACCAATTGTTGACGAGCAAAATCATAATTGATGTGAATCCTTATGTGTATGTTGAAACATATTCCTCAGATACACTAGTATCATTTAATAATTACTATCTTCCTAGTTAGAACGACTGCACTTGTAGATGAAGATATAATCTTACTCTTACAGAAAACTGGATGAATCCAGTGTAAGATAATTTGGAATAAGAACATGAAAACTAAACTAGAAAATTCGATATAATGAACAGCGGTACGTTCCCTAATACAAACCATAAAATAGAGTTGATCTAGAAGTCGTGTGGATGTAAGTACATCAAGAGGAAAAAATGAAGGAGAAGTACAGATGTAGATCCACGACCTAGGGTTAGTTCTTTTGACTTGATTCTGATGAATCACTACCTGGAGAATCAAAATCAAAAAAAAAATCTCTACCCCAGGAATGACGCAAAATCAACCCAAAACCACAGTGCAATCTAAAATCATCGAATATTGGCGATTGAGGTGATTCCTAGTCCATCAAAATAAAAACTTTCTAATCTTACATAAAAGGGTTTGCGTGTGAGAATTTTTTTACATGTTTGCATCTAATAAGGCATGCATACTTTCGGTTTACGTGGTGCGCCGATGATGGAACCACCGCCTTCTACGAGGGCGGTGACTTGGAGGCAAAAGATAGGTAGTATGCGGGACCAGTGAGATTGAAGTCATGGGGAAGGTATTTACGCGGAGGTGTATCCAGAAAAAAAAGAGGAGGTGTTGAAAATTGACCGTGGCACTTAAAACAGTGGAGGGGGAAAGTTAGGAGGGAAAGACGAGGAATCGGTCCAATACATTTATGATATACGAATATGATGTGAAAGCCTATCGATTTTCTTTGCATTATTTCATCTAAAAAAATGGATCCAACACGAATGTTGGAAAAAAGTTAGTGTAATTTGTCGAGTTGTTTTATTGTGTGTGTACTAGTGAGGTCAATAAGTGTCGCAACCTATGGCAAGTGTTTGTTTGAAAAAGTCATTTAAAATGTTTGATCGATCATAATGCATAGGTCAATCCTCATGGTGAAGTTAAGACTTTGATTTGTGAAATGTTTGGTTGTACTTTTGGTTTCAACTCAGATATGTCAATCGATTTGTATATATGTGTGCATATTACGCACGTGTCGACCTTGATCAAGTTATATGGCCATGAGCAACTGATACGTCCCAAACGTATCTATAATTTCTGGTTGTTCCATGCTTATATTGGTGACTTTGCTATATGTTTTGCTACACTTTCATACATTTTTCAAAATATTTGGACTAACCTACTAACGCAGTGTCCCAGTACCAGTTCCGTCTGCTGTTATTCATGCATTGCAGGAAAAATACCAAATATTAAAGTGCTCGGAAAATTCCATAAAAATAAGATAAAAAATCAGCGTGACGGAAGACTCCAAAAGACTGAAGGAGAGCCGGAGGGGGCCACCCCCTGACCAGGCGGCCACACGACGCGACCACAGGGGAGGCCGCGCCTCCTGGTCGCCAGGTCAGGTGGGACATCCCCTGGAGCCCCCCTTTCTCCAATATTTATCCCTCGATAAAGAAACCCTCGGGAAGTCCTCCGTTACGCGATTTTCACCATTGTTCCACCGCCGCCGCGATCCCAAGATTAGAATCGCCAGAAGAACCTGTTTGGGCACCCTGCAGGAGGGAGGATTGATCTCCGGGAGCTTCTCCACCACCATGAGCGCTTCCCAGATGTGCCGTGAGTAGTCCCCCTTCGACCATAGGTCCATGATCAGTTTCTAGATGATGTCTTCTCTCCACCTTTGTGCTTCAATTCTTAGCCCTTGTGAGCAGCCCTACATGATCAAGGCACTTATCTATTAGTTTCTTTGTTGTTGTGCTGTGTTTGCTGGTATCCGATGGATTATGAGATTATGTTCAGATTGTGATGAGTAATATATTTGGTTTACCTTTTATGTTTTAGTTCTTGATTATTCTTTCATGTTCTCCGTTGCTTTATATTTCTTTGGCCAAGTAGTAGATCGTGACTCCAAGAGGGATCGTTATGCTTGATTGATGGTTCATGCCCCCGGAGTCTAGCTTGAGTCACAGAAACATGAGACTAGGGGATGTGTTGTTGCCACCAGGTAGAAGACAACGGTGCTTGTAATTGTGGTTGCAAGGATTGCTTACATTACGCATAGAGTGTTAATGTAGTTGTCTATTGCTTTGATCCTACATTTTGGCTAGGGTTCGCAACTTAATACCAGCGAGATGTTCTGGATAGATATCTCAAGGTGGATGATTATTGAGTAGATACTGATGATTAAACGGTCTACTCGTCTTGGTTTAATTCCCATATGATTTAGCTTCTAGCTTTCTTGTAGCATAGTTAGCATTGCGGTGCATTTATAATTCTATCAATTGCCCAGCTGTAATTTGTTCACCCATCATAGTTGTTTATCGTCTTTTGGAAGAGAGACATCACTAGTGAAATTCATGGGACCCCTGTCCATATTTCCACCATAGTTTACACCGTTCACCTTTACTTCTTTTATTTGCTTTCCGTTGCAATTACCACTATTATTCCCATCATGTGTTTTCATCCTTTGTAAACAACAAGGCCGAAGAGATTGACAAACTCTCTGAACTCGTTGGGAGCAAAGTTATTTGCGTCTGTGTGCAGGTCTAGGTCAAGTAAGCAACCTCTAGGTTGTAAACGGCGCCATTGTTTTCTTTCCACGTTATTGTTGCTCTTGGAGTCCTACGGGAGACACAACCCTGTCCTCTAAAGTTAGGGGAAATTTACTGCTATCTGCAACATAACCTTCCACTTGGGGTAACCAACGATAAGGTGTTATCTGCACCCATCAAGCTAAATTTTTGGCGCCGTTGCTGGGGACTCCAGTCTACAAGATAGGGGAGTTGCACACTACCCTTTATCTTTGCTTTGTAGTCTTGTTAGTTTAATTTCTAGTTTTTGATTTAGAGTCTTATATAAAAGCAAAAAAAATATTATTTACCTTGTTTAATTTTCTTTCTTGTTTTAGTTTGTTTGCTTTGTTTCTGTGCCTAGTGATGTTATCCTCATCATGGATGCGGAACCACCAAAATATGGTAGGATGGACATTTTTCTCTTGGATCATCTTCGATCTATTTGTGCTCACGCTGAAAACCCAGCCGACTTGGTTGAGGGAAAATTAGTGAATGAGCATTCTCATTATACACGAAACCGCTTATCTCAGAAAGGGAAACACTTATGGGTTCAAATACAAACTTCTTATTGCTATGCTGAGTGTTTATGCCACATTTATGATTTTACTTGCTGCTCTAAAATATGCAAAAAACACCTTCCTTTTCAATGTGAGTTTAATGAAAATAAGACCTTATCTTCTTATGCTAAAGGTGTTTATGATTACTTTGATGTTGAAAAGATTGAAGAGTTTGTTGCTTTTAAGGGTGCTTATGGGATCGCTTCTTTGATTGAAAAGTATTACGATACTATTCATAAGTCTGAAAACCTTGGAGTTCTTGCTTCTTGCTTTGAGAATTATGTTTGAAATGATTATATTGAGGAATTTAAAAACAAAAATGTTTTCTTTGATGAGGAATCCTATGATTCCGAGGACTCACTTGAAATATCCCTTTCTCAAGAACTTGATACTTTCTATGTTTATGGCCAGGATGCCACTATGAATGATGCTTACGAAGATGAACTTGCTATAGTTCCTTATGGTAGGCATGAAATTGTTACTATTGCACCCACACTTGATTGTCCTATTATCTATTTGAAATATCCAACTCATATTCCGGAGAATTTTTCTCTTGTTATGGCTCATAGTGATGGGTTGCATTTCAATTATGTTCCTAAAGATCGTGTTGAAAACTACACGTGTGCTTGTAGGTCTTGAACAACATGCTTTATGTGATAGATATACTCTTGATTTTGTTCATGTTGGTACTGGAAATTATTTTGAGAGAGGAAAGATTGGTTGTAGAAACTTCCATGTTACAAAAACACCTCTCTTCATGTTGAAAGTTTTGAAGTTCTTCTTGTTTTACCTTCCTATGCTTGTTACTTTGTGCTTTCATGATTTATTTGCTTACAAGTTTTCCATGCAAAGGAAGTGGATTAGGCTTAAATGTGTTTCATGTTTTCTTCTTGGTGCTCTCTTTTTCTTCAATTCTTATTCTCTTGTGAGCATCTTCTATAATCTTCATGCCTAGCTCAAAGGCATAAAAGAAATCGCTTATTGGGTGGGAACCCAAAATGTCTTTACTTTCAGTTTTTAGTGGTCTTGATGCTTGTTATTACTGTAGCAACATCATTGTATCTTTACTTTTAAGCTTTGTGCCAAGTTTTAGCCTCCGGTGGCAAGTGTATCAAAAGTTGTGACATGTTGTCCAGAAAACAGAATCTCTTTGCTCCATTGCAAAAATTCTTAAAAATCACCAGATCATATTTTTGATCTGAACTGTTTTTAAAGTATGCTCTATACATTTGACTTTCTATGGCCTGTTCTGAGTTTTTTTATTTGAGTTGTAGACGTGCCCCGAAAAAATTATTTACAACCTACTGGTCTGTTTTCCCCAGATTCTTCCCTGTTTAATGTTTTCACCGTTTTGCAACTCTTAAGCTTGCTTTTTCTTTGCAAAAACTCTTTGTCAATCTTGAGTAACAGTAGCTCTTCCTGAAAATATTTATTTCCAGTAGAGGAAAATTATTTTTATTATGGGGACTAACCCCTCTAATTAGCTTATGATGGGTTTTGGATGAAGGGAGTTTTCATGTGTGCGAAGCAAGATGATGAAAGAAGATCCGGGAGAGTCAAAAGCTCAATCTTGGGGATGCCCCCATGCACCCCCAAGAAATATTCAAGGAGACTCAAGCGTCTAAGCTTGGGGATGCCCTCGTGCATCCCCTTCTCCATCAACAATCATCAGTTCGTCCTTCTCCACACTATATCTTTATGAATTCATATGTTATGTGCTATGCTTGGAGCGTCTTGCATTTATTTTTCAGTTTTCTTTGCTTAGATTACTTTTTACTTGTTGTTCATAAAAATTTGGACCACAACCTACATTGCTTGGAAGAGAAACACGCTCCACTTCCACCTAGAACACACATAGTTTTCATGCTTATCTTTGTTGAGTGTTCTATTTTATATCTAGCTGCTATCATGCTTAGTTCTTGTTTTCATTCTTATATATTTTAAGAGTTTTTATTTAGGATGTTGCTTTTAGAACTTTCTTGAGTTTAATGCTTTTCTTGTATAGAGAGTTGGCATGTTGCACTGATTGTGTGTCTTGACTTGAGTAGGTAATTGAGGTTGCTATTTAAGTATAGTAGTAACTTGCAAGAGTTTTGAGGTATTAATTTGAGTACTGTTTGGACTTCTCTATGTCATGAGCTCAAGCCTATTAGTGATAGGTGTCGTAATTTCAAAAACAATAAAAAAATAGGTTAGAACTCTAGCTACTAGATGGATCGCTAACCTCTAGAGAGGTTGTAATATATAGAGTACCCTAACATACCATGGGTCGAGGATGCGCAAGGATAACCAAACCCCCATACACTCCTCCTAGAGGTACTTGTCTCTTTGAGAATCTCCTGATTAGATAGATAGTTAACGATAATAAGTGGATGAGTTCTTTGACTAATGAAAGTATTTGATTGTTGGCACCTCCACCATCCATATTTTGCTAGCCTCTTCAGTACCGTGCATCGCCATTTCTCACCTCGAGTGTCATCAATATGTAACGGCAGATGCCATGGGGATTTCTAAAGAGGGGGACAGACCGAGGTGAGTGTCGCTGGTGCCGGAGGGGAGATTGGGAACACTGCGATGTACCTAAGTTTAGGGATCTCCATAGAGATAAAACTCCTACTCCTGCATGTCTGAACTATAGGTGGAATATCTGTACAAGGTTGTTCCTTGAGCTGTATCTGCTAACTACTCTTCTCCTGGCCGAGCTGATCTGCTACTGGTAGCTAAGAAACTACTTGCTCCTTCTCTTCTCCTCCTAGCCGTGAGTGAGGGAGAGAGGAGTGTATGTGTGTGTGAGGGGGGAAATGAGAGGAGCGTACTAGGCTTGGACTCCTTAAGCGAGCCTCCTTGGTGCCCTTATATAGGAAGGCCCAAGGGGACAAGAAGACAAGAAGGTACAAGGGGACAAGGGACAAAAAGAGAAGGGGCCAAGGGGACAAGGGGGACATTGAGGTGACCCCTTGACCAATTACACTATTGCTGATTTGATTAAAGATGACATCCTTTGTCTTGTCCCGCTTGTCTTGTCGATGTAGATTCTTTGTTGACTTCCGGGAAGCCGAGCTGCGGGCAACCAGCGACTGACAGACGAGCTGTCGACCGAGTGCGCGGGCAGTCGGCGTGGAGCAATCGGCAGGCGGCCAAGCTGGGGCGCATCCGGCACGGAGCAGTCGACATTCGCCCGACCAGACTAAGGGAGTAATCGGCGCCCGATGTCTTGAAAAATATTTCGCCTTCCTGACCCTACCGGGGGGTCATTACCCCGACAGTAGCCTCCGAGCCTCCGGGTGACTCGAAGATTCATCTGGGGGGTTTCTTCCTTGTCGGTGTAGATGGATGATGACTGCACTTGGTGCAACTTCTTTTCGGTGGGGGCGCGTCAGCGCACCCACTGGGTGTAGCCTCCGAGATTTGGGCCAACTGCATGAAGTTGGCTCGGATCTTCTCTTTCTTCTGTTGCAGCCGATGGTGTCGAGGGTCTCAGCAGTTTTCCCCCGGAAATGATCATGCATAAGATAGAGTTAGTCATTGCAGACATATCAAATATTCATCATTTGTCTGAAGTATAGAGTGTGCAGCAGGAGGCCGAATCGGCTTAGCTCGAGCCCTTCAGACATTTTTCTGTTCATTCCACCCGTTAGTTTTTTCTCTGGCCAATATTACAGCCGACCCGCGGTCTTCATCTAGATCGAAGAGTGGGCTGCGCGATAGAGTGTACAATACTTGACTTTGGGGAGCAAACTCAATCGAGCAGACATCTAACAGGAAACGATCGGGTCGCCGAAGCTGTTCTCTCTTCGGATGTTTTTTCATGTGTGGTGACCTTCAGGTTTTGCTCTTACCAACATTACAGCCGACCTGCGGTCTGCAACTGGCTCGAAGAGTGGGCCTTTGGTATCCTACACACTACTGATGGCTTCTCGCCCCTCGTTGGTTACCCCAAGTGGAAGGTTGAGATGTAGCATAGCAGAAAATTTCCATTGGCAAAGATCCCAAGTTTGAGATCAACCAGTAGGACTCCAAGATCGACAAGTAGGTGGCTGGGCAAGTGAGGCGTTGATGATAATCACTTGTGTTACCTGGACCTACACACAACAAGTAAGTTTCCTCCCAACGAGTTCAGAGAGGTTGTCAATCTCTTCGGCCTTGTTGTTTACAATGGATCAAATGAAAGGGTAGATAGTAATGATAATTTCAACGAAAGTAAAAGAAGAAAGTAAAGTGGAGGTGTAAACAGTGGTGGAAATATGGACCGGGGTCCCATGATGTTCACTAGTGATGTCTCTCTCCCAAAAGACGATAAAATAGCTAAGATGGGTAAACAAATTACAGCTGGGCAATTACAGAATTATAAACGCACCGCAATACTAATTATGTTACTGGAAAGTTAGAGGCTCAAAAGTATGGGCAGTTCGCCAAGACAAGTAGACCGAGATACATATGCATCTACTCACTAATCATCCACCTTGAGATATCTATCCAGAACATCTCGCTGGTATTAAGTTGCGAGCCCCACCCAAAGTGTAAACTCAAAGTAACAGACAACTGCATTAACAAACTTTGCGTAAGATAAACAATCCTTCCAACCGCAGTTACAAGCGCCATTGTTTTCTCCCAGGTGGGAACAACACATCCCCTAGTCTCATGTTTCTGTCACTCAAGCTAGACATCGGGGGGCATGAACCCACAATCATGCATAACGCTCCCTCTTGGAGTTACTATCTACTACTTGGCCAAAGCAATAAAAAGTAACAGAGAACATGCAAGAATTACTTAAGAACAAAATATAAAAGGTAAACCAAATATATAACTCATCACGATCTCTACATAATCTCATAATCCATCGGATCCCAGCAAACACAGCATGGCAACAACAAGAAAATTACATAGGTTCCTTGATCATGTAGGGCAGCTCACAAGGACTAAGAATTGAAGAACAAGATTGGAGAGAAGACATCACATAGCTACTGGTCATGGACCCATGGTCCAAGGAGGACTACTCACGGCAAATCCGGGAAGCGTCAATGGTGGTGGAGAAGCTCTCGAAGATCAATCCTCCCTTATGCAGGGTGCCGGGAAGAGGTCTTCTGGTGCTCCCGATCTTGGAAGCGCGGCGGCAGCGGAACAGAGAGGAATATCGTGATGCGGGCTTCTCCTCGAGGGTTTTCAGGATGAGGAGGTAATATAGGCCGAAGGGGGGAGCCAGGGGTGGCCCCACCTCCCAGGCACCCTGGTGGAGCGGGCAGGGAGGGGGCCACACCACCTGGACGCATGGGTGCCAGGTGGCCCCCCAGGTCCTCCTTCGGGCCTCCGGAAGCTTCCGTCTCGCTGATTTTTTATCTTATTTTTCTGGAATTTTTGGAGCACTGTAAATTGGGGAAAAACCTGCAACTTACAGACATAAGAAGACAAAAACTGGCACTGGGTCCACTGATGACAAGGATTGACCTTGGCAAATCCCATGATTAGGAACCCTGGGCTAGATCGTAGAGGAGACTTGCAGGTTGGCGATACTCGTCGGCTAACAGGAGAAATCCCTTCCTGCCCAATTGTTTTATAATGGAGGCGATTACAGTGGGGGTCAAGGCGAGATCGCTCAGGACCGGTGTTGTTGCTAGAATATTCGATGCCCCGAACGTCCCCTCTCCCAGCCTTTATATACTAGGATGGGTCGCAAGGAGTCCGTCTAGGTTTACAGAGAGGGTTTCCTAATCTAACTTTAGTCTTGGACACCAAGTTGCGGTTTCCATGATCGTCGAGGACTCCTTATGGCGGTTTCCTCGAGTGGGTCAGGTGTGGGCCGGTCGAGGATTTCAACGGGCCCTCTAGCTTGATACGCACCAGGTACCCTCATCTGTAAGGGTCGTGCGGTCTCCCCCTCGACAGTAGCCCCGAGTGCCTGGGGGACTCGAAGAGTCACGTAGGGACTCGAATCCATAATTGTCTTCAGGCATGCAGCGCGGCTGCGAGTCGTCGGCTGTTAGCCACGAAGGATAATTTATTCGAGGGATGATAATCTAGAGAGGCCCAAGGTAGTCGACTGATCGAGCCTTGGTGAATTGGTAGCAAACACCTTAAAATCCCAAAATCAAGCCACGTCCCTCGACACAAACTTGGGAAACAACCGGTGCCTAGCAAGTCCATGCCGCTGCAGGTCTTATAGGATCAGTGCCACCGGTCTTAGAAAATAGCCTTGACGCATCCTTCATTGGCTCAACTTCTCCATGCGTTGTGCATGGGAAAACATCGGGAGTGAAGTCAAAGCTGTGGCAAGTCCCAGCCAGACCAACTACGCTGTGGGGTCTTACCTACGCGCTAAGCTTGTGCTGCATCTGGGGTGCAGTGTATCGCCGCCCAGGCATCTTTTATCTGAGGCGTGGAGCCTAATTTAGATATGCACCCACTTGGAAAAAACATCAAGTGGACGAGTAGTAGTCACCCGCGGAGTATTGACGAACTCGGGCGAGGAGTTGATAAGGGCCGCACCCACTCGGATGGTCATCAAGTGGGCTGATCATGTATGCACCCGTACAACACTTAGAGTGCTCAGGAGAATAGGTTTTTTGGATGTTTGACCATGTTTTTCCTTCAAGTGCGAGTGACCACTCGATCACTTCATCATCTTCTGGGCGAGGGAGCACCCGAACTCTATAGATTTTCTGGTCCTAGGTGGATCGAGTGAACACGTTGATGGAGGGGAGTGCCTTGGACTGCGAGGTGAGGAAGCACCCGAACTCCATAGATATGTTTGCTCTTGATGGAGGGGAGTGACCACTCGCGTTCTCGGGGCTTGGTCTTTACTCTATTTTTGTAAATACGGGACGCTCCCGATTGGAGTAAATTTTTGAAAATGCGGTCAAAAGTTTGGAGGAGAAACTAGGGAATCTTTCCACTGTTCTTCTTTTGCAATAACTTGTCTTGAATCAGTCTTGTCTAGACTGTTGCAATGTCAGGTTTCTGCAATGATGTGCTGGATGACAGGGGCTTGCTTGTGAACCGTCACGTCCTTTGTGTAGTCATAATGACATCTTGTGGTGCTGCGGCCTTTTGGGTTTCCGATGCGTGTATGGGAAATGTACGAGGATTTGATGCCCCCTCTTAAATTATTTGCAAAATGCAAAGAGGCATCTTGCCTTGGACTCCCTACCGTCGCGGTTCCCGCATTGAGTTAATGATTGTGCCGATTGGGTTTCTTTGCGTCTTCCTAGCTTGCCCCTGGTTTGGGCTATAAATATCTGTTGCTTTCATTTTGTTCGACACTGTCTCTTCGTTCTCCTTTCTTCCTTCTTCCAGTTTCAGCAAACCACCAGAGCATAGGATTCCTGAGCTGGTGCTTCTTGCGGTATGGCTCGCCGAAGTCGTGGACGACGTGGTCATGGTGGCCGTATGCCTCTCTCTTCCTGTCGTGGGTGTGGCGGAACGGCTGTGGCACCTTCCTCTTCCTCTAAGAGGGAGGGCGTTTGGCGCTATGATTTTCTGCTGAATATGCTGAGCCCACTAGCTGAATCCCTCTTCCGTCTTCTTTTGGTTCCATTGTTTCTGAGCTCAATCTGAGGGTCTTTTGGATCCGCCTTCAAGGGTGCCCTCTCTCTCCTGCGTGGATAGAACTTTAAATCGATAGCTCCTTCTTGGTTTTCTTGGGGCCTGGCTGGGGGTCGTTTCCTCGTCGGCTGAATTTGCGTGCCCGGGATAGCCTTTGTTTTCAGTTTGATGGCGAAGATACTCTCACTGTTCGTTCTTTTGATGCTGGTGGGAATCGTCTGGATCCGTACTGGGAGCAAATAAGCAGTGACAGCTCCGGCGGGTCGAGGGGCACTTCGTCTTATTCTCCTGTGGCTTCATCTTCTGCCGACTCCTCGACTGGTGGTGCTTGCTCTTCTAGTTATAAGGAGGAGTCGGACGTCAAGCCGCCGAGCAAGCGGGTGCGTTGATAGGCAAGGTCGCCAGGCTCAAGAAGGCGGCGAGTGGCTCCTTGAAGACATAGTCTTACTTTGTATGTGAAGATGCTCGTCAAGATGTGGGCCAAAGTGCAGATTATCTCAGCATGAGCACACATGTAGAAGTCAAAATTCCTTGGGATGATTGGTCTCGTAATCTTAGGGTAGCCGCTCGAGTGCCTTCACTTGTAATCTTTGGATAGCTTATCAAGTGCCTTGACTTGTAATCTTTGGATACAACGTGAGGAACCTTGTATTGGGGCTCGTGTTTTGCTGATATGTAATAAAAATGGCCTTCGGGTGCTTGGCTTTGTATTGAAATGCTCTTCGAATGTCTGGTCTTTGTAATGAATCCACCTTCGGGTGTTTTACCTTATGACGAAACTGCCTTCTAGCGCTTGTCCTTGATGCGAAACTTTACTTTTATCGGGTGCGCGACAGCGCTCCCGATGGGAGTAGCCCCCGAGACTATGCTTGATTTGTAGAGTCGAGCATAGGCTTTAAACTGGCCCCCTTTAAATTTTCTCCTTCTATTCTGAAAAATTCGTCGGGTGCGCGGCAGCGCTCCCGATGGGAGTAGCCCCCGAGTCTTTAGGTGATCACTTGTGATCGAGTGAAGACTTTAGAAATTATCCTGCCCAGTGGATGTTTTGGATCCTCCTTAAGATCCTGATTTTGCGTCTTCTAAAGGTGAAGAACTTCTTCTCTTATTATCACCGCGAGGTTGAGCGACATGGATTTGGTAGTGCGGCCGTGGGATGCTTTGGGGACAGCACTTGCGTCCTCGGCATGCTTTTGGGTGTGGATGTGGGTGAAAAGATTTGTGGGGAAGAGCTTGTTAGATCCCCGAGTCTTTAGGTTTATGTCGTCGCGTAAGCGAAAAAAGCGTCTCTCGGGGGGAGTCCATGCTCGAGCCCCCGAGTGCTTAAGTTAGGTCGTCGCGTAAGCAAAAAAAGCGTCTCTCGGGGGGGGGGGAGTCCGTGCTCGAGCCCTTGAGTGCTTAAGTTAGGTCGTCGCGTAAGAGAAAAGCGTCTCTCGGGGGGACTCCGTGCTCGAGATCCCAAGTGCTTAAGTTAGGTCGTCGCATAAGAGAAAAGGCCTCTCTCGGGGGGAGTCCATGCTGGAGCCCCGAGTGCTTAAGTTAGTTCATCGCGTAAGCGAAAAAAGCGTCTCTCGGGGGAAGTCCGTGCTCGAGCCCATGAGTGCTTTAAGTGGTGTCGTCTGGGCAATACATTCATTACTGCTTCAAATTTTTACATAAGTTGCCCGTCGGCGCTGCTACCGATCCTTTCGTTGCTGGGGGATGTTGCCGAGTGAGTAATATATGGGTAGAAGAGGCACAATTTTTCCACGTTCCATGGGTTTCCCACGTCTTCATTGGTCTTCGGGTTCTTTAGTTTGTATGCTCCTCCTCCTATGACCTCACAGACTATAAATGGTCCTTCCCACTGTGGGGAGAGCTTGTGGACCTTCTCTTGTATTAGTCGCAGGACTAGATCACCCTCTTGGAAAGTTCTTGTTCGCCGGCGTCTGCTTTGATAAGTGCGCAGCTGGTCCTTGTATCCTTCTGACCTTGCGAGAGTTGTTTCCCTTGCCTCGTCTACGACGTCCTTGTCGTCTTCAAGTGCGTCTTCTACTTCTTCCTCTTCATATCTTGTTATTCGTGGAGCTCCGAATTAAGGTCGTGCGGTAGTATGGCCTCCGCTCCGTATACCAAGAAGAATGGCGTGTACTGCGTTGAAGCGTTGGGAGTAGTGCGCATGCTCCATAGGACTGCGGGGAGTTCTTCTATCTAGTTGTTTGTGGCCTGCTTGTAAGAGACAGTTTTCCCCCCGAAGGTTTTGGAGATTGTTGGACAAAGCATTAGTGGAACTAATATTGTTTTCGAGTATAAACAGATACTTAGCTTCCGAAAGAATGGAGTTTGCAAGTAGAAGGTCGAAGGACAACTCACTGAAGTGAAGCTGCAGATCTTTACCGAAACCTTTGAAGGAAGACGACCCCCAAAAATGTCATCGAGAAAGAAGATGCTCTCGAGTAAAAGTGGAACGAGGAGAAAGCTGAAGCTGGATGAAGATGTAGTCTTTTTACTAGTTTCTCTTTACTTTCTTGAGTCATAGGAAAAACCGTACTATCAAGAGGGGTTTGTTAGGTTAGATCTTAGTCGAAGGGAATCAGCTCTGCTCAACATAAACCCACGAAAGCCTACAGAGAAATCTCACTGAGTCGAGTAATAGCTCGAAGGAAAAGTCATCGCACTTCGTGCCTCCAAGAAAGAACTTGTTCCGTGAGCCAGCTTACTTGCTCCGCAAGAAAAGTTGCACAGTGATTGAAAATCCGACCGTTGTGGACACACGTCAACCGGTTGCATCGGGTCACTTCAGTCATTTCACACATAGGGACCGCCACCTATAAATACCCCGCACGTACCTGCCATTTCGGGTTGGCTGCTCCACTGAAGATTCTAAGACAGAAGTACTGTGAGCATCCCAAGAAAGAAATCGAGGGAAAACAAAAAACCAAGTCAGAACTGAGTTGAGAAATTCACAGAGACTTAGGTCAAATTAGCCGATCTTTTTATCTTGGAGAACTACAAGTCTCCTAGACGGTTAGGCGTCGCCTGTAAAGAAGTCGAAGAGAAATTGTCGCTGCTGAAGGAATTCTGTAAAGGTCTCGGAGATGTCCTGAATCATCTACCACGAGAGAAAACTGTACATGCTCGAGGAGTTTGTTGCAGTGGAGAATAGGATGGAGAGAGTTTTTCTCCAGGTGTTCAATCACCAGTCCCTCCAACCAGACGTAGCACTTTGCAGAGTGTGAACTGATTTACCAAACATCATCGTGTCAGGCTCGTTTTCCTTCTTGTATTTACTTTCAGTATTTACTCGTTGCCTATTTGCCTTCGATGTTTTCCCTTGCCCCCAATCCTTTCGACCCATGCATGTCTTTCGATACCGTAATTCCTTTGAGATGCCTTTAGTCCTTCGCAGTTTGCATGAATTCCTTCTAAGTTCCATAGAATTTTTAGAAGTGATCATTCACCCCCTCCCCCTCTGATCATTCTTGAGATTTCAATTGGTATCAGAGCTAGGCACTACCTACGCTTTGCGTATTTTGGTCTAACCACCTGGAGTGTTGTCAAGAATTTCGTTTACAACTGTTCGCTCGGGCTAACCAATTCCTATCTACAATGGGAAGGACTATCCCTATTGGAAGGACAAAATAAAGAGGAACATCATGGCCATCAACTCTGCCGCTTGGGAAGTTGTCAAGAATGGTGTTAATGTCAAAGATAAGAGTGCTATCACCCCTGACAAGGCAAAGAAAATGTCTCTCGATTCTGAAGTCTGGGTGTTCGTCACAAACCATCTGACTCCAGAAAAATATCATCAGGTCAAGAATATTTCTACGGCCAAAGGTGTCTGGGACTATCTCGAGAAGATTGGTGAAGGTGTCTCTACTCAGAAAGATGCTCGTATTGACACCCTTCGAAGCAAATTCTACCGATTCAAGAGGCACGAGGGAGAAAAAGTTAACTCCATATACAGCAGACTCACTGGTCTATCAAATGAGCTGATTTCCCTCGGTGTTGAAGATATTACCAGTCGGATAGTTGTCAGAACTTTACTCCGTTCTCTTGATGATTCCTTCGATCACATTGTGCAGATGATCAAGGAAAGGACTGATTTCAAAGATCTTGTTGCCGCTGATATTCTCGATAGACTCAACACATTTGAGATGGAAGAAGAAGAAAAATGTGATGTCAACGGAACTCGAAGAAAATCTCATGCACTCAAGGCCAAAGCTTCACATCACTCCTCTCCTGAAGCTAGTTCTGAATCTGGAGGTGCCTCAGATGACCCCGAGAATATTGGAAAAGATCTGGCACTGATAATGAAAAGATTCAACCGCTTCCAAAGAAGAAATTCCTCTTCACCGAAGAAAAACTACTCCTCCAAACATTCAAGCAATTCATCTCAGCATCGATCATCATCCAGAAAATCTTCAGGGAAAGATAACTGCTGCTACAAATGCAAGAAGCCAGGTCACTTCATTGCTGATTGTCCTCTCTGGGAAATTGAACATAGCTCCAAGCATTCACACAACAACTCTTCGGGCAAGTCACATAGATCGAGCAAAAACTATGAATCAAAGAGATATGATTCAAAGTAAAGAAAAGACAAGGATGGTTCTGATGATGACAAGAAGAAGAAGTATCACAAACATCGAGAGAGTTCTTCCTTCAAATCACATTCCTCTCGACGCAAGAATTCTCACCGTGCGAAGGCCTATCTGGGTAAAGAGAAGAACTCTGAAGATGAAGCCTCTGGTTCCGAAGCTGAATCAAACTCAAGATCTGGTTCTGGTTCTGGTTTTGAATCTGATGATGTTGCTGGTCTAGCAATTGCTTCGAACAAGACATCAAGTTCATTCTTCACCAACCAAAGCAGCAAAGATGAATCTCTAGCTTACTGTTTCATGGCCAAGGCTAAGGTATCCTCTTCTAAGAATTCCTATGATACTTCTGATGGATCTGCGTATGAAATTCACTATAGGATATTCTATGCCAAACATGCTAAGATTGCTTCTATTCAACAAGATGAACTAGATTCTCTAAGTGAAACTATTCAAAAATATGAGACTTTGTTGATCGATGAGATTGAGAAAGGTCAAACTCTAACGAACGAGCATGCAGCTCTGAAGGAATAGTATGATGAACTTTACTCTCGGCATGATCTTCTCTCAGTGGACTACGAGAAGCTAACCTATGAATTCCTTCAAAGGAAAATGGCTCTCGCGAAACTGATAGAGGCTCATGAAGAGTTGGAGAATGTCAATCTCACGCTCATTGCTCAATCGAGCTCAGAAACTAAAAATGAATCTACTTCACCTTGCTTAACTTGTTTGTAACGAAGTAAAATTGAGTCTATTTCTGAGAAATCGAAAGGAAAAGAACCTATTGTCATTGATGATGCTGACCCCTCGAACGAGGAAACTATTACCGAGGAACTCCTTAGGTTGAAAGATTTATTTGATACAGGCATGTTCAAAAGTGTTCAGGGACACCAGTACCTATGTGATATCCTAAAGAAGGCTCTTCTTCATAGGAACCCTCGAAAGGAAGGTGTTGGTTTCGAAAGAAAACTCAACCCTGATGGCACCTACTGGGAGCCAAAGCAGTATCCTAAAACTGTCTGGGTTCTGGCGAAATAAAATCCCATTGATATTGCTAGCCTTTCAGGTTTTAACTAAAAAATTGATAAGGATGTTGTTGATGAATCACTTGATTCTGACTACAAGCTTATCAAAGATCAAGAAGGAAAGGTGTCTGCTGAATTTGTTGGTAATCCTCGGAAGAATGGTTTCTATAAGCGACATATTTGGGTTCACAAATCTCTCGTAGAAAAACTGCCCCCTAACCATTCTATGCAGGGAAAATCTTCGGTACCACCGAAACACTACTATTCTCTCGACGATAGAAATGAACCTTTGGTGCCTGCTTCAAATGTTCCCCAAAAGGAATACTATCGAGTAGATAGAAATGTTTATTTTCATCGTGATAATAACGACAAAATTGCTTTTACCTACCAGTACTCTAACCCCTCTCCGAGGAATTATGTTTATGGTGTGCTTGATGGTCCCCCTCACCAATATGATCATGTTCGCTATAATGCCGCTGCTTCATCTAGCACTTCCATGCTTTCTCAGTCACCCGATCTTTTGTGGGTGGTTAAGAAGAACTAATTCTTCTGCAGGGCTATGTCTCCGGTGGATCCGAATGGGTCATGGATAGTGGTTGTACAACTGATATGACCGGAGACAAAGATTTGTTCACCGAAGACAAACTTGCTGAAACTTCTCAGAGATACATTACCTTCGGTGACCACAACAAAGGAAAAGTACTTGGTTTGGGTAAGGTTGCTATATCAAAGGATAAGCATAGGGACACAGTTATGCTTGTTCAATCTCTAGGATATAATCTTATGTCTATCTCAAAACTTTGTGATATGGGTATGCTTGTACTGTTCTCTGCTTCTCGTTGTGTTGTCTTTTCACAACATGATTATTCCTTCTTGTTCGAAGGATATCGCAAAGGTGATCTTTATATTGTCGATTTCTCTTCGGGACCTGCAGTGTCCACATGCTTAATGGCTAAAGCCACATCTGGTTGGTTATGGCATCGAAGACTTGGTCATGTAGGGATGAAAAATCTTCAAACTCTTATCTCGAAGAAGAATATCGTTGGTATTGACAATGTGAAATTCGATAAAGATCGTCTATGCAGTGCCTGTGAAGAAGGAAAGATTGCCAAGAAACATCACTCAGCAAAGACTATCATGACTACTACTCGTCCTCTTGAATTACTTCATATGGATCTATTCGGTCCTCAAAATTATGCTAGTCTTGGAGGTAACAAGTATGGTCTGCTTATTTTGATGATTTCTCTCGATATACTAGGGTTTTCTTTCTAGATGACAAGATCAAGGTTGTTGAAATTTTCAAAACTTTCGCAAAGAGAGCACAAACTGAGTATGAATTATCTCTCAAGAATATCAGAAGTGATAGTGGTACAGAATTAAAAAACACTCATATCGAAGAATTTCTTGATGAAATGGCTTTACTCATGAATTCTCGGCTGCTTATACACCGCAAAAAAATGGTGTGGTCGAGAGAAAGAACCAAACTCTTATTGAAATGGCCAGAACAATGCTTGCTGAATACAATATCAGGTTCTAGGCCGAGGCAATTAACCCTACATTTCATATCATCAACAAGGTTTATCTGCACAAATTTCTGAAGAAAACTTCACATGAGCTGATCACTGGTAAAAAATCCAAATGTTTCATATCTTAGGGTTTTTGGTGCTCAATGGTATATCAGAGATATGAATCACAGCTCCAAGTTTGCCCCAAAGGCACACGAAGGTTTTCTCTTAGGTTATGGTTCGAATTCTCACACTTACAGAGTATACAACTCTCATCTTGGCAAAGTTGAAGAAACTGTAAATGTTCGATTTGATGAAACTAACGGCTCTCAAAAGGAGCAATCACCTCTTAACCTAGATGAACCACCTTTGGATATCAGGTACATGGCTATTGGAGATATTCGTCCTGTCGAAGGAAATGCACATCAAGTCAACAAGGATGGCAGCGTAACGTCGTAGAAATTAAGGAAAAAGGACTCACTAGGCGACGCGCAGACCGCGGTTAGGATTACACGACGCGACATAGATTCCACTATGTCAATCACGCCGCAAGAAAACTGTTGGCCACAGCAGTTGATGCCAGAGAACGCGCGGCCTGCCCAGAATGAGAATGGGATCCGCGGTCTGGGATCTGGCGTACGACTCCTGCAACACGACTCGATCAATGGGGGATGCACCATAAAAACGCCGGATGGAATCAAGAGAACGTGATCCTAATGTCAGATTTTGTAAAACTTACCAGCAAGGATAAGAGAGCAGATTCCCAGAGCATAGGTAAGGACAAAAGGATCCTAATACCATAGATATCACACGTAGTGACATCGATGAGGGCCCGTAAGCCAAATATTAAGTTAGCAAAAATAGTTTTTCAAAGTCTAGACTCAACTTCGACCAGGTAGTGGTGGGGTGGCTTTCTACAGGCAGTCGGCTCTGATACCAACTTGTGACGCCCCCAAAATCAATCCGCGTACAGTAATCATACACGCAGGGTACACGGCTGAGATTAGGGTGCCACGGTGAGAATATCACAGCACAACACTAAACACAAAAGGATAAACCAATATGTTACAATAAAAAGGGGGTCACTCGGACCCGAATACATAAGTCATACAAACCATAATATCTGAGTACAGACATAGTTAGTCAAGTCTTGCCTTAAGGAGGCTAGCACAAATAACATCAGAGATACAGATCGAAAAGGCAAGGCCTCCTGCCTGGGAGCCTCCGAAACTACTCCTGGTCCTGGTCAGCGGGGGTCTCGACGTAGTAGTATCCGCCTCCGGGGTACTCCTGCTCCTGGGCTCCAACGTCGACTGCAGCGGCCGATCAGGCAAAACAGTAAAGGAAATAAAGCAGGTGAGTATCTAGTATACCCGCGAGTCTTACGTCCGCTACTAAGCATTATGCATTGTATCAACGGAAAGAAGAGGCTGTATATAGTGGACTGCAAGATAGAAATCAGAATAAGGGTAAGAAGCTAGGCCTCTCGAAGACTAGCAACTTCCGACGATGTCTTGCAGCATGAGGTAAGAATCAGCCAACAGTTCATATAAAGCATAAAGTAACAACGAAGCAGAAGTTGCTGCAACATTGTATAATATAAGTTGTAATGATTAACAATAATAATAATGCCTCCGAGTTCACCTCCTCGACATCCCCGCGAGGAAGAAAACCCGGAACCATACAGTTTAATAATAATAGTTTCTAGTGGTAAGATCCAGCTTCAGCATAAAGCGTCCTGTTACCGTGGACACGGCTATTCAAATAGATTAAACTCCCTGCAGGGGTGCACTACTGTTCAGCCTGCACGCTCGGATCTCTAGGGTGGCGTGAACCTTGTTAGGGAACGCTCCACCAAAGCTATCCGACACATCGCAGTTCATCCTAGGCTCAGCAGAGAGGCCATCCGCCGGACTATATCCTATGCGCCAAGGGGTCTAGGTCCCTCACCCTTGCACGCTCCTGCACGGTACGAGACTGGCCGGTGAAGCAAAAGCAAATCCAAAACACACGTGCTGCAGCAAATAAGACAAGACCGCTTCCCGGCTATCAGCCCGTGGTATTGCTGACGTCTGAAGAGCTTTCGGACAAACTACGACGTGGAGGGCCCACACCGTAATCCC